>OX122894.2:41013250-43511200 GCA_944738655.2 Andrena hattorfiana | reverse complement strand
CCAAGACTAACCCAAGACTAACCCAAGACTAACCCAAGACTAACCCAAGACTAACCCAAGACTAACCCAAGACTAACCCAAGACTAACCCAAGACTAACCCAAGACTAACCCAAGACTAACCCAAGACTAACCCAAGACTAACCCAAGACTAACCCAAGACTAACCCAAGACTAACCCAAGACTAACCCAAGACTAACCCAAGACTAACCCAAGACTAACCCAAGACTAACCCAAGACTAACCCAAGACTAACCCAAGACTAACCCAAGACTAACCCAAGACTAACCCAAGACTAACCCAAGACTAACCCAAGACTAACCCAAGACTAACCCAAGACTAACCCAAGACTAACCCAAGACTAACCCAAGACTAACCCAAGACTAACCCAAGACTAACCCAAGACTAACCCAAGACTAACCCAAGACTAACCCAAGACTAACCCAAGACTAACCCAAGACTAACCCAAGACTAACCCAAGACTAACCCAAGACTAACCCAAGACTAACCCAAGACTAACCCAAGACTAACCCAAGACTAACCCAAGACTAACCCAAGACTAACCCAAGACTAACCCAAGACTAACCCAAGACTAACCCAAGACTAACCCAAGACTAACCCAAGACTAACCCAAGACTAACCCAAGACTAACCCAAGACTAACCCAAGACTAACCCAAGACTAACCCAAGACTAACCCAAGACTAACCCAAGACTAACCCAAGACTAACCCAAGACTAACCCAAGACTAACCCAAGACTAACCCAAGACTAACCCAAGACTAACCCAAGACTAACCCAAGACTAACCCAAGACTAACCCAAGACTAACCCAAGACTAACCCAAGACTAACCCAAGACTAACCCAAGACTAACCCAAGACTAACCCAAGACTAACCCAAGACTAACCCAAGACTAACCCAAGACTAACCCAAGACTAACCCAAGACTAACCCAAGACTAACCCAAGACTAACCCAAGACTAACCCAAGACTAACCCAAGACTAACCCAAGACTAACCCAAGACTAACCCAAGACTAACCCAAGACTAACCCAAGACTAACCCAAGACTAACCCAAGACTAACCCAAGACTAACCCAAGACTAACCCAAGACTAACCCAAGACTAACCCAAGACTAACCCAAGACTAACCCAAGACTAACCCAAGACTAACCCAAGACTAACCCAAGACTAACCCAAGACTAACCCAAGACTAACCCAAGACTAACCCAAGACTAACCCAAGACTAACCCAAGACTAACCCAAGACTAACCCAAGACTAACCCAAGACTAACCCAAGACTAACCCAAGACTAACCCAAGACTAACCCAAGACTAACCCAAGACTAACCCAAGACTAACCCAAGACTAACCCAAGACTAACCCAAGACTAACCCAAGACTAACCCAAGACTAACCCAAGACTAACCCAAGACTAACCCAAGACTAACCCAAGACTAACCCAAGACTAACCCAAGACTAACCCAAGACTAACCCAAGACTAACCCAAGACTAACCCCACTAACCCAAGACTAACCCAAGACTAACCCAAGACTAACCCAAGACTAACCCAAGACTAACCCAAGACTAACCCAAGACTAACCCCCACTAACCCGAGACTAACCCCCACTAACCCAAGACTAACCCCCACTAACCCAAGACTAACCCCCACTAACCCAAGACTAACCCAAGACTAACCCAAGACTAACCCAAGACTAACCCAAGACTAACCCAAGACTAACCCAAGACTAACCCAAGACTAACCCAAGACTAACCCAAGACTAACCCAAGACTAACCCAAGACTAACCCAAGACTAACCCCCACTAACCCAAGACTAACCCAAGACTAACCCAAGACTAACCCAAGACTAACCCAAGACTAACCCAAGACTAACCCAAGACTAACCCAAGACTAACCCAAGACTAACCCAAGACTAACCCAAGACTAACCCAAGACTAACCCAAGACTAACCCAAGACTAACCCAAGACTAACCCAAGACTAACCCAAGACTAACCCAAGACTAACCCAAGACTAACCCAAGACTAACCCAAGACTAACCCAAGACTAACCCAAGACTAACCCAAGACTAACCCAAGACTAACCCCCACTAACCCAAGACTAACCCAAGACTAACCCCCACTAACCCAAGACTAACCCAAGACTAACCCAAGACTAACCCAAGACTAACCCAAGACTAACCCAAGACTAACCCAAGACTAACCCCCACTAACCCAAGACTAACCCCCACTAACCCAAGACTAACCCAAGACTAACCCCCACTAACCCAAGACTAACCCAAGACTAACCCAAGACTAACCCCCACTAACCCAAGACTAACCCAAGACTAACCCAAGACTAACCCAAGACTAACCCAAGACTAACCCAAGACTAACCCAAGACTAACCCCCACTAACCCAAGACTAACCCCCACTAACCCAAGACTAACCCAAGACTAACCCAAGACTAACCCAAGACTAACCCCCACTAACCCAAGACTAACCCAAGACTAACCCAAGACTAACCCAAGACTAACCCAAGACTAACCCCCACTAACCCAAGACTAACCCAAGACTAACCCAAGACTAACCCAAGACTAACCCAAGACTAACCCAAGACTAACCCAAGACTAACCCCCACTAACCCAAGACTAACCCAAGACTAACCCAAGACTAACCCAAGACTAACCCAAGACTAACCCAAGACTAACCCAAGACTAACCCAAGACTAACCCAAGACTAACCCAAGACTAACCCAAGACTAACCCAAGACTAACCCAAGACTAACCCAAGACTAACCCAAGACTAACCCAAGACTAACCCAAGACTAACCCAAGACTAACCCCCACTAACCCAAGACTAACCCAAGACTAACCCCCACTAACCCAAGACTAACCCAAGACTAACCCAAGACTAACCCAAGACTAACCCAAGACTAACCCAAGACTAACCCAAGACTAACCCAAGACTAACCCAAGACTAACCCAAGACTAACCCAAGACTAACCCAAGACTAACCCAAGACTAACCCAAGACTAACCCAAGACTAACCCAAGACTAACCCAAGACTAACCCAAGACTAACCCAAGACTAACCCACTAACCCAAGACTAACCCAAGACTAACCCAAGACTAACCCCCACTAACCCAAGACTAACCCAAGACTAACCCAAGACTAACCCAAGACTAACCCAAGACTAACCCAAGACTAACCCCCACTAACCCAAGACTAACCCAAGACTAACCCAAGACTAACCCAAGACTAACCCAAGACTAACCCAAGACTAACCCAAGACTAACCCCCACTAACCCAAGACTAACCCGAGACTAACCCCCACTAACCCAAGACTAACCCAAGACTAACCCCCACTAACCCAAGACTAACCCCCACTAACCCAAGACTAACCCAAGACTAACCCAAGACTAACCCAAGACTAACCCAAGACTAACCCAAGACTAACCCAAGACTAACCCAAGACTAACCCCCACTAACCCAAGACTAACCCAAGACTAACCCCCACTAACCCGAGACTAACCCAAGACTAACCCCCACTAACCCAAGACTAACCCAAGACTAACCCAAGACTAACCCAAGACTAACCCGAGACTAACCCAAGACTAACCCAAGACTAACCCAAGACTAACCCAAGACTAACCCGAGACTAACCCAAGACTAACCCAAGACTAACCCAAGACTAACCCAAAATGGCGATTTCAAAAGGACGTTTTAAGTGAAAATAATCGTCAATTTACGCGAATTCACAACTTTCACCGAACACCGGACGATTTCCATGCGTATTCGACCGGAAAAATAGGTTAGTCTTGGGTTAGTGCGCTAACGTAAGAATAACCGGCAGCGTCGACAGGCATAATCAGCATTTTTAGTGAGAATAACCATCAATTCACACAAATTAGCAGTTTCTATTGTATCCTTAGCGATTTCCAAACCTATTCGGCCAAAAAATGGGGTTAGTCTTGGGTTAGTCTAACACAAGAATAACCAGCATTGTATGCAAGAATAACAGGCAATGTCAGTCGGTAATAAATACCATCTGCCGATAAATTAGCATCCACGGTCGTAAATCGATAATTAATCGTCCGATGGACAATCGGCATAATACCAACAGAAAGTCCGTCAAAATCGAGCGTCGATAATAAATACTCACAGAGGATAAATTAAAATCGACAGTAGGTAAGTCGATAATTTATCGTCCGATGGAACGTCGACATATACCCAACAGAAGGTACGTCAAAATCGACCGTCGATAAATAATACCCACAGAGGATAAATTAAAATCGACGGTAGGTAAGTCGATAATTTATCGTCCGATGGAACGTCGACATATACCCAACAGAAGGTACGTCAAAATCGACCGTCGATAAATAATACCCACAGAGGATAAATTAAAATCGACGGTAGGTAAGTCGATAATTTATCGTCCGATGGAACGTCGACATATACCCAACAGAAGGTACGTCAAAATCGACCGTCGATAAGTAATACCCACATAGAATAAATTAAAACCGACACTACGTAAGTCGATAATTTATCGTCCGATGGAACGTCGACATATACCCAACAGAAGGTACGTCAAATCGGCCGTCGATAAATAATACCCACTTCGGATAAATTAAATTGACAGTAGGTAAGTCGATAATTAATCTTCCGACGGAACATTGACATACAGTCAACAGAAGGTACGTCAAAATCGACCGTCGATAATTAATACCCACTTAGGATAAATTAAATTGACAGTAGGTAAGTCGATAATTAATTGTCCGAAGGCACATCGACAAATATCCGACAGAAGGTAAGACAAAATCGACCGTCGATAATTAATACCCACAGAGAATAAATTAAAACCGACACTACGTAAGTCGATAATTTATCGTCCGATGGAACGTCGACATATACCCAACAGAAGGTACGTCAAAATCGACCGTCGATAATAAATACCCACAGAGGATTAATTATAATCGACGGTAGGTTAGTCGATAATTAATCGTCCGATGGAACGTCGACAAATAGCCGACAGAAGGTAAGTCAAAATCGACCGTCGATAATTAATACCCACAGAGAATAAATTAAAATCGACGGTAGGTAAGTCGATAATTTATCGTCCGATGGAACGTCGACATATACCCAACAGAAGGTACGTCAAATCGGCCGTCGATAAATAATACCCACTTCGGATAAATTAAATTGACAGTAGGTAAGTCGATAATTTATCGTCCGATGGAACGTCGACATATACCCAAAAAGAAGGTACGTCAAAATCGACCGTCGATAAATAATACCCACAGAGGATAAATTAAAACCGACACTACGTAAGTCGATAATTTATCGTCCGATGGAACGTCGACATATACCCAACAGAAGGTACGTCAAAATCGACCGTCGATAATTAATACCCACAGAAGATAAATTAAAATCGACGGTAGGTAAGTCGATAATTTATCGTCCGATGGAACGTCGACATATACCCAACAGAAGGTACGTCAAAATCGACCGTCGATAAATAATACCCACAGAGGATAAATTAAAATCGACGGTAGGTAAGTCGATAATTTATCGTCCGATGGAACGTCGACATATACCCAACAGAAGGTACGTCAAAATCGACCATCGATAATTAATACCCACAGAGGATAAATTAAAATCGACGGTAGGTAAGTCGATAATTTATCGTCCGATGGAACGTCGACATATACCCAACAGAAGGTACGTCAAAATCGACCGTCGAAAATTAATACCCACAGAAGATAAATTAAAATCGACGGTAGGTAAGTCGATAATTTATCGTCCGATGGAACGTCGACATATAACCAACAGAAGGTACGTCAAAATCGACCGTCGATAATTAATACCCACAGAGGATTAATTATAATCGACGGTAGGTTAGTCGATAATTAATCGTCCGATGGAACGTCGACAAATAGCCGACAGAAGGTAAGTCAAAATCGACCGTCGATAATTAATACCCACAGAGGATAAATTAAGATCGACGGTAGGTAAGTCGATAATTTATCGTCCGATGGAACGTCGACATATAGCCAACAGAAGGTAAATCAAAACCGACCGTCGATAATTAATACCCACAGAGAATAAATTAAAATCGACAGTAGATAAGTCGATAATTAATCTTCCGATGGAACGTCTACAAATAGCCAACAGAAGGTAAATCAAAATCGACCGTCGATAATTAATACCCACAGAGAATAAATTAAAATCGACAGTAGATAAGTCGATAATTAATCTTCCGATGGAACGTCTACAAATAGCCAACATAAGGTAAATCAAAATCGACCATGGATAATTAATACCCACAGAGGTTAAATTAAAATCGACAGTAGATATGTCGATAATTAATCTTCCGATGGTACGTCAACAAATCCCCAACAGAAGGTACGTCAAATTGGCCGTCGATAAATAATACCCACTTAGGATAAATTAAATTGACAGTAGGTAAGTCGATAATTAATCTTCCGATGGAACATTGACATACAGTCAACAGAAGGTACGTCGATAATTAATACCCACTTAGGATAAATTAAATTGACAGTAGGTAAGTCGATAATTAATTGTCCGAAGGCACATCGACAAACATCCGACAGAAGGTAAGACAAAATCGACCGTCGATAATTGATACCCACAGAAGATAAATTAAAATCGACGGTAGGTAAGTCGATAATTTATCGTCCGATGGAACGTCGACATATACCCAACAGAAGGTACGTCAAAATCGACCGTCGATAATTAATACCCACAGAGGATAAATTAAAATCGACGGTAGGTAAGTCGATAATTTATCGTCCGATGGAACGTCGACAAATAGCCGACAGAAGGTAAGTCAAAATCAACCGTCGATAATTAATACCCACAGAGGATAAATTGAAATCGACAGTAGGTTAGTCGATAATTAATCGTCCAATGGAACGTCGACATTATACCCAACAGAAGGTACGTCAAAATCGACCGTCAATAATAAATACCCACAGAAGATTAATTATAATCGACGGGAGGTAAGTCGGTAATTAATCGTCCGATGGAACGTCAGCAATTCCCCAACAGAAGGTAGGTGAGAATCGACCGTGGATAATGAATACCCACAGAGGATAAATTAAAACCGACACTAGGTATGTCGATAATTTATCGTCCGATGGAACGTCGACATATTCGCAACAGAAGGTAAATCAAAATCGACCGTCGATAATTAATACCCACAGAGGATTAGTTAAAATCGACAGTAGGTAAGTCCATAATTAATCGACCGATGGAACGTCGGCATACTGCCAACAGAAGGTCCGTCAAAATCGACCGTCGATAATTGATACTCGCAGAAGATAATTTAAAATCGACAGTAGGTAAGTCGATAATTAATCGTCCGATGGAACATCGACAAATAGCCGACAGAAGGTAAGACAAAATCGACCGTAGATATTAATAATATTAAGTTTATATATTTCAACGGGATAAACCCTTTGTTATAAGAAAATATAAGTCACAGTCACACAAGCCTAGTACGAATTAAAGCTTCTGCGATGAATCACCTTGGGAGGAGAGGAAGAATTAACAGAGAGGGTAAGACGAAAAGAGATGGAGGGATGGTGAGGATCCTCAGGGAGAAGGGGCTCAGGAGCAGGGGAGATGCGAACATTCGGAAATGTCGAAAGAACAAGATCAAGGAGCTTACCATTATTGTTAGCCGCGTAGTTTACTTGAGAAAAATTCAAAAAGCTAATACATTCACGGATAATGTTCGCGGATAAATTTCTCAGGTTTTGTTCGTACAAGCTATTCTTTAGAATCCAATGTCAATATTTGATCACGATTACTCGAGAATATTAAACACAGTCAACCTCGAAACATTATCTGCACGTAGAAGGATATCCGACCATTTTTTTATTTTTAATTTAATCAATAACGATATCGATTGTCGCTCTCTTCTTATGCAAATCAATTTCTACGTACCTGAACGCGTATTGAGATCTAGAGCAGGACTACAACATCTGGATTTAATCCAGATCTACGTATGAATTAATTAATCCAATAAATCGAATTATTGCTGACTCTAGCACTCTCTATAATAGTACTGATTTCTTCAATGGGTCTTTGCATACTTTTAGAAGACAGTTACGTAGGATTATCGGATAATGTCGTATCTTCTGTATCATGAGTTTTTGTGCATGTCTATTTTTTCTTATATTAGGTAAAGTTTTTTTTTTCTTTTGTGTAAACATTTTTGTAAAGAGGGCTTCGGTCCGTTTATAAATAAATAAATAAATAAATAAATAAATAAATAATGTCCAAAGGAGAAGGTGGGATGTTATCGTGGTCGAGAGATGCTATACGAGAAGGAGTGATATGGCTAGAAAAGTCAGGTAGATCGTAATCGCCGGCGATAATAAAATCAGCCGTGGGAAAACGGTGGGATAGGACTTCTATAGTTTGAGAGCAAAGCTGATATAGTATGTGCGAGGAGCGAGGAGGAATATAAACAGAACCGATAATAATAGTGCGTGAGCCAAGCCGCAACTCTACGAAAAGTTGCTCTATCGAATTAACGGATAATTCGATTCGTCGGCATAAATATGAATTCTTAATCGCAATCGAAACACCACCACCTCTAAGAAGATTGCTAGTATCCGTGTTTCTGTCGCATCGTCGTAAGAATTAGTAAACTTAAAACGTTTGTGCAACAATTTTTTACGTTCGATAAGAGAAACGATACACGATACAGACACGTTCGTTCGACGGCTGAAAATGACCTTACGCACAGCGATAAGCACTCCAACACTTCTTATATGTAAACTATTCTGATCATTCCTACCTTGTCTGTAAACATTAAAGTCGTTAAGACCTAACTCGGAGTCGGAAATACCGTCGCAGAGCCACGTTTCACCTAGAATAATAATGTCATATTTACAGGTTAACACTGATACAGAACACTTCGAATCCCTAACCTTAGATCTAAGACAACGAATGTTTTGGTAGTAAACCAAAGGCTACTTATTTAGTTATTTTGTTTCGCAGATACACTAACCTCCATTATTTTCGGGATACCA
The DNA here is from genome assembly GCA_944738655.2 of Andrena hattorfiana. NCBI lineage: Eukaryota > Metazoa > Arthropoda > Insecta > Hymenoptera > Andrenidae > Andrena > Andrena hattorfiana. The sequence continues at coordinate 43,502,148 of OX122894.2, read as the reverse complement.
TTAAACGTATTTAATAATTTTATTTGTTACACCACTATAGATTAGAGTCTTCAGTTCAAGTCTTAAATCGTTGAGATGAGCTCGTTGTTTCACAGTGCGATCTTGAATAATCTTCACCGGACCGGTATAGTTCGATTTGCTCCTCGATATAGACATTACCTCTTGTTTTGAGGACAAAGTAACCCGAACAGGGCGAGCACGACCCTGCGGCTTCTTTCCGAATCTCTGTGACTACAGTATGTTGAACCCAGACGGTTTAATAGAATTCTGAACATCCTTTCGACCGTCGATAACACATACCCACAGAGGATAAATTAAAATCGACAGTAGGTAAGTCGATAATTAATCGTTCGATGGAACATCGACAAATCTCGAACAGAAGGTAAGTTAAAATCGACCGTCGATAACAAATACCCACAGAGGATAAATTATAAGCGACAGTAGGTAAGTCGATAATTAATCATTCGATGGAACGTCGACAAATCCCTAACAGAAGGTAAGTCAAAATCGACCGTCGATAAGAAATACCCGCAGAGGATAAATTAGAAAAATCGGCAGTAGGTAAGTCGATAATTAATCGTCCGAAGGAACATCAGCATATCGCCAACAGAAGGTACGTCAAAATCGACCGCGGCTGACAAATAACTAAGAGGATAAATCAAAATCGACAGTAGGTATGTCGATAATTAATCCTCCGATGGAACGTCGACATATAGCCAACAGAAGGTACGTCAAAATCGACCGTCGATAATAAATTCCCACAGTGGATTAATTAAAATGTAGGATGCTTACCCTTCCAAAATGCACGCACAAAGATTACTATCCAGGAATACAAGGTACTCGTGTCTACTATCGCATGCAAGTACGGAATATGATTCTCCGGTCAGCGAATATGGTCCATCCTGTCATCCTCGCTAGCTTCGAAGCTTTGGGCCCTCTCTAGGGCCTGCGAGGGAGGCCCTTCCTAGGGCCTAGAATCTCCTTAGCAAGTCTAAGCTGAAAATTGAAGCTAAGCGAAAGTTTGACTCTACTTCCGCGATAAAAAAGCAATTAGAGCACCGGTGCTCGGGACGAACTTTTTAGGCGCAAAAAATTGGTTCTACTTTCGCGAAGAAAATTCAACTGGAGGTTCCACGCTCTGGACCAGTCTTATTTACGCAAAAATTTGACTCGAAATTCGAGGTAATACTACTCTAATTAAGAGCCGCGGTGCTCTGCAAAATATGTACACGAACCCGAAAAAAAGGGGACTCTCGATCGCGTTACGCGCGATCACAAAGGATCTTGCTAGACTGCAAGATTGCTAGGGAGACTGGGGTTCCACTTGGAACCTTATCAAATTTTTCGCGGTGACTCTATTCGACTCGATCGATTTGATTATTTTGCGAATTATTAATCGGAATTGTAAAAATCGCGAGCAAATGTTGTATCGATTTAATTTTATGATTTTAAGACAAACACTTGCACTTTTCGCAACTGCAGCTATCCAACCCGCATTTGCCATATGTCTTCCAATCCTGGGGACCCATGATAGGACCCGAGAATAATGTTGCACGAGAAGTTTTTCTCGGTAATGGGTATATCTCGGTGGAAGCCTGTTAAGGGGCCTCCCCCATGGTCCAGTAATCGATGAAATTGATGCACGAATTGAGAAATCACAAAATAACATGCGCTATGACATGCACACACTTTACCGAACACTGAACCGATGAATTTCTCAGGGCCAGACAAAATTTTATTTCGTAATTCGGGTTTGAAAAGTAACTCGATTTGCAGTTGCATGTACGAAGCAAATTTCTACGAGGCTTTAAAGAATTAGATTTTACTGTAAATTTCAATGTCGGCGGTAAACCAATACTCGGGGCAAATAGAATCCAATTATTATTACTTCGCTAGCATGATTAAATAGTGCATTAGAAATTTGCGGGAATGTCAGTAACAGCGTGAATTTTTAATACTTTTTAGCGTAGGATATGCGAAAGGGTTTCCCTACGCGCAATGTATTAATAAACACTGTCATCTTGCCATTTATAGCTTACACGGGCTTTGAAGAACACCCACTCTGAACAAGTCACGCGTATACAAGCACGCACACACCTTTCAGCATCTCAACACATTTCAGAGTAGTTGCTGAGTTGGACGTTGTTCGTGAGTAAATGCCACTACATTCGGTCCGGCAATTATGAGTCGATAACACAGTTTGGGTGGCGACACGAGCGTCCATAAGGTGATAGGTCTATCCTATACCTCGCCTGTGATACAATACGACGGAAGGAAGTATAATCGATAGAATGTAAATATAATCAACAGATATTAAGTCGATGTATGACTGATTGTCGGTATGCGAATTAGCGATTAATGAACTCGAACGCCTTTTAATGACGAACGAAATAAGCGAACGAATAATTTGTTCTCCTCTCGTATGCATACGCGGTGACAACAAAGTGGTAGGTGGTCCTCTGCGCAGCTCTTTACGAGAGATCGACAGACAACAGCTGAACGCGTTCGTCGCTTGTGTTACTTTACCGTAAATTACAAACGAATAGTAGAAAGAACCCGACGCAAATTCGAACGGAGGAAGGAACGAAAGAGCGATTAGAATCATTTCGCCTGGATTGCGTTCTAATCGAGTGACCGGAACCTTGAGCCGTATCGTTGCTTTTTCACAGAAATTCGCAACTCGATTCAGCGAATTTCGCGTGCCGGCGCGTCTCATCGGAGAGGCGCGTATCGACGCGTGCACGTACGTGTCGCGGGATACACCACTGTGCGAGACTAGAATAATACGCGGAAATCGTTGTCCGTCCGCGGTTCGCGTATGACCGCGTCGTTCGAGTACTTAGTTTCGGTAGTTGGTTGCCGAGGCAGATACGCTTAGGCAAGACAAGCGGCGGGGCCGGCGACTAGCCATTAAACGAACGTCGTTTCCAAGATCCTCGACTTGTCGCATCTGCCGATCGACCGGCGAAACTCGGCGGGGCAGATGGTGTGGATGGCGATGGAAAGTCACGCTTGAGCAGGTGTAGCCACGGAGCACGCGACAGGTGAGCATCGCGGCCGTGCGCCTCTCCTGATCGAGTATAGAAAGGCGTAGTACCGACAGAGATAGCCCACCCAGACCTATCGCCGCTAATAATAACTGTAAAGCGTTCCGAAAATCATTCGCCTTGAATCCCAATGCGAATCCCAGACGAACGAGTTACGAATCCACGATCGGCTTTACACCTTAGCGCGTAGTTCGTGATCGCGATAAAAATGACTCGTAATTCGCTTCTTATGCTCCGTGCATATCGCGGGTCTTTGGTTTTTCCCAGGATGTCGAGATGTCCGAACAGATACCGCGCGCGCTTGCACTAGTAAATAACCCAGCCGGAGGACGTGGAATAATTTCGCCAGTGGAATATACTAAGCGGCCGAACTCTCCCGTCTAATATGTACCCCCGTGTCCAGCACCGTCCACCTCTGTGTCGACTCGTAACGATCCAGCTAAAAACAAACCTGCCCGATCGGATCGAAAAGCAAGAGTACGGACTTGGACTCACCGCTACGTAGCTTGGTTCCCATCCGTGCCGTGGCACGGGTTCCACGGGGGCGCGACTGACCGACTATCTTTTGCCGCTACTTTCAGCCCTCGTGGAGTGTACAAGCTCGGTGCGAAAAAGGAAACGTCCCTTTTGGCACAAATCCCGACCACGAATCCTCTTGGCATTCTGCGAACAAAGAAATAATGGCAGGGAGCGTGCATCTTTTCGCGCCGTAAAGGAAGAAATCCCTCTCCTCCGTGGACGATACGCGATACCCTGAGACCTTCCAGATACCTTCCCGCAAAAACCGATTCCTCCTTCGATTTCCTGCGCAGCGCTTCTCGAATCGAATAGGGATTATCCGCGAGTACAACGCGAAATCCCTTCGCGAAACATCCATCCGCCGAAACCGGTTTCGCGGATAGAGCCGATTGATTAATCGGCTCTGACGATCGTTCGATTTATGGCCTGGTTGCCACCAGGCGTAATAATCTACTACTGTCGATATTTTGCCGGCGATCCGGGAGGATGGGTCGCCGGCGGAGCGACGAGGAGCAGCGGCAGATGGGGGATGATGATTCCCTCCGGACGATACCCCCTGGTGGCTGTTGTAGCGGCTCGCGCGGGTATTTCCGTGTCGACGAATCCACGTCGAACGTCACCGAACGGAGCACCACAGCCCTTCCTCTGCACAGCATAGAGTTTCGATGTCGGTCGCGATAAGTAACTCGATACAGTTGCCTTCCGAAGCACGCGTGCGGACGCTTAGAAATGATAAACAGTAATGCGTTTAACGCGGCCGCTGAGATTGCCCGTGAATCGAATAGGGAACGCGTCGCGCGAACGTTGGAACTCGGGGGAATGGGGATAGCTTTGATCGAACTAGTTGCAAACTCGTTTCCTGCTAATCGATGTCGATGATTGCGTGGGAAGCGATAAAGAAACACGACTGCGGTAGCATGGAAGTTTTAGGTACTTTTACAAAGAAATTTCAGGAGGAAATAAATATTATTAGAGCGTTTATATTATAACGAAAGAAAGAAAGAAAGAAAAGAAAGAAAGAAAGAAAATGAGAGCCACTGTGCAGCGGAAGGGCGCGTGCCAAGAGTTCACATCTGCCGCGGTTGTTTTCGCAGCCCCTCGGCGGTTTCTTTCTGGAACACCACCATCGCCACTACCATTACTAACGATAAATGCGTGCCCGGGTTTGAAAAAAAAAATGGCTTCCGCAGGAAACAGTACCTACCAGGCCTTTCCGTTTCCGTTTCCTTGCTCCACCGTCCCGAAGAATTCCTTCCTTGACGGAAGGAAGCCGAAGCCGAAGCCGAAGCCGAAGCCGAAGCCGAAGCCGAAGCCGAAGCCGAAGCCTCCGAGAATTTTTAAGAAATCCACGACCCAGCCCTCTTGCGCTCTCGCGACGTAGCGTACAGATTGGTCGCGTACAACGAAAGGACACCTCGTGCGAAATGATTAAATATGCATACTCTCTACGAAAGAAATACGAACAGCTTGAAAAATAGCTCGATAAGCTGCGATATCTCCGTTTTTTATAAGTAATATATTATACGTAATATGTATGTTAATATATTTGGCACCGCCGCGCCGTGTAGAGGTATGTGGTATTAAGGCCTGCAGCGAACAGAACGAGTCTTATTACGCGACGTACTTGCCATCGTGTAACTGCACAAGCCCATGGTGCTTTGTACGATTCGTTCCTACGCGTTGCTAAAAATAACGCGAGGTAAAATAATTTTCTTACGAAGCGAAACTTTTTAAAATATTTCGTTAACGAACGTTAACGTAACGCGGGCAGGTGTAACCGTTAAACTTTTGTTCGTTTCGAACATTTTTTCCTGTCTCTGTCTCTTGTACCTTATGAGTTATGCGCGAAAATGTCGGCGTGCCTATTCGCCACTCTGTAAACCCACAAAGTTGCGTTTCGCAGTCCCGTGAGTGCGGGTTCGCGGTATTCTAGAGAAGCTTTCTAGCTGACGATAATTGCCACCTATAGGTATCGTCTACCCAGCGCTACGACATGTTTTCCCAACAAATTGTCTAGCAGGGAAGAGAATACTCGGGGAATCTGTAATAATAATCGGAGATGCGTTCGGATGGTGTGACGATTTCCTCTTCCTCTCTGCTGCTTGTCCTCTTCGAAGCATCACCTCTTATTGTTACACAGGCCGTAGTCTAGGCCGCAGCCCACCACGGAGGCGTACGGACTAAATTGTAAATTGCACGTCGAAACGTCAGTGATTCCAATTTGCTGAGGTTTCCATTTTCTTGAAAATGAACAGCTCTGCCGCGTATGGTCGGAGCAAAGGTGGCTTTCGTGGTATCCTGTTGGGGCGCTGGAGGGGAACGTGGCAGGGGCACCGTACGGAGTTGCTACGAGGCTGAAGGAGGGCCTGAGGAAGGGGACCGACGCAGGTAGGCAGCTGCAAGCATCTACAGGGGCAACAGCAGCCTCGTGCTTAAATTAGTCCCGGCACAACTGTCGTCCGCGTAACATGCCAGGGAATCGTTCCCGAGTCTTGTTGTGCCTGTGGTAGTCGCGGCGCGAATCCTGTAACAGAAACGGACGCCGGTCGATCTTCGAATAGCTCGCGGAAGGTGAATGCGCGCGAAGCGTAGTTACCACGGGGATAAATCGTCGCGGCGACATGATAAAAGTTCAGTTTTGAAGGTGGCGAGTTCGGAGAAGTCGTCGATGGCTTCCAGGCTGGCGACAAGCTAGCTAGCGATCGTATGAAGCTTCGGGAGGAAACGAACAGCCGACGAAGAAGAGGAAGATGCTGCTACTCAGGCTGATAGTGAAGCTGAGCGTCTGCTGGATGGCCAGGTGCGATCTGCTGGACCTGTACGTCCAGCACATGGACGAGACCATGAGGACCTTGGCCTACGGAACCACGCACCACCGCCACCACCCGAACGACGTAGTGTCCAGGATAAAGCGGAACCTTCGAGAGGAGCCGGTGCTCAGGGTGGACACGTTCGAGAAGCAGCGGCTGGACGTCGTTGACGAGGACTGGTACGCGCGATGGAAGACCAAGAAAAAGATCGTCCCTTACAAGGAGGACGGCCTCGACTTGCCCAACTCGAGGGAAGAGAACTTGGAAGTTGGTCAGCACGAGCTCCTCGGTAATTCGAGTCGAAGCGGGGACAGCAGATCTCCCGAGGAAACCACGGTGGTGGTAACGTTCGAGAGCAACGAGACCGTGGTGGACACCTTCGACGTCGAGCTGTCCAACGAAGAAGGATCGTCGTCAGGATTGAACGTCGAGACATCCTTCGGCAGGCAGAGCCTGGTGCCAGCCACTGAATCTCGAGAGGACGAGACCGCTCAGCGGCAGGACTCTCGGTACGAGATGATGGGCGAGCCTGATGCTACCGGAGCACCGCCATACCTCTTCGACGACACTGCCAGCCTGAAGAGGGCTGCGAAATCGCGGGAGAGAGTGCATTGGAAAAAGTATGTTCCGCCGATGGACAAGCTGGCCAAGCTGTCGAGGGGCAGCAAGTACTTAGAGCAGGAGGAGCAGGAGGAGCAGGAGGAGGAGGAGATGGCGGAGAGCAGGACCAAGAGGAGCGCGAAGGAGTACAAATTCAGCAGGCGGGAGGAGCTGGACGACGACGGGGAAGTGGTGCTCGAATGGGATCCTTCTGACGAGGAGATGGTCACGTTCAAGGTCACCGCCAAGACCTTGGGCTACGTCGGCATCGGGTTCAACGAGAAGAACCACATGAAGGGGGCTGATATCCTTCTCGCCTGGGTGGACGATCACACGGGCACCGTCAATCTGCTGGTGAGTCCCCCTCCACCGTTCGATCTCGATCCGACCACCACGATGGTTCGATTGCCCCTTAGTCCTCTTGTCAGTCTTCTCCATCCGTTGCACAGCCGTCGAGGAATCGATTCCCCAAGGATTCTCAACCGCTCCCGCGTTCGCTGCGCGAATATTCTAATCGTCGATTAGCATAGGACGCGTGAGAATAATCGACCATCTAACTGGAAAGCCCGTCTATCGCCGGCGGCAGTTCGCCGGCGGTAATCGCGTGGGAACAACTCGTTTTCTTCTTATCGATCCGTGATTCTCGAGCCTAGCGCGATTCTATTTCCACCCTGGCTGCCGCTAGGATAGATGGGAATATTTATCTCGACTGTCAGGGCGAATAATTCGCCCCGAGTTACCTATTCCAATAAAGTCCGTGTTCGCGGGACGAGTGGGAGGAAGGTAAATAGATATCGGCGTTCGCAGCGGACGCGATGATATTTAATGGACCGGCAAGTTTCTCGCGATTCTTCCCCGGTCTCGGGACAGCCGGAGATATCTATCCTCGGTGGGGATCCTCCTTGCCGCGAATCGAGTCGAGCTGACGAACAAAAGAAGGGAGAGCGCAAAAAGGAGGGTCGAAAGAAACCGAGGATGAAAAAGGAGCGACAGGAACGAAAAGCCAGGGAATTAAAGGAAGATTAAGAAGGCGGCTGAGGCAGAAAGGGAGATCGAAACAGAAGTCTGTAGGACCTACGTGAGCCTCCGAGGAACAATGAGGAGGAAGAGGCGGCAGGACCAGGGGCAGAGGAAAAACAAAAGGGCTATCGGCCTCTCTCTTCCCCCTTTCCCCTGTCGCGGTCGAGGAACCATGGATGTCTCTTCGAAAGGGATCCCAGTCGCAGTTCGGTCGCCACTCGCGCGATCCGTATTAACGTGGTTCGTTTAATTAACGGGTCACGGGAGATTCGAGGCGATTTCTCTCTCGTCGCGATGCGTAATAACGACTGAAAACCAGTCGGAGCCCTTCCAAAAGGTTTGCCTATTCACCCTGCCCCCCCCCCCCCCCCCGCTCGACTTTAACTATCGCATAAATTACAGAGACACGATAGCTTTCTATCATGAAAGAAAGTAACTTTGGTAGTGTATCAACGGGCAACTGCTGCGGAAGGATTATCATCGGGTTTTCTGAAATGTCACCCAGCATGGAAGCAAGTTTAAAGACGTATTCGCGTAAAAAAGGAACTGGTTATCGGAACCTGCTCCGTTCGACTTCTACGAAATTCCTAATGTCAATTAAATTTTTACTCGTCTTTATATTCCTCGCGCTGATTGGGACGCAAAGATTTAGGGAATCCGAGTCTAGAGCTCAGAGAAAATGAAAAGATTTTGGAAACGAAATTCGAGACGTTACGCCCACGTTGATAGAGAGGAGGAGGGGGAAGGAGGCGAGACCGGAGGAATTCGAGTAAATCAGTCGCGGCTTGAAAGAGATAGCTTGCGTCGACGTCGTAAAGTTAAATTGGCAATTATTTGAAATCTAAGGCGGCGGGTGCTAAGGAGGGACGCGAGGATCCCTGGCTCGGTTTACCACCTGGTGCTGGTCCACGGGGGCCGAGACCGGGACGAGAGAAAAAGAAACGGCCGGGACGTGAAGCGAGCGGTAAGCGCGCAGGTGGGAGAAGAGCGAGAAGGTCGGGCGTCTGGTAGAAAATTAACGAACGTCCAGCGCGTCCCGCCGGTCGAGATAAAGTCGTGATAAATTTACGTCCGTCGAGGGCAGCGGGCAGCGCGGCCTTTCTGTCCCGCTTTCCTCGATTCACCCTCTCCGCCTTCCCAGTCGCCACCGATTCCAACTCCACCGGCGTAAACCCACGTGTGACCGTTCGACGAACGCGCGTAGCCGTTCGAATCGTCCAATTCGTATCGAACCACCGCGGGAGACGAAAGATCGAGAGAATCCTCGAGCTGCCCGACCAATCTCTCCCATCTGCTACTGCCTCCGCCACGTCTCTCCGTCAATTTCTACTGACCATTTTCGGAGCTCTCTTGAAACGTCCACGTCCACGTTTCTCGCCATCCACGGCCGTCGTTCGCTAACTGAATCAGCCCTGTAACAGTAACGCGTTCGATTAAAACTGTCTCTCGCGAGCACTCTGCGGAGAAGCAACGCCAGAGGCGTCGCAGTCGACCGGTATACGCTACGTTCGCGTAGAAAAGCGTACGATACATACAACGGGGCACGAGGAAGGTACGCGTGAGAGACGTCGCGTGACCGAACGCGCGACGAATACATGGCCACGGGCGTGTGCAAAGCCCAAAGAGGGGTTCGCCGAGAGGCATAGGCATGCTGTGTCCAGAGTTGCTTCCAGTGGGGCCCAGTCAAGGCCTCCAGACATCGGGCCGGGGCGGGGGGGGGGGGGGGGGGGGCCTGTGCGCGAATCTTTGAGCATCGTTGCGAAGAAAGGCGAAAAGCGGTCCTGGATCCGATGAACCGACCGACCGACCGACCGACCGACCGACCGACCGACCGATACGTGATACTTTTCGCTCCAGGCCAACGGACGCGCCCCAGGACCATTGCTGAGAGCCGAAAAACATGGATTTCGAGGGAGCTCCCTGGCCGATCGATCGAGTGGCCTTAACCCCCCGCGCCAGTTCGAAGGCGAGCTTTAAACTTCCAACGACCCACGCGTGCTCTTCAGCTTTGGATAAACAGTGAATGGACACGCGGAGCCGCGATAGGTTGAGGACAAAGTGGAGGCTGCTGGCTCGTCGGAAATGAAACGGAGCGGATCCCCTGACCGCCAAAAACTGCGGAAATTCAGCGACGCCCAAGCGCGTACCTGTATTCAGCGCTCGCAAAGGGACGCGCACGTACGACGATTACGAGATCGTAATTTATTGCAGGCAGGGGGAGAGAGCGCGTTTCGCAAAGTGAATCTGAAATGCAGGCAATCTGCGATCCGTCCATCTCCCGCGGTCCACCGTGGGCCCACCGGTGCCTGCATAGACGCGCATCCTTCCTTCGTTTCGCCTTGATTTTTTTCTCATTATCTTCGACTCGCCTCGCTGCTCCTTTTTCACCCTCGGCAACCAGTTTTCGATCCGACTCCTCGCCCCCCCTTCTCTCTCTCTCTCTCTCTCTCTCTCTCTCTCTCTCTCTCCGTTTCCACCTCTTGTCCGGCCTGACAGGATTATTCCTCAAACTCGGCGCGACCCGAACGGAGCGTCCTCCCTCTTATCGCGTTCCCCGAGGATGCGTTAAACTCGCCAAGCGACGCAGCACTGGCTGGATTCCCGAAACAGCCCGAGAAAAGTGTCGATGTCTATACGATGTCCAAAGATTTGTCGAACCGGCGGGCTTTCGCGCGTAAATCATATACGGCTTTTCCTCGATCCCGATTCCGCCGAGTGGTTAATACCACTTTAGCTCGATCCGGAGGTCAGCTATCGATCCCTCAGCGGAGGAGGAGAGGCGAGATTTCAGCCGGCAGCAAAGGGGAATGTTTCACGGATTAAGATTAGTCCCATGGTCGGTGACACGTATGCCCATTGTGCAACCGTTACTCCGAGTTCGTAGGTCGTTCTCTTCTTTACAAGCGCCTTCTAAGCCTCTTTCACGGTTAATAAACGTATTCACGGTCCTCGGGAATCTGGCGACTCGCGGCCGTATGTACAACGACCAGCGGCAAGCTTCGTTTTCGGAGAAATCAAAGGGATCTCCTCGTCGATTAATAAACAGCCCATCCTCGGCAACGAACTCGATTCCCGAATAGAAAAACTTGCGCGCAGCGAGATCGCCACGAATGGCTCTTGACGCGGATCCTACCAGAATCGACGCGGGTGTTGATGGGAGAAATGAGTAAATGGAGGGACAGATCGAGCCGACGTAATCCAAAGTACGATTTACGGTCCTCGCGGAGTCGAACCGGTCCACCCAGTACGAATCAACGATATCGTCCAAGTGTCAGATCACAAAGGTGTTTTCAATTTGCACAGTTACGAAGCTCTGTGACGGGGACCGATAATTGCTGCCATCAGAGGCTGAAAGGGTCGAAGGTCGTCGAGAAAGCGTTTCTCGAGGAACTGTTTTGGTTTCGACGTAAAGCTTCGACAGATTTGGGCATTATTAGAATAAAGGGTCCAGCAGGGTAAGCATGGCCAAACGGTCCTCGTGCCGATTCTTGGAGTTGTTATTTTTCAAACGATGCTCCTTGCCTGAAACACCGTTATGTAAAGTTTTAGATCGCTACCCCTACGTTTAAGGGTAATACGGGGGTAAACGCCCTTATCGTTATTATTTTTATTCTCGGTTACTGCTTAAGATATTTAAACGAGACAGAAGCGACCAAATAGCTACGTATTAGCTGTAATTCGTATATTTTTTGCCGAATTGTAAATCAATTATTACGGGTAGGAAAGAATAATTTATTTTTGGGGGTGGTTTTTGCAAACAACCCTACGCTTACTCGTTTGAACCTATCGAAGGTATAATCCGTACTTAGCCAGGCGTATTTTGCCAGTCTTTCTGATTATATAAACGTTGATTGAAAAAAACCACCTCGAAAAAATAAATCATACTTTCCTACCCGTAATAATTGATTTACTATTCGGAAAACATATACGAATTACAGCTAATACGTAGCTATTTTGTCGCTTCTGTCTCGTTTAAATATCTTAAGTAGTAACCGAGAAAAAAATAATAACGTTAAGGGCGTTTACCCCCGTATTACCCTTAAACGTAGGGGTAGCGATCTAAAACTTTACATAACGGAGTTTCAGGCAACTCCAAGAATCGGCACGAGGGCCGTTTACCCATGCTTATCCTGCTGGACCGTTTCAGATTCTTGAATGATCTCGAATAAGAATTGCGATTGGAATCAAGTTATTCGAGAAGAACGATTACTTTTGTATTCGAGTAAATTTTTAATCGGAAAAATTTATTCGAAGTGGGACATTCCACTCCGAGGTTCGAGTACTGGATTCGACGCCTCGTATACCCCCCACTTGTCCGCGCGAGCTCGTTCTGCGAATAACGCATACCCGCCCTGGTTCCTTGCCGTCGCTCTATCGGTCGCGGTACCGCGCCGCGACCGACTCCTCGTCTTAATCCGACTCCGACGCCCGGCTACTTTACGACCGGCCACGGCCGATTTCCTGTCCGCGACAAATTTCCAGATGCATTATTGATGAAGCAGCCCCGTTTGGGCTCCCTCCAATAAGAACGCGGCGAGCAGGCAGCGTCCGGTTGTCCCTCGCGTGGAATTCAATTCTCACGAGACAGCGTGTGCAGCTTGCCCCCGCGTTCGATCACGAAATCATTGAGAAGTACTGCTGGGAGCTCCGTGGGCGGCGATTAGCCAGGAGCCTCGGGTTTGATCGATTTCGTCTGGCACAAGTTGAAGTAGGATCGATATCATCCCCCGAGCGATGCCCTGTCCTGGCTCGGTCGGCGCCAAATTGGTTCGCGGAAGCTGATTCCAATAACTGATCTCTCTCTCTCCCTCTCTCTCTCAGGCCATACATCGACGGCGACGCTTACGCTCCGCGATTATTCGTACACGGAGAAGCGCGTAAGAGGGAAGAAGCCAGACACGCGTGGAATGGTTTCAGCGCGTACGAAGATACAAAGGATATAAAAGAGAAACGCGGCGGGTGAATTGCCATCGATTGGAGCGATCGAAGCGTTCGACGGTGGGGGATCGTTAAGGCTGAGATCGCGCTGGTCTCTGGATAGGGAATGGAACAGCGCGGCGGGACTGTCTATTAATTCGATTATGAATTCGCGTAGGCTCGTAAAAGCGAGCACGATGAGCTGTGTAACGAGTCGGCGAGCGTAATTACGCGTAACCGCGCGCCCTCCTCGAGACCAGAGCACGTGAGAACCGGATCGACTCGAACCCCTTGACACGCTCGGCGGGGGGTCGTACCTGTGCTGCTTATGGGAACGGAACGTGGACCGATGACTCCGGAAAACTCGACTGGAAATCGCCCAGGTCCCACGAGTCGTCGCGCATTCCTACCCTTGGGACGGTTGTTCTTCGGCCGAGTCGTTTGCCGACCTTTCGCATCCTGAAAGGCAACGGAGATAATTAGAGCCCTCCAGGTGACCGAGGAAAGTGTTTGTTCGGTGGGGGGGGGGGGGGGGGGGACGTTAACGAGGACACGCGTTGCGGCGCGCAAACGTTTGCTCTCAGCGATTATTAATTAGCGATTAGGGCAGAGGGACGCGCAAAGGTGTACCAAAGGGTACGCGCCGATTTGATACCAGCCGATTCCCTTTCGGTGACCGGTAGGTGGTTTCTGGGAGTTCCCCTCGGACGATAGGAAGGCCCTTTCATCCCCTCGAAGGGGGATCTCTTTGCGCTACCAGCTGCTGTTCTGCCAGGTGGTAAAAAGGAGAGGTAGGTAGCCAAGGACCACGGGGGAAGGACGAGAAAAGGAGAGAGAGACCCGGAGTGGTCGGGTTTCTCGGAGCGTTGCCGAAAAGAGACGGAACAGAAAGGATAATGTAGTTGGAAAGAGCAAGGGGCGGTGCGCGGAGGACGGAGGTAAAAGGGAATGGAATACGTGGGGGACGGAAAGAGAGAGGGGGGAGGGGGGGGGGGGGGGGGGGCAAGAAAGAAGAGTGCTACCTCCAAAACACCTGGCAAGCATCGTCCTCCTAGTGGCGCCTCATGGGAGAATTTCTCTCTTTTTCTTCTGGCACTTCGTGCCCATGGGAACCGCGACGATCCTCCACGATCCTCCACGATCCTCCACGATCCTCCATGATCCTTCACGGCCACAAAGGGAACCGTTTCTTTTTTTGCCCCGCGCCTCTGTATAGATCGGAAACTATTTCTCGAGATAGATCACGCTCTCACAGAGGAGGGTTGCTCGCAAACGTCTCGCTCGATTCTGCTCGGTTCTCTTGTAGCGGCGTCCGACGAATGCTCTCTCGTCGGAAGGAATAAAAGCGGGCCTCTTCCGATACGCGCCGCTTTCTCAGGCATCTGACACAGGAAACGCGAGTACCGATCCATGACGTCACATCCGTCGAATTAATTTTCCGCATCCACGCACGTGTGCCTCCTTTCATGCCTCATGCATCGGTGGGCTCGCCTCGTCCCGAGGGTATAGTACGTACGTATACCGAAATATCGTCCCTTCGCCGTTCACCCCTCGACTTCGACGCTCTGTGACCCGTCTATTATCGCTAGATTCGCGATGCGGAAACGCGCGCGGAACCTGTTTCAGAAAGGAGCTTCCTTCTTGCCATTTTCTCGCGACTCATTGTCGGTTGCGGAGATCAGGTGTCTTCGCGGGGAGGTTCTGTGATCTATTTGCATCATCACCGTAACAACCACCCCAGCAGTGTTTAAACGCCAGCGAAAGAATCGTCGCCTCGGCCAGTCCGAGATTCGTCGATTCGCGAAATCGCCCTCGTGAATCTCCGACTCTTTTAATCAGCATCCAGCGATGCCAGGGTTGTGCTAATTAGCCCGGCGACGATGAGAATATCCGGGCGCCATGAGAAAACCCCCGCGAACTTCGTGAGAACAGAGCGCCGACACCACCCGCGAACGGTCGCGATTAAAGAACAATCACCGCGGATTTCCATCCTCGAAAGTCAGCAGCGTATCTGTGGAAAAGGATTCGAGAAAAGGACTCAGGGAGTGACAGGCGAATCGCGGTTATCGACGCGAAAATATAGTTTCGCGACGCGCGTCCCTTTATTGCCGTTTCCTCTTTGCACGTGCTCGTTAGAACGAAAACACGCAGCGAGCGTGACGACGCCCGGCCAATTATTTCGATTCGTTACGAGCAGGAAGGGGACTTCCCTTCGGCCTCTTACGAGCTTGGCGCCCGACCGCGATCGGAATCCAGCGGACCCAAGCCCAAGCGGCCGCGGCCTCTCGTCGCGAGGATTGGGCGTGCCTCGCGGGCGATACTCACCTTTCGCGGAGTGTTACAGGATGCGGTGAACGACGACACCTGCTGACCAGTGAATTATATAATAACCGCGCTTAACGCTTAAGTTGCCATTTCTTGAGAATGCTCGCTTGGAATGGTCAGGGTAGCAGAACGCAACCCTGGAACACAAGCGTTCGCGCACGGTGAGTTCGCCAGATCGCGTGCTGAGAGGAAAGTATCGCGGTGCACCGTCCGATGCGTAAACACCTGGCACTCTCACCTGACCCGATAAACTGCTCGGATCTGGTCCAGCGGCCAAGCGGCGGCCAGTTTCGGGGCCCTGGAGCGGCTCCACGCGTCCGTTGACCCTGCTCGCGATATTCAAACATTTTGCCCGTTTTTTTTTCTCTCAGGACTCGCACGGGATCGAGGATCCGGAGGCAGCCCTGGTCACGGATGCGTCCCAGGACGTGAAGGTGCTCGGAGGCTCGCAGAACAAGACGCACACCAGTGTTTTATTCTCGAGGAACTGGCAGACCTGCGATCCCCAGGATCATCGGCTTACGGTGAGCCTGCGATCGTAAAAGAACAACGTTGCACGCTTTGTGTAAAATCGTAGAGGAGTTTCGGTTAGTCCCGCTGAATCTCCGAACCTCTCCGAAGATCCATCTACATCTTCTTTCCTTCCTTTTCGATCCCCCCCTTCTAGCCGCGGCGCATAAAGAAAATCGTATTTGCGAAGGCCGAGAATTTTTTTCCACCGTGTGGGCCCATAATTATTCCATTCTGACTAATTAAAAGCCGTAAAAAAAATAAACTGTCCGATATTATTCGATCCAGCTGGTGGAGCCTGGGAATGGAGAATAGCCGACGAGATTTACAGCGTAGGCTCGGGAGCCCCGTAGAATTCGCGAGGAGGCCCCCGTTCGATTTATGCACGGCACGAAGGGAGAGCCCGCGACTCCAAGCCACAGGCCCTTCAGCCAGGCCTCCGTCGAATTCCCGCGGCGATATTTAGCCGTTTAGCATGCGGTGCCCTCGGGATCCCCATCCTCTCGGCCGTCGTTGGGCCTGAGCAGAAGGCTATTAAAATCCATCCTAAGCCCCTGATCCATGAAACGCGAGACATTACCGGAAATATCGCGTGCCCTTACAGGGGGACACCGTTCGAGTCCTCTGGGCCCTGCACCAGACCGATCCCGAGCTGAACACCGCGATCTGGCCCGGCGACAAGCGCGGAGGAAGAGCTCTCAGGCTCAAGACTCCTGCCCCGCACTCGCCACCGCAGCACACGCGAGATATCGTGTACTGGGACGTGAAGTTGAATCAAGTAGGTGTTGACCTGTTAGCAAGCGGGGGAGTCCTTTCGATCGCTACGATTAATTTGTCTCCTCTGATGCGTAGCCGCCGGTTTCGGACAACGCGGACACTACCTACTGGTGCAAGATCTTCAAGGCGCCGCACAAGGAGAAACACCACATGATCGGGGTGAGCGAACGATCGAAATTCTCTATCGATATACTCGGTGGCGCAAAAATCGATTCCCGCGCCAAATCGAAATGAAGATCAATGAAACTTGGTATACCGGGGTGGTATTAGGTATCGCTGATTACGAATCCGTTGCACGATTTTCTAAAATAGGGATCGTGCGAACGAAAAACCTTGTTTCTCCAAGTCCTAAAGCTATAACTATATATTCAACGAGTCTAGAAACTTGCATCCTACCGTACAGAATGCTATACTAAAGAATAGTTAAAAACGTTATTTACTAAATTTATCATTTTCGCGGCAAATGCTGCAACGAAAATAATGATTATCGACATGAAAAAATGTTAGTGGAATCGTTTATTAACGATTCGTTTAAAGAATTTTTTAACAAAACTGGCTGAAATCCATTTCATACCATCAAAATGATCGTATCTCGTTGTAAAGTGCAATTTGGAAGGTACGCTGTTTCTACGACGTACGTACCCACTAATTGTAAGTAAGGATTCTTGGAAATTTCATCCCCAAGGGGGTGAAAAGGGGTAAAGCGTATTTTCTCGGATTCCTTGATATCTCTTAGGTCCGATTCGATATCGATACTTGGCTTAAGCCTAGCAACACAAATGCCTAAAAACCAATTTCAAAAGTTTACACTAATCAACCCTTAAAGGGTTAACTCTGGATCTGATGTACTAACAGTAAGTGCACATTGAATTGGGGCGTCTTAAGTTTTGAATAGTAGGTGTGACCGAACATATAGGTATATAAAAATGCTATTTATTGCTACGAAAAACGGATATAAAAGTAATTCCCTTTAATTATTCTACCGTAGCGAAGCACGCGTATTTTGCTAGACATAAATGAATAACCGTAAACCCAGTGTTGGAAGTTTTTAAACTTTTTTTACATTTTTCAGTTTTTCAGTTTTATAATTTTTTTCCGTGTTTTCGGCTCGTGGTCTTTTATAACTAAAATTCATCGGCTGATTCTATTACAGCTCGTTATCGTTTGTAGAAATTACAAAGTTTTTAGCTTGGTCACGCTAGCCTTTAATTTTTTTTTTTGTTTATGGACTCTCGAAGCACTTATAATTGGGTCTGATGAAACTAGCATAAAGCGAATTACGTCTTCGTTACAAACGAAACGTGAAAACAGTCTACTAAAATGTAATCTAGCCTGCCTAAAAATTTTCTCCACCTTAGGGCTTGATTAGGGCAAAATCCTGACATTGAGTTTTAGATATTTGTGTGGGCAACCGTTGTAAGCGAAAACCAAGGTGATGTCTAATCGGGCCTAAGAGATATCAAGGAATCCGAGAAAATACGTTTTACCCCTTTTCACCCCCTTGGGGATGAAATTTCCAAGAATCCTTACTTACTTAATTAGTGGGTACGTACGTCGTAGAAACAGCGTACCTTCCAAATTGCACTTTACAACGAGATACGATCGTTTTGAAATGGATTTCAGCCAGTTTTGTTAAAAAATTCTTTAAACGAATCGTTAATAAACGATTCCACTAACATTTTTTTATATCGATAATCTTTATTTTCGTTGCAGTATTTGCCGTGGAAATGATCAAATTAGTAAATAACGTTTTTAACTATTCTTTAGTATAGCATTCTGTACGGTAGGATGCAAGTTTCTAGACTCGTTGAATATATAGTTATAGCTTTAGGACTTGGAGAAACAAGGTTTTTCGTTCGCACGATCCCTATTTTACAAAATCGTGCAACGGATTCGTAATCAGCGACACCTAATACCACCCCGGTATACCAAGTTTCATTGATCTTCATTTCGATTTGGCGTGGGAATGGATTTTTTACGCCGACTGTGTGATTTTGCCCCACCGCCATGGCGGTGCGGCGTGTGCTTGTGCATACTAGCGCGCACAGTACCGAGGAATGCGGCGAGGTTGGGCCTGATTTGTATGTGCTTCACGAATCACGGTGATCCGTCCCGGACGCGGCAGCCGGGTACACCAGGCGCGGGCGTCGTTAGAATAAAGAAGGGCCCCGGCGGAACGATGTGACATTCCGTTGCCGAAACGCTGCCCGGTTCTCGCGACGACGGATGCCTTCCAGAAACAGGCATCCGCCGAGCTTCTCCTGCTTCCTCGAATTCGCGCGATCGAGAAGCTTTATAGCTCGACGAGCGAATCCTTGTTTCCAGTACACGCCGCTGGTGGAGAAGGCGAACGAGGACCTGGTGCACCACATAATCCTGTACGAATGCGCGTCGACCTTGACGGTGTTGGGTCAACACGCGAGGATCGTCGGCGCGCTGTGTTACAGTTCCACGATGCCTCGAGAATGGGAGTCCTGTTTGCAGCCAGTAGTAGCTTGGGCCCGTGGCAGCGCAGGTCAGACACAAACGTCGTGGCCAAATAGCTGAAAGTAGTAAAGTACTAGCGGCGAGTAAACGGCCTGCGTCTTCCAGGGGAATGGCTTCCGGAGCACCTCGGTATCCCCATCGCTGAGCACAGCGAGGGCTCCTACTATATGCTGGAAGTGCACTACAACAACCCGAGCACGAAGAAGGTGGTGGACAGCAGCGGCATCAGGCTCCATTTAACTCCGAAGCTTCGCCCTCAGGAAGCAGGGATCTTAGTCGCTGGCGTGGCCGTTAGTCCTCTTCATCTGATCCCCCCGAAGCAGAGGGAGTACGCCACCGCTGGCTACTGCACCCCTCGTTGCACAAACACGGTAAATTCTTCTAAATTATAAAAAAAAAAAAAAAAAAAAAAAAAAAAAACCCGCGCGTGATCTTCGCGGAGATCGCAAGATTACGAGATCCGCTCCTCCCGCAGATGTTCCCCGAAAGCGGGATAAACGTCGTCTCCGTCGCGCTGCACTCCCACCTGGCTGGCCGACGTCTCGGCTTGAAGCACATACGTCAGGGCAAGGAGCTGCCTAGAATAGTCCAGGACAATCACTTCGACTTCGAGTACCAACAGTCCCACACCCTCGGGAAGGAGGTGAAGGTGCTTCCTGGCGACGAGCTGGTCGCCGAGTGCGTCTACGGCACTCTGGACAGGACGAAGCCGACTTTGGGAGGCTACGCGGCGTCCCAGGAGATGTGCCTGGCATTCGTGGTGCACTATCCGAGGACGCCGCTCGCTGCTTGTTACAGCATGACTCCTGTCAAGGACCTCTTCGAGACTCTCGGTGTGTACAGCTTCAAGGGCGTCACTATGGACAACGTGGAGAAGCTGTTCTTAACGACCAGGCGAGGACTCTGCCCTTCTTTACCCCGGGGATCTCGCCGCTCGGTTTATTAACCTTATTGTTCGCGATCTCTGTGTAGGACGGACGCTGTGACTCCTCCTCCCAGCAGCACGGGTCTGCGGCAGCTGCCCGTCTATCCCGCGACGAGGACGAGCGACGAGGACACGGACGAGGAGAACGTGAAAGAGGTGAAGTCAGCGTTGAGGGCCATGTGGGACTACACGGTGGAGCGCAAGAACGACAACGTCTTTGCGCGCTTCGTCATCGAGGAACCTGCGGAATTCAGGGGTAAGTACGCTTGTTCCGAGCGAGTCTCGGTAAATCGGCTTATCGCCGATCGATCTACAGGTCGAACTCTGGCGGAGCACATGCTGGCACTGCCCTGGACCGAGGAGCTCCTCTCAAGGTCCATCGAGTGGAATCTCTACCACGGCAGGCACATGACCTTCTGCAGGAAAAGGGACGATAAGCTGGCCCTGGTAAATCGGCTTCGAAACGCCGAGTACGCTTTCGCTGTGCTCCTAAATCTTTTTCTTGCGCACTGATCGCGTTGTCTTGATTTCTAGCCGGCGGACATCCAGACGTTCCCGAATTACACGGCCCTGCCAGAAGCGAACGAGACGACCTGCAGCGAGATCGGCGGCACTCCGTCAGGCGCGTCGAGGAGCTTTTGCGCCGATCTTGTCGCATTCGTCGCGATCACGATTCTCGTGACTGTCGTTCGTTAATTCGAAGGATCTTCGAAGGGAGCGGTGCAATGTCGACCGGAAGCATCGCGACCGCTCACGCTGTACGTTAACTCTACCGAACAAATACGCGTCTCAAGGGTATCGCGGCTGTTTGAAACAGTTTCTCCACACCCTCTGGCGGGGCAGGAGGCGGCAAAATTTTCGAAAAATTTTGACGGTCCCAGCACGATTTATACATACAGATACAGATACAGATACAGATACAGATACAGATACAGATACAGATACATATAATATAATATAATATAATGTAATGTAATGTAAATATACGACGAACGTATTTATAAGGTGCACGCGCTACGAGCCTCCGCCCTCGTATTTTATATGGATTTTGTATAAAAAATAAACCAGTCTGTAAAAACTGTACTCGTCGCGGATTCTTATCCTGGATTAATTATCCTTCCAAGAGCAAGATGCGGAAATATGGAAGAGGGGAATAGATATTGGATGAAGGAGGAGGATAGAAGATGTAAGTTACGTGAAAGGGATATAGGGTCGTTAAAACATCTGGCGGAAGACTGCACAGGTGTGGAAAGAATAAATATAAGTTTGGAAAAAATACTTCAGGAGAGAAGGGTAGAGGAAGTGGTGGAATGGCTAAGGGGTATAGAAGGAAGGAGGAAAGAAAAGGATAAGGAGAGAGAGAGAGAGAGAGAGAGAGAGAGAGAGAGAGAGGACAAAATAACACCAAAGAATAATAGCGTGCAATAGAACAGAAGGTTAGGAGAGAAACTAATTTTAATAGATAAGCGGATAGTATAGGAAAGAGACTACATTAAACATATAGAGGCGAAATAGTGTAAGCGGAAGTAGAGTAGGTGTGGATGAGTTTGAACGAGCGGGAGTGGTATGCAGGCGTGAGGTTAAGAGGAATTGTAAACCAAGTCACATTTCTGGGCCGCAAGGTCGAAATTAAATAAATAATAAATAATAAATAAAATAATTAATTATCCTTCCTCGAAGCTTACCACCAGTTTGTCGTTGAACCGCGAGCACTTTAACGGGATCGTTGTTTCGATCTACCGAGGAGGTGGGTTAGAGGGGAGACCCCCTCTGCGTTATAAATAATCCCTCTACGTTTTACAGAAAACCGTCGGAAGGAACGGTCCGGATTGCTCGGAATCGATCTAGCCACCGTAGCTTTGTAGCTCGCCCACGCGCCAACCGAGTAACCGACCTATCGGTTGCCACGCAGCTGTGCCTGGTTCGCAATTTTCTGCATGGTTAACCGATTACGGAGGCGTTCCCGGTGGTTTCGCTCGATACCGATTTCGTCCACGGTGATTTACGCGTATCGCGACACGACGAGGTCCCATGTGGTCGGCGCTGATAAGCAACGAATTGAACTTCTATCGAGTCGCGGGTGGCTGGCGCGGCCGTATAAAAGCTCGGCGCCTTGGTACTGGGAGCATCAGCAGCCCTCTGGAGCTCCTAGGAGAAACACGCAGCATAGGAAGCGAGCACAGAAAGCGGTCGACGAAACGGTTGCTGGTCGAGTGCTCGAGCAGCAGAAACAGACGGGTGAGTGAAAGAGAAGAGTTAAATATAAGAATATGTAACGCGATTCGGGGAACGAGCGATGCGCATAGATCTGTCCTCCGTTCTCAGGATGCGGCGCACGAGACACGTAGCGCTGCCAGTGCGAGCATGGCGGTACGTCGGCCTTCTTATAGTGTCCCTTGCCTGCCTCACGCTTGGCCTGGTCTCCAGGGACAAGGAGGGCCGTGCAGGAAGCCTGGCTGGACCCGAACTCGAACACCGAGCTCCCCACGAGTAAGACACACTACCAGTTAGCACTTTTCCTAGCAACCACAGCAGCCGAACGAGTAATTAGAATTATCTACCTCGTCGTCCTCCTCTTCTAGAGTGGACGCCTGTCCGAATCTGGGTCCATTCACCAAGATGCCTTCTTGCTCGAACCTCGAGCAAGGCCAGACCATGGTTCCAAAGTCATCCGACGACGATGAGGCTAGGAGCTTCGGAACCAGGCTGGTACGGACGGACAACGGAACGATCGATCGATCACGGAGCCTCGATCGTCTCTCCAGGGCCCGAGTGCAGTCTAGAAGACACTTTAGGAGCGCAGAGAGACTGTCTAGGCGGGGAGCAACAGGCATCGTCGAATCCTCCGCACGTGCTTCTGAATCCAGACTCGGAGCCAGACGTTCGTCGTCAGATCCCGTGGGCTACCGACTGTCCCGATCGCTCGACCTGGACGACGCTCGATCCTCGGACCGTAGATCGCGGAGCACCGAGCGAAGACAACCGGTTGCCACCGATCGACGAAAGGATCGAGAGGGCCTGGGGCGCGGAGCAACTACCGAACGCCGTGCACGCACTAGCCGCCTGGACGACGATCGAATCGACGCTAGGGATCGCAGATCACGCTCGGTGGAACGACGCGAAGCGACCCGAGCACGCAGGTCCCGCAGGTCCCGCTCCCTGGAACGTAGAGAACAACTCAACTTGGAGCGTCGCGCTAACGAGAAACGAGACAGCATTCGCGAAGATCGTCCAAGGAGCCGAATGGTCCGCGACGGTCGCTCGAATCCTGAGGAAGCTCGACGAAACCTTCGATCGGTCGTGAACGAGGGGCGAAACTCTCGATACGCTGCTGCATCCGGGGATCGAGACAGGCGATCGGCTCGAAGCATGGAAAACGCTAGGCGAATGGACTCTCGATCCCCTCGTAGCTCTGAAAGAACCACGTTGGTATCTCGCGCTGGTAGACAAGCCTCTCGTCGATCCCTGGATCGTGAGAACTCGCGAGTCTCGGATGACTCTGACCGAAGATCCGCGAAGAGATCAACGGACATGGAAAGGCGCCGCGAATCGGGCAGGCTGCGATCCCGTGCTAGAGAAGCTTCCAGGGAACGGGAATCCCTGGCACGGTCCAGGAGAGCTAGGTCGACCGATTCCCGCCGCGAGAGGAACGACGATACTCTGAGAAACAGCGACGGACGGAACCGTGCGCAACTGACAACCAGGCGGGATTCCAGGTTGGACGTGGATCGTAGATCCTCCGCAAGATCGGAACGACGAGAAGTAAGGGGCGAGCGCGGGGAGAGGATGAACCGGTTGGATGGTCGCCTGGGCGCTAGATCGATCGAGAGACGAGACTCTAGCCTCGCTAGATCATTGGAACGCAGCACTAGGACCGATAGTTTAGGGCTACGAGAGAGGACGAGTCGATCGAACTTGGCTCGGGAAGCCCGTGAATCCCGAATTCGTCTTGCAAGAGCATCCGAAGATTCTAACCTGTCCAGCGCTCGACGATCGGAACGCCGCCGAACACTGGTGGTAGACTCTAGGAGGTCCTCCGAGAGGAGATCCACCGTTTTCAGTGCCGATTCACGGCGATCCATTCGCCAAAGGCTCTTGGACGCCAACCGATTGCAAAGATCTCGAGCCACTGGTCCTGCGAACGGTGTTCGATTAAGCGGAGAACAAAGACTGAGAGATAGGATTCACTTACCCCTGGCACTGCCACGAAGCAGGAGCCTGAACGATGTTAGACGATCTCGCGTGGTCGATCCGGATCTCGCCCGCCTCTCAGACTCGACCGCCCGACTATCCCGTGTTCCCTCTGCTAATGCTCGCTTATTCGCATCCAGGGCCAGGATCCCAGGTGTCCCGGGTATCCTGAACCAAGAGCATTCCCTCAAGGACGGCCTGACGTTCGAAGTTATACGCCAGGCGATCGTGATCGGCCTCTGCGCGGTGTACAGCCTCTCCATGTTCCAGGGAAAACGGTCTTTCGTTCGGTAAGCGAGTAACCGGAGGAACAGACGATAGAAAAAGCTGACCGTTCGGATTCGTCAGATACAATTTTACCTGTTGCAGCAACGTCGTCAGGCAGGCGCCGCGCTTCGTCCTGTGGTAGAGGAACCAGCTGCTTGTCCAGCAGTGGAGGGCCAACGATCCGCTACTTCCACGACCCGCTTCTAGTCACTGCTGCTCTAGTATACCTAATAGCTCCATGCGTTGTGCCGTACAGCTAATGTATCCCGCGTAGAGACAGAAATGTATCGCATGTATCTAAGGAGATGTATTTTGTCCGAATAAATTATTCAGATCAGATCCGAGCAGTGTGCTATTCCACTAGCCCGGAGTATCCCTGGAACATCGCTGCCAAGGCTGCCTTAATCGGCTACCGTAGATACGTATATCAGACTAAATGGTCAAAGGGAAGAAATGTAATTTATTAAAGTCATAATCTCATGATTTGTACATTCCGTCGGTTCGGCTTAAAAGTAACTATAAAAAAAAACGTGGCGGTGTTTACGTATACATCCAGTCTTAAAGAAGTAACTACGCTCGGTGTGATTACGATAGATTCGATTACGAGGACAGGTACAACCTGAAAGCAAACGACCGCTCTAAAAGTATGGATCTCGCCCTGAAATCTCGTGAGAGAATCCCTGGTCAGGACGCGTCGATTTGTGCGATATGCGTGTGCTTCGTTTCTCGTTTCTCTTGATCGCGAATGTTTCTACGACTTAAATATGCAAATGGTGAATTCGTTGATGGGGCGAAGGGCGAGTGAACGATAAATAACAAAATAAATACCTACGACTATTCGAACGAGCCGATAGAACGCTCGTACACAGCGTATCCTGAAAAAGCCTCGTGTAAAAAACTAACTTCTACCCGATTTTCGAAGATGTCTCGTTCTTTTTTCTTTTTTTCTATGGCGCTTCGCGCCTCTATCTCCGTCGAATCGTCTTAACGATAAGTACAAGGCTAAAGGCTATGGTTCCGATTCGGGAGCAGTCCAGTTGGATCTTTTTAAACCCTACCTCGTTGGATAAATAAAAAGTCTGCTTTCGGTAAATATAGATGAAAATATCTCTATGTCGATTTGATATTCGATCGTTACGTTAGTATTATTACTCCGACTATGGACGTAGTCCACGCGCCACGCGCCACGCGCCACGCGCCACGCGCGTACACTGGCAAGGAACGTCGACGGGGAGTTACCATAAAACCGTAACCCCGCCGTTCGTTTTTGTTCTCTCTTTAATCTTTGGCAGTGATCCCAGTCGATCGTTAAACGCGAGCTTTCCCAGGATCGATATGATTTCACTGGTTTATCGAATTACCGCTAAAAGTATCGCAAAAGCGACCGCCTCGAACGACCGATCGTCGCCTTCGCGGAAGGATTTGAAGAACGACGCTTACGATAAAAGTGCCTAACAACGCGATAAGGAAAACGTACGTTACCCCCGATAACGAATTCGAGAAATGTCTTGTTCCGGCACGCACCGCTCTACTCTACTCTGGCATTTTCTTCTCGGCCCCTAGCTCGCCGAGTTAATGGACGTTAGCGATCTCTTGGAGCATCCCAAGTATGTGATCGAGTTCTTGTCGGAAGTAGCACAGCTGGTGATTTTTACCCTTCTCGTTCTTACAGTCCTTACACTGCGTTCGATTTCGAAGCAAATCGCGCACCAAAGTCTGCAGAGTCATCTCCCGGCTCTCGTGCCGTTGCTGAAGGATCGTTATTTTGTCCTGCAACAATTGCAGCTGCTCTGTGCTCTGAAACAAAGGCGCGACTGACGGTTTTTAATGGTTCGACGAATAAAGCTGACAGCTACACCGTAGCAAGACTAACCCCTGGTCGCTACGTACCGGGGACGCCAAGTACTTGACTTTCTCGGTCAGCATCTTCGCTTTGGCCTCCAGGTGGCACCGTTCAGCCTTCAGAACGACCACTTGCTCCTTGTAGTCCCGCAGCTTCTCGATTTGCTGCTCCAAGTGCGATATCACCGCTAGCTGAGTGTTTACCTGACCCTGAAAACAAGAGAGCAGAGCCATTCGCGTGGTGGACCGTTCGCGAAAGAACGCTCGTACTACGTGCGAACATCAGCGAACGTAAATGAAGATGTGCGAGTGAAACGGAACAACCGGTTGATACCGTCGCACGTAATACTCGCTACCAACCTGTAACTTTACCACTTTAGAGTCTCCCAATTTCACGCTGTACTCTTTCAACAAAGTGGCCATCTCACGCTCGTGTTCCTCTTGCAAGAGGTTCAGGTCGTGCAGACGTTTATTCTTCAGAGCCATAAAGTCCTTGTTGATCTTGCTCAGCTCCTCCTTCAGGATATCGTTCTCGTCGGTCAATCTCTTCGCGAGATGGCCATCTCCGTTCTCTGCGTACTGCGCGGGGTCGTAGAGCTTTTGCACAGAGGCGGACGATCGTTGCGTGTTCCCGTCGGACATGTGTCCGTTCTGATAGACGTTCGAGTTTTGATCGTTCCCATCGGCGACAGCCGACCTCAGAGTCGGTAGCTTAGAATCCGAAGACGACCCCATAGTCTTGATAGATCTCCTGTCGTTCAGCAACTTTTCCCTCTCCCTTTGCAATCTTCTATTCGTTTTCTGCAGCTCCTGTAACTCCTTGGTGAGCTTGGAGACGGCCTTGTCCTTGTTAGCTAGTTCTAACTTCAGCCCCCTTATCGTGGCTATAAGATGAGCGTCCTCCTTGCAATTCTGAGATTTCGAGTTGAGCTTAACCGGTGGCTTCTGCTCCTGCTTCCTGTCCTCCTTCTCGAACGACCCAGACCTCTCTTCCCTTCCCTTGATAGTCGTCGTCGTCGTCGTCGTCGTCTCCACACCCTTGTTCTCCGCGGGCTTCGCTGCCGTTTGAGTGAACATATCGTTGTACACCTTGCCGTCCGTGACAGCAGCCGCCAAGAGCTTCTCTTCCAGGCCCATTATCTGCGCCGCGTACTTCTCCTTCGTGTCGGAGAACTTCTTCTGGAACTCGACCACCTTCTGCTGCGCAAAGTCGTCCTTTGCCTTCATCTCGCTCTCCAGGCTTGCGATTCGCTCCTCCAGTAGCTTGACCTTCTCCGCGCCAATCCTGTCCTGCTCCGAATTCGCGGTAAGTATAAGAGCGGACACCGAGTCGGGGTTCTTCCTCTTGAGTATCCTCTCCATTTCGCGCACTTGCCTGTTCAAGTCTGTGATCTTCTTGCTGTCGAGGATCACCTGGTCTTTCAGCTTCTGCGTCAGCTGCTTCTCACGCTCCACGTGGCTCCTAGCTACCTGCACCTTCTCCTGGAGATTCCCCTCCTTCACTCTCAGCTCCAGCAACTCCTTCTCCAAAGGCAGCACGTTGTACCGAAGCTTGTCGTACTCCTGCTTCACCGATCGCAGCTGTTCCGTTTTAGAGCTCAGCTTTATACTCAGATCCTCCACCTGCTTCTTCAACTGCAGCTCCGCCGTCGTCATGGCTTGCAGTCGATCAGTGATGAAATTGTTTTTCGCTCTTAGTTGGTCCTTGAACATCTCTAGCTCGTCGTTTAGCAGACCGTTTTGCTGCTGCAGGTCCTCGTTCGTCAACGCGCAGTCAGCGTTCTTCTCCCGTAGCTTTGAAACCTCTAGATTAAGTTTCAACGCCTGCTCTTCGAGATCCTTCGCTCTGTCAGCGAGCTCTTGCGTTTCACCCGATTCCAATGCGGTGCTCTTTTGCTGCTTGCGCAGCTGTTTCATTTCCTCCTGCATGCGCTTCTCTTCTTGCATCAGCTTCTTATTCTCCGATTCGTAAGCCCGTATCATGTTCTCTTGCTTCTCCAACTCCTTCTCCAGAAGAATGATCTTCGTGTCCTTCTTGGGCTGAGGTTCTGCTGGTCGTCGTCGTCGTCGTCGTCTCTCGTTCGACGAAAGCTCGTCCACTTTCGTCTTTAAAATTATATTCTGCTTCTTCAGTGCGAACAGTTCTTCCTCGAAGGATATACGCATGTTGTTCATCTGGCACTTGTACATCTTCGTCTCAGACTCCAGTTGCTGCTTCAGCAGAGCACTCTTGTGTCTCTCCTCTCTACACAGAACTTCCCAATTCTGTCTTATTGTATTCTGTTTGGTATCACCGCCAGCCATCGTGATCCTCGAATAGCTGTCCGGCAACTTTGCCAGCGACCCTTTATACGTGGAAGACAATACGGGGGTAGAAGCAGTCTTAATGGGATCCTTTTTGGACTTGGGGGGTATCTTAACTTTAGGAGGGACCTTTGTAACCGGTTTGATTGTAGGTTGCAGCTTTGGCTTCGGTACCGGCGATCGTCCGATTATAGAATTAACGGGTTTCCTCGTGGTATCTAAAGCTTTACTAGCCCCGAGGTTCTCCGCGGAAGTTCTACGCGACGGTTTAGAAATTTGATCGTAACTCTTGGACTTGGAAAACTTGATCTCCCTCTTCTGTTGCTGCTGCTGCTGTTTGGCGCCTGACGCGCTGGCCGCGTGAATGGATTTACGCTCTACGTTATTACGATGAAAAGTCGTTGCACTAGCGGTAATTTTAATCTCGGTGCTCGATGTTGTTTTACGGATCAGCCTGTTAGCATCTTCTGTGGCCTCCTTGCACCGCTGCGTCGTACTCTCCACGGACTTTTCCGCGAGCAACTTGGGGATCGCGTCCGCGAACAATTCTAATCTTGGCGTGAGGCCAACCGCGTACAACTCTTGATTAGAATTAATTACCTTGCTGCTGCTGCTGCTGCTGCTGCTGCTGCTGCTACTACTATCCTTATCCTTCGATGCACCTATTCGTTTCGGAGACGATTGGTCTTCGAATACTCTCGATTCGTTTACATCTTCGGACTCCTCGAGTTCCTCTGCGTCCGCGTTCGAGTCCGTTTCAACGATTTCATGTTCCGTTTTTGAATCAGGTGCTCGTGGTGGTAGCTCTTTTTCCAGTATATCAGAAATCTCCTTCTCGGGAAATTCAGGGCTCCTGTCGTTCGCGGTCACCTGGCCTCCCAACGCGGAGAAGGTTTCCCGGTCCGCGTGTTTCGAGAAAATGGCACTTGCAACGTTCGATTCCTGTTCCTTTTTGTCACTTTGCCCTTGCAAAAGCTTCAAAAAGTGCGAAAAGTCTTCTTGCCCGAAGCTTGAACTGCCTGACATGCCCCCTTCGGCTCTCTCCTTGGATTTCTTTAATAAATCTTCGAAAAAATCCTTATCTACGTCGGTTATCTCCTTCTGCAGATTATTATCTTTATCCGACTCCAGCTTTCTTATACTTTTCAGGTCCTCGGACTTGGAATGTCTTTCGATTGGATCGTCCAGATCAGAACTGCTGGACACTTCCACTTTCTGCTCTTCGAACTTCCTTCTCTGCAGTTCCAAGGTTTTCGGAGTCTTCGAGCCATTCGCGTGCTCGTGTATCGCGTCGAAGCCAGCAGGGCTCGACCCGTCCCTCGACCCGTCCCTCGACCCGTCCCTCGACCCGTTCTCGTTCTTTGGGCTCTTTCTGATTCTCTCCGTTTCCATGTGCACTTGCTTCTCTATCAATCGAAAGATATCGGCTTCTAACCGCTTAACCCTGCCGAGACTTTCTACGTCCTCTTGGATATTCTCGGGTACTAAAGTATCGGACTTGGATCCACTTTTGGATAAACTACTGCTATTTTTTCTTACCAGCTTCTCAGCTTCCTCCAGTAACTCCTCTACCGATCTCTCCTCCTCCGTAGAATTCTTAGTAGAGTTCCTAGATTTCGTGCGATCCGCGCTTGAATTCGGACCGAGAGCCCCGGCGATCTTGCTCATTTCTTCCAAGATACTACCGATGTCTTCGTCGGTGGCGTCTGGGCAAAGGACGGAGATCCTACCTTTTACACTAGAAACGTTATACGAAGAGGAAATATCGCGCGATATACGTAAGGATACTTACTCTCGAAATCCGACGGATACTTGTCGAAAGCGGCGGATTCCAGAATGTCGCGCGACGTGTCGTCCTTGTCTTTCGTTTCGATTTCGTTCTTATGCATGGCCTACGAGGAGCAAAGCAATCGATTAGACGATTCGCTTAACTTTACGCTACGACCAAAGTATCATCTCCTCTCGATTACTTTGCACATCCTTTCCTTCTCCAGAAATTCTTTCATCGACGAGCTAACGTCCGGCGAAGGGGACGGAGACGGTTTTCCTCTTTCGTCCACTGGAACGGCGCTAGAAATTTCCAGCCTGGTCTCCGGCTTCTTCGACCACCGCTTATCCTTCTCATTTTTCTCCTCCGGCTCGATGTCCTCGATCGCTCGAGGCTTCTCCTTTATTCTAATCGAGTTCTCACCCGTGCTCAGACTTATGGACGAACCCAAGGTATCGTCTTCGGTTGATATCAGCTGTATAAGAGACAACGGAATGCGAGGCAAGCATAAAGACGCAATTGTTGCGGAAACACAAGGACCGCGGTGTGTTCTTTCGACTCTAGTCAGTACGAGTTGTTTCACAAACAAGCGACGATTTCACATAGTAATTAAAAATCACCGAGATCGAGGAAGAGGACGAAACGGATTTTCCAAAACTGAACAGGTTAACAGGTAAGCGATGAAACTTACGTCCTCGAGACGAGGGGATGATCTCTTCGCGATCAAAGACATTCGGATTTCTCACTGACAACTCTTTTCGACTGTACAATTAGAGCGATCAGTCATCTTTTCAAAATCGTTTGACACTTGCCGTACTTTTTGTTTGTTTCTCAGTTGTAATTCGCTCTGATTCGCTCGATGGCCGCCTCGCAGCGACCTCACCCGGTTCGGTAGCGTAGCGATAGCTTGGCGAAAACCGGGAGAAAATAAACAATTCGAATGGAGAATAGGTTCGTTGATAGGTACACATTTAGATTACGTGTAATACGATAAACAGAGCAATTAATAGAGAAATGATATTGATCGTAGGTTTTACCCCGCCTGGATTATGATCGCAACGTTTTATTCGTTAAATTACCAGATAATCGTAAAGAACATTTTTCATCGAATAATAAACATACCTACGTGCACGAGAAACGGAGGCTGGCTAGTACGTACACTTGGCACACCATAGTGATGAAAAATAGAATGCAAGTTTTTAATATGAATTTGAATGAGAAAGCGTGGAACATCGATGACACGCTCGTTTTGCACAAACCCGATTATCATGTATCTCGTGTCGGTCGATTAGACGATACGCAAGGATGACACCACGTCCGGTCGACTGTGACAAAGCTTTATTCGAAACTCGAAAGACATGGTCTAGGGGTTACGTTGCCAGGCGCACTAATCCATCACCCGGACAAAAATTTCTTCTATCCTCGCGTGCGAGCAAACTCCATGATGAAACAATGAAACAATGAAACGATGAAATAATCCAATCAGTTTTAGTTAAAACACCTGCGTATCACAACATCGTATATATGAATCTATATCTCTTGTATTTTATAAAATCTTTTAAACTTTTAAGGCGGTTCGCGAATCTTTTACCTACAAACACTTTTTAAGCGTACATCGTAATCGTTCGCCGTAACTTTTTATGTCAACATCTGACAATTACTCGCGAATGAACAAGTATTTCCTTAAAGATAATATTACACTATGTTCTATCGTACATTATCAAAATACATAATAATACAGGTACCTCTCTTTCTTTAACTAGCTTATGCTAGTTCTACTGCATAGTTGTTGCACTTGCCTGCGATAATGTATACAAGAAATATCGTCGGTATCACCTGTCTGTAGGCACCCTGTGTATTCGCGGTGCTGTGTAGCACCGACTGTAAAACATAAGTCTAGTCTTGGTGGATCGATCAGTGATAACACGCGTGCAATTTGAATAACTCTTTGTTAAGGAAGCTGACATTACAATCCTCGCAGTAGCGCTTGACGTTGCTGTCGATTAACTTTATCGACGCGGAAATGTTCTTGGCGCCGACGACACCTGTGATTGTCGTCGTCAGATTGTTACCGGTCGTCGTACTACCCCTGTCCGCGACCTTTCGAAGGTTCCATTGCAGTTTCCTAGCCGAAGCTTTCGCGTCGTCCAACTTTTTTATTTTCCCACTCCTAAGGTAGGAGTCGTGACTTCGCAAAAACTTGGGCGAATACGTAACGGTGGTGGCGGCGGTAGAACTCGAACCCATTTTGCCTGATTTTAATTTATCTCTCGACACCCTCTTCGGCGATTTCGAAGCATAGGTGGCGCTGAAGTCAGTGGTCGGTTGAGCGCAGCTCAACGTATTACCATTTATCCTATCGTTTTGAAAATCTACGGGATCATCTACGTTAGGAAGTGCTTCGATTTTAACGGCTTTGCGATCTTTCGGCAGCATCGCGGAGGATAGCGATTCGTCGTACCCACTCTCGTCGAGATCAGAGAGTTGTTCCTCCTTTACCATCATCTTAATCCTATCCTTCGCCAATTTCGATACCTCCCTCGAAGGTAGCTTCACCTTGTTCGCGATATTTCGGACCGTGTACTTGGCCGCTGGGTATTCCTCGTTTTGGAATCTTTGGTTCTTGTCCGCCGATTTCGAGTGCTTCCGCGTCGACATGCGGTAGTCGATCGTTCCCGTTCTGGGCCTAAGAATCCGACCCTCCAAGTCGTCTGGCTTCTCCACTTTGACTCGAGCCGCATATACCTTCTTCTTGCTTCCTACGTAGTCCACGGAACCCTTCCGAGGCCTCAAATTCCGAACGATCGGGCTTCCGAAGGCGTCCTTCTTCGCGTTGAACTTGACTCTGGCACCGCCTGGGTCATTCCAGCTGAAACAAGTTGGCTTGTTACTTCTCGAATCCTGGCAGTCCTCGTTAACGGATATCGTCGAGCTCTGCTTCTGCTTCTGCTTCTGCTTCTGCTTCTGCTGCTGCTGCTTCTTCGCAGCCTGTGACTTGTTGATTCGGTTATTGTTGCACGCCTCGACGTCGACCACCCTCCTACCGCACGTTGATATCGTGTTCTCGTAGTTGGTTGGTACAGCCTGGTTACGTTGGTCCATCTTATCGTAGCAACACCTGCATCTCGCGTATGCCGCGTACGGGATATCGTTCGGCTGGAACGTCACTGAGCTCATCGAGTTTATATAGTCTACGTTATCGACCATGGGGCTCATATCGTACGCGTCGTAGTCCCGCGGCTCGATCTTGATCTTGACGTTCTCTATGTGCACCATCGGTATGCCGACCCTCTCCGTCGGCACATCCTTCCCCATCCAGGACAGCTGGCTCTTCAAGCTCGCGTCTGTCTTCAGACAGTCGACGTAGAACTTGTAGAACTCCTCCAGCTTGTATGTGCACCGATGGCACATGTGCTTCGGCAACAGGTCCATCTCGTGCACCTGCGGGTACATAGCCAGTGCAAATATGTAATTTCGTAAGCCTGTAATATTCGATATGATCGTGCTCGGGAATAATGAGCGCCGACTGCGATCCACAGGAGGCGATAGAGGTGGTGGAAGGCACCGCGCGTGTCGCGTGCAAGCACAAAAGCATAAGGAAGGGAAAGGATGATAATTATCGTACATTCGGATCTATTTTCGCGAAACGAAACTATAGCCTATCGATCGCGACTCTACTTTATTAGAGCATCGGGTGGCACGCAACACCGAGCACGTGCTTCGGATTAACTTTTCCGATAAAGTGGCGTAACTTTGTCGATGATATATCGATGCCTAGAACGATTAGCCGCTGTGCTTTGCTCGAAGAGGAGACAAATAGGTAATTACACGATTGCGAGAGAAGTCATTTCGTATTTCAAGGTCAACCTGCGTTGACGCGCTAGCTGCGCGCGTATTGTTACACGTGACACGTGGAGCGTTCTTTCTCCCATAGCGAATCGCAATTATCGTGCCATTATTCGATCTAGTCGAAATATTAATCGACGTATCCAACGATCAGAGAAACTCTCTTTGCCATTCCACGAGTGTAGGCTGATCACGTGGGCACCGCCTCACGGCTAACACAACGTCGGCAAAATCGACCTCGACAACCAACCAAATATAATACCTATCTGTAAATTATCATCTCAAGTACTGACCTAAGATAACCAAAGAATTTTCAACTAAGTAGTTTGAACTGGTTTGTACGGTACAGCAACAACCCTACCTACCCAACCGTCAAGTATTCTTTCGCGGAATAGGTAGGGTGCCGTGCCCGATACTCCCGACATTAAGCAGCCAAGTTTCTCCGTTTTCTCTCTCTCTCTCTCTCTCTCTCTCTCCCCCTCCCTCCCTCCCACTCTGATGTGCTTGCTTGAAAGCTTATCACGTTCGTGCGAGCGATAAGTTTCAGCCAAACACTCCTCGGTGAAGGGGAAAAAAAAAAAAAGAAGGAACGAGCTCATTTCCAAGTTACGCAATCCGTTAAAAACGTTTATGAGGCATATTGGCGCGCAAAGTAACGATAACCTCACTTTTGGCATCGTAGACACTTTCGTGACTGAACGTGTCGCGTGTCTATTCCTTGAATTTCCCGAGGCGGAGAATCGATGTGCCCTGTACGAATAAAGGGATAGGTACTCGTAAGCATAAGGGAAGAGCGCGGCACGAAACAAAGCGCGGCTCGTGCCTGGCCTAGTTACACGGACGGAATCTCGGTGGCACGTTGCACGTTCGATTTGTGGGAAAAAGAAGGTGGTTGAGTAGGGGGCGTTTACGATTGTCGGGAAAGGACACGTCGAGCACGCGTGAAGGTTCGCGTAATTGCGAAGCAACCAAGGGAGAGAAGTGTGTGCGAAGAGAAGATACATATATGACGTACCATGATCGGTAGAACGGCGTTGATTTTCTTCACGTGGCTCTCATTCTTGTCGAATATATTAATCGAGATACAACCGGATAGCTTGCCGCAGAGGCGGCACACGCGACTCGACTCGAGAGTCTCCATAACGGTGTAGGGAGAATTAATTTGTCCGGGACGAAGTGTTGCGCGGCGGCGAATCCGGTGTACAGCCGCGTGCGAGCGAAGCTTCGATTCGCCTGGACGCAAGCGTTCCGCGGGAACCCTGGCTCACCCTGGCCGCGCTCCGCGGGAAAATGCTTAAAAAGCTCGGTAGCGCGAACTCTCCTCTGCGCCACCAGCCAGCCGCCAGCGTATACAATTCTGCGTCACCGTCCCACCGTGCCGGAGTTCGCGCAAACGCGGATCTTCGCGAGCGAGCGTAGCTAAATGGCCAAATGTCGCGACACGGCCGGTACCTGCTGCTGCTTCCTCCTACCGGCGGACGAAAAATTCAGCCCGTCTTTCCCTGCGACATGTACGTACACCGCGCGAGTTCCCGACGATGACCGCCGCCGCGCTCTAGGAATCTTTGACCGCCCGCTTATCGCGCACCCGTTAGCTCGGAAGCAAAAGATGGGATTTCAATCGGCCCTACCCCACACGTCAGTCACGGAAGTCGGACGAACAGAGTTCGCCTTTTTCGTCCACCGGTCCACGGCGGAGACCTCTGTTGGAACTTGAACGAATCATCGCGAACGGTGACTCGGGTGACTCGGTGACTCGGTGACTCGGTGACTCGGTGACTCGAACATCCGTCGGATCAGTCCGAAGATAAATTACTTTCTAACCTGCAAATATTAGTGACAGAAGCTTGTTTTCTCGACTGAGAATATTTGCTTGTGTATTTATAATTATACACGTGGTGATGGAGAAAACAGTGGGAAAGCAAGGCTCGAGTGCTACCGAGAAATCCGTAGCGTCGAGGCACGCCGAGAGAATGAAACGACTGCGCGATCTTCACACGAAGAGGGTGAGTGTAAAAATGCTTTTACCTTTTCCCAATTCTGGAGACGGGCGATCCTTACGGGACGTTGCTTTTGTAGAACGAAGCTAGGCAACAGAATCACAAGGAAGTTGTCGAGGAGGACAAGAGGAAGAAGCTTCCTTCCAATTGGGAGTCGCGTAAAAGACAGGCCGAGTGGATCGTGCAGGACGAAGCTGCGAGGAAGGACGCTCAGGAGAAAGTAAATAATGGCTGATCGGTCCGGGTAGTAAGGACGAGTCGAATGATTTTTATATTCTGCATTTCGTAGGGAGAGGACTACGACAGAACAAAATTGCTTCGCATTGGCGCGACAGAGGCGGAGCGTATAGCGCGGAAGAAGATGAATAAAAAAAATCCGGATCCGGGCTTCTCCGACTACGAGCAGGCAGCTATACGCCAGTACAACAGATTGGTAAGAAACATCAAGCCAAATATGGAAACGTACGACGAAGCCAGAGATAAATTGGGCCCGGCGTTCTACGGGGACAGAAATACGATACTGCACGGACTACACGAAGACAAAAAGGAGGCTATCGACAAAATGGTGGAAGACTTGGAGAAACAGTTAGTATCCGAATGCTATATACGTACTTGAAACGATCGTAATGTAGACTATATCGTCGTTGTTGCGAACTCGTAGGATCGCGAAGAGGGATAAGTACAGCAGGAGAAGGATGCACAACGACGATGCTGATATCGATTACATCAATGAACGCAACGCCAAGTTCAACCAGAAATTGGAGAGATTCTACGGAGAGTACACGCGCGAAACGAAGCTGAACTTGGAAAGGGGCACAGCTATATAGAGTACGGGAGGACGTTACACTAATGGACTTGAAACGTAAAAGTTGTATTTTAAATAGTACTTGGAAGCTCGTACAAATACGAGTCGGACTACAGCTCGATAAATCATCATCGAGATCGCTTGGTAATCAGAGAGGTGGAGGTGGTCTGGGTTTGCGTTGTAGTCTCGTAATCGCGTATCAAGAAAATCAGATTTATATATAAAATTATATATTAATATCAATATCGATGGGCGCTATCATAAAAAAAAAAACAAGTTCAACCGAATCAAGTTCGTCAGATTTCTGTGTTTTCCTCTGCCGATCTGTTGACTTCCTACAATTTTTTTTTTTTATTTAATTTAAGTAATAATTGTATATACAGTTTTTCAAATTTCTAATGCAGTTCGTGTCATACCACCCAACTATGTACCGTGCCTGGAAAAGAATAAAGTTATTTTAACAACGCACGACCATGTCGTCGCGTTCTTCTCTCTCGCAGTATTCTTCCGCTGATAGGTATAGTCCAGCAAAGCATACTCACGACTTGGCGCAAAGTTGTGATGATGCGTGACTCGTATATGAATATCTTGTGTCCCGCCTGCAAATCGAACATACGAATTCTATCATCGTTCTTTCCCCATCGACAGGGCGAAGCAGTTGGCATTCCCATACGGATCTTAACGAACACTTACCGAAAATGCAGTTTGCCATTATCGACTCTTCGCAGCAATCGAAACGATCGCACACAACACGAGGAAAAATTATTCCTACCATTCGATTGCGAGTAATTAGGAAGCGAGAACAAATCAGGCATGCCCCTACGTCGAGCAAGTCTGCAGATTACTTTCGAATAAATGAATTCCAAAAAAAAAAAAAAAAAAACGCGCCCATGCGGTACAGTAAAAGTACGTTTTAGACTATTTATTTGTGCCGTTCGTCGATGCATAATTCTGTAATCTATATCTCTAGCAGTGGCGCAACCAGAGGGGAGGGCCAAGGTGCCCTGGCAGCCCCAAAGAAGGGGCTTCGTAAAATGAAAAGATAACTGAATTCTATTCTTTGAATGATTTTTTATAATCACTTAAAGAATTCGATTGAATTTACTTTGAAAATATTTTTATCCGTGCGCGCCACTGCTCTCTAGCGAGCAGGTACATCACCTTTGGTTGCGCACCAACGTCGCACAGTATCGACGCGTAGAATATTACGTTGTCAGTCGAGCCGCAAAACTTATCACGAAAGAACAAAATACATGCTGTTAAGCCACGCGTGTACACGTTGTACTATTTTTATGGCGGGGATGGATCGATGTTCAAACGCGTTGGAGAGGTTGCGCAAGTTCCTTTATCGATTTCCCCGGAATCGTACCTGCGTTTCCGCGATCCAGCAGCCTGGGCATGTCGCACTGTTCGCACTTGTTCATCAGCGGATGATTGTCGAATGTACACATTCTGCAGACCCAAGAAGGGCCGTCTCCGCGTTCGTCACCGTCGACAGCGTTCCCGCCGAGTTCCGGTTGCCAGGCGGGCGGCTGCATCGGCAGCGGGGGTGGATTGGAAGTGACGGACCTCGGTGGCAGAGGCTGACCGGTGTAAATGTCCTGATAGAACTCCTCGTTCGTTTCGCCCAGAGGTACCACTAGCGAGTAATAAAATAGATGCAAGGGCTGTCTGGAGATGTTATCATGCGAACGTGATTGGTACCTCTTGGATCCGACCACTGATCCACTTCATCCGCCAGTGTGTTGCATTCCACCCGCAGCTGATAGATTTCGCTCCGCAGCTTCTGCTTGAGCTCCTGCGAAATCGGCAATGCGATACGATAACGGCTAGGATTGGCAGCGAAATCGTTTAGTCGACAACTATGTAGATACGTACTTGCGGCGGCATCGAGGAGTCGAGCGGCCTCGCGAGAGACTGCAGCTCTTTCTTCATCGCTTCGAGTCGTCCTTTCTCGGCCCTCAGCTCCCTGGCGAGTCTTTCTTTTCTGGCCAACTGCTCCGCGAGCAGTTTCCTTTGGTGATCCGCCACTGTGACGGCGAAGGGAAGCTTCAAATACTGACCACCACCCCTGCATAGTGTTCCTCGCGACTCTCGCTTCGAGTAAGGCGCGCGGGTATAAAGGGGGCTATTCGCCCCGTTGGGTACATTCAGGAAACGCGTCGCCAAGATCGAGACAGCGGTGCTCGCGAGGAAGAAAAGCGGATCAGGTGGTCCGCGTGGAGTAACCGCAAGCCTGTGTCTATGTATAGACGGAGCGTGGGGTCGGGAATGCGTAAATATCGTTCTCAGTGTTACGTGCGTGGGCGTAGTACGTGCGACGGACTGACTGCTTCGCAGGTAAATATGTACGTGTACGATAGCTATATAATGCGGGACTCCGAAAAACAAAGGCGGCCGTTCGACGCAGGTGTAATAAAAATAGCTAGACTAAAGGTTATTTTCGAGTTGCTGCGGGAGGGTGGAAAGGTGGCGGCGAGGGATACCTTGATTCAACGGCGATCGATTCTGATCGGAGTTGGCCGGCGGTGCCCGTTCGCCAATGGGGCTAGAGGATGGCGAGGTCGTCGCGTTCGTCATCGTCGTCGTTGTCAGGCCAGACGGTGTCGTTGGAAGGCTGCTGGGAGGGATGATGGTTGTCGTCGATGGCACAGAGGGTGTGGTCGGGGCGCTCATAGTCGTCGTGGGCCTCGGCAACTGACTAGGCGGTCCAGCTGGAAGCCCTGCAATTGTCGTTCTTTTAAATTTTCTAGTCTTTAGAACCTATATCGGCTGTGTGAAACTGGGGGAGGCAGCGAGATGTTCCCCGAACAACTCTAAAGCGTGTAGTCCCCTTTCATTCGCGAATTAAAATCTTACTCGTTATTTAAACGACATACGCGACTGCGTATATGTCCTTCGGTGGCTTCGGCGGCTTCGGCACTGATATTCATAGCGTTGTATTTTTCTTACTTTACTTTACTTTACTTTACTTTCCTTACTTTAGTTTATTTCTAATATCTGTTACGTTTGTTTATTGTCCTTATTTCGGTTTAATTTATAGTACACGGTTAGGCTTTCCAACGGTGCAGACCACTGGCAGCCTCGCCTTTACCCTTATCGATACTCGGCTTTCTTCTTTTTTCAGTAATAAAGAGGATTAATAATTATAATAATGATAATAAGAATAATAATAATACAGACCTGGTGGCCTCTGAGGACCAGTTTGAGCCGGTGGTACCAAGCTATTGGGCCTGCCAGGGCCCATGGGTGGTCTGATCCTCGCAGCCGCCACGCTGCCGACGGCTCCCGCGCCTATGCTGATCCGAAGGCGGCTCTGAAAGCCCCGCGGATCTAGGGACGAGCTGGAGTAGATCAGGCTTGAGCCCTGCGATCTGATGTCGATCGGGGCTTGCGGCTCCGAGGACGGCGGCCTCAGTGTCAGGCTCACCGATGTGTAGCTTCGAGTGCGATCGTTCTGCGACCCCACGTTCTCCACGGTCAGCAGCGGTTCCGCGTAATGTTGCCGTGGATCGACGATCAGATCGGTTCGTTTACAGGCCCCGCCGCTGATCGTAGGCACCGTTCGAAAATCTGCGCTTCCGTTGCAATCAGAAAGAGGGCATCGCGCGTTAACGGATCTCGAAGCGACGATCGCTGGAGCGAGGGGCGTGAACCGGGAATGGAGAGAAATCAATGGCGCGTGTCTGATAACGAACGACGAGCAACGAGCAATCTCTTTCGACTGACCGGCACGCAGCCGATCTCCGACGCAAGGTCACCGCGTAATGCAAACGGTAGTATGTAAAATCGCTGAAGAAACCAGCTGCACGCGGAAGAAAACCAGTTTTATTAGCGTCGCATTCGCGGTGCATGCGGGCAACGTGATTTCCCGAGTGGGGAGCTCCGTGCATCGTGTATCCCATTTATCTACGCAACTTGTAACGCAACCGTGGTGCAACTCGGCGTCACCGATGTTCCGGAAAACGCGCGCGCGCGCACACAGGGTCGGGGACAAGGCGGTTTCCTCGATGGGTCGGATCTACCGTACGCTAAACACACCATGGCCAACTGAGATTGCTTAACCGTTAAGCACAGTTTGAAATCGCTCTTCGTCCTTTCACCGTCTTTGAAAATTATAAATTTTCAACTTTTTTTACATTTTTCTGCCGCCCCCCCCCCCCCCCCTAGCCAGAAGTACATTCTTCGAAATAAAAAAAAGTTTCAATCGAATCGAATAATAACTTTTGGAGATACGAGTCCCACCGTTTTTGAGAACACTGTTTCGAGAAAAACGCGTTTAAAGTTTGCCGCTACTCAAATGCCTATACTTAACTCCGAGGATTTTACGAATTTCAACAAATCCTTTTAAACACGTATTCCTAAAAGGTTGAAGGTGCGAAAAATGAAATAAAAAAATCGATTTTTAGACCGGAACCTCCTCTCAAGTATGCTTTAATAAACTACGCGAACGATCTCCCCACGGATCTCTTAACCTTGTTTTTTGCTTACTGGCTTGCTTCCTTGCTTGTCCCGCATTGGAACAGAAAATGTCTGGTCACTTTAGCTTAACGGCGTGCGGCGCGTTGGTCCGTAGCTACTTACACGAGCGCGAATCGACAACCGACGACACGGGACAACCGTCAAACATCACTGGACACCCGTGCGGTGTTTTGCAACACGTACGAGTTGAACGAAAGACAGAAGGAAGAGGCTGTTCGCCCTCGACGGAGTTGGGGACAATTTTTATTTAAATAAAATTTCGAATAACGAATAAAAGTTAGAAAAATTATTCGTCGTTCGGTCTACAACTCGAGTTACATAACTTTATTCGACACATGACGAATCGTTGTTTTAACTTTTATTCGTTGTTCGAAATTTTATTTAAACAAAAATTTCCCCCATCTCTGGCCGCCGATCCCTATCAGAGCGCGAACCAACGAGGGTTGGGCCTGTGATCTCCGTGGATGCGTACCGCGATTGCCGGCAGGACTGCAGGCAACGTTCACGTTCAGCTCGAATCCGGCTGGCTCGTTTCCCGCGCTCCGGACGTGGTTGGTGCAGTTCGCGTCGGCGGTGGCCGCCGAAGCGGAATCGTCGAAGAAGCCTCGCGCGGTGCAGGAAGCCGGCGCCGAGGAAGGGGTCGCGGGGTCAGCCGCGATCGGCGAGGACGTGGAAGTCGAGGTGGCGCGTGTACAGCTGAGGGGGCAGCGTCGCGACGTGCCGATGTCCAGGGACGCTGGCCTGTGCGGTCGCGGGTTGCTATCGTTGCCACTCGTGCCGTTTCGTTGCACTTGGCTCATCGCGCAGCAACGTTGCTGCGTGCCCGCGCTCGTTCGTTGCTGCTGCGGTTGCTGCTGGAGAACGCTGCAAAGGGCGGCCGGTGGGAACGCGCCCGGGGACGGTCGTGACTCTTGGGTGGCACGAAGGCTTCTCGCGCATGTTTCCCGGTCGTGACTGTTCTGCAACGCACACACACACACACCTGGGTCAGCCAGTTTCCGGTCCCCGTGGAACTGCTCGGCCCTCCGCATCAGCCTAACGACACCCGCTCCATTCGAGTAACATTCGGACCGAAAACGGTTAGATGCTCGAGGCTTCCAGCGGACGCCTCGCTGCTAATGCGGACAGTTCTGAGATTTCCATGCCCGCCACGCTGTACTCTGCGCCCTCTTGCTCACGCAGGATTAAGGCTCCTCGAAAGCGAAAATCTCAGAACGCTCCAGCGCCGGGGCTAGATTATTGTTTAGTGCGTTCAACCCCGACTGATTAAGAGGCACGGTTGTAACACGCCCAACATTTACAGACACACACACACACACAGGTTCCACGCTCGTGCAGTGATAGGAGAGGAAGGCGGGGGGGGGGGGGGGGGGGGGGGGTAGGGTGTGGGTGTGTGGGTGTGGGGGGGAGGGGTAGTCTGTGCCATTAATTCGCCAGGCGAGGGTTATGAGTTAGTCGTTATCGTGCTTCGGTTTAGCGGCGCGACGGATGAGCGAGGAGAGCAAATCTTTCCAGGCTGGTTACGAGCACACTCTGTGCAATCGGGGGTGCCGCTCCCGGGAGACTCGATCGGATAATAAGCGGGGTCAGGTATCTCGCGCTCGCAGAGAAATCGCTGCGCCCACGCTCCGCTGGCTGACCACTTCGAGCACCGATCTCTCTC
This sequence comes from Andrena hattorfiana, assembly GCA_944738655.2. Classification (NCBI taxonomy): domain Eukaryota; kingdom Metazoa; phylum Arthropoda; class Insecta; order Hymenoptera; family Andrenidae; genus Andrena; species Andrena hattorfiana. Next base: position 43,459,043 of record OX122894.2, on the reverse strand, counting down.
CCTCTCTCTCTCTCTCTCTCTCTCTCTCTCTCTCTCTGTCTCTCTGTCTCTCTCTCTCTCTCTCTCTCTTTCTCGACGACAACTCGACACGAGACTCCATAAAACTCGAGCTGGAGGTGGTGAACGAGAGCGACGTTATTCCGGATCGAGCGTCCGGGAGCAGCGAGCCGGACAAAGAGCACCTATACCTGGGCGATGCACTGGGAGACGACGTGATCAGGGAGCGCAGGGAACTGCTGCTTCAGCTCATGGAACAGCTGCATGATAGCGATGTTAGAGCAATGGCACTCCCCCATCGTGGGCCCCCATCCTCCTGGCAAGGCCTACCTGCGGGTGCCAGGTTCTCTCGTTACACCAGTTCATGCGACTCGGTCGAGACGCGGCGGTATCACTGGCGGCACCGCTCTGTTCACCGCGGCCAGCGACAGATCGGATGAATGCGGTGCGTGCCGCGTGCCACGCAGGGGTCCGGGGCTCTGTATCAGGGTGAACGCGAGAGGGAACCAGCAATCTCCCCGGCTAGATCGTCGAAATTTTGTAGTTCGGTGGATAAACGATTTGGATGCCCTCCAAAATGCGACGGCTTTCGGTGCGCGAGAGTATTTCAAATTATTCAACCACGGATCAGCGGACCAGGGGGAGGGGAAGAAGGGGGCGGGAGGGGGGGGGGGGGGGCGGCGGCGGCGCGATTAATGGAGACAAAGTCGTGAGCGAAATGAGAAGGAGAGGACCGTGGAACCTGTCCGGGGCAAATCGACCGACTTGTCCGGACGATGCATTGAAATATTACACGATCGTGCGAGTTACGGCCTCGTAATTATATAGCGAAGGACACCAGGCGATAGCCACCACTGGTAAGCGATATCTGGGGAGGTCTTCCGACTCTTGCAACTGAAAAACCTCCTCCTAGCAGTCATTCGTTCTCTGATTCGTATACGTACAAGGGAACATCCCGAATCCGGAAATTCCAAAAATTCTGAAACTTCGTGAATATGTATAGGGAATTCGTCTGCAGATTACAACGCAATTTTTGTTTGCTACCCTTAAACTCGCAAACTGTAAAATAATTTTTTTACCAAACGATAGATTTAATTAAAAGAAGTAACTTTCGGTCGGACACTTTTTTTCTATCTCTTACAGATTGCGAGTTTAAAGGATAGCCGAATTTTCCGGGGTTAATTCACCCCCTTAGAGTGAATTTGGGCAGCGAGAAAATATTGCGTTGTACCTAATAGGGAGACGAATACCCTATACAAATTCACAAGGTTTCAGAATTTTTGGAATTTTCGCCTAGTCTAACTCCGTCGAACAAGGCCTGTCCTTCGTGCTCATTACTCGATTTCAATAATTTTACCCGAGTTTCCTACTTTACGGACAACTTCTCTGCTATTAGGGTAATGTTTCTGAAATCCTGAGTAACGATCAGGTTGGAAGGGTCTGTTATAAATAGTACCTACCTCGAGACGCCGGTTCGCAAGACTTCTTCGGACCCGAATGTCCTGGAATCCGCTCAAGTTTCCGAGCAAGCATCTCGGTTAAATTTCAAAGGTCGATAACTCCGAAACACCCGTTAGGTTACGGAATTGGCAGCGAGCAAAGAAACGGTGGACACCTGTGCCGCGTGGCACGTAGAAGTGCCACATAATTAGCCGGCACTGCGCGTGCCACGCTCCCACGCGCGTACGCATGCGCCTTCCTGCAGGTGCACCCGTCGCACACCCACAGCCTCGATAAATTTCAATAAATCCCTCGATCCCCTGCGAAATCTTCCCGAATCTACCTCGCGCTTCGTTCCATCGGTTCGGCTCGAGAGGAAGCTAAAGCTACGTTTTATACTTATAAATATACGGGGACGCTCTAGGCTGCTTCCCTTACGGAAGCGAGGCGCGTTAATTTTAAACCATAAACGAATTGCACTCGCATATCTGCCCAAACAGACGATTGATCTGTGAAACGGCGTCCAATGGTCGTGGAAAATTGAATAGAACAATGTTGACCAGACTTTTTCGAATCTCCATCTCCTTTTATAGTATTCGAATAACCTGCGACACGCCCCCCTCCCCCCCCCCCCCCCATTCCCCTTTCATATAAGGTAAGATATTTCAGAATATAATTTCAAGTTAATAATAACGGAGAGAGAAAAAACCCAAAAACCGTGGCGACCACTCGGAAAACACTTGGCGAGCCACCGCCGGTTGATAATTACACTGGATTAGAATTCCAAAATCGTGTTTCAAGTGAAAGTAACCATTCGATCCGATCGACGACGAAACAATGAAACTCGCTCGAATCGAACGCGCACAAATATAATTACCTCTGGGTACTAGGTAGGTATATTCGAAGATGTATTATACTTAAAAACGTCGAGGGGTGCTCGCCCGACGGAAGATACTAAGAGGTTAGAGACTACGCGTGCAATTCGCATTTGGCGCTGGGCCACGCGAGAGAATAAAGCGGTGGGTAGAATTAATAATTCGCCCCTCTCTCTGTCTCTCTCTCTCTCTTCGTTCGCTTCGCACCTGGCAGCAAGCGACTGTGTCAGGTGAGTGCGGGCATCGATCAGAGAGAAAACTGTTTATTGGCACGCACCTCCGCCTGCCAGCGGGCACCGGTCCGCCTTCTTTTAAACGGGACGTCACCGGTGCTTTCTAACTTGCAACGCGATATTACAAACCACCCGCGCGCCACTTTGATCGTGTCCAGCGACGGAATCGCGGGGACATTTTTGCGCGCACCCGCGGCGGAGCCTGCCAACGCGCGCCGATTCTTTGACACGCAGATGACGAAAATTACAAATAAACACGCGTGGGAAGGGACTCGACGCGGAAACGGCAGAGCGGGTCGAACGCGCCCTCGTGGCCATCGCGAATCACATCTCACACTCGTCACACGACTTTCGAAAACAGTTCCCGCGATGACCCAATTTACCGAGGGGAGTCGAATAGCTTTCAGTCCCCGTGCGTGTCAATGCCGATTTTATTGCCGTGTCTGTGTAAGGGCAGACCCGGTCCAGAGGTTCCCAGTAAAGAGAGAGAAAAATCCAATCGCACCGGACGCGCGGGGCAGAGCCTATCGGTGACAGAGAGGATTTTGAGAGGGGAACGAGCGAGAGTGTCGCTCGTCGTCGGGACCGGGGGAAAAAGGAAAAGCGGAATTCCAGCATGCCGGCAAGATATTTGTGTCATGAAATAACCCAGGAGACACAGCGTGGCTGTTTTCGTCTGCTCCTGGCAATGCGGGGAAAAGCGAATTCCACGAGTATTTTCACGCATTTGGAATAATTTTCTGTGGCTTCTTTTTAAACGTCTGGCGTCCCAGGCGTCTAAGGAGGGCGAGCAGGCGAGCAGGCGACCGGCTTTATCACCGCGATAGCATCCTATCGATTAGCGAACGAGACAAGGCCACCGCCGCCGCCACTACGACGCGTTCGATGCGGAAAATGGCCCTGTTCAATTTCGCCGGACACACCTGATGTGATCCGCCGAGCTGCGCATCGATCGGGCGGAGGTAAGACGCGATAAACGCAGGTTGAAAATTGTTCGCGAGTCAGTGACTTTACTTTACTTTACTTTACTTTACTTTACTTTACTTTACTTATCGCTAAGAAACGGCAATTACCGCGCGACTCGGCGCGATCTAGGCGACCACGGCGAAGGAGAAGCGCGTCCGTCGAGTTTGCAAGCGGTGAAAAATAAATAAGGGACCAGGAATGCAGATTTACGATAATTCGCGGGGCGGCGGCGAAAATAAACAGTATTCCGAGAATAATGCTATAGCTTTTTTCGCGCAGGAAACGTCAGCGTCGACCGGCAGCTCGCGATATCCCTGGGGAACCGATCGGCGAGGGTGAAGGTTCCTGTTTTGTCTGCGTGCAAGGAGACGGAGAGAGATCGCCGCGCGTGAATCGTGAACGCGGGGTTAACGATACGCCGCTTCTTTACGATCGCGATAATTCACGTGCCCTCGTAAAGCTCGTTGTTATTGACTCTCCGAGCACAGCTCTTTCACGCGATTATAAATATCGCTGGCGTTCCGAGTCCTGTTTCCGCGTGTGCCAAAAAATCGCACCCTCCGAGGGATCTTGATCGAGCAATTACAGGATCGGATTACAGGAGGGTCGCGGCTGAACGGTGATTAACGCGCGATTACATAACGCGGAGGAGCGGAGGCTAAAAACATTATCCGCCGTTTTACGCGTATTTTTATATTATTAACCAGCTACGTATTAGGTAATAGCCTGCACGGTGGTTTCGCCGTCTGCGCGCTCGATAAAACCTCCCTCGACTGACTCACGTGCGTATCTACTTTTTAAATCGAGTGGAGCACGTCGGAGCGGCTAAAATCGTCGGTGAAGTTTGGAATTCGTGGCATCGATCGACCCTGGTGGTCCACCCTCTTATACCTATGTCACGCCTGAGAAAATAGAATAGTATAGTCATAGTCGTTCCTTGACACGTCCACGCGTGTACCCTAGCGCGTGTACATTTTCAAGAGCGACGCGTTTCGTTCCGATACCAGATGAAAAGATTGCGCAGCCCATAGAGAACTTGGGTGATAACGAACGTAGTATAGAGGAAAACACGTAATAATTAGACATGGCGGATAAACATATCGAGCATGCGGCCTGACGAAACACATTCGATAACAGACACACACACACACAACGTTACATCGGACAAGAAAACGTGTGACGTTAATCTTTATCGATATCGATATCGATATCGATATCGATCTACTATATATCTGGAGGTATACATCCACCCCTTCTCACTCTGATCACGAGAAGCGATTAACGAACAAAACTATCTATCCGATATCTACCGACGAATGCTGCATCTTTCGTACGTTCCGTCGCGGACGTACTATGTAGGTATCGCGAACACGTCGCGTGGAGGAAACGCGGCTAAAAGTCAATCGAGATCTCCTACGTTCCTGTGTCCCGTGTTCGTTAAGAATTACAGCGCAGCGATGAGACTCGGGTGGATCGAAAGATTTTTAACCGCGAAATCGTGTCGCGGTGTGGTTGCTCGGGGCAGATGGGTAACTAGAGTTTGAATCGTGTGCTTGAAACTCACCGGACGACGGCAACCATTGGAAATGTCCAACGCGAACGAGGAAAAGGCAACGCACGCTCCGTAAGAACACTCGGTAGGGATTTTCGTTCGCGCGTCGAGCACCGAGATTTCAACTGTCACTGTGCTTACGATACAGTGCGGTGGTGGACGGTAAGTTTTCTGCGGTTTTCGAGGATTTTCAAAGTACGAACGAGCGGCTAGCCCGTCCGTCGGGGCGACTGATCAGCTGTGCACTGCGTACTGACACGGCTGCGATCAACACAGCGACGCTCTTTCGAATCCAATATCGCCGAATCTGTAGGAAAAATCTGTCTCGGGGAGGGGTTACTTACTTGCGTTGATATATCGCTGCTGATCCGTGAACAGTGTGTACGGAAATATGGACGGTCGGAGGTGAAAATAAAAGTTGGTCTGTTGATCGCGTAGTCAAGATGGCCGCCGGTACAAGTTCTTCCCTATTTATGAATGGAAGACGCGTCGTAATAGTTAGAGACGCGGCGGCAAGGTGGGGGAAAGCGCGTGCTATTTTAAAACTCGCACGAATGGACAGGGGAACGTCGTCGTCGTCGGGATGGATGTATTCTTTTTCCAGCGGGGTTCTGCTCTATAATTCCGTTAAATTTATACGAGTTCCATTGCTCGCGTGTTCCCCGCAAACTGCAACCGAATCTCGACTCGTCGATAGAAGTACGCGCGAGGCTAGAACGTTATTGTAAACAACACTGGTATATTCATTTCTACGAGTATAAACCAAAGTAATACAATAATGATAGTAGTAGTAGTAATAATAATAATCGTCATTTATAATATAATAATACAATTACTAATTACGTAATACCGAGTCTGTTAAGTCGTTGGACTGTGTTAATAGAATCGAGCGCTGTCGTAATGGTAGGAAAATTCTTTCCGCCCTGACGCGAATCACCTACGAAAGACGAGAGCCCCCTCGTGAATAATTGTCGCAGATTTACCTAGGAATCTCCGCGCTGTAACGTAGAACCGGAAAGAAACGTATGCATTGTTTCGTTCGAATCTGAAATGGAAAGTAACCGTTCGGAAATCTCTACGCCAAGCGAAGCGCGTTCGAGGAGTCGCCTGAGAAATTAAAGTAGTCGCTTGCGTCGCTTTATCGACTAATATTCGGGTGCACGATAAATACAAGGTAGTTCTCGAGGGAAAAAAGAAAAAGAAAAAGAAAAAGAAAAAGAAAAAATAAGAACAGAGGAATATATTAACGCGTTGCAAGCCGGAAACTATAATCACAGTTATAAGTGTTCCGTGGCCGCATGCAGTGTTAACATAATCAACGATTATCTGCGATTCAAACGCATACGTCCCTTTTGCATTCTCCGATTCGCTGTACTGCTTTCGCCATCGAAAGACGAGGGAAAAGCACCTAAACTGTATCCTAAGAAACGAGGAAAAAAAAATATATGCGACGTTTCGATCCTAAAGTACGTGTAAAAGATTAAAATGCCTTTTTCTAATGATAATGCTACTCGAGTCGAGGCTACGTACGGATGCCGGTACGTAGCGAAGAAAGGGAGAGAGAGAAAGAGGAAAGTAAAATAGAAGGGGAAGGGGGAAAAAATCATATAGTTTTCTGGACACGCGTACAGGTCTCGTCGTCGTCGAAAGCTTCGATACACAATTATATGTATACGTATAACCTCCGGTCTCCTGCGGTAAAAAAGCTACTTTTCTTCCATATTCGTCGGTTTAGGCTATAAAACAGCGTCGACGGTAAGTTTATCAAATGTAAGTAGCAAAAGTGTTATATAAATCGGCGTGGCATTGCGCGCGTGGTATCCGAGTGCGATGGAAATTTTCAGCGGGCCGCTCGGGCTCCGTTAAAACTCTGAGTGTTTTTATAAATAATGCGGACCTCTCCTCGGCCGGAAGGACTCGCGAATTGGAGAGAATCGCGAAAACGATTAGTGCGTCGCTCGTATCCACGCCGCCGCCGCCGCCGCCGCCGCCGCCGCCGCCGCCGCCGCCGCCGCCGCGGTATCGACGATGATCTATTCTATCCGAATCGAAGTGACCTAGATCGCAGCAGACCCGACGACAGAGGTCCAGCCTAGTCGTCGTTCACCTCGATCGGGATACTGGTCGTGAAGGTTGGAGTCTCCAGCTCCTCGTGCTTTTTCATCTTCATGCTCTGCAAAACGGGAGAAGAAATTGTAGGGCAAAATGTGCGACCGCGCTGTATCTTAGCGCTACACCTCTCTCATACCTGTTGCAGCTTGTAGTGGTTGATGATGTCCTGGTCGGCGGGGCAGCTCTGCAGGAAAGCGTCCAGCCTGTACATGTGATGCATATACCGCCAGAGATGCACCAGAGTGTCCGGGATCTCGAAGTCGGCGAAATACTTGCCGGCGACCCTGATGTGCTGGAGTCGAGGCATCAGCTCGCAGTCGAAGCAGCACATCGTGTCGCCGGTGAGGAAGCGCGTCCCCTTGCGGCCCAGATGCTCGTCGATCTTTCGCAGATGCGCCATCAGGGACGAGGACTTTGGATCCTTGTCCTTATCCTTGGCGTTCAGCAGCAGCAGCTTCAGCTTCTGCAAGGAGAATCAGCGCCCCGTTGGTTCGGTAGCTAGCTCGCGCGCGCCCGCGCGGTTTCTCTTTAAAGCCGGCAGCCTGGTACGTACGCTGAACAAGTTTTCGACCAGAGTGGCCACTTCTTTGTCCTGCACGAACAGATTGTGCCCGCCGGGAATGTTCTTCATGATGTGCCGCTCGATCTTCTCGTTCTCCAGTATCGCGTCCCCGTTGTCGATCAAAATCGGCGGGGGCGTCGCCTGGAAGTTGGTGCGGAAATCGGGCGGCGGCTTTTGCATGTCCACCGTCGTCACCTTCAGCGAGATCGTCTTCAGCTCGGCCAGCAGGTACAGGTCCATGAAGTACTCCTGGCAGAATAGGCAGGCACCCTTTCGGCGGCCGTCGATCGTTGATGCCTGTCAACAACACAATTCGCATCCTGTTTTACTCCGTCCTCGACACTGCGATCGCAAATCGCGGCTAAAGATCGCCGTCGAGGGGACGACTTACGACCGCACACGGGCAGCCGATAAACTGTCAAGTTCGTTACCGCTGTTTGTCCGCTGGCCCCTGCTGAGCCAAGGAGCACGCGGAACGGCATCCGTTTCCTCCGGTTGATCGAGCAAATTCAGAATACCTATCTCACGGTTTATTTATTCCCCTCGGCGACGCACTCTGCTTCGCTTTCTTACTCGGAGATAGGTACGTATAGGAAGATACGATAGGAAGTTTTCTATCAGCCAGTTCCCCGTGCCGCCGCGGGAAGAATTTCGCCTCGACTGCTACCGACCGATTGCTCCCCACAGCAACGACAAGTATAGGAAGCGGGCTAGTTGGCAGAGACAGCGCGGCGGAATCCAAGCGACTGCAAGTGCATTTGGCTTTAATTGTCGGAGACGGAGTAAACAGGAGGAGCATCCAGTATCAGTGCGGTTCGAGTAATTCGAAGCGCGACAGGGTACGACAACGTCGTTTCTATTTTTGCCCCGTTCCGACAACGATTATCAGGCTCCATCCCCGCCGCTCGCCTAAAACGATATCCATCTGCCCGTACGCGGAGGAAGGGGGCAAGGGGCTGAAATCGAGCATCGCTCGTTTCTTTGATACCGATTCTTTTTCCACGATGACGCACACCTTCCGCGTGGAACGCGGCCAGCGCAGTGCCAAGCTCGACGACTTTTTGGCCAAGGCCAGAACGCGGCAATTTTGCGCTTGGTCGGTTAGTTCCGTGTGTTTTTCGAAACGAAAACGGCCCGCGGGACGGGGACGATTAATAGGTATTGGTGGCGCGCGGATCGATGGGAAAAATATGCCCACGGCTGTTCCTATTTATGAATCGCTTTCAATGTTACGTAAAGCCTAAGTAGTAGCGGAGCTGTCTCGCGACTGGGACGCTAGAATTGCGTTCATTTGTGATGCTTCCGTCGAATCGTATACTACAGATTTAAATATCTATTGAATCCATCAAGGATGGATAAAGTCTTACGTAGAGATATTACCTACTTGATTCTTCACATTAATTTCTAAACTGTTGTATGCAAAAGGAGTGTTCCACGGTGACGCGCACAGAGGCGGCCAAGGGCCCGGCGGCACCCCTAACACCTCCAAGGTGAAGGGGTTATGTAAAAAGAACAGAGAAGTGAATTTTATTCTTTAAATAAATTTTTATAATCACCTAATGAATTTTCACCTCATTGAATTTGCATTAAAAATATTTTTATCCCTTCAACTCAGCTCGCCCCAAGATTAAATCCTGAGTGCGTCACTACTACTTACTTAGTCTTTCCATGTAATAAAATGAAGAAGAATAAAGAAATCGACGGGTCGAAGGAAAAGTGTGGAAATGGGCAACGGTACCCGTGCGATGGAGTAGCACGAGTCGGACGGAAAGCGTCGACGGTGGATGAAATGTCACGAAGACGCTGGAACGTGGTCCGTCTTCGAACGCTAGCGATCTCTCGACTCGGCTCGCGCGCCCCCCGCCGCTTCCTTTCTCTCTTGCGAAAGCCAGAAAATTCGATTACAATCGACGACGTTCGCGGCCCTTGTGAATCAATACCTACGACGTCCATCACGGCGAATAATCGCGATCGCAACGTGTCCTGCCCGCCCCGAGCACCAAGCACGGCGGCAACGGGATTCGCGTGTCGCGAATTTTCGCACACGAGGTTGTCGTCGACCGAAGCAAATTCCTCGTTTAGCTTGAAATAAGCGTTTCTTAAGTCGCTTGCGATGCACTCGCGAGCGGAGCGCGATCTGCTTATAACACAGAGAAACATTTCTTTAATATTTCGAAGCCGTACACAGGCTCCGCGAAACGAGCTAGGAGGGAATAATACAGAAACGTAGAATTACGTCATCGAACAAGTTGCCGTATTATGCACAGCGTACGGTAAATAAGTAAATATGCGCCCCGCCATGTATCGGTGATGCAGGTACGTGCACCGTTGAACACGGTTTCATAACGCACGTGTCCTCTTGCGAGTCGAGGATGACACCACGCATCGGTTTTTTTTCCCGCGAGAACGTGCATAGGTAATATATGCAGCAAACGCAGCTGCGAAGAACAAGCTTCTTCCAGGCTTGATTCTTGGAGACTCAAGCTCCGTGACCCTGCCCATAGATCCAGCATTCTACTTCGTACTACGTAATGACCTTAGAGAAGATTAAGCCGCAACATCCGATCGATGTTTTCTTCAGAGACCAGAAATAGCAGTTATTTTTTCAATATTTTCGAAAAAATCATTGAGAAAAACTTCATATTTATTCAGTCTTTTTTAAGTCAGTCTTCATTAAATACTGCATAAATTTTCCGAAATATGAAGTGATTAAAAAATATTAAGACTTATCTGTTTTGGTTACTGATAACCATTCTTGTCGGCGGAGATATTTTTTAGCCCCTAATAACCGTTATTGTCGACGGAAATATTTTTTGGTCAGTAATAACTGTTATTGACGACGGAAATTGTTTTCGGTTACGAATAACCATTATCGATGACCAGAATTTTTTTGGTTACGGTATAACCAATATGAATTACGGGAATTTTTTTTCGGTTATGGTATAACTATTGAACTATAGAATATCTGGAATATCGTGAATGTTAGGAGCCGCGGCGCGCTGTTGAAATGAGATAGTTGCACTACGTGGGATGCTGCTTCAGTGTTGCACACAAGTCTATACCTGTCTATACTCAAATTTACTACAGGATAGAAGTACATTTACTACAGGATGGTGTATAATACAGGATAGACACCCATTCAATGCCACTATGTCTCTCGGCCTGGCCAGTCCGGGTTCTTCCGTCCCGTGTTCGCATTCCAGATATTCTATAGTTGAATAGTAACCGAAAAAAATTGCCGTAAGATATATTGGTTACACGGTAACCAAAAAAAAGTCCCGCAACAGATATTGGTTATACCGTAACCAAAATAAATTCTGGTCATCGATAATGGTTATTCGTAACCGAAAAGAATTTCCGTCGACAATAACGGTTATTAGTGACCAAAAAATATTTCCGTCGACAATAATAGGTATTCGTAACCAAAATCATTTAAAGAAAGATATTAATTCTTATGTCATAACTTCTAAAATTTAGGTTATAACAGTTATGGTCTCTGGTTTTCGTGGCCGTGCGATACTCTCTTCCAGGTTTCCCCGAGCATCCCCGTGAAAGACGCGCGACGACCAAAGTCGGCTATCGGCACTCCGCTGACCAACGAATGGAAAATACGTAATAGGAGCGGCGATGAAGAAGAGGGAGGCTAAGATGTCGGTGTTTACGCAGCGAGGGGGAAGGAAAGGCAGAAGAGCGAGGGAAGCGGAAGGTAAAGGAGTTCATCGTTTAACGGTAGAATCTCGAGGACCTCGTCGTCGAGCTCCCCCGTCGTTTCATCCCGTTTGACACACTTACGGGGACCTCGCACGATCGCCTTCCGCGTGCAAGGTCGGCCAGTTACCATTAAATCTCCTCGCGTAATGAAACGTGGTCGACGGCTGTCTCTCGATCCCGTAGGATCCTACTTACGCGGTTCTGGCCAGCGGCGCGATTGTTCGCAAGTTAAAAAAAAAAAAAAAAAAAAAAAAACATTACGACGCACCAAGCATGAAAATCAGGACCACGGAATGAACCGCGGGCGGTCCAATTTTATTTCAGCCCAGCGATGGTACTCGAGGCGCCTCGTGACCGTGCAAATACTTCAAACGCGACCACGACGAAACACACCTTCGAAGGTTGTCGAGAAACGCGGCGTTGCAAGAATCCCGGGTGGTAGGTAGATATGTAGGAATCTTATTAGGTCTACGCACAGTGAAAGTAAAACACATCTTCCACTAAGTCTTACCCATCATCCCTGAACGAGTAACGGAACCTAAACGGTCGCTCTAATCTCTTACTCGCGCCGATAGTGACGTTTAATGCGCATTCCAGCCGAGTATTTATACAATTTTCAAGGCTCCGGAGGAATTTCAACTTTTCCGGGCTTCCAATCGAACGAAACTGATACTCGTGCCCTAAATGATCCACCTTCGCGTTCGTGTAATTCCTAGGGGCAGAGGGTGAGGCAGGTGTTAACGGGGAATATTCCGAAGGAGGTATCGAACAACAACGAGACGATAAGATTAGCGTTTGACATTGCCTCGATTAGGAGCGTGGCAGAAGTGAAGCGGACCAGAGCTAGAGCCTATCGGATTGGCGAAAGTTCAATCGAACAAGCACACGTAATTGGACAATCGAGGGAAGCCTCTTTCCCTTTAAAAGGAGTGTCGTTTCCCAGGAACACACGCGGTGAAAGAGCGTTCCGAGAAGTTGGATCGAGTTCGCCCTCGATCCGAACGATCGCCGCGGCGTCGATCGCAACAATTATCCGTATCGCTAAGAAAAACATCTGTTTATGGTTAACAGATAGGTCTGCAATCTGCCTTCTATGGGCTAATCTACCGTGATAACTTGCTGTCTTTTGCGCTGTCTTTTCTCGACGAAATATTCCGATTGTCCCCGTGTGGCTTTAAGCGATTAACGCGAAGCGCAAACACCGAGATGTAAACTCCCAGCGGCTACTTCCTCATCCTCCCCCCGCCGACCACGCATAAACGGTTCTAATCTGGTTAAATTAATATATACGGCCTGTGCGAATGCGTCGCCTACGTCATTGGCCGACTCTGGTCGTCATTGTCCGGCGAATCACGCGGGAAAAGAGAGCAACTCGGGCAGTAGAAACTTGTGAATCGAGCGGCGGTGAGACAGGCGATCGACCGTAAAAGGAAAGCATAAAGTACACCGCGGCAGCGTATCGCGAGATAAGAGCCAAGGGTTTCGTTTGCTCCAAGTCCAGCCGATCACGTAGGAAACATGTTCGGGCAAAGATGTGCTTGCAATTAGTCATCGACGAATGCGAAAAGCTCTCTTGCCGGACGCCGCCACCATGTTCCGCGAGGCAAAGTCCAGACCCGTCCGTGGTACCGAGATTTCTGACGTCCGGCATCGATCGGGCGAATCGATCGGATAGCGTCGACGAATTTGCCGGAGGGGAACAGCGAGACCGTCAAAGTCAGACGCGCTAAGAAGCAAGTATCAAGTAAATGATCGCGGCGGAGGAGCGTGGTCATTTGGAAAACGGGCTGGACGGTGCACGGGTCGTCTTTGTCGCGGAGACGTGTTTGTTTCGGCGGTGCTGAAATCACCGCCGGGGAACGAACCAGCAAAAGTATAGGTATACCGTGGAAGAGGAAGAAGAGAGTACACAGGAAGAAACCAGTCCAGTTCGTTCGTTCCACGCCCATATCGTGCACGGAACGATCGCCTTTTTTTCCCCCTGTCTCTTTCTCCTTCCTCGTCTTTGCTCTGCACGCGTGCCGGACTCACCTTGATGATCAGCTCGATCTCGGGCACGTCCCCATTGCTGGTGCCGTTCTCGTGGCTGTCGTCCGCCATCCTTCGCTTCGTTATTCCGTCGGTTAAACGGGGAAAGGCACTTTTTGTCGTACTCCGCAGCAATACACGATCGAACGGGACACGACGACTCTCCTTCCTCCGTACCAAACTCCGACAGAACGCCGTGGAAGCTCGCGGAATACTGACGCAGCGCGTGCCGCGCCACGTTTACGACAATGGCGCCGCCCCGTGGGTACACTGGTAATTCGGTCCCGCTACGGTCCCGCTACGGTCCCGGTTGGTAGAGAAGCGTCCTGCTCTACGAGAGGCGCGAAAATTCAAATCCTTTACGCGAAGTACAATCTGTATCGGGGATTGAGAAAGCACGTTTCAAATTATGGTTGGTGCGTATCGCGGACGCGATTATCTGGAAACGAGGAAATAAATTAAGGAAAATCTGTGGAGTTAAGAGAGAAGAATTTTACGGCGGCAAGGCATCGTGGTACACTGAACTTTCGTGTGAAATGAAACGGATTTCTCGGTTACAATATTCACGCATTATATTCTTAACGATAATGCTTAAACAATAGAGCAACAATAATAAAACAGCATTTCATATGTACACAATTAATGATCCTCCTTCTGTTGCTGTATGAAATATCAGGTTCGCTCGATCTCCAAGACTGCGTGACCTTTAGCACGCATAAGAGCCTGTAAAATCTACGACTAAAATATCTTGTACAACACTCATGCCGGTTTAACATGGTTATCTTGTGCTTTACGATGCTATACAAAAATCGACCGTGGAACGTTGAAGAACGACCAGAGGAATGTAGAAGACGATGAATCGAATGGAACTGGTTGCAGATGTTACTTGTAGTAGTGGTCTCTATCGTCGCTAGTTCAGCTAGCGCGCCGATTTCTGTTTCCCCTTCTATGAATTCGCGTGGACGAGAAATGCAGAGAGGTAACGGCCTTTAAGTTAGACTATAATCCGCGTAAAAATATATTATGGATTTCTCTTAATTGCAGCTTATGGTAGTAGAGGCAACGGCCCGTTGTTCTCAGACATTCCTCGATTAAAAACATACAAAAAAAAAAAAAAAAAAAAAAAAAAAAAAAGTACTCTTGGCGATCGAAGTAGCAAGGATTCTTTTCCTCCACCGAAGAAACCTAGTAGTCAAGAAGAGGAATAACGAAGACCTCGACGAAGTAGCTTATGCGTTTCTCTCACCATTCGTAACTTAGGAACCTGTCTTTATCAATCGACCAACAATGAGATTCTAATAGAATAATTCGACATTCCGTTAAAATAGCTGAATTTCCGTATTAGAAAAATAAGCAAACAGTATTGATAGAACGGTATGATGCGAGTATCAATTTCGGTATCGAGGCTTACGCTACTACTCGATAGTAATTGATATTTAGTAGGCATGTGATAAATATTAAACATCACGATAAATATACGATTAGCATAATTATAATAATAATAATAATAATAATAATAATAATAATTGACTAATTTTGGCTTTGTATAAATGTAGTTCCCAATTTGCCTATCCGTTTCCCCTGCACTGTCACGCTCCCTAACGAGCGTAAGATAATGCACGATTGCGTTTGCCTCTCTTTCCCTTTCAAACAACACGCTTCGTTCAATTCCGCAGCGGGTCCAAGCTCTCCAGCGAGAAGTCATCGGTATCGATAGCAAGACCCCTACTGAAACCATCCTGAAATTCAAACACGTCACTCGTTAACAATATCCACGCTACAGCTTCCATTTCGCGTTAAATAATGAGAAGCCAAGCCTTACCTTCATTTCGAGCAGTTTTTTGTCTAAAAGGCCAATAGCATTTTCCAGTTCCTGCTGGCTGGGATTAAAAATCGCTGTCGAGGCTCCGAACTCGCCCATCTCGAACGGATCGTTGAATTCGCTCTTCGCATTCGCGGATGGTGTCGGATTGAACGGAATGCTGCCGAATAAATCCTCCTTCACCCCGTTCTGGCGCCTGGAATCCTTTGCCTTCGGCGGTGGAGCCACTGAACGCGAAACAGAGGGACGTAGCAACGCGATAACGGCAATATCCATTGCCGATCCTCGCTAGAAGTAACTTACATAACGGAGGAGGACTCGTAGTGCCATTGCTCTGTGCGAAGAAGTTGGAGTTGGCGGACACTTGACCATTTAGAAGGGAACTCTGATTCGCCTGGTGATTCGGAAGCCCGTTGGCTGCGCTTTCGTACGCTCTTGGATTGAAATCCTCCTCGAACTCGTCCATCAGAAGTCCTTCTAGCTTGGTACCAACTGACGGCGTAGGAGCAGGCTCGCTTCTTTTTGCAAGAAATTCCACCAAGTTGTTTATCGAGCACCCAGCTTACGCATTAGAGAACGAACGCTGCGACACCTTCCTCTACATACCCCAGAAAGTTGTCGTCGAATGTCTTTTCGAAGCTTCTCGGGGGAACTGGCGGCGGTTGCTGCGATCCGTTGGACGTGTTTCCATTAGCATCGCTGTTCGAACCGAGGGACGATGGCTTGCTACTTGTCCCGTTTACCTGCGCCGTCTCGTTCGATGGCACTCCACCAGGCACGTGTAGGATATCCGGAAGGTTGTGCTGCGACAAGTAAGCCGACACGTCAGCCTGGAAGAGGAATATTCGTGAAACACCGCTAGCCGCGAGGCACTCTCCCCGCTCGTGTTCTTTCGACTAACCGATCCCTTGATGGCAGCTATGTCCTGCAGCCGCTGCCGATACACGTTGTTCTCGTGCTCCAGCCGCTTTATCTTCTGCTGCAGTACCATGCAGCGCCTCTGCGCCTCCAGGTCTTTACCGGAGGTCTCCAAGAACCGCCTGTACGCTAGATCAAACGCCTGGCCGATCGTCAGAGTGATCTCTTCAGCCAGTTTATCGCTGACGAAGACGAAGCACGTGTGCCTCTCGGCGTCCTCCTCCTTCGCGATAAAGCTGAAGAACTTCTTCTCGCCCTTGTCGTCGGCACAGTACGATATTCTGTGCAACGGATACTGATGCATGATCCGCTGGAAAGAGATTATTCGCTTAGAGGAGAGCCAACAGGCGAGGCTACTGTACCGAGGCGTTAAAAAATATCACAGTGTACTTTTGGCGACGTCTTGGTCTTCGGCTCCTGAATCGCAACCCCGTCGATGCTTATGGTCAGCTCCACTTTCGGAGTTTTCGTCCCCTCGCTCTTCCTCAGCTGCTGATTGAATTTCAGCTTGCAGATCGCTTCCTTCACCACCTCGATCCCCTTGGGTTGATCCACTTCCGTGCTACCCAAGTACTGAAACGTTTCTCACGTTATTCATCCTCCAGTTTTTTCTACTCGTTCCTCGGTTACTCGCATACGTTCCCGACGATTATCGTTAAACCATTGCTATAAATACCGCGACGTCGAGACGAACGGTATTAGGCGCGAGAAGGCGCGAGAAGGCGCGAGAAGGCGCGAGAAGGCGCGCGGCGGCCTGGCCTCTCTACCGTCGATCCACCGAACGCGATGCACGCGTGCAATTAGTACTCTGTCGCATCGATTGCTCCAGCCGTCGTCGGTATAAATAGACCCGCGGCTCTTCTAAATTTACTCCGAACAGCGAACGGTGCGCGAACGAGGATAAAAATCACCCAAGCCCCGGCAGACAAAGCGACCCACTCTGCCGCATTTCGGGCGGCATTGAACTCCCCCGAAGCGAGACGCAGCTGTCGCCCGGCCCCTCCAGATAGGTATCCCGCGATAATCGGTTCCGGCGAAAGCTGACGATCGTCGATTCGTTTCGCGAGCGACGGAGCCGCGAACGTCGCTGGTGCACGCGAAATTTCAAGTTAGGTACACCGCAACGAACACTTCCGTCCGTTTCCCGAACGAGCCTGTATTTGTATTCGGAAACAGGCTCGCATACGTGCTAGGCGACGATTCCCCGGCAGAGAAACGAAAGGCAGAGGCGAGCACACCCGTAACGGGATTATGCAACATTTTCGAGGCGGAGACGCTGCTCGCGAATCTTCTGGCGCAACTCGCCAAATACGATTTCCATTATCTCGGTCGACGCGAGAATCAAACATTCCCCCCTTCCAGGTAGGTTGCAAAACCGTGGACAGATAAAGCGCCGTTTATTTAGCCCAGGGGCTTATTTTCGCGCGCGAAGAAAATTCGACGGAATCTGCGTTTATCTGGCCTCCTCGGTCGACGCTCAACTATTTTTAAACGACGAAGCGGGGCCGGCGTTTTTCGAAATTTCAAGATATCCCCGCGTGGTCTTGACCTTTTCAGAGAGGCCGATATCTCGAGAAGTATCGTCGAGTGCACCGCGATGCGATCGATGCTTTGTTTTTTACACGCGTTCCGCCGATCTTGCAACAATCGCAGTTGCGACCTCGACGCGATGCTGAAGTCGCTTGTTATCGTTCGGGATTTTGCAAACGCTTGGTAACGAGTAATCTAGAGGAGCGCGAGGCTCGAGGTAACGCATCGATGATTCTCTCTTTAGCCTGTACGATGCCTCGAAATGTGTAACGTGAAGGCGGGAATACACCTGGGAGCTAAGCTGAGCTACGCTGATTTTTAAACAATTACATCCACCTGTAACGTAATTGCCGAGTTTTAAAAAATCAGCTACAACGCCTAATATCCTTTTGGAACCGTTTCGACGAAAAGCTAAGCCAACTGTGCCCCGGCTTAAGGCGAACAGAATGAAACGGAAGCGACGAAAGTGTCGCGGCGGTACCTTGACCAAGTAGGCGATGTGGCCTTTTTGTAGCGCGTCCGATGGGTGTATCCAGTTCCTACTCGTTCCTGCAAACAGAATTCACCGATTTCGCGCGCACGCTCCAAGGAATCGGTCGCGCTTTCAAGTCGCAACGCAGTAGCTCACCATTCTTGCTCGTCTGATTTTTGCTGTTCGCCGAGTTCTGCGCCCACTTCAGCAGCGTTGAGTTCCTCATATTGCTGGCCTGCGACTGTGCCACCTACCTGCTCACCCCACCGACACCTGCAACTAAGAAAAGCAGCGTTCTTTTTCTTTTTCTTTTTCTCGACAAAACTGTGCCGCGGCTCGGCGTCGTATTCTTGGAAATCACTTTCCACAGTTCCGCGATTCGGCTGCGGATATAGGTAGGACCTATCCTCGGGACGGAGTAACAGCTTCGCGCGTTCACAGCGCCCAGGAGTCCGGAGAATGCCCCCCTTTTTCGCGCTCGAAATGGAAACGATCCGAGTCGGCGAGGGCGTTTCGCGCATTCCGCGGCCGCGAGTCACCCTTCCCATCGAGTTCAGAGACCCGATCGCGAGTGGAAGGACGTATTAGCCTCGCGCACCTTCCGTCATACCGTGATTATCTCCCGAAGCTATTCCTAAGGGAGATCTTTCCTCGCCCAGCGGAACAATATCCTGCTGACAGCGGCGCGTGGGTTCGCTGGTCTCGTTTGGAGAACCGTTTCCCGCCGCTCTCGCGTTTCGCGACGCGAGCCCGCGTCACGCGAGCCAACATTCTTTCCCGCGATTACTTACCGCCCGGATCGCTATCGATCCACTTCTCCGCGCTGGGGTGCGAGAATCTCGATAGGAGCCGCTGGCAGAGGGAACGGCAAGGACTGTCCGGGGAGGACAGGCCAACGGGCTCCATTGTTCCGCGAGCGGATCGGTAAACCGCGTAAAACCGGCTTAAAGTGCAGACGATTGTTCGCCGTTCGAGCTTCGAGCAGTCAGCCTTGGACACGAAGGCTAAATCCTTTCGCGTTTCATCATCTCGCGCATGACACTGTTCACGCTTCGCGCGACCGTTGTACATTCGATTAGATCAACCTCGCGACCAGTTACGAAGCCACGAAATTAAGGAGAACAGGTGTAGACCGCTGCGAAGGGAATTCCTTCGCCGGAGCGTCAACTGAAAAATCAGCGCAATCACGATCCAGCTTTTGTGGCGCGTCGGTATACCCCTATCTCCTGCGCATTCTATTCGAGAGAAGCGTTTAAGCGCTGAAAGGTGGAGGTTCGGATTTAATGTACGACTTCCTATTCCACCCACGTAGCCGCAAAGAGGTCGGTTGGCTCGACGTGTGTGTACATATTGTGCGCGGCTCTTGTTGCGGTCCCCGTCGCACAGTGGGACAAACTGCTCCTTTTTCCGTCAAAATCGTACAACTTTTCGTAGGAATAAGATAGAGGGATGAATCTTTTTCGAGGTTAAAGCAAACATGTTTCGGAATAAAGGAAAAATATCGAGAATGTACGACAAACAAGTTTTGAAAAACAAGACCTTGAAAATCTACGTCAAACTTGACATTTTCAAAGAAAATTTCGGTCTTTCCATTATGACGCGTGGTTGAAATTTTTCCACGACTCGTTGTAATACATCATTTCCGATAGACTTTGACGCGCTGAATTCAAATCTGTTCGCAGAATTTGTCTCGCCGTTGTGGATTCGAAGAACAGTGCGATTCAAGGGGTTCAGCTCGCAAGGAACGTTCGGCAAGCCGGAAACTCAGAAAATTATGAAACTCGGTGGGCAAGTAGAGTAGTCCATCCGTAACGCAACCCAATTTTTCAGGGTGAAATCACCCGTTGAAAAATGCAGAATTTTCTTTTTCGTGGAATATCTCGAGAACGGTGAAAGATGTCAAAAAGAAACTGCGGAAATATAATTTTCAAAACATTCATATTTTTCAAGTTACACCCACCACCAACCGTTAAAATTAAGTTTTTGTATTTTGTAAATATATTCTGAAATATCTCTGGATAATCTCTTTTCGTACATATACATAAAATGGTTTCATAAAGCCATATTTAAACTATTACATATAGGTATATAAAGTTTAGACAATTTTCAATTATTTAACCAACAGACGCATCTAGAAACGCATCCCAGCGAATTTCAAAATCCTGTAGATTTGTGTTACTCGAGGCATGAAAAGCTATGCGATGTGCATGGTGTGGCAAGTATTTTTCTTTTAATCGTTTCTATGAAGAATATGGTTATTCTACCAATTACAAACCGTATTTTTCACAGTATCTATCGTTTCCTAATAGTATAACTCTTCCAATGTATAATCAAACAATACAGCGTGTACAAGAAGAGATGAGTCCCGCTCAAATAATTGAAAGCTGTCTAAACTTTATATAAATAATAATTTAGATGTGGCTTTAAGAAACCATTTTATTAATGGAAACTGCTAAAATGGTCTTCAAATTCGGTAATAGAGGTTTTATTTGTCTGCAAAAGAAAATATAACACATAAACTATTTATTATATTTGGTGGTGGGGTAACATGAAAGAAACTTGGATTTTTCGAAAATAATTTTTACGCGATTTTGTAGATATAAGAAAACGGTGTATCTTCCGTTTAAACTTCTTCTCCATATCTCTCATCGTTCTCGAAATATTCCACGGAAAAGAAAATTCCGTATTTTTTTTCAAGGGGGCGATTTCACCCTCAAAAATTGCATTATGGCTCCAACAAAAAATAGGGTTCCGTTATGGATGAACTACTCTACTTACACATCGAGTTTCATAATTTTCTGAATTTCCGGCTTGCCGAACGTCCCTTGCGAGCTTAACCCCTTGAATCGCATTTTTCTTCGAATCCTCAAGGGCGAGACAAATTCTGCGAACAGATTTGAATTCAGCGCGTGAAAATCTATCGGAAATGATGTGTAACGAGTCATGGAAAAATTTCAACCACGCGTCATAACGGAAAGACCGAAATTTTCTTTGAAAATCTCAACTTTGACGTAGATTTTCAAGGTCAAAACTTGTTTGTCATATATTCTCGATATTTTTTTCGAAAAAGATTCGTCCATCTATCTTATTCCTATGAAAAGTTCTACGATTTTGGCACAAAAAGGAGCAGTTTGTCCCATTGTGCGTCGTCGTGACTCTGCTCCCCCGTCTACCTTGCCACGCGCTCTCCGGTCCCACCATTCTTCGGCGTTCCCTCGAATGCTAACCAACCAGTCACGTATACACACATACATACATACAGTGCTACGTGCGTGTCTATCCCAGACGAGCAGCCCCATGAGAACTGGGCTTCGTCGTTCTCGGCGACGCAATGATTTCCCATCGTCCACCGGTTCGTAGAAGCGGGGCCAAACGAACGCTGTACAGCGACTCTGTGAATCCCCTATCGCGCCGAGTTCATCGGTCTAATTCGAGCAGAATGCGTTTTTCAGGAAACCGGCGCCTCTGCTGGCCTCTCCACAGACGCTTGCAACAGCGTAGTTAGCGCCCCAACAGCCCACGTTTTCGTATTATCAAAGTGGTGTAAGTGAAAAACCAAAACAATTGAGATTTCTTTTATTTTCGTTACATGTGAATTGTTGCAAAAAAATAACCGCGTTCATTTGGATAGTGGCGTAAGTGATTTGTTCTCTGTAAAGTAATTTGTGAGAAAGGAAATAACTACTATCCCCATAAAAAACTTGGAAAAAAAGTAAAAAAAATTACGCCAAGTACGTGAAACAGTCGAGGACGGAAAAGTGTAAATCGCAAGAAAAAATAGAAGAAAATATACGATATATAAAAATATGTGAAATCAAAATGAGCTGCAAAAAGGTGCTTTCCAACTGCGCTTCAGATGACACAACTACGTATACACAGCTAAAATGCTGTGTTCGTACATTCCATTACTCGTATCGCGGACATTTTAATAACGCGAAGATGAAATGTAACAACTAGACGTTTGTCTAGATGTCCGCGGTCTGGATTATAAATTACAAAGGTTCATCGTCAACAGCAATGAACAGTCTTATCACGGGACAACATTCAGGTTAAATTCTACGCAAGTTTAACAACTACGAAAACAAACTGTGTGCATCGCATTGCCGATCTACGTATATTTATTATATGTATAGTACTTTGTGTATAGTACGAGAAACGCTGATTAAATTCATGCATTATCGAAGGTGTCCATGTATCAAAATAACCGAATAAGTATGTATACGAAATCCTTTCTGCAAAATTATGCGTAGGGGAGATCGGGGCTAGTTGACTGATTCATTAAAGAATAAATGGAAGAAATCGCGAAATATACTTAATTGTAGTAAAAATATTAGAAAAATTAGGAGAAATAGTGGTAAAGAATAAAAAATGTTCGAATTTGTTAACTTAGAGCAACTACGTTTCAGCACTTTTAGAGTTTGGAAGACATTCAAAGGATTAGAAAACACCTACTTAGGTATATATCTTCAAGCAACTGACGCACAGTGTAACGAATGAATTTTCATGAGTCACGAATTACCGCGGGATTTGCACGCCGAACAGCTGACAGCGGACAACTGTTCGGACGCGGCCCGTGCCGCCGCCACCATCACCACCACCACCACCTGTTGCAGCCTGGCGGAGAGGGTTGGGTTTGGGAACGCTTGGCGATGCCATTCCGCAGCCAGGGGTGCGAGGAATTGCCGGCAAACGTGCCACGTGTGACACGTAAGTACAAGTTGCGCGCACAGCACGTGCACCGGATCCTTCGCCAGCCATCCACGCGTGTCCTGTGTCTGTGTCTGTGTATGATGTGCACGCGGCTGTGCGAAACGGGTACCTCCTGCCGAGAGGCTGAAGTTAATCGCCGCCGATGAAGACCCGTCTGATCCGGCAGGTAGCTGCACTCGAGTTTTGTAGGAGCTTTCGCGTGGGATATTCACCGCGACTGAGGAACGATCGTTTAGATTGCAAGAGCAACGTGGAAGGAGCAAGGGTGGAAAGAGCCTCGGTGTATCCTTGGAGGCACCGTGTGTCGAAATTAATCTTCCCCCCGGAGCGCGTAGAGAGCCGAAACGGGACGACCGCGCGTGCTGCAGCCGTTGCCGCGTCGTTCCGTGTCCACTCGAAAATCACAGAGGCCGTGCAGGCTGCCCGGTGCACGACGTTTTTCTGCATTCCACGCGGATGATGCATCGCGTGCGAGCAACGTACGTATGCTAATAATACCGCGGCGCCGCGAAAGTCACACAGCCGTTCAGCGTGTACTCGCCAAGTATCGCGCGTTACCGGGTGTCCAGTTTAACTGCAAGCCACCTTCCCCGAGTGTTTCTGGCTCGACAAAGGACCCAGCTGCGTCCTACAACGCCACGTTTCGCAAACAATGCCCCGCCGATGCATCCACATGTATTTACAAATCATTAAAATGTATAATTACCGAGAAGTGCCTGCCGCGAATAATTAATAACCGGAGCTGAGTAGCCAGCGAGCGACAACTACCGCAGAGAACTTTCGCCAGCAATTGCCCCCCCCCCCCCCCCGCCCTCGGACGAATTCGTTTCCTTTAGCGACGGATGCGGGGCTTTCCTTCTGGCCCATTAGAAATGTCCGGGGGAAATTTCGACCGGAACGCACGGTTAACTGTAAACATGTCGCTCGAGCCGCGTAATTGCTCTATTAGATGACCGTTAGAACGCGTGGATGGACAGAGGTTGCCGAAGAGGATGGAAGGCGGAAAAGCGTGGCTCGGACTGAGAGAGGGGCATTTTCTAATTGTCCCGTGGAGGCACTGGCACCGTTCGGATGGCCATCAGACGTGGTTCTTCTGCCAACTAACCCCAACCAATCCGGTGTCTCTCTCTCTCTCTCTCTCTCTCTCTCTCTCTCTCTCTGTGCGCCTATGTTAATGGCGGCTTGCGTAACGTTCAAGGTGAGACTTCCCCACCGTTCCACCATCGGTGCGGTCACCATCTCTCTACGGTCAGCCAATTAGAGTTGCCTCTGTTAATTCATGTGCCTGCAAGCGCGCCTCGTCTTCGATACTTTGGTAACGAAGCAAAGTGTCCCGAGGAAGCGACTAAGGTTTCGAGGTACTCGCCAGTCAGGCGAGTGATCGACGAGAGGAGAGGTTCCACTGGCAATTGCTATCCGCTTAACCAAGTGCTTTCAGCTCCCGTCGAAAGTGTTTTGGACGAGCGCGTGAAATCGAGCGCGAGATCGTCGGCGCGTGGAGAGGAAAAAGAAAAATCGACACTCTCCTTTCGCGACTCATTACTCCCAGGCCGGCGGATCTGCGCGGCGACGTTAGCCCGCGATTAGCCGCGCATCCAACGGGGTGAACCGCGATCGCCGCTATTTTTCCAGCGGATGCGGACAATTAGAAAATGCGCGGCCGCGCTTTCTTTCGGACCTGCGCAGCGTGAATGACTCGGAGCGGCGGTGGGTCGCGGTCGTGACCTACATCTCGCGGATTCGCGAAAAAGAAACTTAAGATTTCGCCTCGCGCGTTTTCGGCAAGAAACTGTGTCCCTGACAACGTCGTCACTCGTTATTACTCCAGCCGTGATCGTCCAAGGAAAACGCAGGGGGCGAAAGGGAAACGAGAGAAGATGGAAGCTCGAGGTTCCCTCGGGTATTGCGAATCGGTTGCGCAATCGCGTGGACCAGAGATGGTTAGTGTTTGAATGGGAACCGCGGAAGTGCTTTGTCCGTGGCGATTGCGTCTTTCGAGCGCCGTTCAAAGTGCTGAAACGCATCAGACGTAGGCCGAAAAGGGGAAAAGGGAGAAAGAAGTTAATCGAGGCGCCAGCCGGCTCGTTATCGCTCGATTAAATTCCGCGAACGAGCCTCGTGCCTGCCTTTCAACGACGACGACCTATGACTCCGGTTTTCGTGTCCAGACCTTTTGCCACCCCGATGATCGCTGCCTGGCCTCTCCATGGCCGCAGTGTGGTCTTTAAACCCGTTTATCGGCGATCAGCTTCGACGCGATTTTTCGCGATGACGCGTCGTTAGTTTGGAGATACCGCGAACCGCAGTGGCTAAATGAAACTCCATTAGGCGATTGCGAGGCGACTGCGTCTAAATATACCGTTGGATGTTTCTTAAATTCGATTATCAACGGCTGCAGCCGACGATAGCCTCGGCGTTATTATCACAGAGAAAACACGGCGTGCACTATTCGTTCGGAGACGCGATAAATCTGGGGACTGAAAGGCGCGTTGATCGAACAAGCGCGCGCCAAGTACATGGAAGTGCACTGCTGAGTGGTGTTTTAACTGTTTTAAGAGATTGCTTACGGGAAACGGAGGTGTACCGATGGTTTCTACTCGATTTTCCTTCAGCTCCTTCCATGGGTTATTACCTACCGGCCGTGGCTGATCAATCGCGGACAATTTCTACGCAAGAAAGCAAATAGCGCGACGCTGATAGAAAGTAGAACGTTCGAAGGAAGAGCCGGGGATTTCACTTGCAAAAAGCATAACGTAATCCCGCTCGTCGACCATTTCCACGGCCGCGATGTTGGTCAATGAAAAGTGAAACCGTGGACGGACTTGGTTTCCCGCTACGAAAAAGGCCCAGCTAGTAGAATTTCAGCGGCGCTTCCTGACGGAATTCCATTCGACCTGAGCCGTTGCACCAGCAGCGGAGGACTTTGCTGTAATCTGAACTTTGAAATAGAAAGTTCTTTCGTACCTTGCGGAGGGATCACTTCGTTACCCGTTGATTAATCGAAGCGGCTAAAACCGCGGCTGTGTGGTTTCGATCAGTTTCAATCAGAAATGGCAGCTAGAAAGAATGACTTTCGAATTGGCGCGACGGCCTGGCTGCTCCCCTCTGACAATCGAGCGGGCGAGACAAAGGCGAGCCTGCGCTCGGAGCAACGCTGTCCCCTCGGTCTCTCCCAAACGTACAGGCGAAGACTTAGCAGACTTACCGAACGGATGGATCCTGCTTGTGCGGTGTGTATCCAACAGAGTCAAATGAGCCGCGCGTAACACATGCCCACGATCGAACTGGCGATTCGCGAGGCTTGGCGAGCGAGCAACACTGAGGCTCGAAGGGGTACGCGGCCGAAGTAGACGAGTCCACGAGTCCACGAGTCCACGAGTCCGGTCGTAAGGGGGAACGGCGAGGAATTTGTAAAAACGAAGAACGCGAGCCGCTCGACGGCTCGTGGTGGACTGATCGGAGCGCGCGCGTTGATTAACCGAACGAAACCGAACCCTGAGTCGACCACAGACAAGCTCGGCTAGCAAAGCGAGTGTGGTATCGGGCCGGGTCGGGCCGAGCGCGAGCGATCTCGACCGACTCGACTGGGGCGGAACCACAGTCGTGGGAGTCGAGAATCGGTGCTGCGGCTTGATTATTCGGTAGAACGAGAAGGCCTGATAGGTGGTGGTACCAGCCACGGTCGAGACCGTGGTCCTCGTCTGTCCTCATCTACTTTCGTTCCTACAACTTTCAGATCCATTCCTATTAAACCTCCCTTCCTCCGTTGCCTCTTCCCGAGCGCCGCTATCCCCCGATCCCCGTGCCCATTCCGGGAAACGGACACGCCAAGGAACGACGCTCGTCGCGAAACGGAAAATGGCAGAACTCGAACGGAGACGCGCGCGATCAGCGATCGTAGATGATCCGATGGAACGAGAAGGGATAGGAGCATGGCGGTACCAGCCACGGCCGAGACCAAAGCCGTCCGTCCTTCTCCTCCTCCTCCTCCTCCTCTGTCGCGGCTGATCGAGAGCGAAGGATAGCGCGTATCTTGCAACCGGCTCCATTTATATACCTCAAGATCGATGCAGTTTTCTCCTAATCCATCCGGACGCGTCTCATCTCCGAGGATCGCTTGAAAACGTGACACTGAATAACCGACGACCGGTTGTGTCAGGGACGCGGCGTTTCGCATGGCAACCAAGGAGATGGCTCGTCGACTTGAAAATTTAGTTTTCCGCGGCGGGAGGGAACGCAGCCGTCTACGCGTGAGAAAATCACGCCGAATTACAATATCGCCGGGCAAGTTTTCGTGCGAACGCGCCATCGCGTTGATGGATCTCGGACAATGAGAAATCCTTGGGTTTCCCTCGCATGTTGCGTTTCTTATGGCTGACTGAGTTCTTGCGGCCTGGATAGAGGCGACAGGGTACTACTATGTAAGTAACAACTTTTCCAGCTGATTTCGGTGAGAGCTGAAGTGTGCGAAGAGGAATTCGGAACCCGGTGGATAAGTACGGACGGAATTTCCAGAGTTGCGTTTTCCACGCGGCACACGTGTACCACTGATATATATATAGGTACCCTGAACGCGACGCGTCAACGCGAATGTGAACGTGAAAGAAAGAAACGGACAAGTTTTCAGGTATCATTCAGCATCGACGGGTAACCGGTTTTTTTTTGGCATATGCGGTTGCACAGTTTTTGTTTTGATCGTACGCGACGGAGGTTAGTTATTTCTGCAGCCGCGCCGCTCGGAGCTCGCGCTACGCTCGCTGAGCAGTTTCCTCGTGCGAGAGTTCCATCTTTTTGGAAGTTTCTCGGGTTCCGGTTTCACCGGCGGTCCCCACTGGACACCTCCGGACAATGCCGGATCATC
The DNA here is from genome assembly GCA_944738655.2 of Andrena hattorfiana. Lineage (NCBI taxonomy): Eukaryota > Metazoa > Arthropoda > Insecta > Hymenoptera > Andrenidae > Andrena > Andrena hattorfiana. Next base: position 43,431,254 of record OX122894.2, on the reverse strand, counting down.
GCTAGGAAACTGGTTCGCTTGGGACGGTGGACGGACGGACACTCGCGAAAGCAGGGAAAGTGTATCTCGATTCGCTATGCTTGACACACATATTAGCGGGAACGCATAAGCGACGCGACGGTCGCGCGCGGCTTCGTACGCATCTATCTACGTAGACCCAGAGCGAAGAAGGCGCGGCTTGAATTTCGGTTGGCTTGGAAAGTTGAGGCACGGCCGTGAGAAGAAAATCGAGAATTTTTGCCTTTTACTAGTTAACTAGGGGAAGGAAGAGCGGAGGAACAAGCAGATCGCTTTTCTTTTTCTTCCGAGCGAGCAAGCTTCGTTGTAACACGTGAATTTCCATGAGAGGCTGCTAATGGAAGATGTACGCCCACTCGATAAGCGGCGAATTTTAGTGTGATGCACTTGCAGACTTTCCGCGCAAAGGAAATACGAGCCAGAGCCGGATAGTCGGGGACGATTGCGCTTATCTGTGCAGCGGCTACGTTTGCGAAGGTCCTCCTCGCCGACACTCGTCCCTTTCGGTCTACACTTTGGTTCCTGCCTTCCACCCGCTAACGATGGGACGAAAGCCCAAGTTACCGAACTGCTGGTGTACATAATTGAAATGCTCGCTGGGTTGGGCCTGGGCCCGCGATCATTTCCAACGATTATTATTACGGAAGAGGGAAGAGCCCTCGATAAGAGGAGTCGATAGATTCGCGGCGTGTAATTTCCGCGTCGGCGGTACACGTCGTAGAGGAAGGAAGGTTATCGCGAGCGGAGGCGAGCATTTCCGTGGCGTAAAGGACTATTTTCTATTCGCGTAACCGTGCTTCGTAATCGTAGGTAAATGGATGCGATTAACGTGCAACTATTCGGCCAAGATACTCGTCGCGATGAATTCAACTTTATAACTAGCTCCGACAATAATTATATTAAACGCCACATTCAGAAACCGTCTCGTCGATGGAAAGTTAAACGCTTTCCATTTCCCTGCGACTCGAAACGGAAAAGGAAACGTTTTCCACGACGGATTAGGGAGCGAGAATCCTCGTGGCGTAATAGAGCTGTACGCAACAACGAATTTGCGTGCATCCATGGCGAGAGGAAGTCGCGAGCGTAATTAACGCGTTAATGATCAGAATGAAGCGAACGCGCGATTTCCGTGTTTGTAACGGGGGACGGTCCGACTCTGGCTACCGGTACAACACGTTATTCTTCGGAATGGCTCTTCTATCCAAGTATCCGCGAATGCGCGGGCAAAAAACACCGTCCCGCATTAATTACACGTTCCTCCCGTACCTACAGTACCTACTGTATACCGCGCACGTAATCAGCTGGTTCCTCCGGCCATGCTCTTGACCGCCAACAACCATCCTGCCCGCATTTTTGGTACGCCAACATTGTGTCGCCTCGCGACAGGTCGACGGCTCATGTACCGGGTGATCTCCCGGAACACAGTAGGCAGAAGAATCAACACCAGCAGCCCTTCGAGCGTGAAATCTGGAGCCATCGTCCAGTGCCCCTTTAACGAGGGGCACAGCTAGTCGAAATCCGCTGGTCCAGAGATGGCTCGATTTAAAAGTTATCTCCTTAAGCAGACGCCTGAACGTGTGAAAACGCAGCGCTCTGGTAGGAGGCGGCGCACAATGGAGGTAGAGAGATAGAGAAAAGCTTTCTCCGCAGACAGGTATAAGATCCCTCGCCCCCTTTCGTTGGCTTTACGTTCCTCGAAACCCTCGCCCCTTGCATCTTCCCACGCGTACATCGGGTGACCCTTTGAACGGTGAACTCGGATTCGCGGGATTTTGTGTTTCGGAGCGGGCGCGCGCGCGCGCGCGCGCACGCGAAACCAAAGGCAAACGGCTGATCGCGCCGTATGATCGTTATTACTAGATTACTACTCGTTTCTACCAGTCACGTAATGGGCCAGACCTACGAATTGAGCGTTACATCAACCGCTTTGTGTGTTCCATGTTCACCGGGGAATTAAACGGCGCAACGATTTTGCACGTACAGTGTCTGACGTAATCCACGATTTGAAGATAGAACGGCAAATTTCCTCTCCCAAGATGGCACCGCGCACCAATCTCTACTGTGCGGCTAAAGCATTGTACGAACGGCGTTTCGTAACTGCGGCCGAGTGGCGACCTCAGCGAAAAACTGGCGTCTAAACGAGCGTACCTAGGTCAGCGAACTAATCTTCCCCGAGATACATATTCAGATATCCTTCGGAACGATATCTCGAGAGTCAGCGAAGTTCAGCGTGTCAACATCACAACTCTAATACTCGAGTAGACAGGACACCGACTAACGATAAGTAATAAATCTTATTATCGATTCGGTTTGTTTACGTACATAGCCATCGACGACACGAGAATCTTCGAGTTCAGAGTTTTTTCCATGCTTCTGTGCCGCGATGTGTAAGGCGCAAGCGGGTGCGCGATCTAGAGGTGGAAAGGAGGAGAAGTGGAAACGAATCGAATAGCGATGACAATTCCACCAACACCACGCCAGGAGTGGGCGTTCGCGCGATACGAAACGAGCTATCTCGTCGTTGGACGAGACGCGCGTGCATTCATCGAACAACGACCAAAACGGTAAACGATCTGTGCCCGTCACGGTGGGCACGCAGGAGCGACGGGACCACTTGGCCGAATCGGTTGCGCGGAGACGAGAAGGGAAGACGAGCTCGCGTACCGTGGCGTTTGCCGTGACATAGGATACATTTTCGCCGAACGAATACGAAATAAGCTAACTGTGACACGGCTGTGTGGCAGGGCAGCGTCAGTGGTAACAGGCTTTTCTCACGTTCCATGGCATTCACAATCATCGGAACATCGGAAGTCCGATTAAAATCCGCTGAAACCGCGCTCCCAATGTTTACGATTTCGAGCCGTCGGCCTAACTGCTGCGCCAGCTTCAATTCACTTTCTAATTCCTGCACTCTCGGCTCGGACTGAAACATATTCGCGGGGCAGTACGCGTGTCGCAGGAGGGAAAGAAGCGCGAACCGGGGGAGTTTGAAACGTCCTCGACGGCTGGAGTCGCGTGGAAAGCAGAAGCAGAAAATCCGGCGAGGAGTGAAAAAAAAAGTCAGAGGTACGAACCGTGGAATGATTTGGTTTTAGGGAAGGAAGCGCTGTCGTTCTCGCCGCTTTCCATCGAGGATCGCGAACTTTCGCGGTTTATACTTCGTCTTGGCAAACCTATCCCCTTGGTCCACAGGGACAGGGATACAGATCCGACGTTGCCTTTCGCTATTCCACTCGTGTTCGCGGCGGCAGCGGCGCGCGTAAAAATGCCGAAATAGAAAGTCCCTCCCCCCTCCCTCCCCCGGATCAGAAACTACCTTTACATCGTCTTTCTCTCGTGCACCGCGCGAGTGCCGAACGGTCGAGAAGGAGCTTCGATTGCAATTTAATAATGGTTTCACTCACCGCGACAACGATGAATTTTACTCGGCGACTGGACGTTTCTACCAGCGTCGTCCGCTTTCCCCTGGAACGTATGCGCACCTGTTCCGACCGCGCACAGAACCAACCCACCGATGCGAATGGCAATGGGAAAAAGTCTGTTTCAGCAGTGGTTCAGGCGGGCCTGGCGAGCACTGGCGAGCACTGGCGAGCACCGCCGAGTACGTGGCCCCCTCTATCAGCGAGGTACACGCTGGACGCCATGTCGGATCGCCCCGGTGGCCATGTTCCTTCGCCGTTTGGCGGCATGTTTCGTACTATATACAGCCGGTGGAAAACAGCCGCTGTATAATCGTCTGAAAATAGATGAAACCTCCACGAAGCTACGACCTCTTTCAATGTGCAATGTACACCTGCTGGTATTTGAACGCATGCTTTCAGCTAGTCATCGGTAAAGTGGAGATTTCGGCCACACCGTTAGCTAACCCTGTAAGACATTGAAAATTTGAAAAACGATTACATCGTTGTGTTTATAAAAATAAGATACTTCTACTTGCTCCGGAAAGTGAGCTAGAATTAGCGGGATTATTTAAAATGCCCTTGACCGTTTCGACGTGTACGGCACTGGCAGTTTGCTCCAACATTCAACATGGCCACCTGATAATGTAGCAGACGATACAGGTGGTATGAAAAATTGTAAATAAAATTCGATTTTAGCCTTAATTATGAGTGGACGTGTGCAAAAAGAGAGCGCCGATGATTCTGATCGTCTCGACGATGCCGTGGATCCTAGAGTGCAGGTAAATCAGCGCGTTCTTAGGAGAATAATTCGTAAGCTTTCAGAAGCTGCTAGCCACTTGTGCCTGCGATATCCGTGACATTTCCACGTTGCTTCGAGTAAAACGCTCGACGTAAAAATTCCACCTTACTGATCGTCGAAACGTACCGCGATCAGCATCCAGTTTCTCAAATCGTTTCCGAACCTTCGGAACGTCTAATGCCGTTTTTTACCGATGTGCGTCCTGTCTGCCACGTTGCAAAATGCTCTATATTTTTCGTCATTCCTGCTATCTACGGTCGCCGATTTGCTATTTACCTATACTATCACGATGCCAGTTTGCTCGATTAATCTGCCAACGAATAAGCGTATACTCGGTGCGAGCGCGTTCTTTGGAATAATTTCTTTTCAGCGACTTTGCTTTCAACCTCTAGGTAGCGACTAATAGAATTAAACCCCTTTCGTAATCGTCGTTGCAGATTGAACTCGAAAGATTGAACACTGCTACCGACGACATCAACAAGCTCGAGGTCGATTTGGACGTAAGTACGATCGAACTGTTTTTATAGGATGCTTTTCGCGTTAAGAATAAGTCTCGATCGGGATAAATTAAAATAACGGTATCTTCCTCGCCGGGAGATCTAAATTAGTAGTAAGTTTTGAAACTGGTCGTGATTACGTTTCATTGAGGTGATTGCTACGAAACGTACCAGTAAATGGATAATGGCCTCGAAGACAGTCTCGTAGTCGTTCGTAACGCTGTCTAAAGAAACGTGCTACGCGTCGGATTTCGCGTACGCTCCGTATCTTCCAAGTTTCACAAATTTTTAAATACTGCTTTTTTAACTTCTAGGAGGCAAGAGTAACGTTTAGGGAATTACTTTGCGAATCTACATTGAAAATTGATAGCTTAGCTAAGAAACTTGGTACTTGCATCGAAAAAGCCAGACCTTACTACGATGCCAGGTTTAAAGCGAAAGAAGTGAGATTGCTTCCAAACGAATTAAGTAACGACGCATCTACGAGGGGTCGATCTAACTTGTAAACCGCTTTTTCAAGGCTCTGCAAGAAACGCAAAAAGCTGCCGTTAGATTTGAGAGAGCGAATAGCCAGCACGCGGCAGCTAAGGAAATGGTCTACCTAGCCGAGGAAGGATTAAGAACCGAGGGGAGGTGTTTCGACCATGCCTGGCAGGTAATTGAAATAAGATTAATCTGTTGCGGTTAGTAAGTGGTTGCTTTGATTTTCCATGGCTTATTACCAGCCGTTTACAAAGGGATCCAGCTTCTGAAAATTCTTGTAGGAAATGTTAAATCATGCGACCGCTCGAGTCAATGAATCCGAGCATGAGAGAGCTTTGTCCGAAGCCGAACATAGACATACCACTGCTTTATACCACAAGGCAGAACATGACGTTCAAAGATTGCAACGCGATTTAAAACGCGCGATCGCGAAATCTTGGTACGTACTTGTCGACACATATACGTTTGTTAATTTTCAGCTAGCGAGATCGAACGATTTAATCTAGTCTACTTAATAATGCATGGAATGTATTGTATTTAATTGATAGATACATATTCGCGCGCGCGCGTGTGTATACGTATATCCGAGTTTTTTAGAGTGCGAACTTTTGAAAATAATATATTTATGTTTTACCCTGTGATTCTTAACATTTTAGTTTACTTTGCCCCCACATAAAATATTCAATAATTGATTTGTGAATGTTTACTACGTTATGTTAATTTTGTATAGATATTAGAATATTTATGTCTTTTGGTTATATTCATGTTGGCAGTATGGGTGCACGTCGCAGCTTGCTTCTGATAAACAGTATCGCCTACAGGCACAACTTGCTCATGTTGTAAGTAGGATAGATATTCTTTTTTTATTTTTTTTACACGATACTTATTTCTTATGTGTGCGCTATGAACAGCTCCCCTCTAATGATTTTCTTCTTTGGATATCACCCTCGTTACGCACGACTTATATTTTTTAAATATCTTTAACAAACGAATACGTAAATTCTGCTTTCCTTAAACATGCTTCTTATAGTATATATATATACTTTACTCCATATCGTGTAAACAAAATTTTTAAAGGGTAGTAAGCTTCGGACAATGATTTGCGTGCTTCGAGCTTCGCCGAGAGATTAATTACCAAACGATTTGTTATACAGGCCGTACTACGAAATGAAAGCGCAATTTAATCAAATGTTAGAGGAGCAAAAGTTGAGAGTAAGCGCGCTAGAAAGATCAGTGGGTGAAGCTAAAATGACTTATGCGGAAGCACTGAGAAATTTAGAAAAGATTAGCGATGAAATTCATAGGGTATAATTGTTTTTTTCCGAACTTTTTTAACGCTTAATCGTTCCTTACGCTTGTAGCTGTCTATAATTATCTTGGGAACTATCCTCTTTGCAGACTAGAAGGTACGACGGGGTGGATGATTTTAGTAAACATTCGAGAGATACGGTTGACCAGTCTGGTGCCCAAGTTAATACAGCAACGTCCACGGACTCTAGCGTGACTGGATCGCCTGATAGTACAGATTATACTAGTGACGAGTATCTACGGCTTCCTGACAAAATGAGTCCTACCACACCGTGTCCTGTGCCTACTAGAGTAATTATCCCGCGTTGCTTACAGAAATTAGTCTTGGGTTAGAAACCGACTACAGACCCGACTTAATTCACCACTGATACTGGTTCGTATCGTTCTCTAGATTGATAGGGAACCTTCTTCCGAATATTTGGGCCTAATCAACTTGAACCTCTCATCCACGGAACCTCGGAAGTATATCAAGCGAGACCGTCCAAAGAGCATCGCAACCATCATCACCACCACCTCCACCACCACCACCACCACCACCACCACCACCACCACCGATACAAAACATATCATATCGTTAAATCAGACGAGCTCTTCGACATCCCGTTTGTCGGACCTGTCGAGCATCATTTCCCCCGTAGAGAAGCGAGTGACGATTCAGATGCCGCTGGAGACGAGCAAAAGTAATCCTAGTGTACAGAATGGGGAGGAATGGACGGAGATTAGTCTGAACAATTCCCCGGACGAGATTTACTACAACAACGAGGTGTACTCCGACGAAGAGGAACCAATCCCTTACAAGCCGCTGCCGATGGACTTGAGTCCGGATAGTGGCGCGGGTGTTGAACCGCTAGGCGAAGAGGCTGGCCGAAGGAAACTGGTGACTCAAAAATCTTTGCCTGCTATGCCAAAGGGGAACGAAGTGACTTTGAGCGCCGAAACGAAAGCGGAAGTTACGAGGAGCCCGTCGGTAAAGAGTAATAAGAGTAAGCTGGACACTAGTTTAGCCAATTGGATAACTCGAAGTTCGGCGGCAGGCGGTGAGGCTAGTGGAGGTAGTTCAGGTAAGCTGTCGCGATCTGTACCGTGGCTTCGAATGCCGAAGGCTGACATTATTGCAAATATTGTAGCGAACTCCAGTAGAAGGCAGTCGCTGGACATATTATGGAGCGGAGGGACGGGAGAGCGCGTGAAAGAGTTACTCAGTCACGGGATGATGATGCTGAACATATCTAGCCTTACGGAACGACGATCTAGCGAACCAAAGACGCTAGAGAAAGATCTGAGAGAGAGGTCTGAGAGATTCGAGAAACTGGAAGGGAAAGGGAAGAAGGTTCCTAGTCCGTTAGAAAAGACAATGACCTATCTGAATGCGGACGAGGAGACGTCCGATAGCGAAAGTTTAGCCAGGTATGCTCTTCCCGCAAGTATCTTATCGCGCAAGTCGCTGTACTACTCGAGTGTTCGTCGAGTTAATTTCATGAAATTTCAGCGTCGAGATGTTAACGGAGGATCAGATATCTTCCCTTATGATGGAGCCCGACATTAACCAAGTATGCCAGGAGGTGCTAGGAACTCCTTTAGTCGAAGTCTGTCCATTGTTGCAGCAACTACAGCAACAACAATAGCGCCCCTTTCTTTGAACGCAGCCATTGTGGATTGAATCGTGACTATACAACAACAGAAAGTGTTCAAGAACAATGATAAAGGAACGAACTAGTTAAGGTATAGACTGTACTTCACCATTGAATTTGCCACGTAATTAGTTCCTGCACTTTTTTATTACTCGTACATGACAGAGAAAGGGAATTTAAGTTCCGAAGGAGAATCTTTCTACCCGACTTCTCGATCTACGACGTTGACACCAGCTGTCATACATGATAATTACGTTCCACTCGCGTTAAAAATGATTTGTACATATTTCACGTCGGTAGAGATTTTTTAATACTACGTATAACTATTTGTTTTTAATTATTGACGAGCTGTATGCATAATATCCTGACTACCTTGCAGCCTAACGAGACTTTTTGTGCATACGTTCGCGTTAAACGCGAAGAGCATTCCATGAAGATCATTTGGCATGTAGCGTTTAGTATACGGCGGAAGAGAAGCGATACCTAGCGGCAGTCTTATTGTTAGATAGTCGAATCGTTGGTGCGAAATAATTATTTCCTTCGTAAGAGTGATTAATTTTTCCATCGACTATTAAAGTCTGTCTGTGTTAAGAGTACAACTTTTTTTTTCGAGCATGCGACAGCAGTGTTGTCAGCCGAAAATAATGATACATATAGCGATTATAATCTCGGTAATGTTGTACGATCTTCTTGGGACAGCTAACTAGCAGTTGTTTAGGTAAGAGAAGATGATTCTAAATAGAAGATTGGCGGCTTCGATAAGCATACTGTTTCATATACCAAACTTCAATAATAATAATAATAATAATAATAATAATAATAATAATAATTACCGATCGTAATAGTGTTCATCATCCGCCAGGCTCGGCAGAAAATTTTGAACGAATCTTTCCTATGTAGATGCTATATTTATCAGTCACGAGTCAAGTACCTCGTAGGTGTCAAGATATGTAATTAAATTATAATTGATATATTCAAGTAATTATCATATACGAGCGTAGACAGTCCAACCGCAAATCGGTCGTAGAAGTAATCATTTTCGAGTTCGTATTCGGTCTTCTATCGGGTTGGATTGTCTAACCGCGGTAAGAAAGTAGTTTAAATGAAAGATGCATGCGATATGCCATTTACAAAGAGTAATATATACATATGCAGATATTATTTATTTTCATCGCATCATTTTGTGTAAGCAATATTTGTTGGTACGTCGAATAAGGTGTTAACGGATTTTTCTGCGAGGAAATCTTAGGTAAAATAAGTAGATGGCCTTTCCACTGCGCGTACACAGAGATCTCTACCAAAGACGAACAAAGTGCAATTTAACGAGAGAGAGAAACTAAAATGAATCGATCGAACGTAGTAGGAGGCTATTTAAAGCGCAAACAGCGACCATGAGTTGAAATTAACTTGAACCTAATTGCGTTTTGTAAGGTTCTAAAGTAATCCATTATATGTATATACATATGTATACATATACAAACACGAATTGTACAGAAGTATCAAAAGTTTGAAAATCCTTTGACGGGAACTATTTTTTTTAAAACCATCAAATGAAAATTCATTTCAACCGTTTCAGTTTTTAACCGACTTCATTGGTCGGAAGAAGTGCTATTGTATTCGCGATACAACAGTAGCCGCGTAATTTTATATAAATTAAAGAAGAATCTCCAAGCGAGATTCTTCGATTCCATGTTATAAATAAATAAATAAATAAATAAATAAATAAATCTATATTGAACTGCGAAATGATCGCCGTCGAAATTTAACATAATCACGTTGTTATAGTATTCGACGCGAGTCGAAAGCGGCTATGCTCCTAAATATTTTACTAGATATTTTCTTGGCTAATGTGCAACGAGGACGACGTTGCGTATAACGCGAGCGCATTATTATTAATCACTGTAAATACGTGATATTGTATATGCGACTGTAACTATGTATATATTGTCATCTTCATTAAAATACGGTTGCAGAAACATGTAACCGGCAAGTGTTCCACGCCATCTCTTTCGCGTCGCCAATGCATATCATATGTACATACATATATATCGAGTACACAACGGTTTCTTCGTGAAAATTCATCGAAACCATCGATGACGAAAAATCATTATACATATCGTTTAATTAAATGAATTCGATTCATCGACGAGACACGATCGATTGCTTAACGATACTCTGCCATTCGAATCATTGAAATTCGAAGAAAGATCGTTAAAGATCGAAGAAAGATCTCGAAGGATATTGCGAAGCGGATGAAACGAGCTAGGCACTCGAGTTACTATCACACAGTGGACGGACTCGAGATCCACGTAATCTCTGCCACTCCCGGGTTGAGTAATTAGACATCGTAACGAATGAAATATACTTACTCGCAAACCTGACAATCGAGGATAACGAAGCAAGATTCCAGGAGAAATTTAAACGCACGTACATATCGCCGGATGCAAGTTACGAACGAAAGTCAGAGTTGCAGCGACGCCCGCTGGAACTACGGCGCGCTGCGATCGAGACGGATGAGAAAGAGACGGACGATCGGTGAAATGAAAATGGCGTCGCGTGCATGGTGCCGATAATTTTCGTTACGTTGGTTATTATTTTGTCCGCGGTAAATAGAAGTAAAATGCGAGCGGTGTGCGTACGGTCGCGGAACGTTGAACGGGATCTGTGGTAATTAACGATCGTATAAGATCGCTGGGGCGTGCTCGATTGATCGCGGTTGTGTCTGGTGCGACCGTTGGTCGCTGAAACGGCCCGAAGGGGGGTGCGGTGCACGCTGTTTTGCGTATGGCTTTTAAATCGCACGGACAGTCCCGTTTCGCCGATAACCGTGTACTACTGGCGAGAAACGTCGTTGGCATGACGAGGGGAGTGGCGCGTTACGTTTCCGTTTATCGTGAACCCACGAGCAACTATGTGCCTTGACCAGTGCGTCGGGTGAGATCCAGTTTCGTTTGAAAGACTCGCGAGCGGGTGTGCGGATACGACGTGCGGTTCGGCCACCATGGCGGTGAATCCGCGTGATATGGACGGTTTCATGCCGCTCCTGTCAACGACGGACATCAAGAAGAAGTTGAACGTTGGCAGCCTGCTGCTGAATTATCTGGGCGATGGTAACAAGAGCATCGAATGTCAAGATATTGGGCAGTTCATCGACAACATCATACCGTGGCTCACCAACGGCAATCCTAAGGTAACGAGGATATCTTACCCACCTGAATTAGTTCACCTTCCCAACATCTCTCTCTCTCTCTCTCTCTCTCTCTCTCTCTCTCTCTCTCTCTCTCTCTCTCTCTCCTCTCTCTCTCTCTCTAACGCCAGTACAAAATACAGCTGACTCGCGAAAGAAAGCATATACGCCGGCGGTGCCTTCTCGTCGCTTCTCTGTATCTCCTAATACGAGCATGGAACTTGGCTGTCAAAGCGTTAAGCTTCGGATATCGCCAAGGATCTCGATCGATCTGATTTACGACGAGTGTATATGTATGTAAACAAGACCGTGCCGAGCGCCCACCGTTTTTCCACTTATCACCGTTAACCACCGTTAACCACCGTTAACCACCGTTATTAACGGATAGACGACGACAGTAGGACGCTTGCGTCGATTTGTCAGCATTTTGTTGGGCTCGTATTAGGGAATGCCAATCGTCCGTAATCCTTAATGAGAAAAATACTTGGAGACGTAGAAATGGCAGTGGGGTGCTCATTTGCCCGATTTCGGTGTCCACCAAACCCCCTTGAATAGGTAGCTTGCTATTCAACACTGACACGTTATCGGAATAATCCCTAAATCGCGCGCAATGCACGGGATCGCGGTCATTGCGAGTCGGCTCGGCCGAAAATCGTATTTGCGTAGATTTTATTTTCGTCGACCTATATCTCCGCGCACTCGAAACTTTCTACGCTCGATACCCACGAATGATACCACGTGATACGTTAATCGCGATAGCAACGTGACCGATTTGTAAATCAAATCTTCGATCCACGCTGGACAGATCGGGGAGAAAGAACATTTTGATGCGAGAAGCGCAGGTGTGCCGACGTCGAGCAGCGGTCCGATTCGCGAGCGTTATCACGGTCGATTTTGGCCCCCGAAAGATCATGCTTATTCTTTATTCTTATTGTTATTATTATTATTTTTAGCTGGCGCAGACCTTTGGTGGCTTCCTAGAAGTTTGTATGTCCGGTGAAATGATTATGGCAGGCCTGTCCAGGGATTTGCTCGCACGAGCAACCGCGAGTTGCCGTTCGCTTCGAGAGCGATGGTCCCCACGATCGCAACCACCCGCGGTTGCTCTTCGAAGGCAAGAGCAAAAGTTGGACGGGCCTGCGTTAGGGGATCAAGTTTCTAGATCGCTCGTAAGGTTCAGGCGAGGCTGTTGCTCGCATACAATTGCATAGAGGGGTTGCTCGGCGCATACAACGAGGCTGAGATCGCTCGAGTACTCGAAACGATAATCAGAGGAAATCTATGGACGACACGGCTAATGGTTCCGGTTTGCCTGGTTTCCAAGCCGACCAAAAATCGACATCACGACCTTAGTTTTATTTTTCCAATTACAATAATCGCTGGCCCGGAGCTGGCCCGGAGCTGGCCAGAGCGGCGTACAAATGAAAATGATTATTTACGGCGAATACACGCCTGTTAACGGAGATACCACGAAACCCGAGGCACGTATAAGGGAGAAACTTTCACGCCATGTACGTAGCGCGTGTCCTTTGGCACACAGTATGTCACGGAGTATGTCGCTGAAAGATTCGCGTTTAGCTCGAGCCATTAGGCTCGGTGAAACGCTCTCCGGTAATAGGCCGAGGCGCGTTCGATAAGGGTATTTCACAGAGAGGAATTCGGAAAATACGCCGCGGGTGTGCGGTGCACAGGGGCCCCCGAACCCGCGCCGCGCCGTCGTCAGACCTAATCGTAAAGCAATTTCGCAAGCACGATCGTCTCGTCCCTAAATAAGATCTGGATGGCTGCCAGAAAGATAGCAGACGGATAAGGATAATATGTAATAGTTGCTCGTGTCTGGTCGAACGTTCCCACCTTTCTCTCACTCCCGAAGCGTTTGCTTCCGCGGGGTTAAACGTCGCGACGAGTGTCTCTCGCCCGTTTCTCACGAGAACTACGAAAGAGAAGAGCAGCACAGGGCCACGTCGACTTTTAAGCGCCGGCTAGAGGCTCGTTGAAATTCCGTGGATGGGCGCGCGAGCACCGAAAAGTTCATACCAGCTTTGCGTCATCTTGCCCTCTGTCGCGATCCCCGGCAGCAGCAGATGACTAAAGCCGAACTCTGCCGCCTGAATTCAGCGTGTTCCATAATTCATCGGACCACCCCCGCCGCACTCCCTACAGATTTTTGTTCCTGTAGCCTCTGCACACGCACGCGGCGCACAATGGCCCGTTCACTCCTATATTTAGCCTAGCTCTTCGTTATCGCGCGTATTACTGCTTTCTTCGCTTCAGCAAGCGAAGCTTAAGAAAGCTCAGCGAGCCTCCACATCGGCGCCCAAGTCAGGTTCGAAGAGCGTACAGCACTCGCCCGTCGCTACTGACCGATCTAGTGTAGTGCCACTTGTTGCTGTAGGCTTCGCTATTAGCTCGAAGATATCCGCGACACGCGGCGTACCTTGTTTTACACTAACCCGCAGCTTCCTTCGCAGAGACAATGTAGAACGAGTCTCTGCGAAGGAAACTCGAAAGAATCTTTGCCTCGAACCTTGATAACTTAACGGAAGATGCATCTCCACAACATGACGGATTGCAGTTCGTTGTTAATTTTCGGCAGGCCCAGCATTGTCGTGATTTTGGCAAGGAGCCTATTGCCCGCTACGTGACGAGCCAGCCTCCCTATTTCGCCCTATCGATCTGGTCGCTCCACCGAGCATCGATGTCGAATTTTTCCAAGGCAGTTGGCCCTGCGCGCTTAAGATCGGCTCGCTGGCATCGTTTCTCGCGGTCGTGCCGATGCAATTGGATCACAATGCGTCTCGTTATGGAAGATCTTAGCTGCACCATTTTCGCGAGCCACCGGTATCGGTGTCAAGGACACAGGGACACAGGGACACCGCGAATTCAAGCCGCCCGCTTTCCCCTCTGCCCAGTGCTCTCCGTTCTTTTTCCCCGCCGCGAACGTTTCCTTTTTCGAATTTAAACCGTGACGTCACCCGCGCCTCGCGGTTCTTTGCATAACGTCGCCCCGCTCGATAACGCTCCTGCGAAAGGTCCCTGTAAAAACGATGGAAATCGAGATAACATCGCGTAGAATTCAAGGCGCTCGCGTCACTCCGCGCCGACTGCTGTTATTTCATAAATTATTAATAGCCCCGTGGCGACAATTACGTGTCCAACTGGAGCGACTCGGAGGCGGCTAGAGAGAGGCCTGATCGCCGGTAGATTCTCCTCGTCCGCGGTCAGGCGCGGGCAATCTTGAGCCAAAGGGTGATGATAATATTCCTCCGCGCTTATTGCCCAATTACGGTCGATATTTATTAGAACCACAGTAGCTATTCGATGTTCCTTATATGTATAATGGACGCAGTGCGCTTTATCTCCCTTTGTCGCAACCAGCGGTGTTCCACTCTAATTATTATAATACTGTAGCGTGGCGGGAGGTTCGGGAGGAATCGCCGCGGCGAAAGCACAGAATTTGCTTGTTGAGAAACCGCTCTGTCCCTCCACTCTCTGCTGAAAGCAAGCTTCGATCAGGGCATTTCTTACCTACCCGACTAGATCGGTTCAGTTTCCATTTGCCGCTCGGCTGGTCGGCGCCTCGAAGCGGCGATTTCGACTCGATATATCGGAGCTTCTGCGAGGCGCCTCCCACGTGGCTTTAACAGTTTTAACGGGCCCTGCTCCCAACTTGGACGGCTAAGGCCAGGCAACTCGCCCACGCGACGCGCGCGTCCATGCGTCGACTCCCCCCAACGAGCGTAGCATGTGCACGTACGATCTATCGTTATCCCTACGTCGCTGATCCACTTTGTCGCCGTGCCGAGAGGTCTTATCGTTCGACTCCGTTCTGCAGGGTGGCAGATTCCCGGGGTAAAGTTCAAGGTGCTCTGACTCCTCGCGTAGTCAGATCTATCGACAGCCTACTTAGTCCTTCGGTCCTTCGGTCCTTCGGAAAATTCTCACAGTTAACGATCAGGCCGCGCGCTAATTATATGGAGGTTAAGGCAGGGGGAAAAACGAAAAGCCTCGGCGCTGAGCAATGATGTCACACAGCCGGACGACAGCCCTGAGAGAACGTTTACCCCGCGCGGCACTAAAATAGGTTTATATGCCTATGTATAGCGGTCTGTTCGTTCGTTAAACGCACTTACGCACCGACGCGACGGCACAGAGTAACGGACTGTGACATTGGACACTGGCCGTGTGCACTTGAGGACGCACAGACGAGTTTGGTGTCAATGTCGATCGCGACCGTTAAGAGAATCGCGAAGAAAATGAAATATCAATTTAGCCCTCGTTAGCTGGTGGAACGGAGGCCAGCTTCGACGGCTTTACGCGCGAGGGGTTGAGCGGGGATAAATGCAGAGCCACCGCTACACTTGCACTTTCTATATTGATCTGCTCGTCCTCCCGGAGGAGCAGTTCGTTCACCCTCGAATCGCAGGTTCGCGTGTTCGACGTGCAACATCTCGCGTACACGCTTGGCGTTCAGATCGCCGACAGCTATAATTACCCATTTAACCGCGTCAGTCTGTATCTATACGAGTAATAATCGCGTCACCGTGCTATCATCCGGAAATGGACAGGCACTTTTAGAGCTCTTCTAGCAATGAAATGTCGGATGGAATCGATGTGGCCGATTTTCGCGTGCAGCCACGAGGCTGGAACGCGTGTAATTCGCTGGAATCTCCGCGATTACGCGTCGATGAAAGCGCGGAGAGGGGGAAACGCTGGGAAGTGATCGTTAAGAGTGCAACGGGGAGGGCTCGCAGACGAAGCATAATTACGAGCAACAGGGAAAGTGCGAGGGGTCTGGGATTTTTCACCTCTAAGGGAAGCACTTTGCAGAGTTTACCTTGCGCGGATCGATATGCCGCCGGATCCTGTGGTGAAACATAAACAACTCTGCAAGGTGCTTCGACACGGGGGCCATTAACGTATTCTTAACGAGCTACGGCTAATGCGTTCGCATCGGTAGTATTTCGGTCGATTCACTTTCGATAATTCGGCGGTTTTCCGTTGCACTGTGCCCGGCAAATTGCCCGTCGAACCTCGATCGCATCGGTGGAGGTCGGCTGGAAAGCCGCGATGGATTTAGAATTTAGAACAGCGTCCGCGCGAACGAAAGAGGACAATCGTTATTCCGTTAATGGCCGATTACGCGGCGCGTTTAAACGGCTCTCTCGCTTTCTTGTTGCAGGTGGTCCAGAACGGTTTAGAAGTCCTTACGTTCCTGGCGGATCGAATGGGTCACGACTTCAAGCCTTATATTTCCACCATTATTCAGCCAACGATAGATAGACTGGGTAGGTCTCTCTCTCTCTCTCTCTCTCTCTCTCTCTCTTTGTAGCTATCTTGTACCCATTTGTGACTCGGGACGTTCATAAATTATTCTTGGTAAAGGAGACTTGCCCGCGGCCCCTCGGCATCCTTTATACTCTCCGGTGTTTTGCATTTCGTCACGCGTATCACACGGGGCCGTTTCGTAATCTCCCGTATCGGTTGAACTTCACCGCGTGCTCCTGCAACTTTAGATAAAGCAGGCGCGGAAGTCGGACCGCATTTAGCGCGATATTACGAAGGTGATATAAATACACGCAAAACCGGTCCCCCCTGGAATTTTTC
Organism: Andrena hattorfiana; assembly: GCA_944738655.2. Lineage (NCBI taxonomy): Eukaryota > Metazoa > Arthropoda > Insecta > Hymenoptera > Andrenidae > Andrena > Andrena hattorfiana. The sequence continues at coordinate 43,414,323 of OX122894.2, read as the reverse complement.
CTAGATTCATGTGTCATGCGCTTGATTGCGCGTTGCGAGAGGTGCAATTGGGAATATCGATGTACGTTGTTGCACAGGAGATAGCAAAGATGTGACCCGAGAGAAGGCACAGCTGGTGCTGTTGAAGATCATGGAGAAGGGGTGCATGTCGCCGCAGCAGCTTCTGGATAGACTACGTCCGGGTTTCAGCCACAAAAACGCCAAATTGAGAGAGGAGGCCCTAATTCTGTTGACGACGACGCTGAACGAGTAAGGAGCCACCACGAATTCGTCCAAACAATCGAACCAATTAGCTGAATAACTCTGTTGGCGATTCCTTTTGCAGGCATGGCGCGGACGAGATGATTTTATCCGGCGTAATCCCCAGCATCGTCAAGCTGTTGTCGGACCCGTCCGAAAAGGTGCGGGAGACTGCTCTGAACACGCTGGCGGACATCTACCGACACGTCGGCGAGAGGTTGCGCGTGGATTTGCAGAGAAAGCACAACGTACCTCAGGCTAAGTAAGTGGAAAGAAACGAAATCGATTGTTGGCCTCTGGCCCGGAGCGCTCGGCGAGACAATGCTTCCTAGCTGGTCGCTGAATGCTCTGCTTTAAACCATTAGGCTGATTAGAGGATCGTTCAGAGGGGCGAACACTTTCTTTCGTCCTTCCGAACAGTGCTCCAGGAGTGCGATCCGTCAGCGTTTAAACTTTCATCGAAACAGCCCAGTTCACAGGGGCAATCTTCTCGTCTTGCAGATTGCTGCTGCTAATAGAGAAGTTCGACCAGCTGAAGGCTGCCGGCGATCTGCTGCCACTGGCAATGTCCTCGGACGGTGAGTACATCCATCGAGTTTCCTTCTCTCGGCGGGTATCCGGCAGATTCAGTCAGGAGGTACATAAAAAGGCGAGTGACAACACGCGTCACCTCCGCTGTAATATTATTCAGCCGACGCGGCTGGATCGTGCTGCCATCCCGCAGCCATGAACGCTAGCGCGTCGCGCGAACACATGCCTTCGCATTCGAAAAGACCCACACCTTAGTTCTCTCCTCTCTCTATCTCTCTCTCTCTCTCTCTCTCTCTCTCTCTCACTCTCGCTGTGCACGTTGCCACCGGTACACACGATGAATATTTAGCAAGGACCGCTTGTTCTTCGACGTGATAAGAATATCTGCCCGACCGCCACGGTAAAACACGGTCAATTTGAATTTAATTGCACCGCCTTGGCACGTTTTCTGCGCGTACTTGCGGTTCAATCGCCGTTGCCCGCGGATTTCTTTCTTTTTGTGGGAGGATAACGGGTCGCGTCGCTCCTCGAGATTGATCCGCCGTACAAATTTGGGCGCAATTATGGGGCCGGGTTTCTGCGCGATTCGGGAGTGCCAGTCGCTCGTTTCTGTCAATTTCCAACAGCGTACATAAGTCTCCTTGATACCGCGGGACATCTTACCGAGGCCCTACGACCGGCACGATCCAATTACTCTGAAGTGGAAAGGCTGACGCGTCAAGTGTCATTTCCTAGGGCAGCCGACACAATGCGATCGGCAATTCGCGTTATCTATCCCCCCCCCCCCCCCCCCTCCCCCCGATATTACATAATGCACCCATGCAATATCGCTGGGTGTATTGTTTCAGTCGATGTCTGTAATTCATACCGAGGATTAAAGCCGTCCCGTGTCGAACCAGCGGCCTTGTAACATTGTAAGACACTGCTGGCCAGCCTGTTCGAATTTCGATTGCAAATATTACGTGTCGCCGGCAACCGAATACTTTGCGCGTTAGTTCCGACATCGGGGCGGCGAGAGCGAGAGGGGTGGAACGAAGGGAGGAGAGGCTTATAAACAGAGGGGGGGGGGGGGGAATAGCCGGGTAAACCGAGATTCCTGATGACTCACGATGTGCACACGCATTCCATTGTATAATCAATCTTTGTCTCGTTGCAAAAACTCAGCCGGTACACGACTTCGCCTATGTAACGATAAATCAAAGGACCGTGTACGATTCTGCTTGGGTAACCGACGAGGTAAACATTCGAAAAAACCCGCCTCGGTGTGTACCAAGGACGCGTGTTTTTAGGATGCCTTGTTCCGCGAACGTGCTTCTTCGACGCTTCCTTACAAAACACCGCTACCCATTCCTCGGGTGAAAGTGTCTATCATGCTAGTCACAATCCCCCAGTATCCTGGTATGCGAAAACTCTGATGGTAGGTATATAAAAAATACAGCTCGTATTCTTTTCTATTCCATCACAATCGCCAAGCGACGAGGCCTCAGTGCGGACACTGGAGGACGCCAGGCTTCCTCTTCCTCTTCTTCTTTGTGCGTACGCACGCCGATCACGATTAGGTCATAGATGGGCTTGGCAGCAGGAGTTGCGGCTCTTCGCTTGATTTCAGGTGTATTAATAGAACGCCAAATTGCCGTGAAGAACTAACGACGAACTTCCGTGTAGCAACGGGCTTCTAAGTCTTTTCCTGTTGAAAGTCTCCCTCGTGCGATCTTATCCCATTCGATCTTGTGCTCTGATTTTTAAAAGGCAGCAGTGTCCGAGGCTTTGGGAATAGCTCTCACCGAGCAGCGCCGCGCGTTTTCACCAGGATCCGCGGAATTGGCGCGCAACAGCTCGGCGATCACGAGTATCTTTGTACGAGGCGTATGCGCGACACGGAAAGGTTGAGCGAGCACGGCTGAAGGAAAAATTTGCATAGGCCTCGTTTTCTCGCTCGCTCTCCCTCCCTCAGTCCCTCCCCCCTCTCTCTCTCTATCTCTCTATCTCTATCCCTCTATCTCTCTGTCCCTGTGACCCGCCGCGGGATTGGGTTCGTTAGAGGTCCGCGTTGAATCGCGATTACACTATCCGATTTCTCTGCCGCTTAACGGTGTCGTCGCGCGTTATCCGGCCGCAGCATTTCTAGAAACAAGTTGATAATTCTATCCCGATGCCCCGGCACTCGGCTTGTAACCGAAAAATCATGTCGCTGTCGCGTTCCAGGTGCAAGCCGTGTCCTTTTAGAGGAGTATCTATTCACCGCTTGGTTTCGTCAGCGTTGCATCTACATTAGGGTGGACCTTAGTTACTCTTGTTGAAAAATAAATTTGAGATGGAAAAAAAATGTGTGTAAAATTTGAAATCGATCGGATAACGGGAAGCCGGGCCTCGTCGTAGTTGAAGTTTTTTGGAACTCGTTTTTCTCCATTGTAGTATATCGTTAATATACATTTTTATGTATCGTTCAATTTGTCTTTTTACGCTCTGTAACAATATAGAATCAAAGTATACGATCACTTAAAAAAAAAACATCGTGACTTTGAAATCTCAAAAATTAACCTTCAAAAGAAACTTTTTTCTTTGTTTTCTTCGATTCTATATTACAGAGCGTAAAAAGACAAATTCAACGATATACTACAATGGAGAAAAACGAGTTCTAAAAATAAAAAAACTTCAACTGCGATGAGGCACGGCTTCCCGCTGTTCGATCGATCTCAAATTTGACACGCATTATTTTTTCACCCAATGGCACAATCCTGGGGGGTGTCCCGAAAAAAATTTGAAAGTCGAAAAATAAGGTTCACCCTAATCTACATACTTAACACGTTCCGCGCCACGTGGGTCCACCTGGTGACCCACGATATTTATCAGTGGCAAGATTTTCTTCGAGCGGAGAAGGTTTTTGTGATTGGAGACCTCTGAACCATTATTCCCTCCACGTTCTTCGCTTCCCGAAGGAGGATACCCCTTCGTATTTTCCACCGCGTCATACGGACCGAGTAGGTACGTAGATCTTGGTACGTAGAAACTGGAAACAGTATCGACAGTGTACACGCTATTACCCAGCAACCGTGACAGCAATCTCTCGAGGTGTACTTCTGCAACACCGGTTCCCCGGCGAATCGGAGGAGAGAGAGAGAGAGAGAGAGAGAGAGAGAGAGAGAGAGAGATTATTCACCCTGTGCCCGTTCTCTGGTTGATCGAAATTAGCACCCACACCGTTCGCCGTTGAACTCTCGCGCTGCGTTGCGCGACCTTACCCCGAGGACAGCAACGGAGATGGATTCGCGCGTACACGTGCGCCCGAGCCAAGTGAAAGGTAGGAGGGTGGTAAGGCGGATTTATCTTCAGCGTGCTACGATCAAGCACGATTCTGCACGATCAGATATTAAACACGAAATAGCGCGCGGGATGCCCTTTTTATCCTACGGCGCGGCGGCTCTCTGACATTCCGCTGAAGGTGCGATCGCGGGGACAGCGGGACGACTTCGGTCTGCCTGAATGCACATCGGTGTGCACGCAGGAAAATCGAAAGTGCGAACGCCCGCGGAGGAGAGGATCCGTCGCGCGCGCTTTCTTCTGGCATCGGGCGCGATATCGGTGTGAAGAAAGTGTATCGGGCGTAAACGATCGATCAGCTGGTGCAAATCGTGCAAAACGTCCTCTCTCTCTCTCTCTCTCTCTCTCTCTCTCTCTCTCTCTCTCGCCCCCCCTCCCCGAGCGAGGGAATAATCGCTCGGTTGACCCGCGACGTGAGCGCATTATCGCGCCAGCGTTCGCGCGGCTCGCGTTGCGCAACGCGCGAGGGTACCCATTATCGGCATCGGCGCGCGGGTCGCGTGGGCGAGATTCCCGCTTTGAGCAACATTTAATGACCGATCCGCGGAATGGACATTCACGTTTTCCTTTTTCACCAGTGCTCGCCTGCCTTTCATCGTCGCCGCGCGGCCCGCAGAAAAAACCGTCGAGGCAAGAAGCGGACGCGCTCCTCGTACGGCGGGAAATCGGAAACGAATATCGTCGGCCGTCGAGAACAATAAATAACGAGTCACTTTCACCGACGAATGACAGACGCCAAGTACACGATCCCCGAAGAAACTGCCGCCGCGCGGCAGCTCGTATTCTATCCGGAACTTCTTCCGGCGTCTCTGTTCCTACTGAATTTCTAAGCAGTGGCAGAGCATCCCCGAGTCCCACGTGGGCCCACCCTGCGCGCGTTAATTGCACCGACGAGGGTAATTGCCGATATTTTTGGCAGCGCGCGCTCGTCCGAACCGCCCGCGTCCCCTGGGGCAAGCTGACGACCATGCGACCGAGTTTCCTGTTTCTTTCTGATTGTCAGAGACAAATGAGAGACAATGAGCTCCACGGATGATCTTTGAGTCGCGCGGCTGCGACCCTACGCGGCGTTAGGGTTGCTTTCTTGAAACGCGAAGCGATCAGGTTAATTGCACGCCGCGAGTTCGATTTGGAAGGCGCAATTACGGTCTCACGGTAATTGATGATCCAGAACATGACGTTTATTTCTTCATCAGAGGGCCCCGAGCGGCGGCGGCGGCGAGCCGCCTTTTTCACGGTCCTGTCCGCATCAACTTCTTGCTGTGTCAGTAGACCAGCTTATTACAGTTAAACATTGTAATTGAGTGGCGATCCAGCCGGCTCTCCTCGCCGTGCTGCGCCGTGATCTCGGATTTAATCTTGCCCCGATGCACGCCGCCGCCGTCCCTGGAGAATTATCAGAGGATTTCTGTTGCGTCAGGCCACCACCAGGTGGTCTCGACACCGGTGGCCGAATTTTAGACAAAGGCCGCGTCGTTAGGCGCTCGATCGCAGTGTGGTGGACGGAGGCAAAGGTTCTCGTTGCACGACCCGATTCTCTTATTTCGGGCAACATTAATCTTCGTCGCCCCCCTCTTTCTATCGTTCGGCTGCTTCTCGGCCGTCCACGCGCGTGGAGACGCGTCACATTCAAACGGGCGCAAATTGAATGGGGGTCGGGGCATTAAACGGCCGCTTGGTTTCACCTGGACTGACAATTTGTCCCGGTGCTTTCGCAACCGCGCAGTAATACCCCCTCTTATCCCCTCGGATGAGCGTTTTTATTCGGATGCGATCAGCGAGCCCAGCGCGCTTTTAATTATGTCATTCGGCCAGGATATATGGATCGATAACGCCAGCTTAAGGGGGAAAAAACACCTTGGCCCCAGTCGAATATGGGAGGTGAAATTGCGGGGAGAAAAATATGATCGCCCGATTGAGTTGCCGCGTCCGGGGTTCGTGGGGACCCGCGAACCCCATGGATCTTTTGTTTCTCGGCCAGCTGCGCCGACCAATTCAGCTGACACGAGTGTTGACGCGGTCGACAGATTTCTTCTCCCTAAACCTGATATTCGAGCATGGCCGCCGCCTATAAAATTTCCCCCTCGATTCCTCGATATCGTGTTTGGTAATACGATAACAGCGTCGGGCCTGACGTACTACAACGCTTTCTTCTGATCTCAGTTCGATACTCTTTTCAATTCCAGAATGAAATGTCAGCCGTTTTGTTGAAACCGCCGAGGCCGATATCTCGATACTTCGAACGCGATATTTCCGCGATAGTTCTGCTTCGAATCAGCGAAAAACTGTGCAGGATGTATCCCCGATGGGTCCGTCGAAATTGCCCCCCCAATCAGGGCCACCGATAGGGGAAGAGCGGTAGTCCCCTTCCCCGGCCGGGCGAACAGCGGTGTAAGCGCTTACCGGGAGAGTTCTATAGAGTAAACGAGTGGCCATTTAGCAACGCGAGAGACGCGTGTCTCCTCCGTCGAAGCTAGGCCATTTTATAAGCGGCCGTTTCGCTGGATTCGTCGCGAGCGGTGTCCGTCTCTGGCCTGTGATCTTGATCGTGTTCTTTTTTTTTTTTTCTGTGTCACGGGCCGAACAAGATCGGGTCTCGGGGAGGTGACGCGCGTGCCTAAACAAGACACATAGACCGCCGTATATATACATACTTGCGTAGCCGTGCCCTGTCGCGCGCTTGTTCACACGGACAATGGGCAAGAACGATCGGTTTCAGTTTCTCCCGGCACGCGTTATTTTTGTTTACCTGATCGCCGGCAGCTGCGAGGAAACGCGACGACAACGGAGTTATACACACCAGTGATATCTGGCCCCTACCGCCTCGACGGTCCACTCGTCGCAGAAGCGTGCCCCTCGTCAGTTCCACGCTAGGACGTTCAGGGGAACGCTTCGGTATCGTGCGCCGGAACCGTTCGGTGTTTTTCGCGACTTGCGAACCAACGAATTCTTAGAGTGATCGCGACGCGCGCGTTGGCGAAGGGGCCAATTCCCTTTGTTCTGTTGTTTCTAACGGACGCCGACAGGTATTTCGCGAAAAAGAAACGAACCGATAAGTCCTCGACGATTGTGTCGCCGCGATGGAAGAGTCATCGTGACCGACGAGTTTCGCGATGGAAATTCGTTCCGCCGTCCAGCGTTCTACGTAAACGCGTCGCCGATTTGTTTCGGGCTGCAAACGGCTGGCTCGAACTCGCAAGAAAATAACCGGTGAATTGTTGCTCGGTCGCGGGAAATTAGCCGATACCACGTTCGACTTTCCATCCATCGGCACGTTTGCGGTGAAAAAGCTTCGGGTGCAGAATCGAAGGGGCTTGAAAAAACCAGCTGGTAGATGGAAAAAATAATTCGCTGCTTTTGAATTATTAATGCACTTTCACGAGCACGCGTTCGCCAAAGGAATTTCACTTTCATCGAAACGATCGTCCTCGCCGATACTTGGAAGTATTTTTTATTACACCATTCAGGAGGTAAAGTTTCTAGAGATAAATGGAAGATGCTCGAGCCTCGTTATGCACGAACCCCGTACCCTGCACCCCGCGTGTATACACACGTGTGTGCACGCCAATGAATTTCACATACCTAAACGTCGCCGCGGTACTACTCGTGACGCAATCATCCTTGGAAGTGCAATTCATTTTTTCCTAACATGCGTGGACGATTGTTTCGTTATGCCTCGCGGAAAACGTTCTTACGTAAAACGGAAAGACAGTGTCGCCGAGTAGTAAATCAGTCAGTCGGCTTCTCGTTTTATTATTTCACACGAATCGACGCTACGATCGACTCCTTATTATCCCCTGGCTTTAATTGCCGGCGAAATTTTGCGCTCGCTTGCAAAATCTCGGCTAACTAAACATTACGAGGATGCCGCCGGGCGTGCTCTATCTGTAACGTGAGAAAATACCTCCAGAGTCTCATTGCCGCGGTTATTACGAATGATATCACGAATGCAAATCTAGTTTCTCACACGCTGGCGCGTTCGACTCTCTGCTCGCTAGGCCCCTCAATGGAGAACGATTGTTCAGTGGTTTTTCATTAATTACAGTTGCACCAGCTTTTCCGATCTTGCGTAACGAAGGGCAATTAAGAGTGTGAATGAGAAACGACTGTAATTTCATTCAAGTGGAATGCCGGCGTCGTTGACGTCTTTCGATATGTCTCCGACTCGCGTTACCTTCTTTCACGTTCTAGAATACATAAATGTATCGCTCCGTTTAATGTTGTTTTATAGGCGATATATGATGATAAAGCGTGAGATCGTAGAAAACACTTGGTTAAGTCTTTTACGAGTTTCTAAGCGAGGCTTTGTTTATCCATGTGTGCCGTCTTTTAGTTAGCGACGCGTTAATTCTTAAGGATCCAGGAAGATTGCGTTCACAATGAAGGCTTTCGCAATGAAGGCTTCTCACGTTGTGACAGCGTTTCTGTGGAATCATGTTGAAATATATGTAAGTTGCACTTTATACGCCGCGCGAGATCATTGAGAAACTGTGCGATTCGACGATGATGGCGTTTCATTGAAGAAGCTTTTATTTATAAAATGAACGATACCGGCGTGCTGCTGCCAAGCGGCCACCGCTGCTTGCACAGAGGACTGAAAAAGTATCCGAGTATCGATCACAAGATATGGGATCCGAGCAGTAGGTGGATCCTTCAGTGGGATAATATCGTTAAGCACCCAGGTGCTAGAGCGAGGGGGTGCCATTGTGACGTTCATAAACCACCGTGGCTGTATCCAGACTTAGGTACACTGTTCTAAAAATAAGTAGACTCTGATCGAAATACATCGCGATGTACCATATATTATTATGTATTTTTACTTTTTAAACTTATCTAGATTCACTAAAATCATAACCAAAACTCAATACGCATTTATCTTTTGTCATCCTGTATTGTATGTACACTTTTTGTGAAATTTCAGTTTTTATATGCAGCAAATAGTTCTTGACCGTTTCTTTATGCTGTATGAAAATCGCATTTGTACCTACCTACTTCATAAATTTGTCAAAAATTATATTTTCGTTCATCGATGTCCCTGGACCGTCTGTCGCACGAGAAAAAAAGTAATGGAACATGAAAGATGCTCCTTGTCTGGATCTACAACTTTTGTTCGACACTTTTTTTTATGTAATCAATAATTTGGAGTTAAATAATCATTTAAACGTTCAAGGGCTCAGGGGCACCTTTTCCCGGTGTCCGATCTCGCTCAAACTTTACATAGATTTTTTATTATTATTATTATTATTTGGAACTAGTCCGGGGGTCCGCGAAGATCTTGAAAAAAAATTTCACCAAGAGTAAATAAGATACAATATTTGTGCACCAAGCTGTCGACGTACTCCTTTTGCTAAACTTTCTGCTCACTTTAATCTTTTTAATTTCAGTTGGCAAAGGCACGGACGAGACAGACAGAGCGGTAAGTGTCAGATATTAACGAATCGATAAACTGTACAGTCCAGATCTATGAATTTGAATTGGAATAAACGTAATTGTTATAGATTAAGTCAGCTCCCGTGAAAAGGTTGGCTGCTCCTCCAAAGCGAGGACAATTTGGACCTGCAAAGACTTCATCTTCCGCTTTAGGTGCATATAGGTTCTATAAAAATTTAATATTAAAAGTACTTCTGTATGAATTAATAACACTAAACTGTATCGCGAGGATAATTCTTTTAATTAGATTATTTGGAGCATGGTAAATGATACGTATAGAAAAATAGGTGTATCTTAAAATAATTCTGAAATTGCAACGATATTTACTAAACGCACACTACCTGCGTACAATTTGTGAGCCTAGTGTATTTGAATATTTTGAACGTATTTATTTGGAGAAATCGCAAGTAACGTAGATATAATTCAATCGAACCACGATATTTCGATTAAACTTTATTTGTAATTCTCGAGCAGTTTGAATTATTAACCATTAGCCAACGAACTCTCGTTTACTTCGCTGTCGTGTGTGCGTGTGCGTAAAAATGCTTTGTGTGCTACAAGCGGATGCTCCGTGTACACATAAAATACGTACTTTACTTATTTCGTACGAGTGTTGGAAGTCTTGTGGTTAACATTAACGAAGCACATAGTAATCCTCTTACCACTAGTGCACAAGTGTGACGCGTGCTAACTTACTCTTACGCTTTCTTCTTATCGTGGCTCAGCAGTTTAAACAGTATTAACGATGCGCCTCGATCGTTCGCCAATTAAAAAGAAAAAAAAACCGTCGATAGTGTATCGACGCTTTGGTGACGAGAATGCTAATTATTCGCTTGCATGACAGCTCAGCCTGGTATCGATACACCACAAGCGGTTCCAAGGGCAGCACCCGTCAAAAGAAACGTGTCAGTAAAGTCGACACCAGGTACCTAAAAACTCCATTGGCTATACTAGCTTTGTATTATGTCATGATGGCTCGCGGGATCAGTTACGTATTCTGTTTGAGAATTCTTCTTGCGTTATTCTTTTCTCCCTTCTTTGCTTGCGAACACCCCCATCATGGTATACATACAGAGGGCAAGAAATTATTGAAAGCGATATTCAAGCGAACTAATACGACGCATATTTTGGTACAACACCACCCCCTGGCAATATCGCTGCTTTATCTCTATTCATTTGCATCTCACTTGATACTATACGTACGTCTATCTTTGCACCGCTTTTTATGTTACGGTAATACATTTTTGAGATACTACAATGAAGACGAAAAAAAAAACCGGACGTTATTTAGTAATAAGTAGGTACCATATCGACTTGTATGTTTATGCGGATATATAAAATGGTAACCGATACTTAGGTCAAGCTGGGGCCGTCGACGAGGAGACATTTCTTACCGCGTTCGAGGATGTGCCATCTGTGAATTTGTTCTCGCCAAAGGACCTCGAGGAGCAAATGAAAGCTATAAAGGATAACGTCGGGGACGATAAAAAAGACTGGAAGCAGAGAACGGAATACGTATGTACCGGGAGAAAGCTAAAGCTACTAACGATCGAGCGTATGGAGGATAAGTTGCTTGTCTCTTGCAGATGAAGAAGTTACGGTCGATTATTATCGCTGGCGGCACAAATTACGAGAATTTTCTGGAGTGCTTGAAAAACCTGCAAAGATCTTTCGAGATCGCGTGCTCTGATCTGAGGTCGCAGGTGGTGAGAGAGGCGTGTATCACTTTAGCATTTGTTAGTCAGCACCTGAAGAACAAATTCGCCGGTTTCGGCGAAGCGGTGTTACTCACGTTGATGAACCTCATACAAAATAGTGCCAAGGTGAGGTTCGCGATAAATCGCCGTTAACGTGGTCGGAACCGTAACGACGCGGAGAGGGACTTATATCAACAATTTTGCGTATTCAGGTTGTGGCATCAGCTGGTGCGGTGGCTGTGAGGTTTATCCTCCAAAACACACACTGCGGTCGTTACGTGCCAATTATCACGTCGTGTTTAAGTAACAAAAGTAAAGATATACGTCGAGCTTCGTGCGAATACCTCACTCTGATTCTACAGACGTGGCCTACTCAAATATTGCAGAAGCATGTGCAGGTATTGCAAGACACGATCAAAAAGGGCATCGCGGACTCGGACTCGGAGGCAAGAGTCTTTGCTAGGAAGTAAATACCCGTGGATACTCTAATATATTTCCCTTGCTAAAAAAAAAAAAAAAAAAAAAAAAAAAAAAAAAAAAAAAAAACATTACTCCATTTTGGATATTTTCAGATCGTATTGGGCATTCAAAGATCATTTCCCGGAACATGCAGAGGCACTGCTCAACAGCCTCGATACCGCGTACAAACGGTCCCTGATGTCCCTTAGCAATAGCGGTAGTATCAACAGCTTGAATGTAGTGACGAGATCAGCGAGCGTCAGCCCCCGAACATCCAGACCAGCGATCAGCGCCACAGGTAAATCTTGTTATTATTCTACAGAGTAGCAAGGAGATGTGGTAGTCTTAACGGATAGCAATTGGACTAGATGTAAATTATAAAGCGCATCAGTAATCGAACAATGGGGTATAAAACACTTCTCACCTTTTTTTCATGCTGCTTTTGTGACTCTCGTTTACATTAAACGTACGAAGGTAGTACGGAAAATTTGCATCAAACTTCTTCGGGTCAGCCACACGGCCCGCTCAGACGTACTCCGTCCTTGCCACGGTCTTATCGCCAATCTGGTATTCCAGTCCTCCAAAGACCCACTGATAATCACTGTAATTGTTACGTTCTTGCTCGATGGCTTTAAACGATCACCGCGACTTAGAACGCTGCACTAACGCGCTGCATTCCATAGATACGCCACCAACGTCCCTGTCCGTTTTTATCAACACCTCTGAAACTTTTCCACAGATCGTGCAACCCCGGGCGTTAGGTCCACCAGCGCGATAGATTTGCAAGCCGCGCAAAGGGCAAAAGCCAGGATGGTGTACGCAAATATCAGTAGGCAAAAAGCATCTCTGCGTGAGTAGGAAATATTATCGAAGCCTCTATCGCGTTACCGTCGTTAAGTATTATTTCTTCGTTTAGCACGTCCCAGTAAATCGCCGGACACCGCGACGGTTGCTAGTCCAGAAAGAACCGCGAGGACGAGAACAAGGATGTCCGGGGTGTCGCAATCTCAGCGTAAGTGAAAAGGAAGGAGACAGTTTCTCGGCGATTTTAGGGGCATCGATTTCGATTTAATCGATCCGTATGTTTTCACGCAACAGCTAGCAGTCGGTCGGGATCTCCGTCGTCTAGGCTGAGTTACGCCACGTACAATCGCGAAGGGGAATCCCTGATTGCGAGACCTAGGCGGTTATCTGGACACGGGATCAGAAGCACTGGGAACAGTCGCGAGCCGAGCCCGCAGAGGTTTGGAATGGACAGGAGTTTTGCAAGCAAGATACGGTGAGTTATTATTCGTCTGGGATACCTTGGTTTCCACGTCAAGCGGTCTCTCTCGACAAAGATCTCACTGTGTAAACCTCTAACGTTGGCTGTGCTCTAGTGGAAGAGGTTTACATATGTCTCCAACGGACAGGCCCCAGTCTAGGCCAGTCATGGCGCAAAAGATGCTGCAGCAGTCCCGCGAGGCGGAGTCAGCATTAGCGGAAGCATTTACGGTGGATAATATCGACAGCTATGCGAGAACACCGCGTGGAAAGGGCGATCACAGCGACGACAGCGAAACCAGCAGCATATGCTCGGAGCGTAGCATGGACAGCTTTAGGCGGCCGAACGATGTGAGTAGAACGAGAGTCTCGCAGACTTTTGGAAAGGCGACGTTGGCGAGTATCGGTCGTCGTATGATTACAGTAGAAGAGTACAGTAATAAAACAGCGACTGACCCCGCAGTGACAAAATTACATTCCAGTGCAATATGTGTGTATCGACCTCATGTGGAATTGCTATGTAACAAGTCAATCACTCTGCATTAACATTACAGACTTATTACCGAACGATCGTTATATCATTACGCTTCTTTATTATCTTTATTTTTTAATGCTTCCTTAATGTTTACGCGCGACAAGGCATTACTGCGATATCAGATTTATTTGTGGGTGCTCCAGTTTGCTGTGCAATTTCAAGGTGCTTTAAATGTAATACTTTTATTCCGCAATTGGGTTTGTCTATCGTCGTCGATCGCGAGAGCGTGTCATTTCGAGAATGGAGGAGTTAGACGCTTAGACGCTTAAGAGAGGAGCCGCTTTTAGCATACCACGACACAGTGTAGATAACGCATGTCTGGTTTTTTCTTTTGGTTTTGTTGCGGCGTATTTGTTTGGTTTGGACTAACGCGATGCTGCGCCGTTCTGTTCTCCATATCTGTCCATCGTCCATCTCTACTACCCATTAGTCGTTCTCGTGGAGTGGCTCTCAGCAAAGACTGTATCGTGATATGTGGGATCAATCTATCCCAAAGGTTTGTTAAATTTAATATTCATATCCATTTACTCCATACGTATATATTGGATAGCTCGTACTATACTCTTCTGCCAGATACAGAAAATACAAATCTATTTTGCGTATAAAACTATTCGTATATGTTGCGCTGCGGTGTCCTCGATACTCGCTATTATGCAAAATGAATGGTTACCTTGCAGGATATTAAAGAGATTATTGAAAACTGTGCGCATAAACATTGGGGAGATAGGAAAGAAGGTTTGATAGGATTGCAACACTTCCTCTCGAATGGAAACACACTGACGGCGTCGGAGCTGCGCAAAGTCACGGACATTTTCACCAAAATGTTCATGGATTCCCATACGAAGGTGTTCAGCCTGTTTCTGGACACGTTGAACGAACTGGTGGCCACTCACAGCGAAGATCTCGGTGATTGGCTGTACGTCCTGTGCGCGAGACTCCTGAATAAATTAGGCACCGATTTGCTTGGATCGATACAGGCGAAGATCCACAAAACCCTCGATGTTGTTAGGTAATAATTACGAGAAGTATAAACTCGCTAACTATTTAAAAATCCCTCTTTCTCCTGCAGAGAATGTTTCCCAGGCGAGCAACTGCTTCCCGCAGTGATGAGGTATTTGACGGATCCAACGCAAACGCCCAATTCCCGTGTAAAAGTAGCCACGCTCACGTTCATCACGCAAATCGCCGAAACGGCGGAACCGTCTGCTCTGAATAACTCCGCGGGCACGGCTCTGGCCAGGTTACTCGACTGGTCCAACGACGTGAAAAGTCAAGACGTTAGGAGGCAAGCACAGAACGCTGTCATATCGTTGTACAACTTGAATCCTCCGAAAGTGACCATGATTTTGGCGGAGTTACCTAAATATTATCAAGTGAGACTGCTACTACTACTACTAGTACTACTATTCGACGCTGGTTGTCGAATAAATTCGTCTCTTAACATGCACGTCGGATGTTGCAGGAGGCGGCACTACCGTTAGTACAGAATCATTTGAAAAAATCATCGGGTTCGAGTAATCCCGCCTCGCCTGGCACTCCACCTCCCAGAGCTCAAAGTTCACCGGCTCGTTCGAAGCCCAAGGGCGATATCGATAACGCGGATGAGAACTTGGAAGAAGTCTACAAGTAAGCTGATGATTTATGTCTGACACGGCCACCCGGTAGTAGTTTGTCATTCTTTGTTATTTTAATTTTAAAGTACTTCCCACAGATCGCTAAGGCGCACAACAGCGGAGATACAGAATTATGGTTTCGAACGTTTAGAAAGGGCGACCACTAGCAAAGACAGTGGAATTAGTAATATGGCCGATGTGGAGGAGAAAATGGAGGGCCTCGCGTTGTGTAATTCGGTAATTAGAGATAGACAGCATATAGCCTACTAGATAGTCAGTATTTTATATTGTATTCTGATACTATCAGGGTCGATCGTCCTCCGTTTCTTCGCCCACGCAAAGAGGTCGATCTGTTACGAACATTACGGTAAATGGTTCGAGCGACACGATGGCTGGAGATCTTATTCTACCTCAGGAAAACAATGGTTACAAAACGCATGGTACACGTCTGCCATTTCATGTTCGAACAAGTATATGTAAATAATCGTTCTGTTGGCATAGCGATCTAATCCGTTCGGTGTTTATCGCAGGATCATCGCCTGATTCGTCGACTAGGCCAGAAGTGCTGGATCATATGATCAAAACATTGCAGTCGAAGGTGACACAGACCGAGGAAAAAGTATCGGCTTTGCAAGACTTCCAGCAATACGTTCGCGATGGGGATGCCTCGTACATCAAGCAACATTTCAAGTACACACTCTGCCGTTCGCGTATGCTTCTTAAATCCTGAAATTATTACGATTCCAATCATCCGTTCTCGTTTGTCTAGAAAACTGCTCAAGATGTTACTAGATAGCTTGACTAACGATAACAAGAAAATGCAGGTGGAGGTACTACAGACTCTGATCGAAATGCTCAAGTGCCCGGAACTCGTGGACAGTTTCTCCCTTTACCCTGAGCTGCTCGTCCTGAAAGTGATTAACGCGTACAAAACGGACGACCAGGCGCAAGATACCTCCACCACCAGCAGCAGCAACTCGAGAAATCCAGTAAGTGTGTAAAACAAGGGATGGGAGGAAGTGCTCGATAATTCGGTTAATCCTATTGGGGTAAATAGGTCCTTTGGACGGCGGAGAAGTGTGCCGCTACGATAGCGATGGTTCTACAGCCAGAACAAGTGATCCACTTGGTTTCGACTATAATCACCACCGAACCGTTCCCCTTGAACATGGGTGCGATAAAAATGCTGCACAAAGTGGTGGAGCATTGGGGTCGCGACGCGATAGAGCCTCATTTGTCCAAAGTTATGCCCGGTCTTATTAAGGCAAGTTGGGGTGTTGTGCACCTTTCCTTTCTATGTTACACAGACTTCGTGGTTAACGATCAGTTTGATTATTAGGCTTACGACGAGAAGGAAAGCGCGGTGCGCAAGAGCGCTGTGTTCTGCATGGTAGCGATACACTTGGCGGTCGGCGAGGAAGCGTTGAAGCCGCATCTCAGCTCTCTGTACACCAGCAAACTGAAGCTTTTAAATATTTACATACAACGCGCGCAACAGGCGAACAGTCAGCCGGCAAGCCCTCGTAGTAACAGCAAAAACTAACTAACAACAAATTCCGCGACACTTAGGATCGCGATACTTAAGAGATTCGCTCGTCTGGGTGCAAGGCATGAACGAATGCTGATTAGCTTCCTCGGTAAGTCCGATCCGTGAGGACTGTCGAACTGCAACTGAGACCTGACACGACAAAACTGCTGGCCGGCCTGCACGCGGCAAGCTGCGTGCGTGTGCAAGTGCGACATAGCTGAGAACTCCTGACAGTGATGTTGCACGGAAAGCAAGTTTAGTGTGCAACAAGTATACGAAGGATATTGTTTTGTTTGCCAAAAGAAATTTATAACTGTTGCGAAGTAAGTGTTCCAGATATTCTACCTTTTTCTTTTTTTTTTCTTTCTTTTTTTTTAAACGACGATCAAGTATCACCAGTACATACGCGTTACGTAGGAACAGTTTTTATATATTCAGTCAACAGACCCAGGGACGACTATCGCGACTCGCTTTAGATATAAGATTTTTTCACTCGAGACGCGCGTAACTCTGATTGTTGCGCGTTAGATATTGCTATTAAGTTGCAGTGTTGTATCTGACTAAGAAAGCTTTAAGGATCTTCCCTCCGTATCTTAAAATCGTGAAAAAAGGAAACAGTTTCGCGCCTCTTTGTCCCCAGTTTGTGATTTTATATACTTTGATTTTTCTTTGCTACTCGTTAAGATATATTGTATATATACGTATCTAGATATTTCAGTGTATTGTTGTGCGTCTATTAGAGTTGAGGTCGCGAGAGTTCGCGACGTATGTGTTTTTCCACGTGAATTATATTAATTGCTGATTGTCAGTTCCGAGTGAAAATTGGAGGTGACACAGTGCGACATCACTGCCGAGAGGATCGTATAGACATTGTAAGCGGACCGTACGCGGTACTGGGAGACGTTGTACCGGTATCACACGTGGGCAGATAAGTTGCTGTGCACCTTGCAATGATTACGGAAATAGCCAGGTACAATTGGCGCGGACACAGTTTCTCCGGACTGAGGATGGACGATGATATGTTTGGTATCGGCTGTGTACGATCAGTGGGGATGAATAAATTTAATAAGAAACATCCTTTCTTCGCATCTGTCAATAGCAACGTTTCACCGTGGGCACATGTATGATCGTTACGCGGTGGCTCTTGTTTGTACGTGTGCGTGTGTGTAAATTGAAATGTGAAAAAGGGGGGCGGCGTTAGTTTATTCGTTGGCGAAAAATCCATGTGCTAGTCAGACTCCCAAGGACGCACAATGACCGAAGAAAAGCAGACGAGTGTGTGGCTCGGGGCACTTTTCCAAGGGAAAACAGGCATAATAAAGACGAACAAACGAGAGTCTGCGAGAGGAGCGGAGAGAATGCGAGCGAGTGAATGAGAGATTAGGTGCGGCAGAATCGAGCAAACACTAGACTTTAGGAATGATTAGGGAGAAAACGATTTACTGGAAGCTAACCTTAATATTTAAAAACTATTCGTCACGTTGCCAATAATTAAACGAACGCTGAATCAAAGCTAACGTAACGAGTTTAGTAACGTATTCTGTGCCATTGTCGTTTCTGTTTTACTACATACGTAAGGATAAAATTATACATATTAATATATATATATATATATATATATATAGAGAGAGAGAGAAAGAGAGAGAGAGAGAGAGAGAGAGAGAGAGAGAGAGAGAGAGAGAGAGAGAGAGAGATCACCCTTCGTCTTTTCTTACTGCTAGGTCGAGATAGTGAATCAATTTCACGGTGAAATTGCAAGTGTATCATCGAAACATTGGACAGACACAGCTACGCGTACAGAATTCGGACCATGTCTCCTTTCGGAAGACGAGAGTATCGTCGCGCGTGTAAGATTCGGTTGAGAGGCATAAATGTTCTCCGGATTAAAGCGCGGACGTCTCACCTGACTCGATCTGATATAACGTTGGCAGATGCGCTCCGATTATAATAGACGGCCGATTAGTGCCAAAAAAGGTATCGGGCGAAGCGTGACAGTAAAGGGGAAAAAAGCAATTGGATGCGAACGTTCGAGTGTAGCGTCGGGGCTATTTTACTTGGTGCCTTTGGCGTCGTCGGGGCGGGAAATGGTTCGAGGATCGTCTTTCATCGTCTTGTAAAAAAAAAAAAGAGAGAAAGAAAGGGAAACGCGATTGTAGTCTGCAAGTAGATAGAAAGCCTCACCCGTACTTTGTCGATGCCGCGTGGAACCGACAGTCGATTAAACTTTCCGTAAAGCTTTCGTCGCGCGTTGGTCTTGTTATTTTATCTTGTTCGAGCTCGTTTTGCCACGTGCTCGTCGACATCGTCTAAGAATTGTATCCATCTATTTTCGTAGAGACGCGAGTTGTACGGACGCGAATCGTTTTCACCAATTGCTCCTTGATCACACAGGCAGGGTGGATAGTTTGGGTTCGTAGGAAATAGGCTACAACGTTCTCTGCGATATCTTTTCGGCGGGTGGGGGTTCGTGAGGGAACAGCGTCGTTATCACGGGCACATTCTAACGAGAAACCTTCAGCCACGTCTACGTTCGTTTATTGGTAAATTCTTCCCGCCAATCCACATTCGTCATTGACCGTTTATTTAAGAACGTTTTGGGGGATTTGACCTGGTGTGTGCGGATCGTGTGTATATATACACATATAAAATAATATAGAACCTAATGTAATATTAATACCGATTAGATAGCTCACCGTCACTGCCTGCTGCGGATCTTGGCCACCGCGCTGATCTCTGCGTGGTGTCCACGATCGTTTATAAAACAA
Source organism: Andrena hattorfiana (assembly GCA_944738655.2). NCBI lineage: Eukaryota > Metazoa > Arthropoda > Insecta > Hymenoptera > Andrenidae > Andrena > Andrena hattorfiana. Next base: position 43,394,941 of record OX122894.2, on the reverse strand, counting down.
TGGAATCGCTTGTTTCGTTAAGTTTTCGAGCATTATTATCGACAACAGGATTTACATTATATTTACTAACGCGTGTATGATACCGTAGGAGGGTATATATCGCAACGACGTATATCGAGGTCCTTGCCACCTTTGCATCAACGTAGTCGACGATCAGGCTACCAGAATTTCATCTGTGCGTAAGGTCGCTCGTTCCATCGACTACTTGCGCGGTATATATATATATATATATATATATATATATATATATATATATATATATATATATATCTGCCGTTTGTTTTACTCCAATAAATGAAGAAAAAAAGGAAAGAAGCACGCGCGCGAAATTCATTGTAATTCGGATTAACGAGGAATTGTAATCGTAAGATTACTTGCGTAAGAATTTCTACGGCGGTGCGTCCACGCGCTCAATTTTGCACCGTTAGAAACGAGACGCGCTTTAACTGCTTTTTGAACGATTAAAAGAGAAAGCATGGAAGGGAGAAATCGTTGCGATGTAAAAAAGAAAAGCAGCAAAAATACGCTTTAACGGAGCCGCGGCGTGTCGATAATGGAGTATTGGCATTAGAAAATGAAATCTCTTTACAGAAATTCTAATTCTCTCGACCGCGTAAAAGAGAATGGCCGTTGTTTCGGCGTTACAGTTCTCGCACGAAAACCTAGGGTGTCGATTCTTCTCGCTTTTGTCCAACGATTGGTTCGAGCTCGAGCAGCAACCAAACGGAACGTAGGATAAACTTTTGCACCGCAGACATGGCTATTAATTCTGTTAACATTCGTTTTTCCTTCCCCTGCTAGTTCCTGCACGCACAGACATACTTGTTGATTAGCTTGGAACTACCACCCGCGATCGTGATCTTTCTTTCGATCCCCATAGGGACGGGAAATCGTCGAGAGATAAAAGCATAAAGGAGAATTGTTTTAATCGCCGATACATATATTTAATAACGCTGATCTTACTAGTATTAGAAAATATATATTTTATATGCGAACGATGAATAGTCGATTGCTTCATATGTCTGTCAATAAACGAAATTTGAAAATATCTCTTAGTCCCGTGTTGAGCGTATGGCATCGTCTGTCTTTTATTTTCTAACTCTTCTGCCTTCTGTAGACGTATCATCAAAGATAAAGACTCGGCGATAGTCGATGATGATATATAGATAATACTCCTTTGGCGGACGAAACAGCATCGGGATTGACAGAATTAATATGCGATAGGTACTGCTGCAAAAAGTTGCGAAATGAAAAGCTGTACGATGCGTCTATATTACGCTGCGAGATTTTGTCCGGCTATACTTATTCATTGAATGTCATGCGTACATTTACGGAGCTCGTGTAATTAAATCTCGTATTTAATTTCCGTTCGCTGATTGACGATATCGCGCCTGAATAAAGCCAATCGTCGTATACTTTCGAACAGTTTCAATTGATATTTTTCAGTCTGAACCGTTATACGTATCGCGCGATATCGATACATGTCACTCGCTAGTTTAACGGTAGTTTAAGGTTAACATCCAGCTTTTCTCGTGCTTAGAGCATATACTAATGCAATTCTCATTAATATGCCCCATTATTAACGACAGATTTCTTTCATTTAAAACATGATTATTGGCATTTATTAAATAATCTCGAAGTATTCTCAAGTAATCCTATTCGATTATCGAAAGATGCGACTATGCGCGGGCAATTTCCCGCAGTTCCTTACCGGTCGCGGTCTCGTGTGCAATCGTTGAACCGCGATCTGTCGAAAAGTTCGCCTAAATTTTTATATTTCTCGACAATTAACGTAACATCGGCACATAGAATTCAATTACAGAGATATTTAGCTGTTCTTAGATCATATATTTATCTTCTGTGCCGAATAATTGATTGATCATCGGAGTGTGAAACCGGGTCGGGAGACTGGACGCTGGCATTCTCTCCTTCCTGGGGACCACGGCAGGAATTCATGGATCGGTGAGTTAAGGTTACAATTTCCACCGCAATTAGTGTAATAAATATAGACAATGATCTTTCTGACTTTCGGAAATATGATTTTATTAGAAACATTTTACGGAATTTTACAATGGTACGCGCATATACTAGATGTAGGCATATGTGTACTTGTAAAACACAAGCGTGCTGTATAGTACGATACAATGTACACGTACGTAAACTCTACTCTGCTCGCATATCGAGGCACGCTTATATTATAAAAATCATCCAAGAAGTCGGCAGAAAAGGAAGGCACTTGTCGAACCAGAAATCTCAACGACGATCCTTCGACATCGATCTTTGAAAGTGAAACTGAGACACTGTTCTCCCGATAAGAGAGTATATATAATCGCGAGCTCCTCTCTTCGCGGCAGCCATAAAGATCATCGAGAATTTGGTTACTATATATATAGTAATATTTCCTAACGATTTACGGACAAGCTGACTGTCGACGATAACTTACTTCCGTTCGACGTTATCGACCGTCGGCAAAACTTATCGATCGCGCTTATAGCATATCTATATCGAGACTCTTCGCCCGAAACATCAGCTATATTGGACGTGTTCAATCTGGTCCATCGATTACGACTATCACATCTAGTAAATGTACGTTCTTAGTAGTCAACGATCCGCGCGAACATGTGACAAGTGACTCGATTAATTCTTTGCTCTCTGGTTTTCAATGAACTCGTAAAAAAAGTACTTTGTGCGGTCGTTTAATGGCCCGGAACGCGGACCATGCGTATTTGGTATGGAATTCGGTGTAAAGTCGTAGAAAAGGTTGTTGCGTAGAGACATACAGAGGTATGCGAACGTAGAACTTGAGTAAAGGTCGTAGAGAAAGGTTACGGTCTTAAGTACCAGTTTGAATTGGCGCCATAGTGACAAGCGAGTCCGTAGGTCCACCCACAGATGGCATTTACGTAACATAGCGCCTGCGCTCTGATAAAGGACACCCGAAGAAAGTGCGCTGCAGTCTGCACCCTTCAGGCTGCATCACACGTTTCTCGGCGCTCCATGTACAATCGTACGATTTTCTTTGCAAATATTGTTAGATCACAGTGAGGTTGTTAAAAAACGGGTTCCAAAAGGAATGCGCTCCGCCCTTCTGTAAACGGCACGAAAAAGCCCTTAGCGCGCGTAATAATCGATCGACGTTTGTTCCAAACGAAGAACTTTCATCGTCTCCTTGCACGGCCGTTCGCGCGGGCACGCGCGGAAGACCGTATCAGATCAACGCGTAATACTGTTTTGCTAGAAATTTCCCCGCTCCCGTTGCCCGCGCAACGCCTATAAACGATTTACCCCCCTTACACGCACGTACACGCGTGCAACGGAAGTTGTGACGCGTGCGAGCGCGTTCGCCTGCCTCCCGTGGCTCCACTCTTATCGCGAAACGAAATGAAAAATGAACAGTCACACAGGAATCCGCCAATGTACTCTGGTCTCGTTGCATCACACCGCGATTACGAAAAACAAACTCCTAGGATTTCAGGCATTCGGGCATCTTCCTGCCTGAACTTCTAGCTCTTTGTGATCGGTAACGACGAGCAAAAGCATATCTTAGATACGAAACTATATTCGTAACGCACTCGCGACTCTGACGCATCGATACTCTGTCGATGATATACCAAAGCGATCGCGTTTTAAAAGGAGTAACGCGCCACGGTGTAGAATGAACGTTATACCTGCATACAATTGGATTCCTCTTGGCCAGGGATTATTCTTCTTCGTTGTGGTCCCAGCCCGTTACGGAAGAAGGCGTTATCTATACATTTTGCGGAGCCTTGGATTTCGATGGATTCAGGGGTTGTTCCGTGGCGGAGGAGGACTTTCCGTTCCTCTGGTTTCTTCTCTTCGCTCGTTCCTTCTTAGCCTTCGACTCGGCCCCAGCGGCCAGGAAATTATTGTGGAAGTACTCCTCGATCTCGGAAAGCTTCTTGCCGTGAGTTTCCGGCAGCAGGAGCCACACGAACACGACGGCGCCCAACGAGACGCCAGCGAAGAACCACTGCACGGCGTACGATCCTTGAAACAACCAACATATCGCGATGAAATCAGAATCTTGGCAGGCACTCCAGATCGAGTATATTCCAGTACGTACCACCCAGGAAGTTTTGCAGACTCCTATAACTCTGCAGCGCGGCGAACAGGAGCAGGTTGGCTATCGAGTAGCTGATCGAATGGGCGATCCCCCTGATCTCGGTCGGGAACAGCTCCGCGGTCATCGTCCAGGGAATAGTCAGCATGCCGACCATAGACGTGCACACGTAGAGCAACAGGCAGAATACCGGCACCTGGCGAACCGATTTACCGTTAATAGCTCCCCGCCTCGTTAGTCGTTTGTTCGACGCGTACCCAGTAGCCAGAACGATCGCCCTCCTTAATGAGCAGGGTGTAGTAGCCGGAAACGCTCATGCAGACGGCCATGCCCAGGGAAGAGATCATGCAGAGCGGGCGTCTCTTGTATCGCCTCAGCAGCCACGTGTTCACCATCGAGCAGAAGAAACGGGTCACACCGACTAGAATCGAGGCGGTGTATTCGTTGACGTCCGAGCCGACTTCCTGGACCGCGGTAATCAGAATAATCGTGAGCGACACATGCGCAACCTGTAATCTCGGTTGAAAAATGGCGAAACGCGGGCACGCGATATCGGCTGCTTACCTGGAACCACGTGACGGCGTAGAACAGGGTGATGTAGATGCCGGAGAACTGCTGGAAGAAGAAGAAGAGGAAGAGTATCAGCATCGGCTTCCATCCCGTCGGCTTGAGGAACCCTCGAAGCTTGGCGGCCACGTTGCCGTGCTTGCTCTTCCTCTGCTCGCTCAGCTTGATCTCGTTCTCCTTCATGATCGTGGTGAATTGCGCGTCCGCCGCGCTCACTTTACCGTCCTTCGCGTCGCGTTTGTTCAACCTAAGGGTGAAACGTCGCGACAGGGCTAGAGAGAATTCGTTGCGAAAGGACCGAGGAGGGGAAGACAGAGCTAGCTTACCATTGCACAGACTTCTTCGCTTCCTCCGTGCGCCCCTTGGACACCAGCCACACAGGCGACTCCGGGATGAACAGCTGAACTAGAACGATGGGCACCACGGCGTAAATGATGTTGAGCCACGCCACCAGCCTCCAGTGCAGGTAGGCCCCTTTCACGTAACACAGCACCATGCCGAAGGAGGCGAGAGTCGGGCCGAAGGATATCATCGATCCCCTGAGCTCCGGTCGCGCTACTTCGGTGATGTAGACGATAGCTGGCGACGTAGCCAGAGCAGTGGCCAGGCCAGTCAGCACTCGGCCCACCAGCAGCATCGGGATATTGGTCGAAAGAGCTATCAGGATCCAGCCTGCCACGCAAGGGACGGCACCCAGCTGAAGAGTTTTCAGCCTCCCGAAGGACTCCATCAGGAACCCACCCATCAACGCGCCCAAAGGTGCGCACACCACCACCACGCTCGCTGGAACATGGAACATGGAACATGGAACATGGAACAAGTCGTCCATTTCTCTCTCTCTCTCTCTCTCTCTCTCTCTCTCAACAGGAAAATGTGCCAACGCATATTTTCTTGGTCACGCGGTGTACTCACCTATCCACGAGGTCTCCTCCAGCGTGGCGTGCACTTCCGCGTCCGCGGCCTCCAGGTGAGGAATCAGGATCGCCGAGTAGGCCATGCTCAGCCCTACCGAGATGTGGAAAGACGCGGATATGATGCAGGCGGCGATCTAAGGGAGCGCAAGCGATTTCAGGCTCGATCTTGTTCGTCCGAGGGGTATGATAATGTAATGGACCTAATAGTACCTCTGGTATGGCATTTCTGATGGCGGTCGGCTCGACGAAGCCTTTGTTCAGGCTCCTGCTCGACACGATCGCGTCTTTGAAGCATTCCCTCTCGTTCTCCTCGATATTCTTCGACGCCTCGCGCTCCACACTGAAACGAAAAACGCAACGTCGTACAGCAGATGCGAGAGCTCGCTCTCGGCGGCTCTGGAGCATCTTCGATAACCGATGCCCCAAGGACGTTTCACCTGGCGCGATCCGTCATCTACCTATAAATATTGATGATGGCCGAGGAGAGACGCGTCTCTATTTCCTCGTCGATCTCGAGGCTCGGGGTCGAACAAAGCTTAGCTACCCGTTACTTTCTCGTTAATTACTGTCTCTCTCTCTCTCTCTCTCTCTCTCTCTTTCCCCTGCACGCGCGCCAGTTGCTCTTGTCGAATTATCAGCAATGTCAAAAGCATCCCGGCTTTCGTAACAATGACATCACGCGTCGATCGGTTTATCGAGCACGCGCCACGTTCTATGTCTGCCGCTCTGTCTGATAATTGCGAATAGATTTATGGCAGCTGGCGATTTATCGCGACAAGTTGCCGGTACTTAAATCGACCGATGACCGGGAAACAGCTTCGAACATCGTTTAAATACGCCAGACGTATTTAATCGACGTCTGCGATACCTAAATCCCCGCGATAAAGGATCATTCCCCTTCCAGGAGAGGGTAACAATGACACCCGGGGATTACTCGTGGGCTTTTCGCAGCCGCGTTTCCCGTCCACGCTGTCCAGCCTTAACTCGGCGCAATTAGTGGAATTAATGCGCGTTAATTCGAGGATTTCGTTGCGGATGAATCTAGCCGCTGCTGCTGTGTGTAAAGCGTCACGCGCGTCGCTGACGGAGGCACGATACGAACCAGCGATATACACGAGCCCTGACGATTCGCCTCAATTTAATCCACTTACCGCTCGAAACGATGCGGCGGGTTAATTTTCGCAAGCACGTGGGATGACACGTTACAGAGACACGGATTACGTAATTTCTTCGATGGACGGTACAATTGAACGGCGACTGGGGATCGGGAGCGCTTGAAAAAAGTCTTCGTTGCCTGCTTGACGATCGTGAAGAAAAGAAAAAACTCGGGGACTCGGGGCGAGATCGATTGGCTGCCGAAGGTCGATCGGTTTTTCGTTCTACTTTCTTTCCTCCAATTTGCTAAACCTTCTGCCTGTCTCGGACGGAGGGACAAGTAGTAGATATCTTGCGAAATATGCGAATAGGAAGCGACTCAAGGCGCGCTCTCGTCCCGTGAATTAGCGAAACTCGTCTGGAGAGCGTATCTATCGATCCGACTGGTCGACGAAGACGGTGTCGAAAGAGCATCTCTCTCTGTACACTCGTCTCCTGGCAACACGTTTCCCACCATCGGTACTACGTCGAGAGCCCTTCCGCCAACTAACTATGCGAAGACGAAGACGGGACTAATGAGAGTGCTTTTTTCATTTACATCGAACGGGGCGCGAGCAGGTTACGTAGGTAAATATGAGGAAATATTTGCTCAGCTATCGATCGGCCACTTACTACTACGTACTGTGCGTACATGCTGGCCGAGTCGTGCATCTGCACGCCCGCTGCCGAACAAATTCGCTCTAGCCTCTCGCCTATATCTAATCTCTGGACGGTCGAAATTCCCTTCCGCGAATGTCGAGCGTGTTATCATTGGCAAAATGGTTCCCACGGCACGGGGCTTCGCGCGATACTGCCCCACAGCGTCACCTCTTTTAGAGAGAAAGATCTTGCCTAATCATAGCGAGTAGCGCCTAAGAATAGAATCGGCTAGATACATGCCCTTAGCGCTGGCATCTTTGGCGAAGTGGCGCGAACGTCGTACGAGGAACGGCTATCGTCCACGGATCGACACGGACAAAGGAGAATTAAGCCGGTCGGTGCTTGCAAAGAACCTCTTTATCGCGCACTGTCATCGTAACTGTAACTTCCCTCCGGCTAAAGATAACAGTTCTCATTTTTCCGCGTACCTTCCTCGTTGCGTGGCACTTGCAAGCCGATCCGCGCGGAAAAAGTCCGCGCAAGTTTGGCTCGCGGTTATTATCGCGGTCAGGTACATACCTACAATGTAATTCGCGATAGGAGAGAAAAATGTAGCCAGTTCCTCGTTACGATAAGATAAAAGGATAGGAGATACTCGGCGGTAACATTGAAAATATCGACTGGCGGCGTCGTTGGCCGTCACGATCGATGCAGGTGATCGGTTGGATCAGTGAGGAGGGTATCACTGGCGGCGGCGGCGGCGGCGGCGGCGGCGGCGGCGGCGGCGGCGGCAGCAGCAGCAGCGATTCACCTATTCACCAGCGGCGCGCAAGTGGACTCGAGATGTGGATCGTCCACCGGTACACGCTTCTCTTTCCTATATCGCGCCTGAAGAATGCAACCCCGTCCATTAAGCGCCCTTCCTCCTTTCATTAAGCCCCACGATGCCACCCCTCGCTCAGCCAGCAACTATCTGTTTGACCTTCAAATATTAACCCAGCTCCGTTCCGCGTTTACGCGTCGCCTTATCGTTATTGCGTCACTCGCGCGACAAGTGGGCCGCGAGCTACGCGCGAACCGGCCGAGATGGGCGTAAGGTTAATTATCGAAATGGACTGATGGGCACAGCTCGGTGTAAACACGGCTGCGAATTAACTCCAGTCCCCCTAGTTGCCCCCCTCGTCAGACCGCAACCGTTCCACGAGGCTGGGTCACGGAAGGACTCCTTCCGCGCCTCTGACATCATCGAAAGCCTGCGAACTTTTTTTATGCGCAGCTAGGAGGGACCAAAGAGACGCTGACTCTGCCGTCCAGAATGAAAATACGGATTTACACCGGCCGCGATAGAGAAACTGGTTCTGCACGATGTCTTCTGATCGCGTTACGCCTCTGCTGGACGACAGTATTTTTAACCGTACCGCGATGGCCGCCGATAAAAGACAGGGTCACGGGGATCGCCAGGCACGAAGGACGCTTTCCAAAGATCGCGTGACCCGCGCCGAAAGCAGATTCGCCCGGTTACCTCTGCCGAGGCCAACCTGGGCAATCATGACGGGATAGGTACGACGTTCCAGAGACGTTGCTGTGTGAAACGGAGGACCGTACCTATAACCACTTTTTCGAGGAACAATAACGCCACGTCCTAATTAGATGTCGTTGCCGTCTGACCAACACGACTATAATAAACAAACAAAGGATTGTCTATGGGCAAAAAACGGCCGATTTTATGGAATAAATGGGCCGAAAACTATAAAAACCGTATATCAGCGGACAAGGAATGGGAAGAAGTATCAGTAGCTGTTTGAATTTATTTATTTATCTGACATTTTAAGAATTTCAACAACACGATTGTTTCTTGATTTATAATAGGGTTCGTAACAAAAGTAATTAAGTAGTCAATTTTCCTGTCACTCTCACTTGTCGATCTACATATTGGCCCCCTTCCGAAGTTTGATAAGTCATTTAATTCCAAGTAATCGCGTCTTGTACCTGTCATTGTCAACTTTCGTTTCTATAGTTTTAACAAGTACAGGAAATTTTGCAGCACTGATCCCGAATGCACAATTGCACACTCTATAACCATTCTTGCACAAGATAGGCGATAAATAATTAAACTGTGATTTTTCATCTGCGTTCTGAAGTTGTTTTCTTGGACCCCTGAAATAGAACAGCCTCCGTTGGAGGACAATTCGCGAAATGCTTGTGTAAGAGGGGGAAGATGAAAATAAAAAAAACTTTCAGTATTAATCGACAAGGCAGGTCTGCCTCGAGTTCTGGGACCCGGGCAACAGCCGAGCGCGGAACTGTTTGGGCCTCACGCGTATGGGCGCACAGACACTCTTGCATTTGTCCGAAAACCCACGCAACGGTTAACGAGGTAACAGTTCCGCGCTCGGCTGTTGCCCGGGTCCCAGAACTTGAGGAGGTATTTCCACCCTGTGCAAAGCTGGCCTCTAATCGATAAGGGATCGTCAGAAAATGAAGCAGATATAGCAGATAGACGGTGACATGCATTTTGCACAATCTCTAGTGCCATTCCATAGAAGATCGAATCCACAGTGAAGGAACTTGGTTATTAGAAGCGACATTTTAAAATTTCCTTATTCAGGAACTTATCGATGAAACTCCAACTACATCAGGTGTTTCAAATAATGGAACATTTTCCACCGAATTTTCTACAGACATTCCTAACTATTTCATGTGCTTTTGCAGAGTTTAACAATACAATTATAACATTTTCTTAATAAAAAATTCTTGTACTTACCTTAAGGTAAAAATTAGTCTCTCTTCTACTGAAACTGGCTTCTTAAAGTTGGTAGTTTTGCGGCTACACTTTTCTGGTATCGCTTTAAGAATATACTTGAAAGTATTTCGTGTGATTCGAGTATTCTGATAACATAAATTGTTATCGTCTCGTAGCTGAGAGTAAGGGTGGTGAAATTCGCCAAAATTTATCCTCTCTACGGTAGATACATATCTGTTCACTAAGAAAAAGCAACTCCGACTTCGAGTATTGGCATTCCTGCCCGAAATTCGGGCTCGTGACGGGCCAAGAAGGCGAGGACAACGAGGACGTTTTCTACAGCGGGATGTTATTATCGGCAGTTTCTATTGAATGGAACACGTGTAACGGGATGGTTTTTGTCCCCAGGCAGAGCAGCATGCAGCTTGAGTCGGGAAAGGGAGGATGGACGGGATCCCTGGATACTCCGTTGGATCATTCAAGAATGGCCACGGTCGTGACAAAAGGAAAAGGAAAGGGAAGAGAATCGCTGCGCCACCAGCATTCGAGAACCTGTTCCAGGAGTTTGACGGATCGTACCTGGGACGGATTTTAAAGGTAAGACCCAGATTTCGTTGCCCCTGGATCCCCAGATCCGCTGCTTCGAAGCAACACACGCGCGATCCATAATTCACGCTGCTCAAAAGAATTAAGTCCGGAGTTAATTAGATCGTTAGACCCGCATGCTTGAGATTCGTTGCCTTAATTCCTTTGAGCGTTACTACCAACCTCAGTGAATACGGATCCATGATTGCTTTCTATGCTCCTCGGTGCAACAGCCTCGACTCGAGTGTCCCCTCAGCTGCTTCTCCTCTTCTCTGCTTAACGCGCTGGTCGATTCTCGACCTCTCGTGGAAAGAACCTTCGTCAACTCAGGTCAAATCCGTCGCACTTGGTCACCATCTTACAGTCTGCGGGACAGAAAACGAGGGGGAAACGCTGGTTACTCGGCCGCGGTGAATTATTCCCAAGCGTAACGCGTCTTCCACTCGCACGCGGGATCGTTAAAAGGAACACGAACGCTTCCGTCGCGATCGTTCGTGACGACGCGGCCGGCGATTTTCAGTTTGCATAACTCGCCGCGAACGATAGGTAGGTATGTACGTACGTATCGTGGTCACGACGCGCGTCTCGAAGCATAACGTTGAATACATACCATCGTTAATGATACGGTAATCTCGTAGTCGAGACCGCCTTCTAGCCAGGACACTAACTTTCTATGTCCGACGCAACGCGGATTTTTCTCCTTGTACCGCGAAACTCGACAGACGCAACAATCGCGACTCACCGCCTCAAGAATCACCGCCGCGAGGGACGCGCATTTTTCTCCAATCGGCGCGTTTCCTTAACCGAGTTTCTTCGTTCGATTGCCCTTAAGGACAATCCAAGAAATAATTCAACAGCTTTGTGAAAAGAAAAGACAACTGGAATTTCCATTAAAAATATTTGTATCCCTTCGACTCGGCTCCGACCAAGATTAAATCCTCAGTGCGTCACTGTCCCACAATTTTCAGTCGAAACGACGAAAATATTATCAAAGATAAGAATAATTCGAGGCGTCGACAGGTACAACAAAGACAAGAAATTATATAACATGTATGGGCCTCTTTAGGTCTCGCGACTTTCCTCTATCGTTACATCGATCCTCCCGGAGAATTATTTTCCCCGCGAATCTTTACCTTCTGCCCAGCTAATTATAACCGATGATATCCGATCGAGTTTGGACTCTCGATCGAGCGGACCGAGCGTTTCTTGGATGTTTGGAGGATTGTTTGTTCATAGTGCTTGTTCGTGCTCCAGGTCTGTTTCACCTCGGTTTCATTGCGTCAGGAACAAGATCGGTTAAAGAGCAAAGCACGATTCTTGAAATCGTGCTCGATAATGAATCATAGACGGCACGGGCATGTTCCGGGCGATCTAATATCCGATCTAATCGACGATACTTGGAATAGCGGAATGTGCGTGCTCGGCTCGACACGCTTACTTTCCAATTATTACCGCTGATCACCGGCGGTCGATAGTGGCGTTAGATTGATTTTACACCTCCGCGTATCTCGACTCATCGACACTGTAATACCAATTAAGCGATAAACGATAGCCGGCACTTGGAGGCTCTAATATCTTGACTTATCTCTCTCTCTCTCTCTCTCTCTCTCTCTCTCTCTCTCTCTCTCTCTCCAGAACGTGTCGAAGTAGAATAATAATTATTTTGCTACGTCAGGCCACGGGCCACGAAATCTTTTTCAAGTACCAAGATAAATTCCTATATTTCTTAGATTAGATACACAGGTACTTTGTAGTTCTCGAGGTGGTGACTCACGGAGCGCACGAAATTCGCCCGTTTTGTCGTTCGATCGCAAGCAGCCACGAATCGTATTTCCCGAGCATTGTGCGCCGCACGGGGGTCAGGGGTCGAGCCGAACCGAGCTGCCTCTCGTCAGGCAAACCAACGCGTATATGTATGTATACCCGCAGGCCGCAGGTGGGGCTTGGCTAAACTTACGTCATTGCGCGATTAAATCAGCTGAGCTAAAGTCGAGATACCTTAACGGAGATCGTAGTTGCCGTGAGTCGTTAAATCGTTAGAAGGAGCTTTGCGTCGGCCGCGAAGCAAAACATTACACGGCTGACACTGCTGCGCGCGTACCTACGTTACCCACCAAACATCGACCGATCGAACGATCCATAGATCGAGCGTACGATTCCTTCGGACTGTTACTTTCAGTCACAGATCCTCCAGTGATTTTCAAGCCCGTAGTATCGAAATAGGCACAGGCCATTACCACCGAGTGTGTCTATTTTCGAAACAGTAGTCGATGGGTACTTGAGCGTGAGACGCACGTAACGTTCGCCGTAGCTCTGCTAAGTTTCCGGCGAGGACTGTTGACGAAAGTAGCTGTATGTACGTACCTCGTCGGTTTCTCGAATCGACGGACCACGGTGTCGAAACGATCGTTATTCTTCCCACGAACCGTTGGCGATGATCGACGAGGCACATCGAAAGGCTCTACAACGCTAACTCGAAGGAGAGACTCCGTAGCTCCTGTTCAACGCGTACGCGCCGGCAACGCTTTGTAAATACGCTTGTATACGCCCGTTGTCTAGAATAGAACTTTTACATACTCACCGTTCAGAGTCTGTCCTCCGTTTCTCTGCCTCGGAAACACCCCTGTTCGATCGGAAAGTCGGGGAAAAATCTGGAGAAGAATCTCTCCTGTTGCCGTTTGTGCTGTCTGTTGTTGTCTCCCCCGATTTCGTCCTTTCCGTTGCTGCCTAGGTATTACTCGAGAGGAGCAAGAACCTCGTTCGTACGACTACGAACTACGAACTACTCGCGACGTGTGAAACGCGCGCTGGCCCGTACGCGACTGACTTGCGAGGCCTGAGAACGCTTGAGAACGCTTGAGAACGCCTGGCCCCGAGCCGGTCGATCGTCTCCCGACCACCGCCGCCGCTATCCTCTGTGCCGGTAGGTATACGTCGCCAGCGACAAAGCGAACAACACGGTACGTAAGGGTTGCTGGCGCGCACGCAAAGAAAGCTCCGCGGGGTGGATGAAATTAATTTTCGAGTACGACTGGCGGCTTCCAGCTCCCCAAACGCTTTGGTAATTCCCTACCTACTCGTCATTCCAGTCAACGCGATCAGATCCATCAGAGTCGTCTGCTGCGTTTAGGTTGGATTCCAGTATCGTGGACAACGGAGCAGATGCTCCGCTCCTGCTTCGCTCCTGCTTCGCTCCGACATCGAAATACTTTCTCCAGTTCCGCTTTATGCTCCGAGTCAAACAATTAGCCGCGAGAAATAGTATTTAAAAGAATTTTCATTCGTCTGCTTTTATAAAAAAAGAATGAAAACAAATTTCGAGCTTCCGGGGCAAAATTTTGATTTAAATAAAATTTCGAAAAAGTTATAAAAATTAGTCGCCATGTCCTCGAAGAAAGTTACTAACTGGGGTTAACGAACGAATGACGAGTAATCTCTTCAACTTTTATTCGCTATTCGTTCAATTTCACCCATCTACTCTGTTATCTCTGTGTCTGTTATAACTGTGTCGCTCGGTGGTAATCCCCAGCTCGTGGCTCTATAGGTAGTTGCGTATGTACGTATACATAGTCAAGCCGAGCTTTTCGAAGACCTTGTACGAGTGCTCGGTTTGCTCGGGGTATCTAATTAGAAATAGCCAGTGTTTGAGAAACGCAACGGTACGGCTTCACGAGCGAAAACGGCCACGGGGGCGTGTGAATCACGTGGACGAGAGTGGTTCATCGGCTCTAGTATGCCGTGGATGAAGCCGGCTGCAAGGAGGATCGAGGAAACTCGCGGAAGGCGTTGCGTCGGAGAAAGGCTCGCGAAAAATCTTCCTTCGGTTTCTCTAACTACGTGCGATATCGAGTGACCGAGTGCGGTATCGTCTCGCGATTTTAATCGACAGGAAAAAACGTTTAATCGTTGTCCGCGCGAGATAACGGGACGAACGGTTTCGTGTCAGTTTGGGTTCGGTCGAAGTTCTTCAAACTTCGAAGGCAGTTTGTTGGTTGTACATATATCTGTCGCATGATTTATTATACCTACAAGAACGAACGACTCTACTAACTAGCACTACTTGACTTATCTCCGATCCATCGGCTTATCGCTGAGAAAGTGACAGACGCCAGGCGTTATCGTGACGGTCTTGAAGCATTTTCGCGGCCGCGAAACGACGCGCGCGCGCTGACACCGTCGGGTGTCGTGTTACGCACGTGTGTGTATCGCGATCCATTGGCTTTATAATCGAGCATCAGTGTCGGACTGAACGTAAACAAAAAGAGGGCAGGGGGTATCGGGACGGTTTCTCGGCCGATCCAACTTTCGTCCGCAGCTGGCAACAGTTTACGCTTCGAAAGCGAGAACTTCCACGCAAGCCCGGCGCGAGCACGCCGCGCTAATCGATACGGCCGGGCCGTCGCGCAGAAATTCTACGCGATTCACGCGTGCAAACTGCAAAGCACACCTCGTATCGTTTCGCTAGTCCTGCTAATTGCGCTACTAATACGAGCGGTTCCATATTTAACATCGCGCAACAGGTGTTAATCGCACTTTTCTTTACCGATACAACTCGTCGCCTGTTTCCTCTTTCCTCGAAGAACGCCAACACACGAGGAGGCCTCGAGTGTGTTGGTAATTTAGAATCGTTCCTCGAGTTCAATTACTCACTTGACTCCGCGATCATCGACCATGTATATATGTACGTTTATATTACATCGCGTCAAGATGGCCTGACGCCGTTTCCTTGAAACCACGTCGCGATGCAAAGCATTTTTAAGGAAAAGCAAAACTCCTTCCGATATTCCGTTTACGTCAATTCGCAATTGAAAATGCGCGGCACGGAGAGATTGGCGCCGTGGGAAACTTACCCGTGCGACTCAGCGCGACGCTCTGTTTTACCATCGAGCGTCTCGATTTTTTTCAGATACATACGTACATAGTTAGGAGTGTAACATGGCAACGTGGAGCAGGCTTTTCCTCTCGGGTAGTCAGAAATTCTTGAAGCCCAGTGGAATTTTGGCCAGGGTAGTGGCAAAGAACGGTAATTACAAAAGCTCCGGAAACAAAGGAGCGACACCGAGGTGTGCTGGTCCGGTGGACGGTGCAACCTCGCGAAAACCGATAGTGTTTTGTTACGCAACGTTCCTGTGCTCGACGAATTCGAACGATTCGTAGCTATAACGCTATTCGATGCCTCTGTCGCTCCGACTCGTCTTTTTCCTTACCTGCCCTTCTATCGTGATTCGATGCTACGGAATAATGCTCGGTTTCTCTCTATCCTGTTTGAAAGATCGACAAAATTTCGCATGTGTCGTGACCGGTTTTCGGGTATTTCGTACCATTTATCTGCATGGCAGTCGGGCAAGGAATAATTTGGTACAAGACGCACAGGCCGATCGATCTTCTTCCTCCACAGACAGCGTACGATGCATGTCAGGGCACAAAACTTTAACTATAACGGCGAGTCGCTGGCAATGGCATAAAACCAAGGATTGGCTTCATTTCTACTTCTTCGTGGGTGCCATACCGATAAGCATATTCGTCTTTGTCGCGAACGTGTTCGTAGGCCCTGCTACGTTGGAACCGATACCGGAAGGCTACGTTCCGAAATATTGGGAATATTATAGAGTAAGGGGATCCGTTCTGTTCTAAATATTTCTTCCATAGAACGCCCGAAGTTTAACCAGCGCTCTTTCTTACAGTCGCCCGTCGTAAGACTGTTCGCGAGGTATCTGTTCTTGCAACCGCAAAAGGAGTACGAGAAAGGATTGTACTTCGTCGTACACGACATGGAAGTCAAAGAGGCGCGCGACTTGCAACGTCAGGTTAAACAGTACATAAGAAACGAGCAGGACTACCCGGCTTTTGGTTATCACAGTGGTATACAGGCTACGATGGTTAAGGAATACAGGAGACGTATAGACGAGCAGAGAATTTAATTGGCCGGAGCGATCGGCAGTTTCCTAGATTCTATCGTAAGCGATATGTACATGTAACGCGGACAAGTGTCTTGTGGCATTATTACATTATCCGTTACGTAAAATGTTGAATAAACGAACGCTGAAAGTTTTCTATGCTCTGTGCTGCGATACCGGACGAAGGGACTCTGGGGTTTCTTCCGTATAGTAGAACGTCGATCTACCGATCAATGGTAAACTTGGATCTCGTCGCTTCTATCGCCAGCCGCCATCTATCGTTAAAATCCTCGGTTAAAAACGAACTTTCATGCAAATTGTAAGGATAAAGTTGCACGATGAAAAATATTAAAAATTTATGCTGCATTTGCTTGCACTGGCGAGAGGTGAACGATATCCGATAAATTATTATTCAAACATACGCTTTATACGCTGGGTCGGCGCGGGGATGGTTGGCACCTGTTTTCTATTTAATTAGTTATGTATTCCGCCGGCTCTGTTTATGCGCATCGTTGAACGCGTCTTGAAACGCATAACGAAGTGGCAATAATTAAAGCATATCCTAGTTCCATTTAAAAAGATACATTGATACCGAAATCTGTGTAAATAATAAGTTAAACGCAAATCCTAAATAGTAGGTATTAAACGACTATCGTAGCACACAGTGGATTCGAGTGATCAATGACTCTTTCAAGAATCCATCGGTATGCATCGCGCCTAGATGACGCGTAAACAGGTGGACAGAGGAGTCCATGTACTTAATTAATGCGATCTTGACTGAAAGAAGGATTACGTCGGTGTCCTGTCGAAAGCTGTCGCTCGATGTCGGATGGAAGGTCCTTAGTGACACCGGAAAAGCATCCGCCGAATCAGTGGCTGTCACGATCGGCCATCCGCGATCATTCTAGCGGCTACTTAGTTAATCGCACAGGCCGACGTATGTCGCGTCGGTGGGAACGCAGCTCGTAGTTAGTGGTCATTGCCAAGGTTGGCTGTTGCATCTTGCATAATCCTCCGCCGGCGAACCCGCGGAGCGGAATCGCGCGCGCTCGGCTCGGAACGCTTCCTCGCGGATCGATCCTTCCTGCTTACGCCGTGTCGATTACCCGGTCGGTCTGATCGCGTCACGCGGGATTGTCTTTCGCACGATTCAAATGTTCCCGGCCACGACCTGCACAATCCGCGCTCCTTCCTCGGGATCTGGAATCTCTGCTGTTCGCAACGATTGCGACAAAAACGTTGCAATAACTCTGCAAATACAGCAGGAGCTCGTATTTCTTCGTTCCGCCGAATCGAACAACAGAACGAGGCGCGCTAAGAAGCGCGATCGATAAGCATCGGCTCTGTTTCGTGCCGCGACTATAAACGGTCCTAATGATTTCGTTAAACGGTTCAGCGGCTCGCGGGGAAAGTTTCATTCCGCTCGAGAGATTTTAGAAAGCGTTGGGTCGTGGATTCTGGTATTAGTCGAAGCAGCACGGGTCACTGTCGCAACTCCAGTCTTCAGCATCCGTCGAATTCGCGGCCCCGTTAACCGATCCCACCGCGGCTAATGAAGTGCGCCGATAGATGCAAATTGATCGTGGCAGGTTAATAATTAGCGCGACGCAGTACCGGTAGCTGTAACTCGATCTACATTCACGCGTTAATCGCGCGATAATAACACGCCGGTTCTTCGATCGGTCGCGATTAAAATCGGCATTAAGCAGATCTGAATGGTTTGTCCGAGGTTCGCGGGTGCTGTTAGCGATTCGTGCCGATCTCCACGCTGCTTCCTCGATATTTACAAAGAAATCGCTGCCAGGTATTCCCCGTTCTCCTGTGCCGCTTGACAATTAAACTAGTGGATAATTTGTACGTCTTCAACGGCAACGGAACATGTTGGATTTTTTGCAAGATCGTTAGTACCTAGGTAATTGGAGGAGGAAAAAAAATGCTTAGGTAAACTCAGAATCGATATTCAGGGGAGATATTCGTGACGAAGCTTTCGTCGTTTCACGAATGTTATAACGAGTCGCTAATCGACGTGTCTTGTATCGATTCGTCGGCGTGATCAATTAGCATTCGCGTTCCCCGTCGATTATTAGCTATTACGTGGCACGCGCACTTTCTCCCTTTCAGCCGAACTTGGCGCCGATCGCCGGGGACAATTAATTATAGGCGGCGAAGAAAGCGAATCATCGGTGGCTTCCGTCACGAGTTGCCGCGTTTTCAAGCGAGCGATCATTTTGCCCGGCTGGCAGGAGATCGCGGAAATTGCGGATCATTTAGAAAAATCTAAAAAACTATTATGTGTGATTACGTGGTCACGATAGAACACGGTTTCTATGGTTACGGCGCTTCTATCGCTGGTTCATCGCCGTTGCATAATAATGCCGAACGAAACCTGATACTCCATCCGTTGCCCGGAATTTCCTCGTTTTTATTCCCATCGCATTTTCATTTTTCGATATCACAGTGGATAATAAGCGGTCGATAGTGTGCCGGTCGCTTCTCTTCAAGCATCGCGCAACATTTCGCCGATGCCCGCGCGGAAAGACGCGTTCAGGTGCCATTGGCAAAATTCACCTCGAGCGAAAAAGGCAAAACGGCACTGTCAGTAACACACTGTCGTAAACAGAGGTGTATACACTATACCTACGCGATATACGAACGGAGCTCTCGGCGGCTTTGTCGCGACTTATCCCCATCCCTCGCCCCCCCCCGGAGCCGCGACGCATCTGCGGCGGACTGATTATCCAATTGTTTTGTGCGCAGAATTCAAAAGGTATTACAGGTGTGTACAGCGAGCGCACACTTGTATCGTTATGCGACCGAAGCTTGTGCGGCTTGCGTTGCGAAACGCGGTTCTACGATTTCGCCGGGCTGCAAGCTTCTTTAATAACCCTTGGACAATTAAAGATCAAACAATCGAGAGCGTGCGAACAGTGAATTTGGTTTTGGCTCTGTAAATTACGATTCGAAATTACCAACGATGCGGATTAATCGACCCCGGTCTCGCTGACCAGGCTCTCCGCGACCGCGGTGCAACCTACGCTTTCAATTCTTTCGTATTACATAGCTACATCGGTATTACGTGATATTGTTTCGCACGCGAAAGGCGTCGGAGGCGACGGATCGCATTGTGCCGAACAAACGTTCGTCGGCGCCGATCTCGTAATCACCTTAGCGACAATCTTTTTTCACCTTGCTCGAAAAAACAGCGGCAGGGAAAAAACAGGCCTCTTGTAAGATTCAGCTGCCGTCACCTAATCGTTATGCAATTCGTCGAGCATGTAATTAACGTAATCACGCGATTAATAAGCCACGTAATCGGCTAAACGCGGCGACGTCAGCGCCGTCAATTGGCGATCATCCGACCGAGATAATTTCTCCACATGTCTACGGTTATTGAATCTCGAAAATGCTCGGAGTCGCTTCACCGAGCAGTCGTCTTTTATTCCATCCACGTAGGTACAAGTGTAGGTGGCAGATTAATTAATCGCGGTTACCTTCTCCAAGTTACGTCAGCTATCATCGCGAGATGGCATTTTGCAAGATTTTGCGAGAAACTAGTTCCGCGGGGATTAGCATCCAAGGATCGTAAAGCTCGATCGGTCTGGATGAATTAAGGACCCGCCTCCGCGAGCAGCGGGTCGAGCGAGACCGAAGAAAAAAAGAAGAGGCATTGTCATCGATGGTAAGGTCGATCGGAAACGGAAGGCTCGTGAGCGGGTTTTCGCGGGTTTCGATTTGCATAAAAGCCATTCGTCACGGGGATAGCGGCTTCCTGAGTCGAACGGGTCCTTGGACTTATTTCCTGGTCGGGACAGTCGGTCTTTCGTTCATTCGCATCGTGCCGCGATCAATGGCAAGGCCTCGGGAAGGGGCGACGTGTGGCCAAACAGGAGAGTGAGAGTCGCGTCGATACGCGCGTGAAATTCGCGCGACTCTGGGGGAAGGAAAGATCTACCTTCTATTCTCCGGGGTTTGTTTCGTTCTTTGAATGAAAAAATTATTCCAAGGTGGCGTACGCTTACTCGTGTCTCCTTGAATTTCGCCCCCAATCTGTCACAGTCACAGCCATAGCCAAACTCGAATTGATATTTACGCGAATTTTATGCCAAGTTACTTTCGTCTGCCTCTGGTCGCTGACAACCGGAAGAAAATCCATCGTGGCGGTGCCGTAATGTATCCGTTAGTCGTTAGGAGCGGAAGCATTATGGAACGATTAGGCTAATAAATCGATTGGAGCGCGATCGATAAACACAGCTCCCCCCGCCTCTCGGAAGAATTCCGTGAACGCGCGTGCCGGTCACACTTGGCGCTGTCCTCGCTAACGCGTTAACGAACTGGAAAAAAGAAGACGCGGCGGATGACGAAAGAATATAATTAATCCGGGATAATCCTTCTGGGAAGAAAGGTATGCCTCGCGAGGAATGGAAGAAAGAAGCGCAGACGTTTGCAAGAAAAATCGGGGAAAAACCAGCGATTTATTGCTGGCGATAGAACTCTGTCGGGGGAGGGAAAGAATGGTCGGCGACCCTCTTCGCCTTGGCAGTGCGCGCATACTTGTCGGGGCGGAGAGAAAAAAGCCAAATAATTCTGCGAGCGAGGTAAAAAGATAAGGGGGGGCGGGGGGTATTAAGCGAGGGGATCGACAGTAAATTAACTAGAAGCTTCGTAAACCGATTTAGATCGACTCGGAGTACCAAACGGATCTAGAAATAGCGCACATTGTCCAACTACGCGCAACAGTTAGGTAGTAGCTAATGGCAATAGTGGTGCTCGGTCGTTAATCTCTTAGGTAGATTAGATTAATAGAAGCAGGTAGTACGCATGACTAAATGACCCCGAGCGCTCGCAATATTCGGCGGTCCGCGAAGCTAAACCAAGCTAAACCAAGCTAACTCAGTTTCTTTCTCTTCGCCTTTCCCTTTCCCTCTTCGATTCTGCCTCGCCCCATTTCCTCGTTTCGCCCTGACGCTTCCGCATTTTCTTTTCCTTGATCGTATCGTTCAGCCGCCTTTAGTCTCCCGAGAACGAGTTTTCAACAGGCACCTATATAGTGTATACACGCCGGAAGTCGACTGCTCCTTCCCCGTGTCAACCTGGCCAATCATCGTGGATATAAAACAGGCGGTTTCGTCTGAAAAATACCCGCGCACAGGATGCGCCGCGGTGGCACGTGCACGGTGGCACGCGGATCATTCTCCACGATTATCGATACGCTGGAGAGAGACCAGTATTCTATCGGATGGGCCTTCCAGGACTGGGGTCTCCAGAATCGCGCGAATTAAGAGTGAATCGGCCTTGGAAGGAGGGTGGTCGCGAGTTAGGGCAATGGGAAAGTAAACGAGATGCTTGGACCACTGCGTTGGACCACTCGACCAGACGCGGAGGCTGGCAAGAAATCGATTCTTAATATCACCCTTCGCGATCTGGCATGCCTGTTGGTGACGACGACGCCACGTGATAAGTACCTACTCGTCCAAAAACACCTAACCCTGCGATTTGCACACCGTTACCTACCGTTGATTATTCGCTTAGGAAACGGGCCATTGGCAGAACTTTCAGCCGTTCCCCTCGAGACACTCGCTATCTATCGTCGTTTACTCACGGGTCGTTATTAACGTCGCTTTTTATCGCGAACGCTCGGGACTTGCAATCACCGTGGAGGTCGCATATTTTGTCGCCAACGGATAATATAATGCCACCTTTTACCAGTAAGCTGGTGGATCGTCCTATCTTCGTTAGAGCAGACGCTGTATCGCAGAGCTAACCCGGCTTTAGCCTCTGGATCAAAGGCGCGCGTTGTCTCTCAGTGGACTTCGGGCACTGTTCTTCCAAAGATTTCGGAAAGTGGAAGGCCTCTGTCTTCCGATTTCCTCGCGGACGGACCCGGAGCATTTTTCTACGAGTAAATCCTTGCATTGTGAATTTTAGAAGAGCGGATGCTGTCCCAGCGCACTTTGTTTTCATGCACCGCCAGCGATAGGGCCCAGCTGCAAAAACCTGACCATTGTTGTGCGAACGATCGAAAGCTTAATTACGAACCGAACGGAAAAACCGACAGCTCGCGAAAGGTTGAGGTCGTTGATAATCGAGTCGACCTAGAGACCGTCCTTTCCATGGGAAATTTAGATAAAAGTGACGACAGTAGACGCGACCTTCGAGATTAAACCGTGCGGAATCGGCTACTGCGATTGACTTTACCTTGGACGATATCGCCTGAATGATTTAGATAAAAGTTTCGTAACTTCTTCTGGCCATCGTCCTTTCTTCCATCCGAAGGCCCCGCAACTTTGCTAGAAAATCCACGGAATCTGGAGTTTAACGATAAGACAGAAATGCATGGCGGAGCGGCGGTATTAGGATCAGGGGTACCTGCGAAGGTGGCGAGCAGGGAGACTGGGAGACCTCGAGACGGCCCTGGAAGGGCGCTTCGCGAAGAGCCTCGCCGTTTTGAGAGAGGCGCCTTCCCGCCACTATAAATGCGAACGCGCCGGCGAAAATCATCTCAGTGTCGAGTGCGAAAAAACCCGCCGCGGACCTGACTGTGACTGTGACTGTGACTGTGACTGTGTGTTGGAGCTGGCCGAGTCGCTCCGCAGCACGTGCGCGGAACGCGCGCAAACTCCCGACTCGCGATTTTCAACGCGGAAGAGGCAAGGACGCTGCTCTCCGATCCGATTACATTTCGCGCGCCCGATTCCTCTACGTTCCACCCGCTCGAGAATCATCCAGGCTGATTCATAGAATTCGCCTCGCGGTAACATCCTTGCCCGAGCAGTCGGCTGCGGGTACTTGGAAGTGACTTACGATCCCCGCGGCTGTGGCTGACGCGAGCCAGCCGAGCTACCATTCGTCGTGCTGTACCTTGCCACTTGGCGGGGGACTAAGGGGGACCTTATCCATGGCGGGCTCGCTGTAGTTTCAAGGAGATTTTGCACAGCAGCTTTTTGCCAGACTGACGACAGTAGCGAGAAGACGCGCATCCGTAAGGTAGGAGCTCCGCAGATTTGGTTTTGAAGTTTTAACGCGTTATTTTAGATATTTGCTGGGTGTATAAACAGAAACGTGGCAATACAGACGTGTCGACATGTGTTCTTCCACCTGCTCTCGAGCTTATTTTTCCAACGAAGCGGCTTCGCGATGAACTCTGAGCTGCGCGTGCACCGAGCCAGCTTTCAAGCACGTTAAGAATAGCCGACGTAAACACGCCGACTCGAAAACAAAACCATCGCGGAGCCGCATCTCTCGAATTAGAATAGACGCGCGAATCGTAGGTAGCTACCGCTCGGTTGACATTTCAGCCTTGCAGCCAGCACGATCTATCGATCGATCGCAACCCTGTTACGCGGCCGCGGTATTTAGTACGCGAGCAATAGTGGCATTACTCGTTCCAACAGAGTCTCCCTTACTTAACAAGTAACAGCACAACAGCCGGTATAGCCTGAAAAGAAGCTTTTAAAGTCTATTCCGTCCGCAATTAAACGTCCCGTGTTATTAAAACATAATCGCTCGGAGGCGACAAAGGCCTGGTTTGTTCCGAAACAACCACTGTTTCAGCGGCCTATCGCGAATCTGCGCGACGAATCGGCGTTATCCTATGTTTTCCTGCCGAACGTCCACGATCTTTGTAATTGCACCGGCTCGCGATACCGGTCATAACGCGGACTTTACGCAAGCGGTCCCGTCGTCGTTGTATCGCGATGCTTACGTCTCGGGTCTTACGTGAATTAGTGGCACGCCGTGTTTGTCGCCCGAGGAGAAGAAGTAGGAGGCAATTCGATCGGTTGCGTCCCGTTTGTCCGCCGCGCGCATAGAAAACATCGCGGACAAGAGCGGACAATGTACAGGCAAGAAGATGAATAGCGGTTGGAAGGACCAAGAACGGAAAATAGGCGGTGTATAATAAATGTATTAACATAGAATTAGTCGACTCGTAATCACCGGTCTCAGCTGAGTGTATACGCGAGCTGTTAGAAGAGTTGGAAATTCTGCTAACGGAGCTCGCGTGACAGAGTTTGCTGAACAATCTCGAGCGCGAAATAAGCGACTGTGAGGAAACCTGTAATACATAAAAACAGGGAATGTACAGCGTATTTTGTTGGTGGTGGACGGTTACTCTGGACGGGAAATTGATTTCGAGGCGGTGAACGAACCCGCGGTTGTTAATCGTAGAACGAGATAACGTCGAAATCCAACGGCCGGGCAGATTCGTTAATGGGCAAACTGCGAGCTCGCGTGTGATTTCGACTTGGATAGGATTCACGTACGTTCTACGAGTCGCAGGACTCTGCGTGCTCCTGGATTAAGCGCGCAAGGGCGAGCGGTCGTTTAAACGGGGACTATTATCCAATTTGTCGGCACGCATTCACGCGTGGCAGCCGCGGAAAATATGCGTACTCGTCGAGCTGGTGGAGTACAATCACTCTGCAAGTCGTAACGAAAAGGGTACACGAAAGAAGTGCTCGCTATCGCGAGGGGGTACGATCTTCCGGTAGCTGGCGCGAAACGTCAAGCGAGTTTTTACGCCGAGATTGTGCAGTTTCATCGAAACGTCGTTGCACAAGAGCAGATAGAGAAGCGGCACGTAGCAGGAAACGGGAAGAATTATTGCGGATTTTTCTGGGGAACTCGATCGATCCATTCTCAAACGAGAAAACTCGTTTAGATAAGATTTCTCAACTACTTGGGCGTCGATTGTATCGTCGAGTGGCTTCTGTGAGTATTCTTTTCCCGTTCGTGTTACAGATAGGAACTGTCCAGGGCCAGTCGAGCACGATGATCATCCGAGCGAAGCTCTGGTGGAAGCTCCTCAATTCTGGACAGCACAAAGGTGTAAGTCAATTTAACCTTCCTACCTACCCGATGATCTATGACACCCTTGAGCGCCTTCGACGTTAGTAGCTCTCCGCCACCTGTGTCATCGGTGATTCACACGTCACTTATTGCTTATTGGTAGTCGCTAGTCGGCTAGTCCCTTGAAAACGCCTTATCGTTCGATATCGACGACGAAGATAGTGGCGGTTCGGTGGTAGCAGTTAGAGGAGAACCGGGGCTGGATGTTGCAGTGGTTAGTAATCCGTGGTAGCGGGCGGTGGTCGAGCAAATCGGTTCGTTCGAAAATGGTCGGATGCAGGAGGCCGAAGAGGCGGGAATCGGGCAG
This sequence comes from Andrena hattorfiana, assembly GCA_944738655.2. Classification (NCBI taxonomy): domain Eukaryota; kingdom Metazoa; phylum Arthropoda; class Insecta; order Hymenoptera; family Andrenidae; genus Andrena; species Andrena hattorfiana. The sequence goes on along the minus strand of OX122894.2, from coordinate 43,369,266 downwards.
CTCGACGTCCATGGTGTCCACGACGAAGAAACGGGGAATCGCCGGTGGCGGCCGTTGCACAAGTGTACGCGTAACAACAATGCACACCGACGATTGCGATCTGTCCGTTAATTATTCCGATCCTGCGCGTATCTGTCGAGAACATCTCTCCAGGCTTCGTTAAACGAGGCCAGCGAAGGGAGAGAACGCGACGCGACGACTCGTGCGCGCGGAGGTTCGTCTTCACTTTTAAAACCCGACAACCATCGGCGATTTCCCGCGCGCGATCGCCACTTTTTACGTCGATCCTCGCTCTTGGGTGAGCCTGAACCACCTACAATGTAGTTTTTTTTTTTTTTTAATATTATCAAGTTTGAATTATATTGTGAAATATTTATTTTTAATGTTATTTGAATATCACAAAAAGGGGATCGCGACTCGAAAAAAATGCTTGGCAAATCCTGCGTTAAGTGGTTATAAAAGTCGTGGTTACGTTAATCTCCGTTTCCCTGAGCGCCACTGGACTTGGCCGGGGAATTTTATTTAAAATTTCGATAGGTATCCCAGTGAAACGATAACGCGACGGCTTGCGTCACGGCTTCTTATTCCGCGCGCTCTCGGCCGATTTACCGTCACCAGGAGCACTGGTGAAAATTCCTTCCATTATCCGTCAGACAACGATCGTTCCCGCGCGAATAATCTCCCGAACGATTCGTGCGTCGGTTACGTGAACGGAGCGCGATTCGGGGCTAGCTGGTATCACCGTTTCAGCGCACGTTCGCGGAACTCCGGGACTCGTTTCTGGCCACGTAGCGCTCGCCGGAGATGCTAATCCTAATTGCTCGATCCTGGAGTTTCGAACCGACGAAGCTCGACAAGAAAAAACGTTCCCCTTTGAAGCAGAATCTCCGCGTCTCTGACCGAACCCTGCGCGCGTCGAGTTCGTTTAAAAGGGAAACGATAGAGACTCGCTGGAAGGTCTATCATCTGGTGGGAACTTGTGTGATCGCAGATATTCGCGGGACTGGCAGCCCACTCGGGCCAGGTATCCGTGGGACTGGGCCAGGGATTCAGCGCGATCCTGATACCGAAGCTCCTGGAGACCGGGTTCGCGGACCAGTCGGAAACCTCTTGGATAGCATCGCTGGGCGTCGTTTCGAATCCTCTGGGATCCGTGATCGCTGGACTGTGCGCCGAATGGTTCGGCAGGAGGTCAGCGATCGCGCTGGCCAGCTTGCCTCACGCCGCCGGCTGGCTACTGATAGCCTTATCGAAGGACGTGCCGATGCTGTACGCAGGCAGATTCATCAGTGGCATCGGGATCGGTATGGCGAACGGCCTGTACCTTTACGTCAGCGAGGTGCGTGACCGTGGTTGCTTTGCTTTGCAACGGTTATCGCCCTTAGATGAAAGATTGCGAGAGTAGGATACTCGGGCGTGCGTATTCGTTAAATCGATGTGGGCACCATTTCAGGCAGCGGCGGCGGATCAGCGGGCCTGGTTAGGAAGCTGCGGCCCCGTTCTGGTTTCCGTAGGCGTCCTGATGGTCTACACGCTGGGAGCGTTCACCACGTGGCAGAGAGCCGCGGCGATTAGCATCGGTCCAGCGATCCTCTCCTTGGCACTGACACGGTAATTGTCGCGCGAACATCTGCTTTCCGTTGGAAAAGTCTAATTAAATTTTGTTACGATGTCCGTGTTCGCGTAGCATGATCCCCGAGACCCCGGGCTGGCTGGTGGCGAGAGGGCGAACGGAGGAGGCGAAGCAGTCGCTGCTGTGGCTCCGAGGGCCAGGTCTCGCCACCGACAAGGAGTACCAGGAGCTCTGCGAGACGAACGTGAAGAGAGAGGAGAAGAAGGAGAGCCTGCTGAAGGCTCTTCACATGCCGAGCGTCTGGAAGCCCTTCCTGATCCTGCTCGCATTCTTCGCGCTCCAGCAGATGTCCGGGATATATATAATCCTGTTCTACGCCGTGAACGTTCTCGAAGACATCGGGATCGACCTGAACGAGTACTCCGCGAGCGTCGGGATCGGCGTGATCAGGCTGTTCGCGTCGATCGCCGGCGCTGGCCTGGCCAACAGCTTCGGCAGGAAAACGCTGGCCTTCGTCAGCGGCCTAGGAATGGCGATCTCTGCCGCAGGCGTCGCGGCGTCCTTCAGGTGCGCGCTCCTCTCTTAACTGTAGGATTCTTTGATCGATAATCGATGGTCTCGCGGCGCGCAGTATCGTTCTCGAGAGAGCAGAGGCGAGCTTAAAGTGTCCCAATGATACGTTATCGAAGAGCCGCTGATAATGCTAAAGTGCTTATTTGCACTTTAGGACCTGCCGGTTCCCACCCATTGCTCCCGGCTTAGATAAGCGAGCCAATCCTGAGAAAAATCTGTGTCCTGGTTCGCACGCGAACATCCTAATTAATATGTAGATCAGCCTAGTTCCCTCGCCTTGACACGATTCCTTCGATTGCTTCCAGGTTCAAATTACCGTCCGCCGCTACTCTGGCGTTCGTAGGAGGACACGTGGGATCTTCTATGCTGGGATATCTGACGTTACCCTGGGTGATGACCTCGGAGCTGTACCCGCTGAGGTTCAGGGGACCGCTGGGCGGCATCACCACCAGCATGGTGCAGATGCTCACGTTCACCATGATCAAGATGTACCCGGACGCGCGCGCGCTAGTCGGTATCGAGAGCACCATGTGGATGTTCGCTGGCGCCAGCCTGCTGGGAGCTCTGTTCGCCCTGACGATCCTCCCCGAGACCAGGGGCCGCAGCCTGGACCAGATAGAGAGCGGATTCTCGAGCAAACCGGAGCCGGGCATTGATAGCCAGAGCTGGCCGAGCGTGGTCTCGCAGCCGAGGAATGTCACGCTTCGGAAGTTCGCGTCGATCTCTGAAGAGAAGCACCCGAACATGGTGACCAACGTGTACGCATACGACAACTTTTGCTTGGATCTGTCCGAAGACGACGCGGAAAAGAGTAGGAAACGCTCGGACCCGAAGGGAGACGTTGCCCGTGCCATCTCCTTGGAGCACGTTTATCTCTGAAACATCGTAACAATGCAACGAACGGGGGCTTGATTTTTCTCATTCTAAACCAAAGTAGAGGGGTCGCAGCTACGGGGTAGCTCTGCTAGCTGGTCCGTTAGATATGGAGCACCTAATTGTCGATAGTTTGATAGGTCAGTTTGTTTCGCACGTGATCCTCTTGGTTGATACGAGTGCGGCTGTTGAAGCTCCGAGGGAGGAGCAGACATTGCGAGCTCCACTCTCGTACTTTGTGATATTCCCGATACCGTTGACGCGACGTTATTTCTTAAATAATTGGTATCTCACGTTCGCCCGGCGACTCGCCAGTATTACAAACATTCCTACGTCTGTTCCGAGTGTGTTCTTTCATTATTTAATGGACAAAGTGAAAGGCAGCGGTACTGTTGCTGTTCTTAAGGATAATACGCCACTGGTGGCGTGTATTCTGTATGAAGATCAGCGTCTATCGTAATTAATTACGCGTATACGAGTTTAATTATATTTATGGAGGTGTTTATATGTTGAAACGTGTGTCTTGTTGCCCATTACGTTATATATAATTCCTGATATTTGTACATATATTCTGCTCGATCAAACTGTAAATAATGTTCATTCGTATCGAACAATGATGAATACATTTTTTCTTTTTTCAGAAGGACCTGTGCCCTTCATTTCACCTTTCACAATATCTAATCAATTATAATACTTTTTATTATATCCTTATTATAATTGATTAGATGTTAATAAATTCATCTGTATCCAAACTCCTTGTGTCGTTATTCTTCCTACTCCTATTCGGCTATTCCGATTACACCTATTCAGCCCTCTCGGTATCGTTGGCATATTCTATTTAATTCGAGATTTCTTCGCGCGATAACGTGCGCGTTGCGCTGCAGCACCCTGTATTACCGGCCTGTGGCCGGAGTAGGTGCAGAAAAATTTTCTAAAGTAACAGGAATACATGATACTAGAGGAGGTGGCACGGCCGCTGGTAATTAACGAATCTCTCGTTTCCCGCGAATATTCTATAAACTTTTAGAGTCGCGTCTCAAATAATAGACACACGGCTACTTCCCTACGTGGTCGTCGTGCAGATTTTAGTTATAATTAATTAATTCTTAACGGTTCTTTGACACGGTAAGGAGAACAAGGCCGCGATCCAACGTAAACGCTCAAGCTTCGTCCATTGTTGGTGCATTTTCTAGATGTAATTTATCAATTTTTGCAGTTTCATCTTCAAGTATGGACCCTTCGCTACTTTTCTACGCGATCGTTGTAATGATTCAGCGATCAAGTGTTTTTCTCTCGTCGCGTTTAGTGGATGCACACTTTCCTCGAGGATTCTCGATCTTTTCAAACTGATTTCTATATTTCTACAGGTGGATTTGAGAATATAGCCTTGTGACAATGATCAGCAGTCACTCGTATACGTTTTATTTACGAATCGCTACGCAGTTACTGTTAAAAAAAAACCTTTTTATATAGGTTAGATTACCGACCGCGATCCCTACGTTATCCCCAAGTTGGCTGTTGGACCAGGAAATTCGCCGAGTTAATAGGAGTACATGATACTGAAGGAGGTGGCACGGCCGAGCTGTGCGAGAGAGAGAGCGCTAGCGCGTGCGACAAGGATGGAGATAGCTGGCGTGTGCGAGAGAGAGAGAGCGCTAGTGCGCGCGACAAGGAGGGGGATAGAACCACTGCACGGCCACAGGAAATTAACGAATTTCTCGTTTCCTGCGAATACTCTATCAACTTTTAGAATCGTGTCTCGAGTAATAGACCCTTGGCTACTTTCCTACGTGGTCGTTGTGCAGATTTTAGTTAAAATTAATTAATTAATGACGATCCTATGACACGGTGACGAGAGAACAGGGCCGCGGTCCTACGTAAACACTCGCTCGAGCTGCGTCGATTGATTCTGAATTTTCTATTTGGATGTAATTCACGAACTTCTGCAGCTTCCAATTAAAGTATGGATCCTTGGCTAAGTAATCTCCTACACGATGGTTTTAATGATTTCGATTACAATCAAGTATAGTCGTAAAGAGCTTTTGGACAGCGTACACTTTCTTAAAATGATTTACATATGTATGTATTTCTACAGTTGGATCTGATAATATTATCTTGTGACAACATTCTCAGCAATCACAAGTATAGATGTTTTTTATTTACCAATCATCACATAATTACTAATAAAATAACCTTGCGTACAACCCTAAACGACCGTTTCGCTGTTTTGGCCGTTTCGGCCAGGAAATTCTGCAAAGTTAATAGGAATACATAATACTATCGGAGGTGGCACGGCCGAGCTGTGCGAGAGAGAGAGAGGAGGACGCTAGTGCGTGCGACAAGGATAGAGATAGATGTAAGATGGCGTGCCACCAAAGTTGGTTATACGTGTCCTTGGTACAGCAGCAGGATCACATAAAATGAGAGTTGGTGGCGCGCCATCTTCCATCTATCCTCTGTCCTTGTCGAAGGCGCTACCTCTCTCTCGCACAGCTCGAACGTGCCACCTCCGCTAGTATCATGTACTCCTATTACTTTAGACGATTTTTCAGCCCCAATTCCGACATATCGTCGACATTGCCGCTTGACGAAAGGGGCTGCGTTTCAAATTGCAACTCTACAAACTTGATAAATTACTGAATAGTAATTGAAATAGGAATAGGAAGAATAACGCGAATGCACTACTGAAGAAATTATAAGACGCTTATATAAAAATAAAACGTAACGTCGTTTATTGATTACAAATGGTCATGTAGTACAGATGCATGATATTGGCAGTTAGCACTTTTATTATAGCGCAGTTTCGATGTGATACGGTGTATTAAATCCTCGGAACTCGCGCGTTACATATATTGTACGCGGTTGTTGGTATTGAAAAATATTTATCAATATGTACAGCGCATACGGTCTCCTGTTCTGTAGAGAAAAATAATGTACTATTTGAATCTCGCACTGTTCGCGAAAGACTACGTACAAATCGTAGATTATTCCCTATTCAATAATTTCTATCGTCTCGCGTGCACGATAACGTGTCTGTTTAAAGCGATTATTATTGCGATCAGTATGTACAATAAAAATACATTGTTTCGCGTACACGATATGATTCGACACCTTCGCTCGATCGCTCGACATTGAAAAAAGAAAAAGAAAAAGAAAAAGAAAAAGAATACAATCCGCTGAGCGTTCTGGGTGCTGATGAGTCGCAATTAGAGTATAGAATGACACGTAACAACCATTGAAACACACATTTATCAAGTGCCTCTATATGCGAACCCAGTGTTTTTGGTAGAAAAAAAAGAAGGGAGAAAGGGGCACTTTACAGTCGTAATCACTGCACCTTGATTTCTGGGATACCGTGTTGACTCGTAACAAGAGGGGATATCTCCTTCTTCTTTTCCCTCCGCATTAGCATCGCCGACAAAGCTGTTCAACCCTCGCAGCATCGACAATGAATGAGCGTGTACTTGAAGAAATACGAAATGAACAATCCCGTTTCTTTATAATCTGTAGAAAGGATACCGCGGGCATGGCGTGTCGAGTGTCCAATATAAATGTATCTTTCGCGTTATTACGTGCGGAGCAGTGAAGCCCTGGGCTCTCATAAGCCCAGGTGTAAAAATCTCCAGGCACCGTCGAACGTGCGCTGATCTCGCAGTGTTTCGACGGTTAGTATTCACGCTCGATGATCTAAACGCGAGAACTATTGTCAGTAAAACTCTGAATCCGAACTGTGTTGCGAGTCACCGCTTCTACCGTTCAAATACACTTCCGACGTTTGCTGAATCGACGGCGAGTGTTGCGCGGCCTCCCAATGTTGGCCTGTAAGAGCAACAGGATCTTCAGGATTTCTCAGAAATTGGATAGTTCGTCGAACGCTGAAGACGACCGTGACTATCTACGTACCGTGTGCAGCTAAGATCGTAGCCAAACAACGTGCCACGGCGCGATTCGGTGCGCAAGCCAGTGCAGGAGTAAGGCCCTCCGCATCGACAGCTACCACGCTAGCTCCTAATTGCAACAAGCGTCGTGTCACCTGTAAAAATAAATACGTCTCGCGTTCACTTTGCAGAATTATGTACTCTTGTTGGTGGACCAGCAACTTAATTCGTAGGACTTGCTCGTTTACCTTTACGAGGCCGTTCCTCGCTGCCAAGTGTAAGGGAGTCCTCTGTTGCTTATTGGTCATGTTAACGACAGCGATGCGCTGCTGTTGCGACTGCGACGTGTTCTCAGGATTCGTGTTGGCCGGGTCTATCCAATTGAGTAATAACGACGCGGCAGCGGACTGACGCCTTTGGCAAGCCAGATGCAACGCCGTGTTCCTGTTACAATCGACGGCGCTCACGTCGGCTTCCCGCTCGAGCAATAGCTCTGCCATCGAGAGACATCGAAACGATTCGTACAGAGATATCGAGGAACAGATATCGAGTACTCGGGGGTTCGTTGCTTGTATGATCAGACTTACCGATAACGCCATACTGACCGGTAACAGCGGCGCAAAGGAGAGGTGTTCGACCTGAATAATCTGGAACCTCCAGTCCAGCTAATTCTGCACCGACAGAGTTCAAGATAAGCCTCGCGCAATCGAGGGTCCCCGCACTAGCCGCGACGTGTAAAGGCAGTCGATCGCCCGTACTATCTCTTAAAGCGGCGACAGCTTTCCCTCCGAATTTATTTATTAATAACTTCAAGCAATCCACCGATCCCTGGTACACCGCGCAGTGGACAGCGGAGAATGGATTACCTGCACGTGTAATAGGAAGTTTAGATTCGGGTGTTGGGTATGCCAGCAGCTCGTGTTGGTCAGGCTCGTATTTACCCTCTAACGAATCGATTACATTTTGATCCAGGAGGTACTCCACGCAATTGGAATTGCCGTTGTAGCAAGCCCAATGAAGAACCGTACAATCTTGATCGTCCTTCGAGGTAACAGCCCCGGGGTCAGCTTTAACGAGAGCGGCTAGTGCTTTCACTCTACGGGGGGGGAAATGAAGTTGAAGCAGGGTGGAAATACGCGGCGATCTCTCGATCGAATAAATGGAACCAACCTTCCGCACGCAGAGGCTAAATGCAATGGCGTTTTACCATTCGTATCTTGTACCGCTACTCGCGCACCGTGCGACAATAACAACTTCACTAGCTGGTGATCACGTTCGCTAAACACTGCTCGAAATAATGGCGTGTGTTTGTTTACGTCTGGCAAATTACAATCAGCTTTATATTTCAAAAGTAAATTGACGCACTCTGTATTACTGTTCGCCACCGCTAACGTTAAAGCAGTACGCTGTTTTGCGTCGTAGCGATCGACAACGCTTGGGTCTTCTGCATTTTCCAGAAGAAGTACCAGACAGCCAGAGTAGCCTGTCGCAGCTGCACAGTGCAATGGAGTGCGCCTTGCGATAGAATCCTGCAAGATGATTGGCAATCGTCAGTACAGGAGAATCGCGCGAGAGCGAAAAGGATCTTTTGAGGTCATACTTGAACCGATACGAAAGATCCGTGTCTTAACAACAGTTGAACACACTGGCGGTGGCCTTTACAAGAAGCTAGATGTAAAGGCGTTTTACCGGTATCCTCTTTAATGTTTGTGTTGGGGAACAACGGCAGCAATAAGCTCAGTATCTCACTGTGCCCGTAATATGCCTAGAAATGGACGGGGCACGCGTATTAAACCTAAGAGCCGTACGTTGGAGGAGAGAGCGCGTTAAAGTAGCTTTAAAGTAGTATGGTTTTATTATTAATCATTACGGCAAGGTGTAGGGGCGTCAACGCTGGTGATGTAGGTTCTTGTTTGTCCGTGGAATTGGACAAAGTCGCCAAGTTCACTTGTGGGCAAGCTTCTAGAAGAGCTTCCAAAGCCGGCTGATTTCCACCAGCAACCGCGTAATGAATTGCAGTGAAGCCACGTTTGTCGCGCAAACGTGGATCTGCTCTATGCTTCAATAGATACTGTACGCATCTGAAGAAAAAACAGTTCGGTATTAATTATATATGACGAAGGCACGGTTTTGCTGGGACAATAATAGTGATTGTACGATAATGATCGAACGCTTACTGAGCATCGGAATCCATAGGATTCGATGCTGCCGCCGCTAAATGCAAAGGGGTCGCGCCGTCTACGTCTTGTGCGTTAGAATCACTTCCGAATCCGATCAGCGTGAAAACGCAAAGATAGTGGCCCTGACTGGCAGCGTAATGAAGCGCCAACCTCTTGTCGTTGTCGGTTAATCGAAAATTAGCTCCGCTAGACAACAGCAGATCTAAACAGCCGACAGACCCCTTGAATGCTGCCAAATGCAACGGTGTCTTACCACCAAAATCCCACGCGTCTATGTGTCGGCTATCGACTTGCAACAATTTTCTACAGACCTGCGGATCCGTAATAACAAATAATAATTTACGAGAATTTACGAGAATTTACGAGAATTAACGTTGGATTCCGCGGGATTCGTACTTGTATCGATGCTTTACCTCGATATGTCCTGCTAAACAGCTTAGGTGCAACGCGGTGCGTAGTTCTGCGTTGCACGCCGTTGGAGACGCGCCATACTGTAGTAAAGTTGTCGTTAAGCACTCGTGGCCGAACCTAGAGGAATTTTTTCAACTTTAAACAGACACCGGAGAGAAATTGGCAAACAACACACTGACGGAGAGACTAGTATTTTACATTGTACTTTACCAAGCAGCTATGTGTAAAGCGGTATTTCTAATTTTATCCCTGGTGTGCGGCGATGCCCCCGCGTCCAATAAGCTTTTCGATCGCGTGAATCTTCCGTAGATCGCGGTCATATGCAAAGGCGTGCGTTTGTCGATCGATTGGACGTTTATTTTCGCGCCAGCTTGTAAAAGTACTTCTAAACAATGAACGCCGCGAGTGCTAACAGCGGCAACGTGTAGCGGAGTCAGTCGCCGGTAGTTGACAGCCTCTGTTCGGGCGATAATTTCTTTGAAATTTAATGGAAAGGAACATTGATCTCGACAAACTTTTATGTCATCTCACCAACGTTCACGGTATTACTGATTAATTCTTTAACCGCGTCTGCATGGCCGTTCAGACAAGCAATATGTAGAGGTGTGTTTCCATATTCATTCTTCGCCTCGACGTCCGCCCGAGCCTTAATTAATATCTGCATACATTCTATGCTACCGGAAGCTGCGGCGGCGTGCAACGGAGTGTACAAATCTCGATCCTTGACGCGCAAAACGAATACGTAAAATTTAATATCATCTTGTAAATGGCGCGAATGCTTCTGGAAAAATAATATTACCTTTACGTTCGCATCTGCCCCTTGCTCTATAAGCGTCTTCGCGACGTTATCGTGCCCCATGTACGCCGCGAAATGTAAAGCCCTGCGATTCTTTTTATCATAAGCGTTTACTACGCAGCCAATTTTTATCAAGTATTCCGTCATTTCGTGATGTCCGTTGTAAACTGCGTGGTGCAAGCTTGTTCTACCGCTCCTGGAAACATTCGCGTTCTTATCGATACGTAGTCCGAACTGGATCGACGGAAGAATACCTAAGACACAAACCTGTCCGCTACGTTAACGTTCCTTAAATACGGAACTATCAGTTTCGCGCATTGTATCGCATTATTCGCCGCTGCTACGTGTAAAGGCGTTTGCCAGCTACGATCCCTCGTATTCACATTTGCTTTACGGTGCAATAAAACTTCTACCACGTTATGATTCCCCGAGCGACAAGCCCTATGCAACGGAGTTAACCAATTCTTATCTTTGGCGTTCACCGCCGCTCCGTGCAACAAGAGCAGCTTGACGATCGTCGCGTCCCCCCAATACGCGGCTGCGTGCAGAAGGGCGCGCTGCTCCGAATCTTGCCAATTTGGATCCTCTTGCTTGGACAATAACGCTAGAACTTCCTCTACGTCTCCGAAAAATATAGCTCTCAACAGAGGGGACTGCGAACAGTAATGTACAGAGTAATTAATAATCAGCCCCGAAGACACGTACTTTCGTGACGCGTAACGCTGCAAATTAATTCCATTAACTGGCAACTCTAAAACGAAAATTCAACGATTGACACATGAGTCTAACCTCCGGCTTTGCGGTTCCGTTAAATGTATTCAAAGACTGTACGGAGAAATGCGTTCGCAAGAAGAAATCAAACAACATACCCCGTCGTGTAGGTCCTGCACGTTCATGATTAACCGCTTTCTCGATTTATACAGACACGGAAGTATTTATAAAAACACAGCTACGAGACTGCGAATATAACTGACATGGTACTGTTGTGTGAGTCATACCGCGATGCATGCAGCCGAATATATTACTTTCATTTCCCAGTCGACGATTTCTTACAAGCGTGTCATTCAAATCGGCTGTCGTTTCGGGCAAACACCGGCGTCGCCTACGTGAAAAATAACTTGTATTCCTATCTTCGGGTATAAACAGTTGCAGCTATCTCCCTACGCACTCCATCTTTGTTTCTCTCTTCTCTGGACTCTGACGACACGGTCAAGTTAGGTATCGCGGAAGCTTGTAAAGTAAACAGCAGATGCATATACGTATACGTACATATGTACGAACTCGTACAAAGCGATCGCGCGAAAGTTGAAGAGCTTTCTTTATGTTTTACAAGCCTCGATGTAAAATATTCAATTCGCCAATTCGTAATTTCCCACCAATTGTCCTTGCCTACTGCGGTGCTAACTGCTAAGTCCTCTCCTCTTCGCCTCGGGGCAGTACGCATTTATATTAATTATAAACCTTTCGTTTGTTTCTGCTGATGTCCAAGCGATAGTTCGAAATGGATGCTGATGCGATCGACCCATCCCAATGTCTCGTCAACTATCCCGAGGAGAATTCAAAGAACGCTTTCTTAAGCGTGGCGCCGTCGAGCTTAAAATTCACTTTCAGTGCTGGAAACCTTAAAGTTCAAGAGAAAGCGATAGAAATCACAAATTATTTCTCTAAATTATGCCCCGTTCAACCATTCCCGTTTGAAAGCAATTATTTCCGGCTTGGAGGTGCTTCTCAGGTGAACGATCACTTTTATTCGAAATTCAAGATGCGGAGAGTGTGTTGAGAAACGCATTTATTGCAGTTGCAGAGAAGATGGCTTAGTCCAGGATCGGTGCTCAGGATAAATGTTCTCTTTTATCCCGACGAATCGAGGGATTATAACGATGTCTTGAGTATCCGTTACTTCGACGATCGAATGTTACGAATTAAAATTACTGCAAAGATAAGAAGCCACTTTTCTTTTCCCACTAACGTGAACTTTGGAAACGTGCCACTGGGTCGAGCGTAAGTTACTCGTTCGATGCCCGTACAATTAGCGTGGAAAATGCATAAATGCATACTTACATGCATATGATTGTTCGTTGTTTATAAGGGCCTGCTGTGAAATACCGATATCCCCTTGCGCGGAGAAGAAATTCTCCTTCGCTGTTTTACCACCCAAAGATGAGCCGTGTGTCGACATCTATCCTCGGTGTGGTAAACTTGTGTATTTTCTATGCAGGGGTTCTTTACCTTCTTTACCAAGCTGTCCTATAGAATATGTACGCGTCTCATCGTAATGCAGACTTAATTGATTTCTAGGTCGTATAAAACCAGGACAGAGACCTGTAATACTCATGATCATTTACAGACCCCTTCGGTACACAAGTATGAACTTCCAAATTCGGATATTCATTTCTGACTTGTGCAAGACGCCCCACGTCGTAAATTTCCATGCGTACACTCGACCGGGTCTTTTACGGTGAGACAACTGGCAATGAAACGAATTATACCTACCTACAGTCCTGTAATGAAAGTGACAATGGTTTAATCAGAGAATCGCTGGAGAATGTCGAGCCGAGAACTAAGAGAACGACGCAGCCAGTAAAAATTATCCCACTGCCTCGTAAAAAGAGAACACCAATTTCCCAAGAGAGACCTGCACCGAAGTTTCATGTCGAAAAGCCTGCTAAGCCATGCACGAGCTTCGAGAAAGCTTTAGCGAAGGAATGCTGTTATCTTCCTTTGTACGCACCTTTGCATACCGTTAATTGTGTCTTGAATTCGAAGATTCGTAAGCCGTACGGCGAGCACGAATTAAAAGGTTAGGACTTTAAAGAATTTCGTACGGACCAACGAAATGAATAAACTGTCTCGTGGAAATTAGGTCCATTGAACGCGTACGTGTACCAGATCGTAGAACAGAAAGCACGAAAGCTGAAGGAATTCTCGCTAAAAGTACAGAGTTATCGCGAAGGAAACGAACGGGCGAGAATTCATCATAGGCCGAAAGTAAATTATGGAACACGCGACGCTAGCGAGATCGAAGTAATCCAAGTTAAGATACAGCGGGAACAAGAATGGAACGATTACAGAGAGTCTGCGATGCAGGCGAGCTTGGACGAAGACTTGTTTCAGCGAGAGAAGGCCAGAGGCATAAAACAAAGAATTTTAAGAGCTTCTCGGAAAGTACGCGTTTTCTTAATTATTAGACGATGACGCTGTAATATTCTGAGAATTCGGCGTTTAGGTTTTTCGTGCATTTCATTCTAGTATCCCCGTGTTGCTTTAACGTTGCCTCGAAATGGACAATCGCTTCTCCGTTATCGCAAGCTCCTGCCCTTTCTTCAAGCGGCCCGTAAAATTCTATTAAGGAACAGATTGTTGAATGCACTTGAAAAACTGCGACAATTGACGAGCGAATCGGTTGTCGCGTTTCAAGAACCATTTAATGAAACTTTTTAATAAGAAAGGAAGCTACGCCGCCGTCGATCGTAAAAATTTCGAATTTACTTTGACCGTTCTCTGTGATCCCGCCACGGTACGTCACAACAGTCTTCGATACCTATCCAGTTGTTAAACCAGATTTTCAAGTTACATCGATAAATGCGCGTAACACAGAAATGCGCAAGTAATTTTACTTTAACTAAATGCAATTTTTATATATGTACGTACAACTTCCAAAGTCTCCACTCACTGTACATATACGTATAGTGCCCTCTGTACCTTCTTAGATGGCGGTTCTCTGATTGCCGCCAAAACTTGGGAAAATTCGTCTGTTTTTCATGCATGCATTCCACATACGTATCTCGAAAGAATGAAGTTCGTAAATTGTGCTTGTTAACTTTTATTATTAGACAAATTGTTATTATTATTATTATCAGGCAAACGTGTATGGTCACTAGTCTCGATTGGAATAAACATTAACGTTGAACGATTCGTATTCCGTTTGGCAAGTCACACCGTACAGATGGATTTGTGTTTAACTTTTAACTGCAACGGAAAGGTGAATTCTAACGATTGGGAATTGAGCAAGGAGAGTTTGTTCTTACGCGGTGAACTGGAGAACGTTCTTTACCCGCAAGATGATGAGTGTTCATTGTCCGACATGGATGTACAACTATTCGATCGCGCTGTGCCTGCTGCAACAGCCGTGTTTGACTTGAAACATTTTATCAATTGCCTGGAGTAAGAAGCGACATATGTAGCTGTACAAACGTTTATTCTACGTCGTATCGATTCCTTTAATCTTTTCATCTAATTATTTCGCAGCATGCAATTCAAAATACTCGGCAGGCATGAGACTTACAAGCAAGTTTTATACTCTACGACGGATGACATTGATTTTTATCATATTAGGCGTATTATATGCAAATTCATTTTATACATTCGGACGTATTTAAACAGGTCAGATCACTTTGCTATGTAAAACCACCCCTTTACTATTCGAGTCGCGTCTCTAACGGTGTTTCTTATTTTTCCAGCGTTAAATGGGATCTTGAATCTTTGCGAGTTATAAATAAAGATATCGAAGAGGAATTTAATACATTATTTATTACTATTAAACGTTTCCTTCGGAGGTTGTGGAATATCCCAGATGCTACGTTTCATTATGTACCTTCTAAGCTGGGCAATCAGGTATGCGTAAGAAACGTGTATAAATTTACACGGCACTGCTTGTATTATTCACTCCAGTCGTTTGTATCGCAGTGTAAACAACCCGAGTATCATATGTACCATACGCACGTAGAATTACGATGGCTATTTATTTCCTTGGTATACACGCGTAGTATGTACTACCACTGTTCGGTGGAAAATCAATTCGGCGAATTGGAGAATATACAAGCGACGATAGTAAATGATCTTATTTCTATTTCGTTGAAGATATTTGAAACGGTAAGAGGGTATCTTCTTTGGATGAAAAAATGCGTGGCTTAAATATCGCGATATGTTTTAGATGCCTCTAATAAACGTCCAACAGAAAACACCGTACAATTGTACCTGTATTCGTGAATTATGGCTGATGGTTCAAGTATTCGGCGATAGCTTGTCTGAAAGAATCGGATCCAAGGTACTCCGCGTACTGTTGTTCGTTAAGACTACATTTTCCAATTCAACTACAAAATATTTATTCGTTTTCAGACATTTTGGGATTATGTAAACGATTGTATCGACGGGTTATTAAATAATAACAGGGAGGCGTCGAACGGTAAGCGGCAATCGTCGCGCTATACTTTAGCACCCTGTAAGAACTCTGAATTGTTCTGCCTCTGGCTTATCTACAATCTCTCGCGTTTGTACGGATACAACAGCGACGGTACATATTTGGGATCGAAGTGTACTAGGGTAAGTACGATACGTAGTTTTTAATTTTTGAATCGTTCCGATTCAAAGTCACGATGATAATGTACTTGTATATTTGCACCTTTAAAGATTAGACCCAATTACGAACAGCTCGAGAAGATATTGAAGACGTACATCTCCAAGGGCGGGAAAGACGGCGAAAGGGACGAAATTGACGAAGAA
This sequence comes from Andrena hattorfiana, assembly GCA_944738655.2. Taxonomy (NCBI): domain Eukaryota; kingdom Metazoa; phylum Arthropoda; class Insecta; order Hymenoptera; family Andrenidae; genus Andrena; species Andrena hattorfiana. The sequence continues at coordinate 43,353,480 of OX122894.2, read as the reverse complement.
TTACGTACAATGATACCCTTATTGGATACCATAGTTATCGATTGGTGGCAGCCACGAGTCTCGGTGATCTCTCTCCTTTGGGATTGCTTTCATAAAAGATTAGACGAGCCCTTCTTATCGCAGACATCTGGTCCTTGGACTTTATCGGTGGAAAAGTAAGTGACCGATCGCTACGTTTACGCGTTCGTTTTTATTACGATCTATGAGAGAGGCATTTCTAACAGGAAGACTGCTGTGGACATCTTGAAACAAGTAAGGGACAGGATTAGTAACGCAGAATGTGGCAAAGAATCCAGTTATGGAATGTTTTTACGTTTGCTTGGTACGTATCGATCGCGTGTAAAGTAAATCGCGTATCACGGAATGTATTAATTTTTCAACAACGTATCGCAGGATCCTTCTTGCAAAGAAATTATAGCAGCGGTGATACGACGACGAGGCATTGGAACCAAATCAAGGGTCGTATTTATTCGAAATTTTCCAAGAGCAAAGTCCAAGAATTTTCTGTAACAGGCTTGTATAATTTCATTTCGTTATTTTTAACGCTAGCTGTTACCGCAGATACCACAAACGTGGTGAGTATTATGATAGTTTTAATCGCCTTGCCTTTCGTGCGACAAGTATCACGAATCTTCTTTCTTCGCAGTGTTCGGTGCTGTCGGATCTCTTACCAGTAACAAAACAATATAATAACGAGACCAGTAAAAAGTATAATTTAATTTGGAAAGGAAAGTTGGCTATTCTTCTTTTGCACAGCGAGCTTAGACTCAGCTTCGCGAATATTGCGCCTTACTACATAGATACGGTGTGTACGACTTATGTACTTACATTCGTCACATTCTGTGTTTCACACCCTCGTTAATCGAAGGGTGATTTAATTATATTCACAGGTGAATGCGATAAGTTGCCGTAAAGATGATACCTCCCGCTCGATGATGATCAATTTTATCGATGTATTTAGTATAATAATGTCGTCTAGCAGAGCGGAATTAGGAGAACATTTACTACTCGGCGGTTGGGTAGATCGGTATCTAATGGAATGTCCAAGTAAAATGGTCGGAACATTGACAAAGGCGCTTCTTGACATTTTCGAAAAGTGTACTTTTCTCAATTCCCGCACGTCCTCTGATTCAGGTTCGTTGCTTTTTAATTGTGTGTCGATGTTCTTCCCGCCCCCGCCCCCTCCCCCCTCGTTTTTAGTGCTTCGTTTATTTGTCACGTATAGATGGTGTAGGAAAAATGTTGGATGCTTTATGGTGTTTTGTTGCGTGCAGAGTACGACAACTTGTGTTTGATCCTGCAAGAACCGGTGATCATTATCGAGATGTCTCTAAACTTGCTGTTCAATTCACTTTGGAGGCATTGAGGAATCCAGCAACAGCGAAAAAGCATAAGCATTCAGCCATGTCTTTGTTTCAACACTTTGCGTCGTCCATAATCGTTAAAGACATTAGGTAAAATCGAAAAATTATTTCCTACGACACAAAGAGTACACTTTGTAACGAAAATTATGCATTTTTTTAGAATCACAAGGCGGTACTTGGTGTTGATACTCGAGCAGGAGCAAGCAGTAGTAGAGTGTTTGAAGAAAGAAATAAAAAATTTTGATACGATACTCGTGCAAGTCAGTAAGAATTTTAAGTACGTGCGTAGATGTACGTGTTTGGTAATAAGATTTCAACATTGCGCGCACCAATAATTTCAGGCGTGGATAAAATGTTCCATCATCGGCCATGACACCAACGACGGTGAAATAAAAATTATACAAGATTACGTGTTACGATCGGGCGAGATACAAGAGATGTTTGTGACACCTCGCGATATTCAAGAGTTTCAAGACAGTGACGACGAGTCCATTCTAATGTTTATGATGTACTCTATGAAGAAACGAAATACTTTAAAGGTATAATACGTTTATAATAAATCGCGCTAATATCGATGATAAATCGACGGTAATTGTTTATGCGCGACTCAGACGGAACAAGAGCGAATGCAACATGACGCAAAGTGGCGATCGTACTTTAATCATTTAGAAAAGTGGATCCTCGCGCCGATTACAAAAGAGACTAAAGACTCGGAATTAACCGTGTGGGTGTACAGGTGTATTGGAACGTTAATCCTTTGTACTTCGACAATGTTGTATTCCAAAGTGAGTAGTAGAGTTCTCGCGTGTGCGTCCATAATAATGTGGATAAAGCGTAGCTGCTACCGCTGCCGAGTGTGATTTGTAGTAATAATGAAAATTCTCTTTTCAGAATCAACCCAATAACATGTTGAAAACGTTATTGAACAAAACTATCCTTTCGCTGGATCATCCGTTCTCAAAGAATTTAGGAAAAAAGACATTTTCCATGATACTTTTGGGCATAGAGGCTCTCAATGTTAAAAGTGACATCTCGCTTCAGATAGTAATTCGTGATCTCTTCGATCAGTATATGTCACTTTTAATCACTTGCACCACCACCACCACCACCACCTCCACCTCCAACAATAACATAAACAACTTCAAAGTATCCGATTCATTGTTAAAGTGCTTCAGAGATGCAAAGTCAGATTTCTTGTGTCTAGTGTTTGAAATATTGATGTCGAACTTTTTTAGCATCTCCAGCGATAACACGATGCATAAACACTCTTACTTGGTAAGTAGCGCGTGTCTCGTGTTTCTTCAACAAATCTCACCGCGATTCCCAATTAAAGCGAAATGCTCTGAATATGCAGGTAATGATACTTCTACAAAGTCTGTTGAAAGGTGAAAGAAATTACGCGTGTTACGTAACAGAATATATTATTTCAATTTGTACACCTTATATTATTGGAGGCTACATGAAAGTTCACGATCATCATCCGCATAAGCGCCACGCCATCGATTTTATAAATAATGTCGTTAAGAACTCTTATTACAAAGAAAATCGTACTTTACAGTTGGTATCATCTTATTCTCTCAGTCCTTTTACAAATATGCTCCGACGAACATGTTTCGCGAAATTTACAATTTCAGGGAAAAGTTTAACAATGTCGTATCTGGTACCATTGGGAAATCACTAATAACGAATCAGCATAATACTTTCGAGTTTTTGCGATCGATTTTGTCGCTGAGAGCCGAAATGGTACAATTCTTATCGTCACAAATTGAACATACCTTGATCGAGTTGGAAAGGAATCGACGTCCGAACGCGGCATCTTTAAGGTAAGAACATGGCGAGAGCAACTGTTCTTCGCGAAGCTCTTCCGAGTATCGTAAATGTTCGTAAATTGAACTTTTACAGGTATTCCTGGAATCAACTTCAGTGTGCTATGAAAAACGTAAAAGGAAATCAGTAGTAAGTTTAAAAAATTTATTAATAATTAGTCGGTAATACCATGATGATACTTTGTTATTATGCTACAGAGCGATTATGTATACCTACTTATATAAACTGTATAAACGGATAGATGCCTGAAGAAGGTACATTTTATAAATTATTATACTCACCTAAAAAAAAAATTCTATAAACATAAAGCTATAAATGAAAAAGGGGAATTTAATGTTACATATGGTACAGACACGTTAATTATCAAGCTAGGAAGAAGAGCATACGCAACTTTGACCGATACATAAGGGAGAATTTCTGCTTCGGGAGGAAAAGATTGCATTTTACAAAACATGTAAAAAACAACACAGTCACTTCGCTCTCTCTCTCTCTCTCTCTCTCTCTCTCTCTCTCTCTCTCTCTCTCTCTCTCTCTCTCTCTCTCTCTCTCTCTCTCTCTCTCTCTCTCTCTCTCTCTCTCTCTCTCTCTCTCTCTCTCTCTCTCTCTCTCTCTCTCTCTCTCTCTCTCTCTCTCTCTCTCTCTCTCTCTCTCTCTCTATTTTCGATGCGAGTGTCTTGAACGATGATGTTTTAGCGAAGTAGTAGTCGTACTACCGGGAGGCGATCGTCATCCAATCAACTCGAGGCGTGATACGGCGCTACGCACGGCATTTCGCAAAGATTGCTCCGTACTGCTGCTCAGTAATGATTCGAGTCTTTCAACGTAACTGTCGATATTTTGTAACGTTGCGCCCTCGTTTGTGCCTGAAAGTAAAAGCAGGTCATCATTTCTTCCTGCAACGATTAAAAAGTTATCCCGTTCTTTATATAGGGAAATCCAACCTGGAAGGGGTATCGTCGCGAAGCAACCAGCTAATTGCGAACGAAGGGAATCCAAATGACGTTGTAGAGCTTGATTCGTCGTGCGTTGTTGATTTGTTTCAGATTCCAGGCGATTTACAGCTGCGTATAGACTATCTACGTGCCGTTGCAGAACAGCATTCTGAGCTTCGTAATCTGACGTAGCTTTTCTTAATTGCCTCAATTCCGTTTCACATGCTGCACCAATAATGGATTATTGTAAACACACGCGAAACCAATAAAATTGTGTAAATATTCTTTTATACACGAGTAGTATACGAGTCGCTGCTGTGTCGCTCGCTCACCTTTATTGTGATCCAGGAATTCTTCCGTAAAGATCGGTATGTCGAAGCCTGTAAAGTCGTTGTCCTTGTCCTGCTGAATGTCCTAACGACGAAACCAATATCAAAACGGTCGTAACGATAAATTAACTGGCGGACAATTAAAGCCGAGCGCCTTACATTTTGCTCGGAATTCATGTCGGTCCCGTTCCTTTCTTTCTTTTCGTGCTGCTTCTCGGACGACTGCTTTTCGCTGAACAAACGATACGCCTCCGTCTGTTTGTAGTCGCTAAATTCACGATTATAACGTTCTTTGTCCTGCTCGGCTGCATCGAGGTACTGCTGTTTCTGATCGGCGGGCAACGAACTCCACTCCGAGGCAAGGAGTTTGGTAATTTCGGCGAACGACAAGGTCGGGTTGTCGGTCCTCACTTTTTCTCTTCGGTCGTTTAAAAACCTACGTCGTAGGTAATTGGTTAAACGGTCGTCTTTTTACATCTTCCATACCTTTTTATCGTTGCATAAAGCCGTACCTGAAGTAGCCTGTGAGTGGCTGCTTTGGCGCCGTGGCATCCCTAGGAGGTTTCTTACGCTTCTTCGCTCTGTTAGTTGTATTAGTCGCGTTACTTCCAACGCCAGAAGCGATATTATTCTTTTTCATCCCATTGTCGCACGCAGAGTCTGGTACTTTATCCTCCCCACTTGCCGGTGACGACTTGTCTAACAAACGAGTCGTTATTATTAACAAGTAAAATGCTATTCTTTAAGATTAATGAAAGCGAAGTTACTAATATGTTCTTCGGTTTCTCCATTGAAAGTAGGCTGCTCTGGCCCACCATTACTTTCAGGCACATCATTAATCGGTGCGTTTTCGCTCATTTTCTCCAATATTTCGTTTCAGATAAACGCATAACCGACGATCCCTTCAGGCTGAAAATTATAACTGCATTATTTTGCCTGGAAGGTTATTTATACAAAGTGCAAGAGACCTGGACGGCTGATTGTGGCAAGATTTAATACTTCTTCTGATCAATATATATATATTTCTAATGAACCTAACGCGTAGGTTCGTTTAATTGATAACGCGATAGGTTAAACGACGAATATGTTGACAACACCACGCAACACCGTTGCAACTGACTGAATGCACATGAAACGTCGTACCCTTGTAAATCATGACCGGTGTTGCGCACGGCAACGTGTAGATACATGCGACCTGTGCTTTGAGAAGAAAAATTAATCTTTCATCGCAGAAATAACATATCCAGGGAAATACATAATCCTGAATAAAGTTGATTGGCACAAACACTAAAGCCGACTTCTCATGGAGCGGGATTCGAGTTGATTCGAGTTGATTCGAGTTGATTCGAATGACGCTAATTCAAATGTTGATGATTTTACCGCTGAATCGAAACCCGATAGATGGCCATCGGGGCGAATGAAAAGAGGCGTACTTGGCAAAGTCATCGGCGCACCAGCGCATTATCGTACTTGAAGCCCGCCTTCCCCGCCTTCCCCGCCTTCCCCGCCTTCCCCGCCTTCCCCGCCTTCCCCGCCTTCCCCGCCTTCCCCGCCTTTTAGCGCAACGTTCGCTAATCCTTTCAAAACGTTTGAAATCGTTTGAAATCGTTTCATCTTCGGCGGCGGGATTGATGCGTGAAAACTGATGACATAAGTAACATGGAAGTAAATGATCATTCGTTTATCCGTCAAAACAATAGCGGGTGAGAATCATTTATTAAAGTTCATCCAAGGTTTCTGTGCGCTGTTTAAATATAACGATTAAGAAATAAAATTGTATTCCTCCAGAATAACAGTGGCAGACTCGGTATGGAAGTTCATCAACAGCCCTATAATCGCAATCTTTTCCGACTTGAAGAATGCAACGGCGGAACAAATGCTGCGTTCCCTTCTGGAGTCTATTCTTAAGGGTTCTGCTACTCTGACTACAGTCTTGGTTCCCCCGTTCAGTAGCAATGGAATACAAGATGCTATAAGATGTCGTTACGCCGGTACGGAAGGCGACGAGTACGAGCGACGATCGGAATGTACCGATTTTGCTTATACCGTGTTGTATTTTCGTAGCTTTTACTACTTGGTTGTTCGGCGCAATGTTCTACGTAGTTGCAGAGCCATTGAGCAAGGAGATCCTAGTTAACGGTATAGAAATACAAGCTTGTATGCTTAGAATATTGTCCAGGCATCATGTCGCGATGTTCGAGACTATCAGTATCGAATATACGAATATTCTACAAGGTACGTAATCGCGACAAGACCGAATCTTTAGAAATTAATTGTTATGGATTTCAGAAATCTCAGAATTTTATAAGACAAACGGAGATGGGAAGGAAATGCTATTGGCCAAGTTCGATATAGAAAGAGATGTCGTTATAGAGAATTTGGATCTGCAAGCATTTCCTGTATCGATTAAGTATTCCGATGTACCGCTGGTACAAATCTCCATTCTAAAAGTAATATATCTATGTCTATGCTACGTCTTTGGGTTTTACGTCGACGCGATAAAAATTCCATCCCTCTTCAGATCGTTATGAAAACAGGAGTCACAGCTTGGAAGCAGGAAACGCTCTCGGATACGATACTAAAAGTTATCGTCGTATCCGTCCCGACTGTGAAGTTTACAGCTTTAAATGTTTGCGTAGAGTTAATGGAATTTTCTTTACTGAATAAGCAGGCAAGTATCCTCCAAGTAGATGTTATTAACTGTTCGCATCGATAATTGTATTTCTCCTTTGGGTTTCAAGGAACTCGACAGTTTGATCCTCCGTGTTCTCGAGACTGTCAAAGTAATTCCTACCTGGCTAGGCTCCAACGAGCTAGCGGGAAATGAGTTACACGAATTTACACGGACGCTTGTTCGATTCGTCCGGTTGTCGCCGATCCTTCCGAATAGTATCGAATTATGCTTTCAGGTGATCGATCTAATAGTTCGTGAATTAACGGGTAAGTTAACTGGACAACACGCATGGTTTTCGTTGCTTTCCTCGATGAACTTCAAATTGAATATTAACGTATAGGGTGCACCGCTAATCCGGAGGCTATAAAAATACTTAAAGAGGAAGCGTGTAACAAAATTAGACGTTACTTTGTCGGGGAACCAAGAATCTGCACTCTTCCCGAGGCAAACAAATTTATCTCGTGTTTCGAACATTGTCCGGTTCGTAACAGCTATGATTACACGACGATTCTGTCTACTTGGATTTTTATGCAATAATATCTTACAAGTATATAGCGACGATATGAAATTTTTTGCAGGACCTCATAATCATTTTTATGCATTGTATTTTAATTGACATTAAACGCAACGCTAGTACCGCTAGTAACTCGATCAGCGATGTCTGCGAATCATGGAGTTTACTGAAAAACGAATTAACATCCGCGACCCAAGTGGCAAAATTTCAGAGACTTATGCATATTTTGAAAGCCTCGCGTATCCTACAATGTTGGCTGAGAGAATTGAAATTGCAAACGAAATTGTATACAACTACCGACTTGGACGATATACTGAAGATACTTTTGCAGAATTTAAGTTCAGGGCACTGTCAGCAAAAGGAGATTATTTTTCAAAGCTGCATTCACATGATGGCGCACAATGAATCAAATAAACATTTAATTCAGAAGCTAATAACGTTGCCATTCGCGCAACATATTGAAATTCCTAAGGAAATCATGAATGATCACGTGAAAGAAGCTGCCGCGTCCCTTGACATTGCGACAATGTTAAAATGTCTTCAAGTCCTATGCGAATTTGGTAGTGGAATGGAGCGTTTAAAAGTATTAAACGCTTGTATATTAAACTGTGAAACTGAATTGGCTGTGGGGGCATTACTGTAAGTATCGTTCAGTACTGGAAAATTTACGCGCATTTTTACGTATAGAAAAATTTACAGGAACAGTGTTCTACTTCTAAACGATAGAGAAGTGAAATTGGAAGACATTTCGAACCATGTTCTCGAACCTGCCTTACATTCAAAGGAAGAAAGAGTTTGCGAAACGCTCGTAATTGTTTTGAGCAGATTAAGTTGTTACTTATCAGGATGTGCAGACTTCGTAAGGTAACTTTTTATCAATTACTTTGCTTTTCTTTTTTTTTTAAGATTAATCAAAGCGTTTTCCTCTGCACACAGAGCATCGGACAGCGGAAAATGGACGATACGATGCAAACGTTGCATCGACAGTACCGAGAGCAACGTCGATTCTAATGTCTACCATGTCTCGAACAAACACGATTCCGTCCTCGGTCGCTACATTAGTCGTTTATTATCTTCAGACTTTGTTTCAGTGCGTTTGCGCATTTCCGAAAATATTCTTTCCTTCTCGAATCACATAAAGTCGTTCAACGACAATGAAATGGCAAAAATATGGGTTTTATATGTGGAAGACGAGAATCCTGCGGTCCGTTTAAACATCGCTGCGGGGATCAATGGAATGCTGAGCAATAAGCTGCATCTGGTGGGAAAATCTGGTCGGATACCGGTAGAAAATGATGTGCCCGATTCTTTGGACGAATTTGTCGACTTACTAATAAACACTATAGCAAATTCTCTGTTGAAAGCTCTAAGAAGTTCCAATCATGCTCTGCACGATACTTTACTTGTCACGGCAAGAAATTGCGCGAGGTAAGACGAATACTACCAAGAATAGCACTCATCTTGCGTATAACATGTATAAATTGCTGTCTTATATACTTTTAGCGTTCCGCTGTATATAACTGAGAGGAGAATTTTGAATGTATTTCTCATTTCTATATTATATTCAACGTCATCTCCAGCAGCAGTGGCGTTTGCTACAACCGCATACCACGACATTGCGAAATTTTCAAACGTTTCCCCTAAAGTGTTGTACGTTCGATATAAAACGGATTTCCTGAGGGTATGCGGATGATAGTTGTACCAAGATTACAAAAAGTCCGAAAAAGTAGTTTCAAGTAAAATATGTTCCACCGATCGTTTTCAGCTCATAATGCAATGTGCAGTCCATAATTTTATAAATCACTCCTACAACATCGCCACATCGATACATCGCGTTGCAAAGTGTATTGGATACGAGGGATCGCGTCAATTATTACGCAAAGATGGTCATTACGCAGTCTGTTTTTTGCTTTCCTTCATTGTGGACGTGCCAAATGCGAAAGCTCTTCTCCGTGACATTGCCGAGTCAATCAGCATGGATGAGAAACAAATGCTAAAGGAATATTTCCCTGTACGTATATATAGAACGGACAATTTACCTAATTCTCTTAGTGTGACTGTTAGTTGGAACGATTCGTATGGTTTTGTTCAGCAAATTTGCAGCTACGCCTTCTTAAACATGTCTCTCGCGAGTGCTACGGAATGTTTAAGATTAGTGTCAAGAATCACCCAGACGAATTTATCACTCCTGACTAGGCAGTCGTTCATGGTAATGGAAATTTGCAGCTACAGTATTATTGAAATTCAATTCTAACACTTTCTCTAAACATACGATCGATAGGGTATATTCGAAGAACTGATGTTGCACTTTCACGAATCCCCGGAGAAGATTGTTGGATTGTTAAAAATTATATCCGACTATGACAGTAGCTCGGAGAAGAATTTCATTACACAGAAAGGAATCGTAAGCCTGCACCTTCGTGCCTATGCTCTTCTACAAAAGAAGCGTGAAATTTTGAGAAAAGTACATTAGATTCCCCGATACTTTCAGGAATCTTATTTGAATCTACGTTTACACGGTATACTAGTAAACTTTGATATAAAACTCGGGTCGAAATCAGACGAGCATACACAGCAATCCGCGCTTGCCTCGTTAGCTGCGCTAATGAGGTATATGGGTGCAGAATATTTGACACCATTGCGGTACAAGATCCTAGCAACATTGCGAACTTCGCTTGGGTTTAAGAGACCAGGATTTGGGCTTCTCATATGCGATGCATGGAATGCATTCGTTCACAAGTATGCGAAACAGCGATTGATGCAAGTGATAGGGCTTAAAAAGGTGTAACTGTTTTCTTATTCAACGTTTCAGCATCGACATTAAGGAGCTCGGTCCACTATTGCCAACGATATGCGTATCATTAATATCATTACTGAAAGTTTATCCGCAAAAAATAATTCCCATGTTGAGGTTCCTTATGATTGAGTGCAACGAAGAAAATTCTGATCACATTGCGGAATTGTTCTTTATAGACGATATAGAAGTTCCCAATGAGATTTCCAATATAATTAAAGCGCGTATTTTGCAAGCCAGGTACATGGAAAACATTTTCCGTTGTATCTGTTTTAATATTGTCACCGTACTGAGAGGTATGCTAAACAATTTCAGGCCCAAAAGTTTCGAAGCAAATTTAGAGCTGTGGCTGAAACGGATTACTCACGAAACGGACGAAGTGAGAGTCAAAGCTCTGATGTATTTGCAAAAGTTTCTCGCGGAACATCGTAGCCAACTGAACGAAATGATCTTGAGTGAAACGGACATTCATCCGCTGATCGTTGATGTACGAGATTGCCCTTTTTCGAAATATGACGAATATACCAATAACGTACGGCATATAATGATCAGGATTAATCTTTCAGTTACTAGATACATTGTTAATTGGGTGTCAGCACAAGGATGAATTCATCCGCTTACTGTACGGAGAGTGCTTGGGAGAATTGGGTGCCATCGAACCAAGCCTTCTTCCTCGCAGAATTATCTCTAGAGGTATGCAACTAAATAATTACTTCGTCATCTGTGCTATATTCTGCATGCTATCAAACGCTTCTACGTTTTGTAGATGACAGTAGGTTTATCCCCGACGTGAATGAAGAATTTGCCCGTGCCATGTTGTTCGAACATGTAGGCGCATTTCAAATGCAAAAGAGTAGCCAGAGCATGGACTGCTTCTCACTTGCCATCCAAGTACGCGATAGAATGCTCTACGGACGCCTTGTACGAGCCTGTATAGATTCAAACGCAGAATATGATTTCAGGAAATCTTGAAAGCGTACGATATTTCACCTCAAGGGAAAAATAGTAATCTATGGAATAATCTACCATTGACTGTCAAGCAGATTATCTCTCCCTTTTTGACCTCGCATTACAAGATAGCGGCCGTCAGCGACGACAAAAAGTTTCCTCGTCCCATTTACGGGTATATAAGAACTTCGGACATGGTATTTCGCGAGTCCTACTCGCCCAACGTGTATATACTTTATTTTGCAGTTCCGAAGCTGGCTCCTCGGTTGAAAATTGGGCCTTTAATTGGCTTTGCAGCATGCTTCGCAATATTCAGGATGAAACGCTTAATAGCGTATTACGTGCGTGTAAATTAGCACTCAAGCGAGACATAAAAATACTAACATTCTGTTTGCCCCATGTTGTGTGTAAGTAGTAATATCCCAACATCGTTAACGAATCCTCTGGCGACGCACGTATCATACGTGCCTTTACCGTGCATTTTCCATTCACCAGCGTACATAATAACCAATGGCACGGAAGAAGAACACGCCGCGATACGAGAAGAAATGTTGACGATAATCGATGTCAGGAAGAAACCTAAGCTCGATTCTGAGTTATCGCGCCATCGACCGCTCAGGCATGGACATTGCGCGAAGGCAGACGACGCGAGAATCTCCGAAGAAACCAGACGCACGCGTTGTGCACAGGTACTTGTATAAATCCGGCAACATCGCGATTCCTGCCACCAGTCGACGAATAATTTGTTTTCCAATTTTTCCGCAGATCGTATTTTCGGTATTGGATCACTTGCAGAGATGGCTTTGGGAGCAACGATTAAATCGCAACTACAAGTACGAAGCGGTGAAACGTGAGTCTTTTAATCGGAATTACCAACAGCGGAAGATGTATCGATGAATTCTAACGCATATATAGATATCCTTTTCATGCCCGTTTAGAGTTTTGCGAGAAACTGGATAAATTAGTAGTGGCCGAAGGTTGTTATCAGTCCCGAGAATATCATCGAGCGCTAATGTATTTAGAGCAGCACATGGATTCCTCTAATAAAGGATTATCAGAAGCACTGGAGGGTGGATTGCTGGCTGTAAGTAAGCCAAGCTCTGGTAGATCGATGTAAATTTAAAAAGACAGCTTTCCGTCTAGAAAATCTATGCGCAACTGGACGAACCAGATGGTATATCTGGTATACTAGCTAGCCAGGATCAAACTCCCACGGTTCAGCAATTGGTTCTGGCTCACGAAGTTAATGGACAGCTTCAGGTACAACGTAACAGATAGCGTAACGTATCTTTCAGCGTACCAACAATCGGTATGTGCACTGCACAGATTTAAAACTTTTGCAAAACATGTAGGACGCGGCTACGTGTTACGAAAGGCTGGCGCAGAAGAAAGCTTTCAAGCACACATATTTACAAGGCATGATCCAGTGTTACCTTGACCTTGATCAGCCTTTCACAGCCAAACATATCACCGAAGGGGTTTTAAACAGCAGGTAATTAGACGCAGATACCGATTTAATAATACATTACAAAATCGCGTATCCTAGGCCAGAGCTAGAGCCACTGATAATCGAAAACGAGCCCTTTTGGAGACTGGCTCATTTTACTGGACTTGATGATACTTTGCAAAAGAATATAAAGCATAGGCTGCTCGAGGACCTGAAGAATGGTGCACGACCAGACTTGCTGTCGTTGAAGAAGAATCTAGTGTCGTTGCTGAAAGATGCTTCGCGCCCAGGAGCTTATCAGCAATGTTACTCGTACATTATGAAGTAAGCGAAGATTGGTTGTCTTCGAAGCTGAAGACTGTTGCGACCAAATTTTTCACGCGACTTTTTCCATGACAAACAGGCTACACATCTTGAATGAGTTTGACAAAGCAGTTTCTACGATGCTGACTAGCGTGGAGCAGCTACCAATGATATTCGAAGAGTGGGAAGAACGTGGCCAACTTGTCAGAGCTTCCCGTGGAGTGGAATTTGTATTGAGTATGCGCAGAGCCTCGTTGGATTTAGCAGTTCAGTTGCAGAAAGCGACGAACGACACGGAAAACTCTGTACTTGCACAGGAAATTGGCAAGATTTGGCTTAAAAGTGCCAAAATTGCTAGAAAGTATGCGCCTATCTTCTTACAAATACTAACGATTACCCATACCCATTTTATTACGTGCTGAAACCAAGTGATTTGATTTTCGCCGCCAGGAGGGGACTGCATCAGCAAGCCTATATGTATACCTTGTCAGCCAGCGATTCGTGCCCGCCGCAACAACTTTACATAGAACAAGCTCAGTTGTATTGGCAAAAGGGCTGCCAGGAAGATGCTTTCACGACGTTGAAGCGATCTTTTTCCAACTGCTTTCAACCAGCTCAATATTACAAATCTTTGCCATCGGGGGAATGCTTGGAAGAGAGGAAACAATGCGCCAAGGTGTGCTCGCGATAGAAGAAGAATTAGTCGAGAGGCGATATTAATTAATAACGCCCGCTTTCAGGCGAAGCTTCTGTACGCAAAGTACAACGACGAAACAGTTAACGTGGACACCGATGCCAACATCATCAATTACAAGGAAGCTATCGAAGTTTGGAGAGAGTGGGAGAAGAGCTTGCTTCTCTGTGCACAGTACTATGAATCTATCATCGATAGGATGACCGACGAAGAGAAGGACAGTAAAGGACGGTAAGCAGCGGTAATGGAGTACGTTTAATGGAAACAATCACATTGGAGTGTACGATATTCTTAGAGACTTGCAAGTGCACACAATGAACTACTATGGGAAGTCGCTTCAATATGGCTGCAAGTACATTCATCAATCTATACCAAGAATGTTAACTATATGGTTGGACTTTGCTTCCCGCGTGACATCTCGAACTAGCTTTTCCGGAAATCAAGAACTTACGAAACTCAGTAAAGACGCTTTACTCAAAATGACGAAAATCATGGGTGAGTCAGGTTAAACAGAGACCGAATGGAATTTTGCAATTGAAGGATTAACGATAATATCGTTCTTTCGCGGTGCAGAAGTATACCAAGAAAGGCTGCCGATCTTTATGTGGCTGACAGCGTTCAGCCAGCTTGTATCCAGAATTTGCCATCCTTCGTCAGAAGTGCAAAACACCATCTGTGGAATAGTAGTGAAGCTAATTCGCGTTTATCCCCAACATTGCTTGTGGATGATGGCATCGGTTATCAATGTGAGTGCTTAAACAGTTAGCAATTTCAATATAGATTCTGACTCGAGACCCCTTCTCACCCTCAGTCTTCGTATCCGGCACGCCAGAGACGCTGCCAAGAGATTCTGAATAATGCCAAGCTCAAGTCGCCAGAGATGATGAAACTTGTCAAAGATTTTCACAAACTATGGGAGAGACTGATTGAACTGTCCAACAAAGCAATTCCGGATGTAAGTTCATAGAATATTGCAGCGAAAACAAATGTTAAGTGCATCGATGATTTTGTAACAGGGTATCACGAATACTACGGTGCACCAATTGTCGCGCAATCTTCCTCGTTTGCTTGCGAGCAAAGAATTCAGTTCAATTATGATGCCGACCACCAAGTTCAGACAGCTCCATTTACCGTCCAAAGGTGTATCGTTGGAGAATCATAATCCATTCTCCGCGTACGTATAGGATTGCTGCGTATAGCTTGTCTGTTCCAAATAATACAACGCTGTTCTTTCATATATACAGTAACTGGGTTCATATATCGGGGATAGAAGACACCGTAGCCATTATGCCATCCCTTCAAAGACCACGGCGCATTGCTTTAAGAGGATCGGATGGTAAGCAGTATCTTTTCATGTGCAAGCCAAGGGACGATTTGCGAAGGGATTTCAGGCTAATGGAATTCAACGACATCGTAAATAAATATCTTCAAAATGATCCGGAATCGCGCCAAAGAAGATTGTATATCCGAACATACGTAAGCGTTCAAAAAATATGTTGGATAAAATGCTACTACCCAATGCAATCCACGTTGTAAACATTACAGAGCGTTGTGCCTTTAAACGAGGAATGCGGTCTGATAGAGTGGGTACCGAATCTGGTCGGTTTCAGACCTATTATAATAAATTTGTACAAAGAAAGAGGCATTGGAGTGTCAACTAGAGAACTCAGGAGTATGTTGTGCGGTAAGTAGAGGGATAGTAACATACTACAACAAGAGGACTTAGGTACTTGTTGCTTCTCAGCGTTGAAAGATCCACTGGAGAAGAAGAGGAGGGTGTTCTTAGAGCAACTCCTGCCGAGGCATCCTTCCGTTCTTGGAGACTGGTTCCGCCTTACGTTCCCTGACCCATATGGATGGTAAGCCTCTGCAAATAGAATCGAAATATTTTCTTTAAGAATACAACACTCGTGAAGAAGAGCTTTGACGATAGGTACGAAGCACGTACTGCGTACATTAGAACTACAGCGGTGATGTCCATGGTAGGGTACATCCTTGGTCTCGGAGATCGGCATGGAGAGAATATACTGTTTGACTCTAAATGTGGGGATTGCGTGCACGTGGATTTCAATTGTTTGTTTAACAGGGTACTTATGAAAAGCAATTCTAAATCTACCGATTCCTTTTATTAAATGCCATGTCTAGTTAAACAGAATGTCAGCTGAACGGTATATATTTACCAGCCAGTTCTCTATAAAATGAAATCTTAATTATCACACAGGGGGAGCTGTTTGACTGGCCAGAAAGAGTACCGTTTCGTTTAACGCGTAACATGGTAGACGCTATGGGGACGTTAAAAACTGAAGGGCCGTTTAGGCGTGCTTGCGAGATAACTATGAGGGTTCTTCGGCAACAGTGTAGCACATTGCTGAGTATGCTCACTCCATTTGTGTACGACCCACTTGTAAGCTGGAATAAAAATCAAATCACCGACGGCGGCGAGAAAACGAATGAGAAGGTAAGGTCTACGATGTACGGTGACGTAACGATGAATGTAATAATGAATATTTCAGGCCGTCGAGCACATAAAGAATATTGAACAACGACTCAAGGGACTTATTCGATCGCACGGGAAAAAACTAGAGAATATCGCCTTAAATCTCAGCGTCGAGGGGCAAACTAATAATCTCATTCTAGAAGCAACGAACATAGATAATCTTTGCCAAATGTACTTTGGCTGGGGTGGATATATGTAACGATCAGTGCTACAATCTGTGAAATACCTGATATACTTCGTTACTCGTACGATCCTTGAGTTCTAAGCTTCTGCGCCGAAGCTTCGAAGCATCATAAAGTACGATAGCGCAGTACTGAGTGTCTGCGAATGTGGGTGGATAAAGTAATTGTTTCATAATCAGCCAAGTACCATGTAACGACGTTTTATATATACATACATATATATATATTTTTTTTTTTTACCGAACTGAAGTTTTCTAAATGCATCACATATATTTTTCCCGCTGTAATGCAACTGGGCGTCTGAGAGCGTAACATGATCATGCACGCTTCGGTCTTAATGCGAGCTTGCGGTTCGTACCACTGCGTAGAGTATACAGCTCTACTTATACCAGAACTCTGCCGTAATAAGGATATAGTTTCAAATTCAATGCTTGTATCATAAGACAGTAGAGTTCTTTTATGAGATTCTTTACCTGCGAGATTAAAATATCTCCAGGGAAACAGAATAGCAATAGTTGGGAAAGTGCCATCACCAAATGAGAGGAGTATTTTATTACTTTCGATTGTTCCATTAACGTCTGCAATTAAAGAATGTACGACAGACGTTGTATTATTGTATAACACCCTGTGTCCCGTTCTGATTTGTGGAACTTTTAAGATCGCGCTTACCGTGGAAACTTGAAATCCGACGAAACAAAGTAACAGACTGCTAGCCACAGTTTGTAAAAAGAGCATTAAATGAAAATTCTTTTCCATATTGTCGCAGAACCTGGATTTCATTCGAGCAGATGAGATAACACCGAAACTCATTTATGTACATTAAATTTATTTACCAAAGAATTACTTGATGATGCTTAATTGCGCGTTCCATTTGAATCTTTAGATTACTACTTCCCTGTAATATATGAGATTTTTAGAAAGGACGCTGCGGCGGCTCGTCTGATGAATATTTTTTTTTGTACGTACACGGTCAACACCCGAATTGAGTTGCTTCAAATTTTCTTCAAGTATCTCGAAATGTCCACAAGTGTGGAGCAAAGCGGTAGCAATTAAGGTGTCGGTTGCAAGAATCATAAGACCACACATACTAGTTGCCAACATTTGAGATACATAAACGATCTATGTACAGATTAAATTGAAAATTGTAACGTCATACTAACGAATTAAACTATCGGCGAATACTAAGTACTACCTCGTAGAAGGGAAAGTTGTAAAAAGCCAAAGGATACCATGCAACGAATGGAAAATTCTTTGTAGTAAGATTATTCGCCGAAGCTTGATTTGCCGTAATAAGCATTTCGATGGTAGGCAAACTGAAGAAGAATAATAATGCATTCGAGATTAAAAACAAGTAACCCTTTGTGATGTTTTTAGCGTATCTGAAAAGATACGAAGCTCGGTTTATATTTAAAATGCATTAAATGGTATTCGTCTCGACGCTAATGATTATTTACGTTGCATATCCTTGTAGATTCTTGAAAACGTCAGCTTGAACTATTCCCCAATAATCTATTAACATGAAATCGATCAAGACTTCCAGATTCTTTCTATTAAAAATCCAAATCAACGATTTAAGTATAGCGAGTGAAATCGTAAGTAATACTGAACTAGGAGAGACGAAGGAGTTGACGATTAGTTTGTTTCTATTCCCATTCAACTTTAAACACTTATACTCTATGCGCGTTCAAACCTTGTTTCCAAAATAATGTTTAAATCCTCCAAATTATTGTAGATTTGTGCGATTAGCGGTATGACAATAAGTATAATAGCACCGATGCATGTAATATATCTTACAATATTTATTGGATAAAGTCCAACAAACTTTAAAACTTCTTGATTGATAGACATGTAAGTTTCAATATTCATTATATTTGTGTCGCGAACTTTGATAAAAAAAAAAAAAGGAGAAGTTGACACAATGGAGCAGTATATTTTGACTATACACTTGTTACAACTGCAATGAATATATTCTCAGAAAACAGCGTTAGACTTTTAGCGTTAGACAAAATCAATAGTCCGAATGACTGGTAGTTTGTCGGACAATTTGGACTTTGTTCCTATATCAGACTGATTTCACTGCAGCATAAATAGTTAAAGACATAACGATGCATCAGCTTTGTGGAATATTCTATGCTTTGATCTTGTGCCGAAGTGTTTAAGAAAGAGGGTAAATAAGTACATAGCTGTACATAAACCGCTCATTTCCCGAGTATCGTAGCTCATTAAATGTGTTTAGTGTAATGAAAGGTTTCTTTTGAAGTCGGAGCTTTTATTCATACATTATTTGCACGACATGATTCTACCGCGGAACACTTCCACGCTGGATGACAAGAAAGATGTGCTTTGAACAGAAAACTATACTTTGCTGCCGTACCCGCGAGAGCAGAGCAGTCTAACATTCCAAGTAACAGTCCAACTTCGGAGGTGAATATACGTGACATAGGATCGTTAAGAAACAGCATAATTTAGTCGCAAGTTTTTATAAAAATTTTAATACAACTTTTTATACACTATTAATTATAAAGTTTTATTGCGTTTACGTGGTGCACTGATAATAAATAAAACTCCCACTTTTGACTGCATATTTTACAAGTCATTATTGAATATCACGTATAAGTAAAATATACTTATCCACGTTTCAGGCGAATATTCAAAACACGCGTGTCTTAAAGAAATGTCAGAAGAAATGATACCCATCGCTCATTGTTACGTACAGCGTTCGATTTGTTTGAATGTAATGCACAGTGTATTCGTTCATGACCGTTTACTTAAGAAAAGATCGTCGAAGATCGGCGTTTGTACAATTATCGATAGTATTATTAGCTGAAGATAAATGAAAATAACTTGATAGTTTAAGGACATTTCCGTTCTACTTGGCTCTTTCCACTTTCCTCGTACTCCTGACTTGAGATCCACATTTGCTGGAAGGTACCAATCGAGGCCAAAATAGACCCGCCGATCCAAGCCCCAAATCGTCGCTCGGCACATCCATTTACGCTAATCAATTTCAACCTCATGCTAGACGGTATTCTCGTAGACAGATCTCTGTTTAAACGCTCCGGGAATCCCTAGGCGTCGTATTACAAACAATGTGAATAAAGTCGCGCAACGTGTCTTCGAAAGTCGCGCGCGGCCGTTAATACCGACTAAGCTATTTTACCTGAATAAAGGAATTACCACCGGTAACAACGACGCTTCCATAAAGCGCTGGCCTCACGTCGACGTCGCACATGCCCACGCTGGTCTGTACGATGTGTCCTACGCCTAGCATAGTATTACCAACCATACCGCCACGCATTTGTACCATGCTCGGATCGAAAAGTGCTTCTGGCATACGAAATCTTTCGCTCCCAAAATCCTTAAAATATATTTTATTAACGACCCGTCAAGCATCGACACGCGATAAAAGATCAGGCGTACGCGCGCGTGCTACTTCCAAGTACCTGATGATATCCAGTGGGAAACTCGTATTGGACCGCAGGAATCGTGGAAACTATTTTTTCGTCGTACGGAGATTCCGATACCTGTAGCACCGTAGCTTGGAAATCTTGGATCAGTTTTTTCACCATGTAGTTATGCCAGGATTTAGTAACCTCGGGCAAGCCCTTCTTTTTTACCCACCTCGGTTTGTCGTGATCCTTAACGACTTCTTTGCTACCCACCATGTAAGAGGGAGACAGGTCGATGTCGTTGTCCTGTTATTTAAAGCGCACGATTAGTCTGTTGTTATACCGCTATAAAATAGTATTTCGACTAGCATATCTGTACCTGAAGAAACTGTCTACACTGCATAGTTATGTAGTCTCCCCCGAGCGGGGACTTAACTATCGCCTGCGTCAATACGAAACCGTCTTGAACCGGCACGGCGGAAGTATGCGTCGCGCCGCTATCGACGACGATGCCAGTTGCTCTGCCATTTGCAAAAGCAGCAAGAACCGCGTTCTTCACCAGGAAATATGCTGGCACGTTATATTTCTCGAACATTAGTTCGGTCAGCCTTTCCCTTTTACTGCGCACGTTCCATGGCGATTCGGAGAACAGCACTGGGTGATACTCCGCGTCCGACTGAATTACTTTAGAGTAAGTGTAATCTAATACCTGTTACAGGATGCACGATTGTAGTCGATGCTCGCGCGACCGGAAGAACTTGAAGCTTATTCGGAGACTATTCGGTCCCGTACGTTAACGATACCTTTTCAAAATGATCCCAATCCTCGATCATGCCATCCTTCATGTAACTAACAACTTCCATATTCTTTCGTGGGACGTGAAGTATGGTAGTGTCGATGTAATACTTGGTCCCAGACTGCGTAACGTTATTATCTGGCTTTTTATCATCGATGTCCATGGGTTCGGTTTTCGTCGCTGTACAATTGCCATCTTCCCCTATACCCACGACAGCTGGGATCTCGGCTTTCGGAGTGTCCTCCTGGGCATAGCCAACTCTCAAAGAATGATGGCCCAAGTCAAACACCAAAGCACCGATTTCATCTCCCCCGTAAAGCATGCCTCCTGACATTCTGCTGGTTTCGAAAATATCTACGACAACAATAGGATCGTCTGTATCGACGAGTTCTCCCTTCTCGGCGGCAAAGAATAATGCAAAAACCAACTTTTGTCATAGAACCGACACAAATGCTAAATTAACCACACATAAGCCGGAACAGCAACAATTCCAACCGAATCAAAAGGATAGAAGAACGTTCCTATTTTGATTTCACGACTCACCGTAACTTCTCTACAAAAATAACACAATGAAACGACAAAAATATATGGTACTTGACGGCTACATTAACGTTTATTTATGTATTTTTTTTTTTTAATACAACAGAAACATAACCTCAACTTGGAAAGACGCTTGGTGCCGCCACCATGGAATCAACGATATATAGGTTAACAAGCTATTCGACAGAATTGCACATACCCTGAGAAAGATGTTGGAACGAAAAGCTTTGGACCTACGTAATACAGGTAGTATTGTCCCTCCGCGATTCGAAGAATAACGTCGATCGCGTAAACGAACCAAATCCATATCCCAAAATTCTCTTATATACGAACGCTAAACGAACGATTCGATTGATCGGGGCGAAAACATTTCGCAAGGAATAAGAGCAACTACTCCTCCAGCTTCAATTTATATCTATAAACAAATTTATCATCGAATAAAGATTGCCATCTCCATTTCTCTTTCAAAATATACTTAATGGAAAGAGCTGTCGAAGCATCAAGGAACATTCAAACCACCTGCCAATACCGCGGGCTCGCCTCGGCGGCGCTATGATCGCGAGGTGGTACAAAATGGCGGCGAGAGTCAGATCGTCGAGAGGCTCGAGACAATGCGGAGGTGTATAGCCGTCCTTTAGCCATGTTCTATCGCCGAGTTCGCGACAGTGCTGTGCGAGAATGAGATTTACGGATGTAAGACTCGATCTGTCGTTTCACGGACGACGGTGAGTCAAAGGGATTTGGCATGTATTCGTTCAGCAGGACATTGTATGCTTGTGCAGCGATCGCGTGAAGAAATAACGCTGGGTTTTCGTACGCGTCGGAGTCTGTGACACCCGCTGGCCCAATGGAGCCGCGTATTCTCGCTGTCCCGTTGGCTTTGTTGACATTCGTCGTACTGGGTAAGTCCGATATATGCCCACCACGAACGCACATTCCCTAACGTTACTTCCCCCCTGAGCGATCGTACCTTTGCGTATTACCCCTCAGAAATGCCCCTCTCTGCATCGGAAATTTGTTTAAATCGCAGGTGCTCGTGCGTCTTGATAGAGAAAATGTAGTATCTGCGCAGGACGGCATTGTCATTCGCGTATATACCGTAAAAACACGCCTTCTCGCCGATTGCTACAGATAA
Organism: Andrena hattorfiana; assembly: GCA_944738655.2. Lineage (NCBI taxonomy): Eukaryota > Metazoa > Arthropoda > Insecta > Hymenoptera > Andrenidae > Andrena > Andrena hattorfiana. The sequence continues at coordinate 43,331,115 of OX122894.2, read as the reverse complement.
GAGCGTGAAATGGGATTTTTTTCTCGCGCTCTATCCGGTGTTTTATCGATGAACGTGGAAACGGGGGACATCGTCGCGTATCGCGGTTCACGGTTGCCACTGTTTGCATCTGGTCTGATCGTAGCAGTAGGCAAATATTTACGAGGCCGTTCCGCGATTTTCTGTTTGCTGATCTCTTAACGCTCGACGCGAGATTACACCACCACGGAGAACCGTTCACGACGCCCCGGTGCCCCGACGATTTCTCATCTGGCCGCTGTGCGGCCGCGAGAAATAAGTACCTGATTGATTTTTCGTGACCAGAAGCCACGCGTCGGAGTTATCAGGACTCGGCGGGGGCATTCCGTTAATTCTCGAAAAGTTACAAACCCACGGATCGCAGAAATGGAAACTGTACCTCTATTCGTTACGCGTAATATACTTTTATAACCTGCAACTATTATGCAAGTGGTTGTTTCATTAAACCCTTTACCACCGTTACGACTTTCAATTAAATAATGAGCCGTTTCACGATCGGGACTCTGCATACCGAAGCAGGCGAACGACACAATGCGAACAAAGAATCGTAAACGAATCTGGCCGATTTCCTGTACCCGAGAATCTTAAGATATGACTGCCAGGAGAAAGATGTCGTTAGATACGATGTTAAGGGTACGATATTGTGCACCTTTTGTATGGAATCTGGTGCCTCGAATTATTTTCGGGAATCAAGTTGAGAAGCACTGGGGCACGGACGACTATTATTGATGCAGAGAAGGTTATGTCGTCGTATAAGGGGGCGATTCGGGGTTTACATATTTCCGATTGCAACGATCTGAACGGAGACACATCCCTTGGCAATACTCCCGCAATAACGAGGGCGGAATAGGTCCCCTGATAAAAGTAACGATGAGTTGGGAGAGGTTTCCAAGGCAAGCCTAGAGACGGACAGCGCATTGTTCTGCTGGCCCGCAGCATACCTACTTACTACACGTACGCGAATACATATAAAAATCCTACCACCGTCCATTCACAGCAGATTCATTTTAAAAGCGGTTGCACTACCAGAAGCATTCGCGTTAAACGCTGCAGTAAAAGTATTCCGACAATGCGGCAAGCCTCTCCTAGCGATTTTATCGCGATAGAAAATGCATCTACTAAACGTCCACTGTCGTTGCGTCAATCGCAACCAGTACCAGCAACGGCCTACGTTAAAAATTCAATCTATCTTCGCTGATCGACTCGCCGGTATTTACGACTGGTTTTCCGCGAGTATCATCCCCCTTATTATTCTTGTTATTTGCTTTCCATTATTACAATATACGCCCGTGTATAGTTAGATATAAAGATCCATTTCCGGCTCATCGCGGTGGCGAGGCGTTCGAACAATGAGAGGGTGGGGGGGGGGGGGGGGGTCTTAAAAGGGTGCGTTCTTCAAATAAACCAGTTAGCTTTGTCTGCCGAGATATAGCTCTCTACCGACGCGCAGCACACTCTGCAGAACAATTATGGGGCCCGTGCAAACAGAACATGATGAGTTCAACACCGACGTCAACCCCCGTCGATTTCAGTTCATCGATCTCTCGTTGAACGTACTCAAGTAGTAGGTATATGTATACCGTTTAAATCGAGACGAGCGAGTAGAAATGGAAACAGAGATTTTCGCGCACTCGAGTACCGGTTGCGCGCGAAACGTGCTCGTATAAGGGCTCGCCGGTGATGTAGATTCGACACATGGAAGATGTACGCTAGCGTTGGTACTGTTGGTAGTCCAAATACGGGGACGATCGTGCGACACGAGCGCGTCCAAATGCGATCCATGTAAAGTGGTATTTACAAACGTGTGTACCCGGGACCGATGTCGTAACGACACCTTAATGGTCAGCGCCCACGCAGCGTACGCGCGTGCATATTGATGTATAGGGTGATTTACCTGAGACACTCTCTGCATCTAAAACGAAATCGATCGCCGATTGACCCTCCCGCGACGTGGCCAGATCTCCTGAATTTTTATATCCACTGCTTGGAAACGTACAGATTTTCTAAAGGGAGGAGAGGAAAGGTGTTTCAGTTCACGCTGCCCCCCCCCCCCCCAGAGTTTGGTAAATCTGGTCACATTACTCTTTCTGTATCTGACAAAGGAATCACGTTCGCTTAAAGTCGTTGCGTCACAGCAGTAATTCCATTACCGCGCGATACCGTCGTGTGTGTTATCCTTTCAAGGCAGTACATCGTTTCCCCGATTCTCGTCTTCTTTGGACGTGTTTCGCGGAACAGTTGTACCTCCTTGAACGGAAGTAACAGTCACGGTACGGAGAAGTATAAGAGGGAGAAGGACAGAAGAAGAAACCCGGTTCGAGGAATTCATTTATCGATCGCTAAAGTCGGGCCTAGATTTTGCCGCCCCCCCCCCCCCTCCCCCCCTTCGGTGGTGACTTTCCCTGTATCTATAAACGGTTGCTCTCTGCGATCCCCCAACTGTCGCGAGCGATTAATTGATTCTCTCGCAGGGACGGGGGGGTCGTAATATCCTTCACCCTCGTCCCCATGCTGTATCGGTATTTATGCGCGCACCCCGTAGATCCGTGGTGGCGCGTGTGGTGTTGTACGTACCTTGCCTTCCTTCACGGTCTGTTCGTCACATGTCGAGTACTTTTACCGCGCGTTTTTCAACATTCTCCCTCTCCTTCCACCGCGGGCATGCAAACTCGCCCCGCGAATTAATCCACGTCTGCGAAAAAATTCCCTGGATTTATTATCGCGTGGAAATATCGGGGACGAAGGGACGAGCGCAGGCTGGGAACAGGAAACGAAATGAACACCACTACCCAGCTAGTAACATGGTGTTTGCCATTTTTCGGGCGGGCAGTTTAAAAGAAATAAAATAAAAAAAGGATGAAAAGTCACGGTTACCGATAGAAGAGGGTGAAAGTATGTCGGGGCTTTCTAAGCATTTTTGCGGCAGCGTAATCGTTCCACGAGCATCGAGAAAACACCTCGCGAAACGATTCCCGCATCGATCGTGTGAACCTTATCTGTAGGAAATTATCCGATACATTTAGCTCGTCCTAGATAGCAACTTCAAGACTCGCTGTAAGTTTGTACATGATACTTTCGTCCCCCCCCCCCCTCTCTCTCTCTCTTCCGCTCCCGTTATGCTACTATAAACAAGATGTATGAAGCAATGTCATGAGAGACACCCTATGTACAAGGTGTTGTTGAGCTGTGTAATCGATGGTGCATCGAAACGAGGGATGATTCTTTATTACGCAGAAATGAGTAAAGAATGCGCGATAAAGTTTTGCCGGGCACCGGTGCCCCGATCTTTTCACGAAGCACAGCCCCGGTCGAAATGTTCGATGGCTGCCGAAACCGAAGCTCCGCGCAGGCAAGCTTGATTGTACATTTCGAGGGATCGGCCCGTTTCAGTTGCACGATGAATTACTGGACGCTCTGTATGTAATACGGTGCAGCAGTGGTTGTTTCCGCGACAGATTTACCTCGCGCGTACGCCGCAATGGTTCTCCTCTTGATCTATTTCGGTATGCCGTGCGGTAGGTTGTCGCCCGCACTCATAAATCAAATAGTCAGACGGCAAACGGTTTATTTTCTTGAGAATGCAGCTTCGTGGCGCTATAGGGCGCGAAATTTCGCACGTTCCATCCCCCCGTCTCTCCTTCCCTATCTTTTTATTTATCGACGTTTAACTTCGCGCGTCCCTCCACGGCCATTAGAGAGCAGAACGGAACTGAAGCGTGTGACGATTTTTTCGTAGGTAAAGATTCGAGAATCGCAAGCACGAATCTATCGATATATTTTCGATTGATCCGCGTGAAGTGCTTGTGGCAAAAAAATGGCGGTAAAAATTCAAACGATTATCAGACACGCGATATCGAGAAGCAACGAGATTTGTCCGAGTTGCGAAGGAAATATACCCGGCGAAAGAGAATAATTATCTCTCTACGTGTCGATCGTCGAAGACGTGTTTTGCTCGTTCGCGAAGGTTGCACGGAAAGGTGACAGACCACCGTGAGCAGCGTGAAACTGTAACCCAATAACCGTAGACAGTGTCTCTCAATTTTCTGGAGGTGTCGATTGCATTAGTCGATCCATTGGCGATCGGACGCGACGGCCCGATGCCGAATGCGCGTACTCTCCGATTTCCCGCCAAAAATGGATACGTGGTCTCGTATTCGACCATCGCTCTTCGAGGCCTCCATTTCTTCTCTTCAGCGTAAGTTTCGATGGGCACGCGGGATTTTTTTATACGCTCCCCGTTCGTATTGAATTTCTTGGCGCTTTTGTAACGGTTTTTGCGGTGTGCCCCGGGGTCTAGAGGCGAAGGATTTCTACCGGAAGATTGTTAGCCCGGGAAGATATCCATAATTGTCTGCATATAATGCGTATCTCTTTCACGGGGGGAGTCTTAAGAATTTCTTGAAAAGAATTTAACGAGCTGGATGAAATTTCTTCGGCCGAGTCGATCTTCAGTGCCCGTTGTACGGATGCGAGACGTTTGCACGGGAAGATAATGGCAGTGATGTTGAGCAATTTAAGCAACTCTTTCCAGTGGAGACGTCATCGATAATTCGCGGCAATCCTAAGCGCGTTACTTTTGTAATCGATAGGGATCTAATATAAGGAGAGATAAGTTTGTTTTATCTGCCGCGGATAGTTCCGCGAAGAGACGGACGCTTCACGGCGTATCGATTGCGCGCGGAATTTCAGCGAAAGAAGCTTGCGTTCGCTAGAAAATCATTCGGATCGCGTCCCATAAAATTGCCCTGTCGAGATTCTCTTATTTCTTTGTCCCCGGGGCGAAGGGCTATTCGGAAAGGACGTTGAATCGTCCTGCATCGCGCGGTTGCGTACGTCGTATCGGGCGATCGCAAAGCCCCTGGAAAGGAGGGAAAAGAAAGAAAGGAAAGAAAAGAGAATTTAGGTACTCGGCTCGGGTGTCTCGCCCAAAGGGCCAAAGGGTGCCTCTGTAGGGTTGCCGACCCTTTATCCCCTCTGCCCTCCCCGACTACCTACTACGCACTTCCACATCTTTCCTAGATAAAACTCCGCCAGTTTTCGCAACATCTACCATGTTCGAATGTTCCAAGGCCTGCAAAGGAAATTTGATATACCTGTGGCTCGTATCAAATTCATCCTCGCATTGGCCAACGATCTACTGGAATCTAGAACTAAGCAGTCGTTGAAAATCTTTCTTTTCACATACAGGATATGATTACGAACCTGTGATTTCTCGATTATGTAAAATTCCTATTTTTTTTGTCTCGTTAAAATTACAAGTTGAATTTACTCGTCGCAGCTAGCGCGGGTGGATTGTACTTTACCGTCGAACCGCAAGATGTGGTGGTCGAGCAAGGAAGTTCGGCTAGACTGGACTGCGAAGCGAGGAGCGATCTTGGGAAACAGACTATTCGATGGCGAACCGACGATGGCCAACCGATTAATTTTATCGGGGACACTTATAGGTAAGGATGTCGAGTTTCAAGACGACGCCCCTCGCCACTGGGGAAAGCTATACCTGTTTTTCTCTTTATAGATCTCAACTAGCGAATGGATCCTTGTATATAAATACAGCTGCTGTTTACGGCGGTATTCCAGAATTAACTGGAAGCTATCAGTGTTTAGCTTCTGTGGATGATGTCGGAGCTATTGTCTCTCGCACAGCTACGATTAAACTCGCAAGTTAGTATGCGCAGCTCGGACGAACGGAGGGTGATTAGAAACTAGATTTATAGCGAGCGCTTCGTTTCGAAGGTTTGCCAGGATTCGAGAAGGAACCTCAGGATACGATGATCTACCCGGGGCAGATTGCTTATTTAAGTTGTACGCTTCCTACGTCGTACAATTCGTTGAGTATACAATGGCTGAAAGACGAGCGCCCGTTGATGCTCGACGATAGTAGAATGACAGTCTTACCATCAGGTACGTGTTACTTGCGTTATCGTAAGTGTTTAATCGAGAGATTAACTTACATGTCCCGTTCTGTGTTTGATAGGTGCATTGGAGATCGACGATGTTAACGTACAGGATGTCGGTTCGTACAGGTGTAATGCCAGCAGTTACGGACAATATAGACTCAGTAATAAAGCACAATTAGGATTATTGACAAGCGATATTGGTTAGTATAATGTTTGAAAACTAATTAACACGTAGCGGACGTGGGGTTTGCGAAAGATCAAGATCTTGTGTCATAGATCAAGAAAGTACACCGCCGGTCTTCATTGCCAAACCATTGCGACAAATGATTACCGAAGGATCAACAGTTACCCTGGAGTGCGCTGCCAACGGTTATCCAAAGCCAAGCATACTCTGGCTGAAAGACGGTGTCGCTATTGATCTGGCATCTCTTGATTCTAGGTGAGCAGCGAAGAGCAGCGAGCAAGGAAGCACGAATAATAAAATGTAAAAGAAAAAGAAATGGAACGTTGTATTTTATTGTCCAGGTATCGTAAAGTTGCCGCGTCCAGTCTTGTGATTAGTAACGTCCAAGAGATAGACGACGGTTCTTACCAGTGTCGCGCAGAAAACGAAGTTGAGACGCTGGATGCAGCTGCTGATTTAATTATACAAGGTATCTTCTTTTCCGCCAAGCGAACAACATTTCTTTTGTCTTGAAATGCTACGTACCTTGTTGTTACAACTCTAGTGCCACCAAGATTTCTAAAAAAGCCGGACGACAAGGTAGCTAGCGAAAATCAAGATTTAGAATTTGAATGCGAAATTTATGGGAAACCGGAGCCAAAAATTACGTGGCTGAAGAACGGAGAACGCATTACGTTTAGTGCGTATTGGCAGATCATAAATGGGTGAGTCTATGAGCTGTAACTTGTATGTACCAGAGCGTACTTAGCGTAAGTAGCTTGGCAACTCCTCGAAATATATTTCTCGTACGTGATTACTTTCAGCAGTTATCTTAGAATTAACGGCCTACTAGCCATAGACGCCGGAATCTTTCAATGCATCGGAACGAATTCTGCCGGGAGTGTACAAGCCGCGGCACGGCTAACGATCAATCAACCTAGTGAGTTGTTGACCAACCATTTCATAGTTCCGTACATCTAATTCTCGAAGGTGTAAAGTTTACGTAGTTTACACTCTTTCCTGTACATATCTGTCAATTTATTAATTTACAATCTGTTTATTCGCTTAAAAGCTTGACGTACGTTATCGTTTGCATTTCTTCTTTCCGTTAGAAATTTTAATTTTATCTTCATTTTTTTCTTTTCTTTCCATTTGTGTTTCCTCCTTGTTAACTGTGTTGCATGCTAACAAATGTATCCAGGAAAAGCGAATTCCCATAAGACAACCACTCCAAAGACAGCTCCCAAAAAGAAGCTGCTGCTGCACCGTCAATTGTACAATAACACCTGGCAGCATCCGAGCACTCTTTTAGGCCACACGCTGTCCGCGTTCACCCCGAATCCGCCGCTTTCCATTAGTCCGTCCGATGATCCCGCAGATCTTCCTGGATCTGTTAGCTTCCCCAACTCCCTTTACGACCCGAAATCCCATTTTGTAGACGACACAGACAGCCTGGAGTCGATAGAAGGAAGCGTCCCGTCGGCGCCGAGGAATCTAAGTCTCGTCATTGTCACTGCCCGATTCGTAACGTTACGGTGGCAAGAACCAGAAAACACAAACGGAGATATTCTAAATTACTATATTTATTACAAGCAGGAGGGTGCTCAAAGGTTAGGCTAACTCTCGATACATCCCCGATCGTATTTCGTGCATAACAGTGAAATCTTACAGAGAAAGAGTTGTAAATACGCAACGAAAGTTGCAAGCAATGATACCAGGTTTACAGCCGAGTATGACGTATCAGTTTCGAGTGGTCGCCTTGAACGCAAAAGGTCCTGGGATCTCTAGCGAGGTGTTGCAAGTCACTACGCTCACAGAGGTCTGTTCAGAATTTAAGAGAAACTAGCGAATCTTCGATTCACAGCTGCTTTATAACTGTAACGCCGCCGCCGTAAATGTATCGTTGTAACAGGCAAATGTTCCTGGACCTCCGCTGAATATAGAGGGGCACGCTACAAGCAGCGTGAGCGTCGCACTGTCGTGGGAAAAGCCGCATGTCGTTAATGGCAGAATTTCTAAATACATTATTACGTTCGTAGAGGTATATGTGACACTTGGTTGTGAAACTATTATTAAAATAATTAATGCTGCATAGCTCGACGAATGAACAATCTGATCTTTCAATTGAAGGGCGACAATGAGGAAATAACGCGCGAAATCACTAGTACCATGCACGAATTGGTAGACCTCGTGCCTTATACGGAATACAGTATTAGAGTTCAAGCTGTAAATGAGAATGGTCCTGGCGCGTTTAGTAGAGATATCGTAGTGCGGACTTATAGTGCACAACCTACTCAACCACCGCACAATGTTACAGTAGAACCGGCTAGTCCTACAGTGCGTATCGTATCGTATTGTATCGTATCGTATCGTATCGTATCGTGTCGTATCGTACTACTTAAGATTCTGCCAGACTGAGGCGACAGTTCCGAGATATGTTTACCGACTGTTTACCTCTGTTTCTTAACAGAGTATTTTAATAAGATGGGAACCACCGCTCGAGGGACAAAACGGAATTATCACTGGCTATAAAATCCGTTACCGGCGACACGATCGAGGTTCGCAGCCGGTTACTATAACGACCGAAGGAAATCAGCGCTCACGAGTGCTCACGGGGCTTGAGAAGCATGTAGTCTATCAAGTTCGCATATGTGCCTTAAACGTGAATGGGACTGGACCTTGGACAGAATGGATACCGATAGAGACGTACGAAACCGAGTCGGATGAGAAAAGAGTGCCAAATACGCCCAGCAATTTAAGAAGTCAGTCGGCCTTTAAGCATCCTTAATTATTTTTCTGGTAAGAACAGGACAGAGATATTGTACTAAACCCATTTCGCACGCGTGTATTATAGCAAAAGTGATGTCGGATTATATACAAGTCTTTTGGAACCCTCCAAAGGATCAAAGTATCAAAGTAAAGGGGTATAAGCTTGGCTGGGGAAGGGGGGTGCCTGACGTCCAAGTTCGAATCCTCGATGGGAAAGAACGTTCTTTCACTATAGACCAATTAGGTGAACATTTTCATTGTACTAGTACAGATTGTAGAGAATGCCTACAGCGAAACATCGAGTTCCGGAGAATTGGATAGATAATTGCTTCTTCTTTGCCCTCAGAATCAATGACAGAGTACGTTATATCCTTAAGAGCAACGAACGATGCCGGCGACGGCCAACCGGCATATGCGAATGTGAGAACAACCGAACGTTCCGCGTCTGAAACTTCTGTGCCTTTGATACCGCCGGTTGGTCTTAAAGCTGCAGTTCTCTCGGATACCACGGTAGTACTGTATTGGACTGATACGACTTTACCGAAAACACAGGTAAGTCGTGATGGTGGAGCGTGTATGTATCGTAAATCGATGATGAATTCTATTAACCGAGAATGATTTTGTAGTTCGTAACGGATAATCGGTACTACGTTGTGCGTTACACGCACCACCATAGCAGTAGTCCGCGGTACAGGTACCACAATGCCACTGATCTCAATTGCATGATACACGATTTGAAACCAAACACACCGTACGAATTCGCAGTGAAACTTATTAAGGTGTGTATAATTTGCCGTTTAAAGAGTCGTCTATCAATAGCTAGGGGTGTTTAGGCAATGATATGTTCTTACCATTGTTCTTAGGGAAAACGAGAATCACCGTGGAGCATGGTGGTTTCGAATCAAACCCAGGAAGCTGTCCCAAGTTCTGCACCGAGGGATTTGGTAATTCAAACTATCGAAGACCGTCCTACTTCCGTTTTATTGCGATGGCAACCCCCTAAACAGCCCAATGGACCAATCACAGGTATTTCTTAACTTTCTCCAATCGAAGCGTCAAGTTCGCCAATGGAGGTTCAGATAAATTTCTTCCAGGGTATATTATTTTTTATTCTACCGATAACACAAAGTGGGATAGGGAGTGGTCGATCGAAGCTGTTATCGGTGATAAAATCGACTTTGTCGTCAAGGACCTTAAACCGAGTACAACTTACTATTTCAAGATTCAAGCACGCAATTCAAAGGGATACGGCCCTTTCTCTACGACTGTGCCGTTCAAGACACCGCAAAGTAAGTATTTCGGTATATGTATGCATACGCGTACATGCACGTATTTGATAATCTGTTGGTTGTAAAAGAGTCTGTTTAGTATCGCAATTTCTTATTTCTATGTTAGGCAATGGCATGGATGTCTATGATGAATTGCATGGTCGAGGTAAGATATTATTCTCCTTTAGATTATCGATCATATCAGGGTATTAGTACAGCACGTAGTCAGCGTAGCGAATGGTAAAGTAAACGTGGACATTTATTTTACCGTGTGTTTTACTTGTACTTTAGTATTTTGCTAGATCGCTAATGACTATTTGCGTAATGACTAAACGGTTAATTCAATTTACAGACGGACGAGGACTGTCGAATATACTGATCTACATTATCGTGGGCTGCTCTATCGTGCTCATCACCGGTGTAGCAGTTGTAGTCGTAGTAATGTGCTGCAAGCGCAATCCAGACACCCCCGATCGGAAAAAGGGGTGCGTATCCTCGTACCTGTGTGGTGTATCATTTCCATGGTTATAATGGTACGATTAACCGTTTTAGATACATGAAAGACGCGAATCAAAAAACGAACATCAAACCGCCAGACTTGTGGATTCATCACGATCAGATGGAGCTCAAGGCCCTCGAAAAGTCTTCGATAAATGGGGAAGCATCTACCAGTGGCGTGACTAGTAACACGTTACCCAGACCAAGTAATCAGGATTACAACGAAGAAACTGTACGCGGCAACTCTAGCTCGTTGGACAAACGTACTTACGTGCCAAGTTACATGGGTAAGTCGCCATCGCATTTATGCAAACGCAACTGCCATGAATGAGTTTTCTTATGATTATCGCTGCAACTGAAACTGATCCGGTTTACTTCCAACATAATTCAGTACACGATTCTAATGATTTCTTCTTGAGGCCTTGGTTCAGAGAGTTAGTCGTATCCAAGCAATATTCTATTTGGTTCGCTGTTTTCCTGATTTTTGTGTGTCGGTTTTTGTTCGTTCACTCAATATTAGGTAACACCGACGAGAAGTGCTCGACCCTGAGCAGGCAGCATAGTCGAGGAAGCCACAAACCTAAACTCATTACACTTCCCGTTGACAGTGCATCCTTACATCAACGTAAGTAAAATCGTGAATTAAATGGCGCGGGAAAGCTAGTGCCTTGTCATCCGTCGCGGTGTGTTAATTTTCAACACGATAAGCGGATACCCGATGATGCACTACTGCGACGAAGCATACTCGAATTGCGAAGCAACGATGATAATTAAGCTATATGATAAAGTGCTTGGGCCTGTTACAGCCATAGCGACTGCCACACCGATCGTGAACACGAGCATGTCGCAGCCAACGATCCACACTTCCTGCAGCGACACGCCAACCGTGAGGCAAAATTATCCTCGAACTGTGGCGCAGTATAGCTTAAGTCGAGCCCACATAACGTTAGAACCGACGCCAGAATCGAGTCCGGATTCTTGTAACATTTCGAGCTCTTACGAGCCCCTGCAAACTCAAGTAAGATCATCGCATACCTACATCGTTCCTACCCGTCGTTGTTATTTAAATTAAAACGCGGCCAATTTTATACGAACAATTGTCGTTTGAAGCAATTGTCGTACGGTGCGAGCGGTCAACCGTATACCGGTGGTACTCAGTACGCTTCGGGCCATTACGGCAACAGCAACAATCAACCGTCAAGTAGCGGCGGAGGAACAGACAGCAGCGGCAGTAGTAAGAGGATGCAGGGCCATCCTTTGAAAAGCTTTAGCGTGCCAGCACCACCTCCTCAGTCTGCACCCTCGACACCGGCGCAGCAGAAACACGGTGGTTAGTCACACTTTACGTTCTCCTTTATCTGATCATTCGTGATTAAGATATTGTATTACGATATGGCTTCTACTTTACGCAGTTTCTCAAGTAACGGTAAGACCCACGATGTCCGGCAGCCCTTACAAGAAGCCACAAAGTACCACGCAATTAGCCAAGAATCGATTAGCCTCTGTTTCAAATCCGGCGCACACGTCGGAGGAAGTAGAACGGTTGAAGGTAATGGACACACCATTTGAACTGTGCGCTTGAGCGATGTAAAACGGAGAAGAACGGCACTTTTAGTCCCGTATTACAGAAAATCCGCTGTTGAAGCGGGCTCGACGTGTCAGTTCGCTTTTTATTATATAAGTCGCCTGTGCGAGGTAGGACAGCTTGACTAAAATCTCGCTACGTTTCTTCCAGCCTTCGTACAGTACGGAAGAACTGAACCAAGAGATGGCTAATTTAGAGGGTCTGATGAAAGATCTAAATGCCATAACAGCGTCAGAGTTTGAGTGCTAGAAGAGGTTCCTAAACCTTGTGCCATCTCAATTCAATAGACTGCAATGATACATTCTCAATGTTAGTACCTGAGAGATAGAGGTGCGTGCGAAGCCTCTGCGCGACGATCATATTTCGGTACAACGGAAATACGATAGAATTTGCCAGCGGATAAATAATCGATGGCCGATGGCCGATGGCCGATGAACGGCGTCAGTATCGAGCATTTCGGACCCCGGTTTCTGCCTGAAAATTTATACATTATCCGAGTATCACTGGGCTGGTGGAACGCGAGTGTTTCCTAGTCAATTTTGCTTTCTCCTCCGGTACTAACGTTGTTTTCTACGACGAAGCGTAAAGTATACTTGCCAATGTAATTTGACACTGCCACGCTATTGTAGTGAACTGTATTTCGCAAGATCGCAAGTGGTACGGTTCGAAAGTGTTTCTCACGCGAGTATCGGACGTTTTATTACGAACGTATCGACGACGTATTTTCGTGTGAGATTGCATAGGGCGTGTGTGCAAGCCAGTCGAGACGAAAGGGCACCGATAAGCTCGAACCTTATCTGCGATTCTTTCCTGAGAGTTAGTATATGTTAAATTAATAACTCGATGAATCCGTAGCGGAGAGAAACGGTTTTAACGTTTTCCAATTCTTATACGCGTGTAAAAGTTCTGGGTGATCAGGCGGGATTGCCTTCTATGCGCTTTGATGAAAATGACGATCTTGCCTAAAGAAAAAGAAAGAAGATGATATCCGTACTATACCCGAAAGCCCGCGTGCTCTTTGCCACGTTGATTCTATAATTTATACTCGTAAGAGTACATTTTGTACATCGATACTGTCGACTGCCATACTTACGCTTAGGATGGCAAGACCACGCGAGCCCCTTTTCAATTCAACAATTTACAGTTTAACGTGTAAAACTGTAAACGGCGGACGATAGGAATGTCATTTGTATTTTCTTATCCGTCAGAATCTTTTCTTATAACAGTTCCGATCGTAGGTTTCGGTACGGTACAGTACTTTCAGGCTAGTTAATTTAGTATTAATCGATTAAAGGGCAACTGATCGTTAAGGGGTCTCATCGATACAGAAACCGGTCGCTTGTAAATTTTACGAAGAGCGTTGCCTGTGATCTTATAAATTTTATTTAACAGGCTGAGATTCTCATCGCTGTTAAGATGCTTTAATATTCTTTTCTCGGGAGCACTGTGCGCGGCGGCCTTGAAAACTTTTGTATCGAGTTGCCCTATACTCAGTGGCTTCGGCAGCTTGCTAAGAGATTCTTTCATTCGTCGGGAGAATATACAAAACAATGTAGTATTACGATCGCATCGAGAAATATTATTTTAGAATTAATGAGAGCGAACATCGAGTATGGGTATTACGATATAAGCTGTACAGCGTACGAGAAAGCAGTGATTCGATCTTCGCAGAGAGCGACAGTAACAACTTTTCTTCGCGTCGAGACGCGCTCACCGTTTCGACGAGATTCATTTATCTTAAATAACGATTACGTTCTAAACGTCCAGGTAAGGGTACGTGTGTCGGTCTAATTAATAGAGTAAATTAAATTCAAGACTCGTCTTTACGAAATATTTTTTAACGAATATTTACAAATCGTTATTTTGTAAGATATACGTTGTTTCTTTCGAGAACGTTCTAAACCAATTTAGGTCAGTGACGATGAATCGCGTATATTACGTGCACGCGCCACGTATAATTGCCAGAAGCAACTGATCGAATTTTTCTATTGCTCGATTATCAGATTGACACCCATATTTACAGCGAATTTCACATAGAATAGTAAGCAAACAGTTTTTTACCATATCCGTCGAGATATATATATATATATATATATATACAAACACACATTACTTCCTTCCAGCGTTAGAAAATTAGCTATCCGCGTAAATTTTGTACACCGTTTTTACCGCGATAGAAGTCTCTTTAGTATTAATGGAAAGCGAGACTCCGAGATTGCAGGATAATGTAGCGAGAAAGGCGAGCGAGGGCAACGGCGCTTATAGTATTCCGTTCTATACCATCTTCTTAAGCACTTTTGTATTTTCCTAACGTTGGATATGGTACTGTACAAAAGTTCTGCACTATGAGAGAGGGGAAACGCGCCCAGCGAGCGTTCCCGTTGTGGCGACAGTCTAATATGGATACAGTACAAAGGAATATGTGATACTCCTGCTTTAGGAATCCTCGACATTGATGCCCAGAGTATTGCATATTACTCGAATATTTGCTGCTACACGTGGGGGGGATACGCACCCGATTTCGACGAACACGAAGCGAACCAAGTTCTTTTGCCGTCGGCTTAGCTCGGTATAAGTTAACGAAAATAGTATTATAAAATGACATTCGATCCATACGCGCACGCATACAGATTTACGGATTGCGTTCATTCCCTGATTAAATCTTTAATTAAATAAGTGGATTTAGAAACGAAGCAGCTACGAGGTTAACAGAGAGATAATTCCAAGCATTTTTTAATATCTTTCACTCGCTTCGAGATATAAAGTATTTATTTTATGAACATTTACGATTGGCACCATCGGAAACGCGTAAGTGCGAGCTATACCGATAAAAAAAGAACAGCTTGTACATTAAGTATACACACACACACACACACACACACACACACACACTCCGCGTCAAAATTAAAGGAACACTATAATTTCCCGAAAATTTTGGTAATTTTTAAATGGCTGTATCTTTGCGAAAAATGGTCGAAAAAAATATTTAAAATACGCATTTTAACGCTTGAAGCTTCTAAGTCTTGAATCACGGACTCAATTTTTTTCATCCATTATGATACAGAAATTTTTGCCTAGTTTGAACGTATGCACGGACCAAAAAAATTTTTTTCCGGTAAATCCAATGAAAAGCTCTTGTAGAGCAAACATTTCTCTTTAATTTCGTTTTCTTTTTTGTTTTGTTGTGTAATTTTTATTGATCGACTTATTCGCGATCGAAGCAAAAAAGGTACTTTTCACTTTGAACACATGTAATTGCGAACTCATGATCGTAGGCAAATTTTCATGATTGTTTTGGAAAGCTAAGAAAGTTTCCTTTCGGAACCTTTAGTTGCCAATTTAATGAGATTTTTTTTTAATCGCATTAAATCCTGTTTAAAATGACTCCAAAAATTGCATATTTACCATTACTTAGAAAACATGATGCCACTTCAAGGGAAATCATGGAATCATTCAAGTGTCCACGTTTTTTGCGAGTTAAAACTACCCTTAAACACTGTGCAAAAGGCCGGGTCATGCATGCGATAAAACCTGAAAAATTGAACGATCACCTGTTTTACATTATGTCTCTTCTCAGAACCCTTTTTTTGTTCTCGCGGCTTTTGAACGATTGTTGCACCTTTTTTGTTAGTTCAATGTCATTCAACTAGGCAAAAATTTCTGAAACTTCGTTTCCTGCACTTCATCTTGATAAAACAGTATCATAAGGAATGAGAAAAGAAAATTGAGTTCTCGATTCAAGAACTAGAAATTTCAAGCGTTAAAGTGCGTTTTTTTAAAATATTTTTTTTTACCATTTTTCGCAAAGATATAGCCATTTGAAAATGACCAAAATTTTCAGGAAATTATAGTGATCCTTTAATTTTGACGCGGAGTGTGTGTGTGAGTGTGTGTGTGTGTGTGTGTGTGTGTACATAAAATTTGTAACTATTCGCGGTATTGGAGGGGCGGTTAGCTCTTTGTAAGGGGGAAGAAAATAGGCCTACGACAAGGCCTGCGGAAATATTTTACCACAAAAGTATAGTTGATTATTATTTATTGATTTTTATGTATGCTGGGAATATTGAGGATAAATGAATGTTGCGAGATGCTAGAGGCTGGTTGATTTCAATCATTTCCATGAACACGAATGTAGGGTACCATCTATCATCGCCGCGACCATTGCCATTCTCATGCCATTTCTCTCATTGTCATTCATCGTTCTTCTTCTCTTCGATCAACAACTCACGGATTTGTTAGGGTTAATTATCGAGGCTCGTCGATAATGAAGACTAAAAAGCTACAGGCCACTGATGTATATAAACAGGAAAACCGCCACTTTATAAGATAATTAAGTATTTATATATACAGCCATTATAAAATACAATTATTATATTTGTACGATACGTGTAAGGCAGCCATCTCCAATGAAACATTCATAAACAAGTGTGTGATAATATTTGTAAAACTTGATATCCAATAAACAATCTTATGTTCTTTACAAATCATCGTTTCAGCCATTTTCTGCGCTACAAGAAACATGGGTCTCCGTTGAACACTGACTACAATTACAGGACAATACAGGAAATTGTAGAAGGTGCGGTATAGTTCATACAACAAAATTATATGAAAATTTTAGGATATAGCTCTTTAGCGACATGTTTTTCAGAAGACCACGGCTCCAGGGAAAGATGCCACATCAGATTTTCTGTTCACGTTGTGCTGTAACAACACTTTGAAAGAGATCTGGTGGAATCGTGTATTTCAGAATGGCGGGAAAGTTGACCACGAGAAATTTGAAAGCGTTGCCATGTACCGTGGAGACATCTAGGTGGCCAGGGTGCTGCCACCTCGGCGACGAGTTTTTTAATACGAGCACGCGAGGACAGATAGCGTCACCGATTAGCCGAGCACGTTTGAAAAAAGCAAAGGACAACAATAACGTGTTCGAGTGCGGTGAAAAATCGGTGAAATGGTGGAGTTGTGTCGCGGGTATATTTAGAACCAGGTGAGCACTTTATTCGTTAATCAACGCATGGTTTCGTGTTCGCTGCACGCCAATCGATGGAGGTGCGTGCTGTGCGTTCAACGTAGGACACATCTTTTCACCCGTGATCGTTCAAGCACACCTTGATCCGCTGCAAAACATTTTACCAAGCACCCCGTAGGTGTCTGCTTGCCGAGTCTTATCGCTCGCTTGTAGTGCATTTAAGGATGAAACGGTTAAGGTTGCTCGTTTCATCGGTCGGGAAACATTACACACTGTTGGCCCTCGAAACGCATCGTGCTCATCGCCCGTTACTATGCACCTTCGTGGATCATAACCTCTTCGCAACCCGCGCATAACATCGTGAACCGTTTCACGACTCTGGGCGCACATGATCTTCGCGACAGGTATGAACATTTCTCTACGCACGGCGATTTCATATCGTACTTGCCTCGGTACGTAGTAGACAAGGGCAGTGTGCAAATGGGAAATGGGGAATCGCATTCGCTACTACGGGGCACGTAGAAACTGGGAGAATCAAAATTACCGTACCGTCGATCGTTTGTTTCTCGGTTCGATCAACAGAGAGATTTCGCGTTCATGATCGTTATCAATTGTTTCCCTCTTTCGACGACGCATTGACGGTGCACGCACCAATGGCAATGGGGAACGCGTACTCTGTTCATTGACATTAGATTCGACGTTTTAATCACATACGTACGGAAGATCAGTGACTGTGGACAATTCGCGTTAGGACAATTTTACGAATATCCCCGCGAGAGATGAACAAACGTAAGATCAGGGCAAGACTGCTTAGCATTCACCGATGCTCGCTGATTTCCGCGGGAAGTTAAAGTAGCACGTGGTTACAAGCATCCCGTGACTTGTCCGTAGAAAACGCACTGCTTCCGTGCTATTTTTATCGTATTCCTTAGTTAGCATAGAAGTTTCGTGAGAGAATTGCGGCGCGAGTTTCCGTAGATAGTAACTGGCTAATAAATTTCCTCGTGTACAACCTCACGCCCGCCCCGTGCGCGCGTATCTCGACAACGCGGTCCACGCCGAAGGGATGCGATGTCGGTTGAAAGGAAATTAAAGCGCTAAAAATGATTTTTTTCTGCTCGGATATGGGAGCCTACCTCCACCCCTGGGAAGGCCAAAATTCCACGGTGGCTTAAGGCCCCCCTCCCCACCGCGATCCGGCCTCTATCGATTGCTCTACCGCACTACTGCCCTACTTTTATGACTTTACTCCACCCCCTCGTCCCTCCTTCTCTACCGCCGTGCTTCCCCTACTTCCCCACGCTCCCTTCGTCGCCGTATCGCGGAGTCATAGATACACACGGGAATCCTGGATCTTGTTCTCTGTTTTTGTGGAAAGCGGGCTCTGTTTTCTGCTGCACCACTATGCGGAAGCGTGCCGATTTTAGACGAATTCGCGGAATTTCCGCGCGCTCTCCGCAATTAAAGTTCCCTCCTCCGCGGCACGGTAGCCGGATGGCGTTCGGAACTGCTCCGGCAGCTCGAGCACGATAATGCCGTTATCGTTCGATGGCCCTGGCTTATAAATATCAGATTGCGAATTCGGTATTTCCATTCCTCCTGGCTGCATGCTACTTTTAAGCCCCATTCGGCGATGCTCGGCGGTCTACGAGAAAGCGAAGCTAGCGCCCGCGTGCCGTTCGAGAGCCACGAATCGCGTGTGCCGGTAGTAAATTCGCGAAGGCTCTCCCTGAGCATCCATAAATCGCCTCATAATGTTATGCGCCGCCGGGGAGGTGTGTGCACGCGCTAACGTGTGCGACATGTGTGTACGGCGCCGTTGCGTGCACAGGATCAAGGCTGCACGTGGTGCAGGTTTATTTCTGAAGAGCCTGTAACAACGAGCCGCCCCGAGGAGCAAGGCTTTTTTCCATCGTCTTGCGTGCAGCCTCGGGATATTTATACGGTTCTCCGTTTTCCACCTTGTCGGACTGTAATGGTCTCATGGTAACGCGCCGCTATTACGGATACAGCTTTCCTCTCTCTAGTTTTCGGATCGACGATGGCAGAGGTACGCTCGAGACGGAGGAGGTGTTGTTATTCATTCCTCGCTTCACCGAGGATCCGCGGTGTCGATGGGAACGATGCGACGAGTAATTATCGCCGAGTGGCGTGTCCACGCGAACGGATATTTCTTTTTTTAGCTTATCGATTCGCTGATAGCTCTTTCGACTCGCCAGACGTTTCTTTTCCCTTATTCGTCGGCCTGCCGGCTCCTGGGCCGCTACTTATAGCCAGACGTATTCGCCGCTGTTCCACGAGCTCCAACCGTTTCCCTGTTGTGTCGCGTCTCGTTGAAACTTTATTAGAGCGATAACGATTTCACGGTGGCTTAGACCAGCACTGCGTTCGCGGTGATTAAATCCACGCGTTCACCCTTTCCAAGTAGCGACGCCAGGAATTGGTCAGCCGCTGCACGCCCATCCGTCGAATCCTTGTCTCCGCAGTCTTGCGGCTTCCTCGATCATCGTACCCTGCGAAAACTTACAGCAAGGTAAAGACGCAGCTGTAAGTCTCCGAGCCAACAAGCTCGTTATAACGAGCAAGCGTGTATGTTCCTCGACAGCTCCACCCGCGGGCCGATTCCTCGAAGCGATCGGATCTGCGGAGCGTGTAACGATCGCGATCAAGGCCCTCGGCGTCGATGAGAATCGCATTCGCCACAAGCGGTAGTCCTCGGCGTCGCAGTGCACACGAGCCTTTATCCAGCAAGGTCATCGCCAGCGCGAACCAAACGAGATGACTCACGCGGGATTCGCCGAATGCTTTCACCATTGGTCGAATCGTGGCGGGATCGATCCGCGCTGTGTAGGCCCCCTCGCCAAGACGAATTGCTGAGAGGGGGTGGCTGCTCGGGGAGGGCCGATTTTTTCGGGAGCCCCGTGCGCGCCTGGCCCTTCCGCTTAGCGCGGCACCGCACGTGGCACGCGCCCTCCGAGAAGCTTCTGTTAACCTTCTTTCGGGGAATTCCCGACCCCCGAGCGGCCAGATTCGATCGAAGGTAGCCCGCGGTTCGAGGTGAAGGTCAAGTTCGCCGGTCGGACGACTCGGCCTATCTCCGTGATTCGCGCATCGCGTTGCAACCTTTTAGCCGCCTGGCACATTTCCTTGATTAATGCCCCACTTCCCCCTCCGTTATCTGCCGTTCACTCCGCGGATTCTTCTGCGCGCTATATTGTCCAGGCACTGTTGCGCGGCACCCAAAAGCAGTTTTTTCCCGTTTCTCGAGCAAAAGATCCTTAAGCGAATATTACCAGGGCAAAGAGTTGCTTTTCAAATTTGCCCCAGTCAAACCCCGAGGCAATTCCCTTTCATTAACGGAATGACGCGGTCATCTAGCAGATACGCGGATTAGAGGTAGCCGGGTTCGGGTGATCGTTTCGGGCCGATAAATCCTCCTCGAGGGTGATTAAGATGGGGTGGCTTGGCGGAGCAGGGACAATAAAGAAAAACAGTCGAGGTCCGCGGGATAAGAAGTGCCCTGTAAGAACGAAAATTCCTCCTCCGAGGACCTGACACCCGCCATACCTCTGATCAGCTGTTGGCTTCTTCCACACCTACCGCTTCCTAGAATCGAGGGTCCCGTGACGTCCACTCGCAGCATTTCCACCGAATCGAAAAGCGTTTTCCAATCTCCTCTGTGTCTAAGATTTAATAGCGTGACTGGATGTAACTTTGAATTTCTGAAAGCCTCGCGGCTCGGGTCACGCGAGTAGAACACGTGTGTCTATAGTCAGACACGGTTGAATCGTTCCCTGCCGGTTCCCGGAACTTCCTTCCCCGGCTGTGAATTCTGAGTCATCCCACCAACAGGGTCACGTTACGTCGTTAATTTCTCTCCCACCTCGCCCTGCCCCCGCGCACGCGGATGCTGACGAAAAAAGGGAATTGATTGCTCAGTCGTCGGGGTGGCTGGCTGTGATTCCAGCGAGCTACCTGCCATCGATTCGTTCAGCCAGAGGGCAGCCTGCTTTTCACTCGGTTAATTCGCCTGACCCGTCGAGCAGCAGCCGTCGTGTTTCACACACGAGCTGCGAGTGGAATTCCAGCAGCGTCTAGAATCCCGGCGGAAAGCTATCCGTTAGCGGTTAGGTACTTATAATTCGGAAAATAGTCGACGCCGACTCTGGTAATTCTTGTGTCCCTCCTCGTTTGATCAATGGGTAATACCCAAGTACACCTCGTTGCCTTCCCCCAATCGTCACCGGCTAAGCGTAGCTAAGCTTTATAGGCCAGATAAGACCGCCGCCCGCTGACATTTAATAAGACTTTTTATCGCGAAATGCCGCCGGGTTCGCGCAGCCGCGAAAATGTGGAATAGCGAAGGGCGCTCCATCGCGTCACGGTGCCACGATGAATCGTGACTGGTCGAATGCAGCCGTGCTTTCGCGGTCCGTCGTGTCGGCCGGCGGAGTCGCGGGAACAACAGAGCTTCGCGGAACCGATAATTACATATCGCCGGGCGCGCTGTTTGTCGAAGGAAAAATGAATAGGCCGGCGATGAAATCGTCGAATTATCGATCCTCTCGATTCAGCTGTCGGCGCTCGGTTTTCCCTCGGTTTTCCAAAGACCTGCCCGCGGGGAGCGGAGAATCGGTGGACGATGGGAAAGACCGCCGAGTCAACGACCTGAAATTTGTACGAACCCCTTGCTGGATCGCGGACTGGCGTCTCGTCCCCGGATCGCAAGATACAACGACCGCGTGCACCGCACGTGCACGCTGAATTTTTCATACGACAATTGCCGTTGCTCGAGACTGCTCGAGGAGGAAGTGCAGCGCGAACGACACGCGTTTCCTCCGTCGATTTTAGGCCTTATAGTTGAAGCTTCGTTCATAATCGAACTTAATTCGAACAGATAGAAATATTTAGCGATCCTTCCGAAGGTTCCACGGAGCTTCTCCAGTCGTTTCACGTTCGGCCAACTTCTCGACCCTCCTTTCTCTGAGAAAAATCGGTTCCGCGGCGATCCAGAAGTCGCATCGCCAAGTGTGTGTGTGTGTGAAGGTAGCTTGACGTTCGACCAGAACGCGTGCCTGTGAACTCGCTGCGAAGTGCAGCTGAACGGCTGAATAATGCAGCAACGTCCAGCGCGAGATGTACAGGCTCCGAGCGATCTTCCATATATAAACGTATCGCGGGGGGCAATTTTCGCCGTTAGCTGTGCCTCGGTCGAGCACTCTGGTTCATCCGTCTTGCTCGGGGTACTCTTTCTTCGAGCAGTCTTACCTCGCGCATACACGTTCATCCACAACTCAAGAGCGCTGTCGCAAGGCGAGACGTAGCATCGTAAGTAGTAGCACGTAGGATTGGGCTGCCAGGAGCGTTCAGGTGGCGATAGTTAGGTCTGAGTTAGCGAAGGCGCGCGGATGATTACACGGAGGTGTGGGCTGTCTAGCACGGCCAAGGAGTCTCGGTGAAAATCGCCGCGGCGTTAAAACACCCGCGTTATTTTTGGTCGAGAGGCCTACAGAGAGATATAACCTGTCAACCGGTCGAGTTTCTCGCCTTCTCTCTCTTCCTCTTTCACGTTCTTTCATTGATGCTGGCGTCAGAGACCGTCCTGACGTAGCCCTGGACCAGGGCCAAGATTGACCAGGCCTCGTCGGGAAAACGCACGAATTAGTGGCGGTTTTCTTCGTTAAATACAGCTCCGGCTACACTGTCGCGGATACCGCGAATCAACAGAGTGTCCATTTCTGCCTTCCCACGACGATTCTTTTGTCCCTTTCGTTCTGCTCGCCTCCCTCGCTCGGCTGTTCTATCAACTCACCCCATCGCGGTGAACAAATATATCTGATCGGTTCAAAGAAACAAATCTCTCTCTTTCTGGGGGGGGGGGAGGGGGATGCATTCCAGTAACACTCTCTCTATTCCTCGCGCCTAGTGCCTCTAATCCCCAAAGCTGCTGGCTGAATATCAAGAGGAACGATACACAACACACACTCTCCTTATCGACGGCGCGGCGTTCCCCTCGTGCGCATAGTAGAAGTTTGCTCAACGGCAACGGTAGGAATACTTTCCGTTTATTCCATGTTCGGGAGCCACAGAAAAAACGGTCCTCCGGCGACTAGTCAGCCGCATTACCAATGTCGCCAAAGCTGATCCTCCGAGGTTTCTTATTCCTGGCTCCTTCTTACAGGAGTTCCTGTGATCCCACAGAATCGTAGTCCGCTTGGAATCGGCGAACGTGGCAGGTTCTCGCGCGCGAACGTCCGAAAATTTCGCGGGCTTAATGGGCCCTAATGCGAAGCTATTAGCGACGGACGTGGAAAGGACGCGTGATGCAACTGTCGACAGAGAGGATCGGATAGGAACGGTATTGATCCGACACGAGCCCAAAACCTCCCCTCTTCCTGTTGTAGCTCCTTTCAATTTCACCGCATTCTTCCCGATCGTCCATCCGTGAATTTATGTGCCGCGACGAGTGGAGGCACGTGTTGCTTCCCGTAAAAGTGGTAGCTCTGCCAGGAAAACAGTATCGAGAACTGATACGTAGTCCGTGGAAACCCCTGTCCGTTGTCGACTCCCTGCGCTCTCAAATTCCCATTCTTCCCTCGTTTCTTTCTTCGTCCCACGCCGAGGATCGTGCGAGTCGAAGATTTCAGTGACGAATAAAAGGGAGGGTATGGAATTACGCGAAGATAATGCTCGGGGGATTGGCTTGGAGGCAGGTTGCTAGAGAAACAACCGTGTTGATTAACCCTGGGAGCTCGCGGCTACCGTCTCATCGCTCGACTCGTTCTACTTGCGCTGGACCAAGTAGTGTAGCTCTGTCATTTCGCCACAACTTCAACCACACCGTAAACACTCTTCGAGTTTCCTTCTTTAGACTTATGTACTTGCGACATAATTTATTTACTTGAAATTAAAAACACTCGAGTTTCCTTCTTTAGAGCTAGCACTTTGGACGTAAGTTGTTTAATTGAAATTCAAGAAAGCGTAATTAATCAGTCGTCTCATAGCGAAGAGTAAGCATCGATAGATGACGAAGCGTACACCGAGCAGTTCGTAATAAGATTACTTATCGACGACGTCGTAACGCGAAGGGGGAGGAAAAAGCGTGGAGAGATCGATGGGCGTAGGTGCTAAATGCGCGGCGAGATATATATCCGTCGATAGATACGTGGGCAGCGGTCGGACATCGTGGTCCGTCGTGAAAATATTTTCATTATAAATAGCGGTGGGCCGGCACGGAAGCTCGTGGCTTGGGCTGAACGCTCGGGCGCGTCTTCCTCGCGGCGACGAGCGCGCCTGCTCGTCTGGCGTGTTTGTCGTCGGGAAATATTCACCCTGACGAGATTACTGGCCAACGTTTAGCCTACGACTCTTATCACCCGCCTCGACGACACTTCCTTTCGAGACGAACAACTTTTCATTTGCTTCCTCCTCTGGTCGATAAGAACTTAATTTTTCGAGGATTAAAAAAAAGAAACGCGTTTTGCACGTATCCTTTCGCAAGTTTTTAGTATCCGGAAGAATATTGCTTCTCTTCGCGATGCTCCTATTTGGATATTTTTACTTACAAATTTTTCTACAGTTTAATTCCCGAAAGATTAAGTTTGTTTCAGCCGTGACAGTAGAAAGACCCCTTAGCGAGGAGAATGCTTCCGTTTAATTTATTGTTCCAGCTGTGCGAGCTAGACTTGATTTGAATTAGTAGACAAGTCGAGCGAACGTTGTGGTTTCGCAGGGAAAGGTGGAATAGCTTTTGCTCTCCGTCTCTTTTATTTTCAGCGCGACGAATGAAACTATGACTGCACGGGTCCTTTCATCCCCTCGCATGTCCTCCCTCGAATCTCATCGAGCGGGATGCTTTTTTCCCGGGAATCAATCGCGATCCAATATCCGCGACCGCGGGAATCACAAGATACACAGACGAGTGCATCTCGCCCCCGCGTCGAGTAGATTTGTTTTCGAAGAAAGATTTGCTTTGCAACCTAGCGGCTGTACAAGAGCCCCTCCCTGGGATTATGAAAATTTATGCGTGGAAGGAGGCAGAGGATTTATCCAAATGTATATCATCCGGAAGGGAACTCGAACAAGCGAGTGTTTACCTCGCAAGATCTGAGACACGGAGTCACTGTTCCAAAAGCGTTCAACAAGTACGGCAAGTCGGCAATGTTCACCGGCATCCTCCTGCCAAAATCAACAAGCATTTTTCCAACGATCGCAAGTTTCCTTGCACAATGGACAAGAGAGGCGGTGGTTTCGCTAGTTGCAGTTTTACGTGTTCCTCGTCCCGCTCCAAATACATTACTGCCGATGGATGACGGGCTGGCTTTCGCGCAAGCACATCCCCCCCCCCCCCCCCCCCGGAGAAGATGGTCGTCGAGTGAATCGGTTTGCTCGTCGAAGGGGTGGAGCGCGAGAGCACCTTTACGTTCGGGGATGAGCTCGATCCGTCTTCGTCGTTTATTCCCTGGCCCATTTGCGGGAATATGGGTCACGGGGTTCAGCAACCCTCCGGCACCCCGGGTCGACCACTGTGTACGGGTTGACCTGAATAAAATTCACCCGGCACACCGATTCCCCATGACTTCCTTTCCTCCCTGCTCGCTCCACTTTACTCGCTTACTCTGACCCCTGTGCAGTCTCCAAGTTCATCCACGGTCCGGGTGGAAATCTCGGTGGTGGAATTCTGGCGGCCATCGAGGCCCTGCTGCGTCCACTCGACGAGTATCCCAAGCGTCTATTTCCGAAGCCGGAGCGTATCGAGCGTCCGCGCTTGCGAGATGATCGAGATTGCAGGGCGACGGACGTCAATGATCGTTATAATGTCGTAATAGGCGATCGACACGTCGCCATATGCCGTCGAATATACAGCTGAAATAATACAGCTTGGAGCCGCGCCAACGGGCCCCTCCATTGTCTTTTTAGCTGGCGAACGGGAGCAGGAAATCCACCGCGCGAATTTATTCTGCCTTCGCAGGCGCCGATGGAAATCAGGCGCGAGAAACAGGCGTCCACCTCGAGCTCCTGCTGTTCTAGAATAGCGGCGGACCTCGGTCGATAATTTTGCGTGCAGGTCCGCGACAGTGACTCGGCGAAACTCGCCACCTGGAGATCCTGGCTCGGGAGAGATTAATATTTCAGAGTCGTTGGGGATAGTCGTTGTTCCCGTGAGTTGGAGGAGGTAGAAAGTAGATCCTCAAGTCCTGAAGGGGAAGCGACTCGTCTCTTTCACTCATCTCCGTCGATCTTGATTAGTCGACAGTGAATTCGTGGATGCGGCAGCTTTCCTCCGTCGACATCGCGAAAGATGTCCTTATAGGAAGTTAGCCGACAACGTAATAACCTCGAAGAGGCACGAGATGACACCGGAAGCTCGATAATCGTCGAGGAAAATAGACGCTCTACGGGGTATTTATAGAAGGGACGCGCGCATCGATCGAAATCCCCTTTACGCGTGGAACGTTTGTTCGAAAGTGCTATGAACTCCATAGAAATCCTTTCGTTACACCTGTCGCACTAAACATCTACCTTGCCGCGTTGCAAACGTTCGAATCGCCATTCGTTGTAACACCGTTGTAAATGGAAATCGTTGAGAGGGAGGGAGGGTGTCGACGGGGGCTGCCAGTTTTCATTGGAAATCCTCCCGAAGCGGTTAGCCATCGGGTTCAAAGAGCAGGCAGATATCCTTATTCGAATGTTTAACACGCGGAGGGTGGCCGATGCGTCTGTCCAGGGAGAGTAGGTCGTTTCCATGGCGACAAGGGGTGCATCGGACTGGCACGTATCGCTAAACTGAACGTACCCCCCTGGCGGCCTCTAACCTCCCCCATATATCCCGCCTTCTGCGGAATATCCTGGCGTACTCTGGCCGCCTCCTCGCGCTGGCTGGGTCATCCCTCCCGCAGGAATTAGGTTACTTCCTGGAATTGGGTTTTCCGGGCGATTCCTTGGGCGGCAAGGACTCCTGGGCCACCTGGCTCCTTCGGGGCAGCTCCGCTCGGGGCCAGCCTCTCGGCCCGCGGTCGTCGCTGGGGCTGGGGTCTAAGTCTGGCCTGACGATCCTCCGTCCCAGACGAAGCGATTAATTAACACTCCTCCCGGTCGAATTAATTCTGTTCCACCGATAATAGCCCCGACCTACTTTCCTCGCCACCCCCTTTCGCGCGTTAAACGCCCAGCCAAGAGCGGCTTGTTCTTTCTCTTCTGCTCCCGTGCTAGGGGGATCGCCGAGGGATTGGCAAGCTTCTTGCTGCGTTCCTTCGCGCTCCCTTCTACATCGATCTGACTCGGGATGTCGTGATCGGGAGGAAGTAGCCTGGGCTACTCGCAGAGAAATTGCTCGATTCGGTGTCGAGCTCCCCTGTTGCCCTTCTTTCGAGATCAGGTTAGGGGTTTAGAGGATTCGCGGGGCCCTCGGAGTCGCTTCGATTACTTATGATCACTCGCTGTGCTTTTTCAAAGGAGGACACCCTGTATTATTCCAGGGGATACAGAGGTGCGCGACCTAGTTACGCTTGGGCGTGTTATATGGGTCATAGACACCATTCGCGGCCAGTCATACGTACACGCAGCCACATCTACGCTCTGGGATCGTAGTAGTTGCCACGGAAACACGGGCTACCGAATATGGGGCAGTAAAAGTTTTACAGCCGACCCAGGGGCACGGTCCTCCGTGCAATTATCTGCAAACGGAAATGCGGGCACAACCACGGCCAGCCGGAACGAGCTGTTGGGACTTGTCGTCGTTTTCGCAGGGACTCTCGAAATCGCGAAACAAACGCGTCCCCGTTTCGGAGGACTCGATATCGGCTTCTGCCAGTCTGCCAAAATTAGTCGATCGCATCGGCTGGCTGATCGAAGCAGTGTCCTCGATCGAAGTCGTCTTAGCAGGATCTTTTGCACAGAGGTCTCGGGGGGACGCCTCTCGAAACGATTCTTTTTCAGATTTCAAGCTGAACGGAGTGTCGAGGAACTCTCTGTCAAAGTGAAGCTTGTAACAGCCGGACTCTGTCCTCGGGCTTGCGTGTGCACGGTAACCTCCAGCCCCGCCACAATCACGGTTAACAGTGGCCGCATCGATCATTCTCACTAAAATCGCCTTTTCTCCCTGGGAATAAATTTCTGGCAAAGAAGTGCAACGCGGTCGTGATTCGTGCAAGGCCGTCGGAACTCTGTGGGATCCTAGTGCTAACGATGAAATAAATGTAAGTTGGCGAAGGACGTACGCTCGAGCGTTTCAAGGGAAGGATACGGGAAAGGGTTTGCACGAATCGCGAAACACGATCCTCTTCCCGAAGGGCATATTCGAAAGTGCATGGAAAAGGGTCTAGCAGGGTAAGCATGGGCAAACGGGCCCTCGTGCCGATTCCCGGAGTTGCTATTTTTTTTAAACAATGCTCCTTGCCTGAAACTCCGTTATGTGAAGTTTTGGATCGCTATACACCCCCCCCCCGTTTAAGGATAATACGGGGTAAACATCCTTAACGTTATTATTTCTTTTCTCGGTTACTACTTAAGATATTTAAATGAAACAAAAGCGACGAAATAGCTACATATCAACTGTAATTCATATATTTTTCCGAATTTTATAATTTAGAGAAAATGATTTATAATTTAGAGAAAAATATATGAAGTACAGTATGTAGTTATTTTTTCGTTTTTTTTCTTCATTTAAATATCTTAAGTAGTAACCGAGAAAAAAATAATAACGTTAAGGGCGTTTACCCCTGTATTGCCCTTAAACGTGGAGGTAGCGATCTAAAACTTTACATAATGGTGTTTCAGGCAAGGAGCATCGTTTAAAAAATAACATCTCCAAGAATCGGCACGAGGGCCGTTTGCCCATGCTTACCCTGCTAGACCTTTTGTGTAGCGCGCGAAGGAGAGTTCCAAAGCTTCCTTTGCGGCGTGCAGGCTAGTTTATCAAGTTCTTCTCTGCTTTACATCACCCTCCCTGAACGTCCCCAAAAATGTTCAGAACGAGAAAAGTGTAAGTCGTCGCAGACTTCTCATCGGGTAGCCTCCCCTTCGTCCCGCGCCGTGTTACCTCCCCGTAACTCGGTCACTCTCCCCCGAGGATCTCGACTTTGCGTTCGTGCTAGAATCAGCCAGAAGTCGACCCCCCAGGGTGCAAGTGGTCGAGACACCCTGAAAACACAGGACTCACGGGTGGAGTAGCATGGTCCCTTAGAATCACAGGGGCCATTATTCGCAGCACACCCGATAGAACCGTGGCACGCGCACGCGTGCACTTGCCCGACATACGTAGCTCCTTTCCCACCCCCGCAGCACCCTCTCTGTCCTTCTCCAGAATCATTTTTGCTCGGTCTATCCCCGCTTTATCGTTTCCCGTTTGCCTCTCTGTCGAAAAATTTTCCCTCCCTTGGCGCGCTCGCCCCTTCCTCCCTTCTTCAGACTTCTTCACCCCCTACCCTCTGCCCCGTCGCTCGCTGGCTGGTCGAGCGAGCTGGTCGCTTCCCTCTCTGTCCGTCGTTGCTCTCGATACCGCTCTCCACGTCGAGCCCGCGATCGCGGGGGGAGGGGCACCGACGAGGCGCGCGTTTCCTCTCTCGGCCTCTCAGTCTCTCGCGCGACGCGGTTTCGTGGCGACGTGCCGTTGTACCACTAGACGAGTTGCGGCTGGTCCAGGTCTCTCTCTCTCTCTCTCTCTCTCTCTCTCTCTCTCTCTCTCTCTCTCTCTCTCCCCCTCTCTCCCCCTTTCTCTATCCTCGATCTCTCCGCTTCTCTCCGTTTCTCTGTGTTTTCATCCCCGTGTCTCCGTGCTCCCCGTGGACGGCACCGCAGTCGCCTCGTGCTCCGCGAATTCGATTTCGACCACCCACCCCCCAGCGGGCGAGCAGGATACGGCGGTTCTGCCCCCGTCGAAGGGGCAGGCCGATAGATCGCGGAAAAGAGGCGCGAAGAACCGCGCGGGCAAGCGGCGAAGAAGGGACCGCGGGTCGACAGAGAAAGAGTGTTCTGCTATTTTCGAGACTCTCCGTGGTGGCTTGCCAACGCGCGTCTCCGGTTCGCGCCACGAGGAGGAGGAAGCCGCGGTGGGTGGAAGGTCGCCGAGGGCCATGGTCCGCGCTCGATCCTGCCACGATCCACTCCGATCCAGCGATCGTGGCGGCGAGCTGTAGGAGAGTGAAAGAGAGCGCAGCGGAAGGTCGACGCCGAGGAGCGCGATGAAAGTTGAACGGTCGAGGGAGAGCTCTCTGATTCTTCGCCGATCTCGTCCTGTTACGCGAGTGATCTTCGAGAGACGATCCCACGATCGGAGCTTTAACCCGCATTAATCCCCCCCTGACCAACTCGTCCAAATTCCTCCCACGACCACCGGAACTGACCTACGCTCACGTTCGTCGCACAAGTTAGAAGACTCGACGTGTTCCGAGCTCTACCAGTGTAGCAGCGCAGGGACTCCAAACAGGATAACGAGCTAGAAGACATCCTTAGACACGTGAAAAGTGACGACGATGATCGACGATCGGCTAGTGCGTTGCAAGGGATTTACCGTCGCTCGTGTATACAGAATCGCGGAGTAAAGGTGGATCGACAAGATTTTGTGAGAAGCGGAAGGGCGAGGATGTCGTAGTGGAAGACGCGGCTCTGTTTTCGTGCCACTTCACCACCGCGATGCTTCCCGCTGCTTGTCAATTGCTCGTCGTGGAGGCTGGCTTGTGGAGGTTGGTTGTGCCTCTGCGATCGACATCGATCCAACTCGTTCGATCGTTCGTTCGTATCCCTTTCTTTCCGCCGTGGGGTGGGAGGATTTATGAATCGATGTTTGGCTTGAATGAAACGAGTGAACAGCTTTTGTTGTCAGTGACCAGCGATATTTTCGAACGCACGCGTGCAGTGGCGGTCGCGTTGTTTGTGGAGAGCATCTGTCGTGGACTTCGCTCGGAGTTTCTGACTAAACTAGTTCACTTTTAATCTCGGTGCTTTACAAACGAGCACGCGAGACAGTTTCGAACTCCTGTTTTCTAACCTCCGGGGAGCGAAGCTTTTGGGGAACACTGCTCTAACGACTACTTCGTCACTAATAGCATTGCAAGCGTGCTTTCTCATTCCAACTAACTGTCACTATTTTAATACAATGCTTTAGTGTACACGAAGCGCCGGACGTAAGGCAAATGGCCCAGGTGGCCCGTTCTGAAAATTAAGGGAAACAACAAAAAAAATACAAAAAAAACATAGTATTTGGATAAAATCATAATTTTTTCTTGAAAAATGGAGCCCCGGGGGCAACTGCTCACATTCAGCCACCCGCTAAATTCGCCACAGAGTACAGGGTATCTGAAAATGAGTGGTGCGATCGAGGAGTACCGCTAGAACTAGTACACTAGATTGTACTGTTCGTTTTGAGACCGCTTGCGTGCAAAGCTGCTTCAGCGGCCAAAAATCTGTAACTTTTGAACAGATGAAGATAAAGTAATAATTCTTTTTTCTTTAATGAAGTTGATGTGTCCTTCGTTAGTTAGATAATATAACGTTACTAATATTATCCCTCGGTTGTCACACTGGGTCAGAATGACCCAAAATTTGCCTTCAAGGTATAATAATATCTTTGAGGCATCGTTGAAAATGATACTACTCGTGCCATGTAGTAGTAATTTCGTGTATCATCTACAGGCAGAGACGCTACCGCAGTGGCTTTTTTAAGTATAAAAATTTTCTGGAACATTTTCTTTCAAATTTTTTTTTTAAACGATGGACATATATTCTACATTGTTGAAACTTTATCTCAAAACTTTTGCGACTTAATTTAGCAGATAGTTTTTAAACAGCAGCTGATCGAAGATTAGCTTGAATCTTAGATAGGTGCACAACCGAGGGTTACGTAATAGTTAATTACTATTTAAAATTCGAAAACATCCCCAATCTCTTCTGGCTAGTCTTCTTGAATATCCTTCGTTTTTCGCTGCAGCCTTAAGGATGATATTAAAGGATCCGATGAAAATAACACGATACAAAAGAGATTTTTCTTAATTCTCTGCCTTGATATTTTGCAAGTGTTGCTAAGTCTTAACCTTGGATATTCTTTGCGAAATCACACCTTATCGATCACCAAAGCTGTATATTTTTTTTTAAACTTCTAGATTATGTGTAAACGGTTAGAGACGGATATCATTGTTTGTACACTGCTTAGTTTGAAACTGTGAAACGTCGTGATTCTTTTGTTTCAAACATTGTAAATAACTCGAAGACATTGTAGGCGATTGCTTGTAGTTAAAAATAAACGTTTCTGTCTATACTTGGTCCATTCTATCCTAAAACACTCAGAGTTCAATTATTTAAAAAAAAAGAAAACAAAAAAATTTGCAAAGAGAAAGAGACAAAGAGTTAATCAAGATCTCTTCTGTATTGTTACTTTCATCGGATCCGTTAATATCATCTTTAAGGCTGCAACAAAAGGGGAAGAATATTTCAAAAGAGTGGTCGGAAGAGATATTTTTGAATTTTTAATAGTAACAATGCAAGTAACGCTATCGTATTAGTTAATGTAATTAAGTATGACTTAATATATGTAACGCAACGCTATCTATCTAACGAAGGACTTCGGTTCAAAAGTTATAGATTTTTGGCCGCTGAAGCACCGATTTCTTCCCACTGTGCGTCGATTTGAGAGAGCTAGGTGACCGTGATGCAAGAATCTACGGACCAGGCAACTTTTCAGACGCCCGCAGTGTGTGCCTGAACCATGTCTGACGACCACATCCTGCGTTTTCAGCCAACTCATCACCGTTGTGTTGTATCTGCTTACAGAGTGTACGATGTTGGAAGGTGGACGTGCAGTGGTCTGGCTCCTTGTATCAGCCCCACGAGCTGCACGCCACCCAAAAGATTCACGTACTAACCCAGTTGCACCCGTTTGAACCCACCAGTTGCAGAGCCCTGCACCGTAACCCCATGACGCATTTAACACATGGCCCGCCTGGAGAGTAAGTGTACGATCACGCTCACGATTCTTCCCCCTCGCCTCTTCGTTCGTAGTCGTTGCTGCACGTGAGACTCCTTTCCTCGGCCTATCTCTTAGCTGATCAGCTTAGGCGAGCTCTGATCAGCTCAGACGTAGGCTGTGTTCTTTTGGAAATGTGTCGGAAAGAAGAACCCTCTTGGAATTGCGGTGGAGTGCGGAGAAACTGAGTGCTTCCAGCGTGGAGATGAGGGGAAGGACAGAGTGAGCATTGGCTTTGGTTGTTGCAGTACCAAGCATAGTGGTGCATAAAGGCGGCAGGTCGCACAGTCCACCTGAGAGTCCCACGGTGGTGGTGCGAGGAGGAATGCCCTCGGTGCCGTCCTCCAGGCAAGGCTTCGTCATAGGTGGCCCGAACGTGTCCTACCAGAGCAGCACGGACTCGGATATGATAGACGGGAATGCCAATCCCAATGTCGGCTCTTCTCCCTCGCTCCACCGCGTCTCGCCCTCCTGTCCAGCCGATAAACCTGACACTGAGAACAAAAACTTGCGTAACAGGGTACGTGTCGCCGGTTGCTCTTTGGAAGATCTAGCCGGAGGCTGCTGGTCTAATGGCGCGTACGTCTTTCAGGCGAATACGAAAGTGAAGTTGCTGGTGAGGAGCCATGCCATGAGAGAGTCGACGTCTCCCCCGAGGGAGCCACACAACGGTTCGACGTCACCGCATAGCCCTCAGTCGGTGGACGGTGAGAAGAAGTTGGCGGGCAATTTGTCCCCCGGCTGCACCAACGCCAAGCTCAACAACAACGAGTCGATGTTGAACAGCAACCTCTGCCCGAACCAGTCCCCGAAGCAAATGCGCAACACGGCCACCTCGCCCACCTGTCGAGCTCCGTCACGAAATGGTAAGCGTCCCTTCTCACGGTAAAAGCTCCTTCGTTCGTCCAGGGTACTGTGCACGCGTTAAGGTATGGCCCTGTGTCGGTGGCAGGTCAATCTAGTCCTTCTCAAGTCCACTCGCCAAAGAACAACACCTCGCCAACGAACGGCAACAAGTCGGAGTCGCAGCGCTCCAAGATGACGGGCTCGAACGTGATCCAGAAATGCAACAACTGCGCGAAGAACAATCAGAGCGAGCGACCCGGCCTGCTGCAGACGCCAGTGTCACCGTCCAAATCGGGCCAGGCGCTGCAGCATTCGCCCAAGTGCGCCAACTTGGCCCAGAACGCGCAGAACAATCAGAAGTCGGAGCAACGTAGACCGAGCACCTTGAACATCTGCAACAATCAATGCTCGAACCAGTGCGGCAATACCCTGTCCGTGAGCAGACCTGGCTCCAGGCACAAGCTGAGGCACCAGAATTCCTCCCAGGGTAGCTTCGACAGCGCGTCTCCTTGCCTCTCGCGAGGTTCGTTCTCGTTACGTGTGTTACGTAATTGTAATTGCACTAATTGTAATCGCAAGTTTCAAGAACCGCGAATCTTCCCCTTCGCAGATAGCAGCACGGAGTTGTACACGGACAGCACCGGCATCGACCTGGAGCACTTCATCGCGGAGACCATAAACCGAAATCAGAAGGATCGCACGGTGCTGCTGAAGATCGAGAAGGACCTGATCGAGTTCGCCAAGGACAAGCAGAAGGTCTGCCACAAGTTCCCGAACATGTCCTCGTACAACAGGATGCTGGTGCACCGGGTAGCGGCGTACTTCGGCATGGAGCACAACGTCGACCAGTCTGGGTCGAGCGTGATAGTGACCAGGACGAAGAACATGCGGATCCCGAACACCCGTTTCAAGGAGCACATCAGGGACGACCTGATACTGTCGGAGGAGCCGCGCAGGAGTATCCTGAAGAGAGACTCGAGTTCCTTCGAGGATAGTTTCAATTTCAAGTCGCCCGACAGGCTGTCCGGCGATTATTGCCGGCAGAACAAGAGTTTCGAGGAGAGGGAAGAGGAGTACGAGCGTGCGAGGAGAAGGATATTCAAGGATAGTAGCGGAGACAGCGGCGAGGTTACTTCCTGGTTACCCTACTGGTCATCTACGGAGAGCTCCGACGCCTCAGCGAGATATCGTTTATTGCATCCTTCGGACCATACAATGAGGTGAAGCTCGCTTCGCTGAACGTTATCGGGCGATTGTGTAAATTCTAACGCTGTCTATGTAACAGGCAAACGAAGCTCCTCAAGGGGGAGTCCTTCGACGGGAGAGAGTCTTGCCGGGGCGGAGTACTAAGGCCATCAGTTTCGAAATCGTTCAGCTTCGGTGGCTACACCAGAGGAATGCTGTCCAGAGGGGACAGCGTCACGTCTACTCACAGCGCAGGAGCTCGTCTTATGAAGCAAGGTTCGTCTCTCAAGTTCTTAGCTACTCGGTACTAAGCTACTACCTATGTTACCCTTCTGTGGAAACGGCGGTTAAATGTTTTCATTCGTGAATCGAGGAGGATTGAATTGGCGTGTTTACAGACTCGGGAGCCAGCATGTGTTCACGACTGAGCCCTTCGAGCAGCGGCTACAAATCGCAGAGCCAGCGCAGCGACGCCACGATCTCGCCGTCACCGTCGCCATCGCCCGTGGCGAACATGATCTGCAGCCACACCCAAGTATCTAGTCAGGATCTCGCCTCCCTGGAAGCAAACAACCAAACGGTGATGTGGGCGGTCACCAGTATATCCAGCGTGCCACCCGGTAGCATAATCATCAATCCACAAACCAATCAGCCGTGCACCAATCCGGACGGGTCGATATACCGGTTCGATCCCGAGAATCCACCCAAGTTTTACGCCGCCGCCGCGTCGCCGCGCGAGAACGATGGGGATAACGCGTCGCTCGTAAAAAACGCCGAGCCATCCGAGCCATCGAAAGTAACGAATGATGGGAAGAACGAGGGTAAAAAGAAGACGCAGTCGAGCAAGAACAGTAACGGTGGTAACGCGACGGTGACTCGCGTCACGAACACAGCTACGTCGCCGAGTCTACCGTTCACGCCACCGCCTCAGCAGAACCCGGGGCCGCCTCAGCAGCAGCAACAACAACAACAACAACCGCAGCCGCAGCAACTGCAGCAGCAACAGCAGCAGCAACTGCAGCAGCAGCAACAGCAGCAGCAACTGCAGCAGCAGCAGCAGCAGCAGCAGCAGCAGCAGCATCAGTCGCAACAGCACCCCCAGCAACAAACTCTAGTCAAATCGTCGTCGACGGTGCAAACGTGTAACCATAACCAAACAGCTCAACCGTATACCAGCTACATACCTACCTCAGAACCGTACAACCAGGGTGTCTATCAACCCCCTGTGGGCCAGCAGGCTGTGATGATGGCTCCTCATCCGAGTCAGGCGAATGTACAGAACAATGGTCACGGGGACGTCTTGTATAATCAGAATTCTGTTTACGCTAATTATGCAGTACCTGTGCAGCAAGGACCAGTGTCGCAGACAACGGTAAGGGACTTGTTTCTACTACATCGTAGGGACGCGAGTGGTCGCCCAAGGTTATCGTTACATGGTGATGCCCTTTGATATAGGAAGTAACCGAATTGTCTGGATATTTTATGGGCATGAGTATCTACGATCAGCGCGTACCCGGTGAGAATCACTCCACGCCACCGCACTCCTATCCGCAACCGCAGCCGTCTACGAATCAGACGGTGCAAAGCGTGCAGACGATGCCGCAGAATTACTGGCAGCCTCCGCAAAATTCAATGCCAGTAGGGAGTGGTTTCGTTACCCTTATGTATATCGACGTAACTCGACGTTACATCTATACTTATTGTTACTTCGTTTCAGCCGCAACAAACGATGTACTTTGTACCACCACCTGGTACAGCGCTTTCGGTCAGTCAGGGTCCAGGTGATAGGCAGCAGCTGCACCAGCAGCAACGATTCACGTCGAACTATTCTTTTAACGCGCAAACTATGACTCCCCCGAGCCAATCGAATTGTAAATGAAAAAACTCTCTCTCTTCTTTTTAGCGTCACACGTTTATCGATTATCATCTAATTGTATCGTTTCAATTTCAGCTAATTACGTGGGCAGCTATCCGGTTCCCTACAATTCGATGCCCGCCGTGACACCGGCACCAAGCGACTACACGTATCAGCCACCGGTTCACATGGTTCCCACGTATTATCCACAAGGGCAAGCGACCATTCAGCCACCACCTGTCATGTACAGAGTACCTACGCCACCAAACACTCCGACCTCTAATCAGGTATTCCATCGAGCCACGTTTATCCTAGCATTAGAAGTGTTTTTGTAAACAGCAACTGATTAATCTGCAGATGCCCGGGATGCCGTTGATGTACGTCAACTCCGGCAGTTATCCACCGCCGACGATGGTGTCGAATGGTACCTTTGGCCACCAAGTCGGACACAGTGGAGCGTCCCCCGCGCCACCTGGGACGTATATGACTCCCACGCTGGTTCCCAATCTCGTTTTCAGACAAAACGTTCCTGTAAGTGTAGGAAGCACCTGCGGCACACGACGCAGCAATTCGTTGATAAAATTCGTTGAACGGATCACATAGGTCGTTGCTGCTGGTGTTCGAGCCTCGACGCCAGGCAACTCTCAGAGGACTAGCAGGTCGCCGACTCCAGCACACGAGCTGTTCGGAAGTGGGAGCGGGGACAGAAGCGCACAACCCCAATCACGCTACCCACTGCCAATGTATCAGGGTGTCCATATCGTGCAAGGTATGATAGATCCGTTTCATCACGCGGTTCTGCGAAGTCACTGTTGCACGATTGCTTGTCCCAGGGGATATGAGATTGATGCATCCGGGAGTGGCAGCTAATCCGCGGCTACAGTATGCACCAGTACCATCACCGCCTGTTGTTCAAGGTTGCCCACGACCGTATCGGCCACCGTCGTACTCGTCGAACAACTCGGGCGCCGGTACACCCACCTCGTTCGACGGGAGGAACCCGAAGATTCGTAAACAGAGGTGATTGTTTCGAGTGATTACGCTTGTATTCTTCTTTGAACGCTAGGAAACAGAAGAGAGTAGCAATGTAACTTGTTCGTTAGGTCCAAAGTAACACCGTTGCCATCGACCGGCGCTCGGGCCAATCTTTATCAGACTCCTTCCATGCCGTCGCTCTCGTCGAACATGCCGAAAGATCTGAGAGAAGGTAAGGATCGACAATTAAATCTGTACGGGAGTCTAAGTTAGATGTTCGTCTCTCTCTCTCTCTCTCTCTCTCTCTCTCTCTCTCTCTCTCTCTCTCGTTCGGTACGTTGCTTGAACGGTTCTGTTACAATTCTACTTTTGTTCCGCTTACGAAGAACCATATGTGACACAACTTTTTCACACGTTCTTGTATCCCCCTTAAAAGCGAGACCTGTGGAAGACAATATGATATAAGGTACAGATATTCAGTATAAAATACTACAAACGAACACGACGCATTTCACATCACGCAACATAGACGCTTCTTCACGCGCGTTTACTCCCGCTTTAGTCGATATCTGTCCGTCACGTGGAGATGTGCCTGAAAAATTCTTCCAATTTCCCTGAGACGAATCTGTAGTATCACCGTGAGACCTTGACTATACCCTGGTCCTTTTGAAAATCGGACGCATCGGGAGCAGAAGTTTTCAGAGCACATTTTACTGCAGCACTGTACGCTTCACATAGTCATGCGCACAGGTGGTACACTACTATGCAGACATGTTACCAATTAGTTGACAATGAATGTGTTCTTTATCGCACAACGATCAATTGTTCCTTTCTTCTTTCCTTCTTTTAAGCGCGCGTGTCTTTCATTATCCTTTCGGTATCAGTTACCGTTCCACACACGTTTGCGAATCCGCCGTGCGGTTTCTCCATTCAACTCTGCTTATAGATCAGCCGTGATCGGTGTAGCGTCGGGACAACCCCGTTAAACGCAAAATCCTGAATTGCACAAAGCAGCAACTTCACTGGGGCATATTGTATCGCGAGGATCGACGCTGCTCTCAGCAAATAATCTTCTGACTTGCAGGGACCGTGAAGGTGACAATCACCCGTCGAAATCAACTGGTACAATATTAGGTAGCTGGGACAGCTGAGGGAGAGCAGAGAAGCGGCGCGAGAACTGGGTGAACGGAGGAGAAAACCGGGCTGCGGGCTGATGAGGGGAACCGAACGACGAACGCGTGATTTATCGCTACACACACACACACACACACACACACACACACACACGCGCGCGCGCGCGCGCAAGCGTACACACCATTCTTATCAATTAATATTGACCGTACTTTTAATCGTCTAAGCGAAGAGGGTAAAAAGCACACCACCGTTAGAGTATAATCATTCACGTCACGAAATCAGCGAAACCAAGAACGAGAACAAACCTACGTTACATCCCTTTTGATAAAAAAAAAAACGCGGAGCTCGGGAACGATTAAACTTGAAGAGTTGCGTAACGAATAATAATATCTGAGCTATCATGATAATCGGAAAGAGAGAGAAAAAAACAGAGGGATATATATATAATATATATATATATGTGTGTGTGTACAAATTGAAAGGATGAAACGTGTGCGTTGTTTTCTGCCTGGTGGCACGAGCAGGCACACACAGTGGTACACCAAAACAGAGTTACTGAAACAGAATTTTACCTATTATAATTATTATATATATTATATATATACAGTATATTATATTATATCTGGAGATATTTTAATCGCGGTTTTACAGATAACTATATGAATGTGAGATTTACTTTTAAGGAAAAGGTACTTTTAAAACGAACACACACAAAACACACACACGTACCGGGATTACCTTGGACAACCATTGCAATGATTTGCGAGGCCACCGAGGGAATCCTTTTATAATAATTATAATAGAACTAATGTACGAGTATTATAATGTACATGTTACCGAGTACGTTTACAGCCAGCAACTTGCTAACGCTGTCTAATCAGGAATATAATCACTGCTCACTGATTCTTCTGTATACTGCCACCGAAGAAAAATTGCTATCAGTTGCGATTCACGACCCCCCGAATCAAATTAATTGCCACCTCGTTTTTATATCGAACATCTTCCGCCTCTCGAACTTAATGCCCTTGATCTCGCAGAACGCTCTTCTGGCTCTTTTCGTTTCAACACGGAAGGCACTTACGCTCCCTAGACTCCCCGGAATCGGGCACTTTTCGCAAAGGATAATCCCGTGAATCTGTGAACGTATTCAGTACCATGGTCTATATATCTAGTTCGACACAGTAGTTAAGTAGCGCGAAACCATCACAGCTTAGCTATCACGAGAGAAACCTGCCTCGCATGCGTCTTCTTCGACACGATTGGTTTCCCTTACGTTTCATTTCGCCCGTAACGGGCCGCGACGAGGATCTTTTACTTTAAAGCTGAGACGCGACTAAAGAGCTCACGAAGGGTGCAGCTATGATTCGTCTTCCAAGCTTCGCGGCACGCTTCTGAATCCTATAGATGTCTGAGCCACTGTGAAAGCTACGAAAACGCAGGATAATAGACGATAATTTTCATGCCCGATTTTCTCCAACAATCCAATACGCGTGTATCAGTTCGTCAGCGGTGATGGTGACGCGTGATCGTCGTAATTACAAATAATGTCTCCGTCTGTGAAAAGAAAAAAAAATAACGATCTGCGGCTCAACGTGAACCACTTCTCGCGCCATGGTCACTTATTTATTCGTTCTGGTCCTGATTCTGAACCCGACGCGAAGGGAAGCTTCGATTTTCGTTCGACATTCGATCCTAATCGTTTGATGCAGGAGCAAGGGGTGCACGTTGCTCTGCGAGAGAGAAACCAAGTGGAATCCATCCAGAAGCTTCGCTTACGGTGAATTGTACTTCAGGACGTAGGTGAAGGTGTGCCTATCTTTTTATCGATGGTTGGCGAACGAGCGATGAACGGGGACGAGGGGAGGGAAACAGAAAGATGTGCTACTCTCTTCCAAAGGGAGCGTGATAAATTTAATTAGAGCATCGTTAGGTTTAAAACAGCGATGAAAAACGAGAGCGACCTGAGCGGTATACATTAGGCAGATTAAAAGAGCTACTCGACGTTTCGATTGTAAAGAGATGGGCGCACAACCGTAGTGTTTAACCGTACCTAAAGTCGTCGTAGTGATTAATGAAGATAATTGTACCTATAACAGCAACAGAAAGAAAGAACGGCAGTTCACGAATCTCTCTAAGTCGTAATTAAGGAGGAAAAAAGAGAAAAAAAAATGATACGAAACAAGGATTAATCGGCTATCGAGAGAAAACCACCTGCGACTATCGCCCTGAATCCCTTGCGATCGTAGTAACCGTTGTGAAGGGTGAAAGTGTGATTAGTTTCATATAAAAGGGATAAGGAACGAGGAATCGACGGTGTGTATTTTAAGCGCCGTACATTCACACGAGTCCCGGCAGTTTCATTGAATCGCCGAGATCGAGACGCGGGGAAACAACGGGGTGGCAAGAGAGACTCTTTATAGGTAGTTATGGATGGGCGCTACTCGCAGATGCGGTTCCCGCTTACGTCGTGCAAACAGAGCAGCTGAACCAAAGTCATAATCGCTAATTGCACGGTCACGTTTATTTATTTATATGTTCATTTTGCTCGCGTGTACGCTTTTAATCGGACGCTCGATGCACCCGCCCCGGTACGTACGTCTGGGAAATATCGAAGAGAAGGGTTCGAAAAAGGCGCTGGTCGGCTGGTGCACCGAGCGTCGTTCGATCGCCACAAGTGATTTCGTAACATCGCCTGGGCTATTCTAAAAAAAAATAAAAAATATAAAAAAACGGGAATGCAGAGAGGAGGGGGTCGCGCCGATGAAGTCGCCCGCTCGTTGCCGGGCGACCAGCTCGAGGAATTATTAAACTAACGATCGGAGGAGAACGGGTGATAAATGTCATTGTAAGTTTCGCAAGACCTCACGTTCGTTTCCTACTATTTTTGTATGCGACATAAAAGGAGATTGACACGGTAACGAGAGCGAGAGAAATGGATGAGATTGCGCGCAAGGGGCTGAGAAAAGAGAGAGAGAGACTAATAGTGCGCGTGGAACATTGTGGGAGTTTTTCGTTGGAATATTTCGCATCTTCCTGATCACCTTCCGTTGGTCGCGCCGCCACGTCGAAGACTCGCGTTTAGCCTTTAAGCGAAATTGTATGATTTCTGCGCTTGATTAGCGGATCCTCGATTCACAGAACGCGGCTGAAAGTTCTCGTCCACGCGCGGAACGTGACGGAACATTGAATTGTCTGTACGACTCGTCGTAGGAAGCCCGGTGCACCGCGAGAAGTAGGTGGAACTTTTGTAAATGGTTTCTGGAAGGACATATTCATTCCGAGCATCGATCACCGTTCAGTTTTAGTTCCAACAGATTCTGCCAGCTTCTCAGCTGCTTCTCGCGCGACGCTGAATAACTAGCGCGTTAGATCAGAGGTCGGTGACATCTCGTGCTCGTTATCTCGCATTATTTTCTAGTTTTCTGTTCATACACTGTGCGGGACGCAGGAAACAGATACCGGATTCGCTCGTCGCCGATCTCTTTAGACCTTGGCCTGGCGTGAACTCGACGTCTCGTTGTCGAAGAGCGAGCCAGATGCTCGGTGTACGATGCTCGAGCAGCGAATATGTTTGGGGCCAGCATCCCTGGACCGATCTCAATCGAGCGTCAAACGACGGGGACTTGCATTCTTTCTCATACCTGTATTGTTTCTTTTCCGTTGGACATATCACATGGTACAAGAACGAACGATGGCTGTGCCTTTATGCTTAACGCGATATAGTTTAGAGTTTTGTTTTTAGACTGAGATCTACGTGCAGGATGTATTCAGCTTGTACCTTGTCCCCTGTCCCCTGTCCCCTGTCTGCCGTCGGGGCAGCAATGTCGGTGGATCAATTGAAATATACTTTATATTTGTCAGAAGGGATGTTAAAACATGTTCGCTGATCGTGAGCCAAGTACTCTGCCGAGACCCGTAGACGATGTAAACTCTTTAAGAGCTGGAGTGATCTCTTCCGCGAGCTTATTTGGCGGTGTTTGAGCAAGACCAGCTTGTGTAGTTCGAAGAGGGATGGATGGAGTTACGGAATGTCGAAGAAGGGGTACACTCTGGTTTTGAAAGAGTTGCAGGAGAGAATTGATGACGGAACGAATGAGAGAGCGCGCGTGGAAAGAAAGGGAAAACAGCGAGGAGAGCTACGACGAATCGGAGGAAGAATTCGTTTGCAAATCGCATCGCGAAGGTGACCGAGAAGGTGAACGCGATTTGGAAATCGTATGGTGGAAAGAAATAAAACAAAGAGCTATACTACCAACCCAAAGATGCACAACATCATAGAGAGCCGGACAATTTGATAGAACTCATGTCAGTCTAATTATATTTCTTGTTATATTATATACATATATATATCATATTTTCCAAAAACGAATTATATATAATTCAATAAAAAAAAGACACTCTCGTTTGATACTTCGCGAGACCTGTGAATTATTCCCGGGATCCAACGCAAATCTCTATTATTTCTACTTATATTCATCGCTTACAGACTTATTCTCTTTATATCCTAATTTTAAATAGCCATTTCACGATGCTT
Organism: Andrena hattorfiana; assembly: GCA_944738655.2. Lineage (NCBI taxonomy): Eukaryota > Metazoa > Arthropoda > Insecta > Hymenoptera > Andrenidae > Andrena > Andrena hattorfiana. The sequence goes on along the minus strand of OX122894.2, from coordinate 43,287,461 downwards.
TCTTCTTTACCGTAATCAAATTTCCCGCTTCTTTTCGTAGGTAGTTAGCCAGTGCCGTAGCACGAATGGTACTCCCTAGAATACATCAAACTTCTACAATTTAACTCTTTCGATCGGCAAGTTATAGTCGAGCCTCTAACGTCGCATGGAATAGAAGAAAGATTCTCTTCTAAATCGAGGAAAGATTGATCGAGAAAGTAGACTATTCGAAAAAAAGCAAGAAACGTCAATAGTCCGTAGGACAAATTGTGTTGTACAGCCCTGAATCGCAGCGCTCCCTAGCAGCGTTAATAGGAAACACAGTTTCGAACTGTAACGAGCAGTATGTTTAAACGCGAGAACGTGTGCAGCAACTCTGTCGCAAAATTAAAGGAAAACGAGCGTAGGACAATGGATTCCTCGTTGGGAACGGTGAGCATTCAGATTCCCGTGTAACCGAACCATACTCAGTAGCGTATTAACGATCATTAACGTAAAATTTTCAAATATCGATCGTTCGATCGAAACGCGAATCAAACACGAGGCTAGAATAAAATTCCGATGCGTTAAATTCGAGCCGACGCGTAAACTCGTCGTGGGCATCTATCTTCGAAATCACCGTCTCGCTGAATGTTATTGCGTCGGGTGATGGGGCTTAAGCGTAAATTGGGCAACGACCCCGAATGTTTCTAAAGTAATTCGACAGAAGTGATCGCGTCAGTGTTTCGGGGTGTTTGGTAGGTTGCGCGTGTCGCAAACAGCTACTCTCGGAATATTCGCGTTTTCTCATTGAAAAGTTAGTGGTTCCGCGAGTGTGTGTATGAAACGATGACCACGATCGCCACGATGAGCAGGATGAGCAGGATGACCAGGACGACCAGGACGACATGCCTGTAATCAAAACATCTCGCAGATTTCGAGCATTGTCAAACGCCAAAGCGTGAGTTCATATATGTATCTTTTTTATCTATGATTCAACATGGCGTCTGGCGGTAAAGGGATCCTTTAGTCGCCAACATGCAAAGTGCTTGGAACATATAATTCCCTTTACATGTCGCGCTAACGTACTACTTGTTCAACGTCGCGAACCCTAACCTGATATTCTTTTGTCGGGACCTGTTATTGCTTACAAAACAATAACGGATCTATTTGATAGCGACCTGTATTTGTGATTTATGACGTCATCGTGGAGGTGCAATGTTTTTCGGGGTATTAAGTAGCCATGTTAGCTTATGGTTACAAGATTTATTGCTTTGTCGTTATTTACACAAGTTCGTTGTAAGTTCATTTGACAAGGGTCCAGAGAAACATTGCGGGACCTAAGTAGAATCGCGTATCCTTACAAAAAAGAGTCTCTATACAGGCATTTTCGTCCCCAATGTCGCTATGAACCAATGCCACACGTATCACATGCGAACGATAACGTTCCTTCGTTATCCGTTCGCTTGTCTTTTCAGATTCCGCGACTGAAGTTCTCTGGACTGTCGATTGCTCGAAGTTATCGCACTTGGGGTATATATCCGCGAAACATCGTGACGCAAAGTCTCTGTAGTCGAGAGAAATTTATAGAATTGTCATCTCGTGACAAGAAAGTTAAGTCCGTGAATCGTTTGTCTTCCGACGCAAATACGTCCAAAGAGTACAGAAACAGAAATTCTCACGACACGATGTTTAACCGTCGAGACGCATAATAGTCCGCGACGAAGATCAGTCGGCAGAGAACGACACGTCGCGTCGCCAGCGTAATAATCGCTTCTGTAAAAACCGAATCGACATTTGTGTTTTCTTCTCCTCCTCTCGAAATCGTCGCACGATAGCGGTTTCATGGGTTACGAGTTACGTTCGCGTGTCCGTCCTTTCTTATTTTTTTCACCTCCTTTCTCTGTTTAAATGTAAATTTTACGATCTGTACCCACCACCACGTTGGACCCAGTTACGCGACTGCTTCGGCAGTTTTATCTCCACCTGTTCGATAATTAACAACTAGAAAACGCTCCGCGCGTCAGTACTCGGCCTTTATTTTCCATTCTTCTTCGCAAAAGTAACTGCTAAACCAGTTGCTAGAAATCTTTGCCTTAGGAGAGTCTATGGTTTTCTTTTCGTTGCTGAAGAATCGAATAGATAGCGAGTAGCGTGGAAGCATTTATGATATTTCCATGGAGAAATTCCCGAAGCGCGTATGTGTATACAAAATGGGAAAGGTAGCGGAGGATATCTTCAGGGCCCTTTTAGGGTCTCTTCAGGGTTTCTTCAGGGTCGCTACAAGGTGTCTATCCAATCATTGAGAATTTCGAAAAATTTTCAATACTTCTATACGCTTTCGGGCTTGGTCCATGGGAAACCAGATACACCTCACGCTTTGAATACCGACGTCGGAGCAGCACCTCGATTCGATTAAACTAATTTACATTTAAGCGTTATAATGGATTGCAATCGGATTATACACTCGCTTATCGTCACACTCGTGCGAGCACCTCGCCGTCGCAAACACGAGGAAACACGTTCGATCAATTTTCCGATACTCCTCTCCTACATACCTAAAAAAATACACAACTCGACGTTGGTTTCCTCGTGTCTGCGGCAACGGGATCTGATCTCACGTAACACGAAGCACGCCGCCTCGACGGAAGCACATAATAACCAATACATCCCATGCAACTCTCCGTTCGCCCGTTAAGAGAACTATAATTCCTTTAAACTCGTAGAAACTCGTCTCTAATCGATTACCTGGAGCTAGGTATCCTTCCTCGAAGAAACGAGAAGCTCGCAATTATTAATTCCATCCTCTCGACAAATTACTCCGCTATACCAAGCACGATCAGTGCTGAGAATTCCAAGCCCGGTACCACCTTCCCCGTGTCACCTCAGCCCCATAACTGAGAGACCATTTCTAGAGCACGAAGAACGCGTGGAAAACTGCAGTGACTATTAATACGAGGAAAGATAGCCATGGACGCGAGAAGGGGACGCGCGAGCTCTGGCGCGGAAGTGGAAGGAAAAAAGGAACGGTCGTTAGAACCACCGGGGCGTTTGATTCGCTTAACAGTCCCGCGTACCACTTGACTTCACCTTAAACGCTACAGTGAGTCGTTCTGCACGGGTGATTAAGTTAAATTACCGGGATCACCGTATGATGAGCAAAGTATGCTCGCGTAAAGCGCGTTGCCAAGTGCGGCTGCTGGGTTAGCTAGGACAGCGTATACCGGACTAGTATACAGTATGTATATAATAATAACAATAATAATAATAATAATAATAATAATAATAATAATAATAATAATAATAATAATATATATATATATATATAAAGTATATATATTAAAGTTAACCCTAAGGATTCGTTCGTCGATTCGTTCCAGGCCGAGACGAGCTAGGCTACGATTTCTCTAAAGCGCGCGGGTCACGGACACGTGCTCGATTAACAAACTCTCGGGTTATCCAAGTATCGAAAGGAGCGGTGTAGCGTTGCGACAGATTACCAAAAGACCGTGGTAAGATCGTCAGAAATGCGCAGGGACTCGTTCCGGTCCGATACGTTTGAACACGTGTCCGGACCTATCGTGTCTGAGCTACTTCCTCGAGAATAAAAAAACGATTAGAAACGATAGTAGCATCGGCGGTTGAGCAAAAGGTATCCTCGCCTATTTCAGCTAAATTCCGACGGGGTAGAACCGATGCTCGGGTGAGCTGCCGAGTTTCTTTCACGATCTCTTCGACACCATTGGCAGTCGGAGCTCCTCGTTCGTATCATATTTCTCGCATCGAGGGGGTTCCTTCGCGGCTTGAATTTAGCTGCTGTGACTGTACGCTGTGTTCGTGTAGGGCCCGCTGTAGATGGAGGATCCCGTGGTCGAGATGCTCTTGTGCCGTCTCTTGGCGAGCAGCACCAAGATCGCCGCGACCACCGCCAGCATGAGGATCAGACCAGCGATCGCGATGCCGATGGCGAAGCTCCTCTGCGATATGCAGATACTGTTAGGGTCGTCGTTTGCCTGGAAACGGGAACAGGGGCAGTGAGACTTGGGTGCGTCGTTGAGCGTGATAGGGCAGAGTTGGTAATATCGTAATGGTTGCCTAAATCGTAATTACAGCATACACCGTTTTGAAGAAAAAAAACGTGCTATCGAGAAAAACGCATTTAAAGTTTTCGGAATGTTTTGATATTTGAAAAAAAATTCTATATATTATTCAAAGATGATCATTATTTCAAAGATTTACATTGAAAAGTTTTTATCGATAAAAGTGTTTTTATCACTTAGAAATAAATTTCGAAAGATGCGATATTTCTTGATCAGGTCAAGGTGATCTAACCCCTCGAGTGGTACCCCTTTATATAGGGAGCCTACCCTAGTTCTATTCACCAGTTGTGATTAGTTTCATTGAAATGGGAACTACGGAGTCGTTTAAAGCTCGAAACTCAAGGCCCAAAGTTTGCGACCGCTCACCTACTAGCCCAATTTCTCTCTTTCATCACGATCCCCCAAGGCCAACTACCGCAAACTAGGTACGGTCGATCGAAATCTCGAGGCTTCCATTCGCGCAGCCATTCAGCGAGCGACGAATACAAATGGGGCCTTACCCTTTCTCTGAAGACATCATCGGTGAACTCCGACTTGGTGCCAACGTCCGAGGCTTCGTTCACGTATAACCCGCTGTAAACTTCGATAGTGGCCGGGGTGCCTCCGTCCAAGCTCTCGACACCCTTCACCATATTCTCGTTCGTAGTGTCCCTGCGTCGTCTCGATACCGAATTACACGCCGGCGGCTGCAACCACGGAATATCGATGATCTCTTTTGGAGAGCCTCCAAACGACGCTGCTCGTAAGTACATTCGTTACACGGTTGCGCGACAGCTTAATCGCGCTACTGTGACCCCGTGTTCGCAAGAGCAGTCCCCGTTTCCCTAAATTCAGAGGACATCTACGTACCGTGCTGATGCATCCTCCGCCTTGTTTGACGCACAGTCTGACGTTGCACTGATAGTAGACGCTGGCCGTGTATGGGAACTTGTGCGCCTGAAAGTTCACCTTCGCCTCAGTTTTGTCCTCGCTGTACGTGAATTGCCCCATGATCTCGCCATCCACCGGGCATCTGAAACATCCGCGCGATTCCTGTACTCGCTCCACTTCGAGAACCGTCCGCAATCCACTCGAGCCTCGCAGAGGCAGCTTTGTAGTTTCTGAGTACGCTCTTACGTGAATTACATAAATGGGAGGAGAGGATCTATGGGATCGGGTCGTCCTCGGAACCAGAAATTCGACTGCGGACGCGGCAGGGACAGCTCGAGAGGGAAAGTGCTCGTGCAACCTGTCGTCGCATCAGCTGATTTGCTTATGAAAAGAAGTCAGTGAACCGGGGCCCGCTTTTGTACCCTGAATTCCTGGCCTTTGAATAATTCATCGTACGCTCTGACGCGGGCAATTCGTTTTCCTGCCTATTATCGGAGGTGTTCGTGGAGGGAATGGGACGTGACGGTTTTCGCGCGGTGAGAGTCGCTTTATATGTAGTATCGCGATAGAAAATTACCCCTCGTCGTTTATGAGCCTTTGCTCCCCCCATCCTAGGCCGTCGCGCACCAGGCAATCCGAGATCTTCAGGCCGAACATTTCCTGCTCGTCGATGCTAATGACCAAGGTCAGGGGGTCCCCGATCTTCACGTTTGCCGCCACTTGATGCCTCGTTGGATCTCCGCTGAAGATCTTCATCGTGCATCCCGGCATAGGGGCTGTTGCCTGTCGAGAATATTTATTACTCGTCTTCGGACGCTTGTGGATCGTTGATCCCTAAGATATTATAGCTACTTTTCTAGGGTCAAGCGAAATGTTGTGCGAATCTTTCGCGAAGATTTCTCATTGATCAGGGATAGACTCTTCGCTCATTGGCGTCCGAAGCGGAAGGGGGTGGGTAATGAATCACCCTGGCTTGAGAAAGAATAGCTTATTTGTAAAAAAGTAATACTAAAAAAAGTGAATATTTTTAAATTTCAATTTTAAAGATTTTCTCCCCTTCTCTTGAAAAAGGTCTGCGGGTGCCCTTGTCTTCGTTCGTTTTTTAATGGAGATTGAAAAGAAAGGGACTCGTACCTGTAACGGCAGGGACTGCAGCATGGCCACGTGGGTCTGGTCGTTCGTCACCACCTTGTCCCGCGTTTGGTATCGACATCTCACGTGGAACCCCCTGCCCTGGTTCGTGACCAGCTTCAAATGTGGCTGCACCACTATCGTGTTGAAATACTCGATTCCACCGTCGTCCTGGAACAGAATACATAACCATCTATAAATAGACCCTCTTGCAGACACCTATCTGGAGTAGTAGAATAACACCATTGATAACTATCGTATTAGAATTCCAAGCATTCGCATTGTCATTTAGCGACCTAAGACTCCACCCTAGGTAGTTCGATTTTCAACGCCATAGAAGTTCAGCTCCGGGGGCCCCGAAGTTTACAGGTTTCAGGTTTCGAAAGTTTACCTCCCAAGAATTGCCAAACTTCTTACTCCGAAATCTCAAAGAAAGAAGTTGAGCTCCAGGAGTCCCGAATTTTACAGCTTTGAGGTTTCAAAACTTTACACAAAAATGTTAAACCTCTTATTCCGAAACCCCAAATCTATAAACTTTTGGATCTCCGACAACTCTTACGACCACTATATTTCTCCTAGGTACTATAAATCGATCTACTCTGTACGATCGATCCTTATCTCGCAGCCTTTCTGCATATAAGAAGCCCAGCTATCGCAATTGTTTCGGTGATTGTTCGCGGACGTGGTCGATCGGCATTCGCAGTTCGGACCGCGTCGCAATTTCTCGACGCGTTTACGACCATTTCGGGCACAGTCATCGAGGCTGCGTTCCCCTGGACTCTCAGTCCTGCGAGCAATCCGTCTGTCCTTGCACCCAGCCAGCAAAAACCAGACCGCTCTCTCTCTCTCTCTCTCTCTTCGCCTTCTCTCCTCGCCCCTCTCTGTTGCAAACTGCCTTGCCAAGACAGGATCGGCCTCGTGGTCCTTTTTCTGGCATTGTTCTTCTGCCCCTGGAGCTTCGCGGAACCGATGAAATTGATTACTTATTAATCCTCTGGAGCCTCGCGCTCGCTGATTAGCCAGTCACCGGCAACCGTCTCACGCGAGCACGTCATAGGAAAGTTTCAGTCCGCCAAGCTGCTCTGTTCGAGCTCTATCGCTCGTTCTTCCCGCGAACACATGTAACTGCTCGTGGGTATTTAATTTTCCCCATCGACGAGCTACTTTCGAACTGCTCGAACGAGCTGGCCGCTCGGCCATTACCGTTAATGCCGACGATAATCGTCGTTAACGAGGGTGATTCGGAATCAGGTCTTCCTGCCGCTTCCGCGGACAATGAGGATGATCAGCGGAGGATGATCGTCCTCCAAGGACGCGGATGATCGGATGCTGACGCCCCAAGGTCTTGCTCGCGGTTACGTATAGACCGCGGATGGCGGCAAACTGGCCAAACTTTCTGTGAATTCGATGGACCTACGTCGAAGATGGATCGCGTTAGGATAGTACGAAGCTCCGCACGTACCGCAAAGCCTCGATTCACCGGTCGACGCTATTCCACAAGGAAAGCCGAGGAACTGTAAGACCGCGCGAAGAGATTCCCTTTAACCTTCGAGATCTACATCGAATCGGTAAGGGGAAAGAACCCAAGGAGCCCCGGACGCAGATTCTCGCGGGACACCGTGTACATGGAGCAGGCAACGACCTTCGACGAAGCCTGGCGTCCGACCTCAGCAAGGATACTCGCAATCTGCGGTGCATCGGCCCGAGGGAGCCTCGTCAGATCGCTGACTTTACGTTTCACACCTAGTCGAGGAGCAGCGCACGCACAGCGCATGTACGGTGAGCGGGCTGGTGTGGGACCAGAGGCCTCTGTTTACACGGCTGACCATGATTTCTCGAGTATACCGCACACCCCGAAGTCGCGTATGCTCCTGTCACACGATCCCCGCACTCGGATCCCACACGGGCAAAAGGAGCACCGAGAGGGGCTTTTTTCGGTATTGTATTCCAGACCACCCTGCCGAGGCTCTTGGGATATTTGCGTTCCGGTGCTCGCCAGAGGGGAGGATTTTTCTGCGGTTTAGTTCGGACCCTGCGACGCGACGAGCAAGGAAAATTCCTCGAGCACCGCGGCCCTTCTCTGCTCTTGGAGTCGCGTCTTTTTCCGCGACCGAAGAGTCCTGGGGATTCTTCGAAGGTGTCACGCGTCCTTTCTAGCATTCGAAATAGAGAATTGTATCGAGAGGAAGAGATGTTTCGCTGTTGGAAGTTGAGGGATAGGGTGACGATTAGAGTGGCGAGACTTCGGTGATGTAAATTCATTAGCGCGTGTCGGGGGAATCGCATACAGGTCCATAGATCGCGCGAGCGTTCGCGGAAGGTGTTAAAGTTCGCACCAGCCTGGCAACGTACAGCAGCCTGCTAATTTCCGTGGCTGATGATGTAGATTTGAGGTTGGGCGGTGCCTGGACACTCCCGAGATCGCGTCTAAGCCTCCGCAGATCGGATCGGCGCGGTTGGTTATCGCTGATGGAGTACACCTGAATCTGTATTACCACAAATTGCGAGGATCATTACCGAAGGTCGATGGCTACGCAATAAACGTGCCTGCAGCGGCGTGGTTACCACTAGGTGCTCATTGCCTGGGATGAGGTCGCACGGGTCCTCGATTAATTCGATCCACGGCGTTGTTACGTAACGGCCTGTGGCCATCGATCTTCGTCTTAGATCGCTGGCTGTTTGATCGGGGGCCTGCCCGCCCCTTCCTTCGCGATCTTGTTCTTGATCTACCTACACTGAACTTTCGGCTTCGAAACTCCTCGCGAAGCGTAGCACCGATTGGGCCGAGTTACGCGGAAAGTTACCAACCGTCGAAATGACCAAATATTCGTGAAAAGGCAGTATGGATCCCATAATTTTGCGATGCTTATTTTGCGCTATGAAGAAATAAAGCTACTTTCGAACTAAATTTTCTGAATTTCGGACTTGGCCCAATTACAAAAGAAGGGAGATTTCTGGGAAGAGTAATGGTAAGCAGGCACAGATCGCTACTTAACTCATGATCCGAGGAAATACTAGTATAATACTACTATTATAATCGTCTGCCATGGAAAAGCTCGGTGAAACACCATCGATTAGTCGCGAAACAAGTCGATCCATCGCGTCTAACGTATTCAAGCCTGCGTGGCCTTTGGTCTCCCCCCGATTCGTCTCTACTTGGTACATCCTGGAAGGGAGGCTGGGAGCTTTCGAGGTCGCCAATATGAGAATCCCACCTACACGAACGGGTCTGGCGAGGCCGAGGAATCGCGCGTTTACGGCCATAGAAGCGAGCCTGCATGCCTTTATACGTTGAGGCACGGCAAGGGAACGGAGGGCTCCGGAGGGACGAGCAAAAAGAGGATGAGCCTGAGAGGAACCTCCAAGTGGACGTGGCCAGGGACTTGACGATAGCTTTCCTCGGACACGTCCGATGGACTTGAAAGCTACTTCACGCACCAACCTCCCCGCTGATAGCTGGAACGAGCCGATGATCGATGGCCGCTGGAGGAATTAGTATCGCGAAACCAATTTCTGCAACTCGTATCCTCCGCCGCGAAATGGACTCCGCTCGAGCGCCGGCAGGAATTCACTCTGCTTTCAAGCGGGCACACCCAGCCGCTACCTCGTGGTCTCCTCGCGGACTCCGGTTCGCCGCGTAGCGAATCGACCGAAAGCGGGAATTTCTTATCAAGTACCGTTGCCCGCCGATCATACGTCAGGAGGCTCGGGCATTGTTCCGCGGTACGTGCTCTAACGGTTGAAAAATCCTTGAAAAATATCGGCCGTATGGTAGGTACACCGTTGCCGGTTTATCGCGAGGCCCGGGCCCGGGCCCGGGCCCTCCTCGCCGTGAGCCAGTGACGAGGCAACGGTCGGAATTCCATCGCGGATGAGAAGTTATCAGACCGCAAGGCATACACGGTATTCCCTTGTTGCACGGTCACGTAGGCATATACGTGTACATACGTCGATTCCCAACCGGTGATCCTTTGTCCACGCGCTCTATGACGACTCACTCGAGGCGGGAGAAGAATCGCCGAGCCGCGGTCCGAGGATTCTCATCGGCAATTGAATCCCGCCGCTGGAATCCCGGGGCAGCGTTCACCGCCGCAGGGAAAACGATCCGCGGCGCATCGGGAGATAATCGGGCTTACGGTAGAGTCAAAGTTTAACGGCGATCCCCGACCACCCAATGCGAGTTCGGGAAAAATGCCGCTATTCTTGGCGCAGAAGCGGTAGTAGCCTCAAAGACACGCCACTGTCGAGGCATGCGTCTCTGATATTCCCAAGCCACTTCCTACACCGGATTATATCCTCCGGTGGATCTCCAGGCGCTCGGTGATCGAGTTTATTCTCGTTCGATGAGAGCTTTAGATACGGCGCATTCCTCTCGGTGATCGTATTGGGAGTTTTGGTACGTAGAGGAATTCCGAGCGTTCCGAACGTTCGCGATAGCATACTCCACCGGAATAGATTTTGGGATCCCAGAGTGTAGGGAACTGCTTTGAAATGTACGCCTTTTGTCCCGTGGTGCTGTAGGGCCACGGTAGCCAGAGGTCCCATGCAAATTAACTATCATCCGACTCGTCAGTACCGCTCCTTGATTATTATTATTAATGTCCCTACGACTTTCTCACCCGCGGTACTCGCTGCCCGCCTCTGGGCAATGTTTATCGTGCCCCACACCTGTAATTAGGATAATTTTAATAGCAGCCTGGCCGGCGTTCCCTCGACGCGCCAGGAATGTTGGAATGGTTGCAAAAATTTACCGTTGCACCGATAACTAAAGCTAAATAATAATAAAGATAAATAAAGCTGGACGCTGGGGTCGCTAAAAGGAGATGAAAGGAAGGAGATTGCAAGGGGACGTTTAACCAATCTTCCCATTGGTCCTTAAGCCAATATACCTTGAATTACTTTACTCCCTAAAGGAGCCAATCTTCCAAGAACACATCTCGAAGGCCCTCGAGAGGGTAGATCCTCCACAACCGCGCCACAAACTGCACACAGGGGCCCACTCTGCCGAGTGGCACGCTGCTACACGAGCGCGATCCTTGTCAGAGATTTATATCTCTGTACCGCTTATCTTGTACCCCTTCGTGCTAGGAAACTCGGTCCTTAATGATGTGCAGGAAGTGCTTGATCTAGGGGTCACCATCACGCCGGGGCTCGATTTTAGGAAACACTACACTCGCATTAGTAGTAACGCATATAAAACCTTAGGTGCCATTGTGAGATTCGCAAAAGGATTCGAAAAGAAGGAGACGTTGAAAATACTTTATATCGCCTTGGTGCGTCCTCATCTGAACACATGAAATATATTCAATTACTGGAAAGGGTACAGCACAGGTTTCTGCGATTTGCAGCTCGAGCCTTAGGTAATCCTATGAGGATTGATGATCATGACTATGCGCCTATCCTGAGCTCTTTAGGACTTGCCTCCTTATCGAATCGTAGGACGACGGCGGATTTATTATTCTTGTACAAGATCGTTAATAACATAATCGACTGCCCGGAATTAGTAGGGCTAGTTCGATATAATGCTCCGTCCAGAAACCTGCGGAGACGACTCCTATTCGATTCCAGGCTGCCGGCGTATAATCATTGGGCTGTAGACCCACTGAATAGAGCCATGGGGAGTGCGAACGAATTTTTAGAAAACTGTGACCTATTTACGCGTTCCCTGGATTCAATGCGCACTCATTGTCAGTTACGGAACCGCCTTCCGTAGCTTTATGTAAATGTGTTGGGCTGTCTGACTCAAATCATTGTTCTTTTATTTTATATTTCAATGGGGTTTCCCGTTCATATTAATAAATAATAATAATAATAATAATAATAATATGCACCCGCCACGGCGATATTAATTCCGCCTCGACCAGCAACCCAGATGGAGATCTTATTATCCAGAATTTACGTAACGTCCGCGAGAAGTGGCCGTTTCCGTGGCTCGGCTGCAGGAAGCTTTTCAGTATCCCCGGAATGCGCGTGGGTGCAACTGCCGCGGGACAAGACCGAGGCACCGAGGGCTGGCGCAAACTCCGCGGCGCAGGCTACTTCCCGAAGGGATACAGAGCGCTGCCGAGCGGTCGGTGTCGTTTTGGAGCCGTTGCGCCGCGAGCTGCGGCTGCAAGATGGATCGAGCAGTCGGCAAGACGTATGCAAATGCGAGAGAGCATCCTCGCGGGATTCGCCCTGCCCGCGGGATACTTTGCGGACTTATTACGATCCATCTAGCGGGCTGCAGCATTTCTTGGGTTCGACGTCCGGTCAGTCGAGGCTGCCACTGCCAGCTGCAGCTGCACCAAGTCTCGCGCCACGCGCTACCAACTGTAATCCTTGTAAACACGATCTCGGGATGCTCTCCAGCTGACTTGCTTCTTCCCTCTGCTCCTTCGAGCACCGCTCAAACATTTCCTGCTCCCTCTCCTCAAACCGATTTTTCACCGTCCCTAGGGGGAGGAAGATTCACGGTCCAACGGCGCCGGTGATGCTCGAGGATTCTTTGAATGCTTCGAGGCTTAAACTGCTTAAAGTATGGATGGGACTCGCGAATGGTAGTGAGTCATCCTTGCTGCGTTGGATATTTGCTTGTCGATACTCTATTCTGGGAGCTGCTGCCCCATTAGGTGCTGATGCTGGGGGAGGAGGAGAGCCACGGGGGAGCGATTTTAATGGAGAGGATACTTTGGTTCGCGATCGTTAAGCAGCTTGGCTTCTGAGTGCTAATTGATCGTAGATCTGTGTTTGCTGGGCAGTTAGTAGACTGGAATTCCTTGGAATTGCATGGCGTGGAATTTCGAAGGAAAGTTTGGAAATTTTTATCGAGCTCCTTTCGTCCGATGGTATCGATCGAGTTTCTCGTGCAACGAGATGACCAGAGCGCTCCGCGGGACACTCGGATTAATCGAATCGCGGTAAAAGTACAGTTACAGTTTCCCTGGGAGGATGTGTCGCTATAAATAATCCTGACGCAGTTGGCGCGTCCGCGAGAGCCGGACTACAACCGATGATGTCACGCTCTGCGTGTGCACATCGGGTAAACGATAAAGGAAGATACGCTGGTCGCGTGGAAATATGTCCCTCGTCAATATTAGTCGTTCGTTGCGTATGCAGGAATGTCGGCCTCGTGTTTGCAGCCGCGCAGAAAGGCTCCAGCGTCCACCGAGACTAGTGTCAAGAGCTGTTTTAAGAACTCTTCGACATCATTTCGTCATCGTATCTTTTACCATATTATGGAATTCTGGTAATGAATAATAACACCCGATGTAGAGGAAATTTCCATGGGACCCTGCAAAAACATTTCATCGCCATACTTTTCCCCTTATTATCGAATTTTCGCAAAAAAATTCTCTGCTGAATAATAATACTTATTTATTATCTAGAGAAAATTTCCATAGATCTGTTCGAAATCATTTCATCGCCATATCTGTTCCATATTATTGAATTTTCGCAAGAAGGATCTCTGCTGAATAATAACACCTTTTTAATATTTCGGGAAACGTTACGTAGAACCCTTGGAAATAATTTCATCACCGTACTTTTCCCATGTTTTTGAATTTTCGTCAAAAGAATCTTTACCGAATAATGATACTTAATCTATAGGGAATTTCCATATAAATAAATTGAAAGGAACAGTATCCCGTTCAGTTCCTCCAGCAGCAACAATTCCACCCTCTTTTTACTACTCGCGAGAGCACTCAATCGCCCGCCGATACGATCGCGTCCGGTAGGCAGAAGCTTTGTGGATCGCGGCTAATTGCCGGCTGCAATCGAGACCGGAAATTAAGAGGCACGCGAGAGGTTCGGGGTGACATGAAAATTGAAGGAAAATTAAGGCTACCGATCTCTGATAGCGGGCAAGATTGAATTCCCTAGTGACTTAATGGCGCCGGTTACGGGATCGTACCTCGAACACGCTCAGAAGTCATTATTATTCCAGGCGTTGTTACAGCGTTATTATTGCATGTTATATACCGTGATCGTCGAGCCTTTACGACAAGTATTACGCGAAACTGTCAATGGACTATTATACCGGCATAAAAGCTGTACACGTTCGCCGTAAGTTCCATATGCTCCGTTGCCTAACAGAGATCGTCGAAATCAATTGAATTGCAATTCAGTGAAATCGTGTCACGATCGCAAGTGTTACCATTATCGCATCCTTACTGCGTATCGTTAACAAGCGTTGCGTAATACACGAGTCGTTGGATTGTTTGAAAGGAATGAGTGAAGAGGCCTGATCGATATGACGAAGAGCGCACCTTGGGCTGCAGTTTTCCGAAGTGTGTTAATGAAATTCGAAATGTGCCGTGGAACGCGTAACAATGAGAGAGCAGACATAATGCGCCTTGTACGCCGCAACTGGGATGCCGCGAGGGCAGGCTAGGAAGACTGGACTGTCCGACCAAAGAGGGACCTCCTTACATAATCTACTTGCCAACTGGCTTCGAGTATGTACCTATGCAATTGCACGCCCTACCACCGACGAAAATGAAAAAGGCCCGCAGCGAGCGAAGTTTACGCGCAGCCACTGTCGAGTGAAATGCAGCTGGACTGGTCGATCGGAGCATTCGAAAGCGCGTACACGCGATTTCACGTTGTACGTAATACGTATGTACGAGGCGACTCAATTATTCCGCGCGACATTCTAGTGGAATCCGTCTCTAATCGACTTATCGCTGTTTCGTCCATCCACGACCAAGTGCATCCTTGTCGTCGTGGGAATTAATTCTAATCGGTAGGTGAAAGTGAAAATCCAGTGGAGCTGTACAGACGCTCCAAAACTGGTATTACAACGTGGGTGTGGACGCCACTGAAAATGTATCCGTGATTCTGACCTCCCTGGTGTCCTTGGACCCCGCCTTTCCAGAGGAATCGAGTGCTCCCTGGTTGGCGACAGAAGTGTCTCGTGGTCGAAACCGTCCTCCTCGGGCCACGTTCTCTTCTTTTCGGTTATCGACGAACGTAATGTTTGTCGAAGTCGTTCAGCTTCCCTCGAACACACTCTTATTGTTAGTTACCTCGGGTCCTCTAATTATTTGTCGATTTCGTAACACGCTCGCTCTTGCATTTTCTGTTGTATAGTTCGTCATTGAACGATGATATTATAGAGTAACAGTATTTCTAGAAGTTGCGGAGTAAAGTGTCCTGTGTCCTGAAGATCGCTTCTCACGCGACAAGTAATCTGGAAGCTGCGCGACTGGATCCCCGGATGACGAAGCTGGCCGAGGATTTATCGCGAATTAAATTTCCGGCAGAAGCTGATAGAGGCACTTTGTACGCGAGTTTTTCTCCTCTTCTGGAACGAAACGTCGCTCGACGGAGGGACGTATCCCGGCGTATCGAACACGGAAGATAAATAGAAAATCGAGGCCCCGGGTAAGAAACGGGTTAACGACGAAAAGGAGGAAAAAGGGTGGACGAAGAAGAGAGCCCGGGCAGCGAGTTAATGACGCGAGAACGCGAAGAAGCAGCTAGCCTGGACGTTGTCGCCGGGGTTGCTTTCTTCTCGTCCACTTCCTCCATTTTCTCTCTTTGCCATTCCGTCTTCTCGCCCCGTCTCCTCCGCAACGTTCCACGCTTAATAAACAATTATTCACCAGCAGGAAAAACGCGAAACCGTTCCCCCGGCGTGGCAAACAGCGGCGAGTTTCCTCGAACGGGAACTCCCATCGGGGCAAACAGGCTTCCCCGGCTTCTCGATCGATTTAATGGCACCTTTGTTTAAGCACAGACGGAATATCCTCGAGGGTGATTGCTTTCGTAGCATCTCCCCGTGTCTTCTCGTAGCAGGAAGCTTGATGAAGTAAAAAGCTCGCTAGAACATAAAACGATCTGTGTGTCTCGGTCTCGTAGCGCCTCCTTACCACCTCCTCTCTTGACGCCGGGGATATTCTAAGCGCGATGCAACCGTCCCCCGCGATTGTTCGTCGGGAGTAACTCACTGCGCCTCGATGGCCAGCTTCCTGCGGACGTCCACTGCGGAATAATCTTGAGACCGCGTCTCAGGGAGTCGAATAGAATCGAACATAAATCGTGGCCGGGATGGTACGACTTGATCAACGGTGCGTCGTTCGCCCTGTCCTTTGTTGGCTTCCACTAGGCAAGCTCGTAATCATAGGACTGTTCCCGGACGGCAACTACGATTCCGTGATCCAGCCGAAGGATTTATGGTCCGGGCGGGATGGGCGAACCCGATCCCGCTCGTTTCCCGAAGATCCGGTTCTGCTGATTAAAACACGACCCGCCGATGCTCGATTTTACAACAGTGTTACGTTACTCGCAATTAATTCTTTCCACCGTGTGCGCGGCTGCGTCCTCGCGGAGGGATCGACGGGGGACCTTTAGGAGCTTCGATTACCGCGATTACTTCCATATAGGTGGTGCAGGGGAGGAAGGACGATAAGCCACGGGATTCCTTCGTGCTTCGATTCATGATGATAAGTAGTACCGAACATGGCGGGGTTAATCGCGGGCAAGTGGCTCGCTGTGCTTATTAATCGCTGCGTTAAACAGTTTGTTTCTTTCACTTGTCGTCAAACTGTCGGGGAAGTTTAAGGCACTTGGTTTTGACTTTTAAAACTGGCCTTTGTGTTCGTTCCACTGGCTGACGCGGCTCTAACCCTCTATTAATAACTGACAATGAGAGTGCTCAGAGATCACGGCGCATAGTCACAGCGATCGATAAGCCACGGTCGGTGGGTTTGGACTCGAGGAGCATCGAGTTCGTGACGAGTGATCGATGGATCGATCGTCGGAGGGAAATCGGCAGGGTTTAGGGTTATCCGCTCGAACCTGGTGCGACGACCTCCAGTTGTTCGGGGTCGTCGATACCTCGGCGCCAGCATTGTCCGGCGGATCAGGCTGCCGTCTCGTCGGGACAAGGAGGAAAAGACAGCGGCGGAGGCTGGTCGGCGCGGGGAACAGAGAGGGCGAGACTCTTCAGCAAAAGAGGAGACGACGAGACCGGTCTGAACAGGGCGATGCTGTGCCGTATCCTTGCGCCAGCGTTCCGAGCGTCCTACGCCTGAAAAACTGGCCGGCAGATATGGCTGCTCGCCCTCAGTCAGAGGTCAACGAGGTTGGAGGACCTGTACCTCTCGCCTCTCGCCTCTCGTCTCCGCTCTGCGCTTGTCAGTGGCTCTCAGGGGCCTTGATCTCGTTTCCTCGTCATGAAGCGTGAAATGGGTTCTCGAGGGTGACAAGATCGACAGATAATCGTGTGTTCCGAGCGGTACCACTTGTGTGATTCATCGTTTCACACTCTGCCCTGCAAGTGTGCACTCGCAAGGGAAGATCCCCAACCGGGAAATTCAAAAAATTATCAAGCTTTGGGGATTGACCCCTGAAAATTCGGCTATTTTCTGATTTTGTGTTATATCTTACGAACTGACGGAACTGTAAGGTACCAAATGATAGATCTAATTAAAAGAAGTAAGTTTTGTCTGAAAACTTTATTTCTATCTTTTACAGTTCGCGAGTTACCTATAACAGAAAATCGGAAAATAGCCGGATTTTTAGGGGTCCGGCTCGGTGATCTTCCTTCGTCAGGTCTAGGGAGTATTAAAGTTTCTGGTAACATGTTACTAAATTTCGACACGTCGCACTGCACCCTCGACCTACTGTCTCGCTATCCAATCAGCTAAGATCGCAGTAGCTCGGTAGGTCGAAACTCCTGCACTCCTCCGAAGCCTGTACACCACCCTGAAGCCCCGTGCGACATTCCACCACCCACAGTCGCATTGTTACTCCAAAATGCGGCTCGATACCGATACTACAATGTCGATAGGCGCCGTGAACAAACCAGGGCACCAGTTTCACTTTAAGGGCCTGAAATTGCGAACAATAGGCTATTTGATGAAGCGTCCTACAGCAAAGAGGCCTGATCCACTCACTGTGTGGGCAACAAGTATGCAGCTTCTTCGACCCTAGAAAGTCTGCAGCCTCTTCGTCAGGGGTTCTCATCCCCCCCTCCCGTTCTGTGTACTCTTCTTCCCTACGATCATTTTTCGAGGGACACACCATCTTCCTTTATCCTGGAAGATCCACGAAGGTTTCCTCGGCTAATCGATCCTTTGAACAGAGGAAATCGGTAGTGGATCGATGCATTTTTATCCAGCCGGTTATCGTGGGAGGGAAAACGTAACTGGTGACGTAACGGTGTTTCCATCGGAGGGGTAAGACGGCGTGACAGAGAAGCTCTGGCTGGCATTAAAATTGCCCGTGTTCCTTTTTGCTGGAGCGGACGGCAGTCGGCCATTATGCCACTTAGCTGCACGGTGCTGTCGGACGAGTGACCTTGAGGTGATTGGAGCCCCCTGATTCGCCGGAGAAGCCAATTCCACGAGCAGCCCTACCCGATTTAACACCTCGTTCCTGCTTAAGGGACGAGCAAATGGGCGCCAGGGTTGCGTGCGCTCCTCCACGCCCTGAGAGCCGGCTTTTCCATGGACGGTCAGGGGTCGTCGCGTTTAAACGATGTATCACGGGGTTCGGACACGGTGAATTATTATGGGGGACACTTGGAGTGAATCAAGATGAAAGTTTGACGATGAATTAATTGAAATAATTCGATTCATCGAAAGTGTGCAAGAATATATAAGTGGACAGCACTTTTCAACTTTCATTTAGAATAAATTTGACGAGATTCTCCTTCGCCCACGAAATGGTAGCTCCGAAGATGTTTGTGAGAGCAACGCGTTACGTAAGCGTCGTTAACTTGGACAAATGATTGGATCGGATGAATATCAGGGTTCGCCGATTGAGAGGGACACAGGCGAACGAGGTGAAAGTCGACCATTAATCCTTACGTAGCCAGCGAGTATGGATAATCGCGAGATGACCACCTTGGACATCCCAGAGTTCTTTCATTCTCGCGATAATTCCACACGCGAGTGATTGCAGGGAGAACCATCCCTCGTACCCTGCTTTTACTTTTCACTACGCGGCCTCTCGATCTTCCTTGCAAAACGTCCTAAAAGGATCGGCAATTAGACGATTCGAGCCCCATCGATTCCATAGTGGAATCTGTTATGGATAGTCATATTTGAAAAGCTGCGCTCGTCCTCTTGGCTACGCAAAGAGATCGAGGGGCTACGTAAAACGGGAAGTCCTCTGTAAGATACAAAGATGCAGCTGTTCCCTCGGCGAATTACAGTTTTCTCGAAGAAACGCATCCCTCTGGGCGTAGAGGCGGGGGCAAAAACGGTGCTCGTCGTTTAGCAAAGGAAAGAAGGGGCCCTGGGCTGGAGGGGCCAGAGGGGCAAAGCTCGCGCGTAATTTGCGGGCCCCGGGCTACGCGATTTTACGATGTAATTGGACCTCGTGGAGAAGGATGCTCGCTATCCCCGTTTGCAACCGGTGGTTACATCTCGCTACTAGGAAGATATTATCCACCTTGGCCTATCCAACCTGGCAAGGGCAACATTTGCTCGGTTAATGGTGGCTGCGAACGGACGCGCCCCACCTGCTCTCGAGCTCGATAGGCAAATCTGCTACAATCTGCAGAAAAAAGCAACGCGATCGGTTCGTGTCTGAACCATGCAAACCTCTCCCATCGATCCTGGGACGTTTCTACTAGCGCCTGGGGAACGATTTGCTCCGATCGTTCTTTATACGCGAATCAGTTCGTGATGGGACAGATACCGCGGCGGAAAAGATGTTTAACCCGTGTGTGCCGACAGGAAAGTGAAAAAACTGCTAGTTCGATGTTGGGAGACCGATATAGGGGACTTCTGGGAAACTCAGCGAGAATGGATTTAATGTGCTCCGTGCAGTCCATGAGTGTATGGATAAATGGAGGATTGACTAGGGAAGAGAGAAAGAACCGAACCCTTGAGAATTTAACCCTTCGTGGTCACATGGGATGTGTCGCATCCCAGGCAAATTTTTTTTGGCCAATATTTTTGTACATTTTTAGACCTTAATAGTACAATTAAAAGATGTGGTGAATTTTAACAAAAAAGTCAGAAAGATGACGCTGGGGTGCAGTGAACCCCGTGCGACCAATTAGTGATTATAAGAAGGTGTGACCATGGAGGGTTAAATAAATTAGTCGTTGCTTCCACCGCACCCAGTGCACTCTGGAGCACCTTCCACGGCACTCGATCCGCGCGATTCACCCCGCCCCTAACAAGAGACCGCCTAGCAACAAAATCAGCGGCGCGGAAGGCGTCGTCCAACTAGGTAGTTTCAATTCACGCGCGCGTCAATTAGCACGGGTTGGAAAATCTCGGCGCGTTAGGCAGCCCGCGAGTCTCGGTGTGCGAATTTCCGGCGATTTAACGTAACACAGACACCGCTAACTGTACGCGCCGTGGCCGGCACGGGGATGCGTGGCGAGCATCGGAGTGCGGCTCGACAAGGCCATCCTCAAGGATACCAGCGGCAGCAACGTAGAAACTGGATGCCATTTCGCCGTTTATCGCCGACGATTTTCCATGATCTCGTTAACCGTCCGACTGCAGCCGAGAAATGATAGATCGTCGCCCGTCTCCGTAACTGTTGCGGCGTTTTTCTGTGGTGCAAGATTTATTGGAAGGTGGTCCGGCGTCCCGATGGCCAGTATCACTCCGCGCGGGGAATGATTAACGCAGGCTCGATTCATCAACCGGACGGTTGAAAAACATTTAATTTGCTTCTTGTTAAACGGACGCGGAAAAACGCGCGACTGGTTCTGGGTAATACTCTGCGGCGGGGAGGCTTTCTGGAGTGGATATGGGTTGAAGATGAAACGGAGTCGAAGCATCGGTATGTTCTTTTATGGAAGACGCGGGGGTAGAGAGGTATCGAGACGCAGAGGAGGATAAATATTGCTGATGGCTATTCGCGGGATCGCGGGGGCGGCAGCGTTGCAGCTGATGCTGTTTAATTTCAATCTGTCGAAGTGGTGCCTTCGATACAATTATCGGGGCGTCCACAGTCTTGTTCAAAGCACCCGTTAAAAGTCTACGCACACGTAGTAGTTCTCCCTGTTTTGGAATGTAGCGATACGTGTGAGTGGACCTTTAGTCATCCAGCTTTTGTCCAATGTCAGTTGCCGAAGCAGCGGTGGGACCTGAAATTTCGTGGTATGGGGGGCATCCTCGCAACAGTTTACGTAACAATCTGTAAAGTTCGGGAACAGGTCCACCGTTTTGGATGCGCAGGGAAAGTTATCGGTTTCGAAAGACTGGCTGACCGATCTCAGCTCTTCTCCTTTTGCCCAGTAAATTCTTCCACGAATATCGTTATGTTAATTGTACAAGTTGGAAACACTTGGAGGCCTGCATTAATTCCCTTCGCCTAAAGCAGAGTCGATTCGCCAAGGACAGGCGTGGGACAGTAAAATGTTTATCCAGGTTCCCTGGAGCATCCTGTATCGGTGTGATGCGTGCGTATCTAAATAGCACAGCTACAGCCTGGAATACGTGGAATTGCACACGGCAAGGGGAATCTACCATAGACTTTTACTTTTACGATTCGAACGTGGGCAATGCTCGCCTCGCTGCCCACGAGATATCGACCCACTCGGCAGTCAGCTTAAGGACTTTTCGCGTTGGTCACCTCGCCAAAAACACAAACGACCTTTGCACGCCCAGAACGACGAAGTAACGATGCAGCCTTAGTAAAGCCTATACAGCTTTCGTCACCGATTTTACATGGAATTATGCACGACGGCACTTTCGAAATGGTCCTGTTGACGATCGCGAACGTCGCGAAAGCAATCTCGCTGGATGTTTTGAAAGTTTCCTTTTTAATTCCGTCCTGAGTGACCTTTAATTAGCATGGGCCATTGGCGAAACAACGATTCCACGTCCCACCTCTCGAATCCACAAGCTCCCACATATTCCCAGCTAAGGAATACTAGTGGAGCCGAGAGGCTAAGCGCGAGTGGAGATAGAGCTCCGTTAAAATGAGTAACGCAAGCGAGTCACTCGGTCGTTTTGCATGCTTTTGGTCCGCTGCGAGTAGCTTCGCGAAAGGTTCGCGGTTACATAGAGGATCCTGACCATCCCGAACGCGTTAAATCGAAATTAGCGAAGGAAATTGCTTTCGGGGCGAGATTAGAATCGCGCGGAGAGACGAAAGAAATGGTAATCTTGTTATTCCCTGCTCGCGATGAGTATCTCCGTTACGTAACGGGGTACTGGACCGACGCTCGAGCGTCTCGCCACGCGGACGCGATTGCGTAAGCATCGAAAACGCTGTTGGCCCCGGTTCGGCCATATTAGGCCGCCGTTTCGCCCGGTGCCATTTTAATGCGTCGTCCCGTTACCTTGCAACCGCTGCTCGCACAACCGAGAACGAGTTTCATAAAACGCAAGCATCGCTTAACTTGCCAGATAAGCTGAATATTTCGATGCCGCTTGCACTTTACTGCCCCGCGAATGCTCGGGATCGATTAGACGGCACCTGGACGCGCTAGGTATCCTCCATAGGATGGACGTCCGTAGCAATCAGGCCGGACGGTGTACTCACATCGTCCAGGTATCTGAGAAATAAAGTACCAGGAACACGTTTCGGTATCGCGAGTACACGATCCGCTCGGATAGAATGGGAACATCGAAGCTACAATTGCCGCGGACGGCTTAGACGAGGGCCGGGATGAATCGAGTATTTAAATATTCCAAGTGCTCGAGGTATTCCCGATCACCGTGCCTGTCGCGAGCTAGTAGTACCGATATTCCTACCAATTACACCGTATCAGCGGTTCGAGAGGGAAGTCGATAGCCCCGCGGCAGTAATTCGCAAAAGTACCAACGCGCCGTAAAACCGTTCGGTTTACGATCCAGGGGCGAGAGGCTAGCCAGCGTCCAGGATGTCGGGGCTGCCCACAGTCCCCCCGACGCCCACTACGATCTCGAGGAATCACCCATCCGCGAGAGGTCGAAGACTCTGCTCACCTTCCTCAACCTTGCCGAGGCCCGGCCTCTTCCTACGGGACAAATTGTTCCCCACGGCGCTTCAGCCCTTAAATTATACACCCTCGAGTCGATCTCTCCAATCGCGCTCACGCGAAATTCTTTCTCTTGGATGCTTCCGATGGAATCGAAGATAGGTCCGCCATGGAAATGCTTGATCGCTTCGGAGGTAGGTACATCGAGGATCAAACGGAACCAGATATAGCGTTGTTTCGTCAGGTTTTCAGAGGGCCACTCGACTGTTCCGCTCTCTTGCAAGTTCTCTTTCATCTACTCATTCGTATATATACCCGTTTCGTCCTGTCTCCTAGCATCCCAGCGTCTAAGGTAGAGCTGTAATTATTCTAATACACTCTTGATTATTCGAGTATTTGAATATTTGAACATTCCAATACTTTTGAATACTCTGCCAAAGTACTCCTCTGTTGGTGGACGCCGAAGCTAACCACCAGGTGTTGAGACTCGCTCCTACTCGGCCAGAGATACGATAGAGCGATTATAATTACGATGCTCGGTGAACGCTTCGATGATCGATATGCTAAGGCGCCGCCTTGCCCTCCGGGAGGCTCGCGATCATTGTCAGCTCGGGATACTGGCTTTAAAGGGGTCTGTTAAAGATTCAGAGTCTCGTATAGGTAAGTAGATACGCATTAGAGGGCTGGGGCCCGCTTCTTCCGCGTTTCTCGCTGGTGGGCGTTGTCCGGAGACAATGGGCTCGCGGTACGAAATTGGAAAGAAATCGAACGGCTGCTCCGAATGCTCCATCGATCCACGAAACGCCCGATCGCTCCGCCGAGGCCTCGCGATAGGGATCGGGCATTCGCCGCGGAGAAATACACACCGAGTGGCGAAAAATCGCTGGATCCTCGGGGCGATCTAACATTTCACGGAGCACCCGGGGCGCAGTGATCGAACGTATCTGGGATTAGAAATCGAACAGGTCCAGATTACGCTGCGAGCGTCTATTCGGGTCATTCGAGTGACCAACATCCGTGGAGACGATGGGAACTCGAGCCCAGCTACGATCGGCCAGAAAAAAGGCTCGTCGACTGGCAGAAAAGTGTTTGGAATTTTGAGCCAACTGGTATCTAGCTACTCTTCTGCGAATCGTGATTCAGCGGTTCATTATCGGGCCTGGTTGGAAGGAACCAGCGGTCCGTTAAGGACACGAGCATGCGTTTGTATGCGCGCTGCATGTATCTGCGGCTGACATAAGGCGTAGCAACGCTGGTTGCTGCTGTTGCTGCTGCTGGCATACTACATATCTCTGGTAACGCTCGTAAGAAGAGGGCCGTAAGTCCGGTCACATAACGGTCCAGTTATGGTATGGCGAGGAAGCGATCTCTCGCCTCGACACACGATTCCCTCGTTACACGAACCTGCCCTCCTCCGCCACTCTGTATCGCCTCCTCTTGGTCTAGGCTCCTTCTTCTTCCTCTTCTCTCTCTTCTTCATCTTTCTCCATTGCCAGCGCGTACTCACGCGTGCATTCACGCCTCCATGGGTTTTTTCGCCCGGCGTGTACGGTACGCGTGTACACGTCGAGTCGCATGAGCGATCGTGATCGCCGATCGAGCTTCCTCGTGCTTGTACTCCGCTTCTTTCGCGGCTCCGCTGCGCGTAACGCCGCGAGACGTCATACTGCACGTGTCACGGTGTGCTCGAGGCTCGCAAGTCCTCGCTTTGGACTCGTAGCTGTTCGGGAGAACTTTCTGCTCTGATCGTCGCTATATTCTAAACTCTCCGATCGAAACTCCGAAGAGCCATCGATCAGCATTAACCTCGAAAAGAGTTCGCATAAAATAGTCGATCTCTCGAGAAGCCGTCGCAATTATCGTCATCGTCGACTAGTGTTCGGAGCTTGAGCAAGCGAGAAGCTAATATATCGCCTCGTCCAAGACTCCGTCTATCGTAAAGCACGCAATCCAAGCGGCAATTTGATCTCATCGATCAGGGTAATAAGTTAGAATATGGTCGATCTGTCTGTGATTATCGCGAGCACACGGCTTCGATCCCGTGATCGCGATCCTCGATGCAGGCATTTTTGCGCCTGCCTTTTCTAGCACTTACCAGCTCGGTGGGCATCGTGTTGCAGGACCTGAGGGGCAGGTTGTAAGTGATGGGGGTGGCCTGGCTCCTGTACTCCTGCAGGCAGGAGCTGTTCTTGGACAGGCCCCTTGGATACACCAGACCATGGAAATCCGTGTTGCCCTCGGTCGAGATGTGGACGATTATCGATTCGCTCGCGCACTCGATCTGCACGGTGCTCGCTATCGCCACGGTCGCTGTGAAATATCAGAAAGAGCAGCTATTTAGTGAAATCTTACATATTTTCAGAGTTCATAGTTAAGAATTAGGAGTGAAAGCTTTTTAAAGCGGTAAATCAACTTGGAAACATGAGAAATGGCACACACAGGACAGAAGTATCGATTGCTTATCGATCGACGGATCGATCCACCCGAAGATCCCCATACACGTGTAACAGTAAATGCCCGCAGTAAATTTCGACTTGATCGTCGAGTGTGAATGGGATAACGGTACCCCTGTCCGATCGATTACAAACAGTTCAGTATCTATTTTCTATCGAACAACAGTCGTCCATCCCGAGACGAAGAATCGATCGGTCCGCGCGATGGCGTCACAGAAGGGCGATTTGAAGGATGATCGAGGAAGTGCTGGGATAAGGTAACCGTTTTTACGGGACCTACGGTGGAAAGGAGGAAAACGCGCCACTTCCACCGTTCGCCCGTGGAAGGCGAAATCCTGCAATTTGTCGGCCACGAAGGCCTGGTCCGTGTTATTCGATGACCTGCGACCAATTAGCCGCGCGAGTACATTCACCCTGAAATAGCAGCCTTGCGCCGCGGCGCGCTTAATCGCCCGGCAATCTAACGATATTACTTTAGTCGCTGACTTTGCGATCACCGTTACACCGGCACATAATCGTGGCTTCTTTTAATTAGAAGATGAGGCAGAACTGCAGTCCTGACTTGTTCACAATCTTCGGTTACCTGCAGTATCAGCAATTCTAGAAACGAAGTAGAAAATTAAACTCACTGAAGATTCCACTGCTTAACACACAAAAGGATGTCCGCAGCTCCCAAAACCAGTGGCGCGCTCAGGATGTAATCTTGGGGGAGCCGAGTTGAAGGGATAAAAATATTTTTAGGGGGTGCCAGAGCCCCTTCTGGGTGCTCCAATGGCCAAAGCAGTCCCATCTTCACCTCCACTCCGAACAAAGTCTGCGAAACGCGGTAACTCGATTACGAAAGAACGTAACGTTAATTGCACACCGCGGTTCTTGAATGAAGAGAGAATTCCGAGGTTCGTGGCTCGCGTGCAATTAATTTGCGCGTGCTTAACGGCGTGTTCGTTTAGAGGATCCTCGGTGTCGCAGCCAGCGGTCGGGATGACAATAATCATCTTTGGCTTGGTATTATCTTGGACTCGGGACCCGAGACAATGATGAGAGAGACGTGAACTTGACTCCTCGCGGCTTCTTCCTCGTCTTACCTCGGCCCAAAGCTGGCTCTCCTAATCACCGATACGCCACCAACCGTACACCACGAAAGCAGCTGATCGACGGGCAATAAAAGGATCGCGTGGCGAGCTGCAGATATATCAGAAAGGAAACGCTGTCGTTAAAGGCGAATAAGGTGATCGATTCCCTGGCCAGCAGGATCGATGCGATCCAATTCTGTTGCTTCCACCATTCTTTCTCTGATCCTGACTGGGACAGTGTTGTCCGAATTCGTTTATCCTCGGATCAGAGCCAAGTCATTCGATCGAAGGAATTCCTGTCAGCGGTTATGCTTGGCGAAGATCGATGGTAGGTACCTATACGAGAACCGCTACCGCGAGTTTCGCAGAGGAGGTCCTGATTAGCGAAACAAGGGGTGGCGCGGTAATTAAGGAAGTCGTGATTGGCACACTCGCGGGGACATTTAAGGTTGACAAGCGTTTCCCAGGCGCAATCAAGCCGTCGTTTCTTAGCGAACGATACGAACGTTTCCCCGGCGCGGCCGAGAAAGAGAGAAAGAGCCAATTAACCGCACGCGAATATCCAGCGAGTGTTTCTCGCAACAGGCCGTCGCTTCGTTCGATCGTTCCCTCGACGGAGGGGAAGTATCGAAGGGGGAGCCGAAAAAACCGCGCGCCGGTTCGTCGACCTGGGGCCAATCTTCTTCACGCTTCCGCGCGATTCATTTCGGCTTTTTCAACGGCCCACTCACCTCCGTGGCGGATTCCCGGTGGACGGAGAAGCAACAGGAAACAGAAGGATTCTGCACGCTCTCGGACACCCATCTGTTTCCTGCTAGCAATGATTTTTGTGGCAAACTGCTGCGTCACGATTCGATCTCGACGTTCGAGAAAACGCTCCTCTTGTTCCTCTGAAATGGCCAGCTCGTGCGTTCCGTAGGTACATATTCTTTCGGGCAAGCAGTTTGCTCGAAAGGTAGGTTCTGGCAAGCCAGAAGGGATATAGCAATTTTTACAGCTTTGGGGTTTGGGAACAAGAGGTATGGCACATTTTTGGGAGGTAAGATTTCCAGTCAGGACTGGAAGAAAGGAATCCAACTCCCGCGTAAACAAAACGTGAATGTAATTCTTTTTTCGCACTCCGTAAAGGCAAAATATATTAAATACAAAACAAGGTGCCAAAATTCGGGGCGCCAACTATTCTCGCGCCGGCCCTGTTCCCAATAGAACTCAGTACCGACTATGAGTCGGTACTCAGACGGAAGTGATACCTGTGCGTGAAGCTTAAAGAGCCGAAGGCGAGCGATTCAAGGAAAGAGTTTCGCGCGTCTTTTCTCCTTCTTACGGGTCGCGGCGAGCGTTTGGAAGGAGAGGAACCCGTGTACCGGAAACCGAGCCGCTCGCGTGTCGTTTGCAAATGGTGCTCGTCGGGTACACGCCTTTGTTTCACCCCGCGAGACCTCGCGGTGACTCAGTCGCTGCGGTGGAGACGAGGAGGAGACGAGGAGGATTCTTGTGGCTAGATAGGATCGAGAGAAATGGGAAAAGAAAGGGAAATCGAAGGCGGAACGCGCGGCAAAGACGACTCTTGCGTCCTGCGCGTACGAAAGCGGACCTTAAGGTCAAGTACCTTCGACTTCCGGCGCGCGAGCACGTGTCCACGATTTAACTCGCGAATGCCTCTCTCAGGGAACAGGATTCCTGCGTAGTTTCATTGTGCGGTGGCAGCTGCTGTGTAAGACCCGGGGATTTAATTGCGAATTTCTGCCGATGTTCTCTGAACCGCCGAGGGGAGGGATGAGTTCCTCGAACCACCAGTGGGAGGTGGTTAAGCGAAGGTTAACTCGAGGTAAATCGCGGTATGTAGGAAGCTAGAAGTTAGGGAACACCGTGACCCAACGAATCCAATGTCTATAGAGTCTCGATGTATTCGAAGAATATGATTGAAAAGATGGCGTGGCGGGACGCACAGTTATGCAACCGTTCTATGGCTTCCGTGCGTGAGATTTTAATGCACCGCGATGAACACGAGCGGCATAACATATCGACGACGTAACCGATCGTCGGCCACGCCAGCCAACTTCCTGTCGCCGGGATCGATTCACTCTGTCGATGAAAAGGCTCCCATCTGGCGAATCGTCGAAGCGAGCCTCGCGAACAGCGAGCGATTTTCATCGCAGCTTCTTAATGAAAACTCGTCGCAAGGTAGAAAACGATTCTTTTCAAGACCCATCTTGTCCCAACTATGGCCACTGGCTCTGTATACCTAGAAGCGCACTCTTTTCCCTCTCTCAATAAATCTCGATTGGAACAGCGTCGAACGACCAGCACAATTGCAGATCGTTCGCCGCTGGAAACGGGTTAACGAGCAGAAATTCATTAACTCTCCAGTTTGCATAATCGCCGAACCGTCTCGTAGCCTCGGGCGTTGCGAAATTCGTGGCTTTTCGAGTAGCTATCAGAGGGGAATTGGAAGGATGTGCCCAGTAGGCGAGCATTTACATATCGCACTTGGCTGACCACGGTTCTTTCAAGTTTTTTTGGAGAATAGTAATCCCCGGTTTATCTTCGCGAGCGAACTTTAGTAATTGGCAGAGGTTGCCGTGGTTCTCGAGCTGTACAATTTCCATAAACTTTGGAGTTGAGAATTTAGGGGAAACCGGTAGACAGAGAACTTGCGCGTCTCCGGCTCGCGCATTTCCGTTACGTTTGCAAAAAGCGTTTCCGTCGACGCGCGCTCGGCATTATAACTGTCATATTGCACGCGACTCGCGTCTGCATCCTCCGCGACGTGATCCCGCTAACAACCGGAAGCCCTAGCAACGCTACTCGCCGATTAACAGGCGAGCTTTACCGATTCAGATGAACTTTAACGTTCTCCGTTCTTACGACGAATATATTTTTCCTAACAAAGCAAGGGAGCCATGCGTGCCGTTCCGCCCGAGGGC
Source organism: Andrena hattorfiana (assembly GCA_944738655.2). Taxonomy (NCBI): domain Eukaryota; kingdom Metazoa; phylum Arthropoda; class Insecta; order Hymenoptera; family Andrenidae; genus Andrena; species Andrena hattorfiana. The sequence continues at coordinate 43,258,088 of OX122894.2, read as the reverse complement.
ATCGGACAATGGTTTGATAATTCGATTCGCGGCGCTGGAAGTTGCGAATATTCTCGGTCGAATATTCGCATCGCCAGGGTGGTTCGAGAAGTGTGCGCGGAGCATTTAGTGGACTCTGAATCAGTCTGAACTATCTGGAGTGCGTGCGCTGGATCGCCAAGCTGCGCACTTATGTAATTAGTCCATCCTTAAGCAGTGGAACACAGAGGAGTACGATGTACTCTTATCTACTCTTATCACTGATAGAATAAGAGTATTCAAAAAATCCCGCGATAGATACTGGTTATACCGTAACCAAAAAGAATTCTTGCCATCGATAATGGTTATTCGTAACCGAAAAGAATTCTGGCCATCGATAATGGTTATTCGTAACCGAAAACAATTTCCGTCGTCAATAACAGTTATTAGTGACCAAAAAATATTTCCGTCGACAATAACGGTTATTTCCGCCTAGATCTCGGCGTTTTCCGTTAAGCCGCTCCGATCCTCCTTTTTCTCCTGTACGAGGGTGTAATCGCAGCGATTATTCGCAACTCTGTCGCGTAATATTCGTCCCGCGGGCGTCGTAGCAGCCGGAAAGGCGACTTGAAGGAATAATCGAGGTTAATAAATCTTCTGTAGATCGCTTTCCGCGTAATTAACCTTCCTTATCCTTCCACTTCTACAGCAACGGCTATGATAGCGGCGAAAATCTGCAGGTCGATGCTTTTTGTCTCGCGAATTCGCTTCGACTGTTCCTCGGAAGTATAAATAGGTATGTTAATGAAAAAGAAATTCACTTCGCAAGATGAACGCCTTCCTCCCGATTGGAAGAAGTTTCTTTTCCTCCAGGCTCGCTGCTTTCTTTTTTATCACTTTCTTAGGTTTTATCTCTTTCTCTTTTTTAATCTTCGTACTTGTCGCGCGTGCCCGAATATAGGATCGATAACGTAGGAGCGCGAGATCGAGGTGACGCGCGGGATCTACGAGCACCAGGATAAGTGTCCAGCTCGAGATTACAATTCCACTTGCATAAGTCGGACGTGCCCCGCGTATGGAACGAGAAGAACCAGTCCCCAAAGATACTCGAGCGCTTCAGCCGATGGAGCACGCTAGTAAACCTTCGTCGGCTAACGAGATTCGAAAAACCAGCCGCGATCTGGATGATCCGGTGTCTAGATTGCTCCCGAAGCTGGGATTCACTGGTAAAATTATCCAGTTTCCTGGAACGAGCTCGGTGTGAACGCTCCGAAGAACGTTAATTGAAACGGCGGGTGGAAATGACGCTTGGAGTCAAAAAGCATTTCAAAACTTCAACCTTGGACTTGGAGGGATCCCATAATCTAAGGTCAACTAATGGCACTCGAACTCGGAGCAAAGTGAATCTAAATTGCCCCCGACAAACAAAACACATCGCGGAAGCGATTTCTGCAGGAATTCCACTCGGATCGGTTAAAGTACAGACTCCACGATCCACGGTCTCCTGTTGCTGGTTCACAGAACGCTGTCCATGATTTCGCAGAAACGATTTTGCTGACGTGCCGGAGTAATCGAGCTGGCCTTGGGGAAAATTGGCAGATCGTCGAGATCCTCTGCCTCGATCGGTCAATTTTAACAACTCTGCACACCTGGAAGCAAGGTTTATGATGCGGTTTCGAAGACTAGCTGCAAATGCAACGGCGATGGCTAACTGGAGTAACAGCACATTCTATCGAGGTAGAATAGGCTCGAATCGAGTGAGACCCAGTTCGTCGTTCGCTGTTGACCAAGGTGTACGACGTGATTTTAGCGTGCACGGGGCTTTACGATCGCAAGAAAGGAACACTTGGCTGCATCGAGGTGCGGAATAGTAACGATGATTACCGTAACTCCGCCGTAACGGACCGTTATGAATCGCCATTATTTTTGCCAGAAAGCTCCAGCGAGATCGTCACACCGCTATTATAATAGCCAATATGTCCCCAAAAAATCAGCCGTGTGAATCAAGCTGGACATCTGTAATCGATCCTCGTCGATCTTAGAATGGTGCCAACGTGGTGTATAATTAACGGAGAGTAGACCCAAACAGGCGTACGCGAAAGGTGAACCGTTAACATTTTGCGGCGATTTTAATGTCGCTGACACTCTTTTACCCAGTTGGACCTGTTTATTCAGAAAAACGACGTTGGTCGGGGCTGCCGCCAGCCCCTGCACGAATCGCGGGTTTAATTGCGGGTCCAGTTAGACGGGAGGATTGATCGGTGTTGCCTGAAAATCTGAAAACACAGCATTGGTCATCGTCCGGCGGCACCGTTATATGTAGCTGTCTACGTTGGTTAGCCAGGGAACTCTTCTTCCGTCGATCTCCGAATACTGGGAGCATCTTTGACTTTAACCCTCGATTGTCACACCTATTTTTTCGAACGTAGTTTTTGCACTGGGTCGCGAGCTAATTTTGAACCAGCTGTTGTTTAAAAAAACTATCTGTTAAAATAAGTCGCAGAAATTCTGAGATAAAGTTTGAACATTGTAGAATATATGCTCATCGTTGAAAATTAATATACAAAGTATCATCGCGTTTAAAAAAATTGATAACTTTTTTCATTTGTAATATTTTCAGTTAAAAATTGATGGTTACACTTTTGAGACATGCTACTTTAATAAAAACAAAAAATAATATATATAAAATTCTTCTCACTCGGGAAGCGTCTCTACCTGCAGAGAAATCTTGAAATTACTAGTTACTACATGGAGTACGTAGGGTCATTTTCAGTGATGGGTCAAAGATATTTTACCTGAAAATTAAATTTTGGGTCATTTCGACCCAGTGTGACAACTGGGGGTTAAATAATCAGTTGCTTGACCAATGTCACCCTCGGCCCAACGAATGCCCTTTGGTCACTAGTAGAATGTTTCAGGCAAAAGCACAGATTCGAGGATAATCGAGGAAGCACAGATAGCCATCCCCTAATTAAGCACAAACGGCAGTGGTTGCCACAGTTGTACGCAACTGCTCGTCCAACAACAATGGCCAGTCGGCCGGGTAGCCAGCGACCGAAGATGAAAAACGCTCTCGACCCACTTTCGACTGGCCAGCAACTTCGTCCTTATCTCAGGACTCTGTGCCACGCACAAAGGCGTCGATTGCTCGCGTGCTTGATGGTTATCGGCGGTGTCGATCCATCGTGCGGCCCTGGCTGGGCCCCCGTTGTCTTTTCCCGCCGGGGGGAACGTTTTCAAGCAGCGCCTGCTGCTCTTTCCAGACCTAGCTGATTCTCGTAGCCTTGCCTCGGCACGCTTCGCTGCGTCCTCGTGTACATATGTGTGCTTGCGAATCGAGCCTCGCATCCGCCCCGGCGCTCCTAGGGAGGCCTGCTGCGCCGCCGTTTTTCCCTTTATTCGTGATCCTCTTCCTTCGGTGGCGCTTGCGTAGAATGTGCTCCTTTGCGGCGGGCGGGCAGGCCTGCGTGCTGCGTTTTTGTTGGGATAGGAAAGCTTGAATGTGCAACAGGTGTTCGAGGAAGAAGATGAAAGCGTAAAGGTACTTTCCTTGCAACGTCAAGAATTTCAAAGTCGATTTTCTCGAAAATGAAGCGCGGTATAAAAAAAAGTTACCGTTTCTTTTCCACTGATAACAAGTAAATAAGTTGAGAAAAAGGAATAAAATTTGTTAACAATGCGCTTGATTTTCGAGTAAATCGAGTCGTGTATAGGAAAACCTACCTTAAGGGGAGCGGACATGGAAAATAATACCTACCAAAGGGATGAAGTAGGTAAGGGTTACTGGATTCGTATTTTATCTCAGATCGTGTGCAAAATTGGATTAATCGAATTACCCTCGGTGTAACACTGAACGCTAAGTAGTTTCGCGGAAAATGCAAGCTGGGAAGGAGGCAACAGGGTTCGCACATTACTCTTCAACGACCTCTGGCCTCCTCTTGCGGTTCTCCTTCTTCCTGGCCTGCGCGTGGTTATTTTCTGCTAATCGTTCTTTCGTACTTCGTTTAATGAGTACATGGAAATAAAGCCTCCTCGATACTCAACGATCCACGTCTCTGATAATAGGATAATGGTTCTGTAACGGTAGCTGATGCTCCGAAGCTCAACTCTGTTAGCGAGCCTCCATCGCGCTTACCTAGATATCGCTCCTCCGTCAATTCTCCTCCGGTAATTTGTATACGTTGTTTAAGCGATAACATCTGTGCACCAGGGCCTTCAAACACTTCAGCGGGATCAACTCTTTCGGTGGGGTATTTCCTGCCGCTTTTACGTCGATTTGGACCGTTTCACGAGGATAACGAGCACGGAGCAGTAATTGCAGGCGATCCGATGCAATAAAAACGCTCGCCTGCAGAGAAGTCGGAAGGTAGTCGGGTGATTCACCGATTATATTAATCGCGACACGCTTCCCTCTGCCGATACCATCGATCCGTGGCCTTCCTCCACGCAATTTGCCGTGGTTACTGGCCATTATTGAAACGTTACTCCTTCCCGACGAAGAAGGTCGTCCTCCTCCAATGCCTCCGCGATGCAAGTGTCCAATAATCGCAGCTATTAATTACGGAACAGTAAAAACGTCCCTCCAAACCTTCCTTTTTCAAAGTAACTGAAATCTGAGTAATTCAAGGTGTCAGCCTTGAATCTCCTTCCTTTCCCCGGGAAAAACTCGCGGTACAAATTGCCACGGAGCCCGGCGCTGACTCATCGATGCTCGCCTCGAGCCTTCTTCCACAGAAATGGGTGCTTGTAACAGCAACCGCTACCGAGAGATTCGTACTCGTCGATTTCCCCAGAAACAAAACGTCCCAGCGTTCAAGGTTCGAGCTAACAAGGAGTTAAATCTTGCCGCTCGAACGATCTCCGTTTCCAAGTCCCCTTTTCCTGAAACGAGATATTCTCGTTTACCATCCAGCTTCGTTCTAACAAGCGCGCAAGTCTCGAGAAGCGTCGTTCGTCATCCACCTCCTAGTTCCAGCCTTCCGATTTCCCTCCCGCTAACTAGTCCCACGGACTAACGTTCACGCTTCCCTAGCTAATTAACGGCGTCATCGTTATTTTCAGCCGCGCTGAACGCTCGACGGATGCGGCCGACTCGATCCAATGATCCTCGGTGTGGCTACCAAGGACTCTGCCCGCGCTTTTCCTGCGAGAAATCCTTTTGTGCTCGAGTCGTGGCTAATTCGAGCGCTAATTAGAGGCGCGTTCGTTCGTGACGAGGCCTTCAAACTCCTCTGCGAACATCCATAAATCGTCTCGAGAAACACGATTGTCACATTCCACCTATACCAACATTACCAACTGCTAAACTCTAAACCTCGAGTCGGGAGTTTGATTCGAGCTTGAAATACCCGTATATACGCGCAATACCGTTAAAGAGTGGCGCGTATAAAGCGCCTCCCAGGGGTCTGGCAGATTGTGACTAGGCGCTGGCACTGATAGTGGCATCAGGAGATGATAACATCTCACAGAGAATTCAAGCTACGCGGTGTATGCACATCACCGTTGACTTGGGAGAAAAAAGACGTGATATTAAAAAAAAGGTAGATACTTGGCGATCCTCCCTCGTTTTCATGGATGTACCACCTACCCACAGTGAATCTCGCCACTACTGTTTCGCTCGACGAGCACAGCCAGCTTCTAACTCCTCCTAACAGTACTGTCACGCGGCTACTTAGTCTCCTCCGGAACTTTAATTACTCGGTGGACGGTCCCGTGACCAGCAAGAAGGATCGAGGAAGCGTCGCGAGAAATTGAAGCGAGTACATTGCAGGTAACGGCCAGCCAGAGCAGGCCGTGGTCAAGCACGCGTGTACACTGTTGCTCGTTGCCCTAACGGCTTCTGCGCGGCCAAATTGATTCTTACGCAAAGGACGTACATACTGGCGAGGGAATGGCACGGATGAATTGTCGTGGATCGCACGCGAGTTGTGTACCGTTATCGGGTGTTGGGCTACACGTCAGACCAGGGGAACGGTATTCCTCGGTGGGCTCCTCTGCTTGCGGTTTTTCTGCTCGCTGAATCCGTTGTCCTCTGGCCGAGCCATTGTCAAGGCCCTTCCACTCTGGAGCGCCTTGACCACTGCACGCGGGACTCTTCGATAGCTTCCGTCTTAATTTTAGATCCGGGCTTTACTTCTGAGATTGGTCCAGATAGACACCTGTTGCACTCTAGATTCCAAGATCATGCAGGTCCCGATGACGCTGCGGAGTTATTTGTCCAGGGTGAGCAAAGAGCTCGGATGACGAGTGTGGAAGCGGGGTTAGGTAGGTAGGAGTAGCGAGTAACCCGATGGAAGACAATGAATCGCTTAAGAAGCGATCTTCCGTGCGAACGGGCCCGTGATCGATGGCCTCGCTGCGAAGGATCCACCGATCCGCGTGATCGTTACGATCCATTGCGTCCCTTCTACGGAAGCCTGCAACGATCCTCTTTTTACCCAAGGAGCTCCGAGCACTTTGCCATTTTTTTTCTCGTCCTTCTGCGAGGAAAAAATCGACCGTGGATTGGAGCATCGTTGGGATAATCGTCGCGGAGAACCGTGAATGCTACGAGTTTTTGTCGCTCTGAATTGGATCCTGCGATTTCAGCGCTCAGATGGGACTTGATTCCGAGCTTTATTCTTGGCGGTAGTGTTGAATTGGAAATTCGGGGATTTGCAAGTAGCTGTAGAAATAGCTTCAGGGACTGCAGAGGAACTGATTACCCTCGTCACATTACTAGCATCGGTTTTGCAACCGATGTACGAATAATTGCAAGTATACGTATGTGCGCGAGGCTAACGTTGCGCGCGATATCGTTTGGAATAGATTCACCACTAACGGAACCTCGAGGAAGGAAGCGTCGTTGACCGCTTAATAATCTTGCAATCGTCATTAGCCGGGATCATTTATAACCCCCTCCTCGTATCCTGTTTATGGGCCACCTGACCGCGGGTCGAGCTGGATAATTATGGATTCGCGGAGCGTACAGTTAGAAGCGCGTGTTATTACGCGCGTTAGGCTGCAAATACGGCCATGTATTTCGCGAGCCTAGGGCTCGCCGATCCTCCAAAGGTCACTGAAAATAACGGTTCTACCACCGATCTGCTATCTCTGCCAGGCAGAGATACATAGAACCGTCGTTTTCTAGGTCCCCGAATCTGGGATTCCCCTTTCGTAGCTCATCTATTCGAGCCTTGAAAAGCAACTACTTAGGTATCTTTAACTATGAAAACTACGATGTTGAACCATCCGCCCAAAGACTGGCAGCGTCACCTCCTTAACGAGCGACTCGACCGCGAAATTAACATCGCGCGTTGTCACAGGCAAATAGACAAAGCCGATCATCGCTCGGCTTAATGACGGATTTGTTACTCGCGCCGATGGTAGACTTGTCGAGAGGAAGATGGATGGAAGGTGGACTCGTAAAAATCACCCGAGTCATTATTTTCGACCTCCTGGCCCGACCGCGGTGTGGCTGCTGCGCACAATGTGGAATCACTGTGCCTCGATTGAAAGATAATCTGGCCGGGCGTATCGATCACGTGCGCGTGTAGCGTTGAAGTAAATTAGAAACCGCGACTTTGATTAACCGACGCGTAATAATGAGAACGAATAATTAATTAGATTTTTTGCCCGCCCAGGGGCATTGTCGGCTTGAGGCGGCGCGTCGTTCCTAATCGAATCTCAGAGTTAAGTACTCGATCGAGAGGATCTCCGATCGACCCGGAGTAGCCGGGCCTCTGGTCTGCCTTATCGCGTGGCCTCGGCGCATCCACTTGCACAGAAATTGCCATTTTCAATCGAAACGGGGCTCGCGCTGAACGCACGCGGCCTTGGGGCTTACCTTCGGCCAGCGACAGAGGCGAATGAAAAGTGAACGTGCGGTCGGGCAAAGGGAATCGACTGTTCCCAGGCTGCAAGTGCAACCGAGACACTCTTCGGTCTCAGAAGAACACCTTTTTTATTATTCGAAAAAGAAACTTGACAAGTTCCCACGGAAAGTCCAATTAAATGACTAATGATCGCGTTCAGAGTGCATCTAGATGGATTCTATTTCATTACCACCGGCTGTTCAACTGAATCGACCACGCGAGCCTCTGAATTCGTCTCCCACTCCCATCGAACTTGAAAGTACCCTTCGTGATAAATGTTTACCATGACACTCGGCTCGTCAAAGAACCCATAAACACGTGGAAAAGACAATGCTCGGTGAGAATAATAGTCACAAACGACGAGGATGGAACTCTTTCGCATGCACGCCCGCCGAACAGAGGAAAAAACCGCTTTCTTTTGAGGCGCGGTTTCTCCTCTCGAACAAACGAGCCTCGAGATGAACAATCACGCGGACGGCGACGTTTACGAAACTCGTTTAAATTTTTCCAATTTCTCGCATCCTGTTGGCTCGTGTCGAGATTTTAAGGCTCGGTATGCGGACACTGACGTGGAGTTTGATCACGGCCAGAGAGCCCACGATTCGCTCTTTAATGCCCTTGCCGATAAAAGTGAAGGCTCGAGAAATTGCTCGACGAGCTTCTCCTGTATCCTCGATGCTCCTCCACGCGGAAAGCACACTCTCCTTTCAGCGGAGACGCGCTTTATCGTCAAGTGGCCATTGAAAGTGACAAATTAATAATCGGCGGGCTTTTCAGGGCGGAACACGTGGCGTGTTCCGCGGCGAGCAACAGCCGCCAAGCACTTTCCACTCGTCGCGGTAAAAAGCCTCCTCGATTCGTTAATCGTCCGTTGAAAGCGACGTAATCGTTGAAAGCGTTACGTAAATCCCGCTGCACCGTGCATCTTAAGCGTCACCGCCATTATTCGCCACATTTTTCCGCGTCTTACAGCGCTGGCACACCTTGGATCTTTTTAGGAGCAGGGACGTTCTTTCGGGATTCGAGGTGAATTCTAAATTCGATCTGTTGCAAAAGGGCGAGGATGCTTGCGAAAGACTTGAGCAATTTCGACGGGCTCGTGACATGGTTAAAGTAAAGTAGAAGGATCGGTTTCAAAGGATCGGAGCTTTTGGAGGACTTAGAGGTTGCACTGGTATCTGCAGGAGAAGATGGAAGGGGAAGTGCACGTTTCCTCTTTCCTTTGGCGAATTTGCGTAACCCGACGGTCGACGGTGAAATTCCGGCGGAACTCGATGGTAAAAGGTAAAAGGCTGAAAGTGTTTGGCCGCTGGTTACACGGGGACTTTCGATTCGCATCGATGTCGAGAAGGAAATCGTGTGCTCGTCTCTCGTTTATAATCGTCATCTCGTTTCGCCCCGCTGCCTCTTGGTCGCGGCATCTTCCTCGGCGCCTCTTCCCTCGTTCGATCTCTCTTTCTTTGGTCGCCACATGAGAATCTAGGTCGCACGGCTGCGTTCACCTTCCAGCAAAGCAATGTCTTCCAAGGAAGGTCGTCGCTCGTCTGGAAAGCCTCTCTTCTCTCTGACCATTCTTTTCCCTTTCTTTCGATGACTGTTGCACAGCGATTGCGACGTGCGCATCTTCCTTTTCAAGATTCTACCTTTGCTCGAGCGTCGGTGTGCCTTCTCGAATTGGACGTTCACTGATTTAACGTACCCTGTCGCCTTTTCAGAAAAGAAGAAATTTCATTCTACCGACAGAAGTCCTCGATTATTGCAAGTCTTTATTTGGTAATTTAAAGTTTTCCTCGTTTAAAGCTAGCGTGTACAGAGCGATATCTGAAAGCGAGTTAATAGGACTTAAGTTATTATTATTAAGTCTGTTTTTCTACTCTGCGTCTTTTTCACTTCTTTCTGTCATAAAATGGGTCTTACCCGTTCGTGAGAAAGCATATAAGTAATTGGAAGATACGATCCTTGATAAATACAGAGTTCCTTATCTTGCAAAATTCAATCTGTATCAGTGTCCTAGCACTCTGATAAGCTACTTCTAGATAGAAGATCTCCACCACCTAATTCCCCTCCCAGACAATTACCCCGAAGCGTAATTAATAATTGAACATCCCGATGGATCAGTGGACCGCTGCGACCGCTGCGACCGCTGCGACCGCCGGGAGCGGCGCTCCCCGTCAGGCTAATTAATCCCGTTCATAAGCTGCTCATTGTTCCCGACAGAATCATTGTCATCGCTGTGGTATTGTGCTGTAGAAAGCGCGTGGAAAGCGTCCACTCTGTTCGTTATCTGATCGTCGCCGTTTGATCCGCCAGGAAACGTTTTTCAGCGGGGCTGGGAAATGGAAAATTGGAGAGGGGCTAGGGGACAGGCGAAGTCCCTAGGACTCTTGTCGAGAGGTTCTCGGTTAATTGACCCCGGCTAATTAGTTATCGCGGTGGCTGACAATTAGAAAGCGGCGCGTATACTCACACGTAGGCTGTTGCTGGGGTATTTGGGCCGCTTGTGTGGTGCTGTGCCTCGCTATTGTGATCTGCAAAAGAAAGAACGGCGTTCGTTAGATCGGCTAGGGGATCGTTTGTCCCTAGATAACGCGGCGAACAATCGGTAGGCGTGGGATCGTCGCGCCAGCCCCACGACTTTGGAAAGCCTTCGCGTTTTCATTACACCTGCGCCAATTTTTAATCCACTGCTCTTAACTATTCGCGACTAAAGCAACGATCGTTAAGGAACCACTCGGCACACTCCTGTGACTTCGGCTTTGAAAAACCCCACGCAGAAACTTTCCATCCGATCTATCGTGCATACTTGGCGTCGCCGCCCACGCAACTTAAACTCCGCGACTTAGTTCGTAAACGTTCGCGGTTGATTCGTAAAATGGGGATAGCGGATTATTGCGAACAGCGCATAGAAAGATAGAAGAAAAAAAAAACAAGCTTTTATCAAACGTGGAGCGTAAAATGTCCTTTTTATGTACAGTATTTATAATGCTCGAGCTTGTAATAAAAGTTTGGAAAAATGACGATTTATCAGCCGCAGAATCGCGAGCGTCATCGACGGAAAAGTCCTTGCGAAAATGTCAGGTTAAGCTTGATATGTTCGACTCTCGCCGTTCTTTCTAGCTCGCGGCGAGCATGAATCATGCGATTTCAGGCGAAGTGCGCGCAGAAACGCGGCTCCGTTTCTCATCGATTAAGCTTCATTATTATATACCCAGGCGGAACGGGAGGCCCGTGGAAAAGGTGTCGATGGAACGGGATTTAAGGACAATCGAAGACGCGTTATCTGGGAGGCACACAATGCCAGTTTCTCATCAATTAAGTACCCACTCTTGGAGGAAGCCCGCAGTCCTGGCTGCAGTCCTGCGGAGTAATTCTAATTTCGAGGATAATGGGAAGGCTGTACGCGAGCTCCCCGATGAATTTTCATTGCCAGCGCGGCGACCGAGACCTTGACAGAGGCAGGAGTTACTCGAAAGCGTAATCGAAGGCGTAGAATCTGATGGATAATAGGAAACGACGAAGCAGGATGATTAATTTCACTAGTGAAACCCGAGCTCGTCGCGCAAGGTTGTAAATAAGATCTAAAGGCGAGTGCTCGTAGGTATGTGGCGAGGACGAGCATCGCTTAGAACACGTTCTAAAGCTCGGATCGTTCCTAATTACCCTATCCGGTAGAACACGTCAGCCCACGGGACTGTTTTCAGATTACCAGCGATTGGTTACAAGTGTGTCGCGTAATTGCAACCTTGTTGGCGTTATCATCGTCCCGAGTTGCTCGCCGGCCGCTGCATATGAGAAACAACGATGGAAATCGCGCGTGACGTAAGAAGGAAGAGCATTTTACTAACTCTGAAGAAATATTACGCTAACAATTCACAGAACCACCGAGTCTCGTGTCAGCTCTACGATTCACTTTCCACCGTTTAAAATTGGGTCACCCAGGAGCCACGGTGAAGAAGGTGTAAAATGGTCCCATGATACGAGCGTTCTCGGAAGATCGAAGCCTTTGTAGCGTTTCTACCCGTTCTCGAGCGTGCAGCAACGGCGAGCGAGGCAAGGGCGCTCGAGACACACTTTTATTTTCCGATCAATGCCGATTTAGGTAACGGCAGAAACGAGTGGACTGGCAAGTCGTCGACCAGATCACGGGTTAGGCGAGCGAGTAATTGTCGTCGTTGCTCTCTTGCACCGTGTTGCATCGCGCTGCACAGACGCAACGCGTTACGCGTGTTCGTTTCTTGCGCGTTGATGTCTCCGGGGCAGATCGACGCAACCCTGAACTGGTTCTAATTCTCCAGCCAGGAACGCCGTGCGCCGACTAATTAGTCTTCACTTTTCCATACCAACGAAAGGTGCGATCATGCTTTCGCGTTACCAGGAAAATCGAGCTGAATAAAACGCAGCTAAACGAATAGTATGTGTTTCAATGGAAAGTGAGATTTCACGGTGTGTTTCTCGCGAACGGCGGCTCGTAGACACGAAAACGCGTATTAGAGAAATTGTCTAATAAACACTGACGCCGTTAATGCACGTACACGCGACGGTGTGCGCCGATGAAAGTGGTTTAACGAGTCTGCAGCCATTTCGTGGGTACTCGCTGAAATATTCTCGGGAGGGACTTTAAGTGCGAACGTTTCAGTCGAGCTTTGCACTTTGCGATTGAACATTTTCTCAGGCGTTTTGGAGGATATTTTATCACAGACAGGAACGGATTTGGAGATTTCACTCTAACAAGTGTCTGCCGCCCTTTCGGCGAAATATTATCAAGTATTTTAACTTAACAGAGTCGAGATAATTTCAAAATGAATTCAATATGCCAACTCGCATATCAGTTATTGCTAATTCGTTATATGCGAAAGAAGTGAATTGTTTTTAAAGTTGGCTCAAGCCACTGAGTTTAAAACTTTACCAATTTCTTTCGCTCGAAATTTTTCGCTCTCCAAAATTTGCTGTTCCCCAAGATTTGCCGCCTAAAGCTGCAGCCTACTAAGTAGCCTGTACACAAATCCGTCCCTGATCACAGAGTGGCGAATCGTTTGGCGACAAATGGACCCAGCACTGAAAAACTGGAGGGAACCAGATGATGGGATGATGGAACTGTCGGCTGCCTTATATGGCCAGAATCGAGTTGCTGGTCGACAGGCAGAAAGTCTCGTTTCCATCGAGCGCCCAGGGAAACATTTCCACGCGCGCTCCCCTCGTGTTCGATCCAATTACACATAAATACACATAATCGCAGCGATGCGGTGCAAAGTGCGCGGCGAGTGTCGCAAAAATGCGTGGCTGCGTCAAGGATGAGAATAACTGCTCGGATCTACTTCGATCCACGAGCATTTATCGTTCAAGGATGGAACATGGAACACGAAAACAAGAATCTACCTACTGTTCTGTCGAAAAAGGGGCCGGTAGTGGTCAGATTTGGGCCCTAGCCGAACTTGCTAAATTTATTTAAGCTTTTTCATAACCTTACTCCGAACTTTTATTCGTAGCTTAAAACATTTATAGCGCAACTTGTAATATTTCGTTTAAAACTTGATTTTAAAAAGTGCTAACAGTGAAAAAAACATTTTACGCCCCTTATCAACTTTGCGCCCTAGGCAGCTGTCTAATTCTGCCCAACGGTGGTGGTAAAACAATTTTGAGTAAAAGTGAACTGTATTATAGGTACAGCGAAGAAGCAGCAATTTAGTAAATACTTGTATTTACACGTTACAAAGTCCCGGTTGCAAGCTCCGTCCAACATTACGCAGATTATAGCACAGTTTTCCATTGAGAAATGCAAAAGGCCTATGAAATTAACGATAAGCACAAGAGCAACATTCTCAGCGTTTGTTTCGAAGCAAGACCGCCGGCGCGGCGTCCCCTGCTCCTCTGCAATTTGCCTGCACCGGTGGAGCTGCAATTTGGCGCGATATAACAAACTCCGTTGTTCCCTGAACTGCTGCGATAAATTATCCGCTCGGAAAACAACCAAGCGAAACGCAGCGACCATTTGCTACATTCAGTTGCGGCTAATCGCGGTGTCGTTATCAAAGGGGTTTTCCTGCGCGCGATAGATGACAATAATTAGCCGTAAACGCGACGATCAGCGTCGGCGCGTTTCGCGGTCCACAGCGTGCAAAAAGAGAGCTAATGGGAACACGGAGGGGCTGCAACGATCGCGCAAACAGCGCAGCTAGGTATTTTCGTGCGTGGAAATCTACCTTGGGTAGGCTGGTTATTATCAAGTGGATCAATGGGTAATTGGATCGACGTGATCGCGGATCAAGCGTAGGCAGGGATCTCCTTGAAAACGCCTCCCCACGTCGCTGGATCCTGCTGCCATAACGCGAGTTACATTAGTCACTCGCCTCTAAGCGATCGCCGAGTCCCAATGACGTCATTCTTGCGCGCTTTCGGATAAAACATGCTCGAATCCCCGTCGAAGGTGATGCGAGAGGCGCGATTTTCTCGTAGCATCACTTTTCCCTGCACGATCCTCTCGAGTTTGTTATCTTGGCTTCTCTCAACCAGATCTGGCGAATATTGAATCGAACTTTCGTTAACCCTTAACTCAGGCCCGTCCAACTTTGTGACATAAACGGTGACGTGACGATGTCTTAAATAATTTCACATTGTCAAGCCTAAATTTATTTTTAAAATACACTGGAAGTATTAGTGATAGTATTACGTACTAGCATAATATGCTTTTGCATGTTTTATTCAAAACCACAGAAAATTGCCTCCGTGACACGACATATCCTAAAAAAAATTTCGAGCGAAGAGAAGGAAAATATAGGAAAAATAATTCTGCAGGAATCTCCCAGATTCCATGTTACCGGTTACGGGTTAAAACTAACACGGGATGCATCAATTTTGTTGCAGATTCCATTTACGATTGCGAAGCACGGGTGAACGTGAACCTGGAGCATGAGATTCGTGGAATTCAATGACGTTCGCCAAAGAGTAAGTCTTCCCTACAGAATTTCGTTGCGAATTTCAAAGGCGATCGGTGAATTAGGAACGGCATTTAATTAGGAGTCAGATCAGAGATCGCCAGGGAATATCGTTAAATGCGACGCCGTCGTGGCGGAAAAAAACACGAAAGTCACCGATGTTACGTAGGCGCTGGCAGAGATTGCAGGCTCTCCGTGAAATTCCGTGCTTCGAAGAAACGCCCACGCTCTTTTCTTTGCCACCTCCACGCCAGTCATTGAGCTGGTCTCACAGACACCTCCAAATTCAGCCTATTCCAATACTTTCTACCTCCTCCGAAGTCCCTAGCCAAACGATGCGACGCTATTTCACGAAACGGGGGAAAATGATTTACACATCGCGTTTTTTAAACCTACTCGCGTCACTGGCCACTTTCTCCCAACTCAAATAATCGTAATTTTCTATTGACCGTTTGTAAACACAGCGCACTCTGTCGTTCCAGTTTCTAGTTAAGTTTATCGCGCAAGTGCCGTTGAAAGTAAAAGGAAAGATAGAAAATCTTTGGTTCTTGGAAACGTGCGATTGAGAACCTTGCAGCGAGAGGGGTGCAGCTCCATCTTTATCAGCTTGGAGTAAATTAGAAAAATCTGTTTATGAAATTATTGCTTTGACTTAACATTCAAAAGAAAACACTGATTGAAAAATATATATTTTTACAGAATAAGTAGTAGTTATAGAGTCGATGGGTTTTTATCTCTATTTTTGGCGAAAATATGTTCTATAATATTATTTGCAATATATCGCTTTTTCTTTACATGTCTATCTACCCCTCTTGCTGCAAAGTCCTCGATTATCCTCCTGAGAAAAACTGAGATCGATAGAAGTTAATGATCAGGAATCAGTCCCACCCCGCCCCCCCCCAAAATTCAATCAGCAGATAATAGTCCTCCAAAATGAAAAGCCAAGTTCCCTCGGTCAAGGGTTTGCGGTGTAAACAACGAGAAGCACCCTCTTAGTCTTCCGTCGACCGCCAACGTGTGAACTGCTCGTAAGAGAGCATTTAGCCGCGCACTTCCGGTATCGGTTCTCCTACCGGCCGCACAGTGGTGAAACGTCTGTGAAAACGGCCTCGCCGAGATCCCGCGCCGATATTTAAAAGAACAGCGGAGTAAAAGTGGGCGTGGCTGTTCCGAACGGATTGTCTTTCCTTTTCGCGTGTGCAGAACACCAGTGCAAACATTCGCGAACAATTCGACATTCCTCCTCCCCCGTGGACGTGGATTTTTCTGGGAGAACGTGTTCGGTGAGCGTTCACTTTTTCAGAAAGAATTATACGCTGTATTTTTCAATTCGAGGACGTGTGCCAATATATTGGCAAAGTCTTCGAAATTTGGTGTTTTTGGTGATCAGGTTTTCTGAAACTATAATATTTGTCGAGTAGAAGAACCTGGGTTTTGCAAATGTTTGCAAACACTTGGAAGTGTTTCTTGGCCACTCGAAAAATTTTCTTGCTCTTCGTGCGCTGTAAATATTTGTTCCCACCTCGAAGTGGAATTCGGAGTCTCGAGTGCATCGAGCTTCGGAAACAGATACTAGGATTCTGTTTACAGACCAAGTGCAAGTGTCCGTAATTTGGATCGACTCGCTCGCTGGCAGAGTTGTTGCTGGGCTAGACAGTGATTTAGCTGTTTTAGTTAATTGCGCGCACTTGGCGTAGAACCTCCCGCGGTCCCAATCGGCGTAAACGCCAAGTTTAAACGTAATTGTCAATTATTACGCGTTGCACAAGCCCGAGATTGCCAGCTTCCGAATGAGTTAACGACGCTAAATCCGCTGGTCTTTGTCAAGAGGGCACCGCCTCGTCTTCCTCCACGGCGTTTACCGTGATTGCCATGGGAGAAACGAGCGTTTCCCCAAATTATCTCGCGTAACCTTCGTCTCCATGGTGCCCATTCTCAGACGACAAGAAGCCTAATAACGCTCGTTACCCACCGAACAAAAACCGTAGTATCTACTATCAGGCTCGCGGAAAAACATGTACATCCTCCGCCACGTCTAAGAAGTCTCCCTCGAAATCACTGGAAAGCTGCGAAACTACTTTCTCTGCCGTTCCTCTTTGCATATCGAATATCGACTCGATTCTCGATCGTTTACTACTCGAAGGGTCTTGGTACAAATTTCGCAATGGATTCATAAATCGTCTACTTAGTGTCAGTGGCGCACGCAGGATTTAATCTTTTCGAGTTGAACGAAAAAAAAAATATGTTTAATGCAAATTCAGGAAAATGCATTAGGTGATTATAAAAATTTATTTAGTTTTCTTTTCTCCTTAGAAAGCTCCTTCTTTGGGGGTGCTGTGGGCCCCTTGGCCCCCCTATGGGTGCGTCACTGTTTTAGGTAATTTCCTCGAGTAATAGTATAAATTTTCCTGAAAAAGTAGCCTGAATTCACTACTTACAATTAGCTTAGACTTGAAACTGAATAAGCTGCACGAACGATTGGGGCGAGTGGTCGCCAGCCAGTGGGCGTTAATTATTCGAGTTGAAAAATCGCGGAGCATGGAAAATTATTGCAGTAGCTCGGCAGAATTTTCCCGGCAGACGGTTTCGCGGGACGTTGTGCCAACAAAGGGTTACATAATTCCCCGCATTCCTGGCCAACATACTACGCCAGCCACGCTTGTTTCTCGTACGACACAACACGGGAGAAAGTATTATGAGCACGCACACGCGAGGTGGACGCGTGACGGCGTTCGAAATCGAAATCGAAATCGAAATCGAACGAAAATGGATGCCTCTCGTCTCTCGATTGTCCAGCTGTTCCACCCACCGATAGAGGAATATCGAACGTCAAGTGCTATCTAAGAGACTTCCCAACGGGGAACTGGTTACACAATCTGCAGCCTTTTCGCGTCCTTCGTTTCTCAATTCATTAACGATGTGATCGAGCTTTCTCCTATAATTTGCTCCACGCCCCGTGCAAGATGACTTTATAGATCAGCCTGCATATTTCAGTCGCTGATCAGATTCCGAGCTGGGTTTTAGATGATTTATGTTGAGCGTGGCGAGCACAGTGGCCATTAGTTAGTGTCGCGATGGGAATTGGAGGTATGCGCGTTACGCGAAGGCGTCTTGTTAGCAGTCCCAAAGGAAACGTTACGCAATAATCGGTATCGTTATTAACGAATCTCGTTGGTAGAAGATTTGTCCATTTACTTACCAATAGAAACGTCAGTGCGACCCCCCGCCAGTCCATGGCTAAAATAAAAGAGAAAGTCTTATTAATAACTGGGTCGAACTCCCATCAGTGCGATCGACCGCGTGCAAACGTCTCTCGCGTTAGTACACTTGCGACGAACACAAGAGATTGTTTAAACAAGCCCGCCTGTACTTTTTAATCCCTACATCCACTCGATACACTTGGCCTCGACTATCCAACGTCTCAGCCTCTACTTTATCCGAACTCTATCCATTGCTAGTCCCTCGCGACACAAACTCCTCGCAACTCGAACACCACCGCGACCACGTTTCTCCATTGATGCGTCGGTTGCCTAGATCCACGGGATCGGTCCTGCGGCGGGCAAGGCCCTCGCGGGTCACAGGAACGCGAAAGCTGGCTGGATCCTCGGTTGGCAAGGGTGGAGAAGGTCCACTCGAGGGTCCCGAAGGGATCAGGTGGACGTTTTCGAGGTGGTTAGTAGAGCCGTGTCGGGCGGCTCGAGAAAGCGACGCGGTGTTTCGCGAACGCGGCCGAACATAACGCAACGTTCACTTTTTCGAGCAAGAGGAGAGGCCGGCGCACGGAACAGGAACGACCTCGGGCACACTGGACCACCATACTTGACCGTAGCCCTTCCACCAG
Organism: Andrena hattorfiana; assembly: GCA_944738655.2. Classification (NCBI taxonomy): domain Eukaryota; kingdom Metazoa; phylum Arthropoda; class Insecta; order Hymenoptera; family Andrenidae; genus Andrena; species Andrena hattorfiana. Next base: position 43,239,504 of record OX122894.2, on the reverse strand, counting down.
CACGCCATTTTCACCGAACCGTTTTACCTCGTCCCTGGATCGATCACGGCGACGCGGACACGCGGCCACACGAATCGCGGGATTTACGAGGCTGGTCGATCGACATCCCGCGAGGTTCTGCCACCTTCTTTCCACCTTTTCTCGCGGGCGGGCAGAAAGGACAGGCTCGTGCTACGTGCTCGCTGCACCGGGGAGCCCAGGGCCGTACTGTTCTCCCGCCTTTCACCTTCCTTTTCTCCCTTAGAAATGCATTTTAGGAGCGCTCTCTATTAACACGTCTCTTGGGTAGATACCTCTTAGAAACTTTCGTGAGTGGATCGGTAAGAGGGTCGTGATCGGTCTAGGAATTGGGCTTTCAAAGTGACATCCGTCAGGCGAACGACGCGTAGGAATCGCTCGCACGGGTCGTCACGTATACATATACCGTGCCCACGTCATGGCTTGCCGCGTGTTCGAGTCACCGGTGACTTCAACTGTCCGCGCGTCAGACGGATATGGTCGTCGATATATGTATGCGTTGGCACCGTTACGAAATCTCGAAATCAGTCGCTGCGTGGTACTGTCTCGCGGAACAGCAGCTCGGTTTATAGTACGTACACAGCTATTAATCGTAAATTCTTCCATCGTCGTCAACCCGGGCAAAGTAATCCACCCAATCTTCCAGCCACAACCAGAGCGACCACGAGCGACCACGAGCGATCGATTTCGTTATTCGCCGTGCTTCCGCCTCGGTCCCCGCCCGCTAGCCCGCCACAGGGAGTCGATTAAAACCGATTCGACCGCCGCGTGGGCGGAGGGTCCTTGGGGCCCGCGTATTTGGTTACGGTGCCACCCACGACACGAGGATGAACAAACGAGCCTTGTACCCGTTTTCGCGCGGTTTCCGTTGCGTAACGCCGTTTCATTAAACCGTCTATTAAGTCCACATTACCCATTCAGCCGTTTGCCGTTGTTCGCCCCTCCGTTCGCCCTTCCGTGCGTGTCTGTGTCTCTGCCTCTGCGTGCACTCGAGAAAGGAAACGGTCGCTTCCACTCTGGCACAGCTGTCAGCCGTTCTCGCCCTCCCGTGCCCCCGCCCCCGCCCCCGCTGCCGCGCCAACTTTTTCGAACGTTCCTGCACCACCTCCCCCGCCTGCGCCCCACCACCCCTCGAGCTCCCTTCTGGAACGGTACTCGCGTTCGAGGTCGAAATCGCACGCTGGACGGCTGGATGCTTCTCAACGGAATACCTCAACGTGCGCCGGACGCGGATTCTTATTTTAAAAAAGTCACTCGAAGCAGTTAGCTTGAGAATTCACCAGGAATCCACGCTAAGAGAGAAGATCGGTAAGGAAACACGCGTCAGCTGTTTGGAGATTTGGCGCCTCTAGGTTAACAAACGTCGAGACAATTTGAAAATTAATTCAATACCTACAGCAACTCACATATGAGTTATTGCTAATTCGCTGTATGAAAAAGAAGCGAATTGTTTTTAAAGTAGTCGCTCGAAATTTCTCGCTCCCTTAAATTAGGTGCGGCCTACTTAGCCTATACCAACGCAAAGGGATAATTTCACAGCCGCACAGAGGCTCGTGATATCTCGTGTATTTTTAAAATTCACGCCGAGTGACAAATAAAACAGTGGATTGGATCGTTGAGAAACGCGCTTGCCGACTTTCGACAACCTTGGGTCAGGCAGTTCCATTTAAAACGCAAACACGTACGTAAGCGACTGTGACGTAACGGGGGAATTTTTTCCCTCGTTTTCCGATCGATCCTCGGGCGTTCGCGGGCGACTCGTTCGCCAGGCGCCTTCCGCGCCCTTGAACGTCCGCCAACGTGGTCGTCGCAGTCTTTCCTCGCGAGGAGCTATTGCGCCATCTTGGTGTCACCGCGATTAGAAACGCGAGACCCAAAGAGACATTTAACAACCCTTCGTTTCCATATCTCCGCACCGATATCTCCGATAACGTCTCCTCGATCCGCCTAATAGGCCTGTCGAGATTAATCTGCCCGACAAGGGCATCGAGTGGATGCGTCGTCCCGCCAGAGTATCGAACAGCTAAAAGTGCCTCACCTGCCTCGATCGCCAGTGATCCAGCCAAGATTTCCCAAACACCGCGACGGATCTGTCCCTTTTTCGATCGACGATCTTGCAAACGAAGGACCTTGGTCGCCTTAACGAGACCGCGAACAAAGCCTGCACAGGGATGGAGATGGAGAGAACAGTCAGATGTGTAATCACGGATCACTTTACCAGCCAGACACCGGTCAGGTTCGTTGGACGAATCACCAGTTTGATCTACCGCGTGGATCCCGGCTCGTTCATCATCAGCACTTCCGGTAGCACACGGGACTCATCGAGCAGCGTCGAACACGCGTCCTCGCCGGCCGTAAAGTCCGCCTCGCGCGCCTCCACATCCCCAAAACGCGCAGGGTCTGCCGAAGACGGTTGCTGGGAACGCGCCCCGCTCCGCGTTCGGTTCCTCGAGGAGCCTCGCGTTCAAACGCAACGGTCCCGACGAACAGTCATTCTGGGGAGTCGTCGCGTCGCGACTTCCTCCAGCAGGGTCCAGAGGATTCTCAAGAGGATTCACGATCGTCGTAGCGCGGAGCAGTTTGAATTCTTAGTTAACATTTCAAGGATGCTGTTTGCGTAGGAGGTTATCGGTCCGTTTTATTTCTGTCGAATTCGCGGTGTGCAGGGTCCCGTTTCTCGAATCGACTTCGTCCGGGGGACGTTTCGATGTTCGTTGGTAGGCTTTTGAGAATTTTCTGGCTATTCACGCGGTTCGTTTCCGCCACTGCACCACACACCTGCCGGCGGTTCGTCGCTCCGTGGAGAAGCAGTCGAGCATGGAGATGGCCGCGGAAAATAAATCCGTCGCGGTCGACGCGGGCCTCGAGACTGCACTGGCTCTTCGTCCTGAGTCCGCGGTCCCCGGTGCCCACCGTTGCCTCTGTGTTCCCCACGGCGGGGCAGCTAGGAACCGGAGGGACACGGGGCAGGCAGAGAGTGAGATAGAGAGAGAGAGAGAGAGAGAGAGAGAGAGGTGGGAGGAGGTGACGGGGACTGGAGTCGTGGACAGAGAGGCGAAGCTACTCTTCTCTCTATGGGTGGAGGATGCGCGTAAAATTTGGGGAACCGGGGGCAGAGGCGACACCTCCTAATCCTTCCGAAGGTCTCGTTCTTGGAAAAGGGAAAGGATGTGTGGTGGGTCGGAGGGAGATGAAGAGGAGAGTGGACGTTGGTCGAACGGAGAGGGAGAATTCGTAATTGATCTATAGAATGGTTCAACGATCGAACGGCAGGGAGCGACACTGCAGCGCTTTATTCTTTTTCTTCGTCGCTGGATCCACCAACGGCGGCTAGCGATGGGAATTAGAGTTGGGAGTAGTTGTCGAATATTCGAATGGTATAGACTCTATAGACGTTCGGTGAATGAAATTTCATCGGTCGAATAATAGCATTCCTTGGCGCAATAGAACTTGCTATTCCTGGATCAAAGAATTGAAAATTTCACGTTACCTAATACAGGTCGACTTGGTGCATTTGAAATGTCGTAGGAGATGCTAAATATATTATATCGCTTGTCCGTAGAAATTGAAAATTAAAATTAGAATTATTGACACTTAATTTCAAAATTAAATTAATTCCCCTAATCAAGAAAGATACATAAAATTGCAATTTCTGAAAACGTACTACATCGCGGAACATCTCGTTCGATAATACGTTCGTCAATCAGAAGGAGTCGAAGATCTACGAGATCTACTTGGTACCGCGAAATCGTTTAAGAATCCACTAAAAAATTGTTTAAATCGGATAATGCTTTTAATTGGATATTGTGTCGAGTTGGTTGAACGCTGCTCGACTCGATACAACTCGAAGCCATCACTAGCGGCAGGAGTCTCGCGAAAAAGGGGTAGAAGGAATGAAATGGGAGAAAGAAAACGCCCGCGAACGTCGAGGAGGAAAGGATAGACTGCATTTACGTCATCGCCCGGGTTAGACGCTCTACCACGCTCCTCTCGAGGGATGTGGACATTGCGATTCTTCTCGATTCGCTCCAGCGAAATATCTTTCAAGATCATTTCTGTATTTAATTGATGAAACCGATCGATAGATCACGGACGATGTTATTAACGAAACAACATGGTCAGATCACAAAGTGTAGAGACTCCTACACCTTATGTGTGGTCAGTTCTATTACATTCTCTTCGTTTCTTCGTCTAAGATAATAAGTTCCAGATATACTTCTATGGCCTCGAAGGTTAGTTAGGATTCATTGAGTAAATTTTACTATTTAACTAATTAAGTGTCGAGTGCTTGATGAGTTATCTTTAAGTTCCGTCGGTAATTTTTTATAATTGAATAAACGACATCTGGTGGAGGTTACTTTTATGCGCTTGTACGATAGAGTCGCTTTCCTTATGGTACATTATCGGTCGCGCATATGGGTAACACGTGTTTCATATACTAGCAGAACATTTAAAAATGGCGCTCGTATATCGTGTCACCACGAACTTTTGCCCTTTATTAAGCACATTTTACTGTAAATGTTCAGTAAACATAACGAGATTCAAGTCGAAGAAGCGTTTAAACGAATCGTCGAAAACGATCAGTGGTATGCTTTCATAAAATTGTATCGGTGGCGGTATAACCTCAATCGGGACATTCCAATCGCTTGTATTCCTGATTATTTTCTTCTTCTTTGTTATTCCTTTTTTTCAAATGTGGCTGATAAAAGAAGATACATTTACTCTCATTTTCTGTCGGTTTCGTTCTTATATTTCGCATGATTCGCCAAATGTTACAAACCTAACCTATATTCTTTTAAAAACATTCGCATTAAATGCTGTAAAACACAGTCGATAACGTAATCGATGGTATAACGGATAAAAAAATATTACACTTTGAAGAAATCGGGAAGACGTAACGTATTAAAGTTAAACAACTATCGGGCGCGATCTTTTACGGGTCGTGTGACTTAATAATCGTAACAAGTGTTTCGTTCGTATAATTCGCTACAATGGTAAATGGTTACAGCTACATTTACGAGCACCGAAATGGGGTGAAATGTATAAAATTTATTTTATAGCCCCTAAAGCAAAGACGGAATGTTTCGCAGGAGGCTCCTTTCATGAGATACTCCATTTTAGACAGACCCAAGCGAGGAAAAGTATTTTGGTGCAATTGGACGCGGACAATTCTACCGTCGAATGTAAACGTTACTGCGAAAAGTATGGAAAGATCGCGAAAATATTCCACTACATATCGAGATTGGAGTCTGTATGTATATTTTCTAACGATCGCCGTTTCACGTTTACGTAATATTATTTGTAATTTAACGTTGCTTCCAGCAAAACTTTGTATTAGTGGAGTTTGAATCGAACTTCTCTGTCGAAGAGATAAAAAGGACTGTGATGCACATGCGAAATTCTGATTATATTCCTATACAGACGACAGTGCTATGGTATCGTGATATATTACATTTGAACAAAAGCGGCAACGATAAACAGCGGGTGCCGCTACTAAACGAAATCCCGAGAAGCAGCATCCTCAGTCCTTCCTTTAATTTAATCAAGGAGAACCTGCATCCATTAAATTCTGTATTACGAGCATATCGAAAAAAAGTATCGAGGTTGTACGCGGCATCGGTGTAACTGTACAATTTTACAGGTGGCGGAGCAAGTACACATGCTCCACAGCATGTTGTCCTTCACAGAGCTAGATGTGAGACTTAGGTTTTATACGGCCAATCAGTTGGAACTCTGTTTCTCGGGTTTATTTCCAACTATCTCTGTTGTACCATTTGGGTCATCTGTAAATGGTTTCGGACTGGTGGGATGTGATCTTGATCTAGTGTGTAGACTCGGTAATAAGGAGGCAAAGGCAGATGTGAGTAAAAGCCACGACTTTTGAAGCGTCTTCGTTGCTCCCCCCAGAATATTTGCAAATGATAAAAAAAAAGTCTGTGTAAAGTTTGAGCCCGATCGGATAACGGGAAAAGGCGCCCCTGGGCCCTTGAACATTTAAATAATTATTTAACAGCTCACAAAGTCGATTTTATATAGAAAATAAGGAAATTTTTTTTATCATTTTGCCATATCTCTGTATATGCTCCGCCTTAAATGTTTAAAAAATAGTCCTCGAAAGTAAAAATTACAATTTTTTTTCTTCGCCTTTACAAATGAAAAGTGTTGAAGAAGGATTTATGCTTTCAAAATTTGAAAAATAAAAATGTTTTTACTTTTTAGTTTTTTAGACTCTTTTCGAAAGAGAAAACCATTTGTCGCACGAGAAAAAGTAATACAACATAAAAGATGCTCCTTGTCTGGATATACAACTTTTGTTTCACATATTTTTTTTATACGATCAATAACTTGAAGGATATCATATAAAATCGAATTTGTGAGCTGTTTTATAATTATTTGAAATGTTCAAGGGCGCCCCTAGGCCCCTTTTCCCATTATCCGATCGAGCTGAAACTTTACACAGATTGTTTTTTTACTATTTGAAACTATTCCGAGGGTGCCGCGAAGAAAATCTTATAGGAAAATTTCACCAAGAGCAAATAAGAGCCACCTTAACGTACACGCATATCTTTTTCAGAATACTGTGCAAAAATTGGTATTTCAATCAAAACCTTACGCTGCTTATGAGAGACAGGATCAGAAGGAATTTCTATCGATACTAGCCCATATAATGCATAAATTTATTCCTGGCATCAGTAACGTAAACAAAATTCTCCAAGCCCGTGTTCCTATAATTAAATTTATGAACAAATGCACAAGTATACAGTGCGATCTTAGTAGCACACAGATGTACGTGTGAAATATTTCTTGTCCTCTCGTCGAGTGTAATTGCTTCTGAGATGAATAATTTTTCAGGGTTGCGTTGTACATGTCCGAGGTGTTGTATATTTACGGTGAGATCGATTCTCGAGTGAAGCCTCTCGTTTGTACTATCCGCAAATGGGCGAAATGTCAATACATAACAACAGACACGGCGGGGCAGTGGATAACAAATTTCTCCCTCACCCTGCTTATAATATTTTATTTCCAGTTGAAGGGCATATTGCCCCCTCTAAACAAATTGGGAGAATATGCAAGTAAGTGTGTACGTGGAAATGATACTTGGCCCTCTGCTCTCTCCTCAAATCGAAACTTACGTATTTGCTTTTAGGGCAGTCATCCAGTAGTGGAACGTTCGATGATGAATTTATTGCGTGCGTGAAACAGATGCAGAACCAAACCGGTAAAAGTATCGAATCGTTGCACGCCCTTTTATACGGTTTCTTCGCTTATTACGCCACATTCGACTTCGCTGCCCGCGCGATATGCATTCGGGAGGGGAGAACCAAATTAAAGCGGGACAACTCGCCTTTATACATTATCAACCCGTTCGACCTCACGTTAAACGTTAGCAAAAACGTTAGTGCGGCCGAAGTAGTGAAAATAAAAGCCCACGTTCGGACTGCGTTGCTCGCTCTTGAAAAAGACGGGCCGCAGACCATTGTGACGCTACTTGGATTGATTAAGGCGAAACAGTCTCCGAAACCAGTGCTGAAGAGCTACGACTTGACGAATGTTAGTGCTAAAGATGTTAGTAAATCTGCCAAGAATGCGAAAGAAAAGAATGGCGATAGGGGCACCGAATCAGAGCAGTCGGAATATATTAAAGATAAATTCTTAACAGACGAGAACAGTTTCGACGACTCTGACAAGCTGAAAGAGATAATAAAATAATAAGAAACCTGAAAATGTGTCGTAGCTGAGTTCTTGGTTTTTCCACGATTCATCGAATCTGTAAAACGTATAAACGACGCCACCTACCCCCTCCTTATGCGCATTCACTATAGGAATTAAATGTACTTTGCGAGGGTCTCTGCAATTTTCTTGTAATTGACCAGCGAGGCGATATGTCGAACAAACGGCATTGCATCTTGGGACAAAAGCACACTAACACTTTGATGGGAAACATTTTATATATCAAGCTATATAATGTATAAAAATATAAATAGCGACGCAATGGAAAGTAACAGATTGGGTATAAATATTGCAAAGCGTTTGAAGAAGTGTGCTTTTATCCAAGCGATGCGTAAATAATAGGAAGCATTTTTATACCTCAAAGTTATACTGCGTCTGTTTAGCAAAGTCCACCGATAGTATTAAATTGATTTTATAATTTAAGGATTGTCTGTTAATAAAAGGACGAAGAAAACGAACGAGGTGTGATGTCGGAGGATCTCTCGGTTAGGACGACGAAGGTTTCGATGAGGAAGTGTAAAGGGAAGGAGAGTAGATTGGAAGAAACGTACAAGAATAGTTGAAAGGTTTGCATACTCTGTAACTTGTATATTTCTCTATTATCAGCGACTCGACATTTCTCATACATGCTTTATCGTGTACATTTTTCTATAACTGTAACGTCCTTATGGTTCGTTAGTCGTTTAAAATGAACGGTAACGATCCTGTTAAACTTTCACGAGGAACCTTCGCTCGTCCTTGCGGAAATGGAATCTCGTGTTTGTACCTTGTGCGATACGACCGCGCGATCGTTGAATTCGTCAGTCGCGATTCTACCCTCGTCGGAGCGAGTGTCGGGGACGACGGGTCCTCGTGCGATTGGTGATTACACGAGTAATAATGTTTCTCTTTATCTTTTCAATTAGGCTATTCGTTCGCGTACGAGAGAATGGATGCACCGTCGTTTAAATTCGTAATGTACCTGTGGTGGCTGGCAGTGTTGAAATTCGCTAACCGACGTTTCCTGCCCTCTCTACGTCGCGTTATTCGTTCGACTCGGTATACAGGGTATAAAGTACCTCGAATCGAAGGTATCACTATACGTATAAACCCTAAATTACAACGAATCAGTTCGATTTACCCTCCCCGCGGAGCGTCCACTCCACCTAGACGCCCGATTTGAGCAGCATAGTAATCCTTTACTTCCCTCCCTCCCCCCCCCCCCCCCGTCTTCTTTCCGCGCCCTTTACAATAACTCGAATCGTAACGCCGTGTTTACGCATGCACAGTTTATCGACGTATCCCGCTAATTCTAATACCGAGCCTCTGAGCGCGCGAGTCGTGTCGCTCGAAGAGCCCCGTGAATAACGAGGAGTACTGAGCTACGCGCGTACTTATATCGCCACCTTCGGCGCTTCAAAGTGCAATAAAAAAGCTATATGTTGAATAAAAAACGGAGAAGCGTGTTCTACGCTGAAGGCTTGACTGACCCTGGGACAAACTCCGACCAGACACAGAGACGAGTGTGTATATAGAAAACGTCGAAAACGTTGGTCCGGACCGGGGGAAAAGAAACTCCAACAAAACGTCGGTTGTACAGTCTTCGTGAAAGTAACGTTTAACGGTGCACCATATCGAGGCGTGCCGTTCAGCGGCGATCCGTAAATATATGTACACCACTTGGGAATGCCCTTTGACCGTGTGTCGTATACCGTCTAATGAAACGCTCGAAACGGTGGAAAAAGGATCGTTCTCGTAGTACCCTTTCGCGTTTCGTAACAATACTCCTCTACTAATAACAACGCACTAATGTGACCGAAGGGTATAGCCCCCCCGATAATACTTTCCCGAACGTGTTATGCTAGGCGTTTTCTGGAGGGTTGACGGCTCTCTCCCGGTTAGCCGAACGCGGCCGAGCTACAGGGACAACAAACGTAACAAATCTCTGCTTGAATTCCTCAAGGATGGCCGTGGAAGAAGCCTCTGGTGCTTCGCTCCCGTTCACTATCCGAGCGAGCACTCCTCTGAAGACAAGCTCCTCGTACCTTCGCCTACCCCGCCCCGCTCCCCCCACGAGCAAGAGCGCGCTTAGTTCGTCTTGCTCTTGCGGTGATGGCGATGGTGGTACGCGTGATGGTGGCGCAGGTGAGACCTGGTCTCCTGCACCGCTGCCACCAAGGTGCGCACCGTTTCCTCGTGTCCCTCGAAGCTGTCTGCTTTTTTCAGCTGGCCGAAAGAGGAAGCAGTCCCCTCGGCAGCAGTGGTACTGCTGCGCTTGCTTTTCAGCCTGGGGAACGTTTCCCAGGAGCGCTGCTTCTGCACCAGAGACGACTTCGCAGGCGTAGGCCCGATCAAAACAACCAGCGTTTTCCTTGGATCCGGAACGGATTCACCTACCGTCCCATCCGCGATGCTGGACCGCCTGCTGCCGGACCCGGTGGTGCTCAGGCTGTCGCAGCTGGCTCGCCGACGCCTCCTCACTTCCGTGGACGCTTTCTCGTCCCCGTAGAGGACGTCCTCGGGGTCGCTGGCAGGATACACCTTAGTGCCCTTGTTAGCGGGGAGCGGTTGCTCGTCGGGAACCGCGTGTACCTGGGCCTGCACGCGTTTCTTGGCCTCCCCTAGGCTCGACGCCTCGGAGATTCGTTGGTACTCCCCTTCCTCGCCTGCTGCAAGCACGTGAATCGCTTAGGTGTACCTTGCTACCTCGTAGAACTTTGGTGGCGAAAGGGAGAGACTGTTCTTTCGAACCAACTGTGCGGTAGGACTGTTCGATCACCGGAAGCAACTTTCAATTGGAAACTGTGGCACCGTTCCCTCCGGGGGTCATGTGGGAACACGTAGAACCATTGTCGAACAGACGATTCGATCGATCCACAAGAGCGCCGTGTCTAATTTACCAGGCCGCGCAAGGTGTTTGTCCGATCGTTTTGTGCCGCGGCAGAGAGCCACCGGGAATGGCTTTGCGGAGACAATCGAGCGCTGGATTTAATTGAATTGCAGGCCCGCCGACGCGTCCCTTTAATTGCGATTTTAATGGCGTTCGATGAGAAGGATACTTGAGCGACGTCGCGCGGAGACAAAGGGAACGGTGACGGCGACGGCGACGGCGACGGCTCGTTATACTAATGAAAAATTGTTGGAGCGAGCCCGTCGAATTCGCCGCGGAAGATCGTTAGGATGCCCACGAGAATAATACGCGCTGCGTGACGTTTACCGTCGGTATCGATTCGACTACCCAGACGAACACTTTGCGCTGGTCGATCCTGAATTGGGCGCGATACGAGGTGCAATAATTCTCGTGTGCGTTCATCAGGGTTTTATTTACATCGATTTATAATGCTATCTACATGAATCCTGTGGAAGCCGGAGCGCGTTTCTGGCGGATCGTGGACAAGTCGATAGTCCCTCCCCCGCCACCTCTCATCCGAACGCTATTTACTCGTGCACGCGATCCTCACGGATTTGTTCTTACCAGCCGTGTGTGACTGTGGTTTCTGGGCGTCTGTGCATCGTTCCGGTTGGTCGAGTCCCTCGGCGGAGGTGTCGCCGCTGCCACCCTTCAGGGACCGATACAGGGAGCGTACTTTGCTGGTGGTCGAGTGGCCGGGCGGCGTCTTCGGTTTGGCGCTGTCCGGGGACTTCCTCGATCGCCGGCTCTGGCTGCGATCGCGGCCCTCCTCTCTACCCGGCGACTTCTTCCGGTCCTCCTTGGTCCAGGCCTTCTCCATCAATTGACTCAGGACTCCTCTCTTCGAGTCGGTGGATTTGGCCGTTCCGTAAACCACGATGTTCCCGCTCGAGTCCAGCACCGCACCCACGCCGCCCGAGGGTGTGCGACAACGCGTCGGCATCTCCTTCGACTCTGCATAGAAAGATACTTTGTCTCGTTACTGGAATCACGGCATTAACGCCGTTAAGGAAGCATTTTGGCTCGGTACCAGGGGTTGTTGAACGCCAAGGTGAAGCTCCTGAGTAAAATAAGTTTGCGATAGGAAACGGAGATTTCAGGGTTTCTTCGCCCGGGACACGTACCTTTCATATAGAGCGCGTTGTCGGCGCTGGTGGAAGTGTTACGCGAGTGGCGATGCTCCTTGGTGGGAGCTTGGGTCTGCGGTTGCTGCGGCGGCTCCTGCATCTGCAGGCGCGCCAAATGCTCCAGCAGCACTTGCAGCTGCTGGTTGCTGGCAGCGTCCGAGGCTGACATGCTCACCTCGCCAGCGCTGACTCCAGTCGCGAAGGACTTTATGAACGGCTCCAGCTGCTGAGCCAGGTTCTGCAGCTGCTTCACCTGATTTCTCAGTGACAGGATATCGTTCATCTGGGCAGAGGAGGAGTGCTGGTGAGAGCGATGGATTCGATCGTCGCCAGAGGAATGCGAGGAGGATAGAGGTGTACAGGAGGTACCTGAGAATGAAAGATGTCCTTCTCTATGTGGATCCTGCACAACTGCTCGTCCCACAACGTGTCGAAGACGTTCTTGAGCCGTTCTAACTCTATCTGGTGGTTTTCCAGCTGCTGCCTCAACACACGACAGTCCCTGGCCACGTGATCGTAGCGGGTACCCAACGGGGGGGTGTTGGCCCTTCGGAGAAGAGCCACGTCACGATGAAGCTCCCCCAGCCTTTCCTTGACCGTGAGCAACTGTTGGTTCAATTCCTTCAGCTGAGTGTCGAAGGTTCGGCAGTGATGGGAGAAGGGCCCACTTTCGCCTCCACTCTTTGGCGGGATCCTCTGGGTGGTCTTGCTGCTCTGCTCGGAAAGGAGAGCGTCTTACGTGATCGACCATCGTCTGACTTACGAAAAGTCACCCTCCCCCTCTTTACGCAAGCCTGAGTAGACTCTCTGACTACCACATCCGGCTAAATAAACTAACGGGAAACGAAAGTCGCCTGGTCGCCTGTCTGCGCTACGTGATAGGCCAACGGCTGTCTAATCTGGGGCTACGGACTACCACCACGTACAACTGACCAAAGTACAAGCCACATCATAGAGTAAAAATCCTGTGAACGAAAGTACTTACACAGAAGTGTGCGCGAGAAATGCAGTGGAAAAGAAACTTGCAATATGAACATAAACGACACATAGTGTTGTTAAATCGAGAGTGGTTTTGGGCCGATCAGGCCGAACGTGGCTTAGGTACCTGAATCACAGGCGGCTCCTGCTGACCCATCCCGTGGGTCTGATCGTACAGGGACTCCTTGGACGCTTGGGACTGGCCGACGAACGGCTGCAACGCCCTGGCGAACTCGCACCTGTAGTTGGTCTTCAGGTGGGCGGTGAGCAAAGGCGGCCTCGACGGGTATCCCAGCTGGGCCACGCGGCTCAACCGCTCCAGCATCGGATGGGCTAGCTCGAGAAATTGATATTTCGTCGCGCCGCTGGTGAAAGCGGTGCACAACATCAAATGCATCTGTAGTACGGGAAGCGCGCTACCTAGGGAGAACAGCTGACCACGGACCACCCTCTCTTTGCTCTCGAACTGCCGTTGCAGCTCCGTCAGTACCGTCCCGTGGGTTTTCGTGATCACCTCCTGCATTCCCTGGCAGAAGGTGTTGAGCGCCCTTTGCTCCGACTCCCTGCTGTGCCGTAGCTCGTCCAGCTGTGACTTGAGGGCCACCACGCCGTCCCTGATACCCGCCTGCAGCTCGCAGATCGAGTTCACCGCCCTCTCCATCTTCTTCGACGCCTGCTGCCAGGCGCTCTCGATGTCCACGCAGTGGGGCCTGGCGTCCGCCGGCGTGTCGCGAAAGCACGTCGCGCAGAGCATGCATTTCGCGCTCTGGCTGTACATTATGTACTGCTCACCGTGGATGGGGCAGCGACGCTGGTTGTCCTTGGCACATTTGCTCATGTGCACCACCTCGTGCGTGGAGAACATCTTCGCACGGTGAGTGTTCTCCCTGCAGTGGGTGCACAGCGCTTGTCCTGGGTGTGCAAACGGTTTCCATGGTAAATAAGTCGCCTCCGCTGGGTTACTGTGAATTTTTCGCGATACTGGTCGCTGGTACGTACCACACGTTGTACAAAAGAACATAGAAGACTTGTCGTGCTTGTCGCAATTGGCGCAGGGTGGATTCTCAGAGTTGGTTAGCTCGACCAGCTGTAGTATCAGCTGATCGGGTGGTGGTAGTTGTGCCCCATCCTTCAGCTGTGTCTGTTGCCTGCGCATGGTAATATATTGTCAGCTTGCTGACATTCCAAGTATCAAAGTTTAATTAAACTTTCAGCGTTCCGAAATAGTGAGTCGAAGGTTATAAAAGTAAAGTTCAAGGAGAATCAAGAAATGAAATGGGAGAGATACAGGAGGTACGCGTGCGTCGCGATGGATATGGCGATACGCTTAGCGTCTCGCCTAAGAAAATTATGCGAATAATGTGACACGCGGAGTATAAAATACATTTTCAGGAATGCCTAGGATAGAATGCAGCGTTCGCACAGAAACTGAAACTAGTGGGAGACGTATAACCATGGAGACGGTGGACGAATCTAACCCAGACCAGGGACCGCGACCCAAGCGTATCGTGCAACGACGTGTACGTCGCTGAAATCTGCTGTGAGTGTACAAAATAAAGTAATATAGTTACTAAGTTCTCTCGTAGCTCGCAAGGAGCACAGCGTTTCTCCTAAAGTGTTACGTATATCGCGTATCCGTATCTATGTAAGAACAAGCTTTACTTGCCACGATGCCGGTGCAGCGAACGATATGTACAGAGAGATGAAAATTGGTGAGAGATAGAAAAGCATGCGAGATAGTAGCCAAACCTAACCCAGACCTGGGATCGTCACCCACCCTAAGGACGCCATGCAATAACAGTCGTTGTTATCTACCCGCAGATGGGACAGGAGACCTTTCCGTCAAGATGAGGGCCGCGTATGCAACGGGCACAGAAGGTGTGGAAGCAGGACAGCAGACAAGGCTCGTTGTAGTAGTCGTGGCAGACGCCGCAGATAAAGGGATTCCTGGTCCCGCCACCGGTTACGCCTGCCGTACCGTCGTTTTCGCCGACGCCGACGCCGACGCCGACGCCGACGCCGTCGACCACCGACCCGGAGCTCGCCATCGTCGGCCAAACCAACGGCAACCACCTGGAAACCAGAAGCCAGAACTCTCTCCAGCAACCACCACCTGGAAACTCCACCTCGGCGTCGTCGCTCTCGGACGGTTTCACGTTTCACCAGCCACGTTCACGGCGTTACCAACGATCGGACCTCCGTCCAGTCGAACGTAATAATGAATCATTATTAAAGAATTTGTTTACCCCGAAGACCGTTGGCCCGCCCGCCGCAGAAAACCCTGGTGGGTAGTTTATCGGCTCGTCAGTCTAACGTAATATGGTGGGCAACCCCGTTTGCGCCTGACGCTCGGCTCTGACGTCACTGAGGTGCCACCAATCTCGCGCCCTCCCACGCCGGGTGGGTGGTGCACGTACACAGAGAGGGAAAAGGGGATGGGCTGCTGCTGCTGCTGCTGCTGCTGCTGCTGCTGCTGCTGCACGGGCTTGCCTGTGTAGAGGTCGCGCACACACTAGCCTATACACGGGGGGTGGATCTGACGTAAGCGCGCGAGGGTGGTCGTGAATGTACGTGCTCCCCGGTAGTGATGGCTAGCGGGCATCCTTCCTCTCGCAAGCTTTCGAACAATTCCAGCTTGCAAAAGCGCTCGTAGAATACCCTCGTAACGAGCTAAAAGCCTTGAAAGAACTTGATAAATTTGTATACGCGGAGGATCTTGAGAGCTCCAAGTTGACAGAAACACGGAAATCCAAGTTTTTTAACAATTGCGGTTGCTTTCGCCGTTAGTTTTAAGGATTTACAGCCTTTGGGACTTTAAATATCGAATATGGCGCTTGCTCCTTAAGCCAAGCACCCCTTCTGACTCGCCTGCCTCGTATTTCAGGTGATCCACAGCGACCTCGAGGCTATCCCTAGCAGCTGGACCAGCCTGTGTTGGTACAACGGGCTAGGATCTATATCCGTGAGAGCAGCACCCCGACGTCCTCGCCCCTCGGCGCCTCCGTCACCCCGTTTTCTGCACTCCTGCAGGGATCTATATGCCTGGTGTGCACATACACGCGTACATATAATATGCATTCAACCTGCCAGCGTGTACATGTGGGAGAGGAACACCGCTGGTCCGCCAGACGGACGTCGCTATACAAACTGAAGAGCGATGGAGATAGATAGATAGATAGATAGATAGATAGATAGATAGATAGATAGATAGATAGATAGATAGATAGATAGATAGATAGATAGATAGATAGATAGATAGATAGATAGAGAGATAGAGAGAAAGAGAGAGAGAGAATGCGTTGCGTATACAAAGAAAAAAAAAGGGAGAGAAAGGGATTATGCATATTCCTTTGTGTTTGGCCGCTTTTCGTCCTGCAGTTCAGTCTCGCCATCCACTCGTGGCACGCGATATCGACGAAGCGCGACATGACATTTTTCCCGAATCCTTCTTCCCCGTCTGTTCGCCCTTCGCGGGAACAGGGGCTCGCCCTTTTAACCTACAAAGAGAGTAGAGGGCCAGAGAGGGGTGGTGGCCGCTGGAGCACGCTATTAACCCCTTCTGGGCAATTTTTTGTTTCCATCCGCAGCGTGCTAGACGCTATCGTTCACGATAGTCTCTCTCTCTCTCTCTCTCTCTCTCTCTCTCTCTCTCTCTCTCTCTCTCTCTCTCTCTCTCTCTCTCTCTCTCTCTCCCTCTCCAATCCCCTTACTCCCTGTAAATTCCGCGAGGCCAGACTTTATTTGATCGTTCCGCTTGGATTCCCGGATTTATTTGTCTGCGACAGCCCGACTGCTAGAGACGCGGAGGAGGCTCTACTATCGATCCTTCGAAAGATCCTTCTCTGAAAGAGAAGGACACGACGGGACCGTGCACGCTGGGCTTTAATCATAGAAGAAAAACACGGCCCTTGGTGCGCCAGGGAAATATACTCGACCAGCAGAGTGGATGGCTGACCCTCAAACGGGTCAGTGAATGCTAATTCCGCGACCCGCCTTCCCTATACCTTCTAACCGCAGTGTGCCTCTTCCGGGTATCCCGGAACCGGTCCAAAAACTCATCCCTGTAGAAGGCATCACGGAAATTACTGTGTCTCTAGCGGAATCTGGGCGGTTGGCGCTGTTGCCCTACGCGCACACGTAGAATCCTCGGATATTTCTGCTACGATCGCGGATCTGGGATTCACCTCGTGAAAATAGTGATTGCCGCGTGATAGATAATAGATATTCGATCCTATTCATTGTTCGATTGTATTTGCGTTGCCGAGTGTGGAATTCGATTGTAGCCGGCGAATACGTCTGTTTGTTCGCCAAATATCAAACTGTAACGGCGAAAGTGGTCTGGAACATGTGATTCACAGAGCGATCGTAGTAATAATGGAATAGTTGTGCCCAAAGTGCGGGAATGCTATACCTAGATTGTAGCTTTAACAAGCGGATGCACGCTCCAAATTCATTAAACAGAGAATCGCCTCTTTAAATTGATTTTTAACACCGTCCGCAGCTGCGATTAATTCTATCGAAGATCGCGATATTTGTAATCGCTGTTCGCCGCGGTACCGCGAGAACGCGAGAATTACTGCACGCCTGCGGCCTTCGATTAATTTAAAGGCAACACCGTGTCGTTGCAAATATTAGCGAACCAGTGCGTGTGCAGGCACGCGCGAAATTGTAATCTGTGGAGAGTCTAACGCGTTTCCGATTTACCGCGACCCTGTGTATGCAAACGTTTCGTGTAACACTATCGAACCGAGGGAATTTCACCGTGCCCCGATTAAAGCTCGTTCCAAATGCGGAGGGCAACGATTATCAATAGGACGTAACGCAGACTCCGCCGATATACCGTCGCCGCAAAGTTATTTCATTCGTCGAGGCTCAGGTCTCCGCGGAATAGCGTTTCATTCTACAGAACTTAGTTAACCAGAGGTGTCTGCTGCTCCTTTATTCCATCGCGGCTGTACAGGGTGTGTAAAAATACTTGCGACAAACTGTAGGATCGTATATGTACAAATTCAGTCAGAGAAACGAAATAGATTTAGAGAAAATGGATCCAAAAACATTGGTTTACGTGCGTCTTGGGAGATTTTGCATTTACCAGAGAAATGAATGACATTCGGATATTTTGCATGTATGGTCAAAACACACCACGTATTGTAATGTTTAGATGGTTCACTCAAAATTTCTTGAGATTCGAATAGGCAGATGCGTTTTTAAGCCGTTTTAAGCATTTTTACTGTTTGCTTGGGCGAATACCTAGGTCAGAAAATCGTGGCATAAAGTTTCTCGCACACCCTGTAAGCCCCATACTTCTGCAGTCTGCGGCGCGATGCGCACCTAGCCGTCGTTAATGATACGCGATTCGCGATATCCGCGGTTCATTCGAGAACCCAGAGCCGCGAGCTTCTTCGGGCATTATTTAATTATATACGCGACGCGTCGTTCCCCGGTGGCGAATTTTGTTCTGCTGCGAGGTAACTGTGAAAAGGCGCGATAGTATGACGGTACCATGTACTCTTTTTCCTTTTTTCCACATATATTCTAGAGAACTCCCTTGTGAAGTGTGCATATACCTATCTTAGAACGCAGGGAGCTCGTGAGATTCTTCTGACATTGGTATGTCACGAAATTTCTGTTGACAGAAAATTATCTGTTTCTATTTGAAAACCAGTGGCACTAAGTAGCAAGTGTGATAAAGATCGTTACAACGATATTATGCTATCGGAAATTGCAAAAAAAAGTTTATGTATTATAATAGACGTATTTATTAATGAAAATACGAAAACATGCAGATGTCCCAGTAAGCGGACAACCTAAAAATGCATGTCTAAATTACTTACATTCACGAAATTCTTGTGCCAGTAAATATACTTAGACTTGTTTAAAAAAATATTAATTTGCTTGCAAATTTAACTATTTTAAACTAAATTTAAATCTATTTACTATTATAATAATGTATTATTATAATATATAAATAAGAAATGCTGTCAATATTTTCTTAGTATATGTCAGAAGTGTCTTGACAGAAGCTTAAGAAATTTCTCGAAATCTGCTATGCGTACGAAGTGTGTTAATAATAATGATTTTAATTGATATTGCCAAATACTTGTGCGTTATTGTACTATTTTTTGTTCTTAATTACATTAAAAATTAAGCTTAAAAATAAATAAAATTCGCGTTACTGTTAGGTACTGGGACATGGTCGGGCACTCGTACATTTACCTTACCTGTTTCATTTATTTCTGTCATAGTAAATAAGATGGCACCTATCTAGTAGATGGGTGGAACAAATTGTAGCACAAAAAGATTGGTCACCAATTTTACAAACTGAAAATGTAAATCCGGCATTCTCTATTCCGACACAGGCGGGAGACATTTTATTAATCGGAGTACTTTTCTTACTGGTCATTCAAGTACAGATTACCATGGCCAATTTGAATATTATCATAATAATAAAACTCTTACAAGCTGGGAAAGAACATTACAGGGAAATAAAAAGTTTCGTTACTAACATTGATAATACATGTTTATTTCTATTCAATAAAAGTAAATCATTTCATAAATAAATTCGCATCCTTTTGCATGTAAGCATCTTTACTATTTACGCACCCAGGCGAGGTATAGGTCTAGGTATAGGCTGTACCTCGTCTGTGTTACGCATATTCTACTTAAAGGTAAGTAAGTAAGTTAAGTATTCATGTTTCTTCCCGTGGTAATTTCTTTCAGTACTGCGCTACAGCATCCTGTAATACCGACGATATGGCTGAGCTATACTCGGAGTAGGTGCTGAAAAATCTTTCTAAAGTAACAGGAATACATGATACTAGAGGAGGTGGCACGGCCGAGCGGTTCGAGAGAGCGCGCTAGTGTGCGCGACAAGGAGGGAGATAGAAACATTGCACGGCCGCTGGTAATTAACGAATTTCTCGTTTCCCGCGAATATTCTATCAACTTTTAGAGTCGCGTCTCAAATAATAGACCCACGGCTACTTCCCTACGTGGTCGTCGTGCAGATTTTAGTTATAATTAATTAATTATTAACGGTTCTTTGACACGGTAAGGAGAACAAGGCCGCGATCCAACGTAAACGCTCAAGCTTCGTCCATTGTTGGTGCATTTTCTAGATGTAATTTATCAATTTTTGCAGTTTCATCTTCAAGTATGGACCCTTCGCTACTTTTCTACGCGATCGTTGTAATGATTCAGCGATCAAGTGTTTTTCTCTCGTCGCGTTTAGTGGATGCGCACTTTCCTCGAGGATTCTCGATCTTTTCAAACTGATTTCTATATTTCTACAGGTGGATTTGAGAATATAGCCTTGTGACAATGATCAGCAGTCACTCGTATACGTTTTATTTACGAATCGCTACGCAGTTACTGTTAAAAAAAAATCTTTTATATAGGTTAGATTACCGACCGCGATCCCTACGTTATCCCCAAGTTGGCTGTTGGACCAGGAAATTCGCCGAGTTAATAGGAGTACATGATACTGAAGGAGTTGGCACGGCCGAGCTGTGCGAGAGAGAGAGCGCTAGCGCGTGCGACAAGGATGGAGATAGCTGGCGTGTGCGAGAGAGAGCGCTAGTGCGCGCGACAAGGAGGGGGATAGAACCACTGCACGGCCACAGGAAATTAACGAATTTCTCGTTTCCTGCGAATACTCTATCAACTTTTAGAATCGTGTCTCGAGTAATAGATCCTTGGCTACTTTCCTACGTGGTCGTTGTGCAGATTTTAGTTAAAATTAATTAATTAATGACGATCCTATGACACGGTGACGAGAGAACAGGGCCGCGGTCCTACGTAAACACTCGCTCGAGCTGTGTCGATTGATTCTGAATTTTCTATTTGGATGTAATTCACGAACTTCTGCAGCTTCCAATTAAAGTATGGATCCTTGGCTAAGTAATCTCCTACACGATAGTTTTAATGATTTCGATTACAATCAAGTATAGTCGTAAAGAGCTTTTGGACAGCGTAAACTGTAACGAATCTACACTTTCTTAAAACGATTTACATATGTATATATTTCTACAGTTGGATCTGATAATATTATCTTGTGACAACATTCTCAGCAATCACAAGTATAGATGTTTTTTATTTACCAATCATCACATAATTACTAATAACAGAGCCCTGCGTACAATAGGTTACCCCCCAATAGGTTTCGCTGTTTTGGCTGTTACGGCAAGGAAATTCTGCAAAGTTAATAGGAATACATAATATTATCGGAGGTGGCACGGCCGAGCTGTGCGAGAGAGAGGAGGACGCTAGTGCGTGCGACAAGGACAGAGATAGATGTAAGATGGCGTGCCACCAACTCTGATTATATGTGATCCTGCTCCTGTACCAGGGACATGTATAACCAACGTTGGTGGCACGCCATCTTACATCTATCTCTGTCCTTGTCGCACGCGCTAGTGCTCTCTCTCTCTCTCTCTCTCTCTCTCTCTCTCTCTCGCACAGCTCGGCCGTGCCACCTCCTTTAGTATCATGTACTCCTATTAACTCGGCGAATTTCCTGGTCCAACAGCCAACTTGGGGATAACGTAGGGATCGCGATCGGTAATCTAATATAAAAGGTTTTTTTTAACAGTAACTGTGTAGCGATTCGTAAATAAAACGTATACGAGTGACTGCTGAACATTGTCACAAGGCTATATTCTGAAATCCACCTGTAGAAATATAGAAATCAGTTTGAAAAGATCGAGATTCCTCGAGGAAAGTGTGCATCCACTAAACGCGACGAGAGACTTGTAACTCTGTCCAAAAACACTTGATAGCTGCTTAATTGTCGTCGGAATCATTACAACGATCGCGTAGAAAAGTAGCGAAGGGTCCATACTTGAAGATGAAACTGCAAAAATTGATAAATTACATCTAGAAAATGCACCAACAATGGACGAAGCTTGAGCGTTTACGTTGGATCGCGGCCTTGTTCTCCTTACCGTGTCAAAGAACCGTTAAGAATTAATTAATTATAACTAAAATCAGCACGACGACCACGTAGGGAAGTAGCCGTGTGTCTATTATTTGAGACGCGACTCTAAAAGTTGATAGAATATTCGCGGGAAACGAGAAATTCGTTAATTACCAGCGGCCGTGCAATGTTTCTATCTCCCTCCTTGTCGCGCACACTAGCGCGCTCTCTCGCACCGCTCGGCCGTGCCACCTCCTCTAGTATCATGTATTCCTGTTACTTTAGAAAAATTTTCAGCACCTACTCCGACCACAGGCCGATAATACAGGGTGCAGCAACGCAGCGCGGACGTTATCCCACGAAAAAATCTTGATTAATGTGAGTTGAAGCTGAAATTCAGTCAAGACGACGACGACGTACATCGAAGAAATAATTCAAAGTTCGCTTTCTGAGATTAAGAATTTGAGTAAAATTTTATATTTTATACACTTTATCGCAACATTGTAAAAGTCTTTTTTCAAATAAAGTGGGAAAAACTTGAAACAGACTGTATTATTATTGAGAAATACCTTTTATACATATTCCTATCCTCCTTTTTTGAACTCGCTAAAAAACGAAGCAGTCCAAGCATTTTGTAAGACGACGACGATGCCGATGACGATATGAAATTTCGCAAAAAAGTAACAAAGTTGCAAAGGACCATTTTCTAACAAAGTTGCAAACGAGAGCTCGCGAAAACATAACAAAGTTGCAAGGGCCTGTTTTTTGCAACAATGTTGCAAATAAAATTTGGCTGTTCCCGAATCAAAGGCCCGCTTTGCAACATTGTTGCGTTTTCGCGAGCCTCAAGAAAGTTGCAAACCGAAATTTCGCTTCCCGCGAAAATGCACAAAGTTGCAAACCGGAATTTTATGCCTCGAACACCCCAATTTCATTTGCAACAATGTTGCAAAAAATTTGGCCTTTGCAACTTTGTTGCCTTTTCGCGGGAAGCTGAATAAGTTACCTGAATACTTACCACATTGTGCCCATATCGTACGACGATTACTTAGTTTCTATAGGAGAGTATGAAGGAAATGGAAATGGAAATGGAAGTTATAGGGTACAGTTCTAAAGTAAAAATGCGGTTTTTCTCTACGTGTGGTTTATTAAAATACTCTGAATAATGTACAGTGATATATAATAATTCCATTGTCTAATTACTTAAGTTTAACTTCCACTTAAAAAGCACATATTGTAAATGCTGTACTCGTCCAGTGCGTTTTCGTTACACCAATTGACACGAACCGACGCTTCCAAAGGAAATAATTGCTTGCCTATAACAGACGAAAAGCCCGAATTAATTAATCAGTCTTCGTAATGTAATTGCTACTTGAACGCTAAATACTCTAGAATAGTTCTTACTGCTTTAAACCAAACTTATTCAATATTATATTTATTTGCTGTTTCGTTTCACGCATAAGAGATAAATACGCATGCGCTCAGTAACTGCATGTTTGATGCGTTAGAAGTGGGAGAATTCTAGGCAATCCTATGCACCACCATTAACTTTGTGCAGCCGACAGCAACCGAGGGTGACCGATTTAAACCGAAGTGGAGACTATTTTCTGTTTGCGAATTGAAGTACAGGGAAATCGATAGTTCGTTGGTCGATTGTAAAGCCAATTACTGAATTACCACTGTTTAAAATAAATTATGCCTCCTCGTGGCGAAGACATATTAAAAGGTTTCCAAGTGTATCCTTTTTTGGCCGACAGAATATATATTCCTTGCGTGTAAATCGTAAGCAGATATGACAGTTTGAAGGTTAACGTAAACCATCGCGATTAATTTTTCTTCATCTCGTGATCCTAATTCACGTGCACGTATTTCCCTTGACAGCTATTCGTTGCAGGAATTGGATGAATTTACGGGACGCTGACAGTGGTAAAATATTGTGGCAGGGTAACGAGGATTTGTAAGTGAACATAACCTCTGTCTAAGCGTGTTTTATATTTGGCCGATCAAACGATTTGTTTACAGATCTGTGCCTGACGTGGAGCACGAAGCAAGAGTACCAAAAAAGATTTTGAAATGCCGTGCAGTGTCGCGGGAGATTAATTTTAGTTCGGCGGAGCCAATGGAAAGATTTAGGCTAGAACAGAAGGTGCTGTTTAAAGGCCGTTGCCTGGAGGAATGGTTTTTCGAGTTTGGTTTTGTTATACCTAACAGTACAAATACATGGCAAAGTTTAATTCAAGCCGCGCCGGAAAGTCAAATGATGCCTGCTAATATCTTGAAGTATGTACATACCGTTTATTAAGTTTCGATTTCAACTCTCTGTATAACTAATTCTCTGATATTTGTTAACAGCGGCAACGTCGTGATAGAGACGAAATTTTTTGACGACGATCTACTGGTCTCTACTAGCAAAGTCCGTCTCTTCTATGTCTAATAGTATCCATTTTAACCGATACAATGTGGGTCCAACTACCGTGCGTGTTATCGCGCTCTCTTGGAATGGAATACTAAAGACGATAGTAACTTCGAAGTTCATATTGAACGTTTTACTTTACAATGCACCTACTGTGATACGCGCACGTGCTGAATGTATTTTCTCACAAGATTCTCTTGAAACTGGAATAAGCAACGTCGGCACCGTTTCAGTTTTAAAAGAAAAAAGCCTAACAAAAATTTACCGCGGTAACGCTCGAACCGCAAGGTGTGCACTGTTAATGCACAATGCGTCTTTATTTATTAAGTATGAATGTGTGTAATAAATTTTGTACATATTGTAATACACAACACTTGATCTAATAAAGAGATACGTGAAAGTAAAAGACTCGTGTTTTAAATTACGCGTTCTAAAATCTTCCTTGTCCTCGTTTACCGAAAGAAAACCTGCCCTCCTGCGTTGATAGGAAAAAATCGGACCGCGAATCGGCGAATGCCAATCTTCGAGGGAGAGAAAAAAGAAGGTAGTAGATATACATTTTCTCGACTGTACATCCGTGCTATTGATTCGTGGTGTACAAGCGATACATTTTTGTGGCTTCATTGCCCCTCTTGAGGGAGTTCATGTTGAATATACTCCTATCCCCTACCCTGTCTGCATCGCACAGGTGTAAGGAAAAAAAAACGGAGGAAAAGAGAAAAGAAATAGCGGAGTTGCGGAGCCACTGTGGTGGCCACACACGAACTTCTCTCTATCTGGTAGTGATTCAATTACCATTAGCCTACCCTTCATCGGTCTACCGTTCGTTTAGTGTACGCAAGTGTCTAATTAATGAATTAAGAAAAATCGACTATCACCGAGAGAGACCAGCTACCGCGCGGTATGGATTTGAAGGAGGAAGACGAAGGCGGAATCGAAAGTGGCAGGCAGCTGTTTTTGGTAGGGGCGCCGCGTGATCCTCTGGTATCAGCTGGGGCGATCGTCGCTTCTGCTGGGACACCAGACGAAATCAACCCCGGAGGAGATCTACAGTCGACTGCTCTGGCTGGTCTGATAGGCGCGCAATCTTCCTCGGTTTGCTTTCCTACAAAATTCTGTAAGTGCACCCTGCCACCCCAGACCTGATTTAATTAACTGCCACTCTCTTCTACCTGTCGGCCCGTAAGTTGGGGCAGTCCTCAATTAAATTATTGCTAAATGCATTAAGCGAATCGGCAGCCCTTGTTTTAAATAGAGTTAGTGGTAATCAGTTTAACAGTTATGAACCGTTTTACCCACGTGTGAATCCAACGCGATTAAGCGCGATCCGGGCAGCCC
This sequence comes from Andrena hattorfiana, assembly GCA_944738655.2. Taxonomy (NCBI): domain Eukaryota; kingdom Metazoa; phylum Arthropoda; class Insecta; order Hymenoptera; family Andrenidae; genus Andrena; species Andrena hattorfiana. Next base: position 43,214,095 of record OX122894.2, on the reverse strand, counting down.
GGAAACTTAATCGCTGATCGAGCAAGCCACTGCGCCACTGCGCCACTGATTCTGGCACTGTCCGGTGCGTTTTCATAGCCTACGATTTCTCGGCAAGTCCGGGGAGCGAGGACAGGCAATCGTCGGGAGTTGGTAAGCGAAAGCAGCGCAGATACCGCACCACCTTCACCAACTTCCAGTTGGAGGAATTGGAGAGAGCCTTTCAGAAGACGCACTATCCTGATGTATTCTTTCGAGAGGAGCTTGCTCTGCGTATCCAACTGACAGAAGCCAGGGTGCAGGTAAGAAACTCTGTACGCTCTGTCATTCAGAAAGATGCGAACGACGAAGGTGGTTGTTTCTAGGTGTGGTTTCAAAACAGAAGGGCAAAGTGGCGGAAGCAGGAGAAACAGTGTAAAGTAACCACTCACTTGACCTCCCATCTGCCCCCATCCGACTGTCAGGAAGTGCAAGCGCAGCAGCAGCATCAACAGCAATCGGATCATTTGCTGCTGGAACCACCTTTGGGCAGTCCACCGCCTATATATCTTGGCATGGAGTGGGCTGGTTTCTCGCCGTATAGCAGCAACACAGCCACTGCGTCGCCTCTCGTGGTCAACAATATGAACAAGCCGCTCGAGTCGGAGACGGATGACAATCCTTTGCTGGACCCGGAGCTGTTGCAACTGAAAACTCCGCGTTCCTAATAACACCAATTCGAGCCTATACCATAGCGTAGCGCGTGAATAATACTCCTCTCACCATATTATGCGATACTTTTAAAAGGTAAACTACCTAGCGCAAATGATTCTTTGCGATCACTAGAAACTTATCATATACCGTCGTGCGATATGTTGCCAGTTCCTGCTGGTGTATCGTAAGTGATTTAAGAACGTGGGACCAAAGACTTATAATGGATAACGAGGCAAAAATTGAAACTCCAAGTATCTTCGATTATTGTTATGTAGATTTTGTAAGGATATAAATATAAATTTATTCTTGCGGGTTCGATGAATCCCAACGGTAAGCAATCGTAGTTGTACGTTAGAAATGGAAATTAAATTTCTACTTATCCCTGGGAAACCACCGACGAGAGATTGTCCCAACGTAAAATAGTAATGTCAGCTTTATTCGGTGTGCATACATATATTACAGATCGTCAAATCAACTAAGTTTATTAATTGGTTGATTTAGAAGCAAGTAAGCAATTCGGAATGCTCCCTCTGACCCTTGAAACAAGAGAGACACTCGGCTGAGAGGGTAGCGTTAAATAAGACTATCCCGGTCCTCGCGCGGAGAGATACTCGGTGAAAGGAAACCGGAAAGTTACACCGGCCGAACGTTTTTCGGTCCAAAGTTGTTAGTAACGAATCAAGGAGCATCCCGAATGAAATAAATTAACGATGGTGACAGATGGTACAATTAAATCATGCGACGTACGAATACTCATCTGCATTATTCGGCGCACGTTCGATATACTGCTTATCTATGAGAGATTCGATACACTTTTTGATCATACCGATCGAGGGTGCAAATGTAAACTTAGATTGACTTAGTACCTGCAACAACAATATTAACGATATTAGACCGACCGCCACGAACCGGACAGCGAAATAAAATCTTACCTCTTGTACGAGTTGATTGTGTCTGAGAACCTTGCGACTCTTCATAATACGGACAATAGCTGCTTGCAGGTACAATTTTCTGTCGTCGGCAACGCTGCGATGAGTCGCTTCTGTATCGTGATTCTCGTGCGGCATATCCCGCTGCAGGGCGCCGGGTATGCGGAATTTCGTTCTCTTGTTCGAGTAATTGAAATTAAGCGACAGTGTCGTGTCCTCCTTCAGCTCCCCTTCCGTCGACTTCTTCAAAACTTTACAATCGACCAGGCTGGTGGCATGCTTGACCAGTTGCTCGTGCGACAGACGCAACGACGCGGCGGCCTCGCGGCATTGAATCGAATTGCAATGCTCGAAAAGTAGCAAAAGCGCCATTTGGTAAGTTTGCACGGTGATCAAATAAGGCTTCTTCAAGTAATTAAACTTCAGCTCTCCTTGGCAAAGGTGATGCAACCAAGTCAGCTTCCGCCCGCTGAATTGCGCGTGATAGAACGTTTCGAAAGCCTGTATGGACTTTTCTAATTGTTGGGGGATATGAAACGGACCCGATGACGATGGCAGACCCAGCGGCCAAGCGCCAGCCTGCAACACGTACACTACGAAACCTATGCCTAATTGATTTTCCCTACCTCCTTCTCGCAAACTGGTAGCAAACTTGGCATTCAAGTCCGTCGACACCGACATATCGGTGAACATTCGATGAAGTTTGTTCGTGAACTCGTAGCCGCAGGCTTGTTTCAAACGGTCGATCATCAACTCCTCCGCGTCCATCGATTGCGATTGCGACTGCTGGTGTATCAAACGCTTGGCCAGCATACGCGCGTAGAACTTTTGAAAGACGTCCTTATCGTCGACATATTTGAACACTGTGATGCAGCGCCCCAATTTCTCTTCCACTTCTGCCTCCGACGCGGCCTTCGCGTATCTTTTCAGCAACGAGTCGCAGTATTTAGCTAGCTAAATCGAATATGTTACGGATAACAAAATTTTCATTAACCGTCGTAGAACCGGCTTCCCGGTAGCGGCTAGCAAGTTATTTACCAGTTCCGGTGCTCTGGCTGGTTGCCGCGGCACAGGCTTATGATTCACGACGGCCGAACAAGCTTTATCGAGAGCAGTCACGAAGGCTTGGTCGTTTTTGAACACATCTTTGATCAATTCGGAATATTTGTGATGCACATCCAGCATGCTTTCCACAAATTGCGTGTGTACCTGTTATCACACGATTATGGAGTATTGTATCATTTCTAGGGGATAAGATATTTTAGGCGGATCGCTTCCCGTTTTCTTACATTGTCACCTTGTAAAGATCCGATTGCCTGCATTCCTTGTTGAGTTATGTGTTGAGTAAGCTTTTGTACAAGCGGAGCCAGACCCGAAGGTATTGGCATTAACAAAGGATATAAGAGACTTAAATTCCTTCTATGTTCATTTTCTATCATAATTTCTGCTTCCGTATGAAGCCAAGCTACGTGCGTGGCTATCATCTTCTCTTCGCAGCACTGTCTCACCTGCAAAACATTACTGTCAGGCGACCGTCCATTTTAAATTAATTCGCTTCTCGCGTAACGAGCGAGGGAAAGGCCATACTTTAGGTACGGAGCTCGAATGAAGGAACTTGTGAGCGCGCAGCTCCTCTTGGACCAGTTGCGATGTAACTTTCTCCATATAATGCGTTATATCGGATTTCAGGCGTAGCTCCACCGCCTGTTTCATATAAAATTCCCCGCTAGCTTCTAGAAAAGGGGTTTCAAAAATTTCTTGATACATCTAAAACGAGATAAACTATATCAAGTAGTTTTGCAACGATTACGTATATTAAGGGGACGTGCCTAGTTGGCAGGCGAAAAAAAAACGTGATTTTCAGGAATTTTTTGTGGAAAAGTACGTATATTCGGCAACTTTCGGTAATTTTGATATAGGAAAATATTAAAAAACGAACGAATAACAACGGCCGCCATTTTGTTTGAAATCATTTTCAACGAGATAAACTCGTATATTAACAGAATCTTCTTCACTCTCTGATTTCAGATGATCCGACTCGGAGAAAGCTGCCGCGAGAATGGCTGTTATTCCTTCATTATTTAATATTTTCCTGTAACAAAATTCCTGTGGGTTGCTGAATACATGTACTTTTAAAATCAGCAAATAGTTATAAAAAATATACATTAGATTTCGCACAAAAAATCCCGGAAATCACGTTTTTTTTTCCGCCTGCCAACTAGGCATGACCGCTTAAGCGAAAAGATAACGTAACGTGAATAATTACATCCAGATCTCCTAGTAATTTATACTTCCCGACAGAAACAAAGCTCTGTATCACGCCACAGACAACTTCCGTACTCGCTATCTCGGCTTTACCGACTCTGTCCGCGTGAATGCTTTCTAGTAGCTGGGAGACCAGTTGCTTTTTCAACGGTACGATCATTCTTTTCTTCCAGATATCTAAGCCAAGTTCCCCTATCTCCATCTGTTCCTGGCAATCGTCGGTCATAGTGGAAAATGTGCCGTAGATAAGCTCCGCGTCCGAAACCTTCTGTTTCTGAATGTGCTGTTGATTTAGATATAGGTACAGGCAATGCAAATAGTTAATACCCTGCGAATACTCTGTCCAGGCACGGTGGTACGCCTGGAGCCAACCGGATTCACCTTGGGCGCAAACCGACATTAACAATTGGAAGACATGATTATCTAGAAACTTTTTCGTCTCGTTATACAATTTATCCGTGAATGGTTCTGGATATGCCACGCACAAGGAATACACATCGCTGGAACAAAATGCGAATCGTGTATCGGAGTTACCACCAGTCCGCTTATGAAACAGTTGCGATCGGAGGAATTGGTGGGATACCTGAATCTATCGTTCCACGTGGCGCGCGGAACATTGGACAATGTTATCACACACTTGACGGTCTCTTCCAATACGTTCCATGTTTCTTGAAAGTTGACGTGTTTTGGTTTCAGTGACATGCTTTTACGCGACGGAGGAAACACCAAGGTATCAAACGTACAAATTCTATAATATAATCAGCAAACTTATAGACCTGCAAGAAATAACCTCTGTGACAATCGTTCGGCTCTAATCGATCTCTAATAAGAAAGCAAAAATGCGGGAATGATAAGAGCATCGTTGGAAGCAAGGTAGCAACGGTCGACGGACCGAAGAACGTTAAAAGCCGAGCACCTAAAATATATTCCAAGAATAATCGTAGTGCGCTATATACAGAGACTCGGTGGTTTGCGATGGTTTGTTCATGCGTTTACCACATCGGTGGTTTAAAAATAACATTAAAAGTAAAATACGTCGCGGGCGTATTTCCATTTCATGGCCGTCCCGAATTTCTTTCCATTCGGACGCCTCTTACGGAACTTATTCTTCTTGGAATACATTTGCCAGCGCGAGTGGATTCAACTGATCAGCACTCAAAATAGAGTCACACGTTTTAATCGAACGATAGAGATCGTTCGTTAATCGTCGCTGAACGTGAACCGGGAACGATCATCTTTTTGGTCGGGACCGCCGTGACTGCGATTTATTCCCACGATTGCAATTAAATAGGTTCGAACGGGAGGTATCGATGCGACCTGTCCAACCAACTACAAGTCGCACGTGTAAACGCGTATTACAGGCTACAGCTGACCGCTGCACCATCCAGATGGTCATGACCGAAACCACTAACCAAAAGCTCGTAGAAAGAACGGCCTGTGTATTCTCAGAGATACGATGGCTTATCGATTGTAATCTCCGTTAAAACGTGTCCCTCTGCTACGCTTGTTCTCCGTATATCGTTCGAATCATTCCCTGTCGCAAGATACATGACATTTGCAATGACTCGTCTTGATCGAACACATTTTCTCTCTCTATCCGTCTCTCTTGTCCCTTTCCCTTCCTCTCGTTCTCACTTCACCTGCCACTTTTCAAGGGTCGTTCGTTAATCGTTCCACTGGCGAATGATAACGCACCTGCCTTACGATACGCGCGTACACGGACTTTATCCCGTTCTATGTAACGATCAACGAATTAAACATAGGACCCCGAACTGCACCGAACTGTCTCGAAATTCTCAATAACATCACAGAGCCATGTTTTCCCCCTTTGCTCTTGACTCTTCCTGGGCTCGTGGAGGGGGTGATTGGACAGATCCGACCAGAGAACCAGTTCTCCATATTGTTTTCTATGTCAACTCGAATTAACTGGCAATGCGCTCTATTTCATTTTTCAGGCATTCCCAGGCACGTTGAAAGGTTTTTTGCTCAATGAATATGGTAGATTCATGCTAAACCTGGATATTGCGTAAGGAAATGGCAAAGTCTAATGAAAATACGCGAGGTAGAGCGATTCTGATTTTCCCGCCTAGGAAAATTTTCCCACGTGTATAATGCTTCGAAATTCTACTAATAAAATTTCGAATGAATTGTATATAAAAGTTGGGATATAACATTTTGTCCGCAATATTGTGATAATAAAAGACTCGCGTGCATTATTGTGCCACTTACACGTTGTTGGATTATTTAGGATTATTTACCGCAGAGCTTTATTACGATGCCAGCGGAAACCGGACCTTCTATGAATTTCATACTTCGTGATCGTGATTCGCGTTCTATTCGGTGCAGTTTAAACTGTGCCGCAGGTTAATCATTGATCGATTTGATAAAATCTCTTAAAGATGGTAAGTATTCTTCAGATAACTGCTAATGCTTCCAGTAATCTTCGGTGACGTTTAAAAATTTTCATTGCTATTGAATTTGCGCGACTTTAAAGTACTATAATGATAAGGGGAGGTTATGTTGCTGTCAAATACACCGATGACACTGCACGTTTCGTAAATTAACAGAAAACAAACTGCTATTACTTCACCGGGCAAACTATCCCCATGATTTAAAAGTTACTTCTTTTCTGTTCCAGAGTATTTTAGCGTACAATGGAGGAGCTATTATAGCAATGAAAGGGAAGAATTGCGTTGCAATAGCCGCCGATCGCAGATTCGGTATACAAGCGCAAGCGATAACGGTGAACTTCCAAAAGATTTTTGAAATGGGGCCACACTTGTACGTCAGCCTTCCCGGCCTAGCCACCGACACCCAAACGGTCATGGAAAGGTTGAGGTTTCGAGTGAACCTCTACGAGCTGAAAGAGAGTAGAAAGATCCATCCCAAGACTTTCGCGTCGATGGTCTCCAATTTATTATACGAGAGAAGATTCGGGCCTTACTTCGTAGAGCCCATAGTGGCCGGTCTGGATCCTGTTACGTACGAACCGTTCCTTTGTAACATGGACTTAATAGGATGCATAAGTCAGCCCGGAAACTTTGTAGTCGGTGGAACTTGCAGCGAACAGCTTTATGGAATGTGCGAATCGCTCTACGAAGACGACATGGAGCCGGACGATCTCTTCGAGACGATCGGTCAGGCTTTAGTAAACGCGTGCGACAGAGACGCGATATCTGGTTGGGGAGCCATCGTTCACGTAATGTAAGTTGCTTCGTTTCCCGTCTCATACTTCTTTCCTCCGTTTCAAAGCTAACGATCAACTTTCGATTGCAGAGAGAAAGACAAAGTTACAACAAGAACCGTGAAAACGCGAATGGATTAAACTATGCGTCACACGCGTGTTTACGTTATGTATAAATTTATATTCTGGAAACACCTATGCAACAGACGTATATTCTGTTCAAATAAATTAATAATTTTCAATAAATGGAACGGAAAAGTTTAATGTTTATCTATTTATTGCCCCGTAAACTCGAAAGAACCTAAAACGAATAAACGTCGTAACCATTTGAATGATTCTTCCGTAGTAGGTATGTTGGCAATAGTACTTCGGGGTTTTCTAATGTTTTCAGGTTATGTTTCCCCAGTCTATATACTTGCGCGACATTGTGCTCGGTTCGCGTTAGATTTTAGGGGCCTTAGAATGATACTTTGCAGTTTCAGGCGCAAATATATTTAGAAAATGATTACCACAATGGCTCTTAATAGATTGTGCGCAGGATTTCGGCAAATAACAATATGCCGACAAAGTATGTGTAACATCTGCTTTCTAAATAATCTACCGCAAGGAACATAACCTGATTTATTTACGTGATTTCGTTGATTTTTTCAGGAAATATTGTCGGTAGGTATTGCTCGTCTTATCGATCAAGAGGTGAAAACGATGCTTTGCCTTGGTTTTTTTCTAACGGCGTAGTGGGCACAACGTACCCCGAAAGGCGCATTAAATTTGCACCGAGAACGCTCAACATCGATTTCGGAAATCTCGACAATGCGTCCAAGAAGAACATAATCGAAATACCATTTAAGAATATACCATCGATGGAGGAGCCTTCGCAACGGCACCCTATCCAGCGTGATCTACCGTCAGAGGATAGGTCGGTGCAACTTCCTCCAACCGAAAATATCGCAGAGAAGCTGGCAACGCGTATGATCGTAATTAGGCGGCAGAAGATGAAGAAGCACAAGAGAAGGAAGATGCGTAAAAGATTGCAATTCGTCATGGCGAAGATAAGACAGAAACGTAACACAATCAGGGAGAACGCTTTTCAAGCGGAATTAATCGCGAAGATTAAGGAGGCAGAGATGTTCGACGCAAAGTCCTACGTGAACGAGAAACTCGCTACGCTGCAGAAAGAATTCATACCACGGTCGTACATGGGTGAGATACTACCGCAGAGTATGATAAAGCACTTTCTGGAGCAGAAGAAGGCAGCCAGGGAGAGAAGACGTAATAAATTTCGTTTGAAGCTTGATTAGATGTATATATTGGACAAATAAACGTTCGTTATTCTAAGAGTCCTCTGTTTTAATTCAGCTCGATGTAATATCGATTAATTTAAACTTATAAAACACTACAAACCATGTTTTTACAAATGTTGCTAGAACGTTTATTTATTAATTACGCCTTGTCTTTTAATCACTTATATATAATACTACGATACAATAAATAGCACCTTTCATTTTGTTGTGCGCGTGTCGAGAAACCTGTAAGGCACACAACTGTCCGGTATACCGTTCCGGGCGAGCCTGGTATTTAGTCACTTACGAGTAATATATGTAGTATCTTTGAATAGCATGTAATATCATTTACAAAAATATACCGCGTCGCTAGCGCCTTCTTTGAGAGACATACGCGATGCATTTAAACTATGTAGTCTTCGGTCAATAAATATGTATCATCGCAAAGTTAAAATTATCCTACCTAAAAATGGGAAAACAATATTCAGAGTATCGATAGTGAAGTCTTAATATCGTGCAACTGACTTTAATCGATGCCCCAAGTCTCTTGATTATATTATCAGCTCTATCGCTCGTGATAAAACCAAATTAGAAACGCCGTTTCTCTTATCGCGTTAAAGGCTTCATAAAAAATATATAAATCCGTCTGAATGATTCGATGGAAGACAAAATTCTACTGTCTGTCCGTGTGAGGAATATTAAAAAGCCTATCTCACGGCGATATTAACAGCTGCCTCAGGGTAACACCTGCCCCTTCTTTACTTGTAACACCTTTGGTTTGTTCCTACTAATAGCACCAGTCCTTAAGTTACTATTCCTGCCGGAGAAGTAGTCCTCTATCTCCTGCAGCGTTTTGCCTTTAGTCTCGGGGAGGCATAAGTAAAAGTATATCGTGCCGAACAAGGATATACAGCCGTAAAGTATGAAAGTACCGTGCCGAGTAAGCGCGCTGGCCAAGAATGGATAGGTTTTAACTACCATAAATATGAACGAGTGGGCTGCCATGGTGGTCAAACCGCCGATAATGCCGCGTACTTGTACCGGGTACACCTCGCCAATCATCACCCACGGGATGACCAGGAAGCCAAGGGTGCACGTTATGGTGTAGGAAAATATGCACATAACAGGGAACCAAGTGGCGACGATCGGCGAATCGTTCAAGGTCCAGTAATCCTTCAGCCACATGTAGCCCCCCAAACCCATCATGGAGAGCCCACAGCCTACGGAGGAGACCATCGTCAAAGGCCTCCTTCCGCACCTTCTGCACAGGATACAAGCCGCGATGGTGGACGCCAATCTCACTACACCGAGGATCACCGCAGCCAAGTACTTGTTTATCGTCGCCCCCGAGTCTTTGAATATTTCCACGGCGTAGAACGTTATAACGTTGGTGCCGGACCACTGGTAGATCAGGAAGTACAAGAACAAAAGCGCGAACGGCTTCACGGCGTTCGGTTTCAAAAGAGCGCTGACGATCTCACGGAATCCCGTTAGACGTTTGATATTGTTCCTATTAGAGAAATTGACGAGCGTCTCCATTTCTTGATTGACGTTGTAAGTGCTGCCGCGGAACTGTTGCAGGGCCTTCCGCGCTTTTTCCGGTCTGCTGCGGGATATTAGGTACGACGGCGTCTCGGGGAAGAAGAACATTAGTAGCAGAGCGGCGAGGGGCAGAATCCCGCTGATCGCTGCGCAGACGTTCCAGCTGACCATGCTTCCCAGGGCATACTCGATCAGAACGCCCGTGCTGACGCCGATGCTCGCGAAGGCGGTCAGCATCCCCCTGAGGTGCGGCTGAGTCACCTCCCCGGTGTAAACGCGAGCCGGGGCGCCCACCATGCCCGACCCGAGTCCCACGAAAAATCGCCCGGCGTATATCATCCGGATATCGGTTGCGCACGCGATCAATATCCACCCGAGCAACGCTGGGATCTCTGTGATAATAAGGGATCTCTTTCGGCCAAGGGCGTCCATCATGTAGCCGGACACTAGACACCCGATTGGAGTACCGATGGAGGACATGCTAGCTGCGGATAGAATAGAAAATCTAATCCCTTCTCAGAAATAGATGACGTAACACATATCGCGGATACTTTAGTCGAAGAATCTTTCGTTACCAATCCATGACTCCTCTGAAGATCCCTCGGCTATGGGGATGGTACTGTTCGGTTCCTGCAGCTGCGGCAGCGCGATAGCAGAGAAGCCAAACGTCATACCCGTGTTGATAGTTCCTAGTTGCGCGACCACCGCCGCGAGGACCTGTTTCACGACACTGCCGGTAACATTTTCACCGCTCTCTGGGTCATTGTGCGCGCTGTTCGACGATACTCCGGATTTCTCGTCCTCCAGCTCGGTGGGTGATTGGATCTTTGGAAGTACCGTCGAATCCACCAGAGAGGATTTCTCTGAATTCTGTATGTCGCCATTGTGTCTGCAACAAATCATTTAGACTCTATGAAAATATGCTCCTCTAACAAGTTACCCGAACGAAACGATTCCGTTGAAACTCTGCGGGTTTCTAGAGGACTTAAACGGAAGTAAACATTTAAACGAAAAATTTGCGTCAAACTTCTATCGAGGTGCTCTACAAACCTGCACAGTTGCAAAGTAGGTAATCGGAATGTTCGGGTAACTGAACTTCCCTTGTAAGCAGGAAAAAATTCGTCTTGTTCGCACGAGTAAAGTTGAGAAAAGCAAATGAGCTGAACTCAGCTTTTTTTAAATTCGTCGAGCAAATAGAAGGAGAGTGTTTCACACCCGTCCATAGTGTTTATCTACCAGCTAGGAGATAATTATTTTTACGCAATGTAGATAAAGAGGAACCTGTTTCAAATCATATACAAATGTTTTTCTTTGAAAAAGCCTACAGTATCTAGAGTGTAATTTATCAACGATTAATTGTGTAAGGTCTCAGCAGGTTCTCCGTATTTGGCTTTAATTTCACGCCGCTAAAATAAAGCTTGACCTATATAAATCCTGAGCATCGGTATTCGGAACCAATTTTCGAAATATTTCTCTCACACTTAAGATCGGACAATTTACGGGTCGATACATTATTCCCTGTTTATCACTATTACTCAAGAAACACGTCAGATCCTGTTTCTTTTCTTTCCAATATGTTGATGCATCGCAGTGGCCATAATTCAAGTTGATTGAGTGAAAAGTAATCTACGAAGCAGCAGTAATTAATAATGTTTACCCCAACAATTATCATCGGCGTAATATTAATAAAAAACACTTGAGGTGATCCAGCACGGTTAAACAACTACAACAAAAACGTCGCTAAATTTTCCACAGTTGATGAACGAGCATGAAAGGCAGGACAGATGTAATTACGGCCGCTGAGCCGAGAGATTGACAAGAATTGACATAATAAAGTTTATTGGTACTGCGGTATTGTTCTTTGTCAAACGAGCTACGGAGCTTTGGCGGAAAAACTTAACAAACTGCTTATGTATTAAGAGCAGATTGCAGGGCAATGCTAATGCACGATAAGCGAATGTTCAGTCACCGAGACTCGAGAAAGGAGAAGACCATTATCAGATCACTCTCGCGTTTAAAATAATACAAGTTCCCCGGTAGGTATGCGTATGGAAAAGAGCGACCACTGTCAAGAACAATAGTCGCGCGCGCGGCGTTTCCAGTTATGAATCACGTTCTATACGCGTGGACTTCTGTATCGCTCTTCCGCTCCGACTTTTTAATGCGGCGAAAAGCCGCGTGACCAAAAGCATGTACGGATTGTTGCAAGAATCGTCGCGTGAAATTAGAATACGCGACTTTTTTTTGTGCTACGCAGTTACTTCCCTCGCTTGAACGAACGTAGTGCGCTCTGTTTGGAGAACCGCCGGCCTTTAAATAATACCAATAGAAATCTGTAGTCACTCGACTGAATATTATAAGAAAACGAGCAACGCGATGATGTAACAGTCTAACTCTACAAAACGATAAATATCGCCGGTGACATGGCGTACGTATGCAGATTTCTCATTAATAAAACACATGCTGAATTACGGTACAGTCAATGTTTGATTTCGCATTCGTACGGTCGTAATTGGCAATCCAGTTTGGAGTTAAGAGGTGTGTCGAATAAGCCACCTTACGAAACAAATTAGTGGAAACAGAAGCTACTTGAAATATTAAGGGTATTAATAGGCAGTCGTTTTTGTCGAAAATGATGCATTTCTTTTTCAATTAACCGCAAAGAAATAAATCGAAGCTGAGACTTGTCCTTTGACACAAAGCGTATTAACGTCACATGCTTCAAAAGAGCACGTTTGTTTAGCCAAAAATATGCATTATAGATGACGCTACAGATAAATCAGTAAAGGGGGGACTTTTGAAAAATGTTTCTTTCGTTTTGCATCGATAACTCAAAAACGGAGGTTCCAATCGAATCAAATGAAATTCGAGCATGTTCACAAAATGTGTAGTTTCGGCCGGAACCTAAATATCGAAGTTAATAAAAGTTCTTATTCTTTATGAAAAGGAACTAAAATCTCATGTTTGTCTACCGAAAATGGCATTTGTTTTAAAAATCGCCATTTCTTAGCCATCATTTTCATAATTTTGCTTCTCTTATAGGTTCGGTGCAGAGCCAGAGGTATTCTGAAGTAGAATATACAAGCGGGTCGCTAAATTTCGTTTCGTTTCGTCAAAATCGTTGCAAAACAAACGAAACTCTTTTAAAAACGACAGAAACGACTGCTCGGTAGCCTTAAGAATGCATTTTAACTGTTTGAAAAAGCGACGCAGTTGGGAAGCTCGTTCATCTGCATCGTTACGATTTACCTCGAGATCCAAAATAAACCGCACGCGCGGGAAGGGCAATAAAATTCATCCGATGGGAACTCCGTGGCTGTCAGAGACTTGATTAAAGTCCCGTTTACGATTTGCAACGCGTTTTATACGTTTCCTCAGGCGAGGTCTATAAAAAAATATCTTATTTTACAATCACCGCGCATCTGTGTCCCTCTCTGTACTTATGTCACAGTTACGCCTAAGCTCACCCGTCCAGTTTTAATAAACGTCTATGTGTAAGAACGGAGTCGCGCTTCACCGTCTTGTTTCCTATGGACTGTTGTTGCTGTTCACGTGCACTCGACCGAGAGATTCACGAATTTTGGCACGCACTGATCGAATTATTTTCGTCCACGTGTTGCAGAGAAGGGTTCAAGTGTATACAGGGTACACGCGCCGCGCGAATACCCCCCGAGCACAATCGTCCCCGGTCGCGATATATTAATAGCCCCACAATTACATCACACAGGTTTGACAACGGGAAAGCGAAACAACGTGGCGAGTAAGTCCGGAACAATGAGATGCCAACAACTTTTCACTCTTCACGTTAGGCGTTGCAGGATCCAAATACGTACTCGTAGTCAATAGCGCGCCCCGAGGGGGGTGGAGGTGGGGCAAGGGGCAAAAAGGAAAGAAAACTGGATTTTATTCTTTAAATAAATTTCTGTAATCACCTAGTGAATTTTATTGAATTTTTAGTAAGAATATTTTTATCCCTTCAACTTGTCTCCCCGCAAGATTAAATCCTGAGTGTGCCACTGCTCGAAGTCATAGCGATTCTAGGAGGAGAAGGTGTATTGCAAGCTACTATAATATTATAATCTTCGTTGTTGGAATATGAGAAATTTTATATGCGGAAATTTATAAATGCGGTTGCATAGGAAGGTACCCTCCTTCGATCGAGAAATTAGCCCCCAGGTGTGTCCAGTGGATTAAGCGAAATATCGCCTGGCCATTCATCAATGACACTACTCGAGTGCGCATATTAATAGACTAATTACGTCGAGTCTCGGTAAATAGAAGCCCGTTGTTATCAGTTTGCAACGTGTCAATCACGAGAATTTGGTCGTGGTATTCCTCCAGCCAGAAATAGTTGCCGCGTTTCATTTATAGGAGAAAGGATTCTGCGAGTGAGGTCAAGGGCCAATACCAATTTTGACCGTTTAGAGTGAAAAAGGCCCATCTATGTAATTTTTCTGTAAAATTTCTAACGCCAATCAGCGGCCGGGATGAATTTTGATATTGGCCGATTTCTCGAACCCACCAGCAGAATTAACCCAACCGCAAAAAGGGCGTTTACGTAATCTGAAGCTATTGCATCGTCGTATTAAAAAAGAAACAACGTTGGTCGTTCATCAGCTCTCACCGACAGCACACGAGTTTAAAAAAGGAGCCACGGGAGGACGCAATTCAATTTGCTTGACTGTTATTATGCTTCCCTATCGCTCGCAGAGCAGCATTAATTTAACTGGCCTGTCGAAATCTTTAATAAGGGTGGCATTCATGATTCTCGATCAATTACATCCTTCGAGGGCTTCTTTGGATGCAATACATAGCAACGCAGGAAACAAATGTGCCCTTGAACTACACAGATTTTCTGCATAGAAACTTTAACCAGAGTTGTTTTCGTCACTTTCACTTAACATCGATACTACTCGCACAATAATGCTCAATTCGCTACGCCAAATTCACGAATCGTATTTAAATCAATCAACTTAGCATTGCTATTTGACTTGCACCTTATTTTTATCCTTGGACTTCGCGAGGCTGCCCCGAAGCGATCGATACTTGAGAAAAAGGATCGATCGGACGTTGAAAATAAGGAAGATGTTTACTCGTGTGTAAAATCGGACGTAAAAATCATTGAAAGATCTGTGATAGTTGTAGATAAGTTCCACACATGTTTTCCCAGATTTTTCATAAAAAAAGGCCGCGGTTGTCAGTGCCTTGGCCATTACAAGGAAAAATCCTTGTAAAAATATACACGGTCGCACAAAGCCGCAGTGTGTGGCGATCGTGTCCCATTGGTACTTAGCTTCACCATCTAGCAGAAACACTGACAACCTCAAACTGATGCGCATCCACCGAAGCACGCAACGCGTTTCTTCTAATATATACAAAGAAATCGTGGAAAAATCATTTTCATGTTTTCACGTTTTCATATGGAAACTATTATACGATCCATCAAAGTGTCCTATGTGAAAAGGCAGTTGCAGCAGACATTTGCCATGACCACTCAGATTAGATTACGAAGTGAATTGAAAACAAACCTTTAACATTCTATTCGTCGTAACACGGAGGTTAACTTCAAGCATGAAAAGCAACTTCAATTTTCTCATCGCTGTCCGAAAGTTGCGGTTACTTTAAACCAATTGAATTTCATTTAAATCTACATCAAAGTCTGACTAAACGCGTTACCTAACATCGCTGTTCCCCATTTCACTTTCAAATGAAATTTACTCAGCACTGTCGCAGACCACGTGCGACCGTAAAACCAGGGCAACGTGCTCGCAAACACAGGGGGAAACGAAAGGACACGAGGACTCCCATTTTATGTACTTACTCTGCCACGGTGTTCGTCATATCGATCCCCCGTCGTTGCTTCCCTGGAAGCGATCGTTTCGGAATAAAATATGTAGAGGTTACGTCGCCTATGTATATATCACAGTCAGTCGATCACAATGTTACAATCACTACCGGGCAATTAGCGGCTTTCATCTCTTTCTTTCCTCTCCTACTGTCGCTCCCTTTGTTTTCTCGTTATCTTTGTCGCTCTACTTTCGCCCTCTCTCTGGCGCTGTTCCCTCAAACGTCGCAATTACGCCGAGCTGCTTTCTGGAAACGCGACCTTCCCTTCGGAGAAACCTCCTTCGTTCGCCAATCGGCCGTTTTATTTCGTCGAACCCAACGGACGTCTTCTTCCATGGACAACGAATTTCCACTGATCGTCTCCTTTTTCTTTTCCCTTGCTTTCGCCGGTGTGGTGCTTTGTCAACGGGAAGCGACGGATACTGGCGTAGAGAGGAATCGCGGTTAAATGAAAATGCCGAGACACGAGGCACGTAGGCAGAGGAAAACGAAGAATGTTTACATACGTTCCGTCGAGGCGCGCGCGGACTGAATGTACTCGTGACAACAGCCGGCGAACATTTATATATGTGGTAGCGGTGGTTGCCGCGCTAACCCGCGCGATAGTGGGAGGCGCGCGAATTTTATTCATCCGCGCCTGCGCGCTTCAAACAGTCGCGCTTTTGCGAAAATATCATTTAAAATAGCGCGCGTTGGTAGCTAAATGAATTTTTATCATTTTATACAATTAAGAGAGTGATTATTTAAATTTTAAAGGAACGTTTCTATCTCTTCTGTACCTGAAGCTATGTGAATTGTAGGCAGGTATGTCAGTTTGTTTGAAGTATTCATTTCTTAAATGCTTATTTAAGGTAAAATAGATTTAGATTTAAGGTAAAATAAAACAATTTATTTGCTGCGTTTTTAAACGTCGGCTGTTTTAAAGTAATGTGGGAAACAGCAGTCGAGTGAGGCCATTTAATGCCATTTGTTGAACGCGAAAGTGTAATCGCGTAACTGTACGAGGAATGATGTTAAATCACGAGACACCGCGGGAACGAGTGTCGCACCGTTTCTGATCTCATTTTAAATCGAGAATACACAGGGCGTACCGTCGCGTAATCTACATTCGAATCGATAAGAACAATCACGAGGATTTGATCATTTGTTTATCTGAGAAAAATAATGCCGTATCGCCGAGCGGCTCTGCCAGGCTCGTGACTGAATTTGTCACGATTGTTGCTCGTGAAACCTGATATTGACTAGAGGCCGGCCTCCCTCATGTGACTATGAATGCGCCAAACGAGATAAACTGTACGCACGGTATTTAAACCGAAAGAAAAGAGTGTTCTCGAAGCTCTCGCGCGAGATCTTTTCATTCGACAAAACAAGATGTAAATGAAATTGAAATAAATTAAATGGCACAGTTTGTAACTTATAGCTTTCCATTTGCTAACATACCTTTGTACACTGGGTGACTCAATGGGAATTCGGGGAAAAGTGGCCGAGTTGATGGAAGAGGTGCTTTTATTCTGGAATGCTAATTAATCAAGCAACAGCTACATCGTTAGTAGAACGAGATCGATATTTTATCGCGTGTAGGATCGACTGGAAAAATATTGCAGAAGCTAGGAAAGTAACAAGCATGCACGAAAGTAGTCCACTGAAATTTATCTCGAGCGAAAAAGCTGTTTCGGAGGTTAAATTATTCGAAAGGAAACGTGGATCTTCCTGGGGGAGATTTATTGGTGGAGAAACTCCTTATCGTGGATGGCTTCGTTCATTTGCGTGCGACGATGAATCACCCGCGCGACCAAACGACGAAACAGTAACATTTGACCAGACCAGACCAGATAACCCCCCTGCAACAGTCAGTTTAGGCGAATTATGCAAACAGCTTAATCATCGGGGGTATGACGTTTCCACGGCGAAACGAATCGTCACAGTTTCGGTGCGAGTTAAATCTTTTCGTGGAGATAACGATGCCTGCGGAGTTCCGAGCGTTCCGCGAAAAACAGAATTTACTTTCTCGGGACCTTTATATTCGAAAAAGCAGCGTCAACATTTGCGAACAATCGCAGATAATGGATCGTGGATTCGACTGTGCGGGTATAGAGGATGGAAAACAGAGCTGGATAGTTACAGAACTCAGAAAGATCCAGAATCCTTGTCGCGTTGATGTGGCGAAGCAAGTTGCTACCCCAATAAAAGAGAACATTGCGTAGACGTTTATCGGCGATCATTAATGGATTACAATAAGCTTGATTAATTTTTCCGCGAGGTAAACAAGGAGTACACAGATGACACGTGCACGCAATTGAAGATATGTAGTATAAGTACTGCTCGACTCTATATTTTCTTGAATATATGATTATGTATACCTACATTAATTGAAAATAAATGCCCAAGAAAAGACACATACGATTTTCTTAAAAATCGTGTAAGAAGTAAATAAGACAGAAATTTGAATATACAAAATTTACATACAATTTTTTTTGACGATAAAAGTCGCTTGTTTCCTAATTCTTAAATTTGAAACAATACGCCACCGTCTTCTAACTTAGTAACATAAATAACGGATTTAAGTTAAGTAATTACATTCAAACTCGAATAATTAAACGCATGCTGCCACAGACCACACATAGGAACTGTTTACCCACTGCATTTTTGTTGTATTTATACATCCCTTTTTTCTTTTTTTTGGAAAATAAGCAAATTATATCCTTCTATCATTTTACGAATTAAAAAGTCTTGCATTTAAAGATATGGATACGTACCAGTGGCTCAAATTATTATTTTTCTTGTCGCATCTTCTAAATTCTGGAGAGAATTAAAAAAAAACGAAACATATCGGTTCATTCATTTTTTTTTTTCTACAATTAGTTCCTTTTATGCCCTTTAATTTAGTATAAATTTTATCTGCTCCCTAGTGTTCCCACATAAGAAAAAATACACACAATAAAACGAAAAAACTAGACAAATCTGTGCTAGAATATTTACTTTTAAAAGACACTGAGCTTTGAATTCCTTCAGATTCAACTGATAGTGACAAAGGTGTACAATAAGAATGAATAATTTAAAATTTATTGTCAATAGGAATTATTTAAAAAATTACTTTTATTTTTTTATGATTGTTTCATATGTTTGTTATTAATTTGCGTTTAATTTGTGTATCTTAATGGAAAAATTATTTCTGATTTTTTCCCCTATATACTCGTTACACTATGCGTCGGCTGGTTCGCCTGCCAGAAAAGCGGGAATCAAAACGATTACACTGTCAAGTAAGACGAACATCATTCCCCACGATATCGAAACTCAAGTAACCAGACACTCGGCCACCGTTTAACGAATTTATTCGCAAAAGAAGAGTCTTCCGGACGAGCAACACTGTTTGTCGATGTAGCCTGTCATTCGGTCCTATGAATTTAATTTCTCCGCGCACAGAGGAGGCAGCACGTTTTGGACGAGAGATGGGCAAGATCGACGCGATACGAACACTATCGGACGTACTTACACGTAAATGTCTTCGCTCCCGCTGGGGAAGGTCTGGTAATTGCGGTTCCTGGACATGTCTGGCGAAGGACTGAACACGTTCGCGGTTTGTTGCGGTCGATTAAATTATTCTGTGGGGGTTTATCGGGGCTTGGTGTCACGAGTCGGCCCGTATCAAGCCCGCAGTCATGCGCTTCTTACGTCTTGTGCGTCTTGTTTTGTTTAATTTCGCTTATTTCCACCACCCTCTCCCGCGGCGCGTGATCCACGCGCCCAAGCGCGGAAAGGAGCGGCCACCCTGGCTCCTAACCTTTCCCAAAGTTTATCAGCGAGCCTTCGTGAGCTATCGTTCGGGCCGAAGGACGGTTCCTCGGCGAGGGAAATTGATCGACCTTACAATTAGTGGACATTTGCGCCCGCGAGCCCCAGTGTCGTAATTGGAATCACTGGCGGTTACAGGCCGCGCTTGTTACGCTTATCGGGCCCACATCGCTGCACCCTTATCGCAGATAAAACGATAAACGATACGCGCGATTGCGCCAAGAGACAGATCACACGGAAATACATGTCGGTTAAGGCACTCGGTGTTGAAGCGGAGTGTTACGTGTTACGTGCCTCTATTGTGGAGCTTATTGGATTAAGCGTACTCGAAAATCTCATTCGATTCCGAAGACTATTTAATCGCGGGGTAATAATTGAATCAGCTTCGAGGGGATCGGAGACCTGATCGTCTGGTGGACTCTGCGCAGACTTTCCGACAACGTACGAGTAAATTAACAGTGGAAATGATTGACACTCGATCGAACCAAGCGACAAAGGTGATTACCTCAATTAGACGAGGGGATTTAGGCTCGATATACTTTTATAATTCTTCGAGCTTAAGGCCGTCGCGAATTTTGGCAAAGCGCGACGATACGAAGGGAAGAGTTTATGAACAATTGATGATAATTAATTAATTATTATTAATTTCGTTGATTCGCTTCGCCGCGCCTCGCGAAAATGCGCGACGGCCTTTATTCTGTGCTCGAGCAACGGAAAAACTTTTCAAAGAACGGATGGTCAATTTTCATATCGCTGCTTTCCTTCCTTCCTCCGATTGCGACATCTTTACGCGCGAATAATATGAGATCACGTTGAATTAATATTCAGAGAGCGCGCGTTGCACAAGGTTTTGCATTCTGCAGAGATTCGCGACGCCCCCGTTCCTCTTAGTTACCTGCATAATTGAAAGAGCGGCGAGCACAATCGAAGGAAGTGTGTCGATAGTGCGAGTACGTTTTCTATGTCCCTCCTCCGAGTAGTACCTATTCTTTTCGAAGTGGACGTTCATCTGGCGAGGGAGTAGATACATATGTATTTAGTAAAGGAACTTGAAAGTGTTGTTTCGACCTGTCGCGTCGCGGTTCACCGATACGAATTCGTGGCTGAACGGGCGGGGAAGAGGATCGAGGAACGTCTGGCACGGCCACCAGTGGACCGCGGATCGGTTAGTTGTAAGCTTGTCGCGCGCTGCGATAAGTTACTTACCTCGACTATCTGTCGTGACTTAGGAAGTAAGGGGTCTTCCCAGTGTGACGGCTAAAAAAAAGTTTAAGGAGCGTGAAGGTCCGATGTTCCAACTTGGGGAATAAAATTGACCTCCAGACCCCCTTAGTACCGCCACCCAAGGATCTCCAACTTTCAAGTAGCATTAATCATGTCGCACGAATTATTCGCTTCGGAGAACCGGGACGTTTATCGAGCAGATACGCTGGACGCAAAGGTAAAAGTCATTCGGGGAAACAGAAAATCAGTGTAACAGCAGTGTTTGTTTTAGTAGCCTCGAGGGGAGTAAGTGCCTAATTACTGGCAGTCCAGCTGATGGACACGCGACTCCAGCAGATGTTGGAATCTGGATCCAATCGTCATCGCGTGGACTTTGCCTCCACTGGCAGCCAGCTCTCGGAAGACACGGCTGTGAAATTCGATGAAAACCTCTGCTCGGGAGCAGAGGGCACCGTGGAAATTCAACGAGAAGATGTCTGCGCGTCGCCAAGCATTACGCAACTCCGAAAGCTGCATTCTTGCTCGCGTCAATTTTCCTTTGCGACGCATTTTTCTGTTCGACCTCCGTTTTCTTTCGAATCGACTTTTCTTACTTTACTTCACGTTCCGTGTTATTCTGGTGGTCAGCTTTAAGTCTCAAGATCACCGTTACTTTAGTTTCGTTCCTAACATTTAGAATATTTCAGGATACCTATTTCATAACAGGATATGAATGAATTTAATACAGAATCAGATAAAAAATCCTGCCCCACAATTTTATTTCAAATATTTTTAGTTTTTAACGAATTCGTCAATACGTTATTTTTATCTTAAATTGTTTTTAAATATTTTTTTGAATAATAAAGGTGATTAATAATATTAATTACTTTCCACGGAGCCGATACTATTCCCTATCGCGTCCATTCGGTCTCGAGGGTTGTCGACGTGCCAGTTGATGAATCGAGATTGAATAGATCGTGATCTAATCGCGTAATCGAATGAAAGGGGATCACGGATCGCGGGCCGCCGAGCCGGCTCGCTTGTTATCCAATGATTTACACCGGTCGATGAAGCCTAACTCGGATTACACGGAGATTTTGAAACCTGGATTACACATGTCAGTAGGTAATTCTGGAAAAGTACGGGAGATATCGATCATCTATTGCATCTATGAAGATGGATCAAGGTACAGCGAATTTGATCTATACAGGTGGACCGATTGAATTTCCTGGTCGAAGGGGAGTTCGCTTTCGATCTGACGTTCAAGTTCCTCGATAGTAAATTCTAACGAATGCATAGAGCAAGTACAAAGAAACGAAACTGGCGCGCATAGAAGGCTGGAGAAATGGACGACTTATCGTGGAACCCAATGATCGCTTCCGGCCCGGACGATTCCTCGATCGCGAGAGGTTCCAGTGGCAGAGACAAGGCGTTTAGTCACGATCGCGTGCCACAAGTAGGTATACATATACCAGGAACGTTCTGGTGGGCGATAATGGGCGTGAGCCACTTCACTTTCTGGACAGCATCGAGTCACGAGATCCGATAAGGCCGTGCAAAATCCTCTCGCGACCCGAGTCACGTGCTTCCCGATCACGCAGGGATCGCTACTCCCGAAACACCGCGTGAGAAATTATCATCGGGCGAATCCCTGTCTGCTCGGTCTATGAAACGCACGGCTCGTTAGATCCCTGACAAATATTTACTGGACAAAGTCTAGATGGCCTGGGATCTGTTACGAGAATAGAAGACGGTTTAAAAATAGATCCGAGAATCGTTTCCCGATTTTCCTCTGTACACGGAAGTCGAAGCGCGAAGGAACTCTCGAGGCATCTTCCGGGACCACGATTCCTGGGCTCCATGCAATGGCCTGCTAACCGGAAGGTTTTATCCAAACACTATAATTACTTTTTGTACATTTCTGTATCCTTAGCCCGTTTGTAGTAAATTAATTATCCGTGTTCATTTTCCCGAAAAAAATGGCCCCTTCGGAACGTTCATCGCCTGGGCGTGTGTCCTTAAATTCGTCTCTGCCTCCATAGTCGGAAATCCCTTTGAGCGCAATCTCGGGAGCGAAAACAAAGACGCGGGTGATTAGAAACTTCGATTCCCAGCGAAGGCATTCACGGGTAGCGGGCGTGTTTTCGATAAGTTACAGAAAAGAATCCGGTTACAAATATGTTTATCAGCTGGCCGAAGATATCGATATCTCTGGCGGGTGGTATCGGAGTATGGTATATTTATATGTACTATATGTATGTATCGTTGCTTTCTTCGCCGCCCGCGGATCCTTATTAAGCGAGTAATTAGCGGCACATGCTTATATATTCAAAGAGCAGAAAGAATTGGAAATTCTAAAATCTAAAAGTGTCCCATGGCTAACCCTTGGATAGAACCCCAGATTTCTTGAGGGAGAAGTAATATCGGTCCTATCATAGGAAAGCGGAGAGAACGTAGATCCTTAAGCCTTAAGTACACCCCTGCGATAAAAGAAAGTTGGCAACAACAACGATAAGCGTCCGCTCGGCTCGAATACCTCGGGCATTTTATATGCGACAAGCCGACGATACGTGACGATCGTCTATGTCGTAGAGAAGGAAACCGATCTGAAGGAAACGATTTTCCCTCGAGGACGGAGTACCTATTTCATTATTTGCTGAGCGAGTACATATTCAATGGAAGTCGAGAAGCTAAGCGCTATCGCGTCGAGTGGGCGGTATCTCGTTCATCCGGCTCGGCCAGAATCGCGATAACTGAATCGGCGATGAACGAGGTATCGATCTCAACTAGCGACAGGTGTGCCAGTGCTTGCGTCAACGATGCGCGTGATTAGCGTGTCGCTTCGTTAACACGATCACAGAAGGACTCGATTGATCTGCACCATCTGTCGTCGATCCTCGTGAGAACTCGCGTGTGGCCTTCGAGAGCGATCGATGATTATCGACGGCGGTAGATATAAGTCTCCGGATCGTCGCCTGACTTCCCCTTCACCGTGTGGAAGGAGCGAGGAGGGGCATGCGAGAAGGAACCACGGTGGTTAATAAATTAAGCTCCCACACGAGGCAGGCTTCCTTAATTGCTGCATCGTAACGATGTCTGTAATGGAGAGAGAGAGAGAGCGATTTTTCTGGAGGAGCTTTTTGATGGATGGCGAGCAGTGAATCATGCAGAAAGGTCTCATCACATGATCCGCCCCGATGCGGACGTACGCGCGTCACGAGCGTAGATTAGGATGTCACATGATGCAGACAAGTCCGTACCGCATCCTTGACGCGTAGCGTCGGGGCGTAAAAACCGAAGCTTTTTTGCCGAGGATAAATAATGCGCGTGAAATTTGCATTTTCTGATCGAGGAGAACGCTGGGTTTCTCTTTCCTCTTAACTGGAGGTGACTCTGGGCAGTTTTACTGCTCGCGCCCCCTATATCGGGCCTTGTTCATGGCCAAAAGAGATCGCGGTAGCGTCAGTGATCTTCTGGCTACGTAATGCTAATTACACCATTAGACCCCCTGTTAATCGAGAGATCAACGTGTCCAAAGAATATTCCCCTAATCAGCCACTCGGCTGTTCTATATAGTATTACGTTCGAAAATTAATGGAATATTCTTCAACGGACACGTGACGACAATCGATTTCTATAACGTCGAGGAACATTTCCTCCATCGACGAAGATAATCGCGCTTTATCGCGTGCACTGTCAGCAACCGCATAGAATGAAAAAGAATGCATAACGATCTGTTCTTTATCGCGCATTACCAGTCGTAAACAACGGGACTAAACGCAACAGAGCACGATTTAAAATAGATGCTCTACCTCGTCGGGGATTAAATTGGGAAATACGTCGCGATGAGCAATGATCGTTCGCACGCGGATCCATCATTGTTATCGGAACTCCAACGTCACTGGATTCGATTGACAAGTCGTCGCGAAATATGCTCCAAGGATAAAAATAGTGGCCCCTGTCATCGCTTTCTACGCGATGACATATGGCGAGCGATCCTTGTTTTCCACGTGAACGTTGTTTTTTTATTTGACGATACGGTGTTAATCGAAATCCACAGATACGACCATTCAAAGTAATTACATTGCTTGGGCACGTGGCTACCACTCGGCGAGCTATTTAAATACTACTTTGAAAGCTCCAATGTTATGTGTAAATTAGAGTTAAAAGGAAACCGTAGAAAAGTGATCAGAATAATAATTGAATCACCTCATGTACCTAATAAACGAATGGGTACATTTCAAATTAAATCTCGCAGGTAATTTTTCAATGAAATATCGGCACCTTTTTAGGAGATGTTAGGCAGCATTTTAATCCCCGTCTCTACGAAATACAAAGCATTCGTTTCCATTCTTTTCCTTATCACCCCACTATCCCGCTTTATTTATTTGTGTCTTCCATTATAAATCCGTTGATTTATTTACTTTGGACATTACAAGTTTATCGTTTATAGTGCCAAAATTATTATGATTTTTCTTGAGGTTCGTTACAATAAAAGTCATGTGACATTTATTTTTGGTGTCATTTACGCTACAGCATCGCGAACAGAGCCGATCGCGCAGATTTATATAATTATGACAATCATAGGCAGATGGTGCCACAGTGGTGCTTCAACATGAATTAGAAGTGTTCTAGACACCTCACCAAGTGCCCTCACCATGTTCATGAAATACTGTAGAATGTTAGCGATGAAAAAAAGCCAACGGTGGCAAGCTGTCCCACAATCTAATCTCGATCGGCCACAATCGTTTGAGCTGAGGTACACTGTTTAGTACTTACAGTTTTAAAATGACGTGGTTATACAACATCGTCTACCGTCATGTCATGATTTGTCACCTGTCTCTCAAATATATTTTAATTGGTTCAATTTTTATAAACCTCCAAAGCCGAACTGTTTCAGTGAACAAAAAGAACATTTAATTACGAAGCCGCCATTTCCTTATTTTTTTAATATTCTTCAAAAATCGTATGCTAGGTTGAAGAAAATATATTTTTGTGCATGAAAATACAGTTAAAATGTTGCCTAACGTCTCCTAAAAAGATCCCGATATTTCACTGAAAAATTACCGGAGGAAACAAATTGTAAATTTAATTTAAATGGACTTAAAATTTAATTTTAAATATGCCCATTCTTTTATTAGACCTACAAGGTGGCGAACCCCCCTAATCTATCGTGAATATCCCATGACCCATACGTCTCTTTCCAATTACCCAAGAATGTAATACCCTAATGACTTTGATCGGTATATAGCACTTGGAGGAATCTTTCATCTTTCCATTCGGAATCTCTCCTAATACTACTTCTCAGAACCCACCAATCGAGCCACCTGTTGCACGAGACAGAGAAAACCCTACGATTTGCACCCATGACGTGTGATAATCATATGGAAAAGAGGTGTTCGTATGTCTACATAGTCGAGTCGCAACAGGAGTTACTGTTACGCAATGAGTTAAATATGCCAGCGGGCTTCTGGATAGGAAAATGCGTTTGGAATGTCTTTAAAGAATTATTTTAGCGCATCGTGGTATCTGGCGATGTTACGTAAATCGATGCTAGAGAAAATGTGCAAGTTCGCGTGACACGATTTTAATTACTTGAATCGGAGGAGGACTTTGTTTAGACGGCGATCGAATACAGTAAGAACGGGATTGGTTTTAATTCGAGCCACCACTGGAAAAATCCATGAACCTTCATTTTCTTAGATCGTCCAAACAAACGCATGAATCTTAATTGACCGGTGCATTAACTTTAACGAGTCTGACTCACAGGCTCTAATCATTTTAGACCTATTAATTACACGAACAGCTTTGTTCCGAATGCCGACGTTCATTTATCCGACCGTGCAATATTGTTCGACGCAACGGTCGCTTCAGTTCCGACGGTTATCTGCGTGGAAATTAAGCCGCTTGGTAGACACCAACGTCTTTTCAGAAACCAGCAGATACTGATGTTTTCCAGACGATTCGATCGATAGCAACCGAAGAGATAAGATAAATAAAAGAGTTTCTGACCTGCGGTGCCTTTTATTCGCATGTCGCCCTCGCTCGCTCTACGAGATACGAACATTCTATGTACTCAGTTTTTAAGCCGCCATTTTATAGTAATGGCTTCTATTGCTTCGAGAAAAACGACCAAACAATTAAGATAATGAGTAATTCGCTACTTAGGGGTCGTCCTTAAATTACGTAAGTCTTGGGGGGGGGGGGGTAGGGTCGCGAATTTCTTACGTTTTCTTACGAGGGGGAGAGAGAAGTCAGGTAGCGTCTTACGTAATATTTTTAACCTAATTTTCAATAAATACAAATTCTATCATTAATGTTCCAGAAAAGTAGTTTTAGTTTAAATTTCCCGAAACCGAGTTAAATGAATTATATAAACCTTTAAAAGAATTTTAATAACTGAAAAAATTCATTGTAAAAAATATTACGTAAGAAGGAGGTTGCAATATCAAATCTTACGAATTCTTATACTGGGGGAGGGAGGGGGTAATAATTCGCCAAAATTACCCTTACGTAATTTAAGGACGGCCCCTTACAAGGGAAAGTCCCCAAGTCAGAAATTCAAAAAATTATGAAACTTTGGGGATACGTGGACTTAGATATGTATTACACAATATTTTTTTGCTGCCCAAATTCATCCTTAATCCCTGACAAGCCGGTTATTTTCCGATTTAGTGTTATAACTCGCGAACTGTAAGAACTGTAAGTTACCAACCGATGGTCCTACTTAAAAGAAGTAACTTTTGCCTGAAAAGTTTTTTTCTATCTCTTACAGTTCGCGAGTTATAACACAAAATCGGAAAATAGCCATATATCCTATATATCCTACCTATACATATGTATATCTTCTACATATCCGCGAAGTTTCATAATTTTTTGAATTTCCGTCATGCTTATCTTCCCTTGTTACTCACGGTTACGGTCTCACTGAAAATTCTATCCTCTGACCGAAAATGGCACGCTCAGTCTACGAATACCAAGTGTGCTGAGTGCTGAAAATATTCCTCGGCAAATATTATCGACTGTCTGAAAGAGTCCCATAATATTGGAATTCCAAACAGTCCACTCGGCTTTGACTCTATAATTAAGTAGTCTCAGCTTTGAATTTGGTCCCCGAGCGATGTGCAAGCTCGCAGCCGTTGCGTTTGGTCAGTTACCTTTAATTATAAGCCGCACGGGGCTCCAAAGCGGACGCGATACTCGAACGACCGTCGCTCGAACCACGAAGGTAGACTTTGCGTTAGAACGATAGTGGAGTATCGATAGCGGTGCCTCCTGGTCAGCATGAATACGCAACGACCTCGAGGACCTCGTCGAATACGAATCGACTGGATTTAGCAAATTAGCGCGCGCCCGCTTGGGCTTGTTCCTGCGAGTGAGGTAGGTAAGTGTCGGCACGGATCGGATCGAAACGTCCGCACGCGAACCATCGATATACTGTTGTCGTTATCTCAGCCTTGACCCAGACCCGTACAGCCTGCTGAAAGTACGTCGGAAGCGCGAGGCTCGCCGCGAATGTTTCTATTTCTCGGAAAAAGGAAACCATTCCGCGACCACTGTGTTCTGCAGAGTGGGCAGAAAATGAAAGAGCGCAAGTTCGTTCCGAAGTCCCCGTACAGTAGCAATATTCGCAGTAAACGGATCACAATCCTTGCGATCCATAAGTCTTGTCACGAGAAGGATGTCCGCGCGATTGCATATTATTCTACTATTTTTCTATGAGTTTTTGTTCGACAAAAGTGACCTGGTTTTCAAAAAGAAGGGCGAACGAAGGCTCGAGAAG
The DNA here is from genome assembly GCA_944738655.2 of Andrena hattorfiana. Classification (NCBI taxonomy): domain Eukaryota; kingdom Metazoa; phylum Arthropoda; class Insecta; order Hymenoptera; family Andrenidae; genus Andrena; species Andrena hattorfiana. Next base: position 43,185,598 of record OX122894.2, on the reverse strand, counting down.
GCGGATGGCCTAGCTGCAGGCGCTTCTGTATTCGCTCCGAGAGCGGGCCACTCACGAGACGCACCTCTAGGCTGGCGCGAGCACGTGACTGGCACGTGGCGCAAGCATGTGTGCACAGTGCGCGCCGTGCACTGTTCCGCATAAAACTGTACGTAAGCGTCAGCTGGGCGCGAACTTACGCAGAGCGATGTACATAAGTACGCGTCACGCGGAACACTCGACCCGCCGCTGGTTAACGTGCACGCGGCCACGTATGAGAGTTAACGTGGGACCGAACTAATTCCCGCACGCAATTGTCTCGGTCCATTTTTTGCTCCGCCTGCAACGTCAACACGTCGAGTCAGAATTGCTCGGTGGTGGAAAGAACTTTGGGCCCCCTTGATAATGAACCCACTGAATGTGATTAACGATCTATTCAATGACTTCTGCTATCGGAGTCCGACGGTAAAATTTCGATACATAAAGGGTAGGGTTTCTGTGATTCGATGGTGTATTGTATTCCGCATGACGTAACGAAGTTCGTCTCGTCTCTGATACAGCTACCATCAGCTTCTCTTTTTCTCCGGTTCAATTATGTTTTTCCTTTTACTTGAACGGGCTCTTTGTCTCAACGCCTTCCTACTTAGGTCGGTTAATCGGCGTGCACCGGATAGCTATGAGTTAAAGAACGTTCGCGTAAACTAGACAACAGCTGAGCGTTGAATATGCGAGAAATCAAGGCTGCTGTGATCTTTTCATATCGCTTCGATCGTAAATTCTACGCGCGGGCTGTCTGCGAGAGAGCTAAGAATATTAACTAGCCTGTTGACTGTTTTCCCCCAGTCAGTGAACGATAAGCGCGACTCAATGCCGACTGCATTTCCCCGCTGGGAGAGTGTCTTAATCTATGATTCTTTACTACCTTGGCGCAGGTAGTAAACATACATATTATACATAGCGAAAAGTTGGTCGAGAGATAAAGTAACACCCCCGTGGAAACGTTATGACTTCCAAGCCGTCCAATCATGGTCTTCGCGTTGTCGTAAGAAACGCTGAAGTTGCGAAAAGTTTCATATGTCACGCTTACTTTTTCCTCATCGAGCACTCGGGGATTGTATCCTCTATCTGCATTTAACCAGAGAAATAAAAAATTCTAAGACCTACTTCCCGCAGTAGGTAAAAAAAATTGCAGAAACTCGTGATCGGTAAAGAAGAATTTCGGGAAAAAATTTTTGGTCGATAGAAACCTACCAATCGGTAAAAGTGGAGTGCAGAGAGCGACAGAAATTTGTAACAACAAGGGATGATTGGAAACTGAATGAATTATTAAACCTGAAGATTATGCTATCTCAACGTACAAAGGAGAGAGGTCATAAATTCGCCAGAGCAAAGGCTACGAGACATCGTTGCCCAAAACAATCCCGATTGCAGCGTTTCGCCTAACAACATTAACCGTTCCGCGAATAATTTTGGCAGCCGGCCAGTGCAGCCAAACGTTATGCGAATTCGGCCAATCGAACGAGTTTTTCGCGAGGCTGACCAGAGGAAGAGATTCCGAGTGCTCGGGACGCAGGATGTCAGAGTTTAAGCGGTCGGCTTCGACTGTTCTGGACCATAGGATCGCCACCCTGTTCCCGGTAATAGAGACGTATTCTGTTTACCTGTCGAAATGGTCGGTTGCATCACTCGCTCCTACGCTTATGCGAACCGTGGTCGACTAATGCCTCCCTCCTGTCGCCAAACTGCTTCTACTCCACGATCCCGCGCACGAATCTGTCATCGAAATCACACGAAACTCGTTACGAACTTGCGGGACGGTGGGCACGTTGGGAATTAAATGCAAAGTGTACAGGGCGGTTCAAACTGTACAATATAATCCACGAATATGGAATGAAATTGATTATGAACCTTAATGCGTTTCCTTTGGGATTTTTGTTCCCAGAGAAATCAGCTTTGTCTCAGCTATTGGAATTATTCTCGCGTTGCAAGAATAGCTATGTACCTCGATGAAAGTAGCAGGGAACCTTTATTTTCAGTCCTCCAGCTGCAGGATCATTCATATGTCACAGCGTCGTGGAGCTTCGCCATGCATATTACCTCCTCTCGTCAATGTTTAACGGATACTAATTTTAAAAAATATAATGGAATACTGCGAGCATTGCATTCGCTGCCCTCTTGGAGAAACTCGCGGAACTACTTCCACTTGTTCCTCGAGGAGTCGATATTGCAGAGAGCGACTTTCCCACGGGGGTGGTGAAGCAGAATAAATTGTAATAAGAAAGGGTACATAAATTGTAACAAGAAAGGGTACATAATGCAAAAATTGGGAAACTAATGCGAAATGCCCGCTTCTATTATATTTGAAAAGAAATGTCGTTTGGGGCGTTACGTAAATGACAGAGCAAACGTCAGATAGGTGTCACGTGTCGCACGGCCACGTGCTAGGGGAGTGCAAAGTTTTAAAAAGGGTTGAAAGCCACGTGACGGGGTGCGGGGCTTCGAGCAACCGGTGCCGTTAATCGGATCACGGTTGAAACTGCATTTTTAAGGTCAGCAGATTAACGGAACAATGTCATTCGACCGTCGAAGCCCCAAGGGGAACGATGGACTTCACCCACAAGCGAGTGTACCACATTCTGTTCTCGATTCTGGATCCGCTGGTGACGGAGCTGGACGACGAAAACCTCGAGGATGATATATAACGTTAGGGAATGCATGGCTCGCTAAAATTAGTCAAAATCGCGAATAGTAGACCGGTGAATGGTTCATTTTTCGTTTCTCCATGCTCCACCGGGTAGTGTCAGCGAGGGCTGCAATGAAATCAGTCAAGCGCGTCAGATCGAGATCGGAAAATGACTTTTCTTCGGTGAAATTCAACGGACTCGACGATCTGTTGCACGGCAAGCGAATAAAATTGTCGAGGACGTCGTTTCGTGTAAGTGTTCGCTTAGGGTGACACTTGGGTGTTACTGATACTACGGCGCTACTTAGTTTCGTGTGCTACTAACTCTAAAAACTACCCTTACTCTAGAACTACCGATCCTAAGACGCTACTAGCGCTAGGGTACAAGTTTTCGTCACTAAGATGATAGTGCGTTCTCCTTAGTCTACCTTAGTTTCGAAGACCTGACAGAGTGATTTTCCACGACAGTTAAGCGACGCCCGAGACTGCTCGAAGATCGATAATGGAGGAAAAGAGGAGGGTAGGAATTACTTTCCCAATTGCGACTCGAACGTCTGGATGAGGTCGTGCGAGAAGGAAGCGATAGAGCCGATCTCTGGCAAGATTACCGGCAAGATACCGTGTTGGTTGAAGGGCACTCTGTTGAGGAATGGACCTGGGAGCTTGAAAGTCGGGGAGTATAGCTTCAACCACCTGTTCGACGGCTCAGCTATGCTGCATCGGTACGTCTGTGGCTTGCATAGCTTCGGATGCCCATCGACTAGATAATATTCTTCGTAACTTTGCTGTAGATTCGCTATCGCCAATGGAGACGTGACTTATCAGTGCAGATTCGTGCAGACGGACGTCTACAAGAAGAACACCGCTGCCCAGAGAATAGTGGTCACCGAGTTCGGGACGAAAGCAATTCCGGATCCTTGCAATAATATCTTTCAAAGGTAGCGGCTGATTCGGTCGTGTAGAATGCTCAGCAAATACATAGAAGCGGTCGGTTCTCTTCAGGGTCGCGGCAGTCTTCAAGCCTGGCGACGACTCCGATAATTCCATGATATCTGTCTACCCCTTCGGCGACGAGTATTACACGTTCACGGAGTCGGCGGTGATTCATCGTATCGATCCCGAAACTTTGGAAACTAAAGCTAAGGTGTGCGATTTCTGTTACTTATGGCACTCCACTATTTATTTGTCCAGGAACCGTGACCCCATTGCGTGGACTTCTAGTTGGCGATCCTTGATGTTAACCGATATCGATCGTTCAGCTAAAGTATGGATTCCCACCAAAGTATCTCGAGCGAAGGTTCAAAGTTTCTTGTTCTCCACAGGTGAACGTGTCTGACTACGTTGGAATCGTGAACCACACGTCTCATCCTCATGTAATGAACGACAGCACAGTGTACAACATGGGGATGAGCGTGACGTCGCGTGGACCCATGTACAACGTCGTCTGTTTCTCGCCCAGTCGCATCATCATCGGTCAGTATCCCCTTTGAATACTCTAATTTCTCAGTTTAGCACTGTAGCGATCTGTTAGTTGTTGCGTAATTGTCTCAGATGATTCAGGGGAGGAGAAGGAGCTGTCCATGTTCGAGCAAGCCACCATCGTCGCCAGCGTTCCATCCAGGTGGATGTTGAACCCCTCCTATATGCACACCTTCGGCATCACCGAGAACTACTTCATAATCATCGAGCAGCCTCTAGCTGTCTCTCTGACTACCATAATATCCTGCAAAGTGAAGCAGGAGCCGATGCGCGCTGCCTTGAAGTGGCACGAGAACGAAAACGTACGTTGGATCGTCCAAAGTCTACATTCTGATGCCCAATAGTAGATCGCAGGGTACCGTGTTTATTTACCGCAGACTCTTATACACCTGGTCACGAGGGAGACAGGCCTGCTGGAGAGGTCGTTCGTCGCTGAAGCATTCTTCTACCTCCACATCATTAATCAGTTCGAGACACGGGATCGCGAGTACGTGGTTCTGGACATCTGTTGCTACCGGGACGCGAAGATGTTGGACTGCCTCTTTGTGGACGCGATGAAGGTGGTATTTCATGATGATAGAATCGATGGGAGAGACAGTTTTGCTTTCTTTATAGAACTTGCACGAGAACCCCGACTACGCAAAGATGTTCCGAGGCAGGCCTCTGCGGTTCGTGATGCCTATGAAGCGTCCAAAGCCAGACCTGCCGCTGGAGTACAATTTGATCACCGCGAAAACGGTGAACCAGGGTTTAGAGTCGTTCCAAGATGTAAATGAATCGTGCGAAAGTGGAGACGGTAAATCAGACGGTTCAACAAACGGAGACCCATCGAAGACCAGCAAGGATAACAAGAGCGACTACAGAAATACTCTTCAGAGAAGAGCAGCTGCTCACAGGCTTCCCGATGGCAACATCTTCGTGAAACCAGAGCTTCTCTGCGACCTGGGCTGCGAGACACCGCGACTCAATTACGATTCCTATCTTGGGAGAGAGTATCGCTATTTCTACGCCATCTCCAGCGACGTGGACTTGGATAATCCCGGAACGGTAACTACGCTTTCATTCTTCCTTATTGTATCGCCGAGCCATGAAATCTTGCTCCGCAGATCATCAAGGTGGACGTCTTGAAGAAGACTAGGAAGACCTGGTGCGAGAAGAACGTGTACCCTAGCGAGCCAATCTTCGTGCCAGACCCTAATGGCAAGGCAAGTAAAATAAAGAAACGGTTCTTCTTCCATCGATGCTATTTTCGTCGGCTATTATTTGCCGAGGCGATCAACGATCAGATTCTTCTTGCCTTGCGTGAACAGAGGATCTAGCGACCTAGACAGACCTATATCGATCCTGCTCTTCACGCAATTGTAAACATTTCAGAACGAAGATGACGGCGTGGTTCTGAGTGCCATCGTATGGTCGACCAAGGAGGCGCAGGTGGGTCTGCTGATTCTGGACGGCGCGACTCTGACGGAAATCGCGAGGGCCACCTTCGACACCCCGGGCCCGGTGCCAAAGTGCTTACATGGCTGGTTTACCTTGGACAAGTAGAGTAAACGGAGATTACAAGGTCCACCTGATCCTCTGGTCCTCGCTGAAAGCGCTGGCCTAGATTATCGGGGGCCAGTGCGATACCTGTCACGCTAATCGATACCGCAATATTACGATTCGATCGACCGGTGTCGATCCACGCTTTAGTTGATAGCTTCGTCGCTTTGACGATTAGCGTGTTAGACGCGAGGGAGGAACAAATACCTATCCGACAGCACAACATATAAGTAACATAATAAATTATTTAATGTCTTCTCCCGATTGTACAGTGTACTCGTATCTGACGATTAGTGTTGCGTAAAGCTTCATGATGAGACACGTGGTGTAACGCGGATAAATTTACAATAAAATGGGATGCATCTGTGAAAATAGCTCGTCAGACGGAATGTAAAATGCCCTACGAACACTTCGTCTTAAACTAATTCGCCGCGGATCGAGCGGCTCGCTATCGATCGGAGCCGGGCGCCGTCCGCCTCTGGTCCTGGAAGAACACCCGTTAACGATCAACTTAAGGCATCGTTCAAATTACGCTACGTCGTTATCAGGATATCGTCCGCTAAAACGCCGCGGACACAGCTCGCATTCTTGCCGAGCGTCCGGCCAAATTGACACGTTTCGAAGCGTGTAATTCGAGGCGTTAGCTTTCGAGTCGCAGCGCAATTCAGCCGAGTCCCATCCAGATATCGATGAAACGGTGCAACGGACCTACGATGGCATTATGACTCTCGCGCGCTTAGACATAACGATTAACAATTAGAATAAATAGGTTGGCACAACCATGGTCAGATAATTACACACTATAGGAGCATTCAGCAGCGTTTACTCATTGACTAAAACATGGCCGTTGAATTACGGCCGGTCCTAGAACGCGAATACGTATTCGATCAACGATTCGGGATCCTCGTTAGTGTCTACGTGGACGACGGACACCTTGTTCACGGTGCCGTCCGTGAAACGCCAAGCCACAAGTTAAAAATCACCGGAGCACCAACGGTCTCTCTAATAATACCTAGCGTTCGCGGAGCTTCAACGTTTCGGCATCGAGGGGGATTCCTTTGAGCACTGGATATATCACGAATGGGAAAGTATCGTCGACTCGCCACGACCACAATCGCTCGCGCGCACACGTGCAAACACACTCGCTCTCTTTCTCCCTAACGCGCTACGTTCCAAGAAGAATGCAACGATTCTCGGGTCTCTAAAGAAATAAAACATCTACATCCTGATATAATCTTCGGTATCGAAAGGGGCTTCCTTCTACGCGCCTAAACACCAGCAGCAGCATGCCGAAAGTTCTTCTATGAGCCGAACGTGCCGGGATTAGGGAAGCCCTTGAAAACAGAATGATAGATATCATAGTCCCCGGAGTTAAGTACGAGAGGAGCGTTGGAGAAAGCGGCTACCAGCGACCCGGGTTTGCCCTAGGTCGCCACGGGTGTCCGCGATCGCGGAAGGAAGGGGGGTTTAATTAGATTCAATTAAAAAGGGGCAAACGTCCCTCGCATCGTACGGGGCCCCGTTGCCGGTCTTGCAACGCGGCTATCACATATTTTGCTTCTACTTTCGCCTCCCTTCGCTCGTCCCTCTTCCACGGTCTCCACATACCGTCCGCCCCTCTCAGACCTTCTCCACTTTCTCGCACTCCACGGACGCGATGGAGTTCATCGTGCTGGCATTTTTGCTCTCTGTGTCCGTCTCGCTTTTGGCGATGCTGGAGCTGGACACGGCGATGTGGGGGTCCGCGTGCATCGGCAGGATGCCGGCGTTCGCGTCCTCTATTGCCTTTCGTAGCTGTCAGGACAGAAGAAACGTGAGCAAGGCTGGATAGGATGGAGCGCGAGGGTTCGATCGTACCTCTTTCAGTCCCACAACGCCGACCAGTCTCCCGATAGCCGTGACGTAGGCGTGATTCACGCCCACCATGCTGAAGAGGCTGTGCACCTTGAGCAGGGAGGTCCTCTCGACCAGCTGGAAGGGTGCCGGGTCGATGTGGCACCTGGAGAAGTCCACCTCCAACGCCATTTCGCTCTCCTCCCATTGCTTCTGGTCCTCCGCCGACATGTCTATCACTCTCTCGCGCGGCTGGCGGTATACACGAGTCAGGTTTAGGCTACCATGGATCTATATCGGGGCGACGATTAAAGGAAACATCTGTATTTACCAGCTGCACTTTCTTCGAAGTGGCCGGACTCGGCGCCAGCATGGGCGTGTGCGATGTCACGTTTATGCCGTCCTGGCTGTCGCGTCTCGTGCCGGTTACAGATCCTATTTCTGGGTCAGGATCTACGTCCTGCAGGGTGGCCGACTTCCGGAAGATCGCTTCGAAGGCCAAGCGTATCCTGAAATCGTAACGAGCCCTTGGCGATGAAGTAAGGGTGCCCTTCCTCGTGTTCGTCAAGTAGACAGTGTTTACCTGCTCTCTGCGCCGGTGACAGTGGTGTAAGGAGTGGCGGCTGGACTGACCAGAGGGCTGAACCCTTTCAGCGTGAACGAATTCGTCTTCTTGAGGATCGATTTCTTGGGCTGCGACCCGAATACAGGCGAGTGGTAGGTGTGCTGCGAGGTAACGAGGCGACGTGTGAAACGTGGACGATGACGCAGGCGACTGTTTAATCGAGCAAATATGCACAATTCGCGCGGAATGACGTCAAAAGGGTGCGACTCACGTGATCGGGGCCGGCGCTGTTGTTTGGAGACATCGTTAGATCGTTCACGCTTTGCCTCTGCATCTTCAGGATGTCTGGCGCTGGGATCACCTCGAACCTGGACGGCCTCCTCGTTCTCTCCTGGTCCCTCAGCTGCCGTTCCATTTCCTCGCGAGCCCTCTCCTCGGCTTCCTTCTGCCACATTTGGGCCACCTAAAACGCAACATCCTAACGTAATCCTAGTCCCGTAAGATCTAGGAAACCTCCGCGATCTAGGAAATCCTATTTAAGGTACCTGTAGCCTTCTCTCGCGACCTATATGCTTCTCGATCAGCTTGATCAGCTCGAGCCTCTGAACGGACCCCAGCAGGATCATCGAATCCGGATTGTCGACTAACGGAAAGCCGCGCAGCTTGCGGTTCTCCTTCAGAATCTCCTTGAGCTTCTGGTACGTGATACCGTGCCAGATGTACCTAACACCGCGGACCATGAAGTCCTCGACGTAGACGTTGTACATCCCTAAAACAATGCTCATTCTCGCTCACGAGCTCCCCACTTTGGCGCAATCGAAGCAAATGGAGAATCAAGGGCTCGGACGAATCATTACCTCGCTAGCAAATCCCTTCGGAGAGGCTTGTTAGAGACAGTAACAGTTTTCAGCGTTATTCTTACGAAAGGAAGCAAAGGTGCGATACTCACCTGAGCTGGAGGGCAACAGATCCGGCAAGTAGGGCAGCTTCTTGATCAGAATGATGCTGTCGTATATGCTGGGTTGCAGAAGGGCGGCGATCGCGTTGCTGATTAGCACAGCGATCATGATAGGGACTATATGGGTGATCTGGCCGGTCATCTCGAAGATGATGACGCTGACGGAGATGGTGTGGGTGACCGCGCCGGAGAAAGCGGCCGCTCCAACGGCAGCGTAACCCCCTGAAGAACGATTCCCTTGAGTAGTGCTGCCAAGCAGCTAAAGTCGAGTGAATGCGAACGAGCCAGACTGCAGTTACCTGGTATAATGGGGGTTATTATGCCACCGTAACGAACGCCGTTCGGGAACCACAGAGCCATAGCCTCGCCCACGGCCCTACCTAGCGCAGCACCGATCTTGAACACGGGTATGAAGATCCCCGATGGCACGGGCACCGTCGAGCTTATAATGGAAAAGATGAACTGAAATCAAAGTCCCTTGCTCGACTGAGGGCTCCCTCGTTTCTTAAGGGTGGTGCTAGGGGGGGAAAGGAGCCTGGTCTTACCGTGAACGCAACGAAACCAAGGAGCCCGGTGAACACGTCGGTGTACTGGGTGGACCAGTGTTTGACTATGTTCATCTCCTCCACGCCTACCTCCTGCTTGGTCCAGGTGAAATTGGTGAACAGGCCGTAGACTTGATCGTGGGTGTTCAAGTCGCCTGCCATGAACTGCCCCAGGCCCAGGGGGAAGGACACGGATGACACCAGAAGAGAGACGATGCCAGGGTACAAGAAACGACTGGAAGCATTCCACGGAATCGTGAGAAGCGAGCGAAGCTACGGTGTGATCGATTATTCTAGAGTCTGACGCCCAGGGCTGGATTCACTCACTTCTTCTGCAGGAAGCTGTTCATGCTCTTATTTTTTCTCATGAAGATCACGTACTGCCTGTGGAGCCAGACGTAGAAAGCACCGCCCAAGCCGCTGCCCACGCCGATCAGGGCGAAGACGAACAGCTCTTGGGGATCGAACGGAAAGTCCATGGTGAAGTTGGTGGCGAACATCGCGGTGATGGTTTCCTCCCTCTGGAACCAGATCGCGAGCAAGCGGAACATCGTGGCGCCGCAAACGGCCGCGAAGAACCCTCGCCAGTAGTTGCGAACGGCGAAGTAGACGGTGGTGACCTCGATGCTGAAGAGAACACCCCCGATCGGAGCGGCGAAGCAGGCCGCGACACCCACCGCGCAAGCTGCGGCCAGCATCTCGCAGTTTCGACTCTCGTTCTCGTAGATACCCTGGAAGCTGGTGACCAGCTTCGACAGCAGGGTGGCCACGATGCTGGCGATGTGCACGAACGGACCTTCCTTGCCCAGGGGCAAGCCGGAGCCCAGGGTCGCGGTCAGACCTATCACCTGTTTTGGGGCAGGTCCAGAAGAAGCTTGCAACGCGAGAATTCGAAATGCCACCATGGTTCCGATGCTCCCAGAAGAGTAGGACATGCAGAGGGGGAGCGAGAAGACGAGGAACTATGGCGAAGGGAATTATACAAGGTGGAGGTGAATGCTTCAACACCATGGCTAGTAAAGTGTCGTTTAAATTTACATCGTCTACTGATTAGTGTAAAGAACCGCACGGCAACGGTGCCGGTGATTTGGAACCAAGGAAAGGATTAGACTAGCTGGGCGAAGCAAGGCGTGCCGTCTAACCTTGGCGATTAGAGTACGAAAGGTGAGGTACTCCTTGAGGGCCACCCCGCGTAGGATGGTCTTCATCTCTGGGATCCCAGACCCTATACTCTGGGGTGCAACGATGTGCACGAAACCGGCGCTGAAGAGGATCAGACACACAGGCAGAGACACCCAGGCGATGTACTGAAGCGCTGGATGGTGCGTCAGGTCCTGATAAAGCCATATCCTGGCTGGTGGAACAAGGGCACGGTCAACCGGACGGTTAACATTTTCGCGTCGCCAGAAGGGGATTAATGGTGCGAAAAATTGAGAGTGCGTTTGCCGAAGCGCGGCAGTAAAATCGAGGCCTTGGGGAGAATTGAATTTTGCAAAGGAATTACGTCGAGGATAATAATATCCTTGTTGCAAGTGGAGTTTCTAATAGCTAACTTCCAAACTGTAAACTTGAAGGCCTCGATCCTCAAAAGGTACGAAAACGATGGATCACTGGGATCAGACTGACCGTTGTTGCACATGGAAATGCCGCGGTCCATGGCGTAGCTGATAAGCGCCATGATAACACCGAGCAGGGCGAGGAAGACCCAGTCCTCGCCTAGCCTAGCTCCGGTGTGCTTCCAGGCGAAGGCCAGCAAGGCGAGCAGCTTCCTGCACAGAGGTCCCCGGCTCCTCGACTTCCGCAGGTCCTCCGCTCTGTTCTTGTCGTACTTCCGTCGCGCTTTGTCGTGGTAGTTGAGCTTCCGCGCCTCTTCCTTTGCGTACTCACCCAGGTCCTTCGTGTACCGACCATACATCTGGATGCATCACGATCTTTCATTCGCTCTGCGCTCTTTCGTACCAGCCACACCAAAACTGGTGTACGCTAGCGTTACGTTTCTTATTCAGGGGACACGATGCAAGCTTTCATTCGCGATCGTGAGGTAGCATATGCTAGAATGAGTGGTACCTACCGGTCGTCTACGATCCACGATCTTTCTCCATGAATCATTAATCGATGGACCGCAAAGGATTCTCGTTACTACAGCCCGGGAGAAGCTAGAATCTCTAGGATCGCCGCGACATTTCGAGCCGAATGTGACCGTGTCACTTGTATCTAATTCGCGAGATCGGTCCCGAAGGTCCAACGCGTTCAGATAACATCGATCATCCTTGATTTATATCTAACTCGCCCCGTCGGAGCCATTGTTCTTTTCGCTGAACGGGATCGCCACTCGCGCCAGAAATATCCGTTCTCCTATTTATAAATTAATAGTGTTGCAAACATCATGCATAGGCTCCTCTCGCTGGCGAGGCGATGCATCAGCGACGCGAATCAGGGCAACGAAGCTGCGAATTAGGGCTTTAATCTGGGAGTTATTCCCCGAAGATCGGCATTCGTCGATAGTGATCGCGCGAGCACCCCAGCGATACAGTATCGCTGTGGATCGTTGTTACGCGCCGGGGCAAGATAACGTTATCGGGTGAAATATCTCTGGTAAAAATGCGCGCTACCGAATGTAGTCCGTAGGTGAAACGAATGTTATTGTTTGCGCTCGCAAACGTCACTGTCGTGCGTAATGAAAATGACGAGTGAAACGTTGCTACTGGTCGACTACTATTTACTACGATCACTACTACTGCTACTTACTACTTGGAAAAACAATTTCGCACTGTCCTAGAGCGATAGAGACGCGCTATCGTTCGGCCACTGATCTGTCACCTCAAAGAAGAGGAGACACGAGACGAGCCATCGCGAAACACGAGCGTCGCGAGCCACGAAATGGTAGGTTTCGACTGAACGATACGTTCCCAGTCTAGATCCCGCTGAAAGGTAGGTGACTCGAGCAAACAATTTCAGATGGAATGCGAGGAAAATAAGATTACGCTGCTCCATGTTCGATGATACCCCGATCGGCGATCGTATCGCCGTTTGAAGGAAGCGCAGAGAAACGTGGCTGATTTAGTGATTTAGTCTCTCACACGTTAAGTATTAATGGACGAATGTCTGAGTAAGTGACAATGAAGAGTTTCCAGACGTCAGATCCAAAATGTCTCGTCGATCGAACCGAAATCTCTGTAATTAGCTTTGTTATATATGTATGCGGTACGCTAATTGTAAAAAGCTCGGGCTCTTAAGAGTCAAAGTATTAGGTCTTCAAAAATAAATGATTTATTTGGTTATTTGGGTAATAGAACTCGGAAGATCTCCTAGAGTTCCCGTTTGAAGCTTGATACCGGGGAACAAGTGTCCGTTTGTTTTCTTGGAGTTAAAAAAAGGTGCTTCGAGATCGTTGAGCCAGTTAGTAGCGCCTGTCAGGGAGCGAGGCTTCGCCTCTCCGATTGCCCACTTACGAGATAGTCATCGTTACAGACGAAATAGGCTCTGTTCAGGACGAAAGCCGGCATGAAATCTGTATCGAGGGTCCTTCGAATGCTCCAGCTGGGGCCTCGGACAAAAGGGACGCACCGAATTCTTCGACCGAAGGATCACGTCACGGACGAGGCATTCCTCGAGTATAGAAATGTCTTACGGGTCACTGACAACCGACAGCACATGTTTTCCGCCCGTCCGCTCGATCGGCCGATCAATCTCCTCCCTTCCGCGAAGGTTAACTTCGCTAGACAATCGAGGATCGACTAATTGTCACCGTCCCTCCACGCTCCTCCTTCCCTACCTCTCTTGGCAAGCCACGAAATCCGATATTTTTGGCGGCGACTTACTGCGAATCACCCATTTCTATTGTATCCTGCATCCGACGACTGCCAGGGTCCGCTGGTCACGTTGCGACTCGAGGGATCGAGCAAACAACCCCCTCGGGCATCCAACACTCTGCCCTCTGCTTCCGCGACCCCCTTCGCGATTTATTTTTAACACCGACGTTGACTGCAGGTTTCGCGTTTACAGTGATCGCCAAAGTTCACTCCTTTCCTAGCAAGTAACTTATTCGTCCAATCGCGTCGCGTAGAATCGTCACAGTCCTCGAAACTCTTGGAACGACCGGTGCTCTTATGTCTTTTATCATCGTCGATTTTTGAAGCTGACGCTAGGGTTTTGAAACGGCCGCGAAGTTTCGCGAAGGAGCGCGTGCACGCGAATTTGCAGACGAACGACAACTGAACGACGCCGCGCCGTGTTCCCAGCCTTCCGAATCGAACTTGAGCCGCGATATTTGTTGAAATTTGGCAACAGTCAAAATCAGTATTTTTAGCGGTGCCCGCCGCCGGTCAACGACGGTGTGCACTATTGTTTATTGCTCGTTAGACGCCTGCGATTGGACGTTCTAACGGGCAACATTGTGATCGAATAATACATGTATAGGATCCCATTTCCATCCCTTGTTCGTACATTTGCGAATGGGGCGACGCTGAAAGGGGCGAGGGGCACTTGGACCGCGAGAACCACGCTGAGAATAACTGTGGCAATTCGCTCGTCGTGTTACTACGAATTCTACGGCCGATTACGTGTGGTTAGTTTGTGCTTGGATCCGTGTTGTTGCACGTGTTGCTTCCAAGTGTTTTCGACTCACACATAGTACCACGCGCTCGAAAATACTGTTGCAACAGAGTCAAGAAGGGGAATAGAAATAAAGGAAAAGATAAATCAGCTTCTCCTTTAACACCTGTCCTAGTAGTCTCGCTCCTGATTTATTTTTCTTTTATTTTGCATTAACAGTATTTTCCAATCTGTTTTTATGGATATAGATTTCGCGAAACGAGCTATAAATGTTCCCTCGTTCTCGCTTTACTGCGCGTTGCGGATCGTCAGGTGGATTTTTGCGGGAAATAGCGTAGGACGGTGTTCTATGTAGAGGGGCCGTGAAATGGAAGCGAAAACGAGTCTACAGCCGAGGATTGAAATATAGGCGACACCTGAGCGAACCCGTGGATGGATTTGACGTCAACGACGGCCACGTTCCACTGGGCAATCAGCCCCTAACCCAATTTTAGTAATTGAGCGCGACCAATTTGCGATACAATTAATGGCCCCGTTCCGGTGCAAACATTAAATAGATAGAACCGGTACCATCCTTTGGGTCCTTAATCCCCTTTAAATATTTTCCCTTGCAATTTCCATCTCGAAGTTTCCTCAATGAAGCTCACCCCTCGGTCTCGGCGAACGAAGAAAAATTACGTTCCCCGAGGAAGGAACGCCGCGCCGGTGGGTGGAAGGGCGCTCGTTTGTTCAGCGAAACGGGAGAATCGCGGTTCGTTCGGCTGGTGTCTGAGAAAATTGCGGAAAACCAGTGGAGCGGTGCATTCTGTGCATACGGTGCATTTGCATAACGGAGGAAAGCGATACCTGCGCGAGCACGTATGCAGGTCGAAATACATTCGTAAGTGTCGGTACACCCACTGGAATAATTGTGAAAAACCTTGAAAATTTATCGAACAAGTCTAACAAATTTTATTCCATATTTGGTATTTTAAATGAAAGCAGGGAAAGTATGGTGGAATCTGCACCGATTTCACATCTTCTGCAAATACAGCAGCTACCCCAATATTTATGATCGACAGTGTACGTGTGAGGAGAGTCGAATCTGCGCGTCACGTGAGTGGATCTGCATGCTGGTCACGCGTGTCGGATAAACGTAACGAGTCCTTAAGCGCTCGTTCATGCAGATAGAGGCATTGCTTAGAAAGCCGTGGCTGCAACAGTCGGCGTGCACTTTTCCGTTTGGAGGATTACCATTCGCGAGGCGCGAATCCATAAGGATCGAACGGGGGAAGATGCAACGGCGGGATTAACGAAGCAGCGTGAGATTTAATTCGATGCAGCTACAGAGGAGCGAATGGTAATGCGTTGTAACTGAGAATAGATAAATGGTAAGTGGCGGTAAGTATAATAGGAAATGCCCCGAATGAAAAAGTAGAAACAGTAACTCGAAGCACGTTGCGAGTTCTCTCTAATTCTAATAATAATAATAATTCGTCATCGACTTGAACGTGGAGGAGCAGCGACTCAACTGCAACGTTTAATGCAAGTGCTCGTTCGCTGGATTGCAAGCTGCAGCCCATCGGGGCCTCGAGCTCTCGGTCCCTCTTGCTCGTTTTCCACGCGATCACTGATTCGTCGTGGAAAATTCAACGAGGAACGAGACTCGTAACTCTCAGCGGGAACGAGTGACTCGATGGACGGGACGAAACGTCGGTCGCTTATGCAATGGATTTTTATGCATTCGGAGCTCGTGGCCCCTGAAAAGGAGGAAATAAAAGACTCTGTAACGAAGCTTCTAAAGTTATCAGCCTCGCTACCGAGTCAAGGCGGCCGCGTCTCCCCGCGGACTTCTAATTTCGTGGAGGCGCATTCGGCCGACCGCAGCTGGTCACTGCGATCCAAGCGACGTGCATTTCGTGTCAAGGTCGACTCGCACGCACACGCCACTGTCAAGCAGCCCCTCGACGGGGCTGTCTTCCATTGACATCGGTGGTAAATTTGTCAGAGACCGGTCGCGGAGTGTCTAGCTCTGTAGACGGTGGAGAGAGAGAGGAACTGTGCTCTTTTGGACGAGGAACAACGGGCAAGCCGCGTGACAGAGAAAACAGCCGCGGGTCGTTTAACGTCGTTAGGTATTATACGACAGAACTGTCAGGGATCGCGAGCCGTTATTGCAAGCTGCTCTCTCGCGGAACGTTTATGTAAAATGTAGTCTCTCTCTCGTCCACTTGGCAGCCGTTCAAAGGTCGCCAACAGCCAGGCCGCGCTTCGAGAACCGCGAGAAATCGCAAGCCAACCGAGACCACACCGTCTGCGTGGCCCAACAGCGTCTATGTTTTGAGGGATCGAAGTTTCAGCGATGCAGGCTTTTGAAAAATGACCCTTCGAGTTGGTCAGGCCTTTCTAAGTAAACGCTTCTGCTGAGAAAGACTCGAGTAACTCGCTTCGACCAAGTTTAGATGCTTTCTAGAATATATGAACGCACGGTGTGTGAAAACACGATGGTGCCAGTTATTAATGGCCCCGGTTCGAGTTTGCCGAGCCAACGACTTGGCTCTCTCATGGATGTAACGATTGTAGAGGCTTGTCGCGAGAGGGAAGTATCGAATGGGTGCTGAGAAAGAGGCAATACACGAACAGCAAGACAAAGAGCGCGTGTCGCGTATTGGCAGGCTACAGACGATATTGGCAGACGGCTGAGTCTCGTCTGGGATTCGTCTACCAGCGGCAAAGACGAGTTTAATTTTAAATCTGTCGTCTGGTGATGGTTCAACGGCATTGTATTCGGCTCGGGGTGAATCTTACTCGAGGATCCTATCAGCAGGAGATCCTATTGGAATTTCTTTGGGCTTATGACGAAGATCGAGGATTTTTGAAAATGGGCGCTTGGGTTTGACGGGAGAGAAGCAAGGAATAGTGAAATGCTGCATGATGTGAAAATGGAATTTACGAGGTGCCCACTATAAAGACGTAGTTGTAGGTACGCGACTGCTAATCAGCGAGCTTGATTCGCGAGGGGAGAAGTGTCGAGCGAGATTTCGCTAGCATATCCGAGATAAAGTGTGCAGCGGAGAATTGCCTGCTGGCGCATGCAGACGATGCAAACGATGCATTGAGAGGGAGGTGGCTTACAATCGTGTTAATGTAATCGAAGGGATCGAAATCCTGCTGCTCCTCGTCCGCGTTCGGCGGAGGACACGGATAGAACGCTTGCGAGGGTCTGACAACACAAAACATCGTAATCAAAGGAAGCATCCGATCCTCGGCGAGCTTCTCTCGAAGCGTCCAGATCGTTGGAAGCTGATAAGATTATATTATAACCAGAGGAAAGTGAGAAACGCGAGGAATACCTGTGCGGTCTATTCCGCCGGTTTTCCTTCAGTTTCGCCATCAGCCTGGTGAATTCCTCCCATTCCCTGTCCACCTCCTCCTCGCTACCCTCCGGGTGATGGTAGTGAAGAGTCTCCTCCCGGAGCTCCTTCTTCGTCGCCTGGCTCGCCATGGCGGCTCTCCCTCGAAAAACTCGCCGACTATCTGGCCAGAGAGAACGTGTTGCACCCGCCTGCAGCGGGGGCGCGATAGCGGTATCGGTGCGATAAATTCACGCTGCTCAAAGTGCGCCTCTAGGCCTGGAATTCCGCGACGACCGGGGATTACGTAACCGCGCGAGAGCCTCGACCAGCATCCTCGAAACCGTGCGAACCGACCCAGAGTCCCTCCAACCGAGGATGGCGAAGAAGCGAGCGAGTTCAGCGGAGTTGTTCGTCGAACGGCCGCGGAGCTTCACGGCAGCGAGTCGTTTCGTCGGAGATGATCATCGTCGGGACCAACACGCATCTCGATCGCATCTCCGTCCCCACGGTAGCGTCGAGCCGCGTTTCCTGCTGCGTCGCCGTGGACTAACGACGGAAACGGATCGGCCCCGGGTGCGAGCCGGCCCACGATCGACTTTCTCGGCCCGTCCGCAAGTCCGTGTGACACTGACACTGACACCACGCGGCCGGAAGCGAAAAATTGGCGAAAAGAAGCCGTTTAAGGCAATTGGATCGTAGGCAGGACCGTCGCACACCAAGCCAATGAGTCACACTGACAACGGGAAGAGAGAACCACCGTGCAGACCTCAGATGGGAGGGCCCGGCTGGCTGGCTGGTCCAATTTACGGACTCATTAGCCTCGCTCCGACTGTTGTCGACGTCGTCGTCGTCGCGTGGTACACGCTCCCGCGAGTCTCCCCCGCGATATCGGCGCTCTGACCATTGTCGCGGACACCTATGCGGTGTCGCCGCGAGGACGCGAGGCAATTGCGACTCTGGCCGCGAAAAATTTATAATGCGACGATGGTGTAGATCCTGTGGAATTTCAGTTTCTGGTTCTTCTATCTTTTACTTCTAATCTGAATTTTCGAAGATTGGAGGAGAGCTTGAGATGGGCCATTATAAGATGGGACCCTTATTTTCAGAATCGATGGATTATTGTTTTTACTAGACGGAGATTATTTTTGCTTTTGGACTTCTAGTATTGGTCAGGGCTGGTCTTTCGTTTACGAACGTGTATAGGTACATCGCGAGTATGGAAATTTCAAACAAGTCTTGGCGTAGCGGTTTCTGGTAGCGACTGTACGGTCGCCGTACACGGCAATTGGCCACTTCCCTCGACGAGGGCTCGTAGGAAGCTGCCTTCAAAGTCACCAGTTATCATTGATCAAAATTACCGCGTAATTTGATGAATGGTTGTCTTACCCGATGCCGGCACCGAGCCCCGATCGATGACACTACGCTAGGGCTACTTTGTGCAACGGTGTTTCCGGTTCTGGCGCTGGGACGAAGTCGATTTTCGCTCGTGCCACTTTGATCGAGGATTCGTCGTGTTAATGCAGTTGAGAATGATCCACGAATCATTGCAATATAACGAGACGATCTTAAGCGAACACAATACTCTCCCTAATTTCACCCAGTCGAATTGCCAATCAACCCACGAGTCCGGTTTCCCAAAAACCACGCGCCTTTTTCCTCACTTTCGACGCCTCCGTACAAAAATCCACGAACCACGAGCGAAAACTCCGTGCGAAATCGAGAACGCGATCTTTCACGAAGTGGTACGTACCTTCACGTGCGAGAATCGCGATTTTTCTCGGTCGGAGGATTTTCCACGGATACAGATGAACGATTAACGGAGCACCGTGGCAAATTGTTCGTATTTAACGCGGCATACGGTGCATTGAGCACGTCGAGCCGTAAATTCGCCTGTTTATCCCGAGAAGATAGCCTGATAATGGATCGGAAAGGGTACCGACTCGGTAAATTTGCCTACGCGAGCTCGTGCGTCACGCCGGGTGGTAATTATTGAATTTCGCGCGAAACTAGGAGAACCTCGGTGTCGTTTCTGTAAATTGGCGAACAAAGGCGAGGCGACGGGGAAACGCATCCCAATCCCTACGTCATGCACATTGCAGCGAATCTAGGAAAAAGATATCAATCGCCTCGGAGCCATGACGCGATCTCATATAACGCCTTTGCTACGTATCCGTGTAAAATCAGGGACTTGACTGTAAATTTACGGAATAATTCGTCACAAAAAATATACATGGGTACTTGCAAAGTCATTCCGCAATAGCCTGTAGTGCCTTTCACTTAACATTTAACGAATCACACGAGTACTAATTTTCCTTATTATGTCGCTTATCATGCGCCATATTCCTAGCGCGAGCCTCGTGACTGCTAATAATGAGTAGCTCACGATTATTACCACCGGCTATCTGCGACTATACCTTCGAATTCTACGAGGCTACGATATGGAAACGGTTATTACACATAGCTCTTTGCGTAATGACTGTTCGATTCGCGCAATGACATAATAACACGTCTCCCCTATGGAGTGGATATCCAAGCCGTGGAATGTTAGCCTAAACCGCCCTGCTTTCCTCGCTCCTAAAAATAAAGCCCCGATGCGCGTGCACTTATGCTTCTTACCTTCGAGAATTCTTGAAACGAGCGAAACCTACCGAATGCCGAATCCTCGAGCATCCAATCATATTTCACGTACTTAGGTTTTTCCTCGGGACGCACTAAACGTCTCCTTTCAACCATCCATCATTCAAAAAGGCGCATTAAACCGTCATTCTTCGACAAAATGCCCAAACAGAGGTTTAAGTGTCCCCTTTGTCAAATTCGTTTCCAGTAAATGAAAAAATCAGTCCCACAATCGCGCGCGCAGCAGATAATTAAGCGTCGAGGCGTAATGCGAGTGTAATTAGAAGCGATGAATATTGAACAACGGCGGTAATTTACGCCGACGGCCCAAGGAAGCCTCGTTTCTCCTGAAATGGTGTAGATTCTTTCCAGGAACGGGTCGAGCTCTCAATTGTCCAAGTGCCGATAGTTCGTCACAGTCGCGCGCTACTTATGGAGGCGCTTTTACGCCTCGCCCGGGAAATTGCTCCTCTTTGCATAATTCCCTGTCGGCTTTATTGCTTGCACGGACCACTGGCTCGGCCGTTGCCTTGCCCCGCGAAGAAACGGAAGGAACGCCGCCGCGACAGGACACTTTGGTTAAATACTCTTGCGCTAATGGCAGCGAAACCGTGATAATAGCTTTTTTTTGATAAAGTAAGACTACTTAGTTCTTTAGTATGTATAAAAACTTCTATTATTCGTGGGACATTGGTGATTAAATCGTGTTTCTTGGGGATGTCGCGACTAATCGGTCCATCGTGACGGAAGATCCCTCGAGAGCCATCACCACGGATGTCCCATGGGTTCATGACCCCATGCTGGCATATTAGAGCAGTGAATTAGTTAATGCCAGTCACATGGCTGGGCAGCAACGAATCACCATTCTCGCGGCGCCTCAACACAGTGCATACGATTGCATTTTGGACAAGATCGCTGTGCCCCAATCAGAGACCCTTCCTTCCTGTTTAGCTGTACCCGATTCTTCCAATCGAGCCTGTTTGCCGCCTCTGATCGTTTCTCCTTCGCTGCGATTGCCTCTGCCTTCAACTTCAAGGTTGAAACTTTGTTATCGTTCATCTAATTCAGAGAACAGCTTGATGGCTCCAGGGCTGATGACGAAATGAGTTGAGAAATTTTGATTATTTAGCACAGACTCTACTAAATGAGTAAGTTCGATTATAGCGAAACTAAAGTTCCGTTTATCTTTCCGGAGTTCTAGCAGATATTTCAGAGGAACTAGGACTAACGATCGAACGAGCTAAGATCCTTTGGTAATAGGGTCTAGGACAACTCCGCGGCGGTGTGACGAGCGCGGCGTTTGCCTGGCACTGCCGCGAAGATCGATCTAATGAGATAAAGCTCATTAGCGATTCCCTGGTCGATTAGAGAGATTAATCAGCGTGTCACCGGTACACCCGTGTTTGCCGTCGAATAAAAATGCTGTTACGGTGAATCGAGGAGAGATCGATTTACGACTTGCTTTGTTTATACGTCTCCTACGCTCGATTAATCGTTAGCTCGTGGCCGGCTGTTTTTTTCACGATCGTCCACGTGAAAAAAAGACCCCTCGTGCATTCGCATCAGCCTTATCGCGGGGGGGAAAAAAATAAGATAGCCCGAGCACGCCTTCGCGGCCTGCTCGATAATACAGCCAACAAACAAAGCGTGTCGATAACTTTTGATCCCCCTGTACATTCGTCTTGTGACGCTCGCGACACGCAAAACACGATTCGGCTCGCTCCTTTATTGTTTCCTTATGGCCTGAAAAATATGCAAGTACGTGGGAATAATTGCTCACTGCGATTGCAGTTCGGGGAAATCTGACATTCTTGCTTTTCGCTCTTTTGTTTTGGGCAATCTACGAGTCCAGTTTGTTGCACTGGGTGCGAAACACCACCCAACTTCTTTCCTCTTTCCCTAGGAAAGCTACATGTATTCCAATTTTCCCAAGCTGCCACGTGCAACGACAGCAAAGCGCCTAGAAAGTGCACTTTACGGACACGTAGCCGCGGCCTGACGAAATTTCTATTCGACTACTCTGCTCGATAGGTGGAACGCGGCGCGCATAAGCGAGCACGATCGACGGAA
The DNA here is from genome assembly GCA_944738655.2 of Andrena hattorfiana. Lineage (NCBI taxonomy): Eukaryota > Metazoa > Arthropoda > Insecta > Hymenoptera > Andrenidae > Andrena > Andrena hattorfiana. The sequence goes on along the minus strand of OX122894.2, from coordinate 43,163,439 downwards.
CGGAATACAAATTCCGTGTGGGAAGCTTCAAGGAGATTTTTCCCAACCGAAAATCCTTGTGCCGGCCATGGAAAATTGCGACTTTTCGAGACAACCGTGTCAAACGTTGAGCAGTGATGTAACGCGATCGAACGACACGCTTTTTACGCGCGATAACGGTCGACCACCAAGGACTTGGTAGAAATTATCGCCGGCGAATCAATTACGTCGAGGGTCTACTCGACAACCCGTGTTTACCGCTTCGGAAGGGCCCGGGCGGAGACAAAGCGGAGGGAATAGATGCACGACCACCGCCGACACTAGCGAAGCCTCCGCTTAAGGCTTAAGGGGTAACGCCACGATGATAGGCCAAAAATAGTAGGCTAGGTTGGAGGTGCTTTTAAAGAAACTTACGAGCTTTGTTAAAAACGTAACATAAAGTTCTTATGATATGTATAAAGAAGAACAAGCAAATATTTTTTTCAGATCTTTTAATAATACGCAGCGGATATTTTCCATACGAGTCCCTTCGCTATTTTAATAAAGTTCATGAATTTCGTTAAAATCACGTCCGAAGTTATTACTTAAGGAAAATTATAATAATATTGCGTAGCGAAGCATTCCCTGGTAGTTCTTTGAGAAATCTTGAGGAATCAGAGTTTATCTGGGATCACTTCGTTAGGTGGAGGAAGTGACACCCAAAGGAAACAGTTTCCACGTTAAAAGGCACGCTATCGAGCTTAATTACTCACAATTAAGACTAACGATCCGAATCTCCCTATATCATACATAAATCCGCGGGATCTAATGGCACAGGTACATTACGAGGAATGTGGAGATATCTATGGCGACCTAAGGAGACAACAGGGTGGAATTTCTTTGATCGCATTCGCACGATTCACGGCGCACGTGATTCCCTTAAATAAAGTTTGGCGACTCGTTAATCATGACGAGATTAGATCGACGGGACACGAGCTATCGATCGCCTGTCCCTTTCGTTGATTACGCAAGGTGCGTACCCACTGTCCAGGGCGTCGCGGAGGCTCGCTGCCGATATAATCCTGACTGTCGATCTGTAATGAGTGCAATCGAGATGCCGCGAGCAAGTCCAAGGCCATCGTCGTCATCGGCCCGTTGATCGACCAACGATCAAACCGCAGCGCGGTTATGTCATCGCGAGCATCGCTTCCATTAAATCGACGAAACGGACACGCGAGCTCATCTCCGACGCGTAAACATCGCTCGGAACGTGCTGTTTAGCTTTAACGCTCCAATTTGAACAAGGCTGCTACATCGAGGCTGAACATGTTGCTGGACGAAAGTCTGCTATATATATATGTATTTGTACGAGGCGACGGATTCTCTCTCCGTGTATAATACATGGTATCAGAGCACCTGGTGCCTGCTACGAGTCTATAATATAAAAAACGCGGATAACAATTAAATGCTCCGTGCTATCGAAAGTGTGCAAGTGTTTCGAGCTTCAGTCTCGAGCGGAATCCTTATGTAAATGCTATCAAAGCTCGCTGTCTACGTAGGTCCTTCAGAAAGGAACGCTCGAGGCTCGCCTGATTTTCTGCTCTAAGCCGATTCGCAGGGATTACTCGTATACGATATCATTACATAAAAAAACGATTCTGAAATGCAGTTTGAAATGCTAACGACGAGGCACTGCGGCCTTCCCTCTTCTATCCCCTTTAAAATTCTGCAAACACACGTAATAGAGACTAGATCTCCCAGCTGAACGTCGAGTACAATGTTAAGTAAGTATATACTCGATGACCAGCAATGCCCAAACAACGAAACGAAACGTTTAAATCTCTTAGACATTTTTAGGAACAAGTTTGATAGGTAGAACGCCCATGTGTTCAGCGAACTCCTCGCAAGCCTTCAGCTGATTGGGATGATAGGAGATTCCTCCTTGCTTGTCCACGCGCTCCATGGCCGCCCTCTCGGGGTCTCCAGCCACCAAAACAGGCTTGTCCCCCGCTGGCGGCGTGCTCCTCAGCTGTTTCAGCAACGTGGAGAGCCTGTCCTTTGACCCAGAACCAAAAGCCTCCGGATTGATAGCAATGAAGCACTGTCCAAGGTTGGCGATCTTCGTCTTGTCCTTCCACTGTCTGATGTTGGGTCCCAATTCACTTCCGGACAGCACGCCGCAGAGCACCTCGACCATCAGTCCCAGCCCGTAGCCTTTGTACCCCGAGTTACGCTCCTCTCCACCTAAAGGCATCAACAGCGAGGCGGCGTACGCGTCCTCGGCGTCGGTGGTGACCTGTCCATCGCTTCCTAACGCCCAGCCAGACGGAATGGGCTCGTTCTTCCTCAGAGCCAGCTCGATTTTACCCAGAGCTACGGCGGTCGTGGCCATGTCCAGGAGAAAGTGATCGCCGTCCGAGGTGCCCATCCCCAAAGACAGAGGATTGGTGCCCAGCCCCACGCCCTTGCCACGAGTGGGGACCATCAGGGGACTGGTGTTGGTGCAGCTGAAGCCTATCAGACCCTGTTCGATCGCCATCGAGGTGTAGTAGCCGCAGATGCCGTAGTGGTTCGAGCTCCGAGCCGAGACCATACCGATACCGAACTTCCTCGCCTTCTCCATAGCCAGTTCCATGCAGAATTTCCCGATCACCTGGCCCAGGCCGTTTCCCCCGTCCACCAGCGCTATCGCCTGCAAGCATTTCCATCGAACTTCACGGTGAAGCGTGGCTGCACGGATGCAGTGGAATCTCGAATGAAGGAGAGGATGGGATTTCGTGGCGTGATCGTGGATTTCACATCGGTTTACTCGAGGTCGTCCAAGGAGCTTTGGCTGCTTTGACTGTCTCAGATAAGTGAACAGCGATAAGCCAACTATCGCCTCTGATTTTCGAACAGGTCGCCACAGAGTTTCGAAAATCGAAACGGAAATACGCTCCGCCGCGGGAAATATAAAGTTCCTAGCTACGAGGAGCAACGAGTAAACCGGTGGAAGCTGGATTTCCATGCGTGCGCGCCTCCGCTGCGTAACCGCGAGCATGTCCATCGTCCGATCATTCTTTGGCATTAGAAACACTCGCACCGTGCAAGCGACTAATTAATGTTAGATTAGAGTTAACTCTGCTTGTCCGCCAGTTCAGGTACTTGAAAGCATCATCTTCGTTTAGGAGGAAAGTGGGACCGTTGAGAGCCGCGTGACTCCCAAAGGGGACGTTCGATGGCTTTGAAGGAGGAGTACGTATTTGAAGGTGTGGAGATTCGGGAGTGGATGGACACCGTCGGACCTTGGGTCCGATCGTACCTGAAAGTCGGTGAGGACCTGCGGCCTGGCTGCAGGATCGGTGACCTTCGTCTCGATATCCTGCACGTACATTTGCAGCCTGTTCATCCCGTGGCTGAAGTGACCGCTGTAATCAGCGGTCATCAGGTGGTGGCCCACCACTTGGCCGTCTTCGGCGGTCGTTCCAGCTTTGCACAAGCACTCCCTGACGAACCTGACCACCTCCTCCTTGGGCACCACCGTCTCCATGTCGGTCCCGCTGCTGGCCATTCTCCTCACTCCGGTCCAACCGTATTGCCACGGGTCTGACAAGAATTTCGACGCTGCCCGCGTCGCAGTCACCAGACTTCTGTGCAGCGTCGACATTGTACTTTCTTCCGTAGCGTTTATTGGCCACGTCGATGGACCAATCGGCCTAATCCAGCCTTCCTTATCTCCACGGGGTTTAACTTTATCAAGCGACAAACAGGGGCCAAGAAATTACAGATGCATTGGCCGTCTGTCTATCGCGAACTGGCGGATAGCCGAAATTCCGTGGGGCCAGGTTATCGCTTCTTATCAGTCCTCGACTCGAGGCGAGCTCATTATCAAACGGGAGCAATGTTTTTCGGTGACGGGTCAACCGAGTCGATTCTCCATTCCATCAGCTGCCTCCACGTGCAAGGACGTTCCAAGTGCTCGTTCAAATCACGCGGCTCTCTTCTAATCTCCGCGCCACGATCGAGCGCGCGTTCGAATTTCCCGCCAAGCAGGACTCGTTCCGCGACCACCGCACTCGTCACCTTATTGCGTAACTGTTATCAGTCACTCCCCAAGAGGTTCCAAATAGATCGATTTGCATACGTGGGCTCACGCGGAAAATTCTGTTCCCAGAACGTTCCTCGCGGACGAAATTCCCGATCGATCTCCGTGTACATGCGCGGACTAGTTGTCTATGGATCGCTGGCCAAGCTTCGGGGATCGACGGAGTACGATGCACTAGCCTCGCTGCGACTACTCGCGGCGCCTATCGTTGCGATGCACATTGGCTAGACTGGCTGACGTCGACCAGCGGCAAATTCAAGTATCGGGAACGTTATCATACTAGTTTCGCACGTGACTCTTCGCTTCCAGTGGGTTTTCTCGCGTGGGCTTGAGTTTTTAAGAAACGCTGGTTGGAACAACCGGGATCCTGCTTCGAGGGAAAGTTTGGATATCAGGAATCCTGTTTATCAGGTTCAACTCGAGATTTTTCTCAGCGAGGATTTTCTTTGATAGAAGAAAGTTTCCGCAATATTTCTGGCGTATTTAAACTTAAACGGGCTTCTGTGGTCCGTGCTGATTCTAGGTTGGAGGAGCGGATGACGTATCTCTATTTTTGCGCTGATAAAACCGACGGTATCTTCGACGCAGTTACACATACGAGAGAATATATCGTCGCTGGAAGAAATGCTAAGCGGCGCGTGTCCGCTCGTACTCCGTGTCTGCTTAAACGTTTCTCCCAGGAGAATAATTCTGGGAACTCATTCGATCACTGTGTACGTTTCTTATTATAATCTGACCCAACGTTAGACATCCATGCAGATCTTAGTAAACGGCGAATCCATTTGAATACACACTTGGAATTATTCTGAATACGATTAGAGATCATCGAAAGAGTCGGCGTCGATCGCCACGTAATCGCGGAGTCGGAAAAGAGACGGCAGTTTCTTAGACGCGTCGCGTCTGACAATGAAGCAAACCGTCTAACGCGTATAACTATGTGTGTACTTAGTGGAACGATGCAAGGCAAACCGGCTAATCTGGCCGCAAAAAAATCAATGATCGACCCTCTCCTGCGTTTCCGTCTGCATGTTCTACTCTCTGCTAGTGTTTACGCAATCTCCTGCGCCGAATCACCGCTGGCAAACAAATGCCCCACGTTTCTGTAATTCGGCGCAAATGCACGACACGGTGTAGCTAAGCGTGGCGGAAAAACAGCAGGAGAGGAAGAAGAGGAATCGAACGATCGCGTGCCCGTTAGAAAACGAAGCCTTCGGTATTGAGTGACGATCCGCGCTGGCTCGTCTTGCTTCCTGAAAAACGAGCCACTCTGGCGAACAGGTGGCTCGCGAAACATCAGGCGGGGCTGTCGTTTCTGCGCGTTCCGTCGATTTTTAGCTGAGGGGAGTGGATTTTTGTCGACGCTCAAATCTTTTAATTCTTTTCTTCTTTCAATTCGCTGGGCAAAATTCGACGTTGCGCAAGTTCCTTGGGAAATTTGCATAGGTAGTACTTGACTGTTGGCTGAACTTAGTTAGCTATGTATCAGCGTAGATTAGAATTTTTCAAGTTTCACAATATTTCACGGAATATTCTGGAAATTTACCGTTTCGGTGGCCTTCTTTGTCTTTAATTCAATTCGCACTATAGTTTTCAAAAGCCTTGAATAGAGCGAAGGATGCAGTTTAATTAGGCGACAGATGGGAGCTGTGGTATCTTTTAAAAGCCTGTCACTTTAAAATGGCCGATTTTCGAAAGACCGCGAAGGCAGCGAACTTGCGCGAACGAAAGTGTGCAGGTCCAATTATCGGACTGATTAGTTTCGCTGTATCGACGCGTCCTTGAAAAACGTACGACCAAACGAAGACGATAACGGTTTCGATGGAAGCACGCTGTTTAAAATCGAGTTTTTCCACAATAATGATCGTCGAGACGGTTACTGAGAAATCGACGTTGATATTCTGTTTCCGCTGATTATTAGGTAACTTTCGATCGATTCACGGAAAGCAATTGGACCAAGTTATGCAGAAAGCTGCCAGCCCTCAAGGATCTCAAATTCAATTTTAGTTTGAAGTTTTTAATTATTAAAGAAAAGCACCTACCTTTATTTCTATTGGGTATATTTTATTTCATGTTGTTGTTTTACAATATTTTTTAATATCATTTGAAATTTTCTGTAGCTTTTGTTTTTTTTAGGCCCAGAATGGAACTATGGCTTGGTAGTTTTAATAATTGTACTTGTAATGTAAGAGTTGTGAATTTCTTGCAAAATAAAGATCACAAAATTATTGGATCCCTACAGTGTTTAACTAATTTTTGTCATTTTCGGTAGGTTTCAGCATATCTTGGTCCAATTCAGAGTAGCTGTTACAAAGACACACTTGCTCGAGGTAAGGCGAAACAGTGATTTTGAATGGACCTACACTTCCTATTTGACTCCGTTATTGTCACCTCCTCGGCGTGGTCACTTCCTCTTTTGGTGCCTCCCAGAATCGAAGGGAAAGTTCCAGTTGTAATAGACGAGAACCAAGAATGTTAGTGATTTAGAGATCTAAAGATAGTCCGACGATTTTTGTCACTTTTACGTCGACGCAGGGTTTTGCATTATTTTTTATAAGTACTTCCATGTGGGATGTCTTCAGCTTTTCAATTTGACGCGAAATATGAGGGAAGGAGAGAGGTTCGTGATTTTGCCAACCCAATTACGAGCGATAAAAAGGTGGAACTAGTTTATTGTTGTTACGTACATACGCCGGTATGTATACCTATGTTTATATATAATGACCTCGCATATATAACCGTAACGCAAATATTGACGGTTGACTGTAACGCGGGCGCGCAGGTGATACACCGAGTTGCAATGAATTCGCGCGAGCGAATTCCCCTCTTCCCTGTCTACTTTGTCTAGTTTCCGATACAGACTATTTAGTTTATTAATCGAACGCCCCAATTAAAGAATTCAGTCGAACCCAAATTCCAGTGCACACAATGCGATGTGACGTTAAATGCCGCAAATGTAAATAAATCAATAAAGCTCCTAGACGAACTTCTGATCTTTGCGCATATATTTTCTAATTCACGAGAAAATCTGAGTCAATTCCAGCAATTTTCAAAGATGGAGAATTTTCTCTGTAGCGAGTAAAATGGCGTGACTGATGAAAGAATGCCCAAGGTGGCGATCAATTTTCGCGGCCAAGTGGAACAAACGAAATTAACGAGTTACGGCGCTGATAATGAATTTATGGTATTTTCCCCGGCGGTGTTCGCCTCAGGTCGTTCACGTGACTTTATTATTGGAGTTCCATTCCGTTCCATTGCCGCTCGACGCGATAAAAGATTGATTTATAACAGATCAAACAGATCGGCCGCGCGAATAAACGAATTATCCAATTAAGGGGACGGGGTAAGGCGCGGGTAATCGATACGCCTTATCTCGCCTTCGAGACGAATTAGAAATCGGCTAATCGTAGCGATAACTCGTTTAGAGCGCGCTTAAATCGCCGCCGCGAGTTCCGCTCGCATATTTATGCCTATTATGCAATTGCATCGCGGCGATAGAATTCGACGCGACCTCGAGTTTACATCGTCACCTTTTCTCCCATCGAGAATTTAGGATTTAGGAGATCGAAGAGGAAGCAATACACTTTGAAGAATATTTCCTCTAATCGAAAGCAACAGAGAATTCTATGTAACGTTTGACATCGCAGTGTTCTTTTGCTTATCGGTCAAAGATCTCGGGGCAGAGCAAACAGCGCGGACAGCAGAGCTATAAACGGTTTCGGGCGAAGGCGAGAGATTGCAGCGGAAAAAATGCATAATCTGCGAGAAGCGAGCCGATTATTCGACAAATGGGGCAACTGGGCTCTCTAGGCGAATCCAAGACCAGCATCTCCGATCGGAAAAGCGCTGCTCGCGATTACGTCGTTAATATTCGATCGAGTTACCTAACGATAGATAGACGCTCTCGGGAGAGAAACAAAAAAGAATATTGCGTTGTTCTCGGCGTACAATTGGAAACCGGCAGATCCGCGGTGGATCGAGCGCGAAAAGACCGATCAGCCGGAACCTCCAGCGCGTGCAGAGTGCAGACGAGCGAGGAATGTTAATCGACGTTAATGAGATGACACTTCGTTAACGCGCGATCTGTTGCATGGCTTTCGTTACGAGAAGAATGGAAAAAAAAGAGCAGAGATTGTGCCAACCGGTTTCTCGTGGATTGATCTCTGGATACTTCGTTTCTGGTGCATGGAAGGAGCAACCTACTTTCAAGATTCAAGAAGAAACAATACTCCTGCAGAATGGAGTGGAATCATATGATCCAGGGCTGCGGTCAATTCATCGGAGGCGCGGCGCGTGCATAGAGACACTGGAGACGTGGTAGTACCTAGTAAGTTGTGAATGGGTGGAGTACCGGGGAGCGTACCACATTTAGCGGTGAATGAAACGTGCGGCGTGGGAAAACGGTCTCGGCACCCCATCGGAAGATTTCTGTGCACAAGGGAAGTTAGGCAACCCAGCGATTCAGACAAATATGCAACTTTGCGTGTAAGTAGAGCAGTTTATACGTAAGATAAACCTATTTTTTATTTGTGGCATAGTGCGGATTTTGGGGGTGAAATCACCCCTTGAGAAAAATTCAGAATTTTCTTTTTTCGTGGAATATCTTCACCCAAAGTTGCATATTTTTCTGAATTTCCGGGTTGCCTAACTTCCCTTATTAGAGAAAGAGAATATATTGGGGATCCTGAAATTGAAGATACCGATGTCGAGGACCCGAAGAAAATGAATGGCGATCGAACGACGGCGACTTAAAGAATCCTCCTGATCGATGGGGTGAGAAGCCTAGCTACCGTCTGCGCGTCGACAGGAGACGGAGAGGAAGAAAAAGGCACGTGGAGGATGCAATTTACCGGTTTTGTTTCTCCTCTGCGTCTGCCAATAACTGTTACACGCCAGGGAGATGTTTTTTGCCTAGTCTTTCAGAGGCTCGCGGCGCACAGCGATTGAGGAGCGCTATACGCTTCATTCGGCCGTCCCGAATTGCTATTCGCACAGAAAAACTCCGCGCGCATTGGTGGCATTTTTTCGGGGCCAGCTGACTGCAACAAACGGCTCAACCTTCGATCAGTTTAATGAATCGATCGAGAGGGAGTGGATAATTAGAGGAGCCTCTTGCAACGTCTGTTTTCGCAAATAGAAAAGACGAACAGTCAAAACGATTAAGCGTCGGGGAAAAATGGCAAGCTGCCGCGGAATTTCGCGCGGAGCATTTCGAAAGTGACGCTGCTGTCCACTCTCGAGGACGCATTGTCTTCGGGTTCGATATATACCACCGTCTGAAGATCGCCCACCAGTTGGCAGACGCAGGAGCAATTTCGCCGTTGCAAAATCACGGTTCGAGGCGAGGGTGGTGGCGAAGATCGTGGTTGTTAGTCAGCCGGGCCACGATCTTCCTCGAGCTTTGTTCGGATAGATTTCGAAATCCCGAGGAAACGTCGCGATCCCGTAATACACCGCAACGCGAGAAACCTTGCCGATACGATCAGCTCGCAAACATTGGCGCGTCGAAGAAATTCCTCGGAGCTAAGTTCCTCCTCGATCTAACTTATCCACTGACACATTTCCCTATCTCCAGAAAATCCTCGTTTCGTCGTGAGTGCCAAGAATCACGGCAGCGGACGATAGTTCGCGAGGCTTAGGTGTTCCATCGGCCGCGAGCAAACACGCGGATCCACCGATAAGATAGATAGGTAACCGAACGGTGGAAAACCACCTGCTCGCGGTTAGAGCCTTTTCCTCTTTGGCTCGATAACTCGATTCGCCTGGTGAATTGACGCGGCCGCGAGTACGCCAAGTGATTCATGTCGACTGCTTGAAAATACGCGTGGAAATAGGCGCGGCGCGGCACGCTCGCGACGGAGTCGCGAATGCTCGATCAGCTGACGATCGGCTGGCGCGGAGGAAAGTGTAAGAACGGCCACGAAAATGCACGCGTGAAAGTGGAGGAGCACGTGGTCACGGCCGGCGCGGACGTATGGATCGCTCCGCAAGCCAACTATTCGCGGCCAGCTCCGCGCACTGGCCCAGAATAAACACGAAAATAGGCTTGCAACCCTTGCCTCGCGTCGCTTTTTGCCGCTTTGATCGCTACGCCGTCGGCCTGGCCACGTCGAATCGATCGCTGCAAACGATCTCGACATGTACCACTTGATATTCGGAGGATCCGAGGGAATTATTGGGATTGTCTAGTCGACCCGAGTCTGTCAACATTCCAAGACAATGCTGGAAGCCTACCATACCATTCCATGTCCTCTGAAATATATTATTAGGTCGAGAGGAAACGTTTGGAGCAACAGAGCTGACGCTGATCGTTACGATTTTCTATTCGAACGCGAGACTGAATAACGAGGAATTACATCCTGTTGGACTACTCTGTATCTTATCGAAAATGATATTCGATGTGAAATAGTGAGCCTGGTTATCTGTAAAATTGAGTAACGAAGAAATGGCTAACAAGCGTCTGCCGCCCTTTCCGCCAAGTATCGTCAGATATTTTAATTGAAAAGAGTTGAGGCAATTTTAGAATTGTTTTAAAGTTTAGCAAGCCTCTGTGTTTAAAGATCGCCCTTCACTTTCGGTGTCAGGCAAAAACTAAAAAGTTACAGGCTAACATTTTGCCATGTTTCTCAAATTCTTGCGCCCTAGGCTTCAGCCTTCTTAGCCTCTATACCTACGATTCCGCCCCTGCCTGTATATGTTATTGGTTCATGCTGGAACCCTACAGTCTCTTGCATCGTGTCCTCCCGTATCAAATATCCAACGAAAAGAAGATGGTAAGAGAAAAGAGGACTCACCAAAGTGTTCTGATACCCCAGGCCATAGTCCTGGCTGTTCTCGCTGCTGGACGCTGCCATGCTGAATACTCGGTTCGTCGCAGACGGTGCAGAATTTATGGAAAATTCGCTGGCCGGGGAACCGGGGAGGCCAAAGTATGCCGAAATGTGTCGGAGTGTTTGGAAGTATGTCGCGGGGTAGAGACAGAGAGAGAAAGAGGAAAGTTACTTCCCTCGCTCGATGATTATCGATGGTTAAACGAGACGGCTGTTTCTTCCTCTTCCTCTCCTGTCCCGGGATCTTATCGGCGACGATCCCCGGCTAGGACGCATCTATCGTCCCCCACGGTCGGCGAAGATCGCTTCTTCTCTCCTCTCTGTCCCGACACTCTCCGCCCGCCAGCTGGAGAGCACGCGAGGGGATCTTCTTGCACATGCACGAAACCAAACGACAGCCACGCTCGACTCTGTACTCCGGCTCGTTTCCCAATATTCATAAAGCACAGATAAGGAGTTTACGGTAGGCGCGCGTGGGAAGACCAGCCAAGCAAACGATCGCATCGACGGGGAGATTCGCACGCGTTTCGTCACCGAACCAACCGATCGGCACGCCTCGCGGAAAAGCTATCCGCGCTCCCTCCCCGTTACTGCTACCCGGCGATCGTCCTCTGTTCCCCCGCGAGAGCACGCTTATCAACAGTGTGCTCCTTCGCGAGTCCTTCGAGAAGGCCGGTGATGAACTAACGTCGGCCGACCGACTGTATGTCGGGCGAACGCAACGAAAAGGAAAACAAACCCCACCACCGAGGCCCGCTCGAAAATTGTCCCACCGAACGCTGCCTCGTGCCACTTTCCCGGGAAATCACGCAAACCGTGCTCCCTCGTAAACACAATCCCCTCCCGCGATACGAGATCGAGCCAAACAAACACGACCCTCGACCGATCGAACCCCACCGAAGGTGATAGAAGGGGGCACGGGTCGAGACGACACAAGAAATCGCGCACGGTGCGTCGATCGATTTCACGATCGTTCCGAAAACATTCACTTGTTCTTTCACAGTAAACGATCGGATACAGAGTGGCGATCGTTGGACGGCGGAATGGTGGCGGAGGGTACAGCGGTCGAGACACTTCTGTGGGCGACTTCGTGGGCCCCCTTAGTTAGATAGTCTGACATGCGATATCGGCGACACGAGACGCGCTTCAACGAGCGACTGTCCGGTTGGACGGTCGTCAGCCGACTGATAGGTGTATCGAACGAAGCGGCAGAGATTTCTGCCTCGGTTTACAGGAAAATCGGGATCCTGGCCCACGTGACTCGGGCGTACGTTTTCGTAGCGCGCGAAACCGTGACGTAAATCGACAAGATCGTAAAACGATTTCGTTCGGCGATAAACATCGGGGCCAGATAATTGGTAATCTCTGCTGTGTTCGACGAGCCAGACAGTCGTGGTGTTGCGCGCCGATTTCGCGGCAAATCCTTGGGGCGTTTGTCTCCTCTTCGCGCGCGATGGATGTTTTCGACTGTCTTTCACGCGGAGGATTTCACACCTAGCGATAAGTGAAATTCGTTAAGGTTCTGGTTTCCGAGGGACTTTGTTACTCCATTTCGGAAGATTGCGGGGGCATACTGTATCTTATTGTCATACGCTTTTGTACTTTGGAGTTTGGAAGACTGAGGAAAGATCGGTTAAAGGAACAAAGCTGAAAGAACCTGGCAAAGTTACGTGCATATACTGTGAAGTATTCAATATAAAGGAGCAGAGAACTCACAGCCACTAGATGCTACTTAACAGAAATGTGTACCTGCTTCATTGAAATCTGTGCGCGCAACACTTGGCGCGATAATTATTCTGCCGCACCGATTTCCGCCGATGCACGCTCGATTACGAATTGCAAACGTAATTATGTAATTTACGTTCGCCCAGAATTGATTAACGACTCGCGGCCGTTGATTCGTTAAATATTTTCTGGGATCGCGGAAATCGTCGTTCATCGCAAGGATTAACGTAACGGAAGCGTAAGTCAGGCACCGATTACTCGTTTATTGTTTCGTGGAAACTCTTCGCGCTCGTATAGGCATACACACACACAGATTATCGTCTCTCAGAGTCGATAAAACTCGGCTAAGAACAGCATGGATGACACGTAATCATTCGTATCACTTGCTCGTCCCGTTAAAACGTCCTTCGATCGCGACCTTGACCATCGACAGCTCGCGCGCTACCTCTCTCTTCGCTTCTAGCCTTTCAACGTACCATGCTCAGGGACCGCTCGAACGGAAGAGTCGGGCCACTAATTGGCTATCGAGCCACGCACTAATTTCGTATCGGTCGTGACATTTCGGCTGGCCCCCGCGATCGAGCTCCTTGGGTCGCGAAGAAATCGCGCGGCGATTTGCGCACTGTCCGGCCACGCTCGCGCATCTTTGCGACAGAGACGTGTAAACACGGTTCGTTTCGATCGCTGCTCGTCACGAATGACGTACGGGCGACGGTCTTCGAGGGGAGGACGATTAGATCGATCAGCGAACTTTCTACGGCGCCGAATGGGTGCCAATCGAACGGTTTTAAGGAATCGAGGTTTCACCGAATTCGACGATCCACAGTGTGTGTCACTTCGCGCCGAGGAGCATGACGGTATTCGCGTAAGAGCGTCGGTGTATGAATATTTATGGCCACGAACGTTCTAGGCGAGGTAATCGAAATGGACTTCGGAACTCAACAAAAGCATTCGTACTTTTTGATCGTGACACTTCGGATAGAACTGCCTTGTGCCGGTGCACAGGTTGCACTCCAATTACGAGGAGGGATAGAGTCGAGTTAGACGGTGTTTTAAGGAATACACAGACGAACAGAATTAAATTCCAAGGGTTTTTGTACTCCAACTTTTATTAAGCCGGGGAACGAAGCCAATGGAGCTCTGGCGTCGGGTGTTTAATCGGGGAAAGAAGAATTCGTACGTGAGAATCGAATATCGTGCTGGATAATGGTTCGTGGAGGAGCGACGAGGCTGAAGAGGAGCCTGAATCACTTGAAAGCCGGTGGGAAAAGTATAAACGTTATATTATATATTATATATCATCCATAAATGTACAATAAGCATCGAGATAAACGTCGTGAAAATTGTATATTGTCCGTTTGTAGTTTTACAAAAAGGCCACCCGTATTAATACTGCAGTTAGTTTAACAGTTGTGCGCTCGAATACGATTAAGTCTCAAAAATATGTGTTTGCTATCGATATCGCGATTCTGCCTGGACAAGACTGCAGCGACGATTGACAATCGCGTTTTAACATTTTTATGCCGGAAACACTTACGTCGTCGAAGGATCCCCTCGCTCTAAGACACAGAATTAACAACCCAACCATTGCATTCCCCTCGATACAACGCTACCAGTTATTGATTGTCAGCGGGCTTATCGGAGCTCGACGACTCGGGTAGGAGCGAAGCTATCGCAAAAAAAAATATGTACGTTTCAGCGTATAATTCGATCTACGTCTACAACTGCTTATTTACGTCACTCACCGATGACGATGATCAGGATGATCACGCAGATGATGCCGATGATGATCATCATCTTCAGGTTCTTCCACCAGTACTTCCTTTTCAACTTGCCCGCCTGCTGTTCGAACTGCGTCGCACCCTGCTGTAACGCGTCCGCACGGTTCTCCAGTTCGGACAGCTTTTGGTCTCGCTCCAACACCTTCTCCACGTTTACTTTCATTATCCCCACGACCTCGTCGACAGTCGCCTGCGTTTGCTGCAGCTTTTTGTTGGACGCTGTCTGCTGCGGGGTCTGATTGCCCGTATCTCCGTCTTTGGAATTACCGCTACCTTCCATGTTCCTGCGAGCATAGAAACGACGTGAAATCAGTAGACATCTTGAGTGAGGCAACACTTGCGGTAAACCATGACTATATACGTATATACTGGCATTATTGTACACACCCATAACCTAAAAATTTACGAAAAGCTTACGCGGGCGCGATTAAACGAGTCAACCGCGATGTGAAATCGTGGCAAAGCTCGTAGCACGCGGAAAATACGATACGAATATCCAATTGTTAATAACAGGAAGGAAATGCAACACGGTGCCCGAAAATATGTAATACTTTTGGTTACCGCGGCACGATAATGGCCCGTCGCAAATGTTCGTTTGCTGTACCGACGGTTTTGCCAGAGGAGATTATTGTTCTACTCACTTTGGAGTAAAAGATGCGCAGAAGATTAAAAAAGGAATGGAAATTATGTATAAATAATGACAGGTATCTTCCGCTTTCCTTCGATGACGAACACACTTTAACAACAGTGTCTCACACAAGATAAAGATGGCGATACCCGTGACGTCATGTTTATTGCGAATAATTTTTAAGAAACGTGTTAACGAGAGCCGAGGATTCCGTCTAATCTAATCTCCGATACGGGAATCATTGGATTCGAGATATAAACATCTGTCTACAATGCTTATTGCGACGCAAATTATTAATACGAGAAACCGCGCTTCGAAACTTTCAAATAGCACAGGTGCTGCCATCTTGGGGCTCTGAAATTAATCTTAAGCATGCACGTTCTTTGCTGGATGAAATTGTCATTGAAATTAATTCATAGGTACGCGAATTAACTGCGTAATGTATAGTTGAGGATGAAATTATTATTGACGAAGGCACTTTAAGTATCGCTTCATGCCAACTATTTGATACAACTAATTTCCACGTGGTCCTCTACACTTTCATTAAGAGTCCCATACCTTCACCAATGTTATAAAACCCACATACTTGGGGGATGAAAAATTCTTGAAATCAAGCATTACTTCGTCACCCAATTACACGTTAGAAATTAAAAGACGAATTGTAAACAGAAGACGCTTCTAGCCAACAGTAGAATCTACCCGTAATGGTCAGACAGCGGACGCAGAGTCTTCCAAGCGACCCGTCCATCGGATCTCGAAATACTCGATAAAATCCCCGTGAAATTCGAGCTAAAAATTTCGCAATAAGAACTCACCGAACGGAGCAGCCATTCTACGCTCGTCTCCACCGAGTTTCCACAACATTTCCGCGACTAAGAGCGAAGTTCACCTCGACACCCTGGTCCCACGGCAAAAATCGCAACAGGGACATAAATAAAACATCTTGCGGATGCTCGTGCGCGTACTCTGATCGCGTCGCCAGGACCGTGCAACTCAGCTGACACAGCCGAAGAAAGGACAAAAATTCATAAACCTTCGTACCCTAACTCACATTCCAATGAAAACGATCTATCCGATCTAACTACCATCTACGCCCAGTTTGCTGCTATTTGGAAGCTGGGTAACAGTAGCGGGAGCGGGGAACTCGATGGAAAGACAGAAATCGGCGCGGTCGTTGGCCTATTTCCGTGGAAGCAGGCGCAGGGTGCTCGGTGGCGACGGCAGCAGCCCTGACGACCACCTTCAGGGTGTGTTTGCGCATGAGGGTTGCGGCTTGCTGCCGTTTATTGACTGAGGACTCGCGTTCATGCGCACGACTCGCCCCGCGGAACGGTGGGTCGAACGTGTTGCTTCGATACATCGATTCTCGCCGTCCCGTTTCTGGCACGAAAATTCTCCGCGTAGCGAAATTTCTCGCTGTAAACTCTGTATTTAAAAAGATTCGGCGTGGTTCTCTGTCTATTGGAGCCTCCTCGTCGGCCGGGGATCGCGGGGCACGTGGAAATCTCGGATCCCGGTGGAGCGATTCAAAAGGTTCGAGGGCCGTCGAGATATCGCTGGAGCGGCGGTGTTATCGCGGCGGTGCCGCTGGAAATTTTATCAATACCACGGCCGTCTAGTCGCTGACAGTCGCTCGTGAAAAGTACGCGGTCGTCTGACGGGGTTGCCAGGCCAGCGGATAGCTCTAGTCGAGGAAACCAAAAGCGACCTAGGAACAGAATGTGAGTACATCCACGAAATCCATCGCCACCGAGAATTCGTAACCGCGACAGCCCCTGTGAACTGGTGACTCCCTGTGGACGAATCTATACCGCGTCGCCCCCCTGCGAATCCCTAACGTTCACCCTGTCCACGAATGCCCCGTCAGGACGGTTCGAGCCGCTGGACACTTTGGACATACTCGAGTCGCTAGATCGTTCAACGATCGCGATGTAAGTCTTCGCTCGTGGACGTTTCCCTCGCGTTCCTCTTTTGACTCGGCGTCGAAACGGAAATGGGTGTTCGTGCTGAATGTGTGTCAGTGGGAAGGGAATCGGAATTTCGGGCGATGTCGACGCCGAGGGCTTAGAGAACGGGCGAGCAAGTGAATATTGCGATGTGAGTTTAGAAGTCCTCGGACGGGTCTTTTGTGCGATCTTGCTTGATAGAAATACGATACGAGCAGTAACGTTGTGAAACAGGGAAGATAGATGAGTCATGGCAGGCGGTTAACGCTTCAACGGAATTAGAAAGTACGCTGCTGGGTAATTCCAGTGGTCCGAAGCATAGAATATCAGTTAGGAACTCGTGAAACGAAGCTTTGACTGTATCTTACTGTCTCGATTCAATATTTCTTAGAGCCTCCGCGAGTCATCGGTCTGACGGAGGGATCGCGCTCCGCAACACGGATTTCAAGACGCAATTTCCTAAGCGTTTGTCGCCAATCGATTTCCTCGCACGGGCTGTCCACGGCACACGCCAGAATTCCCAATAAAGTGCAGCAGAGCTTGAAGCCAACCGTGGCGATTCCTTTCGACGGCGAAATTGCGGTCATTGAATTCTGGGACCTCGGCGTGCCCCCCTTGCACGATCGAACGGTGTGCAATGCGAGGGTGGAAGAAATAGTTCTCTATAGTTCTCAAAATCTCGTAATCTTCGCTACTTCCCTTTCGATTATTACTATAATTTTATAGAAGACTTAGAATTTACGTCGTCGAAGATAGAAGACCGACTGGGAATTATAAAATATATTCTTTCGCTTCTAATTAAATTTCAATATCTCTCGGATCGATCCTCCTCTATTTTCCAATTTCTCCAAGCGTAACGGCAAATGCTCGACACGACGAATTTAAATGCGAAAGATAGTCGGTGCGGTAGAGCAAATGGATATTTATTTGACCAGGGTGGCAGCATCGTTAACATATTTCTCGAGCCGTAGATTCGCGAGCTTTAATTACGGGCACACACGTACGGGCGGCAATCAATCGCGAAACACGCCGGGCTATACGTTCTACTCGCTGTTTCTATATTTAGATAATCAATGACGAGCAACACATTTGCTGCAATGTTCTATGGCTTTCGCGATGAAACGAAAAGTAACGCTTTCCGGCGCGTATCTGCTGCCCAGCAAGTAGAGCCACCCCTGGCGAAGTCAGGCAAACCTGAGGGGCCACTTGAACGGTGGCTGAGGATATAGTATTACTTGTCCCTAACCAACGACACTCTATCTTTTTCAACCCTGCTTCAATGAAATTCAAATGGAACGCTGTAAAACTTTTGAAATAATAGCAAGTTTATTTTTGTCCGATGTCAGATAATTTTCAAGTACTATTTAAAAAGCAGGTTGAGTTGGAATATTCTTTCCGAACGACAAATAGTAGACGGACTACTTCGTTACCAAGTCCGATCTACTAGAATTCAAATACAGTCCAGATGCATGGTCAGTGCATAATCAGTATTCATTGACCGCTGTAAGTAGTTTCTTCCCGCGAGAGTCAGACAACCTCGCATCACGTTCTGCAGTGAAATAACCGCACTTTCTGACGCAACTCTTTATTCTTTGAACAAGATGCTTGGAAAGCTGTCGCTCGTTAACATCGTACAATCTTCCGTGGCTCTAAAATTAGAACGCGAGTCTGAACATTTTTAAAGGGAAGCTGACTTTTTTAAACGCCAACGAAAGTTTGTTCGTGCGTAGGTCGTACATTGTAGACGTCCCTGAAATACCGAAGCATAGTTCGAGGGTTGAAAATGTTCCTCAGGATCGATGCTGGTAAAACGAAGTTTCGCTCTGGGATCCCATTTGTCTAAGAGTGATTCTATCGAGTCGTTGGAATTATTTTTGTCTTACGCAATTCTTCGATGAGAAACAGAGACCGGAAAGAACGAAACAGAACGCATTAGAGGAACCTTTTCTCTGCCCGACTAGAAAGTAATTCAATAACGACGATAACTGGCGGGCCAGTCTCTCGATCGATATATTAATTCGATTATATAAGCCGCTTGGACGCGTAAAGGCTCGAAACCAGGTGAACTCTTCTATGGCTGAACAAAAAATTCCCCCTCGTACGTGGTGAGAATCTTCCACGAGGAATAATCGGTTCAGCGCATATACCTACAGTCCGTTTAAAACGCTTTTAAACGACTGCGGGGGTAATTGTATAAGTACGAGTCGCAGGAAGCGTGCATACTTGAAATTATTCTCGCTCGCTGGAATTGTAGTCGGATGGGGGGTTCGATCGGTTGTTGCCATTCGGTGGATCGATCGGTAGCCAAAAATAAAGCCCTCCCCGACCGCTTTTTAATCCGCCATTGCGGCTGATAGTGATTCAGAAATAGTGATTCGCCTCTCGAGCACGCACCAGGAATCGAAACGACCTGAATCGACGTCAACGCAGTGGCTGCACTTTAATCGATCCTATCGATTCCACTTTTTCATCGGTGTATTCTTATACTTGAAAGGCGGAGGGGGGGGGGGGTGTAAATGAGAGAATGGTCGATAAGTTTGTGGTGAAGATGTGACGTGGGTTATCTAGAAACTTGTGTTATAGAAAATTCTATTAATTATTATTATTATTATTATTATTGTCCATGGGAAAAATAAGAGAATCCCATGGGCGTCTGGAGAGGGGAAGGGGCGGGGCAAAAGGTTACCCCCTCACCCCTGTCTTCTGGGAAAAAAAATCGCTTATTTTTAAAAACTAGTCTTGACTAAGTTTATACTAAGAAGGTGAATATTTTTAAATTTCGCTTTTAAATTTTTAATGAAATTTGCATTAAAAAATGGGTTCAAAAAAGCAAGTGGGCTATGATCCGATTCGTCGATGTCATCGTCAGGGTTATTTTTTCATTACCTACTATATATTTCTTTATATACCGCAAAGTTGCTCCCCGCCACCAGGAAAAGAGTCTACAGACGCCCTTGGGGAGTCCATCATGCTGCTGTAGGTATAGTTTTCCTTTTCAACCTCCAATTTCTTTTGTTCAGAATATTTTGGAATAAGCACTGCGACTTATCTTCCAATTCGCGTATCGTATTGAAGGTTCCAAAGTACTGGGTGTCATAACGGGCAACGAAGTACTTCGAGCAGGTGGCATTTCCAGTGGCACAGAATGAACAAGTTGCTCAGATTTGCAAGTAAACGAGGATAGTAGGGACGGCGTGTGGGTTGAAACCGTGGAGTAGAGCCGTGGACATCGGTGATTTAATGGGAATGCAACTGAAAGTTAGGCACAATATTGAAACATGAACGCGGGCGACGCCAACGCAGGACTTCCATGATAATTAAACTAACATCGCGGTTGTTCCAGGAAAGGTCTTTCCCTGGGCGAAAGGTCAGACGTATTTACGTGTGAAATGCCTTCTGGCCAGGCTGAATGAAATGCCAGCCGAGCTGGCGGTAACCTTTCGACTTCCTTCCAAGGAAATCAGACACGAACTTGTTATTAAAAAGCATAAGAACAGAGACTTCTCTCCTAGTTGAATTTTAACGATATTAATACTTGATATCGAGGTACGATACTTTATTCATCTCGAAACAAGTTGCCAAGTACCTAGGATCTACCTAGGAAGACATTGGCAAAGGATAGCCGGCCCTTCGCCGACTGCTTGACGCTAAACTGTCTCTCCGAACTCGCTTCTCCATTCTCAGTTCTTCGCATTCAGAACGACTCGCCAGTTGAAGAGCACTAGCAGCGTCTTACGCCGTTTAGGCTGCACAATATCGAGCACCGGGGGAAGACAATACGCATTTCCGTGGCCGAACGCGCAGCTTTCAGAACCGTGTCACGAACTTTGCCCTTTCGCGACCGTTCCCGCCCTCGCGTTCGATGGGGGACGTTCATCCACCATAGGACGAGCGTAGAGCTCGTAACTCTCGCGAATATTCCGTGGAAAACCTTCACTGTACGTGAAACGCACGATTGGATTTAGCGACACGGGAAAGATAAGGCTGCTCTAATTTCTGCGCTCGAGTGAGTGAATACTTTATCACGCAGCCTCTCGCGTTCTCCCACAGCGAATAAAGGAATGAAATTTGTCGGCTGGAGTACTCCGCGCGAGGAAAGGGCTGAATAAAAGGGTCGAGTGGGTCTTGGAGATGGGAGAAGGAAGAAATGCAGGTGATCGGATTAGTCAGCTGAAAGTGGATGCGCATTCGGTCGGCGCTTATGCAAATCATTGCGCGAAAAAAGCTCGTTCGCTCGTTTTAACTCCGTCTGCTTTTAATCTCCTAACACTCTCTGTTCAACGTTCAATTCCCCTTTTCAAAAGAGGTATCAGGATATCTTCGGGTTGGCAAGTTTATTATCCTTTGAATTGAGAGCTCCGTGTTCTTTCTTGTGAAACTCTGATAAGGGTACTTGGATCTTGTTTAAGAGTTCGAATGATGAGAATACGATCGTTTGCTTGCAGGGCCACCGAGGGCGGTCTACCAGCGGATGCTACTGCGGGTGCAGGTGCAGGCACCGATGGAATCGTCGGGGGTCCCAGGACGCCTCAGCAGATCGCCTCGCAGAAGCGGCTGCAGGCGACGCAAGCGCAGGTCGACGAGGTCGTCGACATCATGAAGACGAACGTCGAGAAGGTCCTGGAGCGTGATCAGAAGCTCTCTGAACTCGATGATCGAGCAGGTGAGTTGGAGGGAACTATTTCTCTACAGTGTGAATATCGACTGACGCAAAGTCGATAAGAATGTCCGCTTTCATCGTCGAGTGTAAAGAAGAAAAGTTTATGCATCTAGCTCCCTTTAGCACAGCCGTTTCTCCTTTTAACGTCCTCGAGGAAATTACAGAGTACAGTTCCTTCGCTAGACTGTTGACTTTAAGCGGTCTTGCCGGAATAAACATAATTTTTCGGGAATTAAAAAAGAAACAAGTATTACACGTATCATTTTGCACGTTTGCGGGCGCACAAAGAGACGAATTAACACCGAAGAACGGACGCTTCGCCACATTTGCTCGAAGGATATTCCATCCATTCGTTCTAGAGCAGGCTGCATTAAAGCGCTTGGACCCTGCGCGTCCGACTGCACACCGATATCGATTACGTACTTACTGTGACGCTCTCGAATCGATGCAGCGTTGCGAGCCTGACCACCGTCGATCCTTTCCCCTTGCACTGCCGGCCCTATCGCGATTTCTACTACTGCCCTCCAAACAACAGATCGGAATGTTATCTAGAACTCTAGGATGCGACTTACAGTTCCCGTGGCTTTTCGAAACTTTTCGAAGCTCCTCTTCTTTCTATTCAAGAACCTCCTTGAAATTGCAGAATCTGTCGAGCGTTTCTAGGCTGATTTGGGCATTTCTTTTTCCAGACGCGCTCCAGCAAGGAGCCTCACAGTTTGAGCAACAGGCAGGAAAGCTGAAGAGGAAGTTCTGGCTACAAAATCTGAAGGTGAGAGAGTCCTCGCCGGGCTTCGTCCACTCGCCCCGCGTTGCTCGACTTCGTGGTACTAAGAAACTTGTGCTCGACTCTGTTTACAGATGATGATCATCATGGGCGTCATCGGACTCATCGTATTGGCCATTATTATTGGTAAGTAGCCAGACGCATAGGCGCACTTTCAGAAAGCTAATGACACCGCCATTTTGACTGTCTAAATGTTCTGTGTCATATGGTCAGTGTATCTCGCCAGAATTTCGAACGACTGATTCGCAATTGCCAGTCCCATTGTGTTCTTAAAACTCACTAGAAATCCAGAACGAATATACCTGACGAATAATACTTTTCGACGATGAAAGAACTACGGTGTTCTCCACCTAGCCTCGAGTTAAACCGGATAGAATCGGTCGTTCCCGGCTACTGTCCCTGTCAGTCTACATTCCGTGCTGAGAAGAGGTCTTCGTGACCAAGAAATTCTGTTTGCACGAGGCCAAAAGGGACGCCGATGGCCCGCGGGGGAGTGATCGCCGATGTGCTTGCACGGTATTCGAGCAATTCGTTCGGCGTTTCTTAGAAATTCCTCATGCGTGACCGATTAAACTCTCGGCCCGCAAAAGCGTCGCCGTGCTTCGGTCCAGTCGCGGCTCGGTGCGATTCGAGGCGACGAGAGGCCGCAGAGAAGTATCGCCAGGCTCGAACCGCTATACGGAAAGTCGCGTACAGTTCCATGGTCCTTTCGAATCGTAGAGATCCCTTGCGAGAACAGTCTCTACGCTAACTCGCGACAGAGACCCGATCGTGATTGTTTTTATTACAAAACGCGCCGCGTAATTTCCCACCCAGTTCGCCATTTAACGTGTGAGCTCTATGTGTTTCTCTTTTCTCGTCTAGCGAACTTTATGTAGACGCGCTGGTTGGTGGAAGAGATTTGTGTGTGAGTGAGTCTGAAGGTAGAAAGCAACAAATCTGCGTCGTTGCGTATTAACTGTGTTGTCTCTCTCTCTCTCTCTCTCTCTCTCTCTCTCTCTCTCTCTCTCTCTCTCTCTCTTTCTCTCTGTCTATCTATCTCTCTATCTATGTTTCTGTTTCTACTTTCTCTTCCCCGTTTGTACTTCTCCCCGTGCCTTTTTCTATACGTAGGACGTACGCGTGTACCGAGTACCCGTGTAACGGATACATGTATACCTCCATTCTCGTTGTTCTGTACCACAAGACTCCCCGTGCGTCCTCGACCCTTCAGAATTCCTCCGATTTTGAAGGGGTATTCCAGGTGCTCGTGGTTTCATGAGGACCTTCACGGCGATACTGTTCCCCAGCACGATGAGCGTTGAACTGTTCGCGTTCGATTCTTCGTTGCTCCAAGAATAAATTACACTCTTGATTGCGCAAGTCCACTGTTGATTGTCGTTCGTGGAGAAAGGGGAGGGTGAATGCTTCTCCGCGAAGGATCCTTATGGAATCGACGCTCACAGTCGATGTTACCATACACACGTTGTCTGCCTGTAATAGGTACTTGCTGGTGTATCTGTCGCTATCTGTATATCCCCGCCCCGTTCGACCCTCCCCCAGAAACCGCCCCAGCCCCGTCCTTCGAAGGCTCGTTGTATATTCATGAATCGCCGATTTAATTGGCGCGAGCTTGAATTAAGAGTCGCGCGCGCGTGGCGGCGGGAAAGCGCGGTGCTTCATGAATCCTCGACAGCCTCCGGCCCCGAGCAACACGATCCAGACAGCGACGCCACGAACGTGAACGTGTCGAGAGGCTTTGCTGCGAGGAGACGTGTAAATGCCGCGAGCGCGGCAGAGAAATCGGCTTTTAAAGGTGCGAGGAGAATGTTTGTACGTTCGAAGGGAGGAAGACACTTTTACGAAGAAAGAAGAATTTTCGTAGATCATGGAGATTAGTGTAGGAGACTTCCTTGGTAAATTCGTGGATAAGTGATCGTTTCTCCGTTGAGATAACGGCGTTTAAACCACTCGTGCAAAGCCTCCGCAGTGTCATTCCCTCTGACTCCGTTGCGACGGGAGTTTGTGCGATTTGAAAACAAAAAGAAGCGATAGTAGAATGTAGAAGAGGTGCAAAAGATTCTCCAAGAGGGACGCGGTGTTTCTTTGGAAAGTTTCGAGCGGATGAACCGGCTCGGAGGCGCGACACGACGGATACGTTTTCGAAATGTACACAACCACTCACCCCGCATCAGTAATCACTGTTATGTGTCTGTCTGTAATTTTTTGGTGGTACTACCCCCTGTCTATCCCTTTCCGAAGTTAGTCCCAGCCAGTGATTTTCAATTTTTTGGTGGTCGCGGGAGCGATAGACGCGCGAGAGGAGCGCGCACGTGAAAAGAATAGAGAATATAAGCACGAACGAGCAGAAAGAGTGACGGAGCAAAAAGATAAGAATGAAAGATAACGTTCACACCACCGAGAAATGAAAACACGAATGGACAACACCAAAACATCAACAACAGCTACAAGCACTATATCGCTCCTCCTATGAACAACAGTAAGAACAACAGCTACAACATCATCAACAACAGTAACAATAATATATATAAAAGGTTTCTTTAAAAAAAAAAACAGAAAAGAAAAGCTTTTGTTTAACACCCACTCTTCACTTCGGTACGGTAAGCTACAACTTTTACTGCTGCACTTGGTACCACATCTTTTTCAACTTTTCTCTATACCTCTTCTTCGTCTGCGTCATTCAAGCTCGAGGATTTCTCTCCCTTCACGGTACACAGGTTCCAATTTTCATTCTCTACCGTTCACATCTGCGCGCAGAATTGATCCACGCGGTATGCAACGAAAATTGAGGACCTTGCAGCGAGAGAGCTGCAGCGCCATATTTATCAACTTGGAGTTAATTAGAAAAAAGTGTTTATAAAATTATGGCTCCGACTTAAAATTAAAAAGAGGACACTATAATAATAAGTAGTAGTTACTGAATTGGTAACTTTTTATTTCCATTTTTGGCAAATTTTTCAAATCTGGAGCATTCGTATTGCGCGAAACAGTAATGTGTGCAAATTCGAAATTTGCAATAAATCGATGTAGTAATTTTTTTTCACAAATATCACACGTCGTAACTCAAAAACTCTAAAAAATGGAGCGGCACCCCTCTTGCTGCAAGGTCCTCGTTATTACTTTTCCTCTTCTTTTTATTTTTTGCTTTCGCTTTGAAAATGAGAGGCAAGCCGAAAGGACCGGATCGATTTCTGCGCGTAGCACGGCTCCAAACTTTTGCATCTTCGATAACAGCATGGGAACTTCTCTTCTTTCTACCCCCCTTGGTTCTATATCCACCCCCTCCCCCCTCAAACCCTTCCTCGAACTCGAACACCGTTTCAGAGTATACAATTACATGACATGATAAATGATATTTCATACATCGGAGCGACTGTGCTTGCCGACGAAAACAAAATATTTCTGGGACGATCTTCAACGCCGCCGCATGCATTGCTTGCAGAACGATTACGGTGCATGGCACGTTTTCTGTTTCACGTTGGATAGATGGGTTTCGTGTGATCGATAGACGTAGGGTCGCATGGCTTGAATAATTTCCATGGACGCGGTTACGTCGGGGCGTTCGGCAACAGCCCCGCGAAAATCGAAGAACGTTTAGCGGGGAAAGGCCCGAATCGGTGAACGAAATCTCCAAGGATATACTCGTTCTTTACATTGAGGGAACAGTGTAGAGAATGACGACTCTTTGTGAAGCGGCACGTGTTTGCTGTACGTTGCATGCGACTTGGTTCAAATAGAATAGAATTGATTAGAAGTATAAGTGTGGCTATGTACATAGTCGATTAAATTCGATCCCTGTGGACGAAGGTATCGACTCGATCGTCAGCGGCAGTGGGAAAGTAGTGGTCCGGCCAGAAACGTTCGCTACTACTTGTACTATAAACTTTTTTTCTCAGGCCTCACTCGTTAAAGAACTCGTGCGAGGCCTAGCGTTACATTTTCAAATGAATTAATTCGCGACAAGCAACGAACTTCCTCCACAGAGACGTTAGTCCGCGTTCCTGCATGCGAAGACCAGCAGAGAACCGAGCGATAAGATCCCGTAATGCCCATTGGCGACGAAATTGTCGCGCGGAAAACGCACACGGAAACAAAAATCTGCTGTTGTTCTTTTCAGCGATCGCCACCGGCGACAGCGACTCGCAAAACTGAACACGTGAGTAAACCTAAGCCCCCTCAAAAAACACAAGAAACAAAAACAAAAAGAGCCAAAAAAAGAGCGAAAAGCAACCGCAGCAAGGCGAGAAGGGGGAGGAAGGAACGGCGAGAGTGATTAGAGCGTGTGCGACGAGTTAGAGAAACCGTTCGAACGGTGATGCGCACCGAGAGCCACCGGCAGCGAGGTGTGAAAGTGGGTATTCAAAGAAGGAAGACGAGGAACAGTCATCGACGGAGCGCCCATCTTTCGTGAATTCTCGAGACTCAGCCTGGCCAGGGTGCTCGGGAAGTGGGGAGGAGACTCCTCGAGCCAAGAGGAATTCTACGCTCTACCCGAGAGGGAAGGCGTCGAAGACGAAGAGAACTCGATTGTCACGGTTTCTTTAACAATCCCCCAGTTCTCAGTCTCGAACGATCTCGAGGTGGAATGAGGAGGGACACGGTCGAATTTCTCTCGTTGTCTCGCGAATGGACGAAGGCCGGCCACGAACGCGCCATTTTCAGCGAGTCCCCCGCGTTCATAGGGGAGCGTTCGTCTAGCGACAAAACAGTTACATCGAACGGTAACGATAATCCGAAAACGATCGTAGAAAGATGTGGGGAGATAGCAAAGAAACACTGGCCTTCCTTCGTCCATCTTTGTTAACCGATCCGCGATGGCCAGTACGCGTAAATTCACAGGGAGGGGAACAGAGTGGTGGTTGGATATGGATAAGGGTGGGTCGGTTGTACGGCGAGACAGTCGCGATACGCACAGGGTGTCCGCGGAGGACCGATCATTTTCGACGAAGGCAGCGAGTGTGGTAGCGGTGTCCTCGTTCTGCCCCCCTTCCCACCGTAATCAAGTGCCGAATATAAGTAATTAAACGAAGGTGTCGGCGCGTGTCGACGTTTACTTTATAAACACACGCGCGCGGGGCTGCGAGGGGGTGGCGCGTGATCCAAACTGAGAAGCTGGAAACGCGGGTCACCGATGTTACCGTCACTTTCGTTCGAGAGATCTGGACGAGAGATTTAGCGATTCTGGGTAGAAATTGCGTTCGAGTGGAGATTATATAGACTGCGAGGCTTGGTAAACATCGAAAGTATATTCCCTTGAAACGCAGCTCCCGTTAGGAAGCCTCCAGCAATGACTTGAGTCGACTTTAGAACTATAAGCGCAAGGGGAAACGACGAAAATCGGTAAAAGAGTTAAAGTCCGCGTGGAACTCGATCATACGACTTGGATCAGACGTCACCCCTCTGTAAAACGTACACGTATACACATCTCGTGCTGTAAATAATATCATTTCTCCTTCACGTTCGTTCGACTACGACCAATCCCGCCGATTAAGCACGAATTCTTGAGTCTCGATGAACTAGAACGCGAGATAGTGAGCAAGAGAGAGAGAGAGAGAGAGAGAGAGAGAGAGAGAGAGAGAGAGAAAGGAATCACGCGCATCCTCTGTTCTTTCGCGTCCGTGTTCTTCCATTGGTTCGGGGAAAAAGAAGACGAGGAGATAAGTACGTAGAGAATCTAGCCACCCTGCCTTCGTCGAAGACGGCGACGAACGTTCTCTGGCGCACTCGTGGGGGTGAAGAGGCGAGAAGTGCAGGATCGAGTGGTATCGCGCAGAGGGCGGGAGAGAAAAATGAGAAAGAGAGGAACGCCTCGGCTCGCGTGGACGAGGCGCCTATATAGGTTCGTTTTAAGGCTTGAAGAATTATCTACGGATGTTATGTATACATGTTAATAATATTAATAATAATACTAATAATAACGATGATGCTAATAATAACGAGAATAAGAATAATTACGATGATAATAACAACAATAACGATAATAATAGTACCGGGATAAATATTAACGACCGTGAACCGAGCGACGCGACGATCACCGTGGATTCCTTGAGGTCGATTATCGTTTCGAGAAGGTAGACACATTTCGGGGTCCATTTCGCGGGTAAAATCGATCGAGGGGGTCGCGAGTCTGGATCCATCCGTGTTGATTTCATCTCCTACAATTGCTTTCCTTTTAAAACTGCACTGCACTCTATGAAACAGGTATACCCGAAGTTCACAAGATCGCGATTACGAACTAAACTGTGTAGCCTTTAAAAAACACACCACACTATGGACACATTCGTGGATGCAAGTTTGTACCTACGCAATGTCTCTCGATCATTTTTCCAAGTAGAATCGACTTCAAGGAAACGTGTCTTCTTTCGTCGACGTCCTGTACACGATTCCACCAGAAGGAATAAAAGGTCCGTTTAAGGGAAGAGCATTCGACATCGAGTATCTCTCAAGCAGATCGAGCAGATCGAGCATGTCGTCGATGAATTCCTTTATTTTTCCTTTCATTCGTTCACACCTTGCTCTCACCTGTACCCGTTGAACGAATCCGAGCGTCGTCCGAGCGAGCCCCCTGCTCCGCGTAGAAATTGGCGAGTAATTAGTGGAAGGATATCGAGGAAATTGGATCGTATCGAAAGTCAAAAGGTTCGTCGAACAGTCCCTATCGCGAGGTTTCGTTTCTTTCAACGAGATTCTGAATATCGTAGAGCAACTACGCGAAGAAGGGGGCCGGGACTAAAGAACGTTGAAGAGGAAAAACGTTGACGTGACATCGTGGCGTTCGAAACGATCGAACAGTGTCTCACGAAGTTCACGAGAACGCATAGCTATACGTAATGCGACCCCTCGGCCGTCTTTGAGGCGTTAATTATTAACGACGATTATGAATCATGATTATACCGCTTTCAACATTGTACAGTATCGAATAAAACTTACAGTGAGTAGTCAGAAAAGCAAACCAATCGCAGACAACTGTACAGAGCAAGAAAAGACAAAGACAATGGAGAAACTTTTTACGCGACTTCGTTTCGAGTACGATCGTGTCTAGCTCGTCTTCTGCCATTCGCTTCTTATTTATTTTCCCTTTTATTATTATCGAACGATCTATAATCAAAGGGATTTCTATGAAAGCTCAGCCAAGAGAGATTCATCGTGATCACGGTCGTACCCAGAAAGTATAGAAATGTTTCTTCGCGGCCAGAAGAGGATCCCTTTAGAATCTAGTATCTCTTTAACCCAAGCGGGAGGTAAGAATACTGAATGCTCCTCTCTTTTTACTACTTGTTTTTCGTTTCACATGTTTCCCTCCTACAGTCAGTCATTTCCTAGTTTCCGTTGGGATTGTATCGATATATAGATAAAAAAAAATTATCAGTCGCGATCACGATTAAAGGGGCGATCCCTTGTTCCACGCGCTCCCATCGTCCATCGATCGCCAATAAGCAGACAGATACATAACTATTCTTTTGTTCCACCCCCGTCTCAACGCAACGCTGGAAGGGTTTCTTGCGCTCGCGTGTATTCTTGCGTTTCAGTACGACTCCTTCGTTTCGAGTCCGCATCTTCGTTGCGAAAGACAAAATCTTGGGACGGCAAACTGCAAAGTGTCCGAGGATAATGCTTAACGGTAAAAATTACATAGTTTTTTGTAAGTCGTCCCTAAAGAGAATAGAGGATCTCGTCCCTCTAGACGAGAATACACCCTTAAGGTTACTAATAGGTAGTCATTTTTATCGAAAATGAAACATTTCTTTTTCAATTAATTACGAAGAAATGAATTGAAATAAACATTGTGCCAAAAAACAAGTCTCAGTTTCAATTTACTTCGTTGTAATTAATTGAAAAAGAAATGCTTCATTTTCGACATAAACGACTAGCTAGTGTACCCTTAAAGCTGGTACCATTATTCTGTATGAAAATTTTTCTCCGAAGCAACGAAGCAGGGCAGGTTCTCCCTTTGTTCTACTCTTTCTTTAAATACACACCCCCACTTGAAAAGAAAGAAACGTGGGTGATTGTACGCGAAGAAATACACGAGGAAGGTATTTCTTCGCGCAGAATCAGCCGCGCATATAATCTCCCACTATCCCAGTGACTAATCCGTGCAATTTGCTTTTGCAGCGAAATTCATGCCAGAATCGGCGCCACCGCCACCACCGCCCTATGCTTACCCACCACCGGGCATGCCAATCCAGGTACCTGGCGGAGCTGCCCCAGCTCCCGCCTCAGCTGCAGCGGGAGGCGCAGCGGGCGCGGGAGGCGGTGCGAGCGGCCCTCAGACAGCCGGTGCTGCGCTGGTCGGCAACCTGAACGGCATGCACAGCCTGATGTAAAGGGACCTACCCCGTGCATCGCCGGAAGAATTTCCCGAGTAACTTTAAGCGAGCAACACGAAGCGAGAGCGAACGAGGAAGACGAAGAGGAAGGAGGCACCGATCAAGGTCTCGTCTCTATCGCACGCGGCACAGAAGAGGATCGAGCGGTCGTCATCCACGGAAGGCTCCCGATCGGCGAGCCGTGCCGGTTAACGCGTTAACTGCCGCGAGAATCGAATGCTGCTGGGTGCACTCTCCCCGACGGTCGACGGAGGGTGCACGCGCGCCGATTCTCGCTTTCCTCACAGCGTGAGAGATCGTCTCCGTGCGACTTCGGTGCCTAACGAACGAAACGAGGCGCGCGCCAGTTCCTTTGACCAGTTAACGCCGTTAATCCCGTCCCCCGTGATCGCGGGCACGCAGATCTTCCTTGATCGCGGCGGGACACACCGATAGGGACGCCAATGTCGATCCTACATAGGTATAGGTTACGCGCGATCGGCGAAGCATGATTCTCCGTTCACGTATTCCTCGTAGTTAACCTTTAACCGTTTGCTGAACAACCGGCACGAGGGGGACGAAGGAAGGAGTAAGAAGGACACTGGGCGTACGTGTGTATCTACGTATATCGTACATGTACATAAATTACTACGAATTGTCGATGTAAGATTAAACTATGCATATACATATATATATATATATATATATATATATATATATATATAAAAAACACACACATATATATATATATATATATATATATATAAATAATATGACTTATAAATATGTAGCAAATATTGCGATATGCAAAACACGAAAAAAAGGGACAAACACGAACAGAGAGATAGAGAGAGAGAAAGGGAGAGAGAGAAAGAGAGGGAGAGAAAGAGAGATTGTTAGAGTTGAATTTTATTATCATTATTATTGTTATTATTCACTAGGCAGTTCACGCGGGACGGTTGCGAGAGATTTCGTTTCAACGATCCTCACACGCGCTCCCTGTTTTTACAGATTCTATAATTTAGGTATAGCTGCAATCTGCACCGTTAATTAACGCGAACTTTGCTACCTCACACTTTTTCCTAGCCGTTTCAATGATTTCGAGCCGAATATTGTTTCCCCCGTGCGAGCAGAAGGATAGCCGAATGGGGGAAGCGTTTCAGAGGTTTTACTTGTTGAATCGCACCCAAGTGTCCGTTCTCTGTGTCCAGCGACACTTGGGACCCTCGAGGCCCTTAACTATCGACCGGGCAGAAGTCGATAATCAAGGGTCGAGCGCGATAGATGTTTCCTTCTTTTCTCAGAATCAAAGGAACCTTGGTATCCTTTTATTCGCTGGCCTAATCAATGAGTATTTCGTCCGGCACGTTTACCTCGTTTAAATGGTTGTGTTTCGATTGGCAGAATTACTCCAAGCACTCCACCATTCGAAGCATTCAGTCTCTGTAGGATATACAGTCGCACTCTAATACGTATTTGGAAAAGAGGATGTCGATTCCTACTTGCGGCGGAACGGCAACGAACTTGAATTGAAATTATCGAGGGTCGTAGATCGAAAGTCTGCAGTGTCGAATGGAAATCGAGTGGCGCGTGATTCGTCGCTTTGTTACGCTCTATCAGTTTGCGCTCCGAAAATTGTGAAACCGTCGACGAGCCTTCAGAATTTAACGACGGAAAATCTTTCGCCCTGGACCCACCGAATCGATCTCTCGAGGCATACCTTCCTTGCTCAAGACGCAAAAAAACGAATAAAATCGCCCCATGCCCAGAATCCCCCCGACACCCGCTCCCCTTTTCTCCGAGGCGCTTATTATACGATATGTCCACGAATCGACGACAGAAAAATGACTATTTAAGATGTTTGTAAGTACGACGAGAATAATTATACGTAAGAGGGCTTCACCGCATAGGCAGTTAACGTATTATTACGAGTTACAGAGGTACGAATAATATTCGGTTGAGTTGAACGTCACACGTACGATTTAATAATCGAGGAATCTATGTTCATCTAGGAAAGATTATGTCTTAGATGTTACTGTATATTAGCCTTAAATAAATACAATTATGAGAAAGGTCGATCTTTTTCTACGGCAGTGCACCGTCTTCCCTGTTACTTTGGCTGAGGATTTTTCCTAGATACTTTGACTGCAAGAATGGGTCGATTTCTGATGCCTGAATGCAAACTTTCAAGCCTCGATGGTAGAAATTATTTCTATGATGCAAGGGGACTACGTTCGTGGGATTTTCATATTACGCTCCTGATATCGATCATGGATAATCGAAGCTCGAAACGCTCGTGGCGCCGCTCGCGGAAAGACTCGTCCATTTGTCGACCATTTGTAAATTGGCTCCGGTGAGTTTTCTATTCGCGTAAAAAAGCGAAGATAATTCGAATATGTGTAGAGATGTTTCGAAAATTCGACGGAAATACGAAACGTCGTTTCACGGCGATTGATCGTGATACCGTTACGTCGACATTTTCGAAAGGATCGAGCAGATTTCGTTGGATGTAAAACGCCCGACGTAAACATCGCTCCACTGGCTGGACCATGTGTCCGCTAGAAACGTGACAACTTTTTACTTAAAACCAATTCAGAATGATAAATCGTACGTTTTTCAGACCGCAGCAAAGATGTCCAAAGGGCCAGCCAACAAGAAACAGGCTCTTCGGGGTAAGGGTCAGAAGAAAAAGATGTCCCTGAAATTCACTATTGACTGCACACATCCAGCTGAAGACAGTATTATGGATGTAGCGAATTTTGTAAGTACTCTTAAATATCTATACGGATGTCACTACTGATTCAGCTTTATATTACTTCGATACGTGATCGGATATCGTGTATCTTAGCCCCAACTTCTTCGCGTTAACCTAACCTAGCAGATGTGCGAGAACCTCGGGAGAGGATTGTAATGCTATTCATTTTTCTAGGAGAAATACTTGCACGAAAGGATCAAAGTCGCGGGTAAAACGAACAATTTTAGTAACAGCGTTACGCTCGAACGCGACAAGATGAAGCTTTCCGTCAACAGTGACATCGACTTCTCTAAGCGGTGGGTGTTGTCCTGTATTTTGAAATATTACTTGAAAATCGAGAGGAGAGACTGTTTAACGCATAGATGATTACGGAACGACATTACTCTCGACAAGATGACCGATATTTGCACTGAACCGATACCGTGTTTCCCTAGGTACCTCAAGTATTTGACAAAGAAGTATCTGAAGAAAAATAAGTTGCGCGACTGGTTGCGTGTAGTATCAAAAGACAAAGACACCTATGAGTTAAGGTACTTCCAGATTAACAGCCAGGAGGACGACGACGAAGAAGATGTAGAATAAACTCTGTTTTTATTCTATACACAATTACAGATGCATCTGTACATATTTCTATTAATAAATCATGGAAAAAATTTGCTCTTAACTTTTTTAAGCAACAGCAAGTTTCACTGCATTTTATTCGCCCCTATCAACTCTTCCTGTGCCGGTTAAATGTAGGTAATTGAATTTCCCAATTTTACTTCCCAAGCGAAATTAACATAATCGCGATAATACGAAAACCGACACGGTAAATCGTACATTCCAAGGAAACTAAATTCATCGTTACGATGCATCATCAATTCCTCCTGAGTCGCGTATACAAAATACGCGTCACCTGACACGTAGTAATAAGAAAAAAATGTAGCAGTGACTCTTTATCATCGACAGCATCGTATCTATCGGGGGCTCAAGCAGGCCCCAGGCAATTACGCAAGAATCTTGATCGTTACCACTCCATTAATCCAATCGGAATAGTAGAACGACCACTCCAGGTCATGTAAAGAAGCACATTCTTCTTAGAACCCAAAATTTCTCCAACTAGTTAAAGATTATGCGTTTGAAGCCACCCGTGAAATAAATGTTGAAGAAACATGAGAAACACAATGGCTGAGAATTGCTAGAGACGGGTCTGTCTTATCAAATGTATCTGTAAACGATTCCCCGATGAAGCAGATATCGCGATAACGTTTCAGAGCACATTCCAGTGACTCGACTAAATTATCGGTACTGTTGTTCGGCCACAACATTCGGTTTCATTTGCATTTTGTGCGAATTGTCTGGGGACTATTTTGCGGTGGCGTAGAGAGTGGAAGGAAAAGTGTATCGCGTTGCGCAGACGAACCGACGCACGGCGGTTGTTGTGACAGAAGTGTAGAAGAGTATCGTATCGTCGTCGTCGTTGTCGCTGTTTCCAGTTTCGAGTTGGTTAAATTCGTGTTTAATCGATAGGTAGAAGCAAAAAAGGTACAGCATCCGTGGTTGTGGTACAGGAACGGGCCCGTAGAATCGCATTGCTCGTGCGATCGCGCGAGAACAATGAAGTTTCAGTATAAGGAGGAGCACCCCTTCGAGAAGAGGAAGAGCGAGGGTGAAAAGATTCGACGAAAATATCCCGACAGGGTTCCTGTGAGTAATTCGCCCCCAGAAAATCCTCCTCGAAATCGATCAAGGAATCCCTCTCCCGCGATCTGGAATAATCCTCTGGAAGAATAATTTATCCCCCCCCTCCCGAACAGAATCGTTGGACGAATTTAATTTGCGCGAGCTGCTCCGATCGTGTCCCTAGATTTTCCTGCCCTGGAATGGGCCAAGGTCAACTTTTTGCGCCGTATTTCAGTTCATTTCGCGACGATGGAAACCGTTTTATTCTAATCAGGACGGTGAACGATTAAATCGAACGCTCGTATCGAATTTCTTTGTGCGTTCGCCTCGCTATTCCTCCAGTCTATTGATCTTGCTACGCCCATGACTGTGTAATTTCCGCGATTGGTAAGACGTATGATGAAAGAGAACATATCTTTTTTTTCCATTCTCGCGCGAAATCGAAGCAACAATTCGGAGCCGTAACCCTGCTTCGACACGGTGATTTTCGACTTTATTAACGCCCGTTGAAGCGTTCGGAAATGTAGACCAGCTGTTGTTAGTTCCGAGACTTGGATAAGTGTCAAACGTGCATAATATCAAACGCGGATTTCAAGCTGGTATATGATCTTGACGTTGAGCCAAGGTTTAAGCGTTTCATGGTTTAGGTAACGGTAGAGGGAATTCTAATGGAAACATTCGTATATTCCCATTGAAATACAGGATTACTCGTAACGCTGTACATCCATATTTTCAACTTTGTCGATAAGAACCCAGTTTGGTGAAATATATTCGCAAAGGCTATTTTTCTTATTTTACAGGTAATCGTTGAGAAAGCACCCAAGGCAAAAATTAGCGAATTGGACAAACAAAAGTATCTAGTACCATCTGACCTAACAGTCGGACAATTCTACTTCCTAATCCGCAAGCGAATTCATCTTCGCGCCGAAGATGCCCTCTTTTTCTTTGTCAACAACATCATCCCGCCAACAAGCGCCACTATGGGCTCTCTCTATGCGGTAATTATATAATAAGGAACGCGTACGAGCGCGCAACATTATTTCGACTACAACTGCGATTTCTTCAGGAACACCGCGAGGAGGACTTCTTCATTTACGTAGCGTACAGCGATGAGAATGTTTATGGACACTAAACCAGACGGAGGAGAAAAGGAAGACAACATCGGAATAAAAGAGCGGACAACAAAAATTTCCCATCTACAATGTAGTCTTTTTAGAGGCTTTCGGAAGTGTTAACTAAATTATAACTTTCATCTGTTTTAAGTGAAACTTCGAATCCTAGCACCGCACGCTAAATTAAATTTGCTTCCTTAAAATAAATTGGACGCGTTCATCTGCCAACTGCACGAACGTCTTATTTTTTGATTCCATCGCTCGCTGCTGGCCGAGGAAACTTAGGGTAGTAGAACATAAGAAGTATTAATCGGGGCAAAGTTACGTGACCTCGTGTCGTGTTTAGCCTGATGCTAAAAAGGAAAAAAAATTGGGAACTTAAAGAAAGAACAATTATATACATTGTAAAGAGTGACTAACTTCGCTGTTACCGAAGCTATTATACACACATTGATTGATCATGGAAAATTACTAATACCTAAAATTACATTACGACAAATTCGTGACTGTAGATGTTTTATGCGATATCATTTTCTTTTATCGAGACTAGTGTTACTCTATTTACAAGATTTAATGTTATTCAGTCACAAAAGAATGGAAAAGAACTTGCTGAATACAGTGCTGTTCCAAGAAGTGATTCGTGATTCGATGAGCGAAAATCTGACATCCCCCCGATAATTCTTTCGTAGTTGCTGCGGCGAGCGAGAGAGACTTCTCGGTCCCTCTGACGTGCCGCG
This sequence comes from Andrena hattorfiana, assembly GCA_944738655.2. Lineage (NCBI taxonomy): Eukaryota > Metazoa > Arthropoda > Insecta > Hymenoptera > Andrenidae > Andrena > Andrena hattorfiana. The sequence goes on along the minus strand of OX122894.2, from coordinate 43,126,471 downwards.
GCAGAGAATAAAATCAAGCCGACTGGACTACCCCGATTGGAACATTTATAACCGGTTTCACTTCGCGGGACAGAACTGCATATGGTGATTTGAAAATTTTTTGTAACGGCTGGATGTGGGCCAATAAAAAAATGTAAAAACAGATTTTAAGAAAGTATATGCTCCTTTACCCTCGCACTCTCAGTTTTACGATACTCCGAAACTACGAGCTCGCTGTACCGATAGGGAACCGTCCTAACTGCATTTCATTCATAATTAACGCTGTTTTGGTCAGGGTTCATCTATCGTTAACATGTTTTTGTCAGGAGTTCCACTTTCCCTGGCCACGGGAGGAGTACGTTCCTTAGTCACTGCTATTGCTTTCGCAAGGAAGGTCTTCGGATAATATGGAAGTAGGGAATAATGAGACGAACGTTACGAATTGTTCGATCGAGCAGGTGCATACAATTTCGACGTACAATCTTAATCAAGAAGATAGTAATTGGATTGTGACGAACTCCTTTATAATCTTTACTATGCAAACGGGTAAAGATGTTAAATTAGGTAGTGCCGAAGAATACTTGAAAACTTCATCTGTTCGATTACTTATTAGGTTTCGGTATGCTAGAATCTGGATGCGTTTCTTTAAAGAACGAAGTGAACATTATGATGAAGAACGTAGTAGATATAGTCCTTGGCGGATTGACTTATTGGGCATTCGGTTTTGCAATGAGCTTTGGGTCGAGGGTATTCGATAGTCCTCTCATTGGTATGGGTGACTTTTTAATAGATCCTTCTATAAACGATAGCCTTATGGGCCCAAAGTGTGCGGCGTTTTTGTTCCAATTGAGCTTCGCGACTACCTCGACGACAATTGTTAGCGGTGCTATGGCTGAACGGTAATTACGCCAGGTATAACGAAAAGGTTTATTTTATTTCAACATTATACAATTACAGATGCAATTTCAAAGCATACTGCCTGTTTTCTTTTCTGAATACAATTGTGTACTGCGTACCAGCCGGATGGATATGGGGTGATCACGGTTTTTTAAAAAACATGGGCGTCGTTGATATTGCTGGTTCGGGAGTAGTGCACCTTGTCGGCGGTAGCTCCGGTAAACATTATTCCTTTATTCAGTTGTTGCGACAATTTATAGACAAACACTTTAAACGTCATTTTACTCTAGCACTTGCGTGTGCCATTATGTTGGGACCAAGATTGGGCAGATATGATAATGGAATTGACCCATTACCTCTCGGGAATCCTGTCAACGCTATTATGGGCTTATTTGTGCTTTGGTAAAACAGACAATCAGATAATAATTCGTAAACTTATGATCATCCAGTGTACTAAAGCATCATACGACGGCATAAGGTGGGGCTGGTTAGCTTTCAACAGTGGCAGTACATATGGAATTAGTGAACATCGATGGCAATACGCCGCTAGAGCAGCGGTTTCCACGATGCTAGCAAGCATGGGAGGTGGTTTAATTGGATTAGGTTTCAGCCTGACTAATCCAAATGGGATTGATATTCTCAGCCAGATAAATGGTATCCTCGGTGCATTAGTTGCAGTCACAGGTGAATTAGAGATATAGTAATGTTACGGCTACGATGTCAGTTAGGTGGGTGTTTCCTTTTCAGGGCCTGGGAAGCCATAATCGTCGGGATGGTGGGCGCTTTTGTCACGTGCTTCGCAATGCCTCTGTTAGATAAGATGCATATTGACGATCCCGTTGGAGCCAGCGCAACGCATGGTGCTATCTCCCTTCAATTTTATTGCTTCAGTCTCCGCTTGATTTTCTTTTTAACAACAACGTTCTCCTCCTTCCAGGAGCAAGTGGAATTTGGGGCATTATTGCTATCGGCTTATTCGCGGATGATCCATATCCTCTGACTACTACTAGTGGAAGAAAAGGCTTATTCAAGGGTTTGTGTCGATGAATCCTGCATCTTTAATCGAACAAGCCTCGCAAAGACCATTTACTGTTTCAGGCGGAGGATGGTACTTGCTGGGCGTACAATGCTTAACCACCCTGTGCTTGGTACTCTGGAGCTTTTCTGTATCCATTTCTTTGCTGTGGCTCATAAACAAAGTTATACCGATCCGGATGAATGTTCCCGACGAGCTGCTTGGCGCAGATTTAGTAGAACATCGAATTCGGCATATGCAGGTTTATATTTAGAGAGCAGTGCCATCAAATTCTATAGTTCAGAGCTCTTAGCTTTCATTATTTGGATTTTCAGATAGGTGTGAGCAGAGCTATGTCTGCTCTCCGCCCGATTTCTCAGGAGCACGAATTAGGAAGCGTACATCCGGTGGGAATAAATCCGGGTAAGATATATTAAACTAGGCTATTGATAGAGCTCGACTCGTTACGAAAATTAATTTGCGATAGGTCACAATTCGTTCATCGAAAAGTACAGCCGTAAAAATCGTTTGAAATTCGGGAAACGATTGTCTCTGAGGAAAAAGACACCGAAGAGTCCTCGACCTAATACGATCACAGACGCTGTGTTAAGTGGAAAGCCGCGGCCGAATTTCGCGTGGATGGATTGATGTTTCCGAATTCCTTCTAACAATTTATCGAATGTAAATTTATTAGAAACGTATAAATGTATTCACGTACACTGTACACGTTCTAACGCTTTCACACGCCACTGTAACACATACGGTGTACAGACATCCTTTGATAAATAGGTAAAATCTTATGTAATCGCGTACATTATAATTACACACACACATTAGCATATAAGGGAACAAACCAGTTGAAAGATCACAGACACGTTAAATATATGTAACACGATATCTATAATATCCTAAGTGATGTCTCGATTAACAACATGGCACGTGTAAAGAAGTTAACTCTATTATAGCTCAGTTTCGAATAAAATATTTTTATGAAAAGTTATTTATCTTCTTCGCTTTATCGAGGACGTAATATCGGACGTTTTTATTACGCTGTCGTTGGCAGAAACTATATCTCCGAAGACAGTATTGACAGACAATCACGAAATAACAGTTTCATCTACCTTATTCGATATTCTCAAACGTTTAAATATATTTACAAATTTATGATAACTTCGCGTAGTAAATGCAAACGATGATTTTTGCCCTATGAAAATGCGTTACACGATAGGTACGGTGAATTTTTAAAAAATAGTCGACATTCCCCCAACGCCAAGTCCTACACCATATACCTACAAAATGAGCACACATATTAAAACATTGGTAGAAAATCGTTCCCCTAACAAAATACTCTAGCAAAATCGGCTTTCGATGCGGAATAAAAAGAAAAGAAACATTCTCTAGATCCCGACAAGTAATCCTGACACAAGTTTATGGAAAATACGAATCTGCTACTTGCTCGTAAAATACTATTCTGTTAGTGAAAATTGTAGACGAACGACGCCGTTGTAAATGCAGAATTTGTTGGACTATCATCGTTACACACTGCTCAGAGCCCATTGGGAGACTTCTGTCGGCAGTCCAGGGTAATTTTTTACAGCTTCCATAACTTGTTGCGGCGTCAGTAAGAATTTGTAATACTGATACTCCTTCTCAACTTTTGAATTCATACCGCTCACCGGCGTTAAGATCTCCAAATTCTGCGAAAGTTTTATTCGTCGCCTGATTACTGAAATACTGTACAGGGACATCATTCCGTTCACGGTACCCTTACCTTGATGTGCTCGAAAGCTTTCATTATGACGGGTCTTTGAACACTTTGTATGGACGAGTTCTGAGTGGCAAATTTAATATAGCGATTATAAACAGTCTCGTAATTGAACGGCTCTCCGTCATAAATCTCTGTCTCGTGTTTCATCGCTATTATCTAGAATTATGATATAGTAAGAAGATGTTTCATGCCAAATGGAATAGCAACAACCGCACTTACTAAGCACATTTCTAAAACGGACAGTCCTTCGAGCATTAGCACCTTATCGTCTTGAGCAAATATCTTGCTCGCTTCCACAAAATCATTCACTTCCAGTCTTTGATGATTCTCCGACAATGTGGACACAGCTACTGCCAGAAAATTTCTAAAGCTTCTCTCGCTTATATCGATCTGATACATTCTCTTTAACAAGTTCACCATAGTAGCATTACCGACTAAAGTTTTTATATAATCGTTCCACATGGATCCAAACTGTGGATCTATCGTACAGTCGTCGTATTGCTGTTCTATCCTATTTACATTCTCATCGTCTGGAAGACTAAGAAGATGTTGGAAGAGTTCTAAACGATCGTCGAAGGCAGATGCTGGCTGCTCCGACGAAGATGTATCGCCGGGGAAGAGAAATATCTGACGATGAGAAAATCTAGATTTAACTCTCTTCTCTAGTAGCTCTATAACGTCCAATCTACAAGTCATCCCTATTACGCATATCGGAGCCTAAAAAGGGAGGAGATTCTTTGAATTCGCAGGTGAATACTAAATTCCTGAGTAATTCGGCTACACTTACTTGCGCAGATTGAGCGATATCGAACAAATTATATAGCAGAGTTTGATTGTGGTGTTCACAGAACAAGTCGAATTCGTCTAATATAAAAATAACTGGTTTCGAACGCTTCTTGTCGCCTGACTTTAGACAATCGAGCAGAAAAGCTAAGTTCTCCGCGAATGTGCCGAAAACCTTATCGCCTACGACGTTCTCTAGTTGCATTTGGCGAGTGGCATCTTTTAACGCCAAACGGTCATCGGTATGAACGAGACCGTGAAGATTTACTATCAAAGCATTCTCTTTGAAACTTTTTATGGATGACAGTTCTTTCAAGACGCTATTGATCAGCTAGAAAAATAGATTTTCGTAAGAACAGACTACGAAGGCATCGGGACTGGTAGAACCGATAAATCAAACGTACCGTTGTCTTTCCGCTACCCCTAGGGCCGATTAATAGAGCAGAATTGCTCTCGCCCGTGTCGACCGTACGCTTTAACAACTCTAATATGTGAAGACGTTCTTTGACGTGGTGTCTAAACTTCGTTTCGGGGCACATGATCTTGCGCTTTAAATATTTTCTAGTCAGCAGTATCATGTTGTCTTGGAAATCAATAGCCATGCTTTTTTTCTTGTTCATATTGCTCTTTCCTCTGAAATGTGCCAAAGGTTTATTACTAATTCGTTTGTAAACTATTTGCCCATATATTGACAGAATGATCATTGGTTCAAATGTTCATATCTATGGATCAGCTACTTTTCATTTACGCAACGACGATTGCGAAAGTTCGTGCGTCGTATAGTTAAACGGTATGTATTATATAGTCACATCAAACTACAATACGACGAACATATAGCGTCCCTGATTAGCTAAATGTAACCTATTAATTGTAGGAAAAACGTAAGCGATACCTTTAGAACGTGCTTACTCGGAGGTTCAATTCACTTAAGTAGATTTGATATCGATTGACTAGCGAAACGATTAGAACAAGTACCGTCGGGGATTCTAAAATAATAGAGAAATAGCGAACTCTGCGGTTAGAATACTGCGGGACCAGGTTGTTTACAAAACAAACATGGAAGACGCAGAACCCAAAACGGACAAGAAAAATTGTACGTTTTTATTTAAAAGGAGAAAGATCCGAAGTGCTGCGGCCAGGAAACGTAAAGGAGTGAACGATGAAGACGGTAACTATGTTGACGAAATGCCGAGCCTTTCCCTCTTACTCCGATAGATCGTAATTTCATTACATAAACTCGATTAGTATCCCGCATAGGTTATACATTGTGTATACAAATTTCAACGTACGTACCATATTTGCCTTTGTAACAGAGAGCAGCGAAGACGAAACTACAGTTGTCAAGAAAGAGAGGAAACAGGATGATCACAATCCTATGAAGCAAAGTGTAAGTGGCGAATGAAATGCTTCTTAACGAGCAACAACCGATCTTTCGTTTTTACGCAATGCTGATTCAAGTATTAGCAGAAGTGGGAAGTTTTGTAAACACAGTGCTTTACAGACTAATACAAGAAGGTTCAAAGACCAGCGTAAAGCTGTCGACGACGACAACAGTGACGAAGACAATGTTACAGTGTCGTACAGGAGTAATAGAACCCCTATGCCGGCTGGACCTAGCGATCAAGGGGCGACAGCTGTTTTGGAGACAGAGACGGAGAAAGATAAAGACGCTCAAGCTTTGTTTGAAAAGGCTCAGAAAATAAACGAGGTATGTATAAGAATAAGCAGACTCTTCGTGTGTAAGAGCGGAACTAGAGAATACAATGGGAGAACGAATTTTAGGAACTCGAGGGAAAGGAAGACGATAAGATTTATAGGGGGTTAAACAATTATGCTCAATATTATAAGAAGAAAGACACCGCTGCTGGGAATGCTTCCAGCGGTATGGTACGCAAAGGACCGATCCGGGCGCCAGCTAATCTGAGGGCAACTGTCAGATGGGATTACCAACCAGACATATGCAAAGACTACAAGGAAACTGGTTTTTGTGGCTTCGGAGGTGAATAAAGTTATAGCGAACTAACTGCGTCGATTATTGGGAAACTACAAGTGGGTTGCCATTTTCAGACAGCTGCAAATTTCTTCACGATCGTTCGGATTACAAGCTGGGATGGCAATTGGAAAGAGAAGCAGCTTCGGGAGAGTACAACAATAGCGGCGACGAGGACGATAAAAAGTACGAGATCAACAGCGACGAAGAAACTTTACCGTTCAAATGTTTCATTTGCCGTAATAGCTTTACCGACCCCGTTATCACAAAGTACGTTTAATCTCTTTACGGTATCAAAGACTTAAAGTCAGCCAGGGATCGGACAGAAACGGGACGAATTCTTTGTTTCAGATGTAAGCATTATTTCTGCGAAAAATGCGCGTTGGAACAGTACAAGAAGAGCACCAGGTGTTACATATGCAACGTACAAACCAACGGCATGTTTAATCCAGCTAAGGAGTTGATCGCGCGAACGAAAATGGAGGAGAAGGCAAGAGCCGCGGAGGAGGGCGGCGAAGTTTCTGACGAATAATAAAGCACATATTTTCCTGACAAAGAAATCGTACTTTCTGCTGAACAATTTCGATCGTTTTAAATACAAATACATGACCTACAGCCCTGTATACCGAGACATATGTATCCTAATGGATAACACTTAAATACATTCTATTCCTCTAGACTCTAGACGAACCCTAGATTCTTCTAGCTTCTTCAGATTAATTTCGAACCCCCTTTCGCGGGCTGCTCGCGGGGAGGGTGCTCGTGGAATTAGTTCATAAGCGCGTTAAGAATAACTTTCGAGGAAAAATGAAAAGTAGCAAGACGGAGCAGGTCGACAACCCTCTCCCTAGCAAAAGGTCTAGATTTGGAAGATCTCGGGCCTGTATGAGCCGTTCCACAAACACTCGTCGTGGTTGACGTCGGTCGGAGCCGAGGGGAGGCAGAGCAGCAGCCCGCTATATAGGGCGAAGGTGATTCTAACGGCCCGTAGTTGTTCCTTCGATCGATACACGCGCAGTGTTGTTTGCCTCGTACTACGAAAATGTTGGCGAGCTGCTCGTCCCTCGCGAGCGATCAGAGAACGCTAGATTGCGAGTCGCGAACGTTGTGTCTCCTCGCCTCGCCGCGATACGAGCCGACGAATCAACTGGAATGAGCTGAGCGGAGCGACGAGGGGACATTAGTGGAACGGAACGGAACGGTGCGTGCGGTACCGGTGGTGTTGGAAATTCGGGGGGGTTCTTCGTAACCCGCGCCTCGCCGTCCCTTCATCGATTTCTAAGCACGCCGCGCGCAAAACCCCGCAGGTGTAACGCGATTGCCCGTGTCAACGCTAGCTACACCCGTGGATCCATCGCGTTTGCCAATTGCCTGGGTCGGCTATCTTAAACCAGTTAATTGTGATTCAGTGTGCTCCTTCGAAATCAATGCTTGAACCGGAGCTTCGTTTTTTGACCGCTGCCGTATCAACGAAACAGACCCTACCACCGCCGGATGTGACAACGTTGCGTGTCGTCCAATATCACGAGAATCCTAATAGAATTACGGCGTAGCCGAATTCCGCGAGTGATTCCCCTCCAACGTTCGTTTCTGAAGGAACGAAAGCTTTTCATTGACGTTGGTTCTGGCCGATCTCCGCGCGCATCGTCGCTCTATCATGTGAAACAATGTCGAGGAACTCCCTCGCGAGTGCATCGTCTCCGATAGCAGCTGTTGCTACGGTTCCATCGGAGGGACGGTGCTACTGATATGATAACGCGATAGAATTCTAGTTCCCGGCGGAACAATAGCTGTTGTCACCACACATATGTCAGTGTGCATCGTCGATCGATAAGCTGACGATCAACGAATGCCTCGGACCGGAGCCCGTTGATCATTCTTAACGACACGCCTACGACTACCGATTCATCAACAGAACGTCCCAAAACGGAAGCAAAATTCGCAAGGTGCTACGTTTCGCGGGGATCCTTTATTAACCAGGTATGTGTCCTCTTTGACATAACTTCTGACACTGTTCCTAGCGAAGTTTTGTCGAAGCCTGTTCGCGGGACGGTTATTTTAATCCCTCAGAATCGTAGACTACCCGAGTAGCAACGTAAATTATACCTTGGTGTCACTCTCAGCTTCCAAATCTTGCAAACTTTGAAGTGTGCAATTAAAAGATCTGGCTAATATTTATGAGATGCGTGAGCTAATATTTATGAGTTGACGAAATCAGAGAGTAGATGAAAGATTGTAAGTACATTTCGGTGCTTTATGCCCGCCATTGGTCCCTGTCGGGTTTCGAAATTAATTTTTTTTTAGTAGAATTACACGTGACGAATGATAAAAGTCAAACTGGTAGCTATACACATGAGAACAATTACTGATGCGTCAAAATCCTTTTCCCGTTAGGATTTTATTGAGAGTAGTCAGACCGAAACAATTGAGAAAGCCTGAAACTATCCTTCGGTCTATAAAATCGCAAAGGGGAAGAAGGAATCGTTCGGACGAAAGTGACTCCAGTGAACAGTCGCGGGGCCAAAAGCGACTCATTGAGATCCATCTACGCCCGACGATGCTACACAGCGTCTCCTAATTAGCGCTAATCACCGATTAAATACAGTTATCGTGGCGGCACGTTACGCTTATGCATATCGCGATCGTCGTCGCGCGCGTACATACCTACCTAAATAGTTTCGGTACGAAACGCATCGAAAGGCGCCAAGTGTTCGCGACCACGGAAAGCCCAAACAAAGAAAGAATAACATCGCGATTGAAATTTTCTCCTGTGCGTCATCAGGCCGCTGAAACTCATCGCGAGTGCACTTTAATACGTCCAAGTGTGTGGTTTGTGTCTTTCTACCGGACTATGAGCGACTTACAAGTCGATTAACGAATGAATCAGTTACGAGGAATCAAAGAGTATAAGGAGTTCGATGATTCGATTAAGTGACCACGGTGCATATCGCGTTGGAAAGGACACGCGACATATTCAACGGATTAAAAGGGGATCCAAGAGGGACTTAAGCTCGTCGGCTTTCTGTTTGAACCTGGGTAAGGAAAACAATCGTATGGTGTCCGGTTCCAAAGCTCTGGAAGTATTTCTCATTTTCGCACAACGTGCACGTGCGCACAGGATAACGAGGCGCTGACTTTATCACGAAAGTTGAGGAATATTTATCTTTCCCGAGTGTCATGTAATCTACGCATCGTTAACTTCCTACTGCATAGCAGTCGTATCAGTAGTGACTAGGGATCCTCGAGGAAGCACCGTTTCCGATGATGGCTATGTACTTTCAAACTTTACATTCCTGTCAACGAAGTAGCCGTGAACGGAATAGCATTAAGGGTATGTTGCGATCTAGAGACCACAAAAAAAAGTGAACTTTAGAAATAAATTAAAGGAAAACTACTACAGATAATTTAATGGCACCTGTTTGCATTGTATTAAGGATGGCTTAAACTATAGAAATAGATTTTTTGTTTTCTAACCAATCATTGCAAATCGCTGTGGGGAGTCGTTGATGTCTAAGCGTTGAAAAATTCATCCAAAACGGTGGGACGTGTAGCACCCAAGCCGTGGGTATTAAATAAAAAGCACATTGTGATTTTTTCGAATTTCCAAAAAACCTTTTTAAATGAAATTAAAAAGATGTCGATTTTTCGACAATTCTAGATCGAAACCTCCCCTTAACGAAGATATTGACCAAGTAGGACTGAATCCTGCTCGAGCTCCTCGTTTCTCCGTCACAGTGGCGGGGCGACTCGCTGTTTCCCGTTTCGATGAAAATTGTATATTAATGCCAGAGGAAAGTTCGGTGACAGAGCCCGCTATAGCTTGATTAGATCTATGTATACCCGTAATGAATGCTTGAGCCGTCTCGATTCCCGGAATCGCCTAAAAATACATCTCGACAACGTGCCGCGTTTTCGTCAATGTCAATTTTCATTTTAATTTTCCCGACGTCCCCTTCGGCCAGCCGCGAACGAGAGAACCCGAGGGTGCGCGAAGTCGGTGCACGTGGGAAGCGAGTAGTGTCTGACGCCGGAAAAGGGGGAGGAAAGCAGAAGAGGCGAGGAGCGAAAATGTCGAGAGGAGGTGACGTATGTAAGTACAAAGGGTCGCGGACACGCGGGGGAGAAGTTTGCGTTACCTATACTCTCTCTTAACGATACCACCTCTCGACATTGACGGCAAGGCTGGCACGCGTGTGTAGTTGCGTGCATTTAAAGGAGAATCGCACGGGCGCCCGGTGTGTAAGCGCCCCGCAAGCGTTCACGGTCGATCGTGCGCGAGCGAACGCGCGGATCGATAAACTATTAGCGTGCACGCATCCGACGGGCCACGCTTTTTTAGAAGCGTATCGAGCGATAAAGAATGACGACAAAAAATACACGGCTCGATGCAGCGCATTGTGACGTAGCGGTTGACGCAAGATGGTACGATAAGCGCCGTTAGGCGGGAATTATTCTCAACCGTCGCTCATAACTGCAGATAACTAGATTTCTTGATAATGCAGTCTACTTACCGACAGTCGACGTTAAAAATTGATGAGCGATCGTATCTTCCGTGTTAAGGTCACTTTCTAGTGGCACATGTATCATTCGAAACACACCATTCGTTCGAACACCTCTTTAGGTAAATGTAAATCCATAAAGTGTTTCTCCTTTTGCCCCCACCCCCCCGCCGTCCGTCAATCCTAACGTCTCATCGGCAATTACCGAGGCTTTATAACCGAGTATCTACGTGTACTTGAAAAACGTCTCGACGCTCTTTGATCTTAATCATGAATATTAACTCATCAGTCTTGTCATTTCATTACTATCTGATGCTGTGGCTCGCTAGTCGAACTCATGCTAATCGAACAGAGCAGTGTCTTGGAGATTCTTACTCGGCGAGGAACGCGATTATTGCCAACTGAAATTTGTCGATTGCTGGGCATTCACTCACGTTCGATATCGTCTTGTCCCGTGCACCGGAGGCAGAATATGGGCGAGTGGGCCCTTTTGTGGTGGCTTAAGGAACGGAGTTTCGGTGATGTTGGACAATGTTCCAGATGGTTTGTGGCAGTGATGCCCTCGTCGGAGGAGGAAAGCCAGTGGCTCGTTGGCAGCGGGGGTGGTCTGGTACCTTCTGGCGGTGGCACGGTGTCCGGGGCGGCTGGAGAACGCGCGGTCAACGTTAGAGGAGGATTATACACCGAGGAGATGACGACGCAACCGGCCAACTCCAGCACGGCTGGCGTGAACACGGCTTCGGCCGATTCCGCGGAGCACGATCTCATCGACTCCACTGCCGATGCAACACTTTTGGCACAATTTCACGAGGACGCTATCAAACAGGTCCGCTATCAAACATCTCCAGGCTCTTTCGACCATATTGTATAGGAACACGAAAAATGGCCATTTTTCCGACCGCACTCGAACTTCGGTTAAATATCCTTAATAATTATCGAATTGATCGCTGCAAGTCGTATTGAATCTTAATTATTATCACACGCGGTTTCTCATAGCGTATACTAAACGCTATGATCGATCTTGAGACGCGAAACGATGTTAAAACGCGTTAAAAGTCCCGAAATCTAAGGAGTCCCTGAACCGACGCCACCCACTGCACCGCAGACTCCTCCTTTACTAAAATTTGAATTCCGAACGCTGTATAATGCGATTATCGAAAGATGTATCGAAGCGAGGGGTATCGATCGATATCGATCGGGAGTTCGGGACCCTTCGATCGAACCGCGAAAGAGATATTTCCGCGACCAATGGGCTCGTGGAAATTTGAAATCTGTGTTTACATTGGCCACTGGTAGCCCTTTCGACGCATCCAAATAAAATATTGAACTTTCCTCAGTTTTGCAACAAAAACATAACCTACGTTGAATGGCGTCGCTTTTACCGAAGTTGCTTTCTTTAGACGTTTAATCAGTCTTTTCACTGCCAGTGCTTTCACTCCCAGCGGTCCAGCATGGACGAAGTTTTAGATGAATCGATAGTAAAAACAAAATACGAGTCGCGAGAAGTACCGGGATACCTGAATGACTTCTCAGTAATTAGGCTTTTATTTGACATCATTTTCTCGAAGGTTACAGCTGTAGCTCTGTGGACTCGAGATATTCTAATTTCTTACTTGAACGTTGAAATACAAATATAATTAGAGTCACTACTCGAGACTGTTTAGATATAAAACACTGTAGCATTTGCACGCTCGATGCAGCCTACGTTATTTATGTGTTACAGGCTGGCGTCGGGTATTTCCAAATATTGGCCGCTCTGTGTACAGGCCTGAGCCTCGCGGCAGATACCGTTGAGTTTTTCGTCGTACCATATATTTTACCGAGCGCAGAAGTGGAACTGTGCATCGAGGACAACGAGAAAGGATGGCTCAGTTAGTGGATCGTAACATTTTTTTTATTACATATTTCATTTCGCTCGACGTTCTATCGTGTCGTCTTGTTGCAGGCAACATCACGCTGATGGGCCTCGCCCTAGGCGGATTATTCTGGGGCGGTCTGGGAGATAGACTCGGGAGGCGCAGATCTTTATTATCCGCAATGTCTGTTCATGCTGTATTTAGCGGTGTCGCTACGTTTATGCCAACTTATGGCACATTTATGACTGCTAGATTTTGCTCGGCGATTGGGTAAGAATATTCCTCTTTCGTTCGTGCGTAGTTCGCCATTTAGCGAAGCAAATTATATAATCTATTCCATCACAGAGTAGGAGGATCCCTACCACTAGCATTCGCGTATCTCGCGGAATGCTGCCCGCGACTAAGCAGAGGCCGTTGGGTCGGTTTACTTGTAGCGGCCGGAGCGCTAGGAGGCGTGTACGCTGCTCTTTTGGCATGGGTAGTAGTCCCCACGACTGGAGAAATGGTCGTTCTCGAAAATAAAGAGCACTTCAGCGCTTGGCACCGTTTCCTTTTACTCTGCTGTTTGCCTGCATTGTGCTCTACCGTTGGACTTATTTTTATACCGGAAAGTCCGAGATACTTGGTTGAAGCAGGCAGAGACGTGGAAGCAATGATGGTTTATCAGGTACCGTGTTTATCTTGCATCTCCGTTTATAGAATCCGCGCTGTTCTTACGGAAGGTTAATGTATTCTTGCAGAAAATATACAAGAAAAATAACACGCGAAAGGGTGCGACAGGTGCGCAGTATCAGCTATCCGAATTGGAGCTTCCAACTAAAAGGCCTCGTGGTTTAGCACCTCCGTCTCCTACCAACCATACTAGCGTTTTGGCTGACATACTTTATTCCATTGAAATGGTAAGAGCTCGTGTACCGTGTACTTTGTATCCGAATAATTAATATTGACCTTTTCTCTGAATTTCTCAGTTTTGGAATTCTTTTCTGGAGCTATTTATATCGCCACATTTGCGCGTGACGGTAGTCCTTATAATTATTTGGTCGACCGTATCATTTGGGTACGTGTTTCTGCTAAATAATTCGACGATTTTCCTCCCTAGTGTCTCCTACTTTATAGTCTTCTTCCAGACTATACGGCCTTATGGTATGGTGTCCCGAGTATCTCAAGCTTATACGCGCTACAGAATATAAAAATCACACTGAACAGATTTCTGGAATGGAATATAAAGAGAAGATGTTCAGTGGTTCTCTAGAGAATCGTCAATACAGAGATTCGACCTTTTTAAATTGCAAGTAAGTAGACGCGTGAGAAACTATTTCGGGCGCACCTTAATCGAGCTATACAAGAGCGTTTACTTTTCAGATTCACAAAGATGGTATTCAGCCACGTAGATTTCGACAATTGTACTTTCCAGTCTGTAGAATTCAGTAGCATAAAATCCAGTAAGACTCACTTTACAGACAGCGTTATCATATACTCAAAGTACGTATCGGGAATAAGAATCTCTGGTAAATGTTTCATTGGACGTGCATCACGCAACTGCGTCGTTCTATCGTTTGCAGATTCGTGGATACCGATCTGTACGCGCAAGTCTTTAGGAGATGTAAATTGGAGAACAATACGGAATTAAGTTTAAGTGGACCGTGCCCGACACTCGATTTGGATTATAATATTTATATAGAGGAAGCACTGCATGGTCACTTAGTTGCTCAATTGGCCTTCGTGCCTGCGGCTGCTTTGGCAGGACTAGCGCTCACTGTACTTCAGCGGCCAAAAATGATTGGTATCTCATTGTTTTTCTCTTCGGTAGTCGCCCTGTGCTTGATCGTCGTGGGCACCAATAGCTCGGCAGTCCTTGGCTTTGAAGGTGGTTTCATAGCAGTGTTCGCCATAGCTTGGACGTCACTTACACTGGTTACAGTCGAGAGCTTCCCTACTCACTTGAGGTAAGCGACTGTTGTTTGGTAATAGTTCGTTAAACGCTCATGACCGGAGATATACATATATATAAGAGGAAATATTCTTCCGCAGGTGTACCGGGTTCGGTTTTATAGCGGCTGCTATAAGAATATCTGGTTTAATAGGAACTACAACTTATAAAACCTTAGTTGGCGCACCTTTAATCGCGCCCGCACTGTTGACTGCGTTACCGTTGTTAATAGCTAGTCTCGCAACGTTTAAATTGCCTCACACTCATACGGTCTTCTTATAAGGATCTTACTATTAAAGTGTGTGTATGAGAGAGAGAGGGGGGGGGGGAGGCACAAGCATACAGATGCCGCAAAGAAAAGACGTTTTTAATCTATATTTTAATGAATCACTTACGAACTGCGCTGATGTTTTTACTCGATACACTCATGACATGAAAAGTCTCAAGATACGTCTTCAAGCCCGAGAAAGGTCTGAACGGAAAGTTGCAAGTAAAGTGTCTTGGACGAGTGCGAGTTGCTCGATTCGCACATTTGACAGACAGAAATTACGTTTTCCATTTTCCACGGGAAGTGTGATTTCGTACAAAGTGACATATCTAGTAAATGGAACGGTAAATTTCAGTCTACGAGGGAGTTTGAGTATTTAAAGCGCACAGACATTAAACGGATAATCGTCTCGTACGCTGGGGGCGTGGACTTTCTACAAGATTTTAATACGCGCGTTTTAAGCGCCAACAAAGGTCATTGTTATAGCAGAATCAGAACTTACGATTAGTGGAGAAGGTGAAAAGACGTGCAGAGATTCAATATTTTGAGTCACATTACTGAAATTTCGTGTAGAACTTGTACTCCAAGATTTCGCTCCATATAACTTCAAATCTAACACAGGCCATTGTGCGACTCGCCCTGGACCGCGAGGAAGGGCGGTTGTAGAATGCACGTAGATGTTTGTAAAGTTATTTTAATAGGGCAATAGCCGTGAATTTTCGACGAAGTCAATTTGTAATGGATGTTAAGAGGCTGAAAATCATCATTCGTAATGATACGTCAAGTGACGTAACATTCTTGTTACGTTATTGAAACCCTAAACACTTTGCTTACCGAAAATGCATTTGAACATCCGAGATAGAGCAAGTGGAATGTTATCCGTAGCGTATAGATGTTTTTTCTGTTCATTGTTAGACTAGAGAAGCTATGCATGATTCCAGAATTATTACATCTTAAGCGACTCGGTTGGAAAAGTTTGCCAAGGACAGTACGATAGAAAATTTTTATATCCACTATTGCGGCGTACGCTTTTGGCATTGAAAGAGAATTAAAAAACTGTATCCTAAGAAAGATAGATAGTAGGTAGGGAGGCTCGGGTCGAGCGATAGTGGGCTGTTTTTACTGCGACGGAAAAGTAATATCGAGCAAGCACGTATTCAGTACTTTTGCTTTTTACCGATTTACTCTAGCTTACGTAAACTCTAGATGCTAAACACAGCTAATCGGGAAGGCATTATCCATGTAAACGAGAAATGTAAATGCTGCCGTATGAATCCTAAATTCCCAGCTGAAGACTTGAAATCGAGGAAATAGAAGCTTGTGCTTCGTTTTAGCGTAAAACCAAGAGATTATCGCCTCTAGTCAACTTTTCAATCGTCTTTAAGCTTACGACGCGATCAGCCTGTGACAAATGCGTCGCACTTTCTAATACTTGCAAACGAAGTAGAACGTTATTTTCTACTAAAAGTTTCTGTTACGGAAATTTTGCTAGAATTTTACTGTCGCCCCGGCGAAATGGGCCGGCGGTGCGACGAGGCAAAGTTGCGAAATGAAATACTGGTTCCTCAGAACTCACAACTATTCCTAGGCAATAAGAACGTAAGCGTAACTTTTATCAAGCGATTATTCGAGATATCTCATTCTTATGGCAACTCAAAATATATTACTAAGGTATTTAAGCAAGTTTATTAGTGAGGTAAAACCAAACTGCTGTTGGCAAACTTAATCGGATAAAATGTTTACGTCCCGTCATGGTTAGTGAATTCTTTCATATCAAATTGTTGGCATCTAATTTAACAAGAAAAATTGTTAATGTTGTGAATCGAATTCTACTGTGTCGTTTAAATGAAGTAGAAACGAGTGAAAAGTGCTTCGTTGCCTGTACAAGTTTGTCGTATAAGCGATTCTGTTTTCCATCCTGTGCTAATAACAAAAAAGTTGCTCGTTCCTACTTCTGCAAGCTGTATTTACGAATCGGGCGATGAAACAGGCTTGTGCTGGCGTTACAGTTCGACAAGAAAATTAACTACGTAAATGTCTGTCTAAACTTTTATTTAAGCTTTAATTTAAGCAAAACCACGGGGACACCTTCTTCTCTAATGATATTTATGATAGTCAGCGGAAAGGAGGCAAAAATTGTGGATTTTTCTGTTTGAAAGAGGATCACGCCGGCACATGCAGTTCCACATTATTAAATCGTTGCTACGCAGCCTTAAATTCCCTGTCGCCCGTAGATAATATACTTTACTCGACATATCACTTACGAGCGAGCACTCTAGATTCGTAGGCTTTAATTAGACTATCGACTAGACATACTTAGAAGTATGTACCAGCAATCGCAAGAGATGAAATCCCGAATCGGTAAAATAGCAGCGTGCGGGCAGGAATTCTGCCAAGATGTTATCTTTAAGGATTACGTTCTAGAAGTATCCTTTAGTGGACTCTGTCAGTCGTTAACGATGGGTATTTTTGTTGTACACCGATCGATTATCAACGGATCAAACCTTAATGAAACGAAGAATACTCATAAAAGCTGATCATATCTCATTCAGTGCAATATACTTGTTAAGCACGAATATCAGTCTTGTCTTGTGATAGAAAGAGTGCACAAGTGTGTCGCGAAGTCCGGAATTGATTTCGTACAATTGCTTGGAACATCGAAGGTACCAGCGACGAAACTGGGGGGGCGCCAAATGAGAAATCTTTGTAGGGAAAAGACATACTTTTTATTTATTACGTTATTTCATTAGGAATAGAGGAGATACACATTTTGTGGAAAAGTAATTTGTGGACTCAATCTCCTAAGGCGGGCAATACAAGGGGATAAAATGTTGGGAGCGGGGGCAAAAAGAATCCTGGCCCCGGGCGCTTACAACCCAGTTTCGTACCTGGAAGGTACAGTGCTCAAGGTAGTTGGGGAATCATACACTCAAGTGGCTTTATTGCTAAGACATCCAATACTTTAGCGTAACTGTAACATGGTACATAAGTTAGATGGATGATAGTCAGGCCAATGATAAAGATCAAGTTGATAATCATCGTGTTTTTCTGTAGAGACTGTGTCTTAACATTTAAATTTCTAATGCTTAATTACGGGAATGGAAGTGTATAGCCCAGTGTTAGTAGTAAGGAGAGAACCAATACAGGTTGCTGGTTTCTTTGAAATTTAATTCTGGTTGCACGTTCTGCTGAATAAGTCGCGCGAGATTTCAACATTTCCGGCGCTTGATCCTGCTTCGAGCGAATAATTTCAATATTTCCTCCCCACTTTTCCGAAATCATGTATTCCGCCAAATTGCAACTATAATCCTTACACGCAGGGCTTTCAGATGCACTATAGTAGTAATCGATGGAAGGAACTCGAAATATTCCTATTTTACATAACTTATCGATATATTTATAATTGATCTATTTTTTTAATTTGGAGACTATAGAAATAAAAAGCAATACTATTCAACAAACTATGCAACCAGTACTTAAAAAAAAAAAAGACACAACGTACAACCATTTACTAGTGAACTATTATTAAGAATTATTACGCATGGTTCCAGCAATTGGTTTAAAGATTGACGAGAATATTGTGCGCGTTAGCATCGAGAACAGTTGGTCTATTTAATGGAAGACATTAATCGTACGATGGAAACACAGTACAGTAAATATTTGATTGATTTTATTAAGAAGCATATTTCCTTTTTACTGTATAGTAAAAAAAGTAGTAGACTTTTCCTTTTCTTTTTTAGTGTGTATAAGCGTATTTTATCTTTGTAGACGAAAAGCAATTGACTTTCATACGATATTTATTGCATTAGGAGTGAAAAGTAGATAGCTGATGAAATTTTAATATTACCATCTCCGTTTTTGTAAGTTAGTACGATTGCGATCTAAGACATCGTTTGTATAACTACCGAGATGCATCTGAGATCTAATTTTATTTTTAAAATATAACAATGGCTACTGCTTTTTGAGTAACTTTCTTTCGAGCTACCCAAAAAGGATATTAAAGATCGAAATGATTCCATCATTTACACGAATAACGACGAATACGTTAATTTGTATTACAGCAATACGCGTGTGAAAAAGAAAACTTGTTGGAACGATCGTGGAATTATAGTTTTAGGTACATTTATCTCGCAATACTTTTAGAGCACTTATTACTACGACAAAATTTGTATATAATTTATAAGGAAATTCGCGATCCCTTGCAAATTTCATGGCAATACGTACTAAATTATTCGTAACATTAATTGTCATTATTATCATTGTTGGTTGTTCTCATTCTAGTAATTAGTCGGTTCGATTGGACTCGATCTCTCGACAGTGTTATTCGGGGTTAATTCCATTATACCGTAAAAGGCAAAGTTTCGAGAATACTTGAATGTATTGTTTTACCCTGTCGAGGAAGTTAGAAATTGCTTAGGACCGATTAAGACGAATCATGTACTAACACGTACGTAGAGAAAGTATTCGATGCATAGACGCGAATAATTGCGGGCGAATTGGTCGACATTTATAGATACTATGTACTTTCCAGTGATGTACTTCTTTTATTCCACCGTAATTCTACCGATTAATCAAGAGCTTGGTGAAATCGCTCCTTTATTTCGCTTCTGTTAACAGAAATGTATGTATTTGGAAAAATTTCGACAAACATATACGATCGACGCGTCACACCAATTATATTTGTATCCCGAAATATGTTGCGTATAGGTATGTGAAATATAAGATGGCGTCCCATTTTCTTTGACGAACCAAATTTTACTTAACGCTACTCCGTAACGTCGTCATCGTTATCGACGAACGATGACGAAGCGAAGAAAAGATTTACCGTGTGTTTATTTTAACGTCGAACTATCATTTTGATAACAATGATCGATCGTGAAAATGTAAACGACAATTTGGGCTAAGCAGCAGAATGTACGAGTGGAATAAATCGGATAAATTTATTCGTTTCGAACGTGCTGATTCCGGCGTTCAATTTCGATTGAAGACCGTGTGTCGTCGAACGTTATTAATTAATTTCCATAATTACTCACCTCGCGTGTGCCTCGGGCGTGCCTGCTAATTAAACGGAAAAGAAAAACGAATTTTCCAACCGCTAAGTGTGTTCACAAACTAACGGTTCAACCTTTGAAGCGAAAGTTTCGGCGCGAAATTTGAACGACTGCTAGGCGCGCCACCTGTATACGACGGATAAATCAGAACCACTGGGTCGGTAAGAAGAATCGGTCTTCTTCGTTACCGATTGTGACCACCGAAGGAAACTGCAATCGAGTCGTTGCAAGGAACGAAGTGATTTTGTATTTTCCTCGCAGTCTGACGCGAGTGGATAAATATTTGAAGCGATAATTCGTCGAGTGTACCGCAGTACAGAAATGCCTGATCTATCAGGTACGAATGATTTACATAATTGCACTCCCAAGTCGCGTTACTAACAGATAATATACACACGCAAAGTCCGAAATGCGTTAGGTGATCGCTAATGGGAAATCGAACGAGTCGTTACAAGAACGCAGATTCTGAAGGTTCGCAAAGTTATCGCGCGTGGGTGCAACGCGTTGCCGACTATTCTCACCGATTATTGACCTTGAGCTTGACCTTGGGCGTGCCCTCGCCGTACGAAGTGGTGCGAAGACGATCGTGTCGAACGAGCCCTGACCTAACCTATTCTAGGCTATGTCTCCGTTCTCCATGTACAGACAAAGCCTAGGAGAGGCTAAATCAAGTTACTCTGCTTCCCAGAAACGATCATTGCCACGTCTTCTTGTGAGTGAACTCCAGCCAGGTCGATTCATACATACTCTTTCCCATTGAACGATCGAGCGGCGATCGGTTTCATTCACTTTTCATTGCCGTTTTTTTTTTTGCAATCTACGATTCCGTTCGAACCGTCGATGATATTTCTCACCAGGATCCCAGCACGCATTGCCGAATTAGTGGACGTCGGGCTGCTAGTCAGAAGGAAACGCGGTTTTCCGTTGGGAACGCGATCAATGGCGGCCGCCGAGGTAGAGGTAAAAGTAGAATGTGCGGCACAAGTGGCGGAGAAAAAGTCAGCGGTGGCCGGTGCACGCAGTTTTTGGAGCCAGCTCTTTTTACGGCCGTGGGCCGGGGACGGTACAAAGAAAGCGTGTCACGCCTAAAAATACGCGAGGCACGCAGGTAGATGTGAAAAGGTCGCCGGGGCCGGGAGGGAATAAAAAAAAAAAGGAAAGAAGGAAGGTAGAGGAATTGCACAAGAACAGCGATTTGGTATTCAAATCGCCAGGCATGTTCCCGCCTCTCTTCGCGGCCGCGGATCCTCCTCTCTTAGCGATAATACGAAGGCCTTCTTCGTTTAAGTGTTTTCTCCTCTCGTTCTCCTCGCTCTTCCTTCTCCTTCTCCTCCTCATCTCTCTCGTTCTCCACCCGAGCCGCCTCTTAACGCCAGATCTCACCTTCCCCGTCGCACTTTTTGCCCGATTCCCTTGCATTGCCATTGCATCGAATTATCCTCTTCTTTCTGCGCATAGTTTATTACGCAGTACAGGTAGCCGAGCGGCGGTCAGGCTCTCCGCTCTCCAGCGTCGCGTTCCCGAGCACCAGACGGACGAAAGTTGCGCCGTAGATCGCTCTTCTCGATCCTGGCGGCGGCAGGGAGCCGAAGAGATCGCCGGATTCGCACCGATACCGAGGTTGCTTGGTCGATTGCGCCGCACAGAGACACGTCCTCGAGGGATTTGAATGCCTCGAGGCTCGCGGAGGCGCGGAGACTCGAACGTCCGCACGTGCAGTGCTCGACTGCCGCGTGGTTACATAAACCGGGCCGCTGCAGCTCTCTGGCTCGGTTATTTCGTACATTTCCGAGTGCTTCACTTTCTCCTAGGTCGGCATCCGTGCGCGACGCGGTTGCATCGCCGTGGAATAGAGCGATCTACGTGGTCCGCGGCTCTGTTTCGCCACCGGCCCACTCAACCGGATCCCCGAGCGTTCGCCAAAGGGAAAACCGTCGCCGTTTACCTGGAACGAGCTGTTTACGTCGTTCACGCTGGACTACCTCGTGAATATTAACCGCTGGCTTCGCCGCGCCCCGACGTATCACTGACAATCACTTTCCACTTTCGTCGGTACCGTCCCCGGTTGCGGAATCCACGGCCTGTGCGCCACGGGTCCAAAGTTCTTCGCCGCGTGTCGTCGGTCGCGCGACGGATCGCTGCTGACGGATAGAGGACGCGAACGTGGGAACGATCGGCGGGTGCCGCGAGGACGATCGGGAACACGTCCAGCAATCACGTGTCCTACGCTCGACGGCCAAGTGCGAGAAGCGGTTAACGAAGGCGACGATCGGTATACGTGGCACCGGATTGGCCGGTGGCATAGCTCGACAACACGCACGGTGTGCGCTCACATCGGCAACCTGTGCACCCACTAACCACTAACCGGCGAACCACGGGAGGCCAAGGTGTGCGCGCGCCAGAATAATATATGTATCTACGTGCGTTAACCACGTGAGAGCGGCCAGCATCTTTCCACAGGCCCCTCTGGTGGGGACTTCACCTATGGACTGCTGCTCTTTCTCTCCCGCGAACCTTGGATCCCCGGGAAATCGCTAGAATCTTAACGCCGCGCCGACGAGTCGCAGCGTGGCCGCTGCCCGTGCAAGCTGTTGCCCGCGGTGCATACAGGGCCTCCTCCTCCGGCCGATTCAACTCCGATGCTGTAGCATGTACATATCCCGCATAAATAGCGGTAGCGATCGCTGTACGTACGCTCGAATACACCCTCTGATCGCTCTTTTGTAAAGGTCGCGTTGTCGCCAAGGAAAATCCGCTCGCGAGCGGAAACGAAGGGCGACCGTGTCTGAAAATTATAGCCCTGGGGAACCGCTCTTCCCTCGGCCGAGGCTCAATCGCCGCTGCGTTGCTCGCGCATTTCTTTCAACGCAGCTCGTTTCTTCGCGCAGCCGGCGTCGTTTTTACCTCCATCATTCCGCTGTCATTTACTCGGCATGGTAGTTAGCGTCGGTGTCTCGTTCGCCAAGGTAGGCGCCTACTTTTTTATTCGCCACCCCGTAGACGGCCAGTTCTCACTCGACATTCCCGGCAATCTCTGATCGACGAGTTTTTATGAAGGTCGTACGAACTACGTACGAGGTACGAGCCTACCCACTTACCCGGCCGCATCGCTGATGCACGTGTTTATGCTATTTGCGGCCGTGCCGGCCCCGGCGAAAAATCCAACGTGTTTTCTCTGCATTACAACATTATTTTATCGCTGGAATTGCGGGCGATACGTCACAGGCGGATCGCTATTTCGTTTGCGGTTTTAATTGCTTTCAGATTTGTCCCGAGCGAGCCTCGCCGTCTGCAGACTTCTCCGCGAAATTCTCTAGGTAGCGATAGGGATAGAGCGAGAGTTAGGCGAGGCATGGATCCCCCAAGGTCACACCTGCGATCCTATCTCGGCGACTGTGGGTGGTCCACACGGTTTTCGAGACTACGGCAGCCTTCGAAAACTTGGCAACCCTTCAGCCTTGATGATGCATATTTCGCAAGTCCCACCGGCAGCCCCGCGTCCCACGGAATACCTACTGTATAATCTCCGATAACAATGCGCGAGACGTTGCTGATCGACGTGGGAGTCTGATCGAGCGGCCCGTACGCAAACAAGTCCGGCCACGTTTTATTCCGTCGCCCGTGGCTGGCAATCAGCGCGAGACTTTATTTCGCAACCGGTGGCCGGTATCCCGAATTCTCATTTGCAACGTCGAACATGAAGATGGCGGCGGACTACGATAATTTATTAACTAGTCCGGCAAGTCAAACCTGTTGGCTCCCCGCGGACGTGTTTTGCTCGTCGCGCCAGAGCGCGAACAGCCGGTGTCCTTTCGCGTCTTTCTGCAGAAAATACCCTCCCGGCCTGTTCCTTCCTCGACGATCCTCCGCGCTCCGCGTCTCTTAATTCCCATTTACACCGTGCCTCCAATTACCATCGACTTCCACTCAGCGAAGTTCTAACTTGAATTTCCGAGTACCGATACCCACAGCCCTCCGTTACGTTATCTCGCGCGTTAATTAAAGCGCTCGGCGAGAAAGGACACCGCGGATCGTACGGTGACGGTAATACATAAAGCTTGAAAACAGGTTGCAAAACGTATGTATCCCGTCGCGCGTACCGTTGGCGGGGCTCGTTGAGTTTTCGAGTCACGTCCCCGACGCATGTCCCCCAACGTAGGAAAGCAAGCGTCGGATATAATTTCCAGACGTTTATTCGAATTCCGGGGATTCTCCCGTTGCACTCTCGGCTGTTAACGGTTCGATATTACGCCGGCATGGGCACTGTGATTCGGGATGGCGACCGGCCAACGGGTAGGAAATTCTCCAGCAGTGACGTAAAAAGGTATCGCCTCAGGGGCATTTCTTTAACACGGCGCTACCCATGCGAGCAGGGGGGCCCCCTCCCCCTTTTTTTTATACCTGTACGAATCAAAACAGACGACCTTATCCTCCGCGCTCGAGTTACCGTTCCGTTGCAGCCGAGCGGTTCTGCCGTTTTAATTAGAACCGTGCATGCACCCATAGGGCCACACGTTCCAGCCAGCCCCAGTTCCTTGTGTTCCACGGACGCCCGAGACTCGAGGAAAAACAGATAACCGGTGATGCCCCCTCTTTCCCTCTCGGCTTTGATTTTTTTATAAGCGGGTAAGTTTCCAGCGAAGCTCCTCGATTTCTGCCAATACTGTTGCGATAACACGCCTGTTATTCCGAATCAACAGGATCGGGAAACCCGTTCCACGTTCACCGAGCTTCCTGGTCGTCTTGTTATTAGTGTCTCGTTTAAATTATGAGGCCTGGGCCGCAGCTGACAAGGTATATACGTTACCCCGAAGGTGTCTTACAAGTTTTACGACAGGAAAGTATGCGTGGATTTATGATGCTGCCCGATATGTTCGATAGGTGGTGGACGGAGCATTCTGGGCAATCTTCCCTTTGAAAATCCTTCGGCGCGGAGCAGGGACCGTCGGTGCGAGGAATCGTTCGAGTTCGAATCGCGGTGGTAACTCGACACTCGCGGCGAACGGTGTAAGGAGGAAGCCACGGCGATTTGCATACCGCGAACGGCAAATTGTCCAATTAGAATAGTCTGCGAATATATAAGACTAGCTAAAGCATCGGTATTCGATCGGTATGTGCCTGAAAGGCTGCTACGTATGCCGGTGACCCTGACATTTACACCGATGCATTTCGCGTGTGTAGCGTTCCCGCTGGACGTTAAGTGCCATTCACATCGACACGCTCTGTCGCCGGCCGCGGTCCCAAACCGGCGCGCGTTATCGCGCCCCTAATTTTCCACGCGATATTTTCATTCCCCTCGCTAATCAGCGATCGGTGTAACTCGGAAGGCAACCGCGTTCCAGGCGGCATCCTCGAACGGGCATTCGCAAAAGGGGACCCCTGCCTGTTTGCAGACCCGTATTACACGGATGTATTGACATTGTCGAAGGCTCGCGCGAAACCAAAACGAGCGAGAGAACCTGTTTAACGCGCAAATATTGAGCCGCTACCGGATTCCCCTCGCCTCCTCGTAACAGTCGTGACAACCACAAATAACGCGGAATGGCGTGAATGTTGATCGCGGTGCTCGCGGAGGTGGAAACCTCCGTTCCGCGTGGATCCGGATCGATTGTTCGGGCCTCGTTTCCAAATTCTGATTAGCTTCGCTCGCTAATACGCCGAAAGTATGCGCGCACGCAGATTCTTGTGCCTCGGAGCCGTGCTCCTTCTCGCCAAGGGATCTCGAGCGATCGGTTCGTCGAAATCAAATGCAAATAGTCCGCGCGGAGAAGGCGCTGCTGTAAAATATGTTGGAAAAGGGACGGGGGCCCGGTGCAATCTTCCTTCGCGGATACAATCGCGAGAGGCTAAAAATAAACGGTTCGTGCGCGCCGTATCGGGGTCCGCGTACACGCGCGTTGCACGGTACCAAAAATTTACGACGGCCTACGGTACCAGGATTTTATTAAGATTGGCGCCTCGAGGAATGCAAGCTTAACGGGTCGCCGTGGCCCAGCCTTCTTCCTCCTCGGCCGGCAGCAGCAGTATCTCGATCCGTCCGCGAGCACTTGCCCCGTACCTACACGACGCCGATCGTTTTGCATCTCTCGGCCCAACGAACGAGAACTTCTGACCAACGAGACGCGTCTCTGCGAGCTGCACACGGGAGGAAAGTGGGCCAAACGAATGATGTGTTTGGCTGGGTGGTATATCCTGGTAGGAGCGTTGTAAAACAATCGCGGCGAAGTCAGCTGCTTTTTATCTCCCGACGAAATAGACGGAACAATGGAGAAGAGGAAGGAATAGCTAGTTTTTCTAAAAGAAAGCGTGTCATTGTCTCGCCGACGTTAATCGCTGCGACCAACCGATGGTTACGCGCAAGATTTCCTGTCGATGCATCCAATAACAATGCCGAGGCCTTCGATCCGGCGCAGATGAACCGCGAAGATGTACGAACCGCACCGTCGAAGGCTGCCAGCAAGGTCGCACTGTAGAAACAAACGGACGATGTAGGGACGAGGGGCTCTAACGTATATTTCTCTTGCAGGGTTCCGTCAGCTGTCGCGGCATCTGGTAAGAAGCGCGAAAAGGGCATCCGCGCGCGACAGAGGGATCACCAGTACCCGGGACTTCCGCTATTTATATCGTCGGTTCGCCCGGCGAATCCTGGTGGACCCGATCGCAGCTCCGGCTTGCAGCGCGGGGTAAACGTGGGCGTGAACTTTTCAATAAAGCCAGTCTCCTCTCGCGGATGCTCGGTTGAACGCGTGTATCGGGATCAATGACACGCCCGCAGATTCCCCAGAGGTATCCTCTACGAGGTACGTAGAGAGGCATCCTGTAGAATTCCAACCACCTTCCTCGACTTCACAGCAGGACCTACTGGTTTCTATTTATACACCGCGCGAGACCTTGCAACTTACGGCTCGCGCGCTTACGGAGTCTGTATCAGACCGGTTCAAAGCGCGCTCGCGACTCCACCATCTCCGTGGAACGATCGCTCCCACTTCGATATCGTGCTTTAATACGATTTCAATCAGAAACCGTTGAATTTCCCTGACGGCAGAAGTTCGTTATAATGTTGTTCGTGAAGTACCTTGCTGGATACTTGGGCGATAACAGGCAGGGAGATTTTTAATTATTTCATCTTGCGTCACATGTACTTGATGTATCTTGTTTAGAAAATATTTACAGGTTTTTCAGAAGGCAAGGAGAAGTTTGCGTGGAAAGATTTGAAGTAGAATATGGAAATGCGTCGCTAGACCATGTTTCAGAAGCAAATCTCGGCCATAGGAATTATAGTCTTTCATTTATTATTTAGAGCAAAGATAATGCTAGTGCGTGTAACGTGGCTGGAAAGTACTACGAGCCAAAGTACTGTTTCTTTCTTTTCAATTAAATATGTACAAGTATTTGTGGTTTGAATCTGGCCAGCTTATAGTAACGCCATCTACCGCGTGAATCGTTTACCAGCGTAGTGTATCTCTGTGCGGAGCGTGTTTTAGACGGGACGTTGTTTTGATAAGATATCGTATTAACGCAGTTCTTTTTCTCGTTAAGTTTGTTTTTCCAAAAAATCGCGAACATTATGGCTGATAGAATATCAGAGATTTTTAATTCCTTTCAGGATTATCTCAGCAAAGAGGAAGTGTTGCGCGAGGTTTGTCCCAACGACTTGCTACCGATCAAGCTTACCGAATTTCGCGTCAAAATGCCGACGTTATTTTCACCAATTTTAGTGTAACTTTCGCGAAAGAAGAGTGTCTGTTTTTACTCTATTCCCTGAATTCTCGATTATCTTTTATAGACTCTTCAACGTTGAGCAGCTTCTGTCCAATGCCCTTTAAATTTATATAAATATTAGGTTAGGCTATGTTGACACACTATTTAAATATATACACTGTCATTAATTTGAAAGTCTTTCAAATTTCTTTGCCAAAGGAAATCCGCGCTATTGTCAGAGATCTCGAAAAGAGTGCCAGAGACATTACGACGACGTTGCAGAATATTCATAATGAAAATAATCTCGAAGAAAACATAAGTACGTGTCTGCGACGGGTCGTCCGATCGCCGGTGTAATTATTATTCGTTTTACTTGCAGTCGTGTCTCAGTATTGTTCGCAAGCGAGAGAATTGTTCGAGGATGTCCGTAAAAACTACGCCAGACTCGCGGAAGTGGTACCGAAGGATCAATATTACAGATACCACGATCAATGGCGATTTGTTACCCAAAAATTATGTTTCCTAGCCTCTTTAGTAATATATTTAGAGATTAAAGTTCTGGTTACCAAAGAAACTGTCGCCGACGTACTAGGAGGTATGTGGTTCGTAACAAATTTATTTGCACTTTTTTTTTCCATTAAATTCATATTCCATGTACAGTGAAGAACAATAGACTAGACGGCTTCCACTTGGACCTGGAAGACTTCTTAATGGGTTTGCTGCAGTTGTCCGCGGAGCTGGTATGTATATCTCGTTATTCTCGTGTTATTACAACTCTTATCTACGTTACATTCCAGAGTCGTTTCGCCATAAACAGTGTGACTAACGGGGACTACAATCGCCCTATAGAAATAGCACGATTTATAAACGAATTAAACGCAGGCTTTAGGCTTCTAAATCTGAAGAACGATTCCCTGCGGAAACGTTTCGACGGCTTAAAATATGCGGTGAAGAAAGTGGAGGAAGTAGTATACGACCTCAGTATAAGAGGCTTGAAACCGTCTTCGAACCCAGCTGCTCAAGAGACAGAGTAAATATTTTGTAAGGAACTCTTATAATATCATATCAATAATATATATTACTAACTAATAAATTATTGAAACATCTATTTTCATATTAATTATCTGTTTTATGTTACTCGATTTTTGCACTGTACAACAATCTCTGAAAAATCTGGTAGAAAAGTTAGAACAGTTAAGTTTCGAGATTGTTAATAACCGTCTTGTAAATTTAATACATTCCGTAATTGTTCATCTTTAATAAATCTCTCGTAATTCTCAGCAAAAAATGTTGCAACATCTTCGGGACGAGTGACACCCGAAATGTGTGGTGAGATAGTAACCTGTATTAATTTAAACCAGTTCAATTATTTATTGCCGGCGCTTGTATTTCACGTTGTAACGATACCGATAATTACCTGTGCTACCGTCCACAGTTCACTATTTTCTGGCAGCGGCTCTTCTTCGAACACGTCCAACACTGCTCCTGCGATCCACTTCTCCTGGAGAGCGTGTAATAAATCTGTTTCTTTAATAATTGTACCTCGACCTATATTGATCAGGACGCTGCCGCGATTTTTACAATTTTGTAACACGTTCCCATTTAACAAACCCAAAGTGTTGGGTGTAGATGGTAGAACATTAACGATGTAATCGCAATTTTTCAGCATTTCAGGTAAACATTCGATTGTTCTATGCTCGTCGATGTAACACAATTCCTCTTTAAGTGGCGTTCGTGTTACTCCCCATACAGTGGCCCCGAATGCTTTCAATTTCTGTGCAACTGCAAACATTGAAAACGTATTTACACGAAATCAAGTTAATAATTGCAGCAGGAATATTGGATAAAAAAATACGGCATTGTATTTACTCGTTTTTCCAATGCTTCCTAAACCTAAAATACCCACGGATAGATCGCAAATAAATCTGTGTTCGAATATTTTCCCGCCAGTCGACCATTCCTTGTTTCTTTGATTTTCGTATTGCTGTTTCTGAAAGCGTTCGAAATTAAAGATATGCGCCACCACGTATTCGGACATAGCTAAACCTAAAGCTTCGCCAGAGAAACGAGTAACGACATAATTAATTTTTTTATCTCGTAGGCGCGGAACCAGCGTTTCGGTACCAGCCCACGTAGTTTGCACCCATTTCAAGCGTGGTAACTTATCCGTATATGGTAAAAACAGATTGGAATCGGTTACCACTATATCAGCCTTTTCTAATTCCGATAGCGTATCATTTTTATCTGGAATGAAAGAAACCGTATTTAATATACTAAACGGTGGATGCAATAAGAAGGGAAATAATAAAGTGTTGCGTCGTTACGGTTTTATGCGACGAAAGGGCATTAAAATTAGCCCGTGAATCATTAAATAGGACGCGTTTGAAATGTGCGCCAAATATTTAAACAGGGTGGGTTTTCCGCCAAGTGAAAAGGCGAAATGCGCAAATTCAGTGTACAGCGGATCGTAGTGGTAGTGCGTTTTGACACGTGCTCGCTGCGAAAGCTTTCGTGAGCCGAAGAGATTCGTGCTCCGCGGGCATGAGAGAAAGTGCATGTCAAAAATAATACCTGGCGAAACGTCAAATATCGTTAAGCTCGGAAGTTGCGCTCGAAGGTGGTAAGATAACCTAGGAATCACGGATAGAATTGCAATGCTATGCGCCATGTCGACACGCGGGAATATGATCTCGAAGAACAATTATCGTTTATCAAAAACAACGTTCAATGATCGATCGTCCTTTTCGCAAATTTCAAACGTCTCGTTATTCGCAAGCCGATATGTTTTTTAGTTTTCACTTCAACGTGTTGCATCAATGCATCTAACCTAAGTTTCCGGTTGAACGTACGAGGGTACATTTTTCATTAGTGGTGTTTGTTATTGCTATACCATTCTCTATACTTTTGCAGTTTTATATTAGCCATTTCAATTCGATCATGTCGTGGTCGCCGACACCTGTCGATTTTTTTTTTTTATTAAAACACGTATAAAAGTTATCTGATTAGCTTGCAGCAACCATTGTATCGTCTCTTCTTATTGCATTTATAAAGGAATTAAGAAGTTTCTCGATCGAATGGCAACGTATTTATTCGATTCTTGCATTAATATTGGAAATGACAGAAATAAATGTAATGGCATTTAATGGAATTAGTTTAATCGAGGTTTTCGTTTCGCGTGGGCAAATTGAAAATTTAAAATGTCCGCACAAGTGCGACGCGTGCGCAAAATAGAAGTGTTTCGGTACAAACAAAACGTGTACGCGCGGTACGATAAGTGGCAATTTAGTTTCAGCAGCGGTTGCTCTCCTTTATATCTTGATATTCTTAATTGCTCTAACAAGCATAAAATATGAATGATAATCATTGCGTTCCTACAAACTTGTATTTTCGCAATGCGCTGCTGTAACGTCAATCTAAGAGTCGCAGGAATGACAATATACATTTTCAATTACACGACCATAACGGAGTACCGTTAATAGTCAATTATTAATATCATTTTCCAGAGACATTCGAAAAGTTCTCCGGAATTAATACGATTTTTATAGAAAGTTATTGGAACAATCGGCGGTAGGTTAAGGAAAGTTTCGTATCTACATCTGGACGCCATCTTACATGATTTCGCGAAAACAATCGCTGCTTGGAAATTCGCAAGTTGTACGATTAATTTAATTTTGAAAATTTCCATACAAAAGAAGAAACGCCCGGGGACAAGGGCGGAGGGTATCGCATAATTTTCGGGCGAGGTGTCATCGGAGGGTGTTTGAAATTTGACAGTGCGGACGACGGGGTAGTGTGGACGGGGCTTGCAACGAGTGGGAATAATGTTTGGCGGCCAATAGACGGCCGCGAGTGGACCGGTGGCGGCAGCGAGCCGATTCCCGCGCGGCGAACGTCGCATCGCGGAACTGTTCGGGCTGAACGTGTTAAATGGCTGTGCGTCGGCCATGATGGCTTTGAGCAGGGACCGTGTCACGCAAACATGTTTTCAAAGTGATATATCTCGTTTGGTGACTGAGTGACCGTGTTCCAGCGCGATGGCCGGAGAACGATGAGGCCCTGACCGCTCTCTGTGCCGGGTATTAAGGGCGCAGGGCCCCCAGCCAGGCCCAGTCAGGTTCACGTTCCGCAAGCCCGAGGCCCGAGCCGACCCGACTGGCCTCACGGTTCGACACCAGCCAACTCGGTTGTCAACACGCGAGCCAGCCGCCTCAGGATGAGCAAGCTGTCGTTCAGGGCCCGCGCCCTGGACGCTTCCAAGCCCATGCCGATTTACATGGCCGAGGAACTGCCGGATCTGCCAGATTACTCGGCCATTAACCGTGCTGTGCCCCAAATGCCCAGCGGCATGGAAAAGGAGGAGGAATGTGTAAGTCGAACTGTTCAACCTTCTTCCAGCATGTTTTCCCCGTCCGCCATCTTACCCTCGGGCGCATCTTCGTAAACAACCGGCAGATGGCAGCCTGTTTACCATTATTATCTGCAAATATTCTTTATTTTCCATCCTTTTACGTAATTGCCAACTTTCTTTTACGGCTCGCACTTGCTCCTTGGGTATTTACGCACGTACCTCGAAGATTATTGACAGCTGTCAGCCTCTGGTTTCGAAGCAACAACAGGATCAAAAGTCCATGTCCCAATGTTGTTGCTCGACGCGCAGTTTCAAACTTTTATGCTCTCTGAAGTTTGTCCGCTGCTTTAGCAGTATCCTGCGGTTTTCTAGGCTCTCCTTGCGTTCGAATCTATTTCCACACGCGTCGTTTCGTGTATAAACGATGGTTATTGTATCGATACGTCGTATCGATTCTTTGTGCAGGAACATCACTTGCAAAGAGCGATATGTACGGGTCTAATCATTCCTACCCCTGAAGTAACCGACTTGGCAGACGCGGAAGCTTACGATAAGATATATCCAGCAGATTATAAGCTGCCGCGTCAACTCATACACATGCAACGTAAGTAGACACTGTATAGAAATTCGTCTGGGTTATACGCGATACTGTATCGCGATCGAGGGATTTAATAATTGTATTTTCTATCTGCGCGTAGCCTTTGCGATGGAGCAAGATATTCCGGATTACGACATGGATTCGGAAGATGAAAAGTGGGTTGCGGTACAAAGCCGCAAAATGGACTTAACTCCGCTTCAGTTCGAAGAGATGATGGATCGTTTGGAGAAAAGTTCAGGGCAAACTGTAGTCACCCTTAACGAAGCTAAAGCGCTTCTGAAAGAGGACGACGATTTAATTATTGCTGTTTTCGATTACTGGTTGAATAAACGTCTGAAGACGGTAAGTTGCGCGTGTTATAGCGAGAATCGTTTTGTGTAAAGGTGACACGTTCGTTAGGAATGTTATTTTATCGATAGCACGATGATTTAATTGTACTTTTTTCGTTGTTACAGCAACACCCACTTTTATTAACAGTGAAAACGGAGCATCGGTTTGGTTCGGCTGCCAATAATCCTTATTTAGCGTTTAGACGTAGAACAGAGAAAATGCAAACGCGTAAAAATCGTAAGAACGACGAAACTAGTTACGAGAAGATGCTGAAACTACGTAGAGATCTTAGTAGAGCCGTTACCCTTCTCGAAATGGTTAAACGAAGAGAGAAAACCAAGCGGGAACACTTACACCTTACGATCGAAGTCTACGAGAAAAGGTTCGAGAAAACTCCTAGTTTCGTATAGTTTCTTCGTCTTTTGTGGCACAAACACTTTTTCAACTTTGTGCAATTGAAAATTATGCGTAGATATCAGGCACAAGACTTTAACGGGCAAATACTGGCGGAAGTATCGGCGCTGAAGACACCGAGGCCAGCTTTCGCTCCACTGTTCACAAATCAATTTGGTGTTCATCAGAATTGGGCGAATAAAGTCAGTAGTAAAGTGAGTATCTTCGAGCTGTTAGGAAATTCTGTTGCGATGATCGTGACGATACATTGAACGTTCGATTATTTTAATTAGGACGAAGTAGTACCTAGGAAAGAAAAAAGACAGTACAAGAAACGGAAACATAAAACTGACAGCAGGGGCGGAAGTTTGGACGATAATGGTGTACGTGGTGGGACAGGTAGCGGAGGCGGTCGGGGAAGTCGGCCTGGTGTTCTTGGAGGCGGGCTGGACCCGCTAATGAGCTCAGACGAAGACAGTCCGCTTCCATCACATTCTCAGCCCTCGGTTCCCTCGGATCGGGACGACGAAGATACCACTGACGAGGGTCAATTCGCTTTCCGACGGAATAGAAATAGCAATTATCTACCAGTGAGTGCTGTTACATTCGTGCGAATTTACCAGTCAGTTTCCTGTGTACATTTTTGTGAGAAAAGAGAGAGAGATCGCCAACTAAACTCTGCCGCGGATCTAATATACGAAGCAGGATGTTTCTCTGTTATATGGGTGCCACTGAAAATCGTCGTGAGCTCTACCGTAAAAGTGTGGAAATAGTCTTAAAGTTCTTTTTTTCAGGATTGTAGATATAGAGCTTTTCTCTTTGCAGCCTGTATCAGGTGGGTTTGGAAATTGGCCTTGGTGTGATAAAGGCGAGGGGGGCTTGGCCGATAAGAAGTATAGGTTCGCGCTGACCAGCATCAGCAAACCATTGCCAAGGTGTATTGGTTTTGCACGGCGACGGATCGGTCGGGGTGGCAGGTACGATACACGCGCCGCATTCGGCTTCTACGTACTTTACAGGCATGAAATTTCTTAATCTTATTTGGACGTGGCACGTTTTTAGAGTGATACTGGATCGTTGTTCAACCAACATGGACGACATGTGGTCTTCTCTGGACTTCACGATACATCAAGCAAAAGAAGAGTCAGTGGAGTCGGATACAACTGCCACGGCAACAACTCCAGTGAAAAAGGAGTGGTAGGTTGAAAGGGGGACAGATCGTCGTAGAATACGATGAATTTACTAAGCGTACTTTTCCGTGTGTAACGCAGGCTACACTTCCGACCAAAGACTCCGCCTGTGTCGGTGCATAGTCCGAGCGAAGAAAGCAGTGACACAGACTCGGACGAAGAGCCAACGTTATCCCCAGCGAAGCCGCTTCCGTACCCGTTCCCAGCCGAGGCGACATCCATCTGCGTAGAAGTGGAGCCTGAGCGTGCCGGAGACGACCCACCTTTCACGTCGGAATTCAATATCGCGGATTACTTCTCGGTGGACGCTCTGTCGGACTTCGACCTTGCCGTGGCGAGTATCACCGGTAGTGCGTGCGTTAGTAGTGGCCTGTCGGACAATAACTCTAGCGACTCGCGGACAGACGAGCTGGGCAGCTCGCATTTCGTTGTGACGCCGCTACCTAGCAGCCTTTTCGCACAGCCTGCGACGCAGCAGGGCCGGCCTCAGTGCAGTGGTAGTGGTTCTAGTGTTGTAAATACTTGGACAAGTTCTACGGTACCGTCGTCTTTCTCGTGTGCGAGCAATCAAGCGACAGCATCGAGCACGGTGTCCACGCAATGCGCAAGTGCTGCTACCGAGGCGCAGTCGAACCACCAGTCAAAGCAACAGCATAGACAATTGCCAAACAACAGCAGTACTGCCTCCATTCTATCCAAGTCCTTGACTAGTCCAACAAATAATAGGAACGGCAGCAGCTGCGGCACTGGTAGTGCTGGAGTAAGAGTGTTCAGTGCGAGTACCGCGACCAGCGGGACGATAACAAACTTCGGCAACGGCCATCAGAATGGCCCGTTGCCTCACATAAACAACTCTAACAACATTTCGAATAACACTCACGTGGTGAATAATCAGTCGACGATAGTTTTGCCGCAAAAACATCCGCCGTCCAATCTGCTACCTGGCTTGATCGCGCAGAGCAAATTGGCGAGTCTTGCGAGGCAGCAACAACAGACGCAAAGTCAGGCGCAACAAATCCCAACGTCCGGGGAAATTACGCTTAATAGTAATAGGTAAGTGCAATGCCACGTGCCACTAATTAAAATACCATATTTACCGAGCACTTGAAATTATCATCTTGGTTTATGTTAATGTTGCCGGGAAGAGTGGAGTTCGTTTAAATACGAGCATCTTATCTATCTGCATTGCCAAGACTGTAATTTTAAGCGTCTTATATCATACGCTGCTACTTGTTCGCAGACTTTTAATTGTATAGAAATTGTAAAGAAAACGAGAATACCAGTTGGTATTTATAGTATCTTCAAGAAGATGATTTTATTGATCGCCTCTTTGAAAATATCATTCTAGTAAAAGTCGCACATTTGATTATAGTGAAAGTTTGGATATGGAGGTGGATGGAGTGGAAAGCGCGGCTTGCGATGGTAAGCCGCAGCAGCAGCAGCTTGTACGGGCAAACAAAACAAATTCATTAGCAATGGAAGTGACATGATGCCTGCTATCGGCACCCCTGTTGCCGCCAATACGTCACTGGGGGCTTCGCTAACTTTACCTTGCCTATGTCTGCCTGACTTTGGGGACTGGACATGTACTACGTGCTCGTTAAATGCGAAATGCGGTACGGCTATAGATTCGATTGCAGAAATGCTCCGATCAGTTGCCTGGTTGCGGCGATGACGATAGAATAGTGTCGATTCCATTACAAGTACCAAGTCGTTTTTGATAATTACGAAAGTGTCATGCTCTAATTCGTTTTTCTAAAAGTCGTTTAATTTCCTTGCTCATTGAACAACCGTGATTACTTGGCACAATCCACAGTGTCTCGTTGAACCTTTATAGGAAAGAAGGGATAGCTTATTTTCTACGTACATTACATACATTAGTACCAGCTTCTTGGTCGACGTTACTCTTCCCCTTTTATTTCTCCATGCAAATTATTCTTTCAGAAAGTGTAAACATCGAATTAGCATCGCTCGCGTACCCCTCTGTTCTCTTTCGAAAGAATAATTTCTGTTCAGCGCAAGGGAACTTTTATGCTTGACAAAATTCTAGCTCGATTTCGGGATGCTGAGAATCCGGCGGAAACTCCTCTCTCATTGTTCTTCTTTTACTTATACGCAAGTAGCGCTAAAGGAACATCTATGATGCCGTTGTTGCAATCGTACCACAAGCTTTCTCAGACACAGCATTAATTATTTTTCTCTTTTTCTTTTTTAAATTCTCGAAAATTCCGTATGATTTCATTTCGTGATCATATGTAGAAGGAAGACGTTGCGGACAAGCGACGACGGATACGTACCAGAAAACTTTCTTCTTTGCAATACAGAGTCTAAGCTTTCGAAGGGAATACTTCTACGTGTGCGTTCGCGATTGTAAATTTTATTTAAAAGATGAAGCATGCCGGAAAAAGTAGAGCAGCCGCTTCCTGCGGGGAACTGTACAGTAAATCTTTTATAAATATCGTTAACAATTACGTCATATCGCGGATCACAATGAACTCGGAGTAGAATGATTTGACTTACTACGGACTTGTATGATTATTTCATTAGTGTATATAGATTCGGTTTAAATATAGTAAGATATTGAATTTATTTCCTTACAGAGTAGTAATATGTTAAAGGCTTCCAGGCTGTGAAACAATGAAACTATTGTTAACAATAATTATTCTTGAATTAGCATTAAAGTTACTCAAATAATAAAGAAAGTTTTTGATTATTTCGTCGATTGCCGAACGATGCATTTCTGCGCTGTTAACGTGTAACGAATCATCCCCTGTATGCGATTGTAACATATAAATTTAGATCCTAATGTTGCGTTTGGAAAGCTTGTATCGTAAGAAAGAAAAAAAAACAATATTACAAAGCGACGAGTTCATGACACTACGTTAGGATTTATAATGTTTACAAGGAGTGTGCAACAATTCTTATGTCTTTCACGTTAGTAATTGCGAGCTATGGAAATCACAAACAAAATCATTAATGAATTCGTTTGCCATACAAGATACGAAAGAATTAATCGTTTTCTCGCGATCCATCGCTAAATCATTCTAACTCTTAATTTTGTACAGGAAACGGAATTTTTTAAACATTTTGCCGCAGGGTTACGATAACAGTACTTCGGGGAAATGACTTGTATTACAGAATTTTATTCATACCAGTAGAATTCATTGCTACAGCGACAACAAAAAAAATGGATAATTCACATAAATCTTAGGACAATAGCTAAGTCTATGTTTAAGCTTCGACTAAACGATTATTAGGCCCCCGCATAGAACAAATACATAATACCACATCAGAGAGTATTATTGCCGTAAAAATAAGACTCGTTCTGTTATTTATCGATCTATGATTTATCGTAGTCGAATAGATTTTAAACTCTACTGGTATAGCTACAAGGAAACCGAGATTAAGGTATTTTGGCACTTACTCGTACATAATCCATATGCTTCGCTACATGATTTTGCTGATGAAAAATTTGATTATTTCCAAAAGAGACCAACATGCGAATAGTTACTGGATCTGCGCCCATTTACGCGCGCGTTATTCTCTTCCTCTTAGTCTTTCTATATTATTCCTGTCTCCCTTTTCACGTGACTATCGAGGTGTAACGTTAAAACATTTAAAGCGTAAGGAGCAAACGGGAAACTAAGCTTATAAAAAGTAATCGACAATATTGAGGATATATTTTCATTCGGAAATAACAAGAAGGAGGGGACGAAACGGTAGACTTTGATTCGGGCGGATTTTTCTTTAGCACGCGATCACGCATCTCATATCTCTGTGTGGCTGATAGAAGAGATGCATGTAAAAACAGATAGTAATAGCGATTCACGATAGGCTGTCGAACACGTGAGTTCGGGGACTGACGAAATTCAAGAGTGTCCGTCACATAATTTCTATTGTCATTTAGGAGAGGTCTGATTCATTTACGTGATTTGTAATCCGAAATTTATAGGCACTGATCGAGATCAATAATCCTAGCCATTCGGACCGAAGGTTTCTAATTTAGCCCTAACGTAAATGGCCACGGCGAAAACGTTGATTCGGATAGTCGTTGATTTTCCGGGCTTGATGCACAGAAATTTTTTCCAAGCATGCAATAAGAAAGTTCTTTCGCGAGCCGTAACGCGAGATCAAGAGAGAAATAAATAATAAACAAAAAAATGTAATGGTGCAAATGTTGCAAATTCTAGGGAGACTTCATGAAATCATAATAAGAAACAAACAAAAAAAAGATATATTGTAAATATAAAAATAATTACGCTTATTGTATCTCTTACTTTTAGGTAATTAACTAAAAAATAACTGTAATTAATGTTGTTGTGGTAGGCGCACAGCGATGTGTATGAAAATTTATGAATTCGGGACGATTTTAGAGGAGGAGTAATAAAGAAATTTTATCCTGGATAGGACTTATTATTTTGTTAAGAAACTTCACTCGCCTGTATATTATATAACATTTTGTGAAATCTAATTTCTGCCACATTTGTACATATTTTAGATATCTGATTATTTCTCCCTCGTTTTTCTCAAAATTCACTTTAAGACGCGAAGTAGCGATTTCTCTCATTCCCTTTAATCGTACTGGCGCATTTCGCGATTTCAGTCATTTGCTTCTCGTAATTTCTCCTAGATGGGATTGAATTTTACTAATCCAGTTAACAAATAGAATCTTCCGCCGTATGATTTTGAGAAAGACGAGCGATATTGTGCGGAAAAGGAAATTTCCAACAATGTACTTGTAAAAACCATTTGTTTATTTTAGTTGGAACGCTTTAAACGAAATATAGTGGTACATGGATTTTTATATAAAATTTATTAATGTTAAAAATATTGACCCAATAGCCACTTTACAAATAAAACGTCGAAAATCCTCAAGGTTTGATCGCTCCAACCAAAGACTGAGTTCGCTTTACATTTTCTGATTTGGCAAACACGAAATTCCACCGACAGAGAGACCGATGTCATTATTTGCAACGAATCTATTCAGAGGAAATTGAAACGGTAGCAACTTACAATTAGTCACAGTGTTAGCTAGAAATATTCACAGATTCTACCTTCTTTCTCTCTCTCTCTCTCTCTCTCCTTTTATTTATGAAAATTAAAATAATGTATGGTAATTAGTCGACAAGATGAAGAGACGTAGTAACGTATAATTCGGTCGAATTGGATCGTGAGACTTCGTGTTTACCTAATTGGTTGCATTCGCGGAAAACAATACTGTATCGTGTAAGTAGGAGTAAGCCGGATCAATGCAACCATTCGGAGCGATCGAACGAGACCTATTATATCGTTTCGTGTAAAGGGAAGGATTATTCGGAAAAAGAGTGAGCTTACAGATATAATGTTTAACGTGAGGCTCTTTAAAAAAGTTCTGAGTGTTAAAAACTTTTACGATAATATCGGCAAGTGTCGAAATGCGGTGTATCTGTTATACGTGTATTTTATTCTGTGAATACAGTAGAACTTCTATGTCGCTGTGCGACAGGAAGATTTAATTGGAAAAACGCTCCAACCAAAGCTCTGATTCGAACGAAAAGTTTGGCGAGAGTATAGAGAATTTTTCTCGAGATTGTGTAGTCGGAGAACTATAGCAAGGGGAAGATATCAAGTTCTATGTATACTAGAATGTTTGATCTAGACGCCCTTTAATTTGTTCTTCGATGCACGAGCATCATCTACTCTCTCGTCCCCTGATAACACCTTTCGCTAAATGCATGTATCAAATTTAATTTGGTCTAAATAAAATATTATCAGATATATATATATATATATTATATATATGTATGTATATATATATACATATATACGTAAATTAAAGCGTAAATTATATTTATTGTTTGCGAGAAACCATTAAAGATCTGATAATTACGTTCTTCAATTTTTTTGCTTCTCTGACGACTCGTGCTTATAGCTTCTTACTCTACGCTCTTTCTACAATTAACAATAATCAACGCAGAAACCGTTTCATCAGCTGCAAATACATTTCGGGCAATCGCATACAAATTGTATACTTGTGTTTATTTACATTTCTGTAAATTCTGTAGAAGAGTAGAGATGTTATCAGGTAGATGAGTTTTATATCCCCTACAAATTACATATAGAAATCTAAACTCGACTATTGTTTAGTATTAATATCCGTAATTAATGTGATTAACATTTGAATCTACTAGATAATGTAACTAATTGAATGTATATATGTCAATCTACGGGTTGCAATTTGACTATTAAATGTATTCTAATTATGTAACTCTGACAAATTGGCAGAACTATAAACAATCCGATCATTGTACATATATATACATACATATGTGGGGAAAAAAGTTAGTACGTCAGGACAGAACTTATTATGCGTAAAACGTTCTCAGCGTAATTTATATTAATAGATCAACATTTACATTTCGCTTGTCTCATTTGCTAATTCTGTTTATGTACTACGATGTACATCTTCTGTGCTATGTACGGGAAACAGACTTTCAGGTTTTTTATTTCCTGCTAAACGATACACCTGTTTTCAAAGGGATGGTTTGTAATTACATTTAGAACATACAACTGTTAACGAGAAAGCATTCGCAATGAATATAGACTGGACGAAGAAGAATTTAAGAAAGCGGATATTTCTTCTGAAAATAAATGCCGATTACATCGCGTAAAAATAATTCTTTTTTTAGGATATCCTACCTAGCAAAACCAAGAACTAATTTTTAGGTATGGAACTTATATACTTAAT
Organism: Andrena hattorfiana; assembly: GCA_944738655.2. Lineage (NCBI taxonomy): Eukaryota > Metazoa > Arthropoda > Insecta > Hymenoptera > Andrenidae > Andrena > Andrena hattorfiana. Next base: position 43,085,148 of record OX122894.2, on the reverse strand, counting down.
TACAAGGATGCCTTGTGTATTAAGTGATATAATTGAAATGTTCAGATAAATCGAATTTTCTTTATATACTATTTACATGTGATTTGAGTTTTTTGAACCAATAAGATTTATCTTATATTTTATGCTTTTCGTCAATACGATAAATTCGTATCTGTAATTTTCTATAGAATTTCATAAATAGTGTTTATTTCTATTTATATTCATATTCAAGTTATATTTTAACATGTACATTCCTTTAAATAAGGGAACGTGTTCCATTTTATTTGTAGGTTATGTTTATCTAACCTCCAGTGCTACCAACTGTTAAAAAAAAATCGATTAAGATCCCTTTATCCGTATTATTATTACATCTCAAATATTATACACATATATAGTCAAGTGGAACTTATCATGTAAAAATGTTTCTCGTTTTTAAACTTTCATATTTTTAAGATCATGCTAGCACTCGTGAACTAAAGCTCGATTCATTATCTTATCAGTCGAGCAATGCTGCGTCGTGCGATGTGAACGTGATGAAAAAATTTTATCGTGTGTGAATCTCTCTATATACATATATGACTCGGTGCGAGATCGCACGGCGCGGCATGCGGCATCGCTCGTCCGAAGTCTGAATAGGATCTAATGGGAATCAGATATCGTTCAACGATGTATATTCTCCCTTTAAACAGAATACGCGAGTAAGACGAGATAATGAAAGTTGCACGGTAAACTCGTCAGATCAATGGTAGAATGCCGCAACAAATGCGTATTGACCAATTTTATAAGTCAACCATCAGCAAGCGAACGTCAAATGTCGCGAGCAATATTAAAAAGAATTCTGCAGCAAAGAGTACGCCTTATTCGAGGAACGTAAGTTATTTCTGTTGTCATCGATCTGTTGTGCTCTCCTTTTGAAAATATTTGTTATATAGAATACGTGATTATATTCTTTTGTAGAGGAAGAAATTTAATAATGGAAGGCGAAACATTTCATTCTCGCAGCACAGTGTACAATCTGACGCAATGCCAGAATGTACAATTGTATATCAGACGCTCGGTAGGACGTGTAACGTCGACGTGATCGATTTAGAAGAAACTAACGAATTGTCGTGTAAAGATGATTACTCGAAAGAATCGTCGAAACCAATGGCTGGTATTAAACACGAATCGTGTCCGCTTAATGAGGCAGGAAATACAGAAGCATGGAATAACAGTGAAACGTACTCGATGACACCAAAAAAGAAATTAGCAAATCCTTTAAGTACTACGCAGTTAGAAGGAACAGTAAAGAGGGAGATAGAAGAAGGAAGTTCTTCGAGTATTCGTTTAAAAGAAACGCCATCTAAGAAGCTAAGAACTCCAGATAAAAGTGCCTTTTTGCCAGCAGACTCTAATTCTACTTCCGCGTCAAAGAAATCAAATTTTTCTCCGAAAGTAGCTTCCGCTAAGTCACCGAGAAACGATACGATAAAGAAACTTTTTCGTCACATTGTAGATACCGAAGTCGTACAGCAAGCAATCGAATATATGAATTTAGCAAAGCAAGGTGCTATACTGCCAAATAATTTCGATTTAAACAAGGTATATTCTAAAGATACATTTGTTTTTCAGTACAGTCCCATAAATACCAAGGCTCCGACCAAGTATGAACCGAACGAGATAACTTACACCGATGATTTAAAGTCACAAGTACTGTTAGCTACAATTTTTACTGTTTTCTCTAATCCCGTTAATTGTGGTTACTTTAGCGAAGACGAATTGGACTTCGTCTATTCCATCGTTACGCTTCCCAAAAAAGCTCAAATGCTATTAGCACGTATGATAAGGAGGAAAAATACATTGTACCGGAAGAGTGGCATAGATTATCCAGAAATAGATTCAGATTTACGGGACGCCTTTGAAATCCTTGCTGCACGATCTATTTGTACATTCGATACCAAAAATGAAAATTTATCTAGTCTGCTTGATTTACTGCAAGTCGACGAACTTCAACGACTTTGTCGGAATATGAAGACACGGTCTAACGGAAGAAAGGAGGAGTTGATAGCTGGTCTAATTAAATTATCAAAGAAGAAATCTTTGTTTTTTGGAATAAAAACTCCACAGAGTGTTTTATACACGAATATTTTTAACATATTGGATTATTGTGTACGAATAACTGACAGAACGTGGCTCATTGTCGAGAGGATACTGACCTTATTAATACCAAATCGAGATCCCCAAGAAAGTATAGCAGATAAATTGTACGATCTATTTGATGTTTATCAAGGGAGCATAATATACCCCAAAACTCCTTCAAATCGTTTTCCAATATTTTCTTGCCAATTACATTTAATAACGTAAGTTTCCCGTACCTTATCGGTACAGAGCTATTATGCTGGCATTAGAGCGAAGCAAGTATTTGACTCTGATTTACTTTGTCTGTACTTACAGTTACATCGAAGTTAAATTGATGTTGTCCGCAACATTGCAATTTATCGAGAAGAAAAATTGGGAAAAGGTGAGAGAGTATGGAAATCTAGCTATGAATAAACTACCAGATGTATTGAAAGCTGAATCGTTAAGGTAATTTAAAAGACACTGGTCTGTCGAAACGAAATTTCTAATACTAAATGCGATCGAAACTTGTATTTTTCAGACTGAAAAATTCTGCACTCCCCATGCACGTAAGACGTTTTATGCCGGGATACATATGGATGAAAATACTTTCGAAATCCATAGATGCGTTTAAAAAAGACAAAGATAAAAACCGAGCTGTAGAAGCGTTAAGTTTCTTATTAGAACAAGATTGTCATATGCGTACAAGAAAGGGAACGTGGTACAGTGAACTAGCGCTTATTAAAATGTTCCATTTTAAAGATGCGGAAGCTAGTGCGTTAATAACAAAGCAGGCCTTAAAGACAGGAAACTTGACGCAGGTTGATAAAGTAGACCTCATAGAAAGGGCAAAGAAAATTCTTAAAAAGAAAACTGGGGTAAAATCGAATACCAAAATGGAAATTAGTACAGTATTAAACGATCATATTTATGAAATGCCAATGTACGAGGCTGCATCGAACACTATAGATGCTTCGTTAATGCCTGGGTAAGCTTAATTGCGTCTATGTTAATACAAAACTTTGGTAACGAGTTATAATTTAATAGAAAGCTAAAATATTTACCGTTGAATTTATTTTAGGAATATTGCAGGGAACAAGAGCACTTGGCGTATCGAATCTAACAATGACAGTCAGAGTTACGGGTCGGTGGAAAGTCTCGCACTGTATCACTATTGCGAGGGAGAGTTTCTTAATGGATTACATTGTGAGGGCAGATTACCGATTCTTCTGTTTGCCACTTTGTTCTGGGATGAACTCTACGATATACATATTCCTGGTGCATTTGTGACACAGTACCAATCTGCCCCAGAAGATTTGTTCACGGAACAATTCTATGAAAATAGAAAAGAAAAAATAGACATGAAACTTCAGATTATCAACGACCTCGGATCAGAATCGTTAAGCAGCGTAATGGAAGAGAGATTTAAACAGTACAGTCAGTACCAGTCTATAATGCCATCAGATTTGCTGACGAGCAGTGTACAGTTAAAAGTATATACTCCTTTGATATTCTATTAGTATTCTTCACACTGTTACCACATGCAACAATATTTAAACCAAGAAATAATTTTCGCTCGTAGGAGATTGTTCACTGTTTGGGAGTTGAAGGTGTCACAGGGATTTGTAGACGACTCATCGACAATTACAGGCTCTGGAGGTCTGGCTTCCCTGATTTAATTGTGTGGAATTTTCATACTAAAAAGGTGGGTACTCCTGTAGCGATACTGAAAAGAATTTTATTTCCTTCAAAATTTATCTATATACATATACATTTTTGTTAACTATTTAGCGTGTATCGTTCGTTACAGCATAAAATTGTAGAGGTAAAAGGCCCTAAAGACACTCTTTCGACAAAGCAACGATTATGGTTGGAATATTTAAGTAAACTTGGACTCGATACAGAAGTCTGTTTAGTACAAGGTAAAGATTTTGTTTCGTGTCCCTGAAGTAGCCGCGTTAAATGTTCGTCCAAGTATCCACCCGATTTCGTTCAGACTTCAGCTTCCAAAGCTTCCGTTACTGTAGTAGTACAGGGACCTTGGAAATGATACCTTAAACATAATGTAATGAAAATGTTTATTCTGTTACAGACAAATACGGTGCAAAGAGATCGAAGAATACTTGAGAATGACTGGTTAGCACGCGAATCTATACTTATAGGTACTGTTCCAGATATTATCGCATGTTTTAATATTTTTTTACAAAGTCTATATTACTGGTTTATCCATGACGAATGTGGAATAATTCTAAATATATGTAGCTTACGTAAAATGTCTCGTAGCGGGAGTTGTTTCCAAGTTAAATTCACCAACGGGAACGCCGCGTTGCGCTACTTGTGGCGCAAACATTGCCGCTGGATATACGACCGAGGACGTGCCGATGACTAAGCAAGCGTCACAGTTTTCAACAGCAGCATCTAGTAGTTTAAAATAATACGAGAAATATACTTATTTTATTTTTAAACGAGAAATTTTTATCGATGTACTGAACTTTATAGTATAATGTTCAGGTATACATTTTTATCGATATATCTATGCACGTACTTACAAGCCTCCTTAATCACACGCTCTTCCAAATTTTCACCAAACCATACGATGTGAGGTCTCAGCAATCCTTTGCAGCTCTCTTTTTGACAGCGGGGTAAATCATCTTTCGGAATATCGGAAACCATAATGTTCGGATCTGGAGATCTATATGTACCTGTATCATTCATATTCGTCGTATCATCTATGCAATAGTCTCTGGAACTCTAGCTCACCCTTTTCCTTCTAACGCAGGGCATATTGGGATCTTTTTATTTATGGCAACCTCGTGGCATCCAGTGCAACAGGTTTTGTAAAGCGAACCGTGAAGCTCCAGTACGTCTTTTGCTCCAGCCCTTTGATGAAGATCGTCGATGTTTTGCGTTACGATAGTAACGGTTTTACCTTCTTTCTTCGCACGCTCTTGAAACGCCGCTATTGCTTCGTGAGCCTGGAAACAATTTACCAAACCGGTTACTGTAACAGTAGGCAACGGATAGAAAGACCAACTGTCCGATTACTTTATTGGGTTTAGCTTCGCTAGCCACTCTTCTGCGGTACTCGTAAAATTCCCACACTAAAGATGGGTTTGCTGCAAACGCTTCCGGAGTCGCCAGATGTTGCGCCTGATATTTTCTCCAAAAGCCACCGGCGCCTCTGAACGTGGGGATGCCAGATTCCGCGGATATGCCGCTACCTGTTAATATCAGCACGTTCTTCGCGTTTAACAACGCTTCGCGGAACGATTTCATCACGTTCATACTTCACTCGTGTACAGTGCTTTCCGTCGGATACCGTGCGCATCCAGCGCATCAGCTGATCCATGCATATAGCATAGCACATGCGGCCGTGACGTCACTCGTCGCTGGTTTGTAAATTTAAAAGTCCACCTATAACCTTGTGCCTATCATTTTGTATATCATTTTAGAATTCGGTTTCCTCAATGAAAATTGTTATGACAGGTCTACCTGCGAGAAAAAGATAAAGATTTCTCTACTGGCACCATCACGCAAGCGGAATTGTAAATGGGTTATACTCGAGCGAATTGGGATCAAGGAAAAATATAATATTTAAACATAATATCTCTCGAAAATGTTCATCAGAAATTTTTTTAGAAAAAAACCCAACGTACGTTCATTTCGAAGGAAATGGTTTTCCCGTGTACGATAGTTCGTCTAACCATTGCGTTAATTTTATTAGATATCGACATGTAAACCGGTAAATAATTCCTTTGGAAAGTATGAAATTATCAAACCGTGGACAGTTTCGGAGATTAGGAAAGTTCCATCGTATATTCCCCAACCATCTTACAGTCAATCGGCTGTACCTAGAGAAGGACCGAGGAAACCTGAAATTAAAGATAAAAATCAAATACAATGCATGAGGGACAGTTGTAATTTTGCTAGACAAGTGTTGAATCATATGAAGCCGCACGTGAAGGTAGGTAGCATGCCTTCGATATAAAATTCGATCGGTTGTATTAATGGATTTCGTTTCAGTCTGGTGCGACTACAGACCAATTAGACGCACTGGCGCACGAGATGATTATAAACAATGGAGCTTATCCCAGCCCGCTTAATTATCAGGGTTTCCCAAAATCGATATGCACTAGTATCAACAATGTCGCGTGCCACGGTATTCCAGACAATCGGCCTCTACAGAAAGGAGATCTGATCAACGTCGATGTAACGGTGAGTAGCGGCAAGTCCTTCGAGCATAATACTTTTCTCTGAATTTGTGAGCCTGTTTTTTTACTTCAGGTATATCTAAATGGATATCATGGAGATTGCTCGAAGATGTTCGAAGTAGACGAATGCGACGACGAAGCTAAACGGCTAATAAGCATGACAGAGTTATGCCTGAAGAGCGCAATTAATATCTGTAAACCAAATGAAAATTTCAGCAGCATAGGTAATCGTAATAATCGAAGCCTAAGGTATAACATTTATATATTTCCAATTTGTTTCTAGGAAATATCATCGAGGAGATGGCGAGGAACAATGGATATAACGTACTTCCAGCGTTTGCAGGGCACGGTATAGGAACTTACTTCCATGGACCTCCAGACATTCTACATTACGGTAGGTCGATGTAGCGATGTTACATTTATGAAGGGAACGCGATGTTACGTGTTTCGTTATTGTCAGCAAACAACATTGGTGGAAAGATGCTGCCAGGAATGACGTTTACCATCGAACCAATTTTAAGCCAAGGCAGCATGGAGATCGAAATTTTAGACGATGGTTGGACAGCTGTCACAGTTGACGATTCACGAACCGCTCAGGTCGAGCATACAATTTTAATAACCGATACTGGCTGTGACGTGTTGACTCGTTGAGTTTGTCGAATTACTTCGAATCGTTACCCTACTTCTCCTCGAGCTACTATAAAATCTACTGCCTCTTCTCCCCAAAATAAACTATATTTACGAGGTGTTAAATAACAACGCTTCTGTCGGTAGGTTTACGTGGTAAATATTTTTATTATAAAAATGTTTATATTCATCTTTACATGACAGCGGGTCCCCAGTAACCATCCAGAGTTAACGGTCCTTGTATCTCGACACCTCCGTCTTTTGTGATTATGCCCAGTTGATACTAAAAACATCGAAATTGACTTCTCTCGAACTTTGCTTCGCGGAGTTTTAACAAAAGACAACTTACTTTCGGGAAAGATCGCGCATCTCTGTAGTAAAGAACTTGCATCACTTTGTATACGAGATCTATCGCTTGCTCCTTACTCATTTCTTTGTTTTCCGCGTAAGCCTTTCTGAGAATAGGCGTAGCCATGTACGCGCCATATCCAGATGCGATTACTGGGTCGCTGTAAGCTGTACCAAGTTTATCCACAGTACCCAGAAACCTGTACGAGACATTTAAACGAACGTTACGTGTACGTCGATGAAATTAGAAGGAGAACAAAATACTCACAGTTTATCGTCCTCTATACCACCGATAATGAAATTATTCCAGAACGGATCGAAGCTGGATCTTCTATTATACAGCACTCGAGTTAACCAGCAATGAAGGGCTTTCGGCTTTAAGACCAAGCCATCGTCCAGGCATTGTTCCTCGAGACTATAAAACATATTTCGTATTATAAATCGAAGATTGGGAAGCTGTGCCGAAGAACGATCGAGACGTACATCTTTCTTTCGATGTTGCTCTTAAGACATTGGTAATCGGCGTAATCTCCTCCCGCTCCTAGGATAATGTTGTCATTGACTTTCATCACGCGTTCAAGATTTCTGAATCGAGCTAACGATCCGTACGATCCAAGAACATCCGCTGCTACGAGCACACCATCTTTAAATTGAATTCCAACTACGGACGTGCCCGTTGTCATAGGAGCCCTACGATGGAATAAAACAATTAACTTGGAAACTGAATGACATTCGTTCAAAGCGTTGAAGATGATTAAAACTGTCCCGTTACCATCGCACGGTAGCAACTTAAGGTTAGAATTGAATCGCATGATTCGAAACATAAACGTAGTTCAAACAATCTGTACTTTTCAATGACTCGTTACATTATTGAAGATACTCGAGCATAAAAGTTTCTTAAATTTTCCGTAATTTATATCCACAATAAGCAACATGATAGTGCAATTTTTTGAGAGTGGCTCAAAGAGCAAATGAATGTATAATAGATTTTACTGTGATCTTTGAAATCCTCCGACGCTGGATTGAGCAGAGCTTCCAGGGAAATTGTAAAATGCCCCAGGTACCGGTCCATTTTGCCAAAGCGGCGCGGAATTGTACACATCACTTTTGTTAAGGAACGCCATGTTTCTTAAACTTTATTTAGCAATTTGAAATGTCATCCAGTCGAAACTCGAACGACTGCAGGCTTGAGCTTTCAAGAAACTCCCTAGAATCGTGCCAGCGTATATACAAGGTGTTCTTTAATTTGTGTTGCACGTGAAAAGGAAGAAATTCCTCGCTTACAAATAAGTGGAAGAGTTCCAATTCTAATGCTTCGCAGTACTGTAGCATTCTATCGTCGAACTGTATTAACATACTCTAGTTTACACTCTTAATTAAACGTTTATCTTTGCGACGCGAATTACAGAGCACCCTATAAGCGCGTTAGCTTCATCTAGTGACATTTAAATTTTCTCCTGTGAGAATCGATTACGGTGGCGGTGATTCGATAATTGCGATTCTCGAAGTTTGAAGAAGGAATGAAAGAATTGCAGTGCGCGTGATTTCTAAAGAGATCTGAACGCCTTTATTTGTTGGAAAGTAAATGGTATCGCAAACCGTGGTATTGTACAATTATATTTTATCGCATTGCTTCGACGGAAAACGCTGCGACGGAAAATTGGAAGATTCGATTACAGCTATCAGCGGTTTTACAAGTCGCCGTAGGGACTGCCGCATCGTACGTTATAGAATTGGTCGCAGACTTGGAACTGTTGGTTGAAGAGGGTCCCGTTTACGCAAAGATGACTGGAGATCAAATGTCCATCCTGACACAAGTGATAGCCCTGGGTAAAGAATTACAATTTTCTTAGATATAAATACTGTACAAATTATACAGGGCGTCCCATAAGTCTTGGCACTCTAACACAATTATGAGCAAGAAATCCTCTCCTTTCTCTATTATATTTGAAATTTGAAAACATTCCCCGTTTTATAATAAAAGTCTCTCCTTACCTGGCACTGTGTACTAAGATCGGCCCATAATTGGTTGCCCAGATCGTGGCAAGAGAAACCAGTACGCGGCATCCTTTGGTACGTCGGGTACAGCGGCGGGTCGTGGGACAAGTGCAAATTGTGATAAGGATCGTACGGGGTTCCGTCTTCGTTGAAATAGTGGCCAGCGAAAGCGGCGTTTGATAGAACTGAAAAACCAGGTATTCACGAGAAATTCTGTGAAATTAAAATCTATGAAAATTCAGATTCGTAGTACTTACTTGCGAGTAGAACAAAGTAGAGGAACATGTTTTGAAATATCGATAAAGCACACGGTATAATATTTGCTGGAATGCTTGAACCGAATGTTCACCGCATCGCACGGCTACTGTATATTTTAATGTACCGATATTCGAGGCCCTCTTTTTCGAATATTCGGTTACACGGGACAAAGTTGATCTCTCGTAATTGTGCGAGGTATCGGCGGGTGTCGAAGGCTCGATCGAGGATTTCGATGGTTCCTCTCGATCCGAACGTTGGCCGGAGACTGATTTCGAAGTAAACCAGTGTCCAAGAAGTAAGTTCAGGTTCGCGTGATAATTTTACTGGCCCCTCGATGACCGGAATTCTGGGGAAGGAATCCTGCGATCGAGTTTCAACGCCGTTAATCCGTCGATCGGTTTATTCGGCTTTTCGCAAGTAGCTTTCCTACGTCTTCTTTCTGGCCGTGCAATTCGATGGGAAAGCGGGCCACTCTGATATACATTCGCAAAATAACTAAAAGAAAGAAACGAGAAGCTTTGTTAATAATAATAATAATTTATTTGGGGCCGGCAAATCCCTTATAAATATCGGGATGGACAAGGCAATAGTATTTTCGTGAATTGTTTTTTACTAAAATCAAATGTAGCCTTTATTAAATTCAGAATTAATTACAAATAATTACATTGTAGCGTTTCGTGCAATTTAGAAATTATACAGAGTGCCCGTGTAAATTGCAAATTACAAGCGCAAGATAAGCATGTTTCTCTTATTCGTTATTTAATAGAAGCGAACCTAGCTCCGCGAGCACAAGAGGGTTTTACGTAACCCTCGAATAGAACTCGATCCCGATGATCGATCCTTGTACGTGTATGGGACCCCGAAATTACTGACCCACATTTTTTTCATAACAAACATTCACTTCCAAACTGGAGCAACGTGCTACCTCTCCGGCGCCGCCTACTTTTACACCCATTTAACATAAGAATGCTCCCATCGTATATCTAATTTCTCCAGCGCCTTGGGATTCCCCGAGTAGACTAATTCCCCTAATTACTTTCAGCAATGCCATTCTCAAATATTAAATGGCGTAAGCTAACGATCATGTTTCTCTCGAATCAGACCGATCGTATCTTCCTTTCTAATTTATTATAAAACTGCTGCCTGCAAAAAAGACATTGAAATTTTACGGTAACCCAAGACACACGTTATAAAAATTATTCCGAAACTCGATACCGCCGTGCTCCATTTCGCGATAGAAGCCAGGCGTGTCTTTATCAACGTAATATGTAAATCAGCCTCGGTAATTCACGGAGAAGGATCAAATGTCCTTAGGCAGGTTTCTCTGTGTCCCTGCCGATCTTGCACAATAGTTTGGCGCCAGCCTCCCACGTTCCCACTTATCTCTTTTCGCTCCTTTTTTATACCAGAGAAAAAGTATTTACGCGAAAAGTCACTGGTCGCCTTGAACAATCAAGCGAATTGGCAGCGGAGATTCGTGCGTTTATATTTCATCGACGAGAACGGAGAATGCTGAAAGCCAACCGAGTTATTTTCTTGCAGAGAAAGGGAATTCGATTGTGCAAAGATCACTCTACTTAGGAATAAACACGAGTAGTGTTCCTTCATCGATTACAACGTCGAATTAGACATGTAGATCTAATCTCTGTAGAGTCGGTTGACCAAACTTTGCTGCAGGCTTACTCTATATATTATCTGAAAGATTGTAAATCATCTAGTCCACTAGTTGCAACGTTTGTGCGTAATACACGGTACTTATTTTTCAGAAATTGGAGAATCAATGAAAGAACGCGATTTAATTACATTTCTATTTATCTATAAAGCTTCTTTATTCTTATATACACGGGTAATACAAACTCTAGCGATACAATATCACTATCAACGGCGTGATACTTGTCATACATGGTACGTATTATTACATTATGAGTCATAACAGGAGGGCAGTTTCGGAGGAACTCTTTCAGATTAGCGTTTGGGAGATCACGGATCAGTCCTTGTTGTGTAACGAATTTCCATGGTGTTTTCTTTTTTTTTTTTTGGTATTTTCCCTTTGCTCGTTTCGAGCCTTCCTCAAACATAGCGCACCAGGAACGCTAACGGCAAAAGTGCCGAGTGGTAGAAACTTTTTCTCGCAGAAGACGTGCTGTTTCTTGAATTGTTCACTGGAGGTGGTTTACTCGAATTCGCTAGGGCCATGTTGATCGATCTCATTAAAGGAAACGTGCTCTCTGTAGGGTCCAGCGAGTCTCCCAAAGCCGCGCATTTGCCACGGAAGTCGTCGGTGTCGATGCTCCAGATCATCACGCCGGAGAGCTTCAGCTTCATCGCGAATTCGATCTGAAGATTGTCAGAAAAGTTCATAGTATGTACTCGCATATAACGATACACTGTTTCCTGTAAAAAGTACCCACCTTTGTCTTTATACTAATCGGATTATCGTACACGATAACATGATCCTCTTTAATCGCGTAAGGCGTGCTACTATCAGCATCCCACCCAGTACTCCAATTGCCGGAATTCTCCACTATTTCCTCGCAGATCTATCAAATAGTATATCACTTGTCATAAAGTTGTATTAAAAGCAGATATGTCATTTAGATGTAGAAGATAGATATAGACAGTAGCGCATCCAGAGAGTGGGGGAAAAAAGAGATTAATGTAACCACATCTAAAGTAATTCAAGAGCTTTGCAAAAAGAAAAGAGAACTGGATTTTGTACTTTAAGTAAATTCTTATAATCCCTTAATGAATTTTATTGAATTTGCATTGAAAATATTTTTACCCCTTCAACTCGGCTCCCCCAAGATTGAATCTTAAGTGCGCTACTGGATATAGATGTCGAGTATCCTCGAATTAAGAAGGCAAATAGAGCGCAAATATGATTCAGAAGCCAGGCATACTTCGTTGTATCCCATGAATCCGTTTTGGCCAGTGTAGGGGCCCTTGAATCCTTCCGGCAGGCTCTTCTGATTCATAGGACTCTCTTGAGGAGAACTCGGCTTACTGGCCAATACGAAGGTTCTTCCATACATAGGTAGTCCTAACACTAGCTTGCTCGGTGGTGCGCCTTGGCTCAGCAGATAGTTGATCGTGTCTTCCTAAAAAGTGGCCTCGCGTCTTGTTACATATCGAGTAGAGCAGCTGACGCTCATAAAGCTACTTTCACGCGCGTCCTTACCACGCTAAGACCATCTTGTCCTCTCATCGGTGAATTCGGGAGCACTTTCGAGTCCCACGTACCGTGATAATCATAAGCCATCACGTGGATGTGGTCGAGGTACTTGGAAATTTTTGGAATATCGTAGCCTACCTCGATGGTCCCTTTATTGGCACTTATGGCTGCTGTTAACAGGTAGTTGGACTCTCTGAACGCTTCTTTAAGTTCCTGGTGGAAAGTTTAGTGTTCTCGTTAGCTGTGACGAAGGCTGTAGCTCTCGAGTAGAGAGAATTGTACCTTTACGAGGGAAACAAAGTTCTGCCTGTCCACTGGAACACCTCCGCGCGATCCAGGGAACTCCCAATCTAGATCGAACCCATCGAAACCGTATTGCCTGTAGGAAGAAGGGCTTCATTGTCACACGACCGCGAGGACGAATATGAATTACAATTCGGAGCCGAGAATTTACCTGAGAAACGCGACCACGCTGCTGATGAATCTGCTTCTTCGTTCAGGGGACGAAGCGAGCTCGGAATAGTTCTTGCTGCCTTCGTTCCATCCACCAATTGCAATGGAGACTTTCAGCTGAGGATATTCCTTACTCAGTTGTGTTATCTTTTCGAAATCACCTGGCGCAGGCGAAAGTGTTTCTTTGCCATTATTCGTCATCGTAATCGAGCACTTGCTCGAAATTGATTAAAACGGTAATTCCGACCGATTGAAAATTTATTAATATATCTTTCCATTGAATTGTTTACCTTTCTCTATATCCTTGTACGGGTCGAGGCTCCCGATAGTCCATGACGTGTGGTTCAACCCAGCAAACGCGTATATGATGTGCGTGCAAAGGTCCGGCTGCAGGTTGGCTATATCGAATTTGCCATTTTTCGATCTGTACGTGGCCCACGAGGCGACGTAGCAGGCCACCACTTTGTCGTGCTGTGGCTTTATCAGAGCTTGCGAAAAATAAAAATCAAATTAAAAACCAATCATTCATTATAACAGTGCCACAATCTTTCCGCGAATAGTCGGTATCTATAAGATAGAGTTCATTCTTGAACCTGCTTCTGACTCGAAACTTGATTCTCGCTAAGGCAAGAGTGACTCACCGAGCGAGTATTCGACGAAAAATTTGCAGGTATAAGCAGCTTCTCGCGGAGAAAAGAGCATTCGAACCGAATTAATTCGTCACCCGCGTTACAAAGGCATCAAAGAAACAGAGAGTTAATCGACTTCGGCCGATTACTTCTCCTGGGGGAGCGATGTTAAACGAAGGTCGCGTCGAAATGTCAGATATTTGCATTGCACAAGACGCCAGGGAGAATGTCAAACGCATTCCCGACTTTCTTTTGTGCCGTTTCTACTTCTTCGTGAGCGCCGAATCTAAAAGTGACTTTAATACGCTGCGACTGCATTTTCTTTTTTAAATGAGTGCATCTCGAGGCTCGCTGTTCGGGCTAGAGGAAACTTTACGGACCCGATGAATCCGTTCGGATGAAGGAGCGAGCTAATTCGGATGGGGCTGTTATTTCACGTTCAAGTCACGTGCTATCTAGTGCCGAATGGGGAACCGTGACCTTATTGATATTTACTCACCTGTCGCATCGTTGATAGCGAGGAAGATGTTCGTGATTAGAGACAGGGAAACGTACGCCTTCATCGTTGAGACCGACTATGCGAATGCCGGGTTATTGGCCTAGTGTATAGCTTTCACTGGACTTACGATAAACCAGCAGTACGGTACTTCAGCGTCGAGGAAAGGAGAGGTAACGGTGCTGATGCTCGAAAAGAGGATGGAGCTAGAACCTGTTGCTGACAAATATCGCGTGGCGAGCCGCACCTATGTGTATAGTCCCACGTATACACGTACACTTGTACGCGGGGATATTTATAAGTGTTCCGAGATTAACAATTAAACGATAATTTCACCAGCATTGATAAAACAAATCCTAACTGTAGGTACTTTTACGTTCTTTCTGATTTACGAGCTATTAAATTTTAGTAGCTAAATGTAGCCAGAATATGTTGCTGCTTGAGATTCCTTGCAATACCATTACTACAATGTTTTGTAGTTTCCTAATTTAAATAACAAAATAATAGTAGGCATCTTTTCGTTCGTGCCCCCAAGCCTATGCAAGCCTGAATGCAGTCCTGTGTACGGGATAGTCTACTCTAAGGGGCTCGGAGGATTGAATTTTTATCGAACATTTCCCTTCTGTTTGGTTTAGTAATCGCTATTATCCATAGCGTAATCTGCTCTCTTGAATATTTAGTTTATTATTCGATCAGTGTTTTCTTTTCATCCTAATTTGTTTGAATAAAACCGGATCATCCAAAATTTAAATGATGCTTAGAACTTAAAATGATAGTTCAAGATGGCGGCGTCCATGGTTTCCGTGTGGCGGGTTAGAAAGTTTACGTTGAATCCTCTATTTTTTAAATAGTTCTCTCACGATGCCGCTTATTATTATAACCGGAGTACCATGCAGTGGCAAAACAACACGGACTTCCGAATTGAAAGAGTATTTTGAGAATAAAGCGGGAAAGAACGTGGAGGTTATCAGTGAGGTTGATGTGTTGACGAAGGCAGGCTATGATAGAAACACTTTTTACGCTGGTTAGGCTTTGTCTTAAGTTGTTTTTTACTGTGATCATTACGCTCCGATAGGAATAAGTCCAGGTTCAGTGTCGTTACCATTTGCCGCAGATTCTAAGAAAGAGAAAAGCGTGCGAAGCGACGTAAAATCTGCAGCGCAACGAACGTTGAACGCAAGTGACGTATTGATAATCGATGGTAGTAATTATATCAAGGGATATCGCTACGAAATTTACTGTATGACAAAGTTGTACAAAACTCCTCAGTGCACGATACATTGCGATATACCGATCGAGCATGCTTGGCTGTGGAACGAAAGACGACTGGAGCGTGAGCAGTATAGTAGAGAAATCTTTGACGCACTCGTGATGAGGTAAACAAGGATATTAGAAGCAAAAGGAGCGAGATTTTCGTCACCGTTCATAATAAAACATTTATAACACGATGCGTAGATACGAAACACCGGATAGTAAGAATCGTTGGGACGCGCCGTTATTCTCAGTCTCTGCGGAAGACGAGTTAAAGTTTGACGAGATTTATAGGTCGCTGTACGAGACGAAAGCACCAAAACCGAATTTAAGTACTCAGTGTGTTAGTATTTATGCAAGTTAATTACTTACAGTGGGGGACAAAAGTATGTGGACACTTTTAAAATCGTATAACTTGTTCAAAATTCGTCCAAACAACTCGAGTTTTTTCGAGAAGCTAGAAGGATTAGTTTGCTAAGTGACGTGTTTCGTCGTTTTGAAAAAAGTTGCAACTGGTCGGAATAGTAAAAAAAAATAGGAAAGACCATTTTTTAACTTTTTTTTGTGAAAATCGCGAAATTCCCGAAATCAGCGATTTTCGACCTTATTCTACGATCTTTAAGCGTTTATAGCTCAGAGCAACGTTAACCGATTTTGATGAAATTTTAGGCGAGTATACAACTTACTTCAATCTACAAACGGGATTTTTGAATTTTCATTTCAGGCTCACAAAAAAAAGTTGAAAAATTACATTTCCTATTTTTTTTTTGCTATTCCGACCAGTTGCACCTGTTTTCAAAACGACGAAACACGTCACTTAGCAAACTAATCCTTCTAGCTTCTCGAGAAAACTCAAGTTGTTTGGACGAATTTTGAACAAGTTATGCGATTTTAAAAGTGTCCACATACTTTTGTCTCCCACTGTAAATCCGGTATTTATTGGCGTTCGTTTTAATGTTACGAAGCGTGCGTCATATTTCAGCCACCGTTGTCGTCCACAAATTATTTGTACGAACTGGATTCAGTAACTCAAGAAGTTGTTAATGTGAGTTGTTCAAAGATCTTTATTTGCTAATCAATTGCGATCAGATTCGTAACGATACTACAGAGGATTAGAAATCAAATCAATTTACATTCTTTTTATAAAGGCGATACTATCAGCCAAACAATTGGGCGTCGAGAGTGAATTTAAGATACCAGGGTACAACTTAACAGTACAGAATCCATGTACCGCGGCACAACTTATGAGATTACGAAGACAATTTCTAACTTACAGTAAAATGCAGCAAACCGAAGTTAATCAGATCGCGGCATTGTTTGTACAATATCTTAATAAAAGTTTGTAACGGAAGAGTACGTTACCATCATTTCCTCGCTATCTAGTTTTGTACCATAAGTGCTTTCTAAGAGGTAATAAATATATTAACAAAACGTTTTATCGTGTGTTTTTAATAAAAAATTATATTAATTACAATGTTAGGCCTAACTTAGTTTGTAGATAATTTTGGCCTGCATGTATTCTGCATTGCAAAGTAAACTTTTTTTACTTCGCAGTATCCATAAACTTTTACCGTAGTAACATAACACGGAATATAAATTATTCTGAAGTAGGTAATGACATTTGTGCGACCTTGTTTAGCCTTCTAAAAATACGTTATTCAAAAAAGAAAAGAAAAGAAAAAGAACCGAAAGAAAGAGAAAAAAAGTATAAAGAATATTGAACATTGAAATGAAAACCACAAAGATTCTGATATTGCATCTTTTTCGTGGCACTAATAATCGTCAATTTACGACAAAACTGGATAAGGCAACGCTGGCTTCTGTAAAAATTTGTAGCTAACATGTACTCTTTGTAAGATGCATCGGATAATGTTGATAAATGAAATTTTTTTCTATGAAGCGCATGGAAGAGAGCATCGCGAATAAGGGATATTGCATAGTATATACATGCAACCAAATCTAATTTCTTTTATTTCATATTATTACGATATTTGGTAAATAATTCAAACAATAAACGTTAATGATTATGCTAAATCACAAGTATCGAACTCAAAAGGGAAACTGCAAAACTGTTATCATCACTAAAGAAGATTCATTACCTTGACCGCGAGTTAATTTCTGTGGATGTTTAAAAAAAATAATCGTACCACTTTATTGTTATCCAATTTGTTGACAATAGAGCACATATATATTTAGAAGTTATTTATAATGAAATAAAATTCTCGATAAAAAAATAGCAATTTAATCATTAACTATGT
The DNA here is from genome assembly GCA_944738655.2 of Andrena hattorfiana. NCBI lineage: Eukaryota > Metazoa > Arthropoda > Insecta > Hymenoptera > Andrenidae > Andrena > Andrena hattorfiana. The sequence continues at coordinate 43,067,371 of OX122894.2, read as the reverse complement.
TGATAGAGTTTTGTATCGTTTCTAGATCCAAATTACCTAATATTGACTTGCATTCATAAAGAATAACAGCTTTGCTTTCGTAGTAATGAAACTATCGTATAATGCATTTACAGTTATATCAATTTTCCTTACGAGCGAAACACGTCAGGTCGTCGATAGCTAGTTCTCCTGCTCTTGCATACCGTTGCTCTCAGAACCGTTTCTATGATTCACATCATTATCTATATGCCTCTTAGGTTTCCGACAAACGAAATAGACGCTATTATATTCACATTGCAACATACTGTTAACGTTCTGCGCGTAGCGCGTTCTCACGCGCGTCTCTTCCTTCTGAAATTAGAGTAAACAGTAAACTTAAATATCATCCTCTAGTACTAAATACAACAGCGTTCATTACCTCCAATTGAAATCCGAAACCTTGAATTACGTTGCGAACAACGTCGTAGCTAGGTTCTATCGAATCTTCCATTGGCATATCACTAAAGTGATAGAGCAGTGGACCAAGATTTACCCATATGCCTCCTGGTTTTAGAATTTTATAGATCGTCTCGATAAACTGGACAACATTATTCGCGCAGTCTATGAAAAAGCAGGTCGCAACACAGTCCCAATGATTGTCCTCTGTGTAAACCTGTAATATACGAGGTAAACTTTTATTAGGCGTAATTCCTCGGTGCACCGTTGAAACCTACTTCCAGGAAATCTCCCGCTGCCATGGAGAATTGCGCGTTCTCCGGTAGATCGCTGGGATTCACGTCGGGAAAGAATACAGCTTGATTTTGATGCTCCGGTTTTAAATTGTTCATATATTGGTGTACCCATGGATGCACTTGGTACGAATTCACTCCCCTACATCTATAAAAATTTAAACAGTTATCGCGATACTCGTTATCGCGCCTCTAGACGCTTATTGGAGCCGATTTATCCGTGCTTACTTATTTAATACAAAATGTGATGCGAAAAGCATAAAAAGGGAAAATTCATTTCCTTGGCAAGTATATCCACGTCTTGCAATTTCGTAAGCAAGTCTTCCCAAACCTGCCCCAGGTACTAGAATTTGCACTTCTGATGGTGTACTGGAAATTTACCTATCATTTCATATATTTCTGAACTATGCTTTAGTATAACACAGTAGTTATTGCAAACACCTACAACCACTCTGATAACAAATATTCTGTTGGTATTCGTGTATTCGTAGATATTTAAAGGATTCGTACCAATATTCTAAAGGAAATTGATTCAAGATTTCGTCTATAATAGGTTGATAACACGCATTGCGTTCTTCGGTTCCTTCCACGCTCCAATCACGGACCAGTTGTTTAATCGTAGCCTGGACCTTTTCTTGATCAGCCATTACTGGGCGAGGATTTAGTGTCTGCAATCAGACCTACCTATATTTTGTACAATAGAATATACTTTTGTAAAAAAGAAGCTTGTTAAGATGACAAGAAAAAATCCAAGCTTGAGTAAGAAATAGGTAAGAAATTTCTCACTGAAAATTAATCAGACTGTACGCAATCGTATGTAAAGTATAAGGGATTAATTCTTTCTATATCACAAACAGTAGGAAAATCACGACGTTTACATCGCGTTATGGTTTTAATGTCAAACAGAACGAAGTTAAATATTTATTATTCGACGATACTTGTAAAGATATTCTCCTTACGTCTAGCAGGATTAATAGAATCGATGGGTTAGAACGTGTTTAGAACACGTAAATATTGTACAACAGTATATACATGCTACACACCATGTAAACTTTTCTTACACTGTCAGTCTGTGCACTGGCTGGGCTCACATTTTCAAAAATATGGGCTACATCCTTTATAATCAGTTTGATTATATCGTCATTGTTCTCGATACATCTTTTAACGTCCTGCAAGTGCTCTCTATACTTTGACAAAAGTTTCTGATGATGCGCCGGAAGCGATAGCAAATAGGACTCTGTTTTCTTTACCCTTAGCAACGAGTGATTTCTGCAAGAAGAACGTTACTAAGGAAGAGGCACTCGCGATACCGTCGCGTTTGTCAATTACAATTTAGCATACTCTCTTGCTGTGCAACTATTACTCGAACATTTAAACACATTAACTCGAGTAAATTTCGATAAATCTATTAATACCAAAGTATTAAATACAGGTGTGCTACAGTTTTGGGAAGCAGTCTCTATAATTACGTTAATCAATCGCGAAACGTTGGAAACAAAGTGTCACAATGTAACGCCGTATAATCGAAGGTTAAGTAATAACGATCGGAATATTTAACGGCAAGCGATACGTTGTAAAACGGATCGTGCCGAGTTATCGCTGGTAGCGTGTACTACGGGGAAAATAAAATAATAAAGGTAATAAAGATAAGGGGAAATCGTCGACTCGAGGATTACGAGCGAAGCAAACGGGGAAGGAATTTTCATCGAGCACTTACTTGTAATATTTGAAAGCCGAGACGATCCGTTGGAAGTGTTTCTTTTCTTCCTCGTCCTCGTAAGTGTCGTGCATCTTTCGCGGATAAGGATTCGACATTGTTTCCATTTTTATATTCGAACAGCGGAGCTCTGTATTTTAATGAGTTTTTCAGCACGACGTTCGGTGGCGGCTTTCTTGGTGCACGCGTTACGACGCGTTCACATTATCACGATGAATCTCTCTTAAGGCTGAACCGTCCGCAGATTTTGCTTATCGACAAATGCATTAAGATAAATGAAGTTTCCAATGTGTTCAAATAATCAGAATTATCTTTTGAATATCTCCGGGAACGATAAAATTACCTGGCCGAGTAATGCGTAAAGTTTGCTTCGTCAAATGTCTTCTGTCATACTTCACTTCGTTAATTTTACATACATACATATACCACGGGATACCCACCGCATGTCATCAGTTTAATCAAATTTCATGTTGCAGAACAAATACAGTATGACATGTGCATAGGTAATACTAAAAAGTAAAAAGAGAATTCGTCGGTAAGATAACTTTTTATCAATTTCATTTCATTAATTCCATTTACCCTTGAAGATTGTTGCATTATATATATCGACGAATCGATTCGAACGATGCTCTTTTCAAAAAGCATCTTATAGCGTATTCTGATCGCGTAGGAAAAGTAGCCCAAAAGTGTGAAAATTCAAATATCTTGAATGAAAAGAATGTTTAAATATTTTTTTAATATTTTCTGCAATTGTTTTCTTCATTTCTTTCAGATACAACAAATGAACTTTATTTGAACAAAAACGAATTTGAATAAAATTGATGTAAAAATTAAATTTAACGTTTTAACACAACAATGATAATCTATTTTATCAAATTTTTTAATGCCATTTGGTCTTGGGCAGCCCAAATATCGAAATTTCGGCCCAATTCAGGCGCTAACCGCCAATTTCAATTTTGGCGCCCCAGTTGGTTTTGAAAAGTGGCCGAAATGGCGGAATAAGCCGCTAGTGGCGCTGATTACACCGTGTAGTTGTCTACTTTCTCCACTTCCCCTCTAGTCTGTATTCCCTGGTTTCCAGTCACTTCTTGGGCGCGTGTCGATCGTTTTTCTACGTTGAGAGAAATCAGAGCATCGAGGCGTTGAAGAAATTAAAAGGGAGAAGTGTCGTGAAAAATCGTTTCGCAGGCACAGAGGAACGAAGTTCCGTAGAAGCTCGCGTACAAACTTTGTAATAAACCTGATCCGACAAACGTGACTAGTCTATCGAGCATGACGGCGATCACAGCGAGCGGCGATGGACGAGGCGCTCATGGAATGGCCTACAAGGATAAAAGCAAACCCGCTGATATTCGAAGCAGCAACATCAGCGCTGCCAAAGGTGAATGAATAATCGAAATTAGAACGCGCTTTCGGTGCTTTGAGTCACGCCGACTGCTCGATCTCCATCTTGGCAGAAAAAGTCATGCCTTATATAGGCATGCCCGGCACGCCGCTACCACTCATTAATTATGTTGATAGAAATTTTCGAATGTCTGAAAAGAATTTCGTCGGTAGTATTTAATGAATTCATTACGAGAGATCTCCTAATGTTCAGAATAGTATGTTTTTATATTTAGATGGAGATGTTCGAATAATGTGTAATTAACGTCACTTAAATGTGGAATTGTAAATGAGCGCTGGTGATCGAAAGATATCGATTCATGTTTCAGCTGTTAGCGACGCGATTCGTACCAGCCTGGGTCCCAGAGGAATGGATAAAATGGTAAAATAAGGTTTTCACGTGTACTTCCATAATGCTCTACGATCCGAAGAATTATAATGTTTCATTTCGTGTATGTAGATTCAAGCTAGCAACGGCGAAGTTACGATTACGAACGATGGTGCGACAATTTTGAAAGAAATGAACGTCGTACATCCGGCTGCAAAGATGGTAATCTTCGCTTCTAAAGTTTGACGGCGCAAAGTAACGCTCAAGTATAAACCGCTATCGCGTGTTTTCAGCTGGTCGAATTATCTAAAGCTCAAGATATCAAGGCTGGGGATGGTACTACCAGTGTGGTCGTCATGGCTGGTTCCCTCTTAGAAGCTGCGGAGCGCCTGTTACAGAAAGGAATACATCCTACTTTGATCAGCGACGCGTTTCAAAAAGCTGCCACCAAGGCGGTGCAGATATTGACGAATATGTCTATTCCCGTTGATTTGAATGACAAACAATCGTTGATCAGAACTGCGGCGACTTCTCTGAACTCAAAGGTACGTAGTCGGCGATTATAGAACGATCCAATAGGGTCGAAGAACGTTTCGCCACTTATTTTGTGCCGTGTCCTTTGCGTAGGTTGTCTTCCAGCAGTCGAGTCTTCTAGCGCCTTTGGCTGTGGATGCGGTATTAAAAGTTACTCGAGCGGAAAGAGAGAACGTTGACCTCAATGTAAGAAAATGAATATACAAACAAGATTATTTTGCATTTCGTAGACAGAGGATTTTAGCTAAATACATAGTTTAATTGTGCTTATAGAATATAAAAGTAATAAAGAAGCTAGGTGGCACCGTCGAAGACACCGAACTCGTGGAAGGATTAATATTTACACAAAAGTCTTGCAACATCAATGGACCGAGGCGTATTGAGAAAGCAAAGATAGGCTTAATTCAATTCTGCATTTCTCCGCCTAAAACAGACGTAAGTAACAAAAGGAAGACATGGCGTTCTAGTTCGCGCACGGAAATTCAACATTTCTGTTCCAGATGGATCATAATGTAATCGTGTCCGATTACGCTGCCATGGATCGGGTTCTGAAAGAAGAAAGAGCGTACATCCTGAACATTGTCAAACAAATCAAGAAAGCCGGCTGCAACGTGCTTCTAGTGCAAAAGTCCATTCTCCGCGATGCCGTCAGTGATCTGGCCATACACTTTTTAGATAAAATTAAAGTTATGGTAATCAAGGACATCGAACGCGAAGACATCGCGTTCGTTTGCAAAACACTGGCTTGCAGGCCAATCGCATCGTTGGACCATTTTGTGGCTGAGAATCTTGTTAACGCTGAATTGTGCGAAGAGGTGCAGACTGGAAATTCAAAATTCGTCAAGGTCAGTGCAGCGTACACTTACATTTGTACGTTAACGGTAATACTAAGCGGTGCGAAATAATTACCACATTACAGATCACAAAGATTCAAAATCCTGGACCGACAGTAACGGTACTCGTGCGTGGCAGTAACAAATTGGTTTTAGAGGAGGCAGCAAGATCATTGCACGACGCGCTCTGCGTAATTCGTTGTTTGGTACAGCAGAAAGCTTTGATCGCTGGAGGAGGTGCACCTGAGATCGAGCTCTCGATAAAGTTGGGAGCTCATGCTCAGTCCTTGAGCGGCGTTGATGCTTACTGCATCAAAGCTTACGCGAATGCATTTGAGGTGAGCCATACTTTTATTCTACTTTTCAGTCGCTTCTAGAACAAGCCTTTGAATTGCTGTTTTTAATAACTCTAGATTATTCCGTCGACGCTGGCAGAAAATGCAGGGTTAAATCCTATCGCGACCGTAACGGAGCTTCGAAACCGACACGCTGAAGGTAAACACACTGCCGGCATCAATGTACGAAAGGGTGCGATTACCAATATCTTGGAGGAGAACGTAATTCAGCCGCTGTTAGTCTCGACAAGCGCCGTTACGCTTGCTTCGGAAACAGTTCGCAGTATATTAAAGATCGATGATATCGTAAACACGAACCAGTAATAATAATCAACGCGAATTTTTAATACTTGTACTGCGCACTGCAACATTTTCGTCTGTCACGCGATGCTAACCGCAGGTTTCGATTAATGTTTAGCTTCTACCATTTTTACAATTTATTCAGCTAATAAAATTGAGTTATTTAACGTTCGTGAATTCCTTTTCATCGTGTCGCGAAATAAAATGGATCCGCTACTATAATAAAATTGTTGCAAAGCACGCGATTTATTTGTGCCAGCTCACTTGTTCGTTACGATTACGAGGATATAAAAAGTATAAAAATTGATTCAAGTTTTATTCTCCACTCATAAAGTGCGTAAAGCGAAATTCTTACATGTGTAAAAAAAAAGAAACAAGCACAGATGCTACGTGTTTTATTGCGCTTACTATTTTGCAGTGCCGTTGGACATATAACTTTGTAATCATAGTTCCACGAGAAACTACCCGTTGCGTTTTTATACCTTAAAAAATATTAACTCTCCATTTCGACAAACAAAACCGTCATCCGTTCTTTGAACGGAAAATTTCCGAAAGCAGCCGAATCTTGTTTCGCGACGAGTATTTGAAAATACTTTAACCAACTTGAAGCATTCAATTAAATTGATCCATCTTTCATTCAGTTCGTTTTATTACAAAATATATACATAGTTCCAACATTTAAATGCAAATTTATAATTTATACATCTTACTTAATGAATTATATTTCATGAAATGTACAATTCGGTTCAAATTCATAATTTCATCAGAGAAGGAAAGGATTTTAAAGACATCACTGTATGCTCCTTATTTAAAGGACGGAAAAAGATTTATCGGGATATTTCAGCTATTAAAACAGTAATCTACGATCGTACCTATGAACGAATAATGAAACACCTTTATAGTTTTCGTTTGGGTCAGGCAAAACGAGGCATCGCGCCGCAGGGACAGAATCCGCGACAAGGATAACGAGACGTAGTCAAGTTAGCGTGAGACCGAATCTCTGCGTTATCTCCGGCGAGTGAGAAGTTGCGACCGCGAGTAGAAGTGGTATATCTGCCGCGTCGAGGTCAAGAGCATTAGTCAAATTTGCGACGGTGGCGTCGCACAGCTCCGACGCTATCAGCATTTCAGCCAATGCCTCGCTTTTCAACCACATCTCCCTCAGCTTGGCTTCGAGGACACCTATGCACTGTAAGAAAAAGTATTTTTTTTAAACAGGCGAAGCTGTCATTCCGAACCACTTAAAATAGTTTTCTCTATTTCTTACATGTGATGTTGAATGATATTTCCGCCACATGTAAGAGAAGCCCTCCAGCATGTTCGCGACAAGTCGCGACATCCCCACTGGCAAGGGCGCAGACCGCGAGGGTGTGTTATTGGATATGATTCCAACGTGCCAAGTATCTAAATCCGCTAAAATACAAAGTGATTCAGCGATCGGTTGATCGATAGTTGGGAAACGCACACCAGCAAGGCATTCTTCGCGTATGCAGTACCACCATTCTCTCTCTACTTCGACATCACAGTTATCTTTACTCTCCCCCTCTTTCACAACTTTCTTTTTCCTTTTCTTCTTCTTTTTCGGCAAACCCTGCAACACCAAGCCCCACGTATAGGAAGTCTCGGAGTTACTTATCCCGTGCAGCTCTTCGCTCTTTATCCTGTTCTGCATAAGCGTCTTCGTAAATCCTGTATCTCGGCGTGAATCAGTCTTTTTCATATTTTTCGATCTGCAACATAAACCGCGTGCATTAAGGCGGGCTTCGAAATTTCGGGATTAATCACGGGCTGCGCCGTGAATCTAACCTCGGCATAGGCAATTCGACGACACTGCTAGCTTCCATCAGAGCCTCCAGACTGTTCGATCTGGACAATCTAACGTTCCCATCGCCGACAGTGCTACCGCAGGTGCGCAGAACCTCAGTGGCGTTGGTCGGGGTTTCCAGCACTTGCTTGCAGCTGTCGTAATTCTGCGGGGACACGTACCCTTGGCCATTGCATCTCTGACAAAATCCCAAGGACCTCGACGTCATGCTCGAAGGCGCGCCCGGCGGTGACTGTATGCTTTTAGAGGACTCGGGGAAGTTTCTCTGAATAATCTTCCGGAGCACGCCTTCCGGCAATTGAGCGGACGTGCTCGGCACTCTGGTGAACATGTAGGAGCACTGGCAATTATACCCGAGCCTTGGCCTCGGCAAAGTCTTCCCAGACTTCTCTTCGTCGCCGAGCGTGAAGAACACTTGCGACTCTTTCATCTCATCCGCCATGCTCTGGCCAGTTTCAAAGTCCGGTCTGCTGGAATATAATTTCAGCGCGTCGACGGACGTCTCGTTGTACTCCCTGAGCGTGTCCAGCTTGGAACTCGTGAGCATCTCCTCGGCATCGTCGTCCTCCAGCTTCTTCTCAAAATTCCGCAGTGAAAATTCCGGGAAATGCGCGCCGGCTTTAGTCGCGTCGGTATCCTGCGACGTGATGTCGCTTACTATTATTTTAACTTTGCTCGACGCACAGGTCTTGTCGTCAACGGGGCTCTTTACATTCTCATCGTCGCAAGAAAACTCCTTCGCGATGAATTTCGCGTCTCTGTCGGATTCCAGCGGTTTCAGCATGAACGCATCAAGGTTCGATTCCATTGTGATGCTGCGCTTGAGGAGGCTGACCGATCTGACCGATCTGTCCGCTCTTAGTCTTTCAGCGGTGTATCTAGGGTAAGAGACTTGCATAACGGCGTTACCACTGTCTGCGTCGTACGGACGCTCTTGCACGGGGATCTGTTTCCGAGCGGCTGTGTGCGGCGAGCGTCTAGACGTCGAGGTGTCTCTATCGTTGCAAGCTACCTTTGGACTGAATAAATGCGGACGCTTTATTCTTGCCTGCTCTAAGATACCAGCGGCTTCCTGAATGTCTTCTTCGGTAACGCAGCAATACTCCTCGCGTTTCTGTATAATACTGCTGCGAATGAAGTAAGACAGGAAGGACAGCACAGAGTTCATCAGATCTACTTTCTGAGGATCCCCTGCGATGACAGTGTGCGCGACCCTGATGGGGTTTCCCAGCGCACCGTGCAAGTCCCCCAGTTGAGCCCACAGAGGATTACACGGGTACCAGCTGCCCAATTTCTCCATCTGGAAATAGAAGTTGCAACGATGAACCGAGATCGTTCTTATGTACGAAGCTTGTAACTCGCGCAGCGAAGCAGACGTGTGCAGTTCAGTTACGAAGAGTGTATAATTACCAATTGTCGGTCGTGAATTGGCAGTGTAGTGTATATCCAGCCGAGGTGATACGTTAAAACAGCAGTTACGACGGTACTCAAGAAACTGAAATATGGTGGTGTTAAAAGTATCGGTATGGAAGTAACGATAACCGTCTTTCTCTGTACTTACAAGTTGGTCGACTTTGTATCAATGTCCTCGAGTAATTGGCACATCTGCTGCAAGCTGTAATGCAGCGTACTCATCTTGTGCTCTATTCTCACCGAATTAAGCAGTACATCGTGCCACAGCAAGGGCGCGCGTAAATTCAGTTTCGTGTTAACATTCGTAAGCAAACGCAGCAATGAGATAACCAGCTGAGACGAAGACCTGTAGAGCCGCTCGGACAGATGCATCCCCTTGTGTCGAGCACTGACGTTCACCGTCTCGATACAGAAATATCGCAGGCGATCTAGCATCCCTTCCAGAAGTGCCATGTGCTCCAAGAGACAAGCCTCTATTCTCCTGTAACGCAAGATGAACGATGGTTTGGTAGACCAGAATGTCAATAATGGAAATCGATGACCGAAGCATTGATAGGGAATCTTCGATTAAGATCAAACCTTTCGTGGCCCTTGGCTAGCCGGACCAGCATCGTTAACCCGAGCCTAGTTTTGTGACGCTTCGTGTGACCATCTCTGTTGTCGTTCCCATTGTCCCCCCAATACTGCATTCCAAAAGCATCGTCGGAGTCCGACCGTGCGAGGGAAGTGGAGACTGCCCTCAGCCATCTTCGACGCAAACTTGACAGGCTACCGATACCCGAAGATCCGTTGCTCTCCAGTGACTGCGAACCTGCATTATCGTTACGTTATATCCTGAACGTTATATTCGGAACGAATCATCCGTTACTTGGAAACTTACTGCCCATCGGTGGTGGTATGTCTATGTCCCACCCGCTACCTGTACTGGAGCAAGCGGAGTTCTTCCTCGGACCAGTGTTTAATTCTGATCCCGATGAGTTTCCGGAACTTGGTCGAGACACTGGAAAATATTCTAAATTCGGAAACAGTTCCGCGACACGAATCACAAGATCGGTTCTACTTACAGGGAGTACGCACGCTAGAATTAGAATCCAGGTTCCAGGAACGACCTAAGCCTTCATCGGACGCTCTCTCGCTGGAACATAATCGAGCGATAAGTTGAACACGGCGTAAAGGGATCGCCAGCTGACTTACCATAAATGAACGAGAGCCTACCTCTGCTTACGCGTGATGTGCTCTGTAGCGGGGAAGACTTTTGTGCACATGATACAGGGTGGTGAATTCATCGAATGGATCTAGAAGCAAAGCATAAGTGTGAATTGAGAATTGCAGCCTGAACTCCTTTGCAAATTTACTCACTTTAAACGAGGAGCCTCTGTACGTCATCGCCACGGTACCAAATACCATCTCGCTGAGTAGCCTCACATCATCTTCGGCCGTCTTTTCCCGCTGAAAGATCATAATTATATCTGAATAAATCCCAAAATAATAGACCTCCCGACAGTGGTTCTTTACCTCGAAACCATGGCCGTTAGCGAAACCAATGGGATCTTTGCTCGATGGACTGGTATTATTCTTGTGGTCAAGGGCTGTCTTATTTTTGCGCCATCGTTTCTCCAAAGAGAGGGAATCAAAGAGAAGCTTTCTACCGCGCCACTCGCATTCCCGGAACAACAAGATCCGAACGTGATCTTTTCCGAGGCACGAGGCAGAATTTCTATAAAGATTCAACGCGATAAGTAAATAAACACTTTATTTGCCATAAACAAAATTTATTCACAAACAGTTTTACGTTCATACAAAGTCAGACGCAACATTTGGTAACAAAATTCGAGATACATAGAAAGTAATAAACTATGGAGGAAATATCCTTATACTATATACAAGTATATACTTGTTCCTGTTTTTATACTACAGATTCATACTGATTACGAGTGCGCACAGAATAGCTATTCGTGTATTCTCATGTCCAACAGGAAATTCCATGAAACAATGTCTTAATCTCGCCCAGTGATCTTTTAATATTACACTGTAACAACATGTTGTGCATCCTTCCTTATATAACATTCTAATCTATAGCAGTTCTCAATTCCACAAATCTCAACAATCCTACTACAATTCCTGCCAAAATCATCCATCAAACGGTGCGTACGAGCGCAAATAAGGAACACTTGCGAGTTTCGCATGAATTACAGGTGACTAATCACCCAGCGCGTCTACTTCGGGAATACAATTCGTCGTGGTCATTGCAAGGAATAATCCCCATTTCTCTGCGGCACGAAGAAACGAGCCGTGCAGAAGAATTTATCGGTAAATTCGTATATCCCAGGCATATGTGCAAAGTTTCGACATAGAGGTCAATTTCACGGCTCGCTGCGCAAGCCAAATCACGAGTGTATTAGTAACGGCTAGCGATTACGACTCCCGCTAACGGGGCTATAGAGCGAGCGCAACGCGAAGCAGGTTAAGGCTCCCGAGAAGCGATATCCATCGTGAAATTCAAACCCCTACACCGTTCGAGAGAAAAGAACCATGCCCTAGGACAAGAGAATTAAAATTGCCTGCAGGGCGAACGTGGAGGCGAGCCGATGATCGATATCCACCGTATCAGCGACAGATATCGAGCCGATAAATAGGATCGGTAAATATAGAACGATGACGGTTGCAGGGGGCACGAGCGGTCAGCGCGAGACCCGAACAAATGAGAGAGTACGGTTTAAAAGAATGGCAAAAGTCTCTGTTCTCACCTGTCGTCATCCTGCGACCCGACACCCGACGCTACTACGGTCTGTACGTTGCTCCTGAAGCTCCTCCGCGACGGGAACAATTTATCCAGCAAAGGCATCATAAACCGACCAGCGTTCGTAGTTACCGCATTGCTCGCTGACTTTGTTTCGTTTTCGGCCTATCATGTCACAAGGAACTGCACCATACATGTTCCGCGAGTATCAGTCAACTGTAAATAAAGTCACGTGCGGAGGAGTCATATGATTGCCCGAGATTATCGTGCCTCCGTTGCCCGGACGACATCGGGCGGAATGTTTTTCCCGCTGTTTTCCTCCCCTCGTCCCGCGCGTCCCCTATCGCGATCGGCCAGCAACCGGTTCGATGGAATGTCACGGATACGTTTTTCTTTTATTTTTTTTTTTTTTTTGAGAAGAAAAAAGGGGGAAAATCGAGGGAATCGATGCTAAGTGGCGGCCCGTTCGATCGGCGCCAGTTGTCGACCGTGCGCGACTGTTCCAACTGAGTAGAAGGTTCGCGGATCTCGCTACGAGAGCGCAGCACGCGCAGCGAGTGACGATCGTCCGCGCAGCCCCGTTTGAATTCTTCCCGCTCGAAAGTCGCTGGTGCCTGGCTTTTTGGAATATTTCAGGCAGGCTTTTCGGGGAAAGATGCTGGAAAATTGTTGACGAATCCTCGATTATACCAGGTGCGTATATAAAGAATATCAGAAAGCTCATTTTACGCGGGAAAGTACTGATTTCAATGGCGACGGGTGATCTCCTGAAACTTGCACTCGTGTGTATTTTTTGGTTATATTGTCGCGATTATTAATAGATTGCACTGATTCAGGTGATGTGTAGGCGCGAAGAAATTGGATCGTTTTTGAAGTTGAGGCTAGATTTATCGAGTGTTCTAGGGAAATGGAAATGTGAGGTTAGTGTACTGCTTTTGAGTGTCGGAGTGTATTAAGAGTTACATATGAATTCTAATTTTTTTGCTTCGTGGTCGTTGGGGTCTCGACGCAACGGGACATCGAAGTCGACGTTCTTGCGGATTTTATTCGCCAATATCAGCCGATGAATGTATTCCGTGTCCTTCAAGTCTCCCGTATCGTCGAACGCTCTTTTAACGTAATTTTTACTGGACATCGGCAGGTACATCGGGAACTCGACGTTAAACGTGAGAACGAGGAATCCCTTCTCCTTTGGGCATTCCGGTAGCGGCAGTCCTTCGCCAGGTACGTGCTTCCTGTATTCTGGCCTGTTGCGTGGAAAACGACAGATAGATTTCGAAAAGTGTACTCGATAATCCGAGAAATTAATTCTTAACATATTTATCGCTGCTCCTAATTAACGATAGGATACCAAGGCGAGGGATATCAAAGAGAAAAAGTTTATTTGAATAAAAAATCCATAAGCATTATTTCACAACAGTCGCGTATTTCTCTCGCGTGTAAACTTTCCCCACGCGAGCGAACAGTCTCGCGTAAATAGCAACGCATAAGAGAGTTAAGTTCTCAATTTTCCTGAAAACTGCCGCGCGTATTTACGAGCACCCCGTGCTCTCGCAATTTCCGCGGAGAATGGGGCTATATTTCGCTTGTAGCAAGTAGAATAAACTGAGTATCCCAAAATAACCATCGATCACAAGCGTTTACTTGCGCGATAACTACGGCAGTACCTTAGACCCTGATATTAATCGCAGAATAATCAAGAAATCTCTATGGAACGAAATCGCATACGCGCAGAAGGGATGGACCTAAACTGGAAGAAAATTCAGCCGAGAGGAAGCAGAGAGCTAGGAAGCGATCCCACACTTATAGAACGTATACTTGTGTGCGGTAGGGACAGCGGAGGCGACGACGTACGTGATGACAGACGTTATTGGGATTCGAAGGGTTCTGTCGTCGAGGGTGTTGACGGTGACCACTGTTCCGGTCAGTGCCTCTCGCAGAAAGATATCGACCGTCACGAGCAAGTCGGAGCCCTCTCGCCGGAAGGTCTCGTGGGGCCGGTCCTCCGTGATGAAGATTACGTCCGCTGCGCTGACGTGCTTTAGACTTGGGGTAAAGACATTACGCGCAACCGCCACGATTAACCCATTTCTGTCCGGCACGAGATGCACGGCGCACTTTAAACGCATCCCCCCGCGAGAAATTCGAATCGATAACGGGGGAACACCTCCCCCGCGATTGGTTCCGCCGAGACAGGAAATAGACCACGGTTACGCGAAATCTCGCCGTATTACACTCTCAAACCGACCGCTGCGTCCCGCGGGTCTTTCTCCACCCAATCGTGTTCTCCCTTTTAACTCCAATTTTGATCCCCGATACGCGAGTAATCGGACGGGAATTACGGTTAATCGTAATTCGGGGTATTTCCGAGAGAATCGTTAGCAATAGTCGCAGAAAGCGTTTACCAGGTATCTTCGTCGGCCCTTGGTCGCCCTCGTTTGGAAAGACGATCCTGGTCCCCGCGGGGATGCCTGGTTTGATAGGTATCGTTAGAATCTTCTCCTTCGCCACTGTCCTAGATTTATCGTCCTCCACTAGGACCAGCCTCTGGATCTTCATCTTCTTGATTCCGCCAAAGAAGACCTGTCGAGATGCACGGTAGTAACCAGAATAGCTCGTTTATGCTGGAAATGCTAAACGAAATTTGCAACGTGATAAAAGGACAAGTAGGAGGATAGTTTAACTGTTAAACGATAACTACTCTAACCGAATCAGGGATGATGGAGAGTAGCTAGGGGAAGCGAGGATAATTAGTAAAGGAAAATGACGAGCACGGAGGTAAACAGGTGCAAGGTTTCCTGCAACGACCGTCACAATAACTTGTCCTACGGTGATTAGCACCGCGAAGCGAGGCCTATAAATAAGCATAGAAGGTCGATATATGATACCTCCAGTAGGGTTAGGTACAAGGTTTTTATCAGAGGCTCTTCCTTGCGTTTTATACCCCGCCCCTCGGGAAATTCCAGCAGGGAGGACGGCTGCGTTACTATATGGAGCAGATCAGCATAAGGACTCTCGCTGCCGAAGAATTCCCTGCGGAGGTGCCGATAGATCGGATCGTAAATATTCAAAGTTTTTTAAGTGGCTGTTAAGCTCGTTCGCGTAGAGCTTGTGGCCACAGTTATCGGATTAAACGGCAAGTCCAAGTAAATTGATAATTGTACCGAGACGGGACCGGGGAGGTGGTAACCCCTTTTTATAACTTTTTCACTTTGTCCCGGTCGAATGTTATTAACATTAAATTGCAGATATTTACAATTAGGGAGTTCCCTTAACGCCAGACGGTACCTAACAACGGACATTACCTATACCTGTGATATTTGAAACGATACGCTGCTTTCGGGAATTTCACGATTTTAGTACTTTTTCGTCATTTTTCTTTTTTCACGTCGGTTTTAATTTTTTTTTTAAATTTTTTACTCCAGAAAAACCTTAAGCGTATGCCACTAGGGGAACTCCCCCTATACAGTACTCGAATAGTACTTGAATACTCCTCGAATAATTAAAAAGGCAGCCAACACTCCGGGAATGATTTTGAATTGTTTTAAGCAGAATATACCTATACGTCCTCAGCGGTTCGCCATGATAAACATAGGCTTCCACGAATCCTTCGACGCCGGGCACGCCGCTTTTAAGTCCCTCCTCGCCGAACTGGTCGTAGACGGCTCTCCTAAAGGGATCCGAGAGCACATCATACGCCTCCGCGACGAGGGCGAAAACCGTCCCCAGGCTTTCATCCTTCGCTCTTCTGGGATTGTATCGTATCGCCAGCCGCCGAAATCTGGGGGCAGTAACTCGAGCTACGCACCTCGAAAAACGAATTCCAAGGGGCACGGGCGAGAAAGCCGGTGGTTAGGAGCGTGAATTGGCAGCGTCTAGTACGGGTATAGCTACTCTCTAGGTGTTTAGGATCACGTGGATGTTAATCAGTCTCTGTCGTGTCAGAAAAAAGAGTCGCGCGAGAGGCAGGTGGCCCTCATCGAAGCCGCGGAGGATCTTACGCCGCTTTGATCTCCAGATCGTCGCAGTTCTTCTTGAGCGACAGCACGCCGTAGTAATCTATACCGCGCTTGCCGCACGAGCAGTCGCCGTCTCGCGGCATGGCTTCTCACCGTCAGATCCTCGGCGAGAACGTGCCCCGTCCAAGGCGACGGAAGCTGCGCGTCGATGGGAGGAAATCAAGAGGGCATCGACTATCTTCTGTCCCGCGGCACACGCGGCTAACATCACGGGCCGCCGGCCGTCGACCGGCGAAAGGGGAAAGGGGATAGAAGAAAATCGACGGATCGTTTCGCGACGATTTTTCAAGTGTTTTCAACAACCAACGTGGCCCCTCCCGACAACCGAATAATAACAGCGCTCGTGCGTCAGCTTTCGAGTAATTATTAGACGCCGCGGCAGCGTTATTTATTGTTAAACAAGGGACGATAATTTGAGTATTATTCGGTGAGAAGGATCGCCATGGACGCGCCTGGGCTGATCCTGAATCTCGTGCAGAAAGGTGAGGCCCGTCGCAACAATCCCGTTGCATTATTAGCGCCGTGAGTTTTCACCGGCAGGCTCGAATACATTGTAAGAGGATGGGGGAATGCGAGGCTGGAAGTGGCTTTCGTATCGCGCTTGTATTTCCAACGATCGATTTGGAACTAGAATTATCGTTAAGAATATTAATTACTTTGCGCGTCTCGTCGCCCGTTGCGGTCTTTGCGAGATCTTTAAATGCCTTATGTAAAGGCGCACGCTATAAACTTAAACGAAGCAACAGCCCCAGCCTCGGAATTTCCGATCCCCCATTAGCTTCGCTTCCGAAGTTCCCACCGAATCCAATTTCACAAGCGAGCAGTGCTCCGCTGCCGTCGCTCCGCAACTTCGACAGAAGCTATCGCTGGCGCGACAGTGATAAGACATACCGTTTCAGCTGCCGTCAGGACGGAGATCGAGGGGGGCTCGGCCAGCTGCGAGTGCGTTGCCGTCGGCGACGACGCTCCACCACCCATCCGGGTCGCCAAGAGCAGCTTCGGCGACTCCGCCGCGAAGCCGCGTGATGATTGCAAAAAGCGGGAGTCCCAGGCGTCGATGTTCAGGGCCTCCGTGATCGCCGCCGAGGATTTCGAGGCCGACAAGGAGAACTGCCAGAGGAATAGGATCCGCGTGGAGGCGAGGCAGCCACGCGGCGATCGGGCGAGGAGCAACGAGGAGGAGAGGATCTTTGTGCTGCAGCAGCTGGATCGGTCGCAGATCCAGTCCGAGGGGTTCCCGGCTTTCCTGTGCATCGACGGGGGTAGGATCGCCGATCCCAGCGGCGCTAAACGGAAGATCCCGAGGCCAGCGAACGCCTTCATGCTCTTCGCCAACGAGTGGCGCAAGAAGCTCGCCGCTGAGAATCCGAGGGAGTCGAACAAGGACATCAGCGTCAGGCAAGTTCAATATCTTTTAAACTCTGCTTCGCCTTCGTGGTGCACTTGTATTTCTTATTAAACCTCCTCAGATTTAGTAAAGATCCACTGGTCGATTTATACGGTATGCACTATGTAGGGATACCGAGGAATCTCCGATAATAGTAGGTTCAGAGTTTCCTCAAACTTTGCCCACGTTCGGCCCCTTCCCTCCCAGCCGGAGTTTGTTTTGCTTTCGCGGTTGACCTCCGTTTCTTACGAAACCTCTCAACATTTAGGCGCTCGTAGAGTTCCTTCTTAGTTGATTCAGACGGTTGTAGGAACACCGAACAGATATATCTGGTATATAATAGTACGTATTATTCCCTTCGCGCTGGATTTTGTTGTGCCTTCGTCTCGCTGTGACCGCAGCGGCACAATGACATTTGTAGCTGCAACGATGTGTTTATAGTGTACTGAAATCGTTGGTATTTCACGCGCAGGTTGGGGATCCTCTGGAAGAACATGGCGAAGGACGTGAAGGAAAAGTACTTCGCCCTGGCACGGGAAGTGGACGCAGAGCACAAGAGGAAGTATCCAGGTACGCTCTATCCTTCGCAGTTTCTCTCTCTCTCTCTCTCTCTCTCTCTCTCTCTCTCCCTCGATCTCCCTCTCCGAACCGATATGACCTCGTTTCCGCGTTTGTAGCCGCCGTCGCAGTTTACCGATATGCCTGAACGTTCGTGGCGCGCGTTCGGTAGATATACACCAAGGCTTGTTGTATCCTTACAAACACGGTGAAAAAGAGCGAAACCCCGATGTACACGGCTACGACGTAAATATTTGGGATCGTCTCAATCGCGAGTAACTTGGCTCCGCTTTTACGATCAACTCGCACACTTGTGTACAAGCACATATATTTAAAACAGCTTCACCAAGCGTACCGTAGATATTGGAAGAATATCTAATCCTATGTTCTTTGTTCCTCTTTCATAAATCGTGGGAGATTCAAAGCAAGCACTAGCTACTTATTTAAAGCTTAAGTTCCTCAACTCGGAAATTCAAAAAATTCTGAAACTTTGGGGATATGTATTACGCAATTTTTCTTGTCGCCCAAATTCACTCCAAGGGGGTGAAATTGACCCCTGAAAGTGAAAATTTGCATTGTAATCAGGAGGAAATCCCATACAGATTCACAAAGTTTCATAATTTTTGGAATTTCCGGCTTGGGGATCTTGCCTCGTTAGCGAAAGTTTATTAAATTATGATATTCGTTACCCTGTCCACCTATTTATTACACATTCTGTTAGTCATACGCGATTATAAATATCGAAAGACATATAGAGACTCCTGTAGGCTCCTTCAGAGTCGCATTGCGTCAATGCTCCTCGAGAACGAAAGAGCTACTACCTTCCTACTCGTTTACTTTTCGGCAATCTTTCGTTTCACAAACTCGTGAGTGACTGTATCGCCGATAGTACTCTCAGAAGCCTCAGCTACTTTGAAAACCCCGCTACAAGGTGTCAAGGCAGAAACTCGACACCTAAATTTACCATCATTAAAATCGACTGCCTTTTGCCAAGAAAAATAATGGCAAACCACGTCGAATTACCTTCAACTTTTACCTTCACCCCTCTCAACGTGCATTTCTGTTCAGCCAGGTTTGCCGTAGCTACCGCGAGTGATACAGCCACTCGGAACTGTGCTTGGAAAGCACGAAATAGCCAAGAGCATTGCGATCGGTTGGATTCTACGATCGAGGGAGCACCTGGTGCCCCCGGTCCACAGATTTTCTGGCCCGTCTCGCGGGGCGGCCGTTAGCCCGCGGAGGGCGTTTAGCCGCGTGCACGCTCTGTAACGCCGGATACGCGAGGAATAATCGCGCTTGTAGGTGGGTGTAGGTAGTAGGTAGGTAGGTAGAGCGGCGGTCGTGTATCGGGCAGGTTCCTAGAGTCGCGTCGCAATCAATACCTCCGGTCTCTACTGTTCCCTCCCGCGCGTTCCCCGTCACTCACCCGAGAATATTTCTCCGCTTGCCACCCTGTGCCCTGTGCACCTCGACCCGCAAAACTCGTATCGCCCCGTCCATCCCACCCCCGTCCCCTCTCCGCAAATCGACGAGCTGGTAATCGCGTTTTAGAACCCCCCCCTCTCGTCGTCCCCTCCATGATCGCTGACTCTCCACCGTCGGCTAATATCGGAATCCGGGCAGCAAAACGGTGGAAAAAAGCGCTCCCGTTGCGAGGGGATGGTGTTCGGGATATGTTCTCGGAGGCTTTAAAATTTCACGAATATCGTTCTCTTTCTTTCTTCTTTTTATTCGCTTCTGCGTTTCAATTTTGTTTAGGTGATTGCGGACGAATTGGGTACGTCGGTGATCGAGCTTCTGTTTTTGATTAAGCTTTTTTGCGCAGGGCTGATTTGGTCGGCGTGGATCGAGGAAGAGGGTTGGAGCGTCGGGGGATCGGCCGCACGGTCGCCTGCTGTAACTGTTTTAATTAATGGGGAATAATCGACGGGACGCAGTAGACGAGCCCGTACAACGGGCGCAAATAGTAATTGCATATTAGACGGATCGATCGCGGGAGCCGATACCTGCCCCCGCTCTTAACCCGATCGCGGCGGTTGCACGCGGCAGGGGAGATAGGATTTTGAGAAACGGGGATTGATTTCTGGATGCGGCGGCGCGGGGCCTCGTATATCTGCGTAGATTAAGCTTCGTTCTCAAGTGTTCTCCAAGGGCACTGAATCACGAGCAGATGGTGTATTAGCGTGACACCACTCCTCGCATCTGTGTACACCTTCGAGCACGCGGGCATCCATCATTCAGCATTCCAACCCCTGCTCCACCCTTTGACTCGTTCAATCGCAACGCGAGCTTCGCGGCGCCTCGAGAACCAATCAAGAGGAATACAGTGTCCGCCCGTGGTAACATCAAATTCCCAGCAACCTCGCCCTCTCTCCGCCCTCCAACGGCTAAGAAGCCTAAATAAAATCAGGAAAGAAGGGACGATAAGCGACGGACACTTGGACAACGTCTTCCGCAGGAGCCATCCCCCGAGCAAGGCAGACGTTCGTACATCCTCGTTATGGAACACCCTGTAGTTCAGGTGCGAGATCAGCGGGGGAGGGAGTGGATGGCGGGGGCACCCTGTAAACGCTCCTCTCATCGTCACCGATAGCCAGCTCCAGCTGAAAGTCGACTGGCGGGAGGGTGTCGGGGCGACGGAGAGGGCGGGGGGGGGGGGGGGACGGTTGAGGGCTGAGGGTGCAAAGATCCAGGCTAAATTCCCCACTAAACGCTGGTCGCGCAATCGACGCGGGGCTCGCTGGAGGCGCGAGCAACCGGAGTGGTCAATTAAGATCACCGGGAAAGCGTCGATATGGGTCTGCGCGCGGGCGTTCGAGCGGATTCGCGTGCATCTGCGCGACTGCATCGCGCGAGACCGGGCGGTGGCGGGGAGGAGGGTAGGCGGCAGACGGGGCGAGGGTGACTCGGCGCGGTCGCCGCCAAGGGAAGCCGTCAAAATGTCGAGGCTCGTGCATCCAGGTGGCACGTCAGCCCGAAGACACACGACACGGGGGAGGAGACCTACCCTTCTCTCTCCTTCTCCTCGCCCCTCTGTCTATCTCCCTCATTTTCTCTCTTTCCTTCTCCTTCCCTCCCTCTTCTCTCCTCTCTCATCTTCTCCCCCTTTTCTCTATTTCTCCCACACTCCCTCCCCCCATCGTGTGTCGCCTCAACGTCCGCGTAACGATCGCCGGTCATCGATCCGCTATCGCATCAACGCGACGCTCGGCTGCTGAAGAAAACGAGCCGCGTCGTTCACCGAGCACATCGGGATTCCAGATTATACCGGAACGATGCCGACGACTCCAACGCTCCTCACGCCGGGATTGCCTTCTCTTTTTGTCGGGGGGGGGGGGGGGTGGGGGGGTGGAGCGAACTTTACAGGATCGATGTTCCGCGAGGGAACGCAGGTGCTTGCCGGGCGATTAGCCGTGATCTCGTGATAACGCTGCCGGCGGGGCCGGATCATCCGGCGGCCGCTGCAGACGCGGTGAGCGAGGAAGAGGTGAATATGAAAAGCCACATGTACATGTATCTTTCGGCGAATCGATCCGACCATCGAGTCCACCCCCGCGGGATCCTGCGTGCACACGTGGCTTCGAAGGCAACGCCGGAAGTCCACGCGATTCTGTCAGCCTCTGTCTCGTTCCGGTGCGCTCGAGGGGGATGAAAGTGTCTGCGGTCTACGTGGCCAACAATCTTCCACGCAACTCGCTGTTTATTACGCGATCGTCGGACGAGAAACGTCACCATCGAGGCTACCCACGCCTCGAAAAACGTCAGGGAAGAATCCGTTTAACCGGATCGTCGAAATTGCGTCCAGTTCGAGCGGCGAGTAATCGATGGCGGGCCGCGTCGGAGGGAACGGGGCAAGAATAACACGGTACATCGATCAGCCTCCGAGGCCGGCGTTAGAGCCGGCTAGGAGGGGGTGGCGTCGCTTCGATTTCACGAAAGATTCCTCCGCCGGAGGATCGAGGATGGAAAACGACGACGGGGATCGATCGGAACGACACACGGGGTTTCTTTATTTCGCGCGCGGGGGGTGAGACGCCGGCTAGGGTCTTCCTTCCCTCCCTCTTTCTCCCTCTCTCTCTTTCTCTCTCTCTCTCTCGCGTACCCCCAGCCGCCCCGTCGATGGCGGGGAGGTATCCCTCCTCTCGCCCTACCCTCCCCGTGCGCCCGCCGTCGTCGGTGGGGTTCGTCGATGACGAAACGCACGTAAATTCGTCGACGTTGCACGGTGCTGCCGCTGGCGAAATCAGTGCGAACGGAGTGCACCGGCGAGTAAGGAACGCGGGTCACCCGTGCGCGGCCTGCGGTTCCCGCTTGCGGCACGCGCGCCTCCTCCACCGGAAGCCAGACACCGAGAGACCGCCGGCGTAAATGGGTCGCTGGACGCGCGCGCGACCGCGGTAAACAGTGAGCCGATAACTGGCCAGATAGCGGCGATTCCGTGTCGCGGCGAGGAATCGGAGATAGCAAAAAAATAAAATGGGAGGATAGAAGACGGGGGGGGGGGGGGGGGACAGCGGCGTGAAAATGCTGCACCGCGAGCGAAGGAGCACGTACTCGGAGTGGCTCGTTTGAATTCAAGCCCGATGGAGATGAACGGTGCAAGGGAGGAGGCCGATCGAGAGGGTAAATGGTCGAATCGAGGGGATGCTGGAGACGGTTCCTCCGGTGCAAGAGTGTGAACAGTTTCGGGGGGTGTAGATCGCGGAGGGTACAAGTGTTTATCACGAGTTCGATTGGAACGATCGGGGAAATGTTGCAGGGGTAGCGTAAATAGGTCGCTGGACGCGCGCACGAGGAGTTCGCGGGAGTAAACAGTCGGTTGAGAATGTCTGTTTAGAGGTGTTGGTCTCCGGTGGACGGCTTGAAGAATTGATAAGAGGGCACGGCTGCGTTGTTAATTGGAGACGTTTAATTTGCAGTGGCTCGGTGAGGGATTCAAGTTCGTCGGAGTGAATGACTGAATGGAGATTGAGGGGACGGGCGCGTAAATAGGTCGCCGGATGCGCGCACGAGGGGGGAATCGAAAGGACAGTTGTTGAGTTTCATCGAATCTCTTGGGGAAGGGATCTTACGAGGAACAGGGCGGCCGAGGGCATACTCTGAGAGAAAAAAACACAAGTACGACTCGTCGAATTTAAACCTCGGAGTGAATGACTGAATAAACGTACCGGGGACTAACGATCAGTGTGTTAAACATTGTTCTGCGTTGGAGATTAGGAACGATTATCTAGACACTTTCGGTGATTCATAAAGGTGACATTGAGGATGGGAATAATCTCCTAGTAACCGTTTAAATTCTCAACTAAAACAGCAAGAAAGTAAAATCTTCCACTAACTGCCTCGCGGTGAAAGTAACTCCCTCGACTCGTCGGCCTGAACAATGGAAACGGATTACCGTGCAGGACCAAGCGGATAAACGGATGTGCGATATACAAAACGGTACGTTTCCGAGCCGGCCGTAGCCTTCGGTCCGATTAGATGAGAGAAAACGGCGGCGATAGGCGTCGAGGGGAGAGAAAAAGCATCGAGCATCGATCTCGTGCCCGGTGCAGCTATGACGCGGCTGGTCGGACGCGACGAATTGTATCCAGCGTGGAATCGACGGCTCTCATGGCCCTGGAGGCACGATCGACGGTGCTATAGTTAGTGGTGTGCGCAGTGGGACACGGGATTTCGAGCCGCAACGGTTACACCGAGGGAGACGATGACGACGAGGAGGACGGGGACAGCGTCGCCGAGGACGACGATGACGCCACTCGCCGCGGTATTGCGAATAACACTGGGTCTTCCCGACGGAATGCAGGAGGCCGATCGAACGCCTCCCGACGCGGCTACCTCTTCCGTGGTCTTTCCACGTAAACTCCGCGCGATGACGCGCACTGTGGAGCAGTAAAAGCGAGGCGCAGGAGAGAGCGAGAGAGAGGAGAGAGAGAGGAGCGAGGGGGGTGGACAGAAGTGAAGAGGAAGAGAGGGGCCAATCTCGCGATTCTTCCAATCGCGAAAGACAGTTTCGAGCACTCGAGGATAAGGACCCAAAGTCAACCCTGGGCGCATTCTTACGCCCGTGGCTCGAACGACGACGATGATAGCCGCGCGCGAACATCGCTGATAAGCGCGAGAGGGAGGGGAGAATCGAGGAAAGAAGTCGTTCTCGGGCGGCGCGATAAGGACCGACCTTTTGTCGCAGAGATGGACTGTTGCAACTACGTCGAGGCTTACGCGGGAGGGGGCCACTTTTATCAGCAGCAGCACTATTTCTGCTACGATAACGCGAGCACCTACGCCGGCTACGATCCGCCACCGATCTCCGGGGCGATCGAGGCCGGCGCGCGTTACAACGGAGCTATGCCGCCTGCGTACCCTACAGGTACATAGATATTCTCAGACTTCGCTACAGCGCGTAGGCACTGAACTTGGCTGGAATGGGGTATTATAACCAGAGATGGGCAAAAAATTATTTGAAATAAAAATTTCGTTCACAAATTTTTATTTCAAATAATTTTTTGCCCATCTCTGATTATAACTATCTTGCGATTCGTTCAGGAGAAACTTGCGGATTTGGGGTTGCCAACAGGGGGTTGGGAGGGTAAGGGTAGATCTATCGCGCGTGCGTGTAAAGCTGCGGGAGCGCGGAAGCTTCTGTTTCATTTTATTATTAAGAGGATTTTATTAAAGTTATTAGTATTTCGGTGTTCGTAGAAAATACTGAAGAATGTTTCTGCTACATAGTAGATATAGAGGCGGCGGTAACAAAGGACCTAAAGGAAGGATATCGTATTCTGTAAAATGGCACATACTCCTTCGCGTTAAATCATGCTTAATGTAATTGTACTTAATGGTTAGTTTTATTACGGTCTCCCTGCCTTTTCTTCCACCTCGTGGGATCTTGCATTCCTTGGAGAGAAATGCGAGGAAGGCGGTAACGTGTCCCGTATAAAGTAACAATAACAGGATGAAGATATCTCCGAATCCAGCCCCAGGTGACACGTACTTAGATATCGGTTGAAGCAAGCCACCCTATGTGCCCCGTGATTCACGTCCCCTTATCTAACTGTCCACACAGCGGGACGGTTGTTCGCCGATAAACGAAGGTTGAACCTGCTGACGAATGTCCACCTGCCCCACAGATTACGTGTACAATCCGAAGGAGGCGAGGCTGAGGAAGGCGATGCGGGAGCAGAGCCGCGAGCTGTCCAGACGGTCGATCCTACAGAGCGCGATCGCTCGAGCGGGCGTCATCACCGGCCCAGTCGCCTCCAACGGTTTCCTGGACCACCAGCACCGCTTCGGCTGCGTGACCGCGTCCGGTTTGCCCATCGGTTCAACGGTGGAGTCGGACCGCGCGGCGGAGCCGTGGTTCCAAGCGGCGCCTCGTCCGAAATCAATTCACTCGCCGCGAATGGCCGGCGATTGGTACGGGGACCCCATAGAGAGGCTCCAGGTGATGGGCACGATGCACCAGCGGGGCCTGGAGAAGTGCAAAGACCCTATCAGGGGCCAGAGTAACGTGGCCAACGCCGGGGAGTGCGGCGCAGCGTTCGCCGGTGCAGGATACTCTGTTGACTTCAACGACGTTAATAGGGAGAGGGAGTTGCGCAGACAGGAGAATATTCCGGAGTACGGGGAATTCGCCGACGGCCAGAAATGGCACCCTTATCAGGTGAGCGCTGTTTGCTTCCGGTGGGATAGTATTGTTCGAAGGGTCGGGTGTATCGATAATTTATCTGGGGGAAGGAACAGGAGTCAGGGCCCGATCTAGGGGCCGCAAGCGGGCCAACTACCTAGAGCATCAAAATTGCTTAATTGGTAATTTGGGAAGATTATAAAATATGTTTTATTGTATTAAAAAGCATTTTTGCTAGATCGGGCCCAGATAGGGGTAGGCCAGGCTGAACATCTTGCGTTTCGTTCAGAGCTCGTTATTGGGATTTTAGTGCAATTTGGATATGTTGTAATCTTTAGGGATGTATAAATGTATCTCGAAGGATTTTTCAAAATGTCAAAAATGTGGATGTTACAGTTCTTTGAAATGTAGCGTTTACTTCTTTTTCCAAAAATTGTAACTGTTGAACTAACAAACTGATAAAAATGACCTTTTGGGTGATTACAGTGGAGATATAAGAGTACCTAATAAAAATTATTTCACTTAATAAAAACGAATATTTAACCATTTATTTAGCAATTGTTCTTAACAAATGCAATTTTATAATTGAAGCCTCCTTTTTAAACATTTGGAAAAATAGGAGGATATAGCCCTGTTAACTACATGTAGGAGTTTACGTTGAATGAATTAATTCTAGAACGGTGGGAGTTCGCATCAGCATCCCAGGTCGCCTCATCCTTCGCAGATGGGCGGGATCCTTCATCCAAATGTTCAGAGCCCGAGTTCGCATGGGCCTGGACCGTGGGGCCAGTTTTGCCATGGCGTGCTGCCACGTAAGTCTCTTACGAGCTAGAGAACTAAATTTTAGTTAAAAGTAGTTCCTTAAGGGGGAACACCACTGTGACGGCCGGGAAAGTAAGTCATTTTTAAGAATTTCTTCAGAAATAATTTACAGTTTTCATGTAAAATTTTTATTACCCACCTTTAATAGAATGTCTTAACTATTTCGTTGCGTATTTAAATTTTCGGACGATTCTTACAAAGCGTCAATTTTACATCAATAAAAAAAGCAACGGAAACGACACTCATATAGTTTATAAAAAAAAAATTAAATTTGATTTCGGATCTGCTGTTCCATAGTTACACATGCTACCAGCGCGCGTGAAGGGTCTAGAAGATTAATTAATATAAAAATTTATGCATGCTTTTTTACTCGTTCTTTTTTTTATAGTCTCTTGAGACATTCTACTGAATGTAAGTAAAATAAAAATTTTATATGAAAACTGTAAATTATTCCTGAAAAAATTCTTAAAAATGGCTTACTTTTCCGACCGTCACAGTGGTGTTCCGCCTTAATTTTCTTTTGTAATCCTGAAATTCATCAGCTCCCACGAATTTAAAGAGCGTGCACCTTTTACAGATGCTCCAGCCATGCCACGAAATATTGGAGTTCGCGGGCCACGGCACACTGTCCTGCTGCGTGATCGTCTGCCCAGCAGACATTGCGGGTTCCCCGAGGAAGCAGCGCGGTTAACCTACGCCCAGAACAAGCTCGAAGTGGACAACGCGAGACCGTCGTATTCGTCCCCCGAGCACCAGGTTCCCTTTCGTTCCAAATTACAATGTCGCATCCATAGAGCAAATGAATTTATATTCGTACACGGTTCTAGATGCCAAGACTGCTCGAATCATCGGTCGACGCCGTCGTGGAATCTGCATCCACGTCGAGGGCACGTCGAGAGGATGAAGGGCCCAGGTGGGAGCCGAGCACCATCAACAATGCAATCTCCATAGACAGTCTGACGTCGACGACGGTAAGACACTCGCAGCGTTGCCTCGCGGCTCTACTTCTATCGATAAAACAGTAATCTCGAGTCTCAAAGTCAACTATTCTTCCATCGCCCAATCCCCTATCATATATGCCCCCCTAAAACTCCTATTTTTATATTCTTTAACACAATTCTTTCTAATGAAATTCTTTCGACCGCTATTCTATATTCCTCTGTATCCACCCTACCCACCCCAATCTATCCTCCATTGTCCCCCCACGTTATCCCTATAAAATCTGCTGTTCCAGCAGCAGGAGTCGAGCGTGTCGCGCGAGAAGGAGCCGCGGCGGTCTTCGGAGAGGTTCGAGCCGAAGAAGAAGGCGGCCAGCAAGCAGCCGCTGCCCGGCTTCCACCAGGCTTTCGGCTCGACGGAGATCGGCAGGTTCTCCAGGTCGGAGTTCTTCGTGAACATGGTGGGCGAGAGCGGAGGAACGGTGGACGTGACCGACACGGAGGCGGGCAACGTAAGTACAGAGCGTATGTCAGAGGTGAGCGGGGCCGTAGCGACGGTCGCGACGCACGACGCCGCCGTGGCCACCGCGACGTCCACGACCGCCGGGAGGGCCTTCGACGGGGACGAGAGCGAGGAGGCCGGCTACGACGACTCCAGCAACGATCTCGTCGCAACGACGCCCATCGGCATGTACTGCAGCCAGCCAGCCGCCCCTCGCTGGCACAGCCCTCACGTGGGCGCCATAGGTAGCGAAATTTAAGCGGATCTTTTAACCCTTTCGTGGCCTCGAGCGTTTCCCGACTGCGACCTGGCTTCCGGCTCTTCGCTTCTCCTGGAATAACAACGCGAATTCGTTCTCGAACGCCCAAACAGGTACCCTTCCTTTCGGGAAACGCTGGTCTATGAAACAAGCTCCGAACAAACTGTTGCGTCCAAGGGAGCAAAGTGTGTCAAATTTACTGCGATAGATGCGAAGAGAAAGAGAGAGGGAACTGGAGTAGCGTTTAAAGCGACGAACAGAGAGACTACTTGAGACCACTTAGTGTCCCCCTGTATATTCATATGTCATATACGTTGCCATGAAACGAAACACCAAGGAGTATGCGGTAGCGGGCGAATTATTTTATATGATTACGCGTAGGGTTTTCCACGCGATCCTCCATTCGAATGATTTCTCGGCAACCGCGAACACCGTCACCAGGCACACGAGGGTTAATTTTTATACATCCGCGAACGGTAGCGTTGATTTCGGTAGCGGAACCCAGCTAGGTGGCCCGCGAAAGGGATTATCGGATTCGCCACGGACGCGTCCCGTCCACTTCTCTGTAGTATTTAATTAGTTTCCTCGAAAGGGGGTCGATGGTGCGCTCTGTATACCGAGAGGAGCTCGCGCTCCACCACGACCAATGTTACAGCGATCCTCTCGCGGGAGCATCGATCATTCGCGACACTGTAACGCCCGTTTCTCCCTGTACGAAAACTTGCCACGACGAAATTTCGTATCAGACGGTAACGAAGAACCACGGTATGCTCGGCGAGATTGTGCCTTCCAGACGGCCGTGGGACTATCGAGGGTCTTCAAAATTCTCCTCCGTTTTATTTATAAGAAAGGAGCTCGAAGGGAAATCAAAGCAGCCTCGCACGTCAGAAGCTGGACCGAGTGACCCGCGCCCAAGCGACGCGGCTCCGCTCGCGCTCTCGCGAGATACCCGTGGCACGGCTCGAGAAGCCGCGGCTCTTTGTTAGAAAATGGAGAGAGAAGGAGCGAGCTGAAGGTGAAAAGTGAAGCACCGTTTAAGTTTGCGTACTGTAAAGAGGGGGCTGCGGGCGCTATCCTCCTCGTCAGATTTCGCGCAGGGGGACACCGATATGTTTCGATTAGCAAAAGGAAGAGATGGATTTCGCGGGTTCCTCGGGCCTGGCCGAAGGGAAGAAGTATAATCAAAATGTGTCGACGGGCGGATCGGATCGGCACCCTTCCATCAAGTTGTTAGATATCGTCGACGGCGCGCGAATGCTGACGTATCGGCGATAGATTATATGAATATATTGAATATATATTTAAAGAAATATATATATGTACTTATGTAACGGAGGAACGAAAGAACGCGCGACGAAGAGGTATATACATAAGTTATTTAGTAGAATTCTAGGCGACACGTATTGCCGCGCGGAGAAACGTATAAATAAAAGTGAACGTAAATGTCTCGCGAACTTTTACGTCGAGGAGAACGCCAAAGACGACTGCGAACCCTTTCACTCTTTCTGCGTGCTTTCAAAGCCCGTGTGTCGAAGGGAGCACGGCGATTTGTATTCAGAACTCGCGTTCACGATAGACTCGAGGAGGAATGGATTTAAAAGATTGCGAGTATCGTAACTCCGGTGTACTAACGCGAAGGGAGGAGATCGCGAGTTAAGATTCTAGAAACTAAGGCTAGGCTGTTCGTACCTAAGACTAGTGATTTCAATTTTTTATACATTCCATTTTAACGCGTATTTACTATCGGATTTACAGTAACTTTGGGACCTTTTGAAATTGTGTGTCGAGGAGGTATCATGCTTTGAATTGTTGCGTTAGCGCGCCGAGGGATTGGTACTCGATTGATATTGAATTTGAATGTGTGTTAGATGGAATCCAACCTCGTTCGAGGGAATACAGAAATTTTGATATTTCATGATAAATCTGTTTGTCCTCGATGACAGTCTATTGAACTTGATCGAATCGGTCCATTATCACTTGGCTGCTTAAAATAAGATTGCACGAGGGTCCTATCGCCTGTTTTCTTAAGACTTTCTATATAAACACTGTACAGCTTGTACAATAAACGCGCAGGGCGCTTAGTTGAAATTAAAAATGGAATTCAAATTAAATTGCAATGGCAATTGTAACGAGTCCCCCTCATACAGGGTGATGACTTCAAAGCAATCTACGATTTCTTAGGAATTTCCAATAATTTGACTACAAAGTGTTTCAAACAGAAGTTAGATTTTAAAATTCAGAACATTTCTTTGGTGACTTTTCTCCCGATGCCCTAAGCACGTGCTTATTGTTAATCTAGCACTGTTCTTATGCGAGATCTGGCAGAAATGAAACTTTGAACTCCACTCTTTCAATCAATATTCTGAATAGCGTGCCCTAAACGTTTAACAGATGTTATGACGTGTTACACGTGTTATGAACCAAGTATATCGAAAATTTCAACGAAACAGGTGACACGAGCCCCGTGCATCTCCTCTGTTAGTCACTTAGGAGCTGTTTTAGCGTCCGACCGAGTTCTGGATCCCGTGCAGGCGTTCGTGGCTCGCGTTGATCGATCAATCGGTACATCGACTCGACATTATTCGTGCCGGCTACCCTGTACCTATGGTGGGACCAAATCAAAAGAGAAGCTTTTATTTCACGTTCACCGTCGCGCTTACGTCCCACGCGCGTTGTCGCGTGCGCTGCAGCCTCTGTGCTTCTGTCCGCTCGATACCGGAGGCGAGGAGAAGCCGGCTTCTATCGAGCGGGCGGATCGAACGAGTGGTTGAAGCCGAGGAGGGAAGTTAAAGTTTATAATCGATATTTGACCGTAGGAAACACTTTCGACGGCGACGTTCGTTCTTTCTTTTCGTTTATTTCGTCTCGTTCCTGGACGAACGTCCGCGAGACACGGGAATGATGTAAAAATGCTGTGATTTGTTTTAATGTTAAATCGACGTACGTAGTTTAGTAGAGAGGTGTGCAGCGATGAAACGCAGCCTGCCGTCGCGGCGTCGAGAATCGCGAGTTGTGATAAAAGCTGCGCAAGGTATCTCAACGGCGACGTACATCCTGTATTCTTCTAGCTTTTGGATCACTCGCACGAGCAGGGACAGGGGCGGATTTTGCGATTTGGAGATTTCACCCTCTCCGTGAAATATCATCAAATATTCTAATTTAAAAGAGTTGGAAAAATTCTGAAATTAAATCAGCGCGGTAACTCACATAGGAGTTATAATTCGTTACGTGAAAGAAAATTTGCCGCCAATATACAAACCCACCCCCGAGCAGGAACTTTTATAGCTTCATCGTTTCGAAATTGTTTAGAAAAGAAACTTATAGATCCAAGTCTCAGAGAAACTCTCAGATATATTATCTCAGTCACGAGAATAGAAACTGGATAGATATCCAATTAGTTGAAGGTTGAACAACAAGAGACATAAGACGTAGATATTATCTAGAAGCACTCCAAGTCTCCATTCACTTCCACTATCATTTAATAACTTCTCCACTGTTCTCCTATTTCCCTACACATTACACACCAATGCTTCCAAGGCCAATAAAAACAGACCATCGAGATTTGAGCAATATTCGAAACGATAAGAATTAAGAAAATTCCTGATCCGCTTCGAAAAAAAGTCAGATGAAACGCCAATATCTGGAAGAAATCGCTCTAACTCGACAAAAGATCAAGGAGCTTCTTCCACCGATCCGAAAGCTACGAAAGCCACCTACAGGAGCGCGCCTTCCGTTGAAGTGCATTGCGAAGCGTCCCCTCGTGTCGCGCCAACCTCGTCCATCCCCAACGGAGGAAACACGAGCCCTATGGCGGAATTTTTTAGCGATACGTTGGTCACTTCGAGATAATTTTCGTTTGTTTGTCGAGGGGCGATACACCAGCGTGTGATTATCGGCAACGATATTAAATAGGCGAGTAGCGTAAGCGATCCAGCCGCCGGGGCAAACGGGAGCGAATGTCGAACGATCGCCGGGAGGAGCGGAAACGTTCGATCTATATAACACGTAACGACTCTCTGTCTAATCATTAGTAAACTTAATCAATCTAATCGCTAGGCGACGCGCTATGGAACCGAGCTAGAGAACGGGGGGCGAGGAGGAAGGTAAAGAGGAATAAGAAGAAAAAATTGTACATCTCTTTAAATCCTGCAAGTGCCAAGTCGGTGTAAAAGTCCTTACAAAGGCTCGTGTTTATTCTATCGAACTCCAACGCAAAACGAACAATTATATTCCGCGAGGAGCATTAGCTGTGTCAGTCCCGAAATTCTGCGGGGGCACGTGCCATTGATAGGCGCGTTGGAACCGAGTATACGTGTATCGGATGATTCTGGGAACTGGGATCAGCTGGATCTGTTTTAAAGATAAGAATGATTTCGAGTAACGGTAGGGGGTGGACGCTCCGTGCGGAAATCCTGCGGAGATATACCTTTACCACGGCATCTGAATGCCTCTCGAGCGTTTAACGCACGTGGTAGACTGATTCGATTAAATCGTAATGTGATTCTGAAAGGAAAATTCAAATTTCTCTGTCTCTGATCGATTTATTTGGATAATTCTTTGATGACAAAAGTGTACCTTATCCAAGCTTCTAGAATCATTCTCCCCGCGTACATATTCGAGAGGATCACCGAGGAACGTGTTAACGAAGGGACTGATAGAGTTAAGAGCAGAGTGTACGCGAAACGATGAAGGATGATTTTCATTCGTAGTGGGTCGTGGTACATCGTTGAGCTTGAATGTTCACTTTGGTGGTCGGACTCGTTGCTAGGTTGAATTCTAACGAGGTCCTCTGAGGAAAGGAGCGTGAGCCGCGATTACGCGAATCAATCTGTGCGACAGTCGAGACGAGGAAGGGAGAGGAACGATGAAAGAAAAAAAGAAAAAGTGATACGAGATATCGAAATACAGTAGAGCGTATGTTATTTTTCTTCAGCTACACCCGAAGACATACCTCTCCGCTCCCGTCATCTTTCCCTTCTCGTCGAGATCCTGCGGCATCCTTGGCGCCTCCGCTGCTATTCACAGGATCGCCGAGAACGGCGAGATATTGTCGAGAATCATCCCTGAAGAGTGCTGCTGGTTCGCTTCTCAGTCGAGGTGCGGAGGCTCGAGAGTCGCGGACAATGTTGTGGTAAGAAATGGTGAAAAGTTGGACATTCGCTTTGCAGTAGGGGTTCTACTCGAATGCGGTGGAGGGAAGCTTCTTCGTTCTTATTGGATTTTAATTATTTAGTGCTCGCGTTCTATGGGAATGTGGTGTCAGGGAAGGAAAGAAGGGGGAACGGAGTACTTTATATTTCGAAAATTTTGCTTTTAGTACTTTTTAACTTCGCTTATTTAATCTACGACTCCTCATTTTGTTTATGTCGGCGCCAGATTTACACAGTGCAAATGATGAGGCGCTGACAAAAAATTGAGAGTCGTAGATCCTAGTATTCAAATTTGAAAGTAATGTGTAGGAACTAAAGAACTTGGAACTGTCGACTTTTTAAATTTTCAAATATAATTTCTAGATTCTTTAAACTCGAATCTAAAAGTTTGTAAGGCTTTGAAACTCCCGAAACTTTCGAAATATGAAACTCAAAGCTTTCGAAACTTGAAATGCAGACTCAGTTTCGTAATTTAAAAGTAGAAAATATCTCGCTTTAAAACTGAAATCCACAAAAATTTGAGCCAAAATTGTGGAACTCTCGAAAGTCGAAAGTTTATTAGTCTTCGAGTTTTCGACGCTTCGAGAAGCCCACCCCCAAATTTTCCTAAATACTAAAATACTAACAATAAGCTTAAGTACACCCTTCTCAGCTAGTAACCCAAGCTAGTAACATTATCGAAACTAACACCTCTCCTCTTGCCTGAAATTTGTATATTTTTTCTCTAACTACCAACGAAGCTAATCTTGCAAAGAAAAAAAAATACAACGAAACACGTTAACCGAATTTATCCATAAAAATTTATAGAACTGTGCCGCGTTCTTGGACTGTTCCCATCGCTCGAGAGATAAAGAATGGTTCTGCCAGAGCAACGCGGTGATGCACCCGTCGGATGTGCAAGCCGTGCTTCGTCAACGCGAGAACATCGAATCGTTCTCAAACGACGGGAGCTACATAGTAATCGGTGCTGGAAACGGAAGTTTGAATAACATCGACGGTATCGTTAACAACGAATTCGCCAACGAAAGCAAGAAACAAGCCACCGTGAAGCTAGAGAATGGTTCACCAAAAGACACTAATGGCCCCACGAAGAACGACGGTGCCGTTTGACGAAGACAATTACAAAGAAACGTGACGATGCATTTGTATATAGTTTCTTCCTAAATGCTCTGGATCCACGAAGCGTTAATTCTTGTGGATACAAAAGAGTAGTTTTATACTTCATTAAGAAACATTCAAAAGCATTAAGCAAATGATTAGCAACGTTCCGTTCACTATACTTTCATATATCGCGTTACCTTACTACTTGTTCCATCTTCTGCTTTTCAACCGAAGAAAAGAAACGTTCCCCTGTACACGATTCGCTACGATTTCATTTGAAGAATACACTGTTTTTTTCACGGAAGCCACAGTTATTTTAAAATAATTAATAATAGTCGTTTTACTGATAGAGACACTGCTGCTATTTATCCAAGCAGAGATGGGCAAGATTTTTATTTAAATAAAATTTCGAATAACGAATAAAAGTTAAGAGAATAAAGGCAAGCTCTCACTACGCCTCGCCTCGCCTCGGCTCAATTTATCGAGGTGCAGAGGAATCACTTGAAATCGACGCCTGTTTGCAGACTTTCCTTTATCCAGACAGAAGGGAGGATTCGGAGATACGAATTGTTTGTCGACGGGGTCAGTGTCGCGGGCGCGCGCCACCGAAAACGAATTAACCGCTTCCGTTTCTGCGGAGGTATCCTACCGAGGTATCCGACGGTAGGACGCAGCTTGTAAACAGAGGAACAAAAGCCCCGGCCGAGGCGGTGCGACGGTTTATCAAAGCGATCGTAATCGTGGATGTTTATTATGGACGAGCCGGGAGGAGCGGCACTCTTCAAACGCGATAAAATACAGAATCTTGGACCTCCCAATCGGTCAGGTGAGCTACCTAAACAGCAGGTAGTGACGGGATATCCGTGTCGTAAACGACTTACGAGACAGTGGACGTTGCACTTCTCGAGGTAAAGCCTCACCTTATTCCCTCCCCCCGTCCCCCCGTTTTTTCTTTCCCTTTCATTTTTATTG
The DNA here is from genome assembly GCA_944738655.2 of Andrena hattorfiana. Lineage (NCBI taxonomy): Eukaryota > Metazoa > Arthropoda > Insecta > Hymenoptera > Andrenidae > Andrena > Andrena hattorfiana. Next base: position 43,031,924 of record OX122894.2, on the reverse strand, counting down.
CCCCCGCCACTGTTGATGCATCTCTGAAATACGGAATCGCAACCTCCAGGAAGAAGTATTCACGAATGCTCCCAGCCTCTCGATTAGACGGGGCCAATAAATTCATAAAAGCATCCTAGATAGAAATTAGCATCGTCCGAGTGTTTCAGAGTGGAGAATGAAATGTGGAGAATCTTTCAGGAGGATTCTGGAGGTGGATATAGTATCGAAGATAGTAGAATTGGAACAAGAGGATATATGTGCGTATATCTTAGAGATGGAGCATAGAGCACTCGATCATTTCTCATCGTTGGAGTATTTACTCGAGAAAGGAAGAGGTAACAACCCCCGATATTTATGATTTTTTTTTTTAAAAAAACTTAATTCGTTACTGCAATGTAATGTAATTCCGCTACCTAATTAATAGCAAAACGGTGGCATGTGCTTTTTTCCCACCGGGCCCCTCAACTATTATTACTCTGCAGTACCTACCCCTGAGTGTTCGTTTGGAGCCACAAAGCTACCCCTCGGGAGAGCAATAATTAAAAACGAAGTAGCTGTCGCAGAAATCAAGCGACGAGACCTAGTTGCCCACAAATTTGCCCACTTGTGCCCCGGATCTTTTTAGGTCCATCCTCGGCTCCCTCTCGAAATGGAGGTGACCGCTTTCAACCAGTCGATGTTTCGCTAACAGCCGGAGTGCAGGCTGGACCGTTGAACAAATTACGGAACGTCATCCGTGTGGCTCCGTTACATCCTCGCAGCAGCCGATACGTTGCGACTTTTCCCTGCACGAAATTACTAGCACAAATAGCAGTCAGAGCTGGATGGTTACACTGGCCAAAACCGCGCTCGATGGCAAACAAAGAAACGGTCCTGCTCAAATATCTACTCGCGATACGTCGGCCGGCCAGACGTAACTTGCTGTTGATTTTTGTCATTTGACTGGAAACGGTCAGTCTAGCCTGTCCATCAGGGGGGAGACGGTTGGACCGTTTCGCCTGCAGCCGCGGCCCCCCTGGTATCCAGGATCGTTTCATCGACGAAGATGGAACTGTGCCTGCAGCGTCGGGGAAGAATCGATGGTTACGTGGAAAGGAATGGAAGGGGCCATTTCGAGTTGAATATGTTGTGTGAACGCTTTGCGTGCTCGTGATTAAAATGTCAGAGTCGGCGGAGCAAATTTTTCTCCAGGATTTAATCTTGGGGGAGCCGAGTTGAATGGATGAAAATATTTTTAATGCAAATTCAATGAGATGAAAATTCATTAGGTGATTATGGACATATATTTGAAGAATACAAGCTAGATTTATTTTCTTTTTACAAAGCCCCTTCTTTGGGGGTGTCAGGGCCCCTTGGCCTCCCCTCTGGGTGTACCATTGGTCGTAGAGTAGTCTACTAAACTTAAGGGGGGCTTCTCGTATAACAGCCCATGAAATTTCTGATTTTTTTTTAAAATCTATCGTTAATATTGCATAAAACGCTTTTGGGATATAAGAAGGCATCTTTAAACTTGTTGAATTTTTTTAAACATAGGCATAAAGTTTTCAATTAATATAATTCGACGGTTTCTCTTAAAAAAATCCCAAATATCGCGCTCCTTTTTAGGCCGTCAAAGTAGGGAGACCCGTTAATTGAAGAGTCTTTGTAGAAAACACTGCAAGTCCAAAAAATCAAATTCTATACTACAGCATTACTATTGGTACGCAGAACATTTCCCGATAAATTTTGTTCTCAATTTTGCCACTCAGTCTTTTCTACAAGGTCTCTTCAATTCGCGTTTATACGCAGCATAGCGTCACTACCCTTAGAATAATAATAGACTTTCAACACATTAGATACCTTGGTAAGTAACTATTTAAAATCTTCCAAGAACCTTTCAACAACCGTCATACCACTAATATACTGCATTTCCATTCTTAGCCAGCCGAACCAAGCAGAGCCACCGTCCACCAGCGCGCAACCTCGCAAGCAATACTCTGAGATAATTACCAGCCAGTGGAGCTCCTTCCTCCAGCCTTCCAGCGGACGTACGTAACTTAGGAAGCATCCCGAAGTTCGTCAGAGCACTGCAGTTGAATCTCGACATGGAAACGTTTCGTCACTGGTACCATCCCAGAGGCTAGTCCCAGCTCCGTTCCATGGCAGATCCATCCGACCTACGATCTTCCTACCGGTTGCACTTCTCGACATAATCGTGGACAGAAAGAGAGAGAGAGAGAGAGAGAGAGAGAGAGAGAGAGAGAGAGAGAGAGAGAAAGGAAGCACAGCTCGCAACTACTCGCCAGTGAGACGAACGAGCTCGGGACGCGATCGCGATGGATCGAGGAGATCGAAGCGCGCGTAGCAGCGCGGAGCTCGCGACTGTCGCGTGGGCGGACTGGAGGTCCTCGTGCATTCGAGAGGATCGACCAACCGACGTGAAACCGTGAAATGGTCCCGCTGCTTCATTGGTCGCGCTAGCCGCAAAAAGGCGTCGACCAATGGGTCCCTGTCCAAGGAAGAAAAGTACCTGACCGCCGGTGGGCTCGCGTGACCAATGGAGAAGATCCCTGGCCAGGTCATCCAGGCCGCCATGCTGCCTTGGCGGTGGTTCCTAATTTAGAGTTCAATTAGCGTGCCAGGGAACAGGGGGGGCCCGTGCCGCAGGCATCGATTGGACGGTTCCCTCGCGAGCACCGTCGCGTAATAGAGAAAAGAAAGAGGCGTCGAACAGAGAGGAAGATATGTCAGCTAGCCAGTCTTCGACTCGTCCTCGCCGACTAGTGTGAAATATCGCGCCCAAGTGTTACGAGCGCGACCACGCGGCACCTAGTAGCCCAGGAACACCGATCCGGATCCTCCATCTTCCTTCGACGGCTTCTCACCCTTCGCCCGGAGCTCTCCTCTTTTTCTCCTCGGCTTCCAGCGCCGTTAATTCGATCGAGGAGATCGAACCTGCCCGAGGAATTAAACTCCCCCTGCTCGGGCTAACAACTATCCACCTGCTGTGCCTTCGTTCCTCGAAGAGGCGCGCCGTGGCCTCTGCTCCTCTTCGCCGTCGGCGGACCCGGTTGGCCACCTTTCTGGAAACGTCCTCTTCGAACTTTGTGTCTCTCGCGAGCGGGGGTTGTCGATAGGGTGAGAGGGAATTGTCGTGGGAAGGATAGCCGAGTGCAACTCGGAGGGACTAGAGTTCGGGGAACGGGGATTATGCAGCCAGCGACTACCACCCCTGGCTCTCCAGCGCGTTCCTCGTGCTGCGAGAGGGAACGGGAAAGGGAGGCTCGCGAGGAGCGCGAAAGGGATCGCAACGGCCCTGGGAGAAGCCGAGCGAGCCCTGAGGAGGACCGAGGGGAGCAGAACGACGAGAGGACCGTGGTCTCTGGACAGAATCTCGGTGGCATGACGATCAGTGGCGGACAGGGCTTACCTCTTTCGCTGTCCCTCGAGGATAGGGACCTGTGGACCAAGTTCCAGTGCCTCACCAACGAAATGATCGTCACGAAGAATGGCAGGTGAGTTCTGGGTTCGGGGAACTTATTAATGTGCCGTTTGCGGGCTGAGTGCGTGTTAGAGATTTCAGTTGTTTTTTTTTAAACTTAAACGATGCAGGGGAAATTAGTGGCTAAGTGGGGAACAGGTTCGATTGTCTTCTGTGATTTATTCTTTTTCATGAATTTGAGTACTCCAAATAGCGAATCACGAGTTTCGTGCTCGAGAAGGTGGAAGGATCCGTTGGTTGAAAGGTACCGATGGCTCTCCGTCGCGCGTAAAAATGTATTAATTAGAGCGTCGGTGCGAACGAGGCAGAAGGTAAAAATAATAGTTCGTACGCTTGTGCCGCGTAAGGAGGCGAGAGATGTATGCAGAAGAGAAAAAGATCGTTGCAAAATGTTACGAGAATCCAGATGATTCACGCGGATAAATGTTCCACGCGTGTTCTTCCCTCGCTCGACTCGCGTTACACGGAGCCTTGGTACTTTTATTTGCAACTAGCTTAAAGTACCCGGCGTTGCCCGGGTAAAACTTCGATCATCACGGGGTGTCGAGAGGGTGAAATAATGGAATAACTTTCTCATTTATTATATTGGTAAGATTAATCTGAATTAAGGGGTCGGACATAACGCGACAGATTACCATCCTCTGTTACTGTAATACGCGGCTAGTAGACAATAGAAAGAAAAATTGAAAGCGCAGAATGGAGCGCTGCAAAAGTGCAAATATGCAAATCCATAAGTTTATTCTTCAATTACTATTTCGTGTTACTTCATAGCGAAGCACTAGTGAACACTTACACGTCATAACTGAAAAACTGAAAAATGTAGCTGCACCCCTCTTTCTGCAAGGTCCTCGATTGTGTTCAATTCTTCGATGCAAAAAAACAAGTGTCTAGAACGATAATCTACTGGACCTTCGAAGCTGAACTCTGCACTTTTCCCTTTCGTAAACAACCCCTTTTTCCATCTCTACCCCCTAACGAACCGCTACTCTATACATTCAATTACCACCCGAATAATTACTTCTTCGCGAAACAGTTCACTTCATTCCAACACAGCAGGAGCCCAGAGTGCCAGCAAAAAGGAAACCTGAATGGATGAAGCTGAAGCGCAGGTCACATCGGCCGAGGGAAATCGCGGGTCGGATCAAAAGACACCCAGCGACGGTGTAGCCTGGCCAGCGGCTTTTACGATTCGTGTATTATTAAAAACGATTACAGTCTGTCGACCGTGGATCTCCGAGAGGTGTTCACGGGGTACCAGGCCGAACAGGCGGACGTGTTTTCCCCGAGATCCTGAGGATCGTAAAGTTTTATTGCCGCTGGCACGATTCCTCTGGCCGATCGCCGCCTTCGGTGTTACTTTCATTAGTGTTTATAAAAATCCTGCTCCTCCGGGCTGCGTAGCGTCTCGTAGTAGCTGGTACCAGAGAAATCGTGCTTCGATACAGATAAGACGGTCCCCGGGGACCAATAAACCTTACGCGAACAGCCATCCGGTGACTTGGTCGGTTTTTACATTTCAGGCGAATGTTCCCGGTGGTGAAGGTGGTCGCCAGGGGATTGGAGCCGAAAGCTATGTACACTCTGCTCCTCGAGTTCGTACAGGTGGACCCACACAGGTAGGAAGAGACTTGCAGGAAGAGACGAAGAGATCTAAAGTGGAGGAAGTACCTTAGGCGTGACCATCGTGCCAATTTCGTTCACGGGGGACAGTAACGCCGTTAAGGGGGAGGCCTACCTAGAAATTTTCGGGATTTAATAATTGGTGGTCGTTGGGAACTAGTTGATTAGTTGATTAATTGTTCTTGAGGAAGGCTGCTTTGCGCTTTTTAAGGGACCCGGGATGACTTACTTGTTAAAGGTGCCTGAAAGTACTCAAAGGAATAGGATATAATGTAGAATTTTTTTGTAGATGGAAGTACGTTAACGGGGAGTGGGTACCAGGCGGCAAGGCAGAAGTCGCTCCTCCGAATCCGATTTACATACACCCAGAGAGCCCGAACTTCGGGTCGCATTGGATGAAGGAGGCGGTGTCCTTTGCTAAGGTGAAGCTGACGAATAAATCTAACGGGAACGGGCAAATCATGCTGAATTCCTTGCACAAATACGAGCCTCGCGTTCATCTGGTTCGCGTGGACGCGGTGGAGCAGAGAACGGTACGATGCCACAGAAATCATTCGGTAGTTAAGATTGGCATTTTTCCGAGATTATTGTGGAACTTGAGGAAATTCTGTCCAGGTTCTGACGTACCGATATCCAGAGACGCAGTTCATAGCAGTGACTGCCTACCAGAACGAGGAAGTGACAAATCTGAAGATCAAATACAATCCATTCGCAAAGGCGTTCCTGGATGCCAAGGAGAGGCCTGCTGATCCGCAGACTTATCCGCAATGTGAGTTAGTTGGTTGGTAATCACTGAATCAGAGCGGAGTTCAACTGAAAATGTGCTTTCATTAATTACAGACACAGGCGCTTGGTTTTTACCACAGCCCGCTATGGGATACGAGTATAATACGGCCACTGCCATCGCAGCTGCACAGAATCAGGCATCAGTGACGGTTAATAATCACCTGTCTAACCCTTGCACCATTTCTACGGCTGGCCATAGGAATACTTGTAGGTCGACGCCTTATACTTTGAGACACAAGTATATTCAAGATGGTACGGTTTCTCGAGCCCGCTATAAATTTATTAGGAGCCGCTTCTCTTACCCCGTCGATCAGAGAGGATTTTCAAATTACAGAGCAACGTACAGATCCATACAGCCCCGTGCAACTCCTACATTCCACAGCCTACGTGACAGCGTCAGGGTGGTCGCCACGGAGCCCCGAACCTTTGCAGAATTTAAATCCAGCTTGTTTACCAGCCGCTCAGGAGTGGCCAACGTCTCCCTCGCCGTCTCCTACTTCATCCTCGCACGCGGTGTTCAGTAGAGGCACTGTTGGGACGGCGTCACCGACCACAGCCACTGGGTGTACTCTGTATGTACCCTCAAACCTACCTTCCGTCCCTCAAGAACATGGTCACTGCGCAGACACCTCCGCTTGGATTCATCCCACCACCCTTTCCGAACAGCAGCAGCAGCAGCAATCTTACTTGAACCTGAACCTCCACTTGCATCATCAGATGTCATCGTACACCCCGGTCCCTCACTCTGGATTACACCATCCCTTACACCCGAATGGCACCGATGCGGTTCCTCCGGTCGACGAATACGTGCACGAGTACCAGTCCTCCCCTGTACAGTCGACAACGCCTGACCGTCACGTGCACCACCATCATACTCAAATGCTGCATCTGCAGCCGATCCAGCAAACAGGAACAGTGTCCCCTGTCAGCGTCGAATATGACACTCCCTCGAAGGAGCATCATATACCTGTCAGTTACTCGGACCAGAGTGGGGACACGTTGAACGATGTACAGCCAGACGAGAACAGGAGATATCTGACGACCGTCATCGACAGACATCACCGGCAGGAGTCAGATATACCACCCAACGATCATCAAGCCACCGCTTGGACACCGCTGACACCGCCTCCTGCTCCGCAAACCACGGCGATTTGATCTAAGTATGTGATACGACTGGTCTTATTTATGCTACGAAGTTGCTACTCGATAACTTCCATACCTGTTTTAGTAGATAGGTGATCGAATAAGAGCAGAGTCTAAAGGCGAAGTAAGTATGAAATTGTGCACGACGTTCGCTTAAGTGCAACGCGAATAATATACGTAGGAGCTCGGAATCATTGATAAGTATAGGATCAATTTTCTAACAAGGATCAGAATATTTGGGAAATATATAAAGGTATATAGCGCAGAGAATAATGCGACGTAGTTACAAGAAAGAATATTGATAGCACATGATAAAATAGAAATACGTGTTAGTATTTGTAAATGGACTTTTAAACAGTTTGCGGGTTTTAGTCTGGCGAACTGTTGAAGCAGTGATCTATGTGCTTTGCAATCAATTGATATAAATTCAATTTCGATTTCCAAGAAATCAATCCGTCCTAAGATTGTGTCTTAATGTTTTTAGAGGATATGTATTGGATAATGTAAACGTTAAAATAAAACATACTGCACGTGCAGACATCGCTTCTCCCTGGCAGTTAAAAGAGGAGCAATAAAATTCATAAGGCAATAATTTGCTCGTTTCGAACGCATGATTATTTATTCACAGACAGGATCTCGTGCTATGCACTGTCTCTTTTTACATACAAACGCGTAAAGGCACAGTTTCTTCATAATTTACTAACATTTACGAGCAACGATTAATTTACGCCGAGTCATGGCCAGGTTCTTATAAACCAAAGACGATTTTAATAAATTAATTATTCATACAATTACAAAATGGTATGATGGAAAAATAGGATATAAAAATGTTATCTTTCCCAGGGGACATTCAAATCTTGTAGAATTTCTTCCTAGATACTTCTCTAAATTGACTAGCAACCGTCTAGTTTTTAAAGAAAATAGTTCTTTTACATTTGTACAGACCAATAATATTCCTTCTAAATATTCGTTGTACATTAACCGAACCAATGATTGCCCATGCAATCTCTGGTCCATTGTGTTTGACATACCCAGCACCAATGGTAGCCGCAGCCTGCTCTCGTACAAACCATGTGCATGCATCCACCTGAAAGAAACATAATGTCACAGCGATTTAAACACTGTAAACGTGTCGTTCTGTTAATCTTTATGCGACGTAATCACTCACCGTCTCTTTCGGTTGGAGTTCTACACTTTGGACATGGTTTCGTTGATATTTGTATAGTCTTCTTGCTAGCTTCGTCCCATTTTGCCTGAAAAACATATCGTGCAATTGAATATCTGTAATTGAAACACAGATATAACATGAATGTTGATTTAAGTACATCTTTAGCCTTCAATGGATCCACCGAGTATCCGCCAGATTTGTTTACTGTATTGTTAGATTCAGACGGCTGTGATTCGCATTCTCCTACATGGAATCCTTGTAAACATCTTCTACAGAAGACGTACTGAAAACACATAATGCACCGTTAATGTTCTTGCCGTCAACCAAAACGGATATATTTTGGAAACTCTTCCATTTTATATAATTACCCCGCAACCACCGATACATTGAATCCTCCTACACTCGTCATTGCTCCCATCATCCGGAGACGCTGGTATGATACCCATTCCACAGTCTGGTCTCGGACATAAAAGGCCCCCGGCGCGTAGAACGTACTCTTCTGTACTGAATCTTTGGTACAGCTCGTACTACGTAATACAAGTATTCGAGTAACTGAAGATCTTCAAAGGTCCGTTCTTTCTATAAAATACCTGCTCCGGTGTAAGAAGATGAAAATGATGGACTTCGGGGATAAAAGAGTCCGGGCATCCTGCCGGACACGGAAGAGTGTAATATCCTTTAACATCGTCGAACTGGAATTGCCGCTCCCGTAAGCGAACTGAACAGTAATCCCTGAAGCAATCTAAACAAGTCACGTGCCCAGCCTCGCACGGGAATACCAATACTGTATCTCTATCGAAATATAAATTTTATTAACGAATACTGTTATTTCGTGCTATATATGTCGTATTTAACAGGTCAATCACCCGACGTCTGTACAAGCAAGGCAAGGTATCTTCCTTAAGTTCGGCTTCACGAGGTAAAGAGGGACCGCTTCGTCTTTCTCTCCCAGACTAGCATGGTTCGCGCACTTAAAGTAGAAACGAGCGTATAAAACTTGAGACGAGGTATCATCGTCGGAAAGCGACGTAGGTGCCGGGCATAAATCATTTTCACAGTGAACCGTTATTCGACGCGGCAGTAGTACATCTGGCCAACACTGAGGATCCTTGTCCACGGTGACCGCCCCGCTGTTGCAAGCGGCGCATCTCACTCTCAATTTCCCTGTCGTCACCGCTTTACAGGGCGCCGAACAGTGTACGAAGAAGTGCGCCCGGCTCCCTAGCTGCTCTGTAAACCAGACGGTAACGATGCCTTTACGCGACGATAGAGTTCGAGGCATTAAATAGATATGCGCTTTAACTATTTCTGTTTACCCTTTAAAAGGCTACGATTATTCTACCTTCCGTGGACGAACTTTCTTGCAGATCTGATTCGTCTAATGGTAAATCGGTAAGAGTTTCGTTCATCGGCTTGCCACCGCTGTCGTTCAACTCGGAGGCTTCTGAGAACTCTTCGATAGTACTCTCGTCTTTGCTTCTGTTAAGTCTCTGAGGAGGGGTTCGAATCGCGTGTAGGATACTCTGCTGGCCCAAGTCGCACTCCTAAAACGGTGCGAGCTAGCTATATTTACAAGAGTTTACGGTAACAGGTGAGGTTATTGCGTGCAAATTGCTCGGCGCCTCGTAAGTTCCAAATTGTCAGCAATAGCGGTTTGTATATTTCAAATGCTCACCTCAATTATAGTTGAGTTATGCAACTCTTTACCAGCAAATATAATTTTTATATCCTCGGGCGATATTCCCATCTGTGAGGCAACTATCTCTTTCACGTTCTTTATGTGCCATTTTGGGTCCAGGTCGACGGCCAGTGTATTCCCCGTGTTGGTCTTGACATATATACTCAACGAATTCGTTATTCGCTTCTGACCGAACCAAATTAACTGCAGCATGCTCAAAAACACACGTCTTATGAAGTCGAAGAAGAAACTCATACCGAGTACTGCGGACGTCGTTTGTTTTGAATTTAAAGGGGGAAGGAGAGCGCCTCGAAGAGGGAGAGAGATAGAAGGAGCCGCGGAGACGGTTTTGAAAGTCAGTGGCTTTGCTGCAACAATCGAGATGACTTGTTATGCGACGTGCTCTAACAATAAGTTAAAATTATATTTTAATGTGCTGCGCGACATCTTTAACGCGCTGTATAACGAGGAGGATTCCGGGAAAATTTGGGAGCTGCTTAGCTTCATGGGAAACGATGGAGAACCTGAAGGTTTGTTGCATTATTTTTTAAGTAGTTAATAGACCAATTTTCGTCGAATCGTTGTTGGTGGTTACAGATAATGGAGAGTTAATATTTCGTAATTAATGGATCTGATTTGATTGCACTTGTAATTGGGTAACTTCTTATCTACATCATCGTTCAAATAATTTAGTCGTTTACTATTTATACGTATTCTGATAACTAGGGATTAAGGACTATGTTGGGCTTAAGATCTTACTGAAATGGATGTTGTTCGATAGAAATTATAAATGATTTGTTTTTTTCTTGGTTTAAGAATATTTTATTTGTAAGCGGAATATGTTTTCGATATAGGAGGGTAGGAAGTTCTTACTAGGAACTCGGTTATGGTTGCTTTCAAGTCTGACCCATTAGAAGTGAAAGAGTGTTTCGTTAGCATCAGAATTTTGAAATGACATCAATTTTAGGATTTCTGTACTTAATATACGAGTAATGAGAATTCTGTATGAAATTTTATTTGAACAATCATCGGTGCATTCTGACGAATACCCAACTGTGGTTTCCTAACCTCTTTTATAACGCGTAATTGTGATAAGATTTTCATGTAACGTAATGTTATTTTTGTAAATTTCACATACTTTCAATTTGAGAAAAGCGATTAACAAAATGGAACCAACTACTTTCGTTGCTCTGTTAATTTTAGTAGCTTAAATTTGAAAGAATATCTACAGAATGATAGAAACGATGTTCTATTAGGAGCATGAAGAACTTAATCATTTCACGTTTGGAAAAATATATAATATATTTCATCTTAAGAATCTCCAATAATAGATTCTGCCAACAGTGGCACAAAAAATCTTTAAATACAAAGTATTCGATATCGATCGACATGGAATACACTATAATGTATATCACATATGAAACCCAAAATTCCTTTGCCGATCAAATGAACAAATATAATGATACAAAGTTTCAAGTAAATCTAATCGGCATAATGCTTTTCGCATTGTTCAAGTAATTTTTGTATGTATTCGCTACATGTACTGGGTATCGGTTCTATCGCCCTAATCCTAGGTTCATTTTTCACGATCACGCGTCGCTTAGCGTCGCTGCCATCTATATCTGCATTGTTCGCTCTTTTCAGCGAGGACCTTGTCAAAGTACGTCGCTTAGTTTGCGTCGTACTTTCTACCTTTAATCTTTCAAATTCGTGCTCAAAATTTTTACAAGGACTCTCCCCCTTCTGTATCGTACCCAAATCATTCCTCGGTGTCCTAGAACCTTCGGTATTTTGACTCGCTACTGAAGAGCGCGAATCCAACGAACAATGTCTTAAATTCTCTTTCTCCATTTTGCACTTGCGCAGATATTCGTTTAAGGTCATGTTCCTTCCCCTCCGATCCCTCTGCTGGAACTCAAGATCCTCGGGTTCAGGAAACTTATACACATCTTCGACTCGAACCCATTTCTTCGAGTACTTGCCCCGATACCCACGCGTAGCATTTATTTTGTGTAAATCCAGTTTGTTCGATCCCCATTTTGCAAACACCGATTTCCCAGAACTTTGATTCTTATGAGAATCCGAACCTGGGCATAACGTTGAACATTAAATTTCCCATTAGTATAACTCAGACCCTCCTTTCGTTACTTACATTCACCACTCTCGTTACTTTGGCTTTCGTAGTGCTCGCTCGACACAGATCGACCGATGTACTTGCTAATCCTTTCATAATTGTCCTTTACAAAATTATCCCAAAGCAAATTGGCTGTTGCTACGGGGTACCAAACCCTTTCCAATGGCGCATGGCATTCTACGATCTTCTTACTGATTTCATGCCATTTCTCCTTCCTCGTGCCTGGGTACGTTACTGTGCGCCTTTTTCCTACAAATTTAGATCAGGATCCATCAATCTAATCAATTCCAACAGCACTCCCTCGCTGTATGCACGTGATCCTCATCGACCCACATGCATATAGAGAAGGAACATCGTGCAAACCAATTTAATTACTTGGAATCAACTCCTCTTCGTTATCTGCCTCCTCATCGACATCATCGACACGTCTCTGACAAGTTGGCAAATCCTCCACTACCAGAATTCCCTCGTTCTCATTGAAACCGATCTTCTCTGGGCTCCCGAGTTCCCTTCGAATGGGTCGAAACATTGGCGACTCAAAGCGATCATCGTCGAAGAAATGCGGAGCTTCTCGGACACGTTCCGGAGATCCATACACGTCCTTGAACAAGACACTTTCTGTAGTGGAAGCAGCATTCTGGGTGGAAACCCTTTGCGGAATCGCTTCCTCGTGGACCGACTGTTCCGATTTCGTTTCCCACTCGCTATCAAAGTCTATCGCTGCTTTGCGCCTCTTTTGCCTCCTCGCTTTTAAGCCCTGCTTTCGTTTCCTCTTTGTCGTCAGTGCCTTTTCTACCGTTTGCCCCCTGCTTTCACGCGATTTCCTCGGCGCGCTCGACGAGGAATTGGTCTCTACAGCGGATATACTTATACTGCTCAGCCTGCGAGCCTTCTCGATCAGCACGGGCGTGCTGCAGAAGTTTGAACTTAGTTTTCTGTGTACTGTGCGCTTCTTTTGTGAATTGTCGTCGGATGAGGACATTTTGAGATATTCTTTTATTTTTCTCACGATTTTATCGCTTCTATTACCTCCAACTTACGAATTCTAGAATCATAATGAGTCATTGTATTACGTTAATACTGAGTGATGCAAGGTTGTACAAAATGCCCCCTTAAGGGCACCATCAAATCACTCCAACAATAGGTAAGTTTTAGGATTTTATTTAAGAAAAAAGTAAACGTCGCAGGGTTAAAAAACTTTTTGGGCTATGTTTGTACATCTTTAAAGATAATAAAAAAATTGGGAATTTTATCCTTTACTTTAAAAGTTCCTCATCTGCGGAATTTTTAACATCTCGTAGGATTATATGAAATTAACAAACTACGAAAATTCTTAAAGTTTATAAGATTGTTCATGGACTCGTCTATGGTCATAGCAAAATATTGTAATCTCGAGTTTTGGCCGACGTTTGAACTACCATCTTAAAAGGAACGAGTAATTTTACTCACGAAAATTTTTATAAAAAGAGAAGATTGGTCGAAAAATTAAGAGCGTAGATGATTCCATTTCTTGCATATAAAATATGCAAATCTTTTTATTATCTTCAACGAGGTACCAATAAAGTCAAAAAAAAGTTTTTCAATACTATGACGTTTACATTTTTTTTTTTTAAATAAAAGCTTAATAATTACTTATTTTTTGAGTGATTTGATGGAGGGTACCCTTAATTCGGTCCGGTCGTTCAGGAACTCTTATACGAACCCTTCTACCGGGAAAGTTTCGTACAAGTCAAACTCCAACCTTCGTTTCATTTCAAAGTAAACGTTAAAAGACTCTAAAACAACACATTCCAGAAGATATCGCCGTAAAAACAGTGTGAGTAATTTAGTGATCTTTGTAGCACCGAAAGTGAAAGTCAACTTTTTTATCTCTCATCAATTGCACTAATTATCTAGTATCTATACGCTCATCGTTGCCACCCTGAAAGCCCTGATATCCTATCAAGAATTCAGAGGACTCTTATCCAGTACTCGTGTTTCATTGCTGTAATAGAGGAGATTGGTTCTGATACGAGTTTCACGTTCCCACTTCCGTTTCAGCTCAAACAACTACAGAAGGTTTCCCTTTTTACCATTCCTTTCGATAGATTAATTACCCGGCTCACTATATTGCGTACCTTTCATAAAATTGCCCATTCGACGATCCAGAGGCGCATAAGAGAACTTCAGTAAAGGAATACTGGTGGTTAACTGTGAGGGTCGAACATCATTCACAGAGGACATGTAAACACGCGTACAGCAGGGATGTTATTTGGTATTTGACCGGTACATTTAAAGAGAATTAGCTGTAGGTGAGCGTCGTTGACCTATCGTTGGGTAGAACTTATCGAGGAAGCCTCGGTTTGCATACAAAGGGGCGCCTGCTTGTGACGGTACGCTCCTGGGGGGAACTGACACCGGAGACGCGCGCACAGGTGACGATTTCCGTGATTTTTACAGTGATTCACCCCAGACGGCCTGTCTGCGAGGTTACACAGTAAATTCTGCGATGGCTAATCCGTCGATGCATCGAATCGATATGATGGCTTCACCGCCGTGGAAAATTTGATAACGCGGTGTCGAAGTGACGTTATATGGGAGCGGCGGTATCTTCGCGAACGATAGCGTTATCAGCACTATCGCAGGAATCTTGCCACGTTTATTTCAATATTGTAATCCAATTCCCACACGATTCCCCAAAACAGAATTCCAAATCAATGCGAAATGTAACACGCAGTAGCTTCTAATTCACATTCCATATTTCCCTCTGAATATCTATATTCGAAAAACTACATTAACGAATCTAGAAATTAACCTTAACACTAAATTCTTACATATATATTCTCATAAAAAATTATGTTATTCTGTCATACAAAAAGTAAGCTAAAATTTTATTTCTTTTACCTTCAATAACAGAATTTGCAAATTTAACTGTGTCTCTTTTCATCATACCGATCTTTTACCAGTCTGTCAGTTTCGCAGCAGGAGACAAATTAATTAAGTTGGGGAAATGAATGACGGATGAGGGTTAATCAAACAATTTTCAGAAGCCTGTCTTGCTAGAATCTTATCCATTAAAATAAACTTCAAACTAAACTATTAAACTATCTCGCATACGATATCACAAATGTCGTATAAATAAAATAGGGGCGCTAGTCCCCCCGCGCCGGCGCCGCGCAGCCGGCCCTGGTTTCCAAGGCAACCTATAGTAACGCGGCCGTCTAGCGCGCACCGTCAGTCTACGCTCGTCCGTCGCGGGGTTAGGTGGCGTCTCGTGGTCCAGTGTTTTGACAGTTAACGTCGCAGCCCTCGAGTCGCGTCTCAGTTCCCGCCCTTACTTTTTCCCACGAAGATTGGCCCCCAACCCTCGCTCCCGCTCGAACGATCGAGAGTATCGACGAGGGGCGGTCGAGACGATCGCGAAATGCCAGCGGACGCGGAGCTCAGTAATCTGCTTAGCAGGCGGCAAAGGATCAACGAGGAGCTCGAGGAGGGCAAGGAGGTGAAAAAGCAGTACAAATTCGTGAACGTTTACACGGAGTTCCACGAGCTGTCCCGCCGCGAGATCAAGCAGTACGAGCAAACCTTCAACAGGTGAAATATCTTTAGCTCTTTTTCTCCCCTCCCCCCCCCCCCCCCCTCTTTCTCGCCACCCTTGCGGCCCGCCAACAGCGATTGTACTGGATTCGAGGTCCTGTAAAAATTTTGTCTCCCGTTGCCAAGGGCGAGGGTTTCTTGCGACGATCCTTGAGTCTATTTTTCTACGTCTCGGGAGGGGAGGTTACCGTAGGCCAGCCTTTGTCCGTAGAAAAGACCCGAGTATCATTGTTCCATCTCTCCTGTTCGCTCGAGATCGGAACCCGGCTTGTTTGTCGACACGTATTTTGTCGCACTCCGATCCAGGGGACCTTTGAACTGAAATAGTGTGTTCGTTATTTATCGTTGGAAGGTTATCTTGCTGCGAAATATCGCCCTGAATGGTGAAGCGAGTAGATATGTAGGTTAGTACGAAATCGGTAACTTATTTTTCACTCTGTTAATCGAAATTTCGCCCGGCTGCTGGCGAACGGGGCAAGGAAACCGAGAGTGAATCACAACTTCGGCCGAGCCCGCCGCGGCTTTCCTGTTTGTTTACGTTCACGCTCTCGAATTTATAATATCTAACTCCCCGCGGGCGGCTCGCGTTCCCCTGGTCGGATTGTTTTTCTGCGCGCCAGAGAACACACGAAATGACGCGGGGGATAGGTTGAAACGCAATACACCGTGTACCATTACAGCCGCTGCACGGTAATACACGAGCTCGCTTAATATTTTTCTACTGTTCCGTAATGATCCACGAACCTTGCAGTCGCGCTCTTTATATTCTCAAAGTTAAAAATCCTCGCGGAAATCGATACTTAAGTGGGTCAAAAAAGCTCCGGCAACCGTTCCAAAAATGGGAACACTGTTGGGTCAAGAAAGACCCATAGCTGTTTTACTACGAGGTGTAATTAAATTCTCTTTCGAATTTCCTTCAGTTGTTCACGAGGAATGTAATCTAATTTCGTGGATTTTTTCCTTCTCCCATTTCTTTTCCGTGGTCCCAATAGCCGGCTGCCCCCCCAGTAGCTCCGTTTCCTCGTTCTCTCGACCGAAAATAGTGCTCGCCTCGTGGGCAGGAGATTTCGTAGTTATTTCGCGGCGTGGCTGATGAGTGGCCGGCCGTGGGGCACCCTACTTCTGCGGCTTCTTGTCAAACCTGCTGCCCGGTTGACTCCGAAACGCCCGCAAGAAGAACAAGAGAGGCGGGAGGACAGACTCGAGGTCGTCTGCCCTGGCCTGCAGCGCGAAACCGCTCGCGTCTTATCCCCGCACGCTACGTCACGGAGTCTACCGTCTGCAGTTTCATAACGAATCCGTGACTTTTCCATTTCCATCTACCTCTTCCGCGACCTCTCTTGGAGCGGCTCTATTCAAGCGAGGCAAGAAAAGAGGTCGCGCTTGAGGAGCTACTACAGGGAAACCCGAGATTCTATTTCGGTTCCTTTTCTTGCGATTTCCTCATCATTATTATTTTTTGAAAAATATAAGGATAATGAATAGTAACAGAAGCGAAGGCTGTGAATGGAATTATGGTCGAAATGGACCCAGCGCTAAATTTAATCTTGGAGGAGCCGAGTTTCAGGGATAAATATATTTTTAATGCAGATTCAATTAGGTGAAGATTCATTAGGTGATTATAAAAATTTATTTAAAGGATAAAATCGAGTTTTCTTTTCTTTTTATGAAGCTCTTGAATTACTTCAGTCGTGCTTACATTAATCTCCTTTTTCCTTTTTCCTTGGGGGGGGGGGGGGTGCTAGGGCTCCTTGGCCTCCCTCTGGGTGCGCCACTGTGCTGAGGTCTTCGATTCAGCTATCAATTTAACTTAATATTAATTTCTGTGATAATTAAAAAAAAAAATAATGAAAGGGAGAGGCGGGTGGGTCAGCAAAGACCCGGGGACCGTATAGTAGGGTTAAAGCTGCGCAGTAGGGTCAAGCCCAACGGTGGATCGTGCATTTAGTTCTGGAACGAGGAAAACAGGTTTTCCTTGCGAGTTGGTTTCCTTTTACGCTGTTCAAGACAATTGGGGATCGCGTTTCTTTACGATTCCATAGGGCAGGGAAGAAAGAGATATAAGTAGTGGCACCGAACTTCGAGGACTTCGAAGAACTCGACACTGATCCCCTATTTACGAAACAGTCTCCTGATAATTTTCGAGAGTCCTGTGTTGAATTCTGTGCCCCGTTGTTTTTTATATCGTCGCCGCAAGATACACCGCGACGTTATCGCGATATTAGCCAGTCTGGTCGCTGGATAATGTTTACGAAAAGCTTCTCGTGGGCGTGTTTATGAATATGGGGTTAAATAGCAGCGAGGTGCACGATAGTAATGTACAGAATTATTAAATTAGTGGCCGAAAAACGGCGATAATTTCAAGAAAAATTCGGTCGTGTTTGTGAGTTACTAAAAATCTGCGACTTTTCAATGCCAAATCAACAATTTTGCGAATTTTAATATAAACCAAGCGGAATTTTATTCAGAAAAGATAGTAAATTCAATAACAAATCGATTTTTCGACTGCCTAGTCCCCTTAGATATTCACTATTCAGTACTCCATATAGTACTATTTTGCAATCATTGCTTGGAATTCGACACTGGCTACTCAATGCTTAGTATTCAATGCTTAGTAATTGAAACTCAGTGTCTAGTATCTCCTATTGGGAATTAATTCCTCCCCATTTCACAGAATCCCTACGCACGCAATTCCTGTATCATTTTAAGAACCTGTCTTATCAATTTCCCTGCATTCGACGCAACGCGGTGGACGTGCCCACCCCGCGGTCGCCCGGAGTCCGTGAAACGGCACGATAGAAGGAAAAGTGGGTAGCCAGTTTCTCTAACGACAAGGACAACTCCTTGGTCGGCGACGGTGCTTATAGCGCACTTTATCTTTCTGGCCGAGGTATCATCTGTCGTGCACGGTACGCGTGCACGTGCTCGGCTGGCGGTGAAACTCTCGTGCCGCCAGATTTATTGGCTATCTGCGCGGCGATCGTATAAATAATTAAACGATGCCAGTTGCCCGTTATCAGCGGCTCCCTTAAGCAGGATTAGTCTCCTGGAACAGAATTAGAAAGTGGATACCAAAGAATGTATCCCAATTCGCCAGTGTTTCTGCCCGACAACTGACGCTGACGAATTATTCAACTATTCTATCATACAAGATGCTTCGAAAGAAAGGCGAATCCTGGTGGAAAAATAAATTGTAAGGTGTAGTATAAATTTCTTTGTGTATGGAAGCAGAATCGGTAAACGTAGTGTAAGTAAATTTTTGCGTAAAAAAAGGAGGTAAAAAGTGCCTCCACTTCCAAATAGATTTCGCCGATTTATTCTTTGGATGCGATACACGTGTGACCACGAAGGGTTAATAATAATTATAATAATAATATCGACTCATGTTTGGACAGAGAGATGTTTGGATCCACTTCACCCTGGTTCTTTTGAATGCAAAATAATAAGGAGTGGTTTGATTTTATATTTTAAGAATTGGAACATTCTCGGGCCTAGATAGATGGTATATAAATAATGATAAGAAGAAAACGATGGGATCACTGGAACATCCACTGCTCTGATAAGCAACCAAACACTTATCACGATCTAGCTACTATAAATACGTGCCCCTGTTGTACAGTGGCCTGATATACAGGTTCGCTGACATTTGATAGTATAGTTTGTCACTCGGTCGTGGATGCAGCGCGACGTAGGTTGCGGTTATCTGCTCGGTCACTTCCTGTCTCGGCCTCTGCCTCACCACCCTGTACTTTCCCAAAATTTTTACGCCTGTGGTAATAGAATCTTAAAAACCATAACCGCCTGCTCTTGGAGGAATCGAAGTAGCCAGACGCCACTCTGTAGGAGAAGTTAAAATCCGTAGCCATTATCGTGTATTCGGCAGATTCCATCTCGCTTAGAGCGAATTTTAATTCATTCATAAATTCACAGCAGATTAGAAACCATTTTTGAAAGTTCACCCATCGCTGAGCTGATGCTTATTCACGAGCCGGCAATTTTTCACTCAGCTCGATGCTGAAAACTGTTTGCGGTGGATCCAGCGAAGGAAACATTAATCAAGATATGGAAAAAGTATTCAGACCGAGTTAATATATAATTCAAGAGGGGATAGCAACTCTCTGTCCCTAACTATTCGTAATTTTCTGATCTTCTCTGCTTTTAAACGCACCCTCAAATATTTCACTCTTAAGGCCGTCGCGCATTTTGCGAAAGCGCGGTGAATCGAAGAAATTAATAATAATTAATTAATTAACTTTCGGCATTGCCTACTGACTACCACATATCTATTTTTCTGCACCTTAGATTCTAAATCTGTTCTTTAAACTCTAATACATTTCAAATAGTGATGGGTTCAAAGCTAATATTTAAATTTTCAAAACTGGAATCCGAAACTTTTAAAGCTCTGAAACTCTCGAAATTCGAGTCACGCTGTGAACGCATTCTTTATTCATTGATTTTAAACCGTTTCTTATCTGGCTTTCGAGAGGTTCGAATCACGAAAAATGTGCGAAGTTTCCAATTCTCGAAACTCGAAGCTTTCTCGGATTTCGAGGGGTTTCGAGGTTTCGACGCTTCCAGAAACTCATACCTAATTTAAACTACACATGGAAACAGCCCACCTAAATATCTCCTTCACTTGTGATGGTTCAAAAAATATTTCATATGTAATTTAAATGGTAACAAAAATGCTATTTCTTGCGACACTTTATATATTTAGATAATTATTATTTAACAACAGCTTTACGTTACAACATATTAATCGTTAGAAAATATTATAATTTCATTTTGCTCTGCACCGAATAAAATCCATTAATAATAATAATAATTACCCTATAGAATCTGTTAGAACGTTGTGTGACTCGTGGAAAGTAGATATCCTGTGCAGCTCCACGGATTTTTTATGATTGCATATGTTTTAGTCGAAGGATGCGGCTGTAATTAGATTTCCAAGTGGAAGTTAGAAATTGGGGCGTGTAAATTCACAGTTTGGACGTTTTACTTCTGTTACACATACGCGGCCAAGGAACAGCGGCGCGGCGCGGTTTACTCGGCCCAATGCGATTCGAGCGGAATTCGTTTCGGTTTTTCAGCGCGTAAAAGGCAGCCGCTTTTAACTTCTTTCGCGGCATTATGTATCTTTTCCTCCTTTCACGGTAGTAAGAGTACGGAGGGGGAGGAAAATCGTGACCCATTCCAGGCGCAGCTAACGTGTCGCGATAAATACTTCCCACGTGTAAAATATTATCCGCTCTGTGATCGGGCATGGCGCACGGTGCCGTTGCACATTAGCGGGATGAAATAATATAGAACAGTAATACAACGGCGTGTGTAACAATGGATTGCTTCCGCCTTCGGAACGTCACTGTCACTGGGAGACGCTGTGTGGCAACTGACAGGCGCTGTTGGCTTGGTTGCAGGTAGCGTGCCATTATTTTTCGATCGCGATGGGATGGCGATTAATTTGTAGGAACGGACGGCTTGTCATGTGGGAGTGGTGTGGAGTGTTCGAGGCAATTTAGGGTCGGGCGGAAAGTTTCTTGCGGTAGAGTCTAGGTTTTGCGGGATCCTGTAGAACTGTAGAGTGTAGAGTGAACAGAAATTGAGAATTTGGTATTTGGTATTCGATATTCGATATTTTGAGTAGGTACTTGATGCTCCCCACTTGCCACTCAATACCCTCATATTCCGCACTCTCCAATCGATATTTCAGTACTCAATCTTCACCACGCAGTCCTACGCATTACCTACCACTACCAAAACCTCAAGGTACCCTGAACGCAGCGCGCCCAGAACATCTGTAGTCCCAAAACTACGCATGTCGGAGATAAAAAGAACTCTGTATGCGCAAGATACAACCAGGTATTATTCCCGCATAACAGCCTCGGAGCTTGTAGAACACGTCATGTATTCACTATGCCCACGATACGAACGTGAACCCTTCGTGTGCCGTGAATATATGAATTTTCTCGCAGCGCAGGAGGGGGGGGGGGGGCAACTATCGTGAGTCGGCGGTTTCCAAATTTCATATGCTGCTGTGCGCGCGGGTGTACCGCACGATACCGGAAGTAATCAGGCTGCACGCGGCGCGAATTCGTTTCGTGACTAACCGTACGACACACGGGTAACATTTTGATTCACGCCCGTGTACTTAGCGGATTCTGATTCATGGGACGACTCGTCACACCGCCCGTGGCTACGCTCGCGTTTAATTCCCTCAATAAATCCTCAAATGGAACGCATCATTGAATTACGCTACCCATGCTCAATGGTCGAGCGCTCCAGATTCGATACTGCAAACAAAAATTAGCATCCAAGCGGAACGGCTTTTACATCGTGCTTAATTCAGTGCGCGGAACCTCCGTTACCCTAATTCTCTATTACCAAACAATGAATTCATCAACTACATAATAGAATCCCTGTAGCTTATACTATAACGCAATACTGGGGGAAGAAAAATTAATGTAAGAATTTTTTTATACTTGTATAATTTACTTCAACTTTTCTTAACCCTTATACGGAATTTATAAAGTTACACGGATAAGTAAATTGGGGCTAAATTGACCTAATATCATATGCTTAAGGGAAACGGGGGTATAAAAATAAAATACAGTTCATTTAAGTATTATGATTTAATATTTTAAGGGCTTATTAAATTGCCACAATAAAAAAAAGAAAAATAAAATTTAAAAAAAAAGGAAAATAATTTTAGGCAAAAAAGATCAATAAAATTAAAAAAAAATTAGAAAAATAAAATTTAAAAAGTTATTATTTATTATTGAGAGTTATTAGTGATTTAATGATACAAAGGAGTTCCGACCCAGTTAATACACTAGTAAAGGAGGAATGAGGATTTGTGACTGGTCAAAATGACTCAATTTCCGTACACGGGTTAATCCTATATTCTCCTCTCTATCATTCGCCTTTAATTCCATTATTCTGTCTGTTAGAGTTAAGTTCCATAACAGCAGGGATACCGAAGCTCGTCTATTCACCAGTCAATTTTCTATTTTGCGATGTAGAAATGTCATTAGTATCGTTATCATCCAGCTCTCTAGTTACTTACACGCAAAGACCTCGCGTTACGTTAATAGTTACTCTTCGAAGATCGAATAGAAATTGACCGAGGAGTAGAGCCACGGGGGAGCTCGACCCGGGGGAGAATAAATCTATGCCTGGTATTTGCATAGATGAAAAGTTAGTCGGCGAGCGGTAATCGAGCGCCTAATTGTCCCCTTTGTCCGCGCGTTTCACTTTCTCGCGGTGCGTGTAATAGATTTCCGCTCCGCCATTGTGGCCCGAAAGAAATAGGCTCTTGGAAGGTGCTCCAAGTTTGGCGAAGTTGTCGCACGGCGCCGAGGCGGACCGTTACTTCAGAACCATTCGCGAGGATCACGCGTTCCGAATACGTAAAGACGACGCTGGGATTTATTCGATAACCGGCAGACGCTGTGCAGATATTTCCTATCGATCGACGCGCTCCGTTGCCAATGAAACTTTTTCCATTTCCCTTTTCGAACGTCGCAATCTCGTGTGTACCTTTGACACGGTGTACAGCTGCTGGCCACGCCCTTTATTCCAGCATGTCTTTTGATTTCTTCGGTAATTAATTTAAGTCGCAGTAGCAGCCCGAAGAATGTTTAAACTGCCAACAGTAGCAAAATTTTTTTCTGAACTTTTGCTTCCTCTTTTGCCACTAGTACTTATTTGTATGTACACTAATGAGATTTTCCCGTAAATAAAGAAACGCGGAAATAGAAAAATAGAAAAGTAGAAAAATAAAGAATAAAGAAATGAAAATATAAAGAAATAAAATAATATAACTCTATTACAAAAAATTATATCTTAAAATTTGTATCCCATTGATTAGTATAGTCTAATTGTAAATATTATTAAGTTTCTTAAGCAGAGGTGTAAAAATACGTACGAGTTTTGAGCTCTCTTTTGATTCGATAAGGGAACAGGATAACTTCCATTATCAATTATTTGCTTTTGATAATGGTGGTTTGAACTGTCGATGTTGTTTTCGTTGATGCTCGGAGATTGGAGCAGAGATAGAAACTGCGAGGCAGTTTGATTGCATCAAGAGGTGGGTATTTAATTTCGCAGGGGTTTGTGCAGAGTTCAACATGCACCACGTTATTATCCGTCGTTTGAATGGGACGTTGAGGTGTCCCTCGATTCAGCAGAATTGGAGTGCATCTTCGATGCAGACTAGCGAGCGTATTAAGGATCGCGTACAATGAAACTGCGTCTCGTTGGCTTCTTTTTTTCTACTTCCATTCAGCAGTCACGCCCGATTGCAGTTTTCTGTTCCTCCCCCGCCGTCCACTCGCCTCGAATTCCCCTGTTCTTTTAATCACTTCCGCTCTGCATCGTGCCGGTGCAACAGAATTCTAACGCACCTTTCGCAGGCTCTGTTCGCTATCTTACCGCATGGTAAGATTATCTATGCAAATATACAATTTAGCAATATTCTATTAGAAGATACTTGTAAACCCTCATCAGCGATTCCTAGTCGAAAAAATTCGAAATTCGACTGCGACCATCGACAGCCCATCTTTTCCCTTTAATTTAATATTTGGTATGGGTCTAAATAGACCCGGCGACCGTTTTGCCTGAGCCGATCGAGTGATTCCTGATCTATAGTGATCCCTGATCCAGTGATGCTATCGTAAGTAATCGACCTGCAGCGGCGATGACGTCCTTCCGAGCACGAAAGGAGAATCTCTACTGCATCGATCTTGGAAAGAATGGGCGGCAAGGGTGAGAGGAAGAAGCAAGTACTGGTAGTCACCTTGACCCAATTCCTTGTAGCTAGTCTTGGAAAATGGCGAGGGAACGAATCGCGCGGCGACCCGACCAATCAACGCTGGAATTGATTTTGCGATAACAATACCTGGTCTCCCCTGCGCCTTCGTAACCTGGCCTGGTTTGGAGGCGATCCGCGCTGCAACTCACGTCGCGGATCGTCGTTGCAATAGTAATTATCGAGCTACTAGAAATTCGATGGTGGTGGGATCTCTTGAAGGAGCAAGTCTGTCCCACCACTTTGGTGGCCAATTTATGACTATTTTGAGTCACGGTGCATGTAGCTGCAATCAGTGGCGACAGTTGGAATAGACGTAGGGTAACTTATAGGTGGATCGAGCAATAGTGAGGTTTCCAGAAGTTAAAGCACAAGAAGGAACTCCTACTTTCTAGAAACCTTACTATTGTTCTGTACATCTACACTGATGACACCTTCAAGTGGTATTTTTCACCCTCGCAAAGCCCTGCAGACTAAAAACGTCTGTCCACCTTGGTACGTCTGCTGGCAAAATGAACTGGTCTTTCCCTGAGAAATTGTTCACGCGCGTTTAATAAATTATTACGCAAGGTGTGCGCCAGATGTCTGCAAGGTTTCAATCAAATTGATCGTTCGAGCCTCGTGCGAGTCCCTCGTGAGTACTCAAAAGTGTATTCTTCTGTAGTTTGCCTAGTTCGTGCCCGTTTAAACGGACGCCAAGGTACGCTTGGCAGAAGATCGGTCGGAAGAATTCCCTTTGCACTGTTCTCGTTGGAACAGACACGCCGCCGCGGCTGGGACGGGTCTGTCGAATTGATTATTCAAATCAGCCGTGAAATCGCGAATGGATGGATGTCCTTTAGCTCTGCCCCTCTACTCTTATCGATCAGCGCCGCTTGACCGTGCTTATGAACGCGTAACCTCGACCTTCGTGCGATTCTTGCTCTCTGCTCTGATCAAAGGCAGCATCTCCAGTCTTTTGTCAACGAATTCGCATCATTCGCATAATACTTTGTCCATTACGATTACTTTAATATTCAGATTTTTATTTAATATTCTGATTTTTACTTAATATTCTGACTCCGACGAATGTTGTGTACAAGCGTAATCAGTAACACCGTTCCCTTGTCCAGTACTCCAGTAATTAAACGATAATTCCACACAATTGTCGAGAATGGGTTGTCAAAAGCAAACAGAAACTATGAAAAAATGCGAGGAATTAAGAAACTACGAATCATCCTGAATTTCGTATTCATAGCTAGGAAGTAATTTAATTATAACAGAGATTACGTATGTAATAATTAATATTCCGCGCAACGAAAGCGTGATTATCGCGTGTCTCTTTCGTTTTGTTTTACAAGGGAGACTGGTTATCGACGATAATTAAGAGAGCCTGTTTAGTCAGCCCCAAAGCTATTCTTATCACACGATGGCTGTATCTACTGGACGCTGTAATTACGATCTGTGTTCTTAAAGATTACTGAACGATATACGTTGTAACTCTATCCATAATCGCCGATCGATGATAAATTATTATTCTTGCTGGAGCACTTGCAATTTTATCCCTCTGGATTATAGGGCTTCGATCACGTAACTCGATCAGCAGACCGTGGAAAAATTTAGTTTACAGATTGATTTCCTGCTCTGTGCCAAGCTCTCCCCGTTAATCTGGAGCAGTCTGCCGCGAAATTATGCACTACTCGAAATGCAGTAATAAATCTCTTTTCCTTTCAGATATACGGCTTAGAAAAAAGTTTGCAATCACTTGAAGATCTTTCTTCAAATGATACCTTATAACAAATCTTCTCCTCGCCTGAAATTAGTATTTCCAACAATGATTGCAATCTTTTGATTCTAACATCTATCAGACATGAGAGATACTTTCTAACCATTTCTATATTTCACATAATCTATCTTATCCCGTGAGAAAGTTTCTTAAGCTTGCTTATTTAAGAAGAAAATCCCAGCTCCCATAATTCACGAGGTGATTCGAAACTTTTTTATCTGTAATATACTTATACATTACTTATGAAGAAGGTAATTGATAAACGTGCAACTTGTAAAACAAAAATTCCAAACTTCCTCAAAGAAGTTCGGTGTTCGGAGCGTGTAATAAGTTGCTCGCAGTTTAGAAATGTCGTTAGCCATCCGTCCATACGCGTTTTCTCCCTTCTCCGAGCCTCCCCTCTAGATGAATGCAAACGAAAGCGTTTGCTCCGCTTTAATCGCGTAACTCGTTACTCTAATTAGCGTGCGATGTAATTAGATCGAAAGGGGGAACGTGAGAAGGACGACGGCGATTTCGAAAGCGTCGGTGAATGTCAACGGCGAGCCGGAAGCTCGTGAAATCGACTTTCCGTGTAAAACGGTTCCGATGGTCGCCACTCGGACGGTTCTCCAGGGTGTTGTCCATTCGCGAGACTGATCGCCTAATAACATCCGATCTCGAGGTCGCTTTCCGTGTCTCACCATTAAATTACCTAAAAACTCAACAAAACCTAAGGATTCTAAAACGAAAAGATGAAAGAAACGAAGGAAAATGATAATGGATTTCTGTCAAATAAAGTATTATTAATCCTATTAATAATTAAATAAGAAACGAAAGAATCGTTTTGAGACCGAAGTACATACATGAACGCACGCCGCGTGCGGATATCCTTCGGTCCCATTTAGTCACTGTACTGGTTGAACGCCCATAGGCGTTTTACGCGTTTCGCGTGTGGCTTGTCTGACGAATGATATTGTTTACAGGTTCGATGATGGCCACGATGGATACCTGGACCTCTCCGAGCTGAAACGCATGATGGAGGTGTTGGGCGCTCCGCAGACCCATCTGGGCCTGAAGGCGATGATACAGGAAGTGGACGAGGATCGCGACGGACGAATTTCCTTCCGCGAGGTTAGCGATTTCCCGCGTTGATTGCCGTTCATTTTCGGCGGAGGGGGAGGAAGATATTCAGCGAAGCCACGCGATCGCCGACCGCTGTTTCCCTTTGCTTCCTCCGCGCTAAACAAAAAGCAGGAAATAGTTTTCTGGTGGCGCGTAACCAGTACGGTTTTACCGGAAATCGGGCAGCGGTCGGCGAACGCTTTCCGTTGACTACTTACAGAGATATATAAAATAACAATAGCAGAAGTTTCGTACGCTACGTGAAAAGCTGATAAGTTTTTATTTCTATTTTTGGCGAAAAAATATTAATATTAATAGAAATATTATATTATCATTAATATTAATAGAATTAAAATAATTACAGAAAATATTTAGTTTAAATTAAACTTGCTTCGTAAGAAACAGATCGCGCAATTACGCGAATTGCCCCTAACATTGGGTAATTAACTAATTAACTAACATTCTATTTAGAAATATTAATATTTCTATTTTTATTTATTTGAAATAAATCGCTTTTTCACATCTTGAATGTAATTCTGCGACACAAGTCTGTTACCCCGTCTCGTTTCACTTTCCACGCAAATATCGTGTTATTTCTGCCCAGGCACCGGGCGCACGTGCCACCCTTTACAAAAATAGTCCGCCCTCATGGGGTGCTGAGCGTGAAACACTGCGACCTGCTCGGCGATGGTCGGTGTTTATCCTCCAACGCGCTAGCCACGCATTCGTGGGGGTCGCTGTCGTTCTATTTCAACGTGGTGCGCAGTAAATGCGCTTGGAGTGGCATTAAAATTAGCCGAGGACGCGGAACAACGGGCGATAACAATTCGATTCCATATCGAATTCGATTGATTCTAACAATAAGTAGCCTTCTGCGAACAATGATTGCCCCACTTCGTATGTATTTTCTCGAAGTTGGAGGAATTCTGAAAGAAATGGCACCTCGACTGTGCGAAAAGTGGTAATACGATCAAGTTGGAACCTCCAAAAGCTCGGTGGCCAAGCGCACGTTTCACCTGTCCCTCGCGAAGGGAAGCGGAGCACGCGAGGCGTCTATGCTGCCACCGGGTAACTTTCGCTGTAAACGTTCGAAGGATGGACGGGCCGCGAAGACACGCGATTGTCACCGAAAGGAAAGTCCTCGGACCCGATGCAAATCGCACGGACGCTGGCGCATTCCTACGTGACTTTTCGTGGTTCGCGAACAAAGAGCGTCCGCGATCTGCATGCGATCGGGTCGGCCGTTTGTTAGATCCGTCGTGATTCACCGCGCCGCTGAACCTCTCTCCGCAGCGACCACTGCTCACCTTGCCACTTAGTCACCGTTCCCCATTGATAATCACCGCCGCCGGTACTAGGAACACTAGGCCACTCGCGGGAATCGCTTTACAACCAGTGGGATCGTGAATCGAGGTGTAGATCTGTGGTCAGATGGCGAAATGTGATGTGTCCGTTTTTCGTCAAAGTCAGGATATGTGCTGTTTGTAGATGAAATCTAAATGCCTGTAAAATATTTAGATTTAATCTTGGGGGAGCCGAGTTGAAGGGATAAAAATATTTTTAATGCAAATTCAGTAGAATTCATTAGGCGATTATACAAATTTATTTGCAGAATAAAATCCAGCTTGCTTTTCTTTTTACAAATCCCTTTCTTTGGAGGCTGCCAGGACCCCTTGGGGCCCTCCCCTCTGGGTGCCCCACTGATGTCAAATTTTCTGTTACTTTAATATGGCCCACTACTAAAGACGCTGCAGAAATCGACGAGCTGGAAGGCTTCAGTGATGAAATTAATGAAAATTTATGAAAAATTAATCTTCGCACCTTCCCGTAAAACATATTTTTATTAATTTTTTTACTTAAGGGGGCATCCTATTCTTTGGGCTAAAAAACATAGGGATCAGGTTTTGCCATCTGACTACAGAGATAGTCAATTGATCGTCGGCCCCATTAAACTGAGTAAACTGTTCTTATCTTCTGAAATCTCCTACGACGACTCCCTCCAGTTCCTCGTAGAATGACGCGAAGTATTAAACTGATTCTAGTTTTTATCGCGCTCATAAGTACCTATACTTAAATGGAAATGTAAAGACAGCGTAGCGTCATCGTGGCTCGACGAAGTAATTCCGCGAGACTCGATTCATTCTTCATATTTATGAACGCGCATGATCTCTGGATTGTTACAGTTCCTACTGATCTACCGCAAGGCCCGCGCTGGTGAATTAGAACAGGACTCTGGGCTGGGCCAGCTAGCCCGCCTGACGGAGGTCGACGTGGACGAGGTGGGAGTCACGGGGGCTAAACACTTCTTCGAAGCCAAGGTATAAGTTGCATCGCGTGTGCTGGGATCGTTCAGCTCGTGGGAGCAATTTCCTCGGGTGGTGCATTTAGGATCCACCATCCCCTGGCACATTTTCTTTTCTGCTGTAGAGGTAGAATACTCGCGGGGAACTTAAAAGAAAATAGTAATAAAAATACTCTAACGAGTGATAAATAGATTCTAAATAATCTAAACTTTGGGAGTCACTAATGATTCGTGGTGTAGTAATTAATGCAAAGATCATTGTCGATAACAGAAGTTTCCAATCGCGGAGACTCCTCCACTGGTGACCCAAGCGTCGCAAAACGTCGTAATGAAACTGCGACTAACCATTCGCAGCCAGGATTCGCGAAAGCGTGTCCACGATAATTAACAAGTCTCCTTCTTTTTCCCCACAGATCGAGCAGCTGAGCAAGGCGAGCAAATTCGAGGACGAGATCCGCATGGAGCAGGAGGAACGAAAGCGAGATGAAGAGGATAAAGCGGCGAGGCGGGCGCAGTTCAGGCAGAAAGCGGCTCTGTTCGGCAATTGAAAGGGAAAATCGTGAACCGAAAGTGCCGAGCCTTCTTTCCCCGTACCTCAATGGAATTACAAGTTGCCTTCATTCGATTACTCTAATTTCACGTAGGATCTGTTGATCCGGAGGTCGCTTAGATTAGCTCGTTACCGCGACTCCGCATAGCTGGGACGTTAGATTTGTTGTGGGAAGAGTCTACCCGTTGTTTTCAAATTTGTAAAACATTTTACGGCCCTCTTAGTCTTTTAAACGATCCATTGTTATGGGCACTTGAACCACTGTGGCTTAGTCGTGCCCAATTTACTATTAAGAATTTCTCGACATTCTTTTTTATTGGTGCCTCTTGAATCACTGTTTACGAACACCTACCGCGGTAGGGTTTATTTTATATTGAAACGAAGCTATGCTGATTTGGAAACAACAGTTCGATGCAGCTGGTTTAATTGCTTAAGCAATTGTACTTGCATGTGTCATAGATTTTCGATTACTGAGAGATTAACTGACTATTGATACAAGTGTTTTATAGGAAGGTTTTTTCTTAAATTCTGTTTAGGAGTTAGATATTAGCTTTTCGATATTTGTAACGAATGGTAAATGGAGTTTAACGAGCACACGACTGATATTCGCATAAGTACATGTAAACCTAATATTTGTATGTATGTATATTAATTTATATGTTAATTTGTACTGGGAAAGTGTAAAAGTTTGGCGCACTTTTCGAAACAGGAACATTTCGCGACGTGGTGCACTGAATATGCTACATTCTCAAACGTACAATGATTTTTTGATAGATCGGTATGCTGGCTTACATTAAAATTGTATGACAATGAGGAAGAATTGTTCAAAGAGACATGTATAGTTTCGCCAGTGTGCGAAAGTCGAGCATTAATCGTGCAGTAACCTGCGTTTCATTTTATTAAATCGACACCAAGGTAGATGGAAAGGTTTCAGTCACTGTACACAACGATTTAAAATTATTTTTTATAAACACTTTTTACAGCGTGCTTCACGGTAATGTTGTTAAGGCCATGCGTTGCGAACTGTACATACATGATGCGAAGAGTCATAGGTATAACTTAGCTACGCCTGTAAAATGATAGATTGTAAATAAAATTTTTTTTGTTCGGATAATGTTTTTACAGACTGCGATGAACTGGTAAAACGGTGTCACTGTAGCAGTGTTGTGTTGATATTGTAACGTGCAAGTATTGCATTGATGTAAAATAAATATATGCTTTTAAAATGGGTGGTACCGTTGTTGTAAGAAGACGAATTTTATTAAAGTAGCTCCTAAACGGCTGGTCCTACGTCATTTTTGACTAAAATTCCGAAAGAAACCTCAACATAAGAACTTACAGTCTCTTTCCAGTTTGAAAGGACTAAAAAACGGAGCGATCCGAGCATTTTGTAAAAAGTCGGTACACTTTACATCGCAGAAATTCAGAGTTCACTTTCAAAAACTTTGAGGAAACGTAGCTCCTAAACGGCTGGTCCTACGTCATTTTTGACTGAAATTTCGAAAGAAACCTCAACATAAGAACTTACAGTCTCTTTCCAGTTTGAAAGGACTAAAAAACGGAGCGATCCGAGCATTTTGTAAAAAGTCGGTACACTTTACATCGCAGAAATTCAGAGTTCACTTTCAGAAACTTTGAGGTGACGTAGCTCCTAAACGGCTGGTCCTACGTCAATTCTTTATACGTTTTACATGAAATTATGTTGTTACATTCGTCGCAGTCTCTATAATATATAAGTCAGGTTACTAAAAATATTTTTCTTCTGGTTACAGGTGAAACTTGGGCATATTTCTCCGTGGACAGGAACTTTATATGGGCCAAATGATGGAAATCTCAACAATGAACACAAGAAAATAATGATTTTATATAACTGACAAAGTAAAAAAATATATTTTATATACTATATTGCAACACTGTAAAAGTCTTTATTCAAATAAATTTGAAAAACTTGAAACAGACTGTATTATTATTCTGAAATACCTTTTATACATATTCCTATCCTACTTTTTTGAACTCGTTAAAAAACGAAACGGTCCAAGCATTTTGTAAGACGACGACGATGCCGATGACGATATGAAATTTCGCAAAAACGTAACAAAGTTGCAAAGGACCATTCCCTAACAAAGTTGCAAACGAGAGCTCGCGAAAACATAACAAAGTTGCAAGGGGCAAATTTTTTGCAACAATGTTGCAAATAAAATTTGGCTGTTCCCGGATCAAAGGCCCGTTTTGCAACATTGTTGCGTTTTCGCGAGCCTCAACAAAGTTGCAAACCGAAATTTCGCTTCCCGCGAAAAATGCACAAAGTTGCAAACCGGAATTTTATGCCTCGAACACCCCAATTTCATTTGCAACAATGTTGCAAAAATTTAGGCCTTTGCAACTTTGTTGCGTTTTCGCGGGAGCCTCAACAAAGTTGAAAACCGAAATTTCGCTTTCCGCGAAAAATGCACAAAGTTGCAAACCCGAATTTGATGTCTCGAACACCCCAATTTCATTTGCAACATTGTTGCAAAAAATTTGTCCTTTGCAACTTTGTTGCGTTTTCGCGGGAAGCTGAATAAGTTACCTGAATACTTACCACATTGTGCCCCATATCGTACGACGACTACTTAGTTTCTATAGGAGAATATGAAGGAAATGGAAATGGAAATGGAAGTTATAGGGTACAGTTCTAAAGTAAAAATGCGGTTTCTCTCTACGTGTGGTTTATTAAAATACTCTGAATAATGTACAATGATATATAATAATTCCATTGTCTAATTACTGAAGTTTAACCACTTAAAAAGCACATATTGTAAATCCTGCACTCGTCCAGTTCGTTTTCGTTACACCAGTTGACACAAACCGACGCTTCCAAAGGAAAGAATTGCTTACCTATAACAGACGAAAGCCCCGAATTAATTAACCAGTCTTCGTAATATAATTGCTACTTGAACGCTAAATACACTAGATAGTTCTTACTACTTTAAAGCAAGCTTGGTCAATATTATATTTATTTGTAAAATACACACCATTTTATTCTTATCCTGGGGTCTGTTCCGTTTCACGCATAGGAGATAAATACGTGGAACCGCAGCAACGAAATGGAACGATACGAATACGCTGGAATGTGCGCAGCGACTGCGCTCGATCTATGCACTCAACCCACTAACTGCGTGAATCGGAACGCACCCATGGTAGCCAACATAAAATTTCAAAATGTGAAATAAAAAAATAGAGACTTCATAAAGAAATCCATTGTTTATCACATGATAGCTAATAAATATATCTGAGAAATCTAGTATTTGAAAATATATGATAGGTTTCGATGTAAAGATACAAATATCAACTAATAAAGCATGGTGCCAACACACTGCTGGGGTTGATACTTGAGGAGCACCGACAGCAAGTTCTGTTATTTAATTTTCGTATCTTTGCTTTGCGAATATTTAATAACTTCGTCAAGGTAATTATTGTAATTCTTGTAAAAACTGAAAGAAAGGAAATTAAGGAACACGTATAAAGCAGTAATCTTACTTCGATAATAAAATTACCTTTTCCTTCTTTTAGAGAACCTTTGTTTGGTAATGTGGAACCATCTTTTCATGGCTTATAAATAATAACTTATAATGATACAGCATTTTGCCGAATTCTAAATGTAATTAAGTGTTTGCACTGCTTATCAGTGTGTGCTTTTTATCGAGATTGAAAGTCCTGTTTATAAGATACCGCTAACAGTTTGATAAGAGATTCCAAAGACAAGCAGTGGAATAGACATCTCCGTGCAGAATGGCGTCCAATCAGGTACACAAGAGTGTTCGTCAAAAAATTTGTTCCCGATATTCAATAATATATATATATTGACCTTTATAGATTGAAAAAATTGTCAGCTTGTACAAGATATTAGCGCGCAATCCATCTTTAAGCAGCGCAAAGATCCTTCACGTGAAAGATAGCGGGGTATCGATAGTAAGCACATGGTCGCAGAGAAATTTGGAGAGGAAGAAGAACCAAAAGTTTTGTCAGAACCACATTTTAGACTCGGAATTAAAAGTCCTCTCTGAGAATTTTCCTATCGATGTTACAGCGGAGTACGTTCGTTTCGGCGTTATAGTAGAATATAGTAGAATCTGTGCTTTACCAATGCCCTCTTGCTTTCGTTACAGACTTTTATCTGCGTCCACCGAAGACGAAGAACGTAGAGCTGTACTGAGACAAGCAACAATTGAGAACACCAAAAAACAATTCATTGAAATCTGGGATAAACAGAGGCTCGTGAAGAATTACGACTTAGCTGCCTTGGACGTGCATGGAGATGTGTACACAGATTGTAATTTAATTACGAGTTCAAAAACATTCACACTTCAATGCTCGTGTTAGCAATCGCAACAAAGTCGCTTGAAAACTTATCTGTAATTTCCTTTCAACAGCTGAATTTAGTTCCTTCGAATGGTCCCCGGATAAAACGAAGGTATTATATATCGCGGAAAAGAAACTCCCAAAATCGGAGCCATTCTACAAGCAAAAACCCCCGAAAAAGGAGAAAGAAAACGAGGAGAACGAAGTATCAGTGGTAAGGTATCGTGCGTAACAATCCTACCGAGATATGGTGAAATTAATTCGATAAAATGGTTGGAACAGGGTAACGAATACATTTACAAGCCTCACTGGGGAGAGCAATTGGTAGGTAAACATCGTCCTGTTGTCATAGTCCTTGATACGACGACAGACACGATTTCAGCTCTCGCAGGTGTACCTGACGAGCTCTCACCTGCTCAAGTATCGTGGATGAAGGATAACCAAGGGATAGTTGGGGTGGCGTGGAAACACGAGCCGAGACATTTAGGCCTCATCGCCTGTACTAACAGGCTTTCTTGGATATTTTCA
This sequence comes from Andrena hattorfiana, assembly GCA_944738655.2. Classification (NCBI taxonomy): domain Eukaryota; kingdom Metazoa; phylum Arthropoda; class Insecta; order Hymenoptera; family Andrenidae; genus Andrena; species Andrena hattorfiana. The sequence continues at coordinate 42,996,960 of OX122894.2, read as the reverse complement.
TTGAAAGATGGAGAATACAGTAAGAATCCTTTTCCTCCGCCACAATTCTCAATTATCTTAATGCTAGACTCGCAAGTGTATTTGCGTATCTCTTAGAGAAACTCTCCAGCGATGGATGTGCTGTTCGTTGCCCGAGATTTAGTCCAGATGAAAAGTACCTGATCTGGTTAGAAAGAGCAGCTGGTGGCGCACACCACAATGCCCACAGACTGATGCGTCTTCGGTTCAATTCTGAAAAGTTAGAGGTACACACATACATTGATGACAATTTTTTAACAAAAAAGTAAAAAATAAAAAATATAAGAAAATGTGTAAAAAAATCCACAAACACTAAAAACTAGAAAATAAATATATATAAAATAATTTGTTAAACGATTTTACTAAAAATGCACTAAAAACTAAAAAAGAATTATTTTCTTATACTTCAATTTCGATGGTGTTTTTTCACTTTAAATAAAATCGTGGTGCTGTATTAAATTGATTCATATTCTTTTATGAAATATCCCACGCCACGATTTTATTTAACGTAAGAAAACACCATCGAAATTGTAGTACAAGAAAAGAATTATTTTTTAGTGTTTAATGCATTTTTAGTAAAATCGTTTAACATAAAATTTTTTTTATATATATGTTTTATTGTACTTAAACTTACATGGCTTTCTGTTACCTAGGCCGATGTACTTGTAGACCTTGTGCAGACAAGTGTACCCATTAAAAATGTCGAACGGTTTTACGGTTTATATGGCCGTTTACCACGTCGATGTTGGAGCAAAAATTCGCAGTACATATTTTTGAGTACGCCTCAGCAGAATACTACTCATTCCTACATCATTGACACGAGTAAGTCGTTGAGAAGATACGTGCGCTCTTTGTCGCGAAATCTCTTCCTAATTGTAGTTAAGGATAACAAGTGTATTGTTCACAGAAACAAAGACTGTAACCGATATTCTCAACGACAGGAGTAGCCTCACTATTTTGGACGTGAAAGATGATATTATAGCTTTTTGTCAGACATCTCTTCTGGAGCCTGCTGTTCTCTCAGTGGGCAGATTTAATCCGGAAGCAATTAATAGTGGTAATATTACGAAGAGTCAAATTTCAACCTCCGCAGTCATTCCTGGCTCTGAAAATCTAATGTACGAGTTTTCTGAGTATGACTACGACAGCAACGAGGAAATTAGTAAGTCCCTTGGGAGTCTGGTATTTGAGAAACGCAACGTATGTGCTTTTTAATTAAGTATGCTTCATTTCTGTGCAATCCTAGAACATTTTAACTTCATTTATTTCGGGCCAAAGAGTGGAGCCGATAAGTCCATACCTTTGGTAGTTGTAATACATGGCGGGCCTCATTCTAATTATGTAAATCTATTTAGTCTGGATTATTACCTGCTTGTACTGTCAGGTAAGGGTGCAGCGTTTACCCACACTCGTCAGAATAATTACGCTGGTCTTTATTTAATCATAATGATCTTCGATTTAAGGCTTGGCAGTGGTGCAAGTGAACTATCGAGGCTCAACGGGAATGGGCTCGAGAAACGTTGAATATCTTCAAGGGAAAGTGGGAGACGTTGACGTAAAAGATTGTGTAAGTGCCACGAGAGAGGCTCTGCGGAAGTATCCGTGGCTGAATCCGGATAAAGTGGGAATTACCGGAGGCTCGCATGGTGGATTTTTAGTGACTCATCTAAGTGGCCAGTATCCCGTAAGTTCACAGAATACTCGAACTATCTGCACGTTTCCTGGAACATTTATCGAAGCGTGATTAATTTTCTGCTCCAGGACTTGTACAAAGTTGTCGTTGCGAGGAATCCAGTGATCGACATAGCTGCTATGTTTACCATATCAGACATTCCAGACTGGTAAAACATTAATGTGTTCTTACGATCTTTCATAACTTCTAAATTACCTGAATTATATTGCAGTCGCAATGCTCTGAGTAAGGAAGAAAAAATTATGTACCATCACGATGTGTAAGCTTTATTGCAGAACAAAGCATGATAAGAAGCAAAAAACGACTAACACAGAAACGTTAACTAAATAGAATATTTTCTGGGATTAATGTCAAGGAGGATATGTTACGTGGGATGCTCTATGCGGTTGTTAATGTTCCTAAACACTATTGCAGGTGTGCTGCTGAAGTGAACTATCCTTTCGACGAGAGCACACCGATGCCAGAAGCCGATCAAGTTGAGATGCTCGTGAAAATGTTCAAGTGCTCTCCGATCATTCATGCTGGTAAAGTTAAAGCTCCAACTTTGTTATGCATCGGAACGAACGACTTGCGTGTACCTCCGTCTCAAGGGAAACTGTGGTATCAACGCCTTAAGGCGAATAATGTAAAGACAAAGTAAGTACGAGTTAATAACATTCCCAGAAGTATTTTCAGTAGACGGAATCACTTTCCAGACCAACTTGACGAAAGATATGATTCATTATCTATTTGGAAGGTCTTTTGAATCAATTCTTTCTTACAATTTACTTTCGCACTGAATGAAATGTTAAAAAAGTAACAATGTTATAGGATGCTCGTTTACGAGGACAATCATCCTCTGGCGGCGGGGACCGCCGAGATCGATAACGTTATAAATGCTTGCTTATGGCTGCACGAGCATATCCCAACAGAAAGTGCCGAGAACACAGATTTGAAGGGCTAGAGATATGATAAATATAATAACTTTTCATAATTCCATTATCACAAATTTAATATTTACACAATATCGCCGCATGTACGTCTATAAAGGTTTGTAACAAATAAAGTTTTTAAAATATACACATGTTTGTATAGTATAATGCTATAAAATTTTTATACTTTATATATATGTAAAAAATTTGTTATAAATATGGTACATATGTATAAGCTATGCTATTTCGAGTTTACAAAATATGTAGAATAACTGTTCTATCGTTTTATAAATATGTATCGCCGCGCAAAGATACTTCCATTACGTAGATTATCCTAATACAAATTACCAATAGTCACCGATGGAATAATTGAATTGCTCGGACTAAATGGTCGCAAGCATTTTAACAAAAAAAAAAGAAAGCAACAATCTCACATAAATATTAAATTCATTCAATACTGTATTTTTTGAATATTAAAAAAAATGCGCTTATAAGCTATCAGCAAAGTTATTTACTGAAGTAAGTAGTTTCTCGTTGGATAATTGATTGAGCCCTTTGTTTAAGGAATAACTTCTTTCCCTTAAAGTCAATTTACACATACAAAACTTGCTCTTATTTCTATTTTCATCGTACAGCAAAATAGTAATTGCATTGGAGTTCGGCGAACTCGATGAATGAGACACGTTAGAATATTACAATCCTGTACAAGTAAATGCACTTATTTCCTGAAAATGAGTGGTACAAAATATAAAAGTTTTTAATATTACAAGTAGTAATTGAATGTTGAAAAAGCTAATTATTGGTATAAGAGACTAAATTAATAAAAAGTACGTGATCTATTTCTCTTTTTAGAAGTTGTCTATGTAGATATACATGATTCCTGTTTGGTACAGGAAGGCACTCATTCATAACATATATCTGAAGACTGCGTCGTGTACAGCAATATCTAATTAAAACATTAGACAAGATGCTGCCGGTATTTATTAGTTATACCTAGTAACTCACGTTTACGTTTACAATCTGACGGGATTACTTTGCTCTGGGAATAATGAGTCGTAGCTGGGCGGCAGATCCTTGTCAGCAACCGACGAAGAGACGGCGACTTCCAGCATCGGTGCTGTGGGCACTGGCGGATTCGCGGATCTCTCCGTGTCCCTTGGCACTGGGCCCGGTCTTGTCGAACGTACGCTCGGGTCGGCGCAGTCCAGGGACCAACATAACTTCTGCGATCTCTTGCACATCCATAAGCACATGACGAATAAGATGAAGCACAAAATCAATGTAGTCACCGCGCCGACTGTTACTTTCGTACCAGTACCAGTGCTAATCATTTCGTTCGTACAATTCTCTTCGTCCGCGCAAACGTTCGGTGCACAGTTATACGCTCCGTCACAGAACAGTTCGTTTGGCAGGCAGGTTTTCATGCCGATCGATGTATACTTCGCTGGATCTACGTTGCTGCAATCTGCGCGCATCACGTTAGGATTAGAATTTATCTATACGACTATGGAAGATTAATTCGGAGTAATCAGGCTTACTTTTATACGGTGTGTAAACAATGGTGAGGGCGAGGAATTCCCCTTCTTGTAATCTCTCTTTGGAAATGAATATTTCAGTTTCTAATTCTCCTCCGGATCTGCGACTGCCTGGGTCGTATTCGGCGTACGTTCTTGCTGGTAGCAGCGACCCGGACGAATACATACTGTTCTCAGGTTCGGGGACTGGGTAGTATTTTATTCTACTACGGTCCAGCGAACCGCAGAACTTCTCCGTCCAATGATTGTCCTTCCTTTTAAACTAACGGATCGATCTTTAGAATCTTTGTCACCTAACGATGATACCGAACGGAGCGGCGGTTCTATATCTCTAAGCACTGCTTTCGAGCATAAGCTGTATTTAAAATTCATAGAAAACTAATTCTTATATTAAAAGCCGAGTTATTAAAGCATTAGTTAACGAAGAACCATTCGACAAAACGAGACTAGAGACTAGAAATGTAGCTTTCCAAGAACCACCGAACGAACACCAATCTCTCGTATACCTGTACATAGTCCACGCACTGTGTGCCGTTTTGCCTGAAGGACATTTGTTGGATGACGCCGAACAGTCCGTCTCCTTTGGGCGTCTTGAACACAAACTTGCAATGAACGTTCGCAAGGACGGTCCACCGGTCGAACATGTGCCTGGCCCTGACCACTGCTGCGAGATTCGTGATCTCGGTGGTTGCCTTCAAGCCGAGCCCGTGACAAATCCTTTCGGACTCCAGACCATCTAAAGACACGAGAGGTTACGAATCGAGTACAGTCCGAGATTAAAGGGCATCGATCCCATCCGGTTGGAGAAACTTACATTCTTCGTAAAGTTTACTGAACTGCATGCAGGAGCTGTAATTCACGTAGCTGTCCGCGAGCAGCAATAAACACAGAAGGTGCAGGACACTCTGCCGAACCATTTTTCCGAGAACTGTCAGAGAGCCATAAAGAATGCGATTAACGGCACCGTTCGCCAACGGACGATCGGGGGCTACGATTAATCTCCCGGGGATCTCTCGTTCGGAAGAGGCGAGGGAAGATCAGGAGGATCGGAAGACGCAAGATATTTTCACGGAATCGTTGAAAGGCTCTATCGATTCACTGTCTGCTCCGCGGATACGTCATCTGCGTATCAAAACAAAACGAATGCGTGTCTCGCGTTCAAGAGAGACAGAAGGCGGGTGATCGCACGCGCCCGATGGAGGGGGGAGCCCGCGCGAGAGAGGGCAGAGCGAGCACGTGCGAAAGAGAGAGAGGGGAAGTGTACGAAAGGAGGAGCGCGAGTGAAGAGAAGGGAGAGGGGATCTCGCAGTTCGAGATATTTGAGATTGACAGTCCTTTCGATATAATCTTCGTTTCAAACAGAAATACTCTCGTGTCACGACTGAAACTAATCCTTATTTAAGAGAGACGATTAGCCAGAATGAACGAGAATTTCAATAATAGATCGAAGATAATTCACTTGAATTACGGGAAGGTAGAAGTTGGCAAAACGGCGGTGAAAACGATAGAAATATGGAACGAGTCCTGTGTAAGCGCTGGGGTCCTTGCCCGCCAATTATCTTACTTTCAAAATTCCGGTTCAAACTGTGCATTTTTAAAATTGCGAGATTTGTTAATTACGCGTACGTTTCAGAGGGAAGTGATTTATCAAGCGCAACGGGATCCGACTACCAATCCTTTGGACCATGTGTTTCACTTGAGATCTTATACTTGGGTACTGGCTCCTAGAGAGAAATACGCCTGCCAGATACGCTATCGGCCACATCTCGTGTCCACCAAACACGTCGACTATTTCAGCATCGCGGATTCCATTGGAACGTGCAATATGAAGATTACTGTCTCTGGATCCAGCATCGGTATATCGATAGATACATTCGATTGTATCTTTATACAAGGTAAACGCAGATTTTTGTAGGCCCAGCGGTGGAATGTTCCTCAACGATGATCTTCATGTGTTGCACGACGAAGAAGCCTATGGTGAAGAGACGGATTAAGCTTACGAACACTTCCAAAGTAACTGCGACATTCATGTTCAGCGTAGACGAGAAGTATCAACTGTTTCAGTTAGATACCAAAGACGGCACGATCGAGCCTTCCTCTTATAGATACATTACGATAACCTTCGCTCCACCCGAAGATGGAAAATATACTTGTCAGCTGCCCCTTTTAATTCTACATCACGTAAGCTCGGGAATCGCGGACCTTTGATTATTCCGAGCGAATGATTCGATGCGTTTAAACACTAGGAACCAGTTATGATAGAGTTGTACGGATACTGTGGCGCGTCTTCTAGAAAAGAGGATACGAGTCGGTTCACTGATCCTCGGAAAGAGAAGAATTGTTTTAAACGCTACATGAGCGACAGCATCCACATAGCAGGAGATCCGCCTCCGATATCTTTGTCGAGAAACTACTTCAATTTCGGTCAGACGGATGTGGATGTAGAAAAAGTTATCGAGAGAATCTCGCACGCGATATGTCTTACCAATCACAGTCAGTCGAATTTAGTAGTCAGCTGGGAGAAAGGTGATTTTTTATTCAAAGTAGATAGATGAATCTTGCCAAGGATCCTCCTTGCAAATGTGTGGCGATCGTTTGTGCTTCAGATATCGATGGGATTTTCAACGTGACGCCTTGCGCGATGCATATACGCGCCGGCCAGTCCGTGTTGTTCGAGCTTTCATTTAATCCCTGTGTAAAGAGTAGCCTCTTTGGCAGAGAACTCGTTGGTTCTATTTTCTTAGATGACAACAAACAACCAACTTTCCCATTCGTTACGTCGATCAGAATGATAGGTATGAGAACAACTAACAGTAGAGTTAGACCGCGGGCGTGTAAAGGGCGGTAAGCGGTAAAGTGGTAATCGTCACATTCAAACGAGTTAAATACGAATACAAATCTATACTATGTTTTATTTAGCGTAGATATGTATTCGTATTTGATTTGTTTGAATGCTGACGCTTGCCGCTTTACCGCTTACCGCCCTTTATGCGCCCGCGGTCTTTAATGGAATTTTTACAGGCCACTCGTTCCCCGTCGTGTCAAGCGGATGGATACCACAATACGAAATGCCTCAGACTGTAGTAATGCCACCTTGCGTGCCACCGTTTCCAGTTTATAGAACATTCCTGATCAAGAGACTTGGTCACTTGCCGCTGATGTTCGAATTCGTACCGCCGTCAGCTAGTCATTTCACTGTGAAACCGATGATTGGTGTGATTTACCAGTACGCTCTTCCCGCCGTATCCTGTATCAGTAACGCTTGGCTACAATCTGGATTTATAAAGTGTACACTCGTAATGCGAATTGCAGAAATTATCAGATAATTACAGTCGAAATGGCGCCGGAGCCCAAAAACGAGCAGATTTACATAGAACGATGGACAATATACTTTAATGGGAACACGGTCGATGAAAGTTACATAGATTTGAAAGGATACGCAGAGTATGCAAATATCGTGTTCTGGAATCAGAACACGCTAAGCTTTGCGCCAATCTTACCGTGCTGTCAGCAGTTCGAGCAGCTGGGAATGCGAAACGTTACCCGCCATAGAATACAGTATGAGAATAATTCAAATATTCTCTCACGATTAAATGTTTTGCGATATCTTTCAGGCCTTCCTACCATCGAACGAACGATATATTTATCTTGCTTGTAGATACAGGTTTTATCAAATGCCAGACGAACTGGAAATGGAATATCCAGGTGGAGAAATTCATCCCAACGACACTGTGATTCAAGAGTGTTCCTTTCAACCGATCGAAGCAAATATCAACTACGATTTCGAGGTGCAATGTGTTCTAATTGTTGTAAACAATCAAACTACCGTTGGAGTCAAAGGTTGCATTACTCTACGTGTTCGTGGAAGAAGTGAAACAGGATCATTAGTGGTAAAAGTTACTGTAATTTCGAATTAAATTGAGAATCAAGTGGAAGATTCTTTCAGGCGATCCCGAAGGATTTATATTTCGGCGAAATGGAATACAACACTACTAAAACGTTGAGCTTCGATCTCTTCAATTTCAGCATGGTAAATATTTACTACAAATTGGTTTGCACTCATTGCAACTGGCCATTCGAAGACATCGAAAAGGATGTCGTTGTACGTCCAGCTTCTGAAACAGTCTTCTCGAATTCGCACCAGAGGATAATGGTTTCTGTTACCCCACGCACGCCAGGGTATTACGAATTCGCTGTTGAATACCTTATAAGAGTTAACTATCGATCGGACGATTTGTTGCTTAAACAATGTCCCATTAGAGTCGCTAACATGAGCTGCAGATGCGTGTTGCCCACTCTGAAGGTAAAATTTAAATGTTTCTCAGTTGTATTAGAAGGTCACGTTAGTACGTTCACAATTACAAGGCGTTGAAAGCTTTTATGCGCAACAGGTGAAGAATGTGTGCGCTTTTGGGAGCAACCAAAAATATTCCGTGAATATCAGCAAACCATTTTTGTGGAAATCGATGCAAATAAATGAGTACGATTATTTCAAATTTGCACGCGCGATTCATAATCGCATTTACCAATTATTCGTTCTCACGTTAGGTTGAACAGAATTCTGGAGAATGTGTTGCCAGGAGAAAGGAAGACGCTGACTATAAGCTTGTTTCCAATGGTTATTAACGAAGGAGCACTTTTCATAAAACTCGTCATGGTCAATCCTTCGACGTTGCCTGTTTCGTGGATTTTAAAGAGAATCCGTCGGTGTGATTGTAAACCTGTTATAAAGAGAATAGGCTTGTCCACTGAGCAAGAGAAGTTTGATTGCGTTCACCAATCTCTTTGCACTCTGTATCCAAAATCAGGGACATTGAAAGTATGAATTTATATCTCTAACGAGAAACTTATCTGGTTCTGACTTCAATCTTGAACGTTGAGCAGACGAAAGGTGACTAATTCAGAAACAAACATTCCTTAGCCAAGACGAAACACTTTAATCAGTATAAAAATCAATTACACGTTGATCGGAAGGTTGGAGGTATCCTGGGACTTGGACGTAGGACACGATCGCCACGTAATTTTAAACATATCGATCGACTGCTTGTCCAAATCTGAGCGACAGTATAGCTTCCTAAACATTGCATATATAAACTTCGGAAGCATTTACCTTGGAAATAAGCAAGCAGTGCATAAAGTAGGATTCAGGTTTAATCGTCCTTCTCGCGATCGAATAAAGAGGATCATGAATTTCTAGACGTATTGGATACACAACATTACGAACAATGATTTACTATTTTCCGTGGACATTGATGATATTCGCAAATTGAACAAAGCCTATCGCTGCGAAGTGTTCTCCTGTCTAACTCAAAGTGGCATCGTCGAAGCCGAAACAGCGAAACCCCTTCTTCTAAGGTTTCAACCCAGGATGTTCGGAGCGTACAAGGTATCGAAGCATTTCGCGCAGATCTATTTCCACGTGCAGGAAGATCACAGAACTTGCTTTATAAGGTGAGGCTTCCAATAACATTGGGCGATAAGAAAATGGAACTGACAGTGGAAGGAGAATCATCCTGCGACTTTAGATCGGTACTCACGGAGGAATCAATGCCACCTTACTGCGCCTGTAAAACTTCAGTGTTCCCTGTGTACTTCAACACAGACTGCATCAATATGTGGTCCATACCCACCTATAGCTGCATCGTTAGGATGCTGTTGATTTATAACGATTTTCACCGAGATGCACTTGCTTACGAGTGGAAATGGTACTTTCCCGAAACTTCAATTACTTATCGAACTTTTTCGACTCCCTTCCAAACTGAGATCTGTTTAAATAACATTTAGCGAAGAAGTGCGAGAGATACTTCACGTCCAAGTATTCCCTCGCAAAGGTATCATGAATCCAAATACAGTGCAGAGCTTCAGAGTGAAGATTTTTAGCAAGGGTCAGCCGTGCAGAATCGATGTCAACATACCTTGCGAATTCTTTAATGCCAGCCAAAGGCGAAAATACCAGCGAAGTATCATCAAATACGATATTCTCAGCAAAGAGCTGGAAGGACAGTTCACTATCACGGAAAAGGGCACTAGCGTGCCAGTAAGTAGTGTCTAATAAACCAAGTCGATTTATAAATCATTCTTCCTTCTCGCTTACGTAGAAACCGTGGATCAAAATACTGAATAAGCCAGAGTTGTTTTGCAAACCACTGAGCTTGCGTTGCTCGATATACCCAGACGAAGATGAATGTTCAAAAGTCACTTTAATACAAGAATTGAAAGCTGCGCCAACGAATGCGGTTTACCTCGACGATAGTAAAAATTCTTGTGTGATACAGGATGAGAACGAACTGTCCATAGCTACGTTTATTTTGGAAGGTTTATTGTGGTAAAACTAACTTCTCCGTGGCTTCTTTGATTTAAATTGGAACGATCCTCTGTTAAAAGAATACGATACGATCGATGTAGACGTTGCGTTTGATATTTCTTAGGGATTGCGTTAGCAGTAGAAGATTCGAGAAAACTCTTCGGGAAACTTTAATACCTCGAAGGAACCTGTATTATTCGCAGTTCATGATGGATCTGCAAGAGCGAAGGAGATTAATAGGAAGATCTTTCATTCTACCACCATTCACATATATTGCTTCTATATTAGAAGAGGTAAAAAGAACCATTCTATTTGTCGTATTAATACCTCGTGAAGGTTTACCACTCCCGCGACTGTCATACTTTTCCAGATGCTATTCATTATTGTGCATCAAGAATTCTCTTTAGAAACTACACATTTGATTCCTGACGACGATGCCAGGCATATTAACTACCTGAAAACATTACCCAAGCAAAATAAAATCAGCCTGAGAGTAGGTAATTACTATCCGTTTTATCATACGCTAGTGAACGACGGTGATGCGAAAGCGAAGAAGTACGCAAGATCAGTCTCTAGGGTGTCCTTTATGGATTAATTATAAAACATAATTTTATTTATATACTTACATTGTTTGCAAGTATTCGGTACAAGCTGATTTCATTAAGGATCTTTATTGTACGGATCTGGAATTCGCTTGAATACAGCCAGGAACTTCTCTCCCTTATTCCTCGTTACTTTTTGGCCTTCTTCCGTACTTTCGTACAATTTCTCCACGATGGGGTCCGCGTCCTTTGTAAAACATTGCTTTGTTACGCGCTTAAGCGTTACGAGACTACAATAGAACATTCTAACGAATAGCTAAAGAATCTTACCAATTCTTCCTTGGAAACTTCGTCGAACAACGGATGCTCGTGTAAATGCTGTACTATCCATTCGTGTAAATCTTTAACGTCTGTCACTGTGTACACAATAGCCTTTAAACGATATTCATAATTACTTATCTACGTATAAGAAAATTCGTAATATTAGATACTAAAAATGATATTACTCCTTCGGCTAATATGTAAGCATATTCCGCCAGAAGCGTTTTGTTTATAATTCTCCATTTATGCTTCGACCTCTTGAAATGTGGATCCGGGTATAAGAAGAACATCTTCTTCAACTACCAAACGATTTGTAGCAATTACTATCAATTTAAGATTGCCGATCGTAAAAATGGATCTATAATTTGCTCGTACCTGCCCTTTGTGAAAGTAATTCGGTAGATACTTCATCGCGTTTGTCCTTAAGCACGCGATGTTTTGGTATTCTCCAGGATTCTGTGATCGTAGCGCAGCTATACGATCCGTGACATAGTCGGAGACTTTTACCCTGATCTCCATACCGAGGATCAGGTTATCGGGGAACATTGGCGATAACGTGACTATTAGATAAAACATTCCGTTACTATTTGAAATATATATAAATAGCATTTAAAGGTAAAATCTACGTACCCAACAGACCTCCATAGCCGCAACCGATGTCAGCGAATTCGACACGTTTATGAGGTAAGCTGTCCTCTTTGGAGTCTCTTTCGTTCTTTGAAAAATAATCAGGATATAACAAACTCCAGTTCATTGAGTCAGGCTTTGTAGGACTGAAAAGAATATTGTTTAATTAATAACGATACGTCGTAATTTTTGTTTATTGAACACGAGTACTTACTATTCTATACAGTGGTCTGCTATTGGATTTGAGTGAGCACGCTGTCTGTAATACTTCTTTTGTGGCAATGGCAGCGGTTTTGACATAGCGACAGAGTCCTATAACAACAAAGCCACATGGAAGACATTAGACATTTGCTCGCACCTAACCTTAAGCAGACTCAACCAAACTGACAAGAGAAATATATTCTCAAAGCTTTAATGCATACTTGATGAGAAAACTGCTTCTGTTATTTAATTATTGAGGAAGTAAATGCAAATATCGTATAGGATAGTAGTCTATATTTCAAGATCCAACTGCGAAAGTACATAAATTATTTCTGTAATTTGGATAATTCATTGAATATGAGCAATTTCTGGAGATGTTGTGCGACTGTAGGTGTATAATTTAAGATACGATCGCAAGTTTAGAAATTTACTTGTCGAAAATTGATAATTCATTGAGAAACATAAGTACTATTGATATGACTGTGATGTACCCCTGTCGAGAAATTGGTAATAACTAATTAATTATAAATGAAATTATTGTGAAAATTAGATGGAAATGTAATCTATGATCTATAGTTCAAGATGCAACTGCAAAAGTGTATAAATTATTCTTGTAAAATGGATAATTTATTACTTTTCTACGATCATACAAGTTTCTAATAAAGAAGGTTATGTTCGGGAACACACAAGTTGTATATTTAATTGTTTACTTACAATCCGAGGTCCTAGGTCCTTTCGCGGGGCTCTACAAAACATTACCTAACAATTTTTAATAACAATATTATTTATTTAATGACCAAAAATGCTATTTGAAAATTTTTTCGATTTATGGTGTAGGACTTTGTGTTGGTATGTGTCTTGTGCATAATCGGTTTGCGCGCAAATTTCTATAAACAATTCATTGAATTTACATCTTGAACGTCAAATAAAGAGCTTCTAGTAAGAGTGTAACTCTACTTTTGACAGTTTTTGAGTTATAACGTGAACATTCGTAAACAAAAATCTATTTACATCATTTGTTGCAAGTTTGAACTCAAATATGTGTGTACCTACGGATATTTCCACAGATAACGAAGAGTAGCAGGCGCAAAAATGTTTTTTTTTACGTCTGCAACAAATGTCGATGTATTTCTTCCGTACTTGATTAATAAAGCAACAATAAATCAATAAAAATGTGTTCCTTATCGTGCTTAGTTATCAAAAAGCGACCGATTTTTGTATTCTTTGGTGCAAGTCAGGGGCAGTTCCAGATTTTAAATATTCGCAAAGCAGAAATAATAACTTATCAACTGCATAAGGAGTACTACTTATTGTGTTAAAATGTATACTTTTCAATTAGTGTTCTCAATTTAATGTTACGTCATTTTTATAAAGTTTTTTCCAGTTTACTCGAAACTAGTTGAGACGTAGTTGCACCCCTCTTCTTAAAGGTCTTCAAATACGCTCCAATATTACTTTCCCTAATTATACAACATATCTAACAACACGTTTCAAGCCTTTTCTGAAACGAAACATATTTCGAAGTGAAAGGACAAGGATTACAAAGCAAAAGCCAAATCTTCGCTCGTACGAACTTTTATTATCCACTGCACGCAGCACAGCACAAACGCTGTTACTGCGCAGCTGCAGTCGATGGCGCAGAGGTAGTGGCTTGCGCCTGTTCCTCGCGGATGCGATCTTTCTTGAGCTGGCCCATAAAGGAGGCCTTGTCTGCCGCGGTCTGGAAGCGACCGTGTCCGAACTTGGAGCTGGTGTCGATGAACTTGAGGTTGATCTTCTCCAACGCAGCTCGTTTGGTGTGCACCAGCAGCGACTGTAAAAACATACTCCCATCAGAACTACCATTGGCACACACAACAATTTCCAATTTCATTACACGCATCAGTCCTATCATTTAATATCACTTGATGTTTCATAATAATATGTTTGGCTCTATTTGTACTCATCATAAGAAGATTCAATAAAACTGAATTTTACAGAAAGATCGCCGCTCCTTACCTTGCGCAAAGTGATCACGCGTTTCTTGGGTCCCATGCAGCAGCCTTTGAGCATGATGAAGTCATTGTTCACCTCGCCGTAATGAGGGAAACCACCCATGGGAGTGATGGTCTTTTCCGTGAGATCGTACTCCGTGGAAGCGTTGTTCTTCACTATCTGCAACGGAATATTAAGCGTTCTTTTTATCCGATCGTTTTGTAACGAATTATATACTTGTCACTTGATCTGGGAGACCCAAAGCATAATTTATGGATGTCTCTGGGTACTATGACACACAAGTAGTTTGATCGTCGCCCTTTATGATCTATTAATCTTCACAGTGAGAAGACTAACGTAGGGAAAGGGCGAGCTTCCGTATAAGTGACCTAAGTACCTTGCCATCCTTCGTGTGGATGCCTTGTCCAATTCGGTAGATCTTCTTGTTCATCTCTGTGCGGTGATGGTAGCCCTTCTGACCAGCGCGTGCAACGGTGAAGGACACGCGACTCGGATGCCAGGCACCGATACAGGCGACTTTCCTCAAACCTTTGTGCGTCTTTCGTGGCAGTTTCTTCGTGTGCCAACGCGACGTGACGCCTGGAATGGTACGAGTGCTCTTTTAACAACTGTGTATGTTCACTTAAAACTAGCAAGTATATTGTGAAATTAAAGATTAAATTGATATAGCTAAGGACCTCAGTAGGAAGGCAGCATGATTGTATCGTTCATAATAATCAGGTACACACGTATCACGCTTTGTCATCATATAGTCCACGTTTCGAATTCTCTAATCCTCGAAGTATCCGGCTGGAAAAGTTCAACGTACCTTTGTATCCCTTTCCTTTGGTAACGCCGATCACATCTATCATTTCATCGGGAGCGAAGACATTGCTAATGGGCACAGGCTTCTCCAGATGTTCGCGCGCCCATTTAACTTTCTGCTCGATGGTTCCTCCGTTCAATTGGATCTCCATGATGTGGGCTTTCTTCTGACGTTGCCTCAACAGCTTCATCTGTTGAAGATATTCATCGTTAGCGTAACGAATAGCAACGAACGGAGAATATTCAACAGCCTAGCCTCCGCTTCGAACAATTACCTGAGTGTGAGCAATGATTCGCACAACTTTACAGTACTTCGTGATCTTTTTCAAGTCGTTCTCGATAGACTTGCGACCAAGATCATCCTGCCACTTTTTCGAAGCCTTTGTAAATGCCTTCTTCTTGCTCTTGTACCTGCAGAAAAGTAACCGTAATGGCTGTCGCTCTATCATCTAACATCTACGTCAGCGTCCACCTGTAACGTGCCAGTCTCATCGTAACGAGCGGAGACTGGTGCACAATTCTTGGACGAGCCTTTCGCAAAACATTCCATTTCGTGGCTAAATCCAACCAATTGCTCTCATCGAGATGAGCGGAGAGCTGATTTAGGTTGACGTTAATGAATGTAGCACAGCGTGAACTTATGTAACGATCATCCGCGGCGCCGAAACTGAACTCGAATCAAAAACGTGTCTCCTCTTACCAGTTCTTGTAGAACCTTCGGCGACAGTCTTCCGAAAGATGCTCCGCCCATACCGTGGTAAGAGCTCGCAGGCCGTGCGGAGTTTCTATGTATCCAACCACGCCGACCACGATCATGGGCGGAGTTTCCAGGATGGTTACTGCCTCCACGATTTCCTTCTTGTTCACCTCTGAAAGCGCGTAACGTGCAGAATTGAAGTGGATTTCATTAACAAACGCGAGAACTTGTATTAACAAGCTTCAAGTAGGAATGAACCGATCCGAGTAAATACGAGCACATAGTCGATACTTTCGTTTCGATACCGAGTAATTTTAGTATCGATACCTATGGTTGCGATAATATAATTAAGAAAAATATATTAAGAAAAAAGAATTCTATATGTATTAATTTTCGTTCGATACAAGTTACGACCTTGACGGTATCGGTTGATCCCTAGCTATAGGACTGTGCCAGGCATGGTTTGTCTCAGTGGTCATCACCCAATGGGTTCCAAAGAGTTTATGGAATATGCCGTGCCTCCTTGCTCTCTGCATAAGCAGGGCATAGAGTTGTTCTACGACACTGCGGTTGAGACCATACTGCACAATATCAAGCAGCTCCTGAACCGCGACCGAAGCTGACCGACACATTTCTGTGCCTATCGAGCTAAGGCCATTGTGTCGAACCAAATCGCGAGAGATCTTAAGCTTATTTAATAACGATGAAATTCAACTTTCTAGTGTTTACAGCAGTGTTTCCCAACCTTTTTTGAGTCGCAAACCTAGTTTATAATATTCAAATAAACTGCGACCCCCCCCCATATGAGACAAGGTAAATTTAACAAGGTAAAGAGAATAGATTAAAAATAGGTATTTCAGAATATAATTATAACTTAATAATATTAAAAAAAAGAAAGAAAAAATAAGCAGAAAAACGTGGCAACCCCCCAGGAAACACTTCGCTATCCACAAGTTGGGAATCACTGCTTTACAGGAAAATGAGAACCGTTGGGGACTGAAGAGTATTTGTAAATCTACTCACTTGACCCTGGACGATCAGCTTCCCTAACCACATGGGTCATACCAGCCTTGTAACCGACAAAAGCCGTTAAATGAACGGGCTTGTTTGGGTCGTCTTTAGGGAACGCCTTGACTTTCCCGCGATGACGCTGGGACCTCTTCTTGGGATAAAATCCCATAGACCCGTGACGGGGTGCACTGAACTTCCTGTGCGACTGTACAACAAAGTTTTCTTTCGTGAGATACGAATAGCAGGTAAATCGGGAGAGATAATTGCGAACAATTTGAACTCAGACCGCCCTAGAATTTTCGACATGGTTATTCAGTTGAAAACCATAAACTGTACACATCTAGAATCATCATGTAAACGCGTGAAGGTAAAATTCTGCCACGATGCCCTCGTGCACGGAATCCATTTCTAACGATTCTACGAGCACGCTTTAATCAATTCGTTACAAATCGAGAATAAGCTTCGAAACGATTAATATTAGCAGATGAAGTTAATTAAAGGCTTTAGAATACTATTATCTAGAAATTTAACGCGATATGCTGCATGATGCAGAAGATATTCTTGGCTACACTACGGCGACGTACTTACCATTCTCCTTGCTACGATGAAAATGGAGGATTCGTTTCCTGCGCTGTCCTTTTATAACCTCTACACACGGGAAAAATTCTACGAACATTTCCGGGAGAAATAACTAGATCTAGGGACATTTAAAAAGAATGAAAATTAACAATGATTAACAATTATGTTATTAAACTGTAATTATTTTTAAAAGTTAATGCTTATTATATTGTTGCGTAACCGCGCGTAACACGTAGTTTGTATAATCTTTTAATTAAGGATAAAGGGCAAGCCCGGCTTTCTCTATAAAGGGGCCCGGGTGCAAGAAATATTTCTGAACGGTATGTGCCCGATAACTTCTGATTTATGAATGACGCAAATGCAACGGGGGTTCTTGAGCCTCTGAGGATGTTGCAAGCAGGGTTGCCACTGTTGCCAGGGCTTCCTGGGATCACCTGGGAAAACCCCTTACGCGTAGTAGAAGGGAAATACCTGCAGCAATAACGGTATATCTGTGTTGATGACGCAGTGACGTCGCATGGCGTGATTTGCGTGCACAAATCCCAAGCAACGCTGCAGCGTTTGCCCAGCCACGGTCTAGAAGTAAGGACCACATGATATAGTAGGGAGTAGAAGAGGAGGAACAAATTGAATTATTCTTTTACACAAGATCCATAACCAAAATGGAAAAATCAAAACTATACTTTTGCGATAACTGCATTTAGGTTGCGTTAAGGATCTTATAGCACATTCGGCGATCTGCACTACCGCGCATTGAGTGCGAACTTTTTCGCTTCTAATTGTTTAAAATTCGCACTCGGTGCGCACCAGTGCGACTGTCCGAATACGCTATTAACTTAAGATTTAAAGTCACTGGCCCGCGCTTTTCCCATCGAAAACTATCGATAGCTTTCGACAGTGAAAGGCATCGATATATAATATCGATGGTTCCCCACCCACTACTTCGAACCATGGTTCTTGTAACCTGAAATAGAGTCGTCTAGCAGTCGGTCAGCGAACCGAATTGGTTTTCCATTTCTTTCTCGCCGACTAATTCGTAAAATAAAGAAATGGAAGAGGAACCGAATGTATTTGTCCGATTTGTGAAAGCTATGATCTATACGCTAGACGCGCCCGTTACCCTTTTCCGAGGTATTATCTAATCAGTCATTTGGTTATGTTATTATTGTAGTAGTAGGAGTTAGTGGCAAGTATAAACTATCTTTTGACAGAGAAGATCGTCGAGCCAAATCAGAAGAAATATCCATGGTATCATCAGAAGTTTCGTCGCGTCCCAACGATCGATGAATGCCACGAGCGGGACATCAGTTGTTACTATGAAGCAAACGCTCAATTCACTCGCGACATGTAATTTCTCTTCAATGAACGTTCAAACTCTTTTTTGTGTTACCAACGACGTACAATCGTATCAAGCACTTTTCACTTTATCCATCCCTCTACAATTGGATGTTTCGCATTGCATTTCATTATTTTGTTAGGCTCGTGGAACAGGAGATTGTAGCTATAATAAGGCGTCGATACGAGGACTGTTGTTGGACAAATTTCGAAGAGAAAGCCGTTTGCGCCGATCTGTTAAAGGCGTTCAACGACGTTTCCACGGCGTACTTCATAAAATGTAAGAATCTGCAAAACTCCAAGCTATCGATGCGGATCTTCTAACTTTGATGTTTTATCGGAGCGTAGATGGCGATCTTGGTGCGAGGATCAACGTGCTCGACGCATTCATGAAGCAGAAGCATCGTATGCTTTGGGAACGACGAAATGGTCCAGTTGGTAGCGGTGTGAAAGATAACTTTACTGTTGCATAATAATGTTAATCTTTGTAGATTCCTAATCGATGTAACATGTGTATCTTAACTCGAGATGAAAAGTGTGTCTACATCATTGTATAGCTATCTTGTAAAAAAAATAAATGAATTTATTTATCAAATTTGAAATCGTGCCCTCCATTTTTGTAACGAACAGCATCCTTCGCTCTTCGACGTTGCGGAGCAAACAGACAATTCACAAATCCCGCATCGCGTGAACCAGTGTCTTTTTTTATTTCTTATCACAACAGTATACAAAAATATCTCTATTGTACATGTATAACAAATTATTTTATTAAATACTTGTTTCGAAGATTCCACCGACGATTTATACTTTACAATTTCGTTTACGTTCGTTATTATAATAAAACTTTCTTACACAATTAGTTCTTACAGAGCATTAAATATTTTGACATATCTCTTGCGCGAGGAGCAATTCAGATTTCTATTAGTCGGGAATGCCATTAGAAATTAGGCGCATAAATATCCATTACAAAATCTGTCCCAAACAATGATCTTTCCAGAAAGTAACGGTACAATTGTATTACTCGAAGATTTCGTGCCGGCACATAATACAAAATTTTTAAAACATAAAAACCGTTTCGCTACGACTAATAGAAGATCCAAATTGTCGCATTCATACAATTTAAAAAATATAGTAAAAATTATCACCTCCTTTTATGTAAATATAAAATACAGTAGAATCCATTTTTATGCAATAAATATACAACATGTAACAAAGCTACTTCACATGTTCTCAATAAATTATTAGAAGTTCATTTTTTTTTTAGGTATCGTAGAACATTAGGAAGCCTGATAAAAATACTAGTGCATGATTGTCGATCAACGAATCATGAATTTCGAGATCTTTTGATCGTCTCTAACGCTAAAGCAATGTACCGAACCTGGAATACGATCGTAAAGTGGCAATTAGTGCGCTTCGAATCGAACAATCCGTAACAGTTTATACCATGTACGCTTGTAGGCTTCCTCGTGTCCGCGAAATTCTACGCACGCTTTATTTTCAATAAAATATCCCTTAATAATAAAATAAAATATGAGATCAACACGATCATTTACAGATAATTCGAAGAGAGCGATCTCCTTTGCTATGCCTTTGTATTTACGCATTAAATCTAACAACAATGCATCGTTCTAGATAATGACACGCAATCATCGATTTACTATCTCTTTCATCCCGTCCCCGTTTGGCATTGGAGAACAGAAGACATTCGAGTAAAATAGTAACCGTTATTAAAAGTAACGTTAAATGCTGAAATCTGATTTGAGACAATCGCGCATTCTTTCTCCGTCTTAAGTTGGATAAAATTCTTGATCACCAGTCACCGCATGCAACGACGATCCCTTCAATGAATTAGTCTTATTGGGATCGATAAAAAAAAAATATTCACCTCCGATGCGTAGCAATGCTTTCCCCTTATCCCTGTGATTTTGAGCTACCTGATAGTGATTATTATATTAATGTCGATAAGTACTCTCTTCCGTTAAAAACGCATGCTCTCGTGTGGACGATGAATCGGTATGACACTTCAAAATATCATACAAACGCGCTCTCATGAAAATCTTCAAAACACATCCATCCGTAATACAATTAAAAAAAGAATCACGTACGACGTGAAAGTGAACAGACAGTAACGAAGGGAATTCTCTGACGCAAATAGGAAAAATAATTGTACAAATGAAGACAAAGAGTAGATCGATGACCGATAAAGATGAATTGTATTCGATTTTATAGTTCATAGCGACATTCATGGTTGGATACGACAATTTAATAAATACCACGGAATACAATTCGTTCTCTGTGACAATAATTTACAATAATTAATAAGCTTGGGCCAACGAGATTTCAGCGAGGGAGGCGAAATAAGTTACGAGATCTAACGAATGATTTGTGTTTCTGATTAGTAACGAATTTAATATCAAAGGTGTTCCTGGCTTTCGGAGCTACTTCGTTAAAGTGGAAATTAATACTTGATCGATGCGATTTAACACAGTACGCTGACCCAAACCTATTAAATGCATACTATTATTGCCCAACTAACAGTTTGTCCCCATGCTATTGCTGCATCATTTGCACGCTCTTTCTATTCTATATCACAGTATGAAAAGACTACATGAATTTTTATACAGAATACAATCGATACGTATCACTCGGTATAAACGCCGCACACTTATTCATATTTCCAGACCAGAAATTATTGCTACTCCTTAGTATATAGATATTTATATATATATATATATGTATATATTTTCATATTCTTTGAAAATAAATTCTGTTCTTTGTCGCGTATGTATCAAATTGATATATCACTACCATATATTTTAAATACAAATGATGGGGGTGTACCTACCATTCAGAAAACGGTGCATAGGTATTGAGCCCGCTGTGTGACAGCCTACCGAGATGCTATAAATCCCATTTCTTCCCATCAATCCACGCATTTCCAAAGACGAAATATTGTTATTTCGATGCCAGCGTCTTTTCATCCCCGGTGTATGTGATATTTGTACATTACGATACTCCCTCGCGATCTTCATGATTCGATGGGTTGATTGAACTGAGCAGCCAAGCGACGTTTGCTCGTAAACACTGTGAACAGAGAGGAAATGTTTCTTACCGCGTAAGCAGTAAAAATTGTTTCATTAAAAAGTTACTTACGCTGCTTCGTGGGTGTATTGTGCTTTTCGTTATCGTTATCACCCTCCGCGTTACTGTTAATACTCTCGGTGTTTTTAACATCCAGCTTCTCCGCCGAGGTGTTGGTAAGTGTCTGTTGTTCGTCGGTAAAGATTTGTGCAGACGCGATCTTCTCCGAAGACATAATCTTCTGCGGAGTCAGAGCCAGGGAAGGAAGCGGTAGCTCGGAGGGATGAGGCGCGACGACCAAGTTACGTTTGGAGGAGTAGTAAGGCGAAGTGCGTGGGCATAGAGGATTTGCAGCGGCTGGTAATAAATTCCTTGTTGGCGATAGTAAGTTAGACGCACTGTCGTCGGATACAATTTGACTCCAGGATGGAGGTAAGGTCAGCGGTGGGACCTGTGAACAGGAGACGCAATGAAGTTGCGAATCACGCCAACAATGATGCTCGCTGTAACAGAAATCACGCTCCCCTGTGAATTTATATTTACCTGCACATTGGTAGCATCGTCCTGCGAATATAAAAACTTCGTTGGTGTCATCCAAACGGAGGAATCCCATTGATTCTTACTTAAATCCTCCTGCGATTCGACGAAACTTGTTTAAAATTTGTGTACGAGCAGAGACAAGGTACACGCGCGAAAGTGATATTGAAAAAAATACCTCGGGAGGAGAGTCTGGTTTGGGGGGTGGTGGGAAACCATGTGGTATAACCGGAGTGCGCATCAAGCTTTTGAGAAAGCTTTCACTTCCACTCTCCTGTAACGACCAACTGGCTAATTGATCCTGCGAGATCGGCGTCTTCCAATGCTTATCGAAGCCCTTCGACCACAGATTATTTTCTTCAGTCTGCTTCCACGAATTCTGGCCCTCGACCGCTTGCTCTGGCCACTTTACGCGTTCCTCCAGCGCGACTGAATTATTGGAGACGTTTATCCGGGAAGAAGAATCGCTTTCGAACGATTCGTTGCTGGAATCCGTATCGCGATACGATGACCCTGACGTATACTCTGCTGGTAATGGTATACCGATAGCTTATTCATGAAACAAAATCACATTATACCATCCTCGAAACAGAAAGAATTATTGGACAATTATATATAAATCGCGTATATACCAGGAAGCTTTTTATTGAGGTGTATGATGTTTTTCTTCCGGCGTGATATTTTTATCGTGACTGTGCAAGGTAACGCTTGCAAGAGCGCGAAGATTGTTGGGAAACCGTAGTCTGCAGGCTTGCAGACAGAACCCACGGTGGACAGGTATGATGTTTCGAACTGCGAGAGCTTCAACGTTCCACCGCAATTCATCATCACGCGATATAAATCGCAAGCGAAACAGTGTAAGGGAGTAAGCTCCACGAATTGCTCATCCTTCACTGTCGTAAACTGAAATTACAGCTTCCACTAGCTTACAAGTTCTTTTTACCGTGCTGGTTGTTTGCTAGGGTCGCATTCTGTCTTACCTGAACTACGTTAGACAAGTTCTGCTTGAGTTCTTCTATATTACATGGCTTCGAATAATACTGAGTATAGAGTTGTTGGAACTCTTTAATTGGCATTCTGTGCGGGGATTTGTCCATCAGTATTCGACGGCACTGTAGAGTTAATTGCTGCAAGTGAGACTTATCTACCATTACAACTGCGGGCCCATTTGCTAAGCATATAATCTGAAAGATCGACGAGCCATGAATCGCGACTGCGTAAGGTTAACAAAAATTTTAGTACCCAACACTCGTACCTTCACAGTGTCCCCAAGTTTCTGCATAAGTCGCAGCATAGACATGCAGCCGAATGACTCTGGTTTCAACGCGTAACCGAACTGACGCAGAAAATTCTGTCCGATGTTTGACACGCTAAGACAGCCCCTCGATCGTGTGATTAATTTCAATATCTGCTCGGAAAGCACGTGAAGACCTTCCTTTTCCGTTAAAGAAATCTGCCTCTCCCCGGAATTGTCGTCTTCGATTTTAACTACTTCTGGTATAGCTTCGAACAATTCGATTAACTTGGTGAAACCATAATCTGACACGCGACATTGATGGCCAAAATGATGGTGATACGAAGGCACGAATTTGTTGAACTGCATCTTGCACTGCGGCGCGTGTCGCAGCAATTCTATAACCTGCGGAGAGAAATATACTTTTCGATACGGAGTCGACTTGCTGAAACGTTTATCGACGAAGTAACACCTTACCTCCACAGCGAATTGTTTCGTTCTTTCCATCTCTTCCGCAGTCTGCTCTCGTTTCGGGATCGCTATCATTTTATCTCCGCCAGTTAGCGCAGTAACAACAACAGTGTTTTCCGATACCTCGCCGAGGATATCCTCGATATCGCATACGCCGTAATCCACGATGTCCCACGGTTTGGCTGTGCAAAACGTATTCTTATTCTCCCCGCTCACGATACTCGTATAAATTACTCAGAGCTATTAAAAATCTTTACCTATCACTCTAGCGTAAACGCTTGGAAATTCTGAGAGCACCACTTGTTTACTGGCTTTCGACTTCAAGACTCTCAATAGATCGGACGTGAAACGACGCACTTGGGCACGGTGAGACAGAGTCACCACTCGATTATTTCCTTCTCCCATTACCTGAAACAGACAATTCAATTTCTAGTAATAACTGCGAGGAATATATATAAACGTTTCTCCCTCTTACCTGCACCGTGTGCGTAAGGGCTTCCAGTAAGTCGATTAGCTTGGTAAACCCATAATCAGCGACTCTACACTGTCTTCCGAAGTGGTGGTGATACGCAGGTATGAATCGATTGAACGGCAACTGGCAATGCGGAGCGGTTTTCAGCAGGTCGACCAATTCACGACTGAAAAGGGCTAATTGATTCGCCAGTGGAGGACTTACGCACTTGCTTTCTAAAAACGAAAGAGCATTACATTACATCGTTTACCAGTGGAGAGGGAGGGACTTGTACCCAGGTTCGAGCTAACAGTCTTACCTTCGTGATTACTCTCGTGTGTCTTACTCCCTGTCCAGATAAGGTACTTCACACTGCCAATACCCTGTTTCAAGTCGACGCACGATAAGCAGGACACTAAGTGTTCTAAAGGTACCCCATTCTCAACCACGTGTAGCTTCTCTTTGAATTCAGCTTCGTAACAATTTGGCAAGCTGAAGTGCATTAAGAATTAGATCGTTGGAGCGCAATAGTCTGCTTTCGAAGCTTAATGAAAATGATTGTAAGTAATATACCTAGGTAGTGGCAAGCTTCCATTATGTGTAGTTAATAATTGATAAATACGTGGATCGAGAATTTTTAAAGATATCTTCACGTTAGGAAGCGAGGCTACTTTCTGCTCGGCCCATCCTTTATCAGACCACGGTTTTAACGTGTGAATAGTACAGTATGGCAACTCAACTTGCTCCTCCTACAGATTAAACACATACTCTAAGTTTTACATATAATTAATACTCTCAGAAACGCGTGGTGTTGTCATCATTGTATCAGATAAAATTCAACGCTTAGGGTCATCGTCACAGCTTCTCGACAGTGAAAGGAATAACTACTCTACTTTCACTGGAAGAGCTCGAACTCGGCTTTATATGCATCATTGTAGGTCTCTAATAGTTATATAAAAGGATCGAAGAAATAGAAGGATTAACGTACTTGAGTGGTAGTGTTGAAACACGGCGACGGAGTGTTCCTGTGGTCTGGATTGAGAGAAACCATCCTGCCACCGGGATCTTCCGTGACGATACAGACATCCTTCATTTTATACAACTCCGAGACACTGATGGAGATCATGAAGCGGCTTTCGTACATTTCGCGGAATTTGAAGAGGGGAAGTTTGTGCCCCGGCACTTCTTGCAGTAACATTACAATTTGCGCGCGTACAACCTGAGGACTGGCTCTGCCGCTGTGAGCGTACGATATCAAGATACGTTTGTATCCTACTTTACGACGATGCAATTGAGAGATCGCGTACTGCGCGTCTGACAGCGAAGGTACTTTAACGCTCGCCGCGAAGTTGCCATCGGATTGTGTGAAGATAGACACGTTTAACACCTAGAAAGTGGCTGTGAGTAAACCCAAAGCAAACGTACACGCGTAGTAATAGAATTTGTACTTTCAACCTTACCATTACGTGCTCCAAGAAGATAGAAGCAAGCATATGTCTCATCTTCTTCGGATTAATACTTTGGTCCAAGTTAGTTACTTGCAGTTCGATCGGTGTGCATGTTTCATTGTTCGTTAAGGTTCCGTTGTGATTATTTATTGGGTTGAAAAAGTTCTAACGAATGAAAAGCTGTTGATTATTGTGCGCCATGCAGAGTGGTAAGAGACGGACGAAAGAAAGGAGAGCTAAAATACCTCGACTTCCTCGTTCTCTGTATCGCTTGGATGATAAGGCGAGGTATGATTACTTTGTTGGTTCATCGTTTGTACTGTATTTTCATATGGCGAGGGTGTCCTGCTATTACGCACAGACTGTTGATTCTTAAAATCGAAGGAAAAGAGAGATTAGAATGCATATAAATATTCTTTCCTCGCATCGCGCACTAAAATTAATTCTTACCTGTCCATTCCACTGATTTCGCTCTCGAGGTGGTAGGTCGCACATCGGCGACGGACTACGACGCTTGAAAGAATTGGGTTGAGAATGTACTGTAACGTGATAAGAATAGAATAATTATCATCCATGATTTTAAAAGAAACGCGGAGAATTAGAAAACAATCTTCGTACCACTCCCATTGAAATTCGCTGAGGCATTCAGCGAAGGATGCTGCTGCCTCGGTCCAGTCCATTCTGGGGGCTGAACGAAGGAATTATGCGCTCCTCTTATACGCCTTACATTCTCTGGAGTTCTAGAAACCGCATTATTTGCGGCTGCGCTATCTCGAGACTGCGGGATATGTATCCTTCTACTAAGCACTTTTGTCTTCTCCACCTTGAAATAAAAATAATTATGAATAAATGAGAAAATAAAGGAATCACGCATGGAAGCAGCCTGCAAAAGTACACACCTTAAATTGTTCTTCCCACATGTGACCAAACTGCTGGGATCCAGAGACTTGCCAAAACAATGGAGATTGGACCCTAGCGAGTTCATTATACGCTCTATTAAAGGATACATTGTTACCATTAGAATATGGTCTTCCAATAAAAATAGGTGGCGGTTGAATCATGCTGCGAAGGACACAAATAGGAAAGCGTTAAGCGATCGAAGAATTCGCAATAATCATGGCATTCTTTTAAATATTATATCAGATAAGATCAAAGCTTCTTTAACTTCATAGCCCGAATCAGCAAGGACAGTGTCAACTGGCGACTCTAAGGCTCTCTCTCGGATTTTCATCATTTATAAACGATCAGTGTTACATTAAGGACGTGCTATGTGAAAAGCTTACCCCGGTGGTGCGGAGACAGGAGCGCAATGCGCGCTCCATGCAGAAGCGTATGTTCCGATAACTGGTGACGACGAGTGATAATGTGGAATTTGAAAGGCTCTTGCACCCGTTACTGAAGCACTCGCACTATACATTTGTCTTGGAGAAGTAGTAGCTTCCGATTCACTTAGTGCACGATTTCTGCTCGTAGAATTTCCTGTGATTTTAAGAGCGTACTGTTAATAGACATATACTAACGTACATCGCCATTATGACTCGCATAACATCAACAATAAAACGTAAAATTTTGAAACGGAAGAAAAAAAAGACAAATACACAACGTATATATTGCAGATTACCTTGAGCTTTCTGACAAATACTCCCTTTTTCTTTTAGAAATCTTACAGAAATTTTCGAGCCAAGGACAAGCTCTCCATCCATACGTTTCTGAGCCCTACAAAAAGTCACATTGTTATTGAGCAAAGTTGACTAACTGTAATTACAAGGGAATACACAGGATAATAATTCTCTCTATTAATGACCTTGGGAGACACAGTAAATACATTTCTATTAGGAACTGAGAGATTCACTGATTTCCTAAAGAGATTTACACGTTCTATTTAACCCACAGATTTTATTTAATTCCCTCGTCTAACTGAAACTATAATAATTTTTTCTATCGAACGTATATGCCGCCCACTTACCTTGGATATAAATAAAACCATTAAATCATGTCAATATTATAATATGGATAAATAAAACGATAAATAATAATATATTAGATAAGATTTTTCAATAATAACTCTTCTATAGCGCACATAAATGAATCAAATACGTTAAACGAATGAAAATTATGATCTCTGCACGGTGCCACTATGTTCGTTACATTGCTATTCGCTGTTTGAATTCCAGCTTATTTATGTGCTTATCCCTACTACTTCTACAATTTTTTCTCTCGGTACCAAATAACACAATTGGACCTCCTGAACTACAGGCGAGCGATTGGTTCTACAATGGGCGGGTCATTTAAACATGGAAACATGCTACCGGTATCGTTTTCTCGTATTAAAATTAAGCATTTCGATAATAGAAACGCAAATACTCCTCAACTATACGCGAGTGATTTACACCTAACACACACACATAAAATTGATAAAGACGAAAACAACGAAAATATGTACCTTTCTGCAAAGATTTGCGAAGCAAAGCGCACGATTGCAGTATTAGACTGGATTTCTACTACTTTGCCACCGCAGTTCTCAGACAATTGTTTAAGACGACGTTTAACGAACATAACGTCTTGGTCATTGGGAAGGTTACTAACTAGAAGGTCATAATATGCGGTAACCTGGAAGGAACATGAATTTTACAAAACACTAAAAGACACCAATTTCTTTATACGATTAAAAGTAAACGGAAAGAGAGAGATTATAGCATGCCAATGTGTTAAAATTAAAGGAATAGGTGTTCGTTATTTCTTGTTAATTTCAGGAAGAGAATTCATAGCACGACTACAGAAGAATGTTTAGTAACTATAACGAGATTAGAGGATAAACGGATCGACATTATAGTGTTTGAAAATGACGAAATATATAAAAATAAAAAGACTTAGGAAGCTTATAGCAGTTTATTGTACAAAGCTAAAAGTATGAATCACAGAATTAGTAAATTAAATCAGTACAGAATTTAATTCACGGTCACGATGAGAAAGAATATTGGCATTATCATTTAAAAAAAAAAAAAATAGAATAAAAATGGTACAGTATTTGTAGAAAGAAATTGAGATAGTAGCAAGTCCTTTACCTCTACAGTCCTGGACGGCAGTGATTCCATAAGTTCTGAAAAGTTGTAGTGCTCGTTTGCGCACAGTATTAATGCCTCAGAGGTATGCTTCATATGCAGAAGTATCACGTGGATTTTCTTTCTGTAACGCAAGTCACTGAGATCAGCAGCGAAGTTAATATCGCCAGATATTAGAATTATAGCTGCCGGACTTCCGTGAATATCAGCGAATCTCCTGATAGACTGTTTGAGCTTCTCGTCGGCAGCATTTTTACACCTTGTAGTAACGTGTATTAAATTAACCTAATACACACAGAATTTATATAAAAAACATACAACGAGGAAAATAACAAATCAAATAGCGATAACGATCTTAAGAAAAGTATTAAATAAATCTACCTGAGCGTCGTTCAACTCTTTCACAACCTGACTATTCTCTTTACACACATCGCAAACTACAATAAACTCCGCTTCCCTGTAGCCGCTAAAAAATTTCTCCCTGATCACTTGTGTCGCAGCCATAGCAGACTTTCCTTTGGGAACCTGAAATAATCAGAATTTTGAGTACGAAGCTTCAGGAAACAGTCGCTACCGTACAATCGCAGCGTCGAATTTAATACTAACATGGCAATTCTCTATGTCCCAAAACACACCAATGGGTGGAAGATATGTTGGTAAAGCCGATAAATTCACCGGACTATCATTGTGTAAGAAAGAACAATCGTATTTACAGTGACCGCACAGCGGCGAGACTAACGCCTTATTATCGACATTAAGGCTATCGCTGCTGGCGTTAATATCGTCCAGTGGTCGAGGTATGTTACTTTCAACATTTTGCGACAGAGGTTTCTGCGCGGACAGCAGCTCTAGCAGTCTCTCGTTTAAACCTTCAATCTCGTCGTCATCATTTGTAGAAAGTGCATCGTAATCTACGATATCTTGGTCTGTCATGTGTTTTGTAGGGTGTAGCATTCCAATGCATAAGCTACGAACACAACGACACCGATGATAAGATACAGCCGACGAACAACAAAGGGAATGAAAGTACGATGTACTTTTCATCGGTCTCGAATGCGACAAAAAAGAATCGCTTAAAGTTAAAAGGGAACGTACATAGAGATCTCGTTGAACCGACAAATTTTTAGTGCTCTGTTTTTATGAATCACAAGTTATTTACTGTCACCACTAGTGAAGTGGAATGGTATATAAACGTTACGCGAGTGACATTTACAATGCCTGGCGCAATGTGTGCACTTAAGTATAAAGAGGCTTGTACGTTACCTAGAATATTAACCCATTACAATCTGAAAATGTTTCGATTTGGTGTGCATACCTACGGACCGTTATCTCGACGAAAGGTGGACGTAAATCTTTAACAATTTCTAGAAAACACAGAAAACGTTGCGCGAATTAAAGTCACAAACATGTACATGCATCGTAGGAAATTCTCGGCCAAAATTCATACCACATACAGGAAGCAAACACCGAGCGAAGCAGCAAACGATTATCTGATTCGCCGTCTCTCTCGCTCCTTGCGTAGCGCGAAAAGCGGTGCGCATCTTATGAACGCTCCACGGCTGGTAACTTTACGCTCTCAAATCAGTCAAATCTTTAGATCGATATTCAATTTCCAAAGTTTTATTCGTTGAATTACGCATTATATGTAATGTAACAGACTATTAACGCATAAGCAAACATCATTAATGAATTATAAATAACTGTCCCGATATGGGCAAGACCAACCAGCGTCGACAACATATTTCTCGGCGACGCTGGTTGGCCATGGCGTCTTACGCACATATTACCACCACTCCTGTAGGTGTTCCCCCTCCCTAATAGGTTTCTCCAGGAAAATGTTGCCCGGCAAGATCGAATTTTAAATAGGTGGATGCGGTTCGGACTGTATGCTTTAAACGAATAATGGAAATTACGAGGATATTTCTATGTAAGCGTATTTCTAGCGATTTTAAATATCGATATTCAGATATAATTATTGTGTACAGCAATAATATATAGTAGTTACGTAGAGTCGCATGCAAATGAGTCGCTGCCCGATTTCCACCACTATTCCATGGATTCCATGATTGTTGCTGCGCGGTGGGTCACCCGAGTTATGGTCACTTAAAAAATTACGATAATATGGCATTGTTAGAAGAGGAATCGTATCACGATGCCAAATCGCGCCTCGCAGATGTTATACAGAAACCGGAATGGATTTCATTGTCCCTCACTTTAGTCGAATATCCGCAAGGTAAATATTCGTAAACTTTTCAAAAAATCTTCAAGTAACTCGCACCGCATGATTACGTGTAAATGTTGTAAATAAATACGCGCGTCCTATTTTTTAAAACAGTAACAATTGCAATACTTTATGCAAAGTCAAATTAAGCTGGCAGGGGTTCCGGATACTTATTTTAACGCTTCGTGAAAACGTGGGAATTTGTGCACTTTTTTAGCGCAATATCACACGTCGTTCAATGTGTGAGTCTTGTTTAATTTATTCTTCTAATATACACTTTACGATTGTAGGTGACCTCGTTGGGAAATTCTTAGCTCTGATTAGTTTAATACCGTTCGCTATTGTAGCTGGTATCGTAACGTTGATTCTCTTTAGAAGAGATTTACACACAGTAAGTAAACGGCATGGAAAACCTTTCTAATTCGCATGTAAAGTCAGCTTCCTTTCTAGATTGCATTTTTCGGTGGCATCTTAATTAACGAATGTATAAATTTTGTATTGAAACATACAATATGCGAAGCGAGGCCGATGAAGCGTGATAACGTTCACGTCGAGTATGGTATGCCGTCGATGCACGCACAGTTTATGTGGTTTTTTGCTGCGTACATCACGCTTTTTATATGCGTCAGGTAATTTGATGTTGTTTTATATATATGTATGGGGGAATTATTCTTCTAATTTTTTATACTTCTAGGTTACATCATAACAATAACAGCAGCATTTCGGAAAGATTCTGGAAAATTGCCATTATAGCCACTTGTATAATTATCGCTGTTTTAGTAATATACAGTAGGGTTTATTTATTATATCATACTATTTCTCAAGTCTTGTGGGGTGCGTTCGTGGGAATTATATTGGGGACGATATGGTTCGTAATTACACACGTAGTTCTTACGCCAATTTTTCCCATCGTCGCTTCGTGGTACGTTAATGTTTCGGTTGTTAAATTTCGTACTACTCGCAGCTTGTATAATACTGTGTTGTGGTTTCAGGCCGATATCGGAGTATCTACTGCTACGTGACACAACATTAATTCCTAATATTCTGTGGTTCGAATACACGAATATTCGTACAGAAGCACGAGCACGCTCGCGAAAGCTTGTGTCAATGAAATCACAATGACGACTAATGTCTGGCCAATGGGCTGACGGCAAATAGGACACAAGTGACTGAATAATAAATGTTAACGAAGCGAAATAATATCATTCCTTTGGTCGAATGAACGAGAGATTCGTTTGGCTCAAAGAAATGCCTTAAATAATTGATGGCACTGAATTTTGCCATTAAACGCATTTAAATGTCTAAGGTATTAGTACAAATTTTGCATAAAGGTTTTCATGTTTATACTGTGGAAACGTGTACGTTTTGATGATTACCGTAGGTTTGCATAGATTATTTATATGCATTTGACAATTTTCCTTTTTTGTAAAGACAATTTTCGCTTGTACACTGTGAACTGAATTATAATTGATTTTAAAAACTAAATAAAATTTAGTGCAATAACGTAATAGAGTGTAGAGTATTAACCGACGTTAGGTAATGGCAATTTATTCAACGTTTCCGAATTATATTGAATCGCATTCAACGTTTTATAAACCAAAACCTCACTACTGTTAAAAATAATTTGTATCCCAGTTTTAGAATCGTGTACCATTACCATCAGATCGTTCGTTATTCGCTTGGAAATATTTCTTACTAAATGTTACCCGACTTTCTTTTACAATTGCAATTGCTTTACGACTTTTGCATCATTCTTCTAGTTCCAAACATTGTGCACAATTCCTTTCGTTGCTATTAATAGAACATATACATCTATCTTGTATTAAAAGACTAAGAATAACGAGAGACGAATAGGAGTAAGGTAATTTGAACGAAGTTTGCGGCTAAGAGCATTGAAATTTGTATGTGTAATCAAAGTTTTAATTAGGAACTACTTAAAAATGTAAATGACCATTTTGTACTTTCGTTTCTAAGCAAAGTAGTCAATTAACCCGTATAATTTACATCTACTTGTACTGAACACACCCTGCCTATGTTTCCTAATTAATATAAGAACTGTTACCCGATAAGAACCACCATTATGTTGCTCAATTACATATTACTACTATAGCAATTACACGAAATATATCAGGTGAAGTAAGTGAAATGTATATCTAGCATCGACGCGAAGTTACTATAATGTAAATACATATGCAATAACATTTTATAATGAACTTTAAATAAAGCTGATGCACTATGTAGTACAGTTTTACAATTAATTCTAAGCTTCCCTAATTTCCCGAAATGTGCGATAGTACGTATATAAAATTTTTAAACACGTAATACGCGTTGATTAATAAATTTACAGCTTCACAAATACTATTTCATGAGCATTTAAAAATGGAAGTAATCGCGTACTATCGAGTCATAGTATTAGCTATACGATACGATAGATCGAGATTTAAGTTTGACAAGATGTCCGAAAATTGAAGACCACTGATAAGGATTCAAACCTGCGTAGGGAGCTAAAATTGTTTATTAAATCTTTGTTGTCATACCGAATGTGAAAACTATAAATTAATTTGAAGTTGAAATCGGTAAGTCCTAGTAAAGTAATTAATGCAGGCTTTAAAGGGCGACGTAAATAAGGAAATGACAAGTCGCGTCATTGCGTGAAATTAGATCGCACTTGCTAGTGTTCAATTTTCGTTAAATATATTAGGTATCTGAATCTCTCTTTCCAGTTACTGATCAATTGAAAATAGAGCCCGTGCGAAGTACATAAAATTGCTTGTCCGTCAAGGTTACCCTACTTTTCCCGATTACATTTTTCATCGACGCAAGTCACGAATATACGTAAACTCACGGGACGTTACGCTAATGCAATTAGTGTATTAAATTTTATACTTTATTACGGAAACTATGATCCTGCACGGAGTAAAATTTATAACAGCTGTAGCTATTTGAATTTTCGAGCTAATTGCCTCATATGAGTGATCCATTAATAGGGGACAACTATCGAACCAATTTATTTCTGCTTATATCCTTCAATTGGAGAACCAAAGTGTTTGATTATTTCAGGACTACGGTAACTTGTTTAAATCAAAGTCGAAGCAGTTTCTCTTTCCTCAATGAAACCCGTCCTGACATGTCTTACACTGAATTGGAACATGGTTATCAGGTAAACGAAGATGCTGTTTATTTTTCCTTAAACGAAACTGTCACTGGCTAGTTCTCTGATTTAATCATTTCTGTAACGAACGTGTATTCATTAAGATAATTCCTAGTCTGCGGTTCTAGCTCCTCTTTTTATTAGGGATATTATTATGAAATAGCCACTTTTATGAATGTAGTTATAAGTGTTAATGTTATAGCGATCGTAAGAAGGATTAATATCATGTCGAGTCAAGAATTCTAAGTTCTTTACCTTATTTCAGTTTAATGAATGCACGTTATTATCTATGGTGTCGGTAATATCTTAACGAGATTATATTCGATCGCTAGGGTCTACGGAATGCCACGCGTCCTGTTTTCTACGTAGGGGACTTGAACACTGTACAACCATCCCTTGTGGGTCCTGTTACTTCTTCTATATATCGTTCATCGAAAAGAGTAAGTCTGAACACTTACACGAATAGATAGATACAAGTAAACGATATCTTTGAACTTCTCACAACTGATTCTATTGCTCTGCCTGATACCACTAACGTAGACAAATAAAAGAATAACGTATATCGACGGTTTATCTGAAACTGATATCTCGATAAGATACTTCTTACCCGAGCTTCCATTTTCATCATATTTAGATTCTGTTGCCAGAAGAAAGTTTACTCTGTTTCCGAGTTTTAGACGTAACAGTATTTATTGTCCTCGTGTTAACGAATTCGTTGTTAAGACATACATGTGAAGGTTATACAATTAGGGGAAGGAAATTCTATTTATATTTGCTCCGAGCGTCGCGAAATTGCGAATTAAAAGTTTTCGTTGCTTATAAAATATGCTAGATGTAAGTAGATTCTTTTTAGTTACTCTCTACGTTCGCATATACATATAAAACTAAATATGTATACGTGCGATTAGAATTATCTCTCGTTCGAGATGCTAATTTTATAAACACTATGTTCTTTAACCAATGTATTTCCTTCGAAAGACTAAATTTATCTTATTATAACTAATCATGACACTTTCAATGTTACTTTAGTTTTATTATTTTGTCCAGTGCTCGTAAATAATTTTGCGACTCGTAAACCAAGAAACGTTCTTTCTTTATTTAGTGGTCTAAAAATAAGTTGGCATGAAATCTGTTTAACGTATTTTACATTCTCCTGCAAACGTGTTTATACCGCACAACTTTCGATCTTTCTTCAATCTTACGTGTCGGAGTTTTAATTAATCATTAAATGTTACTTCAGGTAATCGTGTTTGTTTAAGGAAATAAATGTATGTCTTTATATTCGGTGTGTTATTAATCTAATGTGTTCGTGTTTAAATCAAACGCCATGCACTACTGTAACAATATTGTTTTTTGTACAATTTTTCAAGATACTTATGACCGAAGTGCACTGCTAGTCTCTTTTCATAAATATTGTTTATTTAATGTAATTTATTGGTGCTAATTCGTGTGTAGAATATAGTTGAATGTTTTAGCGATATAGCTTATTACACATTGATTTTTATTTATGAATACACGTAGTTAATGATATTTTGAACTTGGATCTATGATGGAAAAATCAAGTTCTTCGTCGTCTACAACGGTTCCTGATGTTTACGTCTTCGATTGTGATAACGAAGCAGAGCCGTATTGGCAAATGATGGTAGAGTTTCTTTCTACTCATTCTTATGAATACTAGCATTTTCTGTGTTATTAAATTTGAATGCATATTACGACAATTTGATTGTTTCTCTGCATTATAATCGTAACTTCTTGTTCATTATATTTATGAGTTTCTAGTAATATTTCACAACTTTATGTACTTGTAATAATTAACATCTTCTTGACACATGTGTATAGTCGTTGTAACAATTATCCTTTTACTTATTTTCACCCATCGCTACATCCAACACGCACCACCATGTTTAAACGATACTGTTCAAACAAATATAATTTATATCTATCACGCTTTACTATGTAAAGAAGATTATGGCTCGTATTTTATAACATCTTTTCGTTTCATTAGAGCCTTCTACTTTACGAAGCATTTGTGCGATATAATATTACTTTTACATAGACTGTGCAAACTAAGATTTCCCAAAGGCACAATTCTTCCTTTATCTGTGTGTAAAGAACTCTATGTTTGTTTAATTATACTTGCTCTCGATTGAGCACGATTCCTCGAGCAGTGGTATTAACATCAGAAGTATCATGAAGCAGTTTAACAGAACTAATAGCCATGTGTGTGACATTCTTTTCACTCTCCTTCCTATATTCGTGATACTTTGATATTAAAATGAATAGCTATTGCAACAATAAAATACTTTGATATACAGAAACGAGTGAAATATATTTCTAATAAAACTATTCGCTTTAACGTACTTAGTAATAAAGTTTTCATTAAACTTTATTTGTATTTTTGTTCAAGAAGTTGTACAGATTTGAAATAAAATTATGCTTCAGAAGGACACTGTGCTTAATTCTTTTTTAAACGTTACTACGTTCCAGAACATTTGGGAACAATGAAAGTCCAAGGGTGGGATATGATAAGATAAAGTAGATTTAATTACTACATATATCTCAAGTGTAGAGTAAAATTCTCTTGGATATAGAAGTTGTTTCACAAATTCCAAAAAGAATAAATTTTCTGCTCTCTTTAAACAAAGCTTCGACTTTAAAACATATCAGTGTCGTGTGTAACGATAAATAATTTTGGGGTCGTTGATTAGCTGATAGTTTTCGCTTAAATACAGTGCCCAACTAAATTAAATTGAGATCTAATTCGTAATTAATTGGAATAACTAAAACAAATAAATAGATCTGTATGAATTGTCGTTCGTAATGTCTGTGAAGTAGCGAGCATATATATATAAGTGAAGTGGTATTCGAAGAAGAAATATAGTTATGGAGTGGACATGGTTAAAAGATTGGTGGCGTCTAAAGAAATGGCGTTATCTTCATAAACAGAAAGCTTCCACGCCCTCGAATAGTAGCGAAGATATCGCAGACTCGGACACAAACTGCTACTGCGACGAGTGTTTTGTACGTTCTAACAATGTTTCAACAAATTGCCGCCAACCAGATTTTACAATATTTAGAAATATTTGCTTTCCGTCCTTATATATATATGTCACAAATAAAATGCAAGTATATCTCTGAGATTCTAAGCAGTTAATTTTACAAATCAGACTTTCTATTTATTCTCTAGATATTCTAGATATTCTCTTTCTATCGGACATTCTCTCATGAATGTGTATAATCTGTACATATGTATATACATCAGCGCAAAATCATCATGGCAAGAATAGATGTAAGTTATGTAGAGAGATTTTTTTAACAAATGCTTTTCTCATTTAGGCCGAACTGTCGGACGGGTGTAGCAATGATGACGGATGCATGGGTGGCAGTGATTCGGAAGGGGAAGGGAAGCAAGTTTTGGTTGGGGTCTGTGCGATGGCCAAGAAATCGCAGAGTAAACCGATGAAGGAGATATTAACGAGGCTAGAAGAATTCGAGTACATTAA
Source organism: Andrena hattorfiana (assembly GCA_944738655.2). Classification (NCBI taxonomy): domain Eukaryota; kingdom Metazoa; phylum Arthropoda; class Insecta; order Hymenoptera; family Andrenidae; genus Andrena; species Andrena hattorfiana. Next base: position 42,959,228 of record OX122894.2, on the reverse strand, counting down.
GATAGTAGTATTCCCGGAAGAAGTTATTTTAAAGGTACTGGTACTATAAACTAAAGGGTCTATCGATTTAATTATTCATGAGAAAATACTGATCTCCAGGAATCCGTAGAAGATTGGCCAATTGTTGATTGCTTAATAAGCTTTCACAGCAAAGGCTTCCCACTTGATAAAGCTATTAGTTACGCTAATCTTAGAAATCCTTTTATTATCAATAATCTACCTATGCAATATGATATTCAGGTAAGTAGATTACGATAAAATACGAATGTAAGATGCAATAGTAAAGTGTAAGTTTAATGAGTGCAAGTTATATCTGACAGGATCGTAGAAGAGTCTACGCAATTTTGAGCAGCGAAGGTATCGAAATCCCACGATATGCCGTCCTGGATAGAGATTCATCTGATCCGAAACGTATAAAACATTTCTCTTTACGTTGATTTAGTTTTATTTCACAAGCGTATAATGGAGAATTCAATTTAGACCACGAATTGGTGGAGTCGGAGGATCATGTGGAAGTTAACGGTGTGACGTTCAACAAACCGTTTGTGGAGAAGCCGGTGTCCGCGGAGGATCACAATATTTATATTTATTATCCCACATCTGCAGGCGGAGGCAGTCAGAGACTATTTAGAAAGGTACTATATGTGGCTGGCACGATTAATGATCGTAGAACAACGATGAAGTAACTATTCGTGTCTGTTCTATAGATCGGCAGTCGCAGTAGTGTATATTCACCAGAATCTCGAGTTCGTAAGACAGGTTCTTATATTTACGAAGACTTTATGCCAACCGATGGCACAGACGTTAAGGTCTATACAGTAGGCCCAGACTATGCCCACGCGGAAGCAAGGAAGAGCCCTGCGCTGGATGGTAAAGTGGAAAGAGATTCGGAGGGAAAAGAGATCCGCTATCCGGTTATATTAAGTAATGCTGAGAAGCTAATTAGTAGAAAAGTATGTCTAGCTTTCAAGCAAACAGTTTGCGGTTTCGACTTGCTTAGGTACGTAGAAATCGAATTTTATAGCTAAATAGAAAGGAACAGCGTCGAAGATGAATTGTGTATGAAACACAGAATCATTAATACCCTTCAGAGCAAACGGTCAGTCATTCGTGTGCGATGTAAATGGATTTAGTTTTGTGAAAAACTCGAATAAATATTACGACGACAGTGCAAAGATTCTGGGGAATATGATCCTGAGGGAACTGGCGCCTACTTTACATATTCCTTGGAGCGTTCCATTTCAACTGGATGATCCACCTATCGTACCAACTACATTTGGAAAGATGCAAGCTGATTTCATTCGCTTTCTTCGCAGTCTTTCTTTTTTATCAAACATTATGATTTTAACAGGGTCTTTTCACGCGTTACAGGATGGAATTGCGTTGCGTCGTTGCTGTTATTAGACACGGCGACAGAACTCCGAAGCAGAAGATGAAAGTGGAAGTTCGCCACCCAAAGTAAGCAGTATTTCCTAAAATTCTCATTCCCGCGTAGGCTCACGCGATGCCATCCATTCATTATTTTCCACTCTACACAGATTCTTCGAAATATTTGCAAAGTACGATGGCTACAAGCACGGTCACATCAAATTGAAGCGGCCTAAGCAGCTGCAAGAGATATTGGACACTGCGCGCAGTTTATTGTCTGAGATACAGCACCGGGCTGCAGGACCAGAATTGGAGGAGAAACAAGGGAAGCTCGAGCAATTAAAAAGCGTTTTAGAAATGTAAGCGTTACATATCTTCGAAACAATTAAACTCGGAAGCATACTAAAAGTCCAACATCGTATCGTAGGTATGGCCACTTTTCAGGGATAAACCGTAAGGTACAAATGAAATATCAACCCAGGGGAAGGCCAAGAGGAAGTTCCTCGGATGATGGTACAAAGGATAATATACTCTGTTTCTTTCAGTTGCGTGGCACTCTGTAAATAATATTAACAAACTTGACGGTGTGTTTCTTATGTCTTGCCAGATCGCCTCGGAGAACCATCGCTTGTCTTGATTTTAAAATGGGGTGGAGAGTTAACACCGGCTGGTCGCATTCAAGCAGAGGAGTTGGGAAGAATATTTCGCTGCATGTACCCTGGTGGACAAGGTAGACACCTTAGTGGTTCGTATCTTATGTTCATACGCTTCTCATGCTCATTTTTAAGTTAATTCATGTGTCATGAAGGATTGTTTTCTCGTACTAAGTTTCACATATTGCCTGAACTTCGGCGCTGGGTTTATCTTTTGTCTGAACTGGTCAATTAAGCGTACGCATAATATGTTACTGCTAAAATTCCGCATAATGTATATGTATGCGTATACACATACATAAAATATTCTACGGCATAGAGCTCACATTTATGCGTTAGGCACTTGAATTTGCCAACTCGAGGTATTTATTCGACACCAATATTTTACGAGCGTAATGGGTGATCCATAATCTCATGTTTTAAATCGAACTCTGTTTGTCACCTCGTTTTAGTTGAAGGATAGCAAATACCTTACCTCTTTTAAAAAAAAATGTCTGATCCATAGATAATTTCAAATATTATTTCAGAGGAAGACTCAGAGATGTTACCAAGCCACGGTAACTTTTTATACTGAATCAACGCTTGTTTGTAGTTGTTTGTAGATTGTGTTACGATGCATAGAAATAGTAAGTTGGAAGTAATAGCGTAATTGATAAGTCCTTACACGATTCTTACTGTTTACGAGTTTCGTTAAGTGAATGCTTGAGAGGTATTCATGGCATTTACAAGAGATGCTGTTTCTATGCTAGTTCTATGTGTATTCTACTTTATCACCACGAGACGCCTCACAGTCCGACAGTAGCTGCTTTTATACATTTTGTAGCGTTCGATGTTTATCTGTCCTATCTTTTAATAGGTCTGTTAGTGGTGTTTGACTGTTCATGCAGAATCATCCGAAAGTTACATGGTATCCTCTCATAAGCGACTACGGGCATTTCTCATTTCATCAAAATGAACAAACGAATGCAATGGTTTATCGTAAAGTCTCTCTGCGAAGTCAGTGAAAAAATATAATGCAGCAGCGAATATCAACGTATCGTGATTAACTAAATATCTCTATATGTATGCAAATCGACAATGTAATTAATGATCCTTATAGCAATCCGTTATGATCTCTTTACCTGAACATAGATCATCCATAGGATCACATTCATAATCCATATTTGTTGGAAATTAATGATATGTCTTATTTCTATCATCGTGCTCCACTCTTTTATAACATTTCTATTACACGTACATAGGTGATTACGCCGGTGCTCAAGGTTTGGGTTTACTTCGACTGCATTCGACCTTTCGCCACGACCTGAAGATTTACGCGAGCGACGAAGGGAGAGTTCAGATGACCGCAGCTGCCTTTGCGAAGGGCTTACTTGCGCTGGAGGGTGAATTGACGCCCATATTGGTACAGATGGTTAAGAGTGCTAATACTAACGGCCTCTTAGACAATGATTGCGACAGTAGCAAATACCAAAATATGTACGTACGACCATTTCTACGATACAGTATCGTTAGGCTTTCGGTAAAGTGTAATAATCGAGTGTTGTTGCAGGGTAAAGACGCGACTCCACGAGCTACTACAGCAGGACAGAGACTTCACTCGCGAGGACAGGGAACAGATAAATCCTGGAAATGCGCTGAGCATTAACGCGGCAATGGACTTTGTTAAAAATCCTGTTCGATGTTGCCAGCACGTGCACATTTTAATCCAAAAGCTAATGGACATCGTGCGCATTAAGAAGGATGATCCAAAAACGAAAGGTATGTGTCCGTGTGTAGCTGTATATTGAATCTACAGTCGCTTGTGAAATGTCTCCAGATGCGATTCTTTATCACGGGGAAACTTGGGAGTTAATGGGTCGTCGATGGGGGAAGATCGAGAAGGATTTCTGTACCAAACACAAGAGATTCGATATATCAAAAATCCCGGATATTTATGACTGCATAAAGTATGATTTGCAACATAATAATCATACGTTGCAATTCGAGCACGCGGAGGAATTGTACATTTACTCCAAATACCTAGCAGACATTGTCATACCACAGGTTTAAAGTTTTAGCGATTCGTATCTATTTTAATCATTCGGACCCGTTACATTTCTGTATTCACGTCCATAAATTCGCGATAGGAATACGGATTAACTGTGCAAGAGAAGCTGACGATAGGGCAAGGTATTTGCACTCCCCTTTTGAAGAAAATAAGAGCAGATTTGCAGAGAAATATTGAAGAATCCGGAGAAGAAACAGTGAATAGACTGAATCCGAGGTAAAAATCAGATTCGTATTATGCTTTGGCTACGTACTGTATATTTACATCGTTATAAATATTTCAGGTACTCTCATGGTGTTTCGAGCCCTGGTAGGCACGTTCGAACAAGACTTTACTTTACAAGCGAAAGTCATGTACATTCTTTATTAACCGTATTACGCTACGGTGGTTTACTTGACGTACGTGATGGTTGTTGCTTCTTATATCTCTTCCGTTAAAGATTAATTAATTATTATATCTGGTATGTTGATAACAGGTAATAAAAGACGAGCAATGGCGCAGGGCTATGGAGTATGTAAGCATGGTTTCCGAGTTAAATTATATGTCACAGATTGTAGTCATGTTGTACGAAGATCCAACTAAAGATCCTAGCAGCGAAGAACGTTTCCACGTTGAGCTACATTTCAGTCCTGGCGTTAACTGCTGCGTACAAAAGAATTTACCACCAGGGCCAGGATTCAGACCTCATTCTCGCAACGAAAGCAGCCACAATATTGTGAGTAACTCATATAACGAACGCTTTCGTTCGATATTTATAAATGTATCACATACTGTAATCGGGTGTGTACATCCAGGGTGAAAGTGGGGGTGCTGGCTCTGCCCAAGACAGCATCTCTCAGTGCAGCGCACGGATAGAGGAAGAAGACGTAGAGCTAGGAATTCTAGAAGACGATTTCATGAACCAGCCGTTGCAAACTGTACGTATGAACTTCGTTCGCGATGATCGCCACATGTTTGAAGCCTGTATTTACATCTCTTATCGACAAATGAAGGATACACCTCCGCAAGTGACGGAAACTGACGCTGTGGACGCGATGATGGATAGCCCGACGACTAGCAGAGCTGTCGACATGATGGATCTGGATCCTAATATGATGGACGAACCATTCGACAGCGGTTTCCTTCAAAGCTCTGCGCCAATTCCAATCAGGTCTATAGGAATGAAGATTAGCGAATGATAAAGTAGTTTCCGCGACTGATCGAATAATGTGACTGTTCAGTGCCAGGACCGTGGCTGGTCACGAAGCAGCCAGGCTTGGCAGTCAGTTAGCTGCTAGCCAACGTCAACGACGCGAAGCAGAAAGAGGTGGGATCGTTGAGCCACGTGCACGTAGTTACGACCACCAAAGACAAGATAAGCCTGAGAAAGGTAAGTGCGTCTCAGTGTTTGCCAGTAGTACCGATTTTGTACTGGCAATAACGAATCGAGGCTAATATCTCTGGTTATGCATGATAGTGATATGTATAAGTACTTATCTTTTTGACTAAAGGAGCAGGAGTAAACCCTGCTACGAACAAGGGATTAAGAAACGCCTTTGTAAATAGTTATCGTATAGCTCTGGGCAAATAATGTCAGAATAACTAAACGCAGTAGAGTGTCGTTACAACGAAGAGCAGTATAAAGTTATGTCGCTTGAAGGTTCTCATTGATCTCTCATTTTTAATGCTTCATTCTTGTTGGGGGAAATTTATGGTCGACTGAAATTTACGGTCAGATTTTGTCAAAAAGCTTGGTGTTTTTCATGTCTTTTTATAGCTGCGGACAAGCTGCAGTATCAGAGCTTGGACGCGGTCAACAAAGAAGGTATGTCACTCCGACTTCCTGGTACAATTTCAGCAGGATGACATTGAAAAGAGTGCATTTGCGTTGCCTTATTTGGCTCGGATGATCGTTGCAGGATTATCCATAAAGTCTGAAGTACCTTTCCTAGTTTAATAGGAAGGGGCCGTAATTCCTTTGCTATTTTCTTACGAGACGCATAGATTGTTAAAGACCGATCTTCGCTTTTGCGATAGTAACTTTTTGGTTGCGTCTTACGTCTGCTGCGATTTGCATCTTTTTTACTCCTTCGATGAATGTAGCATCTTCGCGTATATTATTGGTACCGTAGTATTTTCTTTCCTATGAAGCATTTGAATTATTCTAGAGCGTGCAATAGTGACCTTAGAATTAAATCACACCCGATCCTTAATACTGCATTATTTTTTAGCCTTACGAGTATCACTTTCTTTTGAGTTTCATTTTTACAGATAATGTAGCGCACGAGAGAGATTTATATTTCGCTCTCGTCTTACACGGTCTTGTTGTAGGAGTAGAGTTGAAATTTTAATAACAATTTAGAGGCCGTCTGGTTGAAATGTAACATACGAGACAGAACTGAAGTAACAGAAGTGATTGAACAACAGCGCAGGTAGAATTAGACTGAAATAGCTGGAATTCAGTTGAAATAACTCTTTGCTCAGCGATAGTTGTGCGCGTGGAAGCCAACTAATTTAAGTCGGTGACTGTTTGAGTTACACGCTGGTACTGAGTGTGACTCATTCAGCCGCCCTCCCGATTCCTTCATTCCTAAGCTCACTGTTCCATTAAAATTCACAATTAACAGTGCTTAGTTACTTTCTAAGATCATATTCGCTGCTCCGCATACGTACTCGTTAACATGTGGATCTCATCGCATATCGTTCATGGGTTCATCTGTTCGTCATTTTTTAAACAACATATATTTACTTTCTCGTATCACACTTTCGAGTACATTACTTTAATGTTACATTCATTTTAGTTAGTGCTAATTGTGTTTTTGTTACGCGACTTCCGTACTCTCTGTTAAAGCTTCGCACATTTCTTTACAAATCAAATCAAAGTTCTCTTTTCAGACGTTTGTCTTATCATTTATCTTTCCTTTGCCATATCATCTGACAAAATTATCGTATTACAACTTGTACGTTCTTTTATCGTTTCATCGGTGTTAGAAATTCTAAGCACAAGTCAAATTTAGTCTCCAGATTTCTGTTTAATCGCATCGGCTTGTGACGGCAATGAAAACTTTGATGCGAATTAGACTAAAGTAGGCTAGGAACTAAAGTGCAAGTGTGTGAAAAGCTTCTAAAACCTTTAGTTGCCATCAATTGTATATAGAGATGTGTGACCGCAGTAATCATCGATAGAGTGTTTCTGTATTTAAATTGATGTTGTCTGGTTGGCTTACTGGTTTGCATGGCTACCGTGTGCCATGTGTGTATAACACTAATCAAATGTGTGCCTTTTAATTGCAAGCAGGTTAAAGTATACGTCGTTTCCTCTATGTTTCTGTTATTTTGTTCCTTTATTGGTAACGAATCTTGTCTTCAAAACATCATTTGCAATAGCTCAGTGATCTAAATACTCTTTCTTCGAAAGATCAGTACGAATTGTTTAAATTAACAGGACTCTTTGTATTAAAGAACATAGAGTAACAGAAAAAGAAAAGTACGAAAGACTCTGTTAGAATTTGTGAGATAAGATGTGTTTAAACTTGAATATTAATTGATATCTAGCGAATGGATTTCAGTTTTTTTTTTTGGAATACCGATGAAAAGCTTGGTAATTGTTCGTAAGGAATCATAACTTCTTGAGCATAAATTTGAATAATTGATCCATCGATGTAACGAAAGGTTCTTGCCAATGATTACTTTTATTTCTTGGGTGATGGATTTATTTAATAGTCTCTTTTTCTTTTCTTTTCTTTTCTATCCCTCCTTTATACCCAATCCTGCTGGTACATCGCCATTTGTTCATTCTAACTGCATCGTTTCATCCATGAATACGCATGCGACACACAGATGAGCATGTAACAGAGCGCAGGGTAGAGGGACCTAGCCAGGCTTCGCTGCACGTGCCTATGGATAAGTCGGTGGTCTTGTCTCATTCCTTCAGTTCACCGGAGCTACCTGTTCCTTCGATCGAAATTTCCATTTCGACACCTTTGGTGACGTTGCACAATACTCCTCTAGTCTCACCAAACAACCGAGCTTCGGATGTCACGAGTATCGTGCTCCCAGTTCCTACAGTTTATTCTCCAACATGTCTCGACCCCGAAGGGGCTGATCTTCAGCTACGTTCTCAAAGTAAGAAATACGGACGTTCTCGTTCAGAGATGATTCTCCCTTGCGTCAAGTGTAACGGTGAGTTTAGAGAGCCCATGAGTTCGCCACGAAACAATCCGTGGCCAAAGCTATCCCCTCTGTTATCCTCGCGCGAAAGAACTCCAAAGACGACGGCAGGTCAGGCCAAAGTAGGAAAACGATCCCGTTCGTTGTCTCCCTATGTATCCAAATGTATTTGTTACAATTGCAACGTATCGGAGCTGATTTTGCGAAGTAAAGACCTGCCACCCGTCGAGCGCTCAAACTTTGACATTTACTTCGCTCGCTCCCTTTCGCACAAGTTCTTTAATTGTTCCTGTTACTTCCACCTACGCCACGAAGAGTTCAATCGTTCTTCTTGCAGTGTTTCCTCAAACGATAGTTGCGGAAATATCAGAGAGTTCCATCAGCTGGCGACTGATCCAGATCCATGCTCATTCACTTTATCCTGCAAAGGAGAACAGTCCGAGTTTCTCGAGCGACAGAATCCTAATCCTTGTTCGGAGTCAACGCACAGCCATCCGCCTGTGTGTAAATGTCAAGTATCCAAGAAGAAGCAGAGGTGGAGATCGATTCAACCGGCATTCAATGATGGATCTGTGGTTGATAATACACGTATGCCAACCAGAACGATATCCTGCCCCAATCTGAGTACGACGTCTGACATCTTCTCTCTCGTTGATTCGATCTGTTCGATTAATAGCTCCTCGGTCAGCCGTTCTCGGCCACGTAGACGCTGGTCTTGTGCCAGTGTGAATCTCCGCCAGCATAGTAACTTGGTAGACACACCGGATCATAGTAGTACGCTTTGTCATACATCCCCTGTGCACAATTGTAATGTCTGTGACGTTCACGATACTCCTCGCAAGTCCGACCACCGTTCCAAATGTCCACGTGCACCGTTCTCCCGCCTCCAGCCTCAAAGATCCTTCTCATCTCCAGACACACGACCTTCGATCATTCAACCTGACCCTACCTGCACAGCAAGGCGCCACCGTCACAGTATCTCCGGACAGATGAGTTATTTCAAGCTGTTGGGCTACAACGTCAACAAGAAGCTGACAGGATCAGCGAACAGTCTGTTCAGCACCGCAGTTATTAGTGGATCCTCGAGTGCCCCGAATCTGAAGGACATGGTTCCTCACCACACGTCTGCCGTCGCTGGTAAGTAGCGGTATCCGAGAAGCGTAGTGTCCAGTTTAACCAGAAGCGTTATTAAGCAGTAGTTTTCTATGATCGATCGTACTGATTCCATCGTTATATCCATCAGCGATAGAAGGTTTCGGTGGTGTGCCTCCAATAAGACCCTTGGAGACGCTTCACAATGCATTGTCGCTTCGTCAGTTGGATTCCTTCTTAGACATGATGACCAGCGCTCCTCTTTTCCGAACGCCCGCCTCTTCGCCGCCAAAATATCCATCGCCCGGTGGATCGACACACGAGTCGGTTAACCAAACTCTCAGTATTGGGGGAATCAGTCGCGAGTACCACTCTTCCGACTTGGAAGCTGTCAGGTACCGTAAGAAATTAAGTAAACTACCCTTGTAAGTATTAAGTTTTTTTTCATTTTCTTTAAGTTTGTGCCGTCTAGCAGAACACTGCCTTCAGGGATTTCAGTTATTTTCTCGTTGAAGTTTCGAGGCTGTAGTTTAAGAGACTTTGTGTCGTTGCTTACGAAGCTTAGCGTAACGTAGCTTTGAATAATGATGGAACAACTCGTTGTTAGGTATATCACACCGACTCCTATACAGTATAAGTCTGCAAACGATGGAGAATCTTGCGACATAAGAAACCAGCTGTCGCCAACTAGCCCCAATAGTGAGTGGCATATAAAACAGCGCTAGTCTCGAAGAATGCTCTGAAGAAGTTAGGAAACTTCAAAGTATGCTGTGATATTTTATTATCTTAGGTACTGGATGGAGTAGCGAGCCACAGTCGTTCCTATCCTCCGAACCCTCGTCCCCTGCGCCAACTTCGACAGAAGAATGCAGCATGTCCATAAGTTTAATTAGCAACGAGGGGTGTGTAATATTTAATCCTCGCTTCAACGAGAAGGCTGTATAAGAATTCGTGTAGAACGTGTAGAAACTATCGGTTAACTAACGCTTAATCTACGTTCCAGAGTGCAGTGCTTCAACACGGGCCCTAAATTCCCGACGACCGCTTGCCTGGACGTTGACTTCAACGAGTTCTGTATGAACATCGATCAAGACCATAGAGAAAGTCGTGGCAGCGTATCGTACACAGACTATTACAGCAACGAGGACGGCCAGATTCAGAAATACGGTTTCGGAGCAAGTTTTGGTAGTAATTTGCAGAAAATCATACGCGCTGATGAACTCCCTATCGACAATATAGACGACGACGAGGATCACACGATAACATTGAAGCAAACCGAAGAAGACAAGAAACAGGATGTTAAACAGATATTCGAGCAGAAGGAAAATTCGAGCGCAAAATGCAGCGGTAGTTACAAGAAAATTGGAAGGTCGGTGTTATTAGAAAACTCTGATATTTAAATTAACATCTACACGCGAGATTGACCCCTCTGTTTCGCGTTGTTGCTCTGTTAGATTCCTAGTTGAAAGTATGGACATAGCAGATGAGGATGTCAGGATCAAGGAAGCGGACAACACGCCCGTTTCCTCCGTGTCTGACAAAGTGAGCCCGTTCACATTTCAAAAGGCGAGATCTTTCAGTACAGAAAGAAGTCAGAGAAGTAAAGATAATAGTACAGAAACGACGCAAGAACAAAAGAAGCTCCACTCTTCTAGCAGCTACAAGAGAAAGAATTTCTCCCGCTCGCAGAGTGTCTCTGCGCCGAAAACCGCTGCGTCCAAGGTTGAAACGAATTTCAGTTACAAATGCACATCGAAGCTCAGCTCGCTCTCGAACATGTCCGACAAGGATTTAGAGAATTGGAAACAGTGCATGATGGAACCGAAAGCGTCTGCTACGGCCGTAGTAAGCGCGGAGGAGCCGATTCTGACCGTGGCAGGCAGCTTAACGGACAATTCTAGCGTGACAATTGGGTTCAATGTCCAAGAGGAGGAAAAGGAATATCTTGACTCTTGATGGAACAGCCTTTTTTAACTCTTGGAATCCAATTCTTTTTAGATAGCTAACAATAGGTATACTCGCTGCACGTTGTATCTTAAAGTTGTTGTTTGATGTATAAGGAACAAGGACTAGCAAAATAGTTCAAAACGACCGTAACTATGTCGGAAACAAATGTGCGCATTATTAGTAATATTAAACGCGAATTTAATACTTTGAGAGCACAAGTACTAGAGCAATTTTATTTTAATGATATGTTTATTTCGTCGACGTTCGTTTACTAATCGAACGTACGAACTCTCCATTGCTGTTTTGTAGAGAACCGTTTACCAAGAATATCGAAACTCGCGTAGCAGCAATGACATTCTCCCTTTTGGTTATTCAATTTTGTACTTATCGCTTTTTCGAGTGTACTAAGTCTTTCTGCATTGACATTTCTATGTACATATGTACTGACACGATAGTATTTTTGTAGATAAAGTATGTGCAACGCTAATATACGCTAATAGCACATTAGAAGATAAGGTGGTACGAGTTCGAACCAAGAGCAGCAATTTTTCTCGGAGCAGGAATGAAAAAGAAGATATTAGCTTCGATACTTACACGTTTCTGACTTAATTTACGTATACCGGGATTGAGATGTATCGTAGAAAAGCTGCTATGAGTGTACAAATACTAATGCTTCAAAGGTCAATGTAAATATCCTACAGATTGATTTACGAAAATAGAGGATATACACTATTTTTCTTAAGAATGCTTCTCTAATCAAAGAAAATATAACAGTTGACGGTTACAGAGATATAATTGTGGTTACCGAATGATCGCGGATATTCAAGGTGCTATGAGGTTTTATATAGATGTATTTTTTAGCAGTAAAAGTTCAGCTTAATTTCATCGTCCGAGGTGTTTACTCTGCCCTAAAAATGTTCTTAATTTTTATTTAGAATACTTTCTCTTCCAATTTCAAGAGCGGAGAGAACATTTCGGGCGATGAAATCGGGCAGAACACTTACGTGTCATGTTTGCAAGTAAGTGACATGGAATTGTGAGCTTCGCTTTAACTTATTTCTGAGTGTGTACAACGTATTCCGTGTCCATGTAGATCTTATTTAAACGAAGTATTGTTTCGATAAGAATTTCGCAGTTTTCTTAACGTCGAGTCTCGTAGTTTTAATAGACGTATGTACTTCTAATAGAATAGTTAAGATTCCAACACTTTAAATGACACATTCGTTCTAATGTAGCAAGCGAGCATTCCCATGTAAACGTGGCTGTAATTTTGTAGAGTTCCGATGCGATAATATTTTTTAAACATTGACGAGTATTCCTCCATTCCTTTGCTAATATATTTAATGTATTTTATTCTAAACGAGCTATAATGTAACGAACCCCGTGCTACATACTACGAAAACACCCGTTAGTGACTATTGAGATATCGAAGGTGCAAGAAAGCTTTTAGAATTCACGTGTATATTCACAAAATGTCGAAGTAAAATAAAAGGATTGAAAAATATAATTTCCCTACTTCATTTCTATTTATAGCGCAATAAGAACTTGCTGGATATTATTTTCATAGAATCAGTAATAATCGAGGAAAGTTTATTTCAATTGTCGAAGAAAAGATCCTACGCGCGAAATACCAAAAATTCAAATTACAAAGGAAACTACGGACGCGATTGGTTGGCAATGTTAGGCAGTTAGGAGATCTTGGAGTCCGTGCGTTAACTCTCGCGAACCCCGTACGAAAATATTCGTACGGGGAATGGTTCAAATAATCGAATATAATAATTGTTTAATTCATTATTCGCAGCTTCAATATTTGAAACAATTCACTAATTCGAAAAATGCGTACTACAGCGCGCAAGAATGTAACTATTTAACTGCTGGCAGCTTGTCATTCCCACAAGAGTAAAGGTTCGATAGGTCATTGCTGTACAGCGATTTTAACAAAACGATACGAAATAAATTATCCACTCACATTTTCTCCAAGCAAACAGTAGTAAATTCAAGTCGAAGAACATCTTGGAGAACCGTTCTTGTCACTGTCTCCAACCACGCGATTTAATGCCTGTTGCGCGAAAGAAGTTAACGTAAGAAGCAATCCTCGTCGAATATTGCTCGTACCGCGGAACGAGTGTAAATGAGGGAAATCTCGAAGACGCTAAAACGTCGTAAATAAATCAACGACCGTGATTGGCCGATGAACCGGTAAGCCACGAGAGATACCGATGGAACGCGAAGCTATAACGGAGTTGAATAAATCGAAATTTCGCGGTGGAATAGGTTACTTGCTACCAAACGAAGCCACAATGCAACGAGACATATCACTTCGATAAAATTTATTAAAGACGCCTTACTTACTCGTCCTTATGGTATTATTCCTAGCTTCCCTCCGGCATTTAATCGATGACATATCGGCAGTACACATTAAACACGATTTTTAATCGATCCGCGAAAAATTTCTAACACCACAGCGGAGGGCTAAGCGCGACTGAGTGAGCGGAAGTTAGCTAACAGGAAGTGAAGAAAGGCGCGCCAGTTTCGTCCCGCCAAATCTTCCGGAAGTGGATTAGAAAATGTGTCTTTTTAATAGAATCATTAAAATTTATGACGTATATGTTATTACATCACGTAATGTTAAAATAAAAAGACAATTTTGCGTAACTGTTTCTATCCCTCTTTCCCACGAAAAGAAATCAGTAATTATTGAAGTAATAAATATTTGTCAGCGGAATCATTTTAGTGGCGGGAAATTACTGAATTACAAATTTGGAAGGAATACCGAGGAAATTAGCGAGCAAGTTTTCAAACAGTGATTGCGAAGGGAAAAAGTATTGGACGAAAGTAAAGACTTAGGAGTTGAGCTTGAATAATAATAAATAGTAAGGGTGCATCTGGATATCGAAAACAGACTGAGCTGAGCCGACACTTTTGTCAGAGTTGCTTAAATGGAGCAGGTTGGCGGCAAAGCCAAATTTGCCCCGTTCCAGGAAAATCCCGTGACAAATCCGCGTAATAAGCAGCGGACCATTGAGAAAAGGTGGAAACCCCTGTGACGAAATCGCATAATTTCTGTAAGCAGCGTGACCCCGTTGCGGGGCCCCGCCATTGTTAGGAACGCATCAGAATTAGATCAAACGAACACGTGCATCGCAGGGGGATGATCCGACTTCTGCGACCCTTTACGTCATCGCGGATATTCGTCACTTATTTGTGCAATTACAAAGATAGCCTCCACTAAAATGGACACTTCAACAGCCAAAAATTGCATCAACTTTAAAATTTTCTAGTGTCGATTTAAATAACTTGTAAAGCGTGTAATTTGGTCCGATTAAATTTAAAGAAAGTAAAATGTAAATACTTGGGAAAGTTGCTGCCCCCGGTTTCACGTTACGTCGAATATCCTTCATTGCAGAAAAGCTGCGAAATTCAGATACGAGGCATTTCAGCGCCGACGCTCGGGGCATCGATCCGAAGCGTCAGCTTGCAGTTATGGATATAGTGCATATTACTGGACTCGAATTAAAGATCCACCGACACAGCGAGAGGACACAAACCTGTAAAATATAACACGCCATGTATCAAGCGAGCGAAATTATTGTAAAGTGAAATAGAGGGGCCAAATTTTCAACGTCAAATTGTTTACCATTTATTTCCGCTTCTTCAGCCTCAGCTTCCAATAAGCTTCTATGTTTTATTCCTGATCCATTTCACACCCGTCCTGAAAGACAGAATTAAATAATATTTATTATAAATAACTGAGTAAATTTAGTTTGAAGATTTTAATTGTTAAAGAAAAGTAGCTTTACTTCTATTGGGTATATTTTATTTCCCGTTATTGTTTAATATTATTTTTAAATGAGTTATTTAACACCGAGTAGTATAATTAATATTTTTAATTTTCTGTAGCTTTTGTTTGTTAATCCTAAAATGGAACTATGGCTTGGTAGTTTTAATGGGCTTAATTTTGCAAAATAAAGATTACAAAATTCTGTGTTTAACTAATTTTTTATTATTTCGGGGGTTGGTAGCTTTTTGCAACTAGGTCCAATTAAGGGTGTATGCTTTATAATGAAAATCTATTGAAATGAAGGGAGTCCAATGTTATTTCAAGGCAAAGTGGCGCAATGCAAACGTTTATCTGCAACAATAACACAGTGACAGTGGAGAGTGACAAGGAAAAGGGGATGATCTCTGATAGGATGACTGCTCGTGGCTGAATATTAATAACTTTATGCACCCCCCGCCCCTCCAAGCAGACACAATGCGATTTGACACGCAGAGAGTACACTCGATGTTTATACGCGCCCGAAGGGAGAATTCGCGTCAAGTGAATCGGCTAATATCTATTTAATTAATTCGTGGGGGCACACCCCCTCCGTTCAACAATATGCTACCCTTCCGAGGAGACTTTGTTACGGCCTTTTGAGTGATCCTGTTACGGGGCTCGATTTATGGAGCAATTTGTCTCGAAACGGACACTTAGTGAAGAAAAAAAGTAATATCTGAACTTGAAGAGATGCGCGTCTATCGCGGGGCGTGAGCATTTGCAGAAAGGCAACTCTCGCCCCTTGTTTCGTTATTCTTTTCGGTGATTAATTTGCCGAAGAAAATAAATTTGATGGTATTCTTGCTCAGAGCTGGCGGAGCAAATTTTCCCGAGTGTGGAGACGGAGGGTAAGAACAGTATCACGCAAACAAAAAATAAAAATATGATAAGTGTCTTCCAAATTTCTGAAAGTGGAATTCAACACACAGTAAAATCTCAAGTGTGGAATACTTCACACATCCCACACGAACAGGGCTCACGCTGGCCCTGTTCTTGCTGAAACATCGAATTTCTAAAACCTTCAATTCTAACGCATAGATTTGTGAGTTGATAAGGGAGTAGAATGTATTAATGGGATGACTTTACCAGACCATTGCACTCCATTGAGTACACGTGCCACATTGTGCCTTCAGGAGCGGGATAAATGAAAAACCTGTTAATCCTTCTCAAAAATAAGCACCGAGGAAGGGTGGTCAAACAGTGGATCTAAGTGGATTTAAATAACTCGTCGATAGATCGCTCGTAACATCCTTTTCTATAAAAGGAAATCTATAAGGAAAGATGTTCATGTGTCGGCCTCCGATTTGCAAAATCAAATTTTTAAAAAGGCTTCTTGGATGTCGGGTGTTACTTTATTATAAACGTAAATATTTCTCTACGAAAAGTCACCAAATTTTCTTTAAATGTTGCTCTTTTAAGTGCAAAAAGTTCTATAAAAATATATGCTTCCGCTTTTTCAAAAAACACTCACCAAATCTATCCAACAAATATAAAAAGAAGCCCCCGCAAACCACGACGTATCAATTTCACAGCACATGCTCCGGGAACATGCAGAGGCCAATTTCCAAAAAAAAAGGGAGGAAGTAATATCGAGAAGACCCTATCCGCCAAAATTGCAAACGTATAGTTTACCTATCCTTAAAACACCACGGTCGATAATCTCCCATATCGCCAGTGAACCCGTACGAGACCAGGCGATATCATGGGGGTTGTTCGCTGGCTCCACCCATCCCAGCCCCTTCGTCCAACGCCCGCGCTTTGCGGAGGGTCGCGCAGGGCGAGACGATCCAATAAAAACACGGGACCACGACGCAGGCGTCCAGGAGTGGTGCAGAAACGTGGTCGCAGAGGGTGGCTTTCGAAGGGGGCGGGTTCCGAGCCAGAGGGTCCCGATTATCCTGCGAGTCACTTGGTAGTCCTTAGATCAAGGGTGGCACTCGCCGGCGAACCTTTAATCCCGAGATTTTCGCGCGCGAGTGGCTGTTTTTCTATTTTTTTTTTCCTCAACAAAGTGTCTTCCCGAGCACGCTCTTCCGCTGGGCAAAACGCGCGGGATATGAGCTACACCGAACCACTGTGGGAGATTAATGGAAATCAAGCACCAGTGGGTATAACGAACGACTAAAAGTGCCCTTAAAATTTGAAGTTTAAATATACGATTATTTAAACTTTCGCATCATTTTGTATTGGAAGAATTGCCATTGACGAAGCTGCAATTTGGATATTAGTGGAGGGGTTTGCTATTGGGGGGTTCTAATGGTTTTAATTTTGTTAATTTAACAGCTCTGGGTTGACTCCTTTCTAGGGTTTGTCGGTTTTTAAAAACCAGGTTTAAACACCTGTTTTTATTTATAAATTTGTAAAATTCGAAAATCGGGTTTTAAATTTAAAAAAAAACGGTTTTAGATACCAGAGTTAATATACAGAAATGAATTAATTCCTTAGTTAAAAATGTTATTACGCAAAAAATGTTGGTTTTTATTCTCTGTGCCTCATTTGTGCTTGGTGGTTGAAATTGTATTCCGCTGGTCTTCCAGAAGCTACTATGCATTCAGCTCCATGCCCTCTAATATATTTGCCATTTCGTGGTTGCTCGCTGATATTAACAAGCACGGTACAAGTAAAAATAAACGCAAGTAAATGAAATAGGTGATTACAGCGGACATGTCGCAATACGTGAGCGGGGAGCTCGGAAGCTATCCTGTGTGGGACAGTTCCGTTCTGTACCAAGCACCGCCGCCCACGCACCCCCATGTAAATGATCACGGATTGTACAGGCAGCCTTGTGCGCTGCTGCACCAGAGGTAATCAGAACCGAAGGATTTTGAAAAATAAAGCGTCGGAGAACGGTAGCTTCATGTTTCATTATACGTCAGAAAATGCACTTTGAACGAGGTATTCTTAGAATACTTAACTAGTAATTAGTATTAAGTTCTACTAACTTGTGTTAGTAAAAAATATTCCACTATTTTTGGTTTTGCCACTAAACTGATACAATTATAAATACAGAGAGCCAGAAGTCTTTGATAGGAAGTCTTCTAAATATCGAATTTGGAGTAAAGTATTTTGGAAAAATACACTAAATATCCCTGAGAATATATACTGTTGGAAATTAGTCGAACAATCGCGGCGAGTTGTGCTTCTATCTGTTTAATCATCGCTGGGAACGATTTCAGTCGGTACACGTCTAATGGGAGATCCCCGAATCTTCCGTCGTCCACCAGCAAAAAGCCAAGACGCCGCGTGGCCACTGTTTCGCAAAGAAGAGCCGCGAATATCCGCGAGAGACGCAGGATGTTCAATCTGAACGAAGCTTTCGACAAGTTGCGCAGAAAAGTGAGTTTGGGGTCGTCTACATTTCCATGTACTGTCTGCTATTCCTACATCCTAGCTAGTCGAAGGATCACTCGTGATAGCTTCTTCCAGATCCTTGGAAATCATTTCCATTGAAAACTCACAGAACTATTTTAAACCGAGTATTAAAGCTTCGCGAGGTGGAGAATAAAGATCACTTTGGATCATTTCAATGGATATGGATATTTCAGAAATTTGCAAGTGTTTATAATAATAATAGATCATCCCAGACTTTTTTCGTTTAATAGAAATTGAAAACCTCTGGTCATCTTTATCTTATATTTCTAAAATATTTCTAAAATTAATATTATATATTTTAAAATTATTAATTATATATTTATAAAATTTCATTTCAAGAATTTTTTTAAAGTTCATGTGGCTCTCCTATCTCAGGTACCGACTTTCGCGTACGAGAAACGGCTCTCGAGGATCGAAACCCTGCGTTTGGCGATCACTTACATCGCATTCATGGGGGAGTTGCTTGGAATCGAGCCGAGCAGTCCAAAGCCAGAATACATCCCCAGGGAATATTACTTGCCGAACTAAATTTCTTAAAAAACCGAGGATAATCGAGCTTCTCGGATGCCAGACCGATTCAACTCCACCCTCTCCAAGTTTCTCAATTTTATTTTCCCAATCTGTGACTTTAATTCGTGAATTTTCTCCACTTTTCATTTCACACGGTCGGTCAGTTTGGCTTCCGAGAGGCTCGTTTATAACTATCTAGCAACAGACGAACGATATATGGATCTAATAGAATAGAATGGATTCCAATTTATTGTTAACTCTTTTGTTAAAGAAACTCGTTAATTTTTCATCCCAGTTTTCGTTTGCCAGGAATAATTTGTTTATGTAAATAAATCTGATTTAAGGTGACAAGTGATTCGAGTGACTAGGGACAAACGCAGTGCCTTTCATAGGTATTGGGGCTAGGGGTAGGTTCCTCGAAGCGTCGGAACCTCGAACTTTGTGATTTTTTCGTGATTCGAAGAGAAAAGAAAAGAAGAGAAGAGAAAAGATAAGAAAGAAACAGATAAGAACTGAAAAGAAAAGAAAAAAGTATAAAATCGACGAATAAAATTTGTATACTGTTATATTTTGCTCAACTATGGTCAATAGAGATTTATGCAAAAATTTTATTCACTTCAGTTCTTGAAGCAAGATATTCCACTTAAAAAAAATCAATACTTCAAGCTCCGAGAGTTTTAAAAATTATCAATATTTCGGATTCAAGTTTAGAAAATTTCAAAATTAGCTTCGAACCCACCCCTAATCAGAACACCTGCTGTATTTACAGAAAATCTGATATTTGGTTCAGATTGAATACTTCTCACTGCTTTTAATTTAAAATACCAAATGAAGTAAAATTTCTAGAGTTCTTCAATAAATTTCCAACATTCTTCACAATTTTTCCACACAGAATAAAGTGTCCTAATACTTACGAACGGCAGTGTGCGTTCAGTTTGTCCATAGGCATGGTAGAAATCCTAATTAAGAATCGTAATCTTCCACGTATTTAAATTAAGATAGTTTAACGAGCGCCCAACGCGGTAATTCCATCTATTTATCTATGTATTTCGATGGAGTCTTAAACGAGCTACAGCGTGTGTAGTGAAGAACTCTCTAAAAAAACATTAATTAACACTTAATGTTTATGTGATTTTACGCAGTAAGGTAAAAATCCGTGTCTTCCACAGTTCGTGCAAATCTGCGTACTATATTGTCATTATATTTAAATATAAGGCGTACAAACACTGTAATCGTGCGTGTCAGTTTTTTTTAAACCTCCACCTTTTACACGTGCGCGTTGGGATCGAAGGTAACGTGAAAATTGCAATCAGACGAAGTTTAATTAAATGAATTAATCTTCGTTAAATTTAATTTAATTAATTAACCTTCATTAAATACTTCGGTGAAACTACTGACAATGAGGAATTTCAATTACATGGGCTAAATATTTGAAAAAAAAAACTCTCAGGGGAGGACCGCGAGATTTGAAGGAAATTGAGATCATGATTCTTGGGAACTTTTGAATTACCTAATTATTTTTGTGAGTTTATGTAACATAGTAAAAGAAAAAGATTAATTAAACGTAAATTAATTTTCGAGGTAGTTCTGCAATATTTGAATAACTTACCCTTTCGTACACCGATTCGAAATATTGATTCCAGAGTACCTACGTTCGAGCTGGCCCATTCGAGGCGAAGTTCCAGTTAGTGGAGGCTTAAATACCGGCTCCAGAGAATTCGCAACAAATGTAGCTCGCACTGTGCAAATTAATCTTTGAATTACTTATGCTCTTTTGTTTCAGTAGAGTTATTAGCGCTAATATTTATAGAAATATGAACAGCTTCGCAGGACTTCATTCTGTGGTGTACGTTACTATTCCTACACAGGGATTTTATATAACAATTTTTTATATTTGAAATATTTTTACCACAGATTCAAAACGGGAATGAAAAGTACCTCCACTGGATCAGTGACGTAATTCTACCTATCGATCGTAGCAGCGAAAAATAGATAAATTTCTTTTCTTTTGTACATACTTGAAGAACTCTAAACTTGGTGTTAATAAAGGCATTTATGTTACTATGCACCAAAGGGGCGCGCTGGAAAATTAATTTCCATGAACTTTTCGCTGCTCCAGAGTTACATATACCACGCTGATAATGAGGAAAACAATCGATTTATTAAAAGTAATATTATCGAGTTAATTCCGAGTACATTCTTACGTATACATGTATATATAAATAAAGTGGTTGAATGATTAGTAGTAATTCGTCGAGTGCATATAAGCCCTACGTTAAAAATAAGTACTACTATTCTCGTTGTGCATATTTCATGAATACCGTGAGCTCCACCTTCTCCACGAGTGGAAACGCTACGTTTATTAATATTATCAGTCAAGTTATCGATATAAATATATGACGATAATAGAATTATTTATTATTATCATAGTGGAACTGTATGAGCAAATTTTTTGTGCCAGCAAAATTCACTGCATCGTGTCATCTCGCGTTATCCTTAATCTATATATTAAAACAAAATCTCTTGTAATTCATTATTGAATTTCATTACGGAAACATAACTTTGTGTCTAGAAATAATTAATACAGTCCGCGTACATATTAAATTCGTATTTGGGGGGTAATTGTCGTTTTACAAAGAGTCAACGTTATCTGCCACCCTCGTAGCCGGGGTAAAGCAATAATAAGGCGGATAATAAGAGCTGGTTAACTTCCATCTTATAATTTTTCTCTAACAAATGACGACAGGATGGACAACAGTGTACACCAGACGAGAAACTACGCTTTAAACAACTCAGGCAAATATTGTGCGCACACGGAGTAGTCACAGGATTAAAAACCACTTCCAAGCAACAGGGGCACGTGAATCTGCAATTCGGAAAGTGATTAGAAGTCGGAACTTATTAGATATCAGAAACGAAACAGACAATGCGTTACCTTTCTGAAACGCGTTGGAGAAACGCAGTCTTCCCATCTGGTAAGATCGTACGACATTCGTCCCACACTTTTGCATTCCCTTGATCCTCGTCGATGAACTTCACCACGTCGCTTTCTAATTCATAAGCCTCGCGTTTCTGTTTTTTCTTAAGTGGTTGCTTCTTCTTCGAGGCAGTGGAATTCATTTCCTCCACGAGGGCCTTTCGTTTCTTGTTCGATTTATTCTTCGCCATCGCTTCCAAGTATCCGTCTGGATACATCGGTTTCAAGCCAAGCGCAGCTATTCTTGCTTTGCCTTCTTTGGTCCACGGGGCTGCCGCAGGATCGTCCCTTCTTAATAAGTATCGCCAGACACGGAAGCCACTTTTACCCGTGTCTGGGTAATACTTCACTACCTTGTATATACCATCGTACCTGAAATGATAGCTTACGTTAAGCCTGAGAATTAATTATCGCTACTGACGATCGATACATACCTGTTGCCTTCCTCCGGCGCGTATTTACTATGTTTGGCAAGCTTGAAGTTTCTTACGACTCTTACAGGTATACCGCCTCTCCAATCTTCAGCCGTAGCACCGACTGTTGCATCAAGCATGGCATTGCAATTTACAGCTAACGCTTTATTCATTCGAGTTAATGTTTGATCGCAGCTCTGTACGGCTGTTCTTTTGTTACCTTATAATATATCGATTAAACTGTAGCGTACGGCATATCAATTGAACTATAGAAATAAATATCGTACCTGATAAGTCCCTCCCTCCAGAGCCGGTATACACGAATTCATCGCCATTGTCAATGTCATCCTCGTAACCACCAGATAATACAATAGAATATGCGCAATCTGTTTCTCGCCCATGAATCCCTGCTATATGTGGCCTGTGCACGCCAACTTCAGATACCTACAATTTACATCTGCCCTTTAAAGACGTATCGGACCTATCTTCAAAATTGTACCAAGTTGATGAAAATTTGTGAGATTGTTCTTTTTAATCTTCCTGATGTGCTCCAAAATTTTTTAACCAATTCACTAAACGGTTGCTGAGTTATAACGATTTTAATTTTCACTGATTTTACACGCACTCTTATGGAGAAAGATGATCTTGACAGATAAAACAATTGAAGAAATGTTGAAGAAATGGTACCAATGTTTTCAATTTTTTTGTCCGTGTAGTACATGGATAGATGAAGATATCTACCGAGTTTCAATTGTTTTCACTGCACCGTTTTAAAGAAATAAATTATAACTTGAGAAAATTGTGAATTCAGGGCATTTTCACTGTGAAATGTGTTATGACTCAACCGATACCCAAGCATAACGACCCCGCGCGCATTCCGATTGCTCCAATCGAACGGCCAAAATCCGGCACAACCGAGTAAGGGATTTCGGAAGCATACCGAGAACCATCAGCACATGGCGAAATACGAAAAACGGGCCAAAGACGGAGACCTCAATGGTCCCCGCTTCGAGCAATACGAGCTCAGACGCTATACGCGACTCGTGCGTGATTGTCACAGTGTCCGTGTAACCCAGATCGGGACAGAATAAACCTTGTTCAACCCTACGGTGAGTCCTAATTCTTTAACCGACCAAGAATCCTACCACCCTCGATTTCCACCCGAGTATACCCGTCCCGGCACCTTCACCCGAGCATTCGGGGCGCGTCGGACGATAACAGCGAAGGACGAGCAAGGAACACCGCGAGATTCTCAGGGAGAAAGTATTTGTAAATAAATTTGTAAAGTGAAAAATACCTTTCTAGGAGTAAAAATAAGACTCCAACTGTCGTTCGAGTTCCTTACATCTAAATTTACTATGCGCAACACGCAGATATTCAAGTACTTCAAATTTCATATACTTTCGTCTAATATTGTACGTCCAATACATCCTTAATCTATAATCTTAATCATAAAAATTGTTACGATAAAGAAGTACTTAAAATTTTTAATTACCTGTACTCTGTATATCCAACACATTCCTACTTCGACTCCTGGGATGGGTCCACGATGATTGGGCGGGACAATACTGCACTCTTTTGTCCTTCCTATGCACGCCATTCCTTTACCCCAGTCTCGCTTACTGTTACTATTCTCATTTGTTTTCTTCTTCGTCTGCTTCAGTTTATCACCTGCCTTTAAAGAATTATAAACATTAAAACATTATAAACAATTGAGAAGCTGCTAGGAAACTTCCCCCCACGACAACGAACCTTCACGATTTCGTTCTCGTCATTCTTGCACTCCGGACAATACCAGTAATCTTCTTCTGGTATAGATTTTAACGGAGGATTCAAACACCGTAAATGATACGCATTGTTACATTCGTCGCACAATAGAAGATTGTGCTCATCTTCTTTCCCAGCGCAGACTCTGCAACCGCATTCCCTACACTTCTTGTGAGGATTATCCAAGCATGCATTACAATTAGCTTGAACGCGTCTTCGTTTACCATTACTAATCATATGCTGTTCATCCTCGGGGGTTCTTTCCGTGAGGAGTTTCGACTCCTCTATCGCGAAAATTTCACCTTTCGGATTTACTTCACGATTCTCGAGTGGCTGATCCCTGTGCGAGCGAACGTAGATATTTAACTTACGTACGAACAATTAAGTGAAATCAAACATCGACGAAAAATATCACCTTCCGATATGCAGTGTCCCGGTAAGCACCTGTGCCTTTCTCCTCTTATATGTTTTCAATATCGTAAAGTCGTACCATAGGCCGGTTTCTTTAGGGTCATCGACGTTGTGATTGATCATCACTTTCTGACCCAGTTCCAAGGCATCGAACTGTATAAGACGCCGAGCGCGTGGTCGCACAGACGATTCAGGTACATTGAAAGGTGGAGCTTTGTCGTCGAACTCCCATTGTACGTTATAAATAAGTTTGTCGTCCTTTTTAAAGATTTTCAATATTATTCCCTCGAACCAGGCTCCGTAAGTTTGATCGAGGCAGTCCACGGCGTCTCCGATTTTATAATACAGACTCTCAGCTTCGACCAACGTTTCGTCTTCTCTCTCGGAATTAGATTCGTTGGTAGTAGCGGTGGCGGTAGTAGTAGCAGCGACCGTAATGGCGCTACTGCTACTATTGGAGGTAGCTTCGCTCTCCTCGTCATCGACTAGTATTCTCATCATTAACTGAATTACATCGTTCACGTTGATATTATAATCGTGAAGCTTATAACCATTCTCCAGCTGCTTCCCACGAAAGAACAACCTTTGTAATTCAGCCTTGACGTTCAACTCATTTTCAATTTCACGCTGAAAAGCAATATCGAATTTACTATCGATGGACTCGACATATGTTTCTCGCCTCGGTATTCCAGCGAGCTCGAAACGCATTATTTTACTCCTAAACACGAGGCTGCGTACATCTCTCTTACGAATAATCCACCGATATTACATTGCCATAAAATGCGCGAGGCTTATCTGCACATAAGACCAACGATACTCCAAGCGAAGCAATATCGGTGGCGCAACCAAAGCGTTCACAAAATGTCGTCAAGCCAGCTTCGCCATATTTAGCGAAAGACGTTGCAGCTGCTCCCGCCTTTACGTAACGGAACACTATAAGAGAACGTGGTATCTATTTGTCGTAGAGCATGCATACAACTCTTTCGCGTGCACTACGCGTCGCTAATACATTCCAAATAGACAGAAATCTAATAAAACAATTATCTTCCTTGTTACCAAGTACTGAATAATAAACGACAGTAGAATCTACGATAGCATGAAAGATGGATTGTTTATAAACCCTCGGATTCCCTTCCTAGCTTGAAAAGAAGTACACTTCGTTTCATATATACAGAGAAAAATACCTTGAAGTCCTCCACCTCAGTCAACTTGGAGGTAGTCAATATCGCCTCCTGTTTACCGTCCATTGTTCTCACTTTAACGTACATTTCGACAGGTTGTTTTAACTAAAAAGATCACAAAGAGCTGCAGAATCCGTATCGTTTATTTAATACATCTGTCCGCAGAGGACACGCAAGAGTGGAGATTTAATTAGACTCGTTAACACGACGAGAGCACAAGCCGACCAGCCGTTGAGTCTGTGTAAATTGCCGCTGTCACCACTTGTTGGTTGTTGGCGCGCTCCAGCGAGAATGGAAATTTGGCGGGAAGAAATCGTGGAGGCACATGGCGGAAGAAACCGTAGCGAAAGGGGAATTTACTTGCCATGCGCGCGTTTCCTCCTCCCCCATTGGCCGGTTACTTTTACGGCAGATCGAACCAACCATTCGGAGCATTTCGTTCTACAATCGCTGATTTCATAATCTTATGAGATTGAAACAATAGGTACGTTTAATAGGTATTATTATACTGCGAAATCGGACTATGAAAATTGAACAGAAAGTAGCATTAAGAATGTATATCTCTGCGCTCAAGGCACATACCGATAACAGTATATTTTTGTATCGTTTGATTCGAACGCTTTTGCCTCGCAAAGTTTAATGAAAGATTCAAACTGAAGTTAATTAAATTGTGGCAATTGTACGATAAAATATGTTGCTTTTCGCGCACAATACGTTTAGAATAATGATATCTTGGATTTCTGTTTATTTCACCCATGACTTCTACATCCTTTGAGATTGGAATATAAATGATACAAAAATGTTACAAATTTATATGCAAACATTTATGCAATCGTCATACGCAAATTGCATAAATGTTTCACAACTCCTCCTGTACTTTTTGCAGCATCGTTTTATGTAATTCCTTCAAATAAGATATACATTCTTATCCTACGAAAAGTTTGAATTTCATAGCAATTTTGGATCTCTTACGTCGCTTCCAGCGTACTGTACAATATTCGTTAAAGAGAAAAAAAAAGAGGACGAAAGTTCATCAAGATTAGCAGCTTGCAATTACTTAGGAACTAGTGGTCTGCTTTTTGGTTTAGAAATATCTGATTTTCTATAAATACTATAAAAATTCATCGTTTGATTCTGATGCGATCGTAATCAATTTGATAACGAAGCTTTATCAATCAATATTCCAAGTTTTTAAAAATCACGGCAATTATCGATCCGAGTAATCATAGAATGCGATTTATGTATATTAGTGATAATTATAAGCTGCTCGTTCGTAAAGCAATTATGAAGGTGGAAATACTTCCGTGGAACCGCGAAAGGAACAATTTGGTCTGCGAACTCCTCTAGAAATGCGGAGAAATTACAATCGCTTCTCCCCTCGCACGATCATACACAATGCACGTACAACTTACGCATATAAAATTATACTTAAACGCGATTAATACATACCAATGCGAGCAGAACTCTAAAATCGCCAGTTTTCCTGTCGTATAAAAATATCAGAGAAACGATCGATTAAACTGTTAAGATAAAATTACAATTTATACAAATATATAATATGTAAATATATATATTAAAATGTATTTATACATACATAACTGCATTTATACTAACTTTATCGTTGAAAAGAACTTTAAAGAAACCTTTCGATTTGTTGTCCTTAGAAAAATCACGGTATAATTGACTCACACAATTATATATTAATAATATATAACTCATACACGGCTATGATTACGGTAGAATTAACGTGTACAGCGCGAAGCGAAACTTTAAAGTTGCTATTCCATTTTGTGTTTTTTACAAAACTAAAATGCTATTACGATCTGTATAATTACATATTAACAAGTAATCCGCGTAACTTACAATCATGGTTGACAATGCGATGTATTTATAAACGTAAATTCACAGTTTCTGCTCTCTTAAAAAACTTACACGACGAACGAAACTTGTATAATTACATATTGATGTAGCGTGGCTCGCGCATAATTACAATTGTAATGCGGTTAACAGTTCCGTCGTTAAATAGAATATGTCTAGTAGAAAATGTTGCTCCGCCTGTGGCACAACCTATGGCTAAGCAGCACGATTATGTACCGGTACAAAATTTCCACGAAAAAGAACGGAATGATTTTGTAAGCCTTAAGAGCAAGTATTAATCGACGAATGACACGATCGTATTATTCCTTCAACGTCACTTTATGACTAGAGAAAATTGAAACGAGATTATTGTTAGCTTGAATGAAAGAAGCGGCATGTAAACATTAGGCGTACTACAACGAGTTACATGACTGACGATTATTACTAAGAAAACAAGGATATCGGCGATAAAAAATATTATCTTGCTTTAAATATTCTTTTCGATATAAATTATTCGCATTTTAACATAGAAGCGCCAGGGCTTCTTTATAATAATATTATATTTTTACACGTTTACTAAAGGAACACTTCTTGAGGAAGAGTAATATACTTATTCAAATATTTGGAGTATTCCGACCGTTCGCGTCCAATATTTGAAGTTTAATACATTTCCTTCTACTTAATATTGTTATTAAATAGGAAAAATAGCTTTATATTGTAAACTCTATATACTTATATTCCTTCTGGATGAACGCCGTGCCCATCGTTAAAGAAACCTTATCGATATAGAATAGGTTTACAAAAACTGTCGTCCTCTTACGCATCGCGCAAAGCTGATCTTCGCGAAGTTTCAGCGCCAGTATAAATTCAAGTAGAATAATTTCATTGGATTAACCGACAGAGGAGTATTACTCCAACGTGCGCGAGGAATGTGTAAAACCATTAATATAAATTTAGTTTGTCCAAGACGATTTACTGGCAATTTACCGAACGTACAATCTCGTAGCTTTGTCAATTTGAAGCGCGCAGGAAACAGTTCCAGTCAAGATTCCGTTCTACTTGAGTTTATTAATTTTATATAGATTCTCCATAGAAGGGTGCTGATTCTATGTACCGGTACATAGGATCGCTGCTAATATAAACTTAAATCGTCAATATAGAACTCTCCGAGTCAACTTCATTGCTCGTCACACTTGGAAGACCTCCGTTAAATCTCCTGATTGTCTTCTCCAGTCTCATTATCTACAAACTCCACGTGCGTGAATGGGAAGTGGCCGACCTTGCCGTGCAATTCACCTTCCCACTGGCCGTTTATGTTAGTCTTTGTTACTTTTATCACGTCTCCGACCTCCAGCTTTAGGGCAGTCTTGTCGTACGCATTCGGCACCCTCGCCTGCTTCACTTTCGCAAACGCAGGCAACGTTCGCTGGATATTCGCCCTGCGGGTGGTCCCTTGTCCGCTTTCTGGATAAGGCATTTGCGAAGCGGCGACCTGCACGGAGTTCGAATTCACGGTTGAGCTGCCTCCGCTTTCTGGGCGTGAATTATTCTCCATGACCGAATGATTGTCCTCTTCGTATTTCTGAACGTAAGGTACTGGAACTGAGCCAGTTTGACCGAGGCTGTTCCTAGCGGTCCACCATTGTTCCTCGTCTTTCGACATAATCGTCAGAATTTCACCTGTAACAACCGATAAGATTGTCGCTCGATCAGATCGGAGACTACAGCCGAGTATACAACATCGGGCTGCACGATCCTGCGTCGGCTTAAATAATAAAACGGGCTGCACGAACCTTTCCTGAAAGGCAAGTCGTCAGGATCGTTCCCTTCGAAATCATATTTCGCTATTACCCTCTGTGTCTTTTTGGGTGCAGGCCTGATCAATGGCGTTGTGTCCAAGTAATGTAATTTGTAAAAAGCCAAAAGGTTGGGAATATCAGGAAACATTTGATCTCCAATCCGATACCGTATTTGATCGCCCTGCTGAATTTTATTTATTATGTAATGGCTAACCTTGCTGTCTTCTCGCACACATAGAACAAAATCCCCAAGTATCGACGTGCTGTCGCGTACTAAGAACACGCCACCCTCTTTTTCGCCCATCAGCAAATCCGAGGCGTCTTGACGCGACATTGCGCCGAAGTACCAACTAAAAGGCATAATAAAACCAACTTTCAGAACACGCTCTACGGTTTCCTCCGCCCTCGAGCTCGTAGTACTTAAAAATACAAGTGTACAAGAATGTTCGATACGCAGTCGAGTTCCTTAGGCCTGGCGCGTACCATCTGCGGGTCGACGGTTCGGTCGATATCACGAATGGGTACGATCCAGGCCTTAGAAGCTCGATGAATGTAGAGAAAGAAGACCAACACCCAGTTTGGAGCAGCAGAGTGTCAAATACTTCTGCTATTGCAACTTTACAGGTTAATCGTCGAGTGTGTTGCTCGCGATCACAGGGCGTTCAGATTGGAGTGCCAAGCTCCCATAAACGGCAGTTTATTCACCTGGACTTGTCATATTGATCGAACGTAGCAGCCATTGTCGGTCCGTTAATCGCGAATCGAATCCCTCGACAAAATCGGTGGTCGCCGAATGGTACTTGTTGATCAATATATCGTGGGATCAGGAGCGCCTCTGCTGTGTGTGCGAGAAAAGGAGCCGGGATAAGTAAAAAGCGCAACAGGGCCGCCTCGGTGGCGCGGAGTGTAGCGCCGTTGTCCGGGACGGAGGAGGCCCGGGCTTTGATCCCGACCGAGTCCCCAAGTCCCTCTCTTTATCGGCGAATCCTGCAACGTCAAAGAGCACCGTTCTCCAACTGGCTTAAACGTCTGCATAGCAAAATAACGCACAGCCCACTCTCTAGCGAAGCTGTCGGTGGAATGCAGCGCTTAAAACCGTCTCGAGGGGCGTGCTACGTCGTCGGGTAAATAATACGTTCGCAAAAGCCCCGGCCAATAATCGTCGAGCCGAGCCTCCCGTGCACGATCACACTTGTCAACGGGTGTCGCGCGAACCTCTGCGCTCCGGCTCGAGCCGACTCGCTAACATGTTCGAAGTGAGCCCTTACTTCCTCTGCCTCGGTAAACGGGCTCCGACCTCGCGCCGTACCACGTCGCACTCTTTCCTGTTGCTTTGCGGAGTCACAGAACGGTACGGTGCATGTATACTTATTTACGTACGAATAGTCCTGCGAAAACTCTCTCGACGCGCACTCGCCACGGAAATGGTCGCCAGCATATTCCACTGAAACCTACGACATAAAAACTGCAACCAATGGTTCGCCCGAGTGCCCTAAGCTGGGAGCAGGACAGAGTAGATGGGTCGCTCTTGGGAGGGGATCGTGCAACTCGGCGCTACCTACCGCGCGGATGGTGGAACTAGAGTGTTTCATTCTTTGGCGCGAGATTTAAAGTAGATTATGTATTTAGCTTGTTTCTCGTGGATGGAGGCTCTTTTCAAAAGATATCGAAATGTTAAATTTCCGTGGGTTTATTACTGTTCTCTCGAGTCGTGTTTCTTTATGGAATTAATATCTGTTTATTTGGGTTGGTTTTTTTTTTATTCTAAACGACCCCCTTATCCTGGGAATCGTACGATAGGCGTTGTAATAAAGACAACAAGAAACAGAGCTGGGCATTAGTATTACTTAACGTGATTCTGAAAAACGATGACTCATGTTGCGTAGCATATTCATCGGGCTAATTGAGTGATTAATGCTGCGCACATTTCAAAGAATTCCATTGTATGGTGGCCCGTTGCTTGGGGCGGCGGGAGCGTAGGATCTGAAATGAGCGATTGTAATATTTCGTGCGAGAGTGGATAGGCACGATAAAGCTGGCAAATGATAGAATCGTTTACCTCGCCCTATTTCCTCCCCTTCTTCGCTAGACAGAGACTTGAAATCTAGTAAATAACTTTTATAATCAACTTGATACAGTTGCAACGACATCTTGCTATACCTATCGGTTATATTATTACTTTGGCGAACTCTGACGCTGTACGTGTTTATAATCTTCCATTCCTACAAGCGTAAGCATTTGCATTAACAGTATCACGGTTAATTAAATGAACGAGGCGGCAAGAAAATTGAGGAGGGATCTTACAAAGTTGAGAGCTTTCATAGCACGATAGACTTCGTTCATGATATCTTGGGGTTTAGACTGCGATCGGATGCCCAAGTGCCACTTGGCTCGCTTTACTGGAGTACCCCGATTGCCTTGTATCTGGGACGACGTACTCCCTTGAGAACTTTGTCTCTCCCGCAATGCTGTAATCACGCGATACCGTAAGTTCTATGCGACAGTAAACACGGGCGTAAACACGATCGAAGTTAACGTACGTCCAATTCTCTCCGGGTGTGGTCTTAGAGGGCTGTTATTGGCATCGTTCGGGCTGAAAGCGACAGGAGGCGGGCTAGAGGCCACGTAGAAATCTTTCAGCTCCGCCTTGGCAGCCTCATCTGCGATCCTTTTATTGTCTATTATCAGATGATAGGCAATCGCCAATTGATCATGGGGATCTCCACCTAGTAACGCGGAATGAACTTCCGCTTCTTTTACATTAAACTTCTCGCAGACTTCGTTCACTGCGTCTATATCGATTACAGAAGAATCTTGTTCAACGGGAGATGGGAATAAATACGTAGGTAAATCCTTTTGGAACCACTCGTGTTTCCTGAAACGAAACCGACGCTTATGATTACTTTAAATAAAGCTGACATTACATGGGACATTGCTGTGCCGAAGTCTGAAGCTGATATGAAAAATTGAATTGTATAAACTTTGATATACTTGATATCTTCGATGGTCGCTCTCTTCATGGGATCCACTTGCAGCATATGACACAGAAGACTAACAACGGTCTTATTTAGGTACTCAGGAATGGGGAAAATTCCAGCTGTAACAAATATAGTTTTACATTGGACACTGCGTAAAGTATCGATGCTAAAAGCTACGTATATATCACTTACACTTGATTTTCCGAAAGAGCGTCGGCACGTGTTCATCGTCGAATGGCAAAGTACCGCAAAGTAGAGCGTAAAGTATTATTCCACAGGACCAGATGTCAACTTCCGGGCCAGCGTAGAGTTTACCCGATATCACTTCTGGCGCTGCATAGTTCGGAGAGCCGCAGGAAGTGCGCAAGAATTCTCCGTCCATCATCATGTTTGACAAACCTGTAGTTTTATAGAATTACACGTGAACACAATATTCGATTCCTGCATTCAAGGTACAAGACATTCTTATCATTTCTCGTGAATCACATATAATCGTATAGATACGTATAAAAAAAAATATAAGAATAATTAAAGGACTACTAAGAAATCTGAATGTAACTTGTGAATGTCTCGCATTTTGATTAAAGCCTCGGTTTAATGCGCAATAAGATCTCAACAGTATCTAAATACCGAAATCTGCTATTTTTACATGTAGATTGTGATCTAACAGGAGATTCTCCGGTTTCAAGTCACGATGGACAATCATGTGCCTGTGGCAGTAGTCGACGCCCGAGATGATTTGCTGGAAAAATCTGCGAGCCTCGTATTCTTTAAGCTTGCCATGCTTCACAATGTAGTCGAACAGCTCTCCGCCAGATACATATTCCATTATCATGAATATATCTGTGGGTGTACTTATAACTTGATACCTAATCGAATAAAGATATCAGAAACAGCAGGTGTTTAACGATCATAGTATACAGCATTACGTTCTTACAGTTTAATGATATGGGGATGCCTGAACAGCTTAAGATTCTGTATCTCCCTTCGAATTTTTCCCACCACATCCAGGCTCTTGATCTTCTGACGATTCAGGATCTTTACAGCCACTTTGTGATTAGTTAAAACATGTTCGCCAACTGTAAAACGCCAGGTGTACTTTAAATCGTCCGTTACGAGAGAGCGACAAGAACGACGATTAAGATTAGCAATAACCCACGTACTTTTCACTTTGCCGAACGTTCCAACGCCCAACGTCTGCCCGAGCGTGTAGTGGCCTATCTTGACGATGGGCTGCGGTTGATTAGATGGGATCTTTTCCGACATTGTTGATAATTCTGCAATTCGACGCTTGTATTATCGTATTGCACACACGGAGCAGATGACGTCGAAGGATAGAAAAACTTCGGAGGCATATGTATTCGACTGACAATCGATTATTTACATTATACAAGTGCGAGGAATTTGTTGCAATCGGAGGCAAGGTCAAGCAGGATGTAAAAATGAGTGGCTAGCGTTACTTATGTAATGTCTGCGGAAATAAAACTGTAACATCGAGGAGCGTCGGGACGAAAGAACGCGGAAGGGAAAGGAACGTGCTGGAAAATCGGAAATCTGACTACTAACGATCCCAATCACCTGATTCTATTTACATGTTCTGACACTTATTATCTCGGAGAGACACCACTACACAGCTACTCCACACGATATTTCGACCATTTATCATAGAAATCAGAGAACAGGAAACTACTGACAAATTTTATGCTGATATTACAGAAATCATTACCTTTCGCTGATTCTAGGGAATTGAGATACTTCCTGCAGATTGCTAAACGTTGCTAAATCGTTCTTACGCATTAAACTACTGGCGGGAGAAGCGCTGTCTGAAATACCGATACTTCTTTCTCGTAATATTACGGAAACCTTCGAAATTTTGCTATTAATCAGATGTATTTTCAAATTCTATAGATACGAGTTAGCTCGACCATTGCAATTTCTAATGCAATTATATAGAACTGTTGCAACGAGTGTATTATTTATTCATTTAAAATCTGAGGTCGTGGGCGCGTTCTAAAGGCCCTGAAGGTCATTGCGCAGCAATTGTTAATAACAATACTGTTTATTTATTGCTCTAAAAAGCTATTTCAAAACTTGTTCAGTTTATGGGCACAGAAGGCTAGCGACGCGTAGCGGTCAAAGGTGTGAACTAAAGTGGACGTTAAAACACGCCGAGTTGCCAGTTTTGAGGTTGCAAAAAAAATTTGTTGCGAACTGGCTTTGACGCGTTTTAATTGTTAATAACTATTTAATTATGCATCAAATTTCCACTAAAATCTATTAAGAACTTGGGAAGGGTCTATACTTCGAGTTGCGATACCCAAAGTACATAAATTTGATTAAAAAATTCTGTAATTTCAGACTTGGCTGAGGGAGTTTAATTACCGCGCCCAGTTATGGTGCCAGAATTTGACATACCTCGTTTATTTATTTATTCCGTTACAATCTGAAGTCCTGGACTTTTTCGTGGACTCGCTGCCAATCACTATGGAATCATATGAATCATAGTTAATTATAAAACTGCTAATTTAATATTCATAAAGCAATTTAAAGACATTTGGCGCGATACGTGTCCCTACGAAAAAACTGTAATTATATGGCGGTATATACAAAATTTATTTTTCCATACGTTCCATGGAACATTTAGAAAAGCCGTATTTATGTTTTTAAGTTTTTAAGAATGTTCGTGCTTCTTTAATTTAATTTAATTCCAACGTCATAATATTTAATCTATATTATATCTAAATATATATACTAATTATTATCGAATTATTATAGTATAGATGTAAATATAAGATATTTAATGTTCCGCATGTTTATAATACAAGTAATGTTCTTAATATCGATAATAAATTAATTAAATAACTCATCTCCTATATCTGAACTTTGTACTTAAGTTCCTCTACTTAATTGACTGTAATTTAAAAAAGTTCAAGGGTGAAAGTGTGACAGCACTTTTAGGGGACCGAGGCCTGTATGTCCTGCCTAACATAAAAGGCTTGCCGTTATTCAAATTGCCGTCAAAATGTCAGATAAAGAGAGCCCTATTAAATATTTTTTGAGCGGAGGCTTCGGTGGAATTTGCACCGTAGTTGCAGGACATCCCCTGGATACGATAAAAGTAAGGTTACGTTATAATGACCGCTTCATTACCAGACTCAACTGACTCAGCTGTTGATTAATGAGAAACTCTGGCTTCTAGATCTTGCGCGGCATTGTACATTTCTGCTTGTGAATTTTCCAGAGACAGTTTATCGTATTTTTCGCTTGCAAATTGTCACTTATTATTAGTTAACGAACGAGGGACCCGTAGTATAACATTTATAGCTTCGGCTTTCTCAGTTGCAAAGAATGAACGAATGCGTATAGGGTAGTACAAGAGGTGCTGTAAGACCCAGAGTAAAAGAACATACCCCGTTTTTCAGCTGCACCTAATCCGGGTAGGATTATTAAATCTTACTTAGGATTGAACTCTTTTTTCTCTGAAGAGGACTGGCCCTCGTAATGGAGATGTTAGGTAAAAGAAGCATCGTGCGTGCTGATAATATTAAATTCTATATATACGATACGTTCCTGAAAGAATTTTATTTCAAGTTATTCCATTTATCCAAACTACCTGTATAATTTCTCAGACTTCAGGATTTGCGCATCAGAATATCAAACACTTCGTATAACAAGCTTATAATATTTCATTTTTGTTATACGATCTGCTAATGAGTTGGTTTCTTATTTTATTTGTATGAATGCTTAGAATTTCTACACTTTTGTATTAGAAGCATAAATAACCGGAATAAAGAAAATCATAATGTACATGTAATACGGTAAATTGAATTCTCAAATAAATTTATTTCTGTTCCGTATAGTTTTATACACATTTATTCCATTAGAACTGCTAAAAATGTAGATTTGGATGTTTGAATTGATAAATTAACGATACCTTATACTTCATTTTCACTTCGCCGAAGTTCTTTTTATCGTATAATTCTGGTTAGTTAGAGATTCTGTTCGTAGGAGCAAAGATTTGAAGGGAAAACATTGTGTTTAACAGGTTCGCCTCCAAACTATGCCTGTGGTAGGTCCAAATGTAGTACCTTTATACAGTGGAACGATAGACTGTGCTAGAAAGACTGTAGCGAAGGAAGGAATACGTGGTTTATACAAAGGTTTGTATAAGTCTTCTTGCTTTTACATCGTAAAAGTTAGAATAAAATTCGCTTTACCAGATTGTCCGCGATACTTCTCTCTTTAGGTATGGGCGCCCCTTTATGCGGCGTGGCTCCGATATTTGCTATAAGCTTTTATGGCTTTGGTCTTGGCAAGCAATTGATTAAAAAGACCGAGGACGAACAGCTGACGGCTTTAAAATTATTCTACGCTGGCGCGTTCAGCGGTATATTTACGACGATTATAATGGCGCCTGGCGAAAGAATAAAATGCCTTCTACAGATACAGCATGCTGACGCGAAGCCGAAATATAAGGGACCCGTCGACTGCGCAAAGCAACTTTACAAGGAGGGGGGAATAAGAAGTATTTTCAAAGGTACCTGTGCTACACTTTTGAGAGGTATGTATCATCGATTTGTCGTTCACCTTTGTATTTTATTTCCACAACAAACAATCCTTTATACATTACCTGCTTAGCATCATCCCTCAATCTCCACCACATTTATTTCGAAGTTTCTTATTTCTGCGCGTCGTTGTATATCCAACTATGCACATGTTTGTAGTACAATATTAATACAAGTCCCGTAAAACATTCAGTTACTAAAACTTACGTATCAATAGAATTATTTTATAAAAGCTGAAAGTTAGTAGAGCTTTTATACTCTTTTAATTTTGTTCTTTTATACATGTACATTAATTACTTATAAATTAGCTAGCTGATGCTGTTATTATCTTCGTAATAATGCTTCCCCATTGAAGATTTTTTCAGGTGCCTCCTCTTCAAAGTCCTGCACTGCAAACCACCTTTGCGCAACGCGTAGAACACTCCCCAGTTTCGCAGCCTTTTCGGCGTCCAGCAGCGCGGTGCTGTCTCTCTTAATCTGTTCACCTGTTTCCAATCGAATTCGAATTACTTTGCGCATAGAAACGTTGTACAACGCGTCGTCCAACTTACCAGTTGAGGATTCCACGTGGTCATCGAACAAGTACAATCCCATGGATTGCCGTCCAGTCTTATGGTTGCTAATTGCGATTGTTTATTCGGAGCGCGCAGCATTTTGAAGAAATCCAGAGGCAACGAGGTCAATTTGTTCCTTGAAAGATTGATTTCCTTCAGCTCCTTTTGCTGCAGTGTTCCGAACAGACCAGGTGGAATGAATTCTAGTTCGTTGTTGGACAAGTCTATCCGTCTAACATGCTCCAATCCATAGAAAGCATCCATAGATATCTTACGAATGTAACAGCGACTCAGATCAAGGTCTAACAGCTTGATTAAGTCGACAAACGCGTCGAACTCTATACTCGAAATGTTTCCACGTGCTTTCAACTCTAGCAACTCTGGCATTCCTTGGAACACAAAGCGCTCCAACATGGGTACGTCCAGATTGTATAAATGCAAGATTTGAAGATGGCGTAATCCCAGAAAGGAGTTCTTCTGTAAATACAGCTTCGAATCCTCGCCTCCCAAGTACAGTTTTAACGTAGTATTCATGATTTCGAAGGTGCTGGAATAAAAGACATTTCTTCTTACTTCTACGTATTAAATTATGTAGTAGAAACCGTTGAGAATACCAAAGTACCTTGGGAATACGGAATCCAAAGGGTTCTCCCGAAAGTCTGCTACCTTTAGCATGGGAAAGGGAGGGAACGATAATTCCGACAAGAAAGTTAAATTATTTCCTCTTAAATCAAGATCTTCTAACATCAACAGGCCAGCTAGATCGACACTTTTAAGTGTCAACAGTTGATTGCTTGCGAGCGAGAGCACTTTCAAATTAGGCGTGCCATAGAAACAGAATTCTGGAATAAATTTCAGACTGTTCTTCTCTAACGAGAGATGGACAAGGCTATTCAAACCATCGAACATATGCCACGATATATCTTTCAAGGCGCAGTTGTAAACTCTTAAATGAGTTAAAGCTCCCAAGCCAGTGAA
This sequence comes from Andrena hattorfiana, assembly GCA_944738655.2. Taxonomy (NCBI): domain Eukaryota; kingdom Metazoa; phylum Arthropoda; class Insecta; order Hymenoptera; family Andrenidae; genus Andrena; species Andrena hattorfiana. Next base: position 42,920,790 of record OX122894.2, on the reverse strand, counting down.
AAGCCCGACAGTTTCTTTGTAACCCTCCATTTCTTGTTTATAAACATCGTAAGGGAGTATTTCCTTGTCCTCGTTCTCTCCATTATTCTGTTGGCTTAGGAATATTAGTCTGTGCCCTGTACTTTGGCTGATGTTACTTAGCAATTGCTTGTTACTATTCTCATCGTCAGTAACCGTGCTCATTGGTTTCACCACGAGATTGGCCTTGTTCCTTTTCGTCGGGCTCAGACTAGTCAACTTTACTTGCTCCAAATTCAAGTAAAGAAGACTCAAACCTAACGGATACAGAGAATCAACGGATAGTACGATTCCACCTTGCTTTCCCCGCTGATTGCTCGGATCTTTTCGCCCAGGTTCATTGTAATCTATGCCCTGTATGTCCAGAGATATCAGATCTGTAAAACGTTGGAATGTTGTGGATTGTAAGAGAATTTCAGAGTCTCCCATGCCGGACTCAAGTATCGTGAAAATCTGAAGCATAAAAGTATGTGTTAACGTCGAGTGTTCCATTATCGGGTCTGAAGTAGAATCAGGCAATGTTAGTACTGACTTGTATGTCCGATGGAAGTTTATTTAGAAGCTCCTCATAATCTTCAGCAACAATACAGATCGCAACTTTCAAGAATTCGTTAGTTATAGAATGATCCATGTTCAAATCGAACTCGAAATCGGCATCATTGGATAAGTTCTGTTAGGAAGAAGGATTTGTTAGACGCCAGAGAGCGAAGAGTGGGCAGTAGTTGTACCTGATCTTGACTAGTGCGGATCCATCGATGCAACGGCAAATCAGCAAATCTCTGAACTTCGCAAGAACATCTCTGCGGACATTTTACTTCCCAAATGCCGCCAATATCAATTATTTGCCCGAAGCACTCGTTCTAAATGACACACGTTCGACCATTAATTTACAGTTCAATTAGTTCTACGCGTGCTTTCTCACATAGATTAAGCATAATATCACTTCTAGGGAAATCTATCGTAACGAAGTAAATGTAAAGACAAGCCGCAAGAGAGAAGCGATTTCAGATTTGCACGAGTGAGATTATGCTGAAACGTAGTAAAACTTGTTTTAAATAGGAGAAACGATTATATACCAGCAGAGCGACAACAAGAACTAAGACAACCGTCATAATCCGTTCGAAACTTGAAGAGTGAAGAAAAATGGATCTTAAAACCAGTGATGGTACGCTGGTTCGAAGGAAACTGAATTTTGTTAACTGTTATCTATCTGCCTTGATGTCCCCTATCAAACAGGATGCTTCCTATCTAGCAGCCCACACACACTATTCCTGATTTATAATTATAAATAACGTTTCCATAAGATGCCTGGATTACGTGGACCCAGGTGGAACATAATCATCTTTTAAAATTCTTCCACCGGATCCCTAGTGCCCTATATTTCTCCAGGAACATTATTCGAACCCCCGAATTCCTCCTTTACAAAAAACATTCGAGACGATGTTTCCTTCTCGTTAATGTAACTCCTTTCTGAAAACTATACTTGCAGATATTCCTGCCAGCGGAATGTATTTCATGACATACGAATGTCTAAAAAGGTGGATGACCCCCGAGGGAGGGAAGCTTGGAATTCTTCCTACAATTTTAGCTGGCGGTAGCGCTGGCATTGCAAATTGGATCGTCGGAGTGCCACCTGATGTGTTAAAGAGTCGTTTACAAAGTGGTGAGTAGCATTCCAAACATTTCGCAATTTCTTATTCTACATTTACCTGATTCAACAATCGTGCGTTACCATAAATGCTGAATCTTTATTATATTCAGCTCCAGAGGGTACTTTCAAACGTGGAATTCGAGACGTATTCGTAGACTTAATGAAGAACGAGGGACCGAGGGCTTTGTACAAAGGCTGTGCACCTGTGATGCTCCGCGCGTTCCCAGCAAACGCTGCGTGTTTCCTAGGATTTGAAGTTGCCATGAATTTCTTGAACATTGTCTTGCCCAACATATAATGTAAACCCTCGCGTTTGACAGATTTTTTTAAAACGGATACAATCAGTATTTTCTGCATTGATTGAATTTTCTATTCACAGTATATTTCTAAACACCGTTCCCAATTTCTTAATCAAAGACACTGTGTAACAGTAAGTCTTTCATGTAAAGCGTACTTTAGAGGCTTGTATAACAGCACCATTATTAGGAAGCCGAACTTGCATTAATCCAAGTTTCACCCTAATCGCTGGTGCTCTTATGCTAGCTGTAGTAGTCTATATACAATTGACACATATTGTGGAATCTCTATTTTGTTAATTTTTGATGTATACTTTTTGAAACTGCAAATAAAAAGCATATTGAAAGTATTATCATAATCGTTTGAAGGTGATTCAAGGTCTGTTTGCTGTTCTTCTCTCTGCTAGGAGATCCTTTTTATCTTATCCTGCTCATTGAATTGGAGCTCGCGAGCCGAGGAATTTCGACGTGTTCCTAAACCCATCAGAAAACTGGCTCTTGTCATCGTGGCAAGACAGCTCCTGAAGATTGTATTTTAATTTCGTTTTATTTACAATGATACTGAAAGCTGTTATACTAATTGGTGGTCCCTCGAAAGGTTTGTCTTCTTGCAATACAGTTGCCTTTAAAATACAGATTCTGCGACGTACAATGCGATATAACCTCGGGTATAATTGTAACAAATGTTAGTCAACTGAGAATGTCATCTATAGCTTGTAGCTATACAGATTGACTAACGATGAAAAATCACGAAATCATGAATCGAAGCTGTACTTTTCAGGAACTAGGTTCAGACCCCTTTCGCTGGATATACCGAAGCCATTGTTCCCGGTCGCTGGATTCCCAGTAATACAGCACCATATAGAAGCATGCTCGGAAGTGAAAAATCTCAACGAGATACTGATAATTGGCTCTTACCTCGCGAGCGACTTGTCTCACTTCATTCAAGAGATGACCAGCGCTTACGGCATTACGATTAGGTACCTCCAAGAGTTCACGACATTGGGAACCGCAGGGGGCATGTATCATTTTCGCGATCAAATAAGGTCTGGGAGCCCCAAGTACTTCTTCGTCATGAACGGCGACGTCTGCGCCGATTTCCCTTTGCAAGAGATACTGGAATTTCACGCGGAGAAACGAGCGTTGCTCACTATCATGGCTACAGAAGCGACGAGGCAGCAGTCCTTGAATTACGGCTGTATGGTGCTCGATAAAGAAGGAAAGGTCACCCACTACGTAGAAAAGCCGTCGACGTTCGTTTCGACTCTGATCAACTGCGGAGTCTATCTTGCTTCCCCAGATATCTTCCAAACCATGGCGGAGGCTTTCAATGCCGGACAGCAGCAAGAGAACTTTACGTAAGACTTTTTGAATATCCTCGGGTCGCTGAAAGATCATTCGCAGGAATGTAATTTACAGGCAGTTTAACGGCAATGGCAGAGACCCGGCTCACATATCTTTCGAGCAGGGCATTTTAACAAGATTAGCGGGAGTTGGTTGCTTATTCGCGTTACCTGTTCGGAGATGGTGGTCGCAAGTTAAAACAGCAGGCTCCGCTATATACGCTAATCGTCACTATCTAGCTCTTTACAATGCGAAACACCAAAAGCGCCTTGCTTCTACAGCTAACGGGCCTTGCCATATTATCGGCGATGTTTATATCCATCCTTCTGCTACTGTGCATTCAACGGCAGTGGTAAACAGTCTTTTTGTACAATATTTACAAAAGTCAATAGTCTCTTGTGATAAAATATTCAAATTAAGCTACGATTATTTCATTTACAGCTGGGTCCAAACGTGAGCATAGGTCCAAACACTGTCATCGCTCTTGGCGTTAGGATAAGAGAGTCGATTATATTAGCCAATGCTCACGTACGATCACATTCCATTGTTTTACATAGCATTGTGGGAAAAGGCAGCTATGTGGGAGAATGGGCACGCATAGAAGGAACGCCGTGCGATCCCAATCCTAATAAACCGTTCGCAAAAATGGAAAATTTGCCTCTGTTCAACGTCAACGGGAAGCTGAACCCCTCTATAACAATTCTCGGTAATTAGCTTATTAAACGGCGATTTGCAAACGAATACGACCATGTATTTCCACGACTCACGTTCCAGGCACAAGCGTACATTTGGCAGCCGAGAAGATTCTATTGAATTCCATTGTCCTACCGCACAAGGAGCTCACGAGAAACTTTAAGAACGAAATTATTCTTTAAGGTGTCCGTGTCTCGCAGGTTGAAATTGAAATCGCTCGGAGCATCTAAAATAAGGTACTCCCATTAAATGATTTTATACATACAGTTCCTTTCTTCGTCGACTTTTATGCATTTAAAACTATCGATTCGTTGCACAATGATGTTAGCACAAAAAGAAAAGAAATCTATAACCGAGAAACCGATACCGATGCACAACATGTAAATCCATAAACTATTTATATGGATATAAATGTTTTTTACGATTTTATTGTACATAACTGTACATTTGTAAATTGTTAATATATACGAAGGCATACTGTACGTAGTATAAAGAATATAAATGTAAAGCTTTCCGACGTTCGTATCGTGTGTTACTCTATTTATATTTGTACATTTACATTTGCAAGTTAGGCACAGATTCAACCTTACTATTCAATAAGTTACAAAGATCGTTGATAAACAGTTTTGTCGTAAAAAATTACTTCGAACTTGATCGAAGGATTTTCAATTTACGAAAACAAGAAGCTTGCACAATATCCTATAAATAAATATGTAAAGTGCATATATTGTAATAAATTGTAATGCGAAGGTAAATGTATACTTTGTCGAGAAATGTACATATACTAGATGTGAGAAAGAGACTGAAATACTTTACATAGACTTTGTGTATTATATGGAACGATACGAGCATTTACTTTTCTATTATGAAATAAATATTATTGATCTGAATATCCCAGTCATTCATCCTCTCAGAGCGACATACGCGAAAACAGAATAGTCGTAAAGCAACGATATGTACGTCTTTGTACGCTATGTATTTTCTACTAAAACACAATTAAGGAAATCAATAATTTATTTTAAAAGGTTTGTATCCTCGTAGAATAACTGCGCTTATATAAAAACCTGCGTACTACACTCCGCGTCAAAATTAAAGGAACACTATAATTTCCCGAAAATTTTGGTCATTTTCAAATGGCTACATCGCTGCGAAAAGTGGTCGACAAAAATATTTAAAATCTCATTAAATTAGCAACTAAAGGTTGATGAGTTCGCAAGTTATAGGTGTTCAAAGCGAAAAGTACCTTTTTTGCTATGATCGCGAATAACTCGGTCAATAAAAATCATACAACAAAACCAAAAAAACGAAATTAAAGAGAAATGTTTGCTCTGTAAGAGCTCTTCGTTGGACTTGCCAGGAAAAAATTCTTTTGGCCCGTGCATACGTTCAAACTAGGCAAAAATTTCTAAAACTTCGTTTCCTGCGCTTCATTTTAATAAAACAGTATCACAATCGATGAATAAAAATTGAGTCCTTGATTCAAAAACTAGAAACTTCAAGGGTTAAAATGCGTTTTTTAAAATATTTTTGCGACCATTTTTCGCAAGGATATAGCCATTTGAAAATGACCAAAATTTTCGGGAAATTATAGTGTTCCTTTAATTTTGACGCGGAGTGTATTTCTAAAAATTGATTATTTAAATAAACACGTAGCTGGTTATCAGATACGCCTTAACTTTGTACATAGAAGAGCATTTTTACCATCACAAGGAACAAGTGTTACGGTGCTTTGAAATTTAAGAAACTGACAACTCGTTTGTCAGAATTCAAAGTTCCACCTTCATTCCTGTTCTCTATCTTAGGAATCTCGATCTGGACATAGTACATTACAGGACATCTCATGTGTAAAAGGAAAGAGAGCCGTTCTTCGAAGAATAGAACATATACAGTCTTTTTTGTCTCGAGTCTTCGATTAACTTATATAATCTCTGAAGGTATGTTATTAAAAAAACGAGAGTCTCAGAGCTTCGTTTCGTGTTTCACCCTGTTTCTGAATAGTTGACTTGGTCGCAGCAGACCCTGAGAGTTGTTCAGATAAGAATTCCCGGAGATTATAGCCGCTGCCGTGGGATCCGGATTGGAATTTAAGAACTCGCTCTTCCCATTGTCTTCGAACGCGTACTGTTGCTGCTGCTGCTGCGTTTCGCCGTGATTATTGTGCCTGTGGTTGTTCTTCATGCGAAACTGCACTTCCGAATCCGTCTCGTCTTCGTTATCCGCGCTATCTACATCTCCTGGGCAGACATTGACGTGCATATGCAAAGTGTTTTGCGACATTTAAAGTGGAATTAATCTACAGCGATATGCACAACGTCGAATCATAAATATCAGGATCTACCTACCGTCGGAGCTATTGGTGGAAGGTAAGTAGAACCGCGAGGCTGTGACCTTATTGTTCCCCACGCGTCGTTCTCGCTCCCTGGCAGTGTTATTCGGATGATTGTATTTAAATTCACGAGGGAGCGTGTAGCTTCGTGGTAACGATATCTGACTGCCCTCCATATCGCTAATTTCGCCATCCACTTCACCCTCGCCCTTAGAACTCTCCTCTCCCCCGTTTTGACTCGAGCGTAGTCTGCAGATTCATTTTTAATCAATTACTCCCCTCGCCCTTCGATCTCTCTAAAATGTTGAAATTATTGAACAAGCATGTTGTGCGCCAAATTACCTATGACTAACGTGGGAGGATGGTGCCCAATGGGCGTAATGATGAGGAAGACATCGCGGCGCAAGTAATATTTCCGGCGTGTCCGCTCTCTCCCTCTGCGTCGCCCTCCACGAGTTCGAAGGATGGACATTCGGGTAATAGGAAGAGGACGGCGGCGGTGGTAAGAGGCAATGCATCTTCACCGGTGGCCACGAAGATAACGTTACTCCGCCGTTCTGATCGACTGCAGACGGAACGGACGAGAACAAAGGGGAACTGGGAGAAGTGTGCAGCTTCGTATTAGGTGGAGGTTGTTGATTCGACGCAGGCGAGGACGAGAACGAGGAGGCTGAAGCCGACGGCGGAGGGAACAGCTTTCCTTCCTTTATCTCTTCTTGTATAGCCCGTAATTCTCGTAACTGTTGCTGCTTCTTCTCTTGAAGCTTCTCCCTGATCAAATTAACGCTCAGGGAGCCGCCGCCAGTTCCGGCATTCGTTTCAATCTTCTGCTCGTTCGGGTGATCGCTCTGCTCCGAAATAATGAAATTATACAGTGTACGGGCTTGGAAATTCAACGTAGAAAGTAATTTGTTACCTGTATCACACTCGAGGAAGTCACGGACTTCTTCCAGAACGGTATCAATTGTCGAGAACTGCTGTTCATGCCGAGCCACTGTTTCGTGTCCCCTACCGCGTTCATAGAAGCTGTTACTGCTCCGGTTTGTGACTGCGGTGGCGGAGGAGGCACGAAAGTAGTTGGCTTCTTCTTTTTCCGATTTGGATTTACTACAGCTGGATTGGCGAAGCGACAATTAAACACCCCTGGTATACCACCGTTGGTCAATTTCACCTTCCTCATTCCTACGTTCATATTTACTTTCTTCTCTTCTGTGTATTCTATTTGCTTCTCCTCCAAATTATCCTGCAAACATCGCATCTTTCTTGTAAAAACGATACTGGCTTCCCTAGGTTCCCACGTTTTCAATCACGTACCTGATTCGGCAGTGTCGTGAGATTCGAAGCTGTCATTCGACCGCCAGCTTCGTACCTCAATCTTCTTACGTGAAAAAACCTAAGATCAAAGGTATAGTTACTGTTGGTAGGTGCGCCTTGCGAAGCCACCGAATAAAGTTGTACGATTTCTGCAATTACCTGTAGTAAAGACCCATGAAGAACATACCGCCGAAAAATAAAGCTAAGAGCGTAAGTACTAGAGTTACAGGATTAGGGTGGTGCTGGTGTGGGAGAAGATCGCTTCTGTTAATACCCACTATCCATACACCGATCAGCAGGCTGTTTTCCAGAAACATTACTGAGTAAAATATTACCTATGCGGATACATTGAGATTATTCACAAGAATGCTATCACTCGAGTACGCCGCGCATCGAAGGCTTACCATTTTCTGGCGATGATTCGTCTCGTGCAAATTCACGTACGCGAATATGTAGACGAACGCGAGCAGCGAGGCCAGAGATGTTTTCCTTAAAATAGGCAAATGTTCGCCGCCGTGGAAGAGGCCGTCCGGAGTAAGCAGCAGCCACATCAACATCGACAGCCAGTGGAGAGCCATGACGATCAACAGCCACTGTCCGCCGTAGAGCGAAGCGTAAGCTACCAATACTCCGACTCTGGCGCTTACGGTTCCCAACCGCCATGCTAGTTGCGCCAGCACACCTAGCCATGTCAGCACCAAGCGCTCCAAGTTACGAAGACGCGCCGCGCCTTTGCTAAAACTAGCCACTGCCCAACAAACGCTCCACAGAGAGAGCCCGACAGATACAGCGGTCAGTTTCGCTAGCTTATCGCTGTCTCTGCTCTCGCTTTCCTTCTCTTTCCCAACATCTGTGTTCGGCTCGTTATTAAATCCAATCGACAACAGATACAACTGCAGGAGCAACATCGGAGCAGCTTCGCAGAACGCATGAACGAGACGTAATACACAAAGCTCCCTCACCTGGTAATGCATAAAGGGTGTATAGAAATTGATAACAAACGAATAACAGAGTGCGAAGGATTATTACAGGTTCGACTCGCTAGGACCCGGAGAATCAAACTCACCTCGTGCTTCACATAAGTTAAATTAACTGGAATAAATAGTTTGAAGTATCTCCACAATACACCGACTTGAGTTGAATGAAGTAACAGGACGCACCATATCGCCCAGTTTCCGTTCTCCTTCTTCTCGTTTATATTCTTGCCGGTTAGCCTGCCCCTGGCACCCCATAAATACCATCGCACGCTGATAATCTGAAAGGAATAAAAGAGCGAAAGCGATGAAATCGCATCGATACGCCACAGGATTCTTAGGTGTAATGAAAACTGACCTGAGAGATAATCAACGAGGTCGCTATGAGAACGATGCTCAAAGGAAAAAGAATCGGAGGGGCCGCAGGATGATGGGCGAGGGCGTATACCATCGCAAAGTCAAAGACAACGTCGCAGAAGTACGACGCCAGAGAAATTATGTTAAACAGTACATCGCACAACGGTAAGAATTCGTGCTGGTGCTGTGTCTGTAGATGCTGGGCCATAATGGGCTTTCGTTATCCATTTGGATTATCCAGCACCTTTTCCCTCTGTCAACCTATACCACACATTCCACGACGTGGAAACTCTGTAAAGTTTAAATTACTCCGAGTTCAAAAGAGTTGAGAGCACGCGAGTTACGAGAATTACTCTTACATTAACGAAATTCTAATCATAATCGACGAGAGAAGATCCCGCCCCGCTGACGACATTTTACGAAATCGAAAGGCGCGCTTCGCATTTTAATAAAAACGGAATCGCTCCTTCGGTTTTTCTAATGACAACCATTTTTAAATTTCTCATGAAGTTAGCATTTAATTAACAGGTGGTCGGAATCGATAGATACGAATTCAAATAAACCGAGTTCCCTCCGCGTCCCGCGTGTCGCCGATTAATGAACAAAATTATTAAGAATTACAAAAACGAGACCAGAATAACACGAACTATGCGACGCTTTCGCGATAATACCTTAAACGACGCTTATAAATCGACAAATAGAGATTAATTTTTTATAGAGTGGAATGGGATGTTGGTCGAAACGTGTCGGTGCTTAACGGGAAATGGGACGAGAAAAATCATGACGATCGTGGTTCGGAATTACTGCTCAAAAGTCCGAGAAGAGGAACAGAAGAGGAAGAATAGAGAAATTGCGGGGCGTAGGTGGGAGCGAGTTCGCTTACCACATTCCTGAGATGTCACCGGAATGAGTAATCAGAAAAGTAACATTCTCGTCTAGATGCTGCCCCGCGCGAGCCTGGACCAGCGTTGGAATGCGAGGAATTTATCCGTATAAGTACTTTGCGGACGCTTTCAAAAATAGATTTTTTTTTCACCGGCTGGCCGTGCCCCGAGCCCCTCTCCGGCCATCCCGCTACATTTTTCGCGGATTCACGCTCGAGCTGGACGGTTCGTACGATTTCAAAGGAACGCTGCACGCGGAATACCTGTTGATTCGAGGGACAACCAAACGACACTATCTATACACTGCACTTATCGGCGCTCCACTGACTCTAAAACGTGAGATTGCCGACTGAGTAGTCAGGAATGCCGGGCAGCGGTTCTCAAGCGCGTCTACACATAAAAATGATTAATCAATCTTTCGCATTCTTTGGCCAGCGGTGCTCAAAATGTCCACGTAGTCGCATGGAGAATCATGGGTTTTGTGAACTGTAAATTTCACGAACGGTGCATGCTGTTGAATTAACGTTACGCGGCGTTATTTTGAGAAGTAAACGCGAGTTATATTATTCGTGCAATAGATTAGGAGACGCTACGTGCACGCTGAAAAATTATAACGTAGATGCTGACATTCATTTATTTCCATGGATCTTTAATACTTTACGCGAAGCAACATCTACAATGGTTTGAATAATATTTGTTGCTAATTATTTCGGATACTGACGAACCCTCGGTACATAATTTTATGATTATAGTATCCTCGGTTACTCGGCTCTTCGTCTTTTCGCCATTTCTCTCACGTACGCACTACATTATCTTCAAATGAAATTGCAATCCGCGGCTTGCGTTTGTTTGAATTTGAAATTCGGCGGCTCGAACAGTGCCGATTCAAATTGTGCGCGCGAAACGGCGCGGCGCCAATCGAACAATTTTTTTTAAAAAAACAATATTTCAAACGTTTTCGGAACAGTTAATATCCTTCTTTTTCGTATAAACATTAGTAAATTTTATAAAAGTATCCTAAGGTCACTTCTAAAACCCTTAAGTTTGTAGTTTGGTCAAACTTTTTACTACATGAGCCAACAGAAGATATTAATTACTCTTTGCGTAATTACAAGATGGTAAAATAGATCATTTCGTATATAAACCTAGTTACGTTTTACTTAAGCTACGCAATGACACTCGATATTTCGTGTATATAACAAATTCAACGAAAATCTAGTTTCTTTTAAACATACCGATTTAAGTTCAACTTTACATAGACAATTACGCGCGTACGATCGGATATGTCTACTGGCGTTAAAGTATACCAATACTTAAATTAAAGTTCCTCCTTAACAAGGAGCAAAAAAGGCATAATTAAATTATTAAGAATGTTACGACTATAGCAATAAATAATACTTATTGTATTCTTTATTAGAATAGGTGAGCCTCTTTCACCCGTTAATTTAAAAAAAATGAACATTATTTTATTTTGCTTCGAATACCAAATACAGTGATTAAAAAATGATTTCCGTCCTTAAACGTTTACTAGACCCAATAATACTTTCAAGTCTCGCCCTTCCATCAATAAATAATCAACGTTTGAAACTGCATTTCTCGTGGAAATTAATAAAAAATAGGACAATGGTCACGTCTTTTACTAATTTCTGAGGAGCGATTCATGCAGGAAGATGGAAACCATACTCTTGCAGTCTCGTAAAGCTTTAAGGCTGAAGGAAGTTACGTGCTATAGTGCAGTTTCCGATATTATGAGAATGCGATTGCGATCAAAAAAAAATCGACGAGTGTGTACATGAATTGTAATGAGATTAAAGAAATATTCTTTGCACATTTTCGTAATCTACAGTATAACGGGCTCTGCTTATAGGGCGGGCCGTTTTTTATACTATAAACCTATTCAGTTAAAACTAATATAAAAGACATCCATACGCAAATGAAATGCCGATCTGTAGAATCAGTCTTACAGTACAGAAATCAGATCTGAAGTTTTCTATGCTCTGTTACATTACGCGAGCAGGAATACTTTTTAAGCACATTCAGAAATGAAACGAGAGAGCAACGGTGACGTATGTACAGAGACAAACACTCTCGGGCATCGTCCGCGGAGATACACGATTATTTCACATATAAACGTCGGGCAGCTCGTCGAAAATGGCGATAGCTTATTTCTCCCTTTGTGCACAAAACCACACACATCAAAGGAAATAATTCAACGTATGTATTTATGCCTTCCCGATGCTCGAAAAAAACCTTGGGCAACTCATAACTGAGTTTATGCTCCATGCGGAACAGCAATCTCGGGAGAGGGTACTTCTCGCGGTATCATTTAAACAGTAAACTTCTCGGATTCGTGTAAATAAATACTTTAACCCGTCGAAATATTCCTCGCTCACTAAACGTTAAGTACAAAGTCGCGCGATCCTACAGGAGTATTAAAAATTCCTCTGCACTCTAGTTTATGTACAGAGCATACCGCCCAACGTTGCTTTCTACAATAAATAATATCAATTTCCATTAAAAGCAACACGAAACGCGAGTCACAAAACCGTGAAAATTAAAATACTTTTTGTACGGAGCAGAATTGTTTCGAAAATTCCTCGTCCACGTCCAGTGTTCGAGAACTCGTCCCCAAGACATAACGGGAACAAGCGATCACGGAGTCTCGTCCATTTTTATTTTATTTTATAAAACTCTTATGATATGGATTAGCGCTTGTATATTGCATTATAAAAGTGCAATAAAATATCTGAATATTTTCTTTATCCGATTATTTATAAAAAGGTAGCTGCGACAATTCTTACAATCTAGAGAACCAGGGGATCAGTCAATACAGAAGATCGGAATGAAATCGTTACGGTTTCAAGAACGAGCGATGTAAAAGAAAAAAAGATTTACCTCCCCGCTTCGTCGGTTATCTTTGAATAGTCTTTCTCGCGTCGAGCGTGTCGGGAGCAACTCGGCGAGTCAGAGAAGCTCGAAAGCAAAGGGTGTTTTCGTGAGGGAGTGCATATCTCGAACCTGGTTGAAGTCCTGAAGTCCCTGTTAAACATATAATGAGAAGAGCGATTCAATCGACCCGCCCATAGGAGGGGACGATGTCCTTCCCTATCCAGAAGTCGCAGTTCGGATAGTCGCGGTCGGGGAGAGTGTCTTGCCCAATGATCAGGACTCGTTTCACACCGCTGGAATCCGCCTGAGCTACTTCGCCGTGCCAGACGAAATGATTGAACAGCTGCTGCATCGCAGAGACGTGCCTCTTCTCCGCGGGTGTACGCGCAGCATACGATCCAAGTATCGCCGCGGCATCGCTGTCGGGGTCAGCGATTTCGCCGCGCGGCTGTGTCGCCACGTAGAAGGGGATGTTGGTTTTCATTCGAGCGACGGTCAGTAGCGGGCAGACCACGCGAATATCGGAGATCATGCTCAGCAGGCCATTCACTGTCAAGTTGTAGCGGCTGGAAATAGAAGAACGTAGAAATGTAATTGATCGAAGTAACGTAGTTGGCTGTAGTGGAAACAAGGAGCTCGTTCTAACCTGAGGGCTTCGTCGTGCAGTCCTTTACTCCCCAGCAACGATTCCCTCACGATCGTCTCGACTTGCGTGGAATTGAGAGTGATGTTCGAATGAAGATACTTGAGAGGAGCTCCGGCATGAGCCGCGGTGCCCATCACGATCTTAACCGGAAGTTCGTCCTTTACCCAAACCCGGCCAACAGGTTCCTGAAGAATGGCCCCGTCGAGGACGAGCCAGTCGTGTCTCTTGTCCCTCGCCGTGGACGTCGCCTCCCTGGTCTCTGGGAGGCCGACGTTTTCTAAATGCCAAGTCTCCGGGACAGCATCATGGAGCTCTTCGGCGCTCTTGGCTCGCAGACAGGCGGCGTCGCTGCACCTCACGGAATTCAAGAACTGGTCGCTGAGCTTCTCCGAGGCCGCTAACTCCCTTTCGGGGAATATCGCGCTGCCGCTGGATATCCAGACTCTAGAGAATAATCCTTCTGCCCGCCGAGTGCCAACCAGCGTTGTGACCAGGGTGCCACCCGCCCGATGACCCCACAAAGTCACAGACTTCTTGTTCCCACCGAAGTTCTCGATGTTGCGCTGTACCCACCAAAGAGCCACAATGATATCTGACAGTCCATAGTTACCAGACGTGGGTGGGTGGGTGGATCTTGATAGTGGCTCTGCGGCTAGGAACCCGAAGATTCCCAAGCTGCAATGTAAGAAAAATCATTCAGTATCAAGTATTTTCAATCGATTTAAATATAGATTTATGCAGAGATTAATCTGAATCGAATAAGATCGGAGGATTTCTAATAGGGCGTCGAAGGTTTTACACTTACCGGAAGTTTGGTCTGACAAAGACCATGTCACGAACGCGGGCCAGCTTCGCAGAGGGCTGCATCACGCCCGGGGAGCCGCTACTGAGGGTTTCCGCGCCGATCATGACGACTACGGGCAAAGGTGAATCGTATCTGACTTCAGGCGTGAACACGTCTAGGTACAAGCAGTTCTCGCTTCCAACAACGCCGCCCGAGGCGTCCCGTTGCCAGCAGCTTTCCGACGAGTTGTGCGCCAGGTAAGTGCCCGTCCAGCAATGCTCGATTCTGCTCAAAGGTTCGGCCGGTTGCCAACGGCGATTCTCTAGCGGCGGAACTGCGTAAGGGATCCCACGAAACGCGAACGCGCCGTCCTCCGATACACCTTGCACGGGGCCGCAGGAACTAACCGCCGCGACGTAGTTCCCATCTTTGATCGACTGCATGCCAGTCTTCCTCGGGCCGAGCCAAGCGACGCAGATGATGATAACGACGGATATCAGGATGCACAGAGTCGCTACTATCGTGAAATGTATTATAAGAATCGTATTGCGCTTTCTAAACTTGTCTGATTAAATCTGAAGCCTTTAAGACGTGGCTATGAGTAGCCCGAGTATATCATAAGCTACCTAGCACGAACAAGTTCCTCCTCGCAGCGGATATGCAGGCGACAAGGAAATGCTGCTTTGGCAGCTCGATACCGTCTGGAGCATCGCCGTCGAGTCGGACAGTCTCCATGCCATCTTCACTGCTGATAGGGTTCTTCTCCCCTGCACCGTCATCGAGCGTCTCGACGCTGGCTAATCCAGCCGCTCCAGTTGCTCCTAGCTCCACTTCACCTTCCTAAAAATATCGTATTCTCGATTAAAGGCTCCGATATGCGGTAGAATGCAAGCAGAGCTTTGCCCCGATCGAACAGATAACAATTAAAACACGCGTTTCTTCTTCGTGGGGTATAAGAGCCTGAACTGTTCCGGATTATCAAGTGTAAATTTATTCTGCGCGGTGGAACGTGACTAACTCAGATGTAAAAGGGAGGAGAGCGACCGTCGATGGTGAAAGAATACTCCAAGAAAAGATTGTACGTGCTGAAGTGTTATAAATTGCGTCTTAAAGGTTCTGCAGGGCTTCGCGTCCGCAAATCGCTACTACGCCGTCGGGCTACTAAATTCCACAATATTTTCTAATATCCTGCATGATATATTCCCGTAACTTAGACCTTCGATATTTAATAAGCCAAGGCAGCATTAAATAACAGAGCCATCACCTTATTCTTCTTTCTAGGGAAAACAGAAACTAAGGGTAACTTTATGGCATCAAGTATCCCCTTTCGTCCTTCCTTCTCCTTCGCGTCCTTACTAGGCGTGTTCGTCTTCTCCGAGGACACGTTCTGCTCGTTCTCTTTGGCGGTTTTTTCAGTTACCTCGCCGTCACCTGATTCGGCGGGTTTACTTTCGTCCTCCTAAAAAGAAACAGCGAAGCCCAATGATACCTGCGTTCTATACACCCACGCCTTCCAAAAAAAGAAGAAAAGGAACGAAGGGACAGTCATTTTTTGCGCGTATTGCAATCGATATTCGAAGCACCGCCACCATCATCGTCGCAGGTGATGGTTATCATTATTTAAAGGGCGCGTGATCGATAATGCCAGGTGTACTGTTCGGCTGACGTCATCCCATTGGTTTAATGTCAGGAAAAAAAGAAATCGTTACGGGGCTGTGGGCACCCCTCGTGAACACACGCTATGGTGGCTTCGGGGACTCGTGCTCTTTGAGCAGGAGTCGCCTCTCGTCGTAAACAGATGTTAATCGACCAAAAGGAAACAGTATTTACGTTCGGGCCGCTCGCCCGTTCATTTCCATCCGCTCAAGATTAACCCACTCGAATATAACAGGCGAGAAACAACGAAACGCGCCGGGACTTGTTCCCATTCAGATTTCGCTCGGCGCACCGTTCCCGGCGGAGATCGCGTGACCGGTAACACGTGCACCTGAACAATATTTACCTATTCATGTGTTTCGCGTCGTACTCGTAACAGTGGCATACAAGGTGTACCAAAATGTAGGGACACGCAGTGTTTGACAATACATATTTGCGTTACAAGGAGATTCTCAGAGGCGAGCGACGGGATTGAAAAGGGGCAGGACGATGGTGGGAAAACGATTCACCGTACAACAATAAATCGGAAAGATACAATCCAATCCTATTATAGGAAGCTTCCTTTCACAGAAAATCGAGTACAATCGTCGGCAAAATCTCCAGCGTACATGTATCGTACATTTTTTACTTGCTTCTTTTTTTTTTAGGAAGAATCGCCCCCCTTTTACATTGCTCTTAATTTTTAGTGGAACCGGAGAATGTTCGTGTAAGAGATCGTTATTAAGAGCCTCGCGTGCTGATTGGGCTTAGACCGAGGATCTTTGACCGCGAGGGGGCATGAAACATGTTCAGATTTACTTTGCAGGGTTCCTTGCTCTTTGTACGACAAAAGCCAGGCATCTTAATGCCACCGATTGGTATTTTCTTCTTGGGCTTCTGTTCCTCGGATTCCGAGTCCGGCGCGGTCGATGATACCGTGTGCTTCGTATTTTCAGCGTTCAGCATCTTCTCCCTCTCCTCCTCCGCGATTTCCTTCTTGTCCATGCTTTTCTCTTGATCCCCTTGGCTCATGCTTTATCGCTAAAAATCCACCAAATCCAGCTTCGATTAAATTCGTTAAACGTGACATAGCGTATATACAGGTCGATCAAGTTTAATAGGAATTCTGGGGCAGATAATCCGGAAAACTTGCCGAGGAACAGTAATAAATAAAAGCGACTGGAATATCTTGGTAAAATATCAGTAAAATGAGAGTATTGAGACTTAATTATTTACTAATTAATTTACCTCGGACAGTAGTAGCATTTCAGAGAAAATATATATTTATTTTATTATTCTTGGAATAAATATATATTTTTATAGATAGTAGAAAAATAATTGGAAATAATAATATTGGGTACGAAGGACAACGTACTTCCATTTTTACGCGAATCCACGCGGTAAATCGAGCTTCTTTGGGTTTCGCAAGGGAAGAGGGATTTGGAAAGAAAGTGTATACCGCGGTGGAAAATACAATTTATCGGGGATTTTTAAGCGACTGCAGGGAAAACGCGCGCGGAAACCGCAATATGGATCAGCCTGTACGCGGTAAGCGTTGCAGCTGGCGTCGGGACGCCCAGACGTAAACCGATCGATTGGATGGCATTGCTCTCTGAGCCTATTGCCTCCAGGAGTCTAGTCGTAGATAGTCTACCTGGCTTATACTTTTCCAACGGCGAGAAAAATTCATCCCTTTTGTCAATATCCTGCACTGATATACAAATTTCAACGAGCATTACTGGCGCAAAAATATACGGCTGTAAATGAAGTACGTGAAATGTAAATGTGTTGTAAAGCGGCTTGCAAACGAAATTTGAACGGATAATTAAATCAAACATTTACGTTCGTAAAAAATTATTTCCAATATCAAATGGATAGAATAATAAAACACGTCTGCAATACCTAAATAGAGTGTTATTTAAATTGCGCGCGGTTGTGTAACGAAGTAAAACGCAGTATTAAACAAATCCTCTAAACGCAGTAAATTTGTAATGGAATTAATAAAGTACCCGTGCTAATTATTTCAAATATACTCTACAATCGTCGACTCTTGTCGTCACTCGGCCAGAGTAACGTATTTAATAAAGTTTTCTATTCAAAAACTTTCGAAGAGGCGTTACATTCAAATGGTAGCAGGTGGCGACGTTAGAGCGTCGCCTCACATGAAAATTCGATCGAACGAAATTTTGCCGCTCGAAATGTAAAGCAGCTCTTTTCAGTTCGCACCCCCTCTCCAAGCTCTTTCAGCCCCTTTATATTGCGTCTCACGCGTAGCCGCTACGATGCAGTTCCGAAACAAATGCGTCAACAACTTTCTCTTTCGCGGGGCACGGTTCGTGCATACGTTTTTCGCTTTACTATCTACTCTTCCATCGAGAAACATCCCGAATAAATACAATGTCGTTGTCAACGGATATCCACTACAACATCGTCTACACTGTAGCAACCAGTTATCGCCTTCTTCCTTTACGCGCTATTCGTCGAACTTAAAGGAGATATTACGTTCCACGAACTCTCGTACATTGTCTGTTAGAACATCTCGTACTACACAGAACTCTGTCTATTACTGGTACGCGGCTAGGCCCGCAAAACTTTAGTCATTTGTTTAACTCCCCCAAAGTGGACAGTTCATCCACGACTCGGTTCAATTCGTTCCTGGTTGTACGAATCGTGTGAATTCCGTTTATAAACAATGGGCTGCGGCCAAGGGAGCTGGCAAGTATACTCACGGTTTTTCGTAGGTTCGGGGGAAGGACGCCACTGAATTTCACGGGTGTATTCTTCCCTCACGGACCCAGAAGCTCTGGAAAGAAGCCGGTGCCGGCGCGAACGGGATCACGATGCTCTTAACAATCACTTCATCGATCGCGGGGCGATACACAAGTACGATCTTCAGGCTTTACAAGACAAACGGTTTAAATAACGCAAATGTCAGCAATGGTGACGCCAAGCGCGTGCCTACCTCGACTGTCGTTTTACGATTCCGCTACGAGCCTTCTCCCACCACCGCTTTCAGCACGATGTTACGCTCCCATTGGCCGATCGCACCGTGCGCGGCCGGTTCGTTTCAAACGCGGCACGCGCAACATGACCTGAATCTATCTGGAATCTCCCTTTCAAATAAAAACCGCCAAACAAGTCGCATTACTCTCGAACCTACCCTGTCGAAATAATATTCCTAATCCAATCTATCACGCTGCTTCGAAAGAACTAATATAAACATCAATCTCAAGCTCAGTTTCCATTCCGAACATACGATACTTGTCGCCGACTCTGAATCCTCATTTACAAGTCTCTCAACCCGACTAATTCCATCCTCGGGATTAAAATTTAACCTGGAATTCTACAATTCTACTATGGAGCATTCATAAAACAAAAAGCTTGGAGATGAAACGAAGCCGAAGGAGATTTCGAAGTGCACGTACCGGCAAAGTCGGTGTGCCGCGTAGTTCGTGCTTAACCCGACGTCGCGCGTGCGTCCTCGATTTTCGGAGGGTCCGCGTCGCCGCCGTATATACCGTGGTATTTGCGTTGTGCCCTGTTTCACGGCACGTAACGTGTCCGTTACCGTGCGACCGCTGTGTATAAGCGTCCATCCGTTTGACAGTTCGCTCTTTACGCGCGGATACGGTGAATCGTGTTGAACCGGTCTGCCCGGGGCGTTTGCCCAGTGGAAAGGGATTCACCCGCGTACGAGGGTTCGCCTCCCGTTGATATGCCTTTGATCGTGCCCGGCGGATCGGTCTGTGCGAGAGCGCGCCCGTATCTGGAAGCGTTGGGCACGTAGGTGTCACGATGTGCTTGAATAACAGGGAATCGACGTCTACGCGGCCGGGGATGGGATTCCTGCGTGTTTCGTGGACACCGCGGGGTTGAGATCTCGGGGCTCGGTTAGCTGGGCCGCTGGATAGCTAGACAAGTAGATAGCCGGGCAAGGGTGTCCGCGGGGGGAGCGAGAGAGGCGAGAGAGCAGCTGCTGAAGGACCCGGGGGGCGGCGGAGCTTCGCGGCAGGGTTTCGGGATCGAAAATCGCGAAAAGAAAGGACGGCCGATCGATGTCTCATTTGTGATGGGAGTGCCTGCGCGGGGAGTACTCGCGGCGGTCGTCGCCATAAGCGCATTCGCCGTCTATCTGAACAGCCTGAATTGCGGCTTCGTTTTCGATGACATTTCAGCGATCAAGGATAATAGGGATCTGAGGCCCCATACACCTCTGAAAAATGTCTTTTACAATGATTTCTGGGGTACTCCTATGCACAAGGTGGGTGATGCATGGATAGGGCCGCTTTCGATTCACCCCCTCCCCCCTCCTCTCCCACTTCCCTTTCGCTCTTCTCTACCTTCTTGTGTATTGATCCGTTGAACTCTTCTCCTTTTCCTTCCTTTTCGATTCCGTTCGATTCGACTCGGCCGCGTCCAACTCGACGTGATCTCATTCGATTCGAATTTCTTTAAAATTTTGATCGATGGATCGTTTTTTTTTAGCGCCATTGCGCTCCCTGATCTCGTCGATGATTTTCGAGGGATAAATTTGTTTGTCCCCTCTTTGTTATAATGGAGCTGTTATTTTGTAAATAAATATGCAATTTTTATTTAAGAACCACGTAAAGATAATCGTACAGTAGGAAAGTACAGAGAATCTTATAAAATTATTATGCTCCTTAAGTATCCTAAAAATGAATTTTATTTGTAAATTCATGGAGATATCCGCAAAGAATGTCTGTTGATTGGAGATTGATCGAATAACTAAGCACCATGTTTTTATCCAACAGGAGCAATCGCACAAGTCATACAGGCCACTGTGCGTTCTCACATTTCGATGGAATTACCTGATTCATCAGTTGGATCCTATGGGATATCATTTACTCAATGTTATCCTACATGTTGGAGTCTGCTTATTATATTTCAGGTGTGTTTCATGCTCTGAACGATGCATTTCCTTTCTGCGATCTCACTTGTGTAGTTTAAACTTCAATGATTTTATTATTAATCTCTTAATCGTTACTGCAGGACTTGCTTGATGTTTCTGTCCGACTCGGCGACCTTTGTCTCTTCTTTCCTGTTCGTGGTTCATCCTATACACACGGAGGCAGTAAGTTGCGCAAGCTCGCTATTTGTATCGACCGAATCGATCGACGTTACCTGGGAATCGTATAAGAATTCTATTTCATAATTGTTTCTAGTCCTTGTTCTTCCCTTCGGCGACAATGTTTCTGTACTGTGTCCAGAGTGAAAGGGTCGACGTCGAGCGATCGATCGATCGCATCGTAGTTCCTAGATTGAGTTTAGATACATTATCAGTGGATTATCTCGTGTATTAAGGTTACAGGAGTGGTCGGAAGAGCGGAAACGTTGTCCTCTTTATTTTATCTAGCGGCTTTAATCACGTACACTAAATGTTGCAGAAGTAAAAGGTCTACAGGTGGGATACTCGACGCTTCTTATCCTCGGATTAGAATCCTTGGAAACGATGTATTATTATAGTCACTGCTTCTCGCGAGTGAACGTTAATCTTACTATGATTTCTTTTAGGATGGAGGTCCCTGATATTATCCATGTTCTTTGTTTTTACTGCCATGTTATGCAAAGAACAAGGAATAACTGCCACCGCAGTCTGTGTATTGTATGAAATTTTTGTTGTACAAAAGGTAAATGCGTATAGTAACGCGTAAGTAGCGTCCTGGAGTAAGTCAGTTTAAATTGACGGACTCTGTTGCGCGTTTAGGTAAGAGCAATGGATATATTCTTGACGTTAAAGGCAGCATTTGGTGGGAAGAAAATATCGCTCGCTTGGTCCAGCGAAGGTACAAAACGACTGACTGCCCTTACACTGGTCACGTTTAGTTTACTTATTCTTCGACTGCATGTAATGGGCTCAAAGTTACCTGTATTCACCAGGTAATTGGAAAGGTTGCTGTATAATTACTGGGGCACAGCGGAGAGTGATTCCATAAATGCATTTCAGATTCGACAATCCCGCATCAGTGGCACCGACGCCAGTAAGGCAGCTTACGTACAATTACCTCGCGGCGGTTAATTTAAGGCTGCTATTTCTTCCGAGCGATTTATGCTGTGATTGGACTATGGGAACGATACCGTTGATAGACAGTTTTACAGATCCTCGCAATCTAGCTACTATCGCAACCCATACAACTGTACTGGGACTGCTGGCGGCAGCAATTTTAACACCTAATAGACAAACCTCCATCATTCTCATAATGGTTAGTTCGCTTTAAATCCATACATTAGAAACTTCCTTTTTAAAAGCGTAATATTGTTGTACTCGAATCCTTTTAACTCGCAATAATTCGCATAGAGTCTGGCTATGATGATACTCCCTTTCTTACCTGCCTCGAATCTCTTCTTCCCGGTCGGATTCGTCATTGCTGAAAGAGTGTTGTACGCGCCGTCGATGGGATTCTGTATGCTTGTTGGATACGGATGGAGCATTCTGTGCGACAAAAAGTAAACGCCTCGCACTTCTCGACGCTCGAGATCCTCCATGCTAGCCACTTAGCGATTCACGCGCGCATTTCTGCTTCCAACTTCTAGGTTCAAGAAACTAACGCTATTTTTACTAATAACACTCGTGGCTGCTCACACGACGAAGACGTTCATCAGGAACTACGATTGGCTGGACGAATACTCGATATTCATGTCAGGGTTGAAGGTGAACGATCGCAACGCAAAGTTGTTTAACAACGTGGGACATGCACTGGAAAGCCAAGGGCGATTTAAAGAAGCTCTGAACTTTTTTAACATGGCTGTGCAGGTTCAAGGCGACGACATTGGTGCGCACATAAACGTCGGTAGGACGTACAATCATTTGAAAATGTTTAAGGAAGCTGAGGATGCATACTTGAAAGTAAGCGATACATTTGACTGATGTAGCTGTTGAATTGTAAAATCCGTTTTCTAAGAGCGCGTGCTTGTTTAGGCAAAGTCTTTGCTGCCCAAGGCGAAGCCCGGGGAATCTTACCAAGCACGAATAGCACCAAATCACTTGAATGTCTTTGTGAATCTAGCGAATTTAATAGCAAAGAACGCAACTAGATTAGAAGAAGCCGATTTACTTTATAGACAGGCCATTAGTATGCGTGCCGACTACACGCAAGCTTATATCAATCGGGGGGATGTCTTGATCAAACTGAATCGTACCAAAGAAGCCCAGGAGGTTTACGAGCGTGCTCTGTTTTACGACAGCAATAATCCAGACATCTACTACAATGTAACTATCGAAATCAAATTCAGTTATATTTCACAGACTTCGTACGTACCGAATACAACTAATCTTTCACTTCTTACTCTTCTGAAGCTAGGAGTCGTGTTCCTGGAGCAAGGAAAGGCATCGCAAGCTCTAGCATACTTGGACAAAGCGTTGGAGTTTGATCCCGAGCACGAACAAGCATTATTGAACTCGGCGATTCTGCTTCAAGAATTGGGGCGAGCAGAACTGCGCAAGGTAGCCAGGGAGAGGCTTCTGAAGCTTTTACGAAAGGTGCGTTCCTTCGTCGATAGCATTAAACGAATCATTAACCAGTAACCAGTCCGAAATGACACCAATTCTCTTTCAGGACTCCAATAACGAGCGAGTGCACTTCAATCTCGGTATGCTGGCCATGGACGATCACGACAGCGGAAGCGCGGAGCGATGGTTCCGCAACGCGGTCGCTTTAAAGGAGGACTTTCGCTCGGCTTTATTCAATCTGGCTCTTTTGCTGGCGGACGAGCAGCGTCCTCTCGAAGCTGCGCCTTTCTTAAACCAGCTAGTTAGATTTCACCCGGACCACGTTAAAGGTTTAATCCTTCTAGGCGATCTCTATATTAACAATATAAAAGACTTGGATGCTGCTGAGAATGTGAGTACGATTCAGCAGAAAAGAAATTCTATTACACGTTCCATAAACTGTAGAAACTTTAATGGCAATTCTGGAACGGTCTGCAGTGTTACCGTAGAATACTGCAGTTGGACCCAACGAACATCCAAGGGCTGCATAATCTGTGCGTCGTAATGGTGGAGCGTGGTAAGTTAGGCTTAGCTGCTCAGTGTTTAGAGCGCGCGGCAGCGCTGGCGCCCCAGCAGGACTACGTGCACAGGCACCTGGACATCGTGAGGGCTCGGATTAGTCGGCTGCCGCCGGAGCAACGGGACACCGAGGTGCTGGACGATTCCTTTTGGCAGGCCGGGCCGAAGGAGAAGAGCTTCAACATAGGCGACATCTCCGGCGGCGCTGGCGGCACTACCGTCGCCGGCGGGCCCGGGAACATCGTTCACAGTAGCAATCAGTTTCTGGGGAAAGCGGACTCTGTATTCACGAATCACCACAATCACATAGGCAATAAGAAAGGGAACGCGGACTCGCTGAATAATCATATAATACATCTGAAGGGTCCGTCGAAGCCGGCAAGGGTCCCGCTGAACGACGCGAGAACGGACGAGGCGTACAACGACGCGGACAGGCCCTCGAGCTCGAAGAACGCGAACGCGCAGGAACTCCCCTCGGACAGAGTGTACGGTAAGGGCGTGAGCGCGGATGCGACGGAATTGACAATCGATCGGGAACGCGCAACCAAAACGATCAATTCGGAGACGTTCGACGGAGTCAATCATGCCGCGGCCACGCGACAGGCAAAAGACACTGCGCTCTCATAGTATTGACGTTGAAATCCGCCGAAATACTGTATAAAGTTATATTCTACGTATAACGAAAGAATATGGGTGGTACAGTCGTATAGAGCTAATGTGTGAATATAAAATAAATACAGAGTATTGTTTTATATGCTGTACGAATAGAACGTTTTGTAAAATATATTTAAAAAACATGTATCTCCCGTGGTTTACTCTCCTTTATATTTTAGACGGTTAGCGGAAGGAGTAGATCTCTGAATAATAGATTGTAAACGGTGGCGAAGAGGTCGGGCTTCGAGGATGGATTACTTAGCAAACGGAATCAGCGCGGATTTTCAAGTACAATAACACGGCAAGCGAATTTCGAAAGAGGCAGCGCAAAGTGGGAAGAAGATAATCTGAGGTCGGCGAGACTTCGCGCCGGCCACTGGAGAGTTAAGACTAAACTTAGGTTTCTATCGCTGGCGAGCGGAATACTTGCTAGTAGCGCGTACAACGATAGTAGTAATAAAGCGGTAATAATAGATAATGAAGTAATGCGATAATGCCGGGGATACGAGACGGTGGCTTCGTAAGAGATGAAAAGAAATGAGCAGAGCAGAAATGCGCGTACTGTACGCCGCGTTTAATTTGCTGCGTTAAGTAGGGATCGAGGGAGTGCGCATATTTTGCGAGTTGTCGATTTTAAACGGAGCAGAACAGCGCCAGTCGTCGGAAGATCGAGTGTCGGGCGCGTTCAATTTCTCTCTCTGACTTTCTATCTCTTCCTCGACATTCCTTTCTTGCCCTCTCTATCTAGCAATCCTACCTCGATCCTCACACTCTCCCGCGCACCTTTCTCATCACCCACGAAAGAGATTAATTAACAAGGTGCAAACGCAGGCAGTGTCGAAAGAAAGTGCTTGAACAGTGCGTCGAGAATGTCTGTGAAAATTTAATAGGTTCGAGATGCCAGAGCGTATTTTGGCCCGGCGCGCTCAATCTTCTCGCGATGTACGGACAGTAGCTGTGATCGAACGTTCCGACGGATCGAATGAAATGAAGACGAACAAAAGGAAAAAAGAACGATGTATCGCTGCGAACCACTGCTCGCTCTTCGTGTTTCCCTTGTTTTAATCGCGAACGTCTTTTGAAAATAGAGAGTGCGGAGGGTTCGGGGAAGCGTTTGTTATTTGAAAAGTAATCGCGAGCGACTTGACGCCAGAGAGGACGAAATTGGCGCCACGGACCGCAGCCGATAATCATTTCTCGTATCGAGGGGATCGATAAGCAGCGCCGTCGATTACCGACACGGGCAGTCGATTTTTCCCACCGTGAGACGTGACCGCTCGCAGGACGGCAGTTTAAAGGAGGGGAACGGAGCGCGAGCAAAGGACATCGATGTATTCGAGAGAATGCGAATGCTCGGGCTCGCCGAGGAGTTTCCCGATGGTCGTTAACATTGATCGAGGGGTAATCATCCAAAAAAGATACGCGAATCGTTTTTCCCACAGATATGGCGGGCGATGGAAAAAGCTTTGCGAATCAGCTTCTTCGTAAACGATACGGTATATTCAGACACAAGTTTCTAAAAATTTCACGCACTCGGGTATTCTGTAAAGAGTCGAATGGTTCTTGGTGTTTAAGATACGGGCTACTCTTTCGCGAGTGTTTCCGCGGCTCTCTTATCGTGCTCAATACATTTATTTTCGATCCTGACGCATAATTTTAAATTTTATCAAAATAGAAGATATAAAAGAATCAGTACTTTCAATGCATTTGCAATGCATTCCGCTAAAATGATTGCGTGCAAAAAACAAGAGCGTTCCCGTTCGTCGGATTGTTATAGTTCGCTTGTCCTCTTTGCCGCGTCTGGAAAATCAGCGGCGAAAATTAGGCTACTTGGAATCTTATCCTTCGACTAATATAATGATTAATATAAGAAAGAAACAAACAGCTGTGATAGTATTTCGTGATACATATATATATATAAATATACACATATCGTGCTGATTTCTGTTTTATCGACACATACTAAGTAAGTAATTCATTTACATATTTCTTTCCGTTTCGATATTTATCTAACGTTCCTTTCCCACTCGCGATAATATCAGAAGCGTTAACAAAAAATTTACACGATCAAATTAAATACGGTAGAAATTATCCAATCGATACATTGCTGATAAGAAACACCTGTCCGTATAATTGGACGGAACGTTACCCCCGAGGAAACGATCGCGAAAGATCCATATTCGTGAAGGAAGTTATATTAAGGCAATATACTATCATTGGTCGTGAATCATTGAGCAGAACGATAGTGCTGTTAACATTATAATAGTCGAATGTGTCATCGGTATCTCGTCTGAGTTTTTCCACCTAGATCTTTATTTATAAATCCATGCTAAAAAGCGACAGCAAGTAACGCTTATCTTCCGAAGGAGGTCGACCTCAATGTTTTCTTCCTTATCGATACTTATCAAGGTAGACGTAATTTTAAAAAAAAAAGAAGCTCAACTTATCAAGCGCGTTTTAGACCAAGGTAAACTTAATTCGAAAGAACGAAGATGCACGTTGATATTAGACGTAAATAATACTTACCACTTCCTTTCGATCGAAATCGCGCGAGATCTCGATCCCTAAGGATTTTTTCGAATCGACCGCTGGCGGGAGGGCGCGAGTAATTTAAAACCGTGGGATATTCGTAAATCCTGCTCGCGCCAAGGGACGATTTGCAGCGCGAGATTTATATTTGCACGAACGATATCTAAAAATAGGTTGTTACTCGCCGACTGGTACGCGACAGCAACAGCATGGGGCATCGTTATTGATAAGTGCTGATAAAGGTTAATGAAAGCGGTTTAAATAGACACACTTGACGATCCATTTACGATACTCGATTTTCGAGTTCACCCGTCCAAGTCTTTGCTGCCGATTTTTATAACGGGAACCAGTAAATCCAGCTGCACGCACGGCAATCGTATACCGATATTCTTTTTCGGGCGAATAGATGTCGCACCTCTTAAACACCTCAAGCCCGGCGCCATTCAAACAGCATGCTAAATCTCATAAGAATATTATCACTATCAACATTATATATATTTTTTTTAGTAATACAGAGGATTAATAATAATAATAATAATAATAATACACGAGTACACGCCCTTTTGTTTCTATACAAATGTATAAAAGTAGCATGCAAATTACTTTTAATAAGATTTTCGAAAGAGTCAATGCAATTATTACGACCAAATATCACGCTACTAATAAGATTGTAATATTTATCCTTTCCTATTTTTTAGGGTCAGGCTCTATCTCGCTCGAGGAGCAAAAGCTACATATTCCATGCATTGTTTAGCTGTTATTGAATATTAAAAGTATCGATTTTGCTTCTAGATGTTCGCACGCCGATTGTACATGCTCGTGAGTCTGATACTCGTGATAGCGATCCTAATATTTCAGTCGAGGGGACAGGCTGTGAGCGAAGTCCGCCAATATTGCGGTGATAATCTTTCGGACACTCTGCGCATAATGTGCCACGGCGTTTATAATTCCCGTTTCAAGAGGGGCGATCAGGGTAAATAGACACGCACTCGCGGGCATCGCGCGTGACCTCCTTAAAATTTATTCAACGCCGCAATCGAGCGCGACAGAAAAGTTTGAATGCTCTTTTACGCTAAAGCTACGCCCCTGCGCGCGCTTAGCGGGGACAGGCGAGGTCCCTTTAATTCCGCTCCGCGTGCTCGCGCTGGAGCTTGGCTTAAAAGACTATTCTTTTTCCAGAAATCGGGGCGGACGACTATATCTTTAATAACCATTTGATCCCTTACAAGTCCATCCAGAGCGCGAGAAGGATGTTGAGGTTCCGAAGAGAGACGCCAGGTGTCTACGAGGAGTGCTGCCTGAAAGCGTGCTCGAACGAGGAGATGAAGAGCTACTGCGGCTCTCGTTAACAAAACGAGCCGCCCGCAGCCTCTGAAACGTGGAGAATGGATTAGTTTGTGACTTTTTAAACGCGATCGCTCAAACTTTCCTGCGATTAGTTCCCGCGCTGGTATTTCCGGTGTACCCTCAAGTCCGCTTGATCCCCGCGAGATCGATCGATCTCGTTTACTTTTAATACCGTCGCGCAGAGTCGTTTTACGTGGAGAAGTAAAGCGAATTTCACACTTGGCTGTTTCTTAGGGAAGAAGCTTCCTTCAACGCGAAAAACAAAGACGACTGTGAAGGTGTATTTAATATCGATTTTAGACGAGGCTTTTTAGGTTAAAGGTTATAATGCTTTACTTTGAAATATGTTGGCTAAAAATGTTCAGGAACATTTACGTACGAGGATTTAATGTATGTAGCATATAGCGCACGCGTTCTAAACGCGATGTTTCTTCTATATTGTGATGAATCTTCGTGATAGATCACCTCGCGATCAATGCTTTTATGGCGAAAAACTTTTACGAGTGATTACTTACTTTAGCAGCCTGACTGGAACTCCATTTCAAATATTCCAACATGGCGTTCCTCTCGAGGCTTCCACTTCCGGTCATGTGGTTTGTTATATAGGGTGTTGAGAAATTCGTGGAAACTTTACAAATACGTTGGTCTAACTTTTGTTGTCATGCGTGAAGCTTGTATATATATTTGCAATTTACATACTTACGAGCACCTTGCATAGCGTGACATGTGATAGAAGTGATAGGTTACGATTTTTACATTCTAAATACATAAGAATAGTCATGTAACCCATGTATTGTACGCACCTTTTATCAACGAGCAATCACCAATTGGGTCGCAGCTGATCTAGGAAGATTGATGCTTGATCGTTGATAATTGCTAATTTTAATTGCACCGGTTTGGTCGATTATGAAAGTTGCCTCACATATCGTGGGACAAGATTTGATCTCATTTTGTACTTAACCGATCCACTAAAAATTGAAAAATGCATTTATGCGCACTTGTTATGCGGATGTGAAAAGTAACAATAAAGCAATATTTATGAAGCTTTTATGTAGTCTGAGAATTATTGTAGACACACGTTTAAATATTTCTAAGGTAAAAATTATGTAAAAATGTAAAGATTTTATCGCATGAAAATTCTATAAAACGATGTTATTTGGATATTACGTAGCGACATTCTGTTTTAAGAATATGTAAAGCTTACGAACGGGAAGAGAAATTTCACGAACGTTAGTACCGCAAGGACAAGTATTCCGTGAACAATGGAGTGGGAGGAAATTTATAGCCTTACGATCTCTCCACCCATTATATCGACATTTGCGGTGCAATGGTCCGAAGACAATCACATATCGATCATTACCGAGAAGGGAATTCATATATTTGTAAGTCGCAAGTAAATTATTTCCTGCTGATAATCAGATCTATGCGATCGGAGAGATATATTTTACATCGTTAATCCACACAGGAGTTTGTACCGTCTCCGATGTCTCCGCTTTCCACCATAAAATTTTCCCGATCTTTTGTTTACGCTCCGTCGATTCACCCGACGGAAGTTATATCGCAAAGAATGGAGGCCAAAATTTGGGGCATGCATCGCGAAGCAGTCTATTCGTTCATGATGGAAGAGAATCTGACTCCGAATATGTCTAACGTCAGGCAAACAGTCCCAAGAATAGTCGACTTAGCGTGGTCACCGCATAATCTGATACACCCGAGCAAGTGTCTTCTCGGAATAATAACTTCGACGGGTGCCATCGTGGTTGCTCACAAATTCTCCACAGATTGGTATCCTGCGTACGACTTGTGTTCTGTACGCTACGACGCTGTAGAGGAAGAAATTAATGCGAAGCTGAAAGACGGTAAAAGTGACGCTGTCTCAGCTTCGACATTAAAGAATTCCATGAAGATGCTACAGGCCTCTTGTATGGCTTGGAGCGACCTTCTCGTAGATTTCGCGTATCTCGCTGTCGCTTATCACAACGGGGACATAATCGTTTACAAAATTCCGAGGATATCGGATTACAACGAGATATCGAGCCCGAAAATTGTGGGCACGTTGCAACTAAACGAATGCGCCAAGATAAATGCTCTGCATTGGATCGCCATTAATATAAAACAATATCTAATTATCGTTGGATATTTCGATGGACGTATTTACGGTGTTAGAATTAAAGAACACGACCAAATATTCAAACTTGAATCGGTCGACAAATATTACGATTACGTAGATCGCATTTCTGTTAGCTCTGTAACAACGATTCCTCAGACCTGCTCCGATATAAAGGTCCTCGTATCGAAAGGTATTTTTCTCTTTCTACTGTGTTTTACAACGAAGGGAATAATAAAAAGTACACAGCACTTACAATTAGAAGGATTCACGGTTTCAGGTAAATGAAATATAATTCCTTCGAGCGTAAATCATAGAAGATTATATTAACGCAATGAAATTAATCGTTTTTTTTAGGAGTAACTTGTACTAGTGCAGATTCTGCGCTGGTTACAACAGAGAATGGTTTCGTGTTCCTAATTGACACGCGAAATGATCAGTTTTCGAAGACTAAAGTTAAAAATGGATTATCACAGACTCGTGTACGATATCTGGGCCTTGCTCGGTCCCTAAGTTGCGCGATGTTCATAAACGTAACTACTCCGAATACCTTGTACGACCACCTAGTAATGAAAGAACCAAGCAAAATGTGTATGTTTCGCCTGAAAAGTGAGAATCCATCGGATATCTTGCAAAGCAGCAAGAGGCCGAGATTCGAGCAGCTGTGGGACTTGTTAGAAGTGATCAGAATAAAAGCAATAAAGGCGGTAGATTCTGAAACCGTGTTACCAAAAGTGCCGTCCAATTTAGAATTCTTGTCTCTGTACGAATTACGTATAGCGATGTGGATATCGGTAATAATCGAAATCTGTGAGAAGAAGAAAGTAATCCCGAGTATAGGGAGTATCGCTGGAGAGATATCTGAAGTGCAGCCTCTGATTTTCATTCACACCGCTTGCAACTACCTCGAACTGCTCCAAACTAAATCTCCTTTGCTCGAGGAACAGAAGCTCTCCATGAACCTGTTAAGAATGTACTTGGATGTATATCTAGCGGGAGAAGAGAACGAAGAAGCATCTCCGATTTCGAGGCGAGCTAGAGATGTGTTGAAAAAGATATCGCGATTCGCTTTGAACAACATAGAGTCCTGTAATTTGTGCGGCGAAGCGATAAATGACCTCTCCTGGAAAGTGACTAAATGCCCGCAAGGTCACATCCTACCCAGATGCGCCATTACTCTTTTACAAATAACTACTACGAAATACAGAATGTGCCCCATATGTGGTTTACTTTTTCATCCGTGCCTGGATGAAGAGTTGGAGGAAACGAGGTGCCTTTTTTGTGACGTACCGGCGGTCCATGAGAATCGAGTGTTAGGCTCCAAGTCTTACATGTCCACGAAGAAGAGTTTATCTAGGCTACGCGTCTGCGTGCCAGAGGTACTGCAGGAACGAGAAGTCGAGGCAGTCGCTGATGAGTCTTAAGCTACGTGATATTTAAAATACAGCTTTCAGATATAAATGTAAATATTTTATAATTGAATATAGGGATATATGCCCATTCCTATGCCCGTGGCCCACATTCATTGAAAGCAAATTTACTAATTAATTAGCTAAATCCCTATTCGTCGATCCATTTCCTTTCGGTTATCGACTTTTGCAAAAATAAGCGTTTAACAACGTTGCGCTAAATTTACACACCTAGGAGAAGGGAGAAAGGTGGAGTTCGTTTATTCAAATTCGTCCGTGTGGTCTGATTCAAACTTCGCGCCTCTAGAGTTTATGCTACACGCCGCCAGGCGAGAATCGTAACAACTGAAACGGAACGGTTCTCTCTGCAGTCTGTGCATTCAATGCGCGAAACTGAACAGACCTCAAGAAAACGAATGCTACTTGCAACCGGTTTGGTTTCGTTAAGTGCGTGTTTTTTTTACTGATCAATTAATAGTTATTTCCTGCCCGAAATACAACTTGGAGTCCAGTCAGAGCATAACAATTCACTGGAGTGGACGTAGCTTCGAGATGTCAGGTAACGATTCATTGTTTTCGTTGTGTAATAAACAGAATGGCCTACAAAGCACAACAATAAAAATTCATAATCAAAATCCAAAGCCTGATTATAAAAACGTAGCAGTTCTGGTTTTTAACCCCCGACGCATTGATATCTTGAGCAATAAGTTCTCGTTCTGAGCGTAATCGTAATCGTAATATTTCTTACGCAAAAAACTACGGGATTAACAAATCGTATGTTTCTGATGTATGTAAAATTAAAAAATATCCATGAAATCTTCGGTTCGATATGACATTAATGCGTTTGTGTGGAGTGTAACGCGGTATTACGTGCAAATATTATTTCCAGGATATAGTAATGTAATTCTGTAACCTTGGCTTTCGAAACGACAGCTCAAAAATATTTTATACCTAATCCAGCGTCCGTTTGGAACTTGGAGGACTACTCTTACGGTCTGCATGTCTTCTTCCAAGTAAGTGTTTATATTATGCATTGTACGTAGCGTATATATTGCACATGTGTTACTGTAGCATGGTGACTTTGTGGATTTTAGAAGACATAATAGAAAGAAATGTTCGCAACAGTCTCGGATTAGCGACAAAATTCCTTTGTACATGAAGCAGGGAATCGCGAAAACAAAAGAAATACAGAATACATTACAATTGTTATGCGGCGATTCCAGTTCTTCGGATGAGAAATTGCCTGCTCTAAGGCTTGGCCCTCTAAATACGTATAAGGTAGATTTAACCAAAAGGGCCAGGCAAGCTATCAAGCGCAGTACGCCCAAAGAAAGTCAGGGTAATAAGAGCCTTAGATCAGGGGAAGATATATCGATGATAGTTTCAGATGACGATAGCGTGGCCAATAAAAGTAAAAAAACGAGAACGTCTGTGTTGTCTAAAGACAGTATGGCGAAGAAATCGCAGAGGAGAGAACGTTATTCGTCATCCGACAGCAGAAGCAGCAAGAGTGATAAGCAGAAGGCGTCGAGCAAAACTAATGCTAAAGGTAAGAAAACTGTTAATCAGAGAAAAGAGAGAAATGAAAGCGAAGATTCGGAAGGTAGCGATTCCGACGTCGAGATGTACAATAAGTCTACCGAGATTAAAGGAAAAAGACGTGTTATGTCGAAGCCCATAAAGCAACGCTTCGTCAATTTGGTCAGAGACGAAGGCGAGTCTAGTTCTGGCAAGGAATTTCAGCAATCGAAACTTTCTCGCGAATGCTCTATCGTGCTGAGAAAATTGTGCGAGAGCAGAGGGAATCATTCGAAGTCTACTAAGTCGCATCTCGCGTCCACAAAACACAGGGATGAAAATACCATGATCAGCAAAGAGCAGAGTCTAAATTTCAAGTCACGTGTGATTAAAATTATAAATCGATTCAAGGAAATCTGCTCGGAGTATGAAATACATATGGAGCACGTAAAATGCAAGTATTTCAAGAAGAAATTGACGCATCAAGAGTCTGTGAGAAATGTAATAAATAAATCGAAGGATGTGATCGTTAGACTGAGGACGGAGCTTGATGCGCAAGAAAAAGAATTGACAGATTTCTACGAAGAATGGCACAAGAACTGTAATTCGCAAAGTACAAGTCACGAGGAGAGCTCCTTGAGCGAGAGAGAAGTGGTACAGGCGATGCTTGATATGTCGAAAAGGAAATCCTCCTCGGAGAAAGAAAATATGGTCTCAGATTGCGAAAGCAAGAAAATATTCTCCGAGGATGAAAGTAACGAAACGAATGTCGAAGAAAATAAGAAAAACAAAGACCCACCACTCGACGAAACAGAGGAAGTTGTCAAGGATGACAATAACGAGGATGTTTCATCGACAGAAGATAACGCAGTTGCGTCTCCAATTTTAGGGAACAAGAAGAAAAGGGAAGCGTCCAACGAAGTGCGTTCAAAAGGTAAGTCGGGAAAAATTGGTACAAGAGAGAGGGACTCTACGGAATCTCAGAGAGATGAGAATGAACGCGATAAAAATGATTCTTCGGAAGATATGTTTGAAACAACATTTGCAGAGAATATCGAAGCTACCGATACTTCGAAGGCCAACGACGATGAACTCGAGGAGGAGAATAATTTAGCATCCAAGAAAGTTAATAATGAATCGGAAAATGAAAAAAGTGATTCGAACACGGAGGAGAATTTGGTGAAGAACGGAGAATTGAACGTAGAGCCTGATAATGAAGATATGAATATGGACGGAGAGAAGAGTGTAACGCCTGAACCAGTGATTTCTCCCGAAATAGAATCAAAGTCAGATACTGAATCATCTGTGCCAGCCTGTATCGATAGAACTGATGACAATTGTTCAGACAAACCGAACGAAGAGGAGAAAGCCAAGAAGGCATTGTTGGACTCGGATTCAGACACTCCTGCGAATGAAGAATCTCTGTCTGAAAAGTCAAACAAAGTATCCATATCAGACAATCCGTCAGAGAAGTGTACTTCAAAATTGAAGCCAAAATTGAAATGCAGTGAGAAGAAACAAAAGGACGAGGAGAAGACCGATTCGGCTTGTGAAGACCGTTCGTTGAAAGAACAGGACGAGGCCACGAAAGCAGAGCTCTGCTCTAAACGTTCTCTTCGTGAGTCAAATTCAGATGACTCTGCGATACTTTCCGCCACGAAATGTGCTACTTCTGATGAAAAGCACGAATCTGATAAGCACAGTGAAGATGTACGCGCAAAGGAGAAGCTATTGGTTTCTTCGAACAGTGAAAGTTCGAGCTCTGAGAAGGATAAAAAGGACTCTTCGAATGATGACACTGTATCAGAATTTGATGTTAGCGTCAGCGAAAAGGTGAAGAAACGACGAATCGATTTAAAAAAAATATGCGATTCTCAATCCGATGAGAAACTGAGAACAGATTGTCACGTCGCCATTGAAAGACTACCCGAAGAAGATTTGAAGAAGTATGCGAACGCACTGCATAAATCACGAGAGTATTTGGAGGATAAAAAGATTAAAAGGTATATGAAAATTAAGGACATATTTAATACACTCATGTTAACTTTCGTAATTAAAATGCTTGAATCATTTTTACTTAACTATTCAGAAATATGTTTAAATATCTACTAACTATAGTAGCTACCTTTTTTATCACCTTCTAACGAGTCCTAATTAAATCATTTTTTTGTAGCCTCATTGATTTGGACAGACTTGCAAAATCCCAGAGTAGAGCAAATGATTCGGCGCAAAGTTCTACGCCCAAAAAAAAGACTAAAGCTACGAAAGAGGAGGAAGACTCTCTTTTGAATCATTTAAAGAAAGTAGAAAACGGAGAATTCGATGAGAATTTAGAACGAGATTCTGACTCTGAAAACGTTAGTGCAATCGCAAAACCACATATCGCTTTATCGACCAATGAAGAGTTAATGATGGAAGCAGATAGGATTGCGAAGAACATGCTCTTAAATTCTGATTCAGATATTGGTAACTATTTAAATTAGTACCTTGAAATCTCTTTGTTCAATTCTATATCTCGCGCAATATTGTAAATGTAAATTAATGGTCGATTTATCACGATTGTAGGGGAACAGAAGGCTGCGTCGGAAAGTAGCAATAGTGAACCGGAGAAGAGTAATGCTAAAGTGAAGGACGATACGAAGAAATCGGTGCCAAAGCAGGAAAAGAAGGTAAAACGAACATTTAAGAATTTTGGAAG
This sequence comes from Andrena hattorfiana, assembly GCA_944738655.2. Classification (NCBI taxonomy): domain Eukaryota; kingdom Metazoa; phylum Arthropoda; class Insecta; order Hymenoptera; family Andrenidae; genus Andrena; species Andrena hattorfiana. The sequence continues at coordinate 42,884,691 of OX122894.2, read as the reverse complement.
ATTCCGCGTTAATAACGTTGATTCGTTTGAATGTAATTAGAATGATAAGGACGATAATGGGCGGGAAAAGAGTGGTTGGAGGCGGCACAAGTTACTGACGATGAAGTTCTCCTCGGAATCAGATTCTGATGTTCAACGAAAGAAATGGGACGAGAAGAAAAAACAGCTGCAAGAGGAGGCAGACGGGAGTGACACGTGGGTTACTTAGTATGGCTCTTAGTTAAGCGAATAACGTGTCGGGCAAATTATAATCTTTTCACATTACGTAGAGAAAATTCGGATGCCAATGACACAGGTGTTAAGCGTAAAAGGAGGATACGTAGAAAAATTCTGAAGTCCGATTCGGACATAGAGATGCTGAATTCGGACTCGGATTCTGACACATCCGTAATATTAAAAGAGGAGGACTCTTCCGATTCTGCGGTAGGAAAGAAGAAGCGACGTAAACGTAAGGCACGCAAATCTTCTGACACGGATTCGTCGGTGGCAGAGAAAAAGTACGTGTTTGATTATCATTCACCAACAGGGAAACATATACCTCGCCATGTTTCGCTATAAAATTGTTATTCGTACCGTCACATTCTTCAGACCAAAATCAAAGAGGAGACGTATCAAAAATATGGGCACAGATAGCGACGAAAGTAACGACAACGATCAAATCACGAACTCCCAGGGGACACCTGGGAAGAAGGGTCGCAAAAATATTCGTAGAGTGATCAAAGACAAGCAGGTCGCGGACGATACGAAACAAGCAGCGAAGGAAGAGGAGGAGAGGATTAAACGCATCGCTGAACGACAGAAATTGGTATGTATCTTTAACGGACACGTAACTTGATTAGTCCCCAATAAGAATCGGCAAATTGAATTACGCCATCTTCCGAATTGTTTCGAACGTAGTACAACGAGATGTACGAAGCAAGATTGGCCGGCGAAGAGAAGGTGGAAAGCCTGGTGTTGGACTTCAACCCAGAAACGAAGGAGGAACTTATAAGTGTGCATCCAGATTTGGTGAAGCGCTTGAAACCCCATCAAGCCAAGGGAATAAAATTCATGTGGGATGCCTGCTTCGAGTCCCTTGAAATGATAAAAACCTCTTCTGGATCTGGATGTATAATTGCGCATTGTATGGGGCTCGGAAAGACTCTCCAAGTGATTGCTCTGATACACACGCTTCTGAGGCACGAGGAAACTGGCGTGAAAACAGTTATGATCGTTTCTCCTTTGAGCACTGTGCTCAATTGGGTGAACGAATTTAACACGTGGTTGAACGATATCGAGGACGGGGACATCGAAATTTACGAATTGACTAAGTAAGATCCGTTTGTATAATTTCTAGCTTGATATCAGTTCGCTTATTCATCACACATTTCTTGACGAATCTGTTAAAGATTCAAGAAAAACGTGGAACGAAAGTACCAGCTGGAGAGTTGGCAAAAAACTGGCGGTGTACTTATTATTGGTTACGAGATGTTCCGCAATCTTACCGGAACGAATAATAAAATGCGAAAAAATATGAAAGAAGCGATTCTACAATATCTGATAGATCCTGGTTCAGATATGATAGTCTGCGACGAAGGGCACTTGTTGAAAAACGAGGGCACGGCTCTTAGTAAATCTATATCGCGTATTAAAACCCTGCGGAGGATTATACTTACGGGGACGCCACTTCAGAACAATTTAGCAGAGTGTAAATATCAAGAAATGCCCAATGATATGTTCATATAGATAGTGGATGTGTGATAATGGTTCATTTAAATATCGAAACACTGTATGTTCCAGATCATTGCATGGTACAATTTATAAAGCCAAGCCTTTTGGGAACAAAGAAAGAATTCTTAAACAGATTCGTGAATCCAATAACGAACGGACAGTTCGATGATTCCACCGAGAGCGACGTGAAGCTAATGAAAAAACGTGCTTACGTTTTGCATAAAATGTTAAAGGGGTGCGTACAGAGATTCGATTACTCTGTACTGACGCCCTTCCTACCACCAAAGCAGGAATATGTGATCTTTGTGAGGCTAACCGAAGTACAAATTAACATATATCGACACTACTTGGATAACTTTGCGAGGTAACACGAAGTTTCTCATTTCCGACTTTTCTACTTCAATAGAATTATTTTATTTTCTGTTATGGTGGGCGCGTAACAACGATTTCGATATAATCTTCCAAGCATACGCTGTGCGATTGATTCGTTTAAAGCTTCTTTAATATGTGCCCCTTTTTTTTAACATTTCTAGACGATTGCGTGCTGCAAATGGAGCTGTCTTTGCAGATTATCAAGAGTTACAAAGAATATGGACGCACCCCTTAGTTTTACGCTTAAAAGCAGAGAATATGTCGAAGATCAATGAGAAGAAATCTTCCAGCGACGACTCCGAAGGTTCTTTGAGAGACTTCATCCACGACAGCGACACTCAAAGTACGGACAATTTGAGTAGCAGCAGTGCTAGCAACAACAGCGACGATGACGATGTTAAAAGTGTCGAATCCGTATCAAGGAAGACTAATAAAAGAAACAACAATGCTGGTACTATTTTAAGATTCTATCGACATTCTGCGAATGTTATATCCATGACCTGTGCTAATCATTCTGTCGTCATATTTAGACGTTGAAGTGCCTTCGAAGCCCGAAGAGAATGAAAAGAAAGAGGATGAGGAGTGGTGGTCACAGTTCATCCAGCCCGAACACTTCAAAGACTTGAGGATGTCCGCCAAGTTGATACTTCTTTTCGGTATCTTGAAAGAGTGCGAGCAGATCGGTGACAAAGTGTATGTTCTTCATTCGTCGTCGTACGCCTGCTTTTCTCAAGATTCTTAATGACAACGTTTAATTGGATCGATATCTTCTAGATTGATATTCTCGCAATCTTTGTACTCGTTGACTTTAATCGAGACATTTCTCGAGGCAATCGACGACGAGACGCAGCACGACAAAAGTTCCGAATTCGTCGATGGTCACACTGGGTCGTGGACATTGGGACTAGATTACTTCCGATTAGACGGTAAAACTTCTGCGGAAAACCGAAACAAGGCTTGCAAAATATTCAATCGACCTACGAACACGAGAGCGCGATTGTTCTTGATATCCACGCGAGCTGGGGGGCTAGGAATTAATTTGACTGCCGCTAATCGTGTCATTATCTTCGACGCCAGTTGGAATCCTTCTCACGATGTACAGAGTATATTTCGGATATATAGGTATATCTCCTGAAACGGCCGAGGGAGGGACAGTTTTCTAACTATCTTCTAACATCCGCGTACTTGATAGGTTCGGCCAGAAGAAGCCGTGCTACGTTTACCGGTTTCTGGCCGCCGGCACGATGGAGGAAAAGATATATAATCGGCAAGTGACAAAGCTGTCGCTCTCCTGCAGAGTTGTCGACGAGCAGCAAATAGAACGCCATTACAGCAACCACGACTTAAACGAGTTGTATAACTTCGATCTCTACACGAATGAGCGCGGGGAAAGGCCGACGTTGAATTTACCAAAAGATAGATTACTAGCGGAAATATTTTTGAAGTATAAGGATTTAGTGGAGAACTATCACGAGCACGATTCTCTTTTGGAAAATAAGGTAAATGCGGAGTACAGAATACTTTTTCATATCTGTGGGCTTTTATTATTAAGGGAAGCTCTTCTGCCTTTATATTTGCTGCGCTCAGGCTGAAGAAGAATTGGACGAAGAAGAGAGGAAGCTAGCTTGGCTAGAGTACGAGGAGGAGAAAAAGGGGAAACCAATGATATCAGCGTATCCAACAATGTTACCTCTATCGAGTAACTTAATAGGAAATCAGTACAACCTAGCAATGCCATTAAACGTTTCCATGGATTATGAGAAGCTTCAACAACTTATCCGCAAAGATGTAAGGGTGTGGCTGTTGTCGCGAGTGTTTCTTGAATCGGAAGTACTTTATTCGTGTCTCGTTACAATTTCAGTATCCTAACGCAACGCCAGAAGCTCAGCAAATTATGACTGCTCGAGCATTGACGGATATGTACAGCTATTGGGAGCAACAGACTTATCACAACACTGCAAATCGATTGCCCACTCAGGTATTTAATGAGAAAGCGACACAACGAATATTTTCCCTGACCTAGTAGGATACGCGTTGAAGTTGCCTCGCGACGGGGATCTAATTAAAGTGTTGTAAATGATAGAATGCAGGTATAATACAGCCTGCGACGGGGGCGCAAGTGCCGAATCTAATGCGAATGCTACAAGTAACGCAAAATACCAACGACGCGAGTGGACAGGCGAGGAACAACGAGCTTCCGCGTAATTATAAGAATATCACAAAGTCTAGGGACCGCGACGACGACATCGTGGAGGTAACATTCTTACTTTAATATAAACAGCTTAATAGACACGTTCTGACTGTTACCATAGTTATAATTTCAGATTCCTCCGCCCGCAGTAGCGAATAAAAGCAAAGATCAAGAAGAGTGAACAGTCTACAAAGTGAATGCTTATGTAGAGGGTTAAGAAACTAGGATGCAAGTGTGTTGTATACTACGAAACCTGTTTGATATTTTGTTATTACGAGACCCGATTAAGAGATTTTTTTATGTTTTTTATTCGAACCGAGTGTACACGTGCCCTTGAACTTTTGACGAAATCATCATGCCCGAGGGCAGTAATAATTTTTACCACCATGCATTCAGTAGTATCAGTATTGATGTAATAGAGTTACTATTGGAGTATAAACTCCTATTACTACAACAGTCCTTGTTTAATAAATGCTTTGCGTTTTTACCAAGTATAGACATTAATTAAATATATATTGTGAAGGAGCTGTATATCCATAAATATATAATTATGAATACTTCCATATTTTATGCATTACTGTAGCGACTACAAGAGGCTTCGTTACTAAAGAGGAAACTTTATTTTTTCAGGTAAAGCACCCCTCCAGCCACGTTGTAACAAAGCTTTCATTTCTTTTTTTATTTCGGTATAATCCTGGAAGCCTTCTAGATTCCGATTTTCGGTCGAGTCGATCGCGTGATCGTATAATTCCTCGGCAATGATACTATCCCAGTCTGGTGCTTTCGTCCCTGGGTTGAACGGTAGCCAAGCAGTGTAACGATATCTGTTTGTTCGAAGAGTATATCCCATAGCTTTGATTTCTTTGAGACGCGGTTCGTCGCTGTTTGGATGCATAGAGGGTTTAATGCTCGGTCTTGGATACTGCCCGAACGCCGCCTTCTTCCACGGTATCGACTGAAAATTGTTGGATACATTTAATGAGTCAAGCACAAAGATTGGTATGCGAAGATTAGGGAACGTTGATTCTCTACGACAGTTACTTCTCCTTTTAAAGCAGCTCTTACGAGTGGCACAAGAGTTGTTCCTTCGCTGCAGACGGTTTCTATTTGCGGAGAATCTTGTTCGATCCGCGTACCATTCTTTGCCTCTCTATTCAGACAAATAGGTATTGGAATTTCCGCTAGATCTGCAATAGTTGGGAAAATGTCGACAAGTTCCACCAGCGAGTCTATAACGGTTCGGCCCCTCGATGAATCAAGTCTGTCACTTTTCTGTGACGAACTTCTTGCCCTGAGGTCTGTAAAATATTGCTTCTTCAAAGCATATATATTTCTTCGGATTGTTCTGTATCCTTTGAATTTTTCTAACGCAATTTCTGGAAATCGTACGATTACTCTCTGCAATATTTGTTTGAAATCTTTCGCACGAGCCAAGAGTACTTTTGTCACGTACCATATTGTATTAGCTTGTCGATTCTAATTCGCATACGTTTCAGTAAACGTTTCTCCGCGTTTGCTTCAAACTTTTGAGATCCTACGTTTAAATCTTTTGGCTTTTTAAACGTTAGCCCTGGAATTGATATTATTAAAGGTACCCTGAGGGCAACATCGAAATTACTGTACTTCGCCCATACCGCGTTCTCTCCCAATGACCACCCTGTTCAAACATTAGTTAATCGAAAAGAATCTTAAAAGCCTTGGAAAATTCAGAACCCTTTGTCACCTGATAGCGCTTTCCCCGATGCCCCCTGGCTTACCATGATCGGACATTAATATTATAGTAGTATTCTGTCTAATTGAAGAAACTTTCAGTTGACTGATCAGTTCACCAACCAGGTCGTCAATGTATGTAACAGCTGCGTAGTAGGATTGAATGATTAATCTGCCAAAGCTTTCTGAAAATAAAGGAGTTACAGTTAATTTAGAAGCGAATAAGTTTCTGTATGGTGTGTTAACTGTACTTGGAATCTTTTCCCATGGAAATTTGAGATTGAGCGCTTCGATGTCCTCTCTTCTTCTCAAATCTATCCATGGATTATAAGCAACACTGCTAACATTCTCTGGCCATTTATATGGACTGGGTACTTTGAATTTATGCAGTGGATGATATTCTGTAAAACGCCTTTGTAAGCCTTACCAAATACAGAGTATTATTATAAATAGTAGCGATGCTCAGATAGTAAACTTACTTAGATACTTCTCAGGATATTTGAAAGGTATGTGCGGCTTTTGGAAACCAACTGCCAAGAAGAAGGGACCAGAATCCCCTGCATGGTCCTGTATAAAACGTTTAGCTTCCTCCAGTATCTCTATGTCTGGCAATGTTTTATTCGGCATTGCTAAAATATTCACCGGGCACACCTAAAACCGGTCCTCAAGTTTTGCCACACAGTATTGGATATCAACAGCTTAACACAGAAGAGGAAACAATCGTGAAACATTACAAGATTTTGTGCAGGCAGCGTTCGAACGTTTGCCCGGCAAACTGGAGCATCTTTGTATCTTTCCGTAAATGGATGAAAAGGTACTTCTGTCCAGGAGTATGGGCTGTCGTCGGTATAGTTTGAGCTAATTCCTGCGAACGGTTTCACAAAGGTATAATGAAATTTGCATGCAACGATCGCATTGAATCCAAATATATTTCGTGAACTGGGGAACCTGGATGAAAAACTTTTCCGATAGACTTGGTAATATATCCATTGTTCTTAAGGTGTTGAGGTAGTGTGGTGAAATTGCCAATATCTGTTCGCCAGTAGCTATAGAAATCATAAAGTTGAAGCGTATCTGGTCTCCTGCTTGTTAAAAATGAATTCCTGCTTGGCGCGCACAAGGCTTGCTGGAAAAGATATAGAATTTTATCTATTCATGAAGTAAGAATTGTACTTCAAGGATGCTCAATTTGGCTCTAACCTGGGCAAATGCTTGGGAAAATATGGCAGCTTCTGCTGCTAATTGATCTATGTTGGGTGTATAAGCTTTTTCGTCGCCATAACGTCCTACGGATGTTCTTAAATCGTCCACGATTATTAGAAGGAAATTTTGTCTCTGTGCTATGCACCAAGCAATCATGCTGATGAAATATAACACGGGAAACATGCTTAATAACGCGGAATGATATGAAAAGGTACTTCTGCTTGGATGTAGTACTTCACGACTGGTAGTTTGATTGCTAATTTAAAAGGGGCGTTTTAAACGTGCCTTTAAATTCGTAAGGGTACATGTTTGATAAATACATTAGCGATAGAATGCCTCCGATATAGTTTTATCTGGAAAGATATTGACAACCTTGATTACCCTAAAGGAAGAGAACTTTTCAAGTATCATTGCACGTTATTTGTCTCGTAAAGTAATCGTGAAAGTAAAGGAGATAGGTTTGCTTCTGATAGATCAGCTTGTGTATATATAATTGAATTTAAAGACCGCAGTATTATTTTCAACTCACTATTGCACTTTATTTTTCAACCTACAGATATACAAATAAAAATGTGGAATACTTACAATCCTACAGTATCTAATACAGTTAACTACAACGACATATGTAATATAAATTACATCAAAATGATACAATAATATAAAATAGTAAAAATTAGTATGGAAAGTCAAGAGTTTTATGTAACATGCGCATAAATTACTGCAGCAAGTTCTTCTCTCATTGCGCATCGTTCTCAAATTTGCCATCACTTTTTGTATTTACCGTTGCATTCATTAAGTGTTTTACCGAGACATAACTTTTTGAATCTGAGTTGCTTTTCGCGCTTCCAAGCTGGTCGAGTATTATAAATTAAAAGTCGATCTAATACTTTTATAAACCTGTACCATAGTGCGAACAGAACGTTAGGAATATCAGACTTCTTTCGAGAATAATTAAAGACACCTGTGTGCTCTTTGTTGGAAACCTAACGCTTCTATCTTGTAATAAACCTTAAATTACACCGTTGCTCAAGGTTCGAATAAGCATAGAAGTCACGGAAAAACGACTCAGATAGCTCTTGAGCGTTATCTCTCTATTCAGCATCTCTATAATTTATAGTTAGAGTCGTAAAGTTACGAGCGCTTGACAAGGGCCGTCGCGCTCAAAGTAGTAATAAAAGCGTAATAAAAAGTGACTAGTCAAATGTATGGAGAATAAAGAGGAGCATGGCGGAGCTCGCAGAGGGGAAGGAACGGTAATTCGTTTCGTAAGTCGAGCGCGCTCACGGCCCCAGTGAAGTACCCAGATTTAAACTGCTACAATTATTTATCGTCGCGGATTAAAGACACTAGTTTGTCCCGAATCAATCTCGAGCCTCCTTTTTAACCGCCGACGATAATCTTTGCTCGTCGGTGCTTTTCGTACAATCATTTACATTAATATTATGCTTTGCCTTAAAGTCAGTCTTAAAGTTTGCTTGCGGGCTTGTAGCGTCATCTTTGAACATTTCAGTGTAATGAAAACTACTCCCATTTCCAGTCTTTGTGTTTGTGCTAGCATTATTGCCAGTACCATTCGAGTGCACTTCACTGAAGTGCTTGTACAGCATTACGGTCGTACCGAACTCTGTTTCGCATCCTGGGATTTTGCACCTGAAACGTTTCCTCTTTTTAAGAACTGTTTCCAACAGCGCGATGCGAGAGAAATTCAATGCATAAATCAAACAGCTTACCGAAATACTTCATTGTTTTTAGTCCCTTGTACTACTGGCAGTTTCGAATTAGCATGATTGTCCTGGTAATGTTTCCATAGACCAGTTACATTGCTCACTTGCGCCCCGCAGCCAGGAATTTTGCATCTAATTGATGGGTAACAAGCAACGAGTAAAGCGATTGATTTAGGAAAAATAAAAGCCTCTGTTTACTAGGTAGAAATATTCGGCAACTTACAAGAAAAAACTGACCGTCGAAGCTTTCCCTTGTTTTAGTTTCACTATGGATTTATTAGAATTCGAATTAATTGTATTGGCTACTAATTTATGACTGTCCTGATGATGACGATAATGGGATATGTACTTGTATTTCCTCCCACAACCATTGACGGCACACTTGTAGATCTCCTGCTTGTATCTGGACATCCGTTGCTTCTTCGGTGTATACTCTTCGTCGTCCGAACAGTTGCTGTTCGTCTCTATAGCGTTCTCCTCGTTTTTCGAAGTCTCGCGATCGAGATCAGTTCTGAAGATTCTCTCGAGATTATCCAGCTCTATTCTATGCTCTTGATTCCTCGAATTCATATTACACCCCTCGCTCTTCGAGTTCTTCGTGATGGTGATGTCACCGTTCACATACACTACGTTGCTCTTCTCTTGGGAATGTTCTACTAGCAATTCCGACGAACACTTGTTCGTGCTGCCCTCGTACTTGGATAGAAAATTCTCTGTGCTCAGGATCAGATTCTCCGTCATAGAGAATCCGCTGGACTCGTTTAAAGATTCGGTGGTAGAGGAATACTCTTCCTTGTTCGGGCTGTCGTTCGGGACAGTTTGATTGTGAGCGGCCTCTTTCTTCTGTTGCTGTACATTGTCGTTTCTAAGAATACTTTGCTCGCTATCCTCATACTGGTGCTCCTTTATCCCAAAAGTCTCGTTCGTTCTCTTTTCATAGTTATCTTCCGTGCTCTGTACAACTTCCTCGTCCATCGCGTTCTCGGTGTCCTCGAAGCATATCACTTCTGGCTCCGTTGGCAGTGTCGGCGGTTGTCTGTGGCAGCTTTCGATATGTTCCTCTAGATTACTACTGGTTGAATGTAAAGACCCACAATTCGTGTATGGACATATAAATACATTTGTCTCATTGTTATGCCATTCTTGGTAGTGGCGCCACATGCTCCCAGGATCGGACAGCTCTTCCCCGCATCCTGGCTCGCGGCAGCTAAACGATAAAACCTCGATTACCATCACCCCTGGCCGCGATATCTGCGACGGAAACAAGCCCACGTACATAAACCTGATCTTTAAAGCCTCGAGGGCCTCGTGTGTCTTGAACTCGTCCTGGTTAGTAAATATCTTTCCGCAGCCTCGTTGCTTGCAGGTATACACCTCCTGCAAAAGACAACGCTTGATCGTCGAGAAGAAAAAATGAGAAACATCCAGTAACATTATACATAATTTATATTCCTGTATTCCTGATTCTGGTTTTCTTTATTACAGGCCTGTCATTCCGCCCGCGAATGGCAGAAACGGATAAGCAAACGGTGGGATAAGTTGGCCAAGGTGGATAAACGTAGCGGCGATTTGTTTTGAGTTGGGGGTCATTGAACCCGTTAAATGGCTCCGGCGGTTTCACCTTTTTCGGGGCGATCTCCTCGATGGTGCGGTTCCTCGACACGAATCTGATGACGCTGACTTCGGTCGGCCGCTCGGTGCAGGTGTCCGTGCCCTGGCCCATCCTGGCCAGCGTTCCAGGGAGATTGGCTAATGACGTCGTGTTTCCTATAGCTCACATAACCTGGCAATCACCGACGGCGATCCGGCAAGGAATTCTCCCTACACCTTGAATGAAAGGCCCCCGGTACACGATCGTCCCCGCCAGCGGGATGCTTCCGCCGGGCTTACTTACCAGCAAAGTGCGCTCCCGTTCGCGCCAAAAACACCTGTCCTCTCGCACCTCACATTCTACCCGTCGTCAATAATATCAATCACTTGTTGTCATTTCAGTGCACCCAGGCCGCTGTCCCTTTTTTGTCCACCATTACAATGGGTATCGCCTGCCGACACGTGGTTGAGAACCACTGCCAGGGGATGCGCACTTCGCGCTCAACGTGTATATTCTTTCGAACAGACGTTTGTTTAATCCGGCCCGAGCAGCGTACACATTTCTCGTTGCATTTACTGGAAACTATCGTTTCATTTCTAAACCCTCCGAGTTACTTAAAACGATCGTTACGTTCACGTTGGAAATGCAGCGGAGAAATGGTTCCCCTAGGACCTGGAGATATAGTTTGTAATTGAGCGCGTGCGTGGATGCAGGAGCGTCCGAGTTTGCCAAACATTGTCGATTATTAGTTAAACGATTGGGTCTTGCGGGAATTGTTCCGGGATGGTATTAGTTTCGCAAGTTTCATTGTACTTTTAGTAGAATTCTACTTCGAACGATTTGAATTTTGCCGCGCATTTTTCGCGCATTTAAATTCTTCGCAGCGGAGAATATAGGGTGACATTCTACGCGGCTATTAAATAAGTTTTTTCGTCATTTTCATTTATTTGTGAAAGAAATCTATATACAGAGTTTGTTTGTTGTAATTTATTTGTAATTTATCTGAAATTTACGAGACGATGGTTCAAAGCGAGTTTCTCGCGGGCGATGCGCGCGCACATCTCGCGTGATTTTAAATTCGAATTTTCTCGAAAATGAAGATCCCGCGAGCAAACTTCACTTTGCATTATCGATTCGTTTCTCAGGGATCTATCTCGCGATGGGCGCGTCACGAATTACGGGACACCCCGTGTAAGGTGTTAACGCGTCAGACTGTCCCGCTGCGTAGACGTCAGGTGGGTCACAGTCAGCAAGGATGCGAGCAAACACGTCAGTATCGATTCACCCCTGACACCTTGTCTGTCGCGTGGATTCACGATCCTATACTTTGGTCTTCTAACGCGTGAAGGCGGATGTAGTTGCTGTTATTATCGAAGGATGCACATCCTCCGCGCTCTCCTTGCTGCGACGCTCTTGTCGCAACAATGCGCTCGTTACGTCGAGGGCCAAGGTACGCGGCTCCTTAAGTTCGGGCGTTGTTTCGCGGACATATGGTCTCCTTTTTAATTTATAAGTGAAACTTAAATCAATTTAATATCGTTATATTCTTTTATTTTTTTAGAAACTATCGGAGATAGGGGCGGAATTTTTTTCCTGCGTTTTAGTATTCATTTGGATCTTTCTTGGGGGTTTAAAGGGATGTCTAAGGAAGTAGAGAATCTTTCAATAAAATTTCCATCGATTCTTGTACTTTTCGGATATAAAAACACTCTGAATGAATATTAAATTATTGAAAAGGGGCTTGAAAATTATATATAGTGTTGGGAGTTCATAGCCAAAATCTATCGATTTGATAGAACTCCATGCTTGAATTCGGTTAAATTATATTCGTTATCACTATTCAATCGATGCTTCAATAGTCTAGTCCTGCCTTCGATATTTCCATTTGAATTAACGATGAGCTTCCTTTACACCTTATTTTACAAAAAGGGGTAATTTTCAGGGGGTCTCGGTCACTTTTATTTCTCATTCTTGCGTCACATTTGCAGGTGAAGCGACAAACGATGCAGAGAATAAACAAGACACTTCGATGCCGTCCCACCTAACAGTTACATCTTGGAACGTAAGTTTCATCGTCGAAGAATGACGAGATCACAGTCGAGAGTTGTTGCTTCATTCTCGTTCAGCAAAAATTCGTTGCTTTCCGCTTGCAAAATAAATGGACAATCATTACCGTAATAGCACCCTATCGATTGCACGCGACCTGAAATATGCAAGGAGCTAAAAAATCCTTGCAACGCAATCCTCAATAAGAATTAAATAAAACATCAGCGTTAGATAATCCGAAGAACGCAGCATAAATTATAAATTTCGCTTTAATTAACCGACCATTGAATATGCGGGTTACTCTTACGCGCGTGTTAAAGCTCCATTATCGGTATCGCTTATCAAATGTCGTGTCACTCGGCAATAATATCGCGATGTCTGTCACCTTGGCGTCTCTAAACCAGAGTTGGGTATCAACTAAATGAAAAATTATTTAAATAACGGATCAAGTAAATGTTACATCAACTTTGCTCGATCCAAATCATTCATTCGAAATTTTTAGTTAAATAAAAATTTTGCCATCTCTGTTCTAAACATCCGAAGCAGAAATTTATTAAAAAATTCCTACGCAAAACAAACCGCGGAAGCATTCGGTTACGCGGCAGACCTTTAAATTCCTTATCTGTTCATCAGAATAAATATAAAACATATCCTTCTTGCAGGATATGCCGTTCTCAGGGATCTCAGAGGAGAACGGGACGTGGGTTGGCAAAGGATACGCGTTTTACGTCTTCGATCTGATCAGCTCGAAGCTGAACTTCACGTACACCATTGTTCCACCCAGGAGGCATATCCTCGGCGACGAGGATAACGGCGTCCTCGGTTTGCTTTACAAGAAGGTTCGTTCTGTTAAATTATAAATACTCTGAAGCACTGAAAAGCGATTATTTTAATCGTTTATTGCAAAATAGCAGCGCATAAAGTAGTAAGAAGCATATCGATTATACAGGAGGTGGACTTGGCTGTCGCGTTTCTTCCGGTGCTACCGGAAATGCGGCGGTACTGCACGTTCAGCGCCTCGCTGGACGAGACCCGATTAACAGCCGTGATGAAAAGACCCCAGGAGTCGGCTACTGGTTCGGGCCTCTTAGCACCGTTCGAAAGAACCGTCTGGTTGCTGGTTTTAGCTTCCTTGATCTTCGTGGGACCTATCATCTATCTGTTTGCCACTATCAGGTGTTTAAAACCCTCGCAACAAAGTATTTTAGACTTTATTCCAAGATATCGTTAAATTTGTAATCGAGGATTTTTCTTTTGGTCAGAATATTTCCGTTTGAGCATCTCTATTCTTAATTTAATAATTGATATTGTTAAAATTGGAGATTAGAATGTCTCTGCCTTCGAAGTAGGAGATCCAAGATCACTCTTTCCACTTCGACTCGAGTAACTAATTTCACCTTTGAATACAGAGCGAAGCTGTGGCACGACCTGAACTCTGAAAACTTCAGCTTATCCGCCTGCTTCTGGTTCGTCTACAGTTCCCTTCTGAAACAAGGGACGAACATTGTCGCCACCACAGGTGATTCACTTTGCGAGTGTCCGCTGAATATTTCTGAAATCGAATCATACAGACCAGCTTTCATCGAATCACAGATTCAACGCGAATGCTGTTTGCCACCTGGTGGATCTTCATATTAATATTAACGTCCTTCTACACCGCAAACCTCACGGCCTTTCTGACAAAGCCTCAGTTCACCCTATCCATCAGTTCCCTGCAGGACATTGTCCACAAAGGATACAGCTGGGTCAGCTACAAAGGACGCACGATCGATTTCCTCCTCTCTCAAGTAAGATTCTAGAAGGGACGATAATTGAAAAAAGTATTTAGGTAAAGGACGTCAAGCTCCAAGATCTTTACTCCACTTTGCGGAATCTGTTGCGTTTCCAGGACAATTACAACGACTTAAGCTTGTTGAACGTGAGCAGGCGTCAAAGGAAAGGCGTCTTCAAGTATTACCAGCCGTCGAATGCGATTTTAAAATCCGTCACCACTAGTACGCATTGAATACCGATCTACGAAACCTAACGAATTTGTTACTAAACAGCTGCTTTTCTTTCAGAGAGGCTTTTCCTAGCAGAAGCTCATTACCTGCGGACATTAATATTCAACGATTACGTGAACAAAACACGCAACCATTTGGAGCACAGTTCACGCTGCACTTACGTTATAATGCCTGGAAGCATTCTGGCCATCAACCGTGCGTTTGGCTTCTCCAACGGCTCGGTTGTAGAGAAGCCCATTAATAAAATGTACGTCTTGGGAAAGTGTCTCTGGGAATTTATTAAAAGCAAACTACTTAATGAATCTTTTTGAAACTTTCGGGACTTTTTATTGAGTATTTCAGTTACATAAATATATTTTTTGAAATTTATTTTAAGCAGATTTACAAACTATACGGGACCAGTAACTTAGCGCTGCAAAAAAAATTCCGCTGTCATGATGACAGTTTTCCGACGAAACGGTTCCTTCTGAAATTATTCTGATCGATTCGTTTAATCGTAGGTTGCTGAGATTAGTGGAGACCGGTATCATACAGCACCGGCGAGACAAGGAGCTGCCGTTAGCAGAAATCTGTCCAGTCGATCTTCGCTCGACCGAGAGGCAGTTGCGAAACACCGATCTTCTTCTGACGTACAAGGTTGTCGTGGCTGGATACGCGATAGCTGCGATTCTCTTCCTACTCGAAATAATCTTCGGCTTCGTGTCGAGTCGAGCGAAGAGTAAGGGAAAAGGGGCCAAGCATAAGTTGGGAGGGAAACCGCAGGGAATTTTGGTCAAGAATCCTCAGAAGCGGATGGATTTAATGAAGAGAAGCCCGCCACCGGTTTATCAGAACGCTGAGAATATTCTGATGCAGAGGAAACAGCAATTTATTAACGGGAGGAATTACTATGTAGTCACGGACAGAGACGGGGATCGGAGATTCGTACCCATTGGAACACCTTCCGCTTTCCTCTTTCAGTACACGGCTTGATATTCTTAATATTTATTTTGATATCGAGGATTTAGTGATATCTTCTAACAAATTCTTATTTACGTAATATCACATTACACACTGCGAAATCATTTGAGTATCAAGAGATGTACAGGACTTTTGGAGTTTTTCAAAGTTTTGAAATTCGAATTTGCCTTTATCCGCAAACTTTTCTACGTAATTTTATGTATGTTCCGCGAAGCGCGGAGAAAAAGTGTTTATACAGGAAATAAATGGCATTTATTTAAACGTTGGATCGTGATTGGTGATCTTCCACGCTTGCGCGTGAGTTCGATGGATGATAATGCAGAAGAATGTAGTACCGGCCGATTTCTTCACCTTCGGTAATCTTCCAGTTAGAGGTTTAATGGCAAAAAATTCTATTTAGGGAATTTGTCTTTCTCACCAGCTGGACTCGGCGAACAACCTTTTAGTCTGTTGGCAGCGCTGAGTTCAAGATCAAGGAGTAGAGCAGTTAGTAAACAATAACAATACAAACACTTGTACGTTAACCGACCGGGGAGAGCCTTGTAACACTTGTAAACATGGATGACTTTTTGTGTTTATGGAGTATCGCGGTTCGGCATTCGGATTGAAAGGAAGCTGCTTCTTTAATCTGTTTCTCTTCTGTAAGATAAAACAGTGCCTACTACATGGCACTACATTTCGGGGAAAACCTCACCGTTATATCTTTCGTTGAGCTTCAGGTAATTTGTTTACAAATACAAGTTGCACGGTCTTTCTTTATATTTCATTAGCGAAACGATTGCTTTGAAATGATGTAGGCAAAGCGTTAATCGTGATTTTATAATCATTAATTTCACGTCTCTTTAAACAAAGGTAGTAGAATGACGGAAGAGAACACCGAGATCTGTGGGTTCCTAGATGTTAAATATCTCGGTGGTAAATACAAGGTTCAGAAGGTTAAAAAGAGGACCTTAGCGTCATGGAAGGTTTGGAAGAGGCATTGGTGTTCTATAAAGAAGCTGGGTCCCGGCTTGGGTGTTAAAGTGCAGCTTGATTATGCCATCAGTAGCAGCGGTAGCGCGAGCCCGAACGACCATGATAATTCGGTGATAGTACCGTCGGACGCCATTATCTGTCGCACCCAATCCAGATCCAAGCAGTTCGCCTTCGGTATATTTCCTACCAAGGAAAGAAAGCCGCTGCTATACTTGGCTGGTAACTCGGAGATAGAATCGCAACGATGGATGGCGAATATCAGGCAGCTGTTAAGGCCCAGGAGGCATCAGTCTGTATCTGGATCCTACAGCGTGTCTCTGATCGATAACGCGCATTCTAGAGCGTCGGGGCTAACTGGTACTTATATAAAACTGTTGATTATACGAAACCTGTGCCTTTAAATGTGCTTCCAACTGTCTTTAAAACTTCCACAGGGTTGTACGGCGATTTAGTAGCCAGTACAATGGGAATTTGCATAAGAGACGTTTGCTCGAACGAAATAATAGAGACTTTCGAGTGGAAAGAGTTCGATCAATTCCACTTGATCACGGCGGGGCGACCGGAAGATGTTAAATGTATTTGCGTGATGCATACGAGTAAAGAATTCCGCGGCGGTATTGGCGAGCTTCACGCGTTCTGTTTAGACTCCGGTAAATTGCTGCAAGATTTAGTCACCAAGGGCCGTGGGCCGAGAAAGAGAGTCGATCGAAAAGTTATGAGCCTGAGCGAGGGTGATCTTAGAATATCCTTGCGCGAGCCAATAGGGCAGACCTATCCAATCGCGCGTGAAAGGGTGGAATTGAGGATGCTGAACAGAAATAGAGAAAGTAACGTAGGACCCGATGGAGCGACTCCTAGGATGTGTAATAAAGCGACGGAACACGTCTATCAACCGATACCAGATAGCGTACCTAACATTGGCGATAATTTAGAGTTGCCTAACGATCCTCACAGCAGAAGGATTTCGGACATTTCAATAGCTTCTGGAATTTACGAAGAAATTTCAGATGAGGCGGACAAAGACATTACGTCCAATTTCTACATGAATCGGTTCTTTCATAACCAGCAGTCAGAAGAGCCACCGCCTTTACCACCCCGGCAAAGATGTGCCTCAGAATCTATGATGGGCGTCAGGTTTGTATTTACAATTATCAGCGACCAGTGTTGTTTGATTGTTTTAATTTTGTGTGTTTTAAGGTCACGAGACATTCAGATTTCCGAACGCGGCATTGTATCTGTAGCGTCTAACCGCCTCGCTGTAGTGGCTAGAAGGAATGTATTCGCGTACGACAAAATAATGGACAACTGCATTTACGTTCCCATGTCACCTCGATTAAGAGATATCGCTTTACACAATCTACAAACTCGGGCGTCCACGCAAGAGAGTGACTACGTTATTATGCGATGAGCAAAGTCAGCGAGCAAGCTTCTCTGAGAACTTCTATTCGATCCTCTTTCTCGCCTCTTTCTGTCCTACACGACAAGCACTTCACTTTTGAATTCGCAAAGCACAAAAAGGTAAAAACCAGTGGGACTTAACTGAAATTAGTTGAATTGTACGAACAAGTGACAGAGAAGGAGTTGAACGTTCAGTCTACAAAAGTGCTTAAACATTTATTCGTACAAAATTTTATATGCTTCATTCAAACTTATAAATTTGTACATGTGCGAGGCTTTCGGTTTTGGAACGGTATTGGAGCATACTATTAGAACATAAGTGTATAGCTTGAGCTTCAACTATAGCAGCGTTTTCTTTTCACTTTAAGCATTTCCTTAATCGTAATGGAATTCTCGTTTTCGTTTGCACGTTCTTCGAATCACTCCATTGCTGTTAGCCGATACTTCGAACCTAATCCCTGATTCGTGAAGATGTCAAACTCTTCGCGGCTCAGGAGAGCTCTATGCACGTCGTCCAAAACAATTACCTTCGGATGTCTACGAATTAAAGAAGAAAAAAGACTGTCACGCTTTCGTGATGTAATATTTATATTGACATTCGCAGTATGATGATTAATTGTGAATTTTATACGAAATATATCTATGCATAAGTATTTCAGATGAAAAAGTATTTACCCGTTGTCACTACATCGTTCCCAAGCTTTTGCCAAAGACATCCTGACCAGATCGTCTACGAGGCATTCAACAGCCTGAAAAAGGGAATGCAGTCATTCATGAATCACAACACGTCCGGAATAAATTACAAAAGGATCAGAAAGTTTGATGAGAATCAATATTATACACTGCTTCTTACTCGCATTATCGCTCTGCTAGCCGCGCAGTGTATCACACCGGGCACAATCTCCTCGGACGTCAATTTGACACCAATTTCCCTCGCAGTATCGCAAACAAAGTCATAAAGCGGTACAGATTTTGGCTCTAGTTCTAACACTGCAATCTTTGTATCCGAAGGAGCCTTACTTTCCCTCTCCTCTTCTAGCCTTCTTTTATCTTCCAGTGAAATTTCATTACTCACAACGTCGACGTCAAACTTGTCGGACTGTTGTAAATTAGAATCAAAGAATTGGTCGTTCGATCTACCCGGGCAAGTTTGTAGCCACTTGTAGAGTGCCTCCGGTTCTGTGTACGTGTGTATGCTTTTAGTAATCGCCGTGTCGGGTAAATTCTTTTGCTGTTTGGTTGATTGGATGACAAAGTCCGAACAGAGAGGAGTGTGACCGTGTAATCTTGACCAAATCATTATTTCCTTAATGGTCCATAATTCCTCTTCTGGAAATGACTTCTTTTTCAAGAAGCATCGTATCATCTTTGCTCGATTCCATTCGCAAGCAGTTCGCTTCGCAACGGTGTACCTAAAGAACTCTTCTTCGCTCGGGCAGGCGTAAGGATGGATTTGCCTGTAGTCCGAGTCCAAAGCATCTCTAGTCACGATGGGCATTCTTCTAACAATGAATCCTAGTAGTCCTTGAACGCTCGCGACCGTAGCGGTCTCAATTGCTCTGAATATTTCATCGCAGAACTCCTTTCTACTTTGAAGTTTATATTTATCTTTGCCCAGAGTGATCTTCTGCCTCGTCTGCAGCTTCAGTTCCTTCGATTCCTCCGAGCTGCTCGCTCTCGATGCACCCTGTTCAGAACTTGACTCTTTGTGCACGTTAGGCAGGTGATCATTCTGTAAATTTCTTCTCTCGGCTATTTTCAGTGCTGGTACATTGGAGTTCACGTTTAGAAGCACGCTTCTAGAGAGTTGGAGCTTTAATCCTTGCTGCACTTCTGCTCCATTGACACTCGAGGCTGGAGGCTTTTTTAATAAACTAATGCCACGAGGAGCAGTCAAATTGATTTTGGATTTTATCGAATCATTGTCTAGTTTATCTACAGGGATAGTTTTATTATTTTGGAGAACTAACACGTGCTTGTTCGACGATTCAAACAGTGGTGGTATGGAGATTTCTAAAGGTCGGAGATTGGACTGGATTTTGGAACAAGATAACGGAAGAGCTTTTGCTTTCTTTCTATTAAGCTCGCTTATCAATGACGCGCTTGGATCTCCGTTCATGGAAGATTCAGGCATCAATAAGCCAGTGTTTTCAGGCGTCTCCTCTCTCTCGTTTTCTTTAACAACTTCATTTACAGGTAAATCCATTAATCTCGATGTCAATGGCGAGTGATCGATAGTGAAATGCCCTTCAAAATTGTTCAAATATTTCGAACCGCAATAATCATGATCAAGCTCAACGTAAAATCGTAGTTGTTCGGTGCGTACCGAGTTCTCGTTCACCTCAGCACTGTCTAGCAGAGGCTCTTGTTTGACAGTCGCATCGAAATTCCTGCTCGTCGAGTGCGTCGACTCGATCACACTGTTATTGCTAAAGTCAAATATGGAATTAAGATGTTCATCGTTCTCTACTTTTATTCTGCAACTATCGTCAGACTGTATTTCCGTTTGGGATCTATTTTCATTGAAAGCTAGAACGCTTCTAGCACTATTTCGTTTAGAGCTTCGAGGATCTGCGTAGATCCATATATCGACAAGTGTCTCTGACCCTAACGTTTGTAGCCCGGTGTAGGTACGGTCCAATTTCAAGTGATGAATTATATCCATTGGTTTATTAAGCGCACTCTTAAAATGCAACTGTACTCTCAGTGGAAATTCACCCCAACCGCGTCTCGAGAGGCAGAAAGGTGCTGTTGTTACTTCCACGACATCGTTAGGTCTGTAGCTGGGATGCAGAAAGAATCTGACCTTGCTGACAAAGTCATCGATGTCGGGGTTCTCCTTATTCCCTCTAACGTACATCGTCCACTTGTGACTAGCTGCGTCTTCTCTCCATTCCGGGGGTATCCATTTTGAGATGTTTCCGATAATTATACGCTTCCTAACTTTGTGCCTGATGCCTCTCGACGGGCACGGAGACTCCGGGATCCCACTTTTCGGTGGGATATACCTGGGTACCTTCTTCGGTCGCGATTCCTCGTCCGTTTCATTGCTTCGCTTTTCTAAGCGGCAATACTCAGAGGCCTCTTCCACTAACTTCTCTGACTTCAACGGAGCACAGTCGACTGTACTCAAGGGAGACGCTGGAAATGAATGCGACACGGGGAAATAATCTCCGTTGCTCGATGTCGTTGCCGCTGCAGAAACCAGCGAGCTGTCGCACACTTTCGGTGATTTACCGATCAACTGTTTTATGGCAGGATGAATCTGAGTCTGCCTCGCTTCCCCGCTCTGCGAATTCTGGCATTGTTTGCGATTGTAAAAATCTGTGACTATGACGTAACGTAGAAGGTGCAGCGCTTTCGACGCTCGGTGCAGTCTCTCCTGTATTTCTAAAACTTCTTTCTCTTTTGCATTTATTTCTTTGGAAAACTCCCTCTCGATAATAGCTGTTATCTTCTTCGCGGTGTTGCTTCGGGCTGGAAATGAGAATAAGTTATTCGGAGCGTGCAGTGTTCCTTTTCGCTTACAAGGGAAGATCACGAACCTGGAAGTTCAAAAAATTCAGAAACTTTGTAGGGTATTTCCTCCTGATTACAACGCAATTTTTGTTTCCTGCCCAAATCCACTCGAAATTCACTCAAACTGACCCCTGAAAATTCAGCTATTTTCCGATTTTCTGTTATAACTCGCAAACTGTAAGAGATAGAAAAAAAGTTTCAAGACAAAAGTTACTTCTTTTAATTAGAT
This sequence comes from Andrena hattorfiana, assembly GCA_944738655.2. Taxonomy (NCBI): domain Eukaryota; kingdom Metazoa; phylum Arthropoda; class Insecta; order Hymenoptera; family Andrenidae; genus Andrena; species Andrena hattorfiana. The sequence goes on along the minus strand of OX122894.2, from coordinate 42,863,060 downwards.
CTATTATTTGGTGAAAAAATTATTTTACAGTTTACGTATTACAGCACAAAATCTGAAAATAACCGAACGGATTCAGGGATCAATTTCACCCCCTTAGAGTGAATTTGGGCAGCAAACAAAATTTGGGCAACAAAACAATATTCAACAAGTTTCAGAATTTTTTGAATTTCCAAGTTCGGGATCTTCCCTTGTAAGTATCTAACACTTTCGTGACAAAGAATAGTTTAAAAAAAAACGCGAAATATTACGTAAATCGATGATATAATTACAATTTCGATATTACCATTCTCTTCATAAATACGCTGATGCTTTTCATTGTTCACGATGGACAACCCATAGTCGGGATCTTGATCTTTTAAGGCACTCATTTACCATGCTCAATGTCGAACAGGCGATAATGTAGTGGAATAACGTTGTACGAGTGTATCGGTGTTTCTATCATTAACGATGTTGTTTCTTTTACTTTAACACTTGCTATTTAAACGACAAACACTCTTCGTATAAAGGGTTGCAGCTTTAAATGCCAATGTAAAGTGCTGGAAGCAAATGATATTATTATCTGTACTTGTTACTCTAAAACACTTCGGTAAACAAGAAATGTTTTATGCATGGTACGCGCTATAGTTATACATACCCACATATACATAGGACGTCTGAAAAACAAAAGGTTTTCTTAGCAAAAGGTATAGCAGCAAGTTTTCTATTCTCTTCCTAAATTCTTCGTTGGGTGTGCTACGGTAAAAAGAGCCCGAGCGAGCCCTATAGAAATATATCCTCTCGCTAGCTCCGTACAGTTTCTAAATCTGGAACACAACGGAGACACCCTGTATATCATGATTTACTGTCTACACCCCCCACATGTTGTGATATATCATCGACGATTTTCAGAATCGCGATGACAACATATGTGAAGTATGTTATTATTATTCTGCACCTAAAGTTGGTAATTTAGTAAGAAACAGGTGTGGCTCATGCAAAAAAAAATGTAACATTTGCCATTATCTTCCGAACAGCGGGGGCCCCGTTAAATTCGCGGACCAATTCTCAACGAGCCAAATTGTGTAAAGAAGTAAAGCTCGACGAAGGAAGTGCTTCGATCTCATCTGCTTTATTATCTCGACGATCCCCATTACAGAATTACGTTCAGTTACTTAAAATAGCTGCTATTTACAGGACGATATAAAAAAAGACGGAAAAAACATCGACCGCGGGCTCGTCTCCGAAAGTGACTAGCGGAAATCCTGCGGCGGGGACATTTCGCGATCCCCGTCTAGGGACATGTGCCGCCACGAGGTTACCGATCACAGTTCACTGGCAGTGTGTGCAAGTGTAGCCATGGCTGTCTGACAAAACATTCGAAATAACAAGAATTAATGTAGTAGTTGATTATCAAAGGTATAATGTCGTGGTTCGCACGGAGCGTAACGTCGTCCTGATTGCGAGCCCGAAGTGTGGATCGACGGCGTGGCGCGTCCGGGGCATCGTCGGGGGTCCGCCTAGCTCGACGGGCTTTTGTGGCTGTCGCTGGAGGAATAATAATAAATAAGTGGGCAGCGATCGTCGGTGAGGAAGGCACGGGGGTCCAAGGTGCGGCGAGCGCGGAGCCTTGCTGAGCGTGCTCCCATCGGGGAGGATCGTTTTCTGGGTAGCGAGGCGTCGCGTCTAACGACTCGTCGGCGATCGATTACGCAAGATGACCATTCTATCGAAGAAGAAGACGAACGCCTCGAAAGATAGGCGAGAAGGAGGCAGCACGTCCGACGTCGATGTGCACGGGGTGCAGAGCGAGCACAACTCCGGATCCATCGCGCTGCCCAATAGCCCGTATCAGGTGAATGAATATCTCCTCCTTTCCGATTATGGCACACGCAACCGATACTTGCGTGGTAGTTGCGCGAGCGAACCTTAAACGACCTTTTGCGAACCGTGACAGGTACGTGCAGCGAACGGTTTCGCGGTCGATCTACACGGGGTTCAAACCGATCACGGATCTGGTTCTATCGTTCTTACAGGTAGCTCGTACGAGGTGAGAAATCTAGACAATAATGTCCTCCACCTCCCCACCCACACCCCCCGAACCCCCCACCCCACCTCCTCAGTCTTTAGTTATTTCTTTCTCCCCCGTGTTTTTGTTGTAGTTGAGCATGTAAACGGGGGATGTTGGCTGTCAGGGGTGTAAATGTCAGTTTCATTTATAAGTTTGATCTTTCGCGGGTAATGATAGCGACCAGAGACGAGCCGCTTAGTTATTCGGACGAGGTTCGCCTGCAATCTGGTAGCACGGTATTGTCTTAGAGATAACTAGTCGCTCGTCGTTTCTCGTTGCTTTGTATTATTAAGTTGCGCCGAGTTCGTCGAAGGGTAATTAATTTTCGAGAGTACTCATTTGCCAGCGGAAGTCTAAAGCGTTTGTTGGAAAGGAAGGAATAGATTGGTACTTAATGTGCGTAGTTTGTTACGATCACGAGCATGTATCGCGACGCGTGCGAGGCTTACTTTTCATCTTTATATCTTTGTTAAATTATAGGGCAGTGTCGATCGCAGAGAGGATAAACATTTCGAGGAGGGAAGCGGCCCGAGTCATGGCAAACGTCACAGGCAGCGAGCGAGCCCGCACAGGTATAGGATACGAAACGCTAAACGCGGGTTCCTAACATTGACGTTAATCTGTTTTGAAACAGCGGCTGCATTGGGAGAAACTCGCGTTCCAAACGTGAAAGAGAAAGGGACAGGGGTCGGGAGAGAGACAGGGAAAGGGAGAGAGAACGCGAAAGACAAGCTACACCTCCTACCGCATCTTGCAGTGGCTTACAAGGTTCGTATGACTTTTTCAATCGTTAGAGAATTAAGTTTCGTAGCGAAACAGGTACAGAGTTTACGTAGACAATTGCGTTTTATACTTTTCGTCGTATTTTTATTACAAATCGATTTAATCCATTTAGCCACAGATGCTGGCGTAATAACCAACAATCGAATGGCCATTGTCGGAGCTGCTGCAAACATAGAACATGAATTAGCTAATGGTTATAATAGCGGGGATGAGTATACTGGCAGAACCGGGAATAATCTTACATTAGCCGAATGGCAAGAGGTTCGTCCGATTAAATGTGATACAGTAGAGCGTCAATTGTCCGAACCTCGATTATCCGAACCACTGCTGCGTCAGCGCTATCCCCACCGCTTCTTCGAACCCGTGTACCGGTTGATCGATTGACTTTTGCGTAATATAAATTAACGCAGTAGTACTCTTGTATTTAATAAGTAATTTTATGTGTAATTCCTATAGTTATAAGCTGTGTAAAGTACATGCATGCTTCATTCTCCGAACTGTTCAATTACCGAACCGCTTCGGTCCCAAGCAGTTCCGATAATTGACGTCGCTACTGTAGTTTAAACTTAGTCGGCTGGATGCCTAAATATTTGATGATCAAAGCATACGGTGCCTTCTGTATTTAGCGAGACAGGTGGTTCGAGAAGCGAATGCGGAAAATGGGATTTATTGTTAAGAAAATGGGCGAAGACGGTGCATGTCTGTTCAGAGCTGTAGCAGACCAAGTTTACGGCGATCAGGAAATGCACAGTGTCGTACGGAAGCATTGCATGGACTACATTGTGAGTACTTTGTACAACGGTGATTGAAATTGTCGTCAGGAAGCAGGCTGATCGATTTCGTTGATTAATTTGCAGGCTTCCAATCAGGAGTTTTTTTCTCACTTCGTAGCAGAAGACTTTAGTACGTATGTAGATAGGAAACGGCAGGAGTATGTTCATGGAAATCATATAGAAATGCAAGCGATGTCCGAAATGTATAATCGCAGCATTCAATTATATTGCTACGGCACTGGTACGTATCTCTACTCTCTTTCTGCGCACGAAACAAACCTTTGACGTCTAATAACATAGTAATTACACTGGTAATTATACGCAGAACCTATCAATATCTTCCATACAATGGTTGAAAGTGATAATGAACCGATACGATTGTCTTACCAGCGTGGTAGTCATTATAATAGTATAGTAGACCCATATAAACCTACCGTCGGCGTTGGGCTCGGTTTACCATCGTACAATCCTGGTTCCGCGGATCGGCAGCTGATCTCCGATGCAGTTCGTCAGAGCGAAGATCTACATATTGAACAGGTACATAAAGGCACGCTCCATAGTTTATTGATCGCGCGATCGAGTATGCTGCTGAGCTCAGAAAGAGAATGAACGTTTTTGTCAACAGACAATGCTGGAGGACAAAATAAAAGCGACCGACTGGGAGGCAACGAACGAGGCCATTGAAGAGCAAGTGGCCAGGGAGAGTTACTTGCAGTGGCTAAGGGATAACGAGATGCGAAAAGCGGTAAGTTACGCGGGATCTTTTATCCGGCTGCTCGGCGATAGTGATATCGACTCGTGTTTTTTTTCGACCAAAGCGATCAGCCAGTAGTAGCAGTACAAGTACGGTGACGAGTGCACAGCACAGTCACACGCACTTTCACCCTCACGGTGGTCGTGGACAACAACGTAGCCACACTTCTTCTCCGACCACGACCCAAACTAGCCAAGACACTATACGTAATTCCCCCAAGGTCCGTTTTATAGCCGACTATTGTCTTAGCGGCGGTACTTAAAATTGTTATGCGTTGCATGAATAATTTCAGGTGAACGACGCGGTACGGTACAACAAAAGATCGCCCCAACATCAGCCGACCCAGGGATCAGCTATATCTCACATGACCCCGGATTTCGAGCCGAAAATCTCGCAAGAGCCTGTGCCAGGCAGCAGCAAGGAGGCTCACGGCTCGCCGGATATCTCGCTGTTCAATCGCCTTCCTCCCGAAGTGTTCGGTGATTATTACATTACGCAATGAACATTCCTATCAGATATTCGTCGAGCCGTCCTTTCCTAGAAGGGCAATAATCGCTGGACATTGATCTGTGATTAGGTCTGACCGACTGGGAGGACAGTGATGTGATCTCGCAAGTGCTGGCTACGTCGCAGCAGGAGTATCTAGACAGCTTGAAACAATCACGGAGCTCCCCATCCGGAAGCGATACTAACAATACATTAGATTCCAGTAACAGTTAATTCTTACAACTCATTATCGATGACGTTCAAAAAAAAACAATACTGAAGCAAAAGTATATGGCATTTATATGCAGCGTTTTTCATAGGGTGTGATATATCCGACGAAGTAAGACAGTTTCGGAATAAGAGACGGAATAAAGCAATTCTTAGTGTTATCGCGGCGATCATTAACTGCTGATAGTTATTGGCGATTATATCGAACGTATGCCTACTAAACTTAATCACTGACGGCAGGTCGTGTCGCACCAATTTCTACAGATAACTTTATACACCAAATTACGTTTGGATTCGCCGTTGTATCGGCGGCTGCACAAAGAAATCGGTTCGTACAGGAGCCGATGTCTTTTTGGGAATCAGTGATTTAAGGTACCTGACATGCACGAGTCAGATGCGTGTCCGATTCAGTTTCGATCGGAGACGCGATCGACGATAAAATGGTCAGGTACAAGCATCGAGAATTGTTTTATTTTCAGCTTCAGACATTTCTCCTTTGACAAACACGTATGCATCTTATGGGACACTCTGTATATATTGCAGTATCATCTAATTCTGCATTGCACTAGGGTATAAGGTGGTTTGCTTTCTTTTTTTTTCCATCGGAGTAAATGTTATGCAGCGTGCATAATCATCGCTCGATTCCTTTCCGGGGCTGTCGATGTGTGTACGGGCCGCTCTGAAGGAGAAGAAACAAAAGCAAGAACAAGTACACACATTGTCACCGCTGCACCTCTCGAACACCAGAGTAGTTATATATATATTTTCTGTCCGTAGTGTTTCACCTGACCATGGTCGAGATGTTTTATACGATCGTAAAAAGCAGTCCCCTTCCCCCCCTCATTGTTACGGACATTCGTTCATCTATGCTAAATCCCTCTGTGTGTTCTCGGATGCAACGTTTACTATTGCGAGCTATGCAATCCAATCAGGTCAACCGCGTAGTTGTGACATTTCTTTTCTCGTGGTACGATATGGTAATGTCTAAACGCTTTAGGAAAATCTTTATTGCGTTCTTTGTAAAGAAAAAAAAAAAGATACCTATAAATAAAACTAATACGACGTAAGCTAAAGCCCGAATTTTCCCTCTCCCGGAACTCGATTTCGTCCGTTGCTTTTTCCCAGATGTCAAGAGCAACCCCCTTTAGAATGCGAGCTCGGTAATGCGTATAGGGTGTTTGATGAGATACAGATCCTAGAAACATTAACTAGCATTAAAGCGACATTTTATAAGTTACGAACTAGTACGATGTGTTTTTGTAAACACTTTTTATGAGTAATAAATCTGCGATCCGTGCACACCACATTCCCAAAATGTGCTCAAATTGCATGTTGTATGCTTCGGGCGGTAGATTGAATCGATCGCTTGATGTTACGTGAATGTACAAGCAGCCTCGATCGTCCCGTCGCTTTTAAAACTTGCAAAATTATTACAGAATTGTGAAATAAAGCTGATAACATTCCCAAGATAGAATTTCGCCGACGAAAGGTCCGGCTATTTACGATTGCGCGCCACTGTTTAGCAAGATCGATCAAATTCACGTCTTACCATTTTATCGTGTAAGAGAAATCGAAAGATTTTAATTGACAGCCCCATTTAACTATATTAGAAATTTATAGGCACTCGATTAAGAGTAAATAGCTACTTGTGTATTTAAAACTTAAACAATCGAAAACGTAGTGTCAAGGATCAGGATGTTTGTATCATGACACACGGATTAACCGTCAGTGTTCGATAATTTGTATTCGCGAGTGAGCACACAAATTTGTCTTAATTGGCAAGAATGTCAATGCACATAAATGATTATGTATTCGAAACGTTATTAGGGCGAGGCACTTTTGGGTACGCTTTAAGACGAAATTTAATTTTTCCAATGTATTTATTTACTCGTCATTTCTAGATCTGTTTACTTGGTGCGAAGGAAACGGGACTCGAAACCTTTCGTCGTGAAAGACCAAGTTCTTAACGCGGTGAACGCTCTTCCCGTCAAGGTGAGAAGGTTCCACGAAGTCGAGTGACTGGCTACGATTCTGAAATTAGTTTAAACGCATTTAATTCTGTATTATTTGTAAATGAGAGTGCGTTCGATGGATCGTTAGGCTACCAAACGCTCGTTCGAGAATCATTGACTGAAATCTTTGGTGAATTGCGAGGAATCGTGTTGCTTTCTTTTGTATATTTGTTAATTGTTATGCAGAGTGATCCCCGTAAAATGTCGCGGGAGGGGCATGAATATTTTCGCAAAAATCTTCTTCGCATCTCAGGGCGCCTTGCGATAGTTACGGTACTGTTAGTGGTGGGGGAAAGTGGCGGGAAAAACGAATGCATCGCGTTGCTTTTAAATGTTACACCGCATAAATGTTTATATTTTCAAACAACTTTGCCAAGCGTGGTAGAATTTGCTTGAAACACTCGCCTTTCGTACAAAAGATCCTAATAACCATTGAAATATAAATGAAACTTTTACCGCAATCTGTAATTTATTTGTATGTTATTACAATTAGTATCTTTGGATCGATTCTATGGTATTTGTATGTATCAATGCGCAGAACATATTAGGAGAGGTGCAAGCGTTGCACGCACTGAGGCATCCTAATATCGTTGCTTATTACGGGGCTTGGATGGAGGACGATCACAGTTACATTCTTATGGAGTACGCGACGAGATGCACCTTGAAGGATTTGCTGGACGAACGTCAGACACCGCTCAAGGAAGAAGTAGGTTGAGTTATTACTTCCCCGAGCTAAGATATACCGACAAACGTAATTGGAAATAACGAACCAAATTGGTTTTTGGAAGATGACTCGACGATTCTGTGAGCGAAGGCATATGGATCTTAGAATCGCCTTAGGAGTCTCATTCTTCTATCAGCAGTTTCCCATTATTGTATTTCATCTTCGTTCTCCTTTGTTGATGCCCCATTAATTCAATTTAACTGATCCCACGAGACGTCTTGTAACTAACATACACCTTTGTACGTTCACGCAGGACGCGCTGTACTTGTTCTCGCAAATCGTCCTCGGAGTCCATCACATACATTTCAAGAAGATTCTCCACCGGGATTTGAAGCCAGAAAACATCATGTTAACTGGAAATCGCGGTGACGTCGTGAAAATCGGGGATTTCGGGGTCTCGAAGAATTTCGAAGAGTGCGTCTCCGAATGAACCATACAGCGAGCGTTTATTACCAAGTATTCAGTGTGATACTATTCATTGCAGATCGAGAGATCCGTCGACCGCGTGCCGGGCTGGATCATTTTATTACATGGCTCCAGAGATGCTGAAAGGCCAGCCTTACGATTTCAAGTGCGACGTATGGAACATGGGCGTGATTCTTTACGAGATGATTACGAAAAGGCTTCCCTTCCCTGGCACGGTACATTACTCTCGATTCTCGTTATGAAACCGGGCTACGAATTATTTCGATCACTTGTGTAAGCCGTGTTCCACTCGTACTGTTCCCAGACATTGACAGAGATTATGAGAATGACGTGCGAGGAGAAGCCACGACCGCTTCCTAAACGGGCATCGGCGGCTGTGGTTAATTTAATATCAAAGATGTTGAGGAAACGATCGGTGTCACGTCCGAAGACGGATCAACTGGTCCTTTGCCCTTATCTCGTGCCTTTCATTGCTCGGATATATTTGAATCTGGGCAGGATCCCTTGCATAGCGAACGAAGAGAATGGTAGCTTCGGGCCGGAAGTGTTTCTCAAGTTTTTAAAGCCTAACGCAACGCGCGAAACAATTTTAACTTAATCGCTCCCAGGTGAGACGTGGCGCTCTGGGATCACTTAATTTATTCGAACATATTCGATTGACTGACTTGTGTCCGGTAAAGAATAATTGCGACAATAGAGGGTACGAAACAGGGATATGGTTATTATAGCTGCTCATCTCGATGGAACTGTCCGATGGACGGTTATCGAACTCGGCCTCTGTGCTAGGATCAAAAGCGTAACGACAGGAAGCGAAGGCCGGAACTGCGGGATGCTCGTTTTATTTCATCACGTGCATACCTCTCGAAAACCGTTCGTTTGCATTTAGTTGGAAGAGTGCCGCCCTTCTGAACGGTTCGAAGTCGCGACCACTGCGCTTCGACGCTCTGGAAATCGAGGAATCAACCTTCTGTCGTTTAACGCGAACAACGTGAAATATCTCGATTCCCGTGCGAGCGTTTTCAATTAACTTTAAAATGCATTTACGATTGGAGCCTTAACTGCAAGTACAAAGATCGAGCATCGTAACGATCATTAACGAAATGAGACATCGCGCGCAGATTTCCCGCGAAGATTCATTGTATCGTTTGACGATTAGTTGAAACGGTTCCCGTGGAGAATTCCCACGTTTTATCAGCGTGTTCAAATTGTGTCGAGTAATTGTGCCTTTATAAAGCGGAGTGTATTCCGAAAATGTGGTTGATTTTGTTAGTCTTTTACTGTTTGTACTGTCTATCGTGCGCCGATCACTGGCGTCCCATGAACCCGATGCTCGGGGAGCAAGTAGACCTCGTGGGCGGGTTCAATGAGAGTTTCATTCCTAATTGGACCAAGAGCATCGAGCACGACGATACCAAGGACGCGATCGATACCCTGAACTCCAGGGACGCGTTCAACGCAACGCGAATACCATTAAACTCTATCGATCGCGATCGCGAACCGTTGGACGAAGTGGAACGAATCGAGCCCAGGCACTGGCCAGTTAGGCCCGACATATTCTACACACGAGGCGCTCTTCCTACCACCACGGAGATTCCATTACCGCGAAATCCACTTAATCCGCCCACGCTCGCTCAAAGGAACCCATCAACGCAGAGGTACTTCCGCTGAACTTGTTAAGAGGAATTTCTGTAATCACTTTCTGTAGCCGCAACATCTCAGCGTCTACTATTCCGGGAATATGAAGCATACGAAGCCGTATTTTATCGAAATAATTGCAGCTGTACGAGGCAGTTAGTTGTCGGATAATTTTTGTACTTTTACTTTCTTCAAGGTACCCTCCAGCGACGGCACCACCTGTTACAGCATCGGTGGACGAAGTGTTTTGCGATTTTGGGTCATTTCCAAGTCAGACACTCTGCGAGTGGCAGAATGGTGACGGGGTGCTGGATTGGACGGCAGGCACTGGCATGGGTACTAACTGGATGGGTGGCCCTCCGAGTGACTACACAACTGGCTCCATGGAGGGAGGGTATATAGAAATTGAAATATTCATCGCTATCAGTCTTCTCTGCTCGCAGGAAGTGTATTAACGATTTCTGCTACTGACTAAACTAGATATGCCTTCGTGGAGACATCACAGTTGCCACTGAAAGATGGCAAAGCGAAGACCTCGGGAGGACTGTTGCACAGTCCTCAGTTAGGCAGCACAGGGGTCACTGGAACTTGCGTCATGTTCAAGTACGCCATGGAAGGCCTGAGCGTCTCTGGTCTGAGGGTGTTGCTCCACGCAGGCACCGACGAGTACTCTATCAAGAAAGAACAAACCGAAGAAATTACACCCGACAACGCCACCGCACCATCTTGCAAGCCCCCCGTGGAGCTGTTCGACGAACGTGTGATTTGGAACGCCCAGTATTACACCCTGGGTCTCTGGCAGCAGGCGCAGCTGCTCTACACCTATCCCGACTTGCATTCGGTAATTGCAGTACGAACGCGAAGGCAGGCAGAGCGTTTGGTATGTTAAAGCGGAGTGTTTGTCGTTAGCTGGTCATCGAGGGACTCCCCGTAGAGCCCACTGATCCAGCGCGCCTGTACAGAGGCAACGTCGTCATAGACGATATAGACTTGCAGCCCGGGACTTCGTGCCTCGGTTTCTGTAACTTCGCGAGCGGATTCTGCGACTGGAGCAACGACGCGGAGGATGACTTCGACTGGACCATCGTAAGTCGCAAGGATCAATTGCCGCGTTGAATATTCTATACACGCGTCGAGTGCTCGAGCACGAAGGATCTTGCAGAGTCGAGGAAGCGGTGATCCAACTACCGGGCCGGCGATGGACAGTTCCAGCGACCGTTCGACCGCCGGAGGGTACTCCTACATAGACTCCTCGTTCCCGCGTAGACCAGGGGACAGAGCCAGGCTCGTCAGCTCGAGCTTCCCTGCGTCGAGCGCCGATACACCCATGTGCATGCACTTCTGGTTCCACATGTTCGGCGCTGGTATCGGCACCTTGAAACTCTTCCTGCGCAATTTTCGCAGCCTGGACGCGCCGCTCCGCGAGATCTGGAGCCTGAGCGGGAACGCTGGGAATACTTGGTTCGTCGCTCAGATCACCATCAGCTCCGTCGACGATTTCCAACTGATGTTCGAGGCCTCCGTGGGAAACACCGGGATGGGAGACATCGCCGTTGACGACATCTCTTTCACTCAGGGCTCTTGTCCTGGTTAGGGCTTAGAATTACTCTGTTTTATTCAAGGCGAATTAGAAGCACCGTTGTACATTCAATCGGCGTGTCCGTTAACAGTTTCGCCTCAAGTCGCCTCGCCGACCCCACGGGACTGCACGTTCGAGGTGGACGAGTGCGACTGGATCAATTCCCGAGACCCCGATCGGGTTGAATGGGAGAGGGTGTCTGTCCAGGCGCTGAGTCCCAGGAACCAAAGGAAACCGTACAGTAATGGATACACGATCAACCGAAGAAACGAATATTTCCTAGGCTTGGGTCGTCCTAGAGGAGGCCCCAGGTCGGCGGGAGGCGGGACAGCGCAGCTAGTTAGTCGCGAGATGAGAGGCACCGACGAGCCACTTTGCATTACCTTTTGGTACTTCATGTTCGAATCATTCATCGACTCTGCTGGGCCAAGTCTGGGTTCGTATACCTCGCGATTCCCCACGTTCGCTCTGAGCTACTTCAACGGTGCCATATATTTAAAGGGGTGCTACGTGTGTCTATACAAACAACTGGAGAATCATCGACAGAGTCCAGGCCAATTTGGCAGCTGTACAATAACCAAGGGCCTACCTGGAATTACGCACAGATCGGCATGAACGAGAGAGGAGACTTTGATGTGGTGTTCGAGGGTACTTGGGGTCCCAATCGAGCCAGTGGTAGCATTGGCATCGATGACATTTCTTTTTATACTGGCAACTGTACCGGTGAGTTGCGAAACGTTAATGCTTTGGCTGTTTCTAATGCTCGAGAAGAGTTGCGCGTACTAGTCCTCTTTTTAATGACGCCTCAGTGAAACCAGCAAGCGCCTCTGTGAGACCAGAAGATTGCAGCTTTGAGAAGGGTCTGTGCGGATGGGAGAACATCACCTCCTCGGACAACGAGCGTACGGTCACTTGGCAGCGGGCGTTCCTTGCACATCGGCCAGCTCAGCTGTTGGATAAGACCTTCGGGGCGAGCGGTGATTTCGTGTTCTTCGATATCTTTACGCAGAATCAGAAGTCGACGGACGTGCGACTGCGGTCGCCGGTGATACAAACCTCGCCGGACGAGGAGTCCGCTTGCTTCACCTTTTGGTTCGCTGCCTTCGGCGTCGAGGAATCCACGACGCTGCAAGTTATCAAAGTGAACGCTGAGGAGGAGCAGGCTGCTGACGAGGAGGACAATGGGAACCAAGAACAGCCTGTAAGATTTAGACGCGAGTTTATTGGACTTGGGGCTTCAAGAATTCTTCTTTCAGTTATGGTCGTTAACGGCGAAAGGGTTTAACAATCCAAGGCCAGTGTGGACTGCCGCGCAAGTCACCATAGACGCTCGTGTACCCTACAGGCTTGTTTTAAGAGGAAGTGCTAGCAACGGGGGTTTCGCTATCGACGATATCAAGTTCCAGCCGCAGACTTGTGCAAGTAAGACTTCTTTAGAGGATTAATTTAAGATTGTTGATTTTGGATATATGTTGCTTTAATGGGGAACTTTTGTAGTACGACCAGCTGCTGCTCAACCTACCACCAGTAATGGAAGCTAAGGTACGAGATGTTATGTTGTCTCTTTTAGTTAAACTAGCCGACGGTGTAATCTAAGAATTATGAATCAAGTATCAACGATTGTCTTATCCTGTATTAGAATTTTGTTGGGTAAGCTGTTGTACATAGGGGAGGGTTATTAGCGAATGAAAGACGAGGATTGATTTGTAAGGACGTTTAATACTTGGTCAGAAAACGTTTATTACAGCTCGCTTTTTCTTTTTATAAATTGCCTCTTCATTTCAAACGTAACGATACCAAGGGCCACGCCAGTGTTCAAGCTATCCACTCCGTTTAGTAAAGGTATATTAACACGAATACCCTTCCGTTCGTTCAGGAATTCGTGGGAATCTAAACTCAACCCTTCGGTTTCTCCTCCTAGAACGAGTACAATCTCCTTTTTCGTGTAATCCAGAGCATAGTATGGGAGAATAGGTAGCTTCAGCAGAAAGTTCTTCATCATTTTCTTATTCGTCGGTGCCCTTTGGTTCGACTTTGTGGTATCATTGTTGGTAGAATTCGCTGTGAAAGTCTCTGGGTCGGCATCGAACACCCCCATACTCGCGTCAAGCTCTTCGGGAGTATATTCCGATATAAATTGATCGCCGAAATTACTATCCGTCACGAAAACGTTGGAGTTCTCGCTGATTAGCGACGGAATATCATTCCATCCTGGAAATGCGTGAATGGGTATTCGAAAATGAGCCCCGGCTGCGCTGCGAAGAACTTTTGGATCCCACAGGTCTACGCAACCTAAGCAGACGAAGAAGATTAAACGTTATCGAAAAATAAAATCTGTTCAATTTGTGAAGCGAATTCTATCCCAGCGGTCGATGTCGTTCATCAACATTCCGTACGGTCGCACCTTTCATTAATATTAATTTTTCACAACCCACGCCAGCTGCGGCTCTCATAATCGATCCTAAATTTCCTGGGTCTCTCACATTGTCGCAAATAATGGTCAGCGGTAACGCGTCATCAGCTGGTTCCTTAGTATGTACATCAGGAGTTTTGAAAATTCCTACGTCAATAAATGCAAACAGTAGATAATTCTACTTGGGATATTAAACTCGTTAACATTATATATCCTCGGTACCTATTAGTCCAGGAGAATTAGTTAAACTAGACCACAGTTGGATAGTTCTATAAGGAACTTTATACAGCTTTGCTTCGCTGGGGATATTTAACGCATCAATGTCGGATGGGTTATTGAAAAGCATCGTCTCTAGAACAGCACCAGCTTCGAGCCCTTCCTTAATTTGCCTATGCCCTTCTAAAATAATCTCATCGTTTTTCTCTCTTCTCTTCCGAGACTTAACTTTGACCATCAAAGATCTACAACGAGAAACATAACGTACATCCTGCGATTCTATGAACGATTTTACTCGTCTCGAAAGTAAACAGACGGAGAACCCACGTTACAATTTTATCATTGTGCTCGAGAACTGTAAATCTTGATGTTTTTGTTTCTCCGGTTTTAAGGAGACTGTTAGCCGACGATTTCTTTTCCTTCGGCTTGCGTGGAAAAGTTTCCTTCGGCCTTCGTGGAGATGTTTCCCTCCGCTTGCGTGAAGAAGTTTCTCTCGGCCTCCGTGGAGAAGATTCTTTCTTATGACTCAACGATCCCATAGTAGTATCCTCGGTCTCATATAATTCATCTTCGTTAACAATTGCAGCTGGTCTTCGACTTACCCATCTTACGTACGTTCGGGTTGCATTTACTTTTAAACTAGCTGTCTGAAAATTTGTTAAACGCCTGAGCGGTTGCAACGTGTTGTGCACAATTTTAAGGAACACCATCGTTGCTATGTTTCAATAAAAAAATATCTGTTTCTACAATTCGCTCGATGCAACTAACAACCGCGTGACATTACACAGAACGTGGTAAACATTTTAGAGGTACATTTCATTCAAACATCTCATTGAAACCATTAAGCTCTTATTGTGCACATTGAGTAAACAACGTTCACACGTTCCTTTACTTCAAATTGTTTAAAAAATAGATGTAATGATAAGAGTTAGGGATGTTGATAAAATATCGATGTATCGAATATTCGATATTTTTTTTCGCGCAATATCGATATTTTTCGATCCGATATATCGATAGTTCGATATTAAAATCTCCATATCGGCATCGATATATTTTTGCCGTGCGACGTCACGGCGTTGTCACGCGCATGCGTGAAACAGAGTTTTCTTAAAAACTGTTCCTGAAAAATACTGGTTTAATTAATTTTTGTATTTCTTTCAGTACTTACCTACTTAATTTTTGTACTTTTATATTTTTTTTAGAAAAGTATCGATACCATATAAATCGATATTTCTAAAAATAAAGTTGGTCGAATCAACGAAACTCCGTAATAAAATTTTCAGCTGTTTGGGGTCGCTACTTGTCAAGCAAACGACGGCCGCCCTTCTTGAAAGTGTAAGGTTCATGCTTGCATGAAATTTAATTGGGATTTAATTATTCATTGAAGGCGATTGGTTGCTTAATCTCTTGTCCCTTAATTGTCCGGGTTGCGTTCGATTTATTGCGCCGGTTCAAACTCAAGAAATGAAACATACTCTCAAGTTCATAAGCATAAAGTAACTTTTTTTTTATTTTAAACATAGTTCTTTACAATGAATAAGATGCATTACAATGCGACGATAGGAAAACACTTTTATCTATCATTGGGATCGCTGTGTAAATTATAGTTGAAGCGGTTCCTGATATATAGGTTTCAAAAAAATATCAAAATATATACGAATAGACGTACATTCCTATTTCCTTCTTAAGTTTATAGTATTATCTGAGGAGAATATAAAAAGGCAATAATTGAATTTGCAGTTGCTATTATTGTCTCTGTTATATCTTAATAGAAACACATTATATACCGAAGTAGACGATAGAGATAGAGAACATAAAATCCGAAGCATATCGTTCTAACCTATTAGTCGAGATTCAAGGGCACGGAGGGTCTAAGTATCAAATTGTTAAATTCGAGATATTCCGAAGGTAGTCGAGGGTAAATGATACAAGCAATTTCAGTACACGTTCCGTATTGACTTACGTTGCACAAAATTCGATACTTTCGCCCCCGTGCCTTTTGACTCTTGAAATTAATTCATCTCGGTTTACGTAAAGTTTCTATCTCTAATGTTAGTTAAGATATAGTTCTGTGTTTTCATAATTCCATATGTATACATGTTATATCTGTCTGCACACGCTCGAGCAACAGAACACTTACATCGGAATGTTTAAAATAAGATACACGAACAGCTTGACAGTTAAGCCGAATAGTGTTTGACCAGTCTCTAGTTTTGGATATCAGGCACTGATTCCGCGATCAAAGAACCTTGGGCCGAAAGCATTCATCCATTGAAACTCAATCGACACGATGCGTCAGAACATAGCGATAGTTGCGGTTGCATAATACATATGCATATATAATTTCTGTACCTTGATATGCATGTATGTACGCGCTGCTCTGTTAGTGTAGGTTCGCGTACGCGTTCTCCGTGTGTGTCGCTCCCCGTGTATATGTATACGGTATACCTGTATGCACGTATCGCATTCAAATAGATCTATACAAGTATAAAGTATTTATAATCAGGCATTAGAACCGCGATCGTTATCAAACCATTCTATATAATCGTTCGGAAGTTCTCGTTTTGTACGCGTGATAGGAGCTGAAAGTGATTAATTCCCAGCACGAGATATGGATTAAGCCACATAAACATCTGTCCATTAACCTACTTAATTTTCATCGTTATAGGATTACAAGAAACGTTCATATTTATTGTCTTTATATAGTTCTGACCCTTGAGCATTTACCATTGGCACAGAATCGTTTAACAGCGAGCAGATGCCAGAAAATAAGCGGCACCCCGTTTCCTCGATTAAACCCTTCGATCGGTTAAGCGTTAACAAATATTCTACGAATCGTATCGTCGACAGTTCGTTACCTAAAAGATTACTAGCAAGTTCTGCAGCAAGAAACAGCCCAGACGCGTTTGTCGCAAACAGAATTCAGTCGAATCGCGGGTATTTAGTTTGCGATAGAGGTTATGTCGTAGCGTTTGAAATTCGCGGGCAACCTATCGAGCGCTCAAGGGTCGAAAGTTAGATCGCTCGTACGCATAATCGATATACGTGGTGTTCGAATACGAGGAGACGACGCGTAAGCAGTGCGTTTTCGTCTTTCTTGCAGAATTGAACTTTTAAACGTAAGTCTCTTTTATTGCGCGTTGTTATATACGCGCTCTGCCCAACGATTGCACGGTAAAGTGTGAAATCGAAATCGCATCTGCGTCGATTGCACGTACGGGCTACAAAAATATCTCTTAAGAGTAATTATTGTCATTCGTACAGTTCCGTTGATTATGCATTATAGTCTCTTAATTTAAGTAAATATATATATATATATATATATATGTATGTGTGTGTGTGTGCGCGTGTATATATATATATTGTCAAAATCTTCAAAATATTAGTCTTTCTATTTTATTGTCCAAGTTCAAAAGAGACGGAGAAAAGCAGGGCATGTCGTGTAATTTCGGGAGATATTTCCGCCATCGCGAGCATCGATCCCGATATTCTAACTTCGATTGTCCGTTACAGCTCGGTTCGAACGTTTCAACTATGAAAGCGTCGAGGCGAGACTCCAGGCTAAATAAAGGCATCCTGAACGACACGTGGAAATAATTGATGGCGATCGATTCAATAAACACTCATCTAAAAGCTCCAACGAATATTTACGACAGGTATTGATATATTATTATATTATCCCGCTGGAATCGCAAGTATGTGATTTCAATAATACGAAAGCTTTTCCATATAGAAGCGAAACAAGAATATCGAATAAGTCTCTTTAAAAGTATCCACCAAAGCGGAGGAAATCTTTTCAAATTAGAAGACGACGTCTTAATGTTTTCCAAAACCTGTTTAAGTATTTTCAGCATTATCTAAATACCAGCGGTATTTGCGTGAAATGGCCCGTTATCGGTGGTACAATTAAGAATTGCATAGTTCTCCATAAAAATATAAGAGAAAAATATAATAACACTTATTTTCTCACGAAGAATCGCCCCTTCGTCGTTGCATCACAAATAACGAGCCCGCTTTCTATCATTAAAATAGATCAGAGCTTGTTTCTTCCATATCGCGATTTACTCGTCTCTCAATAATAAAACCGGCTCTAATTCCCCTGAAAGTTTCTGGTGGAGTACAATGAAATGGATAAGCAGAGAAACGTGTGGCTCGATAGCTGTTAAAAACCGAGACGTTCCGTTCTGTTCCCCCCTTGCGTCGCCCCGCGTTTTCTCCGCTCAGCGGTGCCAAGATGCATTTAAAGTTATCGTTGACATGATCGAAAATAGCGTTGTTAAGCTTACACATCTGGAAGTTACTCTATATGGGTGTGCTGCACCGACAGGCCCGCGCAATTGAAAATCTGCCCGACGTTCGGGCGAACGGATTTAAGAAAATATACCATTTGCGGTGTTCCGTCGCGTGGATCGTCTCCCCCGTTCGTTATTGACTTCTCGTTTCGTAGGACCCCAGCCGTGAAATTAGGGGGACTAGGGCCCTTGGCTCCGTTTGATGCGTGGTCAACGGAAAGACTCCAGCTACGCGGTGGAAACGGATCAGACGACTGAACGAAATCTGGGGTCTCGGGCGAGCGCGGCGCTCGCCCCCGCTTCGAAACCGATCCACGCGGATCCCGGGGGGGGTCAGAGATACCGTGAAGAGCCATCCTGCCGTGCGCGGGCGTACCAGGGGGGCACGAATACAGCGATGTTCGGCGCCTCCTTCCGGTACGCGAGACGTAGAGCTGTCCGTGGAGGGTATTAACGCAACGTGTACTCCCGGGACTGAGGTCCGCTCCTCTGAAAGAGAACATACGTGTTTATTCTTCTGCGTTAGCTTCTCGCGCCTCTTAGCTAGTCGCACGAGCGTGCGACTCCATCGGTTAATGAGCTTCGATCTAGTAGGTACTTTAAAAGCTGCGCACGGTTTGATGTAGCGGGCACTTAGTTGGGCTTACAGGATTATATCGCGCGAGGAAGGTGGTGGATACTGGTGGCAATCCGCATTCCTCGATGCGAACACTTTTACTTACCGACCAGGCTTGACCAATATTCGGCACGTTCGGCGAGTATCGTTCTTGGCTAAACTCGTACTTCATTTTCGCCGGTTTTGAGAATTGCTTCCGAGACTGCATGTTCGATTGAAAATCGTCGTCGGTGGTATCCCCGAAGGCAGCCTTTTCTGCGATTTCGTCTGCCTTGTGCAGCTCCTAAAAGATGGAATAAGAAGCGTAGAATAATGGTAGACTCGGATGCTCCTTCCGTTTCGCGTTTCTGATTAATTCAAGGGGTCAGGCGAACGTGATTTTCGGGCATTTTTTGTGTAAAATGTGGCGCATGTTTCTTAGAACTATTTCCTTATTTTAGAAGTACATGTATTCAGCAACTCTCACTAATTTCGTTGCAGGAAAATATTAAATAATGAAGGAATAACAGCGACTCTCGCGGAAGCTGTTTTTATAAAGGCGCTGCGCGGTGAGCAGGATTTCTCCGAGCCGAATCATCTGAAATCAGAAAGTGAAGATGATTCTGTTAATATATAAGTTCATCTGGTACGTGGACGAAGGATTTAAAAAAAAAAAATGATTTCAGACAAAATGGCGATTAACGCAAAATCATGATTTTTCGATGTTCGAATCGTTCGTTTTTCGTTAATTTAAAAAAGAGTTTTCATAATAAAAAATCCTTCGTTCACGCACCAGATAAACTCATATACTAACAGAATCTGCTTCACTTTTCGATTTCAGATGATCCAGCTCGGAGAAATCGTGCTCGCCGCTCAAAAAGTAGCTTCCAGGAGAGTGGCTGTTATTCGTTCATTTTTAAATATTTTTCTATAACAAAATCACCGAGAGTTGTTGAATATATGTACTTTTAAAATAAGCACATAGTTGCGAAAAATATACATTAGATTTTCCACAAAAAATTCCCGAATATTTAATAATTTAGAGCGTTCTCTGCTCAGCTTGAGTAGTCTACTGTTTCAAATGGCATTTTAAAGAAAAGCCCGTGTCACGGAGAGACCAGCGTTGCTCATGACAATGATCTGTTTGTTAACCTGCAGCTCGCGGAGTCGCTCGGCTTGCATCAGGTTCCTCAAGTCCTGAAACCTGCCAGCCTGAGGGACTTGGGAAAAAGGAGGAGAACCGCCGCCCATTGTGCGGTAGCTGGACGGGCGTCGCCTCGGCGTTGGCGGGTAAGCGTTAATTGTCCCGTAATAAGGCGGTATCTGGTCGAAGGACCGCAGCGAGTGTCGCATCCCGTTTCTGAATCTGCTCCCGGCTGGCGCCTTGTGCACAATCTTCCCATAAATCGGGGGACCCCCGGCGCGGTTGCGAGCTTTTACTGGGTAGCTTCCTGTGAACGCAACGTCGTTTGAGGAAAGGAAGTCTAAACGAAAGATAAAAGACAGTCTTATTACCATAAGCCATTGCAAAATCATGTCTATTGGTGTACTAGTCTTTTTAGTCTGTGTTCGCCAAGCATTACTATCCTCTACTCGGTCGAACCTCGATAGCTCGAAAACCTCTATAAGACGAAAATTTTCTTCATTCCCTTCCACTCCGCTGTAAACGCATCTACAACTCGAAATAAAACATCCTTAACTCGAACTATATTTTGCATGTTAAATTACGTATTTCACTTCTACAACTCGAATTTAAAAGAACTCCGACCTCTACAAGTCGAAGTTTACTTCTTCGTATGCATTACGCGTAGAAAGATCCTCTGTTACTCGAAAACTCGATAAGCCGAAACCTCTGTAATTCGAAGATTCTTTCCCTTCCCCTGAGATTCGAGTTATCGAGGTTCGACTGTAATAAGACGCCTAAGGTAAGCACAATTTTTTATTGGAAACTCCTCTAGAAATAATTTCCCCTGCGAAATACAAACTTTAACCACTTTTGGGTAGTTTTCTGGTATCTGCAGTGGCTACCTGTTTCGTCTCGGGTAATATCAAGTTATTTGCGAAGGGAGGAAAAGAAACTCACCAAAACTCAGTGTTCAACAGTGCTTAAAACCCTTGGGTTCCACAAGATAAACATAATACCTGTTTTAGCCCATAGGCACTACCAATTTTCGAATTTCTACGGCATCTTTGGGTGCTCAGGAAGCTTTATGCTGAATTTGAACCTTTTAGGTCATCGGAAAGTAGGAAAAAAGTCTCTGGACAGATTTTGCTAACAAATAAACAGATACCTTAAGCGTCTTTATTATATAGGATTTTTTAACGGAGCACATCTTGCTTACAGAGTTGAAATACAAAATTCGACACGGTACTAGAGCTGCTTCCTATATAAATTTAAGTTCCAGTGGGATCAAGGGAACGAGTTTTATGAATTTTCAACGATACCGTTCGTTATTTCACTGCACAGTGGATGGTGTCCCGTACAGCGTCTTGCAAACTTCGAACTTTGTACTTAATCATCCACTAACTTCCCGTGCGAAGTTCAAATCAAAGAGCTTTCAGCGGGAGCCGCGGTGTATAGGTAGTCACCGATAATTGGATTATCTTGGCAAGCGCTCGTACAAACTACATAGTAGAGTTTAATTAACGGACCGAAAGGTGCACTCTCGCAGCGATATTCTGTGGAAACTTAATCATAGGCACAGGCATGTGTCGTTCTCTTTGTGACGCAAATTCCGCTAGTTTACACGCGGAGCAGCGTGGGGAATATTTCAAAGAAATAAAAGGATAGTAGAATAGTAATTATTCCTCCTTTCCTTCCTACTAAATTTCTAACTACTACTTTCTTTATTTTTCGATAATTAAATAGAATTGCAACTCTTTTGGGAGTTTCAGCTTCTCCTCCTACATCCTCTGCCTAATTTCTCTACCTATCTAAAGAAACTCAGATCGTAGGAAGAGAACGCGAAATGTCCCCACTCGTTCCGAACAAACCCACCGCTAATTCTTTCCCCATCGAACACTCTAACGTTTCCTCTGCAGTCTCGCGTAGCTGGCTACTGGTTTCCCTAGGTCGGGCACGCTGTGGGTATCAGAGTACGTGGAACAGGTGTCTCCTCGCTGGCTGGTGTCTTACCTTGGCGGTTGAGTTGCTGCTTGGGGCGCTCGAAGTACGACTTCCACAGGTTGAACGTGAATGGATCGGGGTAAAGGGAGTATCCGGTGGTGGCCTTAGTTGCCCTGCTCTGCCGTTTCGTGTACCTCCACACCGCCTTCAGTTCCTTGCATGTCGGCTCGCTCTGGTCGGGGCGCTTCTCGGCGATGTCGCCGGTGTTCCCCGACTGCGCCGAGATCGGATCGATGTATCGTATACCGGCCACCAACGGGCTGCTCGAATACGCTAACACGAAAGCGGTCCACACGGCTACGGTACGCATTTTCTGGGGGGTTGCAAACAGAAGGAAACGCAACGATCAGCGTCACTATCAGCCCGTCCTCTTTTCGCCCTCGGCTGGCGGGGCCTGGGTCCCTTTGGGCATCCAGAAAACAGCAGTAGTGACCGAGGAAGTACTATTTTATTAAGTAAAATAGTAGAACGAGGAAATGAATGATACGAACTAAAATATAGCGGGACTGTTACTGGAGGCCCAATCGCTCGTATCTCCCACCATCCGAGGGCTAATTAATTGGGGGATCAGGTCTCGTACAGGCTAATGAATTTGTGAAAGTGGAAATATCGGTAATTGTATTCTACTTGGAAGAGTATTCAGCTTGTAAATGGAAGGCAGTCTAGCGAGTTTGAATGGTAAAGATTCGGATCTGTTCTTTGGCCTTGCAATAAGGATAATGAAAGCCGTGTTGAGGTAGACGTGCAAAGGAGAAAGGGTTATTATGTATCGGACTATGAATGGACGCTGCTTCTTCAAAGCAGAAGGGAATAGTTAGCTATTTGCCTTTAGAGTTTCCTTTTATATGGGAACAGGTTTCTAAAGGCTCTATGAATTCACGTTTCTAAAGCAACGCCGGTTACTCGCTCGATCCTGGGAATTGATCGGACCCGCAGCTTCCCGTAAATTCGTTAGTTGATCAATTATGACTTTATTTTCGTACCCCGGGGCAGCGAAAGATCCATTTATCCTCTTCCCTCGTGTCGCGGAATTTCAACGAGCCATCGTACGATTCTGCGTTAATTTATCGCCCGAACAGACCGAACAGCAACGAATTATACTTTCTACCATTCTTGCATGCCGAGCAGGTCGCGGTTAGTAAACTATCGAGCCGTCGATAATTGGAAATTCGCTTAGGCGATTTTGCGTGGTTTATTATAGAGATATTTTCGTCGCAACTAAATGGATGGTAGGAGCTCGTTGCGCTAGGGAGAATACCTTCTCCTAGAAATTAAACTTGTTGCCGACTGGCGAGGACGTGTCTCGTCGAAACTTTACGAGTTACATCAAAGTTGAAAAACGATTGTAGCGTCTCGAAGTTTCTGAGGGCGCAGCTTTTTAGCGGCCCTTACGAGCCATTCTCATTTTCGATTATCATTGAATCTTCAATGGGTATGGCAACGATCTCGTTGAATGCCGCTATTATATTGTTCATCCCTGCTTTGTCTTCCCGTTTCGTTGCGCGTACCTATTTTCTGCACGCCGAAGATGCGTACAATATACGATTGTCCGAGACAATGAGCAACCAAAGCGAATTCTCGTCGCAGGGAGACACAGGGCCATTATACCTTTACTTCCGAACGAGATACGCAGATTCGCAGGTGAATTAATCCCGTTTACGATTCTCGCGCTTCCGTAATTTTAGATTTATCGGCTCCTGCTTAATACCCGCGGCATCTCTACGGAATCTATGACGCGTAAGATTGCTTCGGATTTATCGATCGGAAAGCCTACATTCGAGCGATTAATTATACTCCATGGATTCCTCCCTAGCCGATCCTCTGCCGTACTTTCCGCGAAGTTTAAACTCGAGCTTCAAAGACGATTACTTTAAAATAGGAACAAAGTCGGAATAGGATAATCTCCGCGAACGCTTCGAGCGGGGAAGGACGAAGATAAGATCGTTGGAACAGGAAATCAATGGTTATACGACAGCGGTACGTATTGTACCGCTAATAGCACGTAGATCCAGTATCGCGTACGTTCGCTTCGCGCAGCACGGAATACTAACGAGCAGAAGAATCAAATAACGGAGCACATTAATTAAAGCAATAACATTCTTAAAATAATTACATCTCTACGGATGCCCGAACTAAGCTGCGAACATAATAAAATACAAATAATTTACACAAAACTAGAAACAAATTTTTACAAGTATCTTAAATCTAGCACTCTACAAATACTAAGCGCAATCTTTCCTCTAAACTTTCATCGCACGAAGGAATCATAGAAAAATGTTTCTTAGTTTGTTTTTAAGAAAGAAGTTGAAAGAAACAAGCAATCACCCACCGTTTAGCTCACCCTCTCCCCTTGAAACAGCACTAACAGCTGTTCTACCAAATTCTTTCCCGTGCTGCTTCTGCACCGAGAAACGTGTCTCACAATCAGTTATAACAGGTTGGCAGAAGCCTCGCTCTCTGCGCTCTATATCCCGAAGGAGGGACTGCCTCTCGATTAAACGTTGGAGGCGATTCGCCCGCGAGGGCATCGGGGGTGAGCACGGCTAAGATGACGCGGAGGGTACCTTCTACGGACGGCTGTACTAAGTGAAAATCGGCGCCGAGGTGGACCTCCTGGACCGCGATGAGAATCGAGGAAGCAGCGAGCTGACAGCCAGTGGTATGAATGGAGCCCAGCGGACACGTACGGGGTGGGCAGAGCGGATCGGCGAGGGTGCCAAGGAAGGAAGGAGGTCAAGAGTGGAGCGAGGCGGTAGCTGGTGAATGAACGAGAGTCGGATTCACTAACCTGCCAGTGCACGCAGTCCGGAAACCGAGGAGCAACTGAGAGAGCTGCTATCACCGAGCCGACTATTCGCCTTCCTTTCCACACCCGCCTCCAGAGCACCACCCCTGCGCTTTCCTCCCTCTCCACCCTATCGAGCTACCCTCTTCCCTCCCCCTTCGGTCTTTCCACTGGGACGCGGTCCTTCTCCTTCGGGACCAGCTCCTCTTAGCGCCGCGGTCCCTATAAGATTTCCCATTTTCCTGCCCTCACCCACGTTCTCGCGGCCTCCGCGTTTCAGATTCTCCCTCGCCCCTCGACGGCCGGCTTCCTTGGTCCGCTGGCCGAAAGTCAACTCGGGGCTCGCCAGGGTTAACACGTATTTCTCTCGTTTCTGCCTGCGGGAATGCCTGCGGGCTCGTTGGAAGCACCGCATAGGGTGGTTTCTGGACACTTCTGTGTTTTTCACGGGGTGTAGAACGCTTGTGCCCCTTTATTCGGATCTACGGATCCCCACTGATGCTGGAGTTGCGTTAAAATTGCTCCTATCATTGGACACGGACACTGTACCCGTTTACGTCAATGGCTAGGGTCGATACATTCGGTACCGCGAACTCGATATTGTCACAGCGGGACAGGTCAATTTCGCCGCATAATGCCGAGCTCGTTCGTTCAGCTCCCTGTATCTTTGCATTCAGTGTTGATGTCTTTTTAAAACAATGCGTTGGTCTTCCCTGGTCGATTAGCTGTTTAGCCGAGGAAGACGCTGGGATTGTTTCTTCGATACTTGAGGGACTTCTCCTCGGAAGTGAATTTTGGATTCGAAGAAATTGGGGGACGCACGTCGGAGTTCGTGGCTTTTGTATTACTACAGGCTTCTGTTAATCTTCCCTTGTAAATAGTCACTTTTAGGGGAAGAGGAACAGGGGGAGTTTGAGTATGCGTTATGCTGGATACCTTTGGAACATCGATGGCTCTCCGTGTGTTATAAGTTTAAGACGTACAGGTATAATAGAGCTGGGGGTGGCAGAGCACGAGCTAGCTCACGCTCGGTTCCGGTCCGCCTGCGCAACAAGTTTCTCTCTGGGACTTAAAATCGTTGTAGCCCGAGTTCGCAGCTTAAGTGAGAAATTGTTGCGTCACCCTAACACCCGCTTTGTCGGAGATCAATGTCAGCCAGTTCCCTTGCCCCGGGGCGAAGCGAGTGAAAAAGAAGAAGGGGTCTGTTTAACGCTTGAGTTAAATTCGAATTCTCTAATTAGTAAATCAGCATTGACTTCCTGAAAGATGTACGCCAACAATCATACATGAAGGGTAAGAGGAAAAAGCGAGGAATGTCCATTTTTTGTTGGTGGCAATTGGAACTACAGAACTGTCGAGCAGAGTTGGGCAAAATGTAATCTAATTACAAATCACGATTAAAATGCAATTGTGCAATTGATTACACATTATTTTCTGTAATCGTTAAGAAAATTGTGGTCAACTACCTAAATTAACGATTACAGAAAATTATGTGTAATCAATTACACAATTACATTTTAATCGTAATCTGTAATTTGTAATTAGATTACATTTTGCCCAACTCTGTTGTCGAGTCACAAAGGGTCATAAAGTTCAAATGCCCCTGAAGTTTCGGTTAAAAGTAGGCGATGTCCACTCTGCGCTGCAACAAAACACTTAATTCTCTCGATAAATCTGTTTTGCGACATTCCCTGCTTTTCCCCTTACCCTTCGTATGCTCCTGCAGAGCGTTGTCTGACCAATGCATGACCAGATCTCCTTAAGCTTCCCCCAGTTGCATACTCCACCCTCGAGCGATACTCTTCCAACCCAATACTGCCTCGCACTTTCTGTTACAGTCGCGCGTGGCCTGCACCTGTCGCCCCGCCACATCTGGCCGCAGAATCGTGACTGTGCATATTTGCCTATTGGCCGGTCCTAAAGCAACAAAGTAATCGGAATCAACGAGCTAATCGAGGCAGCCTGCTCGGTAAGACTCTTTAAACAGCGATCAAATACTCCAAAACGAACGGTTCGTTCAGCAAACACTTTGCCAGCGATTGAAGCTTAAAATCGATAGAAACGATCAGAATCCTCTAGGGTATCTTACGGCGCGATCCACGCAACGTCGAATATGGTCTGAGTAAATAATACGTGGAATATGTGTGTTCGGGGCAGAGGCATATAGTACAGAAATGTTTTTGGCAAAGCGATTCTGTCTGCATTCGCGCGTATAATCGGGGTGGAACACCCCTCCCTCTTCCTCGTTAGCCACCCACGGAATTCCAGTAATCGGGCTGCCGCCCCTTCGCCCTCTTTACCCCCCTCGTTTTTCAAGGCCCCTGCTCCCCCCCGCTCACCCCCGTGTGTCACAGCAGTGCGGCTGCTGAATGACCGAAGGTGGGGGTAACTCATCTCCTCTGAACCACCCACGCAATCAATAGCAGTCTTGCTGCTTCTACTGAATGGACTCTGCCTCTCCCCCTCCCCTCCCCTCCCTCCGTCGGCCCCGAGCCGGCTTCCATCCCTTCTCACCCTCACTCTATCGATTACTACGCCCTTGCCGTGGCGATCCCGCGGGGGGCCGCTCTATCGACCCGTCCGCCTTGTGTATTACAGTTCATTCATAAATCTTTGCTGCTTTTCGCACGGGGATCGAACCGTCACCACCTCTCTCTCTCTCTCCCCCGATCCAATCCGTTAGCCACGGTTTTGGTTATTTAAATCGACGGCTACGCGGCCGTGTACATATTATACTATCGGCTCCTTCATTGATACCCATGAATGCGAGATTCGTTGATAACGGGCAAGCACGTGCGCGAGTCGCGAGGAATTCTCACTGGCATAGCGCGTTCAGAATTTCAGTTTCGTTAATGCTCGTTTGAAACACTAGGCGTCGGATCTATTTCAGTGGCTTGCCTTTTCGACTTCATTTTCTATCGATCTCTGTCAGACACACTTAAACAGAGCTGTTCGTTTGTATTTATTGTATTATATTGCGAGTTTTATACCCCTTTATGGTAGTCGGGTTTAAAATGATTCTCTGTGCGCGAACGTCAGAGTTTTGTTTGATCTTCTGACAAAGGGTGGTAGCTGGGCTGTTGACCGATCTGGCCATTTCCTGTACGCGTTCAGTTCAATTGGATTTCAGTCACTTCACGGTGAGGCGATGAAGGGGTGCTTCAGTAGACACTTGTTAGACGTGAGCGAGCTGCTACCGGATGCCTGGGATATTTGAAATTAGTTGACGTCACTCGATAATTCGCTCAGTGCTTTGGAGAGCTCCAAGTGACGTATGAGAAGTACGTAAAAATTAAGATTCGTACTTAAAGTCGATGTGACGCGTAGATTTGCTAGATCGAACCGTGTTTTAAATTTTGTAGCCAAGTATAAAGCGCGTGGAACGGGGTGTAAGTCTGTAGGGTAATCGGAGTGCAGACACGTGTGTAGTTAATAAATTTCTTTATTACATTTCTGTTAAATACTGTACATTATTCGATTAGCTTTAAATGCTTGAATATGTGTACGAATTAATTGCTAGTAAGCACTAGACGTCTAGGAGTTATCAGAAGCTACGAATAGTGAGACACGGTTTAAACATCCTGTAGACTTTAGGTGACCCATCTCTCTAGCTACATTCACACGGTCACTTACATGAACTTAATTCGTATTACCGACGTTATAACGTCATTATAAAATGTGTACGTGGTACAGTATGTAAATATAATGTATCCGGACGCTTACGCTCTATTTGTCTACGATATTGAAACTTATATTGTAGCTAAAACCAAAATTCTATCCGTACAGACATGCCTGCCGAGCATCGATACGAAAACTCTTCGTATTCCGCCGCCGAACCGATAATTTCTCCTTTAGAAACTGTACTTTTCATTTGAATAGGTCCACCGATTAATCATGAGTTTATTTAATAATACGAAACGGCGCGCTCGGTAATGTTGCATGCTCGCCTGGGAACATTCATCTTATGGTTTTAAATTAATTAACTATAATGCACAAGAATTACACGTAATACGTCGTGTTTAACGTTCACGTTAGTAGAACACCAATGTTACAATCTTTATGACGTGTATCGGGTGTACTTTAAAAGAGACATAAAAAAGACGTGATTTGTATAATAGCTTGGTCCTTAGCCGCTGGTGGAAGATCATCTTTCGCTGCTCCAGTAACTCTTACCGATAACCTCTAGAAACATACATTCACCGTTAAACACAGCTCGTCGTTAATCAAATTACAAACGTTAAGGGGGGGATTGCGATTTGTTGGGCCGAAAAATAGGTAATTCTTCGTGAATTCTTTTTATATTTCATTTTTCACTGTCACGCAAAAATTCAGAACAATAGTTCAAGATACGATAAAACAGCCTGCCAAACCACAAATTAATTCGTCGAACCGTTTTTGTACAAAAAAATTCATAAAGAATTATCCTCCCTTAAGCTCGGCTTCTACGAGTTATTATACAGCAGGGACGCGCTGTTACTTACCTGTACGATTGTTGACAGGGCTACGACTTCTAGAATAACTCCTACTGTAGCTTCTGCGGTTCCCGCGGCCATTGTACTCCCTACTGTAGCTTCGACTTCTGCTTCTTGAATAACTACGATCCTTTCCGTTGCGGCCTCCTCGAGATCGCCATCGGTTTCTTCCACCTGTGAACATTCGAGCGCGTATTAGACAGTGATTAGTTTCCCACGGCGATGGCGAATGATAGCTGATGTACCTCTGTGCCTTCCGTATCCGCCACTTTTACTATCAGCCAGTTCTAATAGCTTCGGATTTATCACTTGATTTGCTTCTTTCAATACCTGAATCAGGTCGTTGGCCTTATTGGAATTATTCGGCGTGAAAAAGGTATACGCCGTGCCGGTTTTCTGTCGGCGACCTGTTCGGCCAATTCGATGGACATAATCCTCCGAGCAGGAGGGATAGTCAAAATTGATGACGAACTTGACGTCTTCAACGTCTGAAATAAAGCACATTTATTAGCTGTTAGCATTCGGACGTATCCATCTCGAGGATAGACATCGGTTAAGATAGTAGTATGGCAAGGTGTATATAAAAATATTATATTAAATATCAATCACGTATTTTAAATTAAACGTTTTGTGTTAATACGCTCTCCAAAAAGGTACCACTATTAAAGATCAGCCTACAATTCTATTCAGCTAGAAATGTTTGGTAATGTGTCTGTATGGATGTATATATCGTCTAAAGCAAAATTCGAACGCAAAGAGTATCGGACTTTGGAAAAAATGAGAATCTCACGGCGACTATGCATCTGCTTGTAAACTATTTCTGATCTCGTGAGACTTCAACGCCTATGACACTTAAATGGAAATCATAAAAGTCGAGAAATAATGAAACGGAAATCTATTTATTTAGAGAGCGTCTTGACTAAAGTATAAAGCACTGAAATAAAGATAAATTCTCGCGCAGAAACAATCCTGGTTCCCATTTGTTCTTTTTTCCAACAAAATTCGTAACAACACACGTTATCGTAACTTTATACAAACTTATCTTTCAATTGCTTTGCCGCGACAGACGTTACGCGCTTGAGTAAATAACGCGGAAAAGAATAAGTAAGATTTAAGGGAAATGAAACCAGAATTGATATACATAAAACCTTACTTGATGTGATAGTTAGTATAATGTAAATATGTAGTGATACAGTTATCGTAAAGGATGTAAAAGGATAAAGGAAACGTGAATTCAAGTGGAGATCAAAGTGATACATGTGTATGTATTAGATATACGCATACATACACATACAATGTCTGGTAAAATGTGGTCTGCTCGAAGAGTTAGAAGTTCTCGAGCTAAGGGCAAGAGAGCTCTCGATGATTTCGGGTGACCACTAGCCAGCAACTTTCTGAACCTTTAAACATCAATGTTACATCTCACAGCAGATAAAAGTAGAATCTAAAGCGCGTGTGTGCAAACCATTGCACGCTGCAAAGTTGACGAGCGATGATCGCATTAAAATATCAAGAATCAACTTATTCTCGGCTCAGGAATTTCACGTATCTCCTAGTACACCACATCTTACAAGACACATTGCTAGATATGTATATATAAAAAGTGTACATAATACAGAATCTCCTAGAGAATGCATTTGAACTATACACGCCTTGCTTAAGTCTCAGATGTTTCTTGATCGACTAAAACATTGCGGAATACTTAACAAAGGAGAGATTCGATCGAAACTCATGGAGAGACGTTCGGTTAAAGCGAACATTCCATGCTGTCGCCAAGCGTTAAGAAGAGCTGTCTTCTGAACTAACGATTACGCAGCATGGAATATTTGAGCAGAGCTTTCGCTGGATCAAGAATCATCCGAGATGTTGGCGAAGGGCAACGTTCTACAGCCAAAGTACCTCTGTTCTAGGCGACTCTGAGTATGTATATATATATAGCGATTAATTTAAGATTACTGTTATACTAAAATTAGGCAGTTGGGTGAGTGTCGCTAGCAACGTACGGGCAGGGCCTGGCTGTTTGCGCTCGCTCCAGCTACAGCCTCCGCCATTCTGTTGCTACAGGGCACACTAGAGGCTCTGGCATCAGCTACCATGCCACCGCCTCATTGGACCGTTGCTGGGTCTGATTAGCTTGAGCGGCCAGCGCAGGGGATTCTATTCTGGCAACAACGACTTGGCCAGCCCAGATGGCGTACAGCGTAGCGTAGAACTGATATCCAGTATGTAGGAGGTAAAGTAGATCATCCCGATTTGGCCCGGACTGGCCCTTCACGGAATTGACGTATAGAGGCACGCGTCGCAGCCAGCGCAGACAATGCAAACCAGTGCACCACCAAACAAACAGGCGGCGGGCACCCCCAATTTGCTTTGCATTACCCGGCGTGGGCCTGCGCGCAATGTGCCTCTGCAATACAAACAAAGATCCAACCGCGTTAGGTATATGTTTACCCCATTATCTTCCTGTGTTCAATATGAATTTTTGTATTACAGTTTTGCTTTTTTCTTTGTCTTCTGAACTATCTTTAGCTGAATTCTGACGACCTTGTTAAGTCGAGCTCATGGGAAAGTATACGTTTCAATCATCTTATAAGACTCGGCAAGCGCATAACATTTAACCAGTTGAAACCTTCTTCAACGTTAAGATCGCGTCGGAACTTTCACGAACTTGACTATAAACGTAAGCAATGCAAGATGCTCTTATCTGTATTCCACGAAAGCGTTCGCTTCTCTGATTGGAAAAACAGGAATGGAGAAAAAAAAAAGAAACGTAAGAGAAGACCTGACGCTAGGACTCGAATTTTAAAGTTTTGCTTGTTACATCTAGATTTACTCGTGACTTCCGTTCAAATGGATATTATTTTTGCACCTTCAGAAATTGATAGCTATAGTGCTTGCCGATCGCATATAAGTCTGAATTCATTTGTATGATTCTCATTCTGATGTATTATTTAAAAACTATTACCTTTTGCAAAAAGTGAGGAAGCAAAGAAACACAAATATTAAAGATGCCGAATGAACCACGTTATGCATTTAAAAAACTGCATATCTTTAACGTACAATATAATATGAGAAATTATTTACTTTTGTAAAACAATTGTGTCTTATGAACTTTGATCTGCTGAAAGGTTTCAATTAGCAGTAGTCAGAGATCTAGTATACCGCGTACTTATCGTTATACTCGATGCAATTTTTAACGAATATCCACTATTCGGTATGAATACAATGTAAAATATCAAGTGTGTTAAAAAGTAGATAGTTCTCGATATTATGCAATTATTACACCTGCTCGCCTTTCTTTTTTAAACAATCACATATACCCTTCTGGCACATAAAGTGGTCCAAGTATCGATCAATGCATATACAATGAAACCCTGTTTTGACGAAACACATCGCTTATCTACACACTGTATTCTATACAAAATCAAATCGCTGTTAAGCGCTAATAGTATGCACAAGTAGAAATAATTCAAATACGTGTGTTTATGTTACAATATACTCTACTGAAAGTCCACATTTATTCAATCATCGTTTTACAAACTGATGTTTCGTCAAAACAAGATGTATCGTACATTGCAGTAATTATTAAGCTCAAATAAGACTGGTAGAAATAACGTGATTCAGAGTAGTTCGTTCTCCATACCAAAGAAAAATGATCAATGATGCTTAATCTTAGAACTTTTACTATATTATAATAACAGTCTCTTACTTACCAAGACCACGAGCGGCAACATCTGTTGCGACAAGAATTGGCGCTTTCCCTGATCTAAAATCTGAAAATAAAGCGGAGAGTTAATTTCCCTTCCGCGATATATATATTTGAATCTATAAGCGACGATATTTACCTTGTAAAACCCAATCCCTTTCTTGTTGTGTCTTGTCGCCATGAATACAGACGGCTGGCCAACCATCCCTCTTCATTTTTCTAGTTATTTCGTCTACTCTGCGCTTTGTCTCGATAAACACTATGGTTTTATTTTCGCTCTCTGCCATTATCTCTTTCAAAAGTGTACTTAATCTATAAGCAACAGTAAATCATGAGTAGGGAATCGAATTTTCAGGCCCTATCAGATACTAAATAGCCGTTTCTCAGCCAAGAATTCTCACGTTTCCTCGACCGAACTTAGCTACTCACTTGTTCTCTTTCTCATAATCCTGACACACGTCAATGATCTGTAATATATTATGATTCGCAGCTAACTGTAGGGATCCGACATTAATTTGAGCATAATCCTTCAAGAAATCTTCGGCTAAATTTTTTACTTCCTTCGGCCACGTGGCGGACCACATTAATGTCTGCCTGTCCGGCCTAATTTGCTCGATAATTTTCCTAATTTGTGGTTCGAATCCCATATCTAACATTCTGTCTGCCTCGTCTAGCACCAAGTAGGTACACCTCTTTAAATTCGTACGACCCGATTCGAGAAAGTCCAATAGTCTACCAGGCGTAGCTATAACTATCTCCACACCCCCATCCAAGTCTCTGGCCTGCGCACCTTTCGGCGCTCCGCCGTACAGGCAAGTGTTTCTAATCCCCGAAGAGTGGCCGAAGTCGTCGGCGACTTGCTGAATTTGCTGCGCGAGCTCCCGAGTAGGAGCTAACACCAGCGCGATCGGTCCGTCTTTCCGACCCAATTTAGGCTGACTGTTTATGTGAACGATCGCAGGCAATATATAAGACAACGTTTTCCCAGAACCAGTCGACGCAATTCCAACCATGTCTCTTCCGCTTAAAGCAATTGGCCAACCTTGTGCCTGTATCGATGTAGGTTCGGTGAAACCTTGCCGCCTGAAAATCACACGCAATAGCAAGTTCTGAATTATATTAATTAGAATATTCTTAAACGAGAATCTTTTCGCAACGCGTTAGATCAAAGTTTCAATTCGTATCGTTTCATCTTTGCTCTTTTTATAACAGACTCGCCTCGAAGGCAATTATCTCTTAAGTAATACTTACTTAATTTCTTTTAAAACATAATCAGGGAAACCTGTCTCTTCGAATGTGAATACAGGATTAGGTATAGTCTTTCCTTTCAGAGTTATTTCTTTCTCGCTTCTATATTGCTCGACCGTACGTGGATCGCGATTCTGAACCGCTTCGTGCGGTATATAAAAATCTTTTTTGAACGGCTCTAATCGACTCAGATCCCATCGAGGTTTCCTCAAGTTCGCTCCGGGTTGTCCGCGACTATTTCTGCCGCCTCCTCGGTCTCGACCCCCGCCGCTGCCCCAAGCTCTTCTATCTCGTGGCGATCTGCTGCGAGATCTAGTGCGAGACCTGCGTCTCCTATCTCTATCGCGACTACGACTAGAATAAATTACA
This sequence comes from Andrena hattorfiana, assembly GCA_944738655.2. Taxonomy (NCBI): domain Eukaryota; kingdom Metazoa; phylum Arthropoda; class Insecta; order Hymenoptera; family Andrenidae; genus Andrena; species Andrena hattorfiana. The sequence goes on along the minus strand of OX122894.2, from coordinate 42,828,390 downwards.
GGGGAATGTAACAGTTGCCATGTACATTTGCATTTTATTATTATAGTATGGAGAATCTTCCTCCCAGTAAATAATAGATAGATTCTAGTCCACAGCAGCAATATCTATATTACGAAATTTCAGTTCTGCTACAGACGCGTGTAGATATTCTTCGCTGAAGCTACATCGTAAGTTTCGTTGTACAAGTTACAGAGCTCCGATTGAGCTTGAGTTGAGGAAGTGCGGAAGGTTATGTGAAATCAGTTATAAAATGATCGGTACAAGTCTATTGGGATCTTTCTTTCTCAAATATGGTTTTATTTCTATATAATTGGTTTCGTGTGTTTTATCGAAGCAACAAGTGAAAATTGATGGTATTCCCTCCAAGTGCATGATGTCTATCTCGAAGACTGGACATATTGGTAACAGACATCTTCACGCGTCTATATACACGCATGGTTGCTTACCTCCTGTAGCGACCCATCTTCAATTCCTTTGTGGCTTCACTTTTCTTTCCCTACAATGCTACGCAACTACTAACAGTTACTCGAGTAGAAAAACCCGCGATATACCGCGTTACCTTTGCGAACCTTAAAATTCGACCAAGAGACGCAAATGAAAGCGACTTCTACACCACAAACGACACAATTACAAGGAGCGAAGCTGTCGCGAAGTTTTTCACGCATGCGCAGCGATCAATAAAAATCATGTGCCCTCGATACCTGCACCCGGTGCACTTTCGCGGAAACTACAAAAATTTAAATAATACCAATCGATAGATTACCAATATTTTGAGAAACCATAATTTCAATACTGCAATCCGTCATTCCGAAAGTTTACGCATATAGAGCCAAAAGTTATAAACTGTATTCTCTTATTTTAATACAAATTTAATTCCACGAAATGTCTGTCGATAAAGTAACGCTACATTCCATTATTCAAATTTTCAGGTTTGAACATTGACGTATGAATCGCGCGAGTCAAGCCAATCATGCTTCCCTTGTATCTTCGATTTATAGACTCTGTATATTAATAGATAGTTAAGTAGCTTTTCTAATGGCACACAAGACTTTGTATCTAATATTCAAAGCTGTTAGGATTACAAAAGATTTTGCACGAATCGGTTACGTTGGTAGCCCTCTGGCGGCGCGTTCAGTAATCCTCGCAACTAATTCCTGATTACGCGGGGAGGGGATCGGCAATGGGGACCCGTATTCCGTAGGACGAGTTTGCTATTATAGTAGCAGTTGCTCTTGAATCACCAAGGAGGAAGGAGAGGTTAAGTCTCTCTTTTCCATTGTCATCCTTATGCATCGGTGATCGTGTTAAAACTAAGAGGAACTCCCGCGACACCGAGATACCTCGTTAATTCCCCACGTTTCTCGATCCTGCTCCACCTCGACAAAGTGTCGGATTACTTTTATCTCCGTTTTAAGGTACCGAACAGTGAGTAGGCACTCGGCTCGTATGCCAGGGGAATCATTCGCGTCGCCGTGCGACTTGACATTTCGGGATGCGTTGAGATGAGGCCGCGAGGGAATGAAGTGGAAAGCTGTATGGAACGGCGTTGCCAATAAAAGCTGAGGACTGTGAGGTCGAGAGGTGATAATGAACGCGTGTGAAAACCTTGAACGGCGAGCGTGCAGGGAGAGACAAATATGCATGATCTAATAAGAGGGGGCGAGGAGGTTGTCGCGCGTGGAATGTGACGGGAGGATCGCGGGGAACTTGGACGACGACTGATTTTTTCAAGATCGTCCGCTGCCGTTGCTGCTGCAGCGTCCTTTTTGTCATGCAACAGCCGTGGCACGATGAGGAACGGGACGATTACCACACGTGCTGATGTTTACGCGGAAGAAATTCCCGGCACGTCTGATAGGTATGAATTTCGACCTTTTCAAACGATCAGTGGCGGATCGGACGTTCAGGGGCCCCGACCATAACTCGGTATACTCCTTGTTGAAGTAGCCAACGCGTCCGGGGGCGGATTTATGAATAATGTTCACCATTACCATTCTAATTAGATTCTTGCGCCTGTGCGGTGATCCGTCACTGGAGATAGATAAATGCAATGATTTCTATTACAATTTCTTTGGTACTGCAGTGCTTGAAATACTTTTCTACGGAAAGTAGTTGTTTTATTTTGAGTGATTGAAATTTTCGCGCGGATCGTCGCTCGACATTAACGCACTCTGTCGAAGTTTAATATCTTATGTCAGGCTAGGATATCGCGTAACATCCGCGAAGGTAAAGAAGTAATTTAATATGACAGCTTTGAAGGTAAACGAAATGAATATGCACAGTACCGAGCAAGCATGACGTCCTGCGGTGGTATTTTAGATTACAAGGATATTCTTTTCTCGTTTGTGGTATTCGCCTCGCGAGGACACTCGTTCTGCTCGATTGGTACGGCACTGTCGAAATTCGTTGGATCCGCGAAACATAATGCCTGCCGGGGGATTCCGTGACAAATCGGTTTTATGTTTGCTCCGCGGTATACTAATATACTTAATTACTATAAATTAGATTCGTTGAAATTTCATTTCGTTTCATTTCCACGATGTTTTCAATTTCCTAAATCAATATATAACGGGCCATGTCTCACGGCTAACGGTAAATAGCTCGGTCCCCGTGCATTGGGAATGCAAAGTTTCTATAATTGTGCCATTTCTGTCGCTCCACTCGATATTGTAATTTGTATAGCGAAACGTTTTCAGACATTGGCGCAGACGATTTCATTTGTTGCCCAGCGCCTATACTGCTTTAAAACCGGTTTCCCGTTGCTTCGCTTATACGTGTATGAAAGGATAGTAAATCACAAGCCGAGAGTAGCGCGCGTCTTCGAGTCTAAACGCTGACATCCATAAAAGCAATGACATTACGCGTGACTCCGCCATATTTATAAACAGACGTGAAGTTTACAATAGTGGCACCATGTTTCTTCTCAAACTTTTCCACTTCTTCTCTGCCCTTCAAGAAATTCTTTAATCTATAAGTATTCGCAGCTTGCTTGAAAAAGTTCTTTTTAAACGCTCTAAAAGCTAGCATTCATCATTGATAGTCTTTGTACACGCACTGGGAGGGAAAAAGGAGCATATTAGCGATGGTAAAAATACATCCGGTCCTTGATATATTAAGCAGTGGAAAGGTTGTACGGTAACAAGAAGAAGGGTGCATTTGTTTGAGGCCAATGTGCATTCATGCCGCGAAGCAAATGGCCCCGATCATTAAATTGCGTCAGCCGCAATTCTTTTTCGCTGGGTGTAGATTGTCTGTCGATAATTTTGGGACGGTCCAAGTGGCAGTCCTCGATTATTCAATTCCTGTGCGTACGTTTGAAGGATGAATGCATATGCAGAACGCGATGCAAATCATACGCGTCTCTTATTACCATTTGGTACCGTACGCAGGAGAACTTTGTTTAATAAAGCTATTAAGTTTCTATTACATAACGACATCGCCCTGTTTATTCCTCATGCTTCTTACGCCTCACTTCTTCCATAATTCTTATAGATAACTTCGCAAACCATTACTTTACGATAATTATCGATATTTAAAATTGTATCGTTGGATAATTCTGATTTTAATGAAATCTGTGTGAGAATGTATGTAGGTCATATTGAAGCATGCAAGGAGAAACTGCTTTCCTGCGAAAATTCACTCTGAAGGGGTAAGCGAAATCAGCCCATAAAGTTATCGCGTTGTCCTCGACTTTTATTATAACTTTATTTTTCTTTTCGTAGTATGATAAAGCATAAAGAACTGAAGAATTTTTATATTTAAAGTTTTCTTTTATCTCGCAACGTTGCAAAGTTATATTAATGAAAGAACAAAAGACGATAACTTTAAGGGCTGATTTCACTTCGGTCCTTCACTTCTCTTCAGAGTGAATTTTCGTAGAAAAAAAGAATTTATAAAGAAAGAAAAAAACATATGCTCTACAATTCCCACGAAGTTTCATTGAAACCAGAATTTCGCAAATCGACATTTATAATTATCAGTTACCATGATATGATAGGTGTGAAGAATTATCGACATTTGGAAATGATATCGCATGATAAAACAGCGTAGCTGGGACATGCTGGGATTCCGCGAGTTTACTGTTTCTACCAATTTAGCTGTATATACCCTACTATCATTTTAATATCGGCGTTTAAATATCAACGTTGGTTTAATAATCTACTTGGAGTTCATAGGCACCATTGATTAGCATTTAGTTGAAATTGGTTCGATCGGCAAGTCTTGTACCTGCCTCACCTGCTCCCCTCTGGTGTACGCTTCGTTTGTCTCCCGTCGCCAGTCTTTCGCGTGTCTGCGTGCCCGTCGCTCGTTCAAATCGAGATGCTGCGTGGTTTCGAGCCGGCTTACTGTCGTTCCTCAGCGTAAACAAGCGATACCTGTAGCTGCTCGTCTCGATCGCTATTAGCCGATTAAACTAGAAGTAATGCGTTTTAAGAATCCGTTGCCACAGCGTGGCTCCTACGAGTAAGTCCCAGCACGCCAATCTTGCAGATTTCGAGGTTAAGCATTCTCCTTCCACCCCTCTGTCTACCTACGTCCCGGCGAATTTCGATTAATTTTCATTCCCTCGGTCTCGCTCATTCGACCGTTGGATCACGCGATCGAAGTCTTTACAATTCTCCACGTTTAGCTAACATTTCGTGGTCTTTTCTCTTCTCTTCTGCTAAGGGTAACGAAACGTAGTACTTCGTTAAACTTTTGTGGTTTGAGAGTGACGAGATTGAATTGTGATTTTAACCAGGAAAGTAATTATGCAAGTGAATCGCCCTTTGCAGTAGCAGTGAGATAAGTTTCATAATTACGGTCACGAAAGATCGCGTATGGGACGGAGAGAGGGGTGATCGCGAAATGTTTAGTCTAGTATTCCGTTTCCATACGCGTCGGGTAAATGTAGTATACTCTGTAGTTTGACTTGGGAGGCACTTTTACCTAAACGAGTATCTGTTGTGCGGGGGCCCTGGTGTACAAATATGTATTGCTATAAAAAACCGGTTTCGGCATGACACCATCTCCAGTCCCTGTGCACATCTCCAGGCCCCATAGAATTTTCGATAGGATCGCTGGAAGCTTTAGCCCGCCAAGTTATGATAATAATAATACATTTTTCGCTTATGTAATTCCTGAAAAGTGATACTAATCCCGCCTGTGGTTTTATGAAACTTTCATTCACCGAACGTTTTTTCGTTCCCCTCAACAAGATCCTTTTACTTAAGATATTGTCGCGCCGTATCGCGTATCGGGTTTTCAAATATAATGTAGATTCAGACGTAAAGATCATAATTACAAACTTACCAATCATTTCAATAATTCCTCAACTATTAAAAATATTAATATATAATATATTTACAATATATATATACCTAATATATAATACATTTAAAATATAAATTCCTTAAGGTTTTCTGCCAATAGAAGTATTTCTCACTTTATTTAATTACTGTTTATACTAGTTACGTATTTAGTGGTTAGCTCCAAACTTTATTATATCCAAAGGTTTACGTTTCAATCATTTTCTCGAGGTCTCACGGGTGACTTAATTTTACATGGAAAGTAGGGGTGACTGTCCTCGCGGCTACGCCCCTGAGGCCACGTGAAAACTATACACGCGGGTCGGGAGAGTAGTTTTAGGAGTTAGATCGAGCAGTTCAACGTTGATTGCCGATGGTTGCACAAGCCGCTCGTGTTCTGCACTCCAGCGAAATATTTTAATTCGGCGCGGACAAAAAAGTATCGTAAGAATAGTCTCGTGAGTGACAAGTGATCGCGCAAATATACAGTTAAACTCCTACCATCGAATATCAGTGAACCGGCTGACAGATACGTCAGATTGAAATTCATAAACGTTTGTGTAAACCTCTTACATTTTAATACCGACTTATTTTTCTATCAGACACTATAGAAAATCTTTGCATTGGATCATAAAAGTAGAACTGTTTTACAATTAGTAAAGTATTTTTGATTCGCTAATCAGATGGCTGGAATGCTGTTGATCAACCTCGACCTTTCGCTCGCAAAATAGATGTGTTGTTTATACTTTTATTATCGCGTTATCTTCTGCAATAAGAGTCGCACTCGCTCTGGGTGTTCGTACGATTAAACTCGCTTGAAAAATTATACATTTGTCCATATCTGCCGTTACATTCTTACGCAATAGCGATTGGGATGCAAGTGTGCTCAGCGTTACGTGCCTCGTGACTTCCATCGTTTTCGAAGCTCAAAAATTTCGAAGCGCTGACGTTCCGCTCCGCCTCGATTTTTTTTTCTCGTCGCAGTAGTGGCGTGTGTTGCTCCCGAACAATAAAATGAAGAATCAGGCACGCAGCGCCATAGCATTGTTCCCAGTTAGTGTCCGTACTGTTTCCATCGATAAGATTCTAACACAGTTTCGATAATTTCGACGATGACAATCGAGGTTCGCGTTGCGTGCAACTAATAGGACTTTCGTGACCGCGCTTGTCCGCGCGCAGACACATAAACGCGTGCCTGCACACTTTATTTTACACAATCAAGCAGATTTCAATGGACAATGCATGTATTTAATCGATAGAAGTCGGTTGGCGCGTTATTGGTCTTGATTAACTGGAAGAATGCGAGTGCGGTTTAGTTCCCTCCGCTTACTTTGCAGCAGCACCCATCTTCGCCGAATCATTACGACCCCTTATTTTTCAACGCAAAACATTAATTATCCACGATCGAGTTTCTTAAAAGAAATTTTAAATTGATTTTAATTTTGGATTAATTTAAAATTTAATCCGAATTTTAAATTAATTTTAATTTTAGATCAATTTCAAAATTAATCTAAACTTTAAATTGTACTAAAATTATTAAATTATGATTTAAAAATTAATCTAAATTTTAAATTAGTTTCAATTTTAGATCAATATAAAAATTAATCCGAATTTTAAATTATTTTTAATTTTAGATTAATTTAAAAATCAATCTCTCGAAAATTAGCGTATCGAAGTGTGCATGCTTGCGCGTTTGAAATCGGTCGGGGTAGCGAAAGCTCGAGTTGCCGACGGTTTTCAATCTCTTTTGTACGTGACGCGCGAAGAATGAGGAGCGAGTAAAAGGAAGATGTGACCAATGATGTGTGAACTTGGAATGAAGCAGGACAAGGAGGTGGCGCGTGATTCGCAGCGTCGAATGGAGACGGACAGACGGTTCGAGAAACGAATCTTGAACCGCCGCATTTGACACGATGCAGCGATACTAGATCGCACGAGAGGCGATAAGACCCCACGGGAGATCCGAAGAGATGGCCAGGCAAATGTCGTTTTATTCTACTTTGACCTCGGAAGAAAAGAGTAGGATGCAACCTTGCATGAGAGCTAGGTGGTACGTCTCCTTCCCTAAAATTTCTACCGCGCGTTTAGGTGCGAGGAGGATGGCGCGCGACATTCCTTCGCCGAAAGAATTCCGGCGTGTCGAGTTACAGCCGTAAAACCAGACGAATGCGTCTGAGCCCCCTTCGTGTAGTTTTCGAACGAATGGATGGATTCGTTTCACGGTTAATTGTATTGTCCGAGACTCACGGAGACCGTAAATTAATCGCCAGAATTCGGGGCGAAACGGACGGGGCCAAGCGACGTGCCCCGAGTACGATAATTCTTTAAGTGCATTACGATGAACCGCGGGCAGGACTGACTCGAGCTGAATAGCAAAGAGACGTAGGGTCAGCCGCGTGACGAGCCTGAATAACTGAACAGCAGTTGACCAGATCAACGGGGCCGTCTGGAGCTTGAATTTAATTCGTAGAAGCTGTTACAGCATTTTTAGGCTTTTGTGTATAACGTTACGAGCGTAAATGGCACGGGTCTTCGCCTCGAATCGCTAACAATAAGCTCTGTACCCTCCCACGCCTTGCCAGAGGAGTGCATCGCCTTCCAAGGCAACCGTGTTTAAAACAAGTCACGTATTTAATATATCTCAGTCCAACTTCGATCATTCCTGGATGCAATAGAAACAATTATTCTGGTTTTTTGAATTTGCGAAGAAGTTTCGAAGCATTATACTTTTGTCCAGGGAGCGTGGGCCTCCTCGTAAACTTCAAGGACTCCTAACGGTGTCCTCTACTTAGTAAGCCTAAACCTGGGAGTCTTGTAAATCTGCATTTACAATTTGGGAATCACGGCTATTAGCCCGAGTCAGGACAGTGTCCCAGGGCAATAACTAAATGGCCCCGCACCGATCGCGCTTACGCCGATCTCGGCTATTAAAATCCTCCATATCTCTCCATCTCTTAAAACAGTGAGTCGTGGGGATTTACCACCAACTCAGCCACGCTCTACCACACCTTTCAATCGCTCACCGATCGCTCCTTTTTGCTAGATATCTGCGTTACAAAGTTTAACCCCGCGTGATTACAGGGAAATCGAAACGCTCGTTATATCTTTAATTTTATCTGTTTCTTTTGCAGTGTCATCATGTCTAGCGAATCGCCGTCGCTATTGCAGACCACTATACCCCTGGTAGGCTATGACGTACCAGACGAAGCGCGTCCCGGCAAAATCTCACCGACCACACCTTCACCCATCGGTCCAGTGACGACCAAACTATTGAATAACGACACCGCCGACACCGAGATGATCGAGAACGCGGTGCCGGTGGCGCAGACGGACCTGCCGGCCCCCGAGCCGCGGCCGAAAATCGAGAGGAACGGAATCGACTCGGATTCGAAGAAAAAACCGGTCGCCCGAGCCAACGACGACTCGTGCGTGGTCGACTGTATATACTTCACGCAGCAGTGCTGCGAATGCATAATACTTTAACGGTCGAAAATCGTTCGCCTGCCCTCTGGCCCGCGTGAGCGGAATAATTTGCGTGTCGCCACGGTCTCGCGTTTGAAAGAACTCGGAACGGCGCCGGAGAATATTAATCGCCTTCGGCTGACAGCAGAACCAATGGCACAGAATTCGAGAGGCCCACGACATCTCTGTCGCCAATCGCTTCCCTCGAGCGAAAACGGTCGCTGGTTTTATGCGCCGTTCAATGGGTTGACGCTGAACGTGATTTCTCCGCTTTCTTCGGCACGCGCGAACACCTTCGAAGAAATTCTACTCGCTTCTTTAGTTAGGAATAGCAATTATTTCCTATTATAAGATGATTATTTATTAAATGGCATTTGCCGGGTACATATAGGAGCATTTTTTCAAATATGTACTCTAGATGATTCGGAAGCTTCAAGATCTTACCGCAGCGTAGGCAAATTCACGTATCGTTTGATTAGAATTTTTACGTTAAATATAATATGAAATTGATAGCGCGGTTATCACTGGCTAGTGATCGTTTCATTTATCTCCGAGCAGCTGAATTTCGTTTCTACTCCTAGTATAATCATCCACCGAACGCAGTAAATCTGATTTTGTTAAGATTTCTGCGCGACGAGTTTCTATGCATTCCTACTTTTAAATAGTAATACCGTGCTAGTTCTTAAGAGCTTGTATGCATTATACCAAACGAAACTGAAACGTAGTAGTTGACACGAAATCGCCTCTTAGTACGCATCAATGTTTTCTTCTTTTTTTTTTTTAATTAAGAACTATATATTACAGGAAATCTTTTGTATGTACGAGTGATACATATCGATATACGTACAATTCCGTTGTAACGATAACTTCCTTCGAAAAGACTGCTCAAGTGCCGTAAATTTGTATAAATTTGAAGATGTTTAGAGCCATTTTTAGGATAATGTTGAGAACGTTTTATAGACCAAGTATTTACATATGACAAACGGCGCGTTGATATGTAACTTCACATTCGCGAGTAATGTGAAATCTGAACTCGAAGCAATATGTATATAAAGACTGCAATTTAAATAAGTAAATTAAAGAGAAATTGACAACGTTATATGCAAATGCAACTGTTATATTCCGAGGATAATTGTGCGAAGGGAAATAAATGATGGAATTATTTTCAATACAAAATAACAAACACACGATTAGATATTTTTCGATAGAAGATAACGAGAGCTAAAGAAACACTGCCATAACATTTCAGCACCTTTGCGAAAGTCTATTAACGTTTACTCGAACCCATTGCTTTTCAAAGTAGTTACAGAGAAATAGAAATGTGAAGTGCTTGTATCGCGCGATCAATTAAATCGAGTAAGAGATTATATACAGTTTATTCAGAAATCAGGGGTATCGAAATTTTTTAAACATCTTTAATGATTCAAATGCGACTGATGATTTTGCAGATGCAATACAATGCCTGGGTAAACGAGAGCTAATGTAAAATACAATTTAATAATCTTAAAATGACGCAATACGTTTGACTAACTTAACTAATTTGTATTACTATTTATATCTTCTAGTGAATTGCGATTGTTGAAAGATGAAATAAACTTTAAATTGTATAATGTAAATGAAAGTACAAAATGCATATGTATAATATGTGGGTATAATACGTGTACGAGGAACGAGAGATTTTTGTCCACTATAATCATTCTCTAACGATCCTATGAAATACTAGAGTTCTTAATCATTTACAGTTACGGAACTAGTCTTTCAACTTAGTAAAGAGAAATAATCATCTTTGTTATTGCATTCGATGTGCAAAAGTGAAATTGAGATCCACATATTTGTACTTAAATTATGCCCGAGGTGCACGAGACAAATTACACTACGACTTTATAATATCTATGCCGAAATTGATCGATTTGCTTTATTCTTTTCGGTCAAAATTTTTTAATTTCTCCCTGTATACTGTATTTATCTATACTTGCTATCATTTAACAAGAGACTTTAGTAAAAAAAACTGATTCAATTAAAAAACGAAGTTATAATATCTCGGTAAGTTTGTTCGAACACTTATTTCGTAATACAGAAACAATTTTAATGCTCGCTTTATATCGAGTAAATTACCTACTTTAGTAATATCCGTTCAGTGACATTCAATGATACGATGTTTGTTTTATATTACATTACATCCGCTAACGATTAAGTAGCGATAGTTTTGTATCGTTTAAGTAACTATTTACAAATTAAGAAGCTACATGTTCTTGTGATATATTCTACGATACAGCCAGTATTTTAATTTGTCGATTGCTTTTGTCCGTCTGAACGTCACCTACGACGAGCATGTAAATGTCCTTTTCTTTTGTTAATATTTTATACAGAAATGTGCAATAAATGGGGATTAAATTGTAATTAGAAATGTAAAAACCATTAGAAATATTTGGCTTTAGTTGCGCCAACTCGCCGAGACTATTCTCGAACTATTCCAGCGTATAAACGACACACGTTTTATTGGGAGCATTATAAATACAAAAGGGGCGAAAGAACGATGCTCGTTAAAATGTTAAAAAACCGATAATAAATTAATCGGTTTTTATTTCCAAATATCGTATTCATACACACATGAAATCGTAAACTATTTTATTACAAGTACATTGGTATGAAAAGAAAAGAAGTCTCAACCACGCTAATTAAATATTACAACAGATATGAAGTAGAATATTTATTTATAACAAAGAAAAAAAGTATCAAGTGTGACTAGGATCTTCAAAAACAGTATAAGTAACTTCTTATTCCGAGATTACGCTAATTTTAGAATTGCTACTTTATTTCGCAATACACGGTTCCTTTATTTCGATAAGTAAGATAATTGAGCCGGGTGAATTTATATAAACATTATTTAAATGATACCACGTCTGTGCAAAGTATTCTATCTTCCTTAGTTAAAGTACGTTGTAAAAGAAGAAAAACAACAGGAATTTGCGTAAAATGCTACGAATAACAGATCGATTACTTTCTATTTTACTGTATTGTACTCAACAATTCTGATACACTTCTGGCGAGTGTGGTCTACAATATGTTCCGTATCGATTGCCTTACGTTACTTACCACGGAATTGACTATGATGATCAATTAGAAATACGCAGATTCTAAATCGGAGGATCAGTAAAAAATTGAGTATAAATAGTTGTTTACCAGCGAATGTATAATTTCTGTGCCTCCTGATTCAGTTGCAGCATGATTCGTAAAAGAATTTATCGCGACACAATAAATTGTAACGTTCGGAGATTTGTCATTACAACGCTATCGGCCTAAAGCGTGATTGTATTTTATGTCGTAAAGTACATTAATCCGTCGGCGATCTCGCGTCGGCGCGCGTCGTTATGGTATCTATTAACTGGCCTCGAAAACAATATTTAATAATCCGCTAATAGTGCAAGTTTATACATTAAATTCTCGCGATCGCGTTGCGTTACGACTCGTAGATGGGTAAAGGGTGTCCTTCCGAATTGAATACCCATCTGTCCAAATCTATTAACTGCCTCGTGTCGTCGAACAACAAGTACAAGTACTTTAACGTCTCCGCGAACCAGAAACTTTCGGTTATATCCTGCTGCCGCGTGTTGTAGACGTTCCTCACGTTACCGATGCTAGTGTAACCCTTCTCCACTTTCGTATAATTCTCGAAGGCCTAACGATAGTTCCATTAAAATATACATTATTAAAAGCGCATCGGCGCGCGCATGTTTGGAGATGATCGTCGACCACTTACTTGAAAGATTTGCCATCCCCAGTCTTGGAATGTTTTATTCCCGGTAAAATACCACATGTAAAAAAGGCTCTCGATGAACTCGGGCCTCAGCAGATTATGCGCATCGTTTATTTTTACGTACATGTCCATGGAGCTCTCCCCTTCCACGTTCTGTGTGAAATTGTAAAGGATTGTACGTTCGTTTGCTCGTTGCGCGACGAGAATTTCTGACCGAGGCGTTAATCGTTGCAATGATTACCTGGATATTGAAGTAAGTAATCTCCGGCGCGAGAAACGTTGGTTGAATCGCGTACGTTTGATAACACGTTTTAACAATTTCATTTGCGAGGTCCATGTGATCGGCCGACAGACCATGGTGCACCCCTAAAGCCAAAGTGCCTCCTAAGTAACACGTAAGATGGTCCTGCGAGATAAACATAGCGATTGACAATAGCATATTGTTACTATGATTACGAGTAGCGTTGAAACTCACCATTTTAGGCCTTATTTCCTTATTCGCTCCGACCAGCTCCGCGATAAAAACATACTTATTTATTGCAGTTCGCTTTACAAGATGTTTCTGAGTTCCAGATATAGCAAACAGATAATCATCTCGCAGACTGAAACATTTTACAATCGGATTGTTACGGATTCGCTGTAATTCCTCGAGCAAAGGGAAGAAATAATTAAGGGTGGGTTTCTCGAAGCGTCGAAACCGAAGGAAGCTTCGAGTTCCGAGAGTTCGAAAATGTTTGCAGAAATTTTGTTGACTTCAGGTCTAGAAGCTAGACGTTCCACTTGCAAAACAGAATCAGCACTTAGCTTCGAACCCACCCCTAGAGATAATATTCTTGGTGGACAGAGATCGAAAAGTACTAACTAATTAATGGTCTTGCCAGTTTGGAGCCACTGTTTCAATAGATACTCGTAATAACTATCGCCGCGTGCGCCAAGCGTGATCGTTGCGAACTCTCTAAATTGTCCGGTGTTAGCGTTAATGAAGATGGGTACTAAGCCATCGTGTTTCTCTAACTGATGCACATGTTCCGAGACTTTCGCTACTGCTTCCTAAAGGGTAACAATTACACACTCTTCTATATATAACATAGAGTAACAGCCGACAAAATACATTTATAGTTACCTCGTACTTAGGGTCCCCCGTACTGCGACTAAGATCACGGAACTCTAGCTGAATGGAAGTGACCTCGCTGGTACTGCTGTCGGGTCCCCACTTGGGGCTGTGCGCAGTTTTAGTGCCAAGATTCACATCGGAATAAGGAACGCCGGACGAAGTAGAAAATGCCGGCAGCATGCGCTCCCCTAACTGTGCCTACGACACGCACGAATTATAACGCTTAAAATAACATCTCGCTGTTGCTCTAAGAGCACACGAGGACACTTACAGCTTTGCTTAAGAAGACTTTGTCGCCCGAGAGATGGTACGCTGATAACAGACCTCCCAATACCCGAATCGTAACTTCGAATAAATTAACGTCTCTATTCATAGTGAACACTAAACTTTTATCGACCCACGCCTTAGCTTCTAAGAATTCTGAAAGCAGAAGAGAAGCTTTCTTAACTTAATCGTTTTCGAATGTGTTTGGAATAGAGAAGGCATCGTGTCCTACCGTTATTTAAACCCATTATGTACATAGTATCGAGAGAATCAACTATAGTGAGCCCCAAACCAAACCATTCGTAGTACTTCCTCGATATAGGCTTCACATTATCGTGACCCCAAGCGTATTCCTTGTACCCATTCCACGAATGCTTAAACGCCGCGACTATCGCCGTTTGCCTACTGTTTTGTGGACCTGATAACGATTAAAGGCGTTACTGTAAGTAAACAGAGACGAGAGCTGCATTCAGGTGTCGCTGTGTTACCACTGAATTTAAGCGCGTTTGGCTTAGGCTGCGGCGGTTCTCCGATTTGGTCGTCGTCCACCTGGTTTATCTCCGGCTGGAACTCAGGCTCCTCGATCACCTCCCCGCCGCCCTTATGCTCTTGATTTACATTGTCTACTACGATATCTTCCGCCGCCTGCAAATTTCATTCTCTTATAAAGTCTTATAGAAAAATACCCGCTGCGCAAGCGACGCTCGTTCTCGTCTCTCGCTCGTCTTACCTTTTCATATTTAAGAGTCTCTTGCGCTACTTCTATATTATTATAGTCGCTCTCGTCTAAGACTCCGTTCTTATTATCGCCAGGCAGGAGATAAAATATAACTAACACAATGGTGATTACTACGAAGTAGAGGATGTTTCGTTGAAACCTCGATAACTGATTCCATTGCTGAAAGGCGAATGCAATTCGTTCAGTCACACACAATATGGAGCATGTTTGTTTAAAGAGAATAACGTGAATGAAAAAGTCCCCGCAATGCGATGAAACGATGTCACGGAAGTTTACCCTCCAAAGGCTTCGCGATGTTCCCCGCGCGAAAGTCGCACTCTCCTGGATGTTTAAACTGATATAGTCCGTTTTCCTTGGATCCTTCGGTGAGAACATATTTCTGTCGAGGTTATGTTGTTCCGGCGGGTACAATGATAACGGGAGCCAGAACACGCGAGGGAATGGTAATGCCGCTGGTGTGTGTTAATTGCAAACGTCTTCATTTATGCAATCGAAACAAGACATACTTCTGATTAAGTACGATCATTCCGGTAGACTGAACGCGCACAGACTTAGACCATAAAATTCCAGCAAACCATTAGAATCGTCGGTATCGAGGCCTGGCGTCGCGAATGTTGATAATTCGTTTCACAGTTTACCTGCGATAAAAGAACTTTTAATTATACGCGCTGCGTGGGTTTATTAATGCGCAATTTACTGAATCCTTAGTGGATAATGCCGCCGATAGCCACTAGTACTGATACGCGACAATGGTTGTTAATTTATATTGAACAATTAAAGTAACTTGAAATACTTGCCATAATAATGATATCGATAGTATTTCTTTGGAGAAGAGAATTCCATTTCTACGATGCCCGTTTGATTTTTATTCAGTTTCGATTGTATAAGTTCCTTCGATATCGCGAGGCATATTCAGTTTCCGCGTTCCTCTCTCTGCTCTAGTCGGTAGAATTCTTTGGCTTTTGTAATTTAATTGTAGTTTGGCCGAGATGTATTTTGTTTTAATTGTTTTAATTGCGATATGATTGCATTTCTTTTAATACGATTGTTTTATATTTGAATGTAATTCTGTCGCGGATATCTGAGCAGCTCAAGCGGAAGGAGCAGATGCGCTTACTATTGGACGCGCTTGATCAATTTGAAAGGAATTTTAGGGAGAATTGATAAGTTTTAAAGGAATGGTAATAAACAGCGAACACTTATCGAGTGTTATAATATATCTTTATTTGCTAAGTAGTTGACAATTGTTACAAATGTTTACTAATAGCTGAATATTCGAAAATTTTAACACTAAAATACTTTCGGCTTAAGTTCAGTTCCATTTTCATAGTTGACATTTTATAAGTAACTTACCTGTTTTTTTTTTATTTATGAGTTTTATGCCTGACATGAGTACGTTCTTGATATACTAGTAGAATTATACGTACATATCTTTTGCATTAAGTAGAGATCGAGAAGTGAAAATGTTGTAATTTTTCGTGGAGATTTTTGTTAAAATATTGCTGTTCTTTGAGTAGACAGCTTTTAATATTATTTTCTAAGATGATAAAATTCGTTTCTCTTTTTGTTGCAGGTGAAACTCAAGCATCATTCTCTGTGGGTATCAACTTTGTGTGGGTCCAAATGATAGAAACCTCAACTAAAGAACATAAAATGAAGCGAAATTTCCAACATGCCCCACGCATCATCCCAAACAATTCGTAAACTGAAGAACAAAGGTCAACACGGCTGCCTTCTGTCTATAGGGATACTTCCTTACGCTACTTAGATCTTAAAGTGTTCCACATTGCGTGCAACAACGCTATATTTTCCATACATCTCTCACACTTTTCATACACCCCACAAAGTAACTATAATAAAAATGTATTAATTGCGCTTCGTCTTTTATATATTTTATCGTGTTCTCTTGTATATATTAAAGTGTATATTATATCTAAATATAATGTAATGTATCTTATGCTTATATATAACAATAAAGATGATTGTTAATGATACTGCTGTTATTATTATTTCTGAAAACCTTACCTTCCCTTGCATTTGCAACAAAGTTGCAAACCGAAAACCGGCTTCCCACGAAAACGCACAAAGTTGCAAACCGGGATTTCGACTCGCGAACACGCTGATTCTGTTTGCAACATTGTTTGCAAAAATTTTGACCTTTGCAACTTTGTTGCGTTTTCGCGGAGCGTTGGATTTTAATCTGCAACAAAGTTGCAAACCGGAAACTGGCTTCCCACGAGAACGCACAAAGTTGCAAACCGGGATTTCGACTCGCGAACACGCCGATTCTGTTTGCAACATTGTTGCAAAAATTTTGACCTTTGCAACTTTGTTGCGTTTTCGTGGGGCGTAAGATTTTAGTTTGCAACAAAGTTGCAAACCGGAAACTGGCTTCCCACGAGAACGCACAAAGTTGCAAACCGGGATTTTGACTCCCGAACACGCCGATTTTGTTTGCAACATTGTTGCAAAAATTTTTACCTTTGCAACTTTGTTGTGTTTTCGTGGGGCGTTAGATTTTAGTCTGCAATATTGTTGCGTGCTTATGAGTCGTTTGAACCGGGTTTGAAAATCAGAGATCCACGAGGATCTTTGCTACACTTACCAGAGACCTTATGTGTGTTGTGTGTTGTATGTTGTGTGTTGTATGATATGCGTTGTGTGATGTGTGTTGTGTGTTGTGCAATGTGTGTAGGAATATTGTGAATATATTTAAATGTGTTGTGAGAGTACTGTGGAATGTTGTAAAAGTGGTGTAGGAGTGATGTAACCTTTTACAGAGAGAACAGGCAACCTAGAGAAGATTACAAATAATTTTTGCCGTTAATAATTATTTTCCTGCGTGGGACTCCATAAAAAAATACAAGTTTTCGAGCCCCGGAGATGAGAACGATTTTAAATATGGATTGAACATCGTGCTGCTGAGCGTGGTGTTAAACTATGGAGGAATATAATCAGTTATTGACAAAAACGGTTTTCTCTGCAGTCTATGCACCAATGCGCGAAACGGAACAGACCCTTAAACAGTTGAATTGAAATTTGTAGCCATCTATTGATAAGTGGATGAATTAAATAAACCACTATTAAAATATATAGTGTACTTTTTAGTTCATATTTTCGCCGCTACGAGTCGCTAGAATTTGTGGATCCATAAATAGAACAAATTTTCAAATAGCTTTTTAGAGCACTAAACGAAGACTTCTGTTATTAAAAATCTGTAGAGGCCCTACAAGAGACCCATGACCTTAGATTGTAAATAAATAATTAAATAAACAAAATTCTGTAATGTCGTATGCAACTACCTTCGTCATTCAACGGAATTGTTACGGAAAAGCAATTAATTATCAATTTTCTACAATCAATCCACATATTTTTGCAGTTAAATAATAAACTACAGATCCTTCACTACTTTTCTATACAAAAATTGTAGTCAATTTGAATATACTTAATTAGTTATTAATAATTCTTTCACACGACTACAATTTCAATTATCATTAAATTATAAATTTTGCAGACATAATCCTTCTGCAATAACAATTGAAAATATAGACCCTTGACTATCCTCTTACATCATATTTGCAAGCATTTTCGTTATAATTAATTAGTTATCCATGATAGGTACGTTTACACTGTTCCAATAGATGTGACCATTTTCTGATTTTACTGTATAAGTTACCGAATTACACTAATCAGTTAAATTTTATGTACTTTATATAACAAATAAACAAACTTTTAAAATAAATTTCACTCAACTACAGCATTGTATATTATTATTATTATTATTATTAGTAGTATTAGTATTATTATTATTACTACTAGTATTACTACTATTATTACTATTATTATTATTATTATTATTATTATTAATATTATTGTTATTATTGGTATTATTATTATTCGTGCAAGCACGATACATGTGTGAAATAAATACATCATTTCTAAATTATTGCTTAACAACCACAATCAATTATACAATCTTAAAATAGAACTAAAGATTAAACTTTGAATAATTTCCATTCTACATAGCCGCTTTATCTATTTTCGCGGGGCTTTAAGCGATGTTGTGGAGTAATAATAGTAATATGGCAATGTAACTGGCGCAGTGCTATCAACAAAGTCGAGGACGGTGTTATCTGCAAGTAGGAAATGCAAACTTCCGATCGAATTCTGCCGCTCGTTCGGCAACGGCTGCAAAACACGTGACGCAAAGACATAATCGTCGCATCTGCACTTAATGTTTCAAAATACGATTTCATTGCGGACGCCTATACTTGGATTGATAAAGCATAGTGCGCGGAAAAATGCCAAGGACGCAGGTGTACAGTTACCAATTTCGCTTTGTCCTCTGTTGCGACAAGGGAAGGGAGAGTTGAATGCAACTGTTACCTTCATTAAAGAATCCAAATTTCTTTCTCCTCCAACCCTCTCCCACTCTCCACCTAATTTGTACCCCTCTCCAAAATTCCTTTCTAACAAAACTCTAAAACAAATCTCCCCAGACAACGAGTCCTCTGAAAATTGTCTAAAAAATTCCTTAGATACCCTCCAAATCTAAATGCAACAATTATCTTCATTAAAGTTTCCTAAATGCCCGAGTGTCCATCAAAATTTCTTTCTTCCTCCAACCCCCTTTCAGAATTCCCCCACTTTGTACCCCTCAAAATTATTTCCACCCCGTTCTAAAATTCCCTTCCAACAAAACTCTAAAACAAATCTCTGAAAATTCTCCCCCAAATCTCAAACAATTCTACATTCTTCCCCCAAATCTCCAACGAACCTCATTCCACCCCTTTCATACCCTTCCAACCCCCTCCCCTAAAAAAGGCTTGCAAACCATTTCTCCTCCATTCTTTTTCACCCTGTATTTTACTTAGCAATTATTTGTGCACCAGCCCTCGACAGACAAGCAGTCAGCGTGCTCCTCCACACCTTGCCCCCTCCCCAGCCCCTCTTTCTCCTTCACCGCTGCTACTGTTCCCCGATTCCGTAACGGAGCGAAAGTAAAGGCTTGCGTTCCTCTCTATGACCGTCCGAGCAATTATCGTTCCACCTGTCGGCGGTTGGATTTCATCTCCCGAAACACGTTCTGCTTTCAAGGCCAAGGACACCGCGGCCAAGTAGTAGAGGGAGGTCAGTGTTCGGCGCGACGGTGTTCCTCCGTGTCGTCGGCGTGTGACGCCATCGACGGGAAACGGAAACGGGAGCCGCCGTCGCGTCGACGAAGCGCTTTCCAGCTCGGACGCTGGGCGACTGGGGGATCTTCAACGATTCTCAGCAAGGATAGACTTCTCTTGGTATTAACGCGGGGGTGTGGTGCTCGAAAGAGAGCTTCGAGCTTCCCTTTGGCTATCACTGTAGAGTTCTGAATTAATCTGTAGCGCAAGAAGCTTGAGGGGTCTCCCTACCTCGACGGACGAAAAATGATGTGAACTTTCGGAATTTTCTAAAACAAAACCATTAAATATATTTACTTTCAGCTTTGTGGCTTTATTTGCCAATCTTTAGAGAATATGAAAAAAAAATTGTATGCAAAAATAGTGGTTATATCAGAAGTTATAGTGTTTCAAATAGAGTGCCTTACAAAAATGATATGCGCATGGTTAGCATAAAATTAGCCGTTGTAGTAATTGTAGTAATTTGTGTAATCTGTATGAGTGTGGCTATCTCCTGAACTAGATTAAATGAGAAATACTGGAAAGTAACAAAAAAAAAAAAACAAATGGCATTGTCTGAAACAGACATCGATTTGTACAAAAAATTCGCTGTTTTTTTAAGTCGTAAAAGTCTAATTTTGCAAAAACCGATTTAGTTTTAGTACCAACGAGAATGGGACATCTACTGAAGATGTATACCAAGTTTGAAGTAAATCGGGTGATTGGTTTTTGAGATATCTTCGACCAATTCGAAAAAACATCGTTTTGAGAAAAACGCGTTTAAAGTTTTAGGTACCGTTTTTTTAAATGAATTTTTTTAAAATGTTGCTTAAATATGTGCAAATATAGGCATAAAGATTTCAATTACTATAATTTGAGGGTTCCTCTTACAAAAAATTCCCAAATATCGCGTTCCTTTTCAGGCCGTCAAAGTAGGGAAACCCCTTAAAGTGTTAACACTGTATGTCACTTGTGTCTCGAACAGTGGAGTGAATATGTACCAATGATTCATCTAATAATCCTCCTTCCTAATTATTTATAGCCTCCCACCGGGATGCCTGGCTTCTGAAAAACATGTCGGAGTAAATGAATCATTGGAGGAGGAAGTTACGTCGCGGGTCGGTTGAAATGATTCAAAGGGTTTAGCATCGTTTTAATCGGCTTTGATAAATTATACAGGTGTCATCGGGTGGCCCCTGAGCGACGAAAAGCCGCCGACAAAGACGAGATCGACCGGTGACGTTCACTCAAGGCCTGTTTCATTAAATATAGAGATTAAGTAGTGCTACCAATCATAGTTTCCGCATGAACGTGACTCCTCCAGTTTCAGAACACTTTCTTATAGGACTTAGACCTTTTTTGTTAACACAAGCTTTTCTGGATGTTATTCAAGTTTACTTTTGGGTACCAAGTTTGCTTGGTCCTCCTTAAGAGTTTCGAGATCCATGAATACCACTTCAGAAATTTGAATAATTTATCGCCGAGATATCTAGAGACTGCAAAAGTTAGAGTTTCTTTGTTACGTTGTTTGCACTCAGGGAAGTGCTTTTGAAGGCCTATTTGATTCCGCAAGCACCATTTAAAATGGCCTTCAAGCTCCACATACCCTCCTCACTGGATACTTTAATTAGCCATCATTTTCATCCCCCAGATCTGTCACATCTGCATCGAGCCTCCTCCACCCACTATATTCCAAATTCCAACCCCCATTTACCTTCATCAACCACGAGACACAACTCTCAACATCCACAGAGATCCGCACTATTTACACCAAATTAATCAACCCGTTCCTCCATTCCTCCACTCTCAGGGGTGGATTTGGAGATTTGGTGCCCCCAAACCAACCAGCAAAATGTTTCCATATAATGAAATGATTATAAAATGTTTTAATTAAAAGGAGTTGAGAGAATTTTAAAATGAATTCAATATCACAACTCACATACGAGTTATTGCTATTTAATTCCCTACATGAAGAAAATGTGAATTGTTTGTAAAGTTGTCTCAAGCCTCAAGCTTTCCCAATTTCTTTCGCCGAAAACTTGCCTCCCCAGGCTGCGGCCTACTTCTGTCCACCCTCGACCCCTTCGGCAACCATCGCGCATTCCCCCGAGAAGCCCCAAGAACCCTCAAGACCTACACCAGCCGCTCCTCTGTAACAAAGGTCTGGGTCAGATACCGCGGCCAGAAATCCTCAAACGGATAAGCACCTGCCAGTATCTAATCGAACAGACCAGCGGTCACGATCGGTCCTACTATCTGTCCAATTACACGGTGGCCGACGGAGTCCATCGGGCACGCTCCGGCACACGCACGACGGACGCATCTCGCCGAGGTCGTGAGACGCGAGTGGTCCCCGAACGCGATCGGGAACGAAGAAACGCTCGTCGCCGGCAGATAAAACCGGACTTGCATTCGGTGAGTAACGAGTCTTCGAGTGGCGGTTCTGTCGGCTGCAACCACCTAGTGTCATTCGCCGCGTAGACCAAGGAGGGAAGGAGGCGCAGCCAGGTGCCACCCTGGTCCCAGGGGCTCCTCGTCGCGGGGCAGAATTCGAGGGGAGTGACGTTTTAGCGGCGAGATATCTCGGCCAGCGACTTTCGCGAGCCGTGTGGGAAATTCTTGAGAAATCGAAGGATAATTGGAGTTCTACTAGTGAAAGGAAGGAGTCTCGACGCCCACGGTGGATGGAAGCTGAAGCTCCACGGGCTTCCGAGGGAATTCTTGGTAATTTTGTAGAGGGAAAGAGTTTTTGGAGGGATCGGGAGATTACTTGGAGATTTGAAGAGCACAGAGAGATTCCTTTTTCGTCTGTGTTGATTTTCAATGTATTCGTCGACGATAAGAACTCGTGAATTGAGAGATCGAGAGGCGTTTGATTGAATTTTGGAAGCTTCTCGTTCAAGTGCGCGGGGAATGAGTCTGTGGAAAGTGTCCGATGAGTTCGAGAAGAAAAGCGTCTCTAATTGGGGGAAAGTGGACTGGACTGCTTTGTAGGCAGGTTCTGCTCGTCCACTTCGGCGACTTTTCCGATGGTGGAGCTCTGAACGGCTTTGGGTTTCAATAAACGCTTTTGGAAGATGCGGAGCTCGGAATGGTGAAATTCTGAGCCTACTTGTGCTTTTCAATCGGCGACGTAATTCAAATCGGGCATTGCTTGGTGATTCACCGTGGAGAAAGGGGGACGATTAAAATCCACCAAACTCCTCGTCGATGTTATCCAGATAAGTTGTCATACGAGTTCGATCGAAATGCCTCCTTATCGCTTTGAAGTGACAGAAGGAAAAAGATGAGCAGCGCGAAAGTCGTGGACTGTAAAGTAGTCGATCAAAGGATTAAGCATTGCGCCGCGATAAAACAAAGGTTATCGCGACAAGAGGCGTCTTAACGTTGCACGATACGAAGCTGTCTGAGTATTCAGCGCGGAGAAGTCTCGTTTCAGAAAATTCCGTCGTTGGATTAGAATGAGTATCGTGAACGAAATGAACAGCTCGAATGGCCACATGGAGGGACTCTTGGAGACCAAGGTAACACGTTATTTGCCAAATATTCTTATAAAACTACTCGATAATTACTATCGAATCGATTCCTTCATATGTCGATATACCTGGAGCATTTTTTCCGTCCAAAATTCAATCAAATTCATTAGGTGAGTATAAAAATTAATTTCAAGAATAAAATCCAGTTTTCTTTTTACAAAACCTCTTCTTAAGTGTCCTTTGCCCCTTCTGGGTGCGCCACTGAGTCGAATAGTATGTAAAACGCGGAGGGTTTTCTCGATGGCAAACAGCGTGTCCATTTTTTTTTTAATTTTCGACTCGAAAAGACCGTAGCGGAGCCCCCGCGTTCCCACGTCCTAGCGACGAGGTCCTGGCGTCCCTCTTGCGACGCTGCCACGAGGTCTAGGTTTGCCAAACTTTCGCCCGCGGATGGTCCTGGTCGTTGTTGCTGGCCTTGCGCACGACAGGCCAACGTTCAGGGACCCGACTCGAATATATATACATTGGCTTCGCTTAACTAGTTTGAATTTTATTCGATTCACCGGTGAATAATGATACCTTTCGTTGCCGGATGGTTGTGCAACACGGTTATCAACAATTTTTAGTTATCGCCTGCCACCTTACAACGCTCGAGACAGCAGTGGAACGCGTGGCTTAACGCTGGCTTACTCGCGTGAAAGCTATATTGCAGTGCCAAATAATCGTTTCTTTTATTCAGATGGAGCCTGACATCGAGGAGGAGAAGAGGAGGGAAAGGAAAGGGGTCACTTATCAGGTGAAGATATTTGTTGAAGATTTTTAAACAACGCTGAAAATATACACTTGAGCACCTTGTCTGGGTTTGCTTTTAAAAAAAGAAAGGTGGTGAGAGCGAGTGTCACTCATTTGGAACTAAGATGATAATGGAATACTTGTAGAAACATTGTGAGTGCCAAAATTGAAAAAAACAGTTGCAGTGTCTTCTACAAGGACTCTTCAATTTCCTTTCAGGGGTTGAAACGGTTCCGAAAATAACTGTTTCAAACTGTTATATATCGGTTCTGACTGAAACAGTTATGAAGAACCGATATTCTGAATAACTGTTATAAGAAACCAAAATTTTTGGCTATATCGATTTCGGTTACTTAAAATATTTAATTAAAATATTTCTGATATTTAAAAACATATCTACATAATGGGCCAAAAGAAATGCGTCATTCTTCGTAAGTATTTTGGAACGTGCGATGATAGCATGAAAATGCGATGTATAGTTGGAAGTTGCTCTGTAACAATTTCGGTATGTATATACAATTTACTCTGCCGAAATTTTTAGACACTTAAGGGGACTCGCCACATTAATAAGGGTTTAACTTAAACGTAACTTAAAAAAATTTATTTTCAACTACTTTTGAGAATCAATTTATTCTTCACAGATTTATTATTTAATCATAATTTAACAAGCGCTTACGCATGGTTGAGGCGAGCCCAGTTCCATAACGAGAGTTTACTGTATAACCGATATAGAACCGTTAAGGAACCGATATAATAACCGTAAAGAAACCGATATAAGCCAGAACCGTTTTCACCCGTAACTGTTTCAAGATTATTTCGGTTCTTATAACTGTTTCGAGAACAGTTTATTATCATCATAACTGTTTTCAACCCCTGTTTCCTTTGGGCTTACCTTGTCTCAGTTATTCGACACCACAAGTGACCGTCACTTTTTAAATGGAACCATTTAAAACCATTTAGTGATTCCTGGCTCCATAAAGGTCCACGCACGCGTATCAATTTCGCGACGGTTCAGTGCCGTCAGTGTCAATGGTCCCTTGTTTCAGTGCGAGTAACGGACACGTACAATGAACTGGTCCATTCCAAAACAAGGAAATGATATTTTTTTACCACTGACACTGGCGAAACTGATACGCGAGCTTTGACCTCGAGTCGATTGAGACACTGAAGGAGCTTAATTGTCAGAATTTATTATAGAATGTTTAAAGAATGCCTTAAGAATCACATTGATCAGGGAAAATAAAAAAAATCCTGGCGATACAGGAACGGGGGTATCGATGACACTTCTTCAAGACCTTCTCCAAGATCGAGTTACGATCTCCGGGTGTTGCATGACGGGGGACTCGTAAGAACACAGAGGATCGAGCTTACACCTTGGGTTACGTAAAAAATCCTCAATGCCTGTTATCTGCGTAATAAATTAAGCGGGACACTACGTGCAGTTGCACGCATAATTTTTCGCCATCCTTGTGCTTGCGTCACGCTTAATAATCGCCTCGAAACTCAGGGCAATCGCTCGATCACTCAACCGTTCAATTAATGAATTCTCTCTGGACAGTGATTGAATAAGATATTTATTCTTCATCACTTTATTCATCGTTATACAAGGAACTTGAAGAAATCGCGTAGATCGTGATACTCGCCCTTCTGACTTCCTCGAATAAATTTGGACATTTATTCAAATTAATAGAAATGGTAAGTGATGTAAGTGCCAGAAGTAAAAATTTTCAGTATCTTCTTTTTAAACGATGGTGGTATTTATGATCTCAGCTCTCTCTCTCTCGACGGTCCTAGAAAATAAAATAAATTATCCTGGCGCTTACAGCGTTTATTACCGCAATCAGCATGGAGTTTACATCGTTTTTCATGAAATCAATTTTATTAGATTTTGGCAAGTTCCCTATGTTTTGCAGAGCCGGAGCTTGAAGAAGTGGGAGGTGCAGGTAGAAGAGATGCGTTAGAGTGGAAAGTTAGGCATGCACGTGCAAGCTTACCTATTAGAGAAATTTGCGTAACTCTAGGTACCGCGATATTATCGAACGTTTAACGCTGCTTTACGTAAACCCCGGGTGACACTTCAAGGCTTAATTTAATCACACCGCGGCTACCTTGCGCTTCTTCTCAGCGATCCTCTCATTCTCCTAAACCGGTTTCCATGTTGATCACAGAGGAGACGCGACAGCGGGGTTGCTGGAAAAAATCCTCTGATTAGCTTTTTATTTTTGCACACCATCGACAGAAGTGTTTGTTTATGGGAATTGGCTTACTTGTAGATTTCTTTAATTAATGATCTGAACCAAGGAAATAAATTTAACGAAATGGGGAAGTTGCAGTATCGATGATTAGACTGCAAGCCTTTCATTGATCGAATTTTTAAAGTCGATCTTCCTAGAACTTCGTAGGTGGTAAATATTTTATAGATTCTTCTTATCTCCGTTGAATCGGACACTGAAAGTGCGTGGTCGTTTAATTCACTGATATCGATCATGGGAGAATTACGCGCGAATAAATATCGGTATCAGTGATTATTTATCGATACTGATATTAAGATATACTCTAATCTCTATTTACTATTCGTAAATTTAATGGATGATCGATGTTGGGAGCAATCGTTTAATCGAATTTAGGAGCGATACGAAGTTCCATAAAGATCTATAATTCCATCATAGCCTCCTACAAATTTTCCACTTATAAACAGACTAGCTATGCGTTATCGCTTTTAAATATACAATGAATTATCACTTTATAAGAGATATCTCAGTGGGGCAATCGGGATTTATTCTTGGGGGAGCCGAAAGTGTTTTAATGCAAATTCAATAAACTTCACTGAGGTGATTAGAGAAGTTTATTTAAAGAATGAACTCCAGTTCTCTTTTCCCTTCACAGAGTCCCTTGTTTGGGTGAGCCATTGATCTATTTTATCCTAAGGAATTCTAGAACTGCTCGATTTCGCGCAGGTTTATTTCATTGTACAATCCACTCGGAATAAAATAAACGTGACATTAACACGTTTGAAAATAGAATCACTTACCAATAATGATAATCACTCTGATTGGATATGATTAAGTACAAGGATCACTCTTCTTTAATCGCAGTAATTACACTTTCCTTCCCGATCGATCCATCAACATCTCATTTCTGTTTAAACCACCGCGTAGGTTAATTACAAATTCTAACGCAGCTAATTGCTGGTTTGTAGTCCTGAATTTGTTCATCGCGAGTCAGGGCTACAAGGCTTGCAGGAGCTTTATGTAACGCGGGAGACTTCGATGCGCTGTCCCAGAAATGCTAATGGTGGTGTAACACACTCAAGGTTTCCCACGGCGTAATAAATTAAAACCCATTCTAATTCCAAGCTCCTGACGAATCGATTTCCGTGTTTTGCAATAACGCTGGGGAAAAAAATTCTCATTTCAAAGGAGCAGCTATTGATTACCCTTTGTATCTCCTGGAATAAAGCTTTCAAAGTCAAATACCGAGTAGCAAAGCGTACGAATTGAAATATCACATTGCAATGATTAACCAGCGTTTAATTTTCAGATAATAATGTCTCTGTGCGTGAACTTGTCTGTCCTGGGACCCTCCATGGCGTTCGGCTACAGTGCCGTTGCACTGGGACCATTGATGTCACCCACGAGCGACGTGAAAATCGACAAGGTCCAAGCCAATTGGATAGGTCAGTGTCGATCTCTCAAATCTCGTGATTAATCCCGCGGAAAATTGAAGGAAATAAAGGCACAGATCTTGTGTGAGTCTCAACTCTAAAGCGGGCTACTCGCAGTAATCGTAGGGGAATCACAAAGCTTCACAGCTGTGCTTTAAATTTTTAAAAAAGTCACACCACGTCGAGGTATCATATACATAGGCATCACAATCGTTACACAATCGAAAGATTATTAATTAAGATTTTTTAAACCGACCCACGACACTTGGAACTCAACTGGACTCACGCGTTCCACTTAAGATAATTAAAATTGCATAATGTTTTCGTTAACAGCGACCGCGACAGCCCTGGCAATCCCCTTCGGCTGCATACTCTCCAGTTACGCGATGAGACGCGGGAGGAAGCTGAGCCTAGTGCTGACGTCCCTGGTGTCCATCGTCGGTTGGCTCGTCATCTACTTCTCTGGGACGTACGAGCAGATCTTCGTGGGCAGAGTGATAACAGGACTTGCGACAGGCTGCGCCTCCGTGCCAGCCACGGTTTACAGCGCCGAAGTGGCCGCTCCAAAGTGGCGCACCACGATGGTCATCTGGACCAGCGTGTCCATCGCCATCGGTGTCCTTATTGTTTACATTTTCGGCTACGTGTTCAAGGTATGCTTCGATTTCTAAGCAGAACTCAATCCGTACAAGAAAAATAACTATGGGAATAAATTTTACAAAGTTCAATGTCCCAGAGTATTTATAAAAAAGCCTTTACTTAAGTGTCCACGATTTTCTTCCTGCAAAAAGGACAACTGGCGAATGGTGGCCCTGATGTGCGCCCTGTTCCCCCTGGTCTCGGCCGCGGTGACCTTGGCCGTCGTCCCAGAAACCCCGATCTGGCTGCGCGACCGAGGTCGCCTGGACGAGGCGATGGCGATCCTCAAGAGATTCCGCGGCGTCCCCAAGGACGCGCCGCTGTCCTCCAGCCTGCTGCACGAGCTGGCGCAGCGACCCCAGAGGAAGAAGCAGAACCTGATGAAGCATCTGCTGAAAAGGAACGCCCTGATGCCGTTCGCCATAATGCTCAGCTACTTCTTCTTCCAACAGTTCTCCGGCATCTTCGTGGTGGTCTACTACGCGGTGGACATCATAGAGAGCGCGGGGATCACGATAGACCCTTACCTAGGGGCTGTCTTAATAGGATTCACGAGGTTCGCGGGCTCGGTGCTGGTGGCTGCGGTGTCCAGCAGGTTCGGTCGAAGGATCCCGTCGATCGTCTCCGGCGCCGGGATGACGATCTTCATGGCGGGGCTGTCTATCTACTTGCTGATAGAGGACAGAGGGTACCTGGCGAGGAACGGAGGTAGCCTGATCCCCGTGGTCTGCGTGCTCATGTACATCTTCTTCAGCACCCTGGGCTTCCTGGTGGTCCCGTTCGCCATGGTGGGCGAGGTGTACCCGCCGAAGGTGAAGGAAGTGCTGACGGGTCTGACCTCGTGCATCGGCTACGTATTCAGCTCGGTAACGGTGAAGACGTACCCCGACATGGAGGCGTCCATGGGCAGGCACGGGGTGTTCATCTTCTTCACGGTGATGTCGCTTGCTGGCACCTTGTTCGTCCTCTATTTCCTGCCGGAGACCAAGGGCAAGACCCTGAGGGAGATCGAGGACATGTTCTCGAGGAGGAAAGAGCCTGTCGACGAGCCTGGGGGGGAGAAGATCGTGAGCCTCAAAGACGTTTCTGCGGGGGTGTAGATCGGGACGTAATTGAGATTTACGGGGGAGATTTGAACGCGAGGCCTGCGAGGTAATTTTAGAGAAATGGGAGGAGCTGGTTGCGAAGGACAGCTCTTCTGGAAGCTTTTTCGAGTAATCGAAGCAAGGCTTTGGACGTGGCGAGTGAAAGGAAGTTGTAAATTCTGCCGAGGAATGGCGGAGATAGAGGACCAGGGGATTTCTACATACCGTTTAAACTTGTTCTGTGAAAGATGACGGCCTTCGGCTCAGCTCTGCTTCAGGAGGATAGAAGGGAACCTCTGAGTGACTCCTTCTGGAGGTACAAGCACAAGATTTTGTCCTGCCAGGTACTGTCCTCTTCGAAATCTCGAGGGACATTTAGGGCGAGGAATTCACCCTCGAAGAACAATGGGAAGCTGTGTACTCGGTTGAGCTTTCTCTGAAATATCAGATTGGGGGATATACTGTTTGTGCAAAAGTGCACAGAAGTGTCCGCGGTATATTTAATTAGTCTGATAACGATTACATTGTATTTATTGCCCTGTTGAAACACGAGTTACCTGTCGCATGACGGAAGTCTTGCGTTACCTCTTATTTAACAGTGCAATATTTGTAACCGACGTTACCAAGTTGTGCAACGATATTCTGCCATCTGTGTAATTTTATTATAATTTATGAATGACCTGCCAATCAGCGTTGATGTAATATATCGCTACCTGTTTTAACGCTGTTGTATCGAATAAACTGTGCTGTTTTTACGAAACGTTATCAGCTCGGAAGTTGTGAGGTAACTCTGCCACGTGGTTTACCATTTACCGGAAGGCATCCCTGTGATCCCCCACTCCAGATCATTCAGTTTAAAGCCCCCACTATTTAGCAATACGACATTGGTTGCTCGCCAATCGTCATCCTTCGAAATTCTCTCACTCTAAGTAATCCTGGCACCAATTATGATTTACGATATGGTTCACAAGGCCCCACCTTGCCTTCGACCTAGATACGAACCCCTCGAAAGCAAATTGGCGCTAGACTACCTGTCCTCAAAATATTCTCATAGATCGTGGTCATTGATACCGATTGATGGTGCACAGCGACGACGAAGAAACGACTACGTGTCTTTTATATTAGAAGCATGGTAGATATAGTTTTGCAACGAGTGGAGCTCGATTACGAAGAAGCTGTGTTATCGATACAAAATCCTCTTTGTGTCATTCTTTGCGATGAAGAAGTGTCTGCATTCATGGAGACAGCAGATAAACCCTAAGCTTTGGAAACAAGCTCCATTTGATAACTGATCGAGTGCACGATAAGAGGCGAGATCCATCAGCTGTAATCCTTGCTGCAGTCCGAATCAAATCTGTTTTTATTGCGAGCGAAAACTACTTCATATAAGATGACGATGAAAAACAGAGACAAGCTTCCAGGAATTGTATTACATCGTAGGTAACAATATCCTGTAAATTGTTATTTTATCCATCTACAAATGTGTGCTGCGGTTATTAATTAGAATTACATTACACACAGACAATTGTGCGGAGAATGAGCAAACCGACAGTTTTCAGTATTCGCTTTTTATTATTAAAATCTTAAATAATAAATTAACAAATGTCGTAACAATCACGATAATTAAATAACAAACACGGAATAACGTACGAAACGTGGAAGCATGAAACGTGGGGAATGTAGAACGTGATGATAAAAATGGGAGTGGGGGGAGGAATGATAACTCCTAGCTGTTGATAATAGTGACGATAATAGCAGCAAGCGATAATAATATAATAATAATAATATTAATATAATATAATATAATAATAACATAATAATAAGAATCGATGCTCGATTGCGAAAATAAATTATTACCCGCGAGGGAGGGGGGTGGCCCGCGAGAAAAGTCGTCTTGTCTCCTCGAGGGAAGCCGTTCAGTCGTGTAATAATTGATATTACAATGAAATCGATCTCTCAATCACGCTCGAACTCGTTCTCTACCGTTTACCATACTTTCGGAGCGTCCACCTTCTCGCTATCATCGCGAACCTTCGTTTCAGCATTTTATACAGACGACGATGGCATCGGTGGCTCGTTCGTTAATTTATTCTAGGAACACGAGGGATAAAGGAATGGTGGAAGAGAGGAAAGGGGCGCGGGGGTTGCGTGGAGGAAGAAGATTTAACAAAATTATTACGTTGTACGCTTAGGTGCGACATTCTCGATTCTTTTACACCGACGAGACGAACGACACCTCTTTCGTCGGACCTCGATCCAACATCGCGGTGATTTCAGCGCGTTGATCCTCGATAAGCTCGTGGCAAGAGACCGCGCGATTAGATCCGCGGCGGGGCGATTGGCGATATAATACAACTTGTTTCGAGAATCTCGATCAGCACATTGGTACACGGTTGCGTTCTACAATTTACGAGGACACGGTTGCTGGAATAAATACGGGATCGTTGGATCCGGATTTGATAACGTTGATTCCCAATTGGAAAATTAAGAGAACGTAGAGCGAAATCGAGGGGAGATCGATGTTGGATCGACGTCGACGGGAACGCTGCTCGAGTATTCGGAAAACCGCGAGCGATCGGAAGTGGAGGTTGGGAGGAGCATCTTGATTATCATACTATGTATTTAAACACCTCGAGTTCGAAGTCAGAAGTTCTGAAGAATCCCCAAAACATGCAAGATCTCGAATATTTTAATCCAAGTCTTTAAAAGATCTATGAATTTCGTGATAAAGTTTCGTTTCAAATTTCTCATCTCGAGTTCTATTCTCAAGCCTCTCGAACCTCTCAGATCTCTTGACCCTTTTGAAAAAATGCTTTGGAAATGTTTGAGGCACTCAAAGAACTGCTGGCTTCGAGTGACACTCGAAGCGACTCGAATTTTGAATTGTTTAAAATAGTATGTATCGAAACAGAGAGGCGAAGTGGAAGATCGCTTCCTCACCCTGTTGGAGGGTGGCGAATCTGCGGAGGATCTATCGAGCGATCTACACGAGCGAAACCGTCGCGTTTCGTCCAGGTTTGCCGCTCACGTTCCCGCGTCTCGTCTTTCGAGTGGCTCGTTATCGGACGTGAACGGTACGTGATCGCTGGATCAACAGAGGATTCGCGGTACTCGGTGGTTTCTGATCCGCGGATCCCGACGAGGGAGTGAATCACCGCTCGATTCATCGCGTCCCCTTGAAATCGACCGTGCGACAAAAGTGTAGGAAAGAAAGCACGAAGGCGTCGATCGATTGCTGAGAGAACACGATCCATCCTCGGGATCCCTCGTCTGACGAGCACGCGGGAACGTCTCCTCGCGATCAATCGAGCGAGATGTTCTTGGAAGACAGACGTTATGACTGGGATGAGTGCTTTTTCGAATGGAGTCAAATTCACAGCATAATCTCTAAAAAATTTCACTGAAATCTGCAGCAATTTAAAACAGAAAGAAGCAAACTAACATTCTAATTGACTGGTCTATTAAGAGCCATCGATATTCCTCTACTTCTACACTCTACTCTGAACTCCTCGGTAAAAACAGTCACCCGAGTCACCAGCTCTGCCGAAAAGCTCGCGGCGGCTCGATATCCGACGAAATTAAAGAGCGAAGCTGGTTTACCTACAGTTCTCGGTTAAAACGGCAGCGTCCCGGTCGCGTGGTCCCGCTGGGGAAGGAGGGATGTCGGTCCTCTTCATTTCAGTCCATGTTTTCTCTCCTGATTTAACGCGGCTGATCGTCTTCGATTCGTTTGAGAGGAGAGCGCACTCGTCGACGGACGATCAACAATTTGCTAGCTTAAACACCTAGTAATGTCAGTAAAGCTCTCTCGTGTGACGGAGGTGGAGTCCCCGTGTCGGGCCAGCTGGCACTCAACCACCTAAAGCTTTGTCTACGAAACGGGGAGCCTCTCTTCGGCTGGTCCTTCGTTGCGGACAAAATTACCACGTTCGTTTCACCGAAGCTCAGCGCGGCCCATCGTTCAAGCTCCAAGCTTCGTTAAAGCAACCAGGAGTCGAAGAGTCGGCTCTGTCCTCGTGGCCAACGTTCGCTCGGTCCCGCGCCCTACCGTCTCTCGAATTTCAGTTTGAACGTGACCTCCGGAAGCGCGAGATTCCCGATAGGGATCGTGTAGTCCTCGTTCTCCACGGGCACCAGCGTGTAGGTCTTCAGCAGCGTGGCTACGATAGAGAAGGTCAAGTACTGGACCAGTTTGTAGCCCATGCAGGACCTTCGACCGCCGCCGAACGGCAGGAAGTGCTCGGGCTTCAGTAGCCTTCCGCTCTGCACGAATCTGCTGGGCATGAACTCCTCCGGCGACGTCCACAGCTCCGTGGACATGTTCAGCTCGTAGTTGTTGAGGAAGATAAACGTGTCCTTCTTGATATTGTAACCTGAGAAGACATAAGAATCTCTTATCTCTGATCTTAACAAGGTAGGTACTCTAGCTTCCCTGTATCATGTTTCTAAATTATTCGAAGGATAGTTACAACATACCAGCAATGGAGCTGTCCTGGTTGGCCACGTGTGGGACGATGGGGCTGGCGATTATCCTGATCGCCTCCAGAATGATAGCTTCCACGTAAGGCAGTGATCCCCTGTTCTCCAGCCCCACGAAGTCCCCGGCGATACCAACGGCATCGATCTCCTCCTGAGCGGTCTTCTGGACGTCGGGTCGCGTTGCCAGGAATCCCAGAATCTTCACCAGCAGATTGCCGATTGCCGAGTGTCCGCCGATGATGTCTTCCATGACGAACAGCGTGGCGTTCCAGGACATGTGTGGCTCGGCGTCTGTCTTCAAGTGGTTCACCAAGCAGTCCAGGTAGTCCTTCTCGGGCGCCGGGCCGTTCCAGCTGTTCATCCTCTCGGAGATGATATTGTCGATGACGAACTGGCGGATCTCGTGGCTCCAGGTGCCCATCCTCATCATGTTCCTGTGATGCAGCGGCATCAGGAACGGCAGGAAGTCGGCGGCGTAGCCCTGGTTCACCTCGTAGAACACCTTGTCGAAGTTCTCCACCATGCTGCGGAAGCCGGCGTGCTCCAGGGGGAAGCTCTTCGAGCACAGATACGTGACGAAGATGTTCGCGCAGGAGTGGAGGATCAACGGCTTCGCGGGCACGCTCGCGCTGGACAGTGAGTCCAGATGGCTGACCAGCAGGTCCATCTCGTTCCCGATCACGCCGTTCAATTGATTGTAGCGGGCGGTGAACGCGCGGGGGAACGTGTACGCCCTGAGCATCTCCCTTCGCGCCTTCTGCACGTCAGACCAGTTGCAGAACGCCAGAGCTGTAACAGCGAGAAGAACGGGCCCTTCGGTTCGAGTTCGAAGCTTGTACGATATTCCAAGTTATACGAAACAGAGAAAGGCTTCGGGTTGCTGAATTCTATGCGATATTGATATCGTAAAAGAATCGCAGCAAAGGCGGTAGTTAAATCAATTCAGATAACGATCGATCGCGGGATCGAACGATTTTCATTGATACCCGCGGCGGAATGAATATCGGCGGCGCGTTAAACTTGACCTTCCAACGGCATTTTGTGGCGCGGTGACGCGCGTTTACGAAATTCATGGTTGTCAGGCGAGCAGGAAAAATTCGTCGACGTGCGTGTTCCGTCTTCGCCTCTCCCGTTCCGTTTCCCTATCGCCGCCTCTCCTTTCCTCGGCCGTCACTCGCGGCGTATCCAGCGTACATACATGCGTGCACGCGGAAATGCAAGCAGGCGGATGCCGCTCGTGCGTACTCGGCAGAAAATCGATTCATCGGCGCGCGCCAGCCGGCCAGCGGCTCGATTTCAAATCGAAGCGGTGGCGAGCCGACCAGAACAGGAAGTGACCTGGTTTCTCCGTGCTCCCCTGCCCCGTCGCGCAGGACACGGAGATCGGCCGCGGAATCCAGAATTTTCGCGCGATCCAGGGAAACCGATAGTCGACTTTTGCGGGGCAATTTAACCGAGAGTTTCCCGCGAGCGATACATGGCACGCTGAGGAACGGATGGCTTGTAAGCGGAAGGAGAGCTGAGAACTTTAAGAAGACTGAAGCGGCAAACTGGTGAACTTCATAGAGAAGTCTAGAAAATACAAATTAGGAAATTCCTAATACTTCTTAAGCCATCAACGCCCAGACGGAACACTGGTGAAATTGATAGAGAAGTCTAGAAAATAAAAATTAGTAAATTTCTAATACGTTTTAGCCTATCAAAATCTAGAAACCTTCCTCAGCTAAGAAGAGTCTTAAATTTAGCCTTTAGAGCTTTAAATTCAGCCTTTAAAGCTCTAAATTTTGCCCTTAGAGCTTTAAATTTTGTCTTTAGAGCTTTAAATTTAGCCTTTAGAGCTTTAAATTCAGCCTTTAAAGCTCTAAATTTTGCCCTTAGAGCTTTAAATTTTGTCTTTAGAGCTTTAAATTTAGCCTTTAAAGCTTTAAATTTAGCCTTTAGAGCTTTAAATTTAGTCTTTAGAGATTTAAACTTAGCCTTTAGAGCTTAAAATTGAGCTTTTAAAGCTTTAAATTTAGCCTTTCGAGCTTGAAGACGTCAATCATTCCATTCTTTTCAGTAAATCTATCAGATCCCCAATTTCCGATGAATTATTTTGCAAGCGGCTTGAATTTTATAGTTTCTAACAGCAGTGTAGAAAAGCGCGCGACGCGGAAAGTCGGGCGACAGGGCGCAGGGCGGAGGAAGGGAGGAGGGAAGCTCGCGGTGGACGGAGGTATCGGAGCCGCCCGAGGTGGATCAGCCTTGATCCTGTTTGCTGAGCCAGGTGAGCCAGGTGAGCCAGGAACGCGTGAAAGTGGTACCGTGACCTTTCCGGCTGCACTTGGTACCGCTTCGGCGTTGACCTTAGCACGAGTTTCGGCGTTCCCTGGGACGAAACGAAAGCACGAGCCACGCGAAAATTAAACGGGCCGGCCGGGCCGCTCACGTGTCGCGCACAACGTCGGCAAGGTCGTTAGCATGGGGAACGAGTTTTCAGCAGCCTTTGACGAGGTGCCGACGAAATCAATTTCCACGCCGACACTCGTCGACGACACCTTGCCCGAGCCGCTGCGATTCATTCCAAAAGCTACACATCGAACCGACAAGGGACATCGAACAATTGCTCGCTGGCTCTAAAAGACAACGTTGAAGCTAATACTTTGTACCGCGGCTAACGCGAAAACTCTCAATTTTTACGTACACCTACTCGCAAGCTCGAGCTTCTAATTATCAACCGAACGTCGTTAGATGGAACAGTTTCGGAGGCAAGGCGTCGCCGGAGAATCGATCCTGGACGCGGCCGGGCAAATTTACGAGAGGCTCGGAGGGGATTGGTCGCGCAGGACGTTACGTAACCGGCGAACATCGCCGTTTCGAATAATCGAAGCCGAAGATCTACGAGATAGTTGGAACGCGGGGACGAGTGGTCGCGACGGGATATGCCTGATTAATTGCGATCGTTAGGCATGGCTCGAGTTTACACCGGATCGTTAATTAACCAAGCTACTATTCCCACCGAAACGTGTCCGCGAGTTAGAGGGAAGGATATCGTACTCGTGAACGCTGCTAGAGTGAGGCAAGAGTAAGGCGATGATAAAAAGGAAAGTTTCTTACAGTTCTCCTTGTTTCCACCGAAGAGCAGATGGTACCGGTTGAAGTTGGGCCTGGAGTCGAAGTGGTGGCCCTTGATGGTCAGCACCTCCCTGATGTTCTCGAGCCCGTTGACGACCACGCAGGGCATGGATCCCATCCTGAGCTTGATCACCTGGCAGTCGTAGTCCCTGACAAGGTCGCCGAACGCTTTGTACGGGACATCGTAGCGGCCGAGGATGTGAAGGGAGCCGAGGATCGGCCAGGGCTTCGGTCCAGGTGGTTCCGGCAGGACGCCCTCGCCGTCCAGAGGGACCGTCTTCGGCGTCTTCTTGGACCTCAGGTGATCGAGGAAGATGAGGGCGAGGGCCAGGAACGTGACGGCGATGAGGAAGCACGTGGTGGCTGTCAAAGGGATCATCTTCGAGCTGGCTGGGCTGTCCTTCTCGGCGAATCGCACTCACAAGCTCCTTCGCAGCGTGTTCTAGAGGGCCTCTGGCAACCCCGACCTACGGTACGGTCGCGTAGGTGTCGCGACACGTGCTGGGCCACGGGGGTGTGCGATCGGAGTTGTCGTAGCGAGGGAACGGAGCCCGGCTCGGCTAGAGAGGATCGGCGTTTAACTGCGAGTGCTGGATCGCGATCGAGACCGAAAATCCCCCGGTCACTTTCTCCGCGGGGCCGTGCGGAATCTCGTGCGTAATTGAAAGAGTCGCGTTGCGCGGCGTCGCGGTCGGTGGGAAGCTCGTTCGTAGGACGAGCGGAGCCGAGGACTGGCGGCGACGGTAGCGTCGGGCGGCTCGCGAGAACAGAGGATTCTGATGTGTCTGTCGGTGTCTGATAGATCGTGTAGATCGGTTCGTTGGTCCGTCTGTGAACGGTCTGCCGATCTGGCTCGGTCTGTGGGGATAGGATGGTTGGCCGGCTATCTTATATAGTAGCGGCGTAATATAGTCAGCACATTTACGACGCCCGTGCGCCTCAACCCCATACATATGGATTCGTGTTGAGGCGACCGAGGGGGCAGAAGGGGCAGGGAGGCCTGGTCTCTCCCGTACTCTGTCGTAAGTGTATACACAACCCGGGTGTGGTGTTGCTGGTGCTGCTTGTCCGGCGATGCTCGCTGCTGCTGCTGGTGCTGGTGCTGCTACTGTTGGTAGAGAGACGAATTTCAAGAGAGCACCGAGAGGAGAGCCGACTCCCCGGACTCGCGCTCTCCCGTGTGGAACGGGAGAAGTACGATCGAGAAGAAGGGCTGGAACGGTGGAGGGAGCGGACGCCAGGGATGATAGAAGGTATGGAGGGGAAGGAGGGAGAGGGCCGGTAAAGGTGAAGGGGGGCTGGAGGAGCAGGGGGATCCCACACAGAGGGACATACACGCAGTGGGCCCCGGGGTGGGGGCGGGCGAGCCGGGGTCGGAGTGGGGTCCCAAGTAGGGCCCGGCGTGGCCCACACTGGCCAACGAAGGGACGCTTCTTGCCCTTGACTTCTCTCCCGGGGACCCGTAACCCTCCGCGCTCATGAAAAAAGTGGTTCTACGCCCGTGCTCCGTGTCCGGTAATAACACCGGCAATTTACCAAACAAATTAACGCGAATTCGCTAACTGTATCTCCTACGAATCGTCGCTGACGACGGAGGAAAAGATTCTCGGATTACAGGTGCGCGGAACGAAGTGGGCCCGTGGTGGCTGGCTGTTCCCTACCGATTCGTCTGGTCGGAGTGGAAGAAAATTTATTTGGAAACTCCGCGGCTTTTCTCTCTGGTGTCAAGATAACGCTGTCCAGTTGTAAGTACATACACAGGCAAACAGCCATGTGCACGGGCCACTTGCTCAAAGATATGACCTACACTTTCGAGGGTGACTTGGAAGCCTGCTGTCGCTGCCTGTATTGGTGGCCACCAGCTCAATTCGTTTCGTGAATTAACTGCGTTATCATCGCACACGAGGCACGAGTGTAGAACCACTTTTTCCCTCCCCTGCTCCCGTTGGCCCCCTTAAGGTGCCATCGGGTTTTCTGGCAGCAAGCTGGTGTGCGCCTTCGATCCACCTCGCGGGACCGGCTCCCATCCAGACGCGCTTTATTCCGCGTCTTATTTCGACGTACTTGACGTTTTATCGGCTCGGGACGGTTACCAGGTTCACCAGGCTTCCAAAGCGGTCCCCGGCTCGCGGCCACCGTTCGTTTTTCGCGGAGCGGGCCTGGTTCTCCGTTCGCCGACGCTGCCTTTTCGATGCTGGGCCATTTAGGGCCGCCCGGGGCGACGAGCGACGCGAAGCCGTCTCGCGAAAAACCTATCGCGTGCTCGCGCATTTAACGAGGGAACTTCGGCGACTGGAAAAGTGGAATACGCTTTCGCCTTCTGTTCCCGTCTTCTTCTTCGTGCCATTATTCCACCTCCGGTGTCGCTTTTTTTTTTAAAGAGACACTGCTGTTTATAAGTATTAAGACACCTGTGTGGAATAATTATGAAGAACCTTGCGAATATATCAAAGAACTCTCGGAAATTTTTATTTAGTATTTTAAATTTAAAATAGTGGAAAGTATTCGATCTGTATCAAATACCAGATTTTAGACGGCGTACTTCACGAAAATCTAAACATTGTAGCGCTTTCGAGGTGTTATTTGTCGAATCCCCCGATAGGATCACGACAGACATTCGTATTCACCATTCGTCTAGAGTGTTTTGCGGCGTTTAGAGGTTTTCGAAAAACATGACGGCAGCTTCCGGCCGCGTTGAACGCGCAGATCAGGCATTCTCTGTTTATGGGAATTCCGATTGGAGAAAATCAATCAAACGGTCTCGAATCCGCAGGGCACTTCTGCGACAGGATGCTGGCGAGCACGTTTGACTCGATCGTGTAAAACAAGAGGGGAAAAAATGGAGAGCGACGAACATAAACGGGGAAGAAAGAGGAAAAAGCATGTTTTCACTGACGTTTTCGTGTGATGCAACCGAAGAGACCGAGACCGAAATGCGGGATGACGTTTTCGTACGCCGTCACCAGAAATAATACTCGAGTGTTAAATCAATCTAACCGAATGTAGAGTAGAAAGAATCGTTTATATTCGATGCTCTATCGGCTCGTGATTAATAGGAAGGAAAATCGTTGCAATTCATAGCTTGTCAGTGGGGAAAAACGACACTGGCTGCTTGTATTTAAAGTAGACAGCGAAAATGTTTGGAAATTCGTTCTTCTA
This sequence comes from Andrena hattorfiana, assembly GCA_944738655.2. Classification (NCBI taxonomy): domain Eukaryota; kingdom Metazoa; phylum Arthropoda; class Insecta; order Hymenoptera; family Andrenidae; genus Andrena; species Andrena hattorfiana. The sequence goes on along the minus strand of OX122894.2, from coordinate 42,788,205 downwards.
AAGGGAAAGCTGGGTGTTTACAAAGCTGACATTTATAGATGATAATTGTGCTCCGATGCAATAACACGCAGCCGCGTTTTTCTTCGTTTCAACAACACCATAGTAGCCAAAACAGCTTCCACGGGAATGATTGCTATTCGTTCATTTTTTAATGTTTTTCTATAACAAAATTACTGAGAGTTGCTGCATATGTGTACTTTCAAAGTAAGCGAATAGTCGTAAAAAAATATGCAGTAGATATTTCTCAAAAAATCCCCGAAAATCGCGTTGTTTTTCGAAAGCTGGCTAGGCATAACTCCTTAAAGTGCTCGAGATCGAACAAAAAGATTAGAGTGATTAACAATGATCGAGGATATGTGTGCTCATTGTTACAATATCTCTGAATTTTTATGAAATATTTTCTAACACGTTATTTAATCCGAACGATGCTTAACTAATTTAAAATAATATAAAAAGCTTCTAAAATCTATCGTTATCTCGAATCTCATAAATATCAAGACGAAGGTGGAGAAGGTAAAAGCAGAGATCGTAATGTTTTTAATAAATAAATCGACGAGTTAATCCATGCGCGGGATATCCAGTGAATGGGGAATAAAGCTGAGCAGAATAATGCTCAAGCCTTCGAACTCGATTTCATATTAATCGATCACGGGACTCGCGAATATAATACGCTCACCGATGGAACGGTAAAAATCGGCTAAACGCGCGTTTCCTCGTTCGATTTGATCGAGAAGTATGCTGGATCATCTAGCAAGTTCGCGAATATCACGAGCGACGTGCGTCAACGCCGAACGCGCATGGCCATAGTAGGTCAATTCAGTAGAATCGAACTTAAGTCAGACGCAATTACTTCTGCGCCTGAATCTACCTGATCCACTTCTCTGCCCGAGAACTTTCCTCGAAACGGCTCGAATCGCCAAACAGGCTTTCGATCGGTCTATAAAAAATCGACACGTCGCGCATTTCGCCTGAGGATTGACCCCGAAAAGTGCTTGCGCGACAATAACAGATTGAATGAAGTGTCATGAAATATCGTGCACGAATGGATAAATTGCTTAATTCTAATCCTCAGAGGCTTTGAATTCGTGCTCCGAGAAATTCCCTAAATTCTACGCTCTAAATAGATGACATTATAGATCCTTTCTTCACGTAATAGTCATTTTGAAATACCTGCACCTTTGAAAAGTGACGCGTGAAGTGTCTTCTGGAACCCTGTCTTTCAGATCTTTCCGTTCTGAGATCGAGATCCCAGAGTATCCTGCACGAAGCTCTATCAAGGGCTAAATAAGCGCTCATCCAAACCCTTCAGAGTTCAGAAGACTCTAGATCGCTGGATAAATCACAGAAACTTTTACGCGAAGGGAATTACGTAAGTGCCTAGTCAGACAGACAGACAGACGAGCGTCTGGAACTCTAGCGTCCAAGTTCTCCTTAAACAAAAGCTCTTTAAGCTCCCCTCCGTTCGACAGAGCTTCCAAGTACCGCGAAAAGGTCCCAGAAAGTATTCTCTACAACCTGAACAAGAAAGTTGAGACGAAAAATCTGCGGAAGCTCCAGAAGCTTCCCCAAGCAGGGAGGAAGCTCTGCAAGCTGGGCCAGGGGAAGCACGTTAACAGCTCGCGCGCGCGCGCTCGCTGTGGCGATGAGGAAGCGCACGACGACGAGTATACACATCGAATTCGTTTGAATCGATGAATAAAACATGAGTTGGCTAGTGGTGTTAGCTACATGAGCGACTTGCCCCACTACCAGCGATTCCCCACCCTCTGTCATGGGGCAGCCTTTTTTCCCCTCTCGCGCGCTGCGACAGTAGGAGAGATTGCTTCATCCGTATCGAGGGGCATTATCGAGCGTGGATTTCTGGGAAGCTAGCGGTACCAGCCAGCTCTGGCCGCGGCAGCTCGAAATCAGCTTAGAGAGGAGGCGCGTAACGGGAAAGCTCTCTCTCGCGGGCTTCTCCTGCGCGGCCAGAAGCTCCTTCTTTTTACCCTGCCCCTCCTCCTGCCTCGGAGGAACGCAGAATTTTTCATTTCGCTTTCGATCGACGCTTCTACTCTTTCCTGTGGCGTGCTGGACGTTGCTCGGCGACCAATTCAAGGCGCGAGGGTTGGTTTACTGTGAGGGATGAAGATTTCGTTGGCTGGAGGTGCGTGTCAGGCTTTAGGCGAAGCTCGCAGTTGATGATTTGTTTATTTGTTTATTTATAATGAAGCGAAGGAGGGGCAGAAAGCTTTGGTTATAACATTTAGATAACATTTATAACATTCAGTTCTGGTAAATATTTAAGGGCCTGTTCGAGGTATCTCGAGAGGGCAGTTTGTCGAGTTAAAAGAACTTATGTTTGTACGATTGCGCTACGAATTTAACCACAGCCTATATAAGAAGCGTTTACTTTTCAAAGCTGAAGCCCCAAATGGATGAAAATGGACTTCCCGGGGGTCCTCGTCTGCTGCACGCGAAATCAAAATTGCTCGGCAGCCATTGTCTATTAAAATATCCCGAGTCACGCGATGAACAAGGTGCTCGTGCGAGCTGGTCCTCGCGGGCCCATGCAAATTCCACGCGAGCGCGCCAAAATAATTTACAACAATCTCGTTCCGAATAAACGGTCCAGCGAAGAAAAGGCCTCCTCGATCGTCTCGGAGAATCGATATCTGATCCTTAAGGGTACCAGGCAGTCGTTCCTGTCTACAATTAAGCATTTCTGTTTCAATTAATTACAAAGAAACAAATTGAAACTGACACTTTTTCTTTGGCATGTTTTTTTAGTCAACAATATGCATTATATATGGCGCTACAGATGAATCATTAAAGAGGCTTTTTAAAAATATTAAATAACTCAGAAACAGAGGTTCCAATCGATGTAAATCAAATTCGAGCATGTTCACAAAATGTGTAGTTTCGGACCGGACCTAAATTGAAGTTAATGAAATCTCTTATTCTTTATGAAAAGAAACTAAGACTTCATCTTTTGAGGCTTGGGGCTTGCACACGTGATTCCACGAAGCGCATAAAATCCTTGAAATTTAAAAGAAATTCCTATCGAACGCAAAGCAGATTGAAAGGAAGGCTTCGATAATCCGTTTACCTCGACTACCGCGTCACTTTCGTTCGCGGGAACGAAAAGAGCAAGCCACCTCGTCTCCCCTTTCGGAACTGGTGCACGTGGCCTGGACAGAATTAAAAGGAATCGCGGCGCCGGTTCGGAGAACACGGCCGTGTTTTCTCGCGATCTTGGCTCGGCGCTGATCCCACGCGGAGCCGAGGCGCCTTGGCCGCGCGGAATCTCAAGATCGCGGCGCGTCCGCGAAAAGGGAATCGGCGACGACTCCGCGGAGGCGGGTCGAGAGGTGAGACGCGCCGGTCCGATCCACCGTTTCGCGACGGTTATCGGGTAAACCGGCCCCGGACTCCCGCCGAAGGTCCCCGCGTGTCGCGTCGCGGCGCTTCGGCCCGAAATCAAGGCTCCGCTTCGCTTCAACAATGAAACGATGCCGGATGTCTCGTGGCTTACGCGGCCGGCGCGATCCCCGATCCGATTTACGGCCGGCGTGCCAGCAGGTTTTACGATTTTTCCGAAGAAAAAACGCGGCGATTTACGCCCGAGACCTTAACCAGAACGCCTTACCACTCCTGGATCCTGCTCGAGCATTTACAGACTCGTTCCCCGGCGGTCTCCGCCGCGCAGCGAATCTTTCAGCCGCTTCTCGCAGACGGAAAGCCACCAGGCGCAGGAAGTAGATACAGTACGTAACAGAAGGGGCATAGCGAGGTCGCAAAAGCTACGGGAGCTCCGAAGTTTGCAGCTTTCAGGTTTTGGAAGAAGAGGCCTGGAAAGCTCACCTCCCCAAAAAATGCCAAAGCTCTTGTTTCGAATGCTCGAAGCTGCGAACTTTGGTAGACAAAAATGTACAGGGACATGACGTGACGCAGCTGAATCATAGTCCGAGAGGTTGTTTAAGTCGAGACTGAAGGTAAATGGGTAATCGGAGATGATCGTTTTGTTAAGAAGAGTGAGTCTGAAGAAAGTGAGATAACACCGTGGCAGTCAGCTGACACACTTTTAAGAAAGTGCAGCAAGAGCGAGGATCGAGTCGTGATGCAATTAAACGTCTTCGTTGTTTCGCGATGAGCTGCTATTGCGAGGAAAGTATGCGTGTCTGTTATTTAAACGTGGTGCTTTGGGATTGAAACTCTGTTCGGTGGACTTCCCGCGCAGTTTGAGGCGAGAGAGGAATCGAAAATTTGGTGGCAATGGAGAGCTGCGCGGTTTATTTTTGGAAGTTTCCGATGATGGTGGCCGTCTGTGTGATAGATAGATGGTCGTGATAAGGAGGACGTTTGGTATTCGTATTCGTTGATACGAAGGCGACTAGTGCCAAAAATCAAGGTTGCTTGAATTAACGATGGATAAAAACGACAGACGCTCTTCTGCTTTGCAGTGGACCGTGATGCTGCCCTCGTACTTCCCCCAAGGATTTTCGTCGCAGTAGAAACTGCAGTTTCGCGGATTTCGAAGCCCCTGTCTGTTATATAACTTTCTGCAACGAAGGTGTCTAAAATGTGACAAGAACGTCCTAGAATCAAACGATTTGAAGTAACGATGTTCAAGGTTGAAGTATTCTGATTTCTGGAAGCACGAAGTAGGCTATTCTTAACTTAGATTAAGTTCTAGAATAAGGTCCTTTATATTAAGAACAGTAAAATTTAGAATATTTTACAATATAAACGTCCCACAAAATTCTTCAGTAGAATAATCAATAATAAAGGTACTCCTAAGCAAGAACTCCTCGACTATGACTACTTCCATTTGAAAACTCCAAATTACATATTTAAATATGAAATCCGGACTACGATTAGACTCTACCAATAAAAAAAATCAAAATTTCAATATCAAAATTGCCTATGCTACAAATTGTAATTCACGAAACTCTCAAAGGTGCTCCAAAGCAGAATGCATTGAAAAGAAAGAACACGTCCGCAAGGAACGACAAATTTTCAGAACGAGACATCTGATTACCAAGAATTTTCTACAGCATTCTAAAGCACAGACGTGCTACGATCGCTTAGATTAGAAATCATCAGAAGCGATGGTTAGATTATCAACGAGAGTTCTGGAAAGCATCCGAAAAGCTGAGGAATATTCCGCTGCCCCGGATGGAGGTCGGTTCCGGCTATGGGGTTACGAGTTATGTAAGAAATTATTGAAAATGTAACGGCCTGTCCCCACTTCCTTTCTCTTTATCCCTTCTCTCCTGCATCGGGAAAGACCGTGTCCCGGTGACGTTGATCTGCATGTAGCGGTCGTGCATTACGCTCTAACGGTCAGAGGCGGCTTCTACATAAGCGCATACGGCTCCACTTGCCCATTTCTTGCAAACATCGTGTATAATTCAGGAAACATCTAGTGCCAACCGTTCCACTCATCGTAACACCGGCAACGTTCCACCAAAGCTGGCTGCACCGACGCATTTCACAGAAACGAAGAGTTACCCGCTGAAAATATTCATTTATTCCTGCTCGCACTCCACTTAATTAATAATCAACCTGAGAAACTTGGAGGGAGACGAAAATCTAATTATTTAAGATTTCTTCGCCATTGCACTTAAAAATAGAATATCTTTCGTGTCATAAACATTGGATATAAAATTCTATTCTAAATTTCGAGACCGGAGTAATTAATCGCACCGACGTTTTTCACTCCCCTGCGTTTGTGGATGGGTCTACGGTTTCAGGCGGCTAGAGCAGCTCCTGCACGCAGTCGAGCGTAAGGGGCGCGGAAATGGCGCGCGATTCGATTAGGCGATCAATTCCCTTAAAATTTCTTCGCGCCCGCTTAAATTATTATTGATCCGAGGGGTACATGCATAACGCAACGTGGCGAACGGGAGCAGAAACCTCGAACGGTGGAAATGCACGCTTGCAAAATTCGCGACGGATACATTTATGGAGGCGGCCGCTGCTGCCGATTACCTCGCGATCGTGGCTTACGCGATCGATGGATCGCGAGCCATGCTAATCCCGATCGAAGGTAAAAGTTTTTTCTGTCTCGCGACCGGGATACAGGAAGTCCTCCACGTTTCGCGGCGTGTGGAATTGGAGCGTTGCGTAACACGACGCCGCGTTCACGGCGAGATCACGTCTCCACCGGTAAACCGATCATTAGGATCTACGGAGCTTTCCCGCGGATTCGCCTCTCCCTTGAAATCGTTGCACCTCCGGCGGCCCTTAATCCAACCCTCGCGTTTGCTTAAGGTAGCTAGGTACTTTAAGGTAGCGGGTAATCAGCGGTTGATTTGCCGAACGCGCCGCCAGAATCTGGAGTATCGCGAACGAAAACGAGCGCGTTGCATCGGGCGGACTAGCGAGTCGTCAGGTCCCCGTGGCTGGTGATGGGCCAGACGCAGAGGTATTTGGTTCTAGATCGCGAAATTACCATCGCCCGTAACGGGGACTCGGGCTGGCTCGGCTCTGCAGGGACTCGGGCAAAATTGGGAGCATGAAAAAGCGACAACGGTAAAAAGTAGTCCATGCATCCTCGGCCTGTGCATCGGCCCCCACTCCCTATGGACGCACCTCGAGCTGCATCATCTTCTCCTCCATTATCGCGAGCCCTGGAGGACGGGATCCTGCTGGCTCGCGCGGCTGATACGGAGCCTCTGATAATGGCCGTGATTCGCTGTAACATCGTGGCTTCACGGGGGAACCCGGGGCGGAGGGACGAAGAGAATGGTCAAGGTCTAATGAGCGATACGGTTCTTAGAAGATTCTAGCCGAGTTGAAAGACAAATTACTGCCAGAGATATTTGCATGGATGGGAATTTTTGGAACGGATAGAAGCAGAATATTGGCCGCTGCTGTCAAGAAGCCGCCGGTAGCCCAAACAGAAAACCGCCCTTTAAGGATGTTAAAAAACAAGCGAGACACGCGCGGGCATATGTGTGCGAACATGTTTGCGGGCTGGATGAATAAATCAGAGGGAGCAGGGTGAGTAGGAGGGGCGAGGTGGGAGCAGAGGGAACGAGGGAAAGAGGGAAAGAGAGAAAGAGAAAGGGGGAGAAAGAGGGCATAGCTCTGTTGCACCTGCGTCACCCACCACGTGGGCTACCACGGTACCCCGGCCCCGATTACGACACTCTTCCGTGTCGATTTATCTCGCTGGCGACCGGCTATCCAGAGGAGCGACGGAGACGACGGCGACGAGCACGGCGGAACCGGTTTTCGGAGGCCTCTTTCATTTGAATGTCGCGCCGTTTAATTTCACCCGGGGGACGAACTTTCGCGACCAGCGCGCTTACAATTACCGCGGCCGCTCGATAAAAGGGAAATTAGTTTGGGTCGGTGCGCGGTGCCAATCGAGCAGCTCCTGTCGAAAATCGAAAGTAACTCCGGCCACGATCGGTTCTACGATCGAGCCTCGCGGTAAACATTTAGGGCACCATCGCTAATTGTTTTGTAAGGGTTCAAGTAGGTTCGGTTACTGCGGTCTTTGAAATCGGTATTATTCAGCGGGTTTGGATATTTTTTATTGGGGAGGGGGTGAGATTTTCGCTGGACTTATCACTATTTACAGCCGATAACTCGCTTTCTAACCCAGGCGCTCTTCGACGCCGGGCAAGTTCACTTGGATTTGCGTCAAGGTAGTCAAGTCTGCCTCCGGAACCTAGGACAAGAAAGCTGTACCCCGTGGCTCGTATATCGACCAATCCGAGGTCACGATCAAGCACTCGGACTAAGCTAGTCGGCCGTTTACTATCCACCGGATCTCCGGCGGCCGCTAGAGGATCCACTAGATCGTTCAGGTTAAACTGGTCCCCCCTCTCTTTCACCGACGGGCGACGAAAACCCGTCATCGACGGCCACAGAGGCGTGTATCACCGCCGCTGTACACGAGATGAGCCCCTGATGAATAGCGTATGATCCCGTTTTCAAGGTAATCACGGCCCTTTTTTGTAGGATCAAGGCCAGGCGAAAATAGCCACTTAGCCTCCTGTTGCGATCAATCGGCGGTAGAGTGTCGTAAGACCGATTTTCGAGGATACGTACGCTATCATACGCCGCACGCCGTGATGCATATTAAACGCTCGAGGAATAAAGTGTTCATCGGCGTGGGACTCGCGCCCTGAGCTCGCCTTTCGCGCGTTCCCATCGTGTCCCCGAGGTGGCAAAGTATCGTTCTAGCATCCCTGAACGCTTGCCCGGGGCGAACCGAGCGGAAGTTTCGCGGCAGTAGCGACGGCTTGGAAAAGCCAGACCACTGGGACCATTTTGTTAAATCTTGCACTATCTGCAGTGCTGAATTTCTGTTCCACGTCTGGCCTCCTTTGAAGGGACCATTTTCGAGGGGAGCGCAACCTAGCCCAGGCGGAGGCTCGCCGTCCCAGGCGCGTAGGACTAGGGCTTTAGCATAACACGTTGTCCGCGAGACTGCTGGACCGGATTCGAGGGTCCGGATCGTTCGTCATTTTCACGCTCGCTGGGGTCCAGGGCGCGGGCCGAAAGCCGAGAGAGGGGCCAAAAAAAAAAAGAGACGAGAGGAACGGGTACAAATGTATTCGCCGGCCGGCGAACCGGTGATTTTGATGCAGCGACGCTGATTTGGATTTCAAATCGTTGGCCCGGGTGCATCTGCCTATGTTTCGGGGGTCTAGCCGCGGCCAGCCCCGCTGCATCCGAGGGGGGAAAAAAAAACACCGGGACCGGCATAATTTCGATTTCGATTTCGATTTGCGGCGTGCCCCGGGGAATACATCGAACTTGCTAAATTCGCCAATAGGCGTCTGCTGAATGTTTCATAAACTGGGTTAGGCAATTAAATTCTGGGGCCGGGACCTTTAACGTGGAAACGTGCTTCGGATTTAGAGGAAGCGTGTTTCCTCGTCGCGCGACCACGGGGTACCGAGGCAGTGAATTGTTCCACACCTTTCAATTTAACCCATTGTTCACCTAGCATATCTGAAGAATAAAGACCTGTGCAGAACAAGCATTCTGTATCATAATTTTCTTTCTCAATCACTTTCATCGTTCAGAACAATTTCTTCTTCACTCTCATCAGGTGAACTATCACGCATTCTGTATCATAATTTTCTTTCTCGATCACTTTCATCGTTCAGAAGAATTTCTTCTTCACTCTCATCAGTTGAACTATCACGCATTCTGTATCATAATTTTCTTTCTCGATCACTTTCATCGTTCAGAACAATTTCTTCTTCACTCTCATCGGTTGAACTATCAGGAGTCTAAATTCGGAAGAAATAACGCGATAACTATTACGTAGCTTTGAAGTTAAGTCTTCATCGTTTAATGATATGCAACTAGTAAGCCTTAAACTCCATTGCAAGCACTATGCAACAGTATTTGTGAAAATCATTATACACTTACCACTTTAGAGGTATTTGTAATTTAGCGAACCACTTGAAAAACTTTCTGCAACGTATTTCAGAAATATGTGCTTGCTCAAGACGCTTAATTGATTACAATGCCACTGTGCGTTAGTTAGTAAAGAAACAGCATCGCTATGACATTCAAGAGTTCCGTAGCGGCGAGAAGCTGGGTTCTCGTGTTAGGAGAGGTCGTCATATTCGGCTACTTTACCCTAGACCGCGCGATGACACTGTTTAGGGGTTGAACCGATCACTTTCCTTCCCGAGTGTACTTGAGAAAATGCACGCTGCCCCCGGGCAGCTGAAAACACCGCGTCGCGGGATAAATTTAGACCGCGATTCCGAAAAATAGAGCTACAAAAAGGGTAGGAAGCGACCTCGTTAAACCGATAACTGTTGTTCGGCTTTCTTTTTTCTTGTGAAAAAGCGAGCGGACTCGAACTCGTTCTCGTCCCGATATATAAACCTTCGCTGCTTAACCCGTATTTCCAATTACATCTTGACGCGTAATCAGCCGGGAGTTGCAGTCCGACTGCATCCAGCTGGAAAAATGCGCGGCACCCGGTGTACCCACCACACCTTTATTCCACGATCAAGTTAACGACGCGGCGGCCGTGGCCGATGCTATAATCTGGACCGCCTGCGCGCCTGTAAACTTCCACGGAATATACGGCTGCGCCGATTAAATTATGCATTAGGTAAGTGTTACTCGGGAGAAAACTCAATCAACGCGCTCGCGTTCCGCTCGCTATCACTTTTCCTCGAGGAAAGCGACTTCGCTCTTTTTCAGACGTGCCACCACTGAATATTAACGACTTAATCTTGGATTTCTTTAATCACCCACTTCTGCACAAGGGAGAAGATAGGTGACAATATATTCGCGTAATACTTCCTTCCAGCTTTGCTCAACCTGTGTATGTATTCGCCAATGAGGAACTGTTAGAAGTCCGCCTGTATCTTGTTCGAAATATCGAAGAAGTGCCAAGCGCCGAACGATCCTAGGCGACCGTTGGACCGGATATCTAGCACGATCGAAGGACACTTTCGGCAAACGCGGTTGCTCGATGGAAGTCGTCGATATGCAACGGATAGTTGGCGTTCGGGTACTGAAAAGCGCGCGTGTGCGCCGGTACGCCCACGGCGGGCCATCTGTCGCGCATCAAAATGCACATAAATCCACGGGGATCCTGTTGCGCGGGAAGCTGTAGCCGAAATCGCAGGATCAAATCGTATCGCGTATTCGAGGCTCGCTTCGAATTTCAACCGCTCCGATCTGACCTGGCTGTGACCCGCTGAACGAAAACGAGATCAGACGCGTGCGGACGTATCCGCCGCCAGGGATCCTGTGGCTTACTTTCGGAGGATCCTCGTGCTTTCGCTCCACGTGCGAATGACAACGTGGCACATTGACTCTTTTACGTATCATCGATCGTTTATCGATTTAGAAGAGCGACAACCACCTATTTCGCTGCTTGGAAGACTCCCTAGAGGAGTGATTACGGTGCGACTCACCTATTCGATTCAAATTTTACTTGGAATTTCTTCAGGGAATATTTCGAGGTTCAAGGTTCGAGCGAACCTTGTGCACTGCTCTTTTCGAAAGAGCTCTTTTCACATTCAAACGGTTGGCACCTGCTTCGCGATTATTTCTAGAATATTCTACGGGAGCTCCCTTAAAGAGGCATCCTATACTCGGGCTAAAAACATAGAAAAATTTTAGATTTTTTTTTTTGAGAAACTAGCGATTCGAATAATCTGAAATTTGGACTATGTTTTTATGCATCTTTGAAGAAGTTGTAGTTTTTTTTTTATTCATTTTTAATCATAAATATAGGAGTTAGAGACCCTAATCACGAAATATCGTAGACGAGTTCCTCGAATTACTTAGGTACCAACTCTGCGAAGTACCATTCTCCTCGTTTGCAACGATTGAAGCTATCTTTTATCAGAGTGTACTATCTCAATGTCCACGGCGAAGGATTCTCTCGCGAGGGTAAATATCACGGCAAGAAGAGTCGAGATTCCAGAAAATGTAGCGTGCGGAGGTTGGGATCGGTCTGTCGAGCGCGTCAGGATCGACGATGAGAAATTGTACTCGGATGGAACGGACGTCGATCGCCTCTCAAGGAGGAGGACTTTTATTTTCCCCGGCTGGAGGGATTCCTGACGCAGCGGTGCGCTTAGAAGCCTGGCATTGGCTAGCTGAATGCGCCGACTAGGAATCCGGTCTCTAAGCAGCAGTGCTAGTGCTAGATGCTAGAACCTGTAAGCACGGGTACTAGCCAGCAGCGGCAGCAAACCCTACGATGGTCCACCACAAAGACGCCCGTCGACTTCTTCTAACCACGCACACCACCAATGATCCTAAGCACCGATCCCCGGCTGCGAGCGAAATCAGCGCTTGGTTTCTCTATCGTGGATCATGGAATCCGACTGGCAGAGCTGCCTTCTCGGAATCCAGCTGGATAAAACGTCCCCCTTAAGCGACGAGCTTTTAGCATCCGATCGTTTACAGATTTCATAGGAAGCTACTTGGAGAAAAGAAATCGTTTAATTAGAGAGCAACTGCTGAAGAAGAGAAGATTCCCGTAATCGATATGCTAGGTGAGGAGGATCTGTTGTTAACTTTCAATCTTAAGTACGACGTTCTGGAAAATTCGAGGGCATTCGTGTTCCGTGCTCTATCGAGTCCACCGGGAAAGCAGATTATGTAAGGAGTGACGTGACCATCGACACGGTCATAGAATCGTCAAAAATCAGGTTCAACGAACCGCAGCCGGCTGGTTTCGCCTCCAAACGGTAAGGTATTCGGATGACGTCGATCGGTGGGCATGATGCATTCACCAAATCCTTATCCATCTCGTTAACCCGTGCAATGCCGTTGTGGAATCGGTGGCACGGCGCTAACGTCAGGCCAGGCCTACATTTCTGATCTAGCGACGCGGAGGAGCATCTGCGACAGGGTTCAACGCACCGTTTCATTCGTGCCTCAACTACGAGTCACGGGTGGACGTGATTACCGGCATGGTGCCTTCACGAAACGTGTCGCGTAAACACGAGAACGCCCGGCGAATCCGAGTGGAGAGGACTCGTCGCAGAAGCCTGTCCATAAATTATTCCGACGGGCCAAAATGACATTTTTCTTCTCCGCACGGTGAATACGAATACCGGTGGCGACGGCGCGAGATTCCAGGAAGCAGGGGGATACAATCACGAATCACATATTCCCGAGCTGGCCGGTCCAAAGAACGTTCGATCGTATCGGCGGAACGTGGACACCAAACATCAAACGTGCCAAGCGAAATACAGTTCTTTTCGAAGAGGAGCCACCGGGGACCACCGGGACCTGGTCGAAAATATTACGCGGTCGTCGATTACCGTTTACGGAATTCGTTTGCAACCCTGGATCGTCTTCGTGGGTCGCGTCGATTGCGTCATTGGTGTAACAGAGATTCCAGGGAGGTGCGATGAATCACTTCCCTTTCTAGTCCACCGCACCTGGAATGTTCGGCCGCTGTTCACGTAGCAGTTCGCCAAGGGTTAGAGATTCGGTGTGGAGAGTCAGATAAATTGCAGTAAGAAGTAAATATAGAAAAGTGCCTTCATTTTCTGCGGTGAGAAGAAGGTGAACTTTCCACGGTGGATTGGATCGGTTTTATTAATCGGTTAGGCGACTTTCCACCTCGTTTCGAGGGTTCCGGATTCCACGGCTATCAGCGCGGAGATATCACCTCCCTCGGCGCGTTTCTTTTTCGTCGGATGTGCGATCGGAGCCGAACCCGCGAGAGCGCTTCCGGGGTAATGGCCGCCGGCCAATGGGAGCGAGAATGCTGGCCTTGACATTCACCAGCTCCTGCACGGAGGAAACAAATTAACGACTACCCAGAACCACCGCGTCCCGGATTATTTATGGGCCAACGCTGGGCGTTGGAGAACCGGAGGGCAATTTGCCCTGCGGAATCCTCCGATGACAACTGATTCGACCAGTCGGGAGATATATCGGCCCTCCTGGGCCAAAAATCCGGGAGCCCGGGAATAAACGGGTCGACGGGGAGTTTTTTTGCCGGAGGAAAGTACTTCGAAAGTAAGTAGAACGACGGTTCCTCAGCATTTCTTTGCTGTGAAACACTTTGGCGATCCGGTGATTTGAGATTACAGAGGAAAGCAATTATACTGGACCAGGGTGATCGAAATATTATGCGAAATTAGGAAAATAATGCGCTGTTTAGGTTTATGTGTTGAAAGAAATGGCAAACTTCTTTTGGGGGAGGAAATAGAGAAATAGAGAATTTTTCGGGGTTCGTGGTTCCCGCGTTAAAGATCACTACATTGGGGACACTATGTTTAATTTTTTTGAAATGCGTTGACGAAATTTTGTAGCGAGGAAAATTCTTCTGTTTCTCCTTCGATCTCTTCCCCCCCTTTTCTGTTTTAACCAGGTACATGATGCTCGAAGTGGATGGTCCTTGGATGTAAAATAAACGCATTCTTTCTCTCCCTTTCTTTCTGTGTCCGTGGCAGAGGTATGCACATTTAATGCGAGCACGTACACGCCCATACGTTTTTGCGCGATAAGTGAATGAAACTGAGCGCAAAAAGAACTAATGAGATGCGGGAGATGATGTTGGCCTTGACCGACCAGGAAGGAAGGGTAGGGATGGACGAGTCCCCCCGATCGTCTGGGTCATGTAGCACTTCAGAAACTTCCTTGCTCAAGTTTTACTTTGCGAGGATAAACATTTTGTTTAGCTAGAATTATGCGCTATTTGCATACCGATTCCTATTCTGCTTTTTTCCGCACGATTCACGAGCTATTTAGATTCACTGGCTACACAATTCTTCGCACAAATTTCAAGGCGTATCTGTTGACTCATCTCCAAGAATTCTCCAGTATTCATTTATTTATTAAAATTTATAATATCGCATTGGCAAGGTTAATCGGTGATCTGAGGTTCCAATTTAAATCCATAGTAACAGTCCAACTATCGATTCTTCCATCTTAAAGAATGGACCTCTGATATATTTACCTGTACTACTTAAATCCAGTGATCGAAGCAATCGCCATTCAACTCCCCTAATCCAACACAATTCAATCTAATCTATAGTTCCGATGATAGATTTGCAGAGCAGATTTGCGATGGATTGCTGTTCACAATCCACCTTCTGGCAGCCCTACTACAGGCCACTTAATGACCTAATCGTTCGGAAGCTCGGTAAAGAAAATATTATAAAAATGGAGAACGCAAAGAGAGGCTGGCACGGGCGCCGTGGATGTCCACGCGTCTGCTAAGGGTAAAGAACTGGGTCTCCGTGGCGGGCACGGTTGGTGAATCAGTGGACACTTTCGAAAACAACACGTCAGATAGATCTACGATTGCACCGGCGATTCGCGGAATAGAACGGTAGTCCGTTCGTGCGTCGTTCTGATTCGCGAATCCGAACGTTTCGCAGACGTTCCGCGGAAGAAACTTTTAACGCTTCATTGATGGGGGTCGCAGACTTTCCCCACGCCCGATAAATATGCATAGAAATGCGCAATGAGCTCATTTTCTCGATATAGAAACCGAGAACAAGATAAGGAAACAGTTTCTCCTTTCGTAGCCTAATTGCATCATCGTAATTACAGACTTCTGGCAAATTATGCAAAATTAATTTGGAGCATCGAGGATTTTATTAACCTTCGGAGAGTGCAACCAACCCTCAAATTTCATAAGAATTTCAAAAACTAAAGCAATCGGAAACACCTGAAAATCTTATAACTTTGAGCGGCGGTTTCACCCCCTAAATATGAAAACAGGCCGCTATTAAAAAACACGTATATCTTATTTTTTGGTCCTCTAAAACATATCCAAAAATCAAAAAAATCGGAGGCGGACACCTGGGACACTCTCCTTGTTAGTTACACGATTCTGAATGATATTTCAGTGAAGCAATAAATTCGTGTATCATCCTTGGTGACGCTTGAAGCGATCTCCCTCTCGGAAGATCGAGGAAGTTGCTCCAACTCGTGAATCAGGTGCACCGGTTCCCTGAATCGCCAGTAGTTCTAGTTCACCATTCAGCCATCTACTTGGACCAACGAACCGATAGACGCTGGTCCCTTGAACCTAGCCTATCTGCACTTGACCGATGCTGACCCTATTAACGAGGGTCGGTCAGTCATCTCCACCGTTTCTCGGAAAGGCTCGGTATTCTAAGAAGCCTCTCCCCGCTTATCGCTTCATTGGAACCCTATCCACGTTATTCCGTTACTCCGCGCGTCGAAATAAATCGTCCACAGAAATCTCGACGACAAACGTTTCCCCATCGCGCCACTTTCTCCGTCTCCAGAAAATCAAACCCGTCATTGTCCCTGCATCTCCGCAACAGCTTTCCTCGCCAGGCATTCATGGCGCCAAGCGGAAAGCCTCGCTCCCTCGGGCTGTGGTCCCCGAGAAAATGGATGACGCCTGTTTCGGGCCGTGGCTCGTCCCGCGATCAACCGGACGATCGTTAGCGATGCCGCGGAAAGTAGTAAAAGCCCGGGGGACCTGGGTTCGTTGGACCCCAGGTCGATCTGACGTAATTTGCTTCCAGGTCGTCCACGGGTGGATTTCCTCTCTGTTGAGCGCGCGTGTTGCCCGGACAGAGCGCTGTGTTGGTACGAATTTCACCGAAACCTGTTATGCCACCGATGAGACGGGTTTACGACTGCATCGCGATCCCCTGGATCTGGATGTCGACGACTTTTGCCGCGTCGATTTGCATCGTGACACAGATGACCGGCCCTTTCCTCCCCGGCAAGCTTCGGGGCCGTTTCCCGGCTCCCCTATCGCTACTACCGATTTTCGTATCTCCCAGCGATTTAACACGGAAGGTGTGAAGATCTTCCGGTGACCAATTATCAAGCGAAGGACGCAGAGTTTCGCGTGGGAGAGGCGATAGGTTTCGCAGCAAAGCGTTCGAAGTCGACGCTTGTAGCAGGACACTTTTCTTCTCGGCGGAGGTGTCCGGCTCGACCGGCGACACCTGTGACGTGTCTCGTGGGTGCGGGTAATATTTCAATCACGTCCGACCGACTTTGCCTTACGTCAATCGACGTCACATGTTTTCTCGGTCTCGTTCCCGCTCGCGGAAGGCGAGAGAGGGAAGAACGAGAGACGAATAACAAGAGTTACTTGGCGAAGCGTATGTGCGATTGGGAATACATGTTTCATCTGCGGCGGGTCGTTCTCGAACCGTTCCACCTTGAGCAACGGAATGAAATCGAGAAGTTACGGGCGATTCGAGCGGGAAGGATGGATTCTGGAAGTCCGAACGGAAACGAATGCAAATGTGTCGTCTGCTTCGAAAGTGGTCGCTTTCGGCTGGCTTGCTCGGAGAGGAAGTGAATAAAGCTTCCCTTTGAATCTTTCCTCGGGGATGATCGATAGAGATTGCACGTACGACGTTTGCCTGCAATTTGAAGATATCTGCTTCTGCTCGGAGTATTACGCAAGCTGCGTTCGAAGAAGCCCTGCTAGCCCATTGACAGGCTTTCCCTGTCGCCATTAACGTCGAATGGGTAATTCACGATCGACGATGCCGACCTTACCCCACATACTCTCCATCCAATTCTCGCACGTTACGGGTGGCGGAAAATGGACGCATGAATAATGGATTAACTGGTGCAGTTAAAATTTCAATAAAAAATATTGATCCGTTCTCAAATTACAACGTTCACCGTCTTGAGAAACATAGTTTTGAGAAAAACGGCTTTAAAGCCTGCCGCGGCCCGTTTCCCTGCATTGGCTTGCTCGTTACTTTTTACGCTGTAACTATCGCAATTTTTCGAATTTTTCAATGAAACCTTTTTTAAAATAATTCTAAGACTTGTGCCTATCACAAACATTTGGAAAAAAAATCGATTTTTTTACATCGAAATACCCATGTACCCCCTTAATCTGGGCAGGTATTACAACGAGCAGCTGAGTGATATGCAAGAACCAGAATGCCAAAAATTGGGACACTAGGGCGTCAACGTTACTAGAAACCAGAACACTTAGAAATTGCTATAATGAGACATTTCTGTATCCATGTATTGTATTATTATAGTGGATGCATAGAAGCCTCGATAGACAAGAAATTTCGTATACTCAGGAACCCTATACCATTGAATTTCTAGCGAGAATAGGGAAAGCCCAGCGACAGGAAGTGGCGACTGGATGGAAGGATGGCAGAGGCTCGATGTTTCACCGACGACCCGATTATACCAGCCATAGTGACCGAAGAAGAAAAAAGGAGTCATCCAAAAAACCCTCGATTCGATCCCAATCTATGCTGATGTTGTATGGAAGCATGATCTGGGGTCAATCCATGCATAATGAAATTCTGACTTGCATGCATATCTATCTGGCGAGTACTCGCGATGGCTGACCTGTACGTGGTCTAAGCAGGTTCACACGCATCTACATCCCTCGGTCGGACTTAATCACACTCCACGCCCCATATCATTAAAAACGGGGCAAAATGAAGCAGAAGGTCTAGGGATTCCTATAGCACACATAGAACGCCATAGTAAATTCAGGAGGTCCCAATTTGCTTCGCCAGGGGCACTTGAGGCACTTTGATGCAAGGGGCACAATGAAACATTAATATAATTTTGATAAATATACGGTATCATTTTAGAATCTTATCTGAGGCAGCGAGAGCAACAACGGACTAACCCACATTTTTGTCGAAATTGAGTTAGTAGCAATAACGTATTCCAATAGACTCTACTAATCATATAAAAAAGGAGAAATTTCTTTTTTTCAAGATGATAGCTTCTAGGGTGTCCTGTGCTGATGCTTCGAACTTCCAAATGTTTCTAGATATCAAGAGAATATTAATGTTTCATTGTGCCCCAAACAATAACTTTGAAAATAAAATTACCAAAGACTAGAAAATCTCCGCCAGCTTCCCTTCAGCTACACGAAACAAAATAAGCTTAATACTTTCTTATAAACACTATTGCAACCCGTAGATCCAGGTGGGCAGGGGTGGGTGGCAATTGTTCTCAGTATAATACCCACTTCTCATTGATCCTGCGAGACAGAAAACATTACCCTGTCCCCGCAGAAGAGTACACAGGTTGTGTCCAGTGGCAGGCCTACGTGGAAAGAAGAATGCAGTTTCTTCCTAGCAGCTGCATCGGTGAACTGCCTCGAGATTCCTCTTCCTTTTCTGTGCCGGTGGATGGGAGCATGCGTTCGGAACGGTGGAGGATCGAGGCAGCGTCCTTGAATACAGAACGCTGGCCCCGGCGAGCCCTGCCGAAGGGCGAGTGTTTACTTTGTAGCAATCTCTCGACTGGGTCTGTCGGTCGGCTGCATTTTTATGGGTCTGCATTAGCCTTAATCGCTATATTATGAGCATCAGGTGGTCCCCGGTCGGATCACGTTTCCTCGTCGCCCTCCTTCCCATTGTGCTGCCCTACCTGCGACTCTCCGCCCCTCCCTTTCTTCCCACACCCCACGATCTAGCCCAGACGCATTTGAATATTCAGCAGGCGATCTCCGGGATACTTTGTCGCGTTTCTTAAGCTGAGTAATGGTCGTGCCGTTGTTTCTTCTTGCGCGGGAGGCTGCTGGAAGCGGCGCCGAAAAACCAGTCGTGAAAATCACCCTCTAGCATAGACGTTCGTGAACAGCTCCTTAATTCGTTCGTAAAATGCAGAACGGCTGGCTTCGATCCTACTACCTGCACAGGAGCTCGGCTCGAGATTCAGGGTTAGATAGACAGCTTTAATTGGGGGGGGATTTGTATTTGCGGCATAGCAGATTCGTTAAATATATTTGCATAGTTTAAGTACCATGGTCCTAATGCCTCTGGGGCGTCCATTTCGTGGTCATCGGTAGGTATATTATTATTTAGGTGTGCTGAAGAATGCCCCATGAAATAAATGATAAAAGACAGGCAAGGTATAAATCCATAACAGTGGCGCACTCAGGATTTAATCTTGGGGGAGAGCCGAGTTGATGGGACAACAATATTTTTAATGCAATTTCAATCTGCGCAAAATTGTTATCAACTAAGGTGCAATGTTTAATTTTTTAATTCTTTTTATCTATTTTTTTACGGTTATATGTCTTGTTTTTCTTGTACTTATGTTACTCTATTGGGCTTGTTCTGTAATAAATAATAATAATAATAATAATTCTGTCTGCTTAACAAACTTAATATTAAGCTTCAAGTATTACATCCATTGAGTATAAATGCACCTGTCTTGCACCTAAACAACGTCCTTTTGAAATATATCAGGGACCCAGAGAAAGTACCAAGAGAGTGAGAGTTGCTATCTAAGTAGTTTGTTGCAAGAATTACAAATACTAGTAACTGGACCACGACACATTCCTCACACCACCAGCGCACGCCTCCATGAGCACGTCGGTGTAGTTAAACTCCAGATTGCTGCCACAATGCTGTGTCTAACAGAGTCGGCCTGACAGCAGTGTATTTATTAGATTAATAGAACGTGTCGGTTGGAGGGACAAACTGGGTCTCGAGGTCTCGGTTTCGCACATAATCGACCGATGCATGCTGGGAGCCGCGACGTCACCGGAGAACGCGAGTGCACCGGGTGAAAGTCTCCCAGCCCGCGGAAAACGCGCGTGTTGCGCGAGACCCGTCGCCGACCGCAGGGGGAGAACTCGAAAAATCGGGGACACCTGTCCCGTGCCACCTAGACGGCTGGATCAGCGACGGGGAATGCGTTTTTTTCTTTCATCCCCCTTCCCCTGGCCCGCCTAGAAACGTCCCGGTTTTGAAACGGTGCCTCCGACGCACGCGTTTCGACCCGTTACGTATTCGATCCGCCATTCAAATCGAAATTGTCGAGGCGAGGCGGTTAATAGACACCTATCCAGCCTGCTGGCGTTCAGTTTCCACGTTTAAGCAATCAGCTGGCTAATGGAACGTGTCGATGGAAACTCGACTGCACTAATGGTTTCGAAACTTCAGGCTCGCCACAGGTTTTCGTTTTTTAATCGCTGTGATCTAGTTTCATTCTTTGGGGCAGCGCGGAGGTTGGTACGCAGGTACTCGGGGCGTTGCGTGTCCTTAAAGGCAAGGAGAAATGACGCGAAACTATGATTCCCCTTTTATATGATTGTTGAAAGTTCGAGAGTGGATGCAGAGAGATTCGGTGGAGAAATAACAATGAGTTAATTAGAGCGATAGAAATATACAGTTTGATGATATCGATGGATTGACTTGTAGATGATCGAGTAATATTAGTTTGGCTGATTTTAGAGTTTACTTTGACTGCGCGCATGCTGTCCACGTGAAAGCCTGGCAAGTTCTCATGTACCGCAAGAACTCAGCGCGAGGGCTGCGCCGCTCGCGCACCCGCGATTAATTAGTCTCGTTTGAAATTACTTTCGAAAATAATAATTACGGGCTCTGCTCGTTGGGACACTAGAGTCTTAGGATCCGCACGATTCGTTTGCTGCGAGGTGGAAATTTATGCAAGCTGTAAAGAAGCTTGTGCTAGGCGACTACTGCAAACGTGACTCAAAATGGCACCGCGGAATTGCCCAAAAAATCGGCGTTCCTTGCACATTTCGCGTTTTGTTACCAGGCGCAGCGAGAGGCCTGGTAACAACGGGCGAGCGGCGTGCACGCACGTGCGACGGCCGAGTGCGATTTGCAATCGGGCTGAGAGTTTAGTAGGTGACTCCGTTTGCCTGCGATTGCTCTGCTGGCGTGGTCCGCTCTATTTAAAAGTCCTCTGCATCGACGTGGGTTAATTAGCCGCTCTATTCAGCAGGCCGCCGGCGTCGTTTATGGGAGACGGGGAAATGAGAGCCAGTGGATAATAGGAGCCAGTATAGTTTTAGCAATATCGTAAATCGAACGACGACATATTTCCGCCCGAAGGTATCCCTCTCCCCCAACAATGATGCTGGGCATTTGTTTGTCTCGCTAGTTGCGTTTGTACTGGTGACAGAGAATGTTGTTTGTTCGGCACATATTTCCTGTTATTTCTCAAAGAGTGAAGAAGGTCACTCTTATATTATTGTTTATTATTTGTTCAAAAAATTGCCAAGGTTCTAATAAATATTTCAACCGGTTGATTAAATATCTTGACTTTTCGTTAACTGGCTCGTATTTCCCCCGTCTCCCCTACTCGCCGCTGTCCTCACGGACGTTTCGATCCTTGAATTGATCCACATTCCGCTCACCGGTAGCCCCTTAATTAAACCCCCAATTACGTCACGCGCGCGTCCCGCCGCCCGCGAAATCGCAGCGGGGGATACGTTGCTGGAAGCGAAATAAGGGGCATGAAAGATGGAGGAGGGCAAGGTGCGTCGATGGAGATTCGACGACGAGGAAGCAGCGCCGAGGAAAATTCGTGGGAAACGATGAATTGTTCATGTAGGTCGCAGAGTTCGTAACGGCGGAGCAAAACGACGCGACCGAGCGAGATGCGATTTAAAAAAGTGGAACGTGCGCGCGGATTAGATCGAGCGCGCCGCGACGCTTTCTCCTTCGTTCCTGGATCGCGACCGACAATTCACTTCCTTAGAAAGCTCGGTCCTCCTTGCTGCCCGCAACGCTTTTTCCCTCCCCCGCGCCCTGCCGTCTAGTCGAACTTCACTCGCACCTCGTAGACGTCAAAGACGTGGCCCAGCCGTTACTTTCTCTTTCACTTCGGGATCGTGCACGGCGATCGATTGCCTTCCAAGTCGGCGCTTTTATGTGCCACCCTCTGGCTCCTCTGGCACAGAGAAATAGGTAGATACTTGATCAGCAATGCGGGAGATAATTAAGTTCGGTGGTGATTGAAAGAGACTGGCGGAGTTGGGCAGTAGCTAAATAAATAATTTTTTAAATAACGGTTCGAATAAAAGTTACTGTAACTTTAGATTATTCGAGGAATAAAGTTAACTTTATTCGACACATGACGAATAATTTTTTTAACTGTTACTCGCTATTTGAAATCTCTGGGGAATGAGAGAGTAAGAAATATGGAGATTCAAGTCTTCATTAAATAGGAGGCTTCGGAGTTAAATTGCTTTCTCAGAGAAACTTTCAAACTGTTATTTTCCAAAGAAAATATTTTCCTCTTTCTGATTGCACTATTTATTCCAGAGAGAGATGCGATGAGATCGAATATCCCACATTATTTATTTATCTATAAACAGGAAAGTCCCATTAGTGTACAAAGAATTACCTACCTAATAGTGGCAAAAGAAGTCGCGAACGTATCTACCTATATAAAAACAGAAAACGGACGTTTATCTATGCCTACAAAAGTTTGATATCTGAAACGATGGGCAGGAGGAACGCCCCCCATGGAACGCTGGAAGGCATTTTATCCGAAAAATCATTGGCCGGCTGTTAAGGCCCGGCTACACGGAGCGCTGGCCGCTAGACTCGATAATTCCGTGGTTTAACATGCAACCCTGAACCAGTCTGGCATTTCTCGTGGGCCTACTCAGTCTACCGAATCGTCAATATGTATATATGCTATTCCCGCAGAGGACACGCGTGTGTAGGCGCAGAAGGAACGGTGGAGCACACGTTCACGGGCAGCACCTATGGCGCTCCGAGCACGTGGTTCAGGCACACACGTGCTGGCTGTGGCTCAACTTCGCGCTGATTCTAATTTAATGTACCGCCGACCGTGAACAGGCGAGCCAGTCATCCCATGTGTCATTTTTCACCTGCCTCGTCCGCGAATTCGTGCGACGAAACTGCACGCGAGCCGGTGCGTTGCGCGTTTCAAGGGCCCTAGCTTTGTTTCGAGGGGGAAGCGATCCTATCGCCTTGGAAACCCGTCACCGCGATCGATCGATCTTCTAGAATCTAGATCCAGATCATTCCTCTTTGGGTTATTCACGAGGGTGACTGATTCCCTGGCTCCCGGGGCACTTGGGACCTTTTCAATCTTCAATGTGGCAGATCACTTTGCGATTAATAGAAACTGCAATTCAGTGGCGCGCTCAGGATTTAATCTTGGGGAGAGCCGAGTTGAAGGGACAAATTATTTTCATGGAAATTCAATCAAATTCATTAGGTGATTATAAAAAAATTATTTAAAGAATAAAATCCAGCTTTCTTTTCTTTTTACAAAACCCCTCTTTGAGGGATTCCAGGACCCCTTGCCCGCCCCCACCCTCTGGGTGCGCCACTGCTGTAATTGTATGGAGTTTTTTTAGACATTGGTGGGCGTAGGTTCTTTTGGAGGATGCTGGGTGATAAGAGGACAGAGGATGGTGGCTGTGGGATTTAGATAGCGTGGTGGAATATCAGCGATGCAGTTTTGCTAGAAGCAAGTGTCGAGCATGCTGCAATGTGGTCTCTAGAGGTTTAGCGAGGAGTGCTACTTGTTCGAATAGTTTAGAAACACTTTGGAATGTAAAGGATCAAGTCCAAGTCAATTATTATTGTCGTTGGATTAATTAAAGAAAATCTAGAGCTGATTGTGTGTTATCGGGGATGAATATCCTACGTCTTATCTACAAAAAGCACACGATTACAGGTGTACCCGAAATTCCTCAGCACCTGTCCTCCCATCGCGCACTTAAAATCATTCGGCACTTCGGCACAGCCCCGTCGGTATCCAACGCAGAGTCCACAGACAATATTTCCGTGATCACTGTCGCGCACGATGACTATCGCGTGTTTGCCAAAGTCGCATTTCAGCGGGCACGTACAGGGATTTCTAGGCCACCAGCGTAAGTTCGACGCGACGCGTTGTTTACGTTCGGATTTACCGAGAAGGCACGTCAGAGCGCTCCAATTTTTCACGGGTTACGGTTTTTCAGTCGGCTGTCGAGTTCGACGTAAAAAAAAGGCATTACTGATACAGAAGCAGCCTCGAATGATAAGAATCACGGTTGCCTAAGAATAGCGGTACTTTCTTTTTCCTCCGCTGGCGTGGCCCGTGCGTACGCGCGCGAGCCGCGGGCAGAGATTTTGTTTTGACACCTCGGATCGCCCGGGATTCGCGTCGTCTCGCCAAGGCTGCCTGGAGAAAAACACTCGGGGAGCCGGCGACGGAAAGAAAAGAGGAAAGTCCGCCAATATCCGAGTCCTTCCTTGAGACGCGAAATCGTCTGGAATCCATTGACTTTCAACTGCTCCGATTGGCCTCGAAGCAGAACGAAATTGCGAGTGATGTGATATGAAACGCGGCGGCGATGAAAACACGACACCTCCAGCTAGTCGCTGGGGTCAGTTTTCTAAGAGCGACTCTTCCGTTTGTGATTCCCAGGGAGATGTGCCCAGATCGACCCTTGCCAAATTTCGGGGAAGTATTTAGTGTATAGAACTCAAAGAGTCTTGCGGGGTAAGTGTAGGGAAAACAGCTGTAGCGCCAATTTTATATTTATATGTACCAACTAATTCTCTTTGTCTAAAAAGCACTGAGAGAAATTTCAAACCTAAATTTTACCACTTTTTTTCTCGAAAGCTACTTAAGATATTTGAATGCTCCAAAATTCACGTAGTAGGTATTTTTTAGCTCTACTACATATATTTTTCTCGAAATTGCATATCGATCATTAAGGGTGAAAATAAAGATAAAAATAAAAATAAAAATTACTAAATACTAAAATTGGTGCTGGGGCCAATTTCCCTTTGCTTACCTGGCCAGACCCTTTTCAGATACCTGATTTGCTACTTTAATAACAGGAGAGAAATGATTATTATTTCCCTGAATTCGAAGCTGCGGGGTGCAGAGAATGGTGGAAAGATATCGTTCCTCGAGTCGAAGCAAGGAATCTACTACAGGAAAGACTGGAGCGGCACGGAGGACTCGAAACACGCCCAGCGACTAGTCTTTGAAGCGACGAAATAAGGGTTCGGTCGCAAAAAGTAGTCGGCCTTACTCGGCGCACAGGTGTACTCGAAACCTTCTCGAATTGTAGCTAATGTCGATATGAATATGGAATGTCCAAGGCCGCGGTTCCGAAGGCAGGCTTGAGGAGAAGAGCACGGGGCTCTCCCGCGGCTCGCAGCGATCATCGAAACTGGTTTCCCAAATTCAATCAGACCGCTGCTTGATTGCTGGCCCTTGGTCCAAGCCCGTCCAGTTTCATCTAGCGATCCAACGCCTGGTAAAACTAACTCCCGACAACGATTGGTCGATTCAGGCTCTTATGTGACCATAAACATTCAGGGAGCTCGGGGAATCATTCGGCCTATCGAGTGGAAATTGAAAAAGGGGGAAAGGAAGGGATTGAGTTCTTCCTGTAATTGGGTAGCAGAATCATTCCTAATGTAGAAATATTTGGTACTGTAGAGAGAAGACACGAGGTAACGAAAGTTTGCACCCAGCTTGGTAAGACACTCTACTACGCAGAATTCGAGTAAAAGGAAGAGATAACGGGAAATCTCGGTGGCGATGACGGATTGTGGAGGCCGAAAGTTTAGGAAAAAACCCAGCAGGCGAGTACGATCGGTTCCGCGCGTATGCTAATCGTTTCCCGGCGAATCGTTGGATCGATTTTGTTTTGGTGACCTGGTTCCGCGTGATCTGGCTCGTGCCAGGACGAGGCTCTGGGTGTCCTGAGCGACGAGCGACCGAAATCCTCGTGGAACGACCGTTGCATGGCATCACGGATGTGTATGCTGGCACGTGGAGCGAAAAATAAATCATAAAGAATGCTTAATTCGCGGGTAAAGAAACCTACTATGTCCCATTTAAAGAATGACATTTAAAGAATCAGTGGTTCACGTCGGTTTTCGAAATCTGGTGTTAAAGAAATGGTCCTAACCAAGACACTCGAAGTATTCTGAGAATATTTAAATATTCTAAGAGGCTGGGGATTGAAACTAAGCACTGTAGACTAAAATCTCGAGGAGCATTCCTTGCTAGCCACAGTATTCTTCTAATCATCGCTTAATACGCAATAATAACAAATCACCTGGGATTGTTTATACGAGAAACCTGTACGGAAGCGCGCAGGCGAGGAGGCAAGAGAAATGGCGGGAAGACAGCCCGCGGGGAAGGGGTGAAACCGCAACGCGTATCGTTGGCAAAAGGTGATCCACGTGTTTTGCAGATTTTTCTCCGCGATCGACTTTCAAATCTGCCCCAGCCGATGCGCCGCAGAATTTCGTCAGGTCGATCGATTAGAATGCGGAACGGTACGTGCCGGCGTATGATCGTTTCCGCGTGATTTCGGACTTTCCAAAATCGTTTTCCAGGAACCGCGTGTCGTGTTGCGGCACGCACGGCCGCGATTGCAGCGGCGCGTTGCACCTTCTCGCGTTCGACGGCGAGCGTCACGTTGCCCGCGCGAATAACTCCGCGAGGAATCGCGCTTTCACGGCCGAATTAGGCCTTCGCTTCTAGAGAGACCACTGACGACACTTTGCTCAGCGAAACTCGCACTTTAAACTTTCCCGTGTTACTCGATAGGCCGTCTGGCTTAATAATCGCCTCGAAAATAATAGGACGGAGGGACTCCGTTACGATGCTTTCGGTTGGGAAGAAAGACTTTCGACTGTGGTCGGTGAAAATGTAAAGGGTCTTTGTGGCTTTGAAATGCCGCAGACTTTGGTTGAAATCATTGCCGAGTTCCTCCAAGAAGCTCTTCGTTACCTCAAGAAACTGTAACTTACCCAGTCCCATGCAAATTCATGTGCACCACTGATTTGCAATTTCCCAAACCTCCCTCTGGATCAGAATATCACTTTAATCTCCACCCAGGAATCCTTCACGAAAATCCTGGGCGAGGTCCCACGCTAACGAAATTCCAATTCTCCAGTTCACTTCGTTACCAATCAGCTCAGAGTCCCCACTGTGAGTGCATCTAGACCGGGATTCGCTTCTGAAATATTAGACCGCGTCACCGAAGCGAGTAGAGATTTTCTCAATGAACTGGTTGGGTAGAAGATGAGAAGGAGAAATGGGAGCTTGCGGTCGACCTGTCTCACTCGTCAAATTAAAATGTGACGAAGGGTAAGAGGGGCAGGCAGAGAGGCGTTAGGAATACTAGAAAGAAGAACGATAATGGTATGCCGATTCGGCTGAATAAAATGCAGAATCCTTGCTTCTAAGGGCGAGGTCACCGTGACGGGCTTTTATCGTTGCTCGCGTAGCCGTCTGCCGGGCCCGGTGGGGGTCCACGCGTACCGCAGGAAGTGAAAAGACATTCAAATTTATGGAAAACCCGCAGCCGATGCAATTTATGGTTGCCTATATCGCGGTGGAATCAGTGGAAATCTATAAGCAATAAATGAATCGGAAGTGACGGGGAGCGTGCTGTAACTTCGTCACCTCTTCGTTCCCTATCAATTATTTATGATTTTTCCGACCACGATAACGCTCATTCTCGTCACAAAAGCATAGCACTAAGCTTTTCCCACGTTGGCAGACTTCCCCCATTGTTTTCATTCTCTGTAAGCCGCTTTCATTGTGAACACGCGACGAAGCTCCATTCTTCTTTCTACTCGCTGAATTCTGGGAATTTGGATTCACTTCGTTCAGTTTTCATTCATTTTCGCGGCTCGGCATTGAATTCTCAATGCGCCTTTATAATTTATAACCCTGCGCGGACTGCATTAATTTTATTATGCAACGCAGTGGGCTTAGCTATGAAAATAGGCGGCGTCTACTTGCTCGAGCACATCTTCGATCTCTCTTGGTGCCAGCGTGCACGTTTAAAGCGTCCTTAGGAAAAAGGAACAAGAAAAGTTTCGCATCCTTTATTCCTCATCCTGTCCGTAGCATTATGCAACGCACCACCGTGTGGCAACAGGCCGATTCCTTCTTTGAATTAGCTAACCGATCAAAGCCCGATCCACACTTTTTTTCCTTTCGCGCCCGTATCTGTTTTATATGGCCGAGTAACTTCGTTGTATTACGTTACAAAGCTGCTGACGTGTTACGTGGAAACAGCTCCACCCATAGACCCTGCAGCCTCGCGCGAAATTACTTGCGTGCGTAACTGTCTTCGCGTGTTCCCTGCAATTCCCCATCGAGATGATACACCTCCACGCTGCGCGTTTTATCGTCAGCCTAGGAATGCGACGATCCAACGAGGATCGACGAGACGATTCCTTAAGGGCAGAGTAAAATTCTCCGTCCCTCCCCCTTGGCACAGAAAGCTGGAGAAAAATTTCGTTTGGGATGACACGTTGTCATAGGTCGTCTGATAGATGATTATACTTGCTGATCGCCGCTGCTCGATCGCGACCCGTTCGTGGACGGTGTTCGATAATAATTTATACGAAATTGCGCCATGCCCTTAGAACGACGACAGGGCTACATTGTCATAGGTCAGTCGACGGTTCATTATACTTGCTAATTGCCCCTCTCTATTTTCTTTTTTTTACGTTCCTCCAGGATCACAGGCACACACGTGGGTAATATACTTTCGAGTGTACGTAGGTATCGATAGCACGGGGAACCGCTCGTGAAACTTCGTTGCACAAGATCGTAGCGAAAGGGAACGGTTGCTTACTTCGTTCGAGCGATCTTGCGCGGTAGAGATTCGAAGCTGTTGGTTAATTTCATCCTTTCTTGCGAAATGGGAGACTGGAGATGGAGGTAGATATTTAATGTACCATAAGTTCAAAATCGTGGTGAATAAAATTCGATGGGTGTCGATGAGAATTCAAGTCTGTAGTCCGATTTATGGATCTATCTCGAACTACTAATCCAAGAAACGAAGGTTAGCAGCAGGACCAGCCAGAAGCTCCCTAAAGTTCGCGAAGCGGTCGTGTATTGTCCGTCATACATCGGCCATTAAAGTGGCAGGGGATTACACTTTGAGATGAAGTGAATCGTCTCCAGCGCGTGGCTCTTTAAATCGCCGAATTTCGTGCGTGGGGAACCCGGTGACGGGCGATCGTTGATTCAAAGCGTATTCAAATACGATTCTGCCTGCTCTTAATTCTCAAGGAGAAGAAGCTGGGCCACCCACCGCTGCTTTGCTATTCAAAGGTCCGCGGCGAGGGTGTACGCGCGGGACAGGGGCAGCGCAAGAGGAAAGAGGAAGTTGTCAATTACATAATGCATTCGAATCGTGATCCATGCGAGAATGCCCGATCGAGGGGACGGACACTCGATCTCTGCGGGCTGTCGGTACACGAAGGGGTGGGGATCTTCGTGTGCTCGTGATGGGCGATCCTCGAGGTCACGGTCAGCAGGAGTCTCGCTGGCAGAACGAATTCAGTCGGCGACGAAATTTTCGGCTGCTCCCCTTTCGCCGGGCGTTTCGGACCTCTTGCACTCCATTCTGCAACGAATCACCGTTTCCCTCTTCTTTCTTTCTCTTTCTTCTCTTGCAACATTTTATTAAGGACATAGGTAGTTCGATGCAGCGATCATTAAGTAGTTGCTTCGAGGAACTGTGCAAACAGAGTTTTCATTTTCAGTTTCTTATGAATTCGAGTTCCAATTATTCTGGCTATTTCAAGCAAGTTGGAGAATCAACTGCGTTAATAAGAAAATCCCTGGTGCTTTCATTTCAGGGAAGAATTAGGGCCAACATAATCGCAAATTTGCAACTCTGCCGCGCGAGTCGCTACGTATGTGTTCATACTTCCATTTCTACCGAACACTGTAACGAAAAAATTAATTTTTATTGTTTGAATGCGAATTAAAAAACCCTGAAAGTTTGGAAAAAATCCGTTCAACAGTTTCTAAGAAAAAAATTCCAAGAATCACCTTATTCCTAGCGTCCTAAACAGAGCTTCCCCTTAACCTAATGCGATAATTGTCAGTGAAGAATATTTTTATCGAGCATTTAGTTTAAAGTGAACTGTATTATGATTGAACGAGAAGTGCCAAAAGAGTTAATTAAATTTCCGAGAACTGCCTCTAAATGGATACACGAGCCTGCTTTGGATTAAACTCACTAAACAGCTGACTAATCTCGTTTATTTCATATTTCCCTCTTTGCGACGATAAACGCTCGTAGAAGTGACCACGCAGCGAAGAAAATCGGCGTATCGATCCGAGATAGCCTAAGCATCCCGAAGGATGTTGGGCAGAAGCCGATCTTCGAAATCAAGGCCGCGAGATATACATCGAGAAGTAAATTTAGCCACGGTTGAATATTTTTGTCGCATCACCTCTTGAAATTCTAATCTGTCCCTAGCCTTTTAATCGTCTTACTTCTCCCGTTCTCCCTATGGATATTTCAATAATTCAACTGCTCCGACGCCGAATCCATTTTCCGTTATATTCGCGACCTGTCTGCTGATGGGCTCGGGACCGCGAAGGAGACGTTTCCCATGGGGTGACCACCGCCGCGGGGAAGTTCGATTTTCTCGGTGCTGGCGCGACTGCACCCGTTTCCTTCCTTTTTTTCTTCGCCGGGGATAAGACATCAGAAAAAAGTGATCGAAAGCTAGGTGAGCACCGACGTCTCACAATGGAGGTACGGGGCACGAGATCGTCGAGGTCATGGTCACGACGCCAGCTCATGAAAACCAACAGAGCAGCGATTCGAAATTGTTTTCCAGCCATTGAATCGCTTTACCGTAACAAGAACCCTTATCCCAGTGCGATATGTGTTACCATTTCATCTGCGATTCCGTTCCGAGCGCCGTGCCAGGCTTTGTTGGAACTGCTGTGCCTGTCGCGTCTCCGGAAATCGTCATCTTCAAATTAATTAGTGGCGTTTCGAGATAATTCGAGATCCTCGCAATACAATAAATTTTGTAGTTACATTCGAAATTAATTATTCGATAATCAAAGTATCGAAATTCTTTTTTTTTAGAGAAACCTGAGGCTTCCTAAGGTTCAGCAAAAGAAAACCCGTGACGATCTCGTGACGTGAAATTTGAACGGAAGAAAAGTTCGATCAAGCTTTCCATAAACCCTCGGGTCGCCTGTCACGCAAATGAAACTCGCTGCAAGCAGAGCCAAGCTTCTTCGATTACCAGAAGAAGTGCCGTTGCGCGATATATCGATGCACCGAAAAGGGGACGCCGATATCACTCACGTTGCTATCGCCGGAACCGAAAGTGTCCTATTACGCGGCGTCAAGTATACGTGTAACTTCCTTGTAATCTTCTCTTACATGCTCCCCGTGTCAGCAGACGCGAAGCGTTCCAGAAATATTATCTACAAATAAGCGCGCACACGGCCTTTACCAACGGCGATCGGAATTTAGTCACGCGTGCCCGTGGGTTTTCGGTGCGATTTACAGTAACGCGATCATAGATTTCTAAATAAATATCAAATGCTTGGTTGTCCACCTTCCGACGAAATGTCCAGCAAACGTTCGCCGACCTCCCCGGTATCCTCGTCGAAAGAAGCCGAGGAAAATGGCACTCTACAGTTCCTTTATTCGCACGTTTCACGCTCTGCTCTTGCCTGCGTTTCCAGTTAGCTGGATGAAAATTCTAAATCTGTAGACGGCGATTAAATCGCTCGATCCGCCTCTTCTCCTAACGGTTGGATATCGGCGCTCGGAATTTGAAATCGAGGTCGCGGCGGTCGCGACAGGGACAGTTCTTGAGCGTCAATTAAGCTGAGAAATTCAGGGGACGTTTTAATTGATGCGCGATTGGGAGGATAGAAGTGATTTTAGAAGCTCGTCGGTTTTCCACCGAGTTTTTCTCGAATGCATGTCACTGGTTCGATCGCTTGCAATTTGTCGAGGGGTATCTAATTTCCACATTGTTGGAGATAACAATGGAGATGGCGAAGAAAACCGCGCGGGACGACGCGTCCGAGAAGAAGAAGAAGAGGAGGAAGTGGAAAAAAAAAGGTAGGAAAGGAGGTGCGACGCCTCGAATATGGAGCTGTGGTGCAATTTCCCGTTTCCGTCGACCCTGTGGCCAGCTATCTACTTGCCTCTGCGAGAACGAAATCACGTATGCGGTAATACGGTCGTAATCTATTTTAATTCCGGCCACCTGATATTTTGCATCGACTTCCGATGAATAAAACAGCAGGACGCGAACGGAGAGAGACGCGCGAGATTAATTTTCACTTTTTGCTTGCTTTTGCGCGGCCTCTCCACCCGACGCTCGCCGTGGAACCTTGGCTTGATTATCTCGACACGGTAACACAGAGAATTCTTGCGTCGAAACCGAGGGGGTGGAGAATTAAGGGGCTGAATAATTTGCGCGCCCAGGTGCGAGGGGAAACGAGAGGGGTTTGATGACGTCCTGGTAGCCAAACAGTACTGGGGGAGTTGTACCGAGTGTTGTAGTTTTCTCGTGGAGAAAGGTGTTACTCTTTTACGAGCTACATAATACTATTACCCAACGCGGTGGATTATGGAGGCCACGTTTCTTCCTGTGACGGAAGCCTTGCACCACAACATGGTAATCTAAGGACAAAAGACAGAGGTGGCTTAGACGTCAGAGCCACTAGTGTCTCAGCAGTGTTCTGGCCAGTGGTCAGCCACCAAGTGTCCCCTTTTAAGGGGACCCTCCGGTTAAACCCCTTAAAAAATAGGTGATCTTTATGAATTTTTTACAACACGAGGATATAACATATGCTGAAAAATAATTTTGCCATTTATTGATACACTCGTTAGGGTGCAAAAAAATTTTTTGTCTCATGTTTTCGGTCTTGATGCATTTTCTAGATGGCGCCTAGTAGAGGCGCTGCCAAAAAGAGATGCCAAAACGATTACTCTACGATGTTGGTGCACATTTGAAGGGAGTAGTGTAAAAAAATCAGGTAATTTTAGGCAGACATCTGCGAGTCTAATTATAAATCAAATGCCTCAAGGCTTTTTTGAAAAGGTTCGTTAGTTCTTCTGAAATTCTCGGGATATAAGAAAATCGATTTTCTGAAAAACTTTAACCGGAGAGTTCCCTTAAAAATGAGAGGCTCAGTGGAAAACAGGCACTTGTTAAATGTGCATAAATTTTCGTTTCTTTGTATCATTAATTCGTTCCTACAATGTAGCATAAAAAAAGTTTTCCACTGGATCCTTCAAATCCTTAATTCCTACCAGACCCAAATGCGATCAATACCCTGCAATGGACACTTCACTTGCGTTCAGCTGCTTCGATTCCAAAAACCTTGATATGGAACACCTACCTACCTTCCCGCGTGCACAGACTATTCATTAACCCACGTATACTATTCCAAGCCTGAGTAGCCAAGCAACAAAGCAGCAGCGACAGGCAGAGGCATCATTGGAATAAGCCTGTCCCCGGAAATAGGGGACGAATCGGGGATCACCTTATCCTAGAGATACCAAAGCAGATACACACACTTCTGATCTTCTTAAGGGGTTATACCTAGTCAGGCGGCCGAAAAGAGACGAATGTTTAGTCACTATTTCTCCAGCTCCAGACAAGGAATCCAGGAAGCAGCAGAAGCAACGTGAAAGCTCGAGACGCGAACTCCCCTGTAACGAACGGGGTGGAAAGATGGTGGCCGGGGCGAGGGGAAGGCCAGCTGCGCAGAAAGACGCGTCTATGCGAGTAGACGACCGGGGATCGCCTTGAGGGAAAAAGGAGGATGCGGGTTCGACTTTTGCTGAAAAGATTTCCCGTTTCTATCGATCCCCGATTCGTCGCGACGTCTGCGAATCGCCGCTGCGACTTTTTCCACTGAATTATGTTGATAGCATTCATTCACGAACATCATCGGCCGCCTCGCCGCGAGTGGGAAAAACAAATGCCCGTCCGGGGGGGCATTCAGACGCGCAAACGAAAGCAAAGCGAGGTGTCCCGTGGAATAGATACCAGACGAGATACCCTATAAACAAAATAACAAAGTGGTGGGCCCTCCCTGCAATCAGCCGTCCCTCCAACGCCCCCTGTCTATCAACCAAGGGGGGCTGCCGAGCGGCCGCTGTGCTCCCTGACAAGACAGCGCTGGGAGGATCGTGTGCCCCCTCGTTAAATTTCACTGGGCCACTGGCTCTGCTCCATGGAATTTATCAACCTGCCACGGGGGAAAAGAGGGTGGTATTTTTCCGGGCATTTATATCGTACTAATGGGGTTGATTCTTGATCGTTACGGAAACATTTCGTTATTTCTTCGTTATGTGTTGTTCCTGAGGGTTCATTGGGACTATGTATTCGCAGGATGATAGTATCGTAGTGGATCTACTATATTTTCATTTGGAATTGCCACTTGGCGCCTAGCCTTGCCTCTCGACTATTTTCCAGCGTTTAAGTTGTTGCATTTTGTATACAGCCTCTCGATAGTTTTGTCAAGCATACGGGTCTATAGTGGTTTATCTCCTTATCTGCCGGTTCGGCGTGGTACCTTGTGCCGTGGACATTTGCAATTTCAACGGGAGGAACGGTATCGAACAAACGAAAGCTAGACGACGCACGTTGCTATGACGAGCTTCTCGTGTTTTCAACTAGCGGCCGCGACCAACGGAGTTCACGTGGATCTCGAATAAATCAGGTATTTCCGGAGGCCTCGATATACCCACTGTGCAATTAATCGCCGAGGAACGCGTGTCCTTGATAAGATGCAAGAGGACTGCGACTTCCAGTCCACCATCATGGACGAGACGCTGCCGAATGAAGCCAGGCTTGATGTTCCCGCCATTGCTGACTCTTCGCCTGAAACGGAGGCAAATAAATCGGTTAGAATGTGTCCTAAGGGATCAATCCTTAAAAAACATTCGAATCTCCCGATACTAATTCCCATAACAAAACTAAATATCGTAGAAAGAACCTAGGTGAGGTTATTGCTCAGAAATCTGACCGACTTCTTTCGCCTCTTGCAAAAATAATAAATGCCATTAATCATGGACCCAAACTGCAAGGTCTAATAATAATAATAATAAAACTGTAGTTATTCCAAGATATTCTAAAAATCTAAACCGAAGTATCCACAATTTAAAATCCAGTTCTCGAGCTTCTCCTATATCACTTCAGACGAATCAAATTTCTAATCAATTCCCCAAGGATACTAATCCTATCTTTGCTCCCAAAGGTGCCGAAGGACTCAACGGTGGATTTCGAAGTGCTGGCGGCGTCGTCGTCGGAGGTTTTCACGCGGATGGAGCTGGAGCTGCGAATGAACGAGTACGCGTCCGAGCGGCAAGTATCGGCCAGCAAGTCTCTGCCGGAGTCGATGCCAGAGGCCTGCACCGAGGAGAACCCCAGCTGGTTGTCGTACTCGGACTGCGACGCGATCCTGGACGTGACCTGCGAGAATTTGTCCTATTACAACTCGACGAAAGCAGAGAAGGACAGCGACAGCGACTTCGACGACACGCTGATCTTCGAGGACGCCGAGGAATGCGAAGCCTCGGGTCGCGACGAGAACGCGGCGGAGAGCTGCTGCAGGAGCTCGTGCTGCGAGCGATCCATGGACGAAGTTTTCGAGAGGAGACTCGACGACTTCGATCGAACGTCCGAGGACGGTTTCGCCGCTTCTGCAGCGTCAGCTATTAAAACCGAAGATGACGGGAGTGTGGACGCTGGAGACGAGGCTCTGAAAGCCGAGCTTCGAGGCGATAGTGTAGGATGCAAGGAGGAAGGTGGTGGAAATCGATGCGAGGACGTTTCGCACGATGGGGACGTCGATGATAAGAGCAGAGAAGTAGATAAGGCTGAGAAGATGAAGGAGCTTGGTGCTCAAAAGGATGATGTTGGTAATGATGATGGGAAGAGGGCGAGAGTACTGCGAGATACGGACATCTTTGTCTTCTCCAGCGACTCGGAGGAAGATATAGAGAAGAAGCTGATTTACTATTCGCCCAACGTGGCTGCCTCTTATTTGGAATTCAGGGAGAGCATAAGAGATCCGAAATTTGAAGCAGCTTTGGAGCAGCCTGGTGTAGGAATTACTGTAAACGACGGAGCGATGGGATCAGTTATGTTGGAGGAGATAGAAGCTACTGAAACTGATGAAACATCGACGTCGGGTCAAACGAAAGACGAGGATGCAACGGATATCGAGGAAAAAAGAAACATTCCAGTTCAAGACGGTCAAGTAATAACGGAGGAAGGGAATAAGCCCGTGGGATTAAGTTCCCCACAAGATTACCTGGAGAAGTTGGCAGAGATCACGGAATCGAGTTGTCCTAGAACGGAGGAAGAGGTTCAGCAGACGTTGAAGAGGATCGCCGAGGGAAAGGCAGAGATAGAGAGCAGGAAGAGCGAGGCATTGAAGGATCTCTCGGCGGAGTTCTATGAGTTCGAGAAGCTCGTCGCTGAGCAGAAAGCTTTCGAGGATAACTGTCCTGCAACTGACGCGAAGCTCAGCGGTTCCGAGGAGAGCCTGGATAAAACGGAACGACGAACCGACGCGATTCAGATGCCTCTGACGAAGGATCAGGTGGCGGAGAGCTTCAAAATCAAAGCTATGCAGAAGAGCGCCGTGGACGAGGAGAGACGGCGCACGGAGTTGCTGCAGGAATGCTTGCAAGTTATCCCGCAGAAAGAAGAAGCAGAGGAGGTTGTAGATTCTATTGGAAGTCAAGTAACAATGACGTCCGAGGTGAAGTTCGAAGAGGAGAAGGACAAAGTTGCTCGAATTTTCGCCACGATCTCCTCGGAAATGGCCGAAGAGAAAGCAGAGTCGTCGGCGGGAACTTCGAAAGAGGCTGCGACACCAGCAGCGAAGGTGCCCAGCACCATCGTCAAGGACATTATCAGTGACACAGAGGACTCTCTTTTCTGGGAGATGTGCAAGGAACCGGAGAGGACGTACATCAAGGGGAAAGTGTACGAGTTTGATAAGAAGAAGCACGGTGTCAGGTACAATTGACAATTGCAACGACATTGTCGTAACGTGACAGCTGTATGGTTGGTAAAGTAAACGGTGCGTGATTTCAGGATGACAGAGGGCTTCCTGAAGAAGCACTGCAAGGTGAACAAGCTCTACCAGACTCCACACCTCAACGACGTCCTGTATCTTCATTACAAAGGTTCATTTTAAACATAAAGTTTCATCATAACTAATACCTTTTTATCCTCGTAACTAATATTTATCTTCAATACACCGAGCT
Source organism: Andrena hattorfiana (assembly GCA_944738655.2). Taxonomy (NCBI): domain Eukaryota; kingdom Metazoa; phylum Arthropoda; class Insecta; order Hymenoptera; family Andrenidae; genus Andrena; species Andrena hattorfiana. Next base: position 42,750,965 of record OX122894.2, on the reverse strand, counting down.
GAGTTCGTGAAACTTCACAAAATATTACTACCACTAATAATAATAGTAAAAACTGTGGGACCAGTTTTTAAATCAGGTCCTTACTTTATCGTCTAAAATTCTGCCCCTTTTCAAGATGTAATACTTAGAAATTTAAGTGAGACCTGCATCTGCGACTTTAAGTGCTAAGACACTTGGCGTTGCAGGCTTCTCGTTCATCGAGAACCTCGAGAGGTACACGGGCCTGAAGTGCCTGTGGCTGGAGAACAACGGGATCCGTGAGATCGCGAATCTGGAGAACCAGAGCGAGCTGAGGTGCCTGTACCTCCAGAACAATCTGGTCAGCAGAATCGAGAACCTCGAGCACCTGACCAAGCTGGACACCCTCAACCTATCTCACAACTGTATACGGAGGATCGAGAATCTCGGTGACTCGGCAGTCGACTAGCCGGCTGTCACTCCCCGGTGACCTTGACCTTGACGCGCCTTCTGCTTTCAGATTGCCTCAAGTTCCTGAATACTCTAAACCTGTCGCACAACTACCTGCAGGGGACCGCCGACATCGAGCAGCTACGGTCGCTGGACAGCCTCTCGGTGCTGGACGTCTCTTACAACAGGATAGACACCGAGCAACTGGTCGATGTGAGTCCGTTATGTTCCCCCAATACGCGTGTGCATCGTTGCTCCGGCTGTTTTCGGGCCCGTGATGTAACCCGGCAGCTTTGCGCGAGCGGGACGTCGCGTTTTGTAACGTTCCTCGCGCGCGCTTCCAGCGATTGGGAGCGCGGCTAGAAAAATGGCCAAGGACTGCGCGCGCCCTTGGGCCGGCCGTTAAACAGTTTAACGCGCCTTCCACGAGGATTACGGGAGGTTTCGTTAGATTGGCAAGCGGAGAACGTAACTTTAAGTACAGAAACTGGTTCCTCTCCTCGGGCGTAATTCAGTCACGGCTGAAGCTAAACCCTGCCGCTGGAGACATCAGCTGGGGGCGGGGTTTCGTCGAGTCTCTGATAGAATATCAGCAGCGTTATCGACGTGTCCGCTAAGAGCGCAGTTATGTTACAGATCCTGGGCGACATGAAAGAGTTGCGCGTGGCGTGCCTGATGGGCAACCCAGTCGTGAAGACGATCAGGCTGTACCGGAAGACGATGATACTGAAGTGCCAGAATCTTAAATACCTGGACGACAGGCCAGTGTTCCCCAGGGATCGCGCTTGCGCCGAAGCTTGGTAAATCACAGTTGATCTTGGACGGTTTCTAAGCGCCACCCCATCGCGAATCGCAGAACGTCCATGGTAGAATGATTGATATTAAACGCTAACGAAACTGTCACCAAGACAGGATGCGCGGGGGACCAGACGAGGAGGCTGCGGAGAGGAGGCGATGGATCCTGGCGGAGCAGAAGAAGATCAACGATAGCGTGCAAGGTGAGTGACTATCGACAGAATCGATTGTGTCTGTAGCAGCCTAGCAGCTCTCGCTATTCTCTAGCAGAGCTCGTTTCACGAACAAAGAATGTCGATCTCTTCGCCCTCGTCGAAGCCGTGGTCTTCTAGGTTCCTAGAGCCATCGGTGCTCTTTGAAAAGTAGGGTTTTCACATGAGAAATATCGGTAAAACATTCTACGAGCAAAGAGCTTTCTTCGAGAACCATTGATACAGTCCTATCAGCTTTTTGAGCACAGAGTATACGCTTCACCCTCCCCCTCCCCCACCCCACCCCCCGAGGTATCCTAGAATACGATAAAGCAACCTAATCGATCATCCGTTCGATCGGTCTTCTGTTTACCCGTGGGCCGCCCTCGAAAGCCCTGATAAACAAAAGGAAGCTGTGCAAACCGGTCGGGACGTCCGAAAAGGAGGCGGAGGATAAGAAGAAGACGAAGGAGGACGAAGAAGCAGCGTGCACCAGCAACGAGCTGGTAAGAACTAGTTTCGTCAAGGTCTGGTTCTGGTACAGAATTCGTGCTTCGAATAATATCAACCACCGGCCCCGCGTCCACTATTTCATCATTCACCACGCGAAATCCCCTCATGCCCGGCTCGATGAACCTTCTTCAAGCTCCATCTGGAGAAGAGCAAGAAAACGTCGAGCGCCTCGTCCTCCTCCAGCTGCTCCGCGTCCTCGTCGTCGGACGAAGAGGCGGAGAACGGCCGGGAGGATGGAACCGGGCAAAAACGAGCCGAGAAAAGTGACGGAAGGAGGCCAATGGCGGAGGAAGAAAGGAAAGCCTGCGGTGGGATCGGCGACGAGCTTTTGCTGCCCCGCGCGACACAGGTATTCCCGCGTTTACCCCTATGCGCCGCGGCCGATCGTTTCGTTGCATAGTCGCAGTAGAAACATTCGCGTTGCAAATGTTTCGCAAGCCTGAGAGGATAAGCCCCGAAGCTCGGCAATCGAATCCGCTTGTTTTTCCCAGGCTGCGAGGAGGAAGACACCGCCGAGATTGATAGAGGAGATAACAGAGACGAAGGAGTACGTGGCTGGCGATGGTGAACGGAAGAGGCTCGCCAAGGAAATTTTGGACGCGCGATGGAGCGGCGACGATCCGCAAGGTGGAAGTGACCTGACCAGGGAACTGGCCCATTACGAGAAACTCGTCCTGGAGACGACCAACGAAACCGAAACTACAGCTGGGTCTTGCGCGGCCGAGCAGAAGAACGATAGCAAATTACCCGCCGATACCGAATACGATCGTCGAGGCAAGAAACAGTTGGTCGTGACTCGCGATACGTTTCCGACGATAAACGGTCCCTTTCTATGCGACGCACAGCGCGGGACGACTGCTAACAGCATTTTTCCATTTTCAGAGGGCGACCGAAGGAAATCGTTGGTCAACTCCTCCGTTTCTTGCGACCTCTCGAAGTCGGACGGTAGCTCGGGAAAGAAGGGAGCGGGCGTTGCGACGAACGTGGGCGAGGAAAGCTTGTGCAGAGATGTTTTGGAGAATTATAGGAGAAGGAATGATCGATGCGTGTTGAGTAGCCAGCTGAACAGCATTCGCGAGGATATGAAGCAGTTCTGCGCTGGCGTGGACAAGTTCGTCGAGGATAATAATATTGTTTTCAAGAACGGCGATGTCAAAGGATTCTGGGGTGACAAACTGCAGGCAAGTCCTGGGGATGAAGTGGGGGAGGAGAAAGAATGCTCGATGTCCGGCGAGAAGGAGGACAATTTTAAATGGTGGAGCACGAAGGAGAGGAAGCTGAAGGTGAAGGAGATCATGATGAGAAGGGATGAAGAGACGAAGGGGAGGCTGGAGAAGGAGAATGGGGAGATCGAGGGAGGAAATGCGAGGAAAATTGAAATCGTTGACGACGCGTCTGAGAAAGTTTCAGAGGAAAACAGCGCGCGGGAAGAAAAGACGGAGGGAGTCTACGACTTGATAAACCTGAAGACGTGTTCCAAGCTTCATCTGCAAGATGTGAAAGCTTACCCCGAAGACGAAAGTAATTCGATACAGTCCGCGTCTACCAAGCCAGAAGAAGCAGAAGCTTCCGCGGGCGTGTTTTCTTCTCTGTTCAACGAGCTAGAATGTAATAGTCGAAGGAACGCGAAGCTTGAGACGTCAAAGTCCCTCAGCTATCACGAGTTGTTAACCATAGAGGAGATTGAGGAGGTCGGCGAAGATTCGCCGGGACATCCCTCTGTCGTCGAGGAACCCCCTTCGACTAGTGACTCTCCAAAGTTGGAAAACAGTGAGGAGAAGCTTGAGCAGGAATCAGTTCGAATAGAAATCGTGGAAGTGACTTCCGACGTCACGCCTGTCAATTCCTCCGACGATGAATCCGACAGCGAATCCGTGGAGACTGTGATCAATCTTCAGGAGAAACCAGTGGCAATCCACGAGGAAGCAAAGTGCCCTGATCAGAAAGCAGAAGCCGATAAGGAAACTACGAACGCGCAAGAAGAAAACAAGCCCGATTGCTCCATCGGGACTGCAGAGAGCGTCCAAGTCCAAAAGTGTGACGAAGAAAACGAGAGTTCTGAGACTCGGACTTCAAACACGGTGACGATGTCGTTGGAAGCTGGGAAATCGAGTCACTCCACGAAATCGTGTAAAAGGACGTGCGATTGCGAGTGTCTGGGCGTTGCCAGGAAAAAGTCCCACATGATCGCGGAAATGGAGCCTGAAAGGAGCGATACGAAGGCAATCAGGGAAGCGTCCGAAAGGTGCAGGAAGCATTTAATGAAAGAGGCGAAGAGGTTCGCGAAGAAGGAATCGCCTCTGATCGACAGGTGTATAGAGAGCTTGATAAGTAACCAAGGAACTGATGGGAATTGGAGGTCGAACTGCAACTACGACGAGTTCTTCGCCTGCACAGCTGCGACTTTAAGCTCCGGCAAGCCTCCTCTCTTTGGAAGCTCGGCGAGCTCCTCGAGACCGGCTTCGTCGCGGGAACGTCCGCGCGGAGGAGAATCTGTTTTGAACGTCCAAGGTAACCATAAAATAAGCCTGTCCCTTCGAGCTTTGAGAACTTTGCTATGCTTTGAGTTGTTGATTTCCCTTCAGACGTCCAGTCGATCGTGCAGCTCTTCGAGCAGTCCGAAGCTACTGAGAAATGTAATTCGTCGATGGGAAAGGTCATGGATATGTACGAACAGTTCTGCGATCAATTGGACCGAACGAACGAGAAAAAGAAGCTGCTGATCGAGCCAGACTTCGCGAAGGGCGACCGAATAGACGCTGCGGGAAAGAGGCGCGATGCTCTATCGTCAAGGGAGACGAAACAGTCGACGAAGAAACAAACGAGCCCGTTGATCGAGGTGATCGCAAAGAATCCGGCAAACGTGGACGGCACAGAGGTGCCCGAAGAGCCGCCAGTCGACCCTGAGGACCCGACGATGGACGCTGCGTTGAAAGATAGGATATTGAAGAGCATAAACGCGCCGAAAAGCGAGGAGCAGATGGAGAGGGCTAAGAAATCGGCGGACAAGCTGATGAAGTTTTCCAGGGAAGCCATGGCCAAAGGGAAATCGCTGCTCGACCGACCATCCACCACCTGCAATCAGCAACAGGTTAGCTGTTGGAAGCACACCCTTGGACTTTCAATCCGTTCCTTTTTATTCATTTTTTTATTATTACGATTTCATTGATGTTTGCAACGCCTGCTTTTTAGCAATTCACTGACAGCAGAAGATTCTTCATGGAGCTGATGAAGGAGGACTCCGCGCAGGAAGTGGAGGCTGTCGATAAGGGTGAACTGGGGGCGGCGGCTGAAAATTTCGTTACACAAGTCCCGGAGGGTGGCGACGCGAAAGACAAAGAAGAGACTGTGGAGGCCCCTAACACTGACGCGAAAATAGAAGGGACTGTGGAGGCCCCTAACACTGACGCGAAAATAGAAGGGACTGTGGAGGCCCCTAACGTCGACGCGAAAATAGAAGGGACTGCGGAGGGCCCTATCACCGATGGCGATGGAAGTCGAAGCGATCACTCAGACGCAGAAGCAGAAAATGTGGGGAAAGCGAGGAAAAGTTTGGAGATGCGGATGGTTCAAGAAAACTGAATGGTAATTGGTTGATTCGAGTATGTTTAAATCGACGACAGAGTTGGAGATCGTCGATTTCGCGTGTGCCTGTTAAAAACTGATTTCATTGCAGATAAGTATCGTAGGTTACGTAAGTTAAGACGCGTGGAGCTCTGTATTCCCTTTGCTACTATTGAAATAAACGCGTTGTCATGTAATTTCTTGAGTGTACGAGAAAGTTCATCGTCAATTCAATTTCAAGCGAACGGCACCAAGCTTCCCCCCACAAAGCTGACGCTCGTTCTCCGCAAGCTTCGTAGACTCCCGACGATTCAAGGTGCATCGTGGGACTGCCGCGAACTCCTAATTAATCGTCACCAACGCTGGAACAGAAACGCCAGCGGGAGGATTAACCCGAACGGACTGGAAGCAGAGGAAACGTCGCTTCTACTACGTACACTTTATTTTGTTCAATTTTTTTTGTTGTTGTTGTTGTCCACACTCACATCAATTATATAATAATAATAACGATGATGGCGGATGATCCGGTGAATCGTAATTAATATGTAAGAATAATTAAACCGTAATCATGTACAATGGCGATCGGTTGCGTTGCGAAACGAAACAATAGTCTTCGACGTTCTTACACGTTTCCGTCGTTTAAACCGCGGGGGACACCGGAACTCCGCGGCCGTCCCCACGGCGAAAGCTTGGCAAAAAGCTCGTGACACTTTATTACGTTTATATAGGATGACACCGGGGACGAAGGAGTGCTACCTTGCGCCCCATCGAGCTCGATCTTTCCCCTCCTCTTCCTCCCGCACCCTACCCAATTTCCACCGATTCATTGTTCTTTCCACCATTCGCTCACGTCCACACCCCTTTCCGCTCAATTCCATTCGCGGTACACGCCGCGCGATGGCTCGCCTGCTCGTTCATCCGCGTGCTCTTAAGAACTATGTATACCTTTACTGCTCTCTGGCACACCGCAGGAAGTAAAGAAACGTACAGATACATTATGCTCCGCTGCCCTCTATAATCGTTACAGTAATAGATTTATAAATACCCATTCTTTCCCTGGCACGCACACGTACACAATAGATTCATTCTCCATCTGGCATGGAACAGGCAGAACGTCCACTCTCGCTCGCAGAACTCCCGGTCGCGGCGGTTTTCGCTTTCGTACACGCACGCATTCGCTTGCTCCCTAATTGTAAGTTATTCTCTGGACCGTACTGGGCGTCGAGGAGCATCGCGATCGACGACGGCTGGATCGGAGATACCTCGCCACTGAACCGCGTGATCGAAGACTTCCCCCGACCACCGCGAGTACCATCCCCTTCGGGCTCGCCCTCGCTTATTATCGTATCGTTATAGCGCGTCGTCGGCCACCGTTCTTAATTAATTAATCGATGCGCGACAGCCCTTACACAGTTACAGAGAGAGTACCTTAACGCCTACGCTTTGTTAGTATTAAAGAGGTTCCGCGTTACACCTTCGTCGACTAGCTGAAAAAAGTTTCGGCAAGTTCGCCGCTCCCGGTTCCATCCCCCCTCGTCGGGGGCTAGTAGATCGGGGAGTAGGTGGCGATTTCAGGGAGGAGGGGAATCTTCGATTCCTCTCGCGAACCGGAAGCTTTTGACGGCTACCTCGTGAAAAAATCGTCGGCGATCTCCCATCGCGACTCGCGTAGAAACACCGTGCGACGAACGGAAAGGCGTTAAAGCTTGGTGGGCAGCCGCGGGATCCCTTCGAATTTGCAATCACGCGAGGGAGTGCGGTTCCCGGGGGGTTGGGGGCGAGTCGGAGGGAAAAGAACAAGGGTTATCTGGAGGGGACTCCTTGCGAGAGTTTCGAGCTCCGCTCTTCGTTCGAGCGCTTGTCAGTCTTCTTTGTTCTAGTCCGAGAAAAATAACGTCTCGTTGATTCTTCGCGTACTTCTTGTTCCCTATTTTGTAGACGAGCGTTCGGCGCGTGCAGCTCGCGCGTCGGTCCGCTTTTATTGTGCAACGATAATGCAAGCGACTCGTGCACTTCCTCTCGCCTCGCTCGACGCAAGTGCAACGAGCTTCTCACGGCCCCCGTGAATGTCGTCTTTGTATTATACTACGATCGTTTTATATCACGTTTTTTTTTGTGTCCGTTTGCTTTTTTTTCGTTTTTTTTCTTCGGTATGTGTCTCTTCTTCAATGGAGGATTGTCTTCGCGCGTTGACACGCGTCCGCGTGCGCAAGGTTCAACGAAATGTCCCGGAAACGATGCGACGAAACGCGTAATGCGATGTAAATGCGTCCCAAAGATATGTGCGCGGCGCGCTTGTCGGGAAACGGTAGAAAACGACGATGAAAGTGCGCAGGGTGAAGGACGGGCGTGGTGCAGGCAGGGGCGACTCCTCGCACGGAAGTCTGTGCGAGGAATTTGTGTCACGTTTGCGCGAGGAATCGACCCCGTTTGGATCGTCCACGAACCCGCCACCACCCGGCGTACTCGCGGCTGGAAATCAATGGGGAATATTCGAAACAGTGTCGTTTCTTGAGAAACTTCTCACAGGATCCGCAATGCAGCTTAGAATTGAAGAAATCAAGGTTGAAAGGGTGGCAAAAGCTTGCGAACGATGCTTAGTGCATTTTAAGACGAGGTACTCAAGAAGGGGTGAAAATCAAGGGTGTAAAAAATTGATGGTATCGAATGTGACGAGCTAAAAAAAAGATGTCAATGGACTCGACAGTCGGCATGATTGCAAATTCGATGACTGGGGAAATTAAAGCTACGCCGTGCTACGTGTACAACCCGCGACTCTTTGAACTGTCTCTCCTCTTCGCGGACGAAATTCACGGATAAAAAGACTCGAAGGAACGTTCCTCTCGTCGAATGCCGCTGATCATCTGGGTGGGGTCGTTACGAGGCGACGTGCAAAGGCAGATTTCGCGGAGCACGTGAAACGTTTCGAGAGAAAGGAACGCGTCGACGGTCTCGATGAAACGGAAAGGATGTTCCTGTCCGCGAACCGTCGGGATTTTGAAAAGGAGTCGCGCGTTTCAGCGCGAATCGGTGATCGCTTGGCAGCGACGTGGGCTCGAAGAAGATTGTGTTGAAAATTCGCGTTCCCTGCTCCATCGGCCCTTCCCTTTCTTTCGAGGATCTCTCGAAGACAGACGTCGAAAGAAATTGTTGCACAAAGTGCTCTGAACACTCGTACGAGGAAGATCATGGTGAAAAACGTGATCTGGTGAACAGCGTTAAAATCTTAAGATAAACAATGTGTGACTATATTCGCAACAGTATCGATAGAAATGGATCTGTCTGCAGTCTGGACAAAATCTACTGGTTCCTCGAGGCCAGCAAGACGTTTGATCCTCTCCACTTCATCCCTTGATTCATTCAAGGCTCTTTTATAATAATAATAATAATAATACGTATTTATTACACCATCAGATTGTATTAGATTAATAGATAGTTGTTGTCTTTTCTCTTTTTTTTTCTGTGGTGTAATGGGCGAGATTCAGCAAAATGCTGTTTTAAATTTTCTTTTCCCCATCCACCGCGTTCCAGAGACAAAAAGCATGAACCCACAGAGGCACGCACCCTCGAGGAGGCAATTGATTTCGTTCAGACAGTAATAGGATGCATAACACGCGCATTAACCCGTCGATATTTCACCACCGCCTTCAAATGTAATAGTCGCAGAAGAATCGATTGGATCTAATATGAAATTCGTCGATCAGCCGTGATAATTATTCTAAATGGAAATTCCACGACTCCTCTTCCCTGCGACGGCCGAGAAATCGTCGCTCCGACGCTCTGGGACACGTCGTTCGATTTCTCGAGCGTTTCGCTTGCGCGGAATTTGCTTCCCTCGTGCGTCGATAAGAATGCAGCGTGTACGTGTGTCAGCGTGTGCGTTTTTCGTGACGAACCGAGGGGTGTTTGGTACACTCTAGCAAGGGAGGATAGAAAAAGGGGAACGTAAAGAAGGACAGAACGATCTCGAGCGACTTTTCTCCAGAATTAAAAATCTGCTCGCGATTCTCCTTGATATAGCGACGCCTAGGTGTTCGCGAGACACATTCGTCGATCGATATCCTTGATCAAGATCCTCGAGTACACTCCCGCTGCCTCCCACTGCTCCATCTTCGAGGAATCGTTTGGAGACCACGGTCTGTTCGATGCCTCTTCCTCTTGTCTTCCTCTCCCACTTTCTTCGCCCCCGAGATGGTCTCCTCGAAGTCCTTGGTAATTCTTATTAAATTCACGATTCTCTGCCGCGGTGCATCCTCCGAGCGGCAACGATGAGGGGGCGACCCACGGGGCTCGAAACGCGTCGCAAGGACAAAGAATCCCCGTCGTGCCCTTTGAGATATCTGCGCTCTTCGGCGGGAGAACACGGGCTACGCGGTCTACGTTCAGGAGGGCGATAAAAACGCGGGAGGGTTGCCGGCATTTGTTGCTGCGCCAGAGCAACGGTCCACGAAGGATGATTACTCGAAACGAGCTATAGCCTAACCGTCGATAACAATTTATCGTTATTATTGTTGTCATGTATACATATATGCTTTTATATATAAAAAAGTGATGAAATTCTCGTAACTATCTATCGTTTAACAGCGAAGACGCGTCCATCTTCGTCTTCGGGTTGTTGTCTGTTCTCGGTTTGCGGGCGTGCTGGGTCACGGGTTCCTCGCCCTTCGGTTACATCCTCCTCCGGTTCTCGACTCTACGTCGTCGCTCCTGTCACGTTCGTTATTCGAGTGTCCCATTATGTATAATAACACACGTACTATATGTATATTGTGTATATCGTATGTTAATAGTTGCTCGTTACTCGAAAGAGGCAGTATTCCTGATGGCTCTTCGCCGTCCATCGTAAAAGGATTTACCAAAATTAGCGCGTCTCTCGCCGTGTGCCGTTCTTCGCGCTTTTAGCGGCCCGTCGATCTCCGCGTTGAAATAGGACCCAAGGAGAGACCGTGTCCCTCTCTCCGCGACCGATCGAACGGGGGACAAAGATCGAGAAACCGTCGGGCGGCCGGTGAGAATCGACGAAGCGGTAAAAAAATAACGAAAACGCCACGTGTCGTGTGCCTTTGTTTTTCCAAGTACTTTTATTCACCTTATACTCGTACGATTTCCAAACGAAAGAGAAGAAAAAAAAAGACGCCGATATCCCTTCTCTTGCTTTCTCGCCGTCGTCTCTCTTGCCGATGCGTCGCAATCGATTCGGTAATGCCGCGTTTCGAAAAATGGGAAACAGCTCTCGGTTTCTTGTCCCTCGAGGGGCGAATGCTCGAAAACGAATGGGAAAAGAACAAAGAAGATGAAAATTGGAGAGAGAAAAAAAGGATAAAGAAACAAAGCTCACTGTTCCACGTGTCCTCTTCCCTTTTCCCATTTTGGTTGCCCTTCTCTCTCGCGCGCCTTACTATGACTAGAGACTTAACGAATCGTTAATTTCACTTCTGCGTTACTACTCGTCGACGGTATATGTATGTATATATATATATATATTTTTAATATTCGTACAAAGAATAAGAAACCATATTGCTTCGGTGGCTCGAGGCTTCGAAATACAAAAACGGGAAGCCCTCTATCGAGAGAGGCCACAGAATCGCGGAAATACAAAAAGCACAGATCTGTTTCCATATATATCTTTTTTCTCTCTCTTTTCTCTAAGCATCCTTCTTCCTTCGTCTTTGAACACTGTTTCGATTACACCGTGGAAAAAGGAGGGATGAAGCGCGCGGCTGTTTTGTTTTTTCTTTAAAAAAAAAAAATCGAAGGAAGAAGGCTCTGAAGGTGTGGATTTGCTGGCGCGGTGAGAAGATCGTTCTTCTTTCCATTTCTGCCTAATTGGTCGCTGGAAGATACGAGAGCGTGTTTGTGACGATAAGCGAGATTAGTTCGAAATAGTTATTTATCAAAAAACCGATTATAAACGACGTTGCCGTTCGAGAGTGTGTTCTCCCGTATTCTCGTTTACCACGACGTAGAATTAACATCTTTAGAAACTCCTCAGAGATTCCTTGGCTGTCCCCTTAACAGTCCTCTCGGCCAGATTACGCGCTCGTTCGGTTAGGGAGAGCGACTGTTGCTTCTCGCGTTCCGGAAGCCACGCTTCTCCTTTCCTCACCGACCAGCCCTCCCGACATACCCGAAATCAATAAATTAAATCCGCATCAGGCTGCTCGAGGCCAAAGAGACGGTAACGACGGAGGTTTCGCGACTAAAGGAGGCAAAGAGATGCGAACGGAATGCGACAGGCTAGTGCGGCGGGGGGGAGAAAGAAAGCAGAAGAGGAGGAAGAAGAACGCTGTCGGAAAACTGGAGAGGACTTCGGTGAAGACAATATGGCAGCGTGGTCGCCGGAAAGCGATGTTGGACCGTAATCCTGCGGTACTGAACAAGTGGATCCACCGTTATCTCCTTAGATACTTATATATTAAATATTAATAATTATAAATTACAATCATCATTAATAGTAATATTAAACATTATCATTAATATTATTACTTTAAATGCATACACAGTTTAAACACCTATTTCATTTTTTTTTCCGACGAAAAAGAGGACAGATCCGATGAGGTGAATAGTGGGGTGTGGAGCAATGATAGGAACCAGAAAGTGAGGGTTGCGTAGATGAGATGGATCGAGGAGGGGGTGCGTGGGATACGTAAAAAACACGATCGAACACGAAACAGTCGGTGTTGAGAAATAAAAGTCCCGGGAGATGTGGGAGAAGCTGAGGAGACAGAAATGATGTGGGGGGCGAAAGAACGACGGAAGGTGAGAGAGAGAGTTTGGTCTCGCGGTCCGGTTAGCTTCGATCCGTGATTCTTTGGGTCCTATTTCAAAGGAACTTCTAGGACGATACATATATACACGCGTGTGCGTGTGTATATATATATACATCTTTCGTCGAGAACACGTGCGTCCCTTCCTCGCGCGTCCGAGGGCTTCTTCAGTGCTGGACCGACATACACTAGAGAAAAGGTGTGCGCGGGACTCTGCTTTGGCGAGAGTTAGGAGGAACTCTTCTCGGTTTCGCTGCTTCTATCTAGAGGAATCGGGGAGTAGAGGCTACAAACTAAACGATTACACGTTACATTAAATATTCCCGTCACTTCGTACTTTTATGCTGGTCCCCCGCGTGCGTGCATAGACCCGCGGCGAGGCGAAATACACAGAATTTAGCGTTTATCCGTCTCCCTCTCTCTATTTCTCTCCATTCCCTTTCTTCGACTCGCTATTCTCTCTTTCCTTGCCATTTCTCTCTCAACGATGTCGTTTCACGATCCGAATTTCCGACGAAAGCTGCGTAACGATCGGCCGAAGGAACAGCTCGGGAGTATCGTCACCGTCGTTACTCTTTCTTTCCTCTCGCCCCGTTTGTTCCCGTACGGGCCTCTCAGTTCCGATCGTATGGGTCGCGGCTCCGAGGTCTTTCGATAATTCCTGCACACCCGAGAACTCGCTCACTCTCCGACAATCTCATATTTGACCCGAACGAACATTCACTCAACTTCTCGAGAAACAAGAACGTGTAAGAGGTGTTCTATGTAGCAGAGGTCTATACAAAATAAATAACGATACATCTATGTATATGTATATATATATAAAAAAGGGCTAATCGAAAATTGTTAATGCAATCACGGCGGATATCAGTCGCAAGCAAACGATCTTCCCCAATCCCCCCTCCCTCCCCAACCCTGTTTGACTGAACCGCCCGGTAAGAGGATAAAATTTGCGAGAAAAAAAAAAAAAAAAACAGAAGTGAACCGATTAGAAGAATCGAATATTCAAAGAAATATATATAAAAAAAAAGAAACGGAAGAAATTAACACGATCAGAGATACAAGTGACTTATACGTCGGGGGCTGATGGATGACCCGTCGGTACGTGCTCGATGGCGGACGCCTCCCTTTTGTTCTTACGCGTACTCCGCGCTCGTGTGCAAATGTATTTATGTAATTCTCTATGTACGTATTAATACACGTGCGTACGGTGTGCGTGTAGGTTTTGAATGCAATATGCGAGATTATCGTAACCTTGGCTGCTCGTCGACATTACGTATTACATATACATGTATATATAGCTTCCACGATCGTGCGTTGCTTCCCGTGGCCGGGGCTCCGTGTTCGTTCGATCTTTCCTCCCCGCTCATTCGCCGCGTCTCGCCGTGGCTGTTGCCTGCCTCGTGACATGCCGATAAAGAAAAAAAGAGCACGACCGTTAATGTGAACCGCCGTCGGCAGCCGGCCGCGGGTGTGTTGGCGGCTACACCGGCAGTGGAACGCTCCTGGAGCCTTGCTCGTTCAGAATGAAAAGCACCTACGACGACCGACACCGAGTGCCCCCGCGATGGAGCGGCGGCGGCGGCGGGGTCTCGCGCGATCGATTCCCTGGGTGCCAGCCATCGAGGTGGGAAGATCTTCGTGGAGAAGCTATTCGGGAGTGGTGCGCGACACGCGGCACGCGCCCTTCGGAGGCTCGCCGAGCGTGCCCCCCCCTCGAGAGAGCACGGAGGAGAAAAGAAAAAGGAAGTGCGCGCACGCGGCACCGGAGAGCTTTGGCGGCCGAGGGCCTTGGTGCTCCTCTCCGTTCTGCCGTTCCCTTCCTTCCCGCCCCCACGCTTCGCCCTCGACCGATCCCTTCTTTTCTTTTTTTTCTTTCTGCACGTTCGAGAGTCGAACGGACGATACGTACGTGTCGTGTATCATACTAGAAGCGCTGGTATTCGCGTGTGATTTTATCGCCGACCTTGCCGCGTCGCCAGGTCATATCGACGACTCGCCTCCGGTAGTCTTTTTTACCACCACAACCCAAAACGTTCTTAAATTCACTGCTGTTGCCGCTGCTCTTGCTCTTGCTGCTGCTGCTGCCGCCGCCGCCGCTGCTGTTCATGATGTTCTCGTCTAACGGTTGGCCAAACTTCCTGATCAACGTCAACTCCGGTGAACCTGGCGAGTAGTTCGCCTCCATCGAGGATACGGACACGCCGGCATCGGTGGTCAAGTGGTGGTACTTAATGCTTATACTGTACGCTGGTTGGCTGCAGTTGGTTCTTTGGAGGAACGTCTTGGGGTGGACCCCAAGTTAGTTCCAAATACGCAGGAACGAGTCCCAGGAGCCTGTCGCTACCGCCATGCCGTCCTCCGTCACGCCCAAGCAGGACACGCGATTATCGTGGCCGGCGAGGATCCCTGGAAAATAAATTTCGAACACCTCGAGAACGCCCGTATTTCAGCCCCTTGACTAGCTCTTGGGGAAAGCATGGCCGGATCTCAAGTTTCTCACGGTGCCATGGGCGAGTTAGCAGAAACGTAGGAGGGACGGTTAAAGCGGCTTTCAATTTTCAAGCGAAAGGATCACGTGCAAATTTCAAAGAAGCGAAGGAAGTAAATTTTCAGATTTCAAGACTAAAACAAGGGCGATGGCAGTGCGCGCAGAGGTCCAGAAGGGATCAGAAGGCAGAGAGAAGGGCTTGGTGGAGAATTTCTCTTCTCTCTTGGAAACGAGGGTGTATAAGCAGGGCGACAACGCACCAGCTCGCTCGGCCTTCATGGAATCCCAGACGTTGCAGTTGAAGTCGTCGTAGCCGGCTAGCAGTAATCTGCCGCTCTTGCTGAACGCCACGCTCGTGATGCCGCAGATAATATTGTCGTGGCTGTACATCGCCAGCTCCTGATCCGCCCTGATGTCGAAGAGTCTGCAAGTCGCGTCGTCCGAGCCCGTCGCGAAAGCGAATCCATTCGGGAAGAACTGTGCATGACGAAAACGAGAACCGTTTCATATACTGCGCTCTGTCCGACTTCCCTGTCCGACACAAGCGTTCCTCCAGTCTCCACCGAGCAGCAAGAGATAATGGCCAACTCGTAAGTCGATCGAGAACCACTTAAACTCCAAGTCAAAGAAACTACGCCTAATCTGAAATATACTACCCATCGATCCAAATTCGAAGCCTATAGGTTTAAAAAGCGCTCCTCCAGGTTACGACCTGAGAGGTACCCTTACACAACTCGAGTTGCAGCTGCTAAAGGATTCTAAATTGCAAATTCTCTCCCTGTAAATCGATATCCCGACCTTCGTCAGTAGCGCAGCTTTATCAGAAGCTCGAAGACACTCTGATAACCGCACAAGCCTTACAGTTGACCATTGATCTCGATTCCTAATTGATTAGTCGGACAATCGGAACACTGTATCGATATCTGAAGCCCAGAGCTCTGAAATGGTAACTAGAGTCCCCGTTGATATTATCAGGGTGCTCGATTAGCTGGCTGCAATAATCGTTAGAGAATTCAAAGGACACGTTGTGCACCTGGAAGCCTCTAATGGCAGAAGTCTCCGCCAGTCAGAAATTAGAAGCAAATGGGCTCTTACCGTGACGGCGTTTATGTCACTCTCGTGGCCCGGGAAGGTCTGCTTGCAAGATCCCTCGCGGATGTCCCAGAGTTTCGCGCTCGCGTCACACGCACCGGATACGAAGGTGCGCATGTCTGGCGACAAGGATAAGGACATCACGTCGCCTGTGTGCCCGATGAAGGATGTGCACTGCTGGCCAGTTTCTATGTCCCACAGGGCACTGGTCGAGAAAGAAACAGCATCACATTGCGACGTGACTCGGTGTATACATACTCTTTATACACAGACGATATAGTTACCAGCAGGGGGGCGAACACCACGAGGAATCAGAGGACAGGATGGGAACGTGGGGTGCATTTTTATTACAAATTCACATTAGGCTTTGTTAGTTACTCTGTCTACAGGGTACCTGAGCCGAAGGGAATCATTCTCACTGCTTTCGGTTTCTATTGGAAAGTAATTGGATATAGAACTGCAGCGGAGCCTTCGCTATCTGAACGTACTGGCAATCGAAACGGGGACGTCAACCTTTCTTATTAAGATAGTCCTGCGTAACTTTTGGTATATTCGCACGAATCTAGCGCGGATAATGGAGGCTCTACCATGGCAGCTTCGTTCGACGGAGACTTATCGTAGCTACGGTGGAAATCGAGCGCCTCTTACCAAGTCATGTCACCGGAACTGGTGACGATCTGGTTGTCGTTATAGAATCGACAGCACGACAGGTATCCAGTGTGGCCTGGTAGCTCTCTGCTGACTCTCACGTTCCCTTCCCTGGTCTTAAGGCTATAGATGGAGCAAATGTTATCCAGCCCACCGCAGGCCACGTAACTGCCTGACGGCGCGTACGCGCAGGTCATCACCCACGAGGAGCGCAACGGGATCGCGTGAACTTTGTTGGTGGTGTAACTGTCCCACACGATCAGTTTCCCATCCTGCGACGCCGACACTAGGTTCCTGTTGGCCAAACGGAACAAGAGGTTCATAATTTCCTGCCACGCCGGGGACGGCTATCGGGGGACCCACGCGACTGGCTACCTTGAGTCACTGCCCCAGTGCATCGCGTAAATCTTGGCTAAGTGACCGCGGAGGGTGCGTCTCGTGCGCATCTGTATTCGACCGATGGGTTCCATGCCCGACGTGGCCTGGACCAGCGTCGTGTCGCACGCTGCTTTCCTGGCATCCTGGAAAACACAGAATCAGAAAAGCATTCGTTTGGAGGATACTTGCGAACATCTATCCTCCGAGTTCCACGACCTGTTCTATAAATCGTTAGATTCAAAAGATCCCACTGCTCGTACCAAAGAAGCATTTCAAAGGTCGATACTTTCGCATCAGCCGTTCCACCGAAGTATCATTTTCGAATTGTTCATCCCCCCGGTCGATCAATGCGGTTCGCGTAAAAATTTCGTTCGAGCCTGGAAACGTCAGATGCCGTGGTCCAGTGGAATAAAGGAAACGTCGAGAATTCTATAATTTACAGGGGCCTGAAAGAGGAACTCCACGATCTGCAAATCCGATTGTCCAGGGTTGGTGAGCTCTCTAGGATCGACCTTTCCAAAGCAACCCTGGACGGTTCGTTCGCATTCTCAAAGGATGCATTTGTAATCCGCGGACAGATCATAAACTGAGTAATTAACGTCTCCGGAGAGGCACTTGTGAACTCTCCGGAGCTCGCACCCAAGCACCTCGAATTTTAGGGTCGAACGCGGAGGGAGGACGGCGAATTAAAAAATTTCCCGTCCCATTATCGCGCGGCTATCTGTGGGCACACGGCGATGCGTCTAATTTCTCGCACGCTGGAAGAAGGGAGGAAGACAGAAACACGCGGATAGAAGGAACAAGACAGAAAGGCAGAGAGAGAGCGCGAGAGAGGGACGGTGGCGTATTGATCAGAGAGAAGCGACGGTTATGCCGCGCCCTACCACCACCACACACACCACACTTCTACCACCTCTGGCTTCCACCGTTCCTCCACCATATACAGAGGGAACACTGCCCATTACCCTCGACGAGGATTTTCCAACAAACAGCCGCGTCTAATTCCCTCCGACTTCTGATTCCATCCAGTGATCAGCAGCGATCAACCAGACGGCAGAACGAGCACGCCGATAAAACGAATTTGATCGAAAATCCGTGGAATTTAGGGTTATAAGGGTTTTATTCAGCGTTACAAGGGTGAGAAAGTTAGCGTGCGAATCACACTTTGGTGGTTCGATTCTACAGCCTGGGACGGGTGGGCGGCAGAATTTTAAGAAGATTCGAAGGAGATAGCGCGGCGGATCTCGTGATACTATTTATAGAGAGGCTTCTAGCGCGATATCGAATATTGATTGATGAATGAAACGAACATTCGTTGTGGTAAGGAGGTTTTACGGGCAGCATGGAAAGGAATTTTCGGTGTAATGTTTCCGTACTTGTCTCAAACCCCTGCTTCTTCCTTTTGGGGTCGAGCGCGAGAAAAATAAAAAAGAATCGCTGACTCGTTAGGAGGTAGAATAGGGCGCGTTTGTTTAATGCCAAGTGCACTTCGAGTCGAAGCACGGCCTGCGTGCTTGTTTCTTTTAAGACAATGCGCACCCGCTGTTGCACGTAGAACTGTTGCTCTGTCCTCGATGCTTCCAGAGATCGTGGGCCAACGAGAGCGCGCGATGGTGTCCTAGAGTTCTAGCGACGACCTGATCCGCGCAGCCGAGGATATATCGGCGAAATTGTTGGGGAAATCTATGGGGATCCAGGATCGCGCGAAATGGTGGACAAACATCGACCGAGTCACCGCCCACTGCTATCGGAAGACGCTATCGTTTACGGTTTAGAGATAATTCGTTAACAGGAAACTCTACCGATATGATATTCCGCGTAGGTTGGTGAAACGCGGGCGAATCATGCTTAACGCAATTTACACTGTGTTTCTTAAACATTCGGTTACTCTAAATACCTAAATAGAGAATTGTCTAATCGAGTGATTTTATTGGACAGTAAAGTGGCTATTTTTGGGAATTCGTTGTGCTAATCGAAGTATTCTGAGTCAATCATTGAATTCTGAAACAGGACTGACACAATTTCTGAGGCTTCTGTATTATAGAAATATAAACCTAGGTAACATCTGTCTAGAATTGATTGAAATATTTGGCGAGTAGGTGCATGGGTCGATTTCTGCTATGATTAACTTTGAAATATGAATTACTTGATTAGCCTGATTTATTGTGGCATTACTTGAAGAAAATATCCAAGTTCGCTCTATATTCTATAAATAATGCTTGTGACTTTTAAACCCATGTTACCTATAAATTCTTGGAACCCCAATTTCTAAACCACCCCATGCTTGACCAGTGCCAGCACGCGTTTTACCAAATGTACTAAAATTCCTATCCCAGCAGCTTCTTCAACATCGCTACGCATCTAGAAACAAATGGTGTATATCCAACTTACTCGAATGGCATTCTTCAGTGCGTCCGCCTCCTGGCGAAGGGTTTCGAGCTCGCTCATGGTGCCTGCCTAGCTGATATGCCGATCGCGCGAGCACCCGTCGAGGGTGGATACGGGTGCCTGGTGGTGTGTAGGGGCGATGGGGAGGTGATGCAGCCTCTGGCGAATCTTAGAACGTCCGATGGATGAGGTCGGTCCTGTCGAGGGTAGTGGTCGGGGCCCAGTGTCACGCCGTCGACGCTTCTTCCGGTGGCCAACGGGGCTCTTCGAGCTTTCCACCACCGGGAACAGGAAGAAGAGGAAGAAGAACGAGAAGAAGAAGATCGAGTCTCCTCCTCCAGAAGGTTCCACCGGCCTCTCCCAGCCCTTCTCTCTGATCTGCTGTTGTCACGGCTTCCGTTTCCGCCGTTACCACCGGAACCAGAGCCAGGCCACCGCTGACTCTCCCGCCCCTCGCGCCAGCTTCGACAGCTCCTAGCGAGACCGTTGCCACCCCTGCAACAAATTTACAAATCACAGTTTTCTCAGGCTGTACGGTTTGGTTAATTATCGTAGTAAAATTAATCTCAAAGGGCACATTGTGGAGTGATTTAAAATTCAAGTTATTTATATAAACAGGGTGTTTATTCGTGGGGATCTAGGAACGAGTTTAGGCAATCAACAACGTGGGATGCGTAGCAGGGGTCAGCTTTTAATTATGGCGCCGAGTTATGGGGACACGTATGGAATTGTGGGTGAAAGATCTGCTTCGAGTTGCGCTGGTAAAGGTCGAGGGTTTAAACCGAAACAAACTTTCCAGTTGGTCACCTATGAGATACACTGCGACGGAATTATGATTTATGCGAGAGGTTTACGGTATTAGAGACTTTGATTGGCACGACTGGCTATTTATGATTCATGCCGTTTACTTTAAAGATGATTTTTCAATAATTCCTGTTGGATCGTTAACTAAAGTTCGTCACTTATTAATTAATACTTCCATTAGATTTAATTTAATTTTAATTAGGTTTAATTAATACTTCCATTAGAAGTGCGTTTGGAGGTAAGATGTTAAAGAAAAGGAGCCAATAATCTTATCAACTCGGTGCACGTGTTACACGAGCCGCAGTGCACTATTACGATCATATTGTTCTATTTTCATCCGACTGGACACATTGGTGTCACGGACAGCGTATTTTTTTTCGTTTTCGCATTAACAGAGCGTCATTAATCTTCCACCGTTCAGTCGCCACGAAAGTCGACTCCCTAAATACAATTCCCTAGCCTTGGCTAACTCCAGCAGACAGAAGACGCTGCTCGAAACACTCGAGACGCCTACACCCGAACCTCAGCGTTCTACCCAATCTTCGGAAAGCATCACCGCACCAAACCCACGATCTCTCTTTGCTATCGAGCTTTACTTCTCGTTGCTACCTGCGCGGCCTACGGGAACGTCGCACATACGTAGCCGATCGTTTCTCTACGCGGTGGATTTTTCAGCTCACATCGGAATTCGGCGGCGACGAGCGTCCTTCACCTCCAAAAGGTCTCACAACCCGGGGAATCCGAGGGTTGTCGATCTGACGGAAGATGTTCTCATTTGCCGGAACCGACAAGATCACTCGGCGCATGAGCGACCACGAAACCGAGTACGATACCGGGTGTCTCGACAGAAACGATCGCCTGACCATCGGAAACAGATACCCGCCTGGAGCTTCTCTCGCCCGAACCACTTCTAGTCACCACCCATGAAGCTTCTCCGGCTACGACGCATTAACCGCGCCAACCCCTCAACCAAAAACACTTTCTACTCGCGAAGACATTCACCCCCGATACTACCGAGCCGATAAGACCACGCAAAACCACTCTGCTTCTTCAGCCCTCCGTCTAGTAGCTGAATGAAACCACAGGCACCCGGAGACACTCGAATGGCGAGCCCAAAAGTGTTCGCAAGTCACTCGCCACGTCCTACAGCGTCCTCGAGGTGCAAGTGCCCGAGAACTGTACGGAACGACTCGGAGCTCTTTTTTCCATCCCTTCGTGTACCTTAAACTCCCACGACCATCCGCTTCCCCCACAGGTTAACCGCTGCGACGCAACTTGCCTTCGGCACTACGGTACGAGCTCGCGCGACACTCGCGAGGGAGTCCATCGAAGCAGGGGAGGATCGAAGGAGGGTAGCGTCCGCCACTTACGCGCTCCGTCCGTCTTCCACTCTTGTCAGAGCGTCATGGATCTCGAAGGAACATAACCTCCCTGCGTGGATGCTTGTCGAAACCCCTAGGAGGCGGTGCTCCAGCAGCCAGGTGGTTTCTCGTACGGGATCCGTGCAGCCTGTGCGCGCTCCCAGGTGGAAATCGCGAAGGAGCAGCGCTCTAGCAGGGAAGAGGCGCGGGCACGCACACGCAGGACCGGCGAAACGCGGCCATCGGCGAGCGTTCTCTCTTCATGCCGCGTTCACAGAGAACCGTCGAAGCAAAGAATCGATGAACAGTCGGTGGTGGCTCGCCCCACTCGTGTCCGTCTCTCTCTCTCTCTTGCTCTCTGTCGCACCCCTGCGCCCCTCACTCTCTGACGCTCGCGCTTACTACCCCCTGCCGGCGGTGCTGCCACCCTTTCTCTCTCTTTCTTTCCCTTCGTCTGTTGCTCGCTACTAGGGTGTACACACGCGACCGAGTCCACGGCGTCGCCGTAATTTCGCCAACTACTGCTTCGTCCCCTCCCCCACCCCTGGAACCCCGAGGGCGGCAAGGGGTGAGCCCGTGGAGCGCTACGGTGATAAAGTCAGGGAGGAGGCGGAATAGGTGAGCTCGAAAGTGGACACGAGCTCCGACACGGTCTCCAACCACACCCAGGACGTGGTTTGCGAGAGAACACCGCCTGGGCGGATGAAACGGGGAGAGGAGGGATGAGGCGACGCTGGCGCCGCGGCGCCCGCGTACCGGCTCGCTACCGGCGTCGGCGGGACGCCATTGTCGAGAGTGACAGGTTGCCGTGGATGGTACCTGGGTGTCACGATGGTACGGTAGTCACCTCCGTTCTCGATCCTTCCACGGAGAAACTATGCGTGTAAGTCTGAAGGGATGATTCCCTTGGAAAGGCTGCTCTGATATCTGCAGTTCAGCGTGCGTTCGTCAACGTCCTTTTAATATATTTTCACTTTCGCGACGATTGACTCCGCGGTAGAGATTGGGCTACATGGGTATTTCGGTGTGAAAAAATCGATTGTTTTTTTATAGCCACATGTTTTGGAAGTATTTTAAAAAAAATTTCACTGAAAAATTCGAAAAATTGCGAGAGTTACGGCGTAAAAAGTAACGGGCGGGCCAATGCAGGTAAACGCGCCGTGGCAGGCTGTAAAGATGGAATTTTGAAGAATATAAGTGCATTAAGTGGGTACCTCTTAGTACTGACCAGTTATATCCACGCTCTTATCGATCAGCATGTACCGCCAAATGGGCTGGCTTTGATAAAAAATACTGGATTTTAAAATAATATTCCTCTGGATACCCACTGCATAGCAGGTATTATTCTCGGTTAGCTGAATCTTGAAGCAGGCAATTAAAGCTCTCCAAAGCACTCTGTTTCGAAATCTAGTTTCGTGGTCACCCCATTTGACGGTACTTGTTAGCAGTGAAATTCAGCTTCCTAACCCTGCTCGTCGCGCTAATTAGCAGCCGAGTTTAGAGACAATAATCCTCTCGGGTTAAAGAAAGCAAAATTGACAGGAATGCGTGATTAAACGAAGTAGAACGCCGCTGTGAGATTCATCGGGGGAAAAAGTCCGCTGTAACGCGTCCGACCTACATATACCACTTATCGCCCTTATCAAGGAAGAAGCGGCGAAGCGACTCCTATGTAACATCCGCGCGAATCGTCCGCCTCTGTCATTCCTTAGGCCAACGCTGGGGGGGATGGCCGTCGGACCTATCTAACAGAGGACTCCTCTATCATCGGGATCCCTCTAGGCCTTCCTACACGCGTTCCCGGATGCACGAATGGGAGCAACAGTTGAACCACGCGGGTCAACGTCCAATACGATCACTCTTTCTCTCTCTCTCTGCCGGTGCTCTCTTCCCCATCTGCCTCGAGCCGGCTGTGTAAAACCGCGAGGCTGCCAAGTACCTCACACCAAGTGTGCACTTCGACCAAGTCCCTGGCACGGCCCAACGGTCTTTCACAGCGGCGAGAAAGAATGGCAGAAGCCACGAAACGTCCGGCCGACCCGCACGCCGGGGTGAAAGTGCTGGCCACCGGCTTTCACGGATGACTATGCAGCACCTGGATCGGAGATTCGCCGGAAGAATGTGTCACGAAGTTTCGCCCGATTAGAAGATTCCAGGGTAATTCGCGAAGAGACGTGGGAGCATTTTGTAGCAAGGGGTTGTCGAAGTTTTGTGCAATTAGAGGGTGTAGAGTTGCTTCTGGGGGTGGAGTGATCACTCCACTTGTTTTGGGTAAAATTTAAATGATTTTTTGCAGAGGAACTGTGGGCTTGCGATAAGGGTGATTTTAGAATTGTTTACCCTCTTGATGGGGAGAGTTGGGAGGGATGAAGAAAGAACCGAGGTTCCAAGTTTCTTAGGAGAATTCTTAAATAATTTTTCACCGTTCTAAAACCACGATCATTATCGTTCCTACACCCCGTATAGCGAGTGGACGGTTGGTGCACGCCGACAGATGCAACTACACCTGCCAACAGCTCGGTTCCAGCTAGTGATCAGGCTGTATCGTCGCTTCCAACGCGAGCCTGAGTTTACCTATCCATCCTGTTCCAATTACGTAAATTCCCCTTCTAGAGGGGAGGCCATTGCCGCCAGGTGTTGCAGCAACGTTTGACGCTTAAGAATAAGTTAATATTTCATGATTTACTGCTTCTAATCCTAGAAATTCAATCCTATTCAATGCAGAGCCTGCCTCGCGGCGGAAGATTAGTGCAAAACGGGATCAAGCTGCCGCCAATGATATTAATTACTGCTCCCAGATAAAGCGACTTCGTTACTACGTACCGATTCTGTCTAAAGAATGATTTAGCGGTGTTACAGCTGATGACTGTAATTCACATTAGCACGACCCACTTTTCGAGCGCGTGGAATCGGAATGGATCAGCTTCCAGCGACGATACCGAGTGTCTGTGCTATCAGTGGCGTTAACGAACAGTCGTCTTGTCGATGCGGACTGTAGCGCGAAAGTAAAGGATCGCGCCTGCTAAGAAATGTCAATGTGAACACTTTTCCATGCGAGCCCTCAGCTTTTGGCACGGAGTCTTGGAATAGTAGGCGCATAAAGAACACGGCGCGGTTAAAATAAGCCGTGACGCAAGCCGATCGATCTATCAATCAATCTGCAAACTGCACCGCAAAGAGAAACACTTGTTCGTTTTGTTCGACGCCTTTTCCCTCTGAAAGCATCGATCGTAAAGACAGACGTAAATTGCGCTTGCGACCGCGGAACGTCCCTGCCTACAACACGATCCTATGTACGGGGTGTGAGCAGAGGTAACGAGCGGGGGTTTCAATGAATTTGCTCGGTTGGATCGATGGGGACTGGCAGAACGATATTCATGTGGGTCGTGGAGGTTCAAAGTGTTTTTCTGTTTCTACGTATTCTGCTTTAAAGGAGAATCAAATACCGTGAAAGTTCTTTCAGAGAAATTGTTTAAGGACACCACGGTAATGGCTCGAAAAGCAAAGGCATCTTTGGAAATTTATTAAAAGCAAACTACATGATGAATCTTTTTTAAACTTTCAGAACTTTTTATTGGATACTTAAGTTATAAGAATATCTTTTTCAAAAATTTATTTAAAGCAGATTTATTATTTAGCAAATTAGCTGTACATGAACAGTAACTGGCTGTAAAAAATTTGCTTTAGGTTGTCGGGCCATTACCGTGTTCCCCCTTAAGCTGTGGCTAATTAGGTCAAGCAAAATGCATCTAAGAAGTGTTCTGTCTTCAGAGAAGTTCTGTACTGTAATTTCGTCTGGTTTGTCTTTGAATCTACGATTTTCCTTTTGCACATCCTGTACAATCGCCATCTACATGCAGCTTTCCGAGAAATCGCATTATCGCTAGTGAAAGGGAAAACAGAAAATCATTCGACTCCTATAAAAGCCTCATGAAGAATTTAAAGTCGCTGCAAGTAGTTCACTTCAATCCTGAATCCCCCTTATTCATGGAAATCGTGTGTTCTTTCCCACACTGCGTGAATCTAGAGCTATAAGAATCGGAGTGTAAAACACATAGTGGCTGTAGTGAAAGGAATCAGCGTAGAAAGCAGAAGTTCGTCCCTAGGACATCGCAAATGCGAGCATGGGCAGCTGGAGGAGGGGCTACAGGCCTTCATCGATCCCTTCTCTCGAAGAACGCATTATCCCAAACCCCAATACCCATAGATCTCTACACACCAAAATAGATGTGTACGTGTGGAGAGATCAAGTCGATCAAAAACCTCTGGGTCGGAAACACGACACCGAATACCTAGTCAACCTAAAATTCGTGACGTTTACCCTTATCAGACGATTCTATTGATTCAAAAATTCCTTTAATACCAGCAGAAGTTACTCAAACAGAATAATACCACTTCTTCTACCGAAAACACTAAAATCCTTATTGATCTCCACAAACCCAAAAACATTTGCTTTATCACCGTATTTTTTGTAAAATTTGATCCCACAAACGAGGCTTCATCAGATAAAACAGAATCGTTTAACCTATATGAAATCAACGAGAGTTAATTAAAATCTGAATTCCTACATTGCAGATGCTTCTTTGCTAGCTCCTAACAAAGTGCACAGTGGTTAGATACTACGTAGCATACTAGGCTGAGGTAAAAAAGGTGCTGTGTAGCGCGGGTAAAGGTTGACGAAACCCAAGCGGGACGATATAGAACGGACGGTGCGTTGCGGAGAGGTGACGGCAGGTGAATGACGTCAGAGGGCGTACGTTGACGTCAGTAAGTAACCTGAATGTAGGACTCCCGACGCCAGCATTTCCATCCCATGATCCGCGACTTTACGGGATCTTCGTTCCATTCGAGAATCCACCTCTTGCCCCAGCTTTACAATTAATTCCGGCGAAAACATTCTTCGAACTTTAATTTCCCTCTTTACTCGGTTAATCAATCTTGCACTACCGCTGCGTAAAATTTATCGACGAATTAATGGTCCTCCGTTCGGTTCGTAGCGGTAGAAACATTGAGATTTCGGTGGTTTCAATGGTGTTTAGATGATGCAAGGCCGCGTTAAGGAATTAAGCCGCAAATAGACCGTTTCGCTATTTTTACGAATCGCAGTGACGTCAGAGGAAGGGAGCGTGGCGGGCACTTGGGTGTTTGGATTATCCCCGAATCCAGAAGGCTCGTGGAAATCCAGCTCGGGGGAAATTAGTACCGTTGTTCGATCACCCCTAATCCGGTAATTGTCGTCGCGTTATCTCCTCTGCTCCTCTCAATCGCGCTTCTGAATCAATGAGAAATCCGGGCAAGCGAAAAAACCTTGTGCCCATCGATCATCAGGCTTCCATTGACGCCGCCTAAACATCCACTTCTTCCCTTACGAACTCGGCGGTTTAAATCCTTCTAAAAATCCACCCTCGAGCGACTCAAGTCCCCCGTGGGCGTTCGTCTTGAACCCAAACGGCCGACCCTACACCTGAGCTTTGAAATATCAACAACCCTTCATCTGTTGGCTGGCTTTCCCTGCGCCCGTGCCAGTAGCGAGCGAGAGGAGGGACGAACGATGGCGAGCGAGGGGAACGCGTAACAGGACGTGACCCCGCGCCGGCGAGGAGGGGTTGGAGGGTGCCAGGAAGGAAGGGAACAAGGGGGTTTTCGCTACTGGAATACATCATTGGCATTGCTTTCGCGCTGGTTAAGTGCTCGGCGACCTACTAACCGTCCTGCGAAACGCGATCGTCGCCGCCGCCCGAGATCCCGTGCTCTCCCATAGGCGGAGGACGCGTCCCGCGACATGTGCTCTTATCGCCTGGTATTTTGACTGACTCAAACCGCGAGATAAGGGTTATTTACGCACGCCCGTTGAAATCTAGATTGCCGGGGCATTATCGCGATCGCGAGGCGGCTCCCAGCCAGCGGAGCGCTCGGGAATATTACCGGAAACGCGTCGACGTTCGGCTGGTCAGTATTCGTTTTCGTTTCCATCGAATCGTTTACGTATCATCGCCGCGGATCCCCGTTTATCCGCGGCGATCGATGAGTCACTGACCGATCGATGGGGAGTCGAATTTCGCGGGACTGATAGCCGGCCGTTATCACCGACGCGTCCTCGCAGCGGAATGCTGTCAATTGAGAAGACACCACTTGTCTTCGAGACCGCGACGACTTTATGTTTCGAACCAATTAAAGACGATTAAGACAGCTGCCGCGGCAATTGGCCGGCCAATGGCGACGCGCCGCTCTGGCTAACGTCCTTTACGCGCTAACGCGATGCTGCATCGTTCGTTTTAGACGAAAAGTGGCCAGCCCCTCGGCCAGCCGATTTCTTAAGGAATTTCCTGCAAGCAAGCTTTCGATTCGAAGAAGATTTCCAGCCAAATGACGCAGCTCATCGGAACGGAAATATTGCGAAACTGTTTGACAACCGTTCAAGGTCGTTTATTCGGCTATTAAGCGTTTCCTTTATCGTTCATTTTCGCCGCGTGATTCACTGACTACGCAAATAACGTAACCGCAAAAGTCCGCGGTGAAGAGCACGGTGACGATAACGAAAGCAGTCGTATTGCGTGCAATTTATCCTCCTTGTTTGCGTCTCCTTGAAAACGACTTTTAACGCAGGTTCGTTACTACTTGAACACCTTGATTCGAACGCAGGGTGGTCGTAATTAAAAGGGTCCCTAAGGTTGCGTGGTTTATTCAATAAACTCTAGAGTATCGAAAGCTCGACGGTGTCTTAAATCACAGACAAAATTCGATCTCTGCAGATCTTGGATCACTGGACATCGTTAAAATAATAATAAAAAAAAATTGAAGTGTCCTTTTAATTATGTCAAGCCTTTCCGAGCGACCGCTAATGTCGAGAAAGTTTCGCACACCGCGTAGAAAGCGACTTCTTCGTCCGGTTTGTTTTCAAAATAAACATTCGACGACGCTTGGACAATTATTGCCACGCTTTCCAGAGAATATGACCGTGAAAACGCGCCGATTCACTCGGGCTGCTAGGTTGATGGAGTCCTTCAAGAGTCGTACTGTTAGCGACGAACACGAAAGTAACGATAGTTAAATGTATTTGTGTGTAGTCGTTCTTTAAAGACTGGACGGCCGTGCGATGTTCAGCCTCGAGTAATAATTATGAAATCGGTGGCCGATGACGAAAGTGTAATATTTTAGGAGAGCACGTGTACTCGGCGCACAAAGCGGCGTGCTGGTATATTTTTATCCGGCGATTTCACGTTTTTGCGAAAGTGGAAACGACGGTCCCGATACCGGGGGGGGGGGGGGGGGGCAGAACGACGCGATTGTTTATGCGCGAATATTCGAGCTCGCTCATTACGCAAGCCTTTTGTACGGATGTGCGCAATGTTTTGATGGACAATACCCGTGCTCTTTGTTGGTTATTCGCTGCAGGTGGAGCGAGATCAAGTGGGCACTTGTAGGTACTTTTCCCCGCTGTGAAAATATGTTGCTTTTTTGCTAGATTGCCTCTTCGTGGGTTTGCAAAGCGAAGGACGAAGTAACGGTGTATAGGTCGTTGTTAGTAGGCTCCAGTGACCACCTGATTTTACTCAGGCTGTAGCTCGCTATAGTGACTCGAATGGTGTAATTAGTCGAGAATTTTCAAGTACCTTTTTTCGTATTTTAATTATTCCCGAGTGTGTAATTACAGGCACGACGACTGATGTAAGATGTTTATCAGGGAACTGATTAGACTAACAAAATATTTTTTTCTCGACGGAGCAAGGTTCCCTCAACTATTACAACTCCATTCCAGTGCGCAAATAATTTTACTTTCTGCAGATCATAAAATGATCAATATTTGTGAGTTTGCACAGTAATTTCATAGCAAAAATGCTGATAAAAAGAAGACAAAAGGTCTCAGTTGAACCAAGACAATAGAAAATAAAGAAACATACTTATACATTTTGCAATTTGTATTTAGAAGTCAGACGATAGTAAAGAATTAAATATTCTTAGATTTTTAAAGGAAAAGAAAAGGTCTGAACAGATCCACAAATGACCACACTGTGTTGTTTACATTACAGCAACACTAGAATACAGTTAAATACACGTCAACGCACTGTATTACTATGTTACCTAAAACTACTTGCGACAATGAGGAATTAGAATACAATAACAGAGAGCTAAGCGAGACTTCAATTACCGGCTACAAAGTGAATTTCACTTTCAATCTGAACTCAAAGTGCACGTAACGTAGCTAGACATTATTCCCCATACTTTTCTGAGTCTCTCCCACCGAAACCCTCCCAAGGCATAACCTACAAAGGACCGCAGAGACAGAAACATAAAAAACGACAGGGGGATGTACTCCAAATTGAGCATAGCAATGAAAATCAACGGAGCATCCTCATTATCCGCATTACACCCCTCCCCCACGAGCACGGTACACAAAAACCGTCCACGGAATGCCATCCAGTCGAACGTAGTAATATGCGCGCAAACGAAATTCGTGGCCCGGCGAAACCGACGTTTCCCCATGCATCGAGCCTAATGAATATGGAACGCAGGCGTGCATCAACAAATAATGAAACGCCGACGTGCCGTCGAATTAATGGTTATTGATCCCCTATGTAAATTTGCAGTAATCTCGGGTGTCGCGTAGGTGACGAGAAGCCCCGGGCGAAGGAAAACGGGGGAGAATGGGGAAAAGTGCGGACCGACGCGCGTTAATTCGCCGAGCGGCCGTTCCCGGTCGTCGCGTTCGTTAACAGTCCCCGTCCGCGGGACTGGCACGCCGTGGAAAAATTCCTTGAACGAGGAAACCTCGGAGCTTAAGCAGGAAGAATCCCATTATCGCGGTTAGCCGGCGGCTCTGACTCACGGGGTCGTGGAAGTCGATAACTCGCGCGATCGTTGGAAAAATCACTTTAGCCAGCGCGGTGGGCGAAAATACATTTGTAGCCGGGACGGGACGCCGCGCGGCGTCGAATATTAACGTCGGACAGGCGACCGAGAGGAAGACGGGTCCCGGTGTTAAAATAACCGCGATGACGGAACAGGGAGATTTGACAGCGTAGCCTAGGCGGCCGCCATGTTGGCTGGCTCGTATCGAATCGAAGGGCCGGCCAGGGCCGTTTTCAGCCTTCGAAACGCGCTTCTGCGTAGCGGGGGCACACTATCGCGAGCTAATTAAGAATATATAATAGCGTTGAATGGTACCTGGAGCTCCCTGACGGAGCTACGCACGTCCGAATTCCCGGCTCAGCGTATCGGCCCCTCTTTGTCCCGCGTACGGCTCCTTGTCTCGCTCTCTCACTCCCTCTCTCTTTCTCTCTCTCTACCTCCTGGTGCGGCGGGCCTTCTTCCTAGCCTTCGACCTCCTCACATCGATGACTGTGCACTTTCCTTTTCACACCTCGCCGTCTCGCAACACCCCGTGCCAACGGGCAAAGAGAAACGCACCCGGACGTGGACACTTTGGCGTGTCCCTGTCTGCCCCCGCCGCGGTTACTGTCTCGCGACACCCACCGATACGACCGCCACTTCTTTTTAAGGTTAACCTACGGTACCCCACTGGCGCTGGTTTACTCGGTAGGGACGATTGTGACACGAAGGGCCACGTCGTGTTATCCCGCGATGCTTGTCGACCAGTCGAGGCGGCCACTACGTTCAGACGATCGTTCTCATGAATAAAAACCACTGGGACACGAAGCGAGCGGAGCTGCTGTTCCTGCTACTGCTGCTGCTTCACGGCTCTGGCGGGCGGCAGGGCGGGGCTCCGTGCGTACAGTCCCGTGGACCCCGTGCACACCCCGTACGAAGCCGCCGACGCACGAACATGCCCGAGCACCGACGCGCCACCGTCGCCACCTACCGCGCGCCGCTATTTACGAAATGCACAACACCGCGAACCGTCCACCGGCCTACGTTTGGCGCCCTCGAGACCGCGACCGCGTAAGTTGTTCGCGAATAGTGAAACAGTGATGCTCCCATCGATTTTCTCAATGGACTGCCGCTCTGAAAGTCTGCCGCTCGGTTTCTCCACTGCTGTGGCACGTTTAATCGATCCGAAAATTGATAGGAAGCGCCTTGGATGCTGGGTCGTTGGCAAGAATCGGGGGAGGATGCTCGATCGCGGGGTGAGCTAGTACGTTCCCTCTTTCCTGATCTTGTACTGCTGATATATCTTCTTATTCAATTTGAGACTATCCGAAGACAAAATTATTATATTCCGTGGATGCAATTGTGCGTTGTTCGTACTTTGTGTCAGGGTGCTTTTAAGGATATTGCAGGGATAAGACCGATGGGGGGAGGAGGTTCGGTGATGGGATTGCCCCGTTTTGAATTAAACTCCAACGCAGACTTGACGAGTTTATTCTATGGGCATTATTTTGTACTAGCTTTACTACTCGGATTCGCGCGAAATTTCGATTCTGATTTTATGAAAACAATATTAATTTATTTCTTTTTTTTTGGGAAAATAGATTCATCTGAATTAGCTAGGCATAATGAGCTGGGACACGTTACATGACCCCAGAGTTTACTGTTCGAAAGTTTTTAGGCGACACAGAAACACTTTCTGCTTTATATATTAAGATTTCAACATTATGCTCTAAACAAACGAATTTGCTTAGAATCGAGTGCTTCACACCGATTCCAAGTATCTACGGCTGATCAGAGCACAGGCGAGGTATAGGATAGACCTATCATCTTATGGATGTTCGTGTCGCCATCCAAACTGTTTTATCGACCCATAATTTCAGGACTGAATGTAGTGACATCTGCTCATGAACAGCGTCCAACTTAGTACAACTACTTTGAAATGTGTTGAAATGCTGAAAGGTGTGTGCCTGCTTGTATACGTGTGACTTGTTTAGTGCGAGAGTTTGATATAGAACGCAGGCTTTTGCTACGCTATGCTTTGACTCGGCTTGTCAACGACTCGCGCGGATTTCTCTCCGAAAATCCATTTCGGGGATTCTTTCTTAGTCGTTGCACGGAATACGTTTATAAAACGATCTTTAAATTGTTACTCTAAGAGAAACATTTGTAAATCGCGGGTTTCGAATGTCCTACTTTGACACGCGTTGAATTCTAATTCCTACCACGCGTAGCGTTACAATCTGTTTCGAGACTTTACCGGTAACGTTGCATGCGACACTAAAATGGTAAGGTTGACCTAGGACCCCGCAAACAGGTGACAGAAAAATGCACTGGTTGATAGGTTTATCCTACACCTCGCCTCTGTCGAAAGTTTCTAGGCGATAGACAAACACACAAACATTTTCTGCTATATATATTAAAATGTCAACATTCAGCTCTAAACAAACGAATTTACGTTTACGATTTGTTTCTTCGTTTATCACGATTGCACGGGGGTACCTTGTTCTCAACAACTCGTTACATGGAAAGTCTCCTTGAACGTTAGGATTCATTGATCTTGAATCGAGCGCTTCACACCGATTCCAAATATCTAGAATTGCTCAGTGTAGCCAGCGTCGGTAAAACAGACCTCCGCCTATATCCACGGTAGTTTCCCTAAACATCGGGTTCTCGTAGCGTCCAAGCGGTTCCTTCGTGATACCAGCTTCGGCCGGAAGGTGTCAAAATGATTGACGCCGAGGACAACGGTATCGGTGGACGATATCGATAATGCGGCGGATTCCGTCAAATCGCGTTAGACGAAGGGTAAAACCGGCCGCAGCGGCGAAAGCCGTAATGCGCTTATTTAAAGGCAGAAAGCTTCGTTTTCAATTGTTTACGCGGTCGTCGAGGCTGCTCGCGAGGAGAGGGGAGAGAATGGTTCGGCGAGTCTCGCGTTAGAGATCGTCAGAAGGTAGCGTTCTGCGGAGATTTCGAACCCATCTCCGCGGGAGCCTTTAATTAACTCGATATCCCGCAAAAACGACGACCGTTTGTCCCCGCGACAGCTAATTTACGCCCTCGCACGCGTTCTTTGTTAGAAGCACGACGAATCGCAGCGATTTATAATTAACCTCTCTCAACTTCGAAGCATCACGGAGCGCGGTAACGGTTAAATTGGTCGGGACGAACGATAATTGCTGACGCGGTAATTTCATTGGGTAAATAAAATCCTTGGCCAGCTTCATTTCACTTATCCACGGAGAAATCGAGCAATTTCTCAGCGCCATATGAAATTCATGACAAATCAATTACTAAGTCGACTACCCAGTCGCGATCCCCGAAATTCCAATCTCCCACGATTTTCTCTCCACGCAATTATCCAGCTGCACGGTAGAAGCAGCCGGTGGGCAAGGGTTACGCAAAGGAGCAGATTGGATTTCTGTGAAAACGTTCACCCTGCGAGCACCGTTCGCGGCGAGAAACCGCGAGCTAACCAGGTTCGATAATTAAAGCGATAATTTCAACCCCTTCCGCTGGCCGCTCGCACTCCGCCAAGAATCCAGATTATCCGCGAGTTGCCCATGGCCAGCGTGGATCCGGCTGGATTCCAGCCGGAACGAGGACAACGGTACGCAGAAAGAGACACGGCGCCTTATCAATATTATCACTGGCCGGCGAGGGGGTTGCGATAGGGGCGGCTTAATCGGGTGGCTCGCGAGGTCGGGTGGGGGCAGCCGCTCGCAGCACGCAGGCGCCGCGGACGACCCCCCTAACGTACCGTCCTCGCCGGCGTCGTCTTCGTCGCCGTCGTCGTCGTCGTCGCCGTCGCCGAGAGAGACGTCGGCCCGTCGTCGTGTCTCCTCGTATTTTCAGTCCCGAGCGAACGACGGGCGACTAACGGGTATCACGGGAAAGTCCCACGGCGGAGGAGAGCTAGCGTGTTTCGCCTGGCCTCGACGCGCAACTCCCGTTCGGGCACGCGGTTCGTTTCGCGAGCGCCTGTGGTTACGCCGGTTTATATGCATCCCGTTTCGAGGCGAGAGCACGCGGGAAAAGCAACAGTGTTTAGGCCAGCGGGTAAGGCCTGCGGGACAGTGCGTCGGTTCGATGGGACACGCATCCCCATGGAACGTCCGTTGGGATAGGCTGTCCCCGTGGACGACGTGGGGACAGTGACGGCGGAAGGTCGATTTCGGTCCCACCTGCGCGAGGCGTGGTGGCTCCAGGACGGGAACGCGGGTGGTCGGTTAACGTTCGGCGAACGCGGATCCCGTTGGCGAGAGAGTTTCGCGCAGAGGGGCTGAGCAGGCAGCACTTCCCCCATCGGACTTCCGCGCCGATGGTCACCGTGCAGCGAGGTGGACAACCACGAGCGAACGGCGGAACGGTGGTGGCCAGGAGTCGGTGGAACAGTGCTTTCGGTGGGCAGTGTCAGTGGCCGTCGACAACAGGTTACACGAGCCGATGAGTATTTCGAGAAGTATCGGAGCGAGGAGCCGCGAACGGCGACCGCGCCGCCTGCCAGTTTCTCGTCGCGGAGAATGAAGAAGAAGTACAAAAATAACTGTCCCTGAGCTCGAGAGAGCTGAACATGCACAACTGGCCGACCCCCGCGAACCAGGACATTCGATTCAGGGGAGTGCTCGTTCCAGCGTGCCACCGTGGCCAGCAGTGAATCAAATTGGATCCCCCCCCTCTCCCCTGCCCGCGGGTGCTCGTAATAAACGCGACCGCGGGTCCACCACGTGCCTTTCTTGTCTCGTTGCCGAGGCTCACCCTCGCCTCCTACGCGTTTCGCCCTCCGACCGTGCCTCCCTCGTCCCTTCCTCTCTCTCTCTCTCTCTCTCTCTCTCTCTTTCTCTCTCCTCTCTCGTTCCTCTCGAGCGGCCATGATACACGGGACTCGCCGTCTCCTCTCGTACCGCGATCCCGCAGCCGAGAAACAGGTGTCGGTGCTGGAGATATCGGAGCGTACGTGGACGGCGCGCCGTCACTGAACTCTCGCGGCATCGACGAGACGCACACAGCACGGCCCCGGAGCGTCGCGCCAGCTACCCCCGACGCTCGTGGAAATGTCCGCACAATGCGCCTCACCGAGACGTCCACTGTTCGTCCCCGCGGGTGCAGAGAGGTTTGACTTCGCGCCGACGAGGTCGAATCGTCTCCGGATTTTTCACGGGACGCCCGTCGCCGAGGAGCCGCGCTCGCCCGGCCCGATATCTCGCCGACAGCTTCGCGATAAGTTCGAGCACATCGAATCGTCGCGGTGCCCGCGACGCGCCATCCTTTGATTCTCCTAAGCGCCGGACGAGAACGGATGCGAGACAGCCGGCCAGCCCGTGCCGCGCGCTAGGACGAAGGGAGGTCCTCGCGCACAAAGGAACGCTCCGAACTCGCGGACGGCGAGGCCACAGTTCTCCGAGATTCCTGCTACCCTGGTCTGGAATCAGTGGGGACGCCGCGCGGTCCAGGGTGTATCAGCTATAAATAGATGTTTTCTCGCGTGGACCGTGCGTCTTGAGCCGGCCAGACATCGGAACAGAGATATATACGGACGTGGGACCGACCTTCTCCGTGTCCTTGGACCCGCTGGTAGGATGAACCCATAAGTCACCGTGCCTGATCGTCGCCCGCGTCTAAGTAGACCAGAAGCTCGGGGTCGGGGGGAGGGCGGTGAGCGCCTCGACTCTGTCCAGAATCGTGTGTTCGAAATTTTCTACGATAACAGCATCCGGGAGACAACGATCCCTCTCGCGAGGCAACGAGCGATTCAGGGGGCACGCTATTAGAAGCAGCGGGCGAAACCCGTCGCCGTTAATTGGAGCTACCTTGGTGGCCACTTTCCCTTCGTTTACTATCTCTCCCCCTTTTGTACGCACGGCGAGAAGCCTGGAGGAGAACGCCAAGGAACACCATTCGCCGATCGACCACCAACGAATCTTCTTCTCTGCTCTTTTATTCGTTGCTCCTTCGCGATAAGAAAGGATCTCTCGGTCGGGGCAGGGGCGGGCGGGAGGGGGTGGGTGGGGGGTGGCGGTCGGGCGGGCGGCGAAACCGTGACGAACGTCGCCCTTGATTAGCCGGAACGCCTCTGTCTGTCCTCGACGATCATTATGCTCAACACGTGCTGTGCTTTTTTCTACCGTGCTTGTACGCATGCTGCGAGTGTTTTCTCAGTGCTGTAGTGTTACGCGTTAAATTGTCAAGCAGGCTTAACGAGCCTACGATCGAACGCCAAACGTCTCGTCTGCCCAGGTACCTGGGAATATCCCTGAGATGCCTGTTAGACGAGGTCACGTGGCGCCCAGGACAACGATCATCGAAACCATCATCAGAAAGTTCGACACCCACGGTGAGTCGGTTCTCCTATATCCAAGTCTCTCGAACGATAAGCTCTGCATTCGCTCTGAAAGGAGTCATCGAATGATCAAGAGAATCCTTCGATGGGAAATCAGGTCAGGGTTGGTTCCTTTCGAGATCTGATTTTCGCGGAATCACCTCCCACGCACACGTTTCTTTCTACACCTGTTGCGACAGGAAAACCAAAGATTTTGCCACTCATCTTTCCGATCTGCACTAAACCGTTCCACCCTTTAGCTACGTAGCTTCTCTAAACTGAGATTAATTGTGCCTCACCGCGGAACAGTTTCGCGTGCAGACTCCTCTCAACATATCTCGTTACAGATGAAAATAACCAGGAAATGATGCACACGTTTCCGTTCCCGCCCAGCCACCTTCCTTCTCCCTTGGCACGTGTCTATCTAATCGCCGATGGAACGACCAACGCCGCGTGTCGTTCGTCCTCGGACGAAGGAAATGCAATCGTGCGTTATTCGGTTATCGCCATCACCAGCGGACGCCGTAATTGCCAAGAAATTATAACTCCACTGGCGCGTGTCCGTCGCCACGCTTGCTCTCGATTAATTTGCCACGTGGTGTTTACAGGCAGGCGGGGCGCGACGATAACGGGCCCAGTCACTCGATAGGATATTTTAATCGAAAGCAGACGGAAGATCGGCTGCCACGGTTCATCCTTTGAAACCTCTCCGCGTTTCCGTTCGGTCAGGCCCGGGCGCGACACCTCGAATAATGGAATTTAATAAAGTGAAATTGATTCGTCGACGTTTATCATCGACGGTACGTTGACGCTTCCCGGCTCCCTCGTTCCGTCCGGTATCTCCGCGAAGTTTAATGAAAGTTTCTGGAGAGGCAGAGCACCCTCCGCGGGAGATTAAAATAAAGTTAACGGGCCCCCGAGGTCTGTCGCTCTGTCCAGCTCTCGATATGATCGAAGTTTTTTAGAACTGCTCCAACCCTGGTATATGGAGCGAGCAGGCATCGAGCCAGAACTCCGTTTTCAATATTATTTAAAACATCTCGACGGAGGCGAGGCCTCGCGACGGGCGAGGAAAGGGCGCGGGCCGGGGGGGGGTGCGCTCGGTTAAATGGAGGAAAGGGGTAGTTCTGTTTCACAACGGGACAATGCATGTCACTGGCAATATCACTCGAGGTATGCCTGTAGTCCTTGCGAGGAAGCAGACCCGAAGGAAACCGACAGGTCTCGGGTGGGGGTGCGGTGCTTCCGATTGATCGCGGGAAAACGAAGGAGGGCTGACGATTTCTTTCGCGTTGTCGCGATTCATTGACGTCAGTCTCCTCGGGGAAGATCAGTTGCGCGGGGCTCACAATTACCCATCAAACTTTCGCAACTCCTGATTTACTTTGCGACCCAGCCACGTGCTCGGCGGGCAGAGATATCCACGGCAGCTGTAATAACTGAGAGGAACAGCTCCTCCGGGAATAAGGTCGCGGCGGAATCGAGTTAAAAAGTGAATAGCGGTACAGCAGCGGCTCCATTGCGCGGATTATCGCGCGCCCCGATGAACCTATCGTAGGTGAAAAAGGGCGATCCAATTCGAAAGGATTCTCCATTACTGGCTCTCGTTAGTTCGGTTCTTCTTGGATCGTGCGGGGAAGCGAACGTCCGTCAATAACAAGACGGATGATCTTTGTCCGTGGCGAGTGAAGAACGGCAAATTAATGGGAACTTGGCAAAAAGGCCATCTGAAGAATCTCTGCCTCGATGGCGGCTCTGTTGCACGAGCGAGAAAAACATTGTGCATTGAATATTTGCGTGGCGGTGACGTGCTAACAGATGCTACCATAAGTCGATGATAAACTGCCCAACTTCGCGTCTCTGCTTCTTCTCCGATACCCAAGCTGGTCCCCAGTTCACGCACCCCTTTCACCTCGAATTTAGAGAGCTGTGTACAACGTAATTTCTTCTCGGCAGAGCCGTATCACTCGCTCGGACGTATCTCCGGCGGGGCGACGCTTTATTACGCTCGAGATTGAAATTAATTTCTATCACGGCCAACAACGCGCATGAGTTCCCCGAGTCGTTGAATATACGGCTCGACGTGTATTCACAGTTGAGCTCGGGCGGATTAAGTGCTTGAATAGAGCCCGTAATTCTTCGCACAAAGGGTCGGCTCGTGCCAAAAGACGCGATTCCCGGAAAAACATTTTGTCGCAGCGCGGAGAGCAAAACATTGTCCAAATTTGGCGTGCAGAGACTTGGTGGGAAATTGCTCTGATACTTCCCCGCTGCAGTGGTGGTGGAAACCAGGGCACCCAAAAAGATTGCACGCGGTTACAAGGCCACGGGAGCAACCGTTGCATTTTCGTTCCCCTTAAAACGTAGTTGTCCTAAACAGTGGTCATTTAACTTTGGCCGTCGGCGATCCCCACCCAGCTTGGCCATTTCCTTTGCAATTTCCTCCGGGGATTTCGGCAGGAAAGTAAGTCGATGAGGTCGCGTATCATCGCTCGTTGACAAAAGCCGCGGCTGTCGCACAGAAGGGCGCACGGTAATAGGCATTAACGCGATAAATTCTTGGGAAACCTTTGGAGCGCCAATTTATATAATAAAAAATATGTATGCCAGCCCCTTCAGGGTGGGCTTTTGTCCCGGTGGCATTGCTGCCCGTCAAGCCTTGGCTTCTAATCTGACGTCCTCTCTATAGCGCTGTACATCCAACCGCGTTCACTCATTTTTTTTTCTTCTTCTCCTCCCTGCCATCTCCTTCCACCTTTCTCCGCCTCTTTCTTCATCAGCCACAGCCATCTTCCCGATACTCTTCAGCTGTCCTCTTGTACCCGTAATCGAATAGGACGTTGGAGGGCAATCTTTCTCCCGCGCAAACACCGACACATTGCATCCGCCCGGTCCTTGAGCAAAGCTAAATAGTAATTCGCAACGGCCGCCCGCGTAATC
The DNA here is from genome assembly GCA_944738655.2 of Andrena hattorfiana. Lineage (NCBI taxonomy): Eukaryota > Metazoa > Arthropoda > Insecta > Hymenoptera > Andrenidae > Andrena > Andrena hattorfiana. The sequence goes on along the minus strand of OX122894.2, from coordinate 42,711,477 downwards.
GACGGGCCGTCCGTAACGGCCAGGATTTCTTACGCGAATAACAAATGAGACGCGCGCCTCTGTCACTTCTGCCACCCTCTCGCCCCGTCCCCCAAGCGAGCACGGAGCTAAGATGCTTAACCCTAAAACGGCGACTTTCGTCGCGTTCGGAAATGAGATTTAGAAAAGCAGGCGTCCCTTTCGTTCGTGGAAAAAGCGACTGCCTCTGAACTTGAGCCATCATTCGTTTCGACGAAATCACACTCGCTCGATTTTTGCAATTCTAATCGATGAGCTAACTAAGCAGGAAGGAAAGCTGGCTAAAGACGGAGGACAGTTTGATACCAGGATCGTTGCCTTCTGAGTATCAGTTTGAAACGGTCGAAAATTCTGATTATCGAGGAAAGCGCAAGCTCGCGAAGAAATTTCAGCTGTGTCGGAGCGATGTATCAGAGCCAGCTACGCTCGAAGTAAATGGAATTTATTGGCGGGGGCATCGCGCATGAAATATCGCCGATTCCGGAAATTAAGATTAGGAACGGTCTGGTTATTAATCATGTTTAGGGGGTTATTCGTGTCAAGGACAGGTGGTTCGTTAAGCCCGCCCCAAATTGTGTTCACGCGTACGCGGCTGGGTCGAAAATGTGACACCAGGAACCTGGCACCGGCATTCGTTTTCGTGTACGAAGCTATTAAAAGTCGACAATTGGGACCGTGCTGCTTTAAATTGTACCTCGCGGCGATGGGAGGGGGATGGACGATGGTATCGCTGGGCTGCTTATAAATTCTCCTTATCGGCGGGGCGGGGGGGGGGGGGGGGACGACGACGACGACGACGATTAATTTTACGCGGCCATAAAGACAGCAGAATTTTGATGAAACTGTTAGGAATAAGTTCTCGCTAATGACGTTACAAATTTATTGGACGTAATACCTTAATTTACGTCCCCGCGTGAATTTCTCCTGCGAAGAATCTCGACTTACATCGGACAAGTTAATTACACGAACATTTTTATTGAATGTAATTCTCCCGTCGCACGCAATCGCCAAGCTAAACTCCGAGCTCCTCCCTTCTTCTCCCAAACTATCCATCAGATATCATACAGAAGAAAAATACATATTTCATCCTGAACTTGGCTCGAATTCTCCAGAAATTTTCCACGAAAATGATACATAATTCCTCCACACGCGATTCGCTCCGAATTCCCCGGCGAGACGTACGCAGATATATAGATATAGAAGGGAACTGGAGCGTCTTTCGCTCCGCAGAAGGTGTCTGGAAATTCGCTCGGAGCACAGCCGCTTGAACTGGCGACGGATTGCTGGGCGTCGAAAGGCGCCGGAGCGCCAGGATATCGGTCTCCAGCTCGATCATCCGGCTGTCGACACCGTGCGATGCCCTCCTCTCGCAATCAGCCAAGTTGGATCGCGCGTTCTATCCCGGAGCAAACAGGCCGGCGCGCACGAATTCATAAATTCCGATCGCGACCGGTGATTCATCGGCGGACAGATCAGGGCCGCCTAGATCGCCGCCTCGAGAACGCTCTCTGACCTACTTATCCGCCGACTTCTTGCCGAAAATCGTCGCGCGCCGCGGGGAGCGGAGGGGCCGCTCTGCGTCACGTGCCTTTGACCGTCTTCCGCGGCGTTCCTCCCCCGATTGTTATCGCGCCAGCCCCCGCCGATAAACGATCGTCGTGGGTGGCTGACAGAAATTACAATGAACCTGGAGCAGGGTGCCGCGTCCACGTCTCCGGCTCTCTTCCCTGTTCTTTCTCCCGTCGCCCCCGTTTACGTGGCGCGTACGTGTACACAATAACGAGGATACGTGCTCCGCTGCGCGATAAATTCGTCCAGAAGCTTTGGGCCGTTGCCAGGATGGATATTTAAAATTCTCCGCGGTCCTCCGCGGGTCCTCCCTCCCCCGCTGTTTTTTTTCCTCCTCGCCAGAGGCGGACCAGCCCGGGGTTGCATCGCAATCTATGGATCTATAGCTGCTAATGGACAGGTTCATCAAGGTGGCTGCCAATCGAACCGATTCCTATAATTACCCCGGCATCGAATTCATTATTCACGCTGGCCTGCCGCGTGGAGACGATTATGAATAATTTCATGCCACGGTCGGGGTTTTTGCTGGCTGGAAATGTCGGGGGTTGATGGTGCTGCTGTTGGTAGGCCTTCTTCACTGGCGTTGTTGCTCGATAATATTAAATTTAATACAATTCGATGGCTCGCTATGTGTCTCCTTGTCGTTCTGCGGCCGAGCTGTCTGAATGGGCATACTCACGAATTGTCACAAAGGGTGGTTTTGCTGCTTTAACATTTATTGTGCCCTGCCGCACTTGAAACCAAGAATTTTAATAGAATTCTGCGAGGAAGCATCGTTTGCCTGTAAAAGGTCATTCTGACTGCCCTGCACTCGTAAATTCCGCGATCCTTCACGCAGGTCTCATCTCCCCACAATGCACACAATCGTATTTACCCTCTTCCAGCTGACTCTGAGAACATTTAACTAAATACACGCCCTCGCTCATCTCCCCCGCGCAAACATGAAGACCCTCCAACCGAACTCGGGGCTAATTAAGCTTGAATCCCCGGCTAAATATTTTTTTAAGCTCGGTTGCAAAAAGCCCCGCCGCTGGAACAGTGGCCCGGATCGTCAGCCGCGATATCTCGAAGTATAAAACTGAGAAAAGCTCTGCCAAAAATAATACAGCCGCGGCAGAGCCAGGAAACGTCCACCGCACATTAAATGGCAATCGAATAATATACCCACGACGGACCGACGGACTTTGACGCACGACAAAATGACGTTGCGATCGCGATCCTTAAAATTGTATCAACATCTGGCCGTCCAGCGCCGTCTCTGCGTAGCCTTGATTTTGAAATTCTCCATAAGCTACGATCTCTCACGTGCTCCGCGCTATTTATTTCGTTTGCAAATATGCGTGCCACTATTTTTAACCGTTTCGAAATACACAGTTCCATCGATTCCAACGATCTCCTTTCCCATCTGCTGGATAATCGTCGCTTTACGTCCCTACTCATCATCCCCTGTTCTCATCCACTCCCACGAGCGTCGCGCGAATTCAAAATTCTTCGGTTTCTTTCCCACGGGTGGCGTGATCGGCCCAGCTCCATCGACTCTCCGTGGGGCCGATTTATCGCGAATTGGCGGTCCCGTCTCTCCCGCGGGACTACCGCGATTTTCGTTGCTGCCACGTCGCGTCGGCGACGCGCTGCCACCGGATGGATCGATGGTTTGTTTTGTCCGATCGCGGCTCGAGTAGCGGCCAAGGGATCATTAATTTTGGAACGCCCTCCTCCGCCACCCTCCCCGCCGGGAGGTCCGTCGGCTTCGAGGGTGGCACGCTCGCGGAACACCGCGGACGAGTCGTCTATCGCCGCGAAGCGTTTCGTGGAAGCCGCTCGAAAGTATAAATAATCCCGTCGATGCTCGTCGCGGTGTCGTAATCAGAAGCACGGGGCCCCCGTCCAATCCCGACGAAAAAGTTAGCGACGTTTCCGCGGAAGTTCCGAGCGTGTCGTCGTCGGGTCGCGTGCAAAATCCGCCGGTGATTTAACGCGGGCCACGTGTGTCGCGGAAATATATCTGGAGATCGAGTACTGGCCTAGGCACCATTCAAATTAGCGTTATAAATACGCGGGGGTATCACGCTGGAGCGATTCCTAGTCGGGTGTCTCGGATTCCATCGCCGCCGAACACTCTGCGCGGCGAATCTTGGAGGGATCGATCTCCCCGCGGGAGCCTGATTAATTCTCAAGTAGGTAGGCGGAGTTAGGCGAATTGCAGCCCCTTGGAAGCTTCCGTATTAAGAGGATTTTTAAGTCAGTCGCCGTTGGTTAATTAAACGGAGTATGTACATTGCGGCGCGCGATTCGACTTGAGAATCCGCTGCGATAGGATGTTTAGCCGCGCGCGGGAGAGTAATCGTCAGGTTCGCGTAATCGACGTGCAATTATTGCCCCTACGGGCTCCCCTTTGAGCGTCCAGCTGGGGCGTTTATTATTTTCCGTTTCCTCGATGCTCCGCAGTCGATTCGCAGCTCTTTGAAGCCCCCTACCATTCCGTTCGCGCGGTGCACTTGCCGATGCATTTGCATCGCCCACGTGGCAACGATCGCTCGGGGCGCTGTTTCGCGCGCCGGGGTCGTTAAACCGGATGGATCATCGGCATTATCGACGATCAGCATCGGAAGAATCAGCGGGTCTGCTTATTTTTCCTCGGACACCAAAGCTCCCAATCGAAGAATACCGAACTTGCTCGCGGTTCTATGAGATGAAAATAAACCGCGAGCGGTCGGTGAAGCTTTCCAGAAGTCTCGATTCCATTATGTCCCACCAACGGGAGCCGAGAGAGCCTAATAATTTCTACGATTTTTATCGCAACTCTCTGTGTAACGAGCATCGCGGAAGCGTTCATCAAGCTTTCAACCGGTCATTAATATCTCCCATCCATCCAGTTCGATAACAAACCGAGTTCTCCGAGACCGAGAGCTATTGCAAACATCGTACCCACGCGTTTCCCCACGTTTATCTATCCCCTAAGAAAAAGAAGACGCCCCACTAACCTACTCAACGTTCGGCCACGATATAAATGGACCCCCAATGCGCAATTCTCATCGGCCGTTAGCAGCGACACACCGTCCAGGTGCGATCCTCCCTCGTTCGAATGCATCTCTATAGGAACGTCCGCGCGACGCCTAACCGCCTTACGCGTTCCGTCGCGGATATCCGCCGCGACGTGACGATTTCGAGAGGCGGCGTTATTTTTCAGCTCCATTGTTTTTTTGGCCCCGCTGGCTCTATTCTTGGCTGGGGACTTCGCGACGATGCGTGGCTGGAACGGTTGAAGTAGGCGCTCGAGGGTGGGAAAGTGGCGCTTCCTCGTGCACCAAGCTTATTTTCTGCTTTCAAAAGAGAGCTGCAGACGATGCTGGGTATTCGCTGCTTCGTTCGATCTCTGCGCTGCAGAAGCTTCTTCTAAATCTAAACGACACTCCCGAATCCTTCGCAAGTGGAATTCGTACATGGTTTTAGCACTCGGAGGGGTTCTCTATGTCGTTGACTTGTTTTGAGAATTTCTAACCCGAGCCTCGAAGGCCCGTCTCTGTCTTTATCGAGCGGCATAAATTCAGTCCGCTTCGACGTCTGGCTTGGAAGCGTTAACAAAATCCTTCAGTCCCCACGTTGGCCTGCCCCGAGGCGACATTGTGATTCAGCTGGCCTGCTCGTTCTGGCGCGCTATCGACAGGTTGGAGGCGTTCCTTCCTCGTTTTCTCTTCTTTTTGCGGCCCCCCTATCGCGGCGGCGAGAACCTCTTCGACCTGGGTCACAGCCGGATCACGGGCCAGTTCTATGTTTATATATAGGATGTTTAAATCGAACCGCGTGAGCGGATTTAACTTTAACGCGGCGACAAGGTCGCTCCAGCTTGTCACAACACTGCCGCGGGGGCTAGCGTGACTCGATCGTATTTTCGGGCTCTCGGTAAGGCGAATCGGCCCAGCTCTCGTTTATCGTTCAAGGACGACGGACAGATAAACCGGCAGTCACCGCCGCTGATTATCGGCCACGATCATCTGCCGCGTGCCGAGCGATCCAACACGTGCGGCGTACATTTTCTGAATGTTAGGGGATGATTTTCTAAGCTTCGATGGAACAGTAACGAATTTGTGGTTCTTGTATTCCTACGTGGTGATAGATCGAAGTTTACGTAATGGGAGTGTTTTGGAAGCATCGTAGTTCCCCTTATTTCCTACGAATTGTTGCTAGCGGTCGATCGAAGAGCGCAGACGTTGAATTGCAACGGAGGATACAAGCATGCTGGCTCCACGGGTGGAAATTTCGAAGGAGTTCTTAGTGATTGAAATATCGCAGCTTTAATCGTTGATATCTGAAGCAAAAGCAGTCCCAGAAGGGCGATAAATCCCGCCCCTGTACAAGGCGAGAGACATTAAAGGCAGCCGCTATATTACCGTGCAGGAAAGATAAGAGGGACATCGCGATGTCACCCATAAATATGAAATATTGATTAAAAACCGCTGGATTGGATAATTTAGCACGCGTCACGGGGCATTAGCTGCAGCCCTAAATCGACGTATCGTCACGGCACGGGGGCAAAGTTCATTCTCATTCGCAGGCCTGTGTATTAATCGATCAAGTGTCCGAATAAATTCCCACTGACGTTACTTACTGTACGCGCGGATTTACTACTGGATTTACGAAGCAATGCAGACAAATAAGAAACTCCTTCGCGAAAGCCAAATCTCCCTTCGTTTCAAAGGATAGTTCTGGTCTGAAAAGTTCAGAGTTCCAGGGATTCTTCCACCCCATTCCGTCTGTCCTTTTTTCTTCGCGGCTAAAGGCTCGGTTGTCCAACTGTCCACATAAAAGTATTCCCACGGACGACACCAGAAACCTCGTTTTTCCGTCTCTACAGGGATTCGGGAGATTAAGGGCCTCGGTCAGTGTAGCGGCTCGGAAAGATAAGAGACGGGGCGGTCAGTATTCCGGAATGGCACGGATAGCAAAGTAGTTCTCGCGTCTAAGTGACATCCTTGGCAAAGGGCCCAGCCCTGCGAGGCTGTCGGGGCTGTCTCCGATGCGAACTCTGCAATATCTATTTCTAGTTCGGCCGATAAACTCGGCCCGAGATCCGCGAAAAGAAGTCCCCTCGCGTCTATGCTCTCCCTCTCGTCTATTTTCCTCCCTCCTGCGCGTTTTTTTTCCATCAGCCGCCGCCCGCCAAGATTAATCCGTCAAGATCCCATATACCCTCGCTGAAAATTCGGCGCTCGCCTTGTCGCGGAATATTGTATTTCGGGGGCAACGTCGGGTCGCCAAGCAACGAGGAGGAACATCGGGAAATTGGAGAAACGAGGTTTCGAGGACTCGATGAGCTCGAGAGGAATCGCTGGGAAAGTGGTGCTCTTTATTCTTCAATCCTGTATTCTGGAGAAATTAGAAAGCGTATTTAATACGCGATTGCTATTTAAATAGAGCCTCTGATAGATGGTTACATTTACGCGAAACTGTTTGGCAATCCTCGTTAGTGCTATGGGGATCGTTTAACGCGGGAAATGTAGAAACCCGGGGCCCTCCCTTCGCGATCTCGAGTGATTGATTTCGCAGAAAAATCGCTGGTGATCAATCTCCGCTGATCGAAGTGGGAGCGATGCTTCGTTTCTGTTCCAGCCGCGGTGCAATAGCGGAAAGGAATATTAATCATGGTTAAACCACCGAAAGCAACACTGTCGTGACCAGCGACGAGTCAGCATTCGCTTGTAATTACCATCGATTGGCCAGAGCCGCGGAACAAAAGCCGCGTCGGGCTCCTTCGCAGGATTCGCCGTGGCGGCAAGGATCGAAACCGGTGTATTTTTATCCGGAGGAATGCTCGATATCCGCTCCAGAAAGTTGGCCCGTGTAATTAAACCACCGCGCGTCCAAACAGTTTGGAATTCTCTTATGAGGGGGAGGAATTAAATACTGAATAATTCAGCGCGGAAGAAACTTGCCAACTACGCTGCAATGATGCGCCGAATTATGCAGAACTCCCCCCCTTTTTTCGGATAAATAATATGCAAAGCTCTCCTCGTTAACTAGCCGAGAGCTAATTTGCCTAAAAGTAATTATGCCACCCTCTATTATCTGTCTCCGAAAGCGTCGCTTCTCACGATCGCGGCTGGTTCGTGCGAGGCGATATAGAAGAGCCGTGACATGTGGAATGGAAGGATGTCGAGGAACCTGGAAATGAGAGAGAAGTAGGCGGCGCGGTAAAATGGAAGTGGGGAGCAGGAATTTATGAGTTGGAGGAGATTAAATTATCCTTTTAGTTACGAGGACATGGCGTTTTAATTCTTCAGGCACGAAATATCCGTCGTTTTTTTTCTCCACTCTACACAACGAAAGGGGGGAAAAAAGGTGGAACGGGACGCGTGTTTTACTGCGGGGGTTGCTGTTTCCAACTTACAGCCATCGGGCGAATTAAAATGCACTGAGAAACATGGCTGCGCGAGGCGTTACATCGCGTTCAAATTTCTGGCGATTCCTAAAACCTCGTTAACTCCAGCGCGGTCTCTCTGTTTTTCAATCCTTCCTCTCGATTCCCCGCGAATCTCCATCACATTCGAAATAATCATTCACACTCCACATTTACTCTAGTCGCCGCTCGTCTCCACGATTTCATTTGCTCCTTGCCTTTTTTTTTTATTGGAGCATTACAACTTCCTATTTAACCCCTTCGAGTTACCCGCGTTAAATTTTATTGATTGCAATATCGGATAGTGTCTTCTAGGTGGTGTGTCTGTGATTGGCATTAACTTAATCTACTGTCAATCAGGTATTATGGGCTGCCAGTCAATTTCATTTTACATCCGCGGGTACAGAAATATGGACGATTTAATCCTCCTTATACGGGAAATACGTGAAATCGATTCTCATCGGTTGGGAAGTTTTTAAGGCTCTGTCACTGCCAGAGCTACTTTCTGGGCAAACGAAGCCGCGTTCTCGGGTTATTAGTAGCTCCCGATGAATTATTAAGAATCTTTCGCTTTTGGATACAATATCGTTCGAGGACGATTTTCAAGCTACTCGCGGGGGCGCCGACGCGCCGTGTACCAGTATTCGAGAGAAATGTCAGCCTTGGGCACGTCGAGTTGCGGTGCGTGCCACGACTACCATCGATGCACCCTCTCCTCCGCCCGCGCCTTAATACCTAAACATTCTGCGAAGGACAATCGCGTCTAATGAAGGGATATTGAAAATGCGGAGGAACGCGTGGCTCGCGCCATTGTTGATCAACATCGCGCGGATTGGATAATCGCATATATTACGTGATCGCCCGATCGATCGTCGGAGCGTGGTCAAATCGTCCGCTTCAGGCCGCCTGTATTCCCCAAATCGAGCTTTCATAAACCAAATTAGAACGGTACTTAGAATACTAACAGTTGGAGTACTCTAATACCGAAATAAACGTGTCCATTTATACTTTCATTGCAGTGTGCCAGCGTATAATTGAATGGAATCGGATATAAGTGATACAGAAAAGTAGGTAACAAACATATCGCGAGGCGGAACGCTGGTAAATTCAGATCTGGCGAAGAAACTGGCGAGAGAATCGACTCAGCTGCGGCACGTGTCGGAGACAATGATTAAACGGTTTAAACTACTGTTGTGAGAGATCGTTCGTGTCCCATTTTTTCGTGGATTTCGGAAGCAAAGCTGGAGGCGCATTATTGCCCGACATAACGGCAAGCCTTTCACTGGATGTCTCCATTCGGGCGATCATTCGAGGGTTGGAAACACTTGATCGATTCACTTAACGACCCTCGTAAAATTTGCTCGGTTCCCGCATACGATATCGTTTGGCGGCCACTCGGGCCTCGTATCCCAGTCGTTTCGAATAATGCACGCCGCTTGTAAATACTTGGAATCGGCGGAACGTTAAGGGGCTGGTCGCAATTAGGGCTGTGAAGGGGGGAGGCAAAGTGTGCCCGTCGAGGATGTCTCGTGCACCAGAAACCCAGCTTCTCGGTCCTCTGTAACATCGATCAAAAAATTTCTCTGATTGCGCTGTCTGTCCCCCGATGACATCTCTAATTTTCACGACCTTCCCCTTCCCTCTTCTACAACAAACCCTCTATTTATATTTAGAAAGCTCGCGAGGCTATAGAAACTTTAAATTCTTTCCGCTCTGTCGTATCGCGTTCCATCGTTCTTTTATATGAAATAGCTTTGCGTTGTATTTGATTATAATTCATCGATGGACTCGCAATGATTTTCCGCCGTTTAATAAATTATACTGTCGCGCGAATATCAGCCTTCATTAGCAGAGGTGTTCATTTCACGCGAGCCGGAGCGGATGCAAGCGTGCCCAAGCGCGCAAAGGCGCCCCTTTGAGGCGGACGGTAAAAAAATGTCCAAAAGTGTCCGAGGCTCAGAAACGAGCGGAATTAACAGTGGCCAGCGACGTCTGCGGCGAGCAGACAAGCTTAACGGCTGGTACCAAAATATTTTATGGTGTGCACTCTAACGCTGACGCCAGATTTAGGACGAAGGTCGCAATGGGAGCGCGAAATCTCGAGAAATCTCGCGATTTCGCTATTATAGAACGAAAACGTTTTACTTCCTTTCGTCCCGTCGAAATAGCTTCGCCGTTTCTTGCCAAGTGTTCCGAGCCCGATTCTGATTAAAAGCAGAAATAACCCCAGAATATGAGTCACTGCCGCAATCTTCGGATCTGCGACAATGATTCCGGTTCATCGTTGCTAATAAATGTCCCATGCGATTTTCTTTCCGCGAAAATGACCGCGTTTCTCGTCGCCAACCCACGCGACTCACCCGCCCCCACCCTCCGTGACAATTTTGAAGAATCGACGATCTATAAATACGTGCGAGTCCAGAATCGCCGGTTCCCCTTAACCTGTCCATTTTCACCGGCGCACGTTTAACAAGAAAAGTTAATTTCGGACGTACTCGGAAGGCATGCCAACCACGCGCGCTAATGAGCCGATGAAACTTCGCTCTAGCCGAGGCCTGCCTCGGTCCTCTGTCCTTTCATACATTCCAGCAATCCCAGACTTATTTTAAAGCCTCTTGTCCCGCCACCGCACGCGGCGGATGTAAGCTCCTCCGTTAACGAATATGCGAAACTCGCGACACAGAAACGTGGTGCGTTCTTTGGAAATTGTTCTGAATACGGAGGCTAGCGCTTTCAAAGCCACGTGGTAAAGACGAAGTATCTTCCTCTTGATCTTTGATTAGCTTCTTGGAAATTCAGCTTGATTCGGAGACTCTGAATACGAGATTTATGGTTTCGTTTAGTCTAGCCGAGCTTCAAAGTTACTCCTAAGATGTTTCGAGCCTCCCGCATAATGCCACCGTTCTTTCGTTTGCAGATCGAAGTTTTTTAGTGGCCAACGCTCAACACGGACTATGTCACATAATATACTGCTCGGACGGTTTCTGCCGGCTGACGGGCTTCTCGAGGGCGGAAGTGATGCAGAGACCGGCGATCTGCGAGTTCCTTCATGGGCCAATGACATCGCCCCATGCGGTCGCAGCCCTCCGCGACGCCCTCGCCGCCGGCGTCGAAAAGCATTTCGAGATCCTCTACTACAGGAAAGACGGTGAGCTCTCAAATTCTTTACATCTAATAACTCCACCATGGACCCTTCCGTCATCGACATCTCCCTATAACGCCGCTTCAATTACAAACACCACAACCTGCAGTCATCCTGCTCTCCATTGCAATAATCTATTTCGAGACACGATGCGTGGAGCAACACCTTTATAATGGTACTCGCGAAAACTATCGCACCCCTGCTCCGAAATTAATCTCATTCGCGGAACCACTCGCGGAAAGGCACGGAAATTCACTCGAGTTGACTGCGAGGAATTTATCTCCGAGGCACAATCGCGCACGCCAGCGCAGGCCAACAATTTTTCGGCGCAAATTGGCAAAGTTTCCGGTGGGGTTGAGGTGTCGCGCGAAACGGGCGACCGGACATCCGGGATTCCGATCGGATGAGTCGCCTAATCCCATCTTGGCAAGCCCTTCCAGGGACATTGTTTCTGGGATCCTCGGGAATAGACCGAGTGGTTTGTACTTCTGCCAAACTCTGCCTTGGGAAACGCGCCTCCATTTTCCCGACCCTTCGTCGCCGCGAATTGTGATCAATATTTATTCCGCGCGGCTGTGCGACGGGCCGCGGGGACTTGTAAACATCCACGAAAACAGGAAATACAAATGATTCTGTAATTTCGTCGAATCACTGCGTTCTGTTCTCACATGCTTCTACAGCGATTCTCTCGCGAGGATTAATAGTACCTGTGCATCATCCCAACGGTTTGGTTCTCTTTCTTAGACGATGAAATGGGAGCAGTAGCCGCTTGAAAGTGGATCGAGTGAAATTTTTAAGTGATCGCAGTCGGGAGCACAGATCTTTCATTTTTAACGAAGGTTAACATTAATATGCATTCTAGTAGAGATTTCGTGTGCTTTTGCTATGCCCAGAGTCAGCTGTAAAGTTCTCTACAAAGCACCTTACTGTCGCAGCTATTAGCCGCTTTTACTACTGACTTACCCTGATAATGATCCCTGCGTCCTGCTTTACCTAGCTCTACAGCCCCGTTCTTCCTATCAGCTTCGTCGTTTTAATAATTCCTGCCTCTGCGATGTTGCTGCCGACGCGTGCAACATTCAATGGCAAAATATCTAAGCGTAAAGCACAATTTAACGCTATCCATCGTTCCGAGGGGTCTTGCTCTTTAGAAAGCAGTAGGGTCGAAGCGCGCCCCAAGTATCCTTCGAAGCGCAACCCAGTTGCCAAGCCCTTCATCTTCGCCACCGCAAAGCAAGTGATCGAAACCTTGATAAATCCCAAAGCAACCTTCGAAGTTCATGTCCTCGATTACCGCCGATGGAGCTTCGAAGCCAGTCGCCACGGACACCTTTATCGGCACGCAGTAGCTCCGGATCTACGCGCCCCATCGGCGCTCGTAATTCCGGGAAAGGCGAGCAGACGCTGATAGAGCTCTCCGGAGGTAGCGAGGACCGTTACGTTATTTAGAGCGGGAAAATTGAATTTATTCGCGGACCGATGGTTGGCTCGGACTCGATTTTGCCGTAGTGTCTGACCTTAGGCGCGGTGAGATCAATAGTCACCACTGTATAATTTATCATAGTCATAGCTCGAGGCCTCTTGGCCCACCTGAGTTCCTTTCCCGTACCTGCGCACCCAAATGCTTCCTTCCGCGATCCACCGAGCTCCCGCGGGATGCGTCGGGCTACGAGCGAGCCGAGGCGCGATGCACACACGCGGGCACGCGTGACGGGCACAAAGGGAAGGAGAGACGGTAGAAGGGGGCTGGTGTAAAAGCGCTGAAAGGCGGAAAGTAGTCTGCTCCGACCACCTGCAGCCTATCTCCAGACTGTCTGACATAGTACGACGTGTTTCCACTGAATAACAGGCATATTACACGTCGCGGTTTCCCGTGCTTTGACGGAACGAGCTCCTCCATTGTTCCGTCTCATTTTCCTCGGTGAAAAGGGATTGATCGGGGAGGGAGGGTGGGTGGTGGAACGCAGTCGGCCACTTGCAGCCCCCTCGAGGATCGTGGGGAAACGTCGGTCGGCTAGCCTTTAGCTGGCGCGCCGCGGGAAGCTGTTAATTCCAGATCGTTTCTACGCTTCCTGCTCCATTTTCTCGCCGTTGAAACTCGATTGGACGAGCTGTCTTTTTCCGCCCCTCTTTTTATTACCGCGCGATCGTGTGCTCCGCGGGATCGAAATGTCGAAGGTCAATAAAACCGGGGAACTCGGTTGGCCACGTTGGATCGAGCGCGTTTTTCTGCCCTGTCTTCTCCCCCATCGGCGCGAAGGAAATGCACGCCCGTCCGCGGCTCAAATGTCAGGCTTTTATTGCGTGGTTTCCGCCCCGCTGCATTGTACGCATTGGCGTGAGTGTAAAGTTTCGCGGTGCTGACCTTGCGACTGGCTGCGCGACCCCGAAGGATTCCCACTGTATGGAAAATTAATCGATGAACCGGGGCGAGTTTGAAACTACGACTCGCTGGCACCGAGTGGACGGACTGATTATGCCGGGGATAGACTAGAGGATGGCTGAGCAACTTCCTTGCTGCGGTATTCGAAATATTCATGGATCACAGTGCATTGGAATCGGGAGCATAGGTGTAATGAGTTGAACGTCGGAATGAAATTTCTTCGAAGGTGTTCTCTTTCTTCAGCCGTCGCGGTGCGGTACAATTATAATTAAATTTGTTACAATTAATCTACTGTCGAAAGCTCTCGTATTCACTTGTTCCGATTACGTCCATAGTTCTACTCTTCGTATTATGCTCGGAGAGATCGGATAACTTAGCGCTCTCCATGAGGGGAGAACGGACTGGAATACAGTCGGTTAGCTTCCAATGACGCGGCGTCCAAAAATTCCCCGCGCAGTGTTTGCCCGTCGTTTATCCCGCGAGTGAAACGAACGGTCCGTTCGAGATTATCGATAACGCTCTTCATCGGCCCCATCAGCAGCTGTGGCCATTTCGCGAAGACCTCCTCGAAGAGTGCTCTCTCGTGCTGTTACGCAACCGTGGCGAGCGCGAGGACGGTGTTTGAAGCGGCTAAGAATAGTCGCCGCTCGTGTTCCGACCCCCTTCCCTTGTTCCTGAAACGCCCACCGTCCCCCTTCCGTCCACTGTACCCCCTTTTCCTGCGACCCCGCTAGGTGCAGCGCGTAGTCAATGACATCACGGAAAGGCGCTCGACCTCCCTCTTCTGCGCCATGTGACGCCACCACCCACCTCCCCCTTTATTTTTCTTTCTCCGGACGCCTGGCGTCGCTCCTTCCCCTTCCCGTCGCCAGCGTATTCCATTAACTGGGGGGCAACGAGACATCCGTGCCCCTGCTTCGTTCTCGTTTCCTCTGGGGGACAATGGCCCTTTCGTTTTAGAAAATTTCTGAAATCGAGCTTGGTGCGCTGGCAACCTACTCTTACTCTTCTCTTTATAGAAGTTTCTGTAATCTTAGATAACTCTTCACTCCTTCGTGAACTGTTATTTTTTTAATATAGATAGTTGGGTAACTTGTGTTATAGTCAAGAAGGGGTTCGCTTATTCATACAAAAGGAAACTGTAGTTTGGAGTAGCACATTCTGATAGGAGGTGTTGATTTCATGATTTAGGTGCTATCAGTGGAAAATGGCTCGTGTCTGACCATTACGGGGTGCTTCTACTTACATAGACAATATCCTACTTAAAATACCGCAGCAGATCATTTAAATCTTGACTTCTCAATGAATATTCTTCTACAGTTTTCCAGTGTCTGACCATAATCGTCTGCATTCACTTGCGTTCCGTAGTGATCCTACTAAATCCCTTCACTATAACGCTCTGCCAGTATAATTCTCTTCGCTGAACTGAGAATTTGACCAGGAGTGTTATACGTTTCGTTCAATTGCAAGCAATCCATGACGTCGCGGGACAACGACCCCTCTAAGCTACTCGTTGAGGCGCGTGACGATTCCGTTGAAGCGTTACGCGGCCGACTCGAGGCGAAAACGCCGGCGAAGGCTGTCCTTCGAATTTCGGAGGCTCTGCCAGGGAGCCGCGGTGGCGAGATTCCGCCTAAGGTGCGAGCTTGCAGTCTCCGCGACGGCGTCGAGCCGAGATTAGTGTCTCTCTGTCGCCCGGCCTGCTCGCTTACGCTTCCTCCGAATCTCGATAGATCCTCCAGTTACGAAAGTATTTCTCGACGCTGTTATTCTACTTGCTGCGAAGACACGTGACCAGACACTTCTGTGCCGGGAGAACGCTGCTTCTAATTATGTCATGTGGGATGTGACGAGTGGAACGCGCGAGGAGGCACGTTCAAACAGGGGAAATTAGAACGTGCAAATATTACCTGTTGAGCAGTGCTCGTGAATTTCTGAGCCTGCCCGGGAAGCTTCTTCGTCGAGGCAACACCTCCGCAGAATCGACCCTCGGCAGAAGAAGAAGCGATGAGCTGCGACGTGGAGAGCCCGGAAGAACAGCACGAATGGATCCCCATGAAATTGTAGGTCAATTTTACTTGCATCCGTGCCCTCCCCCCGTCTCTCACCCTTGTTCTGGCACCGAGGCTACGAAGTTCGCTCATTAGGAACGCTATTAGTCCGCGAGGAACGAGGATTCGCCTCGAAACGCCGGCCATTTACGACTACCAGAAGTTTGATGAATTTTTCGACAGCTCGGTACGCAGCTTCGCGTTTCCCCTTGTGATCTCTATCCGCGGATTTTCTTATTCAAAGAGCGCGAAGAACGTGCGCAACGCCTATAAACGTACTTTCGCGTTACTTCTGTGGAAACGAGAGGACTCGATAATGTCGCAAAGATCAATCAATAGCAGAAAGGTGTTAGTCCAAGGATGATAGGGGAATTGTAAAAAGATGGAGTATAATTTAAGTAATTATTTATTTCGTGCGCATTAATTCCTACTTACTATTTATTTATTTATTTAGTCATAGTAGTTAATAGCCCTACTGTTAGGTTTCTCGTTCTCCACTCAAGGACACGAGAATTATCGAGCTCTCGGTGTAGGTGCCCGAGTGTTCCGTCCAAAAGGGCGAGCTCTGACAAATCGTCGAGCGATGATTCTCTCTCAGAGAATGACCATGCGCGCCCTTCGCATTCCATCGAAAGGGGGACGTTCCAAAGACGAAAGCAGACACTAGCCAGGAAGACGCTCGCCACCTTCGTGGCCGTGCGAAGGGGATCCCGCGAGGGACCGAAGACAAGGGAAACGAAAAGGTCAAGCGACTTGGCTCCTCTCGCGACAAAAGGGTGGTTCCCTTGCGGAAGGGGAAGGTCGAATTTACGGCAGTACGTTCGATATAATCCAATCTTACTCGGCGAGAGGAGGAATCGAGCAGATAAGGAACGTTGCCGTGGCGGACGTCCACTTTTCGCGATTTACCGCCCCGCCAGCTATTCCAGACCGTAGACCTTGCTTCTGGAGGGCCTTGGACGATCTCCGCGTCACCTAACGAGTAATCCACAACAGTATTCCATTTCCCTTCGCTCGAATCAGTTTAGAAATACGCGGAATCTAGGGAAATGGGAGTGTCTGGCAATTGGTTCTTGGAATAAAAGGAATCAATCCCTTGGTCGCTTTGCATCCTGCGATCAAATAGACTTCGCCTAGTACTCGCCCTTCGGCGACCCACTAAGAGACTCGGGACTAAAGCAACTGGACAGCAGCCTTCGTCGCAGATAAATCATATCACCCATGGATGGTTGAACCTCTGCTTGGTGGGCTTCTCTTCTAGTAGCCCTTTCTATTCCCACTGGTATACCTTGACTCCCCCAGAACAGACGACCTCTGCTTGCCTCTGGTCCCGATCATCCCCGGCGTATCGTAGTCGTGCGTAATTAGGGTCACCCGTAGTAAACCAGGTGAACGACGGTGCCTCCCTTCCCGTTGCTCCTCCGCTTGACATTTTCCTGGGGGTCCGGTCACGTGGCCGTTTTTGGCAAGTGGCACCGGCGAGGTTTCGCGACTCGTCAGCCCCGAACCGCATCGAAAAGGGAGCAGACCCGAGGGAGAGGGAGCCACCGGAGGGAGAGGGACGGCCGGAGGAGAGGGACAAAGGATGGAGAGGAGCGAACGAGGAAGAAGGAGAGAGAGAAAGCGCATGCTATTTCTGTGCAGCGCTTGGCCTGCAGCACACGTTTCCACGTCACAGGGGCATTGCACTCGGTGACGTCACGGGGGCACAGCGTCATCGACCAATTGGAGGGAGCCGTTAACCCATTAACCACTCGGCTGTTCGTTCCACTGCGGTATCGTGACCTCCTCACTATCCGCCAATCGTCTCACCAGCCACTGGGACCTCATCACGTGACAATCGCAGGACATTTCTCCATTATCCCCAGCCGTTGTTTTCATGGGGTCCTTCCGCAGATCCTGCTCTACTCGGAGCCCGAACTCGTGGAGTCTTTATGGCTCGTTGGGTTCTCAGGAGTTTAGGGCTGTAGAGGAGCTCCGAATTTGAATTTTTAGCGTAGGACTGAACTGTCTCTGTGAATTGCGATGGGCATGGTGATGTTGACTTGAGAAGTCAACAGCTTCGAAATTTTACATCGCTATAGGGAAGTTGGACTGTGGTATTCTTTTCTCGAGGGTGATCTAAGTGTACCTACGTTTGTAGTAGATTCCGCGGGAGTTTCACTAGCTTTGTCTACTGCGGTGAATGCGTCGAAGTTCTGGTAAAGAGAAAGCTTTGAAATTCAAAATTCAATCGTGATTCAATGTAACAGAATGTCGCAATGGAGGTTTATGTGGCAACTGGCTCGCCGAGACTTATATCAGCTATCAGTCGAGTGGATCGTGCACAAGGTCAGCACACGAGCACACGGCGTATCAGGAAGGGCCGTGTGTAAATTAGTAGCACGAATTAGAGTGGACTAGAGATATTTTCGGAGAAGGGGATCACCCCGAAGGGGGTGCTTATTTATAGTGTTCGCTCGGTAGTACGGCTGTGCAATTTTAGAAATTCGTCTGGCTATCTTCGCTCTAGCCCGTGTATTATCGATGCCCTCTACATCTTTACCCCGATCAAGCCTCAAATCGAATCTGTTCGATTGCCCTGCTTACAGATCGCCCCGTGGATCATCAAGTTTCACAGACAACCCGACGCATCTCCCTGCGTCCCACTTGCAGCATCTCATTCCGCACCTGTTTCTTGCAAGAATATCGTAAAAACTTCCCCCTCGCACCGCGCAGCCTAAAAATATGACAGAACGACCTTCGAGTGCTCTGGAAGATCTGTAGATCTCGTAGAAGATTTTGTGATCGATTTTTACGTACTCGTTGATTCAACGATTCGCAGGGCTTCCTTCAAACTTCTCGGCATTTGTGTCCTTTAATTTAAGGGAGGATCGAGTTAGCGAGGCACGGCGACTGGTTCGTCGACATGGCAGGATCTCGCACAGGCGCGTGCTTCAGCCGTTACAAAGCGCTATAGAATTCTGCACGTGTAGACCCTATCGTGAGAACATTAGAAGTATCAACACGAGTTTATTAGTGTCTGCACGTTGCCGTCTCGAAATAGACACGGACCATTGGACTCTCCCTGCCTCTCACTCTCGGGCGTAGTCATCACAAAACTGTTACACGCTCAGCAACTGTTACACTAACATTCGTCATAAAGCGGCCCGACGTCCGTGCACACGCCAGGTTATCATCAACCTGAAAACTTCCATCCACAGTTTACCAAACCGACATCTAAACGTAGCCTCTGTTTCAACAAATCTCTGCCGCCCTTCAGCCACCCTTTAGTCACAGCAAATCGCTTAACAAACGACAACATTCGTTCCCCAATTCAGGCCACCAGTAACCACCTGCACAATAAACAGCCATTCGGTAAAAGGAACACATCCTCGAACACCCGCCATGGAAATCTATACACCGTCCCTAAATCCCGCGGCTCGCAAGCAAGCCAGTGGCCCCGGCAAAGAGGATCGATCGCCCGCTGCCTCGTCCTCCACGCGAATTATTGCTTCTCTTTTTTTCTTTCCTCAAGGAAAGAATCCTCGAGACAGCCTGTTGAAAGAGCACCCTCCGCATCCCTCCGACGCTCGTCCTCCTTCTCTCGCCCAGGAACGTTGCGCTGAATGGAGGCCCGGGTGCGTTCACCCCTCGCTGCTTGCGCATCCCTTCGGCTCCTCGGGCCTGCTGGCGTCTACCCTCCCTCCCGCCAACCTCCCCACGCGCCCGTTCTTTTTCGTTTCCTCTTGCTTTCGCAGCCCCCCCCCCCCCCCCCCCGCCGCGGCCCGTCCGCGCTTTTTCTCCTCGCCTCCGCGTCGGTTTGAAAGCTGCGGCGACGAGGACCTAACGAGACCCGGGCTACTCGACTGAAATAAAGCAAGTGTTCTCAACATCCCACGGGTGACGCCTCTAAACTGCATCTTGAATTCTTATCAACAGAGCCATTCGCGCGCCGCCTTTTACGGGTCCCCCCAGCCGCGCGGAATTAACGAGGAGGAGTGCGGCCGAGCCGCGAGAACGCGAACGCTCCCGCGGAGGATAACAAACGCTCTCTTTCTCCGCGATTCCTTCACCGCCACTGTTGGCAGACCGCGCTTTCGAATTAAGTTAAAGTGCCACTGGAACACTTGCCTCCTTCGCTTGACATTCTTCCAGGTTCTTCCGCGGCTAAAATGGGAGAAAACAGGGCCACTGACGGCGTTCCCTCTGTTTACAGTTTCCATCGCGATTTTTCTGTGCACGGCGCGACAGCGGAATTCGAATCAAGCACGTCGTTCGGCGATTAATAATTCTCGAGGCAGTCGGGGCGTCGGGGAAAGGGAATTTAACGAAGTTAGAGGAAAAGTGTGCTTGACCTCGTTCGCTGGTTGCGATCGAGATTATTGCGAGGGCCCACGTGTTTCTCTGTTTACGATTTCTCCAGATGCACGGTCTTTATAGTTGCTTTTAATCTAATTAACGCGAGTCCTTTCTTCGCCAAGCTTCGCCGAGAATCCTCAACGGCCTCTTCTCCTCTTCGTCGAGCTATTTCGCGGGTCCAAAGAGAAACGCGTTTCGCTGCACGTCTTTATGACTCGTCGCGAGTATATTTCCGTAGCGACGTCCTCGTAAAGTCGGCTCCTTGTTCCTTTCGCGGGACGTCGACATGAATGGGAAGCCATCCATCTGCTAGCGAGCAAACAGAACGACCGTTCCTTGCCTAACAGAGCGAGGAGCGCTGTTTTCGGAGGCGTCGTTTAATAATTCAGAATTTCAGCCGGACACCTGTCCGACGAATTAAATCCTGAGTCCACCGGCGATCGAACACCCGCAGGATCGATCACGCTCGCGAATGGTTCGATGGTACCGAAGCTCCGCTTTCAATCACAGATTCCACGGAACTTCCCACTAATCAAGCTCCCCTGGAATTTGAATCCAGATCATCAGTTCCGACCGCAGCTTCGAGGACAAAGTGGGCTAGCTTCGTTTCAAAGCTACAGAATGCTCCCCGAAGGGGAGCACAAAGGGACTGCGGAACACTCCTCCAGGATTCACTTAAAGATCCCCCGCGAGCTGTCTACTTCCAAACGAAACCTACCAAGCACTCCAATTTCCATCAGCGCTACCGATTTCGTCCATCGAGCTCCTCTCTTTCGAACCGCAGCCCCCGGTGCGACCGAGTATCAAGGAACGAGCGTTCGAGCGCGGTCCCAGAAGCCTGGATATGTCGCGAGCCGTGATCGAGCCACTCCGGGGACCGCGGAATTAATCAGCGAGTCAGAGGGAAGACAGACGCCGCGTCAAAGTATAGTTAACCGATTAAAGGGCGGTCGGGGACGTCCCCGTCCAGGGCTCGGCGTGGGGAGCTTGACTTTGCCGGCTGAATTACCGAGGGCGTGAAAGTTTAACGGGGCGGTGAGCGAGAGACGTATGAAAAATAGAACGGAAGCGAAAGACGCGAAAAGCGCAGCGCGAGGGGCCGGCCCCGTCTAGGTGTTTCTTCCCTCGCATGCTCGCATTTCAGTCGGACCCTGACAAGCCAGCTGTGCGTGACCCGTCTGCGTGTGTAATTCCACCGAGACAAAGAGGAGCCGGCGGGGAAACAGAGAAAGAAAGACGGCAGCGGATCGATAGGACAGCATGCTGGTGACGTTGCCGATGAAACCACACGTATTGCACATATTAGCCACTATCTGTTCGCGGGAAGGGGATGCTTCTCCTCGATCGCTGAATTTTGTCAACCACTGCGTTCTCCTACGCTTAGCTCCTCCTGGGAAAATAAACTCGCCACTGCGAGCGGAATGGGAGACGCCTTCTAGGGAATTCAGAGCGAATGAACAAGAACAACTTCGTCGTCGTAATTCTAAACCACCGCTTTTAATTAATCAGTGTTACGGATGAGAGTCGAAGGGAGTCAGTGGATATTTAAGTCACTATCCTGCTGTTACATAGATTCATGTACCTTTTTCATAATGCAGTGTCCCGAGGAAGTAGGTATATATGTCTCCGAGGTCGAAGCTGGGGGGAAGTAGTCTCGTAGGAGCCACAGTCGCAGTCTACTCTAGGTCACCGGTGTCTCCCCTTCCGAAGCTATAACACAATTCCGCGTACCAGAAAAGCACACGAATCTGCGCGAAGAATGACGGAAGCCTTCGAATATCCAAAACACCCCTGTTTTCCCCCGAGCACCCATCGACCTTCGTCCAAAACCTTTATCACTACTTCGGCCCTGTATGAATCAATCTTAGAAAACACACCCTGTATACACCCTCGCTATACACCTCCAGCACCTGCTCACTGTTGCATAACAGTCGCCCAGTTCGCGCGTATTGCGCAGCGAAATTTTTCTCGGTTACCTAAAAACAACCTCCCCGTTCTTCATCCCCTACCGACCCCTCATCCCCTTGCGAATCTAAGCATCTGGACGATTGAAACGAACCACTCCCCATTGGAAACCTCCTCTTTTCTCGATCAATCACGCAATTATATTCAAGGAGCAGGCTTCAGAGTACAGATATCCCACTGGTTACTGATATTCCCCGCCGATGACGCCGAGCATCGGGGATCCGAAGGCTGCCCGCCCGCCCACGTCCACGGGACACGCTCTCCTTTTGTCGAGCCCTTTTGGACCCGTTCCAACGTACCTTGACTCGTAAACACGCTGGCTAATTAGCTGCGTTCGCGTAGCCGAGGCGAAAGCCGCCTCGTCGTAGTTAATCGTGTTCCCGTGGCTACGGGCTTCCGTGACCTTGGGTGCCGGCCACAAGCTCGGCGAAGAGGCTTTTTACAGCTTGATACGATATCCGCCCCGGTCCGAGGGCCGCAGTTTCCCTCCCGCCGAAAAAACAGTTGACCCGAGCCGCGGCCATTGTTTCTTGTACCTGGCCGAGGAAGCGTATCTCCTATTTTCACGCGGAGGCACGTCGTGGATCGTGCACGCTGCTAGCTCGGAGGGGGGCTCGAATTCTGTTTATAATAGACGAGCGAGGTGGAGTATGGAAGGGGAAGGATTACAAGTGTCCTCGTGTATTTGGTAGCCTCTGCGGCGTGGAAGTTTTTGCTCGAGTCGTGACTTTGGGTGGGGTTACGCGAATGGTCGTAAGGAAATTGCCGCTCAGTGTTGTGTAGAACGTCGGAGTGGTCGCCACAGACGCAAGCAGTCCTGTAGGGCCCGGCGTTCGAATCGCCGTTCTTCGTTTAATCGTTCCGCATTACCGCGAGCGCTGAATACGAGCTGGCGTAAGTACCGGTCCGCTACATTTGCTTTCTTCTCTTCAGACACATGAATAATTCACGTACATTCGCCGGTGTTACTCCATTTCCATCGCCCGCTCCAAGATCCATTCCACGTGCAGCGAGGCTCCTTCCCCTTTCCCGTACGAATCGCGGAATTATGTCACGCTGATCGATGGTCGCCGCGAGATCAATGGAGAAGTGGCGCAATCGCGTCACTCCACTTAGCAATTTTACGCGGCCCCCTGCAACAATCTTCGATTTTACGGCCGCGTCGCCGTTAACGCCGGCCCGGGTAAATATTTGGATCGAATCCAGATGCGTTTTATAGGAAGTTCGGCGGTTTTATCGTCGGTTCTTTTATTCGCCTGCCGCGCTAGCATCAAACGGGACGGGCAGCGCTTTTAACGAGCCCGGGTCTAATAGACATCCACTAAACGTCCATCCCGAATATTTATCGTGCCAGATATCCGCGGCCTGCGGCCGTTCCGCGGGGCCAATAAGACCGCGTTTCTTTGCATCGGCTGGCGGGTCCGTGGAATTTAGAATTTCTTACACTCCCGAATTTCCAGATGGTATTCTATATACGTATGCGCGCGGAGGAGAGATCAACACAGGAAATCTTTGAGGCTGGAATATTCATCACGGGACTCCGTAGAATACGCGAGGCTCGTTCTAATCCGGACCTCTCGATTTCTCTGTTACAGGCACCAAGTTCTTGTGCAGCGAAGTGATAGCGCTAATAAGGAGCGAGGTGGACGACATCTGCTTGCAAATCATAAACTTCGAGGATCTAAGCTCCCAGCCGCCCCCGCAGCCCGCCATTCCGCCCCCAAGCCAGGCGAACAACAGGCTCGTCACACGCTGTAAGTTCCAATTTTTCTCACCCCTTTTCGTGCTCCTCCTTCCTCTACACAACACTCGCCTCCCCTTCAGAAATATTCATTAAATCATCCCCTAAGAACTTCGCAATCATTCTGCCCATCGAACATCTCCCAGCTCTCTGAAATCATATTACTAGTTCGAAACGTAAGTCGCATCGAAGGTGCAATCAGGCGGTTCAGGTGAGAGAAAGGTAGACTCGAGGGCTGAGAGTAATTCGATCGCATTAAAATCACGGCGGAAGCTTGAATTTCGGTGGGAACATCTGTCTCTCGGCTCTGTTTGTCCTATTTATGTGCTCGCAGACATTTCGTTCCTCTCTTTTTTTTTCTGTTTCACTTTGCTTTGGTTGTGCAACGTCGTCGAGGACACTAGGTCACGTAGTTAAGTGTTAACACTGGGTGTGTCTGTAGGAGCGTGCTTGAAGCGCACCGTGTGACCTTCCTCGCCGCAGACCGAAAGGTGCTTGTAAAAATTACCACCCCGGAGTCGCTTTTCTGTCCGACAGAATTGCGATACGGCCGCGCGGCCCCCTTCGCCCCAGCGGCCTAATGAAATTTCCCTCGGATAAATTTCGCGCTCGCCTTACTCTGGCAACGGGCAGAAATCTAATTCCACTTGGAACCGGTTAGCCCCGCTTGATTGAACCGTGAAACGGAGCACGCGGATTGATCGGCTGGAACCGCCAGGAGAATCGCGTGGGAATTAAGCCTCCGCGAAAGGGAATTCGAATGCTACCTCGCCGTTAATTTTATTCGCGACAGGTCTCCGCGATGATTCCCGCGCGGAAGGGAATTAACGTCGCGTTCGATTCACCCTTTAAGGTGATCGATCCTCCGTTAAAGCTGTTGTGGGGAAATACGGCCCGTTTCGCCAACGTTTCCACGGAAAGTGTGCTTCGGGTGCAATATCGGGAGCACCCTTCGCGCGATAAAACGAGTCGAAACTAATTAAAATAATTGACCCCTTAATGGAGGGGTTTTACAACGTTCCGTGAGCTTACTGGGCCGTTCCGCCCACGAAAACAGGAATTTGTCCTCGTAGCTTCCGGAGATACTAATCGCTTCTCGTGCTCTCCGAAATCTCAGTCAATATACCTAACATCTCTTCCACTCTGACTTCGTAACGAACGAGCATCGAGCCATGGCAAACGTTTTGCTCTTCCATGAAACCTCTTTTCAAACGTCCCTGATCTCACCCAGCAATTAAAACATGCCGCGACACCTTATCGCACCGTTGACCCGCGGTACGCGACGCTTCGCCCCGAGGATCGTCCCTCGATTGATCGAGCGACCCCCGAATTTGTCGGGAGAGGCGAGGGTGATCCCGAGGATAGGGAACGCACCCTCGACGCTCGTAACGCGGTATATCCTGGCGAGAGACGTTTCGTGCCGTGCTAGCCTATAGTTTCCTGCGGCTTTTAAGCCGGAGGATCATTATTTTCTGCTGCACCGATCGGTATAAGACAGCGTCGCCGACATTCAGGGCCGGCCCGCTGGCAACTGGGCCATGTAACACACGTGTGCCTCTCTCATTGTGGCGAAGATTATTAGAATCGTGGAGATCGGGGTCAGATTTGCCCGCATAATGAGCCGCGCAACGATATCCTGCGCCATTCGCGGTTGCACTCGTTCTGCACGTCCTTCCGCGTGTCACGTCCACCTGGCCGCCGCGCTCGACCTTCCCTCCGAAGCGCGTGACAGTCGGGCAAGCCAGCCGTCCAACTTCGCGCATTATTCTTTTCTCACCCGTTCCCCGATCGCCGCCGAACGATCTTATGAGAAAAGTTCGCGGCTTTCCTATCGAGGGGACGAGCTTTGATCCCTGCCTGGCTGTAATTAATTCGGTGGCTTCCTACCCGCTTACAATCCGCTCGATTCTCGCCGCTCCTGGTACGAAGCAGTTTCGACGCAGTGTTTGGGTGCTCGAGGTTCGAGTGTTCGAGGGACTGGGGGAGGCGACGGAGATATTGAATATGGGCGGAAGGATATAAATTTGCCATCTTTTGTTCGTTTTTATTCCTCGATTTAAACTATCCCACAATCTGTCTCCCACTTGCTCGACAATGGGAAATATTTAAAGTCCCCAGGAGCGAGTAGGAATTTCTTTTCCGGGTAACTTTTCTGCCATGAATTTGCACGTTTTGTTTTTTTCTTTTCCTCGGAGGGAAATCCCTTCCTTTGTCGATGCTAATGCGCTTGATTTCGCTGGTGGGAAGGTGCATTCGCCTGCGGAGATTTCGCTCGCAGGCCTTCGTGTCTCTGCAATCTCGAAGACACGCGCGCACGCCGAAGAGGAAGAGACGCGTGGTCGCGTTTTATATCTGGAGTGTTCGCGAAATTATTTTTAGAATGACGCCGCAGAACAGTCGCTGGACGTGTGTGGCGCGCCTAACAGTTAACCCTGACCCGGTAATAAATGTTATACCCTCGGTATAGGAAGCTATAGCCACCCCCACACCTGCCCCTTGATAATCCACCCTCGCTGGCGAATCAGCTGATGGTTACAGCGCTCGAAACGAAATTGATTATTAAAATGGACACGAAGGTGTCGCTGAACGATCGAACTGCACGCTCGACCCTTCTCAGCTATCTTCTGCCTCTGCATTTCGAAAGTTTCGTCCCCCGTCGCTCTTCGAGGGTGGCTTCTATTATAAAATCGAACTTCCCTACTTGGAAACGCATTATTAATTAAACTGAAACGCCTCGAAGGAACGAGCTCGCAAGCCTGGTTAAAGGAAATATGAATTTCAACGGAATACACCGATTTTATATTCTTCGTCGATCCTTTTCTGGTCACTTCTGATTATTTTTCTTTCCACCCCTCTGTTGGTTCGATGTTGAAGTTTCTACGCAGAACGAATTGTTTTTGGAGTATGTTTCTCCGTGATTTTCAGTCTTCGGGGCCGTGTCGAAATGAATGCTTGCCCTTGACTTCCATAGTCGTTGTTGAAATGACAATTCGAAGGTTTCTTTCTCGAAGGAGGCGTCATTTCTGCGAGCACCGTATGTATAGAAGGAAACTCTGCCTTCCTCGGTATTCAATGACGATCGATGGTGGCGTGCACTAAAGAAGATTACCGCCATCATTTCCAGTTACCGACACCGTTCACCTCGTGTCTCCTTATTAATCTTTGCCCCTGACGAGCATCTTCGTTAAACCATTCTGTATTATTCAGCATTACTGCTTTTCAAAGTCTGCTTGCTTGCGTCAAAAAGGGGAAAGCTTCGCTAGTATTCATCAAAACCATCGTACTTCAAGTCAATTTAAAAACTTGCCAAGGTACACCCCACATTCTCGCTTTCAAATCAGCCAAAATCTCCGATCTTCCTAATCACAAAATCAACCCCTATCACCCACACAGATCGAATCACACAAACTGCCACTATTTTCAAGTATTCAATTCTCCGCTTTTATTCCCAATCCCGCGCACATCTCGCCGGCGCCTTTCCCTCGAAGCCCCAGAATCAAAAGCAGGCGCAGTATTTTTGCGCTTCAAGTTGAACGACCCCGGTTTGGCGCGAAATCAACGAACTTTACGACGATCGTAGCGAATCGCCGAGTTCGCCTGCCAGCGATCCGATCGCGCGTGCGAACGATAAATCTAAAGGTCCCGGCGACACCTTTCATCCCCTGCGAAGCGTCAAGAAAAATCGCGCCCCCTCCCGTCTTACTTCTCCCCGTTCCATTTGCCAGGACTCCGCGCATCGCTTAAATCGAGCCCAAACAAAAACTTCCCCGACTTGCATTAATATTCCCAGCATCCAGAGGCGCCCGATATTCGCCGAAGGGAGTCGTCGGCTCTTCGTACCACGACTCGCGATCCCGTTTCCTCGCACCCCGCTAGAAAGTTTGTTTAACCCTGCCGGTGACTAACTTGGTTCACGTGCGACTCACCTCGGATCCCCGGCTCGCCGAGAAAAATATATTGCGCGAAGTAACGCGTACAGAATGCCGGACTTCTTGGCTCCGAACAAAGTTCTTTTTTTTTTGCTAAATATTACACGACGAACTCGGTGTGCGCGCGTTAACGGCGCGCGCGGGGATAATGGCTCGGAGTTTGATGAGAAAATCACGGAAGCGCGATGAGCAGGCAGAAGTCGGCGTCGCTCACTCCGATTCACTCTCGTCCCGGGTATCCTTTCGGAGCTGCCGGGGAGGCGATACGATATAAAATTTAGTAGATCGAATGGGGGGAGTCGAATGAAAGCACCCGTGCGGCCCATGTGTCAAGGTTCAATTTTCCTGGTGGGAAAGTGCGGCTTTAAGGCGAACGATGCACGCCCGGTTCTCGCAATATATTTTCTTTGGCGTAGAGTTAGCAGTTTCTACTAACAATCACTAATAAGATTCAATGACGTTGACTCGAGCAGTCGACAGGGCAAGGGCGTCCTTTCGTGCTGGCCTATCCAGGACCGGTGTCGTTGGTCCACCGAGGGTCAGGAATCGGCCGAGAACCACGACCAACTTACCTCATCGACTTGCTGACGGGACCATCCTCGACGAGGACGCTTCTGAGAACTGGTGAGTCCTGAAACTTCGTTCAAACGTCCTTCCGAACTTCCTCTATCGAATTACAGCGGGTGGCGTGAGAGTCGATGAGTGGTTCGTAAGGTTTACCCGCGACGAGGATTATTAAAATTCGCGCGGCACTACCCGTGGAATTTTAATAAAAATTAGGGAGCTTGAAATTCAGCGTGTCATTCCATTTACAATTTCCTTCTGGGCGGGATACACTATACGAACATATAACATACCAGCGAATCATAACAAAGCATAGAAGTTTAGCAAACACAGCTACCCGAAACGAAATAACACTCCGCTAAGCGTGGAAACAATCTCCCACAACAGTTTCCTCATCTAATTTCACACTCGATGGGCGAGATATCGAATTACCCAACAAAGCCACGCGTTACGTAAGAAGAAAATATTCTCCAGAGTCTGCGACTCGGGGTCAGCCTCTCCGCGCTCGTTTCGACCCACTTTCCTCCCGCGATCGTTTCCCAAGCGAAAACACGCCGGAGCGGCACCCTCCGCGAGCCAGCCACCGCGCAGGAAGCCGGGCAGCTCGGTGTCATTAAATAACGTCGATCGTCCACGTTAGAAAGTGCCTCTTTGACTTTCGGTGTAATTGGTCGCCCTTTCTTCCTCTGGGCTTCGCGGGTCGCGGGCTTCTCGCGCTCCCAGCCAGCGGCTGTGGCGAATTCGTCGTACTGCGGGTGTTGTGCAGAAGCCAATTAAGAAACTGACGAAGCTGACCTAACTAAGTACACTCGGCTCGTTAATGATACACTGCATTGTTCCGCGGACGCGTTCGCAGAATCTCGACGACGTTGCTGGCATTCAGCGGAGCCCAGGCGAACCCCCCGAATGGCCATTTCGATACCTCGTTAGCCGCCGTCCACAGCCCCTTCCTCGGCCCTGATCGATTTCCGGCAACGGTGGCCAAGAATCCACCGCGGTGCAAGTGCCAATCGTTCGAATGTATCGTTTGGCTGAATTGAAATTCGCCAACATCGAGGACCTTACCGCTGGCAAGGATTCTCGGTGCGGCATTGATCAACGGTTTCCCGGTTACGAGGATGCTCACTGCTCCACGATCGCTGTACTTTGGGATGGTTTTAACACACCGAATTCGAGATTTAATTGATAGTAATAATAATTGAGGGTATCGGAAGATAAATTGGTCAATTCTACGTTTTTATTATTATTATTCGTCGTTATTGATTTTTATTATGGGAAAATACATGTGAAATTCGGTAACGTAGTATAACAAATTACTCAAGTAGTAACAAAGCACTGTTAACCGGTATAAACTGTATCGAGCAATAATTGATCTCGACTATAACATGGAGTAAGGCAAGAAGGTGCAGAAGCAGAAGATGGGTATTTAGTATATTCATGTTCTTTACTATTTGATTAGGATTTGTGGTGATTAATCTGGTCTCTGAGAGGCTTAATTAAGGGGTTGATTAATGTAGGGCTGCGAGGAGGTTTTGAGAGTTTGTAGTTACATGGAAATTTGAATTCGAGCAGGGTTTCTTGAATGCCGCTAAGTCAAGGTGAGAAAGTCTCGTGGTTGAGAAGCTAGTAGAGGAGTCCAGACGTGTCTTCCCAGAGGATTGAATAATTTACTGCTTAATGCTTTGAAGACACCAACTTCCTCCTCCCCATGCTTCTCTATTTGATACGTAAATTTTAGAAATTGAATCTATTACAGCGGTACCAAGTAAATAAAACAATCCCATGGTACTCTCTCCCCTATGCAAAGTGTCCCGCTCACCATGAAGCGGGGCAGCAGCTGAGAATTGCTTTCGGACAGCACAATCAGGCCCAGGAAAAACAGAAAATCTTCGCATTACGGATTCCTGTTTACCGAAGTTGAAAAAACACGGCCATCCACTCCGTACGATCGAAACCAGACGGGGGACCAAATATTGGCAGTCGCCACGTGTAAACAGTAGCTCCGTTTGGTACCATCGAATTGATTAAGGGTTTCGTAAACAACCCCCATCGATAAGCAATCGGGCGATATCCCCCGCGCGAATGTGTCACGCATCCGTGAACGAATCTGCTTCGTGTCGATCTCTATCGTCGCAAGAATCATTCGTACGCGTTCTTCGTGCTGAGGGGCGATAATCCGTACTCCCCGAAAGCCCTGAGGTCGGGCGAACCCTAAATCGCGACAAATTGAGAAAGAATGTACAGAAAGCGAAGGTATTTTCCTGGTCGTTGGAGTAGCCACAGATCGTTTATTTCATAGAATTTTTTTATAATTCTTTTCATTGGGAACATGGATGTTTGATTATTTCGTGATTTATTCTGGTTTTCATTAGACCACATGCTGGGCAGGATTGGTCGTCGTTGGATTTAAACGGTAGCTACGGTTTCCCCTATAAAACCATTAAAACCGAAGGCGTGCAAATATGGCCTACGTCAGGTCAGAGCTATTCATTTGAATCGAACTCGATTAGATCGACGGGTTCCGCAACAGCGTGCACGTAGCCACGTTTACTGTTAAATGATATACGCGGGGCACACGTTGCATATTCATTACCGTTGCATAATGTTTGCTTGCTCGTGGCCTCTGATGCACTATGGAAAAGCAGGGAAAAAATTGTTGTCTCTACTCGCTGGCATCCGATGTAAAAGCTAATAACAGCTCTTCCGGATAGATATCGAATTCTGCTTTACTACTTTATTTAAAAGCTCAAACGTTCAAGTCTGCCGATCTTCCTGAGCAAGTAATTATTAAACACTGCTGGGTTTGGAATTCTAATCACCTTGAAGCAGAGTCTCATCACAATTCGCAATATCGAGAAGCTCAACTTGGTCTAGTTACACAGAAAGCTGCTAACTCTCAATAATCTGAAACTGAAGTTTAGTTTGAAGATTTTAATTGTTAAAGTAAAGTAGCTTTGCTTCTACTGGGTTATATTTTATTTCTTGTTATTGTTTTAGAAGGTTTTTTAATGGGTTATTCAATAGTGAGTAGTATTATTTAGTAGTATTAATATTTTTTTTAAATTTTCTGCAGTTTTTGTTTGGTAACAAAATGCTACTATGGCTAGGTAGTTTTAATAATTGTATACTGTAAGAATTGTTCTAAGAGTTGGTAAAAATAATTTTTTGCAAAACAAAGATTACAGGATTTTGGGATCCATACTGCGTTTAACTAATTTTTTGTCATTTTGGGGTTGGTAGCGTTTTGCATAACTAGGCCCAATTTTGCTACTGAAAGGGACACCATCGTGTTTGAACCAGAAATCTAAGAATCTCGATGCTTCATCCACTGCTGCATCAATTTCTCTCACTTCCTAGGGTTTCCATAACAACGAAACGGAGGAATCCATGAATCAATTGTACGATTTAATAAGAAGAATTCTATTCTTCGGTTTCTATGAAAGAAAAACTCCAGCGATCGTTCTCTTCTCAAAATTAGGTCAAAGGGAGTTGAATTCTCCGTTGTTTATTGGCTTGTCGAAGTCCGCGGACCGCGAAAATCGTTTCGGAGCTGTCGATGGAAAGACACGATTCGACGTTCCTTTGGCGATGCTTGTACAGACGCATAACTCGCATCTGTCTTCGAGATTGAAGCTCAATGGGAAGCTGCGAGCTGGTTGTCTTTTATCGGGAATAGCGTCGAAAACATATTTTTCTTCGCGACTGCGAGGCAACCCAGTGGTAAACACAACTCTGGCCTATAACATTGCGACAAATGACGAGAAACTTGTCCACCGAAGGGGCGCTGGAGGCAGATTAATAATTTCAGCGACAAGAGCGTGTACTATCCCTCTAATTTCCATGGAACACGAAATGAAGCTATCGCAGTCTAGAGAACAAAATATTAATTAAATATCAAGCGACACGAGGTCTAGGTTGATACAAGAAAAAAGGGAAGATTCAAGCTCGTTGTTCTATGAAATTAAATTCACCGTGGAGTATGCTCCCGATCAAAGTGTTCGTAGCCTTAATCAGCGTTTAATCGCGTTAAGCGATGCAGTTAATTAAAAGTGAGGAACGCGTGCGTGCTTTTTCTGTCTCCTTCGTTAACAACGAGAGAGTAATTAATGTCACTCCACTGGAACTGGAATTACGGAGTTGAGATCGGCTTCCACAGCGGGGCGATTCGAAGTTGAATTAAAGCTTTCATTTTTCCAAACTGCCGCGGTGTCGCGAGTCGCAATATTGTTCGGAGGAAGTGCAGCGAAATTTATCGCCCGGACTCCCCTGGAAAACGGAAGCTGCTTTTAGCGGGTAACTGGCGACGATCGAGGCAGCGAATGGTGAACGAGGAAAAGTTTTTAAGAATTGCCCGCCGATAAGAACGATCGGGAGGATAACGCTGTGGAGAGATCGGTGGCGAGATTGGAAGCCCGACGATGGCAATTGTTGCGCGATACAATTGCCAAGGCCGGAATTGCTTGCAGCTAGGGATATCCAATCGATCGTACCACCGCGGGAGCAAGGGAACGAACCACGGCGAGGAATGTAACCGCGAACAGCAAAAAAGAAAAGTCGCGCCGAAGGAACGCGGCTAAGAGTCTTCTTACACCGCGACTTCTCGTCCTTCGGTGTTCCTTTCCTTCCTGCGACGCCATTCTATCCCAAAGCATCGGCTAGCTTCAAGCCGGAATCTATTTTTAAGGGTAAACAGCGACAGTCAGCCACTTCCTATCAATTTAAAAGTCGACGATATTAAATCCACCTCCCTTGAAAATTAATTCCTCCATTTCTCTGCTTCTAAAGGTAATACGTCACTCGATTTTCTATTAAATACGTTTAACCCCTTTTCACCGAGGAATTACTAAGAAGATAAATGTCCCAGCCCTCCCAACGCCTTCCCAAGTAAATAAGAATTCCCCGCTTCCATATCCCTAAATTTGTAATTCCCCCAATTCTGAACCCACGCAACTACGACTGTCCAATTCAAAGCCACGTGCCCCTGAATACCCCCCTGAACGCCCTTATTCTCAACTCCCCTCGACAACCCTTCCCGAAAGAACAAAGTTCCACTGAAAAATAACATCTGCTGGAGCCGTCCCCCGTGCTTTCGCATAACACTTCGTCAAGCCGACGTCGGGGCCCAAAACGGCTTGGAAGCGACGCGGGATGGCGGACGTTTATGGTCGGGAGCTGGAATCGCACGCGAGAGGATCCACGCGGCATAAACCAGCCCCGGAACCGGGAAGCACCGCGAATAGACAGAGAATAATGGCGAACTACGGCTACGACCTTGACAGCAGACAGGGACTGGCGGAGACAGCGGCCGCACCATTCTGTGGCTCCTCTCTTCAAGGTGAGCACCGTTCCACCCTCGACACGCGAGCACCCGGCAACGATCAGAAAGTCGCGCGACGATGACGGATACCTTGGGAACACCCGTGGAAAACCTACTCCCCTAGCCAGGGACACGCGACGGTAATTCCGACTGCTGAGATACGGATCTGACGGAGCGAAAGGGCCGACGAATTTTTCGAACGGAAGTCGAGCAACTTGCTCGAGCAGCCTGACTTTTGGGAGCCGGCTTGTCCCGGCTGCGCGACAGCCAACGCCGATTCCCATCTCGGGGCCGTTCGTTACAAGAAGAAGTTTCTTTGAGAGATCGCTCGGGTAGTTTAGGAAAGTTCGAAGCTGCAGTCTCGCGACCCACGCGACGTGACGGAAGTGTTTGCAGATTCCAGGCATTTAACGAGGCTGCTGGGATTTCCTTCGTGGTCACGTGGTGGGGTTTCTTCGACTGCGTAGTCTTTAGTTTGTTTATCACTTTTATTTAAGATTGACGATTTATAAAATTCCAGATTTGAGATTTCAATTTTTAGAGGCCCGGAGATTTTTCGTGGATCGGTTCGTTGTGATTTATTAGTTTGAAGGTGGTTGGTTCGATGGTGATCAGCTGGTGGAGGTAATTGTGTAGGTCGAAGGGTTTGGAGTCGGCGAGAAGAGCTCGAGTCGGTACTGATTAACCAAGAGGCTTCGTTAAGGCTGCAGTTGCAACGGTGACAAAGAGGAATGTCCCGGTTTTACTGCGCACTTCAAGGTGAGGCACGTTAACACGCAACCTCGCGGTACTGGGACTGAGAAACGGCCAGGTGAATGCGACAAGGCTACTTTGGGAGAACAGAAACGCGCTTTGCTTCTTCGTGCTTGGAACGTTCCGCTATTCTGGACGTCGTTCATTTATATTTGCGTTGGAAATGTTTCGATGCTGGCGCTAATGAGGCAGAACTTTTGTGGGACCACTTTAATCGTGGCGCTCTTCCCTTTCGTACGTTTCCAGGAGCGATGAAAAGCGTTTAAAATGAAACTTACGTATTTTCAAGCAGAGGACGTGTAAATAGAAAAATGTAGGAGCTTGAATAGTAACTGGTGCACTAAACCCAGTTCACATACAGACGCTAAATTTATTTCTAAAAAATATTCCTTATACACAATATGATTCAGTGGTCGAAAGAAAGTTTGAACTGTCACCGGTAGCATAAATAAAATATTTCTGTTAGAAAGAATTATATCTTTTCATATTCCAAAACAGACCAGCGATAATTCGTAAATTCATAATTCATAAATATTTCAATATTCGTTTTAAACTTTCTTTTGACCGGCCCCATACTTCCCCTTCGAGTCACCCCATTTCTTTTCTCAAACCGAATTTACCACACGTCCCCGAAAATATATCACAGTTCCCAATATTTAAAAAGAAGAATTCTCGCGCCCTTCCCAACAGTTTTGAAAAAAAAATAGCCTGCAACGGGTCGCGCAATCGGCCCTGTGCGTTCCACTTCCCTACTTATCACGGACAGACAAGATCCCCGGCGTGAATAAACACGAGACCCATGAATGAACCGGCTGAATAGAAACGAAAAAAAGGGAGAATCACGAAAAAAAGGATGAATGAAGGCGTGTTCGTCCGAGCCGGAAGATTTTATCTCGAGGAGCGTGCGTGACCGTGATGCGAGTCGAAAGCTGCATTAAGCTCGCAGCCAGGTCAATGGAAAACCGCGTACCCTTACCCGACGAGCCTATCGGGTCCGCGGAATCTCCCTGGACCAAAAACGGAGCCTAGAAATGTCCAATCAATGCAGAATTTGAAAAGCAGCCTGTCTCGTTATCTCGAGACGATCGCGATTGCCTTCTCGCGCTGGAGAAGCCATTCGATCGAAACGAAGCGTTAATTCCAATCCCTTAACCAGGCAAACTAATCCTGTCTAACGAAAGTATGAGTAGACACGGGCGGAGTTGATAATTCTGTGTGCATCAAGTCAGTTCTCTCTGGGAATAGAAGTTTGGAAGTTCCCGCTGGGGTTTTCCAGCACGGGGCGCCGCCTTGGAAGTTTCTGATTAAGAAATTCGCCGCGCGCTGTGCCTCCGAGACGCAAGGTATATTTCAGCGACAAGTTATCCCCCGATTAAGGGAAACAAGAACGACGACAAGGTGGCGCGAAAGGGAACGTGCCAGTTTCCTATCGAGTCGCTTTATAGCCGCTTCCAGAGGCCTTCGCGTGTGAACACGCACCCGCCGATTCGATGCAGCCGAGTATTTCGTTTGGTCTGCAATTAACAAGAAATTGCGAATGGAAATTTACCGGGTCAGAGTAATTCCATCGGGGAAATGAGGATTGATGGAGCCACTCCGCGGCAGAAAATTTTGCGGATCTTCTCGCGAGTCTGCCGAGAGTACTTGCATCCCCTGGATTTAATTTCGTGCGGTGAATATAAATTAGGATTAATTAAGAGCTAGGGAAATGGGTAGAGTAGTCTTCGCGTACCAGAGCGAGTTTCTTCTTAAAACAAAAAATAATCGCCAATGAAGGGAATCACGATTAAACAGCCTGCATACAAGTGCCATTTTGCTTCGCTGCTAGCGTGCGAATGTAGGCTGGCCAGGGCGTGACGCGAGAAACGCGACAGAAAGTTGTGATTCATTAGCTATGTTCCTAACAAAACGGCGCTGGCTGATTAAGCCTATGAATATTTAACGCTGACCAGCTGCGATCCGCGGGATACGATTAAAGTCGCGCGAGAAATATCGCAAACGTTTAACCTTCAATGAAATCAATTCTTGAAGCGCTCCTCCAACACGCACGTTTATTTACCACGAGTCCCTTCAATTCTCAAATCAACTCTAGCCCTAAGTCTGCTGCATTTCCAATCCACTCCAAACTCGCCCCCTTCCACGGGCAAAAATCTCGAATTTCTGCATGCTGTCTCTTCACCCCGAATCCGCCGAGCGCGTTGCAGGCGCGAATTCGTCGAAACGTCGTCGAATTAACACGCCACTCGCCAGAGCGGTGGACGCGCGAGGCCCGCGACAATGAATCATATTAAACCAGCGGCCATGCAAATGCACGACAGCAATTTCCCACTTTTTAGACATGTAAATTCCTTGAACCCGGCCGACAATAGCGTGCAACGCCGCAAGGTAAAGTTGCCCTGGCTGAAAGGAGAGCAGCGAACAGAGGGGCTCGCGGGAGGGAGGTGGGGCGAGAAGAAAAAAAGCGGTAGTCCATTATGTGGATCTATTTGTATTACGAAATCATTCTGTCAACACGCTGGCCGAGGAATCGATGTCAGGGTTGCCCGGCCACCGTGTACGTCGATAAATACGCCGCCTTTTCGACGCGATCTCGGCGAATTCGCGCCCCTTTGCAGTGGTTGACATATTGCGAGCCCCGGGGGCAGGGAAACTGAATGGAAACAGCTGTGTGCACGAGCACACTGGCCAGTGGCAGTGGATTGGTGAACCCTAAACTACGTACGCGGGGTGATTCATGAATGCACGTCAGCGCTTCGGGGGTTGTAGGCGGGAAATAAGAATTGCGGATGATTAAAAGATTGGGGGGACTTAATCGTACGTACAGGCGTAGCTGGATCCGAAGGGGGTAGGAAGATTGAATATCCACGGTGGTAGTCGCCGTTTAATTTCATCTGGAATAGTAAAGGAAGCTTGGGAAAAGGGATTTAAGAGCTCGGTAAAGAGAACTGGCAACGAGCAGCGAAAGACAGAGGGGCGACCTATCAATCCGAGCGTTCCCTGCACCTTTTATTCTCGCAGCGGAGACTCGCGACTCGATCTAACGAAATTACGAGCACCCCCAGCTTCCAGCTCCTCGATGCATACGAATGGCCGCTCAGAGACAGACTGGCGCTGCTCCGCGGGGCAGGGAATGGTGGGAAAGGGGGTTGATTCGTTTTTCCGTGATATATGTGGGTCGATGGACGTATTCGTTACGAGGGTACCGGGCGGCGCGAGGGAAACTCTCATTACGCGTTCGAAATGCTTGGAAATGTTCCAAATGAAACTACCCTGAACTTGCGTCCACCCTAACAACCCCGATACACGCCTCCTTGCACCCTTTGGAGCGGGCTACCGGCAGCGAATTTTTCTAGACCCCGCGTCAGCTTGGACGATATGCACGCCCGGAATTTCCGGGAAATTAAGCAGCAGCCGTTCGCGATTCCCGGGTTAACGCGATCGCACATTCTCTGGAGAGGGGTGGCTTTTATGCCCAATTACCGAGGGACCTCCCGTGGCCAATGCTGCGGTAAATGTCCTCACCATACCTCCTTTCTAGTGAAAAAATTCCCCCACATTTTCCTCCCTCGCGATTATTGAAGGGGATTGTTGAGACTTCGCGGAGTGGGGAATTTAAAATCCACTGTGTTTGGAAATTTACAAGATCTTAGAAGCTTCTTAAAAGGTGGTAACCACTCTCCCGAATTTCTCTGAAAATTGGCATCCTCGGGTGATTTGAAAGTCTGAGAAGCAACCAACCCTTGGCGTCCTTCTTCGCAGCTCTACTACCAGCACTCTCAGCTTCGACGATTCGACGTAGAAGCCCGTCTGCGAAACGGTTCGATCGCTCGTCTGTCTTC
The DNA here is from genome assembly GCA_944738655.2 of Andrena hattorfiana. NCBI lineage: Eukaryota > Metazoa > Arthropoda > Insecta > Hymenoptera > Andrenidae > Andrena > Andrena hattorfiana. The sequence continues at coordinate 42,673,468 of OX122894.2, read as the reverse complement.
GAAACAGAGGCGGGCGAAAGGGGGTGGTTCGAAGGGGTGGACAAGCGTAGTCTGCTGAGAATAGGAGGGAAAGAAAAGTCGGGAGCACGTCGAGAATTGACGCGAGCGGTCCGTTTCTCCGTATCGCGTCGCGGCTCGTCAGCTTCTGTATCGATTGGCAAGTCTGACCTAACACTGACACACTTCACTCGCCAAGTCTGACCTCTGTTTCGCATCGACCATCGGCGTCCCATAATCTTAGGATCGCTGGCGATCCAGCGAGGGGGCAACACTTTTCCACCGGCCAATTTCGGGATTAGAGAGGGTCGCGTGTTTCTCCGCGGCCGTCGACGTCGATTATCGTTCGATACGTTGTACCGTCTGGGCGCGCTCCCTCGGCGGAACGCGGAGGCGTCGCCGGCGACGGCTGGCGCGTTACGGTCAATGTTAGCGAATAAACGAACGCGCAGGCCGCGGGATTTCGATGCTGCAGCGAGGATAGTCGTTGAATATTTTATCGAAACCGAGAGAGATATTAATATTGATCCTCCTGGGACCGGGGGTGGGAAGAATCGAACCCTGGCAAGTACGTGCCAGGAATTGGCGCGACGTTATATCGATCACGTTTATTGACTTTCCTTTCTTTCTCCTTCGGTGGAAGTTGAGCCGCGAGAGCAGCGCGCGCTCGGAATACATTATAATAAAGAATGTTTCTGCACTTGAATTATATCTCCTCTTAATGAGACCCGTCGGACCGCGAGAGGAATCTCTTCCCCTTGTGAAAGTCTGGATTACTTCCTTCTGTTTCGTGAGCCAGTGATTCGGTAGAGAATCACAATTTTACTTCCTACGTTTATAGTGTCGGTGAGCGTATCGGAAGGAGCGTCCCTAGCGTTCCGTGAATTTTTACCAACCGAGTGGTCAGCCCAGTTCGTTTTCGTCTAATGGAAGCGATTTCTATGTTTCGCAGCCCACTAACATGTGGTTCACCCACAATGATGGAATCTTGGGGTCCTGGGAGGACTGGCACACCCCCGCCTGCACTTCCACCCCCGCCAGCCGGGAGCAACAACGGTGGTGCAACGTCTGCAGCAACCGCAAACGTTGCACACCCCGGCACCGCCGCGCCGATCGCCAGTCCCGAGGGAGTGAGCGACGTAAGTACTGAAAAGGAGAATTCAAATAAAATAGCAGTTGAGGAAAGATGGAATTAACGATAGGAACCCTTGACTCTTTATTATTCTTCCAAATTTGTCTTATTAAGATTCCGTATATTTCTTTGAATTTCTTTGAAACTGGCTTCGGTCTATGGTTCGGAGCAAAGGTCGAATTAATTGAGCAGACCCAAGTTACACAATTGCAGCGTGTGTAGAGCCGTTCGGGTTATCGAGGATGAAACTACCCCCCGAGCCTACTCCTTCCGCCCCGTTTCAATTTCACAACCATCACTGGATGGTTGGCTCGTAATGGACGTCGGTCGTGCTATCGAGCCGCGCTAATAGAATCAGTGGAACATGTCCGAAATTCTCCCCCTTCTGGAGTTCTCTGTGAATTTTAAAGACTTCCAGATGTTCGTGCGAACACGTAAGATTCATTTTCCACACGTCGATTATATTTCCATACTAACCTACCAACTAACTAACTTACTTTATTATAATTCCATCATTTTTTACTGAGAACACCAGATACTATTCTAAAATCTCCATTCATCTGCCCCAAAACACCCCCCATCTATCGATCCAGAAAGTAACAAAGCTTTTCTAGATAACAGCGTTCGATATCCCACCCCATAGCGCAACAAAAACTAGCTCCATAATTCAAGGAAGTGCGGGGGTGCATTTTAACACCCCCCCTGTGCACCACCCTACAACATCTTCCCCCTTGGAGGAAGCCTTAGCCTTAAGCCATGCCCTCAACCCCGAAAGCGGTTCGTCCCTCCCCCCGAGCCCTCGGCAAATTCAGCCTGATCGCGTGCACCCGCTTCAAAACACGTCCGGTATCGATCGAGTGTCGCGGGAGTGTACGGCGATGCTGCTAACGATATTCCAGCCGGCTGTCACGTGAAACGGAAGTCCGAGTCAAGGGTAGCTTGGGCGACGACGGTACAACAGGAGGGGGTTGCTTTCTCGTTGCAGGTCTCCCAGAAGTCTGGGATCTGGGAGGGGGGGAACTTCTCGTCGTCGGGCGGCGCGGAGGGACCATCCCGTAGCGTTTCGCACGCGGCCAGTCTGGACGCGATCTCTAGAAGGGCGGTGAAACCGGAAACGGCGAGGGCGCCGTGTCGCAGCCTCACCTGCAGCGTCTGTAAGTAGACCTTCGCCCCGCTCCTTCTGCTGCTCGTTTTCGTTTTCTCCATTTTTTTTTCCTTTTCTTTTTTCTTGTCTCTTTCGTTCCTCCTCTCTTCGGACATTCTGTGCCTCGTGTTCTCGGTATTTTCGTGGATTGCCTCTTTGACGTATGTACTTAGCTCGAGCTTTTATTTCTCTGTGGAACGTGGCCCGGCTTCCATACTCGACGGCCGATTCACGTTCGTAGGTGTTGCATTTTGCTACGTGCAGTGGCCATTCGAAGTGTGGAGGATCGTGCTCGCTCCTCGGGGCGGGTACGACAAAAGAGGTCCCGCGGAGCGAGCCCGATCGAGCGACGAATGTACAAACCGATCGATGCACCGAATAGATCGTTAGGTAGTAGAGATTCGACTTTCGGCCGTCCCGGACACCTCCGCAATCCCACCGGCGAGCTGACTCGTGTAACAAGTCGTGTACGAGTTCACGTGTGCTGCGGCGAAATTGCAATTCACGACGCAGAGGGATAATGCCGCCGCATGCGATGTTTCGTGTCGCGAATGTTGACAGATAGTGACCGCGCGTGTCCCTCGATTGCCAGCAGAAAGTTCCGTGTGGCGGGGGTTATCGACGATGTTATCGGACCTCGTTCGAACTGCTTTCTGATATTTTCCGATCGATAAACTGTGACAGAAAGGCGTTACCTTCGAGCGAGGCTCATCGAAAGCTTGCGTCCAGAAATTTTTATCTTTCACAGGGGCGAGTCAGTTTCCCCTTTTATGAAACGGTAACGAAAGGATATATTGCATAGTCGGTGGAATATAGTAGCACTCAGTGGGGTCTGGATATTGATTAACAGGGATTAAACGAGAAGTTTACACCAGTGCAGTGGTGTGACGCTGCCAGCAAGTGAAATTAGACGTTCATGGTCAGGCACTGCAAGTTACTACTAAGTTCTTTATTAGCTTGGGTATATTCACAGTTTACAGTAACAATCATTAATCCACATTTCCAACTTTCTGTTTTTCAATCACTGTGTAAAGGGTTAATTGGCTCTCACTCAATACTCGAACCCTCTTAAAACCTCCCAGCAGCTTCGAAACTTTACAACATTCGAAACATCCCCCAAAATCCAGTCCCGTCTATTATCACCGCCTCACCTTCCTCCAACCACCCCTCTGTAAAAAAAAAACACACTGTTAACCAAAGAAAAGGGGTTGACCCGACCGTGGAAACGTCGCCTCGCTGTCTGTCAACGGGGAGAGCTCGTAAATCGAAAGAGACCGCGCGCGAGCCTTGGCAAAGCGACGCGAGTTGGCGCCTGTTTACCGAGAACCACCCTCCGATCCCACCCCCGTCCGGCATAACCCCGCGTCGTCCCACCCCAATCGACGCCCCCCTTTTTAAATCAGGCTTAACCGTACCCCCCGTTCAGGTACAGGGATGTGTAAATCCAAAAGTCAAACCACAGAAACGTATTTTAGTAGCGGGCCGAGGGAGCGAACACGTCACCCTCGAGCGACGGCCAGCGACAGTCGATAATCTCACCGAAGGTAAAACAGGATGGGGGCGGCAAAGGCCGCTCCCCCATTTGGTTTTTCTTTTAACCGACCGAGCGCCGGCGAGTTTGCACCCCTTTTACAACTTACCAAGCGCTTGCAGGCTTACTTTTTTTGGTCATGAGCTTACCAGAGATAACGTACCGTTGTCCGATTGAGCTTTCATAGGCCTGTTTTTTATACTGCCACCCCCCCCCCCCCCCAATCACCATAAACAATACTGTTTCTTCGTACCACACTCTGTCCCTCCACTCTTGCGTCTCATCTCTGCGATTACTCTGGAACACACTCTCTGTATTCCACCCCCTGTCCTCCATCCCTCTGCCACCTTTCCGCCGTGCTGTTCACCAAAACGAGCACCGTAGCATCGCTCGGTCAGCCATCTTGTACTCCCACGCCCGAGGAAATTAGTTTCCAACCCCCTGGCTCCCAACTCACCTCCCGGAAGAAGATCCTCGATTCTGGAAGAGTTCTTCCGCGGAGCGTCGCGACTTCACGGAGGCTCGTAAGCCGTAGTGGGGCAGGATGTCGGAGGGGGTTGAAAGGGTCATGGGGTCGAAGAACCTTGAGGATCCTCGATTAACGTTAAGGCCTTACCGAGTACGCAAGGCTGGCCGAGGCGTGGGAGAGAATTTTGTTAGTTTCGCTTACTTTCACGACAAAATAGGGGCAAAATTGGCTGACTTCTACACAGCTTCTTCTTTTTTCTCTCTGTTTGTCTCTCTCTCTCTCTATCTCTCTCTCCCTGTAATCGGTCTAGGAAGACAGAATCGACAAACACTCACGATATCATTGTACAAATCATGAACGAAACGACCCCCACCCTCATATACTTTCCAGCCTTTATATTATCTATAAATACATATATAAATGTCATAAATAAATATGCATACTACTACCTCCAGCGTAGCAGTTGCCTGCATCTGCCATCTTTACGAATTAATCTACACGGTCTTTACAAACATTTAAACGATCTTTCTCTTCACAGGTATGCGCAGCTTCCTAGTGCGAATTTGACTAACTCGTTAACCAACACACTGTTTAATCGCTTCTAGATCGAGATATAGGCTCGGTTGTTTCACGTTGGTTGAGTTTTTAACACCACGTCTGTAGGCTCTACGTTGGCCATCCTCCTAGCTTCACACACGTAATACACCACGAACCAGAGTTGGGCAGTAATTAAATAAAGAATTATTTAAATAACAGATCAATTAAAAGTTACTTTAACTTTAGATTATTTGCCGAAATACTGTTGATTTTTTATTCCACTAGAACAATTTTTCGTCGACGATAATTATTTTACTTTTATTCGTTATTCGAAGTTGTAATTAAATAAAAATTTTGCCCATCTCTGACACGAACACAGTAACGAACCTTTTCTTTTGTAAAACACCATCGACCCGCGGCCATCTGTGTGCTTCGTCATCGCACTTGGTAATATTCATTTAGAATTAGTGCGCGTGGTTGTAATTGGCCCTCGCATTTACTGGCAAAGGTATGGAGAAACGGAACATCGTACGTTCGAACACGTCGCTCGTCAGTTCAGTAACAGCGCTCGATTCTAATCGAATTTTTTCCCACTTTTTTTGGCGCCCAAGGAGGCGCCCGATTTTTTGACGATCCAAGTGTAACGCACCGATGTTCGATTGTTCAATAGAATTCTACACGCGAGTTAAGTTAGTGCGCCAGGTTTACTCGTCGCCGTTGGCGACCTTTCGACAGACATGTTGGATAGCTTTGATACTAATCGAGCCTGTATTTCACACGTATAGTCTTGTAACGATCTAAATTAGGTTTACAAATATCGTTGACCGCGAACGACGAAACTGGCGACGTTTAACCCGAGCCTTTGTGTTTCCAGCGACTAAACATTCGAAAATTTTTCCTGGCGTCGCGTCCGAAAGTGACTTGCAGAAATGGAGGACGTCCAAGGACCGGAAGTCGCCGTCCCTCAGCCAGATGGGGCCCGACTCCATGAAACACAAAGTAAGTTATCGATCGTACATCGAATATGTTACATAAAACGCAGCATGACCTCCAATTTCGGTGCAATCTAACGTTCCTTCACGCTCTCTGTTTCAGTTCTCCTTGCAGGACAACGGGTCCGCGAAATACTTCCAAGGAGCCATGCACGCGTCGAACATGGGGGAGAAGGTGGCTCAGGTAAGCCGTACCCCTCCAGAAATTCCTAAATGATAATGTTTCCTGCTGGTCGCCTGGCTAGAAACTCCGAGAACTACGAGGTCGCGTAAGAATTATCGGGTTATAGGTCGCTTGGACAAGAATCACAAGACGCCACGAATTTATATGTAAATCGTGGGCTCGCGATCCGCGGTGTCGCCTTGGAACTTTCATGGAAGGACGAAACGTGACGCTCTGGCGGAGGAATCGCAAGTTTTAAGAGAGTCACGTTGTCGAGATTCTTTTTCTGAATAGTGCCAGGGTCGTATTTCCTTCTTTCACGGTTTTCGTGGCCTCGAGACTTAGATTTCTCCATTCTTTGACGCGGAACAGGGGCATCAGTTGCGTTAATTGGCTGTTTGGAAAGTTTCGACATGAAGAAAGGCTTCTGTGCCTTCACTCACGATAAAGCACATCCTTGCATCTTCGAACATCATATATAAATTTATTTTAAATTGCTTCATAGTGCACAGTGGATGAAGAGGAGGTTGAAGGTTTTTTCTTGGGCTTAAAAGCTTCTTTGGAAGTACAAGAATAGTTTAAGATTACATGCAAGGATTACTCTCGTTCCATGGTTTATAGACGTAGTTTGCAATATATTGTCATATTCTACTTGCGACTCGTTTGATCGTCGCACGCCACGTACTCGACGTACAAGACGATGACATAGTTGTCTGGCATACGTCATCTTATTCCACTGAACAGGGTAAAATACTGTGCTGTCGTTTTATCTTTCGTCTCACGATATCAGCGACCCAACTTCTCCCAGGAGGAAATTCCATAGTTACGATGGCGGACGCATTTTAATACGCGTTCTGTTTCTCGCCTGACATTCACTCTGTCGTATATCTGATATAATAGAATCTCCGTCATGCATAGTCCATCGTTGCATAATAACAGAAGAATAGTGGTTTTGCTTGGACAGGAATTTTTTTATTCGCTGAAGACGTATTACGACCATTGTCTGACTCTTCCTGAGCCATTCTACTGATTTCGTGCAGAACTGTGCCAAATTTTATCGATCCTCCCGAGTCTCATACAAATATGATGTAAAGAGTCGTATTTGAAGAGAAATAGGTGATTTCTAGAGAGGAGGTATGCTTGGGTCAAGATTTTTAGACACGTCTGACATATACTGTGTTATTCCACTGATTGCACAGAACAGTGCAGGCTGACACATAAAACTTTAATTATATTCAATTAAATTTTAAGTTACTTCATATGCAAATCAGCTTACGTTAGAAGAGAACTATACGCTGACACATTCTGCATTGTTCTACTGATATTCAGACCAGAGAACATTTAGTGGACAGAGAATTTTATATATTCGTCCAGCTTCTACGTACCAATTTCCAGCAAAGTTAATAGTCGTGTATTGAACTCACGACACTCATTGTGACCCCCTACCGTAACACGGCCCTGACTGACGCCAATCAGTCTGCGCCGCAGTCTTGTGGGCGGGAATCCCCCGCAGCGTGGGACTTGCACAAATTGACGCCGATTCCACGCCACTCTTGCACGTCCACCTTGCAACATCGCCTGCGAGGCTCTTAATAACAAATTTTCACGACTCCCCAATAACGCAATATCTCGCCAGTCATCTGCCAAAAATTAACAAAAAAAGCTCTGCAAAACCAACCTCCATAGCCACGAACTATTCCCCAGAAAACACCTTCGAAATACATAAACTATCTTTTGCCACTTCAGCAAATAGAGCGGTAAGAGCGTAGAAAAGCGTCTCGATGATTACCCAATCACCTCTGGCACACGTCCACCCAATTAAAAGTCTCTATTGAATAATTACAAGCGCGATGACTGCGCAAATATACATACGAGATCGATAGGGTGTGTTTCATGGCAGCCACCCAAAGCTGCTCGACGTGGTCGGATAATTTATAACTCTCGGCTGATGAGGATGGCAGACAGAGAGCCGTTGACTCTGCCGCGTCCGCGGGACAAAGATTTCCACAGAGTTCTCGTCGGCGATCAAGTGTTGACATGTACTTTGCACGCTCTCGTCATTGCTTCCCTCCTTGGTGGAGGATGGAGAAGCCACTTGACCGATCTCGCTTTAGGGACGCCAGTCTCTAAACAATTTCCTTGTTTGAAATAGCTCCGATGCCTGGAGAGTAGAATGTCGCGAGCTTTTCAGGCTGGAGTGACGAAAGATTTTCCTTATACGCGTGTCGCGTGTAAGTCGATTCATTTTTGGGGCAGAAGTGAAGAAAATAGTCGATTTTTTATGTGACATCGAAGTTGTATATTTTTTACAGAAACATTTTGTTCGAAGTGGGAATCTTACTAGTGGATGAATTAAGTCTGAAGTTTTGAGATCGGTTTCAGGGTCGTTATACCCGAGGAACATTTAATCGAGAAACTAGTAGGTATAAATTCAAATGCGAAGTATGAAATGTTCACTGTGGTTACACAAAGAATTATTCAAACGACTGCCGTTACACTTTCCTACTTTCTGTCTGACCGAGTCTTCGAAAGCCAGTGCATAGGGAACAGGCAGACAGTTCTTTGTAATCGATACGTATGGCCGCAGTTACGGAACTTGTGCCGGTTTATGTGAAACGACGAAGCGAAGCGGCGCTGGCGGAAATATTTATTGCTGATTAAGCAGCGGTGTCGTGGAAGATTCTTGGTAATTTCGAAGTTCGTTAAAATATCGCCGTTAAATTCTTGTATATTGCGATTGCGTTCCTCGAAGGTCTTCTTTAAACTCTCTCTTCACATTATCAAGTATGCATACCGTAACTACAAAATCTTATTTGCATAAACCACCCTCTGGACTATCTAATTTAAATAAACTTCCTTCCGCATCCCTTGAAGTACACCTTTCGTGTACCTTCCAATTAAACTCAGAAGCAAGAAATATTCGATTCTAAATAATTACATACACTATCCACTTCTCCCGAACGAAAATTCTCTCTACACTCCATTTAACATGAAATTATCCGAACGACACGTCAGACGTATTGTTCCCTCGCGATTGTTAAGCCCCGAAGTAAGATATTCTCGGAAGAATGTGCCATTGGAATCGCTGATGCGTCGTCTAGGGTGGCTTTATTTTGGGCGGAGGCCGTTCATCCTGTCGTTTCCTTCGCCACAGAGACGAACTACTAACTGCGAATTGCATTTAGCTCGACAAGGGTCTGTTCGTCGCCCCGGCTCGCAATCGGCGAGGCTGATCGCCGCCGTCGAAGCTATTTACGTCGGTGGGGGCACGATGCCGTCGATATCGATAACCGATACTGCGCCTGTTTTTCCAGCCGTGGCACAAACAATGTTGCGGCGACATCGCGGAAACTATTACGGTGAATTAAAGGCGCGCCTATTGTTGCTGCCAACAACAGGGATCTGATCATAGGAATCCCTTAATAACCACAGGAATATTCCATTTTCCGCGGAAATAATCGGTTTCCCTTCGAGCGCGGCTATGCCAAGATCGCGCAACAAAGTGATTTTAAAAAGAAAGAACGTAGAATACGTTACGCAAAGCAAAGTAGTAATAGCCGTACTGCTCTCGATTATTGTTTATATCTTGCACGAACAGGAAGAGCGTCGACTTAAATTCGCGTTGTTCCACTTCGCACAGCAGTGTGTTAGAACGATTACGTCTGAATGGATTCGAGGGATAATCTTCTTCCGAGCTTGCAGGCTCGCGTAAGCCTCTTTGCTCGGTCCACGGCTCGTTTTCACGTGCAGGAAGATCAATATAAAGTGGCGAAGTTTGCGGAAGGCTTCATCTTTCACGGTGTTCCGCGAAACTTTCGACACTAATCTGTATAAAATACTGCAGCAGCGGATTTTCTAAAGATTCCCTCGACTCCCGATCCGGCGAATTCGTAATTTCGCGTCGAGCCGAGCGCGTTAAAAACTAGCTCGGGGATCGCGTTATCTCCAGGGATGCGCCCAAATGTGCACGGAGGGGTGAGAGAAGGAAACTCGAGGAAGGGAGAAAATCGAAGTGGGAAATATTGGGCGCTCTGGAACGAGCAGACCGCTGGAAACTCTATTACGAAACACAGCGCAGAATACTCCCCACCCCGCGTCACAAATAGCGCCTGAAAACCGCCAACAAAGGAAGCCGAAAGAAGCAAACGAAGCACAGAATCCAGGAGCATCTCCCCAAATCCAGCCTAAGAAAAGCAGGAACTTTAAAAACGACCGGGCAATCTCCCAGCAAAGAGGAAAACTAGCAATCTACGTACAAAGGAAGAGCACCACCCCCGTCGCAGCACACAGAGATAAAAGTCCCTATCACGAGGGTGGAAAAAAGGGAGGATCAAACCATTGATCTTCAAAGAGGAGCATCATGGCGCGTGTAACAAAAGTGTCGGGGCGAGAGGACAGATAATTCCGTCACCCTAAATAGAGGAAAAACAGGCGACTACCCCCGAGTGCGCGGGGAGGAAGGAGCACGCGAGCCGGGGTAGAAAGAGTCGGAGAGAAGGCAACGTAGAGAGAGAGAGGAAGGAAAACGAGACTAGTCGTCCACAAAGAGTGGGTGGCGGACGGAGGGTGTCGGCGGTTGCAGAGGGGGTGGCAAAGGCACGCCGACAGAAGGCGCTGGCGTCAGTGTCGCAGTATCCCCCGTCCTGCCCGGCAGGTTGCACCGTCGCCACTCCGTCCACGTCGTGCCCAAAGGAGCACGCAGAGCACATGTAAACGGTGAATAAGGGGGTGAAAAAGGCCGGGTCGCTGGAGGGAGCGGGACGGGATCGCGGAGTTTATCCCGGTGCGGCGTAGGGGAGGCGCGGGTGCGCTTGATCCGTCGAATGAACCCTCTGCCGTCCCTAGCTCGCAGCGGGGCAGGGTCGAGGGAAACAGGAAGCGCGTGCACGCACGGGGAAGCGCGGAGGATCGTCGAGTGTGAGCAACGATAGCTGATCGATAAGAATCGTTGCTGGTGCCCGTGATCGTTATTTCTGGAGGTAACGGAGGATGTAGGATCGCCGGTTCCGTCTCGACTATCTCAACCCCGGTCGCTGGGGTTGAGATAGGTCGCGGGTGCGAGATCCTCGATCGATTCACCCCCCGTGGGGGATGATGGGCCTCGACGAGGGGAAGGAAACGAGCCAGTAAACACGAAGGCGGTGAACGTGGTGATCGTGTCGTGGCTGTGCACTCGCGTGAACTTGCCTGGAAACCCGCCGCGTGAATAGGGGTAGCTCGACAGCACCCTCTTCGAACGCCACGTGCTCCTAGAAGATTCTGAACCAAGAGAGGGATCGATCGAAGAAGCGCGCAGGATTCGGGGGATTGGTGAATCAACGTGGTCAAACGCGGATGTTTGTTCTTGTTGCTTTTTGGGAGTTAGTTCGAGTGACTCGTAGAGGGTTAAGTGCGAGAAATTTTGAAGGGGCTGGAGGTTGCGTGCCGTCACGGTCACCCCCCACGTGCTCCTGGCGTACGCGTCGCGCGTTACGAACGCGTGGCCACGCCGAATCGAACCCGATACCGGATACAGTGGCAGTAATTTCCTTCTCACCCCCTTCTGCTCGCCCCTTTAGTAGAGCAGCGGGAAGAATATTGGGCGAGGGTAAACTACGAGGCAGATTACGCTCTACAGCTGACATTAGCAATCAATAAGCGCGTAAAATCGTCGGGAACCAATACGTATCTTTGATATATTTCAATATCACTCCTCCAAAAGATTTCTCTTCCCTCCGTGTTATTTCTCAATGGATACACTCCACTCTTACAGAAATTCTCCACTGGTCCTTTAAATTTTAGTACAAGTACAACGCAAGCTTCTATCATCACGATTTCAAACTTTCCCAAGCATCCATTCCAATGGAACTTGAAAATTCGTCACGCCCAAGTAGTACAGCAGCGAAATAAGTCAGCCCTCGCTCGTTCCTCCTATCTCCCTTCGTTAATCATCAATTCGAGATTCAATCTCGTGACCACCTAATCCCCGCGATAGAATCTCTCCTCTCGATCCCATTGTTCGACGATTATCAGCTCCGGGCGGATGGCTCGTGTCGAAACAACGATTTACATCCGGCCTGACCGGATTTAAAATGGCCGCGCCCACGGCGGCCGGAACACGGGAATCTGGGACACCCGATGGACGCTCCGAATGCCAAGTTACCTCGCGTTTCGCTCTAATGAAGCCACCTTAAGTAGGCTGCTGGCTCTTGGACGTTCCGCGCGGAACCGAGCGCATAATGCAGCCCCCCGATGCATCGTGCCAAATGCCGGAGAGAGGTCCACTTTTCCTTCCGCTGGCAAAATCAATGGCCTCCATCCGAAAGCGCGGGCCACCTGCCAAAATATCCCCTAGCTCGGAGGACACCTTGGTAACCAAAGTCAGACGCGACGGGGGGTGGACGGCGGAGCAACGAAAAAGCTCGCAGATCTCTGTCGCTGGCGTGCCTCCCCGCAATCGGCGCATTCCCACGGCGACGAAACCAGCGGCACGGTGTCGCTTACATAAGGGACCGCACCTGAATCGGTTGGCACACAGTCGAATTTGATAGTGGCGAGTCGATAGTCGAGCGTGGACCAGCGAGGGAGTCAGTGCCGAGTCGGGTCTAACTCTGGCAAGTCGATCATGGAGATGGATTCTCTGTTTGCTTCAAGCGGAGGCTTCAACGTCTCTGATTAATCGATTCTGCTGGATCTGCTCTCTGAACGACGCGTGAAAGATATTTTTTTACTTTTTTTTAGCTTCTCATTTTATCTCGCTTTAAGTGATTCGGGACGATTTATTCCTTTTGAGAGACGCGTATTGGTGTCTTCCTATTCTCTGTTCCTTTGTGGATGTTTCATGTTTTAGTGAATCTACGGTTTCTGTCGAAGTTGATTTTTATTTGCTTTTCTGTTGGTTTGTGTTATTCTTGTAATAGTGAATATCGTTGCGTCGTGATCCTTGTGGCTTTTGAAGACGAAAGTATGCAGTAATGGATGACGAGAGCTATGGTAGTTTATTTGAGTGAGGATTAAACGCGTGTCGTTGTAAATTCCCCTTGATAGAGGTACACGCGCCAGCGGGCTGGGTGAATTATTACCAGTGGTACGAATTTCCATAAGCCTGGACGCGAATTTCCGAAAAATCGATGGTAGCTACGTGGTGGGATCCGGTGTGGAATAAACTCGGTCGATGTTGATTTTAGCTACTTGAAACATTTATTTCTCGTGTTTGTGTTCGCGGCAATTAACCCTCTATCGATTCCAACGTCGATTCTTTTACTAAATTCAACAAACTTGTTCTGATCACTTGCTCGAGGCTCGTTCAATTTCCTCAGTTATTTAAACCTCTATCTTTCTTAAATTTTCTATCAGTAAGATCCAGAATTAGCTGATTGGCCTATCTAAATATCTAATCTTTGAGCATCCAATTATCTAGTCGATTTATCAAACATAGACTAACTCGATCGATTTCCTATTACCAGTTCTTCGTCAATCCACGATAGACACGTGTTCTCATCCTGAATAATTTGCGAGCTACCACTTCTCCAATAATTAAACTCCCCTAACCACAAACCAGCATTGAATTCCCCTCGTTTATTTCGAATTTCAACAAACTGCTCGAATATGAGTAGGACACGATTCAATCTCTTCTTCGCAACAAAAATAGTAAATCAATCAAATGAAATGTTGCTTCAGCCCCGTAAGTCAACGATGATTCCGCAGAAATAAGTCGGACAAGCGTTGCAGTGGTCCTCAAAGGAAGACTGTCAAGATAGCTCCGTCAATCGACTCGCCACAATAGACTCGCCTCGAAAGCAGAGACCTCGTGATACCGCGCGCGTCTCCAACCCCTTCGATCGACCAGTCGATACCTCGTGAGTAATTCACGAGTGGTAGCGTTCCCGCGTTATCGTCTTCGCTGGGAATTAGTTGCCAGTATCCACGAGGCGACCAACGAAGGTCATAGCCACGCTGTGATCAATGACTGGCGTCCTCGCGTCGCACTCGTGACCACCTGGTTACACGCCTCGGTCGGTGCTTACACCCGCCACCACGTAAGTGCGCGTTACATTGCACTCCCTCGAGAACTGAACCCAAGCTCGGGGGCTCGAACAAAGGGGCTGACGCAGAGGTGGCCCTAGTCGAAGGCGAAACGCGTGCGACCACGCGAAGTTCCGTCGTAGTGGAAAAGCTTAGTCGGAATTCTATCTTCGCAGGGAGATTTGAACTCAAAACTCTACCTTCGTGGGAAATTCGACTCGGCACTCCTCCTTCGTAAAGAAATTCGACTCGGAACTCCTCCTTCGTAAAGAAATTCGACTTGGAACTCTTTCTTCGTAAAAAAATTCGACTCAAAACTTTTCTTTCGCGGTAAATTCCACCGGAGATTTTTCTTTCGCGAGAAATTCGACGCGAGACTTTTCTTTCGCGAGAAATTCAACTCGAAACTCTTTCCACGCAGAGAAATTCGACTCGAAATATTTCCCACGCAGAGAAATTCGACTCGAAATATTTCCCACGCAGAAAAATTCGACTTGGAACTCTTCCTTCGCGGGAAATTCGATTTCCAAGTTCGTCGTCATAAGAAATTTGAACTCATATCTCCTCCTTCGCGGGAAATTCGATTCCAAATTCCGTCGCGGGAAATTCGACTCCAAATTCCGTCGCCATAGGAAATTTGAACTCAACCCTCCTTCGTCGCGAGAGATTCGACTGAAACGTGGGTGTAAGGGTAATTCGATCGCTCGACGGTTCGTTTCTCAGTGCGTGCGTGCAGCACAAGGTCGAACCACGTTGGAATTCCCTCGACGGGAGCGGGACGAGCGAACGCCACGATCCTCGACGCGCGAACCGACGCTGGGTGTTGGGGGCATTCTCTCGAGGAAGTTTCTAGTGTAACGTTCGGTGACAGAGACTGTTCAGTGACATATGGAAGGCAGTCTAGTGCTCGCAACTTACCGAAGAACAGTCTGGCAGATCGCTAGCCTGACGACGTGGCTTTCTATCGATCGCATTTCGCCTTGAAGCTTTCCAACAGGCCGGCTGCTTCGCGAATTCAGTCCTCTACGATCACTGCTCAACTTGACAATAATTCAAGCCCGCAAACTTCGCAGCACACGGTTCCTACGAGACCTATTAAGCTCCTCGAGACTCGTTTTCATCCTGATGACTCAAAATCTTGCTACCTGCGCGAGGAAAATGCAAGAGAAAAGCTCGTGGATACTGTCTCCATATGAATGAGTAGCATTTAACGGGAAGGCACAGTCAATTAACAGCAGAATCTTCTTCTCTGAAGCAGACAAATATTCTGAGAAAATTTTGATTGACTCACCAAGCTATGATAGGGAAGAAACTTGACGTTCAAAAAATCGTGCTGAAGAAATAGTGTCAATGAAGGCTTTGGTCAATGAAGAACAGGAGAGCAACGCTTCAGTGTCAACAGAAATGAGTAATCTAATCGTCTCTCGATTCGAACTACCTAGCGGCTTCTAAAAATATATTGAAGTGGAATGTTCAAAGTATCCCCAAAAAAATGGCACCTAAACGGCCCAGTTAATTAGCCGAAGGTGTGGATTCTGGCGATCCCTGAAGCTGTTATCCAGCGCTCGTCTCAAGCGACGAAGAAGATCTGATTTACATGTGAACAGCCTAAATGCCCTAAATGAGCGATGACGACGAAAGGCTGACCGACAGTGACAAGGAGTGGTCCCATAAAGATCGCTGGGAGGACGAGAGCGAGAGGCTTAGCGAGGCTGAGGCTGCCGACTCTTGTGAACTGGCGCCCCATAGTGCGATGAGCGTGGGGGCTGGCAGGGTTGACTCCCCCAGCCCCCAGGACATCAGGCTCCTCCACGACCTCGTCGAGGACCTCTCCAAGGAGCAGGATGAAAAGATCAAACCGCGCGCTGAGCAGGTGAGCCACTCGAAACACCATTCAAAGACTACTTTTTAATCGTCGTTGATTTCTTCGATTAGCAAAGGTGGGTCACTCGAGTAATGTTTTCTTGAGGGAGGAAGGGTTGCACCCTTGTCTTTATTATGTTACATTATAATCTTCAAAATTGCCATTAATCTTTGTGATTATAAAACTTTAAAACTTGGTAAAGTATTTGAATGTAGAATAGGTTATTAAATCATTTAATTCTGAATGACGGGGAAGAGTATATTACGTTTTATATTACGTACCCAAAATAAATCAAAGAAGACTAGAATTTAATTGTGTAATCGTAAGAAATACACAACTATCGTATGAGACGTTAGTAGCAACGTATCTCCAGCAGGAGTAAATTAATTATACGATTAATCCATTCGTTTCACGATGCACACAGACGGCTTTAGAAACTGCAGCGAAGCCGCGACTTTTCCCGCAGTCGTTTTCATAACAAGTTCTCGCGCGTCTCGAGAAATCCTCGTTAATTCCGCGTCAAATTCACCGCTGAACATTCACCAGGGGTGTGACACGAAAGTACTGCAACGAGGAGTTTCTATTTCTTGCGCTTCCCGAGTGGATTCGTCGCGTTGGGCGACGGGAGCTCGAGATCTTTCGTCGGTGCACCGAGTCGTGAAACCGCTTCAACTTGTCCCGCGCAGAAGGAAAACACTGTGCGCTAACACATTACCGACAGTCTCCATCGCCAAGACTGTGGCGACGAAAGCTTCGCCTCTCTCACTCTCAGAAAAAAAAGAACACGCAGAAATTCTAGAAACCTTACAATACCACCTGACCTCTGAAAATCCACTAACAACCACAGACCAGAGAATCATTAAAATCTTCAAAATTCCAAGACTAAATTTTTTAAAGCTTCGCACACTTTAAACAATTTTCGAGGATTCCGAGATCGTCAAGATTAAAGATTTCATGCCATTCTCTATCTCCAGAATATTCCAAGAAATTCGAATCATCTTATAGCCAAGCTGACTAAAAACCTTCAGAGATGCTTGAAATAGATTGAAAATTCTCAAGGGAGACGGAATTGAATGCCCATCGTTATCCTCCATCGAGACCCAATGGTCCTTATGGATGTGGGTGGACCAAGCAATTTAGCCGCGTTCCCAGCACCTCTCGAAAGATACTCGTCACCGAAAGGAGGAAAAATAACCTCCGCCTCGAGACCTCGAATTGGGTTAGCATCTGTTACCATCTCTCTGACAAGGTCAAGCATGGTTGGCTGACCCAGATCCCGCGATTATATGCGTTTCAGAGGTGTCGACGCGGACATTGATAAAGGAAGTAGCGTAGCCGCGACTTAATTTAATTGAGACCGCCGTGATTTGCGATGTAGATGTAGCGGGAGGTTGTTATTCGACTCAGATTGGTGTTTTCGCGAGAAAGATCGTCGACAGACCTCTGCTTAACTAGGCACTCGTGGCAACGAGGAAACCTGTCGACAGTCTAGCTCGTGTTTCCTGCGTTTGTCTTCACAGAAGAGGGTAGTGTCGGTATTTTCTCCGAGGGCTCGGCCTCGAGAACTTCTGCGCTGAAGACACAAATGCTCGAGGTCGATGTGAACATAAACACGAGTATGCTGATTCCTGAATTAATAACTAGCGTTTATCGTAGTCATGGTGCTTTAAGCCTGGGTAGGATTGCAGATGTCGAGGGAAAGGAAGTCGAAGGCATGTATTCTTGCAGAGCCTAACTTTTGGGTGGGTGATTGGACAGTGAAGAACACCTTTTGTCTTTTATTAAAACTCGGTATTTTATTCAAACTCGACAAGAATTACAGAGAGAAAGACATAGCTAGTAATTAAATCTCAGGTTCTATTAAACTTGATTACCCCCCTGAATCATTCTCCAGAAACGTCGACCAGTTGCTCGAATCCTCGGCGTAGCAATTTGAGAATCTTCTAACCACGGACACTGCAATTACGTAATGTGGCTCATTATCCAACGGGCAGTTGAAGCGAAGAAGAAACGGAGAATTCGTGCTCGAATAATTCCTCGAAAAATAATCCTGCAATCTGCTCGAGCTTCCTATCGAAACGGAGCTTGAAATGTCCCCGAGGCGTAAGAACGTAAGGTCTCCCCGCGATATTTCAACGACAAACGTCAATTTTCCGAGCGTCGTTGCACACGAATCGAGTCGAAGCCGGCTAACCAACCGAAACGGGGAATCAAATAGAATCTGGTCAGCGGAGTTTCTGCGGGGGATGATTGCGTTACCACCGTCGCCGTGCACTTTCATCGGGTTAACGGACCGAAGATCGAGGGAATTGGGTCGCCGTTCGCGATTATATTATCACGGCGAGGAATGAAAGCTGCGATCGCGGTGGAAGACGAGGAATAAGAGAGGCTGGACGCCCGTGTTTAATTGATCGCGAAGCTCGCGCACTCCAGATGGGACCGGGGAACGAACACGACGGGACGGAACGCGAGGGAAAAAGGAGATTTAAAAGCGATGATGCCTGTGATACGGGATCTCGGAGCAATTTCCTCGTGCGTTCGGAGGAATTAACGGGGAAATGAAGTGTCGCCGAGGGACGTCGATAACGCGAGATTCTAGAGGGGGAAAAAGGTGCGAGGTATAATAAGATCACCGTGCATAGAGAAAATTCTAGCGCAAGAAAGGTGAAGCATCCGGTCGATGAAAACTGGAAACGTTGAACTTTTAGTTGAAAATTTGAGCGAGGAACGAAGTTGCATTCGTCAGCTTTTTCACGGACTAATATTTACAGAATTCTGCGTTTTTTCGAACCATTTACATTTTACAAGCTTCTTGCGCGGAGAAGGAAATTGTAGGACTTATTAGAGTGGAAGAAATCTCTGGAAAGAAATCTTCCTGAAATTCCAGTCAGATTCAATTTTCGCGAATAGAAGTGATCGCAGTTGAAATGAAACGCGACGCCTCTAATTTGAAATAGAGAACCAGGTGTTCCACATTTGCATTCCGTTGGAGTTATCTATGAAAACACGCTACGTGGATGGAAACGGAGCCAGAAATGGGAGCAAACATCCCCAGCAGCCGACAAATGGCGAGAGGAATGAAGAGCGATTCGAAGCAGCCGGCTAAACACATTTATTCCCGTCCCGTGAAAAAGGTTTGCCGCGATAAGCAGGACAAAGAGCCAGAGGAAATAAGTTGACGCGATGTAAAGCCGGCTCAAGTGTCCAGAGCGGGTCGTTTGTCAAACGGCGGAACGAGAGAAACGCGGGGGAGGAAGTGAAAGGGGAATGAAAGAAAGGGAAATGGACGCAGCTATTGCGCGGCGCATCGAGACGATTAAAGGGATCGATCGCCGTACAATGGATGCTTCAGCCTCCTTCGCTTTAATGAAAAATTGAGATCGAACAAGTGGCAACAAAGGGAAGTTAGAATCGAGCCTGTCAGCTCGAGACCCCCTATCAATCCCTGTAATCAATTCTCTATTAAAATACTTTCGGCAAGCCAACAATCCCAAGACTCGATATCCAAAACCGATACATACACAAAAAACCACGGCCAATAAAAACCACGGTATAGAACCAAACAATGCCACGAAATTTTAAAACGCTCGTCATGCAACGCTCTCAAGGCCCCACAAAAGATCTAGGCCAGAAACTACCCCCGAGACAGTTTCCAAGCAACAGAAAATCATCCCCGAAACGAGGCGCAAGGGAAGAGGAGCCCATCGAATAGACGAATCCAGCAAACGTTGACGACTGTAGGATCCTGAATCGAGTGCCAAGCGCTGTCGCGATGCGAAGTCTCTGATAAGATGAGAAATGGGACGGAGAAGAGAGGAATCATCGTGCAGCAAGATCCAACGATCTACCCCCTAGTTCCAGCCTCCTCCATCCCCGAGAGCCGTCTCCGTCCGGAGTCCGTGAAACGATGGAAAGGCGACCGACACCGTTTGCCCTCTCGGCCACGATCTGAGATTTCACACAGCCACCCCGCTAGGTGCGAAATCTAGGCCAGACCGTTGCCGAAAGTCGCGGCGAAGTGGCGTAACCCCCGAGCGTAAGGGGGCACGCGAAAGGAAGGGGGGCAGATCGCGAGGCGCGCGCGACTGCACGTAGTGCACGTCGCGGGGGCGAGCGGGAGCCGGGCTGCACGCGCAGAATCTCCGTCGGGGCGCACAGGCGCGTTACGCGTCGGTGCGCTCGCGGCACCGGCGCGAATCAATAAGCGTGAGCACAGGTGGGTGGTCGTCGGTGGCACGGCGTCGGTGGCGGCACGGCGCGCATCAGAAAACGACGCTGACGGCGTCGGCACAGCTATCTGGCTCTGGGACGACGCTGAAGGGGCGACAGAGGGAGAAAGAGAGAGAGAGAGAGAGAGAGAGAGGGTGAGCGTGACAGGGGCGGACGGTGTCGGCTGGCGAGAGACCGCCTGGCAGAAGACAGGGGGAACGCACTGTGGTGTGTGCTCGTGGGTGCTTCGATCGAACCATCCGGACTACGCGTGGACAGGAAGCGAGGAAGGAATGTCGGCCGCGGGGCAAGTCCAGACGACCTGGAGCCGCGGACGCTGTACCGCGTCCTCGGCCCTCCCTTAACCCGGTTCCCTCCGGCCCGCCTACTCATCCGCCTGTCAATGGACGCATCGACATGAGACACAGCTGCTACCGACACCATCGCCGCGTTCGTTGAGCCCATCGAGGCACGGTGCGCCGAACGGGCTTCACCCACTGTGTTCGTCGCTGTGAAACGCATATACTACCTGCAACAGTCACTGGTGGAGTCTGATCCACCTGTGCGTTCCCTGGGATCGTTATTTATCGGCGCGGTATGGACTCGCTCGACGTTCCCGCGTCCTCCGTCCAGTCAGATAGCGGACAGAGTGGAGATTAAGCGCCGCTGGAGCTTTGGCTGTGATCTTTGTGATCTTCGAAGGGGGTGGAGGAATTGGGAGAGTTGAGAGCACTGGAGGGTGGAAGATGCGAGTGGCACGGGTTCGTGGCGGGCACGCTGAACGTGACGACATCGGTACAGTGCTTCTACTGGAGTGTTGTGATCAGGCGACTAGCCAGTCTCTGGGGCACGGATGAAGGGCAGAAGGTGTCGAGACTCTGCGGGGGAGTCGAATGGTAGAAGAGAGTAACTGGTGAGTTTTGTTCTACGAGGGGTAGATCGATCGCGTTGGTTCCGTGGATGTTAGCGTGCTCCGATCGCGAGGAACCAAGGGCCGCGGTTGGAACGCGGGTTTCCGACGTTGGCAGATCGCGCCTCGTGACGATGGGACCGCGGGTAGCAGTGGAGGACTCGTCAGTATTAGCCTGTGCCAAATCCATCGGCGGCTTCGCCCGCTGCGGGCCCGTGTGTCGCGCGTCGCGTCTACGAACAGAACACACGAGGACAGTGTGAAGCGTCCAGTACCCGCTGTTCGTCGGGGATCGTTGAATCGGTCGATCGAGCGGCCCTCGTCGGCGTCTCGCGCGCTCTCGCACCGGCGGCCGAAGACAGGGGGAGGAGGACGGTGGAAGAGGAAGAAGGGAACGAGGCAAGGAACGAAGTCAGCGGACCCCCCTTTGCTTTCCCCGTCGTTTTTCTTTTCGCGATATCGTGCCTGCGCATTGCGCAGTACTTCCGTGAGAGCAAGCCGAATCGTGGGAGGAGTGGGGCGGTGAGGAGAGAGACGGAGGAAGGGTGAGCGGCGCTAAGGGAGAGAGGAGCAGAGAAACCGAGGAGCAGAGAGAAACGGACGGAAGTATAATGAAGATCGTGATCGAGACTGACACTTGAGAAAGTCACCTTTATTCCCAACTGAGACTGTCGTCGTGTTCCATCCATTACGTATTACTAATTGCTAATTATTAATTAATCGCCAACCGCCCGCCGAGTCCCCCGCGTCGGAGGCGTATCAGAGGGCGATTGTGCGAGTTAAGTTTAAGTCAACGACCCTTTTACATTTTATACCGATGTTTTAACAGAAGAAACGAACGACGCGTCCACCTGTCCAGCGATCGGCGAAACGAGGGCACGAGCGGGCGCGATTTTGTACGCGGCTTCGCCCATTAGGCTAGCAGGACGATCGTCGCGAGTAACCGAGCCCGTTTGCTAGAAGTAAAGAGCTCGTACATTTCTAATTGAAACGCACGAACCAAGCACAAACCGACGCGAAGGCTCGTCCACGTGTCTAAGCGCGCTGTCCCGCCTGAACGCACCACGTAATAGCGTAAATCGACTAGATACGAGAGGAATACGTAACATACGGAGCAGCGAGCGAGTTAACGCCGCCGAGCGCTAGAACTCGCAGCGGCAGAACCGCGCTACCCAACTGTCTTTCAAAGCGACTCGAATTATTAGCCTAGGTTACGCGATTTTTATAATTCGGCGCACGAGCCAAGGAACGATCGCGCGATAAGGAAACTACTCTCTGCCCTCGCGCAAGTGCGAGTCCAAGGAAAGGCCAGCGATCCAACGATCGTCGCGGGACGAAGAGGAGGGCGTCGTTGAGTGTGAAATAGGTCAGCGAAGCACTCCGCCAAAATTCAGCTGTTCAAGGAAAAACTGTCCAAGTCCCAGCCTCCGGGATTGTCCTCGAGGGAAGAGCGGATAGCACTGAGATCGGTGAAGGGTCAATTGGAGGCGGCTGGCCGGCCGACCAATCGTCTGCCGCCCCCGGTGGTGATAAGGAGGAAGCAGATCCCGCCGAAGTCTGTATCAGCCAAACGGCAGCAGGACTCGAGCGTCGCGGAGTCTAGCGTCTCGGACGAGGGTGCTCGATCCGTGAGAGGGGGATCGAGCGTCGTCGGCGAGGGTAGAAATTCGTCCGAGTGCTCTCCGCTGGCCGCGAGGCACCGGGACCGGTCCCCTTGGGCACCGTCCGGGCGCGACAGGAGCCGGAAGTGGGGCCTGCTGCCCAAGTCAGCGTCCACCAACGGGACGGCGAGGGTGTTCGCGGGGGCTGGAACGACGTCGACCAGCTCGTCCTCGTACGATCGCGACCTTCGGGCGCTGTCTCCTCCCTTCGTCGGGACCGTCCCTCTGGACCTCTCCGCGAAGGAGGCTGGAACCTCTGGCAGTCGATTCGCCAGCCGTATCTTCGAGAGCACTTCGTCGGACTTCCAGGAGGAGAGCGAACTATCGTCGGAGGAGAGGGACGCGCTGCTGGATGGTGCCAGGGCGCCGTTCACCGCGTGCAGGAACAGATTGACGAAGTTCGGCGCGAGGAAGAGGATCGTAGGGGCTGCCGCGTCGTCCAGGGAGCAGTTCGTAGCCGGGGATCGTTTGCTGGGCCTCAGGGAGAGCACCTCGTCCAGCTCGTCGACGGTCAGATCGCCGATCGAGGATATAGCGGCGATCGACGGGGCTGGGGGGCAGCAGGGGAACCTCGCCGACGAGCAGTCGTCCGCGCCCGCCGCTTTGTCGCTGGGCAGGAAGATCACGTCCTGGACGAAGGAGGGCAAGGATCTCCTGGTGAAGTCTGTGTCCTCGGCAAACACGCTCGCCCCGACGACGATGACCTGCATAAAGTCCCCTCGAGCGATGTCGGAGCATCTCTTGGGGCAGCTGGACGTACCGGTGACGCCGGCGGTGCTCGGCGCGCTACGTGTTAAGGGCGGATCGCTGAAGGAGGGGGAGAGGAGCGAAAGGGTGACCGATGTGCCGCGACAGAGGTGGAGCAGCGTCAGGGTCAAGGGTGGTAGCACGAAGAGCCTCTTACTGGAGAACGGAGGTCCGCAAACCAAGCCGCTGAAGGGCGCTCTCACGGCAGAGGTATTCTTAGTAGTTGATTAAGATGTTTACCGCATTAATTAAGGCCCACTTCTCTTTCCCCTCTCTTAAGTGGCATGCACGGTAGACGGTGCGCGTTCTCGCCGGCCTCTTCATATGTAATACTTCCTTTGCTGGAAACAATGCCTACTCGTCTTCCCTTTGTAATCCCGACCCTTGCACACCGAGAAGGCCACCCTCGCTACAAAACGCACGTTTCCAAGCAAATTCAGGGGTTCCGCGGTTTATATGAACACTGCAGCACGTAGCAGGAGATGGACCTTGGGTTTTTACTGGGAGGGAGACTTTTCTTGAAAATTCTGCATGTTGCGCGGATGAATTATTCGTCGTTCGGTTCTTGATATTTTTTTATAGGAATTTTGTGGTGTTTTCTTTTGATCCTGGAATCAGAAACTCTTCTGTTTACGGTGGGGTTTGAATGTTCACGGATCTGGGATCACATGGCCAGAATTATCTTTAAGATTTCTTAAGGTGTTTGTAACAGCTTTCACTTGGTCTCGTGCACCCATTCGCCGAGAAGGAAACTTTTCAGAGGCCACTGCGGAGAATCATATCTTATGAACGACTCTTTCGTTACGAGGCCACCTTCGCTATTCAATGAGGACGTTTTATGAGAATCTTACACAACACGTGGTCCCCGAATCGGTTGCAAAAGATTACTCTCTGTAGATTACGCCGAGGCATTTGCATTTCCCAATGAATTCTACCAATTCATACTTTCCCTATACGATTCCAGTCTATTCTTCGTTCGAAAGGGAACTCTTCGAAGATCCCTTCCTTTCAGGAATCTCATCTCCCTTTCAAGATATTATACAATTCGTTAACAAACTTCCTCAACATTTCGTCCCTTCTCAACACATCACGTCCTCGGC
This sequence comes from Andrena hattorfiana, assembly GCA_944738655.2. Lineage (NCBI taxonomy): Eukaryota > Metazoa > Arthropoda > Insecta > Hymenoptera > Andrenidae > Andrena > Andrena hattorfiana. Next base: position 42,649,008 of record OX122894.2, on the reverse strand, counting down.
CACCGTCTCTCGCTTCGCTAATCTTCCCCAAACTTCCGCCACGAATTACTTACCCTTCCGGTGGTCTCGACACACGTCACCCTCGGAAAACACTTCCCCCCTCTAAGCCAAACCCCCGTTAAAAGCGTTGCTCAAACGAATCAAGTGTTTGCCGTGTCGCGACAAACTTGCTCGATGATTCTTCAGCACACGCTCCATCCCTTAAGCCTCTCCTGCCGCGTTCAATCCCCTCGAAGTTTCCACCCTCCGGCTCCATTCACTTGCTACGATCTTGCAAAAGTCGCTGGCTTCACTTTCGCGCGATCGATCCCAGCGTACACCCTTTCACGTTCCGTGCAATGGTAACAGGAGTCGGTTATCGACACGGCCTAGTTGGACGAGCCGCCGTTCTGTCGCGGAACGATTCATCGGGGCTCCTTCCGATCGAAATCCGCGGCGCCGCTGGCCACGTTCGCGTGATCAGTTGCCCTGGAATAGTACCTACAAGGGATATAGCGAGGACCTAAATCCTAAATGCTGCGACAGTCTCAAAGCTTACAGGCTTGAGGTTTTAGAACAAGAGCTCTGGAAACTTTACCTCCCCAAAAATTTCAAATCTTTTCTTTCGAAGCCTCGAAGCTCTGAACTTTAAGACTCTCGCAGCTTTTACGACCTCGATATACTTCTCCTAGGTACTATATCCACCGAATCGTGCTCGGCCACTGTTCTACAGCGGCGATCGGTTCCATCTCGCTGTTTTCTCAGGAAACACCATCGACGACTTTACTCGACGCCTCGGTTATGGCGAAGAGGATAAACGCCGCCTCTCCGCGGAGCTCGCGCGGTGGTGGTCGCGTCGACGGCTATTTTCGGACCGAGTACGTGCATCTTCCGGTGCACGGTACTAACCCGCTCGAAAACGTGAGACGTTAGCCCATGGTCGATCCGGGGATTCCTCTGGTACTTTTTATTTTTGGCAACGCGGCCGTGGACGCCTCGCGCACCTCAGGGTGGCTCGGTACGGGGGTGTTACTTTCGGAGCGTTCTTCTGCAAGCTGCATAAATCAAACTGCTTTTCTCATCGGCGTTCGGTATTTTCGGGCCGATTCTGCATTGCGATTAAATAGGAGGTCCATTCGACTTCGAAGTCTGGGAATATTATACATTTCTGAGAAATTATACTGTGAGGGACACAGGGAAGTTTATTACAATGTTCTAAACTTTACACCGAGTAAGTGGCAAGGCTGACTTTCTGACTGATTCTAAGCTTTGATGAAAAATATCTTAGGGCTTTAAAATCTAGTTGACACATTATTTTCGGTGCAATAAACTCAATTACCATACTTCAAATTAACATTATTTATTATATGTGTGCAAAGTGATAAATACACTTGCTTTTTTAATTACCTTCCTTGCCAACCAATTATTATTTTTATAAAAACAGTAAGGCTGCTTAGCAACATGTAGGTAGCTTAGGGAAAAAAATTTTGTAGTAGTAATTTAACGCAAAAGCTACACAGCTCTAGGTCTTTGCAAGCAAGAGTAACACAGTGTTTGCAAAAGGAAAAAGGGAAATATATTTGTAAGCATGAGTAATTTCAAAGGCAATTACATTATAACAGAATTATAATTCCACCTGCTTTATCCGGAATCTATCGATTTAATCGTCCACAAGCAGGAATTCTCGCGGCCAGAGTAACCACTGAAACGTTGCCAATTCATCCCCATTATTCTCCATTCATTCAGTCATATCCTCCACATGACCAAACATTACCCGAAACAGTATACCCCCATCGACAGACCGGAATACCCTCCCGAGGAACAAAACCTGAACGGAGCATCCGTTCGACCGTGGAGCGTGGAACAAAAGCCAGAGGAAGCCATTGGTGGAGGCGCATTGAAAGCGCCGTCGCGTCTTGTCGTTAATTTCGCGAGGAATAGCCGAGAGATTCGCGCGGAGGACGACAATAATCGCGTCGCGGAGGCGTGATTTAATTGAACGTCAGAGACAGGCGCGCAGAGTGAATGGCGCGGCAGGGGGAATTAATTTAACCGATGCGCTCTTTTCTAACGTGGCCCGCGAGACAGGCGGCGTACCAACGAATTAATACGTCTGACAGCCATCGTGTCATCCCCGGGTAAAGACGAATGTAGACGGGGCTTGTTTCCCGCGAGTTGAAAATGAACGCCGCGAAATCCGATCCGCAGCCGCGGATACAATTAAGCGACTCCCCTCGCACACCGGGCTCGAGGGTGTTCCGCTTTCTCCTTCTATTTTTTCCTGTTCTCCGTTTTAATTAATTCGGTCCCACGCTTACCTGCTTACCTAGAAATAACGAGGCCGTTTCCTTGAGCCTCGAGCGCGACTTCAACGCCCTCGATCGGTCGCTTTTCCGCCCCGCGACGATATTAAATATTTAAAGGCGTCGAGAGATTTCTGGACTTTATTTTTAACGTGTCTTCGTGGTCTTTTTGGGGAATATGCAAGCTTTGTGAAGTGATTGAGTGCTGTGTTTGGAAGAAGTTGAATTGTAGGGGCAAATTTATATTTGGCTGCTCTTTGCAGATGTTTGACGCGTTTACAATGATCGATCTTCGTTCTGCAAAGTTTCTCCCGCGTTCGTAAATGAATCTGTAATGAGACCCAGCGCTTCAGAGAACGCACGAGTGCGAATTCCGTGATATTCGCGTGGCGTTTTTAGGTTAACGATCGTGGGGGGTGGCGATGGCGTATTGGACGTGTTTCCAGAGAACTACCGGCAGAATCTCATTTGTGTATACCATGGTGGTTTCTGTCTTTCGTCTGAAAATGGGCTGTACACGCGGTTGGCTCATATTTACGGATTAGATGCCTGAAAACACACGCGGGAGACCGTTTCATCCGGTTAGCTCGCCAGTAATTGTGCTTTACAACGTTCTCGTTGGCTTCGCCACGGAATATCTTGTGTCGTGTCTCAACAACGCTCCAACAAAGAAACGAGATTCACAGAGGTATATCGAAAACTCTAACCTCTACTCGAATCGGTGGTAGCTTCACAGATAAAATAAAATAAAATCTGGACTAAGAGAGAGTAGAATCGGGAAATTTATTTGAACGAATCACGGCGACCTTGTAGCCTTCCAGCTTAAGTCGCATCATGAAAGACGCGACGCACGCGCGACGGGAGAGATTTTTTAGGCCAGGTCGCAGCTTATTTAGCCGTGACGACGAGCGTCGAGGAACGAACACGCGCGGCCTTTAAGAAAGTCGCTGAAAGATCATTAAATCGGCATAGAATACTCTCCGAAGCCGTTGGGAATATGTCATTCGCTAACTGAAAATAAAACACGTGCCACGCACAGAATTATTAATTATTAAACAGGAACCGTACAACACAAAGGGTCGCGCGTGATTAAAAATGCTCGACGACCAATTTCGACAACGAATTCTCATAATTAAAAAAATCTTAATGAAACTATATTTCTCATACACCGTTCATGCTCGTTTCCTCTTTCCATTTGTCCGGTTTCTTTTTTATCAAAAATGACACACCTTCAATTACCTAGTCGAAATTCATAAGCGACAATGAAACTTTATTTCGTAGAAAAGACTCGCAGTTGGCGTTCATTACGCTAATTGTTCGATGACCGACGCGTTGTGCGTGCACCGCTGAAAATAAGAAGGACTTTCTCGTTTATAAAAGTGTCGGAGTACAAGGTCGATGGGTTAATGTGCAGATACGACAATGAAAGCACTTCACCTTCTTCTTTGTCCAACAAGAGACATATCTTTCTTTCAATTCTTCGGGGACGTTGCACGTATATTCCATTTGGCCAGTGGTTCGAGGAATGTGAAAATAGAGGATCGAGTATTCTCGTAAAACGCGAGCGATGTGCGTTTCACGTGACCTTTCGGTGTCCACAGATCAATACGCTGCCAGATTACCCTGATATAACGAAGGATCGGCCAATGATCCGCAAATAATCTGTTTGCACGATGGAAATTTATATTACATCCCTCCATCTGCCGTCCAATTTCCATCTTGCCGTACGAAATTAAATTTACATTTTCACCAGGAACATTTAAACTGGAATACTTGATTAATAATCTAGCAGAATCATGGATTATAAATATGTTTCTGACACGCTTCGATCGCTCCATTTTAATCAAATTTCGCTGAACAAGCTTTCTTCGTTAAATTGTTAATTCATTGACCCATTTTCCTTTCGTTCCGACAAAAATATAACGCATACACACACCATGGGAATAATAACTGGTATACACAGAGGCATTGGTATATTTCTTGAATATAAAAGACTCGCGTAAAGTCCTGAAATAATTATCATCGAAAGAAGATGATATTTTCTCTTATCATGGGTGTCAGTACGATTCAGGCTCGCTGCCAGATGATTGAATCGGTATTTTCGCAGAGGTTTGTTCTATTTTCGATTTTTACGATGCTGTTGATTATTCGCGCTACTGGATGTCAGCGTGTTACATTTAATGCTCGCGCTCTTCCCTCTTTTTCGATATTCTGTTCCACAGCAATTGATTTCTCAAGCGCCACTCGAGCACGGAGATTCTTATCGGATCTTCGATTCCTTGTTACGCTTGGCTCCTAGACAAGTACTTTATCCCAGCGTATTTTATTTTAACAGTGGAGCTTCTTCCATCATCCGCCAAAAAATATTGCTCGTTATTTGGCTCGATACCACCCCTTACTATCATCCGTAGTACCTCCATATTCTCAGAATTGCGAGCTGCAATTGAAGTGACTTTTTATTAAAAAATTTCAGAATATCTACGCTCGATTGCGACCTTAAAAGCTACGTCGAAACGGAGTAAGGTTTAAAGCTTCGAGTGGAGGACTAAAAAATTAATTGCTCCCTGCTTAATTGCGTATGATTGATAGGACGCAGTAATTAAGGCGCGATTTACGTCCATGTAAGTCGTCGTTGTCACGCAATCGCGATGCAAAAAGCCAACACTGTTTCTGCTCGGAACTGGGTTAACGCGTCGTAGCGAGTATTTAAAAAGAAGGGTGAAATATTCGCGGCAAGGCGTGACATTAAATGTGCTGCATCGAGCTGGAAGAATGTGACTCGCATGAGTTGCATTTAACTGACGTTTCGCGACCGCCTTCAATTCCCTGCGACAAGCATTTTCTACGGAGCGTATTGCAACGAAATATTCTGCCCCAAATTCAATTGTACAAATCGCTTATCTCGCGAAGTGTCTATCATGGAACCAATTGTATAGAACCTTTTCTTAAAAATTTTATGCATATTCTTTCAACTTGTCTACTCTTTTATTCCCAGATGATTCATATAAGTTTCTAATTTCCACCTTCGAAATTTCAACCCTCCCGTTACATGTTCAGTTGCCAAAGGCTGCTCCAAAGCTTCCCTCCTCAATTTTATTCCGAATCTCTAACATCCAACACCTCTGCGTCATAATATTGCGCGCGCAAAAATCAGCCCGTTGGAAACGTTCAAACAAAAGCCAGCTCGGTGCACCTTAATCCCTGTCGCGGGGCTAAGGTCGGTTACGTTATGGGATTAACGTGGTAGAGTAAAGGATTGAATGACTCGCCAATAAGCTCTGTGCTTAACATACATCCACGCCAAGTACGCTAAATAATCCGTCGTTCCTTAATCTGACTCCAAGCACCCTTAATACAACACTCTTAATCAAATCTTCGAAACACAGCCACTGTAAACACTTCCTGTGGAAGGAACGTGACACCCACTTGTCATTCCCACGGGCGAAGCACAATGGTCTCCGAAAGGCGAGGCCAGCTAAATTTCCTCGCACATTCGAACACGATCAGACAGCAACTCCATCGGAAGTACGACTCGGGGTTGGCCGCTCAGATAGGTTGGGAGCGCTGTCGCCATCGACGGTCGAGGAAAATTTCCCCGATAACGAGCCCTCGTCGCCGCGGCGTCGGACAATAAAATCGTGCACGGGCGATCCCACCCCCGCGTGACATCTAGTTTCGTCCCGGTGATCTGTCGGGGCAGATGTTTTCTGAAAGCGTCTCGCCGCGTTCAGCCGTCGCTCGCACAGGCTTTCCTCTCCTCTTCAGTTTTGGCGCGAGTACGCGAGCGTGCGGCCGCGGCTTCCACGGGCTGAACCTCCGCCGAAATTAGATCGTCGCGCTGGAATTCTCCGCGTCGCCCCCTCGCCGAGAGTTTCGATTTTTTCCTACGCAGCGAGATTCTCCATCCATGAGTTCTTCCCCCGAAATTAGTCATCCATCCATCGCACGGGACAGAACTTGCAATTGTGATCGAGTGTCTCATCGAGCAGTGATTGACTACGTGTACGAAGCACTGGTAGAATCCCCCGTCTAAAGCAGTCGAACCGATTCCCCAGAAATTTTGAAGATCCAGCTGGTTAAACTCTGTGGTTGCTTCTGCGGATCCACTGTCACTTGATCCACGAGGAAAAAATCGAGCGAGCTTCCAGGCACTCGCAAACACCAAAGATCTGTAGCCTCCGATATCCTGAAGCTTGTTCCAGCGAGACGCTTCGCGGAACCTTTTGTTCCGAAGATTCTGACCTTCGATCGACCATTCCTTCCCACCGTGGTCCGTGTCTGAAGGAACCACTCTCCTGTCCTTCCGAACAATAACTTCGCCGTGGCACCTAAGCAGCCAAGGGTTTCGCTGAGATCTAGTTGCTGGTTGCTTACTTTCGTCCGGGGAATTTCCCTTTGCTCGATCGCCCGATGCAAAAGCCACGTCGACGCGGCGCGTCGACGGGACCGAACGCTCGCCCCCCGTGGCCATTTTAACGATGAACGACGATGGCTTGTCAACTTCAGCCGGACAAGAAGATCACACGGCCTGCATAGGGTTTCTCCCTAATTGGATTCGGCTTTGAAAGTGCCACGGAGATAAGCCGACAGATCTTGCGGTATCGATGAAACGATCTCGTGAGGAACGGAAGGGATACCGCCAGGGAAGGTCAGCTGATGAGCCAGCACGCCTCTGGCCAGATACTAGCCAGACACCGGAAGCGGATGGGAGCAAGCAGGGATAATCGAAGGAACGCTAACTCCACTCGCGCTGGATGGGAACGATGCAGGCAGGGACCGTGGCTCTCGTCCCGTCCAAAGGATCGTGCGCCGGTGCCTGCGACAGAAGTCGCTGATAAAAAGGAAGTTGGTCGTGTGCAGTCGCGGGCAGGGAGCGCGAGAGTGGAACAGGTGGTTCCTTGAACGTTTGCTTATTTTCACATTCGAGGTTTTAAACGCGCCGGGCACTGCCGGCGCCACGGGGAGACAGCTCGCCGCCTTCGTTCGTCTGAGAATGACCGTGGATTTTTTTATGAAAGTCTCAGCAACCATGATGCGCTCCTACTTCGTCAATGGCAAGAAGCAGAAGTTTGGCTCCACCCTGTCGACGATGATCGGCGTTCGTATCCATTTCTCATTTCTACCATTCTCGCAGATAACCCGATTATCAACGACGCTCAAGAGTTCCACTTTGGGAATATTCCACCCCCTCCTTGGGATCTCTGCGATTAGTCAAACGTGCCCCGAGTCTCGTCCTCAAGTTTATCTCGGTGAATGCATTCGATGCGTATCTGCGAATATCGACGTAGAGATCGCGTTCGCCCGGCCCTTTCACAGGATCCTCGGGACCACCCTCGCTACCTTCGCCGCAGTAAACGCATGCATCGCACAATTGCTGTGCTCAGCTCCCGTAACATGGCTCGTTACATTACCGGCGGCCGTAAATCAAGGCGTCGTGTCCGCGGGTATTCATGGGCCCATTAATACGGGAACGGGCTTCGAGGCGGGCTACGCGAGCGTGGCCAGCCCGAAATACATATTCGAGGCACTAAATCGACCGCGGGTGTCGGCTTGAGTGAATCCTGGGACGAGGGGCTTTCATTAAACACGGTCTGTTATTTACAACGACGGGGCAAACGTGGCGCCGACGACCACGAGGGAATTCAACTTTCACGCTTTGACAGCGGTTTCCTTTTCACGGGGGGCTGGATTGCACGCCCCGGCGCTAGCTCTCGCGTCAACTGTGACCTGATTTCGGAGCGTCGCGCGGCCAGGCGTCGATGGCGCTCTGATGAGTCCTGGATTCCTTCCTCCGGTACCTCACGCTCCAAAGCATGAATATCCATCGGTATCTTTCAATTTCGCATTGCAAACACAGGAGTCCCGATGGGAATCACTATTTCTCACAGATATTTCGCTCTCTCAGCTTTCTGTGCCAGTCACACAACCACGCACACTTTAAACTATAAAAATACTAAAAGAAGATTCTATTATTCATGATCAACGTGTAACGAAATGTAAAGGAAGCAGCGGCAAGATTCTAAATTCATTAGAATCCTTTAAAATGTTTCGCTGTGTAAGATCCACTGCTGGCTCTCTGCTATTTGCGCGGTCCACGTCTGATGTTTCGTCTAAATTCTCGGCGCAGCACGTGCGGTTTACGATTTCGGCGAGCGAGCCCGAAGAGGATCGCCTGCGCATATATCAACGGGAAAGAGGTCACTTCCGCGTGACTTCTGGGAATGAAGTTGTAAAGGGATCTGCCGAGTGATTGTGCGTGAGCGTTCTTCACGCTTCCACTTCACATGCACACTTTCATCCACTTTGTTTACGAGTCAGAGAGTACGAACGAAATACTCCAAAGTGAAAACAAGAAATTATGAGGGAAGTTTGAAGAATTATATATTATTTATTGTCGCACGATTGAGAAACGACAGGGGGTGAGATTTAGCTCTCAGGGAATCAACGACAGATGCATCAGGTTCGGGCAAACGATTCTCCGGCCTTCAGCATTCCCCGGCAAGGATAGAACGTTTTAATTAACCCAACGACCTTGGTCCTAAGCACGAAACTGTTGCACCTTTTCCTTCCTGCAGTTCGTTAAGCACCGCCGGGCAGCCATTATATCTGGCAGTTAACTATTCGATGATTCCAGGTCACGGCGCGAATTAACTAGCACCACCTAACTCTGCCCACTTCGTCTCAGTGCTCGCGTTCGATTACTTTGACCAGCCTGTTAGTCAGGCCATGCAGGCTCTAATTGATTAGGAATCTCTCCCTGTATTCCTCCTACAGACTGCTCCATCCTGGCCTCTAATTAGCAGTCGAGCCCCTGTACCAACTAGAGTGCTTCAGATTGAAGTCAGTCGATATCATTCGAAGTTTGACGATCTCTTCGAGGCCGGATTGAATTTTACCGGAACCTTGAATTCACCTGGATCTATCCTTTGAATAGTAAACCTGTCTCGACGCGATTATGATTGGTTCAACGTCGACTTTAATTACTAATTAAATTTGTGTGCAACGTGGACCGATTCACAGCGCTCATTCGTGCGCTTCTTTCAAACGGATGAGTGCTGGCAATTTTAGCAGAGCTCTCTGAGACAGATTGAATCTGGCATGTCTGAAAGATGAATTCCAGATAGACTATCTTCATATACAATAGATCCAGATAAGAAGTTCATTTTGTATGAATTTCGAGTGGATCATCTCGTGATTCAATCTTCATTTCCAATCCCCCGCGCAGAGAACTAGGGCAACTAGGATTAATCGATCTGCCGTCAGAATTAATTTCAGCGAAGTACTGCAACTTTCTAAATTCTTCCGGGCGATAATCAAATATCCGTGACCTGATTGCCTTTCCAAGGCTCCCTTCTTCCAAGAGAATCTTCCTCCCGTCCAGAAGCCTATCGAGCCCTCCCTTTTAAGATAACGACTGGATACATCCAATCTCATCCGCCAAAAGCCATAAAACAAAAGCCTGCCTCGACAGCTCCTCAGAATCGCCCAGTTCCACTCCAGGAAATCCACGTAACAGCGGGCACGCTCCCAATTCGCCCAGCAGGACAAGCCCTCGTATCACCCAGCCCTCGGTTCCATTTCATTCGACAGCCAATCGATGGCAATACCTTAAAAAGCCACTGTCCCACGACGAACCCCTGTTCCCCGTGCCCCACCCCGCTATCCACAAACGACCGTCGCTTTTCTACCCCGGCCAAGACTCCGCATTAATTCGTGCCTCGTTAGAGGTAACATTCGTGAACGCCTCAATGACGGAGGGTCATTGAAACGAGGCTGCCAGGTCGCGACCTCGCACGTACACGCCGAGGCACACGGCCACCAAGCGGCACGCGTGCTCTCTCACCTGGCCATAGCAGGTGCATGAATAAAAGATAATCCATCAGGATTTACATTTTCCCCAGGTCGTCCGTGACGAAGCTATAAACTCTCCGTTTCTCCGCCCTCCATCCCCTCCGGCGGTGGCTGTCGGAGGGCAGACGATAGGAAATCGATGGAATGTCTTATCCGCCGCGCGGAGACATTCGGGTCTTCCGCTAAATCCTCGCGACTTCCGAGTAGTCCGTGTCGAGGCGTCGGGCGGAGAGGTGTCGACCGGTCGGGCTTCCCGCGAGCGATCCTTTCGTATTTACCACTGATTGCTAATCGTCGCCAATCGAACCACCGAGGCACGCGCACTGGTTCCTAAACGAGCTCTAAAATTCCAATCTTCACGCTCGATTCGCCACACCGAGGAGAAAGTGCCCGCACTTTCGGCCACCCCACGCACCTACGAACCCCCGTCGACATCGTAACATAGAAACTAGAGCAGTGAACCAAGATGCCAAGGTGAATAGACGGAAATCCTGAACATCCTCCGAGCAACAGCTTCTCCACCACCTTCGCCCAATGACCCCCAAATTCCCACACGACTCCATTCACCACCACGTGGCGAAAACCACCCCCGGAATCCTCCCACTCGATTCTCTGTCAATCCCACCGTACAAGTAGCACCGCTATCTACCAAGCCACGGTAGCCACCCGCGCAACAGAGTGCCAGGTAAACAGCCTGGTGCGCCGATCCGTCGGCGGAGGCGCGCGGAATAAAGCCGTGTCGGGCAGAGGAAAAGTAAATGGAGCAGCGCCATCGGCGCCATTAGACGGGCTGGAATCAAGCCGCGGCGGAAGCGGGCCGCGATCATTGTCCGCGGGTGATTAGTCCCGATTAGGAGACGTGCACGGAACCGTCGCGCCCGGCGGCTCGTTACTGGCGAAGCCAGCGGAGGCAGCCGCAATTAAGAATAATAATGCTGGCCCTGCTAACGCTGGGATACTTGGAAACGTAGCCGGCTCGTAGGGTGTGACGACGGGGGTTGCCCTAACCCGCACGTACACACACACACACACACACACACGTACCCGCTCCCTGGCTGTCTCTCTCGCGCTAACCCTCGGTCCTCCCCTTCGCCAATCGAACGCCGCCACCCTTCGCGGCCCGCATTGCATCAGTGTGAGGCTAGCACTCGGCCAGGACTCTTCCGGTTCTTCCTCGCCGCGTTGTAAACAACCGCTGTCGGCCTGCTATTTGGGACAGCGTTCCCGACGTTCCCAGCGTTCCGCCGATCGATATCCCCGGCTGCACGGGGCTGAGAGCACGTCGAGGTCCGCTCCAGAGGGGGCCGCTTTTGCCGCGGCTTTTCGCGCTCGATAAAGTGCCGGAGTGAACGTCGCCCGCGGGGTGCTTTCGGGTGTTGTGATACACGGGGGGAGGGGGTGGTGGTACAGGTGGAGAGATCGAAAAGGGGGGCGGCCCGATTTGTGCCCTCGGTGAGACCGAGCTGGTGGATTCCGTGACACGATGCCGCGAATGGTCGCCGGCTGATCCGTAGCGTCTGCTGGCTCTGGCTTGGACCGTTTCGCCGGCTCGCCAAGTGCACGTGTGCCAGCGGTGTGTCAGTGGGAAAAAGCACAGTGTGTGACGCGAGTGTTTACTTATGGTCGATCGACGGCCGTGCTTTCGTCGCAGAGCTTACACAAAGGCAGGCTTAAATGGCAGAGAGTCCGATTAGCAACTCGAAACGCTGCTGTGCCGGGCAGGTTAGCAATCTATCCTCCGTCTCCCTCGACCAGGGGACCACTCTCTTTTCGGTCTCCACGCGTTTGCCTTTGGGTCTGACCCGCTTCCGACGGCGCGCCTTCTTCGGCGAAGCTTCCGTCGTCCTGTTCCGGGCGCAGACAATTTAATCACGTATTGCCAGTTGAAACGACTCTGTCTCGGGAGGATTAGACGCGCGCTTAATTAGGCGATGCCAGGTTTCGTAGATGAAGGGCTTAGCGTACGTTGATTGGAAGTAGCAGCGTCGCGTCGTTGGATAGGTTAATCGGTATGGGTTTCTACGGAGAAAGTACGGTTTCGCCGGCGCAGTGAATTTTAACGATTGACGGGACGTTGGAATGACAAAGGCGGTCGGATTGAAACGTGTTTTCCCGTGGTATTTGACGGAGGAAAGTGGCACATTGCGAAACGGCGACAAAGAACTCGCGTGGGAGTTGTGCTCCCCTCATTTTTCCCCGCGCTGGCGGTCGAAGTGAAAAAGGAATCCGTGAACGCGGCGAGAAACCAGAGAGCTTCTGATATTTTTCACTCCGCCGTTCCGCGCGGGGGGGACTTAAAACCGACTGTATCGCGGTGAACGCAGCGTTTAATATTCCCCTCCCCCCTCTCTCTTTCCCTTCTCTTTCATTTCAACATCGAAAAGAAAGAAAGAAAGGGACACAAAGGTAGCGTTGTGTTACTTTGGACCCGATTTTTATCCAACAATGAGGTCAGCCCGTAAACAAGGGGTAAAGACTGCTTTTATTTTCACGATTCTAGTCCAGTGGAAATGTACTCCAACTATAAACTGCGATTCCACTCGCAGCTTCGTAAACCTATAAATCATGGAGAAACGAAATCGAGAAGATACTGTAACGTGATACCTCGTGACTCTACTTGCCTAGAATTCGATGCAAGTCGCTCGCAACGTACCGCGTTACATATCTTCGCATATGAAACTCTTTTTGCAAAGGAAAAATCTCGTAATGAAAAAGGAGAATTTGTCCTCGGTTTTATTGTAATATTTCATGAAAAATTCCACTCGATACGAGTCCAAATTCAATCTAATTCCACCCTCTCTTCTCCCCAGTGAAAACGATAAAAAAGAATGCAAAGCAAAGATGATTGTTGAATGTGTCCACTCCCAAGGCGTTGATACCGTGTGCTCCAGGTGCTGTCCCTTGGAAACGATATCCTCCCAGAGTACAAATTACAGTCACCTAGAATCGGCAAGTGGACCATACTGCACTACTCACCTTTCAAGGCGGTCTGGGATTGGGTGATACTGCTGCTCGTCATGTATACAGCGATATTCACCCCGTACGTCGCCGCCTTCGTCCTGTCGGATCCAGATTACAACAGCAGGAAGAACAAAAAGTACAGTGACGATCCCATCGTCATCATAGACTTCATAGGTGAGAACATACGGGGACTAAAAGATCGATATTGGCCTCGTTCCGTTTAAATCGCCGCTGTCTGACCAGGGACGCGTCTTATTTCACTGTGGCCGTACATAGAACCGCGTGCATGGCGATGTCTCGCGGAAGATTGCAGATAAAGAGCGAAGGAAAGGCTAGAGAATTTTGCAGATAAAGAGCGAAGGAAAGGCTAGATTATAGGTGTTTAATTTTAAAGGAAGACTCAAGTTCTCTATCTTCCTCCAAACTTATAATTGTAATTACACTTTCATTCTTCTATTTCCCTTTTACTTTATTCCGTGTATGCCACAGCAGCGCGCACGTGATTTTACAATATTCGCTTCTCCGGTTGTTTACTCCGCGGGGGGAGTTATTTATGAAACGAGGGCAAAGTAAAAGCGCTTCTATGTGATAAGTTCGTCGACGGCGGGCAGCATTCTCACGAGACAATTTGGTTTTTCAGTCGACGTCACATTCATAGTGGACATCATCATAAATTTTCGCACGACTTTCGTGAACAGCAACGACGAAGTGGTGTCCCATCCTGCAAAGATAGCCGTCCATTACCTGAAGGGTTGGTTCATCATCGACCTGGTGGCTGCCATACCTTTCGACCTTCTCCTCGTTGGCTCCGACACTGACGAGGTAAGTTATGTCGCACGCTAAACATTTCCTGAGAATCTTCTTTCCAGGCTGGATACGATCGTCGTTAAATCATTTCCACCTGATCGCCCTTCCCCTAAAACGTCCCCAGGGTCCATCAAAAATATCTCGGAACGATATCGATAACCTAATCGGATTAGAATTTTATGAAACTACCATCGGTAACCGGGGTGCATTGTGATAAGAAGGAAACGGTCTATGCTTCCGCTTTTCGTAAATCGTTCTTTATTAAATCGATAGGAAGTGGTTTGACGAACGATCAGATTTCCAGCCGATGTTTCTAGACTGTCGATGTTAGCTCGTAAATATGATTAGGATGACATGCCGAGCCCAAGTTAAGTGCCCATATAGGTGTGTCTTTTACCGGACTGGTGCTTAGTTCGTTTTTCCCCTTTTTTCGACGTTTCTCGGTGTTGAATGAGTTCTTTTTTTCGTTGTCGGAAAGTTAGTCGGTTCGACGTACGAATACATCTATAAATGTGCACACGAACCGGCGAACGAGATGGAACTTTAACGGATTCTCGTTGTCTGGAACGATTCCACACAAGTTTCACGTGTGGTACAGGTACACGCGTCGTGCGATGTACATATGTCAGAAGCAAGCAGGGGAGAAACATAATATCCCACCCTACGAGTGAAGGTTATCGAAGAGCACAACTAATTTGGCACTTTCCTTCCACTAACTCGGACAGAAACTCGAATGAAAATCCACAAAAAAAAAGAAGAAAATAAATTTACACGCGACGGAATGTTTTCGATGGACCTTGTACCTGTACGTACACGTGCGCATACACACCCAACCTGTACATGTGTAAGTAAGTCTAGTCTCTCTCGCTGTGAAAGATTTCTGCTCTCTGGTTGTCAAATTGTTAGACCTTTATTGTCAAGATTCTCTTCTATATTCTTCCCCCCGTGTCTCGTTTCTTTGGCATTCTATTACTTTCCATTCTCCGTTCCTTTCTTTCTTGTCAATTTGATTATCGTTTTCCGTTGACCGTTCCGTTCTATTCCGTTTCATAACGATCGTCGTGTTTCTTTGCCTCTGCCCCGTTATTTTCGGCGGGGTAACGAGTCCCGTCCCGATTCTCTCTCGACCGGCAGCTAAATAGAAAACCGGGAGACGAACGGTAGGGATCGCGGTGGGAAAGAAGGAAACTCGATGGCGCAGAAGCCGCGATAAGAAACACATCTGCGGGTTATCTAGTGCGATACCCCCCCCTTCTTCCATGCGCTCCTCGGCGGAGCAGCAGAAATAGGAGCGGCAGTAGTTTTAATTGCTCGTGCAGGAAAGTTTATTTCACGAGCGCGAGCCGTGAATGAATTATTCTGCGGGAAACCGGCGAGCGTCTCGTTCCCCGAGGCGTAAATTTTAAGCCCCACGTTCTCGCGGCGAATCTTGCCCCGATAAGAAACGAAACGAAAGAAGAGCGAATGCCCACCCTCTTTTCTATTCTTCGTTTCGAACAAGAATTAAATGAAATCAGGAAACCATGTGACGAACGTAATTTTAACCTCAGTTTAACGTTTTCGTAGCTCGGCTTGGACAAGGACGAGGTTAGTTGACACACATACACACAGAAAAAAATTACTCACAGGCTGACGTTTTTTTCTCTTATCTATTTATCTATCTGTCTGTCTATCTATCTATCTCTCCTTAATAAAACGCAGATCTCGATTCACACGTTTTTATACACAGTAATGATTAAAAGTCACCAACGCAGCCATGAAAACTTTTCTTTTCTATCTGTTTCTCTTCCTTTCTATTGTACTTTACTTTCTTTCTTTCTCTGTCTCTATTTCTCTCTCTTTCTCTCTCTCTCTCTCTCTCTCTCTCTCTCTATGTCTCTCTATTTTCATCCATGTACAATTAATTGCTTAAGAACACGTCACACATTGCGATATCTCTGATTTTCTTCTGCACAAATCTTTTCTTTTGGCCCTTAATGGAACTCGTTATTCCACTATGTTTCACGTTGACTCCCACGATTTCCACGCGAACACGTGTATTCACGTTAAACCACATAACACACGCACACACCGTACACAAGAAGATGTTAACTCCACCAACTGCAACCCCACGATTTGTCAAGGAAGTTTGAGCCAAGTCGATCGACACTTTCAATCCATTATTTTGTTTCGAAGAAAACAGCATCGACGTTGCAATCATTCTTTCCGCATTATATTCTAGTTCTGATTGATACGCCAAAAGAATTTAGCTTTCAGTGATTCACTTGCACAGTAACTTTGTGTTCCTCTTTTCTGACCGCTGGCTAAATGATAGCGAAGCTTAGTTTAAGAATAGCTAACATTTGGATGCAGTAGTTGCTCCCGAAAGGGATAAGTGGCGATCGACTAACTCCCATCCTGAGGCATAGCAAAATTTCGCAACGGTGAACCTTGAAGAAGTCTGCATGTCCACAGTAAAGTATCTCGAAAAAATGATGCAATGTAAATAATTGGTCTGTGTACGATCGCTCGGTAGGAGAGTCGACTTGCATCAGAGTATGAGACCGTAGAGTTAAAGATATGTACCTTAATTTGTTTTCTCTATTTCTCTCTGAGCCTTGTATCCCTCAGCATACAAGTGATTTCTGTAAAATATATTATATATACGTTGTATAACCAACTGCTACTTAGTATGAATGGAGCAAAGAAATGAAAGATAATTCGTAATCAGTATTTGATAAGAGTCTTGTACTATATATACAAATATATATATATTATATACATACATACAGATATATCCTTGACTAGGTAGTTGATAGTTTTAGATGATTATCCCTGAGAGATCTTGAAGCGCTGTTAAATATGTACCAAGCGAACGACACCCACCAATATTTTTCTTTCAATTTTTCATCTTCTTGTCGTTACTGTTTGCCTTCGTTCCCCCTTTTTGAGTAGTGCCGTAGAGGTTCGCTGGATACCGACACTTGTTCAGGCTAACGCCAGATAGTTAGATCGTTTTTTCTTTCGTAGTTAGTTGAACGAGGATTTTTTTACCAGATATTGATGCTCAGTGACGAATAACTTGTCGTTTATTCTCCATATTGCGGCGCGAAATTTGCAGTAGAGGGGCAGCTGACTGGCGAGCTGAAATTTCAAAGCGTGTTAAGATTCATCTCTGGGGTACATACAGCTGCGCGTCTCTTCGAACTCCAATTTCCCCGTTCTCCTTGCGAGGAATACGAGTTCGGTACAGTTGCAAAATGACATTTCCCTTTATTCGACGTTTAAAAAAGAAAGCCTCTTATACGTGGCGTTCGTTAAATATACAAGCCACCCAGACTATTAAATATACATTATCTTTCGAGTCGTGGGACCTAGTTTCAGGTATTCAAGGCACTTCGTGTCCACGGTGAATATTAATAAACCGAATGTATCCTCGATACTAACTTACACCAAAGTACTCAAAATTTCCATCGCCTTCACCCAGTATTCGAACGATACTCCCGACGTAACCATAAGTGTAATAACCCAATATCACTTTGCAACTGTGCCTCAAATACCTCTATTCGAGCTCTGGGCTTGCAGATTTGTTCGCACTGATTCACAAGTGGGAGCATTGTAAAAAAAAAGTATCTCTCATCAAGAAAGATCGATCTCTCGCGGTCGAAGTGGACTTTTCAAAGAGTCACTGGCACGCACACGCCCACACGACACACGCTTCGATCGTTCCTAACGATACCACTACTCGCACATTTCGATTAACGATCCAGTCGCTGAATTTTGCAAGGTGCCATCACGAGCACCTGTGTCCAATCGCAGCCTACACATCTTGGATCGTTGCCCCTCGATCGTAGTACAGTCTGAACGAAGTAGAGAAACAATAATCCATCGAAGGGTGCGCCGTTAATATTTGAAACTGATCCGTGGCTCCCCTTTCGCACAATCAGTCACACGATACACGCGGCGCGCACAAGGTACACGTACAGCGAACACACGCATAGAAACAGAACGACACGCGAGAGACGCAGAGGATCACATAGTGACACAACGAAAGCACCCCCGAAAGCGAACGATTTTTCAGCGGGATTTTTGCGAAACGATCGTATGTAAGCTTTTTGCCGTTTTCTCTCTATCTCTGTCTCTATGGGAGCTCGTTAGAACGACTCTGTTGGCCCTGTCTGTTGGTTCTTTAATTTTTTTTCCTTCTTACGTTGTCGAGCTTCTTTTTCGTACATTTTTAATTGTTACGCTTCTGTTGCAAAGCTGTTTTCAAAGAAACGATCGTACAAGCCCGGCCTCTAGCGTTGATAAACTGTTCTGTTGCGCGTTGACACATGTTTACCGCCGAGCCGATCCTCCAGCCGGCGCTGTAACGATGCGTTTGTAATTTTTGCGCTTTTGATACAAGACTGATTACTCATCCTGTTGCGCATCCTGTTTTCTGTTTTCCGTTATACATACATGTGTCTGTTTTATACACACGTATGTCTGGATATATTTGTTTTCTTTGCACACAGTCTGTGACCGTGCGTGTTTCTTTCTGTCGCTTGAACGCTTCTCGTCTTCTTTCCACCTACATACATGCGGTGTAACGTGTCTTGCGTACGAGCGCGGGTTGTTAGACGATATTTACACGCGCCGCGAAGTCGCCTTCGGCCTTTGCTTTCGGTTGATCGGTGTGCGTTGAAGATTATCGTGTGTCTGCGCCGCTCGACGGCGCGCTGTATATTGACCAAACCACTGGGCGGTATTAATAGAAATGTACGGGGATCCGTGGAAGCCTGAGATACTCTATAGATTGTATTATATCACAGAATGTCAATAGAATCGAATATCTGTGTGGCGAACGTTAAAGTATCGAATACTCTGGCTACTGAATAGAGCATTGTAATTTGTAAATAGTTATTGTAGTTGGAGGCTCCTGGTGCATCGTGTAACGAGTTGGATACCTATGCTGTGGGATGTTTAACGTGTCAGGTGTAAGATTCTTGAACATCTAAGTTATTGAGTGGTCAGAGTCAGTAGCGCACTCGGAATTTAATCTTTGAGGGAGTCGAGTTGAAGGGAGAAAAATATTTTTAATAGAAATTCAATAAAATTCATTAGGTGTTTATAGAAATTTATTTAAAGAATAAATTCGAGTATCCATTATTTTGTCCCTTGGCCCGTCCCTCTCTCCCTCTGGGTGCGCCACTGGTTTCTCGATAGAATATCAATTATATTCGATACTTAAATCCCTAGAGTACTAATTACCTGGAACACCAAGTCCCTGAATTACCGAATACCTACGAAACCACACCCGCTATCTAAACAATCATTCACCACGCAACAATCTGCTACCCCGATGCATCTAATTAACATACAAAATTACTGAACGTACCCAGAATACCCAAGCCACGAATTATTCCACACAGCTTATCCCCGAGGCGCGGTGCATCCGCGACATTCAGATCGTTTCGCCAACAGATAAGATCAGCTCAGACAATAGGACAGAGTATCAAGTATTCCAAGCTTCCGCGATCTCCGCTGATGCACTGGCTCGCGTGTACGCCGCAACAGCATTTCTCGCGCTATCAGACGCGGCTATCATACGTCCTCGGATATTCTTGGTGAACCGAGGTCGAATAAAAGACGGCAGACTCGAGCTCATCTCTCGGCCCAGGTCGATTATTGCTGGCCGATTTAACGCGTCGTTCCAGGCGCGAAACAGAATCTTCAAAGCACTGCGACCGCTCGAGCAGAAGGAAAATAATGGAGCTCCGAAATGTCGCGCTATCTCCGTTACTTCTGTTTCTCTGTCCGACAAAGTGCTCGACCTAAAACGCTCCTAATGCCAGGTAGTGGAAACGCAGAAACTTTCGGTAAACGATGAAATAATTTAAAGGACTTCGTTTGATTGGAAAGTCGAAAGAAATCATCGAGCAACCCGCGCGACAAGTACCAAGTACGAGACTATCGTTAGCAAACAATTAGACGAATGGTTGAGTTTTTGGTTGGAGCGTAGTCGACTTTGCATGATAGTCGGTACGAGGTGTCGCTCGATCGAGCTGCCCCTGTTCCACGGTATTTTCGGATTGTCGAGTCGACACACTATCGATACTCGAGCCCACGACAGGTAAGATGTTGGAGAGACGCATGAGTAACACCTCCGTTCGAAAGGAATGTTCGCGGATTAACACTTACAACATTGATTCTCAGCCGACTGCTCGTGAGTTGAAAGAGAGAATATCGACCGACTGATAAGAGGAAGTAACCTCGAGCTTTCGTTGCGGATAACAAAGATTCTCGTAGACTGCTTGCTCTATTTAATTCAGCAAGTACTCTGGAAGAATCGAAGGGTGGGTTTGCAAGTTGAAGTTGATCTTCTTAGAGCCTCGTTGGGGATGCACTTAACAAAGCGGAATGTCTGCTCACGAGTCAGCTGAAGTTTATGCAACTGTCGTTCCCGGGGTCGAGCTTCAAGCACGCTTCAATCCGATCAAACTTTCATTCAACGAATGATCGTTAATTCAAGGCACCGACTTACCTGACATATCTCGACGCCGCACAAAATTCTATGCATAGAATATTACACGATGGCTTCCAGCTGACCTAAAAATGACCAGCGACGTCTCGATCGATCGAACTCGAGAACGACAGTCGCGTATTAGAGGTTCCTTCGTAACTCCTACAATTGCAACAACTGGATCTGCGAAACTGGCTTTGGCGTTGCCGCGAGGGAACAGTGGTTCGATAAAGTATTCAGCAATGTGGACGCTTTGTTATCGGGCCGAATGAACTGTTTATACATTGCACTAGCTGTTCTATTCGATGAATTCTTAGTCTTAGACTGTGAAACCGACGACTTGCAAATGTCGAGATTTCGATGAATGTTAGTAAAGGTTTCTCGTCGATGGCAGCCGTCCAGCCAAAGTTAGTTTCCTTTACCTCCGATGGAGAACTCGTGCAAAGAACGAGAGACTCGTATCACCGAGCGTGAGATCGACAAAATGTAACGTGTTCTTTGCAGACGACCACCTTGATAGGACTCTTGAAGACGGCTCGTCTTCTGCGACTCGTCAGAGTAGCTAGGAAGATCGACAGGTACAGCGAATATGGAGCTGCGGTTTTGCTCCTTTTGATGGCCACCTTTGCTCTTATCGCTCACTGGATGGCGTGCATATGGTAAATTATCCCCTATTATCACGCCACTCCTATCACGATATCGAAATCCACTTGAAAGGCAAAAGAATTTGAGAATTCGAGATCATATCTGGTCGGAGTAAAAATTAATCGTCCGAAGAATCGAGAAAATTAAAAAAAACTGTTTATAAAATTATTCCTTTGACTTAACATTAAGTAATAAATACTAAGTTGATAAGTTTTTATTTCTGCTTTTGGCGAAAAAATATTCTATAATATATTATATTAATATTTTTATTTATTTGCAATAAATCGCTCATCTATTGTCAGATTTGCATCAAATGTGCACCAAAAGATGTGGATTTTTTTTTTACGTAAATTAGACGATATTCCTCAATTTTCAATGCCTGATTTTAAAACCCTCCAAACATTCTCCCTTTATAATATTTAAGGAATGCTCTCGACGACTGAAATTAAAAACGATGCAATTTGTTTGTCGAAGGTACGCAATAGGAAACGCGGAGAGACCAACGTTGAAGAGCAAAGTCGGCTGGCTGGACATCCTGGCCAACGACACGCATCAGTTTTATTTTCACAACAACACCGGGGGGCCGAGTATAAAGGTGAAGAGACTCCATAAACTCTGCTTTAAATGCCAGCCAGATTTCTTGGCGCGTAACGCTTCTTGATTCCCGATCGAATCGAAAGCAGTTTGTCGCGAGCTGCCGGACTGAGACCTTTCGTTTGTTCGATTCTAGAGCCGCTATATCACAGCACTGTACTTCACCTTTAGTAGTTTAACGTCGGTGGGCTTTGGCAACGTGGCTCCAAACACGGACACAGAGAAGATATTTACTATAATCGTTATGTTAATTGGATGTAAGTAACCACTTAACCAATCGGTCTTCCGTAAACGTTTGACGGAACTGTCGGCGACTGATCGTCATTGTGCACGTTGCTTTCCAGCTCTAATGTACGCCAGTATATTCGGTAACGTCTCAGCGATCATTCAAAGGCTTTACAGCGGCACGGCGAGATATCACACGCAGATGCTTCGGGTAAGGGAGTTCATAAGGTTCCATCAGATCCCGAATCCGCTTCGCCAGAGGCTGGAGGAGTACTTCCAGCACGCTTGGACCTACACGAACGGAATCGACATGAACAGCGTTTTGAAAGGGTTCCCCGAGTGCCTTCAGGCGGACATCTGTCTTCATCTGAACAGAAATCTTTTAAACAACTGTAGAGCCTTCGAGGGTGCCAGTCCCGGTTGTTTAAGGTAATAGACCTTCATCCTGTAAAGCGTAGACCCGTGCTAGTAGTGAAAATCTTTTTATACTCTAAAGCAAAAGGGTCCCTAAACTTGGCGTTCTTAAAACGCAGAGTAATTTACAAAGCTCGTTGAGCAATCTACTAGAACGTAATAACAGTCACGAACCAGATGGCAGCTCCATTAAACACGGCTCTTTGGATCGACTTTGATAAGCACAGAGTAAAGTTGCTTTATTCGTGGAAGCCAATTAAACACGAACCGCCTTTAATGCCACTTAAATACTCGAACCACTCGCTTATTCAGTGTTCTTACGTGCTGCGTGTCACAAGAGTGCGAGTAATTATCTGGAACGCGATCAGAGCTTCTTGTAACTTGGCTCCATTTCTGTTCGCCAGAGCATTATCGTTAAAATTTAAAACCACACACGCACCGCCCGGCGACACGTTGGTTCACCGTGGGGACGTGCTGACGTCCCTGTACTTCATATCGCGCGGCAGCATAGAGATATTGAAGGGCGACGTGGTGATGGCCATCCTGGGAAAGGACGACATATTCGGGGAGAATCCTTGCATATACACCACCGTCGGCAAGTCGTCCTGCAACGTTCGCGCGCTGACGTACTGCGACCTCCACAAGATACACAGGGACGACCTGCTCGACGTTCTGGCCCTTTATCCAGAGTTCTCCAATCACTTCAGCCAGAACCTCGAGATCACTTTTAATCTACGAGACGTACGTATACCTCGCGCTCTCTATTTGTTGAATAGCATTGCGCAAGGCGAGCAAAAAGCCACCGAGGCTTCCTTCGAACGGGAAGAAAGCGAGGAGAGGTCTTGGGACGAAGTATTTGAACTTTTAACAAGCTTCGAAACGATATTCAATTTGAAGCGAAGGCTTCCCTGCTCCCAACCGCGCAAAATTTATTAATGATTTGTTTTTAGTTTCGAAATTACAGAGGAGTAAAGTCTTAGTAACTTAGTTTAGAGGTGGCGGTGTGGAGAATGGCAAGCGTTTGTGGGTAATTGGTCTGGCGACTGAGTGGCGAGGGCGGGCACGCCTTCTGGTAATAGTGTTATAGGGAACCACGTGCCATTTCCTCTCGGATCTCAGTATTGGATGCGTAGTCCCTTTTTAAAATTTGTCTCGCGAATAATCGAGTCTATCCTGCAAATAAAATACTGTTGGTGAAAGTGAATGAAAGTCATGGGTGAATCGTTTGGTGACTTGAAGGAGGAACAGGCTGGTGTCGATCCAATGTCAGCGAGGTTTCCTGTCAGCACTCCAACGGACGTCGACGTCGACGCTAGGAGATTCGCTTTCCGTCCACCAAGATACCGTCGAGGACCGGGAGGTCCTGGCACCAATCTTATCCCCACTGGTCGACAAGACTCCTTGCAGGGTGATCAGGAAGAATAGTGAGTACCTTTGCTCCGATCTTCAAACCTTTTGGACTTATATAAAAATATCAAAATATCAAAACATAAAAATATCAAAATATCAAAATATCAAAATATCAAAATATCAAAATATCAAAATATCAAAATATCAAAATATCAAAATATCAAAATATCAAAATATCAAAATATCAAAATATCAAAATATCAAAATATCAAAATATCAAAATATCGAAATATCAAAATATCGAAATATCGAAATATCGAAATATCAAAATATCGAAATATCAAAATATTCTTCAAATTTCTATAAGAAATCAAAGCACTTTGTTCCATTCCAAAGAGAATAAAATCTTTCTTTTATCCAAGCCTCTTCCTGCACGAAACACGAGTGACGTTTTGTCTTTAAAATAACAGCGACAAAGCAAGCGGTCACGGGATTTTGGAGTTCAGCACGGACAAAGCTGGCCAGGACGTGACACCGTTGAACCTGGAGTTCGACGAGCCGAAACAGAGAAGCTCCACCCTGAACTCCATAACCGGTGAGAACAGCCCCATTCTCCGTTCGATGGATTTCTGTTACTCGACTTTTTTTACTCTACCTTCGGAGTAATGCCTTCTCTAGTGTACCAAACGTTCTCTCTTGTTTGCCTCTACTTTCTGTCTGAGGAATGTTGTTCTCTGCACGACACATAGAATCCTTTACGATGCTCGATAAGGGCAGTACTTTGTCTCACGACCGTTCGGTTCCGTAACGAGTCGAGTGTTTGCTATAAACACGCGGATACGGAAGATCCTTGTGACACAGGAAGGTACTTTCGATCATGCTTTGCAACACCCGCAACACATTGAACGCTTACCATCACAGAATATCCGTATTATACGAGAGAGACATAGAAGCATCTTGAAACGTTATGTACATACATATATGTATATATGAAAAGCTCGGCTTTCCCCCATTTCCCGTTTCTATTCTTTTTTTTTTTACTCGACTTGCTGGTCACGTGAGTTTTGGGCTTAGTGTCGCTCGACAGAACCGTTTTTCCTGGCCCAATTAGCAACTCTCTTGCAGAGAAGGTAATTCCGAATCCCAGGTCGCAGATTGTAGTGATTACAGTTTTACTCTGATTGCCAAAGTCGTCGTGGAGTGAAAATGGAAACGGAAACCATACTTCCCTTGTTCTAACATTCGACTCGACATTCAATAACTTCCGTAACACGCTTTGCGTTCTCGTTGCTGATTAAAAGGTCTACTAAAAGGACTACTATTACTCATAAATCTGTGAGCCTTAACTGTATTGGCTATGGAAATTTTCTTTCACAAGTCCGTACAGAATAAGGGAGTACTTTAACTTGCCGAACAAACACTTGCCAAGGGGAGGAGGAGGAAGTTCCTTAAAGTTCATAATCCAAAGCGAACCCCATTTCCACTCCACGATCGCCAGACTACGATTAGATTGATCTTGATTCAATTGCCACTTGCTCGTGTTTCATAGAGATCTTCATTCCTCCGTAGACTTTCTCTGAAATCTCGTCTCCGTAGCATATGTAGTTCATTTTTCACGAGCTTCGTTCGATCGACCTGTCTCTCCTCCCTTACTCTCTCCCCCCTTATTCTGCCCGCTAAAACATCCCCTTAACCCAATCGCCTCGTTCGAGCTCGGAATCTATCGAGAAACTCAGCTTCGAATATCTAACCACCCCATAATCACTTCTACGGATCTACAGACACTGATATCGACTAGATTTAATTTCGACCACGAAGAGCTCCATCAAAATTTTCCCTTGACACTTGAATCTTTCAAACTCATACTCTGCTCCCTTCGCGATTAGTACACAGACTTCGTTACAGACTACATCACGAATTTAAAAATGGAAAATTTCAGCCAGCTTGCACACAGATACCAGGTTACCAACAGGCTTTTAAAATCCACCTTGACCCAAGCAAAGTGTTCCCGAGGCGATTGGGTTAGGCGAGCAACGTTAAGCTTTGCGTTTGCGTTTGACTCCCGAGTTCGTTAACACCTTGAAACCTGGTTGTTCAGGCATGCTAACCCATCTCAAGCGCAGCATACCGGACCTACGTCAGCACAAGATCCACCTGCAGCCACTGACGAGTCACGATTACCTCGCCAAGCAGAGTAAGTATCCGTATCTCCGGCGCGCAGGCGGCGGTCGTCCGGTCGTTTTGCAAATCCCCGCACCGACGAGCGTGTCTTAGAGACAGTTTCACTGTAATCACCCCCTGGTTTCACGGTTACCAACGGGACGGTTATTAGGTCCCCCTGGAAGTTTTAACAAGAAAATCCTCCGTCTCTCTCTCTCTCTCACACTCTCTCACTCTCACTCTCTCACTCTCTCTGTCTCACTGTCTCTCTGTCGTTCTCTTCTCTTCCCCCTGGTCCCCTGGTTTTTCTGGAAGATGAGAGGCATTTTAGAGGGATAGGAAGGCTCGCGCTGCCTGCCACGGTGGTACTGATTCTGTGCCCTGGGTTTATCCAGTGACCACGCCGCTGACGAAGCCAGCACGGAGGAGCTCGGCGGCCGGCGAGAGCTGCCTCAGCCAGAACGCGGTCCATCCGACCGCGACCGCGACCGCGACGTCTACAACCTCCAGCCATTACACCACGCCGTCGCCACCTCAGCATCCGCACTCCCATGGTGGGTCCCAGCATCCTCACGTCGTTGCATTCGCTGCTCCCCTAGGTGGAGCTCTGAAACACGCCCTGTACACGTTGCCCCCCCCTTCTGTCCCTCCCCCCGTTTACCCCCTTTGGATGATTGGGTCGAGTCGGGGGTTGAGTGGTCTCGAGGAAGTCGGTGCCCGCGAGATGGGGACAAATCGTAGATGGCAGTCTCGTTAGTTCCCCCATAGGTGAATCCGTGGATGATTCGAGGACGAAGGGACGACGAACGCCACGGTATTGCCACTCGTCCGCGCGACGATGGCAGTGACGAAAAGAAGGTTCGAGTATCATCTCAGAACACCGACGATTCCATCAACCAACACCAGAACCTCTTTACGTACAGCGGAGGATAGCTTATGCTCACCTCCCTCTCGTACCTCGTTTCAGGTGACTTTCAGAGCGGTCCAGGCCGGCCTATAGAGGAGATCAACGCGAGGATAGACCTGCTGTCGCGGCAGGTGTCGTCTCTGGAGCACTCGATGGCCGGGGACATTCGATTGATCCTCACGCTGCTTCAGCAGACGCTCAACTCCTCCAGGGAGAGCTCCAGCATCGAGATGATGCCTGGAATCGCTCCAGCTGTGGCCGGCAAGCAAGCCAGCAGGGCTCCGGCGCTGGTGCAGCGCTCGGCCAGTGAACCGCAACCGCCAACCGCACCGCCGTCGAGCAACGGGAACGGCAAGATACAGCCGAGCACGTCGCACGGCTTGTTCAGGTGAGCCGACTCTAGGCCTCTAATTCGATAGAAATTAGAAATCTCGGTGATCCTCGCGGTGGCGCGCGAGAAAGATTGACGTCTTCGGACTGGGTAGAGTCAGTGGAAAGTCAACTGTCTTGGCACGTGGAAACGTTTTCCAAACAGTTTGCCCTTATTTTATGGCACTTTAACGCTTCGCAACTAAAAAGGGATACTAATCCTTTGTGCCTGTAATAGTTTCTAAAGGTAGCTTCGGAGAATTGAAAGTTTGTAGGGTGATTTCAATTACGCGAATGCTCTACGCTCTTAGCAATCTCTTCTGCTATCGAAACGTTCCTCTGAAACTATCAGAGCTACTTTCGGAAACTTCCGTTCCTCCTTACAGTCTTTTGTCATAAAAATTTTGGTTTTACGTGAAAGTAATAAGAGGATTTAAATTATTCGTTGTCTTGGGGAGTCTGTTGATATTACAAAATTATTTATTAAATTCTATCAGAAGAGTCATCTTTTGCGCGCGTTACCGCTTTATTAGTCTGTTTGTCATAGCAAGAATAACATGTGTCTTTTCTTTTTCTCTCTCTCTCTCTCTCTCTCTCTTCCTCTTTCTTTTTCTTTCTGTCTCTATCTTTATCTTTACCTCTACTTCTATCTTCCTATCTACTTATCTACCTGTCTCTCTCACTCTGTCTTTACTTGCTCTTTGTCTGTCTCTCTCCCCGCTCCTCTCTGTCCGAAATCGACTCGGCGGAGGATCGACGCCGATTTCAGGGCGAGCAGGGAGCGGGGGCGGCTCTTTCTAATCATGTTTTTTTTTCTTCAAGTAGAAATTGATTCTGTTTTTTCCTAGGAAGTAATCGATGTTTTTATTCTTGGAAAGCTTTCTTTCGAAATCCCTGGATCAGTTGCATTTGATTTCGGCGTCTTTTATTTTGGAAAGGTTGGACAAGTTCCGAAGGTGACCATAATCATACTCTTCTTTGAAACCCTTTTCTTGCGAGCAGTGTCGCGCAAGTAGAAACGAAACAGCGGAATCTATCTAAATGCGAGAGAAATTCCAGAAAGGAATGCATTAAAAACAGAACGGTAAACGCTGCTTAGTACCTGCGCCCTCTCGGGTTTGCCAATTGTTTCTCATTTTTTTTTTTTTCTCTTTTTTGTCCAAGCCGTAAGTACGCTTTGAAAGATACCAATATATCTATCGCTCTATCTCTCACACACACACACTTTGATCCGTCTTCATTTTTTTTCTGAATTTTTTTCTCCGTCTAACGATCAACC
The DNA here is from genome assembly GCA_944738655.2 of Andrena hattorfiana. NCBI lineage: Eukaryota > Metazoa > Arthropoda > Insecta > Hymenoptera > Andrenidae > Andrena > Andrena hattorfiana. The sequence continues at coordinate 42,620,680 of OX122894.2, read as the reverse complement.
TACCATCGATAATCGACATCGACATTTACTCGAGTTAAATCGTATCGACACACCCACTTAGAATGATTCTACTTTGGAATACTAGCGCTAGATCGTTTGGTTACCTCTGTATTGCGATCGATCCTCCTTGAGTAAATCTTTCTTTCCCTTTCTTAGACCGTCGACCGAGCATCGTTCACATGACGCGTTCGTAGATTATCCGATTTGGCTTGCGACGTAGCACGTATCGATCGCTTGACCGGTCGAAGACACATTGGGAGGGCGGACAAGGGGATTCTGCTTTTTCACTTTTCTCTTGGACGATTGGTTCACCTACGACGCCACTTTGATCACGATACCACTGTCGAGCAATCCGAAGGAAATTTTCCAAGAAGACCGCGTTAGAACGTTCCATTATTTTCGTCGTACACTAGAGCAGACACTTAGAACGATGCTTACTACTAGTACAACCGCATACACGCTTGGAGAATCTACAACGTAAATCACTTTAGAAGCTAGCATAGCTCTCGATCGATGCCTTTGTCGGTGACTATTTTCTAGGACACGTTTAGAGAAAAAAAAACAGATTGATACTGGAATTACAATTCAATTAACATACCTACACAAGATCAGAGTCTAACGATAGCACACACCGCTTAACAGAACTTGCCTTCGTAGCGACTTAAATTACCCCATGGCGATGGAAAGAGGTAAGAGACTAAACTAGTAGCTGATTCCCCGCGAGTATGAACCGCCACAGTGTAGGACATAAGTTTCCACTAGTGCACAAGCATACGTATGTTCCGCTAGACCCGTTTAGAAATCCGTGATACAGTCTCGATAGCTTCCTTAGCCACTGATCGATGAGGGATCTTAGAGCGAGTGGGCGAAAGCTTCTACCGGTCCCCGTGCCTGTCTATCAGCCATGAAACTGCTCCACGTTCGTGAAAGCAGAGCTGTATAGAATAAATAACAAAGCCACGACTCCGCGAACATCTCGCGCTCCCTGTAATCCTGATCTTTACTTTCAGTCTCGGCTTACAGCCTCCAAACAATCGATTACCATTTCTCCGCTTCGCGAGAAAGCGGAGATACGCACGAATACCTGTAACCTAGACAAAAAGCGAGAGAGCAATCGCTCTGCCATGAATCGATCATTGTCGAACCTCCAAGGTTCGTCGAGCACCGAGGCCACTCGCTCCGGAGCCTCCTCGTCGTCCCAAGATCGTCGACGAAATTTCCAGCGGACCTATCGAGACTCTACCCACGTTCCTCTTAGCGCACGATCGATGGCTCGTGCTCCCCTTTCGAACGCTAGCGTAACGTGCAACGACGGATACTTGAGAAGAGACCCGATCGTAGAGCAACCCGATAATGTCGATGTCCGATTACCACGGTTACCGGTTAGGAGCCCCGATCAGCCCAGACATGCGACACTGTTCGGGACACTTAGAGGAATTAGAGGCCTACCGAATCCCCTTGTACATAATCACGTGCTTCAAGTAAATTTCGCTGCTGCTCGTTAGCGGTCGCGTCGTGCCGCTGCTCGTGCCCGGCAATCGGACTAATGCTTCTGATTTCCGTCTTCAGCAGACCCCCGACCAGGGAACCGACCTCCACGTCCTCGGGCACGTCGCGTCTGACGGTCACGTCCGACACGTCAGCCCTGGCGACGGCCCTGCAGACGGCGCTGAACGGGAGAACAGCGCCGACCAGGTCGCAGAGCCAGCCCGTCGACCTGGCGGTACCACCGACCTCGCAGCAGGCTCCCCTGCCGCACGCCTGGCACAGCCATCCGGCTGCCTTCAGGAGAGGAGAGTTCAGGAGCGGGTACGTTGGAAATTTCAACCCCTTCCAATTTCCTACCTAACGAGCGAATGCCTCTTGCTTTCTTGGACTGGTTTGACAGTGATTTTGGGCGTTTATCTCTAATCTTCTATTATTATTATTATTATTATTATTATTTGTATTATATAATCATTGTGTCACTGATTCATCACCGCCCAGCTCAAACCGCTCACTCTAGAAACGTGAAATTCGGATTTTTTAAATCGTATCCCCAGGGGGTGAAAAGGGGTAAAGTGTGTTTTCACGGAGTCCTTAATATCTCTCAGGCCCGATTAGATGTCAACTTGGTTTTTTACATACAAAAGTTACCCCGCACAAATGCTTAAAACTCAATTTCACGATTTGCCCTAATCAACCCCTAAGGGGTTTTCACGTATTCTTCAAAGTCTCTTCAAAGTCTCTAATAAATACAAAATTCCTCCTCTACCAGCCACTGACACTTCTATTGACCCTCCACAGGTACAGCTCGTTCAACAAGCGGTCCGAGCCAGAGGGAGACGATCCGTGGAGCTGCGTGGTGTCGGTGTCGGACAGAGGAGGCGCCCAGCGTCCTCGGAGCAGCGAGTCCCGAAAGGAGTCGACGAACGCCAGCAGCCAGCGTTCGGACGGCAGACAGCAGGCTGCCCAGGATGGCGCGCAGGCACAGGCGTCGGGCCAGCGGCAAGAGTCCTCGAGGCAGACCAGCGAGGACATGTCCTGGGAGTTCACGATAAACGAGGCGCCGATCGCCAGATTGGAGTCGCTGGACGAGCTCGATCAGGACCACGGCAGTTAAGGGCGTGGCTCCCCTTCGCGTTTCGAAGTACCTTTCGAAATCTGCCACTGAATAGCGACGCGTCGCCGGCGTCGGCGGATCGGCGACCAATCATCGCTCGGATGGCTGTGGACTCCTTCCGTTTTCCCTTTAAAGGATCTAAACGCGGCGCCAGGACAGGCGACGCGCTCGCCGAAGGATCTCCTTCCGGGGCTCCTCTCCGATCTCGGTCCCGTCGCCAGGCTTTACGCGCGATGTCCTTTCCTCGCGCGACGATCGCTAAATCGGGAGCTTCAAGGGAAGTTTGTAGAGACCGGTCTCAATTTCACCGCACCCTACACTCGTTTTTCTACTTGTATTAGACCTGAGAGTTTAATACTCCGAGTAGAGCTGTTTCGGTTTCTTAGAATCGTCGCTTCTCGGACACTGTGTTACTAATGGTGAGATGTCTGTGACTGAATTAGTAACTTCAGTACTTGATCGTTGCTTTGCGTTCTCGCGCCATTGATCGTTGACGGGCCAGTCCTACAGTCTCTTTTAAACTTTCAATCTCAGTTTCAACAGCTTCGATCTCTCTCCACTGTGATCGTTGAGGAGGATCGCCAGGAGAAGGTCCATCGGCGCGTGATCGGGCGGTATCAACGCGCGGTGCGAGGCGTAAGCTTAAGGAGCGAAAAGACGAGAGAAAAGAGTGAGAACAGAAAGAACGGGGCGGCATTTCAGAAACGAAAGTTACACCCGACACACACCACACGCTAACACGCGACAACCCCGTGCGAAACGGGTGGCGTCTTCAAATCCGACCGCAGGAGCAAAGAACTTGCCTTCGAGGTTTCTACTCGCATCGATCCTCATTTCCTTCGAGCAATTCATTTCTTTTCTTTTTCAAACCAATCGAACCAATAACCGATATACACGCATATATATATATATATATATAATCCCTTCGAAGCATCGCGAGATTTTTCGTTTCTCGTCGAGGAGGAAGCTTTCGCTGCTCGACATCGCGAACCACAGAGAACTGTAGCGCGAATAGGTGAATCGGCGAGGGGGGCAGAGAGTTTTTAGCGAAATACTGAAAGTACAAGGCGATGGCAGAGGATCGATTTTCGTAGAGTTAAAGGAACTAAGGGCGAGGGTTCTCGAATTTCACAAACCTTCGCGAGGGCACCTACGTTTTTTTAAATTGCTTATAGGCGACGCTCGAAGAAATTATAGTAACGGGAAAGGGCGAGCAGGCTTATCGGAACAGGTCGATCGCGCGAAGATTGTTAGAAGCTACGGGAGATATCATACGAGTAAGTTTTAAACGAGAACGAGGGGGCATTGTCTGGTGAAACGAGAGGTTCAACAACCGCAATCAAGAGAGTAATAACAAAATTGATACGCGAGAGAACAATTCTGAGTGCCACCTACGAACTGCAATGTCCTTTATACAGACAAAAAAAGTATATATAAATATATATATATTTAAAAAGAAGAGGATTATCGAGGGAAGGAGAATAGAGGGCAAGGGAGACTTGGAAAATTATTGCGGAGGGAATTTAGATAATTACTAATATTCTTACTGTTATTATTATTGCTATTATTATCATTATATTATATTGCATTATTATTATTATTATTGCCATAAAGTAGGGAAGAAACGCAAGCGCGATGGGGAGGAGGCGAAGAAACAATAATGGCGGCTGGGAAAGGAAACGAAGCAAAAGTAACAATTGCCCGCGCAATAACGGTACATGAATAATTATACATATTATATATATATATATACACACATACACGGCGCGTGTGTAGGTGTACACCACTGGCGCGCGTGCAGCGAGGGAAAATTTTTTACAAAGGTATCTCGAATTTAAATTAATTGCTCCTATAGCGTAACGTTGGTTTCTCTTCCTCTCTTTTCGTTCTCGACCTCCCCGAGTTTACTTTTTCTTTCTTCACCCATCCATCCGCGATCTATCACACAGTGATAAGGGTGAGAAACCGGTGATCGATGGTCCTCGGCGATCTCTCGGTGACGGGAAGCCTTTTATTTCTCTTCTCTTTTTTACATACAGAGCTGCTGGAACGTCGCGTTGTCGCTGGTGCATTAACGTGCACGGAGGGGAGGCTGGAGTATCGGTAGGTGGAATCAGGGCCGGGGAAATTCTTGATATCGCTACTGGAATCGTTTGTTGGCTCTGGGCCGACTCGTGGGTGGGTGGAAGCTGATCTCTTGTCACTAGAGGCTCCAGATAAAGCTGTATTCGCGTGTCAGTGGCTGGTGATCGAGATCGAGTGTCAGTTTGAAGTAGCGACGATCTTGGTGCTTGAGAAAAACATCTGGTTGAGGTCAAGCTTTGTTGGAAATGGGAGCTTGTGGATATTGCATTCATAAGTGATCAGAATCAGAGTCTAATGGTGTTCACATCTTTGTCAATTTTATTTAAAGTAATAATGATACTTGTTATCAATTTGCCTTGGATATAATTGAACATAAGGAGAAGTAAAATAATAATAATAATTCTTTATTACACAGTACAATTTACAAAAGAAAACATATTAGAAGACGAGAAAGAGGAAAAAGAAGAGAATAGTTAAAACTTTGAGAATAGTTAACACTTTGGATATTCAGTTTAAACTTCAATGAAACTCAGTTGCAGCAATATTTTGATCTCGAATGATCCAGATCGAGTGTCGGTACCAAGGAGAGGAGGTACATATAGAGAATTGTAGCCAAGCACACAATTAAGAGAAAAGGTATCGCGTGAAAGGGAAAGGAAGAATGAAAGGGGCGAGGATTAATTAACAGCAGGATTAGCGAGCGGGGGAGTCCGATCGAGGACCATCGATCACCGATCTATTCGTTCTTTGCTCAGTATTTTAGGCTGTAAATGATACCGATACATTCGATGTAACGATTAAACGACTCGTAGTTACTTTGTAACGAGAGGAGCAGCGGCGCAGCGCTAATGAGAAGCAGCTTTTTAATTACAGATAGCGATTATCTTTGATTATTACTAACAGTAGTACACGCAGCACACGTGGATTTTCGCACTTAGGTACACGGCGAAACGATACGGATTTAATTGCTCTTTAAAAATGAGAACGGACGTTCGACATGGCCCAGATAGAGGACAGCAGTGGTGATTAACTAGAGCTCACATTCTCAATTCAAATTTACACTGTCGCTGTAAAGTGCAATAAAATTCCCCTCTCGTCCCTTTGAACGCCTTCACCCTCGCTATCCTATCTATTTAAAGTTACCTTAAAGCCTTCACCAATGGATGCGCAAGGGCAATAAAAATCCCGCCAACGATTCTGTCAACATCCATTTCACAAGCGGACTACCCGTTTACAATTGCCGCTGCTGTCCTCGAGTTCCGCTCCCCAGACGTATCGACGAAGACGTGGCGAGGGTGGAGCAGCGTTTTCGTTCCGAGGAAAGTTCAATTAAACGATAGGAAGAGAGTCGGATACCAGAGACACGTCCATCCCATCATTCGAGGAGAAACATCCGCGGGGTTACGTTCGAGATGGACGGATCCCAGCACCGCACCCTCTATCGACATCGAATTTTTGCAGACTTTTTAGAAATTACGCGCGCGTACCACGGCGATTGGGCTAATTTCTCGAGCGAGATGTACCGTTTGTGTCCGACTATTCTGATCCCGGGGGGCGGAGGGGATAGATCCCCTTCGAGGTCAGACTAGATCCTTCCCCTGGATGGCTGCCGTCGAGCTGTGCCTGGATTCAGCGAGTCGCGTTCCATCGAGCTATTCTAGCGCAGGACGATCCTGAATCCAGCGGACAGCTCGCCCGCGTGCTCTTCGTCCTTCGTCGTTTCCAGCGAGCGAGAGCGAACACGTTTCTTGGACCTTAGTCCTCGCACGAATGGCTTCGGGTATCTCGATTAACATTCCCGGGACGAACGATAAACGGGACGCGTGGTCTGCGTAAACTGTCGTATGCGACGATACACGTGGACGCGGTTGCTTGTGAGATTCCATGTACACTTTGCGCGATTGATGGTAGCTTAGAGAAACGGGGGAACTTTGATGATCCTGTGAGCATTGAATCTAGGGGGCTGCTATGGCCATAGCTGATACTATTACGATTCTAAATGGCAGAGGCGGATTTGGGTGCAGGCTAAGTAGGCTGCTGCCTAGGGTGGCAAATTTTGGGGAGTGACAAATTTTTGGGAGTGGCAAATTTTGAGGAGCAATAAATTTTGGGGAGTGGCAAATTTTTGGGAAGTGATACATTTTGGGGGAGCAATACATTTTGGGGAGTGGCAAATTTTGGGGAGCGACAAATTTTCAGGAGCAATAAATTTTGGGGAGTGGCAAATTTTGGGAAGCGAGGAATTTTGGGGAGTGGCAAATTTTGGGAAGCGAGGAATTTTGAGGAGCGACAATTTTTGGAGAGTATCAAATTTTGAGGAGCAATAAATTTTGGGGAGTGGCAAACCTAGGGGAGCGCGAAAGTTTGAGGAGCAATAATTTTTGAGGAGCGATAAATTTTGGGAAGCGATAGATTTTAGAGAGCGACGAATTTTGAGAGAAGCAAATTGGAGAAGGTTTAAACACAGAGGTGTTTAAAACCAATTCCCTTTTTTTTTCATGTAGCGAATTAGCAATAACTCACACGTGAGTTGCCACGTAGAATTAATGTTGACATTGCCTCGACTCTTTTAAATTAAAATATTTGATGATAATTCGAGGAAAGGGCGGCAGAAGGTTAGTCTAAGTGCGCCAAATCTTCAAATCCGCCTCTGCTACCTGTTGCTCGCGTATGTGGGATTTATTTAGTAAATTTCGAGACGATAGTGCCTGAGAAAAATTCAATTTATTTCGTACAGCAATTTTAACAATTTCATTGGGGGATGGAAATTTTTAAGTGATAGTGTCAAGGTTTGCACAATTATAGAAGTAATTTTACATGTAACCTGTACTTGATACTCTAATGTCGAATCTTCCCTTCCCACCCAGCAACACCAATTAAAAATTTGGAAAGGGAAGGAATAAGCCTTGTTCAAGTATCGAGCTTCTACTTTATATTTTGTTGGTTCTAAGAATCTTTTAACATTGACAGCCTGTAGCTACTTTGAATATTGATGAAATGGAGCTTGTGTGTAATATGTGTCACCTTAAGTGGGTGTGCATGGATTCTTGCGATCGGCTGCGCATATATGTACATATATGTATGTATCCGTTTTTTTTTTTTAAATGGAAGCTGCCTCTCGCTTTTCAATTCTACCGCGGCTAATCGAGCGAGGGAGGGAGAAGGGGTAAAGGATGTTCGAAGGGTGTTGTTCGAGGTAGATTCGTGCCAGGACCGAGACTAAAGTCGTCTAGACCAGGCTGTGTGACGGAATTCCGTCAGGGGTGCTCCTCGACGAACAGCCGCGTGATTGTTCGTTTAATAAATAAGGAATCTGTCTCTCTGTTACACGCTGAGCGACTGTGATCGCTCGATGGTGGTCGAGATCGTTCGAGACAATTAAATTAAACTTATTTATCCGAGTACAGTACGCCAAACTGTGTATATTCTGAAATTGCAACGCAACAACGAACATCAATTTTGAAAGTACAAGTATCCTGGTAAAGAAACATGACACATAATTTAGTAGATCGCTGTTATTAATTCTGCAGTCCCTTTCGCCACCGATTGTAGTGATCCAGTTTGTAACTACCCTGTAATTTCTCTTCCTCTTCAGTTTGAGTAAATGATTGATTGCTGAAATAGTTTCAGGCGACTTGTCTTATTCATCAGACACTTTTGCCATCTACCTGTGCCATCTTCGTGATTATCTGGTCACAAGAAAAATAGTAAGGCACAGAAAGAGCGTTTGATTCAAGAAATTTATTTGTGCCGTTTAGAATAGCATTGGAACTGCATATACATAGGGAATTGATTGAAAGGATAAGACCATCGCGAGCGATCAATCGCTCCGAGCGATGAAGGATACAGAGAGCTCGAGGATCACCCGTCATGGATGCGTCTTTCGTTTGTAAAAAAAAAAGAAAATGGGTCAAGGCAATTGACCGAGGGATAAGGTTAAGAGGACGGCGTATTAAAAAAGAAAAATGGAAAAAAAATGAAGACGAAATCCTACCCGCGGTAGATGAATTTACTCGCGTTTTTTCCCCAGATTACGCAACTTAAGATTGTTCTGTATATATATGACATAATCTTGGATCGTATCGATTATAAACGGTGAGCGCACTGATTTGTAACACGTAACAAGAAAATTTGTTCGAGAGTGAGAGCGTGAGGAATGCGTGGCCGAGAGAAAGGTGGGGTTGGAGCGAAAGGGGACGGAGAGACGGTGTACGTATAAGCGTGTATGCGCCTTGCGAGGATGAAAGAGCGCGCGTGGATTAAAAGGGAGGAGATGGGGAGAGGGATTTAGAATGTAAGGGAGCGAGAGAATGGGGATTGTACGTGTGTAAGTGGGACAGAGAGAAAGGAAGAACACGTGCGAGAAGAAGCGACTTTTGTACCACCCCCTAAATCAATTCCTGCTCTTCACCGAACACCCTCCGATTAAATAAAATTACACGAGTGTCTTTATTCTTACTCCCCCGTCGAGAGAGATATTGTTAAACGAACAGAATTCACCGAGTGGACGAGAGATTGTCATGCTTGCGGCAGAGAGAGAAAGGGAGAGAGAATGGGAGAAAGAGGGAAAGAGAGAACGAAAGAGAGAGAGAGAGAGTGGGAGTGAGTGAGTGAGAGGGAGAGTGATAGGAAGAGAGAAAGATAAAAAGAGAAAACAAAATCGCCTCGAATTTTTTTACAGCGTAGCTCAATAAAAATGTTCGCATTCAACGCTCGTACTTGCTTCATTTTCTTCACTTTGGAAACCTTACCCATCGCTGATGTCTGTGCAAGAATAACAAACGCCGTGGGCTGTGCATTTATTTATTATCTGAAGATCTACACCTCTTCTAGAGGCTCTACGGTATATCCTGTCGCAGACTAATAGGTAAATTAATTTAAGTTACTGAAAACTCGATAGCTTACGAGATATTTGAATTTGCGTGGCAAGATCTTCGTAGGTAATTTTTTCAAAAAGGGTCACCACTTTTAACAGGTTCTGATAGATGGCGCGCAGTATCAAATCCTCATGAAAGGGTTATTGACAGAGCGATTGAGAGCACAGACTTTAGTCGATGATTGAAATCCGTTCAGGTGCCTTCTCGTGGCCTAGTCAGATAAACTGTCCAAACTTTCAAATAGCTTCTCACAAGGGAAGATCGTGAACCTGGGAACTCAAAAAACTTTGTGAATATGTAGAGGATTTCCTCCTGATTACAACGCAATTTTTGTTTGCTGCCCAAATTCACTCAAACGGGGTGAAATTAAGATTTTGTGTTATAACTCGCGAACTGGAAGAGATAAAAAGAAGTTTAATGACAAAAGTTACTTCTTTTAACACAGACGAGGTATAGGATAAACCTATCACCTTATGGATGTTCGTGTCGCCACCCAAACTGTGTTACCGACCCATAATTTCAGGACCGAATGTAGTGGCATCTGCTCATGAACAGCGTCCAACTCAGCAACTACTCTGAAATGTGTTGAGATGCTGAAAGGTGTGTGCGTGCTTTTATATGTGTGACTTGTTCAGTGAGAGAGTTTGACATAGAATGTTTGGCATTGCTACGCTATGCTTTGGCTCGGCTTGTCAACGACTCACGCGGATTTCTCTCCGAAAATCCATTTCGGGGATCAAGACACTATGGCGTTCGAAAATGGTATTTCATCAAAGCCCGGTGTAAGCTATAAATTGCAAGATGACATTGGTTATTAGTAGTTTGGGTGTCGTAGAACCCCTTCACGTATCGTACGCCAAAAAGTATTAAAAATTCACGCTGTTACAGACATTCCCGCAAGTTTCAAATGCACTGTTTAGTCATTCTAGTGAAGAAATAATAATTGGATTCTATTTGCCCCAAGTATTAGTTTATCGACGACATTGAAATTTACAGTAAAATCTAATTCTTAAAAGCCTCGCAGAAAGTTGCATGATGCATGAGTGTCGTGCAGTGCATCGATGCAACTGCAAAACGAGTTACTTTTCAAACCTGCATTGCGAAATAAAATTTTGTTTAGCCCTGAGAAATTCATCGGTTCGTGTCATAGTGCATATTATTTCGTGATTTCTCAATTCGTGCATCAATTTCATCGATTACTGGACCATGTGGGAGGACCTTAAACAGAATTCCACTGAGATATACACATTATCTAGAAGATTTCACGAGAAACACTTTTCTCGGGTCCTATCATGGGTCCCCAGTATTGGAAGATATACGGAAAGTGCAGTTTGCATAGCTGCAACTGCGAAAAATGCAAGTTGTGCAGTTAGCGTTGCTAGATAAAATTATTTCCAGCCTTGACGAAATTCAAGTTAGCTGGGAGTCGTTGGAGCGAGACAGAACGTCAACAACCTCTACGAAAGTCACACCATCGCCGAACAATGTACCTGCCAGTTCAACTTTATTCGCGATCGTGGTCGGATCTCAGTGAACGCGTGAGCATATTATTTCGTGATATCTCGATTTCTGGATTAATTTCATCGATTACTGTACCATGTGGGTGGTCGCTCAACAAGATTCTACTGCAATTCACACGGTATCTAGAAGACTTGAGGCAACACTTTTCTCGGGTCCTACTATGGGTCCTCACTGCTTAGGGACATTTAAAAACGCACAGTGCTTTCTGTTTAAAAACATGAGAAGGCTGTGCGTGTTAGTAGTGTGAACGCGAGTGTAGAATCAGTGTTTTTACGCATCCTGAACTATTTAAGACTATGCACCGGTGCTGAAATTGCTTTTTGATCGTGAAATTATAGTGACATATTTGTGTGTGCGATACAATCTCTTCGGTACTACCGACCTTGGTCTGTGAACCTGTTGGAGAGGCTGCTGTCTGCATGGATAGGAGTGTGACTGTGTTCAACGATCGGTGAGTGGTACATTTTAATATTTCAATTTTTCTACATGCTGTTGAACAAATGATTGCTTTAGCGAGCACAGTGACCAAGAACACATAGTACTTAGTCCTCACGAACAATTACATTACCGAGTGTGCTTCTTTTCTGTTTAATACAGAAAAAAGCAATAAATAAATTTCGAATTCGAGGTCAAAGTTTTAATAACGCGTTTTAAATACTCAAAATTATTTTTCTTGAATTTTATAATCAAAGCTTGATGCTTTGAATACGAGTTACACTTCTCAAGCTTAATTGCATTCGAGTCATTAGATCCTTTTAATAAAACGAGAATGGAAAGCATTAATTTCTTAAGGATTTTCAACTATATAACTCGAAGCTCTTTCTAATACAAATAATAATAACTGAGAATGACAATTGATATTGGTACTACTTAGGCACTATGCTAGATACTTCTACTTTGCTCTCTCCTTACAATATTAAAATCAACCTAGCAATAAGTCTTAGTTTAACAACTTTAGTCGTAAGACTTTTTCCAAATTTTCAAAAATGCACATAGCATTGGTCGAACATGGACCAGAAATATTTCGTAGAAATGGGTCACTTTCGTAGGTACCTCCACGTTGGTGTGCCTGGACTTGGTAACGTTTCCCAAGCATCGCGACTTGCGAAACGGAATCAAGGCTAAAGCCTACGATCTAGGTTAAGGGCCCAGATCGAGCCAAACTTACATTCGGTGAGTTTGGTTCGGTCTGGACGTCTATTCAAAAATGCACTTCCGTACTTCGAGCGATAAGCTTCTATTCCGTCTCGTACTTTTTAAATATAAGAGTGCCAAACGCACTCTTCTAGAAATACAATTCGCCTTCGATCACTGATTTCGATTTCGCGCATGGTGTGCTCGCCCTTCGTAGGCCGGCTGTGCTGGGTACAACTTATCACGACTTTACACAGAGGACCATTGTTAGACGAAGATGTGCGCCAGTTCATGACCATTCTGATGCTCTGTGGTCTCAGATGGCTCGTTCTCGGCCACGCTCGCCATGGCTGTGTAGAGTCGCGATATGGAGCATGCCATGTAGAAACGAAAATTCGGTGCATCGAGGGAGAATGCTCGCGTCGCGTCGCGTCTTTCGGTCCTTTAGTCGTTCAGTCTCTTTTGCAATCTCAATCTGGAGATTCTTAGCTTTCGCATATCCCTCGAAAGTTACGCAAGTGCATATTTGCAATAGATTATGCCACTAGGGCTCATTGTAAAGAGTGCGATAGGCTACATTTAAGGGTAAAGGTACGCTTGCTTGTTGAGAGTGACACCTTTTGCTTTTACTTTCTCTTACGATTAGCTTCACCGTGCACCGTGTCGTTTCTCATTTAGCATATATTTAATCACTTGTCATAGTGACTTTTATATTCCCTAGTTTCAATTCTTTTTTCTTTCTTTTCGGAAATATAATTCGCTCTCGGGAGAGATCTCGAATTAGCACAAGATGCTCGGGCACGATACACTCGCCTGTGCAAATTGTCGGCTTTGTGGTGGGAGCGCGTATTGCAGCTGCATGTGATTTAATTGTGAGGCGGGCTGCTGTGATTCCGACCCCCTCAGGCGCGGCCCCGAGCGGGGAACTCCCGTTAATGGGGGGGGCTGGATGAGTGGTGGTCTCGTATTAGCGTTTTGTCTGTGCAACTGCAATGCGTGAGTGTATCGTGCAGCTCGAGATCTCTCGCGACGGCGAATCCGTGTCCGTTTGTCAATTCTTTTCTATCTCTGCGACGAGATACTTAGAATCTGTTTGTCACTTGAAAGCAATGCAAGCGTACCTCTAAAATATGCGAAATAAATTGTACTCGTGTGTATGCAGAGAGATCGACGAGAACCTCTCGTCTATTTCTCTCACGCGCGTATATTAACCCTTTGGACTTTAAAGTAAAGTCTTTTAAAAGAATTAGTAGTCATTTACCGTATATTGCAATCACAGTCCGAAGGGTTAATATACCGAACCATAGTCTGTTATGCTTCCTCTGAGTGGTGTGTGTGTGCGCGCGTGCGTGCTGCGAAACTTAGAAAAGTTGGGCATGCTAGTCTAGTTTTAAGCGTTCCATCGAAGAATTCTTCAAAGAATTCTTCAAGGAATTCTTCGAGGGATTCGCCGAGGGATTCGCCGAGGGATTCACCGAAGAGTTCTCTGGTGAAATCTTTCAGAGATTCACTCGCAATTTCGTTGGCGGGCTCGGGGTGGAAATAAATCTGGGTTAAGGTTTACTAACATTGTAGAGTAGAATTAGAAAAATTTTCTGGCATTCCATGCTATTAGCGCCTGACGAGGCTGCTTTTTTCACATTACAATTCGGAATTATTATGCGCCCAAAGAGGCTGCTGTTCTTCCGGCTTGTGATTCTGCATCGTTAATCGTCCATAGAGGCTGCCGTTTCTTTTCTCATTAAAATTGAAAAGTATTAGACGCCCAAACGGGCCACTTCTTTTTTCTACCAATCTTGAAAATCATTAAGCGCCCAATGTGGCTGCACGAAAATTTTCAGAATGTCTGAATTGCGTGGCGCTCCATGCGGCTGCCTGGAATTTAAAGGAAATTTTTTGGAACTTGTTTCAATACAAATTTTCTGTTTCAGTAATAGTGTTTGTGATCGCCCTGCGATCGTAGAATCAGTGTTTTTGCGCAAGTAAAACTAGTCGAAAGCTCCGGTGCTCTATTAGTCTTCTCAACGCGAAAGTAGAGTCATGCACGAGTCCAACATGAGCTGCTCGGCTGCGGGCTAAAGGGGTGCTGAGCTGAGGTGTGCCGAGCTGAGAGATGCTGAGCCGAGGGATGCTGAGCTGAGGGTTGCTGACCTGAGTGTTGCTGAGCTGAGAGTTGCTGAGCTGCAGGGTGCTGAGCTGAGGGGTGCTGGTCAGAGGGTTGCTGGTCAGGGGTTACGAGTTTGCAGAGATGCAGTACTCTCGATGACAGCGAACGGTGAGTCACATTATAATTCTCTGAATGTGGGTGCACGCAATAGAACAAAATGGTTTCTGTAAAAAACGTAGCGTAGCCAGCTCTTTCGATTCTGGCCGTTCCAATACAAATGCGCGACATGCTGGACTCATTTCACATGGTCGGTATTCGTTTCGGGAACTGTTATGCAATATTTCGCGGATGTGGTCTAGGGCGTCTAGGCAGTAGCCTCATGACGTGGTTCTTTTCTAAACCACATTCACGAAATATCGCAGAAATGTTCCTAAAACGAATGCCAATTATATGAAATGGGCCTCTAACCGCCGCGCATATGAGTTGGAAAGAGCAGAATCCAATGAGCTGACCATACAAGGTACTCGTAGATAGTGACATGCATGTGTCTGTCTTAAAATCAGAAAATTAAATCAATACAACATTTGCTCGCGATTTTTACAATTCCGATTAATAATTCGCAAAATAATCAAATCGATCGAGTCGAATAGAGTCACCGCGAAAAATTTGAGAAGGTTCCAAGTGGAACCAGACTTCCTAGCAATCTTGCAGTCTAGCAAGATCCCTTGTGATCGCGCGTAATGCGATCGTAGAGTCCCCGTTTTTTCGCCTCCATTTACATATTTTGCAGAGCACCGCGGCTCTTAATTAGAGTAGTATTACCGCGAATTTCGAGTCAAATTTTTGCGTATCTAAGACTTGTCCGGAGCGCCGAAGCTCCAGTTGAATTTTCTTCGCGAAAGTAGAGCCAATTTTTTGCGCATAAAAAGTTCGTCCCGAGCACCGGTGCTCTAATTGCTTTTTTATCGCGGAAGTAGAGTCAAATTTTCGCTTAGCTTCAATTTTCAGCTTACACTTGCCAAGGAGATTCTAGGCCCTAGGGAAGGCTTAGCTCGTAGGCCCTTGAGAGCGCCAGAAAATTAAATCAATACTAAAGTTGCTCGCGATTTTTGCAATTCTAATTAATAATTCGTAAAATAATGGAATCGATCGAGTCGGGTAGAGCCACCGCGAAAAATTTGGAAAGGTTCCAAGTGGAATCAGACTTCCTAGCAATCTTGCAGTCTAGCAAGATCCTTTGTGATCGCGCGTAATGCGATCGTAGAGTCCCCGTTTTCTCGCGTCCATTTACATATTTTGCAGAGCACCGCGGCTCTTAATTAGAGTAGCATTACCGCGAATTTCGAGTCAAATTTTTGCGTATCTAAGACTTGTCCAGAGCGCCGAAGTTCCAGTTGAATTTTCTTCGCGAAAGTAGAGCCAATTTTTTGCGCATAAAAAGTTCGTCCCGAGCACCGGTGCTCTAATTGCTTTTTTATCGCGAAAGTAGAGTCAAATTTTCGCTTAGCTTCAATTTTCAGCTTAGACTTGCCAAGGAGATTCTAGGCCCTATAGAGGGCCTAGCGCGTGGGCCCTAAAGAGGGCCCAAAGGAGGACCCTAGAGAGGGCCTACCATAGGCCCTAGAGAGGGCCCAAAGCTTTGAAGCTACCGAGGATGACAGTATGTACCATATTCGCTGACCGGCGAATCATATTCTGTACTTGCATGGGATAGTAGACACGAGTACCTTGTATTCCTGGGTAGTAATCTTTGTGCGTGCATTTTGGAAGGGTAAGCATCCCACCTAATTGCACAGAGTGCAGTTTCGTAGGATATGCATCCTACAAAATGCATGCAAAAAGACTTTGCCCAACGAATCCATTCCGAGAGCAAGGAATGTGAAATAATTGAAATGGCGCGTTTAAAATACAAGAGGGCTAAAAGTTGCTGCTCCTTTTTCGAATTAGAGCCACCTCTATATACCTCACGACGTGTATACACGTATTAACCCTTTGAACTTTAAATTAAAATCTTTTGAAAGAATACAGTAGCCTTTTCCCTCTAATATTGCAAACAAAGTTCAAAGGGTTAATATATTTTCGCGAGATTTTCCGGGAATCGTTTGGGAGTCGCCGAGGGATGCGCGCGTTTAGATTTAAGTGAGAGAATTGTAAAGACCTATGTACGTACAGGGAGAGAGACGATAATCGGAAGTCTATCTCTCTTTCGCTCCCGCGGATTTTTTTTTTAAACAGTAGGGTGAGATCGTCGCTTCTCTCATTGCTTGCAATGCGAGACGCGATGAGTTGATTATAATGGAGGGTGGATGGGATTGGAGTTTTTTTTTCGGGATGGGCCACTTTCGTAGTAATCTCCTCGCGGTGAGACCTGGCGAATTGCCCAGTAGTCACGGAATTAGCTTTGTTGTTCTTTTGTTGGCTCCTCATCTCCGATGAGGAGGTAGATTCTATATCTAAACCGAAGGGATCGATTGAACTTTGTTTCCATCCATCTCTTTGGTTTAATAGGCTAAGGGTTTCATGTACAGGGAGATCGATGGAACTTTGATTCCATCTATCTCTCTACGGGTCTCCAAGCGCAGCAACCTCCTCGTGGTGAGACCTGGTAATCGGTGAGAACCGAGCCAATAGCTGTGATTGTTAAACATTCTACTTAGTCGGATGTAAGAATTTCTTTAACTTACACTACTATGGTAGAATGTAAAAATAAAATACGTAACTTCAACTATTGTTCGTTTGTTCCTACCGGACTCCTGAACACGTGTACAGTGTTTCTCTAACAGAATCATTTGTAAATCGCGGGTTTCAAATGATCTAAGTTTTACCCGCGTTGAATTCTAATTTCTACCACGCGTAGCGTTGCAATCTTATTTTAGACTGAATCGATAACGTTGGGTGTGACATGAAAATGGTAAGGGGGCTCGCGAGCCCCCCGCGCGCGTGTGACACAAAATTACATTGCGTGATAGGTGTATCCTATACCTCGACAGTGCTTTTAATTAGATCTATCGTTTTGTAAAAAAATGATTCACGAGTTATAACACAAAATCAAATCGAGTACAACACAAGTATTTTCTGTCAAGACTTTATTCAATAACCATGTGGAGCAATATACAATTATCATACATATTTCATACGACATACGTACGCTTAATTTTATAAAATGATTTACAGCGACGCTTTCAGAAAGTTGAGATTAAAAACCTACTGTTTACTTTGACTTACAATCTCCTGATGTCAATCCATCGATAATCAGGTTGCCAAAGGTACAAGAAATAAAACGACGACCCGACACGCCACCGAATGCGCGATGATCGGTTCATTAATCTAATTGGCCAATCATCAATTCCAAAAATGAAGTTGCTACGGATAATCCGAAGCCTATTAGCTACCTATTATTTACACGTTAAATAAGATTTTTGGTCGCACTGTATACACACACGAGAGAGAGAATGGGCTAATGGAATATTAGACAAGGAAAACAAACCCGAAAACCGAGAACAAGGGAAGCAAATACATATGTACATCGTTCGACTAACTACCTACGGTATTAACTTAAACTATACAACGAGACAGCTGATTGACCATTGCTGCGAAAGGCAAGCTCGTGCGATCCGGCTTCCACGACAGTCGCCCGCAAACTGCCGCCAGGCGATCGCTAACATCGCGAGTGGTATCTACATATCCCGGCTAAATCGAAGATTACGATCACTGGGATTCGCCCGTCCCAAAGCTAAGGAAGCTCAACTTGTCCTAACTTTCATACAACGACGAATTTCTAATACGAACTTAACGTTTAATACTTAAATATTTACTGGCATACCGTTCGCTCGAGCTCCGCGAGCTAATAACGAGAAGCAACGCGACTACGTCCTCCCGCTGCCAAACCAGTTGGCACTTGTACTGCAGACTTTCTCCTCTATGGAACCATCGAACCTACACGCTCGGTCGCAACCCTATCTACCTCCAAAGACGCACCCCCCTAGTACCAACTGTAAAACGGTTGATGAGGAGCAGGTCTGGGTGGTTGCTGGAAGCCTTGAGCACTGTAATGACTGGCGAACGCTTGGTGGTGGTGGGTGGCGTGTGTGTGCGGTTGCTGCAGGCTCGAGGGTGGACTAGGAAGGCCAACCCTTCCGCCGCTGGAGATTGGGAGGTTCCACGAGGGCGAGGTGTTCCCCTGGCTACCCTGCTGCTGCTGCGACTGCTGCTGATGGACAGGCGAGACCGAGCTGATCGGCAGGTCTGAGGAGGTCAGCTGATCGGATGCTGGGTTCGAGTTGCCAGAATTGGGGCCCATCATGGTGACCAACGAGTTGGGCGTTGGGGGTAGCTGATGGCTGCTGGGTTGCTGGTAACTGGAGGTCGGAACAGGGGCGACGGGAGAGACTTGGTGAGCCATGTGGCTGGTGCTGGTGGAGGATGTGGCTGGTAACAGAGAGCTGGGGTAGGTTACAGAGGGTGAAAGTCCGTAGCTCGACGTGGATCCGACCGACGGGGGTAGGCGAGCTGAATCTGGCGTCAGTTGGTGAGACATGTTGGTGTGGTGGGACGAGTACAGCTCTGGAACTGAGAAAAAAGAACGTTGATTAATGAATGCGTCCCTTTGAAAGGGTTTTGGGTGGATAGGCGAGCGAGCTATGTGGCCCATTAGCTGATGCTCAAGAATCTAATGGCTAAAGAACCGAATTCTATCCCTCGTCTGATGAATTTTAAATACGTTCCCCTTTGCAACGATCGATCTCCAATTTGTATTATCGATAGCAAAGGCAACCACTAGCAGCAATTGGCCCGCGAAGGGAACAAGTTCGTCGATGGAGACATTCAGCTTGCTACAAAAAATCAAGCAACTCGACTCACCTTGACTGGACGAGAACGTGGTGTCTGGCAGAGTCTGTCCGTGAGGATGAGGATGGGGATGAGGATGAGGATGAGGATGAGGATGACTCGGAGGAACCGCGGCGGCAGCGTGAGGATGGGGCGCAGCCGGTGGATGAAGCACGTAAGAAGCTGCCGGATAGGCCACCGAGCTGACGTAACCGCCGGATGTGGTCGAAGACAACTGCTTCCTGAGTCTAGCCCGCCTGTTGCTGAACCACACTTGGATCCTGGCCTCCGTCAACTTCGTCCTCTGCGCCAGCTCCTCCCTGGTGTAGATGTCCGGGTACTGGGTCCTCTCGAAAGCCCTCTCCAGCTCGTCTAACTGATGGGCGGTGAAGGTCGTCCTGCTTCTGCGTTGCTTCCTCTTCAGAGGAATCCCTGGCTCGCTCTCGCAGTCGGAACCGGAGCTGGTCTTGCCTGGAAACGAGGACGAACGTGATTTAGTGCATTTAAATTAAATGGTAGATGCGAATGTCGATATTCCTTTCTGTGCGTGGAGGCAATGAAGTTTTCTGGAGAATTGTCATTTCCTTCTCTTCACTTTCCCATTATTCCTGTCATAACAGGAATGGAAACCTTGAAGCGATCGGAGGTCGGAACAGGAGATTCACGGTCTAAACGACGCGACGGTCTAATGGACCAGGAAAGGGTGCTTCGCAACGCTAAATTTCCTGCCTGTTTTACGTTAACAACCGACTGGTTACTGTGGCCGCGGAACGTGCAAAAAAATACGGCAGAAACGCAACAAAATAATGAGGTGCCCGTGGAGGTACAAGGCAGACTGAATTATGGGGTCGTGTCTAATAGCTATTAATTCCCCCTGCTCGTGTCACCTGGCCAACCCTCTCTCTCTCTTTCTCTCTCTCTTCCTCTCCAGGTGAACGCACCTCCCGGTTTATGGTTTGTTTTGCCGAGCCGGAGTTCAAAAGGAACCGCTGGTTATTTCACACTCGATTCGCGATCGACTCGTTAGCCACCGCGTTCCTTCCTTCCACTCCTTCTTATTTCCAAACTCGCACTCCCCTGCAATTGTTTTCGACGAGTATTACGACCGATTTAAGTCCCCCCTCGGATAATTCGAGGAGTGAAAGGGATCGTGCCCATTGTTCCCTCGCGAGAAAAGAATTCCGCTGGCCACGTTCGCATCTATTTACCACTAATCTCTACGCTTCAGTGGAGTAACTCTACCATTTAACCGACGACTCCAGGGAACGTTCCAATTTCCCCCGTCTGCTTACCATCTCGCGACAGGGTTCCCCGTCCACGCGCCAGGAATTCGAAAGAGGGGTAAAAGAAGCAATGCCGCCTCTCAGGCATGGACCGCCCGGCGCATTTTTAGATTATCGCGGAGGAGTCATCATCATCGTCGACGCGAAAGGGGAGACGGATGACAACGCGCTCGTAAAAAGAACGAGAGGAGGCGAGTTTCTTCCGCGGAAGGCCTCGCCGCGTCGCTTGAAATCGTCGAGCGGCTTTACGCGGTGGCCGCGACTAATCGGCCGACGACGCCTGACGCCGGGACGCCCCGCGTTGATGCCCATTCGACACGGGCTCTATTCCCGGACGAAATCGCCTCTTCCTTTTCCTTTCTCGCATCGGCTCGTTCCGAGAGCTTCCGCGCCACTCCGCGACCCTTCTCCGTATTTTTTACTTTTGCCCCCTCCCCTCTCCCCTCGAGTATTATTGTGGGAATTATTATGGGAGGAATGTAGAATTCCTTTGATGCCCAGGGAGTCTCCAAAGTGGTCGATTAATGGGCAGCTTGCGTGGACGTTCCAGCGTTCGAGACATGTTTCCATTTGTTTAGGAATTTTCCTAGCGGGGCTGAGTTTAATTTTCCAAGGGTTTCGCTTCGTTGGGAGAGACGATAGAAGAGAGAACGCGGTTGATCCGCGAAAACACGACAAAGATTGCATCCTCCGCGGGACTAAGCGGTCGCTACCGGCTAGTAATTACCAAACTTTCGAACCCAAAATTACCGAACGGAGGGGGCCGAGAGATTGCTAGGTTGCTTGGACGCGATTCCGTAAGCTGGGCAAGAAGACACCGATGAAGACACGACACGCATTATTTTTCTCACTTGAACAGGAGTAAACGACGCGAGATCTTAAGGTCCCTTAATATCGAGCAAATTCCGGGTAATATCGCTAAACAGCTCTGAATAATTTCCACCGAATTTGAGAGGGAACAGCGAGGTAAATGCGAAGTACTTTTGGTATCTCGTGAGTCTCGAGTCGCGTCGATACTCTAATCGTCCCGGGATCGAATTCCTCGCGGTAAATCAAGAGGAAAATTCCGAATCGCGTGTTCCCCGCAGTTTGACAGGCACGAGGCGCACAGTGGTCGGCGCCCTTTCAGCTTTCTCACCCCCGCCGGTGGTAACACGTTGTTTTTGCCCTCCTCTTTTTGTTTTGAAAGGCCGCCACCGACCATCGGGCCCGATCGACTTACAAATCTACGAGCAGTTTCTCCTCGTTTTGCTCTTTCATCTTCGCCGACGCGAGCCTCCCAACGATCCCACGACAGACCACCGTCGTCGGCTGCGCGTTCCATTCTCGTCGTCGGGGGTGGAAACAACCCCGCGAACCGTGAGAAATCTTTCACGTTGATCGTTGTATTCCATGTCCACCGTGTCCATCGAGCTGCACGCGAAATCAGCTGCACGATAACGCGATATAAACCTAGCGGCAGTTCCAGTTCCAAATAGGTACCTATTCGGCAGATCGGTTTGTAAAATAAATATGGAAATGCTAAGTATCTCCACTTTCGTTCTTCGCGAGGCGCGACTTGGAACTTATCAAAATCTTCGCGAAGTGCGACTTGGGTGTTAAGAAATTTTTCGCAGACTTTCCCCGAGAAGAGAAGAGTAGATATATCTCACCCAGAGGATTTCTCGATCCTTCCGTGCATCCCTCGATCGCGCCGGCGCACACGGTTTCTGCAATCGATGCCCGACGATACCACCTATCGAACTTTCGGCCGTGCACGTGGGCATGTACCGGGCGGCGAGAAGATTACAGAGCCGAGGGGCCAGCTACCGAGCCGTTCTCGCGGCGGCGTACCGGAGAACCGGTAATTTCCAAGATCGAGAAACGCCAGGCTGATTAATGCGCGAGCATTTAATTTATTCATTCACCGTTTCGAGATCCTGCTCGTGTACCTTGGTGGTCTATCGGCCAGCTGATGGGGCGTGTCATCGGCGGACTCGCTCGACGCTAACTGCTCCTAAGCTAAGATTCGCAATTTTCCCATTTCGATCGGCTCGCGGTTGCTACATTGTAGCCTGCTGTGTAGTTTCGCCGTTTTGTCTCGATGGTATCGCGATGGTCGGAGGGGGGGGGAGGGGTGAAGTAGCGATCGTAATGCAATAATTTAAAATGGAACGAGTTCCTGGTTTGGATTAGTAGCAGAATCGAGTTCCATTTATGCTGCGTTTTGGAATTTCATCTTGAAGTTTCAAGATTTAGTTAGGATCGATTGGGGCTGCAAGAATGCAAGCACGAATCTGAATCAGGGCGATAGGTATGTAAGAAAAAAATCATCCTAGCTTAATGTTTGCAATCTCGTTTATTCCTCTCGAAAAAAACGTTGTGATGCTTAAACGCTAACTTTCTTCGCAGAACCGCTGGTAAGAACTTTGTTGCGCAAAATCGGTAGAGTGCACGCGAGCGCAGGAAAGGGTAGAATAGGGGGAAACCGATGCTCCGCGGCAACTAAGAAACACTTTTTCTCGAATCCTCCGCGATGATTAAAGAGTCTGGGAGGTAAGTTCCAGCTTGGAGCGCGAATTAACTGCGAACTACTTGCTAAGCTCCACTTTCGATCGCCCTCGTAATTTGCTGCGTTGTAATTTTCCCTTCGGACGGAGCGTCACGCTGCACAGGAAGCTGTTACACCTTAATGCACGCTTTTATCGCGGACATAGTTTTCGCAGCGGTCGATCGACGGCGAAATTTTTCTGGCCATCGCTTTGCGATGCAACGAAGACGTGCTCCACTTTGGGAACGGGCGACTCAAGAAAAGAAACTAGCAATGAAAGAAAGAAACAAAGACGTGGAATATTTTAAAATTCCAAAATCTCTTGGAAGATTTCCTCTGATTCGGAGGAAATCAGACGGCAGGAAAAAGGTGGCCAATTGAATTTTGAGGGAGCTGGCGTAACGAGATCCCCGAGGACGAAATTACGAGCCGATGTTGGTATAATCTAATTTTGCACGGTGGCGCTGTTACGGGGGCATATATATGCGAGAGGCTGATTCACTGGCTCAGGTGGATGATCATCAATCTTGGTCAGGCCGGCTGAGAAAGGAGACACGAGTCCGCCGTGATCTCGATCGAATGAAGTTTTTGTCAAAGCATATGGAAAGCATCGCGGAATTTTAATGCGCAATTTTATTCCAAGGTCGAGCTTCGAGTCTCCGTGGAGAAACTCGAGATGCGAGACTGCAGGTGCTTCCAACTTCCACAAATAAGTCCCTTCCACCACTCGATTCCGTCATATTTATATTAATATCAAGACACTCTGAAAACCTTTTTCGATTCTGTTTCTATCGTCGGAGAAACCGACGAGAGAAACCAAGATTCCCGGAAGGTAGAATCGAACGAGAAGCGATAAGGTAAATCATGGATCGAAACTCACCATCTCCAAGCTTCGCCTCGTCCTCAGGATCGCGACCTCTAAGGAGCCTGGAGATCGCAGAAACGCTGGGGGCACTGGTCCTGTCGCAGATCCCCTCCTTGATCAATCTATCCCGAATCTCCCACGAGAAGATTCCTGGATTATCGCGTTTGTACTCCTCGATTCTTGCCTCGACTTCCGGCGTGGCCACTCTGGGCTTGCTTCCGCCGATCACCCCTGGCCTGATGCTTCCAGTCTCCTGATACCGATTCAGGATCTTCGAGACGCATCCGTGGGACACCCTCAGTTGCCTGCCAAAAGGGAGCAGGGAAATTGAAACGGGATTCGTTGACCTCTGCTGGTGGGAAGTGGACGATATCGATCTATGGATCTTGCCTCCGAGGGGATTGCAAAAGCTACTACGAGTAGTCCAGGCGTGTAAAGCTATGAAAGCGTGCTCGTTTACCTTGATATAACGCAAGGCCTGACCCCAGCGGCAGCCATTTCCACGATTTTCAGGCGAATATGATTCGGCAAAGGGCGCCCATTTATGAAGACACCTCCCAGCTGATTGACGCGCCCCTGGCCTGGAATCGATCCTAAATCTGCGACAAAATAAAGTGTTCAAGATTAGCACGCAGTGTAGGTACTCGGTCTCCCGAGTATCTTTATATTCAGCTCTATCAATAAAATTCCCTGTGTGCCTATTAGCCACTCCACTTTGCAAAGAACGACACCAGAGATTCTCATTCCTATCGAGCACCTTAAATCCTTCCATAGCCGAAAGGATATCCCTGATCGAAGGCCGATTGCGGAACCGCGGATCCTTTTGTTCGCGTGCGCGCGCGAACCAGGCAAGAGAACAGTTACTCCGTTGGCGAATAAAGAGAAACCTGGATTTATCGTTCCACCTTCACCTCGACGTGGTTTCCTGCGTGTCGAGGGGGAGGCAGGACGAAAGGGGAAAGGAGGAAGAAAGAGAGGCGGCCGAGAAAGAAAGAGTTATTGGCTGGCGCACAGTCCCATAAATAACGATAAGACCAATGAATCTGAGGGTTTACGACGCACAACACTGATAGCGTATAATTTGCCTGGCTAACTGCAATCTACGACGCGCGATTGCGATCGCACGGGCTATTTGCCTTGCAATCCGCTATCGAGAGCCCTTCGAGCAGAAAGAATTGTAACTCATCGCCGAGGGAAGGTTTCCACCTTCCACCCCCCTTTGAGAATTCTTTGCTTTGCCGTTCGCGCCACTCCGGAGCTCCAATTTCTTTCTCTGACTTTTATGTCCGAGTCGCTACCGATTAGAAAACGATTTAGAAGTATTTTCCCAGCGTTGTGTAATTGTGTAATTTCGCTGACGAACCTAGATCCACTTTCAAGCAACAGCAATGCTCTGGCTTCCACGGAGAGCCTTGAATCGCGACCAAAAACATGGCTGATTAATTCGAACGTAACAGCGCCTTTTCTTTCCTCGCCCGGCGCGAAGTGGCAGGCTTCCAGCTAAATTGTAGCCGATATCACACGGTAACTGGTCGCGATCGGGCGCAAGCAAGAAGCCTTCGTCCGCGAGGTGTGATTCATTTTTGTGACACAGTAACGAGAGGAAAAACGAGGCACACCAACGACGATGGGACGCCAACGTGTTGGTCGTCGATGCGAGACGTTATGGAGTGATGAAAAAAGGGCGCGGATTATTATCATTGTTCGATGCCTACTATGGGATACACGCGACCCACTCACTTCGTAATTACGCGCCGCGAATGCCAGAGGCCTGGATTAAAAACACACTCGCACGGTCCACTTGAGTTCGAGAAGTGATTAAATTTTTTCGCCGCGTCCGACGTTACTTCTGCCGGATAGTTTTTGTAGCTGGTGCGAAACGGAAAATGAAGCGGGGAAAAACGGAGTTTCAAGGTTCCCGAGGTTGTTTGGAGCAGCCGCGACTCAAACACTTTTGCTGAGAAGAACAAGTACGAAGTACCTGCGAAGATCCAGTCGATGGAAACTTAAACCAGCTGTCGTCGACGCCACGATCGCTGAAAAACTTGGAACGAAACTCTCGAGCACCGCGGTCGCTAGAAACTCGGGTGGAAGACAACGATCGTCCTTCGGCGTGCCTCGAAATCGAAACGATCGATCGAAATGAAAAAATATCCGGCCAGCAAAGAGGGGAGACTGGGCTGCCAGCAGTCGTAGCCGTTGGCGAGGAACGAAACGCCTCGATTTTCCTCGCTTTCGATTTTTTCCGCCGAGCTAGAAATTCGCGGGGTTTTTCGGGGCGGGTGGGTCGCGGTGCTTCCAAGCGGAAAAGCCGCGGAGGCTCGAGGCATCCACGCGGCCCGTTCGACGATCGATCGCTTTCCCACGCCGTGGATCTCGCGAGATCGCGTCACCTTGGCGCGCGGGAGGAACAAACGAACCGGCGAATCGACGATCACGTAACAAAGCGGGTACGAAAAAAGGTGGCGAGAGGGACGGATGAAAAAAAAAAAGCGAAACGCCGGTTCCACGATTGCGCAGAATCGGCGTGGCTTGGCGTTGCGTAAGCGGAGTTATGCACCGGCTCGAGTGCAGCCGACGGCCGAAAAACGGCGAGCCGAGCGCGGCCACGCCAGCGGATCACTCGTTTTTCACAAAATCCCCGTCCACTCGAGGGTGGCTGAAAAACCGGCCGATATTGCTAATTGTTTCGCTAATTGGCGCGATCTTTCCAACGCCGCGAGTTTCTCGTGCAGGTATCCGTGACCCGATTTTGTATTTTCTTAGGGGAGATTGAACGACGATGGAGTTTCACCAGCTAGGAAGCTTGGATTATTAGTTACACCGAATGGGATGAGTGGTTCTTAAACGAGACCAGCCTCCTTGCCAAATATAAATTCAGAAATTAAAGGTTTCCTAATCGCTCGCTAGCTTCCGGTGTTTCGGTGATCGATGTGTCTGGAGCATAGGGGTTATTACAGTAATGCCAGATAATCCTGAACTGAGAAATGGAATGGAGGTTTTTTTTTTTTTTATTAACAGTGAATCCCGGAGCCACGTAATCGCGACATCTGCGAGGAAGGATTAAACCGAAGCCTCGGATGCGTGCGTGGTTGCAATTAATGTGCAACAAAGGAAGCGACCACTCGAGAAATTAATCTTTTGCCCCCGCTTCTCACGCCGCCGCGTCGTGTCAGCCCGCTGTAAAATAATTAAACATCGATGGAGCGCGCATCGCGGCGCGTAATCACTGAAAACGCGTCCGCCACGTTATTAATCTTGCGGGAATATTTAATTACAGGTGCTCCGGCGATCGTTAAACGCTTACATTTTGCATACAACTTGGAGAAACCATTCGCGCCGACTAATTGTCCGGCGCAATTAAATTCTCGCGCGGCTCGGTGCGTAATGTTGGACAGTGACAAATGATGATCTGCAGCGCGCGTAAACAACGAATGGAAATGCAGAGTTCGGGGACGAGCTGCCAGCTTGCAATTCCATTTAATTCCATTCCCCGATCCGTTCGATTGTTACTGCCTACCGCGAGAGGTGCATCGTATACTTTAACGTCATTTTTAACGTCAACGTGAATTCTTAGTATTTGTTGCTTCATTTATTAGCAGGTACAATTCGTGGAAGTCTTTAGAATCTCACTGGAATCTTCGTTGGTTCTCTGGCTTACAGTGCGTGACTTCGAGCGATACCTGTGAACGATTCGAAGCAGCCTATCGAAAGGAAACTTCCTCTTAAATAATTATTAAACAAAGGGATGCAAGTAAACGACAAAAGATCAATTGCAGGAATGTTGCTCCGAAAATGGTCCTATTTAAATCGAAACCCCCAAATAGTTCTCAATGATCCTTCTAATTCCCTCTGCAGATTCATCTTGGAAATTGAAAAGAGACGTCGAAAAGTCCTCAGCACCAGGGAAGACTGAAATTTACGAGGCAATAAACGAGGGTCATCAGGGAGTCCAGTTTGGGGATTTTTCGAGGAGAGCCGCTCGTGAAGTTCTCGGTGACGAAAATTTCCCGGCCTCGGGCGCCAACAATACCGAACAAGCTTGACGATTACACGGTCGATCTTCGATTTCTCGAGGGGCAACCGAGAAAAAGAGATCTCGAATAATCTAGCGATCATCGGGTTGCCATTGTTTCTGACGCGAAAATTTATAACTGATGCAGCAGAACAAAGTGATGGAAAGATTGCCTCTCGTCGAATTGCATTTGCTTTGATTTTAATTTAGCTGAAAGAGAGAATTGAAATGAAAGGCAGCGAAGTAGCGAGTAATCGGAGCGCTGCTTTTATTGACTATCGCTACTGATACAATCAGCTCCCCGATGCTGACTAATGATTCCAGCCGTTTCTTCTACCGTCGAGGAGCAAAATGAAAGATCGAATGCAGAAATATTGCTCGGAGGATCGGAGGCAATCCCTGTAATTTTTTTGGCGAAGGAAAGAAAAGGAAAAGAGTGGTTCGGGGCGTGCAAAGTCGAACGGCAACGAGCACGAGGATCGTGGAGTACTACAGAGCGACGGCACAGTCCCTCGAAAAATGTATTTCGTTATTTATGGCGGTCATTAATGGTAATGTTCCGGTCTTCTCGGGCCAGGTAAGGTTATATATCAACGCCCCGTTTAAAATCCAGCAGGACATTCTGTCGGTGAAAATCTGCAAGATTTCCCTGCCACCGGGCCTAGTTGTAAAATCGGAGTTCTCCGAACGGTTCTCGACGGAGGATTACACAATACCACTGCGATCTACCATTCTTGCAATTTTTTAACCACCCAAGGAACCTTCCATTAGGAGTACATACACTTCTTTTCGATGCTCGGAAATATTCCTCACGCTCAATCAACTGAAACTGCCTTTCCTGATTATTTAATAGGTATCAAGAATTCTAACACTAAGTACAGCCCTATTTGTCCCTCTCCCACCCCCAACAAATCCACCCCTAGCTCTTCTTTACCCTACGCACTCAGATAAATCTCTATAAGAAGCTATAAAAGATAAATGAACCTGCCAGCCGAAGCACGCGACGACTTGCCAGCCAGTTGGAATCACCCGGATCCTCTTACCTTGGAAAGGGTATCCAGTGAAGCAGGGTCGCATCATCGAGAAGTTCGTGGTCACCGTCATCTCAGCGCGTCCGCGCCACCGGTGTTGCTCTCACAAAACCCGGCCACAAAAGCTGTCACAGCACTGTTCCTCCCTCTCGAGAAGCTTCACCGAACGAGCATCACCAGCCCCGACGACACTACTCGCAGCGTGGCCCGCGGCTCGAGATCGAACGACAGGTCGAACAGAGGATAGAAACACGCGCAGGGTATCCCACTGGTCTCCGTTTGCCGGGACCACGCGGCCGAGGAACTGTCAACACTTTCAACCCCCTGGGCGTCCGGCGCGCTGTCCAGGATCACTCTGCTAGCTCGGGCTGGTCCTCCGGTTGGATCGCGGCCAGAACACCTGTATCCCCGTAACCGTGGTAGTCCTTGGACGACTGTGCTGGACCTGGACAGATCGGCTCGCTGATCCTGACTAGCCTCTTCGACCATTCGCCGCCGGGGTAACTAACGTTTGGCCACTCCCATCGCGTGCCCGCCGCGATCCGAGGATGGTGGGGAAGCTGGACTTGGTGCCAGGCAAGCCAGGTCTTCGGTTAGGTAGCGAGGACAACGTGGTCGGGCCGCTTTCGTACCTGTTTCCCTCGGAGCAGCCGACCAATCCATGCTGAGAAAGGCTCCCCTTGTCGCGCCCCTACAGGCACGCCCAGCCGCGCATGAGTGGAAGCCTGCGGGGGAGGACTGTGCGGAGACCATGCTGTCTTTCGGCGAGTGCTCCTTTTTCCGGACGCCCAAGGTGGGGGCAGCCTCGGCACCCAAGTGGATGCGACATTTTTCGCGCCTTTGGATGGGTTACGTGATTGGGGGTGGTTTTCGGGGTAATTGGATTGG
Organism: Andrena hattorfiana; assembly: GCA_944738655.2. Taxonomy (NCBI): domain Eukaryota; kingdom Metazoa; phylum Arthropoda; class Insecta; order Hymenoptera; family Andrenidae; genus Andrena; species Andrena hattorfiana. The sequence continues at coordinate 42,590,915 of OX122894.2, read as the reverse complement.
ATTTATTGGTAGCTGTTTCGGATTATTTGTGTGTGGAGGGCTTGTTAAGGGGTGATTTGTTGTGGTACTTGGGTACCTGGTTATTGGAGATTCTTTGGGATTTGGGATTGGCTTTGGGGGGTGTGATTTGGGGGTGAGTGATTGATAGGGTTGTAAGGGTACGTGGATTTTTTGGTATTAGTTCTTTTGATGAAGATAGGTACTCCTTTTGGAGCTGCAGTGTTTATGAGTATCTTTAGGCTGAGATTTTTTGGAGCACAAGGGTGCATAAAGGTATGGAGATGCTGGATGTCTATGGAGATGAGTTTGGACTATTCACAGGATGTTCATTGATGCTACAGATGTCTAGATGCGACTCCTTTGGGTGTTCTTTTTGAGGGATTCGTTGGAGAAGTAGAGGGGTGGGTTTTGGAGTGTCTACTTTCAGTTAGACTGTATATTAAAATCCTTTTACGAAGGTAATGTTGTCTCTGTAATTTTTGGTACCCCTTTCTGTGTTTGTTACAGGAGGAGGGTAAGGAACTTTTTAATACTCTGGAAGCGCATGATGGTTGAACTCCAATCTTTGATCAGCAGTCCACCGAGAATCTCGCCCGTTTGAATTCCCATAGGCCAGCAAAGAAATCTCTGTCAATTCTTATTAATTACGAATTCACGGATGAGGGGTTCAGAAGAACATTTTCAAACCCGTCGCGAGAGTTGAACAACGCAGTGGAGCGGCAACGAGTTAAGCAAGAGACGAGCACAAATAACACGACTCGCTTCAAATCGATTCCCCTAACTGTGGGTGCCGGTTACAAACGCATGATCACAGACCACTGACTCCCAACTTTCGCTTTTTAGGCCCACCATGCTCCTTTTTTCTACCCTCGCCAAGGAAATGACGATGCTCCGTTGCAAACAGGACGTGACACCCGACATCCACGTAAAAAGGCTAATTGAATCAGAAAACCCGACCGGCTCTCATTTTCTTCCTTCCATTTCTTATCCCTGGAAAGGTGCGATGAATTGGAAAAAACATCCTAAATATAATTAATCTCCAAGCGACACGATACAGAGACGACCCGAAGAAAATTCTTTGCTAGAAGTAGGTATCAGCGACGAATCCAAGTACTCCAAAGCTGCGCGTCTAAGGCAACCCACCCCCATATTAACTAAAAATACAAACCCGCAGAAACTAGCCTACAGTACTCTGACACCCCCAAGCAAAAGATATATTCTTCCACAGCAAACAAGCCCCATAAAAAAAATCCAACAAAACCACCAACCAAAAAAAAAAATTCAATCCACCAAAGATCTCCAGAAAACCCAGCAACGAGGAATCCAACTGAATTCAATTTCTGTTTAGCCTTCTCAGAAACCCATTCCCCCAACGTTCCTCTCTAATCGTGGTTCCGGGGGTGCGTTGAATTTGCAGGAGCGTAGCTCGTCCTGCTCGTCCTGCTCGTCGAGCCGTCGATTCGTTCCGTGAAAAATCGCCGTCAGAGGGGAAAGACCGGTAGGAAAAACGCCGAAGGTGCAGGGACATTGTCGGACGGGTGTAGGAGCTGCGTGGGTCGCTGATGCCCCATCAATGTTTATTATCGGCCTGTTTGTGCGCGCCGTGCGTTCCGCAGCGCGAGAATGGCCAAACAGAAGGCAAGCCGTGGACGACGACACGCATTGAGCCGCGGAGGGGGTGCAGGAAAAGCGGAAGGAAACTGGCGAAGGACCACCCGCGGGGCTGGTCCCGACGGAGCAATACGGCGTTACTTTTAACGGAGGTGCCCGTTCGACGATGCCCCGCGGCGCGGACAAAACAAACTTCCTAATGTCTTCATGCTACTCATCCGTGGACCATCTTCGGCCGAGGGAGAGGGAGCGCTCACAGCAGCCCCCTGCCCCTCTCGCAGCCAGTTGGTAGCACCTTCGAGGATTACCGCACCGAGGCTCATCTTCCCCAAGGTCGCGACGAGATCGTCACGGTATCGTCACAATATCTCGCTGATTGTCGAGCGTGGAGGATGGATGAAGACGTAATTGATTTACGGCGACGCCTTTCTGCGGATCCGGAAAAGGGACCACCGTTTCTGTGTTTGTTTTCGGCGTGTCGCTGGTGGACGAGGGTGGTAGCTTCGTTGACGGCCACCTTCGGGGGTGAGCTTCAAGGGGAATGGGACCTCAGATGCTCTCCGAGGGTGTGAAAGAGGCCTTTCAGTGGGAATTACCTTTTCGAACTCTGTATTTAATGTGTATTAGTAGATCTACCCTGGTAAGTATCCCTCCTAAAGTTACCTTTGATTTAGAGTAGGGTGAATCCAGGGGAGTTGGTACGGTCGCTATATTTCAGACCAAAATAGGGTTATTCTGATTATATAAATAATATCCGTGTTAGTTTCAATAGTTTCATTTTATGTTAGCTGCACCGATAGCCCCGGATTTGCCCTAATTGCTTTACTCGCGATTGCTTCGCTGAAATTTCTCCCGATCTGTCGAACCCCTCCGTTCTCCACTGCTATTGACCACGAGCAGCCTCGCATTCGGCGAGACCAGCGCTCGATTGTCCACGGAAGAATCGCCGGTAAAGACGGTGGAACAATGAGCGGCTCGACCGCAAGCACTGAGCGTCCAGAAACCGCAATTTCCCCGATCGTCGCCGGTAGCCGATTCTTGAAAAGCACGGGTAACCGGTGATTTACGGTGCCTGGCATCGAGTCTTCGTGTGGATTCATTATACCGCCGCCCCCGGGATATTTACGGTCCCTTATTTACACATCGAGGAGGCCGCGATGAATGGGAAAAACGAGGAGGAACGCGGGCGCGCGAGAGGCGAGGAGAAGGTGGCTGGATGCTCGAAGGGGGTGGATTATTTACGGCGTAACGGTGTTCCGTGGCTGTTGTCTTCGTTGTCAGGTAGGCGGATCGGGAGGGGACCGAGGCAATTTGCATTTATTTGCGGGTTCCCGACGACGCCCCCTTTTCATGGCTCCTCGTGAGACGAGATACGTATCGCCTCCGACGTTTCACACTTCACGTCGGCCGAGGGCTGTTGTTTTTTGCGCTCGATATTATATCGGGATCGGTTACCGCGTGTCAGAGTCGGTCATCCCTTTCATCCGGTCGGAATGGCAGTGGTAAACGATGGGGATCGATTCGATTCGAGCGACTGGTAGTTTTGTGACGGCCGACTGCCTCGTCAAGAGAGTCTGCCTTTGTTAAGCATTAGACACATTATTTCAGCAAACTTCGATGAAAGATAATTAAAGAAACGACAGAGTTGGAGGTGGCTGTGTGCAGTCATTCGAAGGATGAAGATAGAAGTCTGAGAAATGTTGCCTCGCCCCTTTGGCCACTGGCTCTGCGCTATCGAGATTTTTCACGGGGGCACAATGAGATCGATCTCGACACGGAGGGCCTTCCAAAGAGTTGATTTTTTGCCAGCAAACAACCCGGCTGCAGGGGATTCTTTGTCGGTCCACAAGGAGGGATTTCAATGCGACTTTGACGAGGATGTTGACAGATTCGCAGCAGCAAGACCGTAGGGGTTCTTGGCTCGCGATGTTGTCGGTCTGTGTTAGCTTCCGAGAGAAAAAGGGAACCTCGACGTCGGCCTTCCCTTTTGCGAGCAAATTATTTCCTTAAAAGGAGGAAGTAACGAGGAAAAACGCCGCTGGGTATATCTGTGAACGCGATCGGGTTCCTTTGACAGCTAAATTGCGAATTTTTTGACAGTACAGGTCTGATGAGGCTGTCACTGGAAACTCTAGATATTTCACGAGAAATTTGTTCACTCTGAGAAGTAATATCTATGTTGTCCATTCTGTGGTTCACGATGGCCCATTTAAGGGTTCATGCCTACCTGTGAGGTCTGAAAAAAACATGTATATTCGGGAATTTTTGGGGAAAAAATTTGAAGACTTTTTTAAACAAACCTTTATGTATTCGAAAGTGTACATGTTAAATTACTTGCAGTCATTTTTGCGATGGGAAATATAAATAAGTAAAAGAAATATCAGCGATCTCCCGGCAGCGATTTTGCTTTTCAGTAGTTTGCGGTGAACACTCTAATTTTGAGATGGTTCATTGGAAATACAAAATTCTCAGGAATTTAGTTGGTATATTAAATTATATAGTCCTTAATCATACATTATCTCGAAAAATTAATTTGCTACAAAATGGAGGCTTCTCACAGCAAAAGTATCGATTTTCGCCACAGGATCGCTTTCATTTTTCATCAGTTTTCATCTGTAATATGAAAACTACGCAACGGAAATGAAGAAGCCACGGTTAAGGACTAGATAATCTAATATACTAACTAAATTTAGTCTAATTTTTTAAATTTAGTCTAATTTCTGATGAATCAGGTCAAAGCTACAATAATCACCGTAGTGTTTAAATAAAAAAATGCTGCTGGGAGATCGCCTACAAAAACTTTAATATATATACTTTCGTATATGCAACCGTTTACTTAAACAAGTCTTCAAGTTTTTACAAAAAAATCCCGATAATATCTGTGTTTTCAGACCTTGCAAGTAAACCCCTTAATAACGCTACTACACGTTGTTATATCATTTCTATCACTGCTGCTTAGGAGGAACACTAGTTTCCAGATCAGTGGTTGTCCATTTACCGTAAAAACGATATCAAGGCTAACAAAGCAGCATTACCCATGTCCAGAAGGGACAAGATTAAGGGTCTGTTCCGTTTCGCGCATCGAGTGCATAGAATGCAGCGAAAACCGTTCCGTTTCAGTTACTGCGTGCATCTTAATGCGTGAATTCCCCCACTTCTAACGCATCAAGCATGCAGTTATTGCGCGTTTACGTATTTATCTCTTTACGTATTTATCTCTTATGCGTGAAACGGAACAGCAAATAAATATAATATTGAATAAGTTTGCTTTAAAGTAGTAAGAACTATCTAATGTATTTAGTGTTAAAGTAGAAATTATATTACGAAGCCTGGTTAATTAATTCAGGAATTTCGTCTGTTATAGGTAAGCAATTCTTTCCTTTGGAAGCGTCGGTTCGTGTCAACGCCAGTTAATTACACCAGTTCGTTACACCAGTCACGAAAACGCAATGGACGAGTGCAGCATTTACAATATGTGCTTTTTAAGTGGAAGTTAACATAAGTGATTAGACAATGGAATTATTATATATTTCTGTACATTATTCCGAGTATTTTAAAAACCGCATTTTTACTTTAAGTTCTAAACTGTATCCTATAACTTCCATTTCCATTTCCATTTCCTTCATACTCTCCATACATTGCGCTTCACGCTCCATAATACCCATACACTGCTCTTAACTTAGAAACTAAGTAGTCGTCGTACGATATGTAACTTATTCAGCTTCCCGCGAAAACGCAACAAAGTTGCAAAGGACAAATTTTTTACAACATTGTTGCAAATGAAATTGGGGTGTTCGAGGCATAAAATTCCGGTTTGCAACTTTGTGCATTTTTCGCGGGAAGCGAAATTTCGGTTTGCAACTTTGTTGAGGCTCGCGAAAACGCAACAATGTTGCAAAACGGGCCTTTGATTCGGGAACAGCCAAATTTTATTTGCAACATTGTTGCAAAAAATTTGCCCCTTGCAACTTTGTTATGTTTTCGCGAGCTCTCCTTTGCAACTTTGTTAGAAAATGGTCCTTTGCAACTTTGTTACGTTTTCGCGAAATTTCATATCGTCGGTGTCTTACAGAAGCGATTTCAAAAAAGGAGGTTAGGGATATGTATAAAAGGTATTTCTCAATAATAATACAGTCCGTTTCAAGTTTCTCCCACTTTATTTGAATAAAGATTTTTACAGTGTTGCAATAAAGTATATAAAATATATAATTTTACTTTATCAGTTATATAAAATCACTATTTTCTTGTGTTGATTGTTGAGATTTCCATCATTTGGCCCATATAAAGTTGCTGTCCAGGGAGAAATATGACCAAGTTTCACCTGTAATCAGAAGAAAAATATTTTTAGTAACCTGACTTGTATATTATAGAGACTACGACGAATGTAACAACATAATTTCATATAAAACGTATAAAGAATTGACGTAGGACGTTTTTTAAGTGCAAGTTTAGCTTAAATAATTAGACAATGGAATTATTATAAGCGCATCTGTACCACTGTACATTATTCATAGTATTTTAATAAACCATATGTACAGAAAAAACCGCTTCTCTTAATTTCGAACAGTACCCTACTTCCATTTCCTAATTAAATCCCACAAGTCTGCCTCTGCGTTGAGTAGTTCTCTGTCTTCGATTCACTCTCCGAAGACGATACTTAGTGCCACCTCTTTCGTCGTCATGTTCTCCTAGTACAAAGCTCATTTTGGGGCGTTCTGAAATTTTTTGCCAAATTCTAGCCAATGTATTAGGAGAACATGCAGCGAAAAGAGGTATCCTGAATTTCCCCGTCGAAGGCCTTTCGAAAACTCTGCGCCTCTACGTTGAATAGTTCTCCGCCTTGGATTCTCTCTCCAAAGACGATACTTAGTGCCACCTCTTTCGACGTCATGTTCTCCTAGTACAAAGCTCAATTTTGGGGCGTTCTGAAAATTTTCGCCAGATTCTAACCAATGTATCAGGAGAACATGATGCGGAAGGAGGTATCCTGAATTTCCCCGTCGAAGGCCTTTCGAAAACTCTGCGCCTCTACGTTGAATAGTTCTCCGCCTTGGATTCTCTCTCCAAAGACGATACTTAGTGCCACCTCTTTCGACGTCATGTTCTCCTAGTACAAAGCCCAATTTTGGGGCGTTCTGAAAATTTTCGCCAGATTCTAACCAAAGTATCGGGAGAACATGATGCGGAAGGAGGTATCCTAAATTTCAGCTCTCCGTTCAATACTTCTCCACTAAGAGACGACTTTGAAAGACAGCGTTAAAGTAGTGCATTTGGAACCACAGTCGCAGAATCACCTTTGAAAGGCGTTACTTTCTGTCACAACTTTTATCAGTGGATACTCTTCATATTATAATTGAAATTTTGGCATTCGTAATATATTCGATACTGTTAACTTCGTTAAGAAGAGACTACAAAGATTGAAGAGGTGCCACAAAGGTTTTTGGGCAATGGTAGGTTTGGAATTTGGATAGGATCTTTACAAGAATAATACGGTTTTATAGAGTTTTCCCACATGATTTTCTTTATAAGTGCATTGCAATGGAGCGATACAAATGAATATTAAATAAGCAATAAGTATATTTTCACTTTATTTTATATACCTATAAAATCTTGGATTGAAAGTTTTAAGTTCTTAGATTGGTAGTTTTCCCTTATTTGATTCAGTTAAGGTTGTTGTCAACGAAGAATGATCCACAAATCCTGTAACAGACGAAGAACGATTTATAGCTACTTGTATGATCTCGAAAATGATACTAAAAGTATTTTTACGCAGAAAATAATTGCAATATTACACATGCTTCCATCATCAACCACATTTCGCATACACAGTTGACAGTTTCAATAATTTAATCTCAATTTCCTTCGGAAGATGTGTTAATGCATATATACATAAAAGTTAGAAAATTTGATTATGTAAGATATTTACAGCAGGAAATTTACTAACCCGCACGTTGGATCCATGAACGTTTCAAGTCTCTCTTAACTGTTGTAAACATACATTTAAGAAGAAATGAAGCCGTCTCTTTGCTCGCGACAGCGTCAGACAAGAGTCGTGCCAACATCACAGCAGCAGCCCTTCACTTTTTCCACCTTCCAGCCCTCGCCAAGGCAGGCTGAAAGCAACCCCGTCAAGGATGTTGACGGCCGATCAGCGGGATGCCCTGTAAACCAGAAAACTTCCACCGTCCGAGCTGGAGACGCTCCTGGAAGTTGTGCATCCGAGCCAGAAGGTAGTCCCGACCGCGTTAAAGCCTAACTTTTGGCCACTTCTCGTCACGGACCGTCGTAGTTATCGCTAAGAAAATTATTCAGGCCTCCTTTCATTTGGCAGTGGCGTAACAGAATCGCTTTGAAAGCTTTGCAAAACGGGAGGAAATAAATCTTGCAGAAGAATAAAAGGTGCTGGAACTTGGAGCTCCTTCCTCGCGTTTCACCGAGGCACTGTCAGAGTTATACAGAACCTCTGCTAACTGAATTTCATTGACACTTGCTGCGCCATGTCCAATGAAACTTAAACTGATCCTGTTCCACCCATCATCCCCCACGCAGTCCTTAAACATAGAAGACCAAAAGTAAAAGGCTCTACGAAACGGAGAGCAGTTCTCACCCCCTGCACTTATTTTCTGTTCCATTTCATCCCGCAGCTTTCGAATTCACCCACAACCCCGCAGTCCATATCTCTACGCCAGTGGACCCACAGAGGTTGCCCGACCTGTGATCGTGGATGCAGCGAGGAAAAGAGGAAGGAAGGAAGTGCTTGGCACTTCATAAACGACCCATCGGCTCCAGGTCCGATCGTAAATCTGACGCAGCTCGAATCGGCCATTGTGCGACAATATTCCGCGCGAGGAAGGACGAAGGAAGGCATGATGGCTATACGAGGTTGGCCGTAAACTCATCATTCCTGATATACGACTACAGGATCGGCCGATCATGCCAGCTAGAGATCCACGCCAGCTTTTAACGCGTTATTACCGCGCTATTACGAGCAGCTCGCCCTCGCTCACAAACCAGAACGCCCGACGATTTATGAAATTCCTCGTGCCCCGGCCCAGAAGACTTTGCGAAACACCACTGAGGAGTGGCGAACTGGAAGAGTTACAACCAACCTGGGAATTTTCCACAAAATCACTCGAAGTGACAATTTTCTATGGTATATATATAAGAACAATTGCAGAGATATCTTGAACTTTTTTCTATTTGTAAAACATTGTGAAAGAGTGGTTGCAGTGGCGCACCCCCAAAGAAGGTGCTTTGTGAGAAGAAAAGAAAACAGAATTTTATTCTTTAAATAAATTTGTATACTAACCTAATGAATTTTATGGAATTTGCATTAAAAATATTGTTATCCTTTCAACTCCGGTGTCTTCTCACGATTAAATCCTTAACTGCGCCGCTCGGTGATTATAACTTTGCAGAATTGGAATAAATACTGGTATTGAAAATGAGTGTGTATAATTACGATGAGCAAGGATCGTGCATTACTTTCCTCGGTACATATAATTTTGCAGAATGGAGGAACTGGTAGGACCCGAAGCAAAAACGAGTGTCTAAGCAGGTGCAGAACTTTCGAAATGCATCGATTTAGCGGATTCGATTCGCGCCGGCGATTCGGTGAAATCTTCTCACCGTGCTTGCTACTTGGCCCGAAAAATTGGCATGTTCTTCCGGTTTCTGTAAAGCCGTGCTGTCATGGAGCTCGTTAATCGCGATTTCCACGACGAGTTTCTTGCCCGTTCGCTGCGCGTTTCCTTTCGCGGGTGCTCGACAACTAGGCTTGCAAATCAAACAATAGTACAGCTCGTCAATTGTTCGTCAATCAACCGATTTCTTCGTCGCGAAAAACCGCTCGAAGAATAGAGGAGGAAAGAAGGGACGCGCTGCAAGCGATTTTAGAGGGAAAAGCTTTCGACCGGAGGCAAGGGCATGCTCCGAATGCGACCACGTGACGGGCGTCCCGCCAGGACTCTGTTCCCTTAAAATGGGATAACGTCCTTCGCGTGTAGGCGGTAAAATTCCGAGTCGTAAAGTCATCAGATCGTAAACTCATAAATATTCGTCATCATCGCTCATAATCCGCATTGTTAGCGTGAACTGGGCCCAGTTCAGGGGACCGGCAAAAAAAGGTGCAGCCCTTTTCGGGCAGGGCAGAAAAATCTGCCGGAGTCGGTCCCAAGTGCGACTCGAGCGCGAAGAAAAAATCCACGTTACCTGATCCCTGTCTCTCTCTCTCTCTTCCCCTCCCACCCTTCCATACCCCTTTCCAAAATTTACGATTCCGATTTTTTGCTCGTGTGCTTGACTCCTGCCCGGAGCTACGTCGAAGCTGCTTCCAGTTCCCGCGATTATCCTCGAATGCCATTGTATTTTTCACTCAGCAAACCCTTTTAGGACCCACGCGGAGGGGAAGAACGTCCGCGTTGGAATCGTTGAAAAAAATTGACTGCCGAATTAGGCGTCCTTACTGTAGCATATTATTACTTCGAAATTTACTTCGACACCTCGTGCGATCCCAGCTGCCTTTTCAAATCGCTATCGTCGTTCGTTAATCAGCAATCACCCCGTCGTTCGCCGCGAGGATAATCGAGCGCGATCGAGAATAGGACGATCACCGTGAAAGTAAGAAGCAATTTTCGCGGAAGGGCCGCTGGATTATCTCTGGAGCTGTGGGAGATAAAGTTCCGGCTCTTAGCAAGGAAATCTGTTCAGGATCGAGGGCTTTTTGTCTTCGTTAATATCGCCTGCCGATCGTTAAGTGGAATATCAAGGCTGGATGAATCGGCTGCTTCGCCGGGATAGATTGTAGGCGTTTCCTCGACAGCGATCTATCGATCTCTGCTTTCCGTGAAATCCACCATCAAGGATTATCCTCGCGCTGTTGTCGTTCGCTGGTTAATCGGCCGGCAAAACACCGTGAGAACGACCGCTCTGATAACGAACCTGGCCAACTGGCCGCTTTCAATCACGACTTTTTGCAAAGAGGTGTGATAAACAAATAATCGCCGCGGGAGCTCTAATGTGCCATCTATTTTCATTTTATTAATTGACGATTAATAGAGATTCAGGTGTCTAGAAGAACCTGAATGCATCAGATTTCCCGTACAGTTTAACACGATAGCTTACTTTGTAATCCTAAGAGGAGGACTCGGACTTAATCCGTTACTTATTACTTTGATCGGCAGAACTTAGAACGGACTCTCCGTTGAATTATTAACTCCCATAATCCCCGGCGAGGAAAATCCTTTCCGCGGCGCGCAGAGTGATCTCCGCGGGCCATTAATATCCCGACGCCTCCAATTCCTCGGTACTTACATCATCAAACAATCAAGATCAAGGAATCACGCGTCTCCCGCGAGCAGCCATCAGAGAGAAGGCTAATCGAAAATTAATATCACCGGCGCGAGTCGAGGCTCGCGCGACAAAACTGACGTCCACCACGGCCATCCTTCCGACGATTAAACATTATTAAAGCGAATAACGTAGCAATTATCGTTTTTGCACCGCTCCCGGACGCTTTGTGACGTATCGCCTGGTCGCGTATCCACGTTTCACGCAATCAAAGGGTTTCTTGCGCCTGTGAAAACAACGACCGCGTCAAACCGCGCTCGTTTAATCGGGAACCGCTCGGCCCGAGCGATGCACGCTAATTGATTAGCCATCGCGCTCCTCGCGGCTGAAAAGCCCCCCTCGATTTCGTTAATTAACTGCAACGAGCCTTACGTAAATCGGCTAGAATTTCGGAGCACGGTTGCGCAAACGTTCGTTGATTGCGATTCTTGATGCTTTACGGGTTTTCTGTGGCTGGGTTTTCTTCCCTGGGAACTCCGGCCGCGGGAAATCGATTGTGGGAATCTTCGTCACTGAGGAACCGGAGACTGTCCTGATTGCGAAACGTGTGAAATTTCTTGCAAGTCAAAGTGGGAGAATCACAGAGTTTGGGGAGGTAATTATTTATTTATTCCCTTTTTCCACCTAACCCAGAACTCTAAGCGGTTCAGACCTAAGCACATTGATGTTGAAAAATATCTACTTAATCTGTCATTATATTGTAATTATTCGCCAAAGTACAAATTCTGCAAATGATCACTGAAAGTGAAAGAACTGTTAGGGGAGTATAAAACAAACAGACGGGCTAAAGAATAAACTCCTACGAGTTTTCTCACGGAGAAGACTATATGTCTTTTGATTTCATTCTAATCTTGACCTCGTTTAGTCACGCGTCTCTTCTTTTCCCCCTCAAGATCGTCGCGTTTCCATCCGGCACTCTGCCGACGCTGTCAACGCAGCCTCTGCATTTTTTTTTCTCGCAGTGAATTCCTTGGTGCTCGCACGTGAAAGCAGGAGTGGAGGAAGTTCACGGGCCCTCTGCTAGCGCGGATGACTTTGATCCACATTCTCTGCCTGGAAAACTCGTCGTTGAGCAATTCCCGTTGCGTCACTGATCTTGCTAATCCCCGATGGCACCTCGATCGTCGCGCGGCTGTATACGAAGTCATTAGTCATTAGCCGAGTACGCGTGATGAAACGCCGAGTCCTTTCGTTGTGGCGTAAGAATCGAAGGAAACGTCCGCCATGGAGGAAACGATTGACGAGTCTATCTAACGTACTCAACTTCTAACAGAAGCTCCTTTTAGTGGGGGAAGCCAGCGAATCTTCAAATTTCTTCAAATCTTAAAATCCGGGTCCAGATTGGGTCATTAAATAAATAAAAATGATTTAAATAATGGGTTAAATAAAAGCTACTTTAACTTAAGAATATTTGACGAATAAAGTTAATTTTTTTACTTTTCTTAAACCGAGTCAATTTTATTTCGATACCTGACGAATAATTTTTACAACTTTTTCATTCGTTACTCCAAATTTTATTTAAATAAAATTTTAGTCCGTTTCTGTCTACGGCTTGCAGACACTGTGGATCAAGAAGACTAAACCTCCTCCAAGATTTAAGTACTACAGACGACGAGGCACAAAGGAGACTGCAACTCGAATGCAAGGGCTCGAGCGCAAAGAAGAAAGAGAAATAAAGTAGATTTCGACTGCAGATATAAGTAGTTAGCTCGGGGTGCCACTTGTGCCGTCCCCAATCACTCGAATTACAGGAGCACCGCGTTCTCGCAGAAACACCTGCCATTTAGAGGGGCAAGGCCTTCCGATTTCATTTCTTTTTCCCAGTTACTTGCCAGCGTCACGACTCCCTCGTTTTCCCTAGCCGCGGGAAAACACGCAGCCGCGGAGTGGACTGTGTTTGCCTTTTCAGGAGGCCGAGTAGTCGATGACACGATTCATCGGCTATTTCTGAATACCAGCCACGGAGCCGGGGAAAAAAGTGTTTTGCATATTTTTTCACTTAGGCGACTTCATCAACGACGGTCATTAAGCGATGCAATTTTACCGCCTGCACGAAGACGCGTGCAACGCGACACACGGGAAATCGCCTGTGTCTGAATTAATCGACAGCTCGCGCGGGAATGTACCGCCCCGTTTTCCCGATGAGGCAAATCAATGCACTCTCCGAGAATAATTTCCGAGGAAATATAGCGTGCGGTGAAAAAAAAAGAGGTGCTTAGACGAGCTGTGCGCTTCGCGAGAAACTGTTTCTCAGCCGTTCTACCTTTCATCTTCCACAGTGAAGTTTTATCAAAAGAGACGCCAAGTTTCCTTTTCATAGTTTTAGGTTTTAGCCCTGAAGGAGGATACTTTTGTCTCGCGAGTTGAGGATTCTGATGTCGACGAAGGACTTTTAACCGCAAGGAGCTGGAATCCTTGGACGTCCAAGCATTACCGGGACGGTAACATATGACATCCGGATCACAATGACGCCTCCCATCGCGGAATGCCGTTCATCATGTCGGCTCTCACCGCGGGTTATCGCGGCAGCCACGACTTCATTCAAGAACGAGATCGAGGAATTCTTCTTAGAATTCGTCGCCGGCCTTAATAAGACCGAGGAACCCTAGAGAACAGAGCGGACTCGAGATGTAATTTTGTACGTGCATTGTCGAGGCGGCCGAAGGCCTTCGTCCCCCATTCGTCCACCCCGTCGACTAAACGATCTGGCTTCTGTTTTCTGAAATCACTTCTGCCAACAGCATCAAAACCCTAAATACAAAGCTTCCCTACTTGTTCCTCCTCCATTGCAATCGAGCACCCACATCGAAAAGTTACCAAATAACTGATCAGAAAATTTCGAAAAATCGAACAGGTATCTCCCAAATTCTACTCCACTCCAAACAACCGATCCTCGATCAGGAACAATTATTATTCCTCTGGAAACCCAGTCCGGTCCCTCAGGATTCACTCGGGACTCTCCACGAACGAGGAAGCCGAGCGACAAATCCGTGGATCGATTCGCGGGGGCCAGAGTTGTCGCGGCGAGGCGGAAAGCGGTGTCGAGGGAGGCGTAAGAGTTGTAAGACGGTAGCAGCGGCGCGTTTCAGCGTGACGGACGCCATTGTCCAGGCGAGTTCCACACGTGGAACCGGCTCGTGTTTTCCTGCGGCGTGTTTCGTGGCCTCCGCGTCCCGTCCCGTCGGCCAGGTGAACACGAGCGGCGTTTCTCGCCCCCGGGATGGAAGAGGAGGAACGCGGTGTGTGCATCGAGGCAGGCGGCCGCATGATAAATGCATCCGAGGCGGCCGACGTGCAGCAAATGAGGGGCATATTCGTCGCGTCCGTGCCGCGCGTGCAACGTTCGTGAGCGCGTTAAAGGATCCGCCGACGGCCACGGGGAATTATAACGCTGCCTGCCTCTCGGCCAGGGATCGATCTTTCTTCCATCGACTGTCATCAGTTCCTCCATCGACCGGTGCGCGTCTCAGAGCCCGTTGCACCGACGGAATTACCGGCTGTTACGCGTTAAACGGCTTGTTCCCCGTCCACTGAGCAATCGGGGGACTGCGCATGTGTTAAAGTTCCTCGAAAGGAAGGTTCTTTGCTTCAAAAGGAGCCTTTTGATATCATTCCACACGTGCTTTTAATGCTTCCTAGTAGAGTGGATGATCCTTGGGTAATTGCAGTTGCGAGTTAGTGTACACTGCGACAGTGTCCACCGAGGTTTAGAGTTTCAGAGAATTCAGTGGAAAGGTACATATTATGCAATCTGTCGTTTGCAAAGTTGTATAGCTACGTAAAAAGTGCTGCGAAGGGTTTGGATAGAGGATCTTCGAATTGTTGGAGGCGATCGCAAGAAGCATCGCGATAGGGAAGATTCGAGCGCGAGATCGCAGCGAGGGAAAGGTGGGGGGAGCGGAGTGCACAGAGAGGGGTTGATTTTTCTCATTGGCCGGGGGCGTGGGACGCAGCAGAGTGAGCAAAGCCGTGTACGAGCCAAGAACGAGCCGGGTTCTTCAAGTTTTTACCGACGACCAGAGTGACTCAGCGGCTATTTCTCATTACCAGACCGATATTTTTGTAAAATTGGATTTTCGTGTGAGAAAGCCCGCGACCCTGGCTACCCCCACTCCCCTTCGTCGACCATCTTTGAACGTCGAGCTTCCAACCAACGTTCGTTTAACTTCCACTCAGCAATCCTTCGATTATCCTATTCGTCTCGTTGCTTCGCGTAGCTTTCAATGCCGTGGCACAACACTGCAACGATTCCTACGCAGCTGTTTGCAGCCAGCGAAACAGTGGCGGCTGGGTACAAATTTCCCCTCAATCATCCCCGTGTTTTTACTCGAATCTCATGCCTGTTGCCACTATTGTTTTAGAGCCTGAATTTAGAAACTCCGTGACCTGCCTTAACGAACGAGCTCCCAGCCCCAACTTCTTCGCGCGAAATTTCGTCACTAAACTTGGGCGTTTTTGCCGAAAGAGAAAACGCGTCGTTCGGCGGTAAAAAACGATTCACTCCACCGCAACTAAAGAATTGAAACTGCCTGTCCTGTAAATGCAACGGAACTAAGTGAAAAGAACGCTCGCAGAGAAACCTGCGGAACTTTCCAACTGCGAATAACAATCGTACCGTAATCTTACAACCGAATTTTCATTCTACATTGAAAATCCATTATTTGCGAATCGAGTTATCGCGGGCACTCCAACCTCTGTGATTTGTAATGAGGTACAATTTCTGAAGCTTCTAAATCCACCTTTCGAGCTCGGTGTCCAGTTACGACGCGACGAAGTATCCTAATTGAAATTTAAAGAGAAGGATTCTCTCCCCCTCGTCCTTTATTATTGGTCATAGCTCAGTGAATCTCGAGCGTGCTGCGAAATATCGCGATGCAAATGGCTTGTAACTGACCCACCGCAGTGTCGGACCAATTTAAGGGATCATTTCCCAGCTGGGCCATACTTCACATCAGAGCGTTGCGACGAGGAGCGAGCCTCGTGATGAATTGGGGGACCACACACGCTACACGTGCTGCACGCGCATCCTCCGGCTGCAATTTCGTATCCATCGCTTGATTCACTTTCGTGCAGAGCTTCGATCCGCCGCGATGCTTTCTGATCCCCCGGCCGCCGTCACGTGATCTCCAAATTAACGAAGCTCTCGACCTGAAAAACGACGATTTCGATATTTCAGCAGCCTCGGAACTGCGAGCACTTCTCTCCAGCTAGGCAACCGGGTTTTCTAATGAAAATACATGCTAGGAAGCAGCGAAAATCAAGCCTGCCTCCCGGGAGCTTAATCATGCGCGCCAATTAACGCTCGGGCATGATTAATTTTTATAGCGCGCTGGCTCGTTCGACACCCCGACGGGGCTGGCCCTTGCACGCTCGATTTGTGGGATTAGCCGCGGTTCATACAACCGGGCGTATCCTGCAATTGAAAATTCCACTTTGTCACGAATATGACGAAGCCACGTGGGCGCCTGCCTCCTTAAGCCTGATCAGCGTTAATTCGGGAAACATGTCCCTCGGATGCTGACTGCAGGCAACCGCTCCTCGTCCATCGTCTGCCAGTAAATTAGCGGCTGCTCCGTAAGCAGCTAAAGATGGAGAACAAATAGAAGGAACAGTGAAACGAGAAGAAAACGATTAAGTTCCTTTAATTCCTAAAGTCCCACGCAACGATCTTCAATGACTCTTAACTCTGTCCCCGTTGCTATCTCTTTCCCAACAAAGTAAAGAGAATCAAATTCCCCTTCCTGCACCATCGAAACGCGAAAGAAACTGCTCACCCGCGCCACGACAAAAGTGGGTGCAGCGAGCAGCTGCTCGTTACCAGTTTCTCATCAGCAGAGCCCGCGAAGCGGGATCACTGGGAGTTAAACAGAGGATCGCGGTCCACGGTTGGTCTACGTTGACCGTGACGAAAAAGCAACGAGAAATTCCGACGACCCAGCATGGTAACCATCCTCCGGTTGATTGTCCGCGGCGGACGATCGTTCCACCAAGTAGAAACTGTAAATCCACGGCCGCGTATCCCCCCAGTTTCGTAAGAGCCGAGCTAGGGGAATTGTCCTCGGGACGACTTCTTTTTATTAAGCTGCAGAACTCGTGGGAATCGTGCCGGTATCCGTTACTAGTTCCACTTTGTCCACTTTCCGCGAGCGGCTGACACTGAAGGCACGCCAGCCGTGCCTCTGCCTTCTTCCGTCCGCAAAAAATGATTTAACCCTGCACGGCGTTCGATTGCATAAATTCTGATTGCTGAATTACAGGTTTCAACGCTTGGACACCTTCCGAAAGAAACAAGGAAACGTTCGGCAAATAAATCGAATGTAAGAACCTACTGCAAAGGAGGCCGTTTAATGCTGTCGGTGTCCGTTCAAGTTGGCCGCGTAATTGCTCGTCACGTTTCCCTCGTTGCTGCGTGCGATTTCGCTGCGTGAGCGCGCCCGTTGCTCTCGACAAAGAGCGGAGAAGGCACGCGCAAGCATTCCAACGCACCGCAACAGCGTCTTCGCTTCTTGATGCAAACCGACACGGACCATTGAGCTCGCAGCGAGCGCACGCATGCGATGCAGTTCTCGCAGGTGCGCGCACACTGCGCCCAGAAATCGTTAGATTTCTCTCAGAAAAAAATGGGAGGAACGCAATATTGTGCGCGTCACGGGTTGCGTTCGGCGATCCATCAAGGTGACGGTGCTTCCGTCTTCTCGAAAGCAACCTTACGTAATCCCGAGCATTAGAATTAATCTTATTATCATGCCGCCGGCCCTCCTCCTCCTCCCTCGACATCGTTGTCGGTGGATCGATTTACTCGAGAGAATCGCGGGGATACGTCTCCCGCGCGAGCTATTCAGAATTTTTGCACGGTCCTCTGATGAAAACGCGCAAAAACGCCTGGGAGTGACTCCAGCTGGGTCGGAACGAGTCCCGCTGATTAACTTCGCCGAGGACTATTATCCGAGAACGGTGTTGGCGCGCAGCGTGACTGGAAATCACCGAGATCGTGATCTGAAACCTTCGGATACGCGCCCGAGCATTTCCACGTCGTCATTTTCACCTGTTCCGCGCGCGATGCTCGCTCGACGACCGCTTGCAACTATCCTACAATTTCTTTCGACGGCTTATGTCTCATTCAACCGACGGCTTACACGCCCCTGGAGATGCGGGGGGGAATTAAAGATTCTCTTTCGCAGAAGTGGGCAATTCGAATGAAAAAGAATTCTCAAATTGATTATAAAGAGAGCAATTCTGAGCCAAAGTGATACCTCCACAATTAAGGGAGGAAGCCTACTACTTAGAACGGTCAAAATAAGATGCTTATTTGAGAATTTTTTCTAAAAAAACCGATGAACTTTTATTATCAAACATTAGGCTATTGGAAAGAGTACATCTTACGGATATTTCAGTATTCTTTCTGGTAAAAAATATTGAAAGGTTTGTGAGTTATAGGCGATGCCTGAGATGTCCTTTCTTTTTAGGCGCTTTGCGGTGACAACCGTAGCTCGATGCAGGATCATACAAAACTGAGAATTCGAAATTTTTTACATAATATATGAAGTTATCTAGGCGCTGTCGGGCCTGATTTTGGAAAAATTATTTTGAGACAAAATGGCGACCGTGCAAAGTTTAAGCATCGATATTTGACAAAGAATCGCTCGTTTTTCGAGTGTAAAAAGAAATTCTAAGCAAAAAAAAAGGAAAAGCTCATGATAGCTCTTAGATTTGTAACCCTAAAATAAGCTTGCAAAGCCTCGAGTAAATCGATTCATTAATTTTTCTGTTATATGTGTCACCGTCTTTGAAAACATTATTTTGAGGAAAACGCGTTTAAAGTATGGATCTGAGCGCTACATCGAGGAGCGCCTACCTACTTACGCGCGTAAAACTTTGTCAATTTTGGTCGGATTAACTTGATACATTCAGGGAATATTTTCAAGATGTTGTACTTTAAGAAAATATGAAAATCGAGAAATAGAATTTTCGAAAGTTTCTAGGTACGCCTCCTCCCTTAAGACACCCTAATCCACCTCCGCCTGACTCCCTCGCCCACCCCGAAGTCCTGCGAGCAACAAGATCCCCTCGTTCGAGGCTTGTGTAAACATGAAATCCCATTACACTGCGATCTCGATTTCATATTGGGCACGGGACTTTTCGAGTCGCCCCCGACTGCGAGGGTGGAGACTGAAGGGACGAGAGGGAGGGGAGGTGGCTGTCGCAGGTCTCGCGTTACAAACGACGCCGCCACCCACCTGTGCCCACCACTCTCTCCCCAGTTCCCCTCTCATTTTTTCATACCTGTCCTACGCCTCCTAAAGCTCCTTTTTTGCACATTCCGTTCCCCCGTGTGGCGTTCGCCAGGTTGCCGCAATGGAACGAAGGTGCGACAGTTCTCGATTTTATAGTTGAAGCGAAGCGCAAGTTTTTATATCCCCGCGCTTCGAATTCCCAGAAATCGGGAAACGTAGCCAAGGCAAAGAAGACTCGGTGCAGGCAGCGAGCGCGGTTGCATCGAGAGCATTAAGGCGAGCACACCGAACGCGAGATTACTGATTATGTACGCCCCGGGGCATTCATTCCACTCTAATGTCTCGCTTCCTCGTCTGTTTACACTGGGCTTCTGTTGCACCATCGCGGATGAAAGTGGAATAACGGAAGGAAAAAAGGAAGCGCAGTATTACACAGGCGTTTGCTCGCCGGCAGAAGAAAACCATTCCATTTCCTCGTCCCTTATTTCCCAGGGAATGCATGACGACCCCTCTCCGTTCCCCGTGCCCGCCTTACAGTGCCCAAGAAATTCGAGAGCAGGATTGAAACACCCGCGTGGAATACCAGGCGCGCGATCCGCTTGGCGGTGGAAATGTGCTATCGAGGACAGAGCGGCGAAATTAATCGTTATTTATTCCTCGCGTGCTCCGGCCCGCCGTATTGCACGCGTCAATCAAGCTCGCCCCTCGCCTCGCGGCATTATGCACGAAAATGAGAGCGGCTTTCGGCGCGCCGCAGGCGCGAAGCCTCGTTGTACGGTAAAACTAATCAAGCTCCTGGAATTAGCCCGTGGACGGTGGCACCGGGCGGCGGGACGTGTACCGGGGAAAAAAAAATCGGAAGAATATGAAATTTTCCCCGGGGGCGCAGCGGGTCGCCCGAAAAAAAACCGGGGGCCCACAATGCGCCCCAATTTTTATTCGGAACCTCGAGTTGCTCGTTTCGTCGGCCCCCCGACTCTCTTCGTTTTTGGCCGGCCGCTCGGAATTCTTCGGGGCATGAATGAACCAGGACTCCAGCATCATTAATTAAAGTTTCAGGCTACCGGGCTAGCGGTACTCAACTCGTTTTTTCTGCCCGACTCGCGCCACCTACTCGCTCAGGCGTCTTCGCGTTTCTTCGAGGAACTAAGGAGCTTCTAGAGCCTACACGCGTATGTATGTATGTACACTCGCGAGGCACTGAACGTGGCCAGTTTCGGAGGATCGCAGTAAATTGCGCGAGGGACGAGAGTGGAATGAACGAGTTGGTCACCCTCGATGCAGATTTCGACACCTGAAACTCGACAGGCAGATGCGTTTCGTGCACTTTCCTGGGCACCTTCGGCCAGTTTGTACGAATGAAAGTGAAGGAATGGAAGATCGTCGACACTTCAAAGTAGAGGCCCGCCATGAAGATTACCTCGTTCCCTATCGAAACCTGTTGCACCGTCCCGCTGAAAAACCAGCCGATTCCCGCCTCTGGATAGAGATCGTTACCGTTAGAAAGGACACCGTCGAACGTCCAGGAAAAAGGAGCGGCAGGAGAGAGGCCGGCGGAGAAAACGACGAGCAAGTGGCTGGGAAAAAGAAGAGGAAGACGAAGAAGAAGTAGAAGAGGAGCAGCAAAGAGGAGGAGAGGTATCCGCGTCGGCTCGATCAAGCGTCGATGACTGGACAAGTTTCCGCGGATGGGTATCCTGGCAGGGCCGAGAAATGGCGGCTGAGGCGACAGCCTCTCCCGCCCACCCTCTTCGCCGCACCGCTGCAAACCATCGGGCAAATTAGGTAAAAACAAAAACACCTCACCCTCCTCGAAACCGCAGCGGCGGATCGAACCAGGCGAGAAGAGAGGTGTTGCGGGGCCCCCAGGCTGCATTGTGCCCGATAATGGGGACCCCCAAGTAATTAACCGCGCTCCTCTCTAAGCAATTCGACGTTCCTCGGGCCGATCTAGGCGCGAAAAATCCGTCCGCCCCGCTGATACGCCCCGCGTACCTGCACGCTCGCCGTTTCCGCTCGCGCAGAATCATCCAAGGGCGTGAGGCTTCGTTTCACGCGCCTCCGAACCGACGATCTTGCTCTTCCTCCCCTGATTCCTGCTTTCCCTTCCCTTTTTGCCCTTTCGACGGCTTCTTGCTTGCCTCCGCTCGCGAGCTGCCCCAGCGTTTACGGAGCCTGATGGCTTTCTCGCGGAGCTTTCCGCTTTTTCCGCGGAGAGGCTGCTGCTCCTCGGCACTTCGAGCACTGACGACTCTATTTGGGAATATTATTCGCGGGATGCTGTTCGACGAACCTCGAGGATGCCTTTAAACTTGTTTTTGGGAGAGGTGTGGATTTAGAAGCCACTTGCTTCCGTGTTCGACTCGATTCCATTCCAGTTCGACGCTCTCTCGATCCTCGTTAAACGATCGCGTAGACCGTTCGCGAATTCGCCTTCCCTTTCTTCCCCTCGGCCGTTGGAGATTTCTTCGTATGTTAAATCCGGTAGCTGATTGCGATCCGACACGGCACGATCGTAACGGCCAGATAACTCTCCGTGCACGATCGCTAAACAAATGATCCCGATCTCTCCGAGCGATCGTTTTAATTAACCACAGGCACGATGACGTGGGCCCATTACCGGTCAGCTCGGGGACGTCATCGCGTTCGCTGTTAAATCGCCCTTCCTTTTCCCTTTCTTTTTTTCATCTGGAACAGATTCATCCACGGAGTACAGACTTCCCTCGTCTTCCCCTGCCCACTGCTTCGTATATTCGCTATTAATAACAAGGAGGGGGAAGCACTGATCACCGACAGTACCAGCGGCGTAAAAATCCAGCCTGAACACGCAAACACTAGACGATAGAAAAGTGCAGAGGCCTCGTTTGCAACTACGTTGCAAAGGCCAGTACGAGGCATCGCGAGTCGGCGCAAAGAAAGCACGAGGGGTGAAAATGAAACTCCGCGTCGGTCTAAAGAGGATGGAGCCAGTAGAATACATCAAGGACCGAGTCAGACAACGCTGAGCAAACAGCAAACAATACACGGGGATAGTTGGAATTAAGACGAGGCAGCGATCGCTATCTACATAGTTAGATTGTCACGCGCGGGGATACTCCCCCGGTGATGCCCGGGCGCTGATGGACCGTCGAGAAAACAATGAACGCCGGGGCAGCTCGTTCCCGGGTGTCTTGATTAGTCATTATCTGGATAGAGGTGGTGCATCATCATCTGATCCCCGGCTGCCCGTGTTACAAGCGACGCGGCGGGATCGCGCCGGGACGGCCATTGTTGTGCCAGGAAAAACTCGAATCTACCGGGCAGGAATGAAAGAAAAAAAAAATATGAAGAGAGAACAGGAGCAGAGGAGGAGGCAGACGGGGAGAGAAAAAGAGGTGGGAAGGAGGGAAGAGAAAAAGGAGAGGCCGAAGAGCTGCTCGTTTGAGGTAGCCGCCGGCTCATTCACGTTTCGAAATGAGATCGTCGTCCTTCCTTCTCTTCTCATCCCTCGTCTCGCTCCTCCTCTCTCTAGCACTCTCCTTTTTTTTCCTCTCGTCTTCCATCGTGGGCCCGTGCCCCTCCCGTATCACTATTTCGCCCTTCCCTTTCCGCGCTAGAACGTATTCGTCTGTGCTCCGAAAATCTAAACTAAATTATTGAAAAAAAAAAAATTTATAAAACCCGACTGCTTAAAAAGCGAACCAAAATGACAAAAATAATAATAAGATGACAATTTAAATTAACTCAATTGTCTGCAGTCGGAGGCCTTAAATCTTTTGATGCTCTTTTATCCCAAGCATGTACCGCAATGACTGAAAAAAGTGCTTCAAGCTGGTAACAAAAAGAGGTGGGGAACATCGATGCAAATTCAAGCTTAAATAGTGACATTTCAACTGCGGCGTATTTTGTAACTTATATGTTTCTCTCTTTGTCCGTGTGGGAAACACTGTTAGTGTTGTTAATACCCCATCAAATCTGATTAGGGTGAACAGCGATACACACTATTTATTAAGACAATATGTAATTTTCTATTTCGAAATAAATGTTCGAATGTAATTACATCAAATAATTTGCATGAAAAGATTTAAGGCCTCCGACTGCAGGCAATTAAGTTCATTTAAATTGTCATCTTATTATTATTTTTGTCATTTTGGTTCGCTTTTAAGCAGTCGGGTTTTATAAATTTTTTTAATTTTTACTTTTTTGAAAATTATATATCCTATAACATTCGGAACGTCAAGACAATTCGAAAGACACCTCATTTGTCCAAATCGGCGTATCCGTACAGGCTCTAGAGCGTAACATGTCCCGACACCAAGAGCAATCGAAAGTTTTATGAATACCATTCCGTACTGGAAGAATTTCCACCCTCCATCGAAAATGAATCGTCAACGTGGTAGGGTAAACTGTACAATGATTGGCACTCTACGTGGAAATCCCAATTGAAATGTCTATATTTTTTGTGAAGTTTTTGTATGGTCTTAATTTTCAGTTATTATCAATGATTATGGATTTCTCATTGAAATAAAACATCTTGAGTAGATACCAATTAAATCTGTTATTTTAAAAATATTCAATTAAAAACAAAAATAGGCATAAAAGTATAATCATTGGTACCCTAAAATTTGAAGTTTTATAGAAAAACATATGCAGTTAAAATCGAAGTTTAAAGTGTTCAAACAGACTACTTCATTCACTATTAAATACCTACAACATTTGGTAAATCTGTATTTCAATCCATTACTTAGTTATAAGACGACAAAATCTACCTATCTACCCCTTATCAAATTTTAAAAAAAAAATGCCTAAAACTCAGCCCTTTGTCCCACTTTATGGTGTTGCCAGATGTAAAATGTGTAGTTCAACTAATGAGCTTTGCAGTGTTATAGTGAAAAAAAAATAGGAAATTGTAATAAAAGTACTTTCTTGCACTTCGTAATATTTGGCTTTGTAATTAGGCTTGTCAATGATTAGTGCAGTTCCAGCTTTAGTGCAGTTTACCCTATACGGATATATATCGAACTCGAGATACTGTGATCGATAGCCATCACTTGCTAGAGTTGCCGAAAAATGTTGCAGCTCGAGACTGGCCCCTGCGAAAGGAACAAAAGCGACGGCTAATGCCAGGGGCACAAAGGACGAGGAACCCCGTTGGCTCGCCCGGTAGCATGTAATGGCGTCATTTCCTTGTCAGCCGTTTCCGGTGCAAATTAATTTATCAACGGCGAACCACTCCCGGCTGGTACCATTCCGTGGTCGCTGCCACGTCGCCGGTCGCCGCTGCTCGTCGCCGCTCCCTGGACCAGCCACGAAATTACTACGCTTTTTTGTTCGACGCCATCCTTAAATTAGGAGCCAATTGGTCCGCGCGATCGGTGCCCCCGCTGATCTCGCTGCACCACCGCCCAAGAAAATTGGATTTCGTGGCTGGATGTCCGACTCGGGGACGAAATCGCGGCAAGATTGATGACCGTCGCCGTACGAAACACCCTGAGGAAATCTTCTTCTTTCAAGTAGTTTCACACGGGTTTAACGCGACGCTCCTCCACGCTTTCTTGCCGAGGCTCGCGAGCTTTGTCCTGCTTGCCGATGAATGATGAAAACGGCAGCTTCGCTCTTTGTGCCGTGGCCCCTCGAGTGGCTAGTTCTTTGGAAGCATGTGGGAATTCGGGGAGAGACGAAATAAATTCTCCAAATTGATTCCTGAAAAGCTACGCGTTTTCTTCGTAGCGTAAAATCTCGAAGACCTCCAAGAAGCAATCCTGCAGCGCACTTGCGAGCATCCGGAAGAAGAAAGTGCGCGAAGAGTAGAGTTGGGGCGGAACGAAGCGTATGCATCAGTCAAGGCTAGATCCAGCAGAAATGTCTCAATTGGCGGTGTTTTCGGCGGCTGGACGGACGTTCCGCCGTTTTCACGGATGCCATCAGGTGTGAAGAGCCACCCCGCGACTAGGAATAAACAGAAGCACGTGTCGGCGACGCGACGCCGCGGTGCGCACCTATTATTAGCGGCAATTAATGAGACACGGTTTCCGCGGGTGGTGTGCCCGTGGTAACGCGCGTTCGCCTCGCCTATCTCGCCGTGGAAACTTCCTACCAGCCTAATTGCGACCGCTTATGCTCGTCAAAGTATTCTCGACTTCGGCGCGGACGTTTCTCGCCTCGGCGGCCCAACGCGTCCCCTTCCCACCCTTTCCCAACTTTCCCTGAAACGCTAGGTGTCCAAGTACATTTGTTTCCTTCCCAGATCCGCCTCGGCCAACTAGCTTTCCCAGAAAGCGTCACACGCGGATGGAAATATTAACCGAGCATCCTCTAGACTAAGTAGTCTAGACGCCAAAGCACGAGGCAGCGTGCACTGGCGATCCATGTCACCGAGGATCCAGCAAGGAAGACACACCCTCAGCCTCGCCGAAAGAGACGCGACGCGTCGCCACCCTAATCCTGTTGTTACCAAAACATTCGCGCGGGCCGTCGACGAGATCTTTGTGGGCGACGACACCATTAACCAGATTATCTCGAAAGTTTAGCCAATTCGCAGCGCGAACCGAGTGCCAACAGTCCGCCTAATCCTCCGTTAATATGGCCACGGCTTTTCAGCCAGAGGGTGCCCCGTCCTCGCGGTTAATCCCGTAATCCCCGTTGTCTGTCATGTGACCGCTTGTGGTGGCTGTCCATTAACTGGTCCCACGGGGCCAATGCAGAGGAAGAATGGACTACTATGGGACGAGTGGGCGGCGGTTAGGAGGCAAACCGCTTTTGTTTAGCCTCTAACTGTTCGAGGAGTATCGAGGAGCCGCGATGGTCATCGGCGATACACGCAACGAGCCGCCTAATTTACAACGAGCGAGTTCGTTCGAGGCACGCTTAGCTGTAAATTCGTCAAAATGTCCCCTTCGCCGAAACGGCCACCACGCCCATCGGACGCTGCTAATCCTTTTTGCCGATTTCCTGGCCCCTGCGAACGGTACGCGGATAATTGTGCGCTGTTTTGTGGTTGCCTCTGTCGCTCGATGATTCCCGTGGCTTTCGCCTCGGCGCTTTATTCTGCGGAGACTAGTCCCTCCTCTTTTCCGGATAACTGACAGTTGCACGGAGAATTTGCAGCTTTTTCGTGCCCTTTCGTTGCTCCGTGCACAGTGTGGGTCTCTTTGCTTCATTGTTAGTGAGAAATACAATTTGTACACTGTCAATTAGACTCCTAATTTTTGCGTAGCTAGGCCACCTACCGCAATACTCTCACTAAACTCCCAGCAATGCTACTTGAAACCTCCCAGTACCTTCTCAATTTCGATCCTCGAATTTCTACTCCGAGCCCAGCTCGATTGCTCCAATAAGTTCCCAAAGGGTCCTCCAGGTCCACTGGTCCCTAGTTACAAAGAAGAGACGCCGTTCGAAAGGATTGCGGAGACTGTGTAAGGCTTTAAACGAGGAACCGATACGCACTGTCTCCGACAATCAGTCGTAATTCACGGTGAAATCTCGTGCCTGGTTGTTAATAATCAGCTCCAGTTTCTGGTCCCCTTCGAGTTGGACGGTCGTATAACCATTAAACGGTTTTACGGTGCCCGTCTTTCACTTTTCCAGCGCGAGAGCCGCGCACCCTCTCCTCCGAAGGCCTGAGGCGCAGCACGCGGGCAGAGCTATCGTAAATTTCCGGCCACTTGATTTCCGCTCACCCTTGGAACGGCCGACGCTCACTCATTTACGACGCCAGTTTATGCATTTATTGGGATATCCCCGAACAGTTGTCCCTGCTTTCACGAATTTACGGTAATCCCGTTAGCGTGCGCGCCGTTTCCACGTTTTTACAACGGCACGCGTGCTGAGCCCGTCGTAAAAGACGGAAGTAGGGGTGAAGCACGCGGTGGCGCCGGGTCTTCCTTCGTGACTTTTCCGCGGAAAATCGTCCCCGCGTAATCGACCCTCGGAATCTGGCCGCTGCTAACACCTGCTGCAGCTCAACCTGCTGAGAACTACCCCTCCTAATAAGAGCGATCGAGAAGATCGTTTTGAACCGGCGCGGCTGACTTGAAAGTAACTAGAAGCAGCAGGAAGAAAGGAGGCGTCGGACTCGAAAGCCGAGCAAACAGCGGGCAGATGGAACCGATCGCGAACAATTACAAGAACGACGGACAAATCGGCGATGCGTCGGCGGCGGGGCTCCGCTCAAGCGGATCGCGGGAACTTCGCGCTCGATGCGGACACCTCGGGCATTTCGTGATTAAGGAGATCACCAACGAACCGTGGCCGAGTTAATTAATTTCAAAACTCATCGTGGCCGGGGCGTGATCGGTTTTATCGCGGCGCGTCACACTCGGCGGCCGCCGGTTCGTTTCGAAACGTCGATAAAACCGCCGAAGGGGGTGGAAACGCGGAGGCGAAGCGGCGCGGCGTTTTTGCATCGAGGGGGGGGGGGAGATCGATCCCGCGGTTTCTTGCGATCGGAGTAAAGCACGGCTCGGACTCCGGATTAACCCCGGGGCGACTCGAGTCGCTGACATTTATCCCCCACTTTCCGCTCGTATAAAACGGGAGCCCCACTACACAGAGGCCGCCGCTCGATCGCAACGAGGCGTGGGCGTTACGGAGGCCGGCCGTACGATCCCACCAACCGACCAGCCCTCGACGTGGGTGTTTCGGTTCCTTGGAAATTCGCCTTTTGTCCCGACCTGGAGGTTTCTTCGGAGGTAGCAGTGGGGCCCTTTGAAAATTCGCCGCGAAAATGCCCCCGACTAGCCGGCACCGGCGGTTCGATTATTAGAGCACGGTGATTAAGGGAATTCGATAATTGATTGGGTAACATTCTCTTCGAAGGATCTTTGCGTGGTAATCGGCGCCTCTGCAACTCGATGGTTAAACTTCCCTCGTTTTCTCTTCGGAGAGAAAGAATTGAACCTCGAAACGATGGACAGAAACGGGGGGCTTGTTTTAGGTGTCGTTTGATTGATCGATTCGATAAACCTGTCGCGCGTAATGCGCGGGAAATC
This sequence comes from Andrena hattorfiana, assembly GCA_944738655.2. Taxonomy (NCBI): domain Eukaryota; kingdom Metazoa; phylum Arthropoda; class Insecta; order Hymenoptera; family Andrenidae; genus Andrena; species Andrena hattorfiana. The sequence continues at coordinate 42,562,753 of OX122894.2, read as the reverse complement.
TCGAGGTTTATTGCCTTCTCTGTGCACGCGCGATTAGGGACTTTACCGTAGAAGGTTCGCCACGTCGCTCTTTTTCGTCTTGCCCGGGTCGCCGGTTCGTGAAACCGAGGCAAATAAGACGAAGAAACGAGGAAGTCGTATTTCGTCCCTTTGAGGGTGCCGCGCGATCGCGCGTCGCCGTTTGATCTCTGCTACAGTCAGGTCTGCGTCACGCGTACTCCCACGTCTCTCCCTCCCACCCTCGCCGTGAAAAGCGAGTGTATCGGAAAAGTGTGACCATTTTTTTCGAATTTTCCGCCACGCTAAAGCTCGCAGGAATCCACGAGGCGTTAACGAGGCGTGATGAAAACAGACTGTATAATTAATTTAGGACTCTAGGAAGCACCGCTTCCAAGTAGAATGGCATTAAATCACGACGGGGAAAGGGGAGCTGCTTTCGAGTAAAAAGGGACGTCGATTCCATTGCAAAAATAATTGTCCATCGAGAGGAATATCGGCAGATGGCTAGGGAAGAAAGGACGTCGCCTGTTAAAAGTCTCCAGGTTAAGGAGCAGAAAAAACGAGGAAAAACTTGAAGGAAAATTCCGTTAGAAGAGGGGCGAGGGCGTGCGCGGCCAGGTTAAGGAAAGTCATGGCCCTCGTGCCCTCGACCCTCCGCCTCTCCGCGTGTATATTATTATGTATTATAATTTACGAGGTCGCCGGCACGAGAATACGAGCGAAAATCAACTTTTACGAGTTGATGAGTTTATGGGGGTGCCCAATGGTGGCCGGCGTGTGGCCGTCGTCCGGCCAGAGGAAATCGTCGTGGATTCCACGATTTCGTTGCTCAGCGTCAAAGGGCTTCAACCTCCACTTCCTCCTCGAGGCCACGACCTTAAATTTTTGTGATTTATTGTCGAGGAGCCTCGAGTTTCCCTGAGGGAAAAAAAAATTCTCGATGGACCTCCACGCTTCCCTCCAACGCTGCGTAGATTTTTAAGACACGACGCATCTTGCTCGAATTAAATAAATTATTTCGAAAGGTTTGAAGGAGAAATATTTCAAAAAAGTATCTGCAATTTCAGTGCTCTGCTTCTTTTTGTTTCACTTGGGAGGATTAAGGAGCACTGTGTACTCGATCTGCAATCGATTCGCGTATGAAAATCGAAAATCTTTTTGCGAGGAAGAGGAGCAGAGCGACTGGAAGAGACGGAAAGCACAAAAGTGCAATAGAGAAGTTAAGAGGGCCGAGAACAAGGGTCAGAGGCCCGAGCCGTGTCCCGAAGGACGTGCGATGGGGACTTTACGATCGTATTTATGGCCAATTTTATAGCTAAGTCCCGTGAAATGTCCTTTGTCCATTATCGTCTTTTCGCCTTCGAGGACAACGGTCCCGAACGTGAGCTTTCGAAAATTCTCTGGCAAATGGGCTAGCTGCGACGTTACCAGGCAATTTTTCACGCAATTCCTACTCGAAACACGCGAGCCGCTCCACATGCTCGACTAATTTGAATTCCACCTGGACGCTATAAACGTGTGAAGATGAATCCTGGAATGAAAAACGAATGTTGCGCGAACCCGTGTTCTGCAGGGGATTAAGAAGTTAATGGTACAGATTTGAGGCTATTCGTTCCTCGCCTGGTCGCTTTTAAATTGGCAGTGGCTACTGAACGAGGAATATGGATACAGGCTACGCGAAAATAGCTCGCTTCTGTTGAAATTAAGAAATAAATCGCCTTAACGTTCGTTTCAATCTGGAAGCCTGTTATATGCCATGGGGCACCGTAATCAGAGCATCCGTAAATACCGATCGCGTCTCGAGCGAAGAAATGGACCGAGATATTACGGCCCTCTCGATGATACTAATTACAGAAAAAAAAAGCCTAATAGTCGCTACCGGTGTTTCGGCATCCTTTAAACTCCCATCGGTCGTTTTCTAAACCATGATGCAGCAGGTTTCTCAACACCCATTTCTAACTAGATAGACGAATAGATCGGTGTCGAACCGATCCAACCACTCAGCATCCACACAGTTGCTCCGAGTTCAACATCCGGACGCCATTCTGTTTCCAAACTGGACGCCACGAGATTTACTATCGCAAATTATTTCCCTCAGCTCCAAATTTAATAAGCTCTGACATAACACAGCGAATAATCTAAGAGTCTAATAATTCTATTACTGCCTGAATACTAAAGTGAACAAGGGGGTAGATAATTTGAAAATATTTATAGATACCCTCTGTCTACTTGTTCGCTACAAAAATGACCGTTCCAAGACCACGCGTTATAATATAAGTTTACAGCAAGCAAACTTTCCTCTGGTCCCACAGAAAATGGTAAAACGATTCCCCGGAAGGAAGTGCATACCTCGCGGAAGACACTCGACGGTTGATTTATGCGGGGGCAATCGAGCTGGTCGAATCTCGATTCTCCGTCCACCTCAGGCGGCAATAAAACGTGAGAATCCGTGTTCTAGGCTGGCCACGAGATGCGGCTAGCTACCGTGAGGCCGTTTTCACGAAAAACAGACGGCTACCGTGCGCTAATAAAATTTACGAGACCGGTTGCGGTACCCCTGTTCGCCTTTGGACCTTTGGCCCTTTAGCGTCAAGACGAGCGAGCCTCTGCTGACCTACTGCCGTCCTCATTGTCCCGTCCACTTGCAAGGGCTACTCCTACCCCGCCAAAGTGGCCTTTGGATTATTTCTCCGGGGCAATGTGGGTTACCGGGACATCATAATCTCGATGGCCAAGGTCGTCCTTCCTTTGAATGGTTTCTTAAAAAAAAATCCTCCGGGCTACTGGGTCTCTCGCTCGTCCAAGGGGAGTGCGCAGGGATCTGAGTCGATGGACTGCAGCGGAAGTCGCAGAAAGACACTTTGTTCTATTTTAAAAACGGGGATGCGAAGCGAGACTTTCAAGCTTGAACCGAGATTCTGGAGAAGTTGGAATCGGTTCAGAAACCGGTCGCGCTTGCATTTCATTTTCTCTGAGTTTCAAAAGGAGGAAGGGTGTGGACTCGTGCCCTGTTTATCAATTATTCGCGAGATATCGATCTAACGAGCGACCAGGGCTCGCGAGGGAGGCGAGACGCCTCGCTTTCACCGAAAAGTAAACAGCCGTGAAGAGGATCGCGGGATGAAAAAGAGGAGGCGGGAGGGCCGCTCCGATTTCGTACGCGGTTTTCTTGGGGGCTCGTATTGAAATTTGTCGCGGCGTTCACGGCTATCTTTCTCCCGTACAGCTGTTTAACCAGCTGTAACGCATCACACCTCCCCTCGTGCCAGCGCGCCACACCGCTGTCCACCGTCTACACGGCGGAATTTTTTCACAAAAGGCACGTGTGCATCGATAATACGCTGGGTGTTGCGTGACCGCCGCTTCCGTCCGCTAACAGACTGGATATTTGCTCGAAACGACGGAGAAAGTTAAACGCGGGGCTGCAAAGTCCGATCGATCTATGCTTTTCGAAAATTCTCACACTCCCACCATGTGCCATTCAACTCACTCGAACACAGCAGCGACGATCCTTTCCGTCAAACTTTTTTCAATACCAATTTCGCAAGATCTCTGGCAGCCCCGACGAAAGAGCGAAAGGCACCCCCAAAAACGAAGGACGAGCCTGCTTCCCTTCCAACTTGCGTCCTTGAAACATCCGGGTCACGAGTTCGATTGTCAGCGCTCGTGCACGTTGGCCGAGCATTCGGGTAGAATTTATGCTTTTATAACCCGTACGAACACCGGTAGCGATCTCAGCTACGTGAATTATTCCAGGCGGCTCCCGCGGCGGAGGCCTCCATTGTATCCACGGTAGCCAGCCGTAAAAGTGGAAAGTCTGGGAAGAAAGGCTCTCGTGGCTGGCACAGTTTTCGAAAATTTAGGGCCACTGGGTCTTTGGGCCAGATCGAGGGGACCCCCGCGTTCGAGAAGGGGCGAGGCGGCGTCGGCTCCACCAGCGAAGCAAGGGAATCGTTTCGGGAGACGTGCCAGGAGCAGGATTTTCACCGAGATCCACGCTTTTCCTCGAGACACAAGTGGGGGAGGTGAACGCGTTCACCCCCTATTGTGGAGCTGATTTACGACCAGCCATCGGAGAAAACAGGCGACCGACTTCTGTTTGGCCACGCGACCCTCCGTCCAAGATCGAGAGGGATAGAGAGAGTATCTCTGCTCTACCCACCCCCTTAAGATGCTTGACAAATGGCCCTCGGAGAGAGAGAGAGAGAGCGACTCGCCCACCCGTGGTCCACTCGCGACAAGATTGAGATGTTTTCAAAATGTTTGGAGCTGTTTGACAGGGGGCGCGTGCCGTGTCGCGCGCCATCCTCCTTTCGAAAGTCCTGCGACACCTCCGTGGGGCATCTTTCCCAGGTGAAATCTCTCCAGCGAGTATTTTAACGGCACTCGGGTGTTTGCCTGCGAGTGAAACAATGCGACGGCTTCTGCCACTCCCACGAATTTCGGGGACTACATTCTATACAAGTATATACTTGGAGAAGTTTCATTGAATTTGGAGGGCAGGCTGGCTGCTCGGAGCCTGACGGGGCACCGACAGCGAGGTGTCGAGAGCGAAGCGCCCGCTGCTCGTAAATTAGAAAGTTATTAGCAGCCAATTGGGCCTCGATTAATTCACCCCGGCAGAGCAACGTAGCCTCCGCCTACGGGGATATCTATACGGGTGTCAGTTGCTCCGTGAAATTCTCCATCAATCTACAAAATTATCCGACATATGGCTGCTGGAGAAAGTCCGTTTTTTGTCCATCTCGCGTAGAATGCCTTGCTTCCTGCCTGCCATTTGAATATTCATAGAACACAGTCGTTAGATACTTACTCTTTAATGCGATTTCGAGGCTTCTGACTCTCGAGTACCTCCAGGAGCTTGATTGCAGATAATAAAGGGTAACAGTCTTTTTCCAAACGACTGGCGACGAATTTAAAAGCGCTCGGGCGCAGATTCTACTTGTATCCCTCCAGTAATGGTTACCTTTCTTGGCAGCAATTGCCAGCGGCGCTTCGAGACGCAGAACGGAGCTAGGGACGGAAATACCCCACGACAGGCTTGTGTGACGTGTGTGGCGGGTGCACGGGATGAAAGGGGCACGCCACGGTGCAGGGAGCATTTAAAAAGCACGCGATTACGAATCCCCCAACTCGATGGAACCAGGGGAGCCCCGGTTCAAAGTTCGCGGGCATACGTATGAATTATGAATTCGGTGCAGCCGGTGTAATCGCCCGGTGCATCATTATCTCGAGCGTTTCTGTTACGATTCCATCTGGCGCGAGATATCTCGCGGCTTTCGCCGCGTTCACGGAACCGTCCACCGCGGGGGAAAAAGGATAATGAGTCTGCTGGCGGCGCGAGCTAACTCTCAGGATGAATCATTATGATCCTGGGGGTCCTGGATCGCCTTGATCGCCGGTTGCGCGCCGATTTTTAAGCGGGCATCGTTTCGAAGGAATCATCTCTGTTTGTCGAGGAATTACTTGGAGGTGGGCGATTCAAAACAGGAAGCAAGGGAACAAAGAGGAGGAAAGGAGGGTAAAGTGTAACGCTAGGCGAGAAGTTTGATAATTAGAATCTGTTAAATGGTTCTATTAAAATTTCTAGTAAAATTTCGGCGTATTTTTGGAATGGAGAACTTCGATTTCTATCTGCTCTTTCTTTTTTTTTTTCTTCGTTCTGACAGTTTCGACGAGAACCTGGGAACGTCGGGAAACTTCAAACACGCACGAGAAGGTGACCCGAGCTTCTTAAATAATGCATTTCTGTTAAATTCTTTCTCTTCGCGGATGCTCGGAAATATGTTTGACCAAAAAACTGCGGAGAGACTCGAAAGAGAAAGGCAGCAGACTGTAAGAGGTAAAGTTTCTATTCGCTAAGGATAGCAGGAGGAAGTACTGATTCTCGGTGTTATATCAGGACTACAGGCTTTGAAAGTTTGTGGAAAAGTTCACGATGAATCTGTGGAGTGCCAGCAGGAAAAGCAGTGCGGAGATGGAAAGGTTAGATTGCTAGATTTGGCATTAATAAATAGAATCTCGAACTAATGCACTGCCTTATGCATAGTAGGAAGTTCACGAAGGGGATGAAGATTCGAAAGCGAAGGATGTTGATGTTACAAAGAGAGCTGATAAATGTGAATGTAAAGCCCCGTGTATTATTTAATTCTTGCTTAATGATAAATAAATTATAGCAAGGTCTCGTTGGAAAGTAGGTTACAGATTAACAAAACTGTCGAAGTTGAAATTTCTTCGCTTAAAGAAGGAGGACGAAAGAAGGGTTGCATATTTGACCAAATACAAAAGATGGAAGTTCTTCAGTGCTGTGTTTAAACTGAAGGTAAAACTGTTGGATAGAATACCGAATCTAGGCAATTAATTCGAAGGTGTTTTAGACCAGTTTGTCGAACCAAGAATGGGATCGAACCTGCCACTTAAAAGAGAGGGCAATTATGAAGGAGAACATTCGTTTGGAAAATATTATGAGGTTTCTAGTAGACACTTAGCAATCACAAATAAATACGAAATAAAACTGTCCCTCTTCTTGCAGGATCAGATGGAAATACAAGATCGACGAAACTCTACCTTCTGATTCCATTGTTTTCGATAAAGTTAGTTTCCCATCGCATGCTAACGTTCGAATACAATGGTCACGTCTCGCCTAAATATTGAAATGTAATCTAGCTCCTAAAGTACAAACGCGAGAGGAGAAAGCAGGCACAGCTTCGGAAGGAAAGAATGGTGAAAATCATCCAAAAGATTACTCGAGAGATGACGAACGGTATTCGTTTGCTGAGCAAACCAGAAAGCGTCGATACGGAAAAAGAAAAGGGGAAACGCGTAACGAAAAGTATACTTGCGGAAATTGATGAAGAAAATTCCATGGAAATGTCCACAGAAGAAACACGAAGCGAAGAACAAGAGTTGCAGACTGAATCAAAGATCGTCGAAGAAGATCTTGGGATAATTGTAGAGAAGTTTCCACGAAATATCAGTAGTGTACTATATTATAGTTACAAGTAAATGTAGATCATTTCTAGGAGACTAAAGAAGCGATAAAGATTGAGGAGCATGTCGTACAATCCAGCAAAATGAAAGATAAATTCAAAGACTCTAAACGTAAATCGAAAGAAGCAGTGAAGATTGAAAGCAACGACGAACCGAAGGAAGAAGTTCCCTTAGACGATCAAAACCATTTCGATAAATCCCTAATGATTAGAGAATCCATGTCATCGACAGCAGAAACCTTTCCAAAAGACACTTGTTTCTACGCTAACCCAAGTATCGTGGTCTTCGATGTAAGGAATTTCATTTCAACTTTCCCCAGGGTTGACGAACCTTGCCATTTTACAATAAAACCATAAAAGAATAGTCTAATTTACGTCATCTTCCATTAGGACTTTAAACTCGATAAAAAGTACGCGCGAAAAGTGGCAATCACGAACAAGACTGCAAAATGGGCGTACCTGCGATTCAACAAAGTGCACACTGAGACTTGGGAGCCAGGAGTTGTCGAGGTACTTCAATTACTCCCTCCCACAGTCGTTCGCTGAAGGAAAATTCTCGATCGATGGTTATTTTAAAATCAGATCGACATTATGGACGCCGTGAGAGTCAAACCTGGGTTGCAGACGACAGTCAACGTGAAATTTTCACCCGTCAACGACGAGAAAGTTGCAGCAGAGATTTCTTTTCTCACGTTGAATCCCGATGACCCAAAAACTTTCCACGAATTTCGTGTTCCTGTGCTTTGCACACCCGAGTGTCCTGTACCTGTCCTGGAGCCTGCAGAAATCAGGTGGCAAACAAGTTGCATATTTGGCTTTCAGGGCTGCAAATTGAACGCCCCATAACTCTGTCCGCATCAGAGACGAGCAACAAATTATTTGATATCAAAATTTCGTACACAAAAAGTAGCTTACAAATAACAAAAAAATGACAGAGAATTTCCATCAGGTTTCCCACAGCCCCCATTTGGAAATTCGAGGAAGAAAAGTTCAATGAAAGAACTCTTACCATCTCGAACCAAGGTGGAAAGCCATTTTCCGTTCTCATCGGGGAAAGAGATCACCGGAAGGACTTCTTCGTCTGGCATTTCGACGAGGCGGAAGCGCAGAGTGCACAATCATTCGCTTCGTGCATCAGTCAGTTCGAGTGTCTTGCATAATTAGAAGAAATTGCTGCAAAATCTGATGAACGTTCAGAGCGATTCGATTTACATTTTAGACGAAGGTGAAGGTGGTGAATATAAAATAGAGGATACTGCCGAGGACACAGCAAGGAAAATGTTTCAGATCGAAGTTCCTCCGAGATTCAAGTGTCCCCTCAGGATCACTTTTCGCCCACGATATGTAGGCTTGCACCACGAAGTCGTGAAAATCTGCTTTTCCAGTGACGAGAGGGTGTTTGGCAAACAGGTTCCCAGTGACTCGCGTTTTACATAAACGAATTATGAGAACGCACAGTACAAAAGGGTTTAATTGATTGCTAAACAGGATTTGCCAATTTGGGCGCAAGTGACGGGCTCCCAGATCCACTTGGATCCATCTTGCGTTGATCTTGGCGTAGCGATGATCGACTCCGACGTCTGCCAGCAAACTTTTAATATTATTAACAGTGGTACGATTAAAAATATACACGATGGTGATTAGAAGTGCCATAATTGTATCTGACATTTACTTTAGGCCGTACGAGTGTTAAAGTTCAGATGAAGACACTGAGACGCCTTGGGGATCGAGTAACAGTTCATCCGAGATCGACGACTGTGCAACCCGAATCACACTGTGCAGTTAGCGTGAGACTGACACCCGAATCCGATTTTCTGAAATTGTCCAAACGGTAGCAATTCGCACGATTTTTCATAAAATTATTTAGTAACATATATGATCTACACTTCGTCACTCCATAGAGCTTTTTTCTACCTAAACTAATTTCCTCGTAATTACACAAGTGCGCAGACACTCCATCCATGCCAGAAACGCGAAATACTTTGTCCCTGAAGCCCAGAAGCCCCTTTCAAGTTCTTTCCCCCTTTTTTCACTCTGCTGAAACGTTTCACATAATTAGCCCCGGGATGTTACAAAATATCGAAGTAAAATCTGCGGCTGGAGAATAATTCTTCGTTATACTTCCTGCTTCTTGCATTTCCTCTCGCAGCTATTCCGTTAGTTTTTCGTAGCCACAGAACCAGGAGCATTGTTCGCAGTTAATAGAAGGCCCGCGCAAAAGGCGAGCAAGAAATTAGCGTAAGAAAGTGATGTGCTTTCAGCTTCTACGACAAAACGTCCAGCATGCTGGAGTTCCCAGTCCACGTGCAAGTGGTGTCCAAGGATGAGAAGAAGCCACCACCATTGATTTTGAAAGTCCTCGCGAATTTGACCACGTGCCGCGGTTTGATCCTAGGTAAACCACTGCCATAAACGAGTATGTACCTACACTCAAACGGCCCTCAAGCGATCGCTATTCGTCTCGTTCCTCTCGTAGAACCAGCATACGTGGATCTTGGTCTGGCTCACACACACGAATCCGTGTACACCGAATTGACGCTCGCGAACCACTCCTTGTCGACCCAGGAGTACGCTTTTCTGAATCTGCCGCTATTCATGGAGATACAACCGAATCACGGTTTCGGCAGGATTCTGGCTGGAGAAGCTATCAGGCTCCACCTGATTTACTCCGCATGCATAACTGATATCCCGGGAAACGAGATTGGAGCGAGCGGTCTGGCAGGTGAACGAAGGTTATTAAATTTCAATTAACAGCCTCGGCGCACTCGTAACTTCTCTCCCGTTTGAATATTTTTACTCCAATATGGACAGGCAGGATCGCGAAGAAATTAATGCCCAGACTTTCCCGTGCTTGACGGACATGTGAACGCGTTTTTCTTTATGCCAGCCACACGATTGTTTCGCGTTTGATTACCCTGCTAAGCTTTCTCAAGGATTCACAGGAAATCAAGGGATATCTTGCCAGGTTTCAGATCGAAGTAACGACTTTGGCCGAGCTCGCTGGGAACAAGAAGCAAAGAAGACTCGACGAAGAAATGAGGAGTCTGTACGATAGACGATCGATGATGGTAGGAAATCGTGGTCTGCCCCCAGCAGTCTCTTTGGAATCCAAGGTAACTGAAAGGATACCTGAGGAGATTGACCAAGGCGAGGCAGACCCCAATAATGCCAGCGATTCGACGAATATCGATGCTTTTATAGAGGAGACAGATGACCCAAGTACGTAATCAGATCTCGATGGAATCACGTAGCTAAATTTTCTATGCTCCACGTTAGATGCCGTAGAAATTGCAGACGATTCAGTGAAAAGGCCCCAGCAGCCTGACAGAAGAAAGCAGAAAAACGCGATCGATGTTTTCGTGCACATAGTGGACACGCTTTGCGAAATGAGCGAGCAAATTCTCGAGTTCCCTGCAACGCCTTGCGGTTCCTTCTCCACGGTAGACGAACTAGATTTTAAACGTTTCGTCGTTCGACGAGAAAAGATACATAGGAATTAAATGTTTGATGAAACGAATCAATGTAGGCGTCCGTGCATCTGAGAGGCTTCAACATGGCGTCCTATGTTCACTGTACTTGTGGAATAGTGAAGAATCAAGAGAAACACTTCGCGGCTCGTTACGAATTCACGTGCTCGTCTGATGCAGTCAAGGTTGTCCCGCAGTGTGGTGAACTACACAGCAAAGAGTTCGTCAAGATTAGCTTCATTTTTGAGCCAGAGTTGCCGAAACCCCTGCCTATCGAAGAACCTCAGGAACCTGTGGTGGATGCTAAGAAACGAGAGAGGAAGAAGCGAGACAAATCTGAAAAGGATGAAAAGTCGCCGAGAAAAGGTGGGGGAGATAACTTTATGCTTGTGTTTGATTTTGGGAGTAAAAAGATTTTCCCATAAAAAGGAAAACTAAAGAAAAGAGTACATAAAGAAGGAAAAATGAGAAAAAAAATTTGTTACTAAATTAAAATTGAGAAAAAGAGAAACTAGAACAAAATTTCTAATATGATAATATAATAATCTAATATTATTAATGATATAGCAATAAAAAAGCTATATATTTAAATATGTTAATGTTTATTTCTTTTATTCTTTATCTTATTTTCTTTATTATTGGTATTATTAACCTTTTTTCGTGATTTCGTTCTGTGAAAAAATGTTATGCTTTCTACCGTTGAGAAATTGTTTGGGTCCCCAAAATACATCTTGCACCCAGGCCCCTTTATTCAACTTCCTATTTAATTCCAAGGGAGACTTAGATTTCTAGTAACTCAAATTTCAAAAACAGGTTGACTTCATCCGTGAAAATAATTACACTTTCGCACACAGGAAAAGCACGAAAACTGAAAACGGCGAGAAAGGAGGAGGATGACGACGAAGCTACGAACGTGAACAAATTATTGGAAGAAGTCAGTTTGCTGGAGACTTTCGAGCCATATATTTCCACGATCTTCGTCACGTGCACGATTGATCTGGAGACGAAGAATGACTCGAAGCGAAACGAGCTTCTATTCCTGAAGTTAGTGTGTCCTGTGACAAAGCCAGAAATTTTAATCCTGAACCAGAACTGCGAAATATCTTTCGGACCAACTGCGATTGGTACCTCCGCGAGGAAGCTTCTGTTCGTCAAGAATATTTCCAACAAGTAATTCGAGTTTATATAAAACTAGCTGAAGCAATAACGCGACTACTCTGAACGGCGAAGTTACCAGAAGTATTTTAATTAGGAACGTGAAGGTGGACACGACGATATTAGATCCTTTCGGACCATTTTTCGTGCCTCCTGGGAAGACCGTAGAAACGGGCTCCTTTTTGAAGCTCCCAGTTACTTATCATCCGAGCCAAGATCGCGAGGAAGAAGTGAGTCGACATTTTGCCATTTCCAATATTCAATTACAATTATTACTGATATTTGCCACAAAAAGAGGAGAAACTAAAAAGCGTTGTACGTAGGTATAAAGATAAAATTTGTCCTCGGTGTTTTGCTTTTGAAAACGAAGGTCCATCCATTCCCCTTTATACGATCCCACTCCCGAATCTTGTATCTCCCTGGTCCAGGACGAATGTCCGACGAAGGAAGAGATCTCACGTGCTCGACGTTACTGTCGAATGGATAATTCTTCGCGTTCCTCGGCTTTCTGGGCTCTCTCGGAGTATAGTGGCCTGGCCCTGGATGGCTGGGATCTTTGTAACTCAGCGCGAGATCTTGCAGCATCATCCTATCGCCCGATATCTTCGGGAATCTACCAGAACGCAATAATTCACGATAGCTACCGGCTTTTACTCAGAACAGTGACATAATTGTCTCGAAACGCGAGGCTAATGTACTCGGATCGATGCTCTAATTCGAATCCAAGAGGGACATTCTGGTTACAATTGTCGAGTGCCTTCAACATTGTGCAACACCTCTTGATAACTCCTACAGCCATAAATTTAATGAGAATACCTCGGACAGGTGGTCCAACGTCCTTTAAAATAGTTCGACTTGTGCAACAGCCTGTCGAGCTCGCTTGGCAGCGATTTGGGCCAGTCCCCTCTATCCTCCAATTTCGCAGATGCCTGGTAGCTCGCGAGAGTGCTATCGTCCCTCGGTCCTGAAAAGAAAATCGGTCAAACAGCGAGCAGAAAGATCGCCTCGGATCTTAATAATCTTTTGATGCAGTGGCACCTGTGAACAGGTCGTAGGGACCCCTTTTCCCTGTGACTTTCCTCAGGGAAGCTTCTAGAGAGTCGGGATGCTTCACGTCGTACCTGAAACGCGTGTTCTTCGACAGCGTCATATATTCCTAAAGGCGAGTCAATTAAAAGCACGTACAAATTACAAGGCAAGGACCAGCTCCTGAAAATCGTTCGGAATCTGGGCTGCAGGCCGTCGTACTCGAAAGTGGGCAGGCAAGAGGAGCCCTCGCGTCTCCTCTTGTCCATGTAGTGATAAGGGTTCTTCCGTGTGTGCCCTGAAACAGATTACAGGTGTCAGTGGAACGTATCGAAGCCTTCTGCAATAAATAGAGTATATTGAAATCCACTCGCCTGGTCCAGGAGTGGTGGACTCAAAGGCAGGCTTGAAAAGAGGGCAGGTTCCAAAGCCAATGTCCCTTCGAATACTTTTGCAAGGTTTGTCTAGGACGTTTTCGGGCCACTGAAGGATCTCGTGCGTCCCCGGCCCTCGTCCGGTTTTTAACAGGTTCCTCTGGAACCCGTACGTCCCCACGAGTCGTCCACCCATCGTTGCTGAGAACTCCGCGGTTTCTACTTCTGTGTCCCAGCTGATCTTTCAATAGCAACTATCAATTAGAGATCACAGGGCTATTGATTAGTAATACGGTTTGCTGGGAATGTACTTCGCGGCAAGGGGCTTGCATTTGGCGGGCTCGGGATCGTACGTCCCCAGAGCTGGTGAATCTGGGCTGCCGAGGCCGATGTAAAATTTCGGGTGCATTCCAATGATTGTGTCACGCTCTCTTCCGATATTGAAGGGTGGTGGAGGCTTCTTCTCGCGTGGGATCAGACACCGGCATCGCCACTTGTACGCGCATCGACAGAGCTTGAAAGATTGCGTCTTGGACTCGCAGGGCATCGTGACTTCTGGGTTCGATGCTTCTTCAGGATCGGGAATTTTAATAGTTGGAATATCGACTTTGATGGCGTTGATACAGTTGTTTCTCTATCATCTACTTACTCTTCTGAAGGTGAATGAAAAATGGGCTTAAAGGGTCGCTTCAATTTGAGGAGTTGATGAGAGAAAGGTTAGCGAAGGAGTACAGATTTTTTTAAATTTCGATCCGACTGTGGCTAGTTTCGTTCGATACCAATCGATCAGCGCAGTGCATACAAGTTTCTTTTTGTATCAGTGCGCTGAAGTTATTATTTATTCCATTTAAAGATCCTTTAAAATGAACAATTCATAAAGTTAACAAAGAAACAATGTGAAAGAAAAGAAAAGGTAGTACATAAATAAACAAACAATAATACAAGAAAATATTAGAACTAATGAACTAATAAAATTAAAATTAGAATTAGAATTAATTTACGGGTCCAGAGGCGTTACTGCGAGCCAAAGTCTGCAAACGATATTTACCTAAAGGTGGCCAATGTACAAAAAAAGAAATGTTATAATTCTTTTAAATGACAATTAGTAGATTCATTAAAAATTTCGCTCTGTTAATCGAGAGGAATTAATGGGTTTATTTATTCTTTTATGGATATAGGAGATTTTCGAAGTGTCTGAATTCAAAACGAGGACAAGGTGGCGCGTGAAAGTCTCGGGGCGCGGAGTGGCGCCATCTTATGTCTTGAAGCCTCGAGTCGAAGTCGCTCGCTTCGAAGTTATCGACGACAAGCCTGTGGAACTGAAAATGTTTGTAAGTGTAACGTTTATACGAAGATTTCTTGATATTATAGGTAGATTATCAGACTTCAAACGCGAACTATTCTCATCGATATAATTGTCAAGCCTCGTGGCAAAATATCGACAGCTGGCATTGCTCTGCTGCAGAGAACTGCGCCAGAAAATATACCAAGTACTTTCAGACGATAGAACGATCCCTTAATAACCATCCATCAATCTTTTTTATTTTATAATTTCAAAAAGTCAGATATAAAGTTACCAAATTTCCCATTCATCTTAATGCAAGGTAAACTCATGTAAAATCATGAGAGTATTAGTTGAAAATTTGGCGAATCTCTAATTGAAGGCAAATATGCATAATTAATAACCCAGATTACCTGCAAACTTGTGCCATTCAAGCCCTCGACGCATACACTGTGCTGCACGTTGGAATCTCGCAAATGAGAAGTGATTAATTAGCAGGAATATTATATCTGCTACACGTTGTAACAACGCCGAATGCAGCATCGAACTATGCGTAGGTAATGTAATCCCGGAAGTGCAATCGCGATATAATTCACTGTAATTAGAACATGAAAACCCAGAGAACCGTTGTAGGGAGATGAATTTCAGAAGCGAAGCTAATTGATCGCAGTAATGTCGGATCACTCTCAATTAATTACGTCCCACTGACTTGGATCTTATCAATTGCTAATCGCGTGTTTCGCTCACAACCGTCTCACCCTCAATTGTCCAACAATTCATGACATTGGTATCGAAGAACTTCCAAACTTCCATTCGGGATTCTTAAAATATTTTCGAATAAGGTATCCATTAGAGTGATCCTTATATGTATGGTAAAAAAATCATAGTTTTTTAAATTTTGTTAAAATATATTAAGGATTAAAGGTCGCTCAATGACATTGAAATATTACTATTTTGGTATAAATTGATAGAAATTTTTGCAATAAGAACAAAATAATTTTTCTAACTTTTAAGTGAGAGTATAACATTAAAATTCGGGCACACATCGCATAGACGAAACGGGTTTATAACGAGTGTGCAGTGTATTGTGTTGTGGCATAAGGCTTTATATGCACATTTAAATTTCTCTCATCAACAGCTCTCGAATCAGATGCAGACGCAAACTTTCACGTACATTCTATTCAGGTTGTTAAACGCATAGATAAAAGCATGGTTTCGGATTCTGATATATAAATATGGGCCCCGTTTCGTTAAAATTGACAAGAGACAATTATGAAAAGTCGCAGTTGCCATACTTGTGGTACATGCGAAATATAAAGTCCTTGAGCGACCTTTATATATCAAAATATACAAATAAAAAACACGAAGATATTTTTTTGTCGAATAGAAGATTTTAAGAGGGCCAGATAATACAAATATTAAAGTTGAAAAATAAGGACCACCCTAGTATCTATCCCCCAAGGCACACAGTGAAGTACCACATAACACGGTCCGTTTTGAGAGCGGTATTCCTGAACGTCTCAATCTCTCTATGAAAATGGACCGTGTCCCGGAAAAAGCGTATGAAGAATGTGAGGCAACAGCTCGAGGGGCCAAGCAGCCAAGCACGGTATCAAGACCGCAGGAACCGCCGCGAAAAACGACAGGCGCTCCATCAATAGCAGCCTTCATCCAGCTAGAAAAACATTATTCCAGATCGAGGAGTTGGCCGCTCCGGGATCCATGCATCGAGCGAAAATGGGGCGCTAAGGGACGACAAATGCCGATAACTTTATCTGCGTCCCCCGCGGCAGGGCGCGGAGTCGTTCCGCAACGGCAACCTGTCCCGGCTGAAGGATGCCGAAGGATCATCGTGTATTCCGGCGCGCGGGGCGAACGCGACGGCGATACGGGCTTTCATCTTCGTCAACGATATCGGGAGATTACGCTCTCCGAGCCATCAAAGGGGTCCGCCAAGACGCCGCTGGAATCTCGAAAACAGGAACATCGTTTCCTTTGTCGTTCCAGCAAACTCCCCTCGCTCAACTCCACGCCCTCGTTCCGTCACAAAATCCTCCCCCCTCGTTCGAGCGTTCACACCCCCTGCATTTTCGATACACCCTTTTTCTACCACTTCTTTTTCCCCCTCGATTGGCAGCTGATTCTTCGGGAAGACAGAGAGGAAGAAGGGGAATCTCTTGGAGGCCGATAATCGGAACCCTTTCTGGTTTCATTTCTCATTACGGTCCGCGTCCTCGCGTGACCTACTCGGAGGGATTTAACCAGAGTCGCGGAAGTAAATGATCTTAATGAAAGTTAAACATCAAAGCGTTCCGCGAAGCCCGTCGATCTCCTGCGGCTCTTCAATTTCCGGAGGCAACCGGCCTCGTCCTGTCTCGTTCCAGCCTGCTTAATAGGTAGCAAGGGAAGCCTGTCCCCGGAGATACAACTTCGCCGGATTGGAACTGATAACTTCTCCGATGTCCTGAATAAAATAAGGAGAGATGCTCCGAGGCGGACGTTAATTAGAAATAACTCTGCTCGGCTGGCGAGGTGATTCGAAGGTGCTTTCTCGCGGGAACATTTTGCCATAGTGTCGAGCTAACTTTCAGTATCCGTCCTTGGGCTATTATTCCGTTGCACGCTGAGTACGCCGCGCAAAGAAATTGCAATAAAATTGAGGGTCGATGAAATAAAAAAAGAAATTATTTTCACACCGAAACCTCCACTTCAGCTCTAGCACGAAGCTTAAGCACGAAGATCTTTAGAGAAGCTCTAATAGGATTTACAGAGGGATTCGTTGGAGAACACTAATGTTCGTGCTAAATTTACTAGAGCAGCCATAAAAGGCGAAGAACAATTCCGACGTCTGCCGAGGCACTTACAGTAAACTTCCCAATTAGAATCTAAAAGTTATACGAAATCTCCCACGAAATCTTCATCAGCGTCTCCGAACTGCTAAACCAACAAAGTTTCGAAACTTGGAATAAATCTTACCGATGGACCCCTATAAATCTTCCCCGAGGGTGATCGAGCGCCAAAAATCTCGAGTCCCTAACCAGCACCCGTTAATAAGTCACCCCCGTGTCGCGGCGTCTCGTTACACCCTGTTTACCCTCCCGATTCGCGCTGGTAGCTAATTGAGTAAGGCCGAGCTTAATCGTCCCTGAGCGTTCCTCCCTAAACTCCTCGCACGTACATTTCCTGGCGGCGTCAATCCTCGGGAAATCCCTATTCGATTTGCCTCAGCGACGCCGACTTCTCGCCACTTTGCAACCTCAAAGCGACCAGCTCCCCGCCAGGGTCGCGGTCTAGAGATTCAGGAGGCGGAACTTCCAGGTGGCGGCGGCAATTTAATCAATCGACGCTCTGATTCCCCATGAACGTTTGTCGTTAGGGCAATTGCGAATTGAATTGGAACGCTCTCTTTCAGGAAGTAACAGAATTTGCCGTGCATTATGAGAGAAGGATCGAGGGCAATCATCGAAGAGATATTCCAGCGAGGCCAGGGAAAATCTCGAGCACTGGCGCGACGGATAAAAGGGTGTTATCTTTCAAGGGCGACGACGCTCGACTAAACTCTGATAGTTTGAAAAATTAATCGGCAGGCCAAGACGCCTCGAGTGTTCTCCCTTTGTCCCTTATCGCTTTTCCTCTGCTTTTTTTTGCCCTGTCGGGCAATATCCCTGCGCCCCGTAAGCTGACACGACTCCTGCATCAGTCTTCCGGGACTCCGCCGTAGCTGCTCGGTAATTTAATACTATGCAGCGGATCCGCTGTAACGAGAGTCCAGAGAATTCGGGGAATGCTCGTCGCCGTGCCAGCCTGACGAATTTCGCGAAAAACATTCGCTCCTCGCGTGCAACGGGAAATTCTTGCTGCGTCCGAAGGAGCAAGCATCCTCTCTCTACTGAAACCGTTTCAGGCGCAGAACACTGGAAGCTGCCCGTTGACGTTCCAGCTTCGCGTGATCGACGTACTCGAGGGTAATATTCCACGGGCTGAGGAGCAATCTCGGGAGAAGCCCGGCAAAAGGGGGAAGAAAGGGAAAATTGATGGCGAGAGCGAGGGGAGGGGATCGAGGAAGCCGGAATTCAGCGACGGTCTTCGACGCCACGAGGAATTAGCGATACTCAGCGGGGAGCTGAAGCAGGCAGTGGATCCCGGCTGTTTCTCGTTCACGGGGTTCGACGGCAATATGCGGCTATCGGTCCGCGAGAGGGAAAAGGTATTTTCATCGTGGAAAAATTTCATAGACTCGGGGGAGGCGTCTGTAAGAAATGAAATTCCTTTAAAACTCCCCCAAGCAATGTTTCAACGGCCTGATGTCTTCTGAATGACAAACGAGCCGCGTGATGTTATTCGCGTGGGTAAATGCATTCTTCGGATGTACGCTTGCGTTTCGTATCTGCTTCACGCAATTCTTTCCGGAGAGAGAGGCGGGAGATTGCAGGCAGTGCGAGTGTCTGATTTTGTGACTCGCAGGGTGGTGTTGGAGAGTTTTCTTTCTTCTGTCTTTCGAGGATAGATTCCTTACTCGTCCAAATTCCACAGATTTTTCTTCTCTCTGCAGGTGGAGTTCGGTGTACGTTTTCAACTACCCGGCAAGGAAGGAACATCCCCGCGGAAGGAAGCGGGGGAGAAATCTCCGAAAGGAAAAAGGAAGAAGAGAAAGGAGCCGTCGAAAAGGGGCGAGGTCGATAAATCGAGTTACGTGGCGGTATTGAAATTATTGTTGGGAAGCTCGACGCTCGTTCAGGACATCGTAATGATATGCTCGATAAAGTAGGGTGTTGTTGGAGCCCGCCTTCGATTCGATTCCAGCGGACTTAATTCAACTCGCCGTGTAATTTGAAATTTCCCCAGGCGACTGATTCCCGCGAAATTATTTCACGAGCTTATCATCGCAACTTTTCGCGACTTCCTTCTCCCCGCCTTGTTCATTTATCCGCAATAAGAATCTAGGAACAGTCGATAAAAAATCACTTCGAACATCAAGAGGCTCCTAAAACTAATTTTTTTTGTTTCTTTCTTCGAAGCTTCCTCTTCCCTGTCGAGCACAAAGGCCGTCGCGCATTTTGGCGAAGCGCGAAGAAGAAATTAATAATAATTAATTAATTGTCCCTGCGCTTCGGTCATCAATTGTTTATAAACTTCTCTCTTCGCGTCGCTTCGCCGCGCTTGAAAATCATCGCGCCACAATTCGCAGGTGCAAAAGGTGTCCAAGTTTCACGCAATTTATTCAAATATTTACACGTGTGGATGTCGACGTAAAAAATTGATACGCTCCGTTGACTCGTTTGTGTCTGGTGTAAAAAATAAATACAAATAAACGCAGTGGACAATGAATCGTTGTGGTCGCGTCAGTGGCGATGCTGGGCAAAGAAATGCAGAAACGTAGGAAAGGTGGACCAATTCGCGATGTCCGTGATACCGTCGCGAATCGGGCGGGAACACGCAACAGTTGTATCCAGCACGCACGGTATACAGTGCTTACAAAGCAATGCCTCGACGCCACACTCCTTCACACATTCGCAATCGCGCGCAATACGGTAATTAATGCGAACGGGAGCTCGTCGATCGACCAGCGCATCATTAAGCTTCGCCAACGTTCGTCCCCTTAATTAGATAATTGTGTCGCTGCGTTGGGAGCAACTCTATACAAAAACCTTACTCTACGAATGTTTTGCGATAATGAGACTTCCTCTTACAGGTAACGCCCGGAGGAAAGCTATAAACTATTAGTTGAAAAGTTTCTTAGGTCTCGATAAATCGTTCGATCTCCCCCGATCAAGCTAACACGATTCTGTAAAACAGACTTACGTTCGATGGAGCTCCGAAAATTGATCTCGACGTACAAGAGGTGTACACCTGATAAAAGCTATGGTAGAATTTTTAAGTAGCCTAGCTTAAATGAAACAACACGCTTAACGAGGTACTCAAAGACTCTACGTAGATATATTTCTCCTGTCAGTCGATTAGCGATTCGTTTCCCCATGTTTTTTCCTCGAAAGTCAAAGAAGACTTATCTTCCACAACTATTACACTTAATTACGCTTAACTCGTTTACCAATTACAGACCTAATTAGAGGGGTGCGCGTGCCTCGAGCCGCAGCGACCGCTTCGAGTGATATGAAAGAAACGCGACTCGTTTCTTCGCTTTTACAAGAGCTCTTAATCCGCTGCGTACTTAAATGTTCGCAGAAACGTTTCAAGTAAACCTATCCTAAAAGGTGACTGGGAAATTCAAGCGCGATCTTCGCGAGAATTCTCCGTGAATGTGTCCCTAAATGCTTACGCGTGCAAGTAAACGAATATCGAATATTAAGATCGAGTGACAGCGAGAGGGATGCCAGGGGTACTTAACGCATCTACCCATCCATTCTCTTTCTTTGGGAGGAAATAAGCCTCCACCAGCATGCTCGGTTGAAATTGCAATGAAATCTGGGCTCAGGTGTGACGCTTAATTAAACCTTAGACTAGATTAATTACGCCGCGTAATCGTTTTAATATCCCCTTGGCGCGAATTTTCCAGCATCGGTGCACGTTTCGGAGACGTCCTGGAGGCAATCGACCCAGGGTGCCGTCATCTTCCTCGAGGGACCTCGGAGAACAGTTTCTCCCGTGCTCCATTCGCTCGGGCCACGCTCCTCCCGCTTTCCTTCATTTCTCTGCGTTTATTTACCTGTGAAAAAGCTGCCTCGACGTAGGCCGGGCACGACGGAAGAATCAAGTCCATCTGAAAGCAGACGCGGCGGAAAGGGGCGAATATAGAACGAATACGCTTCAGTCGCGGAATTTGAAATTTCCACCGACCGACGGACATAAAGCCGGAGCTCGCAGACTCACCGTTCATCGAGCTGAAACTCTCCCACGATCCACCGCGAAACTATCGGAATATCGGTAACGCGATTGTCGATCAAAAAACCCCCGCCCTCCCCGTTATCATGCAAATGCAACTTTTTCACCGAATATCGAGGACGCCCGTTATAAAGCAACCGACGCGACGAATCTGCTGCTTGGAAATCACGGAGCGAAAGCTGCCGCGTCAAACTGGATTACATCCGATAGCGTGGCAAGGGAAGGTTAATTTCGCAACGAAAAAAAAAGAAGGGGGTGAAAGTGTCCAACCTCCGTGGGGGCTCGCCTGAAATCAAACGCGAGCTGCAACAGAAATCTGAACGGAATATTAAAAGAGAAAGCGGGAAAGAGGCAGCAAAAAGCATCGCCACTCGTAAACTATGCGATTAATTCAACGAGAACGTGGATGAATTCACTGGCCCGTTAAAAAGTCACGAACTCTGTGTACGTATTCCGAGCTTTTACCCTTCTCGACCCTCGGCGGGCTCGTTTGCCCGAAATTCCCGATATTTCGTTTTCAAAACTTGGCTGGTTCGCACGTATCGGGCGATTTCTACTTTCGACTACCCCTGTGCCACGGCGGCAACCGCTCCTTCCACTGGTACCTGGAGAATCATAAGAAATATAAAAAGAATCGGCCCATCGAAAGGGTAGTTTCACCCTGGAGGATCTAAAGAGGGTCGAAAGTTGGCCGAATTCTGCCCAACCACCTAAGTTTCAAAAAGCATCAAGGGTCGCCTGGCGAGCGAAGTGCCCCTTGCCACCATTGACACTTTCCGCACCCTTCTCGAAGAACCCTTCGCGCCTCGATCGCCCTCTTGGAGCCTGAGCAAGCGTGAATTCATGGGAACGTTGTCGATTGAACTGTTGCTCAGTGTGTGTTTTCTTTTGTTTGTTTTTTTTTTACCTAAAGGAGATCGTGCTCCGTTCCCTAGGCCAAAGTTTCGTGGTATTTATACGGGGTTTCGGGTGCCCGTGGACAACGCTGTTTGCCAAGGTGTGTTTCACGGACCGCCGACAACCTGCACGAACGCGTCACGGCTAGGCTACGGGGTGGATGTCGCCCGAGGGTCGAGCTTCGACTCTCGGATGGAGTTTCGTATCCACCTGAATCACGTATTCAACAGATTGGTACTTAGCCTTCCACGTGGATCAGAAGTGACGGGAGTCTGGCGATGATTCGCGGAAGGGGGGAATGAAAGCGACGATGAACGCGACAGTTTTAAACGAATCTCCTTCGATAAACGATCGGACCATCGATAATCGACACTCGTAACTGAAATTCGCTGAAGCGTGAAAATGAGTAGAGAAGGGGAATTTCCGAGGTCTCGGGGAGAACCTTCGCCCGTGCAGCACGTGCAATCAATTTTCTCGGAACCGAGCCGCTTAAGACTCCGTCCTCATTTCCCGAATTCGTAAAACACAGCCGTAAAAGTCCGCAGCTCGCGAGACGAGCGTAAAATCGTTTTACGGTTCGCGTACACCTCGTCGCTGCCGCACGAGGAATTTACGATCCGGCTGACTTATCCCCTTCTTGGGACGATCTTCGAAACCCGCAAGTCGAAATGTATATCGCGCAATCATCGGTGCCCGCTCCACGAGCGCGTCTACGATCCTAGGAATCGGATTTCCCATCGAATCGAATCTCCTTTAATTCTGACGATCGTTGAAACGTCCACGCGACAGGTGGACTGATAGAATTTCCCCAAATATGAAAAGGGAATTGGAGGCTATGTACATAAAACGAAAGCTCGTCAAGCTGGGCATCGAACGAGCATCCCTTTTTATTACAAAGTAAAATAATTTGAAGAGGCACGTGTATATTACTTGAAAGGGTGGAGGATTATCGCGCGTCGAGTCTACCGCACGGCTAAATCGTGCATATTTATCCAAACGGATCTGAAATTCAAAAGAGTGATGTGTTGACTGCGCCTGCTGCGCCTCGTTTACGTGAAAGGAGGCAGAAGAAAGGAAAGAAGAAGCGTAAAGGTATCGGTGCAACGCGCGACTTTATCCGCGTACCTGACGCTGGTGGTCCTGGTCTGGCTGAGGCTGGGGTGCCTCTTCACCGGTGTCCTGTAGCCTCTTCTCGGGCAGCAGATCCACCAGCCACCGCAGGCTGCCGACAGGAAGCTCTCCCTGAAGTGCTTCGACATGAATCCGTAAACGATCGGATTTATGCAGCTGGAATG
This sequence comes from Andrena hattorfiana, assembly GCA_944738655.2. NCBI lineage: Eukaryota > Metazoa > Arthropoda > Insecta > Hymenoptera > Andrenidae > Andrena > Andrena hattorfiana. Next base: position 42,539,428 of record OX122894.2, on the reverse strand, counting down.
CAACGTGTTCGGGGGGAATGTCATCACTGTGGCGGTGTTCGATAAGGTATCGAGGAACGCGGCTGTTTGCCTGAAGGTCTTTGAGCAAAAGGCATCATTTGCAGTCGGTATATATTCCGAGTTTCTTGGCTCGACACTCGCCGTACATCGCATGCGGGAAATTCAGGAATAAGTGAAGCGAGGGATCGATAGCCAGTGTCTCGAGGAAGCGTTTGAAGGTGGGAAATGCGCCAATTCGAAGGAAATTAATTAAACACCGTAGCATCTGTGGGGCACGGTTTGTCTGGCAACGATCTCGATTCGGTGGAAAATATCCTGTCAAAGGTTATCTGCTTTATCATTGCACGTTGCGGCAGTGCCTTAAAAGGAACGAATGAAAAATAATATGTTCGTTTGTCATCACTGATTCTGCTAGACTGCAACCTACGCTTTGTTAGATGGAACATAAATGAAATCGCGCGTCTAATTATACTGTAGAATTTCGTTGACCGCCGTCCAGAGAATCGGCTCAAAGCGGCGCTTTGTTCGACCTACCTGTTAAAATAAGCCATCAGCTGAAAAGCGGTGTTAAGGTGCTTGTACGTTCCCGTTTTGATTCGTGGCAAGAACCCGTACGCGGTGAGCATGTTGTCGACGAGAATTGGACCCCAGCAAATGGCGAACAGCACCACCACAGCCACCAGCATCTTCACCACCTGCCACGCAACACAATTCCCCGTGAAACTGCAGCCTCCAATCGAACTGCTACAGGACTCTTTTAACACGACCCTCTTTGCCCTACGTTGCACTTGCTATTGAAATTGAATCTTCTCGACAAATAAACCGGATTCCACGCCGACGGCTGGTTTAATTTCACTCAACGACTACTTGAATCGGAGAACGACCACCGTTACCGTGTAAATTGTAAAAGAAGGATAACGTTTCAGTGGAAGTGTAACTTTTTCGTTTGTTTCCTCGATCCTTTCTTCCCCGAGTGTATTAGCTTGGGAACAAAGTCTTGTGCAACCGAGAGGGCTGCTTGAAATGCACAATAATTATCATCCGAATGAGAAACTCGGCGGTTTGTTTAGGCAAATTTGGAAACGGTGCCAGCCGCTCTGGAATTTCAACGATACCTCGAAACTTTGCGAATTAAATCAAGTGGTATTAATTCGACGACGCCCGAAGAATTCCAATTAAGCCCGGAAAAACTTTTCGCCATTCTTGTACCCTCTTCACTCGAAGACGGACGAGCATTGTAACCTACTCTCCACTAATCGAACCTTCCTCTCACCTACTGTGGCGTGAAACTGGGTCTTCAGATCGCTCGGCTAATAATGCAACGATATAGGCGTCTGATGTGAACAGATCAGTTTAAAAGCTCATCTAACTCCTCAAAATTCAACGTCCAACGAACCTGTTTCATCGTTCGAGATTCTTCCTCCGTTTGCCTGTCTTCTCGATAAGACCGACGTCCATTTCGCTCGCCTGATCTTTCTGCCATGGGTATCGATTCTGTATCCGCGTTATTTGGAGACAAACTGCAACAAATAGAAGCTACCGATTAGTAAAAAGAAATCCGTCAAAGTACCTCGACTGTATAATGGAGAACTCAGAAATCCTTTCTCATGAAAGACAGGTAACATTCTCAATCCTTTCACACTTTAAATAACACCCTTAAAAGCAGGGGTTGGAATATAGGATGAGGAATATTTTTTTAATTAGTATTATTTAAGGAATTAGAAGCAGTGACTTTCTGATTTTTATATAACTACTTTCGCCGAACGGTTTAAGGTTTCAACTTCAGATCTATCTGCCCCACAACATTTTCAGGAAATCTGCTTCACACAACTTTAAATTTTTCAGAGCGAAATAAATCTTCCTGTTTAACTAGAACTTTCTTCTATTTTCAAGAAAATAAAAGTTTCTTATTCACACAAAAATGTATGGAATTAAAGTTTCAGTTAATACACTGCTTATAATAACAATTTTCTTGCAACGGAAAAGATAGTAGTCATGAAATTACAGTTATTTCATAATTCATTGAAAATTTTAACAGTTTCATTCGGCCCCTGCTTAAAAGAGACTCGACAAGGTTTCTATCAAAGTTAACATCATATATCTCCTACGCCCCCTTCCTATCACAATCCCAACTGCCTACAGAAATGGAAGTGTCGTGTACCTCTGATCGTTCGGGATCTGAAAATTACTAGAGCATTCGCAGGTTGCGCGAACAGCTTTAAACCGTGAATTACGCGGCCAATAAAGCGACGGAAATAAACGTCAATTCACCGTCGACGGAACGGTACCCGCGGGTTGCGCGCAGCTGCACTTTCCCGGCGAAAGTTCAGCTGAAAATCGGATGACGGTGAAGGGATTTCGTTGTTGAAGTTAGCCGCAGATCTCGTGCCCCTACAAGTTTTTAACTAGCACGATGAACGACGATGGATCTCCAAGATGTGGCGTTACTCGCGCCGAGGCTCGAGAACGAGGCATCGTGCATCCGAGTAGGGATCGAGAAGTTTTCACCTCGGCGGAGAAACTTTTCGTTCCACCGATAAGTTTGCCGAGCTTGTGGCTCCGAGGAACGCTGAAACAATTAAGCCACTTCGCGGAGAGACCGCGTGTCACCTGGAGAGGAACAGGTCCTCGATAGTCGCCGCGATATCGACACCGATAGCGTAAACCGGGCTCAGCTGTGTCAAGTTTGCTTACAGTTTAACGATACTTCTATCAACTTTTGCACGCCACGCAATTTCTTTAAATTCTGCGAAAAATGACGCTGAAACTGTGGTCGCGAAATTGTCGCGAAAAGATCGAGTAAAAATGGGGAACGTAGGAGAAGTTTTAGCATATTTGAAGCTCGCGCGAAACGCTCTGAAACGAGTAAACAAAATTAATAGCGTTAGGGGAGGAATTCTTTTCACTTATGTAGTGGGATGGGGCGCCTGGCAGTCGCGGTAATTAAAATGCAAATGGATGGGGGAAGTCGCTGTGAACCTTGTACTCCTATAATAACTTTCATTAATTACCGCGCAGCGCTGTTACATGCCGAATGCATAATGCATGGGCCAGTGAAAGAATTGTTTCGGGAGAACGTAGAACGGCAGGGCACCAAGAACTTAAACTTTTCTGTGGACAGAATATCCTTACGGTGTAAAAAGTGCTGGAAATGAGGAAGGTTAAATACGGAAGGGTGTGAGGGTCACTTCAGGCCCGTTTAAGTGGCCAAGGGATAAAAAAGTAGATGGGTTCCCTTCGGTGGCTCGTTTAAACTTATCATAACGAGAGAGCACCGCTCTCGGTTATTAAACTGATAGCTGCCAAATACTTTCGAACTTTCAAAATTTCGTAACTGCCCAATATTTCCTAAGTAGTCCCGATTCCTGCGACTGGAAACCCTCGACATTTAGGTATGCAGAGCCCCACTGCAACCGACGTTACATCGTGCTTTCTCGTTCAACTCTGTCGAGGAAAGCAAAACTTTCGCAACTGTGAATGAAGCGCGGCTTTTCCGCCGCGTTCACTCGACGTGGGAACCCCTCGAGATACGACCTCCGGCAGTGGTAGTGAATCGATCAGTGAAACGCTCGGTGAAAATTGCAAGAGAAGCGCAGAGTGTAAGCTCAGGGTTGAATAATGAGGCAGGAGCACGGTCGATTGATTCCTGCGTATTTTCGACGACCCTCTCATGTCAGTGGGCGCCCCTGTTCTTCGTCCAGCTCGACGAGTTCCCATCGACCCGAGGAATGCCATTTTTGCAGAAAGATACGAAACTATAGCCTAGGGTGCGTGCGATACGAGAGTCCACACCTCGGACGTCAAATTAATTTACGAAGTTGAGCTTCGATTACCAAAGGGCGACGTAGTTTCTATCCTGATTATCGGATCAAGCTCGTCGGAGCGCGTTGGGTGTCAAAGTTTGTCGTCCAAGGGCTAGGGGACACTTACGTCGATCTAGATTATCGATAGCGTCGCTCGCGAGATATAATTAATCCTCCCTTAAATCAGGAGTAAAGTGTACAACTCCCTCGATAAAAAATACAGACTTACGCGTGCCGAGACGTCATGTGGTAGCGGCGCTTCATGACGCGCCAGATCTCCCAGCAAATAGCCGTGTAACAGAACGTCATAACGGCCAGGGGCACCACGAGGACCAGCATGAGCATGTAAACCTCGTGTGCACGCCACAGGAGTCCAGTTTCCGAATCACGTACGCACCAGTAAGCGATCACCTTCAGCCCCACCACTTTGTGTGTCTGAAACAAACACGATCGTTGGTGCTCGCGGATCTCCCCTCGAATAATTCCGACCGCCAGCAATTTTGCAGCGAACTCTCGGCCGTTCCCAAGCTGCCGATCACGCAGCTCCGCTTCGAGCTACGCGAGAAGCGAGCCCCGTGCATTTGATTTAAGTCTACAAAGGAAAAAGTCCCTCGCCTTCCAACGCGCGTGCAATGGATTTAAGTCGAAGCCTGGCTCGATACCGTTGCAGCCGTTGCGAGTAATTGAAAAGGAAACTAAATCTAGTTTCGCAGACCCGTCCACTTAATTGCGATCGTATATAATCCCAATGTTCGCGTGGCATTCTCCCCCGCTCCGTTCCGCGAAATCGCTTCGACGCGAAGCGATGCACGGTACAGTTGTATCATTTCCGCCGACACGGGATCAGGCGCCCGCAGGAGAGAATGTTAACGCGGTATTCTGGAACTGAGCTGCGAATACAACAGCCTGGAAGTTCTAGTAAAGCAGGCTTTACGGTTCCATAGAAGGGACGTTTATTAAAATGTTCGAAACACATGCACGTACAGAGAGAGGGCGTTTTATCGTCACATTCGCGCCATTTATTTTACGAGACTCATGAAAGCCAGGTCCCCGGATTAATTCTTTCGTCCCACTGCCTCCTGCGAACGCTTTCCTATCTATGGCAGAAAGAAAACTTCCGTGCTTCCCGTTACACTTATCGGATCGCCCACTTTAACTGTAACCCACGTACGCGCGAGAGTAATTAAAATAGGGGGACTAGAGGAGCGAGGTTGGGTGAGCTGTTCGACGTAGCCGAGGACAGCAAACAGTGAGTTCCCGTTGAGCAGGGACATTGAAACGCTCAGAAGCTCGATGGGATCCTACTTGAACCGAGCTACGACAAACTATCTGGACGCAGAAGTGGTTGAAAACGCCCCAGAAAATATGTGGAGCGGGACGGGACCTATTTCGATAGAAACTGATCCGCGACTTCGTTCGATTTTCCGCCTCCTGGCTGCCCTATCTTGCCCGCTGGCAAAGTATCTTCGTAACGCTCCGATAAATAGACGTTCTTTGCCGAGGAACGAACGGCAAACATGCACGTCGAGTCTGCGCGCATTACGTATTACTTTGTGTACGCTCGCACAGTCCAGCGATCCTCCTAAAAGGAGTATCGGAAATCGAAATCGTAAGACGGAGAAGTGTGCTCCTGATGCCTTCTTCTGCGAGATACGCGGGAGGGAAACGAGCGATATCCAGCGAATGCTTCGACTGGTAATTAGATCGGGCTTCAGCTTCGGAACGTTGAAAAGAAATGGCTAGTTTCACGGTTACAACGGACACACCGGATACCTCGCGAGATAATGGTAAATGATAGCAGGATCAGCTGGTAAAGCGTGGGTGTTGTCACGTAATTGCAATCTCTATTGAAGTATAGATCTTTGTAGGCTATCAAGTATGACGCCTGACTATCGGTCACAGCAAATGGAAGGGTTTACAGTTTGTTGAGACTTGGGATCTCATCTCCTGTAATAGCGCAAGGTCCTGGCAGATCGCTGAAGCAGCAAAAACCAACGTGGTATTTTATGAAAGCCTCCTCTTTCGAGGGAAGTTTGAAGGACTCCTGGGTTAAAAGAACGTAATCCGTAAATGGCGTTTCCTAGTCCGGAATTAAAGTGCACCGCGTTTGCGGCACCTCGCGCTCGGCCCTGCAAGGGCTTATAAATTGATTTATATGGTTCCGTCTCCGACGTCGTTTTACCTGTGTGAAGATCATCGGAATACCAAGCAGGAACGACGTCACCCAAGTCGCGATCACGATCTTCCGAGCCTGGCTGATCGTGCACGTGTACTGCGCCCTCATAGGATGAACAATCGCGTAATACCTGCAACACAAGTGGAATTTTCAATTAGCCCAAGGTGGATGCCAGGCTTCGGATTCCAGTCTTGTAAAATCCATCGCCGCTCCGCAGTGTCTCTTAAACGAATCGATCGCTGAATTCTTTCGCCGATTCTCCTCCGCGAAAGAAACGCGACGCTCGACGGGGATCAAACGTAATCACGGGAAAACTTAACGAGATAACGGAGGCATCCAATGTGCCGAACTGAAAGAGGCGAGGAAAAGGGAGAAGTATATTAAAAAGAGACGATGAAACAGGGTAATGGCGCGAAAAATCTCCGGGAAGCTTCGTTTTACGGCCACGGTTATTTCCGCCGCTTTTCCCTGTCCAGCCCCCTTTCTTTCTTTTTTTCCCCCTACGCTCCACGCCTTCGCAATTAAGCGAAAAACGACCAACCACGATTATCCGCTTCCCTTTCGGTTGAACGCGTCCATGAATATAAAGTGTCACGGGGATTTCCATACTGTCCGTCAATTAGACGAGCGCGCCACTCGCGAGACGCGAATCAATTAAACGGTCTGGCTTGTAAAATTACGGCCCGGTTAACGTCGCGTGAAGACCACCCCTTTCCCATTGTCCCAGAAACAGAGTACAGAATCGATCCCGCTCCGTAATCGAGCTATCGCATCGCTTGCCATAAAATTCGGGGGTCACGATTCTCGCAGCCGCACGAAATGACTCGGCTGACTCTGTGGCTGCTAGTTACGATTTCGGGGACAGATTGAGGAGAAGGTTTTATTAGGCAGTTTCGTGTGCAACATTCACTTAATTTCGTGGTATCAGCGGTGGTATATCACGGTGATAAATTTTGCACCTTGGGTCGGGAAACAGGGACTGCGAGAAATCGATTATTATCGTGGGAGCTGGGGCCATCGAAATGTTTGGCGAATAATTGGAATTCGCGTTTGCATTGTTACTGATGGTGGTTCGGTAGATAACAATCGCCGTTAGAGCACGGATATTTTCGCGCCTCCGCGAACGTAGAGCACATAGTCGACTTTTACCGTTGTTTGATAATTCCTCGATTTTTTGCGTCCCTGTCAGCCGCTGCCAGCACGGTTGATTATTTAAAAATCGAGCGCAAAGCTTATTCTCGCTGCACGGTTATATCGTGAAAAGAGAATCCATAGAAAAAACGAAGGCTCTCCCGTGAATCCGTTTTAACAGGTGCCAGGGGATGATTAATAAAAGGCAACAAAATCGTTGCCTGAAATCCTCGCGCGAGAAGTTCGGTAGATATGTAGGTCGTTATGCTTGCAGGAGAATCTCAGACACCCTGCTCGTCGTCATCTATCAAATAAAGCTAGCACACCTCGGAATACCTCTTTTTCCTCTGAGATGATATATTTAGCACGCGGCGGTTAATTTGTCACAGTTATTTATAAAGCCGAACAATAGCCTTGATCCACGAACATTATGCATCGCGTGCGTCACAGAAATAAGCCTGACGGAGCGACACCAGTTTCTCTCCCCCGATTTTACGGCTCGTTTACCTCCCGCTATCTCCCTTAATATTCTCACCGCATCTGATACGCGGGAGCAACGAGAAACACGGGCAGTTTCGTGAGGATTTATCCGTCTCGTTCGGTTGCGTGCATTGGGCAGCAACAGGGTCCGGCGATAAACAATAAAAAAAAAAAAGCTGAGCCGAGGGGGCGATAGATTCGACGACCTGGAAGAGTGGCCTGATGATAAGGCGGTTCAATTTCCCCCTTGGAATCAAATAAATTTTAAGCATGGCCGCGCACCGGGCAGGGCAAGGTCGTTGGATCCACGCGTCCGAGGCGTCTTGGGGGCCTATTTTATCGGTTCTCTATTAAAGCGAAACGTGAGCAGCAAGCGCGAGCAACGACCTCGCGGGAGGAATCATAAATCGGTCGATATTGCCACGCGACTTCCACTTCGACCGAAAATTTTTAATTACCCGACGACGGGCAGGTGGTTCGTCGAAGGAGGGTTAATGAGACGCGGGGATTATTTCATCGTGGAGAGGGGAAGAAAAGGGGGTCGCGGGAAAGAGGAGAAGACTGGGCCAATCTCGAATCCGTTGGAAATTCGAGCCGAAAGACAATTCGTAGTCGTGCTAGCGGTCTCAGAAAGGCGACGAAGGAAAGAGGGGAATGAAATTCGCTGGGACGGCGCCAAAAAACGCAACCTTTATCTAGGGACGCAATTGTCCTTCCGGGGAAATTGCGTGGGCGTGCTTGAACGGTGAACGGATTTTAGAACGATTCCTTTCCTGCCTGCCATTCGCTGACACTCGCGAACTGACTTAGCTGAAATCTGCACAGACCAAGGAGAGGTCTAAAGATTAGACGTGGATTCAAACAGGAATGGAATGCTGAAAATGTGTGTACCTAATAAGTTTTCTGGTGAGAAGGAGACCGTCGAATTATGTACAACTTCCTTCCATTACTGTTTTTAATTCTCCATTCCATCGCCTCTTCACCATTACATATATTTACTTCCAACTTTGTGCTTTCATTTGTCAATCTTTAGAGAATATGCAAAAAAAATTGTATGCAAAAATAGTGGTTATATCCGGAGTTATAGATTCATTCAAGTAGAGCGCCTTACAAAAATCATATGCACATGGTTAGAATAAAATCAGCCGTTGTAGTTGTCCGAAAAAGAAAATTTAAAAATTTGTGTAATCTGTATGAGTGCGGCTGTCGCCTGAACTAGATTAAATGAGAAATACTGAAAATTAAAAAAAATATGGTAGAGTCTAAAACAGACATCGATTTCTGCAAAAAATCGCTGTTTCTTTATGTCGCAAAAGTCTAATTCTGCAAAAACCGAGTTAGTTTTAGTACCAGCGAGAGTATCAAGTGCCAAGTTTGAAGTAAATCGGATGATTGGCTTTTGAGATATCATGCTAACCAATTCGAAAAACATCGTTTCGAGAAAACCGCGTTTAAAGTTTTAGGTAGTGCTTTTTAATTGAATTTTTTTTAATATGTTGTCTAAATATGTACAGATATGGGTATAAAGATTTTAATTAATATAATTTGAAGGTTTCTGTTAAATAAAAATCGCAAGTATCGCATTTTTTCGGGCCGTCGGGAGACACGTTAATTAAATCGAGGCAGACTTTTCTATCAAACGATCCTTTGGTATCAGAGACACACAGCGTAAAGCGCACACGGGCACTGCACTAAAAAACAGAGGGATAATAAATTAATTTATCCTGTGCCAATTAATTCCGCTTGTTATTTGGAGCTCCTCTTCCCATGCACCCGATGTCGAGGTTTATTCGTGAGCAAAAAAGCCGAGAGACATGACGTTTCGTTGGCCATGTAATACTGAATGTTTTACTACACGCAGATCGATGTGCCTCGTTCATCAAAACCGTGTCATATTGTTGTTGAATGTTTTCGAAACGTGGAAGCTTGGAGCACCGTCTGGGCAGAGCATCGCGCTCACCGCGAATTATTGGAAAAGTCACGTAACGCAGCCGCCAAATTTATAATCCCACAGGTCCATTAATCACAAACGGAACGGAGAACAACGAGAATATTACGCCAAGGACTTCGAGGCATTCGTGGGCGATAAAATTGCACCAGGAACTACGAATTAATGGGCGCGATCTCGTGATAGAGCGAGCCCTTTCAAGCAGGCTTGTCGAGGAAGCTCTATCGACTGCCGGTGCGGTTATAAATAAGCTGAATTTCAGGCAACTCGCTTGAGTGCATCAATTAAATGGAATTACACGCTCCAAATGCACATCGACGAGTGAATTCTAAATTTCCTACGAGAGTGCGATGCTGGCCGAAGGTTTCAATAAACTCATCAACAAAAACGTCCTCTTCAAGAGTACCACCTCACTCGAAAGGCTTTTATAAAGGGAAGATAAAAGCAGAAAGGAATAACCAATAGGGTGGTCCTTATTTTTCAACTCTAAAATTTGTATTGTCTGACCGTCTTAAAATCTTCTATTTGACAAAAACATATCTTCTTTTTTTTTATTTGTATATTTTGATATATAAAGGTCGCTCAAGGACTTTATATTTCGCATGTGCCACAAGTTTGGCAACTGCGACTTTCCATAATTGTCACTTGTCAATTTTAATGAAACGGGGCCCATATTTATATATCAGAATCCGAAACCATGCTTTTATCTATGCGTTTTCAAACGTTTCAAAGTTTGCGTCTGCATCTGATTCGAGAGCTGCTGATGAGAGAAATTTTAAATGTGCATATAAAGCCTTATGCCACAACACAATACACTGCACACTCGTTATAAACCCGTTTCGTCTATGCGATGTGTGCCCGAATTTTAATGTTATACTCTCACTTAAAAGTTAAAAAAATTATTTTGTCCTTATTGCAAAAATTTCTATCAATTTATACCAAAATAGTAATATTTCAATGCCATTGAGCGACCTTTAATCCTTAATATATTTTAACAAAATTTTAGACGAAATTCTTTTAAACTATTTGGAAGCTTCTAGGAGGGTCAGAAGAAAATTTTAAAAACTTTGATTTTTTACCATACATATAAGGACCACTCTAATAACCAATACTAATTTATTCCAGAGATCTAGGAGTTCCGTTGCGTTCTTTCTCACCAATGAAATAGGAAATAGATGAATGGGAATCGAGAGGAGTACTCTTCTTAGGAATGTGTTCCGTGTAAGTGATCGAGTAACATCCGTGGCATCGATACAGTAACAAAAAATGACCAAGGTGAAATGACTAACGACGTTGGGTTTACCTTTCAATGGACATTGCGGTGAGCGTGACGACCGAGCAAATGGCAGATACGCTCTGCATGTAATGCACCGACTTGCACAGGAACAGGCCCATCGTCCACGTGTAAGAGAACAGCTTGGCCACCTGCAAAAAACAAGATTGACATCTCGTTAGACAGACGAATTTTATTCAATGGACAAAGAGCATCACCGTTTCGTTAGCGGGGTTTAATTCCCACCGTTGGGCGGACCAGTCTCTCGCCATCTTCCCCTTTGACCGCCAGGAATCTCGCCGGGAATAATAATCCTTGGAAAGCGGAATTAAATAGCCAAGACAATAAAATTGTTGAACCAAGTCCATTTGACCCCAGCGACTCGGAGAGAAGTCTGGAGACAATGCCGAGAGAGAACAAAAATCGGACGGCACAATGCGTTTCGAAATGGAAGAAAAAGAGGTCGAGATAAAGGAAGCGCGGGAAAACGTTCCTCGAGCATCCCACGCGTTTCATCAAGCCCATTTGACTAAAGAAAAATAAGGACACGTTATTCCAGCATGCTCTTTGAAGCTGTTAATGAGCAGAACACGAGGCTCGGCCAAAAGATTCATCGCGTCTCAGGCTGCGATACGTGTCTGTAAAGTGACAAGTGGGATCATTGCACGAACAAAGGGCAAAATTTAAATTCAAACACTCGAATAATTGGACGTCACGTCTCTAGTCCCTTTTGACACGGCAAATGCTATATGATACTGTTAGAACCTCTTTTCTTTAACTTAAGACGATGCGCTTCGATGGAACAATAAAATGTTCCTACCATTCTCTATACACTAATCAGGCCAAAGATCAGGGGTAATAGGAGGATGAATACAAAGCGGTGCAAAGGATTTTCCTCTTTAAAGGGGAAAGCTCCCTCTGTTTACCCTGGTCGAAGATGAGCGCGCAAGCAAAACAGAAGGGACAGGCAAGAATGTACAGGACTGCAAGTTCTATTTTGCACCGGATGGAGGATCAAGCAGCAAAGCTGGGGAATTAAGCGCGTGATCCTCCATTCGAATTCAGTTCAGGGAAAGTTCATGGGATGCTGCAAGCGTGTTAAAGAAAACAAGACGCAACGACAGGCTGATCTGTATTGCTACTGCCAAGGTCGTTCTTAAATAGACACTGTAACGCGATGCCCAGCGACCAGTTTAATTAACGAATTTAAAACCAAGAATTTCTTCGGACGCGTGGAAGAGACCCGAGTGTGCTCTGAAGCGAGAAAAAAAAACTGGCATGTTCAGGGGAGATGGAAGAGTAAATGTCGCATCGTTTCGACGTCGGGATCATCCGTGGATGAAGAGTTATCGGAAAAGTCGTTCTATCACGATGGAATCCCGGCGTGGAAGGGAATACTTTAAGTCTCTGGTGAAAAGAGTCGATGGAGGAGCGAGGATTCAATGAAAGCAATCAACTCGAGCAAATACCAAAGTATTTTCGGTATCAAGTACTGCCCTGATGGAGCCTGAATTCGTCGCTCCAGCTAAATCGCCGTGCTATAATATTTCAAATCACTTTACTATCGGCCAGAGATGGAGTACTGCAGTTGAACACATTACTGTGACGCGGAGTGAAAATCCTGAAAAATATTAATAAAAATTGCAGAGTTACCTAACGATAATCACTCTAATGATTCCCAACTGTGAACACAAAAATAGCGTTGAGATCTTTCACATAATACTTCTCCAAAGCTATGAGTAATCGAGATCAGTAGTACGAGTCGACGATAAGTCAGCCCACCTGCTTCAAGAAACTCGAAGTACCTATAGTAGTAAATAAAACGAAGAACGTTAAACGACAATTTTAGGGTATTATACACCTCCTGAATTACCCACTCTATAATGTTGTAAACAATTGTATGGAAAAGTGAGCTCATATGCCTTATAGTAACACGAGGATTTCCTCATCTCTAATTTCAAAGGTGTATTCAAATATATTTGCCACTTTCATCGTGTCACACGGTTTACTAAGGTCTCGAGTGTCGATTTATCGAATCGACGTACTCGCATTTCAGCGGGCGCTGCCGCGGGGTTTAATCATATTCGAGGGGTCACGAACGTTTTAATCAGACGCGAGAGTCTACAGGTGCATTCAAGTGGAACGCTGCTATTTAAGTGCCATGTAAATGCTGTCGAACTTGGCCGAATAGCTTCGTTGCTGGATGCGGAAGGCAGTTCGCGACGTGTTATGCGCTCCCGTGCAAGCTGCTTCTCGCGAAAACTCGATGGAATTTCATTGGGCACGCGGTTGCTCCGTGCGCGCGATGCCAGGGAGAGAGAATAAAATCTTCGCACTTCTGTTATCCGCGCTGGGATTCCGAGCCACTCGCGAGAACAGCAGCTGCAAGATCGAGAGACGAAAGGAACGGGCCGAGCGGTTGTTAAATTGATAACATCAGAAGCGATGGCTACCTCGTGCAAGATCACTAATTGATACTAACGCGATTAGCGTGAAGTTCAATTTAAACGAATTGAATACAGGCGAACTGCGATGTAATACGATTAACCAGCGGCAAGAAAATTACAGCTTGATGATCACCAGCTGCAGAGATTGGGCTCGAGCTCTCGTAATAAAAACTAGGCATTAATGGGCGTGCGTTAATCAGATACTACTATCTGGTAAGAAACTTTGTGGATAATAATAGATATGAGGAGTCGGGAGTGCTTCAACTTCGGGAAAATTTGAAGTTCATCGCGTCGAATACATACCTACTTGTATTTTGCAAAGTTAAAGATATTGTGGTTACACCTTAGTTCAGTTTTACGAAAAAGTAGATGAACGCTGCAATATTTTTCAAAGATTAAAACTGTAGTAGCAGAAGTGAGAATTGATACCGAAAGTCAGTAAAAAAATTGTATATTTAGTATGAGAGAAGGGAGGTGGATTCAGTGCCACGGAATAATTGCATGTTCCGTTAAACAGTACACCATTTCTTTCCAACGTCCGGGCATTTCCCCGATTACCTGTCAATTCCACGTGCAGCTCGATCTGACAGGCCGACTTGACAGGAAAATCCCTTGTCCAACAATGACAGTGAAACACAGTGGTGATGCCGAGAATCGTTGCAAAGACTTTAAGTTCGATTTAAGTCGTTACTCCACTAATGCCGTTAATAATCCAGCGATTAACAAGAAGTAGTAACAACAACTATACAGGGAATGGAATTCGACAAAGAATACACAAAGGCTCGGCTCTGCGCTCGGCTAATTACAGCTAGTGTAAATACTTAATTAGCGAGGTCCATGCTGGAGATACTGCAGTCTGCAATGCTCGGTAATATTCTGATCGACTCTCCAAATACCAAATTCTGTATTTGCAGTAAAATACTTGGCTCCCCTTCTTACAACTCTACCTCCAAATTTGATAAAAAGTATGAAAGGAGGGTAGATCAGCTGAAGCGAACAAGTGGAGAGGGAGCAAAAGAAATATCAAGGCTAACAAGGTAAAACGAAAAGTCAGGAAGGGAACACCAATCACTATCGACAGATAGGAAAAGGGACCAAGAAGGCAGAGAGAAAAGAGGCAGAGAGAAAAGAGGCAGAGGAGGGTGGAAGGTAGAGTAATCACTTTAGGTCAGCGTTTATTATAATTAAATTAATCGGTCCATTTGCCACCGCGCGTTGTCGCCACCCCTAGTTATCCCAGTGCCATCGTATTAAAAGACAACAGCTCTCCTCGACACGTCGAGAGATCGATAGTTTCTCGCTCGCGAGCACAGCGGCAGTCATTGGTATGCAATTCCCTACCCTGCTTGTGTAATCGGGTTCCAGTGTCGAATCGACGGACAATGCGGGTGCGCGAGAAACAAATGTAACACGAGACCCGGTAATTTCAAGAATACGGATTCTAGTCACGGAACGGAGATTCGTTTCCATTATTATTGCCTAGTGAATTGTGAAAAAATTGTTCATTTGAAATCCCTTGGATTTGCAAACAACCTGGACCGAGCAGTTGTTTAATGAAATTGATAAATGATGCCTCGTCTATATGAGCACTGAAACTTGATCGCCTCGAGTGGAAGCAAACAAATGTAAATGAACGTGAAATATGCAAATTCCTTTCTAATGCAACCCTCTACCAAGTCTCATCGATACACTCCACCTTCCATTGTAACGAACTGCATTACAATTCCAATTGTGTCTATCACCTGCACACATTCACGACTAATGTTTCTCTAGCTTGTTGCATTGATCAACATAGTGCACCCACTACGCGTCAATTAAATGGATGAGAATAATTCCTACCAGTCAATGGTGTTTTGTCAAGACTCCATAATCGATTATCCATTCCAGCCGTGCATTAAGTACCTTTTCAAGGGAACAACTCTCAACTTATGCCGGCGGATTATCTCCGAAGTGGCTGGTGAAATAGATGGAAATTTCCATAGCGATTCGCACAATCTACGTCACTGCAATGTTGCAGCACGCGAATTAGCATTGGACTTCGATCCATTCGGTAGATTCAGCGCCACATTATGGATTAGTGTTTAATTAAGCCCTACTTTATCGACTCTTAAGGATTAACGAGCTATTCAAACTTTCGTTACTTCGTTACTGCCGCTGATTCTTCGAGTAATCAAGGTATGAACAGCATTTGGAGTAAAATATCGAGAGCTTTCCCCGCGTTGATCCAGAAAAATTTGCAAACTACTCCGCCTGATGAAAAATAAAGTTACGATGGGGGCAAAGCGATAAAGTTCGATGACTAATATCAGGAACCCGCAGCAATCTGTTTACGAAGCTCACAGACCTGGTAATTAGTAATCAGTCGTCGTCTCTGAAGCTATGAGGGCAGTGAGAAAGTACAATTCCATTCAGAGGGTTAACGCTGCACGAATATTAACGAAGTAATCGAAGGCTTGTGATAACTCGTCGTTGATACTCTGAAACGCAGTAACATTGTTCGTTGATCGATCACGTGCAACGCTGACCACTGTCCTATTTGTCCATCGAAGTCCCATGACCCTACTAAATTACCGATAAATCCAAAACTTTGCTGCACTTTGGCTGATTAATTGCCTGGCTAACTACGTGATCAAAATTGCGTTAATGGGAAATAATCGTTTGAACACTCTAGCCTACTAAACAGGGGCGGACTTTCCTCTCGAAAAGCGAACCGAATGAATCACGAAAAATTGGGCATCGTCACGAGATGCAAACGTCACAAGTCGACGACCAAACCTGCACGCCTAAGTGTTCCCAAAAGTAGGACGATCGAGCTATTTAGGCGGCAATGCAAGTGCACTTAGTGCACAAATAGAGCGGGAGGAAGTAGCTAAAAGTAGATGACCCTTCCGCGGACAGCTCTCAACTAATAACAGTTTCTCCTCCTAGTCAGCCAATTTTTCTCTCGCAGCGTCATGAACCATCGACTGCTTCGAGACAGTTGCCAAAACGTGGCGAGAGCTGCGTCGGTGGCGTGGAAACGCTAAACGACTGCCGCAGTTTTCTCGCGGCGCAATCCGTTTTAACGAAGCGACGAATCTCTTACGCGCCATCCCCCAAGCCCCTCGTTCCGCTATCCGTTGGAGCATTCCGAGGATCGCGAATCGTCCTGGCTCGTTGCGCGCGGAGCTCCTTTTGGAATGCCCCTCTATTTGGGGACTGGCGAAGAGCTTCTTTCCAGAGATTAAACTGCGGCTGAAATTTTTCGTTCACCTTCGTTGCTGGCTTGTTTGCATGAAAATCTCCCTATTATCTCTTATCCGCGATGCTCCACACCCGAGAATGGCGACTGGGATTGCGCTTTCCACTCTACTCCCAACATCGAAATCGTTCGAAATCTCTGAAGTCATTTGCGAAAATGTTCTCCAATAAGAGAAACCATCGTTTGCTTGATTTCTTCTCTGTTAAAAAATTTCGCACGAATTCTGCCACAGCCATTATTTCGACGAAATGAAAGCTTCCACGCGGTATGCTCTGCCAATTTTTCAGGGAAACCACAAATTCGGGAAAACTAACCAAACGTTATCAATTGCAATTCGAAATCCACAGCAAGAAATGCAGGTTCAATGGTTTGGAGATTGTTTAGTAACTACGTTCTCCCCGATCCTCGAAACTCCCGCTGCATAGATAAAATTCGCCTAAATGTTCTCGAGAGAGATGTGATTCGGGAAGTAGATAAATTGGAAGACGCGTGCTACAGCGACAACTCTATTTGTAGCGGTTTCGGCGATTGCATAACTGTGCCAACGCATCATAAACCCCGCGGGTCCATCAAAAACCCGTAAATGCTTTTCAAACGCGTTCGGCTCCTCTTCTCTGTATTCCCTGAGCTCGATACACGCGAGCTCGAGTTTCGAACACATTCTGCGATGATTGAATGGAATTAATCTACCTTTTTCCTCGGGGATTTTCGTGGGCAACTTCCGAGTGAAGGCACGTGTAAACCGATTATATTTAACTTACCATACAATAGAGGAGAAAATTCGGTGACAGAGTTTTCTATTGAAATCAGGTGCAAGGAAATCGATCGTATGGATCAGAGTATCGTTTCACCTGATAAATCACGAGTGATAAGGGATCAGCTAGCTGCGACAAAGCCGTGCCACTGTCGATACGGAACATAAATCGCGTCCTCGGCTGCTGACGTTTCTATCGAACAAGATAACGCCGCGCGCGATCATCGCACGTCCATCAGAAAAGTGAAAGATTCTCCTGAAAATTGATGCTCATACACCCGAGATGTTTCACGCTATTCACACGAAACTCGCGTATAAGAAATCTCTGGAAATTCTAGAGACGCGGTAGACGACAAAAATAAAACGCAATGTTAAACTGTTTTTTATACTTAAAAGATAAGAAAGTCCCCTTTACTTCAAGTAGAAAGATGTATAATAAATCCTCTGTATGCGAGTTGAATATAATCTCGTCTGAACGGTACAATTATACCATTGTTCCCCAGATAATTACCACGCTAATCATTTAATCACCCTGTAGCATCCGGGGATGGGAAAACCCCGGAAGCTGAAGCTGCAATGCAAGGAAGCATATCCGAGCAAGCAGACGAATAATAATAGTGCTTACCCCGATTTTCTCTTGTGCCCACAGATTTCGGAACTACCTGCAGCTTCCAGTCAATTTCCTCAGAGCTGGCTTTGAACCAGGTTTCCGTGCAACAAAACCGACCTTCTGCGTAACTCTTCAAGTTACTTAGCAACTTAAAACTAACGAACCAACTCCGCGCTAAATATTTCGGCGGAATACTTCATTTAACTCGGTGGGTGAAAGTATCTCCCAAGCTGACGGGAAGTTTTAATTATTTTAAAACACGGGGCGAAGGAGAATTAGTCGGCAGGTCACGCCTTCGATCGTCTGGAAATTTATTAAACTCCAAGAATTTCGAAATAATTATCAGATAAGGTGCTACATTCACGGATACATTTACACCAAATATATTCGCCAATACACTTTACCACCTCACGAAACGGGACTTTTATAAGGAAGAAAGAGCAGAGAAGGCTCGCGAGTTTCGAGTGTAACCTCGACTCCTCGCCTCTGCAACAACATTCGAACGCTACCCTTAGTCGAACCCTGTTTACACAGCGACTGAAAAGTTCCCTGCCAGCGACTGCGAACACAATCAGTCAAAGGTTGACGAGACATTCGAAAGCTCCTCGAGAAACTCCTCAAAAGGCAACACTCTGAGACGGCAACAATTAGAATTCCCTGCACTTCTTGGCGCCTCGAAATTTACTATCCACGGCGGAACGTTCCGTAGAAATGCTTCGACCCGTCGCGATCTATCACCGAGGGACACACGACGTGCTCGAGCGCTGGTGGGCTCGCAAAGAGGAACGAAAAATTTATAACAGCGTGGAGCAAGGTAGAAAAATAATTACAGAGGAGAATTAGCTGGAGGAAAAGGCTGCTTCCGAGGTTCCCAGGCTCGCATCGTGCAGGAAGAACTTGAGGAAGTGCGCTGTGTACACAAAGCTGGCATAATTGCTGTGCATTTGTGAGTGGGCGAGGGGGACTTCTAAATGAATTCATTCGGGATGGGAAACACGTGCCGCGGCTGTCGAGGGAAGAGCGAAATGATGGAATCATGATGGCGAATCGGATTTACGAGCGAACGAGACGACAAGTTATAAGATATCCAGGAATATTGCTCGTACGAGGACAATGGAATGCGAATGGTGTGAGGACCACTCTGAATAATGGAACGCCAGGCAGAGATATGGAATTTTTGATCGCCTACCGGAATCCTAAGTACGGGCTGGCTTCTCAACAGAACGTCAACGTTCGGCAACGTACTCTGTTAATATTAACTTCCAGGGATATGAAATTCCATCGGGTATATAACGCTCCCGATCCTTTCCCAATATTATCCCGTGTTTCCCACTTGGTGGTTGGCGAGTAAAAAAATTTCATTCGCCACACACGTTCGAGTGGAAGTCTCAGCCGAAACATCGTTCCTCGACGGGGGAGGAAGGTGGCTTAATAATGGAACAAAGGGGAACGAGTGCCCTGTTATATTAAATTCAGCAGCAGGCTGTATCCACCGTCGCAGCTGACCGCTTTGCAGGCTTTTGTGCAGCCGCTCGTCGCGCCCGCGACAAATCTTCCGCGGCGAGATTAGGCCACGAGTTTTTATCACGGCGGAGCCCGCGTACGAATGATTATCATCGCAGATGAGTAATTGCGCCGTAGGTGCCCTGAAAAGGCAGTCGTTCGTTCCACTTCCTCGCGGAGACAACGTTACCGCGGGAGCAAATTTGAAGTAACGTTACGCAGATAAATTCCCCGTGTAACAAACATCCGCCATTGTTTCCTAGTAATATCGCGATTCGTTGAAAGAATCCCAGTCGCAGAAGGAGGCTGCAGCCGGGTGTTTCGGCTTCTTTGATTTTAAGGTTTCCCTTATGAAACGCTCGTTATCGCGAGATTTAATAAAAATTCCGCGCAAATGCAGCTGCCGCTGGTTGCGTTCTCATTTCCTCGAGGCTGCGCGCAAGGGGCCGCCACGCAAATTGTTTTTCCTTCCGCTACGAACATATTTTCCCACAGCTCGATGCCATTATTAGCAACAATCTAATAGGAAGACGCGAAATTACACGGCTAGGCAGGAACGGAAGACTAACAAACGCGCGTCGGTTCTCTGGGCAATCTGTAAACATTGTCCTAACAAAATACTTTGCCACTATTGGTCTAATCTCGCGAGTCGATTGGCTGCAATTCGAGCACGGAACCCTTCGCTCAAGCTTCCCGAAACATGCGACGCGATCTTCTCCTTGTATAATAATTTCCTCCCATCGACTTTGGGAGATTACTTTTATAAGAGATCCTCTGCCAGCAGAGGAATTTCCTTCGAGTCGCCAAGAGGGAAGCGGGCTTCTCAAGAGATCGTGGGAGGAACTGATTTCTGCTGCGAATTTACGAAAAGTCAAGCCCAACGGCCTTGCGCAATTCCGGCAGCCATTCGGTCTCCCAACGGCCTATTTTTGCTGGGAATTGCCACGTTGGAGGTCGCTCCTCCGAGAGCTAACGTCCTCTATTTTCCTTCTGACGGAATACGAATGGACGGTCCCGCTCATCAAAGCATCCGCGGCCTTCTTGCGGAAGCTCCCGTGGGTTCGACCCTCCGGGATCTCGGTCAATATCACGCGTCCGAGCTTCGGCGAGTTTCGACGATGCAGGAAGAAAGGGAAGGAAAGCGGAGAAACAAGTCAAACGCATGTGTTGCAGCCACGGCGCTTTCCATACGCTTGGAAATTGAATTCAGGGACAAACTCCGATGGACGGCACCCGATGATTCTTTCGAAAAGGGAGTGCCCGCAAAATATTGGACTCTAAAAGGAGCGGGTCCCGCAGGAAATTGGAGTCTGTCGAATATCGAGGATAAAGTGTGACGTTTTTTTTTGGAAATAGCAAGTTACAAAAGAGAACTGGTATTTGAAGGGTCCAAAATATTCGGGATAAAGTGGTGCGGGGTTATTTCCGGAGACTCTTTATCTCTCTTTAATCTAATGGAAAATTGAATCCCACGCGATAGTCGCCACTATTACCATTTTTACACGTGACCGTGTCTGTCAGAGATTCGTAGAACCCGAGGGAGCATCGCTAAGGTCTGTCGTTTCCTTTGCTATCAAACTTCACGGTGTGATTGCGGAATCGAAAATTGAGGGCGAACCGGGGTGGCGGTCTCGCGGTAAGAGGACTCGAAGAACTCGAGGATTGCTTGGCATAAAACAGGAATCCTCTTCTAAATGCATGAATCCCAAATCTCTTTGCCCATGTGACGTCCCAGTCAACGCGAGGAAACGAGATCTAGAGACAGCATTCCGTTTGATCCTTTGAACCGTGGTCAGACACTTGTCACGTCGATGACTAGGATTCATAATTCAGACACGTTTTCAATTTAAGGGACTCGGGCTTCCTTCTAGCACCGGGCGATTTTGCAGCTGCACCAAAGATCCACTTCGATATAAAGGTCTCAATATATGAGACTGCGAGCTTCCCTCATATCCAAGTCCTTCCCTTTTGTTACACCCATGTAATATCTTCCCTAGACTTCGCTTCTGAAAAATTGCGACTGCCGCTGTTCGCAGCAACAAAGAAGTGTCTGGGTAAAAAAAAAGCGTGCATCGCGCGGCTGGCTTTTCGCCGTTCTGTTGCAAATTTGCGAACACTCGGGCATAAGGCATAGTTTTCGAGGCGACAGTTTTCTGGGTCACGAAATATTGACTGTGCAGAGCGCTGCCACGGTAAAAGCAGCTGTATTTAATGGGAGAGGCCGTGTGCTAGATCGAATTAACGGCGGAATTTGCGAAGTTTACTAACGACCAATCGTCGATAGCGCAATAACTGTTGGGAGAACTAACGGTTGCGTTTGGAAACTTTTTCCGGGCTTCCTGGCGTGATTGATACTTGTGCAACTGAACGAGAGGTTTAATGGAAGCTATAACGCTTCAGGAGTACGCAATAAAATTACAACGATCGAAGCCAGGGGTAAAAAAATATATCTGCCGAATGACTGTCAGCGAAACAGAAATGTTCGATGCGATAGTAGGTAGACTCCAATGAATAATAATTATATTAATGAGCTTTGGACAGCTTGCATCTCCCAGACACCTGGCAAATTCCGATGACGACGTTCATAGCCAAGTGACCGTTCAATAAATTCTGCTGCAAATAGGATGCATCTAATAGCCACGTAGAATTTATGGGTCGCGCAGGACGATAAGGACAGGGGCTGGCGACCATTGATCTCCAATTAACTTATCGGTATTCTGATACAGCGGCCTGTTAACACGGTTTTTGGCTGTGAAATACGACATTGGCAGGGCTCTGAGTAGCGCGGTTGCCCACAGCTATCACAATTTCACTGAAACGGGCGAACGTTGCCTTTAGGAGTTTCGTCTTTGCATTCAATTCGAAACCTTTGCCTACTCTAGACAATTTATAACCCGAGTAAGACCGTATTTCATATGAAAGATTAAAAGGAAGATGTTAGGATTTGCATGTCGCCTCTAATAAAGTCACAGTATTGAACGAACGACAGAGGATATCTATAATTCACGAGACGGCACTAAGCGTCAAGTCTAGCGCCAAACATTCGCCATTAATATGCATTTATGTTTACCAAAATGCCTGGAGAAGCCAGCTACACAGCTACGGCAGCTATACGCAGAAGCTTTCGCTTAATAAATCGCCGAAGCAAGTTTCAGGAAACAATTTCCCTGCTAACGGCGTGGCGCTCGAAAATTCCTGCCAAATATGCGAGCCACGCAAGTAGTATAGACTGTTATAGCTCGGCCGAAAGTATTCGAAGAACGCAGCGGTGGTTTTATGACAATGCAGCGCTTTATATATACATACACTGTTGAGCCAATTAACCTCAGGTAAAACTCCAAAGGGATTCCCCTATTTTCCATCTCTTTTTAGTGATAAGATTGGAACAAAGTCTCTTGGTCTGAAATTCGTAGGAATTTAATGATTTCCAAGTGATAAATGAAATCTCATTAGAAGGTGGAAGGTAGGAAAGCTGCTTCAACGACGTTCTTGGTGAAATTTACATTCTATTTCAACGGATAGTGCGAAGATGCTAATTCCATTTCATTTAAGAGTACTGGCCGCGTTTTCTATTCGAACTTATTCAAAGGGGACTGACGGCGTGCTTTAAACCCGAG
The DNA here is from genome assembly GCA_944738655.2 of Andrena hattorfiana. Classification (NCBI taxonomy): domain Eukaryota; kingdom Metazoa; phylum Arthropoda; class Insecta; order Hymenoptera; family Andrenidae; genus Andrena; species Andrena hattorfiana. The sequence continues at coordinate 42,516,445 of OX122894.2, read as the reverse complement.
GCACCATAATGGCCGAGCAGAAAGTGGAGCGAACATCCGTGCAAGTTCTTTCATGCCTTGGCGGAGAAGTTCCAACATCGGTTACCAACGATCCATCGACCAACTTCTATTTGCAAAGGGTGAAGGGAAAGTGGCAAACGCAAATGGATAGGTAGAAAGGAAACATCGAGACTCGTATAACGTAAAATCGACTACTATTTGTAAGGAGAGCTTATCTCCAAATGTGCCTATCGATTCAGGAACGAATGGGAAACGGAATTTGCTTTGATGGAACTTTTCGACGGGATTTCCGACGTTATTCGATAAATAATCATTGCGTGAACTTCTACTCGGGGAAGTCAGCGAACGTTGATAAATTTCAACAACTGTACAATCGAGATATTATTACTACCTCCACCTTCGTGGGCGTAATTAATAATATTTTAATTGCCGTAGGGATTCCCGCAATTCATTGAAACTTCGATAAGCAGAATTGTGAACATAAAACGCCTCTTTCTCATTAGCCAGTTGCTAATTAGCGAGAATCCCGCATATGCAGTGTATGCCTCGTGTAATTTTACAGTGTTGACTGTGAATTGAGTGGTTGAAAAATAATTTAATCCAGTCCACGTGTCGTGTATAAAACACGAGGCATTTGAAGATTAATTTTCACGAAGTGAAAAGGTAAAAGAAACAATTATTAAAGGCACTGTATTCGATACTACTTCGACGTAAAGCAGAAACTCGAAAATACTCGCTCGCGCAATAGATGGGGGGAAGAAAAATTGAATTACGACGGTCCAGGGTTGAAAACCTACTGAAACCAGTTGCAAAAATACGAGAGGTCCCATGATACTGTCTGGTACGTGGAAAGCTGGAACGAAATATCTTCGATACAAAAGCATGGAAGTGAAATGTGTATTTCTATCTGTTGCAACCATCTGCTCTGACTTCAAGTGCTTACGTGGTCTGAGTATCCTCGACGATAACTCACCAGCATTCGTAACGAGCAGGAAAGTTCACAAACATGAGTAAATCGCATTAGCTGTTAACGTTTTCTGTGCGACTATCACGAACGACTCTATATCTCTGTGGCTGACGTAAATTGCTGTGTTATATTAATGTCACGCTTCGCATACGCTGCTAAAAGTTCGCCACAGTAGCCCTGGAACCTCAAACTCCATCGAGGGATATCGAAACACCTGAGCCTTGCCGCTTTAACGAAGCTTTTAAATCACTGAGGGGAACTTACTGCTCTTTTCATCGCGCTGAGTGCGAAAGAGGAAGGAAATTACAGAACGGTGTATTCAGAGACATATTGCTGCAGCGCATTCTACGGTCCTCTTAAGATTACTAGAATTCTGTCTGCTTGAAAAGAATTCAGATTTCTAGCTAAATGATGCACATTAAATCACACAACAGTCTTGGAGATGTAAGAAAGTCCATGAACTTCAGTCGTAGCTCTTCGAATAATCCTGCGAGTAAATCGTGAAAGTTGCATGAATAATTGTATCTGCACAGTGAGTCCCACGGTAAGTTCCAGGACGGATAACTGCGGCAAGTTTAACGATAAATTATGCAACGACCTCCATACTGAGAGAAGCAGGAAAAGCGACGTGACGGGTATGTACCTAACGTTTCGTTCCAGAATTACGACGTGTGTTCGATCTCGTCAAGGATGTCAAAGTAAACGAATGACAGAATTTCCGGCTATATTCGTAGCTTCCGGTGGCATCGATCGACCCAAGTTTACTGCCTTTTTACGACCGCCCAATATTGCGAGTGGCGTCATACCAGCCGTCACCTTTTAACGGCAAACTTTGCTCTTTTAGCCCAACATTCTCGTCGATACCTCTCACTGACCATTACGTTCTGACATAGGTATTTCAGGAGCTGTCCAATGGGAACAACAGCGCACGAATTTACGCGCATCTTCGAAAGAGGCTTGATATAAAACACGCGATCTATTAAAACTGAAATTAAATTCTCTACACGCGAGAGACTGTCTCAAGGTCTATGGCCCCTCGAACGAGAAATATCCAAGGACAGTTTCGTTAACTCCCAGCGCCACGAAGGCGTCGATTCTCGAAAATAACGATTTCGTCGACGATCACAAGGGGGAACAAAGATTTCCGCGAGAGGATAGATTTACGGATGTTTGTCACGGTGCCAAGGCTTCCTGCCAAGGGGGCGCCGAAAGCTTTGTCGCGTGAGCAACATTTAGCTTTTTAATCCAACAAGGGCTCGTTTCGACAAAGAGCCGCCACGGTGCTACGTCTTTCCGAAAGCTATTGCTCGGATTACCAAGGGGCGTCCGAAAAGACCTAAAGCCAGAGTGCAGGCGAACTTTCCACGCCAATGGCGAGACTGTCCTCGTGGCTTGCGACGTTAAGATCCAGCTTGCTATCTGGGACGAGGTTTGAAAGATTCGATTCAAGAATCCCGAGAATCCACAGCTACGAACTTTCGTTCCGCTGGCGTTTCTTACGCCGCGTTTGCTCCTCAAAGGACACCAGTAGGCTGGCATAATAATTTCGTTAGATAAGTCTGACGAAGTAGGCAGATTCCTCGGGTAGGATGCTTTAACTGTACCGCGAGGATTCATTCTTCTTCTGCTTTCATTCCCACGTGCACTTAACATTTTCCGTATCCGTCTCACAGCTCAATAAGAAGTTCCCCGCCTTCGAAATGCACCACTTCGTTCCCCAACTTTAACATCCACGAACTTTTAATACCCCGCAGAAATAAGAAAGCACTCGGAGCTTGTGCAGCGAGCGATGCGCCAGAGAAACAGGAGCTCTGTCTTGGAATTGCTTAAAACTTCACGGAAAAGGAGGAACCGCTTGAAAGGAGGAGATCTACATGCGATCTTGAATCGTAAGGTCGATCGTAGGGACTTGAATTGCACCCAGAAACGACGAAGAGAAAAGTGGAAACGGATTACGCGCGTGGGACGTGACACCGGCAAGTAGTAGAGACACGTGTGTAATCAGACGCTCATTCAGTAGAACGCGGTCACGCCGCCATTCACGCTTGTTTGAACAGCTCGATGGTAATTCAAGCGTATCCCCTATCAAGCTACTGTTACAGGTGCTGCTACCTGATAACTTCTTAATTCGAATCTGTACTAAGCTCGTTGAGAACTGTCAATCAAAGTAGCCACTTGTGAATATAGTTCTCCCAAAAGTATTTTAATGTTCTGATTATCTGGCAACTAAATATTCAACGACGGGTGTGAGACCAGAGTGATTATCTCGTTGATTGCATTAGAATATCGTGATAAATCGCGACGTCGAATTGGATGCAGGTGTATGAATCGCGAATTACAGTTCCACCTCGAGCCATTAAATACCGAGTATTAATTGCATATTATGTATTGAAAAGTGCATAATATATATTGCAAGGGGGGAGTGATCGTGCATTTCCCTAATGAATAAGCAGGCCAGCGATGTATTCAGTAAATTCGTCCGCGGGAACGCCGCGCGTACCTGTTGCTCGCCGCGAATTCAGGGCATCGTTAAACTAGATAAAAAAAAAACCGATAAAACTATGAGGGAAGTGGATAGAAGTCGTGAACAGCTGCTGAAAGCAGGCAGCTTTATCGAACGGAATTTCAAGATCATTTATCACTGTCGCTGCTATTCGATACATCGAGTGGGCTGCGCTCAATGACATTCGTGTTGATAACCGCGGAAAGAGCATTACATTATAACTTCGCGATAACGCTTCCCTTCTGTGGAGAATATTTCTTCGAGTAGTTAATACGATTATTCTTGAAGTCTGTACTATCTTTTAGAATCTTTCTAACCAGCACCTCCTACCATCTCTAATCGACGTAAGAACACTTTGGGAAGAAATTTCTAATGCATACAAAATTTTACGGCACTACCCCTAAGACCTCTCTGCGACGTCGTTGCAGTTGAATGTCACTGCTGTTAACACGAATACAAGCCAATTCCATTCATTGAAATTACAGTAAATTTCCTAAATCAAGCAGGACAGTTGCACAGAGTAATTTCCATGGAAAGCGTTCGGTCGGAATCAGGTTAAGGGTGGTGGCATGCACCAGCTGAAATTACCTTTCAGAAGGGGCTACATGCGAGTAGCTTACAGCTGACGCCAGAGAATCTATGGCAAATTCGGAAGCGAGGAGATTCTGTGGGGGATAAATTCGGGGGTAGTTCGATCCCCTAATAATCCCACGTCGCAGAAAATACTGCGACGTTTTTGATATCGACAGTATTTAATCCCTGCTTGTGTAAACTACCCTGTGTTTTAAATGAAATTTCCCTGATTCGAATGTCAGTGTGCATGAAAATAATTCGCAGCTGTTGATGTTTCGAGCAAGACACCTCCGACCAACTTGTTTTTCGATGCCATGGAAATTTATGCGTCGTATTTCTGTACTACCGAGTACGCCGACAAGCACAGCAAACATGTCTGCCCTATACGTGTGTGGCTAAGAGAAGATAAACCGATAAAGATGGCTGGAAAAGTTTTCTCTAAAAGTATCACGGTACGTCAAAGGACGATGTGCTACCAAACAGGACGATTCCCAGTGTAATAAATTAATAAATTCCTACCAGGTCCGATGGAAACGCGTTTGCAACCCTTAGGAAAAACTACCCTATAACCATGAAAATTCTGGTTCACGTAGTATAACATCAAAGCTATCGTAGATCGACATAAAATCTTTCCCCCTCGCTCAGTGGAAGAGGATGCAAAAATGATCGTCGATTTGTCGTTTTATTCGCAGGAACGTTTATCTGAAATTTTGCAATTTTCCCGAAGCCATCACGTCGAACACTAAGCAGTACGTATGCGGGCATTTCTCGTTCGGCCCTTGACTTCTCGCGCAGCGAATATCCAGAATGTTATATCCCTTCCGCGCTGGAAACACGAGCGCTGAGAAAGAGGGAAAGATTTTCTTCCTGCGGCATAACAAATAAATCTATCCGCAGGCGCGGTGCTTTTATTTTTCGCGGCGAGTTCGCCTTCTCCAGCGAGTAACATGATATAGTCGCTTATGTATTCGACCAGAGGAATATCGTAATGATGGATAATAATGGGTACGCGTAACCAATTTCCTGTCTTGGGGGAATGAATTAACGATTTTAGTACACCGCAGGTGACTTTTCTCCTTCTTCGAAACACTAATTGTCAATTGAGTAGCTATGAGATCGTTTGCATACCGAAGTGGAATTAACTTACCGACCACTCAAGGGTCTCTTGCGGAGAAGGCCGAGTATAAGGCAAAGGTAGGTCCCTCCCAATAACTACCTCTGAACGACGCTCGAGAATTTCACTTGAAATATTAAATACAGTTCCCATAGATTGCTTCGTTTAGAAAGAGAAAAACCAAGACCCGACTCCTCGGAAAATAAATAACGATTAAAGGGATCCTCTCTAAAATTGACAACATACCCCGAGGGATTTACGTCTCATCCGCCAAATCTTTCGCGAAAAGCTTCAGAAGTAAGAACACATGTACATAAGTAAGTACTTCTTTCGTATTCGAGCTCATGAATCAGCTGCCACGACGTAGTTTACCAGAATGGATTGGACGTCGTTGCTCGAAAATAAATCAGCTCGCTTTTATTTTTCACCTATACTTCGTAAATATAAGCAACACGGTATCAGTTTCAGAACTACCCCGTCATTTTAAGACACAGAACGAATGACCTTGGCGATCTTAAATAATCATGCCTTTATCGAACCACGGAGTTGGGCAAATTTTTTTTAAACATAGAGTATCAAATGTCAAGGCGAAATAAGTTTGTCCTAAGCGCGTCACGATCGACACTTTCGAGTACTCTCGAATTGAAGCGAGCTGGCAATGAATTAAATCACGTCCCCTTCAATTGAATACTGAAGGATCACCAAGACGACTCTATGAAGCTGTCGGCGAAAACGTCAGTGAGTCGACCGAGTCGCTGTCGGATTAAACTGTTGCCGCGTGTAAAAGCAATAACGTCTTACAAGGACTCCTCGGCCACCCTTCGCGCCTGATCCTCCCCTAACCCTCCAAGCAACGGGACACGCCACCAGGGATGCCTTTATCTCGCGGAAGGAGGCACAGCCCGAAATTAGTGGGCCGCGTGAAAAACGGCTAATGGCCCCGACAGGAGGTCGTCGAAAATTTTTCCCCCGCGCGAAACAACCATCGAAGGGACAAGTTTCAAGCACGTCGCGAAACCCGGAGATTGTGTCGAGGGCCAAGTAGCTCGGCCACCGCAGACATCGGGAAAGTTCTCGAGACAATGTGCCCGCCGGAGTCTGCTCTTGGGAACTGCTCTCGGCGAAAGAAAACGATTTCGTCAAGGAGAGCTTTTAATTCGAAGTAAAACGCCAAGAATTCTCTGTCCGCCGGGGGACGTTACGAATCATCGAGAGGAAAAGACGTTTATAGGAACGATTGGTCGTCGTTCAAATACGATAGAGTAGAATTTAATTAAGCTCCTTGATGGGACGTTGATTCTGGCACGCGAGGTTTTCTCAGTCTTCTTCGAGACGAGTAAAAGCGTAAGCCCGCCAAGCTCGATCTAGTTTACTGGCAAGGGAATAATGTCACGTGAAACGAGATGTAATTGACCCGCGATGGCGGTAAAATAGAGTCGAAAACTGGCGCGTGGGCAGCGAGTCGATTCTCGGATACGTAATTTTAGAACTTGGCACAATTCGATTTTATTTTCATTCAGGCCAGAATGTCGCGGCGCACGCTTCACAGCCTGATCGCGTGCTGTCGCGACGCCGGCAAGTGCCTCGGCTTCTTCTTTCCATCGATTCCCAACAATGCGCAATTTCAAAGCCATCTGTTGCTTTTTACAGCCCCGGCGAACTGTTATCGAAGGATCCTCCGATCTCCCAGTGTTAAGAATACGAAGACAAGTATATGAAACGTCAAAGATTCTCAGACGGAACTAGAGAAATCAGATTAAATCTTCAAAGTAGCAAGCAAATTATAGAACTCTATGCTTGCGATACTCTCAAAGTGTTTCTCCTTATAAAAAATAGCTTTTCTTGAAGCTTCGATCGCTTGAACCGTAGACTCGAAGATACAAACACGTTTCTTCTGTCGCGTGTTGCTAACATTCTCGCCCCCTAATACTTTCTTCCAGAGCCTGAGAACCCCAAGAAAAAAGGGTGTTGCATCGATATATCACACGTCGTTAAAAGGGAATCGATCGCAAGCAAGGTACATAATCAGCTGAAGAAAGTTTCTTGTAAAACGAACGAGCAACCGAATGGTTTGGAAATCAAGATGCCCACGCGAAGCAGAGCCCGTCCTAGTACTCCATGATAAATTACGAACGGCGAAAACAGCCTCCCCGATGAATTATCGCGTGACCAGTCACGAGGGAACAAAACCATCGATTATTATTCGACCTGGCAGTCTACCTCTCCGATATTTCACCGGGGATTCTACTATTCCGCGTCGTTAGACGAGCCAATTAAATCACGATCATCGCACAAACCTGACACGTATTAATTAGCATTGATCAGAGTCAGAAATAAATTCTAGTTTGCCTAGAAAGCGTCAACAGCAGAAGTGAAAATAGTGTCCTCGGTACTCAAACAATATCTCTTCTACCGGACGTCCCAAGTAACTTTCGTGACATCAGCTCGAAAGCTATTAAGACAGCTCACCTTAACGGGAATGCAGAAGATGATGAGAAGTAGATCGGCCGATGCCAATCCTCCCAGGAAAACGTTAGTCGGTGTCGCTGGTAAGGGTCTCAATCTCGGGCACAGCGTGGAGGCGATGATCACGACGTTTCCTGAAACGAAACCGCGAACCACCGGGTTACCTACGGCCGCCTCGGCCATTTCTCGTTAAAAGTTGGTAATTAACAGCTTCCGTATCGGCTGTGGGACTTTCGCGCGGACACGACTCCAAAGAAGTTCGCAGTTCGACCGCTCGCCTACAATTGAACGTTAATGAAACTCCGTCGAAATACGGCGGGCCTGGGCAAACGGAGAATGCCAGCTTTCCCTAACGATATCGCGGGAGAACTTTGCTCGTCCAAGGCACTTCAACTTAGATTGCACCGCGCTGTTAGCGTGTTGCTGGGGAATCACGATCCCGAAACATAATTTGCATCGCGCAAACGCGCACGTGACTGATAAGGCTTAATTTAATTTGAAGGGAGTTTGGAAGCCCCGTCAGAGAGGGAGGATCGAAGAAGGGAGGAAGACATATAGAATTCGATTCGCCTGGATGGCACAGGGAACGAGAGTCCGATGAATAATTGAAGGCTCGCATCGATAGCATTGGAACACTCGGCCCGACCAGTATCGCGCGAGTAACAATGACAGAATAGAGGAAGTCGATGATAAACCTAATCATCGCGCGGCTGCTTTAAATAACAATTGTTTTTCCAGCAGGCCGAGGATGCCTCGTGTGCGCAGTTGGTGGCGATAAGAGGGAATCCATTGCAATAACAGCGCGTTTGTTTAAACATCTATGTCTGTCGAACCGGCGAGGAACTTCTTTGGGAATGTAAATCAAATGAATCCACTGGGGAAATTTTCCGGCTCGACAATTTTTCGGACCAATTATTGAAAATCCGCTTAATTATGCGCGTGAGTTCCCTCGAGCCAGGGAAAAGACCGCGTCGAAACTTGTAGCGGAAATATAATAAACGCGACTCGTTTGTCTCGGCGTTTCGTAAATTGCTTTCCATCGATTTTCGAACGAGATTGCATTTCCATCCATGTATGAAATTTTATCCGCGGGTGTAATTCCTTTGTTCGAGCACACTGCCCGGTGGAACGGAGAATTTTCCAGAGGTGCGTTAAAATTGCTGAATCGCCGGTAGAGGGAAGGAGAAATAAGTTATCCAACGCGTAGGAACGAGCACTCACCGATTAATCCGAGGCAAAACGTGAGGGAGTAGACGACGATGACGGGACCCAGTTCTGTCCAGTCGAAGTGGCTGAACGACTCGGTGATGTCGTAGTCGAGAAAATCGTTCGTCGCATTAGTCTTGTTCGACATGGCTGTGATTAGCTTCTTAACAACGACACTTGACGAGCTGGGGCCACTTGTCGACCGTTCACGAGCGCGCTTTCCATCCTGCGCTTTTACTTCGCTCTCGCCCCCCTAACTGCGCCGCAATTTGCAAGCTTACTCTCCGATCACGGAGCCGTCGTCGTCCCTTGAGAATCCGTCGGGCCTGCTGCGTCGAGGAACGTTTCTCTGCCCCTCGATCCAGGATCTCCTCCCTCTCATGCTTCCCCGCGACAGTGCTCTCTCAAACCTTGAAAGAAACGAAAAATCGCAACGGTCATTTGCGAAACATCAGTGAATTAAACGTCCCCGAGTTTTAAAAGTTCGATTCGACGGTGAAGTTGAATTAATCGTTTGGAAATAACAGTTCCCGAGGTTCCTGTTAATGTACCAGCTTAACGAAGGCGCGCGTGTGAATCTTGATTTGTCGCCGCGCTGCATTACGCAAAATTTAACTTATGTCCCGCGCCTCGCATGAAAGCCACGCGTCCTCCGCGGAATATGTAATTCGCCTAGCTCCGGTTAAGCCGGCAAATTCATTAAAAGCCGCGGATTATCGCGACCCTGTAATTCTCTGAAATAACGGAGGCTAGGGAAATGAAAATTTGAACAGCAATCGAACGGGGGATTCTGTTATTGTGCGATAACAGACAGGCAGAATGTGGAGGAGATAGAAGACTGCGAGATGAATAATTCGCCACAATTTTTCCTCGTTAAATATTAAGCTGGAAACATTATTATTCTAGTCACGTGTCGAATTCATCAGTTGCGCTTTATCAATACCGCTGCAAACTTCCCACCAACTTTGCGAAACACATTTTCCCGCACTCTGCTCGTTCTATCGTTGCTCTACATTTCACCATTCACCGCAATTGGGAAGTTTCGACGGAACCGCGGAACATAAACGCTGGGAATTTCCCAGGGCCCATTTTCGTGAAATTTATATTAATACGGACATAATGAAATTTGCTGATCAATAATTTTACGCTGCTGTAAATAGGTATGTCCCAACCGAAATTTCGGATGCTAAGCAACGGTGATGGGATTCGTTCGACTGTCATTTCACAGTATTCCCGTGCTTGCAGCCAAGTGTGCCGCATAGCTGTTAATAAATAAACGCTTCTAAATTAAACGCTCGATAAACCACGCGACGCAGAGTGCGACGCGCCATTAAGCGTCGACGATTCGTCAAAAATCAATACCTCGAAAATAGGAATATTTATCGGACGAGCGAACACTTTTCAAAAACGAGAAGCCGAATATCCGAAACCATCAGCAACGCACTCAATCTGTACTGAAGCCCACAAACAGTGTCGCATTAAATACACCAATCAAGCTGCAATTCTAACGGACAATTCTGTTCGCCCAAGCTGTATAATTCACTCGCGACAAATTGCATTCACACAAATTCTCGAAACGAGGGAGCAGCCACTTCGCAACGCCACCGATTCCAAAACACGAGGTACGTTGGATCGAGGTTTTTTGTCGACACGAAAAGCCGAGGGAAGATACCAAGCCTTGAGCTCCCCTCGCGGAGCAAGATATATCGAAAGTCGCTCGCCAAGTTCAATAATGTATGGCGGTCCTGGCTCGACCCCCCTTTGATACGAAATTATCCAGAACCACTTGACGTTCCACGGCGACGTCTGCATCGTCGACGATTGCCCTTTACGGGAATCGATTTTCGGGATATGCGCATGAAAGTTCTGGCACAATTTTATTACCCGCGAGTCGTGGTCAAGCTAAAGCTCTCCAACTTGTAATTATAATCCCGCGACTACGTCGACGTGCGGTAAATAACGGTGAAGAAGTTATTTGTCGGTATCGCGAGCGGTGCAGCACGCGGGACAGGAACGAGGAGCTTTTCAGGACACGCGAAAAACATCGGTGGAAAAAGAAGCTGGAGAGGAGAGAGATGAGTTTATGTTCCCAAGGATCTCGCGCGGCACTGAAACGCGTCGAGCTTTTTCCAAGTCAGACCTAATAAAATCATCAGGCCGCGAAACGCGCAGTGTTACAACCGTGACCTCATTCGCGAGCTTCGTTAAACCTAACAGCCAATCGAGATTCGTTTTATCTGCGACGGCGGAATTGAATTTCGGGATGCTCCAGGCGGCAGGTCGTTTCATCTCTGCGAAGACGGACGCTGGCCCTTATAGAACGAGCTAAACAAATTCGGTTTTCTTGCTGCGCAGGAATTAAAACAAACTAGACACCCCTCTCGCCATTATTCGCTGGAAATTCGCTACGGAATATTCGCAAGATCAACTTTCGCGCCAACGAACACAGGATCCTTGAATTCATGAACCAAAAAAAAATGGCCGAAGCTGAAATTTCCCTGAACCACGCTCTCATATCACCGTGGTTTGATTCTAATCGCCATTAACGCCCACCGCCGCAATCGCGCGTGGCGAAAAAACTTTCTTCATTTGGGAAACTCGTAACAGCTTCTCGGTCGTCACGAGCACCGCGATGGGGTGGCTGATATCGTTCTCTGTTTAATAATAGGGGTTGCAGAAACCCATCCCCACCCTTCGAACGACCATTAAACCGCGTGCCGTTGTTTACGACAAGCTCGATTTGTCAGTTACGTCGAGCTGGGCCCGAGTGCATGCGTGCGTTATATTACATCGAGCCACGGGACACGCATAATTAATATGCGCCGGGATGAGCACGACTTCGCGTCAGTTACGGGAGTGCTTTCAGGATTCGGTCGACACGTCTATCGATTATTGATCCAGGGGTGAATATCGTTGCTCTGCGGGGGAAACGCGACGCAGTCGAGATAAACTTGTCACGACCACGGGACGCCGCTTTCTAAAGCAAACGTTTCGTTAAAGAAGATCGTCTTATAGACGATTTCTGGGTCCTGGAGTAGAGCTCGATTGACTCTGTGACCACGCGACTGGAAGGGAACGCTCGACGTACCCCAGAGATCATTTCCATTCCTCCTGTCAGCGAACGAGTTACAGAACGATGGATGAAACTTCACAAATCGAGGATTCAGAATCGAGAAAAACAACCCCAATACGTATAGTTAAAAATAGGTTTGAAGAAATTTCTTTCGATCAAAGTTTTTTATTAGATGGTACGAATGAACACCACTTTCAATTGTATGTACACGACAAAATGCCCTTGTTGTGTAGAATTCGTTTTATTCTAGCCTCAATGTTCAAAGACATCAAGTCAGCGTCGATCACTTTACGAGTACTTAACTCGTGCTCCTTTTATTCAGCGCGAGAAAGCTGGTGAACGATTTGGGATCTCTCGAGGAAACCCTGTAACGTGCACTTGAGTTGCCGAGGGAGTGAGGGACGCAAATCCTATCGGATTATAGTTCTCCAGAGGCATCGAGTCGGCGGAATACATTTTATAAATAAAGAAAAATACCTAAGTGGTGCACCAGTTCCCATCACACAAGCTTCGGTTGCCTTCCCGTCCGCTCTCTCTCAGACGATTCTCGAACGTGGAAGTTTCGCCCCGTGAAAGGAACGACGCCGTAAATTACGCGGCCAGTAAAAACGCAAGGGAAGCCAGGAGCGCTGGAAGAATTCTTCAGCCACCGCGGGGAAAATAAATATCCGTTCGTCAGGCGAGGAACGCAGAAACGCTCCGGCGTCGCCAAATTGCAAGCTTTATTAATTCTTCGGTCGCCGTCGGGTCACAATGCTCGCGAGCTTTAAATTAACATCCGTCGAGCTCGCGATCAAATAAGCGAGCAAAAAGCGCGGCACGGATTGCAGCGGCGGTATTGAGAATCGCAGTCTATGCAATTACGGGCGAGCAGCGATCGAACGCAACAGCGCTCTTACAATTAGCCAATCACGGTCGAAACGATCTCCGACACACGCACAGGCGACGTAATCGTCAGCCGTGTAATTGCATGCAAAAAGGAAAGCCGAGATGCCAGCGGTTGCCGGCAGAGAACTTGTTACTCGTGCGAAAGTCATCGTCCAGATCTGGCGCAAAGCATTCGTTATTCGCCGTGTAACGAATGCTCTCGTCCTAGAACTACACACCATCCCATTAATAACGCGCGCGCTTGGTCTATAGATCAGGAATGTTTTCAAGTGTTTTACGAGACCAGCCCCGGTTTTCATGCCGACTTATTTCCCATTGACCACCGGGCGATTGCGAGTCAGAATCCCCGGGCCATAAACTCCGCAATTAGAAACGCGAGCCGTAAATCAGGCGGGCTTGCACAGTAACGGCGAGGATTTGTGCGCGACCCGATAAGAAATAGAATCGTGTCAAGCGCAATTTTCAAATCCAATTCTAACGCGCGCAATTACCGAAATGACACGTGACGAGGCGCGACAGCAACGCTTGCGTCAAGCTTCCTGCCTTTCATTCGGCCTCATCTTCGTGCCTCGAGCCCGGAACACATCGCGCGGGCAGAGCGCTGCGAGCGACGAGTCTTGTTAACCGCGTTCGCGGCTAATTTTAGGTTGCGTCATCTCGCCAAGTGCTGGCGAAGAAAAAGCGCTAAACCTCCGCGACTACTAAGTATTAACTTGCGCTAATCGCCCCCGTGCACGGATCGTTTCCCCGAGATAAGAATCAGAATGATGTTTAAAGATCGAAGGTTCTCATCTTCACGGCTAACCCTTAAAGAGACAGTGGGCGTCTATCTAAAGTGAGACTTCGTTTAAAGTCGTCCAGATCCACGAAAATCTAATAAAACTTTTCTCATTTCTTCAGACAATTTACTTCTGCGCGATGTAATCTTTTTTAAATAAAATGATCTATATCCTCGTTAAGAGTTTTTCATTGTAACGGAGGCTCTATTAAGTCGCAAGTTTCTTGCCAGAGCCGCTGCTCGCTCCATAGATCTTTGCCGCGGCGAGAGTCTAATTTCATAAAAGCGCAAAAAGTTGAAAGCACCATTAATCCCCGCGTCACTCTCGCGCGACGGGCACGGTAGCCTGTCACATTCAATTCGCCCGAACAATTGCCGGGCAAAAAGCGACCGGCGGAGCGCAGAGCAAGCGGCAAACACTGATTACGCTTGGGAAGAACGGAACCTTCGACGGCGCGTTATTTTCTGGCGGATGGGTCCTTTCAATGGATTCTGCTCGCCGATAGTTCTGTCCCCGGAGATCGCGCGGCGTAAGGCAACGGTCGATCGTTAATCGGAGCGATTAGAAACGGTCGAGGTCGAAATTAAGCGTGGGACCCGATAATTGAAGATTACCGCTGATTGGAGAAAGTTCGAGACGCAATTAAGGCGGTATTAACACGAAAATCTCGCGACCGCTCGGCGCGAGAACTTTCACGCAAGCTCGTCGAATTTCCCAGCTCGATCGAGCGACGGTTTCTCGCTCCGCGAACAAGCTCCTAAATTGTCAGTCGAAGAAATTTCAACGGAATTCCACGTCGGCTCTGTGCGAGAGGCGTTATCGATCTTAAATTCTCGCGCACCGTTTAGCGGCGAAATCGCAAAGTGGCAGACTCGCCGATACAATGCGTGAAATATACAGCGACACTCTGCCAGGCATTATATAAGTCTAAATATATTTGAAGATTAAGTGCCGCGTCGTCGAGTCTCTTATTTTGTTGGAAACTCGAGCGAACTCCATTCTTCTAAGTCAATGAGTCCTTGGTCACCTATCTTCGCTGTGCCTCGTTCCAAAGACTACGTACTACCTACTTAGGTTTCTTCGAAAATAGGCTTGCCACTCAAGAAAAGAAAACAGAAGAAACTATCAGCTACGCGGAGAAATACCACAGGTTTTACACGAGATTTTCTAATACCACGCGAAAAGGAACCCGAGGAAGGAGCGCGCGTGGTGTTTCAGCCCCCAAATTACGCCGCTGTCGATCGCAAAAAGCGAGCGGAGCGGGCCTTTTGCCAACCGTCCGAAACCTCTGGCCGAGAAATGAATTTCCGATGTGAGACGAGTGGCCCGGACGCGTTTTCGGTCAACGATACGGCGACTGACAAGCCGGTGACAAATCGCAGGCGCGCTCGCAAGAAATCTGGCGCGTTTCGAAGCTCGTCCAAACGATTCCTCTGGCCGCGCGTTATCTTTCCCCGATCACGCGCAATTATGATGGAAATTCCGCTCTGAAGTAACATTTGTTTGTGTCACTGATAAGTAAATCATGCGTTACATAACGCCCCATATCGAGGCTCCGCCATTTATCTTCATTCCTGCCACGCCTCTACACCTCGTGATAAATGCGCGTGTCAAGCTCTTCGCGAGGCGGAAGGAAGCATTAAGATATCGTTGGAAAGCTTCCTTCCGATTGCATTCGTGCCATTGCGCGTCGAACGGAGTTTTAATGGCGGGGGGAACTAAGAAGCAAGTGTGCGCTGAACTTCAAAGGAATATCGAGGGAAGCTTGAGGCCAACTACACGGCTGGGTAGACTTAATTTGCCAGGCCGTTTGATGGCTGGCCCGCGAGACGCAAGCCAGTTTCGATAAAGTAGCAGAATTCAAAACAAGTGCCACGTGTTAGTAATAAACTAGTATTTATAGTGGTCGGCCGAATAGGGCACCTCGCTGCTCCACCGCGGCCGAATTCTCCGCTATGCCTCCTCCAACTGCCGTCAGTCACAGTTTCCTGATGGCTTGCCGATCTAGAATCCAGAGGTTCAGCGCTGCAGGATCGTGCGAGGTCTAAAGGTACTCCCGAATTGTCAGTGATCATGAGCCAGCTAAACGTTCGATATCCTTGGAATTCAACGCGAGCCAATGAGAATGAAATATTCGAAAAGGGGTACTCTATTGTAATCTTCGGGAATTTATTTAACAAAAACTACAAGTTTATACTATCTGGCGTTTTGCCTGCATATTATGGTATGTTTGAAGTGATACTCAGAATTTTTTTTAACCTTTTTATCGCACACATAGTCGGTGGCGCAAGCTTCTTAAAAAAAATTCTTTTCCGACGGGCGTTGGTGTGGTGACTGTTCCAGTCATTCAAAATGGAAAAACTAAGATTCATCTTCTTTATTATGTTCGTCGCTAAACGAATAAACTTATAGTTTTTGTTAAATAAATTCCCGAAGATGGCGTTGAAAAAAAGGGCTGTTACACCAGAGTACCCCCTTAAATACCGTAGAAACTCGAGAGTATTCCACCAGCTGAGAGTTAGCGCGCGAAACTTGTCCAGCGCTCGGTGTTATTTAGAACATTCGCCGGGAGGAAAAAAACTACTCGGCGTACCGAAAACTCCAGCGAAAAGAGCTGCCAAAAAGGAACGCAACTCGCGCGAGATTCCATTTCTACCGGCTACATGATGAAACGGCGAGGGAGTATTCCCCAGTTTGGCCTAGTTCCCATGTTTTCCTAAAAGACGATCGCACAGTGCTTGCCCTATACAGGCCACGTTGATTTACGTTCTCCGGATTAGATATCACGGATATCACGGCTCCCGATGCAAACCCACACGGCCCTCTGTTTACGAGCCTCTGGCACGTGCGATCGCCCTAGTCCAAGACGCGTTTACCCCCGACACTTGTGAAAGGAACGAGATGTCTCGGAGATCGACCGCCAACTAAAGGTGATATGCATTTTTCATGAAGCCGATTCATGGTGTTCGAGAATGTTTACGTGTTTCTTTTATGCCAAATACGTGACTTCTCGCGTTTCTCCGCTTACAAAGGAGACGTTTCTCTGTGTCACGTAGGACGACCAATATTTGTCGATCGGTGGGTCCAAAGGCCTCTCTTTTGTGCCTCTTATAAACACTTTCTGCGGAGTAATCCATTCGTTTGAGGGCGAACATAGTGTTCAGGAATAATTAAAGGAATTTGCTAGCAACGAAAGAATATTATCCTCTGCGCCGTTTAACGACAAGTATGGATGCCTCGATTCAAGTAGCAATACTCTAGTGCTCCCAGGCGTCATGCTTCCGAATAAGATTGCAGGAGCTTGTTCTAGGAAAAGAGTGGCAGGAAAACAACAGTTTTCAGAAACTACTCATCAGATAAGGTTCTATTGTGCCTCGGCAGATAAAGGCCGCTAGTCGTTCTCCGGGAGATCCGAATGATAAGCTTGCATGCAGGAGCATGTCTAGCAAAAGAGAATACTCGAACAAAGGAGTGGTATCTGCTACCAGGTTATATGATTGCTATCATGAACTAGACAGGGGCCAGACACAATAAAATATTGACTGCGCTCCATCGGGCAGCGCAGAGAACTGGTCATTTATGGAGTGACCGAGGGAAACACCGAAATTTATTATGCCATTCGCCAACAGAATTCCGGCCAGCGATGAAAACCGGCTCGCGGCTGATTTACACCCCTGCAGAGAGGCTGTTCCTCGACGTCCTCGCGTGATATTGTATATTATTTTCCCGTTTATCGCCCATCCACGTGGCCACTCACGCTACGACGCTGCGAAGCCACGGAGGGCAGAATCTGACCGAATAGAAAAATTCCGATGGATGGTTCGACAGATTGGCCATTCGTGGGGAGTCTGAACTAGTTAGCCAATCATTGACCAAGTTAAAGAACACACGCAGTCGAAACTAGTGTCCAACAATTTGGAACAGCGCGGACAAATATTCCACGGTGGGGAGACGACCGAGTTCACAAAGCCGCGAATTTCGTACGGGAAAGCGAAGCTTCGAAACAATTTCAACCAAAGCTGTCCAGGGTCGTGAAACAAATACAACCGCGTCCGTTTTAGGGCAGGAAGAATTCGTGAATACAATCGGTATGAAAATACCACGATACTCTTGACTTCAAATAAATGAACTTCGAACTTCGATTAAGTTGCAACTACGGCTCTTGGCGCTGTTTCGTATGCACGGCAAAGGTGTGATAGATTTGCGACGGTGGTAAAATTGACAAAGGGGGCGAAATGAAGGAAGACGTGAACGAAACGGAGAAACGAATGGAAGAGTTGAAAGAGCTGAGACTCGATGCAATGCCGAGGAAACTTGCGCATCGTGTTTCTAAATTGCACTCGAGTACCTACTCGGATTTGGAATACATGATTCATACGTTCCACATGCTCGCGAAACAAACACGGAGCAGGCCTGTTCGACGAGGAAATTGAAAACTAACATCTACTTCGACCTGAACCATTTGTTTACAATCGTGCCCGTGGCTCGTGACCGCTAATCTCCATTACAGAGATTTCAATGAGAAATACGCGAGGGGTGTTCCATTGAAATATTCTTACGTACGTTCCGAGTTTTGTTTCCCTTCGAAAACACTATTCGGAAACACTATTCGGAAACACCTCGAACCTCCGAGTGCCCGAGCAGCTCGCTTGATTTATAACGCCTGCGTCGCGGAGCAAAATACATAGAAGCAATCTTAAGCCCTAGTGTAAACGCGAAGTTAACTAGTGAATCTAATCTGTAGCTACCGTGGACATTTTATTAACAGCATTACAACGTCCTTATTAAACTTCTTCGTCTCTAACAACATCGTTCAAGAAAGAAGGCGAGCCGATGGTGCTGAAGCCAGCAAAAAATGTACTGTTGTCCCCTTGTAGGACAAGGGAGCACCCGCTGGCATCCAGCGTTTCACTGATTGCAGAAATATTGTCTACGAGTCGTACGATAGAAAGAGAATCGCACGGGCTGCAGCAAATGTGCTTACAAGCTTCCTTAGCTGATTCTACAATTAAGCAACACGGCATTTAAGACGTGGTGGAAGTCTTGCGAAGAGAAAAGCTGCGATCCCTTTGGTGCAAAAGCAGCCGAAATTTTAGATTACTTAACTATAAGTTTGTAACTCTTAATACTGCTAGGTCGGCTATATCTTTAATCTCCAAGGACAACGTTAAAGATAATCTACTTTTAAACAGATTTTTTAAAGGCATCTTTCGTATAAGACCCTTTAAACCAAAATAAGATAGGACTAGAGATGTTAATAATGTGTTAGCGAACATGGAGAAATGGTTTCCTCTGGAGGATATAGGTTTGCGAAAATTAACCGAAAAATTGACGATACTTTAAGTTCAGGATACAAAGTTGAATCATTATCACTGACGAAGACTGACTGCATTTCAATTTTGAGAGATTCAGTGGAGATTAGAATAGAGAATCTAACAAAGGCCTGAACTGTTTCAGCCTCGCGTCTTTGCAATTGACCTACACCTCTAACCCCGTTGAAAGAAAAAAGACAATAGTTCCTAAAGTGGAAATTTTAAAGACCTTTTCCGTCCTGAAGGCGACGGTAGAGCGCCCTATTCTTCTCTTAATTTGAAAAACTTTCGTAGACTATCAAACTGGGATATTACCGCTAACATATCCCTTCAAATACCGCGTTAAAAGACAATTATTGCACGCCACGTTCGTTGGTCGTGACACAAGGCAATATCACGCCCCCAACTTCGCACATTAACATCTGCTGTGCCCATTAACTCCCATGTGACAGCGTAACAGCAGTGGCTTCGCCGACAAGCTTTTTACCGATAAACGTCCACTAACTGACAGTCTATTACATACCAATGGTAAGCTTTGTGAAAGGTCACCCTCGGTTTAACAGACGGAAAAAGGGGTGTCGACAAACCCTGAATGATATAGCAAAGGCAGTGAAACCTCACGAACGGATTGAAATAAAAAAACTATGGAGATAATGCCACCCTTAATATCTACGAGATTCTTTAAAACTAGAGACTCTATAAACTCGGTATGTACTCAAAGTTAAAAGTTACTTGACTCACCACGACGAGGAAGGTGTCGAAGGGACCAGAGGGGCCAGGAGGATTCACCATGCCATCCAGTGTGTCCAGTTGGAAGTACAGTGGTTGGTTCACTCACTTGTCACCGATTTTTAATTAACAGACGCGACGAACTTGCAAAGATCCGATAACAGTCGCGCCGCGACGTTTCACCACGGAGCGGTCTCTATAGACTGAAGATCCGCCGAAGCCACGCGCCGGGGAACTACCCGCCAAGCCGAGCCGCCCCGACTCACCCCGACCGCCCACGAAATCCCTCGAGCGACGAGCGAAGATGACCGACACCGGATCCCGCGTGTTAAAGCTGCGTCGTACCTAAATATGAAAATACAAATAGAGAAAAAGTAAAATTAACTGATATCTATGATTAATAACCTATTCCTAATCCTTATCTGTCGATTTAACTGTAAATTGAACGACTAAAAGGCTTTATACCCATTTGTTTTCGACTGCCTGCGATCAAAATCGTCAGAGACTATTGTGGTTAGAAGAATTTTCTAGAGTTGCGTGTAAGATTATCGATATAACGTTTGGATTAAGATGAAATAGGAATGAAACATAGTTTATGCCTGAGAAAACATTTGATTTGGAGAATGAACTCTATCGGAGGACGCTGGAACGCGTCTAACGTTCATAACCCTATGACGAGCTTCTAATTTTAGCGATTCAATAACACAGAACGAAAATTGCTATGTAAATAATCGAAAAACTTCTTACCTCATTTCCCAACACCACGATAGATAATATTCCACGTGAATGTGAGACGCCTTCGGCAAGTGCGGTTATATTATTCGATAAATTAAACCGGAGTACGTCCATCGAACAATCCCCAATCGGAAATGGCGCAAATGCTGCGAATTTCGAGGGACATTTGAAATGAGAACAGATGGCGGCAGGGAGCCCGCGGTACTTGGTTCGTAGTGAAAAATGGCCGGCGCCAACGATTGTTTCAGCATTGGGAGTACGGTGGCCTGTAAAACCTGTTACAAGGAGGAGATCGAAGGCGAGGTGCTGGCATTCGATCCACAAACTAAAATGCTGATCCTAAGTATCCTTTTCTCGTAAATTCCCACGTGATATCGTCGATCCCAACGTATACATGTAACCAGCGATCATCCGTCGTTGGTTTAACATCGCCACGGTGTAAATAGCTTTGGAGGTATCAGCGACAGGTTTCGGGGCTTTAAATAGACGACAATTATGCCACGTTTCGCGATTTTTCACGGGCAACCCGCGATACCGCTTGTCAATTATTTGCTGATTTCCTAACCAGCTACGCGAAGTCAGGTTAAGTTTCGTCATTCAATCAACCATGCTGGATTTCTCGTTGCTCTTGTTTCTTCTCCGATCCATCCTCGAGCGTGCTCTCGCTGTTTACGGGGATACTTTCACCTTGCTTCTCCGCCCCCGCCCCCGCGGAAATCCTAAACGGAAATCTCCTCCGTCCGATACGAAACGTTAGAATCCGTCGCTTCTAACCTCAGCGGTTTACTCCAAAGTGTAATGCCCAGTGTGACAGGAATATTTATAAAACGAAAGCACGCCCAAACTTTCGCGCACGCTATCGCTAACGATGATTTCCTTAACTGGCGTCAATCAGAATGTCCGTCATCGAGCGGCTCGCCCACTTTAAACGACGTACATATAGTAAATTTATCCTTGGTATCCGAGGTACAAGTAAAGCGGGAAGTTAGCCCCACCACCACCGAACCACCACAAAGCCTTAATTTGCAAAAGCTGAACAGAAGAGTACGCAACCAAATCGAAGAGAAAAAGAAACTGGTAATGGCTCTGCAGGCCGGAGTATCTCCAGAGGGACAGAAACTCTTCAGCACTATATCAAAGACTATCCCGGAAATCACGTGGAACGGAGTGAATATTGTTGTGTTCGATAATGTCACGATTAGACCGCCGTACAAAGTCGATAACGTTCATGGGAACACGGAGTCCGGGGCGTACAAGCATGTAAAGAAAGTGGTACGTGTTTTCAAGGAGCAGAATACCGTCGATATTTAGGTCGCTGTAACTCGTACAATTTTATAGGTCGAGAAACATATTAAAGACACAGAGGCATCCGCACAAGCGCAACAACAGAGGGAACAACAGCAACAGCAACAAAAGCAAAAAGGAGGCGCGATGCAATAAAAGTTCAAACGGGCGCTATTACCACGAACGAAGCTACCATGCTTTCACAGAAGTTCCAATGTTCGAAGGAGAGTAGGAAACGATGATAACAGGATATTAAAACAAAAAAAAAAAGAGAACAAAAACCATTGCAGAACTACTAGACGTAAAGAAAATTCGACCCACTCCGACGGAAGATCGCTACGTGGAAACCGGACGCAAAGCCAATAACGGAATTCTAAAGACGTTTCGAATACATTGATCGCACCGTATGAGCAGCATTTTGTATAGCAATGGAGCGCGCGCGTACTCAATTTTTAACAAAGAGCACGTTCTTCGTCGAAGAGTGCTGTTTATTTTATCTGAGAAGCTGCCCATACGCTTTACGTTCTGCTGGAACTATTGTTCGTACATGTGCTCCGATGCAGGTGTGTTTTAGTTTAGTTTTACATTGTTACAAATACGTTTAATAGTTGTTTACAGATCACTGATATACGCGATGATAAGCATGATTCGATCGCCGCGGAATGTACCAATTTTTTAAAAACACAAATCCATCATCGCGGTACGACTTAAGCCCGTATGAAACGGTTCGACCTTTTTTTTTTCCTTTAAAAACTAGCGCCGTAATCGAAAGGCAAACGGTCAGCGAGAATCTTTCCTACGTGTATCATCCGAAAATCGATAACCGACTGAAATCTCAGATCCATTCGCGAGTCATGGCGCAACCTGGTTTCAAATCGCCCACTGTACACTGTCGATCTCTCGAAATTTGTAAACGACGAAAGAACGCGAACGTTACATTTCACCACGCCTGCGTCGGCACGAGACGTTTTCAGTCGCAACGTGACATTGTCAGGTGAAAGAACATTCCCTTGCGTGGCGCGAGCTACGATATTGTTATTTAAAGGAACAACAGCTCGGCTTGTGCAAGGGTATCCGCCTTCTGACTTGCACCTAGGAGTAACTTCGTTTACAGTGATTACGGAATTCGTCTCGTGCCCTTTACATTTCGAACGCGGAGAAAATGTAAGACAGAAAAGAAAGAAAGATTATAAGATTAATTACATGAAAAGACACAAATAAATGTAATATAAATTCTACGACTCTTGGTTTACTTTTATTTCTCCTATACCGATATTTTCTATTTGAATTTTACATTGCCATCCTACGTTACGTTCTTTAGCGACAAAGAGAGGAGCAAATCTTTATTCTACATTCTCATCTAACTCCTCGATTACATCTGTAACGCGTGTGCTTCGCACGGTCGTATTCAACTCGTGCGTTACTCTAGCGATTCGAGCAGCAGCTTTGAACTTAATGACTGCACGCTGCTTTTCAGTTTTCTTTTTCCACTGAAACAGCGTTAAATCGATCATTAGAACTTTACGAAAGGGTACAATATATCCTACTTTATCTACTAAATAAAAAAAACATATAATATTGCTTGCTTTACTATCCTAGAATGAGTAAAAGATACAAAAGCTTTAACACATCCCTTTGATAGCGAGAAGAAATTAATTTTACCCTAAATTCAGTACCAACCGTAACGCTATAATTCCCTATTCAGCCCGTAATACTTTTTTTATTCCGCAGCGTGTTTGAATCTAATATTAATATATGCAACTATCGAACGTAAGTGCAAATAACGAGTTTCGCAAATTTCCTGATTTATCCAAAGTAGACAGAGCGGAATCGAAAAGGAATTATCTGTGAAAAAAGTTTCGTTATATCATCGCCCTATCAAATGAATGCATTAGTAGCGAAAGCACGGGGATTAAAATTAATCAGTATTTTTTTCAAACGCAGTTGGCAGAGCAACCAGGTTTAGTGTTCTCTCACCGTCCGTGTGAGATAGTAGGAGAAAAGGGATATCGTGTGTGAGTGTTTTGAGAGAACGTTTTGAGTTTGTTACGCCGTGTCCGCGTTGTATGTATAGTTTTATATTTTTGGTAGTCAAATGAAACAAGGTAATTCTCGTTAATTTCGCCGGGAATCATACAAGCCTCGAATTCCGTTAAACGAGATAGTAATCGGCGCAGAGAGATCGGGATTAATTATATTTTTGAGCGGGCTGGATTGTGATGACCAGAATTCTGACAAAACCGATCGCGGGCAAGTGTTGTACAGTGTTTTCAGTTCCGTTAAACGAATTACACGTAACTGGCTCGCTCTGTATGGTTTCCTAACCATTTGAGAATGTTATTATTCGGCAATGCGTCAAGTGTTTATCCTAACCTATTTCGGTAGTTGACAAATGTGCGCTTGGGTTGGAAACGAAAGAAATGTAATTTGAATCGTAATATTACTTAGAATTACTGATAAGAATAGTAATACGAGAGAAAAGTCAATGAGGGACGCAGAGAAAAATATTCGACCACATGGTGCGCTTCGTACACGCAGCATTGGTAATACATATTGTTTGTTTAGCAACGCGATAAATCGATAATGTCAGACATTGTTTACTCACATCTTCGTCACGCGAGGGTAAGTTTCCAATATATTCTTTCATTTCTGCCTTTTTGGGATCTGCTATAGCTAAAACGGACACGCATCCATCGACCGTACCCAACACTATACTTTTACCGTCGTACGTGCTGTCGATCGCGCTTAACTCTGCTTGAACTCTGTAATTCGCTATCAGCTCGCATTCCGCCGATCTGTAAATTATACGAACGATAGAATTTTACACCCTTCGCGAAATTCCCTTCCCCGCGCGTTTACCTAAACACGCGTATAGTTTTCCGCCCGCTGTGGTAATAGAGAACGTATTCGTCTGTGCGGTTGAACATGGATATCACCGTGAACACTCCTTCCGCAACCTTCGGGATGTAAGTCTTTATGCTGGTGCCTTTCTTCAGTTCTAAAAGTTCCAAACCGCCCCTGTAACAACGAAAGCGTTTAAATTAAACGTTAAGAATCGTTTCGTTCCATGGAAACTACCTGCTGGGAGCGTATAACGTGTATTTCCCATCTTTACTAATATTTCCACTCCATTTGGGGATCGTGCGCACGATCTTCTTCTTGTTTATGTCCAAGATAGTACCTTTATCGGATCCTATAATCCCCACCCATTGTGGTTTGTTTGGCATAGGAGCGATGCTTATGATATCCTGCCGAATACGAACAAAAGTATTCACGCGTAATACTTTTAAAAGAAGTATTCGAACGAAATTATGTACTATTTAAGTGATATCCTTACTTTGAAGCCTGGTAATTTTACAGGAATTTTACTAATCAGTGCACCCGATTTCGCATTGTAAATTATAACGCAATCTCTGTTACCCTTATCAGCGGCTGGCGCAACCAGAAATGAGTTGTCGGACGTTATTACAACATTTCTAAAGGGTGTGCCTGTGTGGCTCCTGACTAGGTACTCCAGCGAGAATATTATCTGACCGTCTATTAATTAATACCAGTAATTACGATCGTATAATCAATTTCCATGTATCTTATTAACTATTAACGTACCAGGAATTGACCGCATGTAAAGAGTCGCGATCGTTTTCATATTCTCTACACCAGTGGGATTCTTTGGCCTGGAAATGGCCATGAACTTGGACGAGTTTTCAATCAGTGTTAACTGCCTCACGTGCTGTTGTTCCTCTTTAAACAACACCTGCTCCGTAATTCTGTTCCATATTAATATATTACCCGATTCCGACGAAACAACATATCTGAAACATACCCCCCCACCCATTGAGCACATTCCTCGCGCAAATGTTTGCAATTAATTACTGGGAAATTACTAACTTCCCATCGTGCGTCATACAAGCGTGGGTAACGATTGCCCCCAAAGGAGTATCGGCTAACTTCGAGATCAACTTTCCCGTTTGCAAATCCCAAATCCCCACGCAATCTCTGGTCACGGTTGCTGCCAAGTTACAATCTTCCGCTAGACTATTAAAACGAGTAAAAAAGATCATCGATAAAAATGTTTTACCATCGCTGTTTACCACCGAGACACGACTAAATACCTTATCATGTCTATCTGCAATTCGTGCCTATCGATTACGTGAACCTGCTCGAAGATATTGTTTATATTCCATACTTTCACGCTTCTGTCTATACTCGACGTTACCACGCTGTTCCAGTTTCCAACAGTCAGCGCTTCCAATTGAATGATTCTAGCGAAGTGAGCGTCCAATATCTTCACTAATTCACTGGTCTCGAGGCTCCAGACGTACAGATTCTTTCTGCGAAAGGAGCAGATCTCACCTTATTCGGTACTAGCAAAATACCCCCGCGCTTCGGGCCTAGGAGATATTAAGGACTTCGGGAAAGCATATTTCACCCCTTTTCACCACCCTCTTAGGGGTTAATTAAGGCAAAATCGTGGAATTGGTTTCGAAGGATTTCTGTGGGTAACCTTTCGAAGTAAAAAACCGAGTTGATACCTAATCGGGACCAAGGGATATTTGAAAGTCCGTGAAAACACATTTCACCCCTTTTCACCCCCTTGGAGGTTGATTAGCGCAAAATCTTGAAATTGGTTTTTAGGCATTTATGTCCTGGGCAACCTTTCGAAGTAAAAAACCGAGTTGATATCTAATCGGGCTCAAGAAATACTTATAAATCCGTGAAAACACATTTCACCCCTTTTCACCCCCTTGGGGGTTGATTAGCGCAAAATCCTGAAATTGGTTTTTAGGCATTTATGTGGGTAACCTTTGAAACTAAAAATCAAGTTGATATCTAATCAGGTCCAAGAAATATTAAGGAGTTCGAGAAAATATATTTCACCCTTTTTCACCCCCTTGGGGACGGAATTTCCAAAAATCCTTCCTTAGCGGATGCCTACGTCAAGAAAACAATGTACCTTCCAAATTTCACGTTCCTAGATTAAACGGTTTGAGCTGGTCATTGATGAAGTCAGTCAGTCAGTCAGGACTTCTTTTATAAATATAAAAGATAACTCACGCGATCGGTTAAGAATCATACCTTACACCAGCAACAGCGTAGTTCTTCGTACCACTGACCATAACCGAGTTCGAGCACAGCATTTTCGTGCTGATATTCCGAACTCCGTTTGGCAGCATCAGAACGTGCGCGTCGCTTTTGCTCTCCAAGAACCAAACGACAAAGCCGTTGGCGCTCGTAGCCAGCAGCATTTCCTCCTCTCTGTCCAGTTTCAATTGCAACAAGTACTCAACGTCGTCGTTGAAAGCTCTGGGCATATCGAAAACCTTCTCCCATTCCGAGGAGGTCTCGTCGCACGAATATTTCGTCACTCGATGATCATTCTTGGTCGTGCAAGTGTACAGAATCTTTTTGTCGTTGGTCATCACTAGGACGCTGAAAGATATGTATTCTTAAAAGCCTCCAACACCGACGCAGCAACTTTAGCCGCGTCTAGTTTGATATCCGACCTGTGGAAATGCAGGGGATCCAGAGACGCTTTCTTCCTGTAGGTATGCAGAAGCATACGAGTGTCCTCCATGTTCCCCGACCAAAAGATTATTCTGTAATCGTCTAGATTCAAATGCTCCACGTCTACGAATAAGGCCCATGTTTATGTCGAATAAATACGCGTCCCTTGGAATTCAAACGACACCGGCAATGGGCCTTCTTACTCACACAAAATTGGCCACTTGTTCGAGTCTTCTGGATTGGTTCGAGTCTCCAGCAAGTTGCCTCGCAAGTCGAACCTGCACCAGGCCAGCCTCCCGTAAACGAAGAAGAACTGATTCATCAAGTGAACACCGTACACAGGGTCTTCGTTAGGAAGTGGATTATCGAGGATGACGAACTCGCTCGTCAAAGTATTCAGCACGACGCTCTGTTGGAAAAGACGGAGGATCGTGTCTAACTACTCTAAACGAATAATTGCCAAGTGTCTTTAGACTTAAAAGGGAACATCTCGAACCCGGAAATTCAAAAAATTCTGAAACTTTGCGATTATGTAGGGGATTTCCTCCTGATTACAACGCAATTTTTGTTTACCGCCCAAAATCACTCGAAGGGGGTGACATTAACCCCAGAAAATTCGGCTGTTTTCCGATCTTGTGTTATAACTCGCGAACTGTAAGAGATAGAGAAAAGATTTCAGGACAAAAGTTGCTTCTTTCAATTAGGTCTATCATTTGGTGAAAAAATTATTTTACAGTTCACGAGTTATAGCACAAAATCGGGAAAATAACCGGATTTTCAGGGATCAATTCCAGCCCCTTAGAATATTTGTGTGGTAAGAAGTTCAGAAATTTTTGAATTTCCAGATTCGGGATGTTCCCTTGTTAGGTACCTGATAGTTGGTCGTAAACGCGGCGGCGTATCTGTTATCGGGGCTCAGAACTAGGTTCTGCATGATACCCTCCACGCCAGGATTAACGTCCCTAGCCATGTCGCTGGTGCTCAGATCCCAGGTGATGAACCGATTGGATATCGACACCACGTACCTGTAGTCGGACGTCAGACAGAAGCCGAACACGGCGAACTGATGGCCCTCCAGCGAATACTGAAAGATTCAGGGATCAGGGGCGTCTCCTTTAACCCTTCGACAATTTATCCCGTGCTTGGGGCAGAGCGCCAAGTACTCAACAGTTTATCCCGTGCGAGGCACGGGCAGAAGAGACGGGAATATTTTAGAAAATAAAAAAAGATACGCTTCTCAAACCGGAATTTGAAATTTTATTAGATCGTCGAAGGGTTAATCGGGTCAGCCTTTTGTTCGATTACTTTCAGAGGCCCTCCAGGGGTGTGCAGACAGTGGTAAACGGGGAGGAGGGAGCAATCCTTGGCACCGTCGTTATCGCACGCTCGTAGCAGCATTTTCACGTTCACGTTTCCACCTATCTCTGGTAGCAAGCGACCTATCAATTGCGGGGCTAGCATGTCTGGGTGAGAGCCTAGAATGGCACCCCCTAATCTGAGCGCGTCCGCGACCAGCATCAATTCTCTGGA
The DNA here is from genome assembly GCA_944738655.2 of Andrena hattorfiana. Lineage (NCBI taxonomy): Eukaryota > Metazoa > Arthropoda > Insecta > Hymenoptera > Andrenidae > Andrena > Andrena hattorfiana. Next base: position 42,487,781 of record OX122894.2, on the reverse strand, counting down.
AATGATACTGCCCAGTTTGCTACCACGTCCCAAGCTTCTCGCTCCAGGAGCATCTATCGCGCGTTACCTAACGACGTTCTGATTGTCGACGAAGGTGCAGGCGTCTTCGAAGTCGGAGAGCACGGCTTGCAGCGGACAGGAGCTGAGCTTGGCGTGCAGCCACTCGTAGTTGAACAGCACGTTCTCGAAGAGATCGTTGAAGCGGCGAGATCGCACCAAGTGGAAGGGCAGCTCTCCAAACTGGGCATTGAAAATGGATCGAGGATTGATAGATAGAGAGAGAGAGAGAGAGAGAGAGAGAGAGAGAGAGAGAGAGAGAGAGAGAGAGTCTGATTTACCTTTCTTAAATTGTATCTGGTAATCGTTCCCTCTTTGGAGTAGAAGGCCAGGGGTTGCTCGGGCACCTTCCTGTCCGCGACGCCTTCCTTGTCTGCCAAGTTAAATCTGCGAATGCAATAGGTTCTATCGCGAGCGACTCTTTTAAAAGCACTAACGGAGGATCGGGCATATACCTGTGTCTCTGTATCTCGGTGAACTTGAAGGGTTTGGGGCGTCCACCCCCCCAGATGCCGAGGTAGTAGTCAGCGATCATCGAGTGAAAGTACATTGCCATGTTCATGTTCTTGAAATACCTCTCCCTGGCCGCGTCCCTGAACTGCCTGTGGTACCAGTTCAGGACACTCACCCCGTCGGCCTCCCTCTCGCTCAAGTAATTCGGCAAGTCGCTTCGTATCCTGGTCCAGAGCAGGGGCGGGATCCGCCTGACCGGCGGCAAGTGATACTGGTACACGTCGTCGAGCACCTTGTCGTCCAGAGAGATCAGATCCTCCAGCTCCGACTCGGACAGGCCCGATTTAGCGGCGGTGATGTAGGCCAGCGCGTGGAACACCAGGATCTTCCCGTGCTGCTTCTCGATCCTCTCGAACAGCATCATTATGCTGTCCATCACGGTGCAGGTTAAATGGGTGTCCGCTGGCTTCGTGTAGCTCCTCCACCGGCAGATCTCCGCGAACACCAGCTTCACGAAGATCGGTAGAGAGCACTTGGATATGGCGTTCGCCACCAGGCGCCATTGGTAGTTGTTCAGATCTCTGTGGGCTGTCTTCATCCACATTCTGCGAACATTCCCCTGTTCTAGAATCCCGCGAGCACTCTGGGAACGCTGTGTGCTCGTTTACCTGATCACCTCCATGGCTAGGTCTTCCCCGAGGGCGACCACTTCGATGAAGTTCTCCTCCGTGTCTATCATTCTACGCAGCAGATGATAGTCGCGGGAAATCACGGGGTTCGATTCCTCCGCGGCGCAGGATAGAATCATCTGAAACACCCCCACTGACGTAGAAAAGAGTTTCAGGCTACTCGGGAGTAGGGCTGTTCGAGTACTCGAATATTAGAGTAGCTTGAAATTCGGACCGGGCCGAGACTCGGTTTCCGAGCCGAGCCGAGTACTCGAAAAAAGCGAGCGGCTCGAGTAGAACCGAGTAGCTTGAATAGAACCGAGTTGCTTGAATAGAACCGAGAACTCGAATTGTTTCGAGCGGCTTGAAGTAAACCGAGCGGGCCGAAAGTACCGAACAATCCGGTGTGTCGAATAGCTTGAAGCTTGAATGTTTCGAATATTTTAGAATATGTTTATATACTGGATAATGGTTTGTAATTATTATCATTATTATTTAGACTTTATTACTCGTTAAATAAAAAATATAGTGCATAAGGAGAAAGTAAGATACGAGTAAAGCCGAGGCCGCAGTAACAATGTGAGTAATTAAAATGTAAACTGCAAATGAAAATATTCTCTAACTATTGAAAATAATTTTTCGCCTTTACTCTTATCTTATTTTCTCTCTATGTACTATATTTTCTGTTTAACGAGTAATAAAGTCGAAATAATAATAATAATAATAATAATAATAATAACAATTACGAACTATTATCCAGTATATAAACATATTCTAAAATATTCGAAACATTCAAGCTTGAAACTACTCGACACACCGGATTGTTCGGTACTTTCGGCCCGCTCGGTTTACTTCGAGCCGCTCGAAAAAAATTCGAGTTGTCGGTTCTATTCGAGCCGCTCGAAAAAATTCGAGTTCTCGGTTCTATTCGAGTTGCTCGGTTCCATTCGAGTTGCTCGGTTCTATTCGAGCTACTCGGTTCTTTCGAGCCGCTCGCTTTTTTCGAGTGCTCGGCTCGGTTCGGTTCTTCGAGCCGAGTCAGGCTCGGCTCGCATTTCCCGAGTACTCGAGCAGCTCTACTCGAGAGGCAAGTGTATCGCACCTTGCAGTTCGATGGAAGCCTAGTAGGTAGCCACGACAATTTGTTTCCCTGCACCCCTGTCAATTGATCCACGCTGTCGAGAAACAAGAGAATCGGCTGCTCGATTGTAGCGAGGGTCATCAAATATTTGAAGTAAGCCGTCAGCGGCACGAGATCGTCGGGGATCTCTTCGAAGGGCAGCATGAAGTTGTAAGAGATCTACGAATCAGAGAATAACTCTATCGCACTGCCCGAGGACGGTGAAATGCATTCGCTCACTCACTTGTTGACAAATGGAGATCAACGTGGGTGTCAGAGCGCTGCTATCCGGTGTTGTGCCAAGGAATCGGATTATGTTGATCGGCTTTTTACCAGTGAGCCACGCGGTGCTCGCAAGTCCCGCGCTTTTCGCCAGCAAAGATGTCTTTCCACACCCGCCTTCTCCGTACAGAACCAATGGTTTATCGCTGTCCCCCAGCATGTACTCTTTGATGCTCTCCAAAGTGTCCTCTCGACCATAAAACACCTGAATTAGCAGGATTAGATTCGAGGGGACGTGCGACATAATTGCTGGAAGGATTCCGAGGGAACTTGTACCTTTACAGAATTGTTGCAAGCGTGCAGGTGCTGCAACATTTCCGTTATAATCTGTCCCTGCGCGGAGCTGTCTTCTTTTCTCATAGCACGATCCACCAGTTTTATTATGTTCCGATAAAAGTGCGTGATGAAATGCTGAAGATACTCGCCGTGGGTTTCTGGGTCTAGGCCATCTCGACCAATCCATTCCACCGTGTATCTGAGTAAATTATAATTTAAATTGATACATTCCATAGAATTCTGTCTTCCCTTATTTGTAATAAACAACTACCTCTCTAGATTTGTACTTTCGATCTTATTAGGAAGCCTTTCGTCCCTCAAATTCGCCAACAACTTGCAGGCTTCGTTGTCCAGGCTTCTATTCAGTATGTCGATGAATAAGCTAGCCTTCCTCAGATTTTGCAGATTAATGTTATTTATATATCGCACGTAAGCCAGGCAATGATTCTTCGTGTTTTTAACGTTCAACACGCCGTTGATCACCTCCCGCTCGGTGACTACAAAGAGAACGATTAACAACAGAAATTCTATGTTTAATTCAATCGAGGTTTATTACCGGACATAAAGTAATTGTGCATGGTGTCTTTGTCGAATTTCCCCGTATTGTACAAAGACTGCGCCCCTTTTCTGAACAGCTTCTGCATCTTTACCATGGTGTCCCACCAAATGGCCTGATCCTCCTGCTGCAGCTTTGGTATCCTCTAAATGGTAAACGAACTCTGAGTAGTCGGTACGTGTTCCTCTTTACGTGGAGAGGAAAAACTTGGTTACCTTGTTGTTGAAGTTCTTCAGTATCGAGGATATCGGCTGCAGAATACTCATCGGCGGCACTGCGTTACTGTCCTTCTTGTACCATCTATCAAGAAGACTGACATCCATCCCCTGGCCGTCTAACTCATTCCGCAACATTTCCAACTCGGCACTGAGCACGTACGTTGGAATGGGGCGATAGCCGTACTTCTGACCGAGGAAAACCTAAGGGGAACAAGAAAAGGAAGTTTGATTCTGTGCTTCTAAAATGAACCTTTCGAGAATCGATTCATTCATTCTGTACCACAAAATTCGGCCCCATCGAGAGCCTCTGGCAATTCTCTATTTCCCTCATGCAGAGCTCTGTGGTCATGTGATCGTCTGTGGCCTCGTCCCTCACGCCCCATCTCATATCGACTACCTGCAATCACGTTCTCTCATCGTCACGCCTATTTAATCCCTCTGCATTTGAAAGCGTAAAGGAAACACAGAAGATCGGCAAGTGGGCGGGCTTGAAACTCGAGTGTGGAAAGTTTGGGAAACTTCTCGTGTGGCGCAAGTTGGTACCTGGCACGGTGGAAATCAATTTCTTCCTCAAGGGCACCTGGCGATGCTTACGCGATACAGATTTTGGCAATGTTGATAGGTGTGCGCGCGATACGTTTGAAATATAGGTATCGCGGATCGATATCTTTAGTATATGCAGATCTAGCACGCGGTTCCTTTTATACGTCGAATATTTTGCAGACGGCGGTGCTGCGATTTACCTGAAACTCCAATCCGTGCTTCTCCCTGCAGTAGTCTTTGATCTTGGGGTAGCATTGAGCCATCAGCGTGTTTCGCTCCATCGCGGTGTCTGAATGCAAAGCGTTTCTCATTTCGGGGAAATTATAGCTGGGAATTCTGTCCACGTTCGAGACTCACCGGTGAAAGTCGAGCTCGTAAATATCCTGACGATTTTGGAGCTGACGGGTGGCAGGGATTTCAAAGATCCCGCGAAGATCGAATCGATAATCGCTTCGTCCATCTTTTATCTCCCTTATCTTCTTATCTTTACCTTGTCCAAATCCTCTGCTAACCGTTTACCAATAAACTCCGATAGCTTCGATCTGCCCGCAACATCGCGGGTGTACTGAGATCGTCTCCAGAATTTCGTGGGCATTTATAGGGTGTGAATATATATCCATATACCTCGAACATCTCCACACACGCACCCCCCAATCTAACAACACAGACGAGTCGGAAAATCTCACTGTGGCTTTTTGAGTAAACTCGAGTGCCGCGATTTGCACGAGCACTTGAGAGGAATGGTACTTATCGAGGAAATGTGTCGAGAAGTTTAATTAAAGCGAATGATAGACGGGAACCAGGACTGGTTGCCAAGGGTTGTTTATAGTAGCCCAAAGTGTGCCTCATTGATTTTAAAGGAGCTATGTATTTTCCCCTTTGCGACTCCGAATTAAACAATGCTCTGCGTAGAATCAACTGTACGAATCGCAAGCGACCGGTATCCGCCGATTTCCACGGGATAAACAATCGTCTCCGACCGGGTCTGTGCAGGTCTTTTGATGGGCCAGATGTAGCGAAGACCAAAAGCGCTTGATTAAACGACGAAAATGGCACCGCCGGATCCAGTGACACAGATGAACACGTACAGGTCGTACGTGACCATGCTGGCCGATCCAGTTTCGAAAGATGAATTGAAACTGAAGGCCGCCCAGGAATTGTCGGAGAACTTTGAGGTACTCGTGATCGTCGCCGAGCGATTTCCTGTCGCCAGGATAAATCTGACGCGCGGGCTTTCCACAGGTCATCATGTGCTCCTCCCAGTACCCGGCGTTTCTCGATCACATGATGAAGATCTTTCTAAAGATACTCCAAGAGGGCGAGCCCCACTTCATCTCGGAATACAACATCCAGCAAGTGAGAAAGCTGATTCTCGAGATGATACACAGATTGCCGAGTAACGATTACCTACGACCGTACGTCAAGCAGATTCTGAGTCTCATGTCGAAGCTGCTGGAGACCGACAACGAGGAGAACGTGCTGGTCTGTCTGAGGATCATCATCGAGCTGCACAAACAGTACAAACCGACGTTCAATCCAGAAGTGAGTGGCACGTTTATTCGAAGGATGCCGGGCGAAGTGTCGTTGACTTGGGGTTGATCGTATATTTCTTCTTCCCTCTGATCGCAGATACAGTATTTCCTGCAATTCGTTAAATCCGTGTACAGCGAGTTACCAAAGAATCTGCCAAAAATATTCGAGCCTCGACCGCCGTTGACAGTGAAAGATTTGTCGGAGATAAATATCGAGGCACTTCTGAAGGAAACGTTCACGATCACGGCTATCCAAAGCGAGAAGAAGGCAGCTGACGGCACTGTCGTCACGGTAAGCATCGAGTGCAGCTGTTCGCTACTCGTTAAAGGGCTGTTCCGGTCTGAAGCCCATAAAAATAGGTGATCTTTAGGAATTAATTAAAGGAGAACTACTACATATAATTTAATGGGACTTTTTGCATTGTATTAAGTATGTCTTAAAGTATCGAAATAAATTTTTTGTTTTATAATTAATCATTGCAGACGGCACTGCGGAGTCGTTAAAGTCGTGGCGTCAAAAAAAATCATCTAAAACTGTGGAACCTGTAGCATCTAAACCATTGGTCCAAAATAAAAAAAACAATGTCAGATTATTAAAGAGCATTAAACTCTCTCGTGGACTTAGCAGTAAAAATAACAAAAAATGTCATTTTTTGAGAAAATGACACTCGAAGTTTGAAGTCACTTTTTCCCCACACTTTTTGTCCTTTCAACACCTTTAAAAATGACAAATTTTCATTTTTTTTTAATTTTACTGGTTTCCCAAAGAGCCAGAAGTATATTCTTCAAAATAGAAAAAGTTTCAGTCGAATTGGATAATAACTTTTCGAGATATTGGTTTTCAAATTAGGTTCATAAATGCCGCTACTCAAATGCCTAAAACTTCTGGAATTTTACGAATTTCAAAAAATCCTTTTAAACACGTATTCCTGAAAGGTTGAACATTCGAAAAATGAAACAAAAAAAATCGATTTTTAGACCGGAACCCCCCCTTAAGGTAGAATATAAAGAATATAATAACCGGTGGCTTTACTTTTCAGTACAATCTCATTCCCAAGGCGGTTCTGTCTCTCAAAGTACTCCAGGAGTTACCCATCATCGTCGTCCTAATGAATCAATTATACAAGCAGAACGTCCACCAGGACGTGTCAGACTTTATTCCCCTCGTGATAACGACGATAACGCTGCAGCCGAGCCCCCAGCACCGAGCGTCTCCTGGATTCAACAAAGAGGTGTTCGTTGACTTCATGGGCGCCCAGATCAAGACCCTGTCCTTCCTGGCGTACGTGATCAGGGTGTACCAGGACGTGGTGTCTCAACACAGCTCGATCCTGGTGAAAGGTATCCTAGGTCTGTTCACCTTGTGCCCGATGGAAGTGGCGCATCTGCGCAAGGAGCTGGTGATCGCGTCCAGGCACATCCTGGCCACGGACCTGCGTAACAAGTTCATACCCCACATGGAATGCTTCTTCGACGAGGACATATTCATCGGTCGAGGCTGGACGACCCACGAGTCGCTGAGGCCTCTCGCCTACTCGACCCTCGCGGACCTGGTGCACCACGTGAGGCTGCTGTTGCCATTGAGCGACGTCTCCAGGGCGGTCCACCTGTACAGTAAAAACCTGCTCGACCAAAGTCTTCCAACGGCCGTGCAAATGGTCTCCTGTAAATTGCTGATGAACCTGGTGGACACCGTCAGGCAGAGATCCGACGCGGAGAACAGCACCCAGGGCAGAGAGCTGCTGATGAGGATCCTCCTGGTGTTCGTCTTGAAGTTCAAGACCATCGCGAAGATCTACATACCGATTCTGCGGAACAAAGCGAAACAGATGACGCCGCCGGGCCTGGACATCAAGACGGAGGACGTGAAGCCTGTGATCCCGGATCTGAACGACGACAAGGAGGCCGGCAAGTCCAAGTTCGGCTTCCCCTCCTCCCAGGCGATGAGCTACAACGTGGCCGACTACAGGAACCTGGTGAAGAGCCTGGTGCACGGGGCCAAGGCCATCACCTCCAACTGCATAAACAGCAAGACCGGCGAAGCCACGCAGTCCAACCAGTTCCAGTCGAAGGAGATACTGGTGTACATCAAGCTGGTGAAGTGGGCGCTGCCGGCGTTGGACATCTACACGATAGGCCCTCCAACGATCGGCGCGATCGCCCAACCCGGCAGACCGCCCCAGTCGCAGACGATACGGACGCGCGAAGAGAAGGAAGTGCTGGAGCTCTTCGGGAACGTGTTCACGCAAATGAACCCGCAAACATTCCAAGAGATATTCTCGACTTCCATCGACTACATGGTCGAGAGGATATTCAAGAACTGCGCGCTGCAGATCATAGGCAGCGCCTTTTTGTCCAGCCCCACGATATCGTCCACCTTCGCCACGATATTGGTGGAGTATCTGCTGGAAAGGATGGGCGACATGGGCTCCAACGTTGAGAGGAGCAATTTATACTTGAGGCTGTTCAAGCTGGTGTTCGGCAGCGTGTCCCTGTTCCCCGCTGAGAACGAGCACATGCTGAGGCCACATTTGAACCAGATCGTAAACCGGGCGATAGAGCTTGCCATGTCGGCGAAAGAGCCGTACAATTATTTTCTGCTGCTCCGCGCTCTGTTCAGGTCCATAGGAGGCGGCTCGCACGATCTCCTCTATCAGGAATTTTTACCCTTACTGCCGAACATGCTGGAGGGACTGAACAGGCTGCAATCTGGCCTGCACAGGCAACACATGAAGGACCTTTTCGTAGAGCTGTGCTTGACGGTCCCTGTCAGACTCAGCTCTCTTCTGCCTTACCTCCCCATGCTTATGGACCCTCTTGTCTCCGCTCTGAATGGAAGCTACTGCTTGGTCAGCCAGGGGCTGCGAACCCTCGAGCTGTGCGTGGACAATCTTCAACCGGACTTCCTCTACGAGCACATACAGCCTGTTCGAGCCGACCTGATGCAGGCGCTATGGAGAACTCTGCACAATCCCACGGACCAAGCTCACGTGGCGTTTCGAGTTCTCGGGAAATTCGGCGGTGGCAATCGGAAGATGATGATCGAGCCCCAGAAATTGGAATACAACGATCGCGAGACGAATTCCCCCGCCGTGGTGGTGTACTTTCAGGAACCCACGAAACCGATCGATTTCGCGGTGGAGAGGGTGATCGAAACTGGCTTCAACGCACTGAAGTCGAACAACACCGACTCGTTCTATCGGAAACAGTGCTGGGAAGTGATCAGTTGCTACCTAGCAGCTTCCCTCAGGCTGGACGACAACAACGCCGTCCTCTACAAGCTCTTCATGCACCCCAGCTTCAAGGAAGGCAAGATTCCACATCAGCAGGGCCCGCATTACAAGTGCCCAGACGCTGTGGCGAGGAACGTCCAGCAGACAGCGTTGACTGGGCTGTTCGTCGCTGCTGAGATCAAAGAGCTGCGGCACTCGGTAATTGGAACTGTCCTGTCGATCGTCAGGCACTACACGATGGTCGCGATTGCTCAGCAAGCTGGCCCGTTCTGTCTGACTGGGCGGCAAGTTCGAATGCAGGGTCAGGATCCTCTGGTTTTAATCGATGCTCTGGCGGTCATCATGGGCCACGAGGAGAAAGAATTGTACAAATCCGGCAACATGGCGCTGGTCTTAATCCTGGAGACTGCGACGAACATTCTGGGTTCGAAGGAACGAGCCTGCCAATTACCACTGATGGAGTACCTAGCCGAGAAGATGTGCTCCCTCTGCTACGAGCGCGCTTGGTACGCGAAATTGGGTGGCTGCATAGCCATCAAGTTCCTTTTCGAGAAAATGGCGACGAAATGGGTGCTGAATCACCTGTTCGTGTTTCTCAAGGCACTGATGTTCGTGATGATGGACCTGACGGAGGAAGTATCCAACGGCGCGATAGACATGGCCAAGGCGAACCTGGAGAAGATGCTGAGGGTCTGCGTGAACCCTGGCATGCAGGATAGGAATACGGAGCTGATCGAGGCGCAGAACAAGAGCTTGTACGAGGTTACCCACGAGCTGGTGAGGCAAGTCACGTCGCCACACACTTTGGTGCGCGAGCAGGCGATGGCGTCGTTGCGATTGCTCGCTGAGATACAGAACAAGACAGTCACGGAAGTGATGGAGCCTCACAAGGAAGTCCTGGCGGACATGATCCCGCCTAAGAAGCATTTACTCAGGCATCAACCTGCAAACGCTCAGATCGGTCTGATGGACGGGAACACGTTTTGCACCACGCTGAATCCGCGCCTCTTTACCATCGACTTGACGGTCACCGAGCACAAAGTGTTCTTCCAGGAGCTGCTAGCCCTCAGCGAGGCGGAGGACGCGAATCTGAATAAGCTGCCCTGCTACAAATCCGTCTCGAACCTGATCCCTCTGAGAAAGTCGGCGCTAAGAGCACTCGCTGCTTGCCACTACATCGTCGCCTGTCGAGAAAAGATCTTCGGGGTGCTGTACAAGGCTCTGGAGAAACCGAACGCGGAGCTGCAAGAAGCAGCTTTCGAGTGCATGCAGAAGTTCATAGCTGGATTTCAAATCGACATGGAGTCCGTCCATGCCATAATGCGACCGATGCTGCTGACATTGGGCGACCACAGAAACCTCAGCCTCAACTGCGTGAAACGGCTGTCTTATTTGACGCAGCTCTTCCCGAGCACGTTCAGTATCACTCTGTGCGAGCAGCTGCTGCAACACCTGAAGAAGCTGCTGGAGAACTTGATACAGGCGCACAAGGGGATATCCAAGTCGGGGGAAAACGAGCAGAAGATAGCCACCATCATAGGGATCTTCCACGAAATCCCTGCAGCTACTCCCAAGTTCATTGACGTCCTCTGCAGGCTCGTCTTGCAGACGGAGAAGTCGCTGATGGTCGAGGTGTCCAGCCCATTTCGCATTCCATTGATGAAATTTTTATTAAGGTACCCGACGGAGACCCTTAACCTGTTCTTGCAGGACAATAACATCAAGGACCAACAGTGGAGTAGATACCTCGAGTTCCTTGTCAAGCAGAAAGATGGGAAACCGTTTCGCGACGTGTTGCACAACAGCACGGCTAGGCTGATAACGATGCTGCTGGCGCACTCCCAAACCAACTCGAACCTGACGCACAACGAGAAGAGCGAGCTGCAGCATCAGGCGATTAAAATCATCGCGATTCTGATCAAGTTCGACGACCAATGGCTCTCGACGCAGGAGCAGCTGATTGGCGCGCTCAAGCAAATCTGGTGCAACGACGAATACCAGGCGCTGCACAAGAAGGTCGAAAGCGTGGACTACTGCCACTGGAAAGAGCCCAAGCTGATCGTGAAGATCTTGCTGCACTACTTCCGCCACCATCCAAACGACATCGACCTGCTGTTCCAGCTGCTGAGGGCCACCTGCGACAGATTCATCCCTGATTTCCAATTCCTCAGGGATTTCTTGGAGCACACTGTCGCGCAGGAGTACACGGTCGAGTGGAAACGAAGCGCCTTCTTCAGGTTCGTCGATCACTTCCCCACGACCAACTTGTCCCAGGAGCTGAAAGCGAACGTGCTGCAGCTGATCGTCATCCCCTGCTTCGCTGTGAGCTTCGAGAGAGGAGAGGGCACGAAACTAGTGGGAGGTGCACCGATGCCTTACCAAGACAATCCGGAGAACGTCGTCTCCGTGTTCATCAGCAAGATCATCGACCCGGACAATCCATTCGGTTCCGCCGACTGTGTTCGCATATCCCTGCTGCAGTTCTCCTGCCTGCTCGTGGAGCAAGCTTCTCAGCACATCCACGACGTCACGAACAAGAGGCAGGGCATCAAGCTACGCAGACTGATGACATTCGCGTGGCCCTGCCTTCTGGGCAAGAACTGCGTCGATCCCACGACGAGGTACCACGGCCATCTGCTTCTCAGCCACATAATCGCCAAGTTCGCCATACATAAAAGGATAGTCCTGCAAGTGTTCCACAGTCTATTGAAGGCGCACGCGCTGGACGCGCGAAACGTCGTTAGACAGGCGCTGGAGATCCTGACGCCGGCGATGCCAGTCAGAATGGAAGACGGCAACACGATGCTAACGCACTGGACCAAGAAGATCATCGTAGAAGAGGGGCATTCCATGCAACAGCTGTTCCACATTCTCCAGCTTGTCGTCAGACACTACAAAGTGTACTACCCCGTGAGGCACCACTTAGTCCAGCACATAGTGAACTCTATCCAGAGACTAGGATTCAGTCCGACGGCCACGATAGAGCACAGGCGACTGGCCGTCGAATTGGCGGAGGTGATCATTAAGTGGGAGCTGCACAGAATCAAAGACGAAGCTGAGAGTGCGGACTCTGGTGGCACCAAGACGATGATGGGATCCATGAAACGACCGATGAACGATGATCCTACTGGGACCAAGCGTATGGCCACTCAAGCAGCCACAGGCAGTGGAATGGTCCCTGTGATCCTCCCCAGGATCGAGCCTGGGTCCACGAAGCCCATCGAGAGGGCCCACGCTGACGCAATCCTCAACTTCCTGCTTCGCCTGGCCTGCCAGGTGAACGATGTTACGACTATCCATGGGAATCCAGGCGAACAGCTGTCCAGGCGTTGCGTGGCTTTGCTGAAGATGGCTCTGAAGCCTGACGTCTGGCCGCAGTCGTGCGACCTGAAGCTCGCTTGGCTGGATAAAGTGCTGGCCAGCGTGGACAGTGCTCAGCCTAATTACGGCAACATCTGCACGGCCCTGGAAGTGCTCACGTTCCTGTTGGGCGTCATGAAGAGGGAGCAGATACTGGCGAGCTTCAAGCCTCTGCAGCGTGGCATAGGCGCTTGCATCGCGAGTAGCAATACCAAAGTCATTCGACTGGTACACGGCCTGCTGTCCCGGCTGATGACCATTTTTCCAGCGGAGCCGACCTCGTCCACGGTTGCGTCGAAATACGAGGAACTCGACACCCTGTACACCACTATTGGTAAATTTGTGGTGGACGGTCTGGCGACGTACGAGAAGAACACCACAGCTACTCCTAGCACATTATTCGGCACGCTAATGATGCTGAAAGCTGCTTGCACCAACAATCAAAGCTACATCGACCGACTGATAACGCCCTTCATGAGGGTTCTACACAGAATGGCCAAAGACCATCTGCACTCTACTCAGACGGAGACCAATCCAGTCGGCAGCGAGCTACTGATCCTAAGTCTGGACCTGGTGAAGAATCGCGTGGTGGTGATGGGCGTGGAGATGCGGAAGTCGTTCATAGGCTCGATCCTTGTCGGCCTGATCGAGAAGACGCAGGATATAAAGGTGATGAAGGCGATCACGAAGATGCTCGAGGAGTGGATGAAGAACAAGAACCCTATCGCCATGAATCAAGCGCCTAGCTTGAGGGAGAAGTCGATCCTCTTGGTGAAGATGATGCAGTACGTGGAGAAACGTTTCCCGGACGACTTGGAGCTGAACAGGCAGTTCCTGGAGCTGGTCAATTTCATCTACAGGGACGAAGCTCTGAAATCCTCCGAATTAACGTCGAAATTGGAGCCGGCGTTCTTGTCGGGCCTGCGGTGCGTGCAGCCTCAGATACGGACGAAATTCTTCGAGGTCTTCGATGGATCTATGAGGAGGCGGCTTCACGACAGGCTTCTGTACATCATCTGCAGCCAGAGCTGGGACGCGATAGGCCCTCATTATTGGATCAAGCAGTGCATCGAGCTGCTCCTTGTCACGGCGAATTCCACCACCCAGATCCAGATGTCCAATCAGGATACTCTGTTGCCCAGCGTGACGTCTGTGATCAACATGGCAGACAGCGAGGAGCACAAGAACTTCATGATCTACAGCTCCATCAAGGAGGAGCCTCAGGACACCTCCGAGCTGGCTGACATAAAAGAAGACATCCTAGACATGGACTTATCTAACACGGACTCGCCGACCGTCGCTGACGAGATCGCGGCCCCTGGGAAGGCGACGTTGACACAGCTGATAGCCAAGCAAGGCGAGTTCATAGAGTACGCGAAGAAGATAAGGACCGAGCAGCTGCTGCTTGCCACAGCGCAGCTCTGTCACATGGACACGACCTTGGCCGAGCGCGTCTGGCTGGACACCTTCCCAAGGATCTGGGGCATCTTGGACGAGCATCAGCACAACACTTTAATCGCCGAAGTGGTCCCGTTCATTTGCAGCGGCACCCACGTCGTCCAGAAGGACTGCCACCCAAGCGCAATCGCCACGTTCGTCGAGGCGATCTCGCACTGCAATCCCCCGGTACCGATGCGTCCAGCCTTGATGAAGTACCTGGGCAGGTCGCACAATCTGTGGCACAGGATGACGCTGAGTCTCGAGCAGATGGCGTTCGACAATGGGAACAATCAGTTCAAGATCAAGAGGGAGTCCGACTGCTACGACTTCGAGCCTGATAACAGCCCACATGCTGAGATCCTCGACTCGCTGTCAGACATGTACTCGCTGCTATGCGAAGAGGACATGTGGTCGGGTCTTTGGCAGAAGCACGCTCATTACAAGGAAACCGTTCAGGCGACCGCCCTCGAGCAGCAAGGATTCTTCGAGCAGGCTCAGGGGGCGTACGACGTGGCGATGACGAAATTCAAGCAGGACTATGTGTCCACCCCGGCGCCGTTCAAGATACAACGGGAGGCGATGCTCTGGGAGCAACACTGGATCAGGTGCGCGAAGGAGTTGAATCAGTGGGACCTGTTGCTGGATTACGGCAGCAAAAAAGCAGAGAAGAATCCGTTCTTGATCTTGGAGAGCTCTTGGCGCATTCCGAACTGGACGATGATGAAGGAGGCTCTGGCTCAGGTGGAGCACAACTGCCCGAAGGAGATGGCGTGGAAGGTAAGGCGCGCGGTTGATAGATCGTATGTTCCCTTTGCTCCATTCGTTCACGATGCACGTGTGTATGTGGAAATTATAATTGACTTACAGGTAAACTTGTACCGTGGCTTCCTGGCGATATGCAACAGCGAGGACCAGCACTTGAATGCAGTAGAACGATACGTGGAACTTGCGTCAGGCCTGTGCATGCGTGAATGGCGTCGATTGCCACGCATCGTCAGCCACGTTCACTTGCCGTTGCTCCAGGCGGCCCAGCAGATAATGGAGCTGCAGGAAGCGATGCAGATCCACCAGGGGCTGTTACACGGGAGGAGCACGTCGTTGCACGACATGAAGGCCATCGTCAAGACCTGGAGGAACAGACTGCCCGTGATCGCTGACGATTTGAGCCACTGGTCGGACATCTTCACCTGGCGACAGCATCACTACACGTTTATCTCGAACCACTACGATTCCCAGCAGGACCAAACGACCAACCACTCGATGCTAGGTGTGCATGCCTCCGTACAAGCCATCATTCACTTCGGCAAGATCGCCAGGAAGCACAATCTCTGCGGCGTGTGCTTGGACTCGTTGTCGAGGATCTACACCATACCTAGCGTCCCCATCGTGGACTGCTTCCAGAAGATCAGGCAGCAGGTCAAGTGTTACCTGCAGATGGCTTCCGTCAGCGGCAAGAACGAGCTGCAGGAGGGCCTGGAAGTGATCGAATCGACGAACCTTCGGTACTTCACGAAGGAGATGACTGCCGAGTTCTACGCGCTGAAGGGTATGTTGCTGTCGCAAATCGGTCGGTCGGACGACGCGAACAAAGCCTTCTCCGCGGCTGTTCAGCTGCACGATACGTTAGTGAAGGCCTGGGCCTTGTGGGGCGACTACTTGGAGCACATCTTCACGCGCGATGCACGACAGATATCCATTGGCATCTCGGCCATCACGTGTTTCCTTCACGCCTGCAGACACCAAAACGAGTCCAAGTCGAGGAAGTACCTGGCCAAGGTTTTGTGGCTGCTCACGTACGACGACGACAAGTCCTCTCTGATGGAGGCTGTGGACAAGTACGCCGTAGGGGTCCCTCCTATTCAGTGGCTACCTTGGATACCTCAGTTGCTGATGTGCCTGGTGCGACACGAGGGCAACGTTATCCTCAACCTGCTGAGCCAAGTTGGAAGGATGTTCCCGCAGGCCGTCTACTTCTCCATTCGGACGCTGTACCTGACGCTGAAGATCGAGCAACGCGAGAGGTACAAGAGCGCGGAGTTGGCCGCTGGAAAGAATCAGGAAGGCGCGGAGGGGCGCGGGGCCGCTGGGAATGTGCAGCAGCAGGGTGTACCTGAGACGGGACCAATTCGAGCCACGCCGCCCATGTGGAGGTGCTCGAAGATCATGCATATGCAGAGGGATATTCATCCTACTATTTTGTCCAGCTTGGAAGGCATCGTGGACCAGGTTCGTGGAGGCATGGCTCGGTTACGAACGGTGGAATGAACGGGTAGAGTAAGTATTCGATGTTCCAGATGGTGTGGTTCCGAGAGACATGGTACGAGGAAGTCCTGAGGCAGCTGAGGCAGGGCCTGGCTAAATGTTACGCGATAGCCTTTGAAAACCGGGGCGCAGTGAGCGAGGCGACCATAACTCCGCACACGTTGAACTTCGTGAAGAAGCTAGTGTCTACTTTCGGCATCGGAATCGGTAAGCCGGAACCTCCGAGTTCCTTTCACTTTCTCAGCCAGCTAAATCGTTAAAGACGATTCTCGTAAATCGTAGAAAACATATCCTCATCTCAAAACGTGAACAACACGTTTGGCTCGGCGGCTTCAGAATCCTTGGCCCGCAGAGCACAAGCGACCGTCCAGGACCCCGTTTTCCAGAAGATGAAAGGTCAGTTCACCAGCGACTTCGACTTCACCGTTCCTGGCGCCAGGCTGCTCCACAATCTCATCAGCAAGCTGAAGAAGTGGATCAAGATCCTCGAAGGGAAGACGAAGCAGCTGCCGAAGTGAGTGTCATTCGATAGCGACCGATACGCTTTCGAGCTTCGCTTCGCAGAGGCATTAACCAAATGCCACCATTCTCGACAGATCCTTCCTGATCGAGGAGAAGTGCCGATTCCTCAGCAACTTCAGCCTGAAGACCGCCGAGGTCGAGCTCCCCGGGGAATTCCTATTACCCAAGCACTCGCACTACTACGTCAGGATAGCCAGGTTCATGCCAAGGGTCGAGGTCGTGCAACGACACAACACTGCAGCCAGACGATTGCGCATTCGTGGTCACAACGGCCGTTTGTATCCCTACTTGGTGGTGAACGATGCTGGCCTAGGGGATGCAAGACGCGAGGAACGGGTCCTTCAGTTATTACGGATGTTGAACCACTACCTGGGCAAGCAGAAGGAGACTTCCAGGAGGTTCCTACACTTCACTGTGCCGCGAGTCGTAGCTGTCTCGCCGCAGATGCGACTCGTCGAAGACAATCCTGCGTCGGTCTCGTTGCTGGACATTTACAAGCAAGGCTGTGCGAAGTTGGGGATAGAACACGACGCGCCTATAGCGAGGTACTACGACAGATTAGCGACGGTGCAAGCTAGAGGCGCGCAGGCGAGTCATCAAGTTCTCAGGGACATATTGAAAGAAGTGCAGACGACCATGGTTGCCAGGACTATGTTGAAAGACTGGGCCCTGAAAACCTTCCCTGGAGCGACCGACTACTGGACCTTCAGAAAAATGGTAAGCGCCGTACGCGACGGTAAACTGTACCATCGCTTTCCCCTTAGATCTCTACACGTTCTAATTTATACTTGATCCACAGTTTACTTTACAACTATCCTTGGCCTGTTTCGCGGAGTACGTGCTTCACTTGACGAGACTCAACCCAGACATGATGTACGTGCATCAGGACTCGGGCCTGATCAACATCGCTTACTTCAAGTTCGATGTAGACGACACGTCCGGTGAATTGGATGCCAACAGGCCAGTCCCGTTCCGCCTGACGCCGAATATTCTTGAATTCCTCACGAGTACAGGTTCGTGCGGTATCTATTAATGTCAATAGCGTAGCTTGCAGCTGTTTTCTAATATTCAGCTTTGAGGAGAAACAAATTTTGAGCATCGCTGTGCGCAGGTGTCTCTGGGCCGTTGACGGCGAGTGCAATCGCCACGGCGCGCTGCTTGGTGCAGCCGTCTTTCAAAGTGCACACGATCCTGCGTGCAATCTTACGCGACGAGGTGATCGCCGATCACAATAAGAAGCAGGAGGACGCGGAGAATGCGTCTCAAGCACCGACGGACATGAAAGGCGAGCTCCTGATAACGATGGTGACACGCGCGGTCACGGCGATCGTCGCGAGGCTGAACTCCTTGGCCAACTTCGACGGGACGGACAGTAAAGTGAGCACACTGGTCGCTGCGGCGAACAGCCACGACAATTTGTGCAGAATGGACCCGTCTTGGCATCCGTGGCTGTAAAAGTACTCTCCGGCGGGCCTAATTGTGCTTCCACTATGAACGATTTTACGGGGAACGTCAATGGGCGTGGACGATCCTCTCGCTTTCTGTGCAGAATATGTATTATTATTTTTATTAATTTGGGGTTCACGCGGGAAACACCTGCGGCCATTGATGCTCCCCGCCCTCTGGATCTCTCTCGATCCGCATGGTTTCCTTAAAGACTCCGCTGCTTCGTTTCCGTGTAACTTCAGCCCCGACAAATCCTATATTTCGTGTACATATTACGTAGGAACGCAAGGAATTATTCGCAGAAGGTGATTCTCTTTTTTCTTTTTCTTTTTTAAACTGAAACAAACGGCGCCACTTGACCGCACGTTTCTCTGATCGACTTATTTCGTTTATTCGCGTAAGACATGTTTATATCATGTAAAAATTCTCGTCGCGAGAATACTCCGTGTATCATTTACTGTACATAATTTAAAATGTAAGAGTTATTTATAGCGATTTGTGAAAAAGTGTTTATAAATCCGAAGAAAAAAAAAAAGAATAAACTATCCAAAACGATTACCATTTTCCACTCCACCTGCGAGTGTTTCTGCTACCCTTGGAGAGGGAAGGAAGGCAGGGCATTCAAAACGATCGAAATAAATTGTATTAAACTCGTGTATTTTAAAATAATTATGTAACCGACGTCTCACTATTATTCATACTTATCATTAGTTTCTATAAATTAGCATGCTCGTCCAAAAGAGCGTCCGATGTGTTAACAGTGCTTACTTCGTGGGTTTCAAAGTGATATTCCGCAGCATGCATAAATCTCGCGCCGTTGCTTTTCGACCGGCTGTTGTCTGAATATCGTAAAATCTTAGGACAATATCAGTCGTGAAAAATTCGGGCAGTGCTTTCAGAAGACAAGGAACCTAAAAGCATAGAAGCAACAATGCACACTCGGCCCTCCGATCCCCGGTGTTGCGGCACTGTACAGAACGATCGCGACTCACCAATGTCTGCGGCATTCCTTGCAGCACAACGCGAGTTCTGTCTTTTCCACATTGCACCATTAGACGCAGAAACTGAAGGATAAAATGAGTCTGTTGGGATACCTCGCCGTCTCTGCCGGCCAGAAACGTGAACATCATGAACAGTCCATTTACCGACGACAGGAGAGGATCCCTCAAGACGATGGTCTTCTGCCCGTTGTTTGGTCCTTGGGCTTGTGGACTTTGCGAGCCAAAAATGGCATTGGAATCGCCTGCCTCGTTCAGTCGGAGAATCTTATTCGCTGGCACGCCCAGGGCGTCCAGTTCGTCGGCATCTAAATCTCGTCGCACCCGTTTCCTGCTGTTCCCGCGATACGGGTTCGAATTGTTATATTCTAACGTAGAAAATATACAATACACGCACAATTTCGCTAGGATCGAGGACTGTGGCTCTACGAGGTCTTCGCTCCTGTAAAAAGTACGAGAAGTATGTCAGTACAACGAAGTAACAGCGCCTAATTATCAGCCAAGAACAAACGAAGCTTACTGCACTGGGTTATATAAATATTGTGGAATGACGTGATTTATGAGATCTAAGGTACAGTTCTCGATGTCGAGGTGAAAAATGGCAAATGCTAAGTCCACAGCCTGGTCTAGCTCCTCCTGGTAACGATACTTCAACACCTCCTTCACTATGTTCGAGACGAACCACAGTGATCCGCCAGTGTTCAGCAAAGATTCCAACGACTGCGTCGCTTGGATATTTATCCACCCCCGATAATTGATATTCCTCCACACGGTTTCCAGCTGCTCCAGTACCGGTTGCTTCGATATAATACTGACGAGAAACAGGCACCGTCAGTCGCGGCAATGCAGGCTCGATGTCGACCAACTAAAATTCGGCTACATACCTGTGAGACATCGAGAGTACCTTGGTCTTCGACTGAGTGGGAGGATGGACGTCGTACTGCATCTTACGAATGATTTGGGACATCAAGCTGGACCTAAAGCGAGATCGCTCTGCTTTAATTAAACAGCCCTTGCAGCTTTTCCCAGGGTACTGACCTTTCTTTAAGATTGTCCTGCATCTCGTCCCCGGGAAGGGGCGTCAGAAAATGCTGGACCATGTTCATGGGTTTCAGCAGCGCGTCCTGATGAGTGATGCTCATGTACGCGCAAAGCCAGGCTGCCGCGCAAACCGGCAAACAGCAAGCAGTCGCGCGTAAGCCGTCCAAAGCTCTCTTCACGTCGCCAGCACCGAGAACATCGCTCTCCCACGCGCAGAGGAGCTCCTTCACGGCACCCATGGCCGACTGGCACGCGATGTGCCACTTTATGTTGCTAGACTTGAAGTCGGGGTCTGGAGAATTGATTTGCGCCAGCAGCGCGTCCACCCTCGCGGGATCGATGTTCAGCAACATCTTCTGGGGTGACTTTGGTTGGTTCCGCTCGGGCATGCACTCGCGTACCCACTGCTCGAAGAAGGAATCTCCTCCTCCCTCCTCTAGAACGGCCTGGACAGACACAAGCTGGTAAGTTACCTTGGATAAGGTAATGCGTTCGTCGACTCGCGACTCTTCCAACTTACATCAGATCCATACGTTTGCACTATCGAGCACAGCATCAGAAACGACACGTCGAACAACATCGCTCTGGTAGCTGCGGTCTTTGGTGGTACAGGTTCGTTAATCTGCTTGCTGCACTCGTTGAACTTGATCAGTTTGGTGACGAAAGTTTTCAGTTTCCCCTCCACGGTAGCTACGGCCAGCATCAGCTCGAAACTCTTTCCAGTTAGGACCTGGTACAACATGCTCAGCAACGCCTCGTGTATTTTCGTGTAGTCGGCGTTCAGCGTCTTCAAGATCCCGGACAACGTGGGCTCCGCTCGCACGATTACCTTCGGGATCGAAGGTGTGGACGTGGAAGACTCCAGCTTTTGCAACGTCGCGGTGACACCCTCTCTGTAACGGAATTAAAGGGGGTTGTTAACTGGATGATTGTTAACGGTAACGTTTCACGAAAACGTCGGTGGTTACCTTCTACTACTCAGCTGTTTCGCCTGCTTCTCCGTGACCAAATTTACTTTCTGCAATGCGTTCAGCAAGCACTCGATACTGTTGCAGGAGCACGCAGTGTCCATTATATCGAGGAGGGGCGTAAATTGCAGTACAATTTCGAACGCGTCGAGGATATCTTGGGAATATTCCGATTTATCGTCACCTGGAAAATCGTGTATTATAGAAATCTAATGTACGCCGTACGCACAATTGCAGGAGGCATGCGATTTATTACCAACCATTCGCATGTGCCACATGCAGCTCCTTCAAGATCAGGGGAACTTTTAGAAACGTAAAAGCACCCCACTGCGATTCCTTGAACGTCCCAGTTACGTTGTGCAGGCACATCAGACACGCGCGTATTATTTCGCAGTACAACCTCGCGTTCGAGTAACTCTTCAGCCTCTGGACCATTAACAACTGATTAACGAACACAGCAGTCTCCGTGCTAGGGTTCAATAACACTTGAACAGCGAATAACGGCTGCAAGCAGTGCGTTATGGACTCCATTTGGGTCATCTCGGGGGACAGGGCGAGACATTCCACCTCCAAATTGCACAGTTTTTTAATAGAGTCTTCTATGGGCACAGAGGACTTCAAACTGCTGGTTTTCAGCAGACCCTCGATTTCTTGGCATTTCTTCGCAACGTCTATGTACAAGTCTAAACCCACGATACCAGCGTTAAACACACCGTAGAAGAGAATCCTAAGCGCCGCCTCGCGATTACCTTTGTCGTCGTATTTGGCTAAGTACATCATCGCGCAAAGAAAATCCGAGCTGAGCATCTGTTTCAATATACTGGCTGGCTTATCCATCAGCTCGGTCGGCTGCGGAGTCAGCGGGCTGCTCTGAGGCATTTTTGTTAGCGTGTGCAAGTAACACTGTAGCAGCCAATGTACGATAGACAGAACCGCGGCTGCTAAGAGATCCTCCTCGGGCTTACCACGACAAGTTATACCTACTTGGATAGATTCTAAGAATTCTAGTAAACTTAAGATACAGTGAGGCTTGTGAAAGGCATCGTACTTGCTTATTCGTTGCAGCACAGCAGCGTAGGAGACCAACTGAAAACGCGTTAAACCTTTGCAAAACGCAGCGTCGGTGGTATAATAACAAACGAGTTAGACGTACCTGAGAGCTTAGAGAATGTTTCAAGTAAGATAGCACTAACTGATTCGGGCCTAGTCCTACTAATGCTTGCTGCAATATACAATCAGCTAAATTATATACATCTCCGCTGACACCTCTCGGTAAAATCTGCAAGGCAAAGCGCAAGGCGTACGAACAACCGTCTCTGAACGCAAACACCGATCGACGTTCTATCGCCAGGGATAGTACTTACTGTTTTAATATTAATACCCCATTGCAAATCGCTCCAACGCTCTCTCCAAGCCCGCAGCAACAGAGCCTTTAAACTACTGGTCTTACTGGTTACCTTAGTCTCCATAGCTGATGTTAGAAGGTTACACATAATTTCTCCTGCGTAAGTAACGTCTGTAACATCATTAACCACCAACGTAAACAACTGTAATAATTAATTCCGTAGAAATGATACAGTGAGGGAACCACGTTAACCCACATTCGACGCGATATCGCGGCGGGAAATGAATTTCTAGGATTCCGAATTAAAGTACGGTTCTGCCTACCTCATTTCATAAAATTTAATTATTTAATAAATTACTATAACTGGCATATTTTCCATCGGTTCTCGGAGCGTAACCTTTCCACAGCCGCCATGATCAGCGCCATGGTATATCTGTCGGGCAGCTACATAAGTTACGCGAGATGCGATTCCGGGAACATCAAAGGAATAATCGATACGAGGATGCGATATGAGTTTCACTGATTTGTCAAATGTCAATGATCGGTGTCTCAGGCTAGACACCACACCGAACTTCTGGCCCCTCGGAAGAGCAGATACGTTAGAGAAATGTGTCTTTCTCAGTATGCTCCGTAACGCTCGCATTTTTACTCTTTGAATAATTCAAAATTTGAAAGTTCGCAGCGACACCGACTCGTCATGATTTACCACGCTGTGTAAATCAATCTCCGTCGCTGGAAGGTTAGGTAAGAAATGTGTGCTGGCAATTTTCAACGTATCGTATTGCAATTAAACGTGGCTTATCGTGTCGGCAGTACTTTCTATGAAAAAATGGGCGTTTGTACGAGAAGGGAACACGCGCTTGGCATCGCCTTTTACGCGTGGCATGGATGGAACTTCTTAGTCCTCGTTGGGATCCTCGTTGCAATCGGCCTATTTTATTACAACTATATACACGTACGTGTAGAGTTTATTAGAATACTCGTGGAATATTTTTCTGTGCAGTATTAAATTCGTTTAGGGGCTGTTCCGGTCTAGAGCCAATAAAAATAGGTGATCTTTAGGAATTAATTAAAGGAGAACTACTACATATAATTTAATGGGACTTTTTGCATTGTATTAAGGATGTCTTAACCTATAGAAATATAATTTTAGATTTATAATTAATCATTGCCGACGGCACTGGGGGAGTCGTTAAAGTCGAGGCGTTAAAAAATTCATCCTAATCGGTGGAACCTGTAGTATCTAAACTATTGGTCTGAAATAAAAAACAATGACAGGTTATTAAAGGGCATGAAACTCGCTCGTAGACTTGGCAGTAAAAATTATAAAAATCACATTTTTTTAGAAAATAACGACACTTGAAGTTTGAAATCACTTTTTCCCTATACTTTTCGTTCTTTCCACGCCTTCAAAAATTACAAATTTTAATTTTTTTTTTAATTTTACTGGTTTCTCACGAGCCAGAAGTGTATTCTTCAAAATAAAAATAGTTTCAGTCGAATCGGATAATAACTTTTGGATATACAGTTCCCACCGATTTTGAGAACACTGTTTCGAGAAAAACGCGTTTAAAGTTTTACGTGAGTGCCGAGTGGTCGGGTGTTACCGATGCATTTGCGAATACTCAAATGCCTGTAACTTCGGGAATTTTACAAATTTCAAAAAATCCTTTTAAACGCTTATTCTTAAAAGATCGAACATTCGAAAAATGAAATAAAAAGAAATCGATTTGTAGACCGGAACCTCCCCTTAAGTTTCATAAAATCAGTGGCGCGCTCAGGATTTAACTTCGGGGAGCCGAATTAAACGGATATAAATATTTTTAATGCAAAATTCAATGAAATTCAGTAGGTGATAAATAAAATCCAGTTTTCTTTTTTTTACAAGGCTCTTGAATTACTTCAGTCGTGATTACAGTAATCTCCTCTTTTCTTTTTCTTTCGGGGTGCCACCCCCTCTGCTGGGTGTGCCACTGCGTCAAAGAAAATTTAAATTCCTCAATTTGTCCACTATCCTACAGAAAACCTGAACCCAACAACGACTCGAGTCCCAGAATACCTACCTGACCCTTTTCGAAGTCGAAATATACAGAGAAAGGTCTACGACCTAATGTCTTTCACAGTGGGGCGTGGAAGGGAGTGCATTCCATCCCAAATTCCACGTTTCATAATCGCCTTGCTCGATGCTATCGAGCCACACCAAGTGCAACATGGAAGCACCGTTTCTTCGGGAGCAAATAGGAACACATACCAATTCAACTCTTTTCTTACGCAACGCTGAAATTCCATAACATAAGAGCCTCATATCTATCGAATAAACGCAACGCGAAGCATGCAAAAATATTTCCAACAATCCTTTCCAACTTCCCAAAGTGACAATGACAGTGCAACTGCATTGTTCAACTCGCCTCGGGGATACCCATAGAAGACATCCCAGTGAGTCACTAATATGTACAGAACGCGTCGCGCGTTTCGACCGAAATCGATTGCACTCTTATGCAACGTCGGGCCCTAAAATCCGTGTTTACCGTAGCCAGTCATCAGCGCACATCAATTATCAGCTGCCTGAAAGCCATTGCAGTGAGCCGTGACTCATCACCGTGAATCGATAAGCCTGACCCCCGACGCCTCCAAATTAAATTCCCAAAAGGAGAGTAGAAATTTCTCCGTCAACGGGCGGCCGGGATTTCGTCAGATTCAAAACAGCGGATTGATCCGCGACGACGCGAGGCGAAGTCGACCTATCGTTGCACAGCGCTCCCTCGGCCAATCGTTCCTCGTCAAAGTGGTGCGCCTGTGTGACGCACTTAGTGCCACGCTGGCAGTTCAATTGACAATAAGCGTTCTCGCGTCTGGCGCTCCCCGCGGAAAGCAGAGTGCGTTTCCCCTACGCGGTGCTGTTGAACGAGGAGCGAGTCCGTTCGAAGGGCGAGTGCTGGAATCGCAGGGCGATCGGGGTTCGAGAGGGCCGTGTCCCAAGCGGAGACCAGAGAGATGCCCTGGTGAGCAAAGCAGGCATCAAGAGCCCGAGAAACCGGTCTCTGGCTGGCTCTTCGTCTATTGCGCGAGAGGCTTCAGGGTGGGGCGAGGAGGAGAAACGGAACGTCCGCTCCGTCTGGCCGTGAAGGGGTTCTTTTCCTGCCGTTAGTCGACTGGCGTGCCGTACCGTGGCCGAGAGTTGCAACGCGTCTGTGCAGTGGAGTGTGTGTGTTTTTCATGGGAGCGTAGAGTAGCGTGGTTTTCACGGTGCGTGCAAGAGAAGTGTCGCTCACACGGCTATCAGCGTCGGGATGACGTCGTCGGATATGAACCTGATGGACCTGCTCTTCCCGCGGGAGGACTCGTTCCTGAAAGGCGACGTTAAGGACGAGCCCTTCATAGATCAAAGCTACGGCGACGACGCCATCGCGGTGAGTAAGCCGCCCATTAGCTTCCCATTTCACCTGTTCCTTCTTTCGCTGCAAACGAGCCCCGTCCCTTCCGAATGAATTCCTTCCTCGGGCTAGAATGCACAGGTACGTTGCTCTTCTGTCGCGCATATAGCAGAGACACCAAGATCACTCTCGCGAACTAGCTTTTTTCCTCGGCACGCCGTGGGAGTATCTAATCGCCGATCGGGGAAAGCCGAGAACGCAGGAACGCGTTCCCGAATATATACTGTCTTCAAAGTTCCCGGAACTTGGAAGTGGAATGGAGGCTTCTGAGTGTATCGAAGATTATTACGCCGAGACCTGCGATGTATTCTTTCTTCCAATATTTCGTTAACGATGCCTAGTTTCCAGCGAGATACACGGGGTATCGGCGATCGATGATATACCAAAGAAACTCGGCACCTATCGGGCTCGTTATCTGTAATGCTAATACAGGGGATAATTTCCAAGGCTGTAGAAACCTTTTTAAACATCGCCTCATGCTTTACGCAATGCTTTTGGTACGAAGGAGTATCGTAAATGCGAGAGAACCGGCGCTACGATATCGTTCGCCCCGGTATTAAGGTCCAAGGCGAAACCACTGTAATCCAAAGAGTCGATTAAACAGGCGAAGATTCGTTTTCCTTTCAAACGGCGATTGCGAGCTACAAAATGAAAATAAATCCTCGGCAATACCGTTCAGCGACGGGAGAACGCTCGACTCTCGGAACGCGAAAAGTAATGGTGCATTTCACCGTAGCCTGTGTGCCACTTTCCTCGCGTCTTCAACTCCTCTGTTTAACTATCCAGTCGGAGCGTCTGTTGCTTTCGTTGCTAACGATTGTATTCAATTATTCCCACTGGCCACCGAGCGTTCCATATTAATCGCTCAGGGGACACGCGTGACGCATGCTTCCTATCCTAGATCTCGGGCAGACCGAGTGTTTACCGTGGCTGTTTCAATATCCACGATCATTAACGAAAGCTCGCCGTCGCACGTGCATTCTCTGCTAAATGCAGGGAAACATATGGTGCTTGAGCGCAGTCCACGTGCGGAGCGTCGCCACCACATTCTCGCTGTCTCTAATCTGTCGTCGGGTTTCTGTCGATCATCGCAGCTTATCGTAGCAGTTTTTTTCAGAAATAAATTATCGTCTGTCAGCAATGCGAGAAATATTGCGTCGTTGCCAAGTACCGAAGGAATTTATGTAGACGCATTATATTTTAACAAGTATTTTACTGGTTCCTCTACTAAATGCGAGAAGCAGGATATTTCTACGCCTATGGAGCCGTAAAAAACGATTTACCCATGGTCTGTTTTCTTTTATCCATCCGTTCATAAGGGGATTTACCAGAATACCATAGTTACGTAATCACGTCGGACTTTTTGTAACATATGGAACGGCCTGATGCACGTGCCGGTACCACGAGCACCGCCATATTGGAACGCCTGTTACCTGTTCGGTGAACGTCTAACTCCACATGCTTGCTGCTTTTGAGTCCGCTGCGATGTTGGTACTTCCTTGAACGAAAAGTGTTTAAAATCGATCGAGAGAATGCGACGTTCCATGGTACAGTCGTTATTGCAGCTGTTTCTTCGGCTATTGATAGCTGCCCGTGAATAGTTCATAGCGTACCCTTGGTCAATTTATTATGTTACGTGTGGCGGAGGTAGATGCCTTTAGGTATGGAACCGGGACGAGAATGCGAACTTACTCATCGTGGCCAGCGACCTTCGAAATACCGTTACCTTGCGGGACTTCTCGTGCAGAATCTGAAAAATCGTGCCTCACTTTTGCCAGGAACAATCGGATACGAACACCAGCGCTTGGCTCTGAATTCCAGTTAACACCTCGCAGGGCAATTTTGAAAGCGAATTTGGGGGGAAAGTATTTCGGCACTCGCGCGTTCCGCGTTAAAAATTGCAGGAGCAGAGATGCGTTGCTCGACGTTTCTTTACATTCCCGACGGAAAAAGAAATAGACAGATTTCCTGGAACTTGTTCCACAGAAGGTGGACTTGGATCGGTCACGTAAATACAGGGGCATCTTGCGTTAGGTCAGATTTATTTTTAGTCCTTTTAAAGACGTATGGAGAAAACGCGTTTTAGATCCGACGAAGATATCAGTAAGTTGCAAACGATTTCCGTGAATCTACACCTTTTTCAGTTCCAATACCATTCGCTGCTGAACCATGAGCAATTCCAAGTCCCAAAGTGTAATGGTAATTAATTTCCGACCGTTCTCTGGTTGAAGGAGCCTGTCGCAGAATTCTCGAAACCGAGCGAGCCTATCTCGCGCACGCCACTTGACTATATTTACCATTCCTCGAAAACTGGGTTACCCGAGACTGGCCAAACGCTCGGTTCACGCGGGTCCGCCGCGCGAGCGGCCATTTCTCAAGCTTCTCTAAGTTGATTAGCCCAACTTTCAGCCAGGGATACCGAACTGGAGCATGCGATCGTTAACAGAAACTGTAACGTCCGAGCGCGAACGGGAGCTTGAATTCCCTGCAGCCACAGCATCGTCGCGAGCCGAAGCGCGGATCGGTCGGGTCAACAATCTGATCTAAATGAGAAACCGTGCGCGAAACGCGAGCCAAAGGAATCAGTAAATCTCCGTTGCAACACCGCCGGATCCCGGCTATTGTAGTCGGGAGTAAAAGTCTCTCGCTGCTAGTCGAGGCGAACTCTGGCTATTCTCGACTATGAGTCTGCTCCGAATTAATCTTAAAATCCATGCTTGCTTTTCAAGGCGGAGGAATGGCCGACGAACACGGACGACTTCCTCGACTCGATCTTCAAGCTGGAGGACAATCAGTTCAACCTGATGCAGGACGACCTGGAGACGATCCCGTCCTCGTCCTCGGACAGCGGACTCTCCAGCGCGCTCAGCCTCTCCTGCGAGCAGCAGCTCAGCCCCCTTCTGCCTATCGAGGAGGACCAGGTGGAGATCAGCAACTCGGAGATCAGCAGTCCACAGAACTTCATGGACTTTGACCCGCTGGGCAGCCCGAACCAGTCGATGGGCAGCGTGGACGACAGTCCAGTGAGGTCGGTGATTAGCTCGAGCATGGGCTCGCCTGCTACGGACGTTGCCGAGGAGATGGACGTTGAGCACACCTTCGTGGCTGTCGTCAACCCCAACAACACCCTCGCGGACGTGAACGCGACCATCGTGGCTGAGCAACCGATGGTTGATTTAGGTAATCATTGATGTCCTTTTGGTCCCCTTTCAGGAATGTTATTAGGTAGCAGAGGGAAGTTTGCAGCTGTAAAAATTACTAGCTTTAATACTCGGCTTCGTCTGAAATTTAGATTCTGATTTTATATAATGTTTTCTTTATTTATGTATTTTTTTGTGAAAATAGTCACATTCATCTGGGTTAGCTAGACATAATCAGCTGGGACACATTTCGCGAGCCCAGAGTTTACCGTTCGAAAGTTTTTAGGCGACAGACAAACACGCAAGCATTTTTTGCTTTATGTATTAAGATTTCTACAGACAAGGGTCCTCTTTGGGTTCGAGGGTAGAAGCTTCTGGTATCGAAGAAGATATTTCGAGTGCTTTTAACAGTTGTTAGGAATCTTCGTTGCTACTCGGGAATAACAGATGTTCTCCCAGGTATGCGTGTCGCTATAAAACGCGTCGCAGTTACTATTCGAGCTGGTATGATGAAACGATCAATCTTTTGAACAATGTTCTGCAACTCGTCAGATGAATGCGGTTTGAACAGCTGTCGCGTGTTTGGACGTTTGTTAGAATCGAAGATGCTTAAATTGAGCACTGCCACTGAGATAATAGATTCCAGAAAGAAATACTCCATAATCCACTGTCAGAGATGGAAACAGATGCGTTGAAAAGGATAAAATATATTTTTTTTTCAAACGAATGCAGAATATAAGGGACGTTCCATTTTTGTAATATTCCAGAGAAAACACCGAAGCAAATACAAGTCGCGCCTCAAGAGACTAACACGATAAATGTCCGTAACATCGCCTACAATGGCAAACGCAATATCAGGCAATTGATACGAGTGACACCAATGGGTTCCGGGAACCCCAGATCAATTCTACTGCCAGTCAGCCTGAAAGACATGAAGGAGGTGCGAACGATCAAGATCATCAACGCGTCGCAGGCGAGGAATCTGAAAGGGTTCAAAATCAACCAAGCCAATATCATCAACAAACCCGTGCAGGTACACAACAACATGCCCCGTTCGTTATTTCCACCTTGCAATTATTTCCAAGCCCCCATTGCCGCCCTCAGCTCTCGCCAAAGTAGAATAACTAATCTTACTGTCTGCCCTTCCTTTCCCCGCGAAATAGATGACCATCAAGCAAGAGGACTCGAGCAGCGAGAAGGGCTGCAACTCGAGCGACGAGGTCTCCGAAACAGACTCCCCTTATCCAAGGCTGAAGCTGAACGCGGAGGAGAAGCGTCTGCTTCAGAAGGAAGGGATCACGTTGCCCACCCACTACCCGCTGACGAAGCACGAGGAGCGGGAGCTGAAGAGGATCCGGCGCAAGATCCGCAACAAAATATCCGCCCAGGACTCGCGCAAGAGGAAAAAGGAGTACGTGGACGGGCTGGAGGATCGCGTGAAGCAGTGCACCGAGGAGAACATGACGCTGCTGAAACGGATCAAGGCCCTCCAGTCGCAGAACCAGAGCCTGGCTGGCCAGCTGAAGAGGCTGCAGGCGCTCCTGCAAAAGGGCAACAAGAGCGCCCAGCCTGCCACTTGCCTGATGGTGCTGCTGCTCTCGCTGGCACTGGTCGCTGTGCCGAATTTCAGACCGCACTCCAGTTCCAACAACGAGCTGGCGCAGGAACAAGAGCAGCCAGAAAAGATGCCACCATTAGCAGGTGAGTGTTCACGGTTCGCGCGGTCTCTTCCGCTCCAAATACGGCATCCATCCGAAGCGAAAATACCTCTTCTTTCTCTTCGAGCAGCATGTAACAGTTCTCTGGTACTGTCGTACCGAGGCTCGCGCTGTAAAGGAACGTCGTGCGTCGAGAATGGACGGTTAAATTCAGTTAAATCGTCACGTCCGAGAGAAATGAAAACGTGCCCGAAGCAGAGCCCCACGAGCGTGGCTTTTCGAACCGTTATATTAGCGGTTACACGAGCTGGATGAGTTTGATAGCACCGCGGCTCGGGGCCCGGAACGTTGAACCCCCATGGGATTGTGAAAGGCAGATAGCCCCCTGCTGAAATATCTTTTTTTCCCCCTCTCGCGCGCTTTCCTTTCGCGTGTCGTGGTTTGCTGCATCTCTCGACCTCGCTCGTCGCACGCACGGCTGAGCGAGTTTTTTACCGGCGCGAGAAACGAAACGGCCAGGGCATTTCTTCTCTTGCTTTTTGCGCCCCGAGTACCTGCTTGTGACGTCGCTTCTGCCGGATAAATACGAAAACAAGCGATGGGAAAATTGGAATAAGAACGCGAGGGCAGAGAGGCGATGGAAATAACTCGACGATTAGGAACAGTTAGATGCCAGATTTCTTTTCTCCAAGGACGCACGGTCTGATATTTCTGTTTTCTCGATCCGCTATCGCCACTTACACGGCTAGGGAAAAAAAAAGGTCTTCGATGATTGCCTGACGTTGGGATTGATAGTCACATCATTTTTTATTAGCGCAACGTAATTGCGCTGTTGATTTTATCGAAGCGTTCTGAGTCGTACCCTACGAGCCTTTAAGCAACGCTGCTTGGACAATATGCATAAAGACGTAACGAAGGAGGCGATAGAGTCGTAGAGGCGGGATCGACACGTATCCATTATCTTCAATCGCGATTAGGTAACGGTAGATAATTAAACGGAGTGAATATTCCACGCAAACCACTGGCTTCTAATTCTGGCGTTGTATTCCAAGATGCAGCACAGTGTTTACTGGTTTATACAATTTCTTCGGGTATATCGAACCAGCCTACATTTTGCTTTTCCGAATATTTTGCGTTCAAGTTATATACTGATTCGAATGATTCGCCTTCCCATTTGCGTTTGAACCGCACATTCTTTTGTCGCGCAGAATGCTCGTAGGGCGAATTCTACAGCTTGCATTGCGCCATTAGAGAAATATCGAGATACGACACGGTATCAGCAGTATTTCAAATTGCGAAACTGAGTCGCTGCGTACGAGCGATTCTGCGACGTAGCAGCCTGAAAAAGTAGAGTCAACAACTTTGTACGTACTCTGCATTGCATATGGAATTTGCAAAAGTAGCGTTGAAGTAGAGACTTGGTTTATTTTTCCTCATTAAATTCGATCCAAATATATTTCTTCTTACACTCTATCCCCTTTAGAAAATATCTACCAAGTCGTTTATCAGATACGCGCGTGGCACGTTACGATAAAAAAGGTAGAGGCGATATTTCTAAAGCGATAGCTATGGGATCGAATATGAACAACTGTATCGCGAAACCGGAGCAGGCTATGAGATCGAGCGGGGAAGTTGCCCAGCTACTTTCTAAACGAGGACCAGAAACCTCAGTTCCTTTCTCTACGCCCCGACCGGGCGATCCTTTTCATCGATTTTTTGTTCAACTGCTTTCTCAAAGAACGCGACCAAACGTGCTGATCGACGAGTCGAAGACCGGCCCCTGCGAGTTCACCGCGAAAAAAAAATACCCAAGTCGTCTGCGAATTTTTTCGTAGTTCCCTCTCGACCGGCCCTCGACTTTAGAACGCGCGATCTTTGAGGTGTCATTGAACTTGATTGAAATTCAAACGCTGGCACGTTAGGACCCGGCCGTTCTACGTGGAAAGCTTCGTAACCAGTTCCCCGCTTTGGTTACGAAACAAGCTGCCTGGCACCCACTTAACCAAATAGTCGATGCAGCCGACTAACGTAACGACCGACGACACCGTGCCTCTTATCACAGATAATTGCTTTAAATAAACGATAGCAACTATGTAAACGCGATAACTCGGCTCGTCGGACACTACTGTAAAATCCCGGTCTTAGGATCATTTTATCTATTTAACTTCGACGATTATAGAACTTTCAATCCGCTCATAAATCTTTGGATTATCAAGCTTCCTTAATTGTAAGCTCAATGTTCCAGCGTGACTAACAGAGGCGCGTTTGGAGATCTGCCGCCCCTAGGCTAACAAACGGCTGCCGCCCTTTTCGTGAAATATCGTCAAATTATTTAATTTAAAAGGGTTGAGAGAATTTGAAATTAATTAAAATTAGACAAAATTTTTAAATTAATAAAATCCTTAAATTAATTACAATATGAATACTCACATATGAGTTACTAGCAAAATGAGAGACCTAAGAGATGTTAAGGAGTTCGAGAAAATACATTTTACCCTTTTTCACCCCCTTGGGGACGGAATTTCCAAAAATCCTTCCTTAGTGGATGGGTTAAACGTCCTAGGTTAAACGGTTTGGGCTGGGCGTTGATGAGTCAGTCAGTCAGGACTTCTTCTTCTATATATATAGATAGATTGCTAATTTATTAAACGAAAGACCGGTGAATTGTTTCTAAACTTGTCTCAAGCCTCTATCTTTCAACTTTTTTCAATTTCTTTCTCCCAAAATTTCCCGCTCCCCAAATCCGCCACTGCTGATTAATTCCAAAGCGTGTTAATATCGAGAACTATAGTATACGCTTTCGTTGCAGGCCGTTCTCGAACACTTCTGTACACGAAGCAGCTGATGGATGAAGAGCTGCAGCAATACAGCGAGGAATTGCTGCAGGAAGTGGAGGGCCTGCTGGACCACGATTACAGCCCAGCGATCCAGCCACCCCTCTACAAACGTCCTCGCATGGACATCGAACCGCCGTCGAAATCGGTCTCTTCTTCTGATCACGTTGGAGGGACGCTATGGGGCAGGCAGGAGATGGCCGTTTCAAAGCCGAGCAGGAAGTACATCGATCCACCACTGGACGACGTCTGGCCACCGCCGAATCCCGGCGGGCAGAGCGACGCCAAAGTGGTCGACAAGCTCCAGGCGTTGACGAACGAGCTGAAAATTAACATCTCCGACTCCGAGGGCACCAGAACGGTCCTCCTCAAGGTCCCTCAAGAGCAGTAGATCGCTGACGGGCGCCTCGCCGCGATAGAAGACGTCACTGACGCGATCTTACTTTTCTATGGCCCCTTTCAACCCCTCGCGACGTGGCTCACGTTCGTCGCCCAAGGTTCGCGGCTCGTCACGCCTTCGTTTTCTTTAAAGAGACCTCGAAAACGAATCGCCGAATACGTTTCAATCGCAGTTCTCATCCGTTAGATAATTGTAGCAATTCCCATTGGACGCGAAGTCGCGACGGGGTGTTGGGGGCATGGTCGTAAGGCGCGTTCGATCGGGAGCCGTATAAAAGCTGCGTACTTTTTAATCGACTTCGTAGGAATCACTGAGAAGCTGTTCGACTAACACGTTTTTCCAATCACTCGATTGAATTTTCATGGAAATGGGGCGCGGAGCTGTCCGCGGCTCCGTAGTTTTAAGGGTACACGTCCAGTTTTCGGTGGTTTCCGAGGCACGCGAGATCCCCGTGCACCGTGGACCCTGCGTCTCGCGTGCCCGCGTTAAGGGATCGATGGTATCGTACTCATCCGTCATTAATCACGCTCTTATTCGTCGATCGCCCCGCGGTAATTAACGATACCGCGACGATCGTCTCGCGTATTTGATTTTCACCGTCTCGCCTGTTAGTCAGGGGCATCGCATACACAGGTCGATCGTTTTTAGGTGATTTTTCCAAGTGTTTTTATCGATTGAACGACGTTTAAGATTTATCTATTTATAAGGAGAATTTATTACGAGAGTTTTACATTATTGCTGTTGCCGATGGTAAGAGATATTTGTATATAGTTACTATATAGAAGCGTATAAGTGTCACGGGGAGAAAGGAAGAGAGAAAGAGCTATTATATCTTATCGTAGCTTTAACTTCACGAGATACGTTTCATTATTTCATCTGCATTCTACTTTACGCCAGAGGATCTGTATAGTAGATCGCGAGCAAGATCGTTGACGAGAATCGTATGCGCGTTTCCATCCTTTATGACGCGATTGATTCGATCGCTCCAAGGATGAGTCTCGCGCTGTACACTTTTTAGGAGGCTGGCACGTATCGCAAAGAGTATATTTCATTGTTATAACAGCAGGAGGGGTTTGCAACCGGGCGAACCTTGCGCCACGTTCTCGCCGTGGAACGTACTTTTAAAACGAATACTGCGTGTTATCGACACCAGGCTTTTGAAGACTGTATCATATGTTAGTCGCCCACACTCGACATTTTTCTCAAACCTCGAGACGATCCCCCCCGCCTCATCTTCGATTCCCTTGCGTTTAGGTAAGTTAGAGAGATCGTCGAAGTTTATTTCTACTTTATATACGGCTAGCACGTGGTGTGCGTATAACACACATGCACACACGCAATTATATTCACCGAATTGTAAATAAACACACACATACACATACACACGCAACGTGGAGGATGTTCATTCGTTGTTTAAATAGCTCGTACTTATGTTAATTTCCCTTTCGACGAATGGTTCGAGGAAGAAGGCAAAATAAACTGGCACTGCCGCCGACGCAAACGAATCGCGCCCCCGTTCTCATTTTTCCTGCTAACGGCCGCGAGAATCCACGAGGTCCGGGATTTTGTCGCTCTTCCAGAGAATCGTAATCGTGTACACGTATATGCAAAGCGCCGTCGATGTCGAGGAGCCGCGTATCGGCGTGCGCCTTTATTTAAATAAGTTCATCGATACATTCCTACCAGTTTATTCAAAAATAGAACCGTTCTATTTTTGCACTATGTAAAAGGGTTGAAGGTACTACACTCTAAATTTCATTCAGTATACGTGTAACGACATTAAGGAATAAAAATGTTACTGGTCGAGAATCGTTTTCACGTTTATTCCGTTCAGTGGCGGATTTAACGGGCGGCCGATGAGCGGCTGCCGCCTGGGCCCCTGCCCAGAATATTTCCGCGCGTTGAGTTGTAGACCCCATATAACGAATTTCAGACATACTTGTTCTCACTTTTTCAAGTCGCTTACTTTTGGAATCTTCCATTTCTAGTAAACGGTTCCTTTTTTACGAGCAGTTCTTTTTCGAGGCCTTACTCATATTTTTTAAATGAATGTAGTTATGTAACTCGAATAACTAAAAAGTAAAAAAATTTTAAAAAATTAAAACCGACTTCAAAAACATAAAAATACACTAAAAAGTACAAAATAATTTTTTCCCTTAATTAATCTACGACTATCATCTTTTTTATGTCGGCGTCTCATAAAAAATTGATAGTCGTAGATTAAATAAGGGAAAAAATTATTTTGTACTTTTTAGTGCATTTTTATGTCTTTGAAGTCGGTTTTGATTTTTAAAATTTTTTTAATAAACTACCCCTTCATTTTCCCGAAAAAATTGGCCCCTCAGAACGTTTGCCCTTCGAAGAAATGGATTTCGAGTGCAAATTATTCTAGAATAGATTTGAAAATCTAGAAAACTAAAGAACGCAGAGGTAGGACTTTACTTGTGGGATTTAATTAGGAAATGGAAGTTATAGGGTACGGTTCTAAATTAAAAGATGCGGTTTTTCTTTATATGTGGTTTATTAAAATACTCTGAATAGTGTACAGTGATATATAATAATTCCATTTTCTAATTACTTGAGCTAAACTTCCACTTAAAAAGCACATATTGTAAATGCTGCATTCGTCCAGTGCGTTTTCGTTACACGAATTGACACGAACCGACGCTTCCAAAGGAAAGAATTGCTTACCTATAACAGACGAAAACCCCGAATTAATTAACCAGTCTTCGTAATATACTTGCTACTTGAACACTAAATACACTAGATAGTTCTTACTACTTTAAAGCAAACTTATTCAATATTATATTTATTTGCTATTCCGTTTCACGCATTAGAGATAAATACGCATGCGCGCAGTAACTGCATGCTTGATGCGTTAGAAGTGGGAGAATTCTAGGGAATTCTATACGCCACCGATGCACGCATTAACTTAAACGCAACGGTTATCTCTGCAATCTATGGCCGGTATTCATAGTCGCTACTGTGCCCCGACGAAAAGAAGTCGGTTGAGAAACTCTAGGGTCCGAATAGTGTATCTCTATTGGCTGGCATGACAACGTCGACGAATAAAAATTAAGCAAACGGGTCACGGACGGCGGGAGCCAATGCGAGCGAAGAACCCCGACCGACTTCTTTTCATCGGGGCACAGTACTTATTCTTAAGCAAATGCTTAAGCATGCGGCATCCTCTACTAACCCAGTAGCTAGTAAAAAAGGATGCCGAATTCTTAAAGAACACCGAATGCTTAAGCGTTTGTTTAAGAATAAGTAGCGACTATAAATACTGGCCTATGCACTCAATGCGCGAAACGGAACAGACCCATCGCGATATCGACGAAGCCCGATCTGCGAGCCGTTTGCTTCGTGGTAATAGCGTTTTCCCGCCATAACGAGCCAAGGTAAGCTGTTTCAAACGATGGCAGTGG
Organism: Andrena hattorfiana; assembly: GCA_944738655.2. Taxonomy (NCBI): domain Eukaryota; kingdom Metazoa; phylum Arthropoda; class Insecta; order Hymenoptera; family Andrenidae; genus Andrena; species Andrena hattorfiana. Next base: position 42,450,567 of record OX122894.2, on the reverse strand, counting down.
AATTTACGTTTTAAGATGATCGACACGTAATGTATTTTCAATAAAGAACCAACACCATGGGGGACCTGGCAAATTTGGCTGATTTGCTGCCGACCTATTACTCCAGATTATTTCCTTACCACGATTACTACCGTTGGCTCAGTTACGGAAATGGTACGTGAATCCTGCAACTACTTGCTACACTCGGCAAACTTACCGGTTTTTACGATCGACAGCCTAAAACGCTTCGTCTCTAACGTCTTCTTTCGATAAATACCATTTCAGTGAACTCGTTCACTCGCAGAGAATTCTCGTTCACCCTCCAGGATGATATCTACATTCGTTTCCAATCCTTCAGGGGTATGAAAGACTTGGAGAAGGAGATCAAGAGGCTTGTTCCCTTTAAGATAGATATCGGAGCAGTATACAACTGCTGGTAAACGTAATCTAAGAATTACTAAAGCTTTCCACCGAACAGATTTGTAACTCTGTCACGCTCAGCCCCAAGGATCAACGGAAGAGCGCAAACTTCCAGCCCGTGGAGAAGGAACTGGTGTTTGACATAGACATGACCGATTACGACGAAGTCAGGACATGCTGCAGCGGCGCGGATATCTGCTGCAAATGCTGGAAGTTCATGGCGATAGCTTGTAAAGTTATAGACGCCGCCCTTAGATGTAAGTGTGGATAATAGATTTCCAAGTATCCTCGAGAATCGTTCACCGGCGTTGAATTCCCATCAGCGGATTTTGGATACAAGCACATTCTGTGGATCTTCTCCGGCAGAAGAGGCGTACATTGCTGGGTATGCGACCCCAGTGCCCGCAGTCTAGCTACGCACGAGCGCGGCGCAGTGGCAGAGTATTTGCAGATCATAGATGGCGGAGAATACATGAAGAAGAAAGTACATCTGGCCGGAGATAGGATACACCCCTCCATCAAGTGCGTTCAAATTTCGTCCGTCCGATTTGATCTTCGTCTACTAATCTTTTACCAGGTACAATATTATCCGATTCCAGGCGCGCGCTGCGGATAATCGAGCCTCTGTTCGTTCCGTTTTGCGTGGAGGAGCAGAACATCTTAGGAACTACGGAGGGGATTGAAAAGTTTGTACAGGTTCTACCCAACGAAGAAGACCGACAAGAATTTAAGGCACTATTTGGTCAATGTAAATCCAGCAAGGACAGGTGGAGCGTGTTCGTGAAATACATTAAAAAGAAGGCTACGGTACAGCATTGTATATTTCGTCGAAATTCTAATGGTTACAAGAGAAACAGCTTTCTATGGTTGACGACGATTTTCAGGGGGACAAAAAGTGGTACCAATATCGTCACTTGATAGAGGAAGTGATGATACAGTACGCTTATCCACGGCTGGACATAAACGTGAGCAAAGGAATAAACCATCTGCTCAAGTCCCCTTTCTGCGTTCATCCGAAAACTGGCAAGGTTTGCATACCGTTCACCGCGAACACCGTGGATAAATTTCAACCGGACAAGGTACCGACGATTACAACGCTGGTCGAGGAAATAAACGAGTTCGACGCGAAGACTAAGGCCGAGCAAGAGACGTACCAACTGACCGCCAAGAGAATAAAGGACTACAAAAAGACTAGCCTGAATAAATCGCTCCACGTCTTTCAGGAATTTCTCTGGAACTTGGAAACGGAGCGAAAGGGGCAGAAGATTAAAGAAAGTGGTATGTATATTCTGTTGCGCTGGTATCGAGAGTGGAACTGTTTATGCATGTGCTTTCTTTATTTGTTTTCAGACGAGAAGATGGAGTTCTGATTGCTATTATTTATTGTAATTTTGTGTTTTAATATGTATTAAAGTTTTTATGTTTATTAAAGTCTGTACGCGATAGCACTACAAGTGTACAGTTTCCATACGTTTATAAATAAAATTGATGGAAAGCGAAGTAACGCGTTTTGCGTTCCCTCTACCTTCCCTGGATAACACTGGAAACGATAATTTCGTATCGACAAGTACATACGATCTCGGTGGTGTTTGCTATAAAAAATTCATCGGAATCAGCAATGCTTGCAATTTAATAAATTAAAAAGTTCCCCAAGATTCGAAGAATGAACGTTGCATGCCAGAAAGTCGACTAATGTACCCAGCGATCGAAGTATTTAAACAGCGAATATTTCAGCGAAGGTACATCGAGACGAAGAGAGGTCCACGATTCGATAACGAATGAGAAGAATTCCCAGCGTAGTTGGAGACGGCTTGATAGATTTATTGATCAGGGCTGTATCAATTCAGAGAATCTTCAACACGCAGCATCCACTTTAAATAACTCTCCGCGAAAGAAAGCTACAAAAGCATCCTCCTGATTCCGCTACACTCCCAACATCCTCTCGATCTTACAATATCGAATAATTTTTAAGTATCCCTACCACAGGACACCTACCAAGATCACGCACACTCCGAACGCGCATCCGTTTGGTTTGCGCAAGTTTTACTCGTAGCAAGCGTCTGTCGGGCAGAGAAAAATATTCCCCGAAGCAATATTTGGCTCCGTTAAACAATTTCCGCGGGGAGGTTTCGAAACAGAGACTACATCACTGATTTCTGCCGAGGCCCCGGTGGAGGCGGCGAGTCTAAAGGACGTCTAACCGCCGTCGAAGCAGCCGTAATGAAAGTACATCGCGATCCCCTTCTAGCTGGCTTTATCCATATTTGACTGTTTACTTATTCAGCGGTTTCCCGCGGCAAGATAAACCGTCCTCCGCGGTCAGACAATCGGCTTGACAGTTTGCCATCGGCGAGATCGATTGCCAAGATTTCTAAAAAAAAATCACTTTCTCCCCACGTACGATTCTACCTGGCCAGTGCCCCGTTACTTTTTCCTGTTTTCACGTGAAATACTGCGCTCACGTGAGACGACTCTTCCATCGAGCGCCGGTATTTTATCGTCCCCCCGATTAATTCAATCTCGATGGAGCTGCGAAGCGATCTGTAACGCGCGCTACTTTGCATCAGCATTTCTCTTTTGACACAGGTAGACTGGTTGGGAAATGTCGCCAGGGAAATTATAATTGCCCTCTGCAGACTCTCGGGTGGAGCAAGTCGAATATCATTGCTCGTTCCGCGAGTCCTTGGCGCAGAGTGTACTAAAGCCAGGGTACGAGATCGTCTCTGCTTCGACGAAAGTAAATATCCTATGGAAATATCCACGAGTGGTCCCACCGTGCTGGCAGAACAAACTTCCAGCTACCGATGAAACTGAATAGCCTCTCGAGTAAAGGACATCAAACACCGCTCGGCGTAAAAACGTGGCGGTGTCGCTAAACGCGCGAACCAACGATTCCTAAATAGATAACTAATTCGCGCCTATTTCGTGCGCGATCCCGCGAGCGAGATAAGCTTTCTCGTTACGATTTCTGACCGGCGACGATACCAATTACGACACCTCGCTCTTGTGGAACGATCTTGGCCATCCAGCAGAAAGAGATCGGACGAGAAATGGGTTAATTGTGTACAAAACGCTGCTTGCTTCTCAGCGCGAGCAGTTATTACCGTTCCTCTCGATAACCAAATAAATTGGGCGTTGCCGCGATCCAAGCTCTTTCCGCGTTTCCCAGGTAAACGTGGTAAACGTTCATTACGCCGTCTGATTACAGTTTCTCCAAATCGCGTGCGAATTCACAAACAAGAACAACTCGTGGCCCGTTCTTCTCTCTTCTCATTAAGGACTACTCAGGTCCATTGTCTTCAGACCGCGAGAGATCGTAAAGCACAGTTACACGGATCTGCATATTTTTGATTGCTCTGTAACCGTTGCTTATTTGACGAATTATTCTTAAACGGCCACTAAATCTTGCGCAGTCACGCGAAAGCTTCGTTCTCTGCTAGCTCCGAGTTTTTTTTCATCTAAGAGGAAGATCTTTGGCTAGCAAGCCGCGGTAATGCGAAAACTGGACGTGGATTGGTTTCGCTTCATCTCGAACAGTTACTCTTCACCCGACCGCTAATTGGACTATTTCGCGCGTTGCTAAAGACGGCACGGTATTGTGGACAGGCTGACGAAAGAAGCAAAAAGAATCGTTCCCCTATCTATAGATCGTGTAGTCTGGAAAATTTAAAGCATCCCTCACTTTCCACCGACACGCGACTTTCAAAATTCCTCGGAATGAGGCACTGAGACGCCGAGCAGCGCAATATATGACTTCATCCCGCTGCACTCGTACAATAATTTCTACAGAGAGCCTGACGAAAGTATTCGAAAGTTCATAGAATCCCGAGGCAGAAAAGTTAACCTAAAAATCGTGAAAGTTTTCACGCGAGAGGACGGCGATTTGTCAGCTCTGGAAACGAGATCCACGTTACCGAAACGGTCCTTTCTGCGTCAGGGTTATCGGTGGCGATGGGATCTAGGGATCATAAATCATACGATAGTTTTCTCTCCCCGAGATTAATAGAGAGAGCAGATCAGTTACCACGAATTTCAAGAGGATGTGCTCGCGGAAGCAACAGAGCTATCTTTCAAATATTTCAACACCTCTAGAGAAACGCTTTAAAACGCTTTCAGGATTCATCAAAACGTTCGAGACCTTCCGCTGTGAAAAAACGGTCCGACGCGATTAAGAGCCTTAATAGTACATAATTATTGGAAGATTTTCAATCCAGGGATTCGAACGTCCCGACCGGTTCCAGTGGCTTTTTCATCGTTCACCGCTCACCGACTGTCAGCTGTGATGACAATTGGGATGAAGGACCGTCCCGTGCACCCTGTCGCAAGAAAGTCGACATCGTTCTTCGCCACGTCGTATCCATTACACCGATGATAATGTGGGTGGACCTCGATGGAAAGCGAGTCGAACGATCCGTGACTTTTTATCCAACGATCCTCCGTGTATCCTCATATTAGCAAAGTCTGCTCGCCCGAGGCCTCGCGCGAAAAAAGTAATCCCAGCGACGAGTTGGCCGTAATTACGGTCCTAATCGACTGTGACCAGGCGTCGGGATCGTTATGGAACTTGGCAAGTAGATTAAACTGCCTTTTCGATGTTAATTATTACCCGTGTTTTCTACACACTTTCGTCCAATCACGCGACTTTTCAGAAGCGCCGGTTCCGAGACGTCGCAAGCACTCGTTGCCGAGCCTGGCCTTTCGCGCGATTTCGAGGCAAGATTCCTGGCTTCTCTTCGTCGAGCTTCCGTTTCAGGAAAGGCTCGTTTCTTGCAGCGCGGCTAGATGGCGATTCATCAGCCGCTGAGTCACTTCCCGATCGTTAGAATCGATCGCGACTCGTTTCTTCGCGACCGTCGACCAAATACCATAAACGCCATAAACGATATCCTCGTAAATCTCACAGCGTTACTCATTTGAAACGTCGATGTGGGTCAGCCGTTGGCACGCAATCGTTATTTCTGACGTTGACGATATAATCGTCCCTCGTTCGGCAACAAACAGAAGCAGCGTCGCGTACTTTCTCTTAAATATTACTAATTTCATGCCCGTGATCTTGCCGTCGAGCGTGTAATAAAGAAAAATGACAGAAGCACGGGTGAATTCCGCGGGATCGATATCGATCAGAGCACGGGGCTCGGGAACAGTGAAAGTAGCGGAGGGAAATAATGAATCTTTTTAACGCCGAGCTGGTGAAACAAATGGACGATAGGTTAGAAAAGAATCGCTTACACTTATCTAGGAAGCAACTCAGACCCTCCACCTTGGACGCATCGTTATCCACAAGATTCCCTGGTTGAAAACGACGGATAAGAGACCATTGTTTCGTGCGATCGCGTAAGAAAGACGTGTGCAGCCACCGTTTACAGTTAGACGTCCAGGCAGACAAGCCAGTTGGCTCCTCTTCGCCAGCTTCTCGAGCGTCCCGTAGATTACAAACAGATTAAGGCCGTGACGAACGTGACGCGTGTTCGGAATCCTCTCGATTTTATCTGACCGCCCAGCGTAGCAGAGCAGCAGAAGGAACGAGATGTAGATAAACGGTGAAAAATCGCGGTAAAGGGGCGGCGGGAAGCCTCGCGAAATCTGGGTCTGCCCGCGCGCGGAAATTCACCAGCGAAACACTTTCCACGGCGCTCGTACGTACGATCATCTTCGACTAGGTAATCGCTCGAGACAGCGACTTGCTCGACGCCCTGTCTTTAATCAAATAATTGAAGAGAAACGCCACGCTTTCGAGAGGAAAGCAAACGGTGGTTTAAAACGGATCGTCTGTCACGAGCTGTTCGCTTGCCGCGTAATTACTTGGAAGTTAGACGGGCAGCCAGTGCCATTACATCTGCGCCAGCCGTTCTAGCCCAGCGCTATTACACGGACCAGTTAAAGTGTTGTTCTGATTAGCGGGAACGCTGCCAGGAATCGTAGCGATACGCTCCATTATGCATGCATATAGAAATTAATGGCCTACGATCCGAGCACGCCCCGCGCCCCGCCGTTTCATTTCATTCTCTTAGTCATAACACGCCCCGTAATCCGCGCGCGAATGCAACCGCCTAATTATTAACGTTTCTAACGAGAATAAACGGCTCCGCGCGTTTCCAATCTGTTCTCGCCAGCCCCGCTCCCAACTCTTACTTTTCCCCGTAACTAGTTTTCCAAAGCCATCAGGCTCGGAGTGCACCGAGTGTCGTTGCTCGGTTCCAATTTCGCAGGGGAACGAACCTCCGCAAAGTTGGCCCCTCATTGGAAAATATATATAGTTTCTCTTTTATGCAATCCTTTGTGCATCGTTTGTACATCATTGTTCATTAGTTTGTATTAGTTGTTCATTATTGATGATATATAATAAATGAAACAAAATTGACTGAAATTTTTTTTGTACATCTGGCCCTTCATTTTATTTTTTCATTGTTCACCAATAATTTCATATGGATTCGATCGTTCGTAGTTTGTACATCTTTGTTCACTTATTTTTATTACTTACTAACAAGGAATTGTCTTTTAATTATCATCATTGATAATTATCATCATGACGCGATAGATATTTTATTAAAATGGAATACCATTTCACCTGACTGGGTGAACGTACACGTTACACTTCACGCTCCATACGTCATACATCACACGCCACACTTCGTACATCACACTTCACACACTACACATCACACGCCACACTTCGTACATCACACATCACACGCCACACTTCGTACATCACACTTCACACACTACACATCACACGCCACACTTCGTACATCACACTTTACACGCTACACATTACATATAACACACCACACAATTACACTTCATACATCACACTCTCCATACATTGCACTTCACGCTTCCCAATAGTCATACACTGCTCTCAACTTAGGAATTAAGTAGTCGTCTTACGATATAGGCACAATGTGGTAAGTATTCAGGTAAGTTATTAAGCTTCCCGCGAAAACGCAACAAAGTTGCAAAGGGCAAATGTTTTTGCAACAATGTTGCAAATGAAATTGGGGTGTTCGAGACTTAAAATTCCGGTTTGCAACTTTGTGCATTTTTCGCAGAAAGCGAAATTTCGGTCTGCAACATTGTTGACTCTCGCAAAAAACGCAACAAAGTTGTAAAGGCCAAATTTTTTGCAACAATGTTGCAAATGAAATTGCGGTGTTCGAGACATAAAATTCCGGTTTGCAACTTTGTGCATTTTTCGCAGAAAGCGAAATTTCGGTTTGCAACTTTGTTGACTCTCGCAAAAAACGCAACAATGTTGCAAAGCGAGCCTTTGATTCGCGAACAGCCAAATTTTATTTGCAACATTGTTGCAAAAAATGCCTTTGCAACTTTGTTGGGTTTTCGCGGCAAGTTTAAAACCAGTATGTAAACTTATCAACTATTATGTGTGTTGTGTGTTATGTGTTGTGTGTTGTGTGTTGCGTGTTGTCTGTTGTGTGTTTTGTCTTGTGTGTTGTGTGTTGTGAGTTGTGTGTTGCGTGTTGTCTGTTGTGTGTTTTGTCTTGTGTGTTGTGTGTTGTGAGTTGTGTGTTGTGTGTTGTGTGTTGTCTGTTGTCTGTTGTGTGTTATGTGTTGTGTGTTGTCTGTTGTCTGTTGTGTGTTATGTGTTGTGTGTTGTCTGTTGTGTGTTGTGTGTTGTCTGTTGTCTGTTATGTGTTTTGTCTTGTGTGTTGTGTGTTGTGAGTTGTGTGTTGTGTGTTGTCTGTTGTGTGTTGTCTGTTGTGTGTTGTGTGTTGTGTGTTGTCTGTTGTGTGTTGTCTGTTGTGTGCTGTGTGTTGTGTGTTGTGTGTTGTGTGTTGTGTGTTGCTTAAGTGTAAGAACGGTGTTGAAGCAGTGTGTGAGTAGTGTAAAGGATGAAGTGTGCAGTGTCGAAATGTTAAAGGAATTACATGTAATGATGCTCCAATGGAGTATAACTAGTACAGGAATATTGTTAGACCGCTGAAGCTCAAAATCAGGGTGTCCTTCCCTATGTTGCCGACACTTTACGACGTCATGAGGTAGGTCCACTTTGCTCATTCCCGTGCATGCGCCATTGTGGGGTCTGGTGATGACACAATAGATACGCATTAAAAACGTTAATTAAAAGACAATTGCTTGTGAACAAATAATAAAAATGAGTGAACAAACATGTACAAACACCGAATGAAAGATTCCATATGAAATTATTGATGAATAATGAAAAAAAAAATATAAATGAGGGCCTGGATGCAAAAAAATTCAGTCAAGTTTGTTTAATTTATTATAAATTGTCAATTGATGAACAAATAATATAAACTAATGAACAATGACGTACACACGATGCACAATCGAATGCATAAAAAAGAAACTGATACACTTCAATGAGGGGCTAACTTTTCAGAAGTGGGGAACGATGCTCCATCCGAGTGACCAGCTCGCCGCGTGTGACCTGGCGGATAATTGCAGCCGGTTCCTCGACGAAACGAAAGAACAATCGTTCCTCGAGGTTAATTAGAGTTTCCGTGGTTAATCGCGGCGCGCCGGGCAAAAGTGCCACTGGCTTCTCCAAACGGGGCCCACGAATTCGGCCTTTTTTTCCACGCTCGGTTCCTCGTTCCCGTTAAGTCAGATGCACGGGGCTCGCATTAACGACGGCCGCGTTAATTACGCGGAGAAGCCCAGTTCTCACGAGTTTCATCGTCCCGTTTACTGCTCCCGAAAAGGGGAAGCAATTCGGTGCGATCCAATGCCGCCCGCGGCGCAGTTCGGTGGGTTTCGAATGGTTCGTCGAGGAAATGAAAGTAAACAACGATTTACGCGATACGGAGAGTTCCGTTTCGTGGAGCAACGAGAGAGCCACGCACGTTCGTGTATTCTCACCAAAGCAAAATCCTAGGAGAGAGAGACAGCCGTCCAATTAACGAGTCGTTGGGATGAATCGGCTGGTTTTTCAGAGATCGTTTTCAGCAGCGGGTTTCTCTCAGGCGAGGCTTGGAAGCCGGCGCGTCGCGGCATTTGCAATTCAACCGAGCCTAGCTGCGAGATGGAAATACCCGCGACTTCCCTATGTCAAACACTCTTCCTCAAATATCTTAGCTTGCCGCGGCTACGCAGCCGATTCCTGCCAGCCTCGGAAACAGATTCCTTGGACGCGGAAGTATTCCGTGAGCAAGTGTCGCTGAAATGTTTTTGTCGAGATTATTGTTCGAACAAAATATTGCGATTTATGAAACGAAAATACAAAACAGTAAAAAGTTTGGGGAAATGTTGGTAAAAAAAATAGGCGGAGGCTGTTAATTTAAAAAAAAAAAAAGATCGTCACGTCATAGAGACGTGATTATGTTATCCAATATTTGAACGAAGGATTTTTTATCCGATGGCACGATTTATGATAAAAATTGAAACTTTTACTTTAAACATCAGCCATTTTTTCCCAAATCAATATTTCGAAAAATCCTTCGTTCAAATACTAGATAATGTAATATAATAAGTAAATTCTTTCGAATTTTTTATTTTAGATGATCGACTTTCGAGCAGCAGTGGACACCGCAGAAGCCTTATTTTTAGAGAACCTTCGAGTGATGGACAATAACTCAGTTATTGATAAATATTTTTAAATAAAAAAATTACGATGCACGGTACTAGATGCAATCCTTAAAAGGAAAAAAGAATTTTTGCGAAATGTGTTACAACTTTTGAGTAAAAAATTTCCAAAGACCACCCTTTTTCGGCCTCCTAACTGAGCATGACCCCTTAAAAGGCGACTGAACTGTATCTTTCAGCTGGTGATAGCTCAATCCCACAATTTTAAACCCTTTAGTCACCGATCCAAGCACCGCTCGTCCTCCTAGTGATTACACAGAGCTTTCAAGCAATCTTAACGAACATAAACCAATAGAATAACCCCTAATTCCCGATTCTTTCGCGGAGAGATCGCTAAAAGGACCATCCTCGAATATTCACCAGCTCTCTCCGGTTACTCGCGAGGCGAAGATCGCTTCCTGCGACGGAGAAATTCAGCAAGAGCTTAATTACGGAATCCCGTCTCGTTTTCTGCGACTGGCCGGTCAGTGGTCGCACGACGATGACGGACGTGGAAGAAACGGCAAGGAGAGAGGAGAAGGTGCAGCGGGACTCGCACAGGTGGCATAACACAAAGCATGGCCCGAGCGGTAAAGTACACGGGCCAGCAGCGGCTACCTGTCGGCCAGAAGGAACGTGATTAACAAACGTGATCGATCCCCGCGATGCCCGAGATAATTCGACGGGGCAGACTTGCCACGCACGATCAATATTTATAACGCGTGCTGGCCGGTGCTCCTGTTTCTCCGACGCGTGGAATCCGCAGCGCGGTCGCGCGTGCACGCGCGTTTCGCGTGCGAACTCAACGCTATCATTTCCTCCGCGCGGCGTTTCCAGCCGTCCGACTGGACACCCGCTGCTCATCCACAGGGAAACCAGGGAAACCCACCTGAAACAGGAGCAAACTAAGAGTCAGTTAAATGCACCGTGACATTTGTGGAGCGACACACTTTGGACTTGCCAAGAGATGGTTGTAGGTCGAAGGTTGTAGATTGATTCACGTCTCGGGAGAAAGCCAAAGAAGAAGTTTATGAAGCTTCACTTGAAAATAAATAAATAAATAAATAAATAAAAAAAATTTGAAAGAAATGCTGCACAGTACTTCTCCTTCCAAGAAGAATCCCGCGTCCTTCGGCTCGAGTATTTAGAAAAATCTGCACGGCTCCTCCACAATGGAGAAGCGAGTCGGAGGCACGGACACGTGGAGACTCGTTCGTGGTGTAATCACGGTACTTACACCGTACTAAATCAATGCAGATTCGCTGATGCTGATAGGGTTCCAGCGCACGTACGCTAGGCTACATGCGCATTTTCTGTTTCAGGAAGGTAGCAATTTTCCAAATTATATTTCTACATTTATGTATAACACACGGAAGACGGTCGTTCGCGGGGAGCATCGAGCAGCTTTTTTGACTACTCCCGGAGCCACCGCGAGTCCTTCGCTTTCCATGCAAGCGTGATTCTAGCTTCTCTAACGATCCTGCCTCCGCAGAAATTTCCATCCGCGGACGGAAGCGTTCTAATCCAGAGACGGGTCTTATCACTTAGACGGCCGCGTTTTTCACTCGAAACGTTGACAAATTACGACTTCCAGTTCGCACGTTAATCCGACCGCCTAATTGTTCAGAACCGGAAGAGCGTGGTTTTTCGTTTGAACGGGAATTCCCACAAAAGCCTAAACCCGCCGGAGGAGCCTGTTCGCCGAGCAGGAAGTAGAACGCCACCGGGACTGGTCTAATTAACATTTTACTCTTAACCGCCATCCCTATCTTATTTGTCGTAAAGACTAATTCTAATGTCCCGAGTGCTCATCCTATGATTACCCCCGGGAATATATTGCGGCGCTTTCATCCGTAAACAGCAATTTATCGATCCTATCTTAAACGTCCTCCCTTATCCTCGTAGAATTTGAATAAAACGCTAGCCTCTATCGTATTCTCACCCTAAAACTTTCAGCACTTCCGCTCCACCTTCCAGGATAGCATAAATTTACGCGGAGCCACGGCGTACAGTCGTAAACAGACGCAGGGTTTTCTGTATCTGTTTCGCGTTGTTTCGGGGTCCGAGATCGAGTAGGAAATAGCACAGGTCGCTCTGTAATTCTACGCAACGATCCTAGGACATTCGAAACGATTGTCATTAAATAATTCGTCAGTTGCCTCGCGTCTACAAAAGCCAAGGCCCGTCTGTCGCAATTAAAACACTCCTCGCGAAAAACTCTCGCGCCCGTGCCGCTGTCACTTGCGCCTGAAATGTATAATTAAAGACTTTCGTTGTCAGTCCCTTGCCACAGTCAATTTGCACGGTCGATGGAAAGATCGGCTCGAGGAAAGCGCGAGCAAAACGATGATACGCGTGCTCGAACCGTCAGTCGCGCGTTAAATGCATTCCATGCACACTTGCTGCACCCCTTCAGCGAAGAGGACGAGATCCGCTCGAGAAGAAAAGGCGTGGAAGCTCGAGAATGCAGTTAAATGAGAATGAAAGCTCCGAACGAAAGTTTCCCGCGACTCTTCCCTTCCCAAGTTCCGTCTTCGATTATTATGCACTCTCGATGCGAGTGGATTATTTGCGATTGGGAAATTCAGTCCCTGGAAGATCGCGGATATGGAGCGGAATGTTGTCGCGGCGTTACGATCGGCATCTGTCGCTCGACGTTCCGGAGGATCGTGGCACTGGCGCATTCCGTTCTAAGCGTCTGTTGAAAGAAATCAAGCTGCGACCGGGAAGAAAATCGAAGTCATAGGTTTCCCTTGAAGCGCAGATGGACCACGATCTTTTACTCGTCGCTAAACGACTCGCGGAATTAAGGAGTCATTCTACTTTGATCTACTATTTTTAAAGATTTTTTTCTCAGTAAATACAATATATAACGGAGTAAATCTTTTTGGAATTTATTAAGCTACTCTTATATTATACAAAAAAAATTTAAACACATTTTGTTCCTCGAGAAAAATCTCGGTTATTTTTCGACAAAAATTGTTGACTGAGCTACGAACGTCAGCGACACTCATACAGATTAAGAATCTTCTCGAATTTTTTGTTTCAGATAAGCCTGACCCGGGAAATCACCCGCGCCACGAACATACCTCTTTTTGTAGATGTCACATTGACGCTAAAAAAAAACATTCGCAACAAATTAAAAAAAATCTTTTTAATTTTTTGATATAACATAGGAGTTGCTTAATAAATTCCAAAAAGATTTATTTCATCATATGTTGTATTTATTGAGAAAAAAAATCTTTAAAAATAGCTTCATATTTTAGCTGATCAAAAGAGAATGAGCCCTTAAATGTTTCGAATAGCAGGCCTGCAACTGAAAAGGAAAGCCTACTTACGATCTCCCGCTGCATGAAATACGAGGTCGTAAAAATTTCTCGGACAGTTCCCATCTCTCCAGCGATGGAAACGAGCGCAGAAATCGTGTCCACGTACACGGCGGTGCCGATTTGCAACAGATTCATCATCATTATCATTAGAAGCGTGTTTTATAGATCAATCACGCGATATGCCCCTGATTGCCACCCTTATGAAAGTTTAACGAACCGTGGTAATTCTCATTTCGCAGAAATGTTCGGTCGGGATTGAGGACGAACGGTGATTATTGCTCGCGCGCGTACTTTCCTCGATCAGCCGCGCTAATCGGCTTACATAGAAAACACTTGCGTCGAGATCACGCGCAGCTGACTACCTTAATCTCTACCAGAATCGCAGTCGCCGTTCGACCGACGTCTCCAAAGAACGGCAAGCGTCTGGCAGAAACGTCGCGCGAGGCCAGCAACAATCGAAAGCCGGAGTCACCCATCGATATTCTCGAAAGGAAGAACCGGCTGATTTAGAAAGCGTTACAGCCCCGATATTGTTCCATTTCGCTGAAACTCGGCTGGTCGTTTAGCCGCGATGCAGTGGCTCCCGGCGAACAGCCGTCTCGCGCAGGTTGTTGTCCGATTTGACGTGACACACATGTTTCTTGCCGGCTGGAAGATTGCACGGTCGCAGAGGCGTGCTGGGATAATGCACGGATCCGCGGAGAAAGTCCGCGGGGCGGGTCGAGGGCGCGGATAATTCGCCGATCGGGGGATTCGTGCGTAACGCCGAGGGCCGCCGTTGCAGCGAGCGAGACGGGAGGAGGCGAGGGTAGACAAGAGCCGTTCGTTTATCGTCGCGCCTAATCCCTGGCAAATCGAAAGGGAACGCGGCTGACGCGCGTGGAACGAGCCGGACGGGGCTAAGTAAAACAAAGATTAACCGGAACAACCGTGGCACAACGAAGCAATCAAAGGCAAAGTGGCTTTCTGATGGAGGATCGAGCGTGAAGAATACGAGTCAAGGATGGGAGGCATGTCCCGCGCTGCTCGTCCCCTGCGAAACACCGCAGGCCTTGGTCTCTGCCCGCGAGCAGGATCGATCCATTTCGCCGCGGTCATACCGCGGAAGTGATCTACGAGGAATCGCGGCGACCTGGCATTGCCGGCGGATCGGGCGAGTTTCACGCGGCGCGGATTCAACGATCTGATTGTCGGCCGTATTAACAGTTAACAGCTCGAGATGGACCGTGAATCTCCGCGGTCGGACAGGAATTCTTTCGCCGGTCGCACGGAGGGGGAGAAAGAAGGAAGCCCTCTTCTCGCTGCTACGACGTTTCGTGACGCGTACCGTGGAGCCAAAGAATGGCTGATTGAATACCATCGAGCACGTATCGGTCCCTCGATTCGGCCCGACAAAAAACGCAGCCATTTGTGCGTGCGCGGGGCATCGCGAATACTCTTTAGCCACGCTTCAGCGGGGAACGTAGGAGTCGCGAGGATGGGGACCCGAGGCAGCTGGCCGCGACAGGAGCAGGAGCGAGCGCGTGTGCACCGTGCAGGAGCGCGAGTGTCCTCGCGAGGATCAGGCACACGGTTCAAACGGCCCAACACCGAAACACCGGCCAACACCGACGAAAGAGCGAACGAAAGTGTGTCGTCTGTCCTGGCACGTATTCCCTTTTCTATCTCCAGAGGGGGGCATAGTTGTTCGTTGGGCCCCAACGCTCGAGAACTTGAGGAGAGCTCGGTGCGCGCTGCCCCCGTAGTGGGGGCAGCGACATAAGTACGAGACGGCCTTAAGAAAAGCCTTCATTCTGATAGCAGATCGCGATTCACGGAGTCGGTGAACTCGTTAAACGCGGCCGCGTGTCCGAGCTGAAACGGAAAATCCACTTGGGGGCGATCCTTTCGCACTGGCCAGCGATTCGTCGGACCCCCGTCGCTTCAGAGGGCAGGCATTAAAAAGTGAACAGGCTGCCGCGTCGGTGATCGTGCCACGGGTGCCATCCTGTCGTCCCGAGGGAAACCTTCACGCTCCTCTGCCCGGAGACGTGCCAGCTGCGTGGAAGCTGCGCTTCGAAATCACCGCAGAGAGGTGGGTAGTGAGAACAAACTTTACGCGGCTATAATTACACCGCGCGACACCGTAAATATGTGCAAGGACTCGCTGGAACCATGAGTGCCCGTTTACGTAAGTCGAAGGTCGAGCCTCCTCTGAGAAGCGCTTCTTTAGATTCTTTATTGCCGGAGCCAGCGCGAGTATCGAGTGTGACGTTTTGATTTGGTAGCAGGTTCTTGGATGAAAATTGTGCTAGTAGTAATGGTAGTGCACTGGAGTATCTTCCATCGCAGGGGAATCGTCAGAAATTGAACCGACGGGGCTTAAGGGGAGATTCTCGTCTAACAACCCAAAAAGTAATTGATGTTTAAGAATTTTTTTTTAAAAAACTGTTGCTCATATTGGATTAAACTCTTTTGGGTTATAAGGAGACGTCTTTAAACTTGCAGAAAATATTTTTTTTATGTCGATCCTTTTTATTATTTATTAATTATTGTGGAATCTTTTCCACTTTTTCGACGATTTAACTTCTTTTGGCGGGATGTGTAGCAATCATCGCAGTCGTCTGATTGCAAAAAAAGTAGAAGTTTCTTAAAGTCAGATAGTTTATGCTGCTATTAGTCCACTTTAAAGGAAAAAAATGAAAAATTGAAAGAGTTATAGCGTTTGAAAGAAAAAGTAAGTTTTTTCCTTAAACAAATTTTTCATATTATTCTTTATATCGACGAAAAAAGTATTATAAATAAAAACAAAAATTAAAATTGTAGGTTCAGTACCAGCGTAAATTATTCAACTTTAAGAAAATTCTCTTCCTTTTGCAATCAGATGACTGTGACAGGTGCTACGCCTGACGCCAACATCGTCAAAGAGGTTAAAACGATGAACATAATAAGAAGAATCTATATAAAAAAAATAGTTTGCAAGTTGAAAAATGCAACCTTATATCTCAAAAGAGTTTAAAGCAATATTAACAATAGTCTCTCCAAAATAAAATTCACAAATTTCGGAAGCTGTTACCCGAGAATCCCCCTTAATCGCGATGGTTGTTGCAACAGACACAGAACTCATCGAACGCACCGCGCGGAATAATAGCAGGAAATAATTTAGAATCGGAGGAAGCAGCCTGAAGGAAGCCTCGCGAAACCTACAGAGAATTATTTACATGCCCCCGCGATATTCGTTCACGGCATTAATTACTAACAGAACCCGCGCCAGCTACAAAGCAGCGCTTTGTATTACTTTGTAATATTCTGATCGTTTTGTTATCCGCTTCGTTAAAGTAATTATCGGGAATCAATTCCCGGCTCGCACAGCTCAACCTGCGATGCCTCTTGGACGACGCGCGGCGTTGTTCCTCGTCGAGAGGACGTTATCCCGAAACGGTAGTTCCCAGGGACTTCAACGGCCACTTCCTTGTTACCACAATGTTACGCAGTTATGCGAGTAGCCGCGACACGTTTGAGAACAAGAAGAGGGAGAAGAAGAAGAAGATGACACGGGGCTGAGGCTTTCGAGTGGTCCGCTCGAGCTTTGCTTCCTTACACGAGCCACCTCTTCAGGAAGCCCCCTCTTCTCCTTTTTCTATAACCCCCCCGACTAGATTGTCGCATTAAGGGCCCCAACTGGATTACCATAATCGCGCATTGATAAACGAACATCGCGAGCTTCGTTCGCGATTGTACCCAGGGAATCGTCAGGCACAAAGAACGATCTCCTATGGTCGTTAAAACGAATCCTTAACGTAGTGATTCCGCGAGCATAGAGATCAGAGTAATTTCCACGAGGACCGTTGTTGCAGGAATACTCCGATGGGCGTATTTCCACCAGATACCGGTGGACATTTTTGTCCCGGAAACCCAGTGATCTCTACTCCCTTAGATTACATCTCGCACTCGTTTACGGGACGTGGCGTTTCGTGGGCGATGTCAAGCCGCAGATAAGGCTCGAGTAACAGTTCTAAAATCGTGCGCGAGACCTGACCACCTGTCCCGTACTTTCCCTGGAAAATCTGTAGTCGAATCAAGCGAACGAACGGTAAAAAATCGTCTTGGCCATCGAAGCTACGCCAAATATCGAATATCGCACTGGAATGCGAGTGGGGAACGAAGGTAGCGTGCATTTGGACGGCGACACGTCGCGTCGACTCGATTAGAAGAGGTCATTGGCATATTCCGTCGAGCGTTCCATCGAAGGAGCTTTCGCGGCAAGGACGTTCGTACGCGGCAACGCGACCCTCTTGCTCGTTTTGCGCTACTTGCGCGTCACGGAAAGTGCTTTCCACTCGGACATTAAATGACGTCGTTGTCCCAAGTTATCCGCGGGTTAGCGAAACCAGTTCGCCGCTTGGAAACCGACTGAATCGGACGAATCTATCGGGCAACGATAATGGGCAAGGATCACCATTACGAGAATAGAGGAAGTCTCCCATAATTAACATCGCGAGATTGCTAGAACCCGCGCAAACACTTTGTACGCGACCAGCCGATTCCGCGGTGCGTCGATTACGCGAAAACAAAACTAGAACCCATCGAACCACGCCGCCGCGCCCGTTTTACACGTGTTGCGCGAAACGATCCGCCATAAACGGAACCATAATTTTCGCAACTATAGAATATCGGGAGCGGCCGATCGAGCCGCGATCCCCTGCGGAACAGGTCGCACAAATATCGAGCCCCGGACTCCGTTCCTACGCAATTTCAATGAAGTATGTGGCAGCTGCCCGAGCCATCCGTATGCAAATGCGGTGCTCCGAGCGCGGAAACATTAAAACCAATATTTTTCCGACAACCCTCGCGCGACGGTGAAACAGTTCCTTATCAAATATTGATCCAGACTATGTTCTCACCTTCCCCGATGGCTTCTAAAGCGATCGACGAGTCGCCGCTCGATCTGGGGGAGTCCAGTAATTCCGTCGATATTTCCTGAATCTGAAATTCGCCAGAGCTACGTACTCGGTGCGATATAATTGCTGGAAACTCGATATACCGGTAGCTCGGGTGCACGCGGAGTGTCGGAGCGTGCTGCAGCGTAACGCGGTGGCCTGCTCGCCGAGACGTGTCGATTATCTTACACGCCGGTGGCGCTTATAATAATCCATAAGCTAATTGAGACGTAAGAGACGACCGTCGGGGTTACCGCTCGCTTGGCCGTGGCCCAAGCCGCGGTTCGGGCTCCACCGTTTTCAAACGCGCCGCTGAATCGGGGCGCATAAATCTCCCCGCGACTTGCCGGCGAAATGATCGGTACGGGGGAAAGGCGAGAGCCGTTGGAAATTGTACGGGGCTTGTCGCGTACGCGCGATCTATCTGTTCCACGGCAGGCCACTTGGACCGCATTCAAGGCGACAGTATAACGGTCCCATTTGCATCGGACCGCGCGGGGGATTAATGACTAATTGGAAAGCCGTGTAAGACGTCTATTAGTCGCCGCGGTTTTCCTGTCCGCGCGCTGGACCAAAACATATTTTCGGTATTTTTGGAGATTCGTCTACTACCGTGGAATGCAGGAAACGAAAGGAATCCAGGCGGGAATCGAAAGCATGTTTATCGAGTCGAATCGAAAACACTGACCGTGACTAAAAGCAACACCGTCCAAGTGGCTGGGAGAACAATACACTCGGTCGACCGAATGCTCCTGAAAGGATCCTGCGTTCGGTCGATAGCAAGGCCTGCAGGAGCCTCGGTTCTTCATCGATCATAGTCCGCGGGGATAGGGCAATGGATTCAGTCGTCCGACGTCTGAATTTTTATTTCCGCCGGGGGAGTCGAGGGAAAAAGTGACGACGAAGAAGCTGAAACTGGTAAATGCTGGAGACTCGCCGTGTTGCCGGAATAAGATGATCGAGATAATTACACGCGGCGAGAAGCCGATGGTGCAGGAAATCGCAGAGAGCTCGGTGCCACGATTACGTAAGATTATTCTATGCGATTTGACCAGCTCCCGCCCGACGATCACGATCTTTATCACCGCTACTAGCAATTGGTATTCCGATGCCGGCCGCGAGCGAGAACGTTATTCGAGCAGCGAGTATGGCATGGGAAAATCGCGAAGAATTTGTCTGGTTGACTAGGCAATCGACACCTTCCGAGCATACCATATTTCTGAGCAGCTCGACTGTTATTTTTACTTTACGATGCTGGTATACGGCAGCGCTGCTGGCACCAGTACGTTTCAGAAATTTCTAACGAGCCTCGCGCTTCAGGCGCGCTATCGCTGCTCGGGCCCAACGTGCTATGCAAATCCAGTTCTAGGGGATCCAGTTCTATCAGTTGCAGGGGTTTCCCTACATTAATGGGCGAAAAATGATGCGAACTTTGGGAATTTTTTAAAACAAAACCATTAAATATATTTACTTCCAGCTTTGAGGCTACTTTTGTCAATCTTTAGAGAATATGAAAAAAAAATTGTAGGCCGTCTACCGAAGATATATGCCAAGTTTGAAATAAATCCGTTGATTAGTTTTTGAGACATCATGCTACTCAATTCGAGAAACATCGTTTTAAGAAAAACGCGTTTAAAGTTTTAGGTACCGGTTTCTTTAATTAATTTTTTTAAAAATGTTTTCTAGATATGTACCAATATAGGCATGAAGGTTTCAATTAATATAATTTGATGGTTTCTCTTACAAAAAATTCCCAACATCGCGCTGCTTTTCCGTGACCCGTTAACAAGAATATCTTATCAACTGAAAATTGCACGTCAGCTACTCGGGCATTGAGAACTGTGTCACGACTCGAGCGAGGCAAAGAGTTTCGCTCTCGCCGTGCACCGCGGAAACTACCAAAAATTCGAAAGCGTCTCACCTGAATGAAAAGCTCATTTCTATTTGCGAAGTCGATCGTCCGTGACATGGTTGGCAATCGACGGTCCTGGGGAACAATTTTCGTACGCTCGTGGCTTAACAACGTATCCGACCGGTTTAAGGAGATTTCACTTCCGTGGCGATTCGGAATACAAATCGCAGTATCCTCTTCAGGAAGGAAGGAGGAAAAGCTCGGTGATTAGGGAATTATCCCGCGCAACCTCTGGAAAAGGAAAACGGGCCGCGAACAACCGAGATGGTTAAAGGGAAGAAAAACCTGCGCGAAGCACGTGCACGGATCGCTCAACGATCCGACACGTTCGATCGCAGTTGAAAAGGAAGCGGGTATAGGGAAAAGGAAAGATTCTATGAAAAGTAATTGAACGGTTGAGGGGATTCTTAAGGGGACATTCTACTCTCTCGGCTGAAAAATCAGCCACTTTTCGGTGATAATTTTTATAACGAAATAAACACTTAACGTTTTCGAATTTCTGGGGGTATATTCTACCACTCTTGAAATACAAGAAAAAATCATTGTTGTTTGTTTATTTCTTTTGTTCACATAAATATTTCGCTGTGAAATTGGCGGCTTCAGAATTGCTGGCGGTTGAAATTTCGGACAACTGACTCATCGGAAATAAAAAAACCAAACGTATTTCTAATTCGCAGAAATATGGTTATCTTGCTTTCCACGAAAGAACAATTTTTTACCAAAATTATTAAAATGCCAGTCGATCAAAGTTGAAAGTACCGAAAGTGGCACTTCTTTTCTATATTTAATTGATATAAAATGTGGGAAAATATTCAAAATCTTAAGATATTTGTGGTTAGCGAGATAGCCATACTCCTGCGAATTAAAAATATCTTTGGTTTTTTTATTTCCAACGATCAAGTCGTCCGAAATTTCAACCGCCAGCAATTCTGAAGCCACCGACTTCACTGCGAAATATTTATGTAAACGAATGAAATAAACAAACAATAAAGATTTTTTCTTCTATTTCAAGAGTGGTAGAATATACCCCCAGAAATTCGAAAACCTAAAGTGTTTATTTCGTTATAAAAACTATCACCGAAAAGTGCCCGATTTTTCGGCCGAGAGAGTAGAATGTCCCCTTAAAATGGTACTTGCGCGTAAACAGACGAAACCGTAACTGGGTTAATCTTTCCCCGTGCAGTGCGATTCGTAAATATACCGTTGCTCCGCGACAGTGGTGCAAGTTTTTAAAGAAATCCGTCCATATTTACGCGAAGCGTAACGGTTCGCGCTCCCGACAGTCCCGACGTCCACTCGGCCTGGAAATCCAAAGAAGCGAGGCCCAGCAGCTTTGACAGGAGCCACTGTAATCGATTCGAATTTGCGTATCCAATCGTGGCGCGCGTTAGAAGTGTTATAGCACCTCTCGCCGTTCCCGATCCATCCCGGCGATTGTTTCTTACCGGAAACCACTTATTCCCATGAAATCAGCTTAGACGCTTCGTTAGACACGACGCTTTTTCTCCATTTTACGGCGACCGATCCACAAGGAACTTCTTCTCAAACTTTGTAAACGCCATTAGAAATCGACCCTGTTCATTAATCCACCGACGCGTCTCTCGCGTTTCTTAGCGGCGACCGTTTTTTCGCGGCGTCATTTCCACGCTAGTTTACCCGCGACTCCAAATTTCACAGCGTTGCGAACCGAGGGGGCCCTCTACTTTCACCGTGAATTCTAATTGCAACGGGTATTCGGAGCACAGTCGGTAGAAAAACACTGTACACAGCTGAGATCGTTGATCGAGCACGTCTCGATTCGCGTTCCACGTGCCAAGGCCGCTAATGTGCCCCAGAAGATCATCCTGATTCTAGAAACGAGTCAGACCAGCGATTAAGGAAGGACTTTCTAACGTCGATCCCCTGGATTCCACTTAAAAGTCACTTAAGTACAGTTGCGTTCCGGCGAGCTGAACTTTCGATCGGCGAGCTTTCGATCACGGGCGCCGTCGGGATCACCGACCTTGATACCCGAGCGACGAATTCGGCTGCGCCATTGCTGGATCAATGATTTCGGAAAATCGAATTAACCAGCACAATGTAAGCGTGATCGGTCCGGACAGGCGGCTCTAATTATCTCTTCGCCCGCTCGTCTTTACGCGAGCGATTCGCCTCACCATTCTGCCCCATTCGGAGTGCAATTTGCGCCATAAATGTCTATATAAAAACGAGGGAGGGGTGCGATTGCCCCGGCGATCGAGCCACAGAAATCCGTGGGCAAGAATCCGGCAGCCGCTGGGGTCTCGAAAGAGGTCGATTCGATTTTCGTAACGCGTGATCGGGCCCGTGCTCTTATTGTGCTTTGAGATTGCTGTATTATTACAGCCTCGAAATGGCGGATCTTGTTACAGTCGGATTTTTCGAACGGGGATTCCTTACGGTACTCTCATCTACGGTGTAAAGGAGACAATAGTTTGAATTTCGCTTAATAACACGCTGCCCGAAATCATCGACGTGGTCTCTGGTTACGCGCGAACAGCTCTATCATCCGACTGTACGCTTTGAGAGCTCCACACGTCGCGGAAAGTAGACGTTCAGCGAAGATACGACTGTATTAGCCGCAGTGAGATCGCACGGTCATCGGATGTGTTCTGTTCGTTCTCCGACGATGGCCAGAACGGTGACCCAATTGGAGAGGCATGTCCCACGGATGGAGGTGCGGAGATTGTCTAACGCGGCAGCGTTAATAGGAGAATTAAATCCCCGTGGCGGCTGCGAACACTTTCTTTCGCGGAAAGAAGCTAAATCGATCTTTCTAACGGACACACTTTTTACCCGCGATTCGGCCACGAAAAGAACAATCGCGCACGGTTAGAAAATTGGAGCAGACCCCGGGACTACGGATACCTAGCGCGCGCGCGCGCGGCAACGGCGGGAATGGGCCATTGTGCGACGTCGGGATACACCTTGACTCACATGATTAGGATCTCGCGAGAACCACCTGCGGACAATCCCGACCTTCGTGACCGAGGCTGCAATTATGAGAAAGTCTAGCAAACGGGCTGGTTAGAACAGCCACGCGCGACCTTCGCTGGCGCTCAAATTGCCGATACCTAGATTAGTGCTTCCGCGCCTGGGACGCCGTCGAACCTGCTAACGCGCTGCTTCTAATTTCTTCCGATTTTTCTTTCTCCACCGAAGCGCTCTGCGCCTGAAACAGACGGAGGCTGAAAGCTTCGGTGCGAGGAGCAGAGTTCAGACCACCGTTGTTGCTATTTTTCGAAGGATAAGTCGGTCGATTTGGTGCTCCCACGTAGGTGCACGGTATGACGTGGCATTTTTGCAACAATTGAATTGGCTACTTACGATTAGTCATGCTGATCCCGGATAGATATGTAGGCGGAGAGAATGAATCTATCAACTTAAAATGATCTCTCTACAGCAATTGTATCGTCTAATTTACTAGGAGCGATGTTCTCAGAGGAGTGATGGCATTTCGCAACATGTGCCCGTATTTGCACGAGCGATGAATGAATCAGACTATGAAAATCCTAGCCCCGGGGTAAGTCCGTCTACGCGCGCGCGAATATTTACGCTGTACCGTACAGAAGCCGGCAGCGTAAAATTGGCTAATTAGAGATACACGAGCGAGCAGAGACGAGAACGATGGACCACGACCGCCTCTTCTTTTTTTACCTTTCCTCTCGACTGGACCTCGGGGCGATCGGGCAGCAGCTCGGCGGCCGAAACTCGACGCTAACGCGGAGACGAGCGTGCGTTGTATTCTAAAAAAAGATAATCGAAACGGAGGAGGTATGAATTCTGTAATCACGTGCACCGTTGGGGTTTATTAAAAATTATTTACCGCAATTGCGTACCGTTACGCGTCGAACTCTAATTAACAGCCGGAGCCCGCGAAAATCCATATTAGGTGGAAAATCGACCCGCGTAATGGCCCCGAGCAGGCATTTGGGAAAGGAAGAACATTGCGCCGGAGCGGCGTGCGATGGAATTTTATGGACTCCCTCGAAGGACCGTTGAGGCTCGAAGCACACCGGCTTCCGCGTCCATTTCATTCGGTAATGATGTTCCACTCACGTAGCAAGTGTCAGGAACGAGCGAGACCCTGCTACCGTGTGATTTTCACCGGACGCGTGTACCTTTCCCGGTCAGGCGAAATCAAGTAAAAGAAATGGCCTGCTTTCCGCTCCGCGGAGCTATAGTTACGATTAACATGCAATTATTCGAATCAACAATGCGGTAGGATGCTCGCTGGCCCATTACTCTGATATTACCCCGCCTTTCTTATTATTCCCGAGAATTGAGGGTTACAGCTCCCTGGAGAGTAAGGACGAGAAAACGACGACTTTGTAGAAAGCACAGCAGTTATCGGGAACACCCGGTCGTCTATCAGATGATAAATTAATTGTTCGACTACGCGATCGCTCCAGGTAGTGGAAGCATTCGTTGCGCGAGCTGATCGACCAGCAGCTTCCATATAATCTGTGCCCGTTTTCCGACGATGAAGTATCTTTTATCGTTAATCATTCGGCGATTCTAAGCAGGGCTTGAAACCGTTCCGAAAATAACTGTTTAAAACTGTTATATAAAGCTTCTGATTAAAACGGTTATGGAGAACTTTTATTTCCAAATAACTGTTATGAAGATTTGAAATTTCCAACTATTACCTGTTTCGGTTATGGTCCCTATTTCCCTCCTCATACTTATCGCTTTCATAACCGTTATTTTTTCGGCTCTATATCAGGTCCGCAACGAATTCCACAAGAGTTGATTCTAGAACCTTTTCGGAACCGACATAGAACCGAAAAAATAATGATTATGGAACCGATATGAGGAGGGAAATAGAAACCGTAACCGAAACAGATAATAGTTGGAAATTTCGGTTCTTCGTAACAGTTATTCAGAGTAAAGGTTCTTCATAACCGTTTGGTGAAGCGAAATCGATATTATAACAGTTTTCAAGCTCTGATTCTAAGTGCCTCCTCGTCAATCCCGCGGGCAGCTTCTTCCTTTTCGATCGCCGTTGCCTTCCCCTTCCACTCGCTGAATCCGAACCCTGAGCACGTGTACGCCTGAAAATGTATAGGCGGAACGGAGTCATTTCAGGAGACAGACGGCACGCTACTTTCCACCGCGCTCGACTTTCGGTGATGCAATTTTTATTGACTGCAATCTAATACCACTAGACAAACGCCGTTCGGCTTGAAAATTTCAAGGAATTTACCGAATCGTATATCATCGGTTGCATGACCATCGAGCATTCAGGAAACTGCTGAACGAAATGCTACTTAATTTAGTGTAACCGCGCAGCATCAGCTAACGGACGAGGATCTTAACGACACGTGACGAAATTACGGTCCAAACGCCTCATTGAACAATCCTTGTACCGCAAGTGTTCCCTTCGTGCCACGACTCTCGATTCTCGTCCCCACAGAGCGACACGGTCTACCCTTCCAACCTGCCCGCTGAAAAAGACGCGCGTATGGATACACCTCCGTTTCATTTCGGTAAAGTAACGGTGTTGCTTCTTGTTTCGCAGTGACGCGACTAAACTACCAAGGGAACGGCGGCGGCCGCTGAAAAGAGGCACTACAAGGATGACGAGGAGCAAAGCGTTAAAAGTAGAGGCGAATTCTCCGACTGGTTACGTCTCTTAATATGACGTTTCGCCTGATCAACGAGAATTGTTTGCGCGATCGAGGCGCTTCAGAAATTTCAGCGTTCCTTTGTAGGAGACCCGAGAAGAGGGGAATTAAGTGTTTAACTCCAAAGTTTTGACATATTTTAACCATGATTGGAACGATTGAATACTTGCTGAAAAAGTTTTGCAGATTGACGTTTTCTTACTCTGCAAATTAAGTCGAAAATGCCATAGCTGTTCATCTATAAATGTCATTCCTTAAGGGGTTATGCCTAGTCAGGCGGACGAAAAGAGGCGAATGTTTGTGAATTTTTTTTGAAAAAGTGGGAGCATTTATTTTTACACAACTTTTTGCACTTAAAAGAGCAAGGTTTAAAGAATATTTGGTAATTTTTTCGTAGAAAAATATTTAAGTTTATAATAAATTAAGAAGCGACATCCGAGAAGCCTTTTTAAAAATTTGGGTTTGCGGTGAGCACTGCTATTCGGAACCAGATTGTCGAAAATAAAAAAACAAATAAGATTTCGTTAGGATATTAATGTATCCTCTGATTAACGGAGGGAATTTCCGAAACATTAATTTTTAACAAAATGGCGGCTATTTAAAACAGAAATCCTGATTTTCTCGCGTGATTTTTGCACGAAGAAATCAGGATTCCAGCTTTAAATAGCCGCCATTTTGTTATAAATTAATGTTTCGGAAATTCCCTCCGTTAATCAGAGGGTACATTAATATCCTAACGAAATCTTTTTTCTTCTTTGATTTTAGAGAAACTGGTTCCGAATAGCAGTGCTCACCGCAGAACCAAATTTTTAAAAAGGCTTCTCGGATGTCGCTTCTTAATTTATTATAAACGTAAATATTTTTCTACGAAAAAATTACCAAATGTTCTTTAAACCTTGCTCTTTTAAGTGCAAAAAGTTGTGTAAAAATATATGCTTCCACTTTTTCAAAAAAAATTCACAAACATTCGCCTCTTTTCGGCCTCCTGACTAGCCATAACCACTCAACAGATTATCAGCCCTTATTGTCTAAATACGGTAGTAGTTTATTAGATACCTGAGTATTTCAAATTACCAACAGTATTTCAAATATGCTGCACTTCCTCTACTTGCTTAACGAGTCTTCCTTCAATAGCAACGGACTAGAATTTAAAGAAGACATACACGAATGCTCCGACACTAAGTGCTCGATAATTGCTGATATTAAATGTGACGGTTACACAGAAAAATGGAAACGATTAAAGGAATTTCATTGGGTAAAAAAAGGTGGCGCGTACAGTTTATGCAAGCTGTACGATCTACAACCACAGTGTGGCAAGGGGAATTGAACGCCCGCCTCCTTGGAGAACGCAACTCGTTAACGTCTTCGAAGGAAAGACAGGGTAAAACGAAACCAGTGGCTGATAACGCAGGTACCTGTACCTGTCCTGTCTCATCGTCAGGTGAGAAGGCAGTCGGTTTACCTTACTGACAGGCGCGCGGCTTTGAAAAAGGTACACCAGACCGCTAATAACGCGGTATCAAATAACAATCATCGAGTGTTTAATCGCATTGTTGATGCACGACAATTACCCCTGAAATCGCGTGTACTTGGGGCAATTAACGCGTAGTAAAATGTAGATAGCATGGAGAAGATCGCGCGGTAGCCGGACGTTTTAATTCGCACGGAGCAAATTGGCGCGCGGCTTAAACAACTCAACGATCCGCGCGTTCGGAATCAACATCACTCGCTGTGGATCAATTGCACCGCGAAGAAAAGGAAGCAAGAGCTAAATTTCAATCAAACGCTCATCCAGCTAACTACTTGGTACACATTGTACCGAGCTCGGTTCCTATCAGCGCTCTCAGCTGGCAATAAAAGGTCCCGCGACTAGCACCAGCGTATCGCCGTCAATGGGCGATCGTAATCTGACATTATCCCTCGATTATGAGATCCTTATCGATCGATAGGCCTGCAGGTTTTTGTGTCGCGTCGAGAAGCACCCGACTACGATGCACGCGATGCAGTTCCATGCTGCGTCTGCGAGAATTTGCATAGAGAGACAGAGCGCGACTATCAACGGCCCCCGGTGATAAAAGGCGAGCCACGTCTAGCTGCTCGAGAAGGGTATTACGAAATCCTCCTCCGTCCTCGCCCAGCCTGCGTCGATTTCTTTCTTTCCCGCCCGCGGCCGACCTTCTGCAAGGTCCCCGGACAGAAGTTCCCTCTCCGGGTAGGAATGCGTGACTCGACGATTTTATAACCCGCTTTCAATTACCATTCCTCGTGCTCTTGTTTCTCCCATCGGCTTCGCGCCGCGGTCGCGAGAGCAGAAGAAAACTTGACGCGCGGAATGCACGCGCGCAACCGTCTAAATGCCGCCTGAGTTTGTCCCCTGTCCCTTTCTTCCCTCCCCCGTCCCCGCCGCCCCGGGACACGTCCGACGTTTTCCTCCTTTTTCGCTTATGCCGCCACGAGGACGTGATTTATTCGACGTCGGCCACGGGGAGAATAGCCGCGGACACGTAGAGAGGTTCCCCTCCGCCGGATAGTGGCGTCCCGAGGAAACGAGTTATCCGTGAGGACGTCCAGCGGACCCTGATCAGCCAACAATTTGTTTTGGCTCGTTTGCCGATGATACGCTCGCGTCGCGACTATCTCGCCGGTGCCAGCCTGACGTTTACACGCCCCGTCCAGCCGCGGGCTATTTATCCGAGCTTAATTAGAAAATAATGGCCCGCTGCAGGGGCCGTGAAAAGTCCAGGGGCCTTTTCTCGACGTGGCGAAGGATCGCGATCTGTAGTTTCCATTAGTTCCCTTCCCGCTAATAAGTTAATCTGCTCCCTGGACACTGGAGAGGGATCGCGAGCCGTAAATACTCTTGGCTGGCCGCGAATAGCAAGCCAGCTGTTCCAATAATTCCAACGACTCGGCCGATAGAGCGTGCCCCGCCGGAGTAAATTACGGAGACGGCTCGGGCCACGCATCTCGCGCATATTTCATCCGATAAATGGCACGGGGGGAGGTTTCGGGGCCGAGGTGCGCGGATGAAAGGATTCATAGAGGATTTTCTTTTACTTACAGTCGCCATGAGGACGTCGCTGGTTCTACTGGTATTCAGCGTGGCGTCCGCCGCGGCAGCGCCGCCGCAGCGCACCCTCAGCCCTCGATCGCTCTTGGAGGACGCGGCGCCCGCGGAGACCGAGACTGACGCCGCCAAGGCCGCGACGAATCAGCTGGCAAAAAAGGAATCGGAGGAGGCCGACGGTGAAGCGAGGGAGTCGGCAAGCCCGCTGCTAACTTCGATTCTGGACGGCGCGCAGGCGAACGAGGGCAAGGATAAAGCGAAGAAGGGTCGGAAGAACAAGGCCCTGTTTGTTAACTACCCCGTCGCTCCTCAGCTCCCGTTCCCCAGCGTGCCCTACGATCTCGATTACAGTAATAACTTCGAGGAGAGGAGCAGAGAACCCAGCAGCTACCAGGAGAGCGACATCTTCTACATTCGACTGCCACCTACCCCGTACATGTTCGTTCCCGGTTTAGGCTACATCTCGCAGCCGCCCACCTACTCCACCTCGAAGCTGCGGCCGCAGGTCTCCTACGCGAGGCCTGCCAGACCGAAGCCCGCGTACCAGTCCTCCAACCCGTTCATCAAGCTGCCGATCGACTTCGTGAGCAACGGAAAGCCGACGTCCGTCTATCAGTGGCAGAAGAAGCCCGCCAAGAAACCGACCGACAGCCCTATCACGAACCTAGACAGCTTATCGCCCGACTTCGTGAGCAACGGCAAGCCGACGTCCATCTACCAGTGGCACAGCAACCTGAAACCCATCAAACCCGCCGACGATTTAGCCAACAATCTGGACAAAGGGCCGTACACGTTCAACGGCAAGCCGACGAGCTTCTTCCTGCTCAAGTCGGACGGCACGTCCTCCGCGCGCCAGCAGCTCCGGTACTTGGGCTACCAGGAGGGCAACGCCTATTACTGAAGCTACGGGGCCCGGTTGCTACCGAAACGGTGGAACGGCTTGCTCGAATCCTAGGAATCGGCGGGTCGATTCGAGAGGCGGCGCGCCGGGACGACGAGCGCGGGCTCCGTGCTCGACGAGGACGCTGGCGGCGCGGTCGATTCGCCTGCTCCGGCTGTGTACGAACGGGCGAGTGTATCGGGAGGACTCGGCAAGTCGAGCATAGCCGGACGGAACGTGGAAGAGGTTGTATAATTCGCGCGCTGAAATGCGTCGTTATTTATGGCCTTGGCGTAAAGGCCGAGCAGTGATTTATATCGCGATTATTACCTAGCCAGAGCGTAGCTTATTATACTTCGATGATCGCCGCGGTACCATCGAAAGGGCGGACTGTTAAGTTACGACGCGCCGTTGGGAATCGTCGTTAGCATAAGCGACGCGATTTTATACGGTACTGTTGAACGATCGCCGATACACATTAGCGGCTGGGGATGCCTGACGTGCAATCACCACGTCGCAAAAGGTGCAACGGGAACGCCGATCCAACGACCGTGGAGAACGCTCGTCGTTTTCGGAGTCGGCGCATACCCTGATCGTTACTTCCATTTAGCTCGATCGGCTCGGACCCGTTGGCATGGATCTGCCAGCGTCTAATTGGAGCGTATCGCTCGTATCGGCTACCATTGGAGCTGAATATCGCCGCAGAGCTGTGTAATTATTTCGGAGTGTATAGCTATTGTCGATAAGCTATCGATATTTATACGTTAATTAATTAACGGGTAAGCGAACGTAGGTTTATATAATTAGATGGACTTCGTACGGAACGAATTACGGAAGTTAATGCGACGACTGTTTGCTCAATCGTTAGGCTAACGTGACGTTTAATTGCTGATCGTATATTTATTTGCAAATCCGAGTCCGGTTTATGGCTTACGTAGCTCCCCGCCAGCGGCGACGGAGGAGATTTACCTTTGGCGCCTTGTAAATATCTGAGAAATACACGAAAACTTGGGTCGAGAGCCAAGGAAACGAGAGCCTCGTATTTTTCTGGAATCCCTGCCGCCTCTATCTCGCTGTGTCGACAAGGAAACGTGTTTCATACGTTCCCCCTCTCACGTACCACAAATATTGACTCGGGACGCCGGTCTGCTCGGGATTATATCCCGTCTGGTTACGGGAACACCCCCGCGATATCTATATTACTTGCTCAAAGAGATTGAACTCGGGGATCCCGATAATACCTCTTCCATATGCGTCTCGGGAACGCCGACTTCGAGTAGAATCCCGTTTCGAGCTCGCGATAAGATCCTATATCGCGCAGCTTGCGCCACGCGCTCCAAAGGAACGGCAAACAAATTCTTCATCCCCTGTGAAGTGTAATGATAACGGTGTTACGAAACACAGGGCGTCTTACCTTTTTAAATTCGGGTGAATTGTATTATTCGTTGGAAGCCGTTGGGTTTAGGATCGTCTACAAATTTGGGCCAACTTGAGAGTCGTTTCAAGTGAGAGGCACCCGAACACAGCGGCGGATACCAAGTGTTTATACCTAGAAAGATTCGAGAGTCTAACGTGGGAAGATCCCGAGCCCGAAAATTCAAAGAATTCTGAAACTATGTTGGAGATCGACAACGCAATTCTAATTACAACGCAATTTTTATTTGCTGCCCAAATACACTCTAAGAGGGTGAAATTAACCCCTGAAAATTCGGCTGTTTTCCGATTTTGTGTTATAACTCGCGAACTGTAAGAGATAGAAAGAAGTTTCACGACAAAGGTTACTTCTTTTAATTAGATCCATCATTTTGTAGAAAAATTATTTTACAGTTCAGTAGTTACAACATAAAATCAGAAAATAACGGGATTTTCAGGGGTCAATTACACCCCCTTAGAGTGAATTTGAACGACAAACAAAAATTTCGTCGTAATCGGGAGGAAATTCCCTATATATTCGCAAAGTTTCAGAATTTTTTGAATTTCTCTGCCATTATAACTTTGCGAAAGAGCCAAGAGCCAAGGTTGTCATTTCGAGGTTCCACGGTCAATTACCAAAAAATGTGGCCCCCGAGGCAGGCCGCTGCTCGATATTATCGCGGAGACGCAGTAACGGGTTACGAGCGGTTCTCATTCGAATCCAAGATGCCCAGCTGGAGCAGAAACGTCACCTTCTACCAACTGCCTGCAGCCGAAGGAGACGCGAGTTCTCTGATCGATGCCTCGGGTCATACATACGCGTACAAACTACTATAAATACTTTTATTCGCTACACTGAATGCCATGGTTCGATACAATTGAGCTTCTTCCTATAACACATGTATATATGTATAAGAATATAAAAAATCGTTCGCTGCTCTGGCGCCCCGCAATTTAGTAGTAACAAAAGTCCGTAGAAATCCTTGCGCGGCTGTACGTAGAGAAGGCATGTACAATCCTGTGGAGAAGTGATATTGTCCAGTCTTTGTTTAAAGGTTCGCCGGCGAACGATCGCGTTAGATCGCCCCTCGCGATCGCCGGGCGATGCGGTTTTGAAACGGCGCTTCGACGCGCGGTAGAAAAAGTGTCCGTTAAACTTATAAAAATATATTATACAGGGTTAAACGTCGCAGTTGGGCGAGGTGCGATCGTCGACGCGTCGAGGATCGCTACTCTTCCTCGATCTGGTTTAGACCGCATAAAACTCAGTCGCGGAGTGGCTTCTTAAGCTATCCTAAGTGTTAAGTTCACCTTTCCAAAGAAAGCTCCGACAACCTAGACTAATCTCCTAACAACTGTAACAGAAGTGGAACGGCTTGCAGGACACGCGTAACCTCGAGTGTGGACGACTCACCGAATGATCGTAGTCTCTGTCTTTCTCTCTCCCACGCTATCTGTTCTTTCTTTCTCTGACGCACACATGCACACACACTCTCTCTCTCTCTCTCTCTCTCTCTCTCTCGTTCTATCTCACCCCTTTCACCCAGGTTCCATCGCTCATCGAATTCTGAAATGGTTTTTTTGATCGTCGTCGTCGTCGTTACGAAACGACGGCCCCTGTTCTTGTTGGCCCTGTCGCCGACTAGCGACTGCATACGCTTTGGCTAACAAGCCCACGGGCCGTGAGCACGTCACGTGGCTGCCACACATGTTCTCGCGACGGCCACGTCGGGGATTAAGGTAACAGGGGATGATAGTAGACGGGCTTGCGGCTCTTCTCCATCACGTAGAACGCTTTCGGCTTGCCGTTCCCGGGGAAGTTCTTGTGGATGCTCGTCGAGCCGGACTTCCCGCTGATTGGCGCGTAGTAGGACATGGCCGCCTTCTTCCGGTGCTTCTTCACCTTCGCGGTGTTCCTCGAGCCGTGAAGCTCGTTCGCCAGGCGGATCCTGTGCACGCCCGAATCGTCCAGCCTGTACGTCTTGTTGCCGGCGTTCCCGTTACCCTTCTTCGGCGACTCGCTCTTCTTCTCCAGTCGGTCGGGGTAGCTCAGCCTCTTGTCGTTGTTCCTCACGTGCTTCGCGGCTCCCGCCTTCTCGCGGACGAGTATCTTATTGTTGTCCGAGCTGTAATGCTTCTTCGTCTCGTGAGCCCCGCTTGGGCTCGCCTTGGAGATCCCCGGCGCGTTGCCCGCGGGATCCTTGGACCCGTGGTGCCTCTTCGAGTCCTCCAGCTTCTTCTTCGCCTGGTCGATCTTCAGCTGCGTCTGCAGCCTCTTCTTCTCGGTGATCTTCTTCACCACGGGCAAGTTCCAGTGGTAGATCTTCGCGGGCTTGCCGTTCCCCTGGAACCCTACGGGGAAGTTCGGCCCAGTCTTCGTTACCTTCTCGTCTTTGACAGATTTGTGCGGCTTCGTGATCGTGTAGTAAGGCGGGCTGGCCGGGAGCTTCACGATGTACACGTGGCTGTCCCTGTGCCCGTGTCGACGGCTGTACGGCTGGTGGATCCGCGTCTGAGAGCCAAGTCCAGGGGGCTCTGGACCGGCTAGCCTTTTCTTGTGGTGGCCGTCGGGGATCTGAAGAGGCACCAGGCCAAGACGGTTCAAAATCGCCGCGTTGCTCGTGTCAACGGTCTCGAAGCCGTGCGGGGCCTCCTCGGACGCGGTGCCAACGGCGCTGCCCGAGAGCAGCAGTAGCGCGCAGCTGAGCAATCTGAAAGAAGAAAGCAGCGTTAGGAGCAAACACCTGCCGTCTACCACCTCTTCATCGTCGTTTGCAATATCTCCATCGACCACCGTACGCTTCCGTGGCCAGCTCAAACCAAGCACCTTCATCAGCCACGAATACTAATCCGCTAACGAACCGGGCCCCTGTTTGCATTCAGGCTCCGTAGAGACGGATGCTAGCTCCCGGAGAGCCGCGTGAGAAAGACAATCTATCAGGATTGCCTGGCGCAGCTCAATTCGAAGGAAGAAGCGGCTTTAATCGTGACCTCGGGGAAGCTTCCTCGAGCGGACAAGAGTCGGAGGAAAGCATCTCCTGGAGCCACCGGATCGTAAACCAGGCCCGTGGAGAAAAAAGGTGGCGAAAGAAATTTTCATTGACCGTAAAAGTGACGAGTCCGCCGACGAGGCGGCTGGGAACCTCGCTAGCGCAGGAGGATCGACAAGAAACATCCGAGGACGCTCGGATCGCTCGAAAACCACGGCCGTTTATCGCGTTAGGTCGACGCGATAAATCAACCTTTCCCCTCTTAATTAGTCGCTACACACGCGGGCCAGCCCTCGCTAATTATTCCCCAGTCGTTTTCGCCTCTTTCCACGGTGACGCTCGCCGCATAATACCGAGAAACGTGCGTTCCATTCCATTAACAGGGGCCGGCTGCTTGCTAATTCGCCAGTTTCGCCGAGCTCGGCCCCAGCAGCCGAGCGGTTCTACTCCACGGCTTCTCGCGGGGAAGCCACGAATCCAGTCGGCACCGTTACGTCGCTACGTCAGGGGATACGCGGGACGCGATGTTTCTAGAGATTCGCGAGTAACGGCCCGTGATTCGCCCTGTTATTATTTCCACAGCCGCGTTAACAGGCTCGTTCCGCCGATCGATCGGCAACGGGAGGAAGTAACCGGGCAGCTCGGATCGATAGGAAATCGCATTGCTGACGGATGGAGGGATCAACGTATGGGAATAATTGAATGCTCGTTTTTGCGCGGAGAAATAAGGAGAAAGGAGAACGAGTGGATGACCAACGATCCTCGGACGTCCGTCACGCAACGCACGTAAATTAATGCGCCAGCCAGGCGTCTCCCTCGCCGCGAAATTATTCCTCCGTCCATTCCAGCCGGTCCGTGCGGCCCGGCCGTCGCGCTGACCGACGTGCGTGCTGAACTCGAAGTAAGAGGGAAAACCTCTGGGCGTCCAACGAAAACGACTGTCAAGAGTTAAGTAATATTGCTCGGCGGGCATTCATCGTGTACACGCTTCAGCCGTTTAGCGCGAAACTGAAAGGTCCTGATAAAGCCGTGCTCGAGCGTAATTTAAGAAAGTGCGCCGACGCGGACGCGTCAAGTTAACAAACCCATTAACCGGGATTAATTAAAGAGGAATTCTTTATCTCGGCGCAGAGGGGCCCGATCTCTTTCGCAAACAATTATCCCATTCACGTGGCTCCCTCGTGTTTCGAGCTTCTCGTAGGACTATCAGCCCTGGCCCGGAATAAAACCACGACAACTAGGAATAAGGAGAACAATGCAGGCGGATAACCCGTTTCCTGAATGGACTCCTTGTTCTGGGAAGAATTTAAAGGCTGTTTAGGCGACCTAAAAGTCCAGGCGCTGGAGTCGCGCAGCTC
Source organism: Andrena hattorfiana (assembly GCA_944738655.2). Lineage (NCBI taxonomy): Eukaryota > Metazoa > Arthropoda > Insecta > Hymenoptera > Andrenidae > Andrena > Andrena hattorfiana. The sequence goes on along the minus strand of OX122894.2, from coordinate 42,415,115 downwards.
CGATAAAACCGCGAGTAGTTCGATTTGAAATTGAAACGACTGTTGCTCGTCCCATGTCATACGAAGATGGTGCATCCTGCAGGTAACTAACAGTAAGTGGATATAAACTTCCCGGTGTACAGCCGTGCTCGACGCGGTGGGGTGGAAGAAAGGCCACGATTACAATTCCGGTTGGCCGAGGGAAGAATAAGATGGCCGTGTGCCGATCGGCTGTCCATTACCCTTGGACGTATTCGTCGAAAGCACACGATCGGCAGGTTAGAAGAACGCGGAAGAGGACTCGGGCACCGAAGAGAGCGCGACCCGAAGGGGCGAGGCGAGCGAGGATGAAAAAGAAGAAAAGGCGCGAGAAAGGAAGAAGAGGAGCTGGGCACAGGGGGTGACGAAGGGGAGGAGAAGGTGGAACGGAGCACCGAGCACGTGCGTGTGCATACAGGAGGATGCGTGAGAAAGACTGACGCTTGAAAACGCATCAGCCAGCGAAGAGACATGGCGCAACGCTCGTCGCACCGATCCAACGAAACGTCAAAAGGAATACCAACGACGGGCGTCTTGCGGCGAGCCAAGATTAATCCTCGCGATCATCGTTCGCGGTCTGTCCGCTTTAGGCTCGCGATTTAACCCCGTCTAATCGCTTGATGCGTCGGACAGCTGAGCGAGACCTGCCACCTCGGCGCGCCAGCATTTCGATCCTAGAACGGTGATACAGGAATATTATAAATTTCAGACGAGACGATAGAAAGTTTGATGGAAGAAAACACCCCTGCCGAGGCAGGGACGCGTGTGAAGGGTAAGGGGAAAGCATTTGGGGGGGGGGGGGTCCATCTTGAATTGACAAACATTTTACGATTTAACTCGACAAAAAGTAACACTGTCAACCAACAACTTTGTAAACGTAGGGGAGACCGGGGCAAAGCGAACCTCGGGGTAAAATTAGCTTTCTTAATTTATTCTTTAACAATAGAATATATTTAGGAATTTTGGTGACGTAATAAATGTGTGTAATACCACAATGATAATTATACACATTCAGATATCGCAAAATGGAAATTCATTTAAAAAATTGAAAATTAAGTTCTAGAGACTTCCAATTGGTTTTCTTTTCAATTTAGCTTTGGATAAATGAGACTTAAATATGTTATTTTAACTCCAAATTTTTTCTGCGTGTTTATAATAAGCTTGTAAACATACGTATACACGCGTTTGAGAAAACATTAATTCTAACATTATTAAATAATTAAATTTCCACTGAGTACACATTCAGGGCAAAGTGACCGGGGTAAACTAAGCTGTAAAGAAAAGGTATTTTAGGTAGTATAAGTAGGTATTTTATTAATAATTACGTATGTATTTGTTTTCGTAATAATATATCAGACTGTTCATGTAAACAAAGTTCATTTAAAAACTCATTTTCAGAACAGAAAATGTGTTTACACAAAGTACAAAGTTACAAAGTACAAATTATTAACGTTAAACTTGTAACAATGAAATATATTTTTAAAAAAATAGTTTAAATAGTTTAAAAGTTCTAACGAAGTTAATTTTATAATTATATCCTTCGTTAATTCTCATATTTTATTTCAGCTCACTTTACCCTAGATAAAGTGGTCGTTTTGGCATTTTCTTTTCAAGTTGAATTTTAATATACTTTAAGTTCATTTTAAGCATTGCTATTCGTCATGTATCAATAGTAATGTTCAAATTAAATTATAAATCTATTTCCACACATTCTTATTGCAAGGGAAAAATTTTATGCGACTTCAAACTTTTTTCGTCTCACTTTGCCCCGGTTTCCCCTAAAGCATAATAACTCTAAATTATACAAAATAACACCGTATATCCCTAGATTGTTATTATTAAACTTTACATAGATTTATACGAAAAACGGGACTTCCAGCTCCACCCTACCCTACCTATACCAAACCTTTAACGTTATCTTACTGGGGTATTTCAACTTTAGAACCCACGTTCCACCACCAAAATATGCTATAAATCACAAAACCAGGAAAAATAGACATTCCCGGTTTCCCCCTCTACCCTTCTCATACGAGTGTTGCAAGTTCCTAAGCTGCTGACGGAATGAAATTCGAAATTGATGAGCCGACGCGCTCTCACCCCGCCGAACCGTAACGTTTCCATCAAGAGAAGACGAAGGCTGGAGTTATTAGCCGGCACTCGACGAAGTACCACTAACGCTCATCGTTTCGATGTACTTGTTATGCACTGTGGTAATTTACCAGGTAATTACAGGCCCATCGACATGCTCGGCAAACTGCCCCGATCAGTAGCCCCCATCTGGCCAGCAAATTATTCGCCCGTTCTGCATCGAATACAAATTCCGCGCGATGATCCGGGAAGCGGGGAATGATTCGATAACGCGTCGCCCAGGTAAGCGGCCCGCGTGTTCGCCCCGCGGTCGCGTCCCTCGCTCGCTTCTCGCAACAAATTGGTTACGATCACGTGGCAGCTTAAACGAGAGAATAACACGGCAGTTCCGCGGCTGGGCTGCACCGCGAGCGAAATGCCCGGCCGCGGGAGAGCAGGCGGGTCAGGACGAGACGTCGCTGGTTGCCGTGAGGTTGTAATAGCCCGCGAAGCCTGTAATTTGCGTCTTGGTCGAGTTAACATTCGACCGGCGGAGAGGGCAACTCGCCACCCAGGGCTCGCGCACCTCTGACTCGCGGCCTGACTCACGCGAGAGGATTTAACGGATTGACGCGATCGTTCCACCTGGATCGGCGCAGCGATCCAGCCCCGAGTGATAAGGCAGAATTCGCCGCGATGCGTCACGCGATCCCGCTAATTGGGATGCAAATGCGCGGCAACGTTCTCCTCCGTGGTCCCGCCTAATTGCGATCGGTAACGAGCATCCTTCGGCCACGCGAAAACCTCCCGCTCCGTTCCAAGCGTTACCACTACCCGTCGTCTATTAATCCGCCGAGGCAATTCAACCTCGCGATTTCAATTTGGCGCCGCAGCGAACTGGCGTGCGAGGACGATCCGATGAAACGCGCGCCACGAGCTTTCCCAGCGATTTCGTGGCGCCGAGGGGACGCGAAACGAGAACGAATCGGCCCCCGAAGAGATCGACTTTTTAGACGGCTAGGTAGCTGAATACCTGAGATTCCGCGAGACTTTGGCGAGGAATTCCAGGGAGGCTGGCGTCCCGTTCCAGGGATACCGAGCCCGCGAAAAGGACATTTTTCTTGGTAACATCGCGATTTTTCTTCCCAGCTAGAGAACTGGCTATACGTTCTTGAATATTTCATCGGGCGGTGCTTGCCCAGGCTGTAAAATGAATGCGTTCGGAGTGGCCGTGAAGCAGCGGGGAAGGGAGGAGATAGGTTTCACCGAATCGAAACGCAGTGGCAACGACAAGCTTCCGCGAAGACTATGTCGAATTCTAGCCAGGCTAATCCCGAGAGGAGGATCGCCGGATGGATACGAGGGAGGATTAAATCGCGGCGTGGAGCGAGGGAGTTTGTTCACCTTGATGATCGCGGCAGCGCTGGCTATAGTCGATGCCAAGACTGTAGCTGGTGTCCGCGGTGGAGTCGAGCGTGCATCGTGCACCCTTGTCGCTGGGTTCGTGCGAACGCCACACGTGCTGGCGCGAGAGTCACGGCGCATACGACCGCGCGTTATCGAGGGGACTCGAGCCTCGCGCGTGTATTATCGCAGCAGGAAACGCGCAGGGCCACCGCAGCCGGTTAAAGACGCGCCAAGATCCCGGGTGCCGAGATTAGGGCGACCTGAGATGCACCGCGAATTAATAGAGACTCGAAAGCGATCGCTTCGACGCCGCGCTCGAACGGGAGTCTGCATGATTTACGCGGCGGAATTAATTCTCGGCGCTAGGGCTCGGAATGAAGTCGTCGGGAATACGAGCGCCGGTATAAATTGCGAGCGCAACGCGTGCATCTTGTTTCACACTTACTGGCGATCGTTACAAATTGCTCCGAGGGCCGCGGTCGGTTCTTATCGAAACCGCGGCATCTCCGTCCCCCGCGGGAAACCAGTTACGATTTCGTCCATCACGCTGGTAAGTGATTTTCTGCCATCTCATCTGGAAACAATTTGCTCGCGCGGCCAGATCGATGGCGTCGACACGCGAATAAAAACCAGCGCCGCATAGGAAACGAGTGGGCGCGAGGTGCGCGCCACTTGGACGAGGATAAACGGAACGGGTGAAACGAACGGGCTGGAAGGAGCTCGACTCGAAGTTGCGTGCATCGAGGAGCTGGCCGCATCCTGAAGGCGCGCACGCTCGGAGCGAGCCTTTCCCGTGACTCACGCGATCGCGGGCAACCTGCTATCACCGCGGCCAGTAATCACCGATCAAGATGTAAAAAACTAATTGCAATCGAGGCTGATAGATGTCCAAGAGTGGGCGCGGAGGGCGGGGCGAGCTGGCGGTGATCGGGCATCGCGTACCGAGGAGTTCACCTGCTGTACGCGGCTGGAATAATTGATTGACTTCCGTCGCGGATGCTTTCGAGGCTGGCGCGCCGCGTCATAAGTTGACATCGGTCGACGCGACGGCCCGACTAGAGAAACCGGCGGACGTGCTGTCCATAAATCTCAATGCACCGAAATCGCTTGGCCCGCGCCAGACAAACATTTATTGCAATTAACTCCCTGCGTCCGATCGCCAGGAATATCTCCCGCGTAGCCTCCGGCCGAAACGCCTCCAGGCAGCGAGGCAGGACTCCATGTAAACGCGAAGCCAGGCTCTTCCTAAACTCCGATCGAAACCGCGGCGAACAGGCGATCCTCGAACCCCGGCGGCAGACGTGAAAATCACTCCTGCAACTCCGCTCCAACCGCCAGTAATTTCCCGCCGTGGAAACCGCCCACGCAACCGCGCTCGTCTAAACGCCGCTCATAAATCAGAGGGGAAGCGAATTATCATGCAAATTCTTCGCCGTCGTTTCATCACTTTTCAATTACAGCTTGTGAAAAGGCTAGGGGGAGCGAGGGGGCTCGACGCGAAACAATTCTCCGGATAATCTGCGGACCCACGCGATGGTGGCTGTACTTACAGCCTGCTGCAACGACGCGCCTCGCTCGGCTCGGTGGCTCGAGCAAACTGCTCGCTTCCTGCGGACGCCGGCGCGTTTTCGTGCCGCTTCTGAAAATAATAAAGCCTCCCCCCGCCAAGTAGCCTACGTAACCGTAACCGTGACCGTGGCCGAAGTATGTCACGAGTTCACTGTACGTTCATCGTCACCTGCCAAACCTGACCGTGAACGATCGCCACCGCTCGTGCTCGCGCCGAGCGGTTTAAACGGCAAACCGGTCGGCGACCGGTTCGATCGTCTCTAGCGAGAATCCGAGAGGATTTCCACGTATCTGGCCGCGACAGCAGCGCCATCAAAGGCTCCCTCGCTAGGGAAACGGCGGCCCTTTACTAGGAAATACATTAACGAGCAAGGCGAACAGGGAAGCTAATGCCGCGACAATTGACAGCCGGTCGAAGCACGAGGAACGCGCTCGGGGCTAATTGGAATTGTTCGTGGAGAGACGCGATTCCTGAGCGTTCGCCAAATAACAATCGGCTCGATCCAGGCACAATAAATTTCGCCGGGGACGACCGGTGTCTAGGCTGCGTACCGCGAACTCGGTAACCCTGCATAACCGAAACGAGAGGAGCACGGTTCTTGCGCCCAAGCGGCTTCCGTATGTCACGAAAGGATGGGTAGCCGGGAAAGGCATCCGCCAGAGGTGATTATCGTCGTGAAAAGGCGTCCCCGCGGCCAGGGAACTCGTTAGGGTATCTTCCGCGACGCACTGCCGTGTATCCCTAATCAGGTGACGATCTGCTGATCGATCGTACGTGCGCGTTACCGTTGCCAAGGTCGCGATCAGAGGAGACGGGCAATTTTACGCCGGCGTTGATTAATGGGCCTGGTGTAAAAGAGAAAATGAAAGTGGGGATAAAAAAGGTTGAGCCACCGTGGGAGAGCATCATCGATTCCGCGTAGGCACGGACGTCGCCTTATACAGCGTCGACCCTCCCTTACGGGCCATTGAATCCGCACGCGCTGCCAAGAAATCGCAGAAAGATCGGGGCAAAAAGAGGTGGAAAAGTCGTCGGGATCGGAAGGGACGCGACGGAGCACAGAGGATCGAGTCTTTCCGCAGAAGTACGCTCTAACGACCGACCCGTTCCTCGATGAAGAGGCCCGCGCGCCGCGATTCGCGGATCAGGAAGTAGTTTGCCACCCTTCTAATGCACCACCGCTCAAGTATTTAATATCCCGACGATCCGACGTGAACGCTTCCATTTTCTGGCCCGTTAACCATCCCGCGGCTGTTGGGTGGTTCATTAGCTTCTTTCGCCCCGAGACAAGGCGAAATTGATCATCGCGTAATTACCGTGAATGCGGAGAGTTTGCCAGCTACTCTGTTAGATCAAACGCGACAGAGATTTACCGTGGGGCGCACGTAATTCACTGGCGGCCGGGCCTCGCTCGATATGCAAAATTGTTCAGTACGCGGAAAACCGTCTGAAAGCATCCGGCCGTCACGGATTTCAGCTTCCAAGTACGTGCCACGAATCCCGCAGCGCGTGCTCGGTTCCACGGAAAAATGTCCACCGAATCCGTCCACCAAGACTTTGTACTATTATCGAGTCACGATGTTTGAATACGGTGGATCCGATCGACGATGAAATCATCTGCATTGAAATACAGATTGACGGGAAGTTATGACGACTGTTTGAAAGGTTTTGCTTTATTGTGGTATTCCGTTTGTACTTTGAATTGAAGCATTTGATGAAAAAAGGGCACACACGCCAAAATACCATTTCAGGAAAATCGATTTCTAAGTTTTCGTTATAGTCTGTTTAAACGATTTAAGGAAAAAGAGCACATTTCCCATCAAATGCTTGAATTTAGCTCTCGGGGTTTGATGGGTTATTCTGCCCTCTTTAGTTAAAATGTCCTATCTAGCATTTTGAAACAACCGAGAAACCTGAAGTTTTATCATTTACTTTGTACCGTCCTTATTTCCCTTCATTCAAATTAAAACATGTTGTCATTATTTTGTAACAGCCTAATATATTTTTTTGTAATAGGTATACCGGTAGGTAATGTATTATTAACGTACCAATTAATTAATTGTTTTAGATTGGATATTTTAACCATTTGGAAAGAAGTTAGGTTAAATATATTAGACTGTTTATAAATCTTTATGAAGCACGTAGAGTTTTCTGACTTTACTTAAAAGGTAAAAGGTGCGTGGAACTTCAAATATTTCAACATATCTCAAAAAATGAAAAAATACTAGATAGGACAGTTTAATTAAGGAGGGCAGTATTGTTTTGTTATTTTCTCACTTCGTAAATAATGGGGTCTTCCCGTGAAAGGTAATAAATAAAATAAATAAATAAATAGCGATTAACGGGAGCAAGCTGACCGAATATCTGTCGAGAAGGTTAGGCGGTTTCGCAAGCACGTGAGAGAGGCTTATCGAATACACGTCAAAATACCATTTCAGAAAAATCGATTTCTAAGTTTTCGTTATAGTCTGTTTAAACGATTTAAGGAAAAGGAGCACATTTCCCATAAAATGCCTGAATTTAGCTCTCGGGGTTTGAAGGGTTATTGTTTTGTTATTTTCTCACTTCGTAAATAATGTCTTCCCGTGAAAGCTAATAAATAAAATAAATAAATAGCGATAAACGGGAGCAAGCTGACGGAATATCTATCGAGAAGGTTAGACGGTTTCGCAAGTACGCGAGAGAGGCTTATCGAACAGAGATCAGACTGGTGCTCGATCAGATCGCAGTCCGATAGATCCTAATTTGATTAATACAGTCAGGAGATTCTACGGGCGATGTCTGGGACGATAGCATCAACTACGGGGTATCTAAGGTAGATCCGAGGCGATAAAGGATCCTTCCGAACCCCCTCCGCCGTGGAAGTGACGTGCGGCGAATTGCAAACAACGATCCTGCGGAAGAAGGAACTCGAGAGGGACAGAGGGCCTCCCTTCGCATTTACATCGATCGTAAATTCACCAGCCATAAACGTATATCTCGCCATTAGATTCCGTGCCACCCGCGTCGCATGCTCCTCGAGAGCATCGCAGCCACGCACGTACAGGCATACGTACGTACATACGTCGTCGTCCCGAAGGGCCTCACTGACATCAATTACTGCTGCTTGACACCTGCGCACTCGTAGCCCCGGCCGACACAGAGGATTTGCGATCGGCCAGCGAGATTTTATCGCCGGGAACTATCCAGCTCAGAAAACTCGCTCGTCCCTACTCGCCTCGACAGCCACCTCCCTGCGACTCCCAGCGAAACAAGCTTCCACGAAATATCTGAAATATAACATAGAACGCGACCTACCCCTCCGAGGGAGAAAGTACGCACCCCAAAGAAAACGGAATTAAGCTACCATTAAGAAACACGAGTTCCTCGAAGAGAAACCCCTCGAGGTAATTTACCCGGAGCACGCGCACCCCAAACGGGGCACAATAGAGCCGTTCAAGGGTCTCGAAACGTCGCATCGAGAATTCGGCCGGGAATCTACGGCTTCCGAGACTTGAAACGGGGGTGGAGGCCGAGGGCAAACGGTCGCCTCGAGGAGAATCCGAGGCGCTGATATCCTTGCCATCGCGAGGCTACGCTGCCAAAGAACGGGATCTCGAGGAGAAACACGGGGAATATCTGAGCGGGAGAAACTGAAAGAGGAAAGCCGACGTGGCGTGCCGGACGTCGAACAATGCGTCGCTCCCCACCGAAAGGGCCAAGCCGGCCGGGGCCATTGTTTTGGCCGCGCAGCCCTTCTCCGCTCGGCCCTATAATAGGCTCGAGTATCTTCTGGCCGTATATCTGACGCGTCTCATGCGGCGTGTAACGTCTTGAACATTCTGAACGCTCCACGGAGGGGGGAACCTGTTACTCGGCTAGATCCGAGATACCGGGGGGGCCTTTTTTTTCATCCGGCGTGTTCGGCCTCTCTCACTGCACCGATGGCCACGCTAATTGCCGCGGTTAAGTATTTATAGGGCCGCGAGCCGCTAATTAGCTAATTGGATTAGTGCGTCTGGATGATAAACGAAAGTCTCCGGCTCGCGGGCAATTAACGGGCGGGTAATGGCAGTCGGCCGCCGCGTCGCGCGGGCGCAGCTATTAATTCAGCCGAGCGACGTTCGTAAAACGCGGGCATGATCAATCGGTTCGCTCCTCGGACAAGATAATCCTGTCGCCGGGGCGAATTTGTCAAAGCGTGCGCGCGTCCAATCGGCGAGAGTGATCGGCGAGTCGAGAGCCTGGGCTCCTCGCGCAAACCTTGTAATTGCCATCCTGCAACTGCCCGAGGAAGTGTCTTCTTGCGCGAGTAACGGGTAAACAGTGGCGCTCAGCAATCCCTCCTCAGAGTCTCTACTCCGTTCGCTAGTGTCAACAAAGCGCCACGTCTCTACTGAGATACTAATTTTCCACTTTGGAAACGGGAAGGATAATCGAGCGCAGACGTTGAGATCCGCGGGCCACGGATGCTGCGCCTCTAGCGTGGCAAGGCTCGAGGTCTGTTTTAACGGAACCTCACATGTGTCCGAGGCGGGTCGATAGAACGAGGAAGTGTAAACGATCCGAGGAATCTCGTTCCTCGCGTCGCTTCTATTTTTTGTTCTCGCAGAAGCTTCCGTTTCCACGGCCGCGCCGCCGCAGCCCCGGGGATCGGGTTCTTCGAGGCCCGAGGTGTCGGAGGCTGGACGATATCCAGAAACCGACGATCCCCTCTTGCGCCGGCTGACGGAGCTTGTATGCTTCGACAGGAATGCTGAAAGCGAACAACCCGCGCGGAGGGGAATGCACTTTCGTTCCGCAAACCAGAGAATTTCAATAAGCCCGTCCAACAGGCCAGCCGGTCACTTTCTCGACGGCCGAGTCAATGAAATGCTTGGGATTTTCAAGAGCCGCGCGTGTAATTAATACAAGCATGCTTGGCGGTGTTACGCGAGCGGAATCGAAATTACGGCTCTCCGGGAGCCAGGCGGATCGCTTGGCTAAGTAGCCTCGAGGTGATTCCAGGTATCCCGCTGCAGCCGAGTCCGCCTCGTACCTCCAACTTCGGAGGTTTGATCGAAAGAAACCGGGCGAGCATCGGCGAGCCTTCCCGAGAAGCCCGTGGAAAAAAGGCGATCTAGGGAAAGGAAGAGCAGGAAGCGGAGCGAGTTGTACCCGGGAGATCAGAGTGCGCGTAGACTCCGCAACAGCCGGCAGCGGACCTGGGAGGGACCGAGGGATCGTTAGATAAAAAGTCCCTCGCGAAAGACAGAGAGGGTGATGCCACCGTGTTGTGCGCCACCAACAACCACCTTCCAGCTAACGTATAATGCGGTTCTTACGAGCTGCCGCCAGACGTTTCCTTTTCACGAAGGCATCGGGAGAAAACTTAACGAGATCGTTATGCTCCCATCCGTGTGATTTGCCCTCCGATGCTCCGCGCTCGATTAAATCGCGGCAGACGCTCGGCAGGAAGAAACGTCTGCACCGAGCCATCAAGAGACTAAGCATCTCGCTACTTCGAAGTGTCCAGGGACCATTCGCAAGAGCTCAGGTAGCAAAAGTTTTTTTTTAACCAAGCGAGGTGTGAATCTGCAGGCTGACCCAAGTCTGCCGCACGAAATCTCGAAGATTACACGCCCCGGAGCGTGTCACGGTTGCCGAATAGCACGCGCTGCTACCTGACCCTCTTCGAGCCAGGTCCAGCTGGGAATCGTTATCCCCGCGGACAATTTAGGTAGAACGGGACCGTGGACGGCCGACAATGGGCGCACCTGTTAACCGAGCCGGAGATGCTGGTAGATTACACCGGGGAATCTAATTCTCCTCTCGATAATCCGCCCTATTCTGTTACGGCGATACTTCCTCGTTGAACATTAGACACGTGCGACGCATCCTTCGCGGACCTCGTCGCGATTAGAGAACCGTTCTCGCGGCAGCCGAGGCCGAAACTCGACACCCCGCGCAGCCACTAGGAAGAATATCGCAGCGAGAAATTCTATCTACGCGCATCCGCCAGACGGTCCCCTGTCGCCGCGGCGGTAACGATGAATCGATCGCTCGCCGAAACGTAGAAACGGTACGAAGAGGCGAGGAACGAGGGGGAGCGAAGGGCCGGGGCCAAGTGAAACGAAGGCGAAAAGAAACGGGGAAAGGGGAAGGTGGAGCTGGGCCAGACGCGTCCGAAACATCCGTTGAATGTTTTCCTTTTTCTTCCTCTCTTCTTTTTTCCTCCCCTTCACTTCCTTTCCCCGCCCCCTCCATTTGTCTCAAAGATCCCTTTTGCCTTCTCTCCCCGCCCCTGCCTTCCTGCCGCAGGACCTAACGCGAGCCCCATTCAAGCAGCACGCCAGGAAAGAAAAAAACAAAAATGACGAAGGACTCGGCCGGGGAGTCTAACTCGCCTCGACCAGCTGAACCAGCTCCATTCTGCCCCGATCGCGATTAACAAAAGCCATTATCCGGCGGGATCGTCGGATGTACCGAATCGGCGGATGCTTGCCGCGCGATCCCTCCAATCGGATTATTGCCCGATTAAACGCAAATTGCCACTCGTTATCGCGCCGCGACAGGGTTAGGTGACGTCGCCGATTCCGCGAGACAGACGCTATCGCCAGAGCGTTAGAATCGACCGGTTCGTGTGTTATCGTTCAATTGCCGGGGGGGGATAAAGAATGATGATCGATAGCGGCGATTACGGGCTAAAGGACGAAAAGTAAGAGCCGTGGAATTACGTCGCTCGGTGCAGGCTTCGCGGCGGAAGGGCACGTGAAGCGTAATTGGAAGGGCGCGGGATTTGCGCGCTGCCCGAACCTCCATTCCCAGATCGTTAATTCCGCGCTAGCCCTAACCCTGTCATTACGCATCTTCGGCAGTAAACTTTGATTACATGGTTCGTGCGAACGCCGGTAAGAAATTCGGGGGAAAGAGCCCGGCGAGAGGCGAGGGTACCCCGAAACTGGCGCTATCGACGGTAATTACGCGCGTAAATCGCCGTGTTTTCCAACCCCTGGCAAATTTTCGGAGCGTTAAAGGCACATTTACGTAACGCGCGTTACGTGACCGCGCGAAACTGCCACCCAAATGGTGGAGATTTAGAATCTACCCAGCGGGAAATGTACGAGCATCTCGGCGAATGTAAATGGTCCCGCGGTGTCGAGTAAAGTGTCAGCCAATCTGTTTTATAGAAGGAGAGCCATCGAGAACTCGTTCGTTCGGGGCGTATAACTTCGTCCGAGCTGATTTTACGTAGCTGCGTTAAATTTCTCATGTACTCTGGACGTCGTTGCAATGGACGTTAACGATCAGCGCGTAACTTTAGCATTCTGCGAATATTATCGCAGATGTGTATGTACACGCGCGAGGCGCCCCATAATCGATAGGATCATCAGAGCAAGTTGGAGCGCACAGGCGTCAACGTCGAAAGCGCGAACATCCGACGCGAAAGAAACGTGCTCGCTGGCTTTTTGTTGGGTTAGGAGGATACGGTAGGAAGGGCGTAGAACGGGTCCGGTTAATTTTCGCGTTGGGTAATGCAACGCAGCCAGTTTCTTTTTGCGCCCATTTCCGCGTCAAACAGTTCCCGTTAAGCATCGCTCGTCAATCTCGCTTAATGGCTTCAGCATCATTAATCCAGTCGTGTTCGCGCGTACGCGCGAACAAGCGCGCAGGTGACGCGCGAGCGAACCTCTTCTTTTTCAGGACAATCAGCGTCGTCTTTGGCTAATCACTTTGGTCGATTAATTAACGGTGCCGCAGCTGGAGGCCGAGAGCGACTCCCGAGTAACCGTTAGCTACCTTCGATTCGACGGATTCACCATCGCGATGGATACGTAATTGACGTTTTCGCTCGCGAGCCTGGCATCCTTCGGATATTCCTCTCGGATCCACGCGATCCCCGCTTCTTATCTACAGATTATTGCGAGTAATCTTGACTACCGTACAGGTGCAAATCCACGACGAGACAAAAATATCGTGTCTCATATGAGACTGTAATTTCATGAGATAATTATTTCATTATTTTGTAATTGTTTTGTCACTAGTTTCGTAAAACTAGACCCTAAAGAAAAAGGGGAGATTAATGTAACCACGACTGAAGTAATTCGAGAGCTTTGTAAAAAGAAAGGAAAACTGGATGTTATTCTTTAAATAAATTTTTATCATCACCGAATGAATTTCGTTGAATTTGCTTTAAAAATATTTATATCCATTCAACTTAGCTCCCTCCTGAGATTACATCCTGATTGCGCCAGTTCGGGAGTTATAACACAAAATCGGAAAATAGCTGAATTTTCAGGGGTTAATTTCATCCCCTTCGAGTGGATTTGGGCAGCAAAGAAAAATTGCATTGTATCCAGAAGGAAATCCCCTACATATTCACAAAGGTTCAGAATTCTTCGAATTTTCGGCTTCGAGATCTTCCCTTGTTAGGCTCCAATGAGACAAGTTTCATAATACAATTTCCAAAATCTCATCTCTTCCGACTATTTCCATTATTTCAATTTAGCTGTTGCCAAGATTTTTGTCTCATGTAAAGTCTCATCGTGGATGTACATCCCAATGGATATCGTTTCAATTTAGTCGCCGGCGATGTTCCCGTAAATACTGCCACTAAAAGTACACCAGAGTCGGCCCATTCAATCCAGTAACCTCAAATGTTTGAAGAGACTGCCTCCAAGCGACAATCAATTATTTTGAGACCCCCGCGTGGCTCCATTTCGTTCCTCCCATTGTTCTCCCGCAGAGGGTCTCTCTACCCTCTCGTACGAAACGTCCCAATTACAAGTGGCTCTGGCGGCGAACGGGAAAAGAGACGCGAGTGGAGGACGTCGAAAAAAAAACTTGATCGCCTGGCGTCGATCTAAGCGCGGATTGATCCAGTGGCATATAACCCTCGCGAATAATCCCCCTCCGGATTAATTCAACCAGTCGAACAATACATTAAATTTTACGACGCACGGAAAAGTGGCACGATTCTCCCGCAAGATGTTATTTCTCCGGGACTGGGCGTGTTAAGCTCGGCAACATCGTCGCGTTTGTCCCTTTTTTAGGTACTTACGGGGCACCCAAGGGAATAATGAAAAGGATGCCGGCCGGCTGATTATGCGCAAAAGTAACTGCATAGCTGTAAGTGAAAAGGAAGAAGCCGATTGGCAACTACCGACGCCAGTTGAATTTATAATTCCCATTTCCATAACGGACGTAGCGCGCCGCGGCGGAGCATATCGGCGTGGGTCCCGTAGGAATGTAATTTACACGGTTCGACCGATGCAACTTAGTGTCCCGCCGTCTATCGTTACGCAGGAATCCGTAGAATGCAAATGCCGCGCGCGCACCAGAGATATGATAAAGCGAAAGCTGCGTTTTATCGGTTAGTTAAAGCGCGTGTCGGCGACAGAAATTTATCGGCCGATCAATTTCGAAGGATACAACGAACGCCAGCGTACTGTTTCCATCTCCTGGGGATTTATTAAACGCCCCCTGAACGATCTAACGCCGAGCAGCGAGATGCGAGCGCGATTTAAATGCGTGCATACGCTGCAACACCCCAATGGAGACGCGTGCTGCGCTCAATGGACATTCAGGAACAATCCATTTAACCCTTATTAGGTCAGTGTCAATGGCCACAACATTGAAACGCGGGCGATACGAGCCTCGCCATCGGCGAGCGGCATTAGAAATGCGCATTATTTAACGCCGTCCCGTAATTGCGCAACGCCGACGTTGCGGAGTGAACGATCGAGCCGGGAGGAATCAACGTAGCGTTTTACAACCCGATAAATTACGTCGCAGGGAGCGGCGGCAACTTTCCTAATTGAATTCAGTGGTCAGCCGCGAAAGCGAAATTCTGCGTCAGAAAACACTGACGAGCTGGATTAAAAGTTGAGTGTTCTGCTGCAGCGATAATTAATATTGTAAGATCCGTGAAATATTCAGAGACCGTAGTACTCCGATTGGGATTCTCGAGTGACGGAAGAAATTCGTAATATGTTTCTTGGCCTCCGAAGAGGAGCCAGCTTTGAAAATTGAATCTGTACTGGAGCGAGTTTCGCGATCGAATGGCCAACTCGTTGCCTCGCGGCGCGAAGCTTCACCCGTCCGTATTTTCGAGTTGCACAATCCGGCGATCTCTGGGCTCTTGAAATATTCATGAGCGAGGCGGACGAACGAGCATATCCGATGCACTCCGAACGCATGCATCCCAGACTCCGCTTCTTCCCTCCCAACCGAGCCCGGCTCTTTGACCTCAGCACCATTCTGCATAACGGTGCATCGGCCTGGACGTTTGCCTATTATGTCACTATATTCGCGAAAGGATGCTGTGTACCGTAACCGCAGCCTGGATGACGGCCCCGCGGCTTTCCCGAATCCGTGCACGACCGCCTGGTTTGCGGTACACGGCATCGCCGAGAAAAATTTCGATCGTGCCCGGTTTGGTAAGCCCCGGCGATGATCGCATATGCAACAGCCAGCGGGATCGCGACTGCAGCACGTTCATGCACGATGGAACTGTGAATCTAACTCCCGCTACCCCATCACCCGCTCCATCCTCCTCGCGGGCACACGATTCTATTTCTTTTTTATGCCACTTGCAATCGTGATTAGACTCGCGCAGATATTTGGCCACAAGCCGCGCCTACGTGGATCACTTCGGAGCGCGGGATGTTAAAGATTCTTCGATTCCGAGTGGCATCAGCAGCGGCGTAACGTAACGGTGGAAATTCGAAGGAGAACGAAAAGGTTGGTTCGAGATTACAGTTAGCCGCGATTGATCTGGCGGAGATGTTGATTCAACGCGAATGCTAATTAATTATTTCGTGCGCGTGCACCGGGTGGTACGTAAGATTGATTACGGGGCTGCTATGATTCCCGCGAGCCCGCTTTTTTTTCACCGATTGTTCCGAGGCAGCAGGAATCCCCGGCTCTGTTATTTGCGATTCGTTTCGTACCGAGGGGGATTTCTCTATTTGCATCGTCGCGCTGCCCCGAACGCTCGCGCCCCGCGCTTTATTTTACCGCGGACTAATTGGCACTAATCACGTCTCGACACGATTCCGCGGGAAAGGGCGGAGCATCTAAGAAATCCCAAGGAATGTAATTCCTCGAGGGGAACCGCTCGGTCTACTTACGTTCCGCGAGGCGCGCCAGCTTCGCGCGGATCTTTAAAATCATCGATGTCGTGTGCTGAATAAACCAACAAACTTCGAATACTAACTACCAGGCGCTTCTAAACGTTTTGGTATGTGTACACTCGAATGCACATATGTTTCTACAGAATACTCGAGCCTCGGTGAGAAGGTATCCTTCTGCATTTGCTCTGGAGCGGGTAGGGCCCATTTTATGACAGAAGGAGGTGAGAAAGACGCTGAATAGAGAAACAGCGTCACCACAAAACGAAAGTAACAGAATAAAATATAAAATAACAACAATGACTTAAGACCTAGAACGGTCAAAACAACATGCTTCTTTGGGAATTTTTTCTAGAAAAACCGATAGACTTTTATTATTAAACATTAGTCTATTGGAAAGAGTACATCTTAGGGATATTTCAGTATTTTTTTGTGGCAAATCGAATTGAAAGATTTGGGCGAAAGAGCGAAAGAGTTATAGGCGATGCTTGAGACATCCTTTTTTAGGCGCTTTGCGGTGAAAACCGTAGCTCGGTGCAGAATCATCCGAAATTGAAAATTCGATTTTCTTTAGATAATATATGAAATTATCTAGGCAGTATCGAGCTCGATTTTTGAGAAATTATTTTGAGACAAAATGACGGCTGTGCAAAGTTGAAGCATCGATATTTGGCAAAAAATCACTCGTTTTTCGAGTGTAAAAAAGATTTAGACGAAAAGAAAAGGAAAAGCTCGCAATAGCGCTTAGATTTTTAACCCTAAAGTAAGCCTGCAAAGCCTCGAGTAAATCGGTTCATTAATTTTCGAGTTACGCGTGTCACCGGCTTTGAAACCACGATTTTGAAGAAACCCCGAAAATAATCCTACGAAAATAATACCTAACGAAGCAGCTACCGTTTGTGCTTGTCATTTACCTACCGATCGATCGTAGGAAAGCAGTTGCCGCGGTTACATCACTTGTTGGAAGAGCAGACACGTTTCCTCGTGCTAGTCGAGCTCGGCGAAAGAAGCTCGACAGTCAGCGACTACCGGGGAAAAGAATTGGCGAAGGGGAGATGTTCCAGGAATGAAAGGGTAGGATCGCCGGCTGTTAAATGCCGTTTATAGCCTCTCGAGAGGGACACTCATCGGTCTTTTGACTCATCTGAACCAGGAAGACGTGGCAAGAAGAAACAGAAGAATCAGATGCGTGAAGAAACGGTTGAAACGTGCCTGCTCGCGTCACTCACGTGCCGATCTCGCTCTTTCCCGCCCCTCGCGCACCCTCGCTATGCACACCATCGTTTACACACGCATCCTCGCAGCTATTTATGCCTGTGTCTACCGATGTACGAAGCAGTCAGCACGTACGTGCCGAGCACGTAATATATCGCGTGTCCCAATCGAACTGCCACCCCTCGTTCTCTCCTCGATTCTCCTTTCCTACGGGAGGGTCTCTCAACAAATAGACCTGCCGCCTGGAAATGCTCGTAGCCAGCGCTAGCGGACACGTACCAGCGTTTCGAAGACCGAGCTACTCCAGCGCGCTGCCCGGCCTCGTTCTTTCCACGGGCCTCTGGCCAAATAAATCGGAGGACAGTGCTCCACTCGGGGTGGTCGAAGCTGAACGAATACTACTCGATATAAGGAATTACTAATGGAGCTCGGGAGGAGCCGGAGGTGCCTCTGACTCGTTAATTTAAAAGCAGGGACAAGGAAGTAATTAACGAACTCATCGACCTGAACCGTACGCATCTCTCTTTCTCTCTATCTCCCTGCGCTGCAGTTCTCTGAAAGATTTACGACCGAACGAGACGAAACCATTACAGCAGCGCGCACTCGATCAGCCGTAATCCGAAATAATTCCACGTTCGACTGGAGATCCGCCCGACGACGCTCGAGGAAATGGAATGATTGCCTCCGGACCGTGGACAAATAACGTTTCCACAGATTAAATCTGTGTAATAGAGGACGGCTCGCGGATCCCCGCGTTTAACCGCGGCCTCCTCCGCTTCTTTCGCCGATCGATTACCGAAGCACCGGCGATTTCTCTCAGACTGATATCCTTGAAATCGATTCAGGCCGGCTAAGGGGGCTGGTTAAGCGCAATTAAGAAAATCGTCGCGCGAGGGAGCGAGAGGGGAAGGAAGGGAAAGAGAGGAAACGCACGCGAGAGCCGACCAGCCTCTCTCTCTCTCTCTCTCTCTCTCTCTCTCTCTGTATTGCCGGTGTAATAATCCACGACAGGAATGGTTATGCTCTTAACACGCAGGCGGCGTGTATGCAAAAGTAAACACGTCGAGCCTGTTTAACACAAGAGCACGATCGTGGAACGTGTGCGTGCCACCTTTTCTTTCTCTCGTGTATTTTTTTTTTCTCTTCTCTCCGCTTCCACTCCCCAACGGAGTCCTGCCAGTCTCTTTCACCCCCTATGGCCGGTGACTAACACAGAAAGCAGACGGTGCCCTTACCGTAAATCGCTGCCACGCACACGCCGGGAGAAACGAGGAGCCACGGTGCGCGCTCGTGCACATGTGCGCGTTCCTGCGTGGGCGACCCCTCCCCGACGCCGTATCGAGTGCCGACGGACCAGCGGAAAAAGTGCGCAGTGCACTTACACTCGCAAACTTCCCGTCGGATCGCGATACACTTGCGGAAACTTAGTTCGCGTCGCTGCGAGGCTACTTATCCACCTCGATAACGAAAAGCCCGGCTGCGCGCGAACGGTCGAGGGCCAGCGATTTCGGACGGGGAGTCTGGAAGCGGCGAAGGAATTTAGATTGGATGATAAACGGAGGTAACTACACTATTAAGCTCGAATTGTGCTTGAAACCCGCAGGATGATTATGTTTCGCGTGTGCCAGTGGGAAGCGTCGTATCGGTCGTTTTGGTCGATTCGAAGCTGCTATCAATATCCCCGGCGACTCGGCTGACAACGATAATCCCGGCACGAAGGTGATTTATGTGACGGGTAATTTCAGAGCCTTATGGCAAATAGTGTCGGCGCACGGGAGGATACGGTTAATGCAGATCACTGCAGGACTCTCCGTGCTCTCGTCTCGGTTCCATGAAGTCAATAATTTATTACGATGGGCTTTGGCTCCGGCCAGAGTCAATATTGACCGTGGCCGGATAGAGGCAGCGGCGCCGTTCCTCGCGGACTACAACAAATTCAATCGGCCGAGCCTCTGTCGCTCAAATATTTGCGGATGCTTTCTCCAAATCTCTGTCGGTGGATAGAATTTATAAAAAAGCAGTCGAAGGGAAACTGGCAGTAGGAGCGGTCGATAGCCGGCCGAATGGAGCAGGGATCGACCGTTATTGCGCTATTAAAATTTAGTGGCAGCCACGCCGAGTCTCTGCGATTAATCGCGCGACTCGTGCGTTATAGATTTTCTATACTCCCCAATCCACACCTCGACTGAATGGAGGAAAGTTTAAATGAAACGCTCGTCAACGTGTCGAAGTTCCAACGCTCGAACTCTGCGCGCTGGAGGATATTTCTATCCACGGAGATTGTTGAAACGCTGGAGGAAAGTGGAGTGTATCTTATCTCGACTTAACCGCTAATGGAAATGAATCCCCGAGACCCACGGGAAGCGCTCCGATTCACTCTTCCCTCGACAATCCTCCACGAGGATAGCTGCTTATAGATTCTAGAGGCAGAAGAATGTTCCACGGTCTTCTGGAACGCTTCGGCCGAGGAATTCAAAGTAAAGACACTGCCTTCCATGAGAATTCGATTGGAGGATCAAAGGCAAGCGTTTGTTAGAAACTACGGTGCGAAGGAAATCTTTATTCGGTCCCGGTGTTTCAGACTGAAATTCTTTTCTGGTGAGAAAGAAGGCTTCCTTACCCAGCGATCGTGCACATGCTGCAGTGGTATTGTCCTGAGGAGTATACAGATGAGGCACAGTTCCTTCAGAGTCGAACTGCGATGTTCCCTTGTGGATGTTGAAGCACCATTGGTACCCGATGCAAACGAAACGAGCGCGCGTCAACGACTGAGTCGAGGCAGTGCGAGCACGAGTTAAGAGTAGCACGAAGAGTGTCGGTAACCACCGAAGACGCCCGAAGTAGCATTCGAAAAGCCGATTCTTGTCACTCACGACCCCTGCCATTTTCATCCCCTTCCTTCTCTCCCTAATTAAGATCGGTAAATACTGGCATCCAGCGATGTTTGCTGGCGCACCTCTAAAAAGATCCCCGCCGCCTTGCACTTACACGCCAAAAATGGCACTTGGGCGCGATTCGACGTAAGCTACTCGCTTCCCGAAAAGGACCAAAGTGTTATTTTTCTAGGAACACGTGAGCATTCAGGAATTCTGGAAATACACAGCAAACGGATGGACACAGGATGTTGGCATAAATATCGAGGCTGGTTCTTAACCCAGTGTAAAGTTGAAGAAACTAGATGCTTCGTCTGTTATGACCGGTGAGGTACAGCTTGTTAGGTATAGAAAGACAACCGAGTGTTTCCCACAGTGCACACTCAGGCCTAGGTATATCCGCGAGCATCTGTAACCCAGAATGAAATTCAGGGAACGCGAATTATATGTTTCCGCAGTTCCTCGTGCAACCCGCAACAAACTGCTCTCAAAAGTGATTCAATGGAAATGTGTTGCATTGAATTTTATTGCTCTTCTACATCTAGACTAACGAACTACATCGTTGAAAGCACGATTTTGATAATATATTCGAAAAAAATCGAACTTATAAGTGATCGCGTCTCGAGCACCCTTCTTTTCGCGGTTTTTAATTTTTAATTCGATTCGGGAAGGTTGGCATACGAAATTATGGCTAGGGCTAATCGCTTCTACATCTAGACTAACGATCTGCATCGTTGAAAGAAGGATTTCGATAATATATTCGCAAAAAATCGAACTTAAACTCGATCACCTGACCAGTACACGTCTTGTCGCGGTTTTCAATTTTTATTTCGATTCTGGAGGGTGGGCATACATGGAGGATTTCATAGCTTCTCGCGTTTCGATGTAGAATTCTAACTGCACGATAACCGAACTTCCAACGAGTCCCCTATTCCTCGAAACGGTGTCCGCGGAGAGGCGTCATTTTCACCACAGCGAGAGATATCGGGCACCACCCACTCTGTCCGATTTATCTCGAAACTCTGAGAAAGTAGGCAGACTTCCGCGGAGCCCACGACACTGGAAGAAACCTCGGATGGGCGAGTGATGTGACATTTGCTTCGTAACGACGTGGATACAAGCTAGACGATAGGTCGAGGGCTTTAGTTTAATTAATATCAGGAAGAGGAGGGGCCGTGGAAAAAAGAGCGGCGAGTTTTTTGCAGTTTTTTTTTCAGAAGAACTCGGGCGAAGCCGGGCAATCACGAATCCAATCAGCTCGCATTGGGCATCGCTGCTTTTTCAGGGCATTACCTACAAAAGTGCTCGGCCGAGGAATTCCAAGCCGGATCAAAGGACCTCCCTCGGCGCCTCTGAAACTCGCCCAGTTCTGCGAAAGCCCCGAGAAAGCCTGCCGATTGCTTTAATCACTTTCCGAAGCCCCGCGGACTTTTATCGCCGGGCGGTTGCAGCCTGAGCCCAGCTGCGACGAGCGGGGTAATTAAAATCCGCCGGCAGCAGGAAGCGGCGTCATACGCGACGTCTTTCATGCAGACGCGCCGCCCTTTATGTGTAGAATTCTGCGTCTTCCTTGCAGCGCGGCTTGCGTAACGGGGAATCAGATGGACGAGGAACGGGGCCAGGGCGACGCGGAGAGTCCGCGCCTGGGCTCTGAGATCCTTTATCACGGGGAAACAGTTATCGCGGCTGGTTTCGCGGTGGAAGTAATTATTCATCGCGCTCCGCGGACCCGTAATTACCTATTGCAAGGATACCGGGATACGGCGGGCTCGATTCCTCCCTCGGATCCGATCGTGCACGGCGCGCGAGGAAGGAATGATAAAAAATTGCACGCCCGGCCGAGCCCAGTTTCGACCCTCTGAAATATTCACCGTCTCTCGATGCACCGGGCAATAAATAATTTTCTACCCGAGCCAGGACCAATGGGGGTGGGTCGCCTCTTCTTTCCTGCTTCTCGTTTTCTCGGGGCACGTGCATAAGATATGCATCGCGCCGCGGCCGGCGCGGTTTTGCTCCCTTTTCTCGCGCCGCTCACGAATTCGAGCCCCAGCCTTCGCTCTTTCCGATCGTAAATAAGCGCGCTTCTATTCCCCTTTTTTATCAGCGATACACTCGCCTCCATTCCTGTCCACCGTATCCATCCCCCTTGACCACCTCTCTCTCTCGGCTGCCCACGCTTTCTTCCTTCTCGCCGACCTGCCCGCGCGCTCCTGATATATCATAAAAACGAGGCAACATGTATCACGGTTCTGCTTCTCTTTGCCACGGGTATACGGCCGACGCGCAGCACGTGCTTGCGACCAGGTATACACAACGGTATAGGAACGTTTATTAACATTCACCGCTTCATTCTTCGCGCGCTTCGGGGACTCGCATGCCGGGATCAAAAGGAAGAGGCCCGAGAAAAAGGGCGGAAAAACTTTCGGTAGATTCTGTGCAATAAAACCTCCACTACCCGAAACGCCCGTTACTTCGCTGCTACGTTGTATCGCGGCAAGATTTTATCGAAACTTTAGAAATACAGGCAATGCAAGAAGCGCGGTAAAGTTACCGAGAATTTATTACAAATCACACGCACGCGGAAATCTGGACCTGCGAATTCGCCAGTCACTGTGTGCAGTTTCGTATGAAATAAACCATGATCGGCGCTGGAGAAAACGAGTGTTTCGTTATTCGAAAAATTCCCTATTAGCTCGGGTAATGGGGAATCTATTGTATCCGGTCACGAAAGAATCTCCGCTCCTTGGGAATCGCAATTCCTCCCGTTTTATGGCGCATTCCTTGCCGAGATTAAATTCCTTTAAGCTTCCCGTGCTCCTGTAATCCAGCGCCAGCCATCGAAACGCGGCTGTTGCGGTTAATTCTGGACAGCGGCACGACCATGCGACACGGGGGAAAAATCTATCCCCTATCGATGTAGCTCCATTAAAACGATTGCGAGCCGTACCCACCTACCAATCTAATTCCGTTGAAACGCTCGCGGTACAGACTGCCTGGCTTTAATCCCGCAACCATCGACTCCTGCTTCCCCTAATTCGGATACAATTTCTCACAGATGAACGCTAATTCTCGAGACGGAGCAGCGACGCGACACTGTTCGAAACCGAGAAAGAGGGAAGTGTCAGTGGTCAGAAATTCTCAGTGAACCATGATTTAATCGATGAAATAAATTCGCCGAGAGTAAGCCTCGATAGCCGAGGAAAATGCTTGGAAGGTCGAAGGTAAAATCGACGACTAGGATCTCTCAGGATCGTCGAAGAAAGTCCGCGACGTCTGATAACCTATACGTATCGCCGTCTTTCATTGGGAAATTCCAAAAGTGAGTATTATTGAACGACTTTAAGGTGTGTATAACTCGACGCGAGGGGAACGTAGGAAACTAGGAATCGGAGGAAAAGTTAAGAGGGAATCCTATTTTTTGGGCTAAAAACATAGCAAAATTTGGGATTTTTCTTTTTAAGAAATTAGCGATTCGATTCAACTGAAATTTGGACCATGTTTTTATACATCTTCGAAGAAATTGCAGGTTTTTTTTTGTTAATTTTTAATAATAAATATAGGAGTTAATAATAAATAAGTAGTCCGTTGGTGTGCATGATACTTATCTTCGAGGTAACCCAAAACGGAAAAATTAAACGGCGTTTTAGTTTATACATATGTAGCTTCAATTGGATGGACTAAAGTAAAAAAAAATTATTGTGGAGGGTGGTGAGTTTTCAAATCAAACCTTACTTTTTGCTATTAAGACTCTCCAATTTTTTTACTAAACAAAAAATGGAGAAAAAATCTGGTTCACCAAATTGAAGCTCCACATGTATAAAGTAAAACGCCGTTTCATTTTTCTGTTTAAGATTACCTGAAAGATAAATATCATGCACCCCAACGGACGACGAATTTGGGGCGACGTGACCAAGCATAACTCCTATATCTATGATTAAAAATTAATAAAAAAAAAACTGCAACTTCTTCAAAGATGCATAAAAACCTAATCCAAATTTCAGATGAATCGGATCGCTAGTTTCTTCCAAAAAAAATCTCAAATTTTGGTACCAAATTTTGTTTTTAACCCAAAAATATGATTCTCCCTTAAAAGTTTAGATCGGTCGATTTCAATCCCACGAATCTTCGAGGGCTGACTTTTCACCATCCTTTCAAGCTCTCTGTATTTACTAGATGACGTTGCTTTTACTGTTCCCAACTAGTCGTTCATGGACCTGCACACGCGTGTACAGGAAATTGTAAACTTTTGCATAATTCGTTGTGTCCCCGGCAGTCAACATCCGCGACCTGTAATTCGTTTGGTTGAATAATTCATGAGATGTGATTGTCGTCGACAGCTGATACGGAACCGGCGACTTTTACGAACTCCTGCGTGTATCCGATGCCCTGCGATTTCTCTCGAATTACCTGTCGCGATGAATTAGACTGCGCAGGGTGACAGCGTGCGCGATTTTCCCGGAACGTAACGGAAATAAACGTTCCGTGACGTCACGCGTGTCAATCGTGGATGACGAAACGATATCGTTTCGTGTCGCAGCGTTTCAACCCGTTCATGAATGCTGTCCAGACCTTCATCCCGTAGATTACAGTGCAATCGGGGACCGGTGAACTTGGTGTGCACCGGAAATAGCTTCCGAGGCATTTTCCGTAGACCTTCACGATCAAATGTCTAGTCAAGTGCTAATGATTGGTGCGTTTTTGCAAGCAGGAAAGTACAGGAATCCTTATGTTCCTTCGCGAAAGTAGTAAGATTTATAATAAAGTATCCACGTCGAGTGGAGCTTCATTAAATCCCCACGAAATATGGGTTAGAGACATCGCGTAAACAGCTCAGGGGAGGCAGCAGGCCCTGAATGAACGTAATGGAGAGCAAGCGAGTCTTCGGAGGGAATATCGACCAGCAAGCTATAGGCCTGCTTCTGGTCTAACAACCGCCACGTATCGAGCCGTCATTACTTTAATGTCCGATTATTATCGTCCCAAGGCTCGCTACAAAGAAGCGAAAATCTCACTTCTCGAAAAGCTCCCCCAGCGCCTTAGTGGCCGAGGAGTCGACACCTGGCGAGGTTGCTAAAGAAGCCCAGAAGCTGGCCACGAGCCTGCCGAAAGACGCTGCGGTGCACTTCGGCAATTTCTACGGTGTCCATGGCTCCTCGAAGAAGCTGAAACCCGGTAAAGTTACGAGCTCCGCGGCCGCCGCTGCGTCGTTTTTCAGAGTGACGCCGAGATTAGAGTTCACCAGGCAGATGGTCCAAAAGTAAGGCCTCGCGGAGAGCTAGAATTAAGAGGCTGGATAGTGATTCGCCAAGGTTCCAGGTTGGAGAGAACGGCGGGCACAGAAGAGTACGCGCGACAAGTGTCTGCTTTATTGGACGAGACGGTGGAGCCGCCGCATTTCAAGCTGCATTCACTCCCAGCGGAGAATTCGATCCCCGATGGGAGGCACAACCCCTCGGGATATCCGCTGTGGTACAAGGATCCTTATAAGATGCTGTTAGTATTCTCCAGTTAGTTACGTCGTCACTCGATTTATCCCGCCAGCAACGGGGATCGATCGCGTTACCGGAAAATGGGATAGAGCCCCGCTAATGGCCTTTTTCCCCCGGTTGACAAAGAATAACGCGGACACTCCCATCGACGTCCCGATAACGGGATTAAAACGGAGGAGCGATGGGATCGTTAACAGGGGTGATGAATTTCTGTTGCACGTAGCTTCGCGTCGGACGAGGTTCGCAAGCTTTTCAAGGAGGAATGCGACGAGGAGTCGAAAATGGGCAGGGACGTTTTCGAGGAGGAATCGGAGGGAGAGTATTCCTACGAGGGACTCAGCGAGGACGAGCAAGTGGGAGAGAACGAGAGCCTGTGGGATCCTCGTGCGAAGGATGAGGCGAAGGAAGAGGTGTCGCTGCTGAACATAAGCAGGCGCAGCTCTGCTACCGAAGCGAAAGACACGGACTCGAAGGAGAGCGACGATGGCAGCGTTTCTGACAGTAAAAACGACACGATCTCGCCTCCTGGTGCGCAGCAGAGGATCTAGTAACGGTGGTACGATGCAAAGTGTCTTACGGTGAATACGAAAAATCTGGCGTTGAATGTGGATGAAGCTAACACGTACTTCCTGTCTAATAATCGACGTAATTATGGAATAAAAGGAATCCTCCCTGAGGCGATATTGCAACCCAATTCCTAACAATGTTGCTCGTTACCACTGTCCGTTTTTAGAGAGGAATAGGGCAATTAGTACCCAGCTATTAATAGATGAAGCAGCAGGTCTGCGCCACGATGCAGGACTCATCGCTAGACTGTATTTCCAGCGCTAATTAGGAGCGATGTTTAATAGTTGCGTACCCTGTAATTACTCGCTCCCAGATTGCTGCGAATCTAACGCTACCTCTGAATTCATTAATTAATGGAGACGGGGCTTGCGAAAGGACGAGAGAATCAAGGACTAGGTGACGGGACGAGCGGAAATTCTGCGTGCTCAACTTCCTTCTCTGTTTCTGAATTCTTCTATCGCGGAACGAAGTTACATATTCGGGGGCGGCTGGGCAAAATTTTTACTTAAATAAAATTTCTAATTTCGAATAAAAGTTAAAAAAAAACTTTATCCTACACGTGACGAATTATTTTTTTAAGTTTTACTCGCTACTATAAATTTTATTTAAATAAAAGAATTTCCCGTCTCTGTTCCGGAGGGCAATATAAATTAATATAAAAAATCAGAGTCATTGTTTGTTTCTGAATTCTTCTATCGCGGAACGAAGCTACATATTCGGGGGCGGCTGGGCAAAATTTTGACTTAAATAAAATTTCTAATGTCGAATAAAAGTTAAAAAAAATCTTTATTCCACACGTGACGAATTATTTTTTTAAGTTTTACTCGCTACTATAAATTTTATTTAAATAAAAGAATTTCCCGTCTCTGTTCCGGAGGGCAATATAAATTAATATAAAAAATCAGAGTCATTGTTTGTTTCTGAATTCTTCTATCGCGGAACGAAGCTACATATTCGAGAGCAGCTGAGCAAAGTTTTTACTTAAATAAAATTTCTAATTTCGAATAAAAGTTAAAAAAAAAAACTTTATCCCACACGTGACGAATTATTTTTTTAACTTTTACTCGCTACCATAAATTCTATTTAAATAAAAATTTTCCCGTCTCTGTTCACGAGGGCAATATGAATTAACATAAAAAATCAGAGTCACTCCGTCTGTATAAAAAATGGAAACGCTAACTGCACCGTCAGCTGCACATCAATTTATCAAAATTCCGAGGAGAAAGGAAGAGAACATTAAACAGATGTACGAATTCACGAGCCCGAACCACGACAGGCTGCGTTGAAGATTTAATGCGGTTTCCCGTTTGCTACGAGAGGGTGGCATTAACCAAGGTGGAGTGTTCGCATTGTTTTCGGTTCAGTGGAAATGCAAGAGGGCGCGGGATAGGGTGGGCTCTTATCGATTATTCTGCCTGCCACGCCAAAGACGCTTCTCGCGTATCTTCGGCGTAATGGAAAATTAGATTTCTGTATCAAAGAGCACTCGGAAGAAGGCCGGTGAGCAGAGCCAATGAATCGTCAAATGAATTAAAACGGAAATGACGGGCGAACGACTGGGAGCCGACGGTGGAGAGAGGCAGCTGGAATATTTGGGCGAGAAGCGAGCCGAGTATATGTACATCGGTTTTTATTTCATCGTGAAACTATACAGAATGGTCCACAGCGATTCGGAGCTTATTTAAATAAGTTAATTAACGATCGAGGCCACCGGCTCGCCGGCATACTACGCGTACGATCGGGCGCACCGGTTCAAACTTATACCTGCGAAAAGGAGAGAACAGTTTGATAAATACTACACGCGAGTCACAATACAGCGACGTGTCCTCCTCAATGATATTCAATGACCCGCTCTCGTAATGCAACCTGGTGAATGGCAGTTTAACTTGCACGGGGAACGTAAATCTGTGCTCATCGGGATTGCCGCGGGGAAGCTTTAATTAAACATCTATCCGTTTCTACGGTCCCTCTAGAGAGGGAGCGCCAGTAACCAGACCCCCAGAAAGATAACAATTGCACCGCTGTCGATAATTACGAAGGACTACGTCCATCGTACTCTCCCCCTCCTTGAACATAATCAAGGCTATTGAAGTACAGTAAAATATATCGGCCGTTCGTTTCCTTTTTCTTTCTATATAACAGTGCACTCTCTCCTCTGTACTCCGCCATAGTACGGATGCTCGTTTTGATTTTCGGAGCCTGTCGCGACTAGCTCCCGTCAGACTGATACTTGCGAGGCCTTCCCTAGGTCTTCTTCCACGAGTAATACATCTCCAGGGGTCGATTGACGCGCCAGAATTTGTCGTTCACCTGTCGCAACGTCTGGGAGCCGCTCAGCACTACGAGCTGCCCGGGGGACGGCGCTATGTAGATGCAGAAGTTCAGTAGCCTGTCGGACTCTGATAATTCTGTGTCCAGGTCCAGCGTCAGTCGCATGGCCAGGTACTTGCTGAGATGATCCACTACAGAAACAAGCAGGAGTATCGTTATTACGGATCCCCCGTGACCTGCGCCGCTCTACCAGATAATTACCCGTCGCGTTCGCCGTGGTTTTAATGTAACGAATGCTATTCTCCTTCAACGCTTTTATCAGCGAATTGTCGCCGGCCATTTCTGTGGGGTGCGGTTTAAACACGAGCTCGATTTCGTTAAGCATCAGCGGCTCGCTCGGTCCTTCACCCTCCGTGTCCACCATGGAGTCGCCGCCGCCTGTCTCAGCTTCTGCGCTCGAGGAGTCGTTCTCCGAGTTCTGCAAACTTTTCTGCCGCTTAGGCGGCTTCGGGATCTGATTCGCTGGGTTCGGCGACGGCGTGGTAGAGTTCCTGGACGTCGTGCCTGAAGCATAGAAATTATTCGCATCACTTACGGTCCGGCGTGTTCGCTACGCTATCTCTCTTCCCTAACGATGTTACCAGAAACGGCGGGGCTACTGGCTGGCTGGGAGACGCTGTTGGAATTCTGCGAATTACCCCCGCTGCTGTTGTTCAGGGGGCCTGTCGCGCTCTGCGACGAATCGCTCTGATTCGCAGAGTTCGCTGGGTTCGGCGTGGCCGGCGCGCTGGCATTCTGCGAGTTGTTGTAAGAAGTCGCGTTGCTGGCGTTCTCAGACTCGTTGGCATTCTTTCTAGACCGCTGCGGCCGATTCTGACTCTGCAGCTTGATACCCTCCGTGATAGAGTTCACCAGCGCAGCTTGAGAGTGAGATTTGTTCAGCTTCGCCAGCACTCTCTCCTGATGAGCCTCGTACTCGTCGCGGCTCGGGTAAATCTTAGATATCAGTAAGTCGAAATTCGGGTCCGGTCGGAGGGATCGCTTCGACACCAGCTTCTTTCTGCACGTTGGGCATTCCTGTAACGAATCGAGCGTGAGCCTGTCGCGTACCTTCGCAACCACGTTAGCCTCCAACGATATTTAAAGCCGTGCATCGCAACCATAAACCGATAAAATTCAATGAATCGTCCATCCAAGCACCGTTCGCGACATTCACAGAACGACAAATGCGATTTCCAGTTGACAATACTAAGAAATTAACATTCCTATGACCCACACTAAGAGAAAAAGCGATAGAAACACAAGAATGCGATATACCACTCTATTTATAAGACGTTTGAAAAAGCGCGGTAAAATCGTGACAGCCGAGAGAAAGATGCACGAACTACGGCTTCAACAACGCGTTATTTCGACAGACGTTCTCGTGTTTTATCCAAACGAGTGCTGTCCTCGTATTCTACAACGCAGCGGTGTATGCAAACGTGACAAAAGCGAAACAGTGTCGAAGCATTCAGCGGCAGTGTTTATATCGAGCGAAACAGCAGGTTTTAAGAGAGAAGCACGCGGCGAACGCGAGCGTGGAGGTGTAAATTACGATGCCGTGGCAATTCTAAGGCGACAACGTACCTTGTTACCGCTGCGAAGTGCCGTAATGATACAATCGGAACAGAAACGATGCAGACACTCCTTCGTGGTCATGGTCTTTTTAAGCATATCCAGGCAAATCGGACACATGAGCTCGCTGTGCAAGCTACGCGGGCTGACCGCGATCTCGGTGTTGTCAGTGATCGCATCCTGGGGCGTTCGATGGAGCTCGTAAAGCGACAATTCCCAAGTTTTGTTCAGGCCGACCTGCTCCGCGGAAGCCATCTTTCACCACACGCAAGCCGTCAGCTGAAAACTCCGTGCAACAAAACAGACCTCGGAACGAGACTGCAGTCATCTCGCGGCGCGAGCAAAAACCCCTGGCCCCGGGTGCAGCCAGTAACACGGGTAACGCGCCGTTGAAGGAAACCACTGCACTGTTGAGAAGAATCGGCAGGAGTATTCAGGAACAAAGGAACTACGCGAAGTATGCTTCTCACGGGAACGCAGAAGGAACGCGAATTTAAAAGATGAATATCACATGACAACACCCGCACTGTGGCACTTCAGAAGCTACTTCGATAACAGAAGTCGCATGGTTTAGAGGATATTTTTTGAGGGATCTAA
Organism: Andrena hattorfiana; assembly: GCA_944738655.2. Classification (NCBI taxonomy): domain Eukaryota; kingdom Metazoa; phylum Arthropoda; class Insecta; order Hymenoptera; family Andrenidae; genus Andrena; species Andrena hattorfiana. The sequence continues at coordinate 42,384,337 of OX122894.2, read as the reverse complement.
ATCATGCATTCTGAAGTTACAACTTTCCCAGCTGCCTGAGTTATTGATCAAAGTAGGATGAAGAGGTTATGTGCGTGGCGTCGATAAAAGAGGCCGCTGCAGTTGGACGGCGGGAGCTTTGAAGCTTCCTAATGAATCGCCACTTAATCAACCAGCCAATGTAGCCATATTTATTGTTCAGTTTTTGGTACAAAGAAGCCTAGCTCGATTTGATGGACGTAGCTGCTACGTCTGTATAATCAGCGATCGAATAAGAAGCATTGAGTGGCTCTAATAGCTGAAAGAGGAAAAATAGACAATCCATACGGAGGAAATCAGCATAAGCGTGGGCAAAATGTTTCTCTATACACGGGTATGTATATGTATGTACATATATAACGGTATATAATAGCATCTGAGATGGGCGTGGGCTCGGCCGTTGCCGCGTATACCAGATATATCTATCCAACGAACAAGTCGAGACGCATTCGTCTGCCGATCTAACATGGCGAACTAGACCGACGGGAGACCCGAGCCTTTTTTAGTGACCCTAACTGTAGATAACCGTAATTGCAACGCGTCTGACGGTACTTATCGGGAAAACGTGTTTTATCACCTCTCACCGAGGGATACCTCCAGTACTCTCAATCGCGCCATGAAACTCTGCCCGACTCTTTGAACTCGTACCTACACCCCGTCAGCTTTGAACAGCTCACGCGGCCTGGCAGTATTAGCTTCCTTTACGGAACTCAGGCTCTCTGGGTCCCGATTGAAATTAATCTTTCGTACGCCTTTGCGTTCGTGTAGGTGGATGTTACTCGGGAAGGGGAGTGAGCGAAATGCACGCTAATCGAATGCACGTTGCACCTTCGTATAGCCAAGCGCGGCTAGTCAATGGATTCCGTTTCATTGACTACAATGCACCCTTCGTTTGTAATAATTACGATGATTAAGGAACGCCCACTTGAACGAGGTAGCAAGCATGTCGCAAGCTACTTGTGTTATATCAAGTCTGTGTTTTAAATTTAATCAAATTAATGCAGCGGCACACTGAGGATTTTGGGGGGGGCCGAGTTGAAGGGATAAAAATATTTCTAATTCAAATTCAATGAAATTCATTGGGTGATGATAAAAATTATTTAAAGAATAAATTCGAGTCCTCTTTTCTTTTTACAATGCTCTTGAATCAGTTCAGTTGTGTTTATATTAACCCTCGGTTGTCACACTGGGTCAAATTGACCCTGCGTTTTTTAAGCAAAAAACCTTTTTGTCGAAACTCTTATTGCTTCAAACTTTTTTTTAAGCATAATGACACTTTAAATGTCAACTTTCACCGATGGGCATATATTCTACAATGTTCAAACATTGTCTCAGAATTTTTGAGACTTAATTTAACGAATAGTTTTTAAATAACAACTGATTGAAAATTGACAGGGTGAAATTGACCCAGTGTGACAACGACGTTCGAAAAAGTAGGTGTGACAACCGAGGGTTAATCTCCTTTTTCTTTGGGGGTGCCATGGCCCCTTGAATTAACTCATGAATTATTTTCTGAATAATCAGGATCGTTTACGCGAAGGTTTTCGGGATGATCCACTTTTTTTTCAGAGCGATAGTTCAACGACCGCTCGTTCGCTATACCTATCCGAATATTCGGGGCATTGGCATTTCGAGGATGGTTCTCGCCGGTGGCCAGCTATGTGTTACCGTTGGCCAGCATGATTTTCGAAAAATTTGGATAAACGTATGCGGGATTTATAGGTCAGTGGGCGAGCGAATACGGGGCGACAGTTTGTTCCAGTTAACGGTGGATCCTGCTCCGTCAACTTTTTAACTCCGTTTAATTAGCCGCCTTCGGCGAAGGACGACGCATTAACCGTTTGCTTTCTGCCTCTCGCGTTATACCGCTGAAAAATTTGGGTCGAACGATAAAATAGAAACTGTACCAGGACACCAGTGTGCCCCCCAAATAATTTCCACCGTGGCAAGAAAAATTCCGATTCCACTGGACGCGCAGCGCGGCAAGTCGAGCGCAACCGGAAAGAATTGCCAGTTACAAGGCGGTATTAGAAAACTCCGGTAAAAACACGCCGATTGCCACATTGACATGCTTTCTAGCAAGACAATCTTTCTCTCAGGGAACTTACGTAATTCCCAGCCGCGATATCTCCCGTACATGGCTACGCGCACAGGCATCGCGATGCAAAGCCACGGTCACACGAGTATTATAGGTATTATCCGTGCTTAACGCGCCTTTTTTCGAGCATCTGCCTTTCTCACAGAATCGTCCGTTGGTCTCGGCGAAGGCTGCACGCACGGAGACAGCGTACGCCGAGCACCGCCTATCAGGCCCAACTTCCAGCAGCTACGCTGTAATTTCCGAACAATATCTTTTTACGCGACCGACTACGCCGCGCTTCCGCTACGGAGCGCTTGTAATCTTCGAATTCTTCTATTCTCTTAATATCCCGGTAGTGGAGCGATCCCGCCGGTAAAAATCCTCGGATCGGCTTCGATACTGGTCGTAAGAGGTCGCAGGCATCGCGCGAAACGCTTAATGGATCGACTCGGGAGAGCGATCGACGTGAAAGGCTGATGGATGGCGGTGGCCGCGCGGTGTCGTGCAAGAGGCAATAACGATCCGGGGAATTAACAGAAGCGACGGGCTAACGGATTCGAAAGCAAAATCCGTCACTGTTAGATCAGAGCACGGTCCAGCGGTTTCCGTTCGCGCGGCGACGAACCGGCGTTCCTGTACACGCTCGAATAATTATCGTTTCTTTCGGCGCTTCCTTGTTCCCGACGTTGCGCAAGCATCCGGAAGAGGGAGCGGTAATTCTTGCCGGTTGATACATGGTTACAAGTATCCGTTCGGCCCAGGTCAAGCGTGAATCTGACCCAGTGGAATTACCGCGGCCAGATCCATCCTAACCCGCGGATTAACCGGCAGCCGGGGCGGTTTTCCGCTCGGCTGTAAAACGATGCGCGATGCCGCGATACCTTAGGAAAGGTCAGTGCCTCGCGCGAAAGGATTGCGCTTTCATTCACCGGGCTATTACGCCAAGGGTACTCGGCTCCTTTCTCGCCGATCAGCGTGAGATTATTATCGATCATTAGCCGGCGATTTATGTATCCACGGTGGCCGCGGAACGGGTTAAGTCGGTCAGAGGCAGTCATTAGTCGATCAGTCGGTGAAAACTGTCCGGCTGGGAACAGTATCGCGGAGTCGTTAACGTTTCCCTTTGGATATTCTTATCGGCTGGTCCATCCACGGAGGCATGGTTAATGGAGTCACTGTAGGATGCTGCGGTTATTAGCTGGGTACACGCTGATTAGCTGGTCGAGCAAGTTCTTTGTCCGAGGAGCCAATATCAGCACTGGCGCTGTAACGTTTCCTTGTTCCTAGCGTTGCGCAAGAAGCCGGAAGCGACCTTGGTTTCTTTTTACAGGATGATGCACGAGTGCAATCACTTATCTCGCGCGCCGTGCGCCTAATCCGTCTCGAGCGAGGAGATTCGCGAGGTTACGCCAGCTAGATCTGGCCGAGAGATACAAGGCGTGCCGTAGAACGGCCCTTGAGGGGGAGTTGCGTCTTGTTGGGCCGAAAGATGGGTAATCCTTTATGAATTCTTTGTGCAAAAATGGTTCGACAAATTAACTTGTGGTTTGGCAGGCTGTTTTATTGTATCTTGAACTATTATTCTGAATTTTTGTGTGACGATGAAAAAAGAGATGTGGGAGATACAGAGCGTTGAAAAATAATCGGCTGGCCCTGGCGTTGACGAAAAGTAGGGTAAAGGCAGGTAATATGAAACTTCGTAAAATTTCGATAACGAAATAACGAACTCTTCAGGGAATGGTGTATGTTAGATCCCTAGACACAATAGACGATGATACTGGCAATTGAGCACTAGTCGGGCATCCATCATTGAAAGAGAAACGTGAATATATTTCGTGGGGTGTAAAAGTTTCTGAAAAGTGCATCAAAATATTTAATATCGTAGAGAAGATATGTTACAAAGCATTATTTTGATATAATTTATCATTAAATAGGTGTGTTCTCGATTATTCAACAATACTTTATTAATAAAGTTACTTTCTTCGTAGTATAATCCTTAATTTCTTGTCGGAACATGTGTGTACGTAATATGGAATATACCGAGTAACATAGATGAAGTTGATAATGATGATGACGACGATAATGTGGAATGCTTATTTTGCGATGACAATTATAAAAATAATGACAATGAAAAGTAGATCCAATGTATTCGCTGCTTTCAGTGGGCACACGAAGAATGTGGGGCTTCCGGCGTATTATTCGCGTGACCAACGTGTGGGAGACGCAGAAAGCAGAAATAAATTCCAAAAATGATGTATATTTATTTATTTGTGCCTTCTACTTAATAAATATTTATTTTTAGTAAAAAAGAAAAGATTTTTGAGTTTTCTTTACAAATTTCCTAGGTGTTCCATATTAGGAACCATTTTTTCGAACGGTCGATTTTCACTCTTTCAGTTTTTTTACTATAATTGCACAACAATCGGATTTTTTTACATTTGACTATGTAAATATGATTATGCATTAGTTCCTTCGTCCCCTCATGTCAGTTTTATAAAAAAAAACAAATTCCCCTATTTTTGACAAGCTTTTGAAATCAGATGTTCCATATTACCTGCCTTTACCCTACTGTAAGGGTTATCCGAACACGCAGAAATGGAAAGAGATTCTTAATCTATATGAATGTGGCTATATAATCTATCTGTGGTAGTAGATGCATTAAGAAAAATACTATATAAATATCAGTTAGTTTTTAATTTGTCGGCGCTGGGATGTGACTTTTCTTGCGGCGGCAGACGCGATGTTGAACGCCGAAACCTGTTGGTCCCGGCGGAAGATTTACATTGGCCATTAGTACTCGTTTATGTCCTAGGTCAGACGCGAGACGTGACCCAACCGTAGCCCGTTGTACGTACACACTCAGCAGCACGGTTTCAGCGACCGCGATGACCTTATAATTTCCAATTACCCCGCACAATGGCAATGTTTCACGCGAGGAATTCCTCGTCCACGATTACCATGAGTTATTATCCAGCCGGAATGCCAAGCGAAGAGAGACATCCCTGGAAACCAAAAGTGACCACTGGGAAACTGATTGGATCGGCAGATGCCTGGGAAGCGAGGTACTCGAAGACGTCGAAGGATAAATTGATAACGTGTATGCCTCGGGATTAAAGTGTACAGTAAAACGGAAGGACTTCTCCTCGGATTAAACGGTATATTGTCGTCGGCTCGTGTTTCGAGGCGAGGAGCCGAGTGACGATGATCGATCGCTGCCCTCCCCCGAGGCGAGCGATACATAAATCGTCAAGTGAAAAGAGCGTTTTTCTTCGGTTTTCCCTGGTCCGCTGATTAAACGGGTCTTCTCGTGCGCCCGTTCTAGTACGGAGCCCCATTTTCAGGCATGAAAAGCACACTTCTTGCGAATCCTTATCCGCGCACCGGTACTTGATTACCTTTCATTATGGAATCACAGTGAAACGAGCGAACTGACCTAACGGACTTCATCTGCAACGAAATGTTGCAGTGGATCCAAAGAAGAAGTCCTCCGCCACGAACGCCGAGAGACGCTCGCGAGGATAATCACGCGGCGTATTAAAACGCTCCGAATATAGCGACTATATCGCGGGATGCGGATCGCAGCCGTGGCAAGTGTCTATTTTGCCAGCCGTCTCATTTAATGCTCGTACAAGGTTCTACGGAGGAGGCTTGTCTGGAATTTCACCTTTTACCTCGATCACCGAGGCGATCGGATCGCGGTCTGTAAATCAACAGGCGAACAGAATGATCCAACCCTCACTACGCTCGTAAACCGACAATGAATCCTCGTTTATATAAATATCCTACGACAAGCACCATAATAAAACCAAATCGCGCGAGAGAGAGATACAAGCATCGTCTTCTCGCCCAAACAAGATTATTAACTTTCCTGGCGATTCATCTTAGGCGGAGGAAGGAATTAAATAGCGATTTATCGTAACATTTATCTCGATTACGAGCTCCGTGGATGTTTGCGAAGGGTATCCACAGGTTCGATGAATTCCTCTCGCGTTGGCCGGCGATCTGGATACTCGAGTCAGAGGAATAGCGCCCTCTACCTCGACTCGATCGACCTGCTCGGGTATTTAGTGCGACCCACGGGGCACCGGTGCGACACGTAGGTCGCGGCTTGACCCACAGTCTGTGAATCCTTCTGTTGGACGTCGATGGCGGGACGTAGAAGAGAAGAGGCGAGATGTAGAGGAGAAGAGCCAACGTCGGAGAGAGGCGATGCTCACACGTGCACCTCGAGGCATTCACGAGTTGGCAGTCGGCTGTTGAAACCCGCCCGGTGAATGCCTCTCGAGGCTCTCGCACACGCGCGTTTTTACCGACCCTCCGATGCACCCGTAGGCATCCCGCGCGCACGGAAATTTCGCGTTCGGTCTCCGAGTCTTTCGGGAATGCGATCCGCCGATCGATAGTGATCCTTCGCTGGGAGATTAATCGAGGATCGTTGGACGGAGCACGCCTCGACGAGCGTTCACGCGTGACAGTGACTTTGAAGAAAGTGAAACGCGATCTCCCACGAACGAGGAAATTGATGGGCTATAAAGTTTCACCGCGCTTTACCAGCGGGGGGAGGATGCTCGTAGCAGAGCGGAGCTGATACCGATTGGAAGGAAACATTCGATGGCTCGAAGGATGGTCACCCCTGGCTTTCACGACTCGCGGACGCTAATTCACTGTTAGTAAATACGAGGAGCCGAGCGTGCCGCGGGGTCAGTCGCGTTTACGACCCGTTCGAGCATTGTGAAATTCATGCTGCCGCGAATTCGTGTCGGCTACGCGTTCCGAATTGCAGAATCACCGCGGTGCGCGGCTGTTGAAGTGAAAATCCGCCAACACGCGTTGCGGAGTAACAGTTCCGCGAAAGAAAGGCGCAAGAAACCGACTGCCTTAAACGGAGGAAAAATACTCTCCAAGTAGACGAGCCCGTAACGCAGCGTGCTAACGGTTTCAGGAATTTTTCACGTGTTAGTGGATCACTGGGTTTTCTAGTCGTTACCGTCTGCCTCAGTTTTTTTCGCAACTCCGCGCGCGCGAGTGGTCCAATATCAACACTCCGTTGCTCGATTCGTTTCGTCGCATCTTTCACGCCAGCGTGCGTCCATTTGTCGTCTCATCGACAAATTACAGAGCATCGACGGCGTGGAAGGAGAAAAATCAATCGGTAGTTTGGGATTCGAGCCTTTAGCCAACTCGCAAGAAATTTGTGCCGGTGAAAGATGTAAAATTGAGCCTTCTTGGGGCGGTGGACAATCGCGACAGGGTGCGCAGCGTTTCGCAGGTGCCCATTTTTTTCCATTCGAGTGCGCATAGAGTGGCGTTCGTTACACGAGGAGCAAGTGTGGGAATTCTCAGGACACCGAGGACAGCGATCTTAACGACGTGAACGACAACGTACACAATGAAGAACGACGCCAACGAGTGGATAACATCGCTGGAAACAAAAAGCCAGGGCGAATGCTGTTATCAGTGAAGCTCCACTAACGAGAGTTTAATTGTGAAAGGACGTCGACCGGCTCGAGTTAATTAACGAAAGTGCAACCGAACGGATATCGGGAGTTCGTAAGCGAGATGAGAAACGTGTTTTCGATAACGCGCCAGTGTATCGGAGATATCGGGCGATAAAGGTGCCGTTCGCATCTCGGCCCGATGTTAGAAATAGACGAGCCTGTTGCGCGCCGTGGAGAGGCACGTAGGGCATAAAACGGCCCCGCGTAAAAGTCCGAAGGACAATTTATGAATCTGCATGCCGCGATATCTTAATAAAGCCGCGGCCGTAAAGGCGCGCTTTAATCCTTTCGCCGCTCGAGGAAGTGCCGGGCGCAGCCTCTGCTTTATAAACGTCCCTTCCGCAGAGACGTCGCCGTGGCGCCGTAATTACGCAAGCCTAAACACAATCGCGGCGGTAAAGACAATGCTGGAGATAGGGCGATATCGGTGAGGCATCGCGCGAGAAAAATACCCTCATTGTCCGCGGAATGTGGGCGTATCGGGCGAGATATCTGGCCGATAATGAGACAGATCTTGCGTAGAGAAAGGAGAGGCATTCCACGCGCAATGCGAACTATGACCGTCTTTTTTCAACCGTCCGAATGAACTAGACCGAAGGAGCGGCGTGAAATATATCCGAGCAACGATCGCGGCGAGCCACTTCTCCGCGGTACCGCGGCTCCCGCGCCTCGATTGACACGGAACAAAAAACGGGCAGCCACTGCCGGGCTTTCCGGTGTCTAAAGCGTTTCTTCGCGCGCATCATTTGCTGCCGCTAACTGACTTTGATGAAGGGATAGCAGCAGCACGCGAGGGGATCCTGCAGTTCATTGTCCCACGGTTTTGTTGCGGTTCAGCAGGTACGAAGACGATGGTGGGGTGGCCCTGGGATCTTTAATTTCATCCCTTGGAAAAGTATCCATGGAGGGATCAGCGAGTGGATTGCTGAACTGATTAGAGAACAGTGCTCTTCTGGATACAAGCGACACTTGGTCGGAGATCTGTGGAAGTGGGAAGCCTAACAGCAGTGCAGAATGGGGAACGCAAGATCGCAGCCTTGCCGGCGAGGGAAACCACTCTACCTGTTCTACCTTATCCACAGAACGTGGAGTATCGTGGCGGAACATCGGAAGGATCATGATCGTTCGTACGATACCGATCGCGAGACTGACTTATCATCGAGGTGCAGCGGGTGCAATGGGTGCGACTATCGGCAAGACAGCCTTATTTTCGACAGGTAAAGTGGATTTATACTTTTCGATAAATAATATACCACAGACGAGGTATAGGATAGACCCATCACGCAATGTAATTTTGTGTCACACGCTCGGGGGGCTAGCGAGCCCCCTTACCATTTTCATGTCACACCCAACGTTATCGATTCAGTTTAAAATAAGATTGTAACGCTACGCGTGGTAGAAATCAGAATTCAACGCGGGTAAAACTTGGATCATTCGAAACCCGCGATTTACAAATGATTCTGTTAGAGAAACAATTGAAAGATCGTTTTATAAACGTATTCCGTGCAACGACAGAGAAAGAAGCATCACAACAAAACAAGAACACATACGCCTTTTAACCTTGCTGTTCTATTCCAGTTTACTTAACGCGAAACAAATTTATTGAATATAAAAATTTATATAAACAACAACATTATTTGTGGAAGACATGCTTTCATGATGTAACGTGGAATACCTCGCCGAGGAATATATTTCAATAAGGTGCTGAAGCAGAGAGGACTTTAAAAATTGTCGAAAACCCATCAGTTCCAGTATTTCGATGAAATATTCCAACATGCACTTATCCTTCTACCTTAACAATATACTCGTGTTCTGGGGGTCGGTAGGAACAAACGAACAAACATTTCAAGTTACATATTTTATTCTTACATTCTACCATAGTATTGCAAGTTAAAGAAATTCTTATATCCAATTAGAATATTTGACAATGGCAGCTATCGGCTCGGTTTTCACCGATTACCAGGTCTCACCGCGAGGAGGTTGCTGCGTTTTGAGACCCGTAGAGAGATAGATGCAATCAAAGTTCCATCGATCTCCCTGTACACGAATCCCTTAGCGTACTAAACCAAAGAGATGGATGGAAACAAATTTCCATCAACCCCTTCGGTTTAGATGTAGATTCGAGGGAACTGCCAAGCGATCACTCGATTGAAATAAATTCAGAAAAGAAGGGAAGACTACAGGTGAGCATGAAAGGAGCATTGAACGGCGCAGTTCCTACCACCCTAATGTCCGAGTCGAAAGGGAAAAGCGCTCGGCGTCTCCCAAACGATTCCTCTGCACCCAGCGACTCGTCAGGAGCAACACTAGGTGAGACCTGACTCAAGCCGACTAACGAAGAGACTGGGAATCGGACCGAGTGACTTACGCAGGCAGTATACCAAAAGGTACACCCCCTACGCCCGAAACATTTCCCTTTCGACAAGAACACCAGGGGATGAAACTGATCCACCCATACCGATTCCATGCTCAGTCGCTTGCTTCCGTGAACGGAAGCAGCGGCGACCTCCTCATCGGGGATGAGGAGCCAACAAAAGAGCAACAAAGCTAATGATTCAGTGACTACTTGGCAATTTTACATGGGGCCTTAAATACTTCATGCTATAATAAATTAACCTAGGCTTCCTTAGATGTCTTCGTTCACTATCACTTTGCACTAACACGTTCCACTTTCACTTTTTATTATCTCTTTTATTTTTAAATATATTATTTTTTAAAACACTCATTGAGTTGGTGCCGTTCGAGGTATTTTCGACCTATAGAAGAGCACGCACGAGCAAGCAAAACCATCGTAGAGATACATGAAGTAGAGAGCTGAGAATGTAGACCCATCGATGAGATGCATGACAAAGTGACATAAGATATGCAAAAACATCTAACAAACCCATGGAATAAGACAAATCGTGCAAAACCATCGACGATTCTGGGGAAATAGAACAAATTACGCAAAACCATCGACGAAATGCATGAAATGGAATAAACCATGCAAACCCATCGTTGAGATACATAAAGGAGAGCTGGAAATAGAAACAGATTGACAAGATGCATGACAGGGACACCAAGTCATACAAAACCATCGAAGAAATACCTAGCTGAAAAAGAATAAAGTTCTGATTAGATGTCTAGGCCGAAGCAAACTCACTGAACGTAAGTTCACCGAACAGAAAAAATTTCTAATTCTACTCTACGATATTAGTAAACCTTAACCCAGATCTAATTCCACCCTGAGCCCGCCAACGAAATTCTGAGTGAATCTCTGAAAGATTTCACCAGAGAACCCTTCGGCGAATCCCTCGGCGAATCCTTCGGCGAATCCCTTGAAGAATTCTTCGATGCAACGCTTAAAACTAGACTAGCATGCCCAACTTTTCTAAGTTTCGCAGCACGCACACACACGCACACACGCACCACTCAGAGGAAGCATAACAGACTATGCTTCGGTATATTAACCCTTCGGACTGTGATTGCAATATACGGTAAATGACTACTAATTCTTTTAAAAGACTTTACTTTAAAGTCCAAAGGGTTAATATACGCGCGTGAGAGAAATAGACGAGTGGTTCGCGTCGATCTCTCTGCATACACACGAGTACAATTTATTTCGCATATTTTAGAGGTACGCTTGCATTGCTTTCAAGTGACAAACAGATTCTAAGTATCTCGTCGCAGAGATAGAAAAGAATTGACAAACGGACACGGATTCGCCGTCGCGAGAGATCTCGAGCTGCTCGATACACTCACGCATTGCAGTTGCACAGACAAAACGCTAATACGAGACCACCACTCATCCAGCCCCCCCTCATTAACGGGAGTTCCCCGCTCGGGGCCGCGCCTGAGGGGGTCGGAATCACAGCAGCCCGCCTCACAATTAAATCACATGCAGCCGCAATACGCGCTCCCACCACAAAGCCGACAATTTGCACAGGCGAGTGTATCGCGCCCGAGCATCTTGTGCTAATTCGAGATCTCTCCCGAGAGCGAATTATATTTCCGAAAAGAAAGAAAAAAGAATTGAAACTAGGGAATATAAAAGTCACTATGACAAGTGTTTAAATATATGCTAAATGAGAAACGACACGGTGCACGGTGAAGCTAATCGTAAAAGAAAGTAAAAGCAACAGGTGTCACTCTCAACAAGCAAGCGTACCTCTACCCTTAAATTTAGCCTATCGCACTCTTTACAATGGGCCCTAGTGGCATAATCTATTGCAAATATGCACTTGCGTAACTTTCGAGGGATATGCGAAAGCTAAGAATCTCCAGATTGAGATTGCAAAAGAGACTGAACGACTAAAGGACCGAAAGACGCGACGCGACGCGAGCATTCACCCTCGATGCACCGAATTTTCGTTTCTACATGGCATGCTCCATATCGCGACTTTACACAGCCATGGCGAGCGTGGCCGAGAACGAGCCATCTGAGACCACAGAGCATCAGAATGGTCATGAACTGGCGCACATCTTCGTCTAACAATGGTCCTCTGTGTAAAGTCGTGATAAGTTGTACCCAGCACAGCCGGCCTACGAAGGGCGAGCACACCATGCGCGAAATCGAAATCAGTGATCGAAGGCGAATTGTATTTCTAGAAGAGTGCGTTTGGCCCTCTTATATTTAAAAAGAACGAGACGGAATAGAAGCTTATCGCTCGAAGTACGGAAGTGCATTTTTGAATAGACGTCCAGACCGAACCAAAATCACCGAATGTAAGTTTGGCTCGATCTGGGCCCTTAACCTAGATCGTAGGCTTTAGCCTTGATTCCGTTTCGCAAGTCGCGATGCTTGGGAAACGTTACCAAGTCCAGGCACACCAACGCGGAGGTACCTACGAAAGTGACCCATTCCTACGAAATATTTCCGGCCCATGTTCGACCAATGCTATGTGCATTTTTGAAAATTTGGAAAAAGTCTTAGGACTAAAGTTGTTAAACTAAGAGTTATTGCTAGGCTGATTTTAATATTGTAAGGAGAGAGCAAAGTAGATGTAGCTAGCATAGCGACTAAGTAGTACCAATATCAACTGTCATTCTCAGTTATTATTATTTGTATGAGAAAGAGCTTCGAGTTATATAGTTGAAAATCCTTAAGAAATTAATGCTTTTCATTCTCGTTTTATTAAGAGGATCTAATGACTCGAATGCAATTAAGCTTGAGAAGTGTAACTCGTATTCAAAGCATCAAGCTTTGATTATAAAATTCAAGAAAAATAATTTGGAATATTTAAAACGCGTTATTAGAACTTTGTTCTCGAATTTGAAATTTATTTATTGCTTTCGTCTGTATTAAACATTTGGAAGCACGCGCGTTAATGTTACTGTTCATGAGTACTAAATACTATGTATTCTTGGTCACTGTGTTCGCTGAAGCAATCATTTGTTCAATAGCGTGCAGAAAAATTGAAATATTAAAATGTACCACTCACCGATCGTAGAACACAGTCTCACACCTATCCATGCAGACAGGCAGCCTCTTCAACAGGTTCACAGACCAAGGTCGGTAGTACCGAAGAGATTGTATCACACACACACAAATATGTCACAATAATTTCACGATCAAAAAGCAATTTAAGTACCGGTGCATAGTATTAAATAGTTCAGGATGCGTGAAAACACTGATTCTACACACGCGTCGACACTACTATCACGTACAACCATGTCATGTTTTTAAACAGAAAACACTGTACGTTTTTAAATTTCCCTAAGCAGTGAGAACCCGTGATAAGACCCGAGAAAAGTGTTGCCTCAGAACTTCTAGATACCGGGTGAATTGCAATAGAATCTTGTTGAGCGACCTCCCACATTGTCCAGTTAACGATGAAATTTATTTAGGAATCGAGATATCACGAAATAATATGCTCACGCGTTCACTGAGATCCGACCACGATCGCGAATAAAGTTGAACTGGCAGGTGAATTGTTCGGCGTTGGTGCGACTTTGATAGAGGTTGTTAACGTTCTGTCTCGCTCCATCGACTCGCAGCTCCTCGAGAAAAGTATTGATCCAGAATTCTTCTAGATACTGGTTGAATTGTAGTAGAATTTTGTTAAGCGACCTCCCATAGGGTCCAGTAATCGATAAAATTAATCCAAGAATCGAGATATCATGAAATAATATACTCACGCGTTCACTAAGATCCGATCACTGTCGCAACTAAAGTTCAACTGACAGAGTACGAACTTGGAAGAGGTTGTTGACGTTCTGTCTTGCTCCAACGACTCTCAGCTCCTCGAGGAAAGTGTTGATCAAGAAGTCTTTTAGATACTGGTTGAATTGTAGTAGAATATTATTGAGCCTTCTCCCACATGGTCTAGTTAACGATGAAATTTATTTAGGAATCGAGATATCACGAAATAATATGCTCACGCATTCACTGAGATCCGATCACTGTCGCAGGTAAAGTTCAACTGGCAGAGTACGAACTTGGAAAAGGTTGTTGACGTCCCGTCTCGCTCCAACGACTCCCAGCTAACTTGAAATTCGCCAAGGCTGGAAATAATTTTATCTAGCAACGCTGATTGCACCACTTGCACTTTTCGAAACTGTAGCTATCCAAACTGCACTTTCCGTATGTCTTCCAATCCTAGGGACCCATGATAGGACCCGAGAATAGTGTTGCACGAGAAGTTTTTCTAGCTAATGGGTGTATCTCAGTGGAACCCTGTTAAGGGCCCTCCCCCATGGTCCAGTAATCGATGAAATTGATGCACGAATTGAGAAATCACAAAATAATATACACTTTGACAACCACACACTTCACTGAACACTGAACCGATGAATTTCTCAAGGCTAGACAAAATTTTATTTCATAATGCGGGTTTGAAAAGTAATTCGATTTGCAGTTGCATCCTTGCACCCCACGACACTCATGTATCATGCAAATTTCTATTAGTCTTTCAAGAATTAGATTTTATTGTAAATTTCAATGTCGGCGGTAAACTAATACTCAGGGCAAATAGAATCCAATAATTATTACTTCACTAAAATGATTAAACAGTGCATTAGAAATTTGCGAGAATGTCAGTTACAGCGTGAATTTTTAATACTTTTCAGCGTACGATATGTGAAAGGGTTTCACTACGCGCAAAGTATTAATAAACAATGTCATCTTGCAATTAAAGCTTACACGGGCTTTGAAAAAAATACCATTTCTGAACGCCATAGTGTCTTGATCTTCGAAATGCATTTTCTGAGAGCGTAGCAAAAGCCTCTATATCAAATACCCACTCTGAACAAGTCACACATATAAAAGCACGCACACACCTTTCAGCATCTCAACACATTTCAGAGTAGTTGCTGAGTTGGACGCTGTTCATCAGTAGATGCCACTACATTCAGTCCTGAAATTATGAGTCGGTAACAAAGTTTGGGTGGCGACACGAACATCCATAAAGTGATAGACCTATCCTATACCTCGTCTGTGGTAAAACCAACGCATTTGTCTGCCACCGGTTTTTTGGGTCCCAGGATCCCATTACCATTTTAGTATCGCATGCAACGTTACCGATGATGTCTCGAAACAGATTGTAACGCTGCGCGTGGCGGGAATTAGAATTCAACATGGGTAAAAAACACGGAAATGTTAAGGGGGCTCGCGAGCCTGACACAAAATTACATTGGGTGATAGGACTATCCTATACCTCGTCTGTGATACGAGTGAGTTTAATTAAAATTTGTCAACTACGATAATTCCTCGACTGTCGTAAAGAAGAAATCTCAAAGTCCTACAACTTCATTCACCGCTTCTACCGCAGATGTCGCAACAGGTGCTGTTGCATAAAGCGCCCCAGTGGCTGTGTACGGTATTAAAAGTAGTTAATTGCATCGGACGTGGATCGAATCGAAAAAACTGTATAAAAAACTTATTCCTTCCTTCGCTATCTCATGGTTCAACCCGCATTATCGAATCTCGTAAGTAAAACAGCCACACATAACCCTCGCTATAAATACAGGAATACATTAGTACACAGTTCAAATCTTTCCCCCGATCAAATTGCCCAATGATCAATCGATTTTCTTCGTGGCAATATTATCCGAACGCGAATAGGGTACAATGGAACTGTTTCTATTGACTGAAACTGATCGTTCGTGTTCACGTTCTCGACGGCCGGGTCTGTAGGTATCATCTAAAAGCGTGCTCGGCTAACTGTTGCAGTCGTCTCGCGTCACTGGCGAGGATCGGATATTCCGAAAGCTAGTTCTACCACTCGATGCCCGTTCCGTGCTCATTCTGCATGCACACGGCAAGAAAACGGCTGATTAGCGGCTAGGAACTACTCGCGTTTGTCCTTTCCGCCCCTCTACGTGACGCATCGAAGGATCAGCCGAGGCCTGGCTTACATTACGAGCAGGTAAAGGCGCCGGTGTCAGTAAACCTCCGGTCGTCCCGAGGAGCGGACCTCCTCGACCAATGTTCGCCGTCCTTTCTCTCTATCGCGCGGCCTCGGTCCTACAAAAAGTCGTGACAGTTCGGTACGATCGGGAAAATGAGCATCGTTCCCTACTCTCGTGCTAGTTCGTGAGGAATGAATACAATTTCTTGTGACCCCCCAAACATGCGCCGGGACAGTTGAGTGCGGACCACGCGTCACTTACACGAAATCCAGGTAACACTCTTCGTTGCTCTCTACCTTTTTCTTTCGCCATGGAAATTTGGCTAATTGAAATTCGAATCTGTGGTGACTCTATTCTCGAGCTGTATGGGATCCACGTCGAAGCCTCCATTAGCGGTGATTTCTATCTTACTTTTATTCCCGAGAATTTTCTTGACAATAGAGTTACCATATTTGAAAATTACCATATCGAGGGAGGATAATAGATGGCAGTGTACGCTGACGCTAAAAGTGCGTAGCTTTTATGCGTAGAATAAGAAGAGAGTCCAAGATACTTGTGCTACTTTTCAAATACTTTATTCATCTTAGGAAACATTACACGCCATGCTTTTCGTTAAAATTCGTGTTGAATGATAGCTGACAGTTCATTTCGCTGAACTGGTTACGTTTAACTAGATAAGATTCAACAGTGAATTAAGAGGAGTCCAATCAATTCCTCTTGAAACATCCACAATCCGTTGCTAAGTTCAAAATCGAAGTGACTTAAACGTCGGTGCCCAAACTTCTCTGGCCCCGGCGATCATTTTCGATTCACGAAAAGAGGAGCCTCTCCCATTCATTCCATTCGCAACATTCACCGTTGCCCGCGGAAAGGTTGACGGGGAATTGGCGATGAATCAGGGCACGCAGGGATGCGCAGGCATTTGCACGCGTGGCGCACCGTTTTCCTCTAATAAGCCCGCGCGCGCCGGGCAACAAAACCGGCCATCGTTACTTTCGTGCCAATTACATCCAATTACAGAATGGCATTGCTTTTTAATGCAAAGAGTCCCCGCGGCACGTTTTCTCGCGTACGATCGTTGGTATTATTATTCCCGCGTTCGTTGCGTACACGCGGCCGTGGAGCACGCCGACGGAGATCCATTGTTCCTCGAATGAAGTCCCCCCCGCCGTCCCCCGGCACCAGCTCGAAAAACAAGCCGTGGAATCGAGACTATTATTCTTCCACGACCCGTCCGCGGCGAATAATAATTATGAAACGCTCCGTGAGACGAAGAAACCACGGCGTTATGACGCGGAGCGTTTCCACCGGCGGGATTCATGAAAAGATCGGGCTTTTTCCGCGGACGAATGGCTCGGAATTATCCGTCCCTCGCGACACCTTTCTCGCAAATCGATATATCCCTCCCCGTCGAAACGTGCCGGCAAACGATTTATAGACGATCGAGGGACTAGGTTGCGTAACCGGCAACCGTGGGCGAGCATATGCAAAAGTCGTGCGAGCAGGCAACGCGAGACCGCGCGGCAATTATTTAGGCCCGGTGAAATTAATGATACGCGATCGGCCGAGCGTAATAAATTAGGCGTCTCCCCGAGCGATCACGTCTTCGTGACTTCGCATAGAGAGCGGTCCGTTTTCGGCGGTGGACGATTAATCAGCCGGTGAAATTTACGAACGGGCTCACGTCGATCCGTGTCAGGGACATCTCTCGCACTCGACTATGCGTGTAATAGCGTCGCGCCGACACGCGTTGCGTCCTGCTCCCTCGAGCAGCGATGCGTTCCCGTGGAAGATAAATTGTCGTATAGCCAAGGATGAGAAACGAGATCTGTTGCCTCAGATCTGTGGTGGGGACGCTAGAATGGGGATTGATAAAGAATCCCCGAGATGTTCGGATAGAAGAGGACGAAAGAGACTCCTTCCTCCGCGCTTCCTGCGGTTACGTCTCCAGTTAATTCTCCACGATTCCTGTACACCAAAACGGTACTAGTTTCTTCGATAATCGATCAAAGTCCGGCGGGCTCGACGTGGATAAATAAAACAGCCGGTGTTTAACCACCGCGTGCTTAAACGCTCGTCTCACCGATCCGCGGGGATAAACACAGAAGTAACGAGGCCACGGTTGCCGTGCTACGAGGGGTTAAGTAAATCGTTTCGATTGGCATTGCCGGGTGTGTAACGGTGCCGGTGGTTCCGCGCCCATAGATTCTCGGCTTCTGCGGCGGTAATGATTTTATTACCCGGCGTACGCGCCAATTTACGTAAATACGCGTGACCACCTTTTTTTCCGTCGATCTCGATCCGTTCCTCGGGGCCGCGACTCTCGGGGACTCGCTTCGACGGGGACTCGTTAAACGCAACTTGTAACTCGCTACCAATATACGTTGCGGCCGATGTTCCGAGCGATTTAATGCCCCCCCGATGCTAATAAACCGTTTCCGCGACCGCTACACCGTTCCGCGGTAATCGAGAGACGTATTTCGTTCTGCTGCCAGATCGATTAAAAGGGCGAAGCCCGGGGGAGCGGTGCAAGGGTGGATTAACAGGCAGGAAAAGGGGCTTCCCCTGCGAAACGATCCCGCTAAACCCGATGGGACTAGTCTGATCGGGTCTATCCATTATGAAAACGCCATTAAATACGCAACCGGGTTGGCTGCATTAGGTCGGGAATGCGAGCAGCCGCAGTCCAGCTAACGAAGGGATATTAATTGCTCCCCTTTAAATCGCTTGTAATTAAAGACAAGCGAACCGCAGATAGGGATCCTGTCGATTAACGGCGATCCTAGAAAGCGGGCGACGGTCCTGTTTTATTAGAGAAGAGAAATGCACCGCGATTCGAGATCGCGTCTGAAATCTAGATCCCTCCTTCGGCCTGGAACGAATGGTGTTTTGAAACGTATAAATCTCCGAGTCATCTCTGAACGCGCTGGTGCGTTCTCGATTTTCGAGGAAACTCGCCTCGAGGAATACGTTGCGACGGCGGCGGTGGAAACTAACATTCTTTTCTCATAGTAGGCATTCGAAGGTAACGAGTAATATTTCGAGAAGGTCGAATTGTTTTCCTGAGAACTTCCGCTATGCGCCGGTCTAGCTTATTAACGGAGATAAGTCCGAAGAAGCCGCGATTCCTTTCCTACATCACGGAGAACGATATTACAGCGTTGCTCGTTAATTCATACCGGCGTTACGTTTGCCCGTAAAACACTTGAATTTTCAAGCGAAACAGCGCGGCTCGTTTTCGATTTTAATTGGCCGCGAGCCGCGCTCGAAACGCGTTTCACTTTTGATCGCACGCAATCCCATTGATTAAGTTTCCGCGATCCAGGGCGTCGACGTTGTTCGGCGCGGGAAAAGGAACAGGGAGAGGCGATTCGGATCGGGGGTTGAACGACGAACTTTAATCACGCCGGGCTAAACGAGTCCCATTAAACGCGATTGCAAAAACAACAGGCAGACCGTACGCTCTATTAAAGGCGTCGCGTTGAGCCGCGTCGCGCTACGCGATCGTGATCTAGGAATGTAAATTAACGCTCGCCAGTTAATGAACACGCATCAATTACGTTTATAATAATCCGGATATGAAATAACGGGTGTAACCGTGATAAATTGTCTGCGTAAGTTTCCCAGCTAGATCACAATCGGTTAGCAAGTTGGTGGTAGAATCGCGCCCGTATATTTCTGTAATTAAAACCGAGGAGTGATTGCTCGAAGACGGATGTTGACTTTCCTTTAATCCGAATTTCCAGCGGAATCTCGCGTCGCGTCTCTGCATCACTGGCGAACTATTGCTCTAATTGCATGCCACGTTAGAAAGTAGTTCAGGGACACATCGAAGAGCCAGCGCGTTCCTGCTCGCTGGGCTCCCGGAGTTTAACGATCCGGGACGATATCGTTGAACGGGCTCTCCACTTCACCGTGACATCGCTAATCGAATCATCGAGCGGCGTAATATCGCGACGCGTCCATCAATCATCGGGTCGAACGAGCGCGCCTATCATTTAGCTGGCCGCTCTTTCTGAAACGAAAATAAAACTCGAGGTATACAGACCGTGACGATTGGAGAGGCAGCCTCGGCACGCGACAATTTCTTTCTCTACCCCTCGCGCTTACGTGTAAAAGTTTCACCGGGCCGTTCTTCTTCGAGGAAAGTTGGCTGCATGAAAGTCCTTTCCTTTAATTGCCGCGACAAAGTTGCGCGCGCTCGAAGCGCCGTGAATTTTAATAGGGATCAGTCGAGTTCCGTTTACGTCCGGGCGTAGCGGCGGATGAATTATCGCCGGGGCGACTCACTGAAATCGTAAATCGGCCCGTCGGGGATGACTGAAAGTGGTAATCGGAGGGTTTGAACGTCTGCGCGGTAAATTGACGCGATAAATGACGAGATATTCGTTACTGTGAAGGCGCGCGTAAGCGCTGCGCAACCATTGATTCCAGGCGGTACACTTCTCTTCCTCTTATTCCTCGCCATCTATTTCATCTTCTTCTTCCTCCTTCTCCTCTACTTCCCTTCGTGCCGTCCGCGCGATATTTGTTCCTGTAGACGGCGCTGCTGGGACAGGAACAGGTTCCCAGATGATCTAAACGTTGGAGAAATAAAAGACACGGTAACCATATATTAGTTGATTGACTGAAAGAAATGTGAGAAACGCGGCGATTTGCGCGTAAACTTTCCTGGGCGCAAGCATAATACGCGATACCACTATTATCGTCGTCATCGCCGTAATCATTACGGTCATTATCATTCGTTAATTACCGGCGTCCAATTACGGGCCGGGGCTTTACCATTTTTTCTCTCTCACCCGAGCACGCTTATTTTCGATTCCGTGCACCGTTACCGTTCCAGCCAACAGGGATCGCGACCGTGCCGCGGAATCCATTATTAAAAAGCGCGCACGGCGCAGACCATTTATTTCCGCGTTTCCGACCTCGCCGCGAAAAATTGTCAAGAAACAGGGACAGTCGAATGGATTAATTAGAAGAAAGTCCCAGTCGCTCCGCGCCGCTAGCTTTCTACAGTGAAGCCTGTCCGTCAACCCGAGTCATTCAATTAAACCGGATTATTTCAACAACGTGTGATTACTCCGCATGCAAATCTCGTTGCACCGAGCAGCGCAACGCGACGAACGTTTAAGCCGGGGATCCACTTGGAAGTTAAGCTAAGATATACTATGCTATGGTAAGTTTTAAAAAATTGGCTTCGCTACATCCTTGTGGAACCGTTTCTTCCAAAAGCTAAGCTGAGCTGGGTTATGTTTTTTTAAATTTAGCATAGCTTAGTTTAGCTTTCAGGTGGATTCCAGGCTTTACGATTGGTGAAATGTTCCGTTCGCGGTGCCCTGTGATTATAGTTCCTGAAATTTGACTCTTCTAATACTAAATTTTAACGTAATCAATTAGAATCGCAGCTAACTTCAACTAAGTTGACTGAAATTTAACTCCTCCAACACTAAATTTTAACGGAATCAATTAAAATCACAGATAATTTCAACTAAATTTCGTGAAATTTTCCTCCTCCAAAATTAAATTTTAACGTAATCAATTAGAATCGCAGTTAACTTCAACTAAGTTTACTGAAATTTAAATCCTCCAACACTAAATTTTAACGGAATCAATTAAAATCACAGATAATTTCAACTAAATTTCGTGAAATTTTCCTCCTCCAAAATTAAATTTTAACGTAATCAATTAGAATCGCAGTTAACTTCAACTAAGTTTACTGAAATTTAAATCCTCCAACACTAAATTTTAACGTAATCAATTAAAATCACAGATAATTTCAACTAAATTTCGTGAAATTTTCCTCCTCCAAAATTAAATTTTAACGTGATCAATTAGAATCGCAGCTAACTTCAACTAAATTTACTGAAATTTAAATCCTCCAACACGAAATTTTAACGTAATCAATTAAAATCACAGATAACTTCAACTAAATTTCGTGAAATTTTCCTCCTCCAAAATTAAATTTTAACGTGATCAATTAGAATCGCAGCTAACTTCAACTAAATTTACTGAAATTTAACTCCTCCAACACAAAATTTTAACGTAATCAATTAAAATCACAAATAATTTCAACTAAATTTCGTGAAATTTTCCTCCTCCAAAATTAAATTTTAACGTAATCAATTAGAATCGCAGCTAACTTCAACTAAATTTACTGAAATTTAACTCCTCCAACACTAAATTTTGACGCAATCAAATTTACTGAAATTCCAATCGCGAGGTCATGGAGGAAGGAAACTCTACACTGAAAGGAACCGAAGCAAAACGCTGACACAAAATATTTGCTGGAACTGCAGCGCGAAGGGTATGATCGAGCGAGTTAGCAGGATCAGTAGCGAACGATTTTTCGGAGTTCAGTTTCAATCTGTCACGCGAAACTGAGCACAAACGAGCGTGGAAATTGGTCGTGAAATTACCGCGAATGCGAGAAAAAGGCGGCACGACGAATATTGTTGCCACTCGTACAGATCGAGAACAATGTATCGTTCCAGAGCGAACGTAAAACAAGAGGCCGTGGATGATGGCAGCGGTAGCGGCGTTTTTACGAGACGTTACTTCTCCGCCCGGCTTCCGGAAGCGTCGGCGAGGATCGCCAGGTCAAAACCCAAGAACCGGCGGATGATCGTTTTGCAGTAAGGGAGCAAACGGCCTGCGAACGGCCCATTAAATCGGACCGTGAACGATCGGGAAACGGCGATGAGCCAACGATTCGTTCACGCTAACCCGCCGCTACCGCAGAAACCGATTCATTGTGTTCGATTCATTCTGTTGCGCAACAATGGCCCCGGAGTACCGTTCTCGTTTGTCATCGGACTGCACGCCAAATTTGGCACTCTCTCCCTTTGCAAAATCACGATCGCGTTTCACGTCCCGGCTTACCTCGGGCCACACCACTGCCGAGATAATTGGCTGACCCAATAACGCGTCTGACTACTTTCTGACGCTGCGTTATGTCTAGAGATCAGAGACCATAACTGTTATAACTTAAATTTTAAAAGTTATGGCATAAGAATTAATGTCTTTCTTTAAATGATTTTGGTTATGAATAACCATTATTTTCGACGGAAATATTTTTTGGTCACTAATAACTGTTATTGACGACGGAAATTGTTTTCGGTTACGAATAATTATTATCGATGATCAGAATTTATTTTGGTTACGGTATAATTAATATCTATTGCGGGACTTTTTTTTGGTTGCGGTGTAACCAATATATCTTGCAGGAATTTATTTTTGGTTACGGTATAACCAATATATCTTGTGGGAATATTTTTTTGGTTACTGTATAACCAATATGAGTTACGGGAATTTGCTAGATATATATTTATGGCTGGCAATTATTGACTCTTTCAAGTCCTTATATGGATAAAAAGAAAAGAAAACTGAACTTTATTCTTTAAATAATCACCTAACGAATTTCATTGAATTTGCATTAGAAATATTTTTATCCGTTCAACTCGGCTCCCCCGAGATTAAATCCTGAGTGCGCCACTGTACTTGACGTATACCACGCGAAGTCACCATGGGAATAACTTAATCAAGAATAGCTTGCACTTTCAGCAGTTCCTCAAGCTTCCTCTAAATTCGCTAAATAAAACGTCGATCATTATTTTCCCCATCGTTCTCCGCGTTGCGCCAGCGATAAATCACGCGGGACCAGCTCCAGGGGATCGGCGTGTCGCCGCCCGGCGTCGTAAACGCGTCACGTGGGTGTGAGCACGTGTAGCAATGCCCGGCGGTGGCCGTGCCGCATGGGAAATGAGGCTGCGGCGGCAGAATTTCAGCCGATCGAACGTGAATTTCATCGAGCGTGCACGACTTCCTCTGGCGCATTCCGTGCCCGTTACACACGGCGACTCAGCATTCCAGCTCGCGGAGTTCCTAAAGGCCCGTTCACAACGCACGGTGGCCCCAGGTGCAGCCGCGCGTATTCTCCTCGCTCCTTTGTCTCCCCGGTGGAACAATGATCAGGCCGCCGCCAGCGGAAGTGTCGATTTTGTACGCAAAATAGCGGCCTGTTGCCTCGAGGAAACGTTCCCACGAAGCCCTCGTAATTCCCTGCGCGACGACAGCCACGACTCCTCGCCCGGATCCGGAGAACGTCTGTATTTTTTTCCCGAGGGGAGAATTGCGCGGCGGACTGAGGCAAAAAAGACAGCGGAGGATGACTTATGATTACGCGCGAGGTGCAGCGCGACAGAACGATGCGCTGATTCGTCGGAGAAGCAGGACACGCTGGCGCAGGCCAGCGCCTAATAACTCTAGCAGCTGTCGCGCCTCCCGTGGTCGTCGAACGAAGTCGAAGTTACTCGTCCAACTCCGGCGAAGATTCCCGGACTATTCAGGCGAGTCTAATCGCGCAAGAAGCGCGCACTCTCGCGGACAGGTCGCCGCGTAAGCTGCAGGCTGGCCAGCCAGAACACGGTTCGACGGAGCCGTAACGGTGCCTACAGTCGTACCCGGCTGGGGGACGTTTTATTGGAAGCTGTAAATTAGATCTGCCCGGGCTTCCATCGCGGCGAACGCCACTCCGGACTCTCCCGCTTCATCGCGCTTTTTTGGACGGCCATCTTCCGCCCGTCTGCACCTACCAACGACATCGCTCGGTACACGTGTGCGCCTGCGAGGAGGATACAGTTACGCGCGGCTCCGCGGAGAGAGACGGGACGGCCGGCAGACGGAGGATCCGTTTTATAACTAGAGATTCATAACGGCACACGATCTGACAATGGACACTGGCTGCCAGGCCCGGGACAGAGCGAATAGGCTGCGCGGCGTGGAATCGATGTCTTTCGCGAGTCGCCTGGCACCGTTGCGCCAACCGAGGCGATAGCACGTGACGGAACAAGCAACTTCCTCCGCGGAGACCGATTCCCATCGTTTTCTGCGCGGCCGAACCGCGGAACATCTGCTCTCGTTTTATCGCTGGCGGATTGCGGGACAGTTAAGGATAGGGGGACCTACGCTCGCACACTTGCCACGGTGGGTAAATTACTCGCGCGACTCTCGGACGGAGGCAACAGGTTTGTTAGTCATCTGGAAACTGTTCGGAATGGAACGCCAAACGAGCTCGGATTAATAACGCGCTCCCGGGAGGGGAGAGACGCGTTTCGCTGGCACTCACGGGGTCAGCATACCTCGGCGTAACGTGAAACGCGTGTTTTGCGGACCGGTTTTCTGGAAACCGACCACGAAACCTGCGCGAGGATATTCAATAAATATTGGAAGGCAATCCGGGCAATCAGAAGAACCGATACGAGCAGGCGATCAATTGCGAAAGGCGGGGCGCGCGGTAAGTGGCGGGTATTAGCCACATTATTCGTTCGGTTGCGTAACGGGAACACGATAATCCGACAGATAATGGCAATTAATAGAGTTTCGGATCGCCGGGCGAACACCTCGGGGACGTTAGATGTCGCTGGGTCTAGATGGGATCGTGAAGCACACGGCTGTCGGGTGCGTGGCTGCGATATCGACGGACAATAAAATTCGTGCTATTAATTACGGAAAAGGAACGCGACGGAGGTGCACTACTCCCTCGGGGATTTACGATGTCAATAACAGCGATCGTGTTACGGCAGATAGACGCTGATTAGTGCTAACGACTGACGCGCCGAAAGAATCGGTGGCGCAGCAGAGTCCGAAGGTTCCGCGAGTTTTATTAGTTCCTTCGAAGACGAGGAACGCGCGACGGGGGTACCGTTGACCTCGTCGCAAAAATAACAAGACCACTTCCCTTTCGAAGCCGCAGCTTGTCTCGCAAATCGTCCCGGCCGTCGTCTCGCTCCGGCCAGAAAAGACACTTATCCAGCGAGCGGTCTCTTTTTGTGGAAAACGAAGGGAGACGCCTTCCGTTAGAGGCTGCCATGAGACGCGATCGGAGACACACGACAGGGGCAGAAGGCAGTAGTTTCGCGCATCTTAATGGGTTAATAACGATAATCCTAGCAGCCGGGCCATCCTCCTTGATCGACGATACCGGCGAGGGAAAAATGGTAACGCCTTCCGCCAGCGATCTCCGAGCGAAATGCATTTCGGCCCCTCGGGTAGAAAGTGGCGTGTGCGTGTGGAAAGAACCGGCGACCAATGGGCGTACCTCGTCTCTTGGTCGAGCATTAATGACTTCAATTTCCTGTGGATACAACGGCCGGGCATCCACGCACGAATCGCTCTCCCCTCGGGAGAGGATCGCGGAGCGGCGGGCGCGTCGCTTCTAGGAAATCGAGGGAAAAGCATTTTCACCGACCGGCCACCGGAGCTCTCGCGTGCCTCCACCGTCGCCGACCGCTCTGAAGTCACACGGAGGCGAGGAGCTACCCGCGGCAGCTCCCCTTCCACCGGGAGTTGCGTAAAGCTCTGTCAAAGATCGCAGCCGGAGGTTGACTTAATTGGCGCGAAATAGTGGCCAGTCACGCCACGTACACGATTCATTCGCGCGTTCCTCTGTACGTTTTTCAGCGTGACCGAGGCTGGAACGCTGACAGCCCATTTCACCAGCGTTCAATAATATTTAAACGGTCCAGGATCTTGCCTCGTGACTGGATCACAATTGTAAATCAAGCGGCGGACAGTCGTAGCTCTGCAGCTTTCAACGAGAGACTTTTCACTCTCCCCCTGCGGGACACTCTAATAAGTTTCATTCTAACAAGCCCGCATTCAGAAGAATTCCTCGGCTCACACGCGAAGGGAACTGCTCGCGGCCCGCCGATATTATTCATATCCACGGTGCTCCTGATTTATACCGCGCTCTGCTTCTATGTCGCAAATGAACCGCACCCTCGATCACCTTCGCTTGCATCGCGAACACGCTGCATTGTTTCCGCGCCGGGGATCGCGCGCGGGGCGCTTGGCCCGTGCAAATGAGCGGCGGTGACGGGTAAGGATTACGGTACAGGTTCTTATTAATCCTATAACGCGTGTCCCGTCCAGCGGTGGTTTATCAGCTTGTATCAAGGATACGGGGGATCGTTGACTCCGCGGCCGGTGATGTTTAGCGTTAATATCTACGCGCCAACCGTGCATCAGTCCCGCGAATAAAATCGATCCCATTCGTACGTGGCGTTGCACGTGGCCGGGGTTAACGAACCAGGGATTATTCAGAAGGAGGAGCGACCGGGCCGCTCTGCGATGCATAATTTATCGCGGATCGGAGCAGTGTTTACGCGGGTTCACCCGTTCACCAGGGTCGGCATTACCGCGGCAAAAATCCAGTTAGCGTCTCTGCTCCTCTGTGTTTAGATGGGCCACGCTCTAGCCACGGTCCACTCGTAATTCTTCTCGCGTCTCCGTCGCGCGGCCGCCAGCAACGTATCATTTCGCCTTGCGCAATCCCGGCCGCGTCGTGTTTAATGCGATAACAACTAACAATCAGCCGGGTCCACGCACGCGCGTATGAAAATCACCGGCGAGGAAAGTGTTGCCCTCGCTGCCTGGCTGCGATTCCGCCCCGAGTGTCGCAATCCCTTTTGGAATAAACGGAGCTCCTCGCGCAAGAAGCAACTACTTAAACAACGCAGTTTTCACGGGAGAGAAATTTTTGGAAAGCTAGACGTAAGCCCGGGTATCACGCGTTGCGATAATAAATCCTCTGGAGGTAGTTTGCTGGGCTGGAGACTCTTTTTTAGGAAATAGTAGCGCTACTAACGACTTGATAATTGCACGTACGCTGGCAATCAGCTTTACCTGAATACTGCGAATTCCTCGCGCACAGGATCGTCGGCCCGTCGAAACTTTTCCTCGGAGAAGAGGTGTCCGGCACTCGATTCGCGGATGCACCACTTTCCTTCGCGGAGGAGCCCTCTCGCGTCATCGCCGCGGAGGCCTGCCCCGGTTGTTTATAATCGTCAACTGTGTGTTTACGACCGTCATTTTCAGTTGGCCGAGCGAGCATTTACGGGGCGATATTCAAATAATCTCGATCGTTGCTCGCTCGAGCGAGTCGGAGGCAACATGATGACCGGCGAGATCCAATCTCACATTTATTATCCCGGACCGCGGCGGCAGTAGCCTCCCCCTTGTCCCCTTCCTCCCGTATTTTTTCCCCTCTATTTTTACCGGTGTCCCAACCACGGTAGCGATTCGCGGAATACTGTAATCAATACACGCATAACCGAACGCCCCGGAGCATCCTGGAGTGCGTGCTCATCCTAGATCGAGGTCACCCTTACTTTTTCACCCGGTACCGTCATGCGTGACGGCCTCGCGAAAACCAGCCGCGCCGAGATATCGCTGGCATTAAGCGTTTTATGAACGCGTTAAATCATCGCCTGGAATTTTCCAATACTTCCCAACGATCCCTCCCTCGAGCGTCTTCATCCTCATCGTCCGTCCCCACTTTTCTAGATCCGCCGAGGTCGTAACGCGCTTCGACAATAAGCTTGAAGATGCTATTGTCAAAGGCTCGATTCGAAGCTCGGCCCCCGGGAAGCTTCACCGTCCGCACGGCCGCTTCGTTGCTCCTTCAGCCAGTGGAGAGAGATACGCGGGGATTTTTAGAAAGTGGGAATTACGGTGGCAGGGATGCACAGTCGGCGAACGTGGCCGCGGAGATCTAAATTCGCAGATAACGGCGGGCAAAAATGGCAACAATTACCGCGGCGCGGGCATTATACCGCGTGCGGCGGAAAGAGTCGCTGGGTTAATCGTAGATTAGCCTTTTACGCCGAAGGGAGTTGTTGCTGGGCTAATTATCATCCAGGAAGGATCTGCTGGTTCTTTATTTTTTTTTTTTGCTGCACGGTGAACGCTTACTGCGCGCCGTTTTCGTGTACGAGGAGAATGCTACACCGAGGCACCCGTGCTTGTGTTTACAGTTTACTTAATCCCAGCAATTATCGCGTTTCGCGGAACCAACGTTTCGTCCATTCTTCGCGGGGAAGTCTCACGATCGTTGGTACACGTCGATTCTTCAGCTCCCATTGTCGCGTCTTTCCAGAAGCCTGACCTGTATAACTGTTTCTGAATGGCGCCGCAGTTTTCGCTGCGAAAGCAGAAGCGGCGATTCAGGATCCAGTGACGCGGAACGTTTAACGTTGAACTCAGGAGTTTCGTCGCACTCTGCCCGCCGATTATCATCGAACGGGATCGGCAGGGAAATCGTGGACGCGGAGAGTGCAAGGGCAGCAGAAGTCGCGCGAGACGTTCGGCGGGCAACGGGTCCACGCGCCTCGGCAAATATCCGAGGAGGTTTTTTTCCGCTGTGGAACGGGGGAATGCGAATCGACTTCTTTCTCGGATCGCTGGGAGATCAGGTATGGAGGATCAACTGCACTTCCGGGCGTCGGTTAGCATTCCAGGGAGCGGAGAGCCCCGCTGCCGCGGCGGAAAAATCTGCCTTGGACTCTCGTGTAGTCCGCTAATGGTCGTCAAGATCGACGATCCCGAGGTCTCGATCGACGGGATTTTTCCGGCGGATTCAAAGCGGGATCGGTAACCGCGGCGAGCGGTGGCGCCTCTTTGCAGCGCGGCGCGGCTCTCTCCTCGTCCCTTTCAGCCGAGATAGCCGATACCACCGCGAGCAAACAGCCGACGGGAAGCATTACGAGCACCGTGATGCTTACAATGTGCTCGCCTCTATGGATCCAACCGTACGCTTCCCCAGTTCGCGCGACCTTCGCCGTAATAGCCCCCGAAGGGAAGCAAATGCGCCGTGCATGTCCAATCCGCTTCATTCCGCGGTGTAATTGCTCGAAACCGCTTCTCGCCTCGGCCGAGGCGACCATGCTTGCCGACGAATTCCTCGAGGATATTTAAAAGAATCCTCTTCTCCAATGGCGAAGGGAGAAGAATTAGAGACTCGGTAGCACCCGCGAGTGGTTTTCGGGTGGCAGCGTGATCGAAGCGTAATCGCCGCGGAATCAAGCGATCCTATTCAGCGGCAAATTGCGTAATTATCTTTTCTACCGCCCCGTGAGCTTCCAGCTTCACGGTTCGGAGCGAAGCGCAGGTATTCGGAGCTGTTTCGCCGCTTGGGAGAACGGCGGAGTCTGTGGCTGAGCGGTGGAAAGAAGGCTCGAAGGTAATGGCGTAATTGGCAAGATTTCGGACGGAGGATCCCCGTCGGCGGGATCGGAGCGCAATCGATTGGAAGCGGAGCGTGCGCTATCGTAAAGACGCGGCCGGCTATGTAGCCCACGGAACGGCGGAAATTCCATGCCCTCGCATATCCCACTAATGGCCTGCTCGAAGATCAACGGCGCAGCGTCGGCGATCGCTGGATTTTTCGCGGTGCAAATGCTCGCGGCAAAGCAGGAGGACACCGGCTGCAACGAGTCGTGGCGCCTCCTCGCGCATTGCATTACCTATTCACGGGCGGAACGCGCGTTCCCGCATCCTGCACGCGACTATCTCCTCCAGCACGCTCGGAGGCAGCCATGGGCGTCCCAGCGACCACTTGCCACAATAACGGAGCTGTGGCACACGGCATCTTTCCCTACCGCGGAGGTTGAAAGTTGAAAAAAGGCCCTCGTCCTCGAGGATCCGTGCCAAACTTCGCGCAGTTCGAGACCCAAGTCACCAAGCGGAAAACCACGCGTGAACGGACGCACCGGTGCAGCTGCTCCGCGTCTCGACCCGATTTCCAGCAGCGCCTCGCAGAAGCGGCGGCTCGCCTGCGGAGAGGGCCCCAAGCGACATTGGCACACTGAGAGGCATCGCTCAATATCGCCAAGTTGAACCTGTTCAGGACGAATGTCGTTGAACCTGACGGCGGGACGAGTCGCGCGGTCGTGTTGCCGCGTAACGAATTATCCGTCGGGACTGGCCGATTTTCCCGCGGCAGGGGGAAAAGCCGGGATTCCAATTCCGTAAAGGACGCGATAGCCGGGCAATGTCGAGAGGCCTGGTACGCACGCGGGCGGTGGAAAAGTGCGTGTGTACGCGCGAGTAACCGCTCGCGCGCGGGTCAATGCCTCGGCTGTCCTCCTCGAGTAAGTATCTACCTACTCCGCGGCTACCTTCGCTACTACGTTATGCCCGTGCTCGGCTCAAGATCGCCGATCTGACGGGCACGCGTTTCCGCGGCTGACGTTTCCGCGATGCGGCCATCCTTTGACGCGCCAGGCTTCCCCGTGACCCGATCCAGCAACCTTTTCCCCGAGATCCATGTCCCTAGGTACTTGGAGAAGGTATCTTCTAGCTCTAGTCGAATGGCCGTGAATTGTAATAAATAACCGAGGGGTTTTTAAGCCTCCTGAGTAGCGGAGAGTATATTGCACTGCTCTAGGAAATTGGATTCGCGATGGCGTGAAAAATCGCAAATGATATACTGTAATTAAAGCCCGACGCTGTTTCAACTCTCCACGTGCCTGCGGTACGAGCGCCCGGTATTGCGGGCAGACCGATTATTTTCATCGAAACGCGCACAACGTTTTGCCGAGGGGAAAGCATCCTCGCGCAATAAATGGCGAAATGGCGCGGCTTAATGACACCGTCGCTCCTCGGAGCTCTTAAAGCACCTTAAACTCGCGGCTGCCATCGGCGTTCTTTACGCTTATGCTGCTTCCATAGAGCAGGTCAGTCGGCTTCATAAACAGGCCTCCGCCGCGATATTGTAACGCGCGATAATAATTATTACCAAGCGGCAATTAAACGGCATTTAACTGCGTCTGGCACGCACGCTCCATATTTCCGCGAGATGATCGCTGCGGACGCGTTAATCCGCCAATGAAGTGCCTGCAATCTTGCATCAAATAAACGACACGACATCAATTCGTCGGAATATACCAGCGTAGATTTTGAGATTCGCGAAACGAAGGAATACTTAGGTTGAGGGAACTGAAGCACAAGTGTTTGATTCCACCATCAATCGTTCACGGTCCGATTCACTGTTCCTATTACACGTTAAACGGCCTGGAGTAATTGTTTTCACAATTAATTGAAACGAAGGAAACTTCTCTTAAACTAACCATCGCGATCAGTATCCATTACCAAAGCTAATTGTAGATTCCGCGTCCAAGTACGATGAACCACAATTAGAACCACTGCTATCTGTAATCTCGTTCTTGTCGCGAGTTCTCTTTGCCCGCTGCGAGTGTTCATTCGTTAAGGATGTATCAGAACCATCTTCAAAATCGTACCAAGTTGATGAAAATTTGTGAGATCGTTCTTTCTAAGTGTATTACTAAGTAGACAACATTTTAGTTACGTTGAACATTTCGTTTACTAGAAAATAAATCTTAGAAAATGATAATTTCTCAGGTCTTCACAGTGGAACAGAGTTGGGCATTAGTCGAATAAATTTTTATTCGAATGAAGTCGAATAAAAATTTCGAATAAAGTGAAGTTATTCGAGAATAACGAATAAATTTTTAGTCGACTAAATTTTTAGTCGTTATTCGTTCCTCGTTATTCGTTATTCGAAGGACTGCAGTGGCGACTAATTGTAAGCGACACGAATGAGTTGGGGGTCAGAATCCGAGCCGCTTCGAGCCAAAGCAGCTTCTTCGTGACGCTTAGTCGCCACGGAGGTCCTTCGAATAACGAATAACGAGAAACGAATAACGACTAAAAATTTAGTTGACTAAAAATTTATTCGAGTTCATCGAATAAAAACTTAGTCGACTAAGAATTGATTCGTTAGTCACGAATAACTTCATTTCATTCGAAATTTTCATTCGAAGGTTATTCGAAGAAGAATTTAGTCGAACAATGCCCAACTCTGCAGTGGAATGACCCCTTAAAACTCGTTCAGCTCGACATCGTTCCTCCATCTCGCTAAAAATCCCCACCGATCAGCCTGTTGCCGTAAATCTGTCCTATTTACCCATTCCGCAAAGTGCAGGCTACGCGATCCCTCTGTTAGCGGTGTTTTAAGGCGATAGCTCGGAGCCTCGCGAGAAAGTGAGAAAACGCGGAATAATTTCTGACAACGCGACACTTCACGGCACCGATTACCCCGACAGGGTAAGTCCCCTTCAGAATACCGATTTCTACCTGCTGGATTATAATACTTTCAAGTGATTATCACTGATAGCCGTACTTAGGGGCGGGATTACCTGAATCGGCCGCGATTCGAGGCAGCCGGGCCCCGGTAAGGTCAGAGCCGAGGCTGGGCGAGCATTACCGTCAGATTTTTCATCGTTCTTTTCCGAGGGAGATCGAGAAGAAGGAGTAGCGGCCCTCTTTCGATCAGTCGGTACAGGATCCGTACCCACCGGTTCGTGACCGTGGCGATCGTGACTCCTATTATTATCGTGGCTTCCCCCGCGAAATGAAGCGCCCTGACGATCGGTATGTCCTCTCGCGATCCACGTCCTTCGCGAGGCGGAATCGGCTGCATTACGTCGCGTCCGAAGCCCCCGCTCGTCGGGAAACAGTTTCGTTAGGGGCGAGATTATCGAAATAACAGAGCAGGCCTGTTAGA
Source organism: Andrena hattorfiana (assembly GCA_944738655.2). NCBI lineage: Eukaryota > Metazoa > Arthropoda > Insecta > Hymenoptera > Andrenidae > Andrena > Andrena hattorfiana. The sequence continues at coordinate 42,351,051 of OX122894.2, read as the reverse complement.
TCCTATCTTCCACTCAGGCCAGCTTAAATACTTCGATTTATTAAATTCCAACCCCCTGTGATTAACCACCCTTCGATCAATCGTTGCTCGAGTTTCACTTTTGGAGGAGATTCCAGAGTACCCTCGATCCCATTTAAAGCCATTTAAAGCCTCGCTCTATAAACCCCCGGGGGGAGACGTTTACCTCGAAATCGAATTTACCTTGAAACTGGTTTTAATTTTTTTTTGTACTTTTTTAGTTATTTAATTTGTATAACTACATTTAGTTAAAGAAGCTGCGCGTAGAAAAAAAGAATCGTTTGTTAGAAACGGAAGATTCCAATAATAATGAAACAGATGTTTTATTTTTTGGCGTAACTTCAAAACTACTGGACCGATTTTGATAATTCTTTCTCCACAACTTAAGTTGATTGAAGCCAAACTAAATGCAATGAGTTTCGCCAAAATCGGTTCGGTAATTCGCGGACAAACGTAATACGTAGGGTAAAGGCAGGTAATATGGAACATCTGATTTCAAAAGCTTCTCAAAAGTAGGGGAATTGTTTTTTTTTAATAAAACTGACACGAGGGGACGAAGGAACTAATGCATAATCATATTTACATAGTCAAATGTGAAAAAATCTAATCGTTGAGCAATTATAGTAAAAAAAACTGAAAAGAGTAAAAATTGGCCGTTCGAAAAAATGGGTCCTAATATGGAACACCTAGGAAATTTGTAAAGAAAACTAAAAAATCTTTACTTTTCTTTACTAAAAATAAAGATTTATTAAGTGGAAGGCACAAATAAATAAATATACATCATTTTTGGAATTTATTTCTGCTTTCTGCGTCTCCTACACGTTGGGCACGCGAATAATACGCCGGAAGCCCTACATTCTTCGTGTGCCCACTGAAAGCAGCAAATACATTGGATTTACTTTTCATTGTCATTATTTTTATAATTACTATCGCAAAATATCATCATAATCATCACTATCAACTTCATCTATGTTACTCGGTATGTTCCATATTACGTACACACATGTTCCGACAAGAAATTAAGAATTATACTAAGAAGAAAGTAACTTTATTGGTAAACTATTGTTGAATAATCAAGAACACACATATTTAATGATAAATTATATCAAAATAGTACTTTGTAACATATCTTCGCTACAATATTTAACTGTTTGATGCACTTTTCAGAAACTTTTACACCCCACGAAATATATAAACGTTCCTCTTTCAATGATGGATGCCCGACTGATGCTTAATTGCCAGTATCATCGTCTATTGTGTCTAGGAATCTAGTACACACCATTGCCCGAAGAGTTCGTTATTTCGTTATCGAAATTTTACGAACTTCCATATTACCTGCCTTTACCCTATAACACAAGCACCTCGAACTGAGAACCTCTTTCTTTCTTGAAGTCGGTGAAAAACGAAGCACAGCTACACGATTCGACACTGGTGGCTCTACCTTGATTGACAATTCACTGTCAATCACCATTAGCAACTGCCACAACTCAAACCATGAAATTCGCATGGTGCAAACTTTTACCTCACTCTCTACTCTACCCGGGGGGAGAGAGAATTATCCCTTCTGCCTCTCCTCCTCTTTTTCCAACTTCAAAGAGTCCTGATGCGAGGACTGATAGGTTGCTTCGTAAGAGTTACTCAGCTCCTTTCGACGGTATTCAAACTACCGATCACAGCTGGCTGCCGCGAGGTTCCCCCGTTCCCTCGGAGCGGGCTCGTAGTTTTCCAGGCGGACAGCCGTTAATTACAAAGTTGCACGCCGCATGCTCGTCCCAGGCCTGACCCAGGCGAATATTTTCTGCTCGGCCGTCCGCGCCCCGCATCCATTTGCATCCCATCGAGCGGCATGAATATTCGATCGCAACATTGTACGAGTGAACGAGCGGCGTCTAATCAACAGGCGCGTTCCTAACGAGGTGTGAAAGTCGTTAATTAATGAAATTGTTATTGTAAACTCGTTAAGCTAATTAGCCGGGGCCTTTAAGCGTAGCCGCGTGATCGGGGTGGCTGCGGCAGAAGCTCGTTGCGCGCGTCAGATAGGAACGGCGCGTTATCGCGCGACGCTTCCCATAACGAATTGCATCACCGGCAGCCGTGAACCGTGCAATCCTCTCGGGATCTAGCGGAACCGAATTTTAGGCCGTCGCGGCAGATGGAAACGCGATCGGGACGGAGCGGCCGGAGGCTGTCGAGCTTCTTCAACTCCGTTGTGGCGGAACGGAGCGAGCGGGCGGGGTACCGTTTCAGAATTCCACCGTGGAAATTCCTCGCGGACGTTCCGCCGACGCGTGCAACGCTCGCGATTACCCGCGTCGCTGCGCGATCGTTCTCGACGTCTGGCGAGGTGCGAAACACCAGCGACGCGTGATCTATCACGGAGTAAAGACGATTGTTTCTCATTTTTCCAGCGAGTCGGACATGGCGCCGAACGTGGAGGAGGAGCTGCTGGTGGTGAAGCCTTGGGGGCCCCAACCGGAAAAGGTGAGTGCTCCTCGAGGAAACTGCATGCACCTTTATCGGGAAGGATCGCGTCAACGACACGAGAGCCTCCGGACGAGCGAAAAAGAAGGAGCGACGTTAAAGCGACCGTCGCGCCTATCCAGGCGCAGCCAGGATGCTTTCGATTAGCATATCTTTGGACATTAAGTCAATATAGAAGGTACAGGTAGCCGCGCGCTGCCTGCTGCTCGTTTTCTCCGTGGAACGTCGTGAGAATCGTATCACGTCCCAGGGGCTCGATAAACGGTCCAGAAATGTGTTAAAGGAAGAAGATTACGGGCAGTTGAGCTCGTAGAATCGGCTTGTTTTCTATCATAATCGTGGCAGTTCTAATCTATTTGTCGTAATCGCCGCATTATGCATGCATCCAGCTGATCCAGCCCAGCGCGCGTCGTTTTTTCATTGCAATTATCGGGCCGACGCTGGGAGGAATTCCGAACGATAATTGATAGGAACGAGAGTTTTTCATCCAATTATTGAATACGCCCTTGCGCCCGGCGTTAATTCCTTACTGAAATCAAGGAGCCCGTTTCTCGGAGTATCGAGCAACCCCGGATGCCGTGAATCTCCTCCAAAGAATTTGCAAATTTATGGCGCGAATAGAAGCCCCGTCCAGAACAAATGAAACGATCCAGCAGATTAACAGTTGGAAGAACACTCGCTTCGCTGTTTAATTAATGCACACTCGCCTACCGACGGTCCGGTTAATTTATAAAGCGCGAGCTTCTACAGCGTGGCCACTGTCAACCGTCCGATTATTAGCCCTCCCGCGTGAATCATCGAAGCAATCATTCATTTCGTACTTAACCGAGCCGCGATTTTAATAACCCGACGTGCATTAACGCGCGCCAAGTCGGATGCATCGAATTCTGCGGCTCCCTCGGCCGGCATTTGTACGCGTCGCGAGTTCGCGAGGGAGGTAATTTGTCAGGGATAATGTGATTAATACCGCGGAGAAGCCACGGCGGAACGTAAAGCCTCTAATCCTCCGCAGTTACGTTCCACCTAAATTACAATTATTCAATAACGCGAGCAACTGCGCTTCAAAGTCACTGCCATCGGGCAAGAGAAAACCGAGGAATCCCGGTGATTTCAAGGGGAAGGTTAATGAAACGAAACGACGCTCTGACGTTCTCGCTCGAACGCTCGTGAAAGTTTGAAAAGCGACTTTTACGCGAGTCTCGAACTTAATCGGGGAAAACTCGAAGCGACCGCCGTTGGAAATTAGATCAGTCGAGCTCGTAGAATCCCGTCCCTATTTAGCACGCGCGCTCCTATCGCCCAGAAGTATTAATTTTCTATCGCGGCATGTCGCTTGATTATTGTCAAACGAACGGCGCGAGCAATGACAAAGTGCCGGCCAGTTACGAGCGGCAAGAAAGCGTGACGTTCCCGTATGTAGGTTGCACGTGAGTTTGTTTTGTTTCGCATGGATCCTCGCGCGCGATGCGCACGCGGCCCTCGACTCGTCGCAACATCATTTTCGTCGACAGGCTGCCTAATTGCCTGCATAATTGCAACGGTTACGACTTAAACCCTTCGCCCCCCTAACGATTTCCTGCCCGGATCCCGTTTCGCGTGCTCCCCCTCGAAAAACGACGAGCGATGATTGATCTATGCACACCTCTACTCTATCATGATCGCCATTAGACAATTTACGTGCGCGATATCGCGCACGCATCCTGGAAGGGAGCTCTAATTACTTTATACCTTCCGCAACAATAAAAAAGAAAACGGCCCGTTACAGGCCTGGCTCCGTGTTCATCAAACGAATGATGGCCCATCAGCGTCCGCCGTCGATGTTGCCGATGGATTAGTCAATGATCGATCGCCGACTGTCAACGACCCCGAGCTTCTCCTGTTACGGGCGCCGTCTAGCTTCTTTACCGAACTCGAGGCTCGCGGCGTTAGAAACACGGAGGATTTCCCTCGGAAGAACAGCACCGCGGAGAAAAACGCGGAGGCTCTGCGGTCCCGTCCGCTTTTCGTGCGCCGAGCGAAGTGGCGACCACGAAATAGAAACTCGGCTTCTTGCCCAGCCCGCCGATTAACCGCGTCGAGCGAACCGCAATTGACCGGGCGATTTTATTTAGAATACCCGCGGTATCCTTGATCCACAGCGGCTTAGAAAGCTGCTACACAACCTTCCAAGTAAACCGATCGCTAAACGATCCCTGAGCTCGCTTGAGAGGCACTCGTGGTTAGGCTGATTAATCGTCGACTGTCGGGGTGAATTATTTTTCAAATTATTCTGCGATTAGTAGAGGCTAGAGTAAAGCGTAGGAGAAAAGCCTGACGAAAGTGCGGTTCCTCTATCGTCTGAGGTATAGAGCTCTGTTTGAGAATAGCTGCTCGGGAGGATCGAGCGCAAAGAGTGGAGAAGAGGAAGGTTGTTCCTGGGTCTCGCACCAGGTATTTTTCTAATTACTTACGAGGCGTGACCGCTCCGGTTTCTGCGTTCCCATAAATACAGCCGGAGTCGACGAGGTTCAGCGGCGGTGAATTAATTTCCACGATCGATCCGGATTTCAGCGGGGAATCAATCCCCGGCGGCAGCGTTACCTGTACGTATTGGCAACCTATGCACCGCGAGGCGATAATCACTGTAATCCTATCGATTTATGCTCGCAAGCGCCGTGAAATTAACCCGAGACCATCCTCCCACTACCAGCCTATGAATATTTCATAGCCCAACGCCGGCGTAATCGCGCGATTTCGCGACTCGTTCGATGCGCGGCATCGAGGGAATAGTTACGATATCGCTGAGTCAATTCTCGATCTTTCACGCCTCGCGCGAAGTGCCCCTGCAACCGCGGAGCGCGCGCTCGTTGCGCGCGCTGCTCTCGTTTTAATTGGAGACGCCATTGCATGCGAGCTGCATTATTCATTTCTGTCGGCTTCGCTTCCCGATGCAGATGTCCTTGCTCGAGAGGTGCGTACACTTTCCTCGGAGCCGCGGCGAGGATAAATCGAACGCCGGGGCGTAGCTTCCGGCGAGCACTTCGCAACGATACCCAGCGAGATAGGCGAACAATTACGCTCACAGCCACTCGATATCTCTTTGCAGGAGCGATTGAGACCGCCTACGTACAACGCGGAGGACTACGCGATCGCCCTGAGACGATGGGGAAGACGGCCATTAGGCAACGCTCAGGACTCGCAGGGCACTCTGCCGTCGACAACCAGCTCGAGTTCCGGCTACGCTTCCGGAAGCGGCGAGATGACCTTGAGACAATTCACGTCGGTCAGCGAGCTGCTGAACAAGCTCAGGGCAGACCTCAGGCTGGCTTTTCCAAGGTTTGTACCTACTATACAACTTCGCTTCTAACTTCTTCCGTCGCGTTTCATTTAAATCGAAATTCCTCGCTCCCATTGCGAACGTTGCGCAAATCGGCGACCAAACTCGATTGTCCCACTTTGCATATCTTCGACTCGCATCTACGCTCGTGGAAATGCGAACACGTTTCGCGATTAACATCGGTATTCTTAATCGTGTAACTGTAAACGGCGATAGCGGCGGCTGCGGGATTTTTGTATGCTCGAGAGAGGGGCTGATTCGTTTTCAAGCACGCGCACTCTCGATCGGCAACAAGCTTCACTTTCGAACGAAACTTTTCAACGATGCTGAAGACACCCGGAAGAACCTGTACTTGATTATCCGTGAACAATTAGAACAGCCGATAGCTGGATTCGCCGCGCTCTCCCGCTGGAACTAACGACACCTCGAAAGTCCCCGATACTAATCGAACAGGAAGAAGAGGAGCCCCGACTGGCCGGGATGTACAGTTACTTTTTACGCGGGTTTTTTACGAGAGAAGGGCCACGCGTGTGGATCTCGTATCGGCTCGTAAAAATTCCTTCTCGATTCGACTCCAGATTAGTCGGGAGCCGTTAAACCTGTCCGCGTTGAATGGAAACATTTTGTCTCGTGCGTCCGAAGGATTCTCGAAATATCGATCCTCCTTCTTTTTCAACATTGGCTAGTACATAGACATAGGAGAGGAAATATCTTTTCTCGCACCTTTTATCGAGAGTACCTGTATTTTTATTTATCCCAAAATATTATAAGTAAGTTGAAATGACATTGAAAATAGTAAAAGAGGAAATACGAATTCAAGTATACAGGTAGGGGAGAGTTGCCAATAGCGTACTGGTCACCTAAATCGTACCTCATCAATTTCTCAGTAGGGTAAACCAACCAGTGAATGACCGAATTGTTGAATTTATGGACCTTTGAGATTAATACTTGAATATAGTTACGTATAACAAAAAAACAACTGTTGAAATTGCATTTAAATTTATTTTTCTTGAAATTTCTATAAAAATAATTACTTATTCTTATCGTAATTTAAAAAAAAAGATTATAAAATGCAAAAGGTGTAGAAGCTCTCAGTAGGGTAAACCAACCAGTGAATGACCGAATTGTTGAATTTATAGACCTTTGAGATTGATACTTGAATATATTTATGTATAACAAAAAAAACAACTGTTGAAATTGCATTTAAATTTATTTTTCTTGAAATTTCTATAAAAATAATTACTTATTCTTATCGAAATTTAAAAAAAAAGATTATAAAATGCAAAAGGTGTAGAAGCCTAGTAAATGACCGCATACTTTTAATAAGAATTGTACCTATTAATGTTTGCTTAATACGCGTAGCTAAAAATATGGGATATTAAAAGCGCAACTACACTCCATTTCTAAACATATAATATTTTTAAATAAATAATTGACATTTCTTTGTCTAATGGTCATTCACTGGTACGCGGTCAATTACTGGTTGGTTTACCCTAATTAATGAATGTAAACGACATCTGATAATAAAAATATCAAGTAAATGCGAAATAAGAAATAGAAACAAAACCTTTTGAGCTTACACTCTATTTTGTGCGCGCTATAAACATTTAAATAAATCAGGTATGATTGATGTAACTTTTTACCAGTTTATTTTAACTAATAATAATCGAACAATGCAATTTTGTCCTGTGTTTTTGTATTTTCCTAAAAGCGGGTTTAATGTAGAATATTTTACATTCATTTTAAGTACATATTGCAGTGATTATAAAGTTTAAATTGATATTTATAAATAAATCGATCATGTTTCCTAAATCGTACCTCTACAATCGTACCAGTAGGATTTGGCAATTCGTATGTTATATAAATTTGTATATGTAACTATATAATAATCATTACTTTATGTAGAATATTTTCTTCTTTATTTGTTATTGATACTATTTTTTCGTGGAGGTACGATTCCGGAAACCAAGGGGTACGATTTAGAAGACTGGTTGCCTAAATCGTACCTTTTACAGTACGTGACAAAAAGATTAATAACAAATTAATTTGTTCCGAACAAAAGGCTAAGCATATAATAGTAGGTGCCTAAAAGATCAAGCTAAAATATCCACTAGTCATTTGCGTTGAAATTAGTACCAAATATGAAATATAACGAAAAATGTCTTAAGTGGTACGACACAGGCAACCCACCCCTATACGTGCAGGCAAAAATAATGGCAGAAATAATTTTGCTCAGCTAGAATCACATTTTCAACTACTCGTCTGCCTCGATCCCCGCGGTTCCACGATATTTCACTCGACGCGAAGATTAAATTAACTCCTTGACGGCGATAAGGCCCCAGGGACCATCAATCTCCACCTTCGTCGCCGGCAAAAACTATTCTACATTTCCTGTAATAAGCCTGCTTTTTGCGATATCACTCGTCGCTGTCAGGAGCAACAAAGAAACCAGCTCCCTCCTTGATCCCGATGCAACACGCGGATCGTAACGAGATCGGCGCGAGTCGAGCTGCTTCGGGTATCGCGAAGGGCAAAATGATAGTCTCGTCCCCGTTAGGCGCCAGAATGATTAAGGATCGGACATAAACGGGAGGATTTGTCCGCGAACGTCGCTGGCTCGCGTAGCCTCTCGCAAGATCGACGATGTTTGTCCCGAACTGCCCGAAGCCTGTTCGTTCGTATTCATTCATAACGCGGTGTAATCACCGCCGTTAGACGCACGCCTAATTGACCGGACCGATAGAGTTTACGATTCCTATGCCCATCTTGGTCATCGCGCCAGCTCGGCGATCGACCCGTGAAATTGAATCTCGCAAGCTGCAGCAATTTTACGAGCCGAAGGATACACACCGAATTAAACCAATCACCACGGAGGGCACAATTAAAATCCTTCTTCGACGTTCTAAGCTGCCGAGTAGAATGTCCGACATTCCCGGCCATCTCCCGCAAACGCGCGCTTTCGTAATAATGAAATCCAACACATTCCGCGGGACCACCTAGCAGCAACTGTTCCCTCAAATATCGCATACCTACTAACATTCAACTCGAACGGCGCGCAAGGAGAACCCGAAGAAAATTCCACCTGCAAACCGCCTCGAATCAATTCCCCTCGTTTACCCTTATTTAATCATAATTTCTCCCGGCGCGCATCGCCGGACAATTTCCACTGGAACGGCTGCGCCGGTGGCGGCGCATGCATAGATGAAAACGATCCTAATCGCGCGGCAAACGGGGCAGGAGGAAGGGAACGGGAGACGATCAGGGAACAGCCCCTCGGTGGCGTCCACGTCGGAGAAGTCCCGTCGTAAAAAGGGCGCATGTACGCGCCAGCTAGAAGGATAACATCTCGCGCTCGACTCCGCTTCCTCGCGCGTTCAACCACCTAACCACGCGACCAGCCGCAATTTGCCATCTCAGGCCTGCGGCCGTTCTAAAATTAAAGTTACCGCCTGCCCCGTGGCCGTTTCACCGGGTTACACGCCGCGGAGCAGCGGCTCTGAGTTACAAGTCGTTCTTCGAGGATGCTAGACCCCGTTACGCGCTCGGATGATTAAGGACGATGCTTTCTGTCGAGGCCTTTTCCACTCTGTCTACGCCATGGATTTTCTACGATCCGCGGGATCCTCGAACGGCCATGTGGACGATTGTCCCACATACGCGGACGAGCCAGCTGGATAAAACCCGTAAGCAACGGCCACGGATAAACGAATACCGATATTACGGATAACTGTACAAGCCTGCCTCGACGTGCTCAATCCGCAAATCGATCTGGACGAGGCGCATCCTCGATTCCAAACGATCCACGTATCACTTCCCTGGCTCTTATTAGACCGTTTAGATAGGCGCGCTTTTTCCCCGCTTGTATCCAGCCTGGCGGAATCGATTTATATCCCAGCTAATAATCGCCTGTCGAGATCGATTACGCACACTGCACTCTTGTTCCTTGATCGAAGCCGATCGCGCGTGCTATGTGGAGCACGAAGGATTCTGCGGCGGTTTTACGTTTATCATTGAGGAATGCTTAGGTGGTGGAAATAATTCGATGGAACTGTAGGTAATATTGCGATTGGCGGTGTCGGTGAACGCAGCTTTCCACCAACGAGATTCGAGGAGAGCGAAAGGCACTTTCATCGGGATAAATGTTCAGGATTTCATTATCGTTAAGCTATCGCTAAGATTAGAGAATTGAGAGGAGGCCGTCATTGAAAACCGACGTGTTATTGCGGTGTATTATACATTTGCTCAGCGATGCAAGAGAGAAAGGAAAGAACTGTCGGTGCGCGGCGAGATATTAATGCCTGTTAACTCGAGACTCTGCGTTTAATTAGACATTCGCGTGTGGTTCTAATTAAAAGAGGACCCGCGAGGAGACGAGTCCTTCCGAGAGTCGAGAACGAGCGATGGACACGCTCGTGAAAGGAGCGTGTGATTTGCACCGACAGCTCGGCGTCAAAGGACTCGCGTGCCCCGGCTCTTGTTATGCGAATCACAGGCGTCGCTTTCATTGATATTCCGTGTCGCTGGTGTCTCGCGACGATCCTTCAAAACTCTTCTCTCCGCGTGAATGGCTGTCTGAAAGGATTTCTGTGCCCATTCACGAAAGCCCGAGGTTTCTGCATGCACCGGACGTAGCTGCGAACGAAGGCTCGCGCTCCGGGGAAGACACTAGGAAGCGCAAGAGGAAAGGAGGATACGGAACGGTGAACGCTTGCGCTGCGATCGAAGTTAAGGCGAACCTTGAACCACGCAACTGCTCGGCCGACGGTGGAAAAACGCGCTCGTGAAATCCGCGCGATGCGCTTTATACGGAGCCCCGAGCCGCTTCCACCTTTTTCTTTCGCCACGCGGAGGAATATCAACCGCGCCGAAGAAGCCTCGACCGGCCACCGAACCCACGATACCCCGCGATGCTTCCGCTTCGCGTAACAGCGAATGCGTAACTGCTTCCTACTTAATGGAAACCAAGGAAGTCTATCTTTTTTCTTCGCGCGATATCAGATCCCGTTTCTGCCGCTTACTATGGGGAGAGGTAATGCATCGGTTCCACGGGCACGCACGCGTTCCTGGTCCTCGCAGCGATGGAGCATCCTTGCATCCCCGAGTGCCCTGCTCCACGATTTACCTGCTCCAGCGAGCTTCGATTCGCTATTAGCAGCGTCTATTAGAAAGCGAGGCAGAGCTCCTCGATGACAGGTAATCGCGGAGTAGTCGTCGATTGTTTTTGCAGCCCTCAGGATGCAGAACGTAGCCCGCCAGATGCATTAATGGTTCTTGCGTAATTTTCTTTAGGATAGGTGAGGTTGACTGGTTTCCTTCGAGGATACCCTCCCATTAAAATTTCGCAAAAAATCGATTTTTTATATATATATCCAGCGACAGATCGATTATCGCGGAATGTAAAACTCGCGTCACCGCGCTCGCGTGCCTGTTCCTGCTCGCTGAAAATGTTTTGGAGACGCTGGTTGCGTAACGCGTGTTAAACGTCCGCGGCCCGCCTCGGAGTCAGTCCTTTCGTTTTCTTCTGTTTCGGTGTCGTTCGTCTCGTTGAAATTTTAGGGTGCGCCCCTCATAAGGAGCGGTTGATATTCAAGCCACGTCTGCCGAAGGCATTCTTACGCGCAGGCCGTCGCCTGCATAATGCGGGGTGTAATATAATGCACCCATTGCCGGTCGGAGGCTCGCATGACGTCTCCAGGAAAGCGTGTTTTCGATAGCGGAGCCGTTCTCCTTGGAACGGATTCCTCTTTGTCCCCTTTCAGGCCCGTGCACGCGAGGACTTCTTCATCGCGAATACATTACCCGCGGGACGGCGAAATCCTCGGGGGCCCTTGGGTAGAGGAGATAGTCCTTTAAGGGCCGACCCGGGGGCTTCGTTGAATTTTATCGAGAAGCCAGGAGAGGTGTGCTCGCGGTCGGGGACGGTTTAAGTGCGTACGCAGGGTGGTCCACGGTCACGTCTCTCGCTCTTTACGCCTGTTACTCGCCATCGTTCTCTCGTCCGGGGCTTTCGTTTTCTCCGGGTGCCCGAGAGGGGGGCCCCGGGATTTTTAAAGGCCCGCTCCAACAAAGGCGATCTACGGTGTTCACGGCGTGAATCGTAATACCCCGGTGTATCTTGCCCACGTACACGCGCGCGAGTATCGCGATACCTCGCGCGGTATGCATAATACGCCCGGTAACATAATGCGTCTATTGTTAGAAGAGAACTCTCTCTTTCTCTCTCCCGTTCGGCAGCGGGTATATAGGCGACGGGCATGTGGCCGCAGTACATAGAAAACGTTTTAATACTCATTTGCATGCATTGAAGCGGCGTGCACGGCGCTTATACACGGTGTTTATAGAGTCGCCGTCCAGGGCCCTAGAGAGTGTAGAGTCTAGACGGACGTCTCTGTGAATGGCAGTCGTTCCTTTTCATTCTTCCTCCTTTCCCGTCGTGTTCTTTTTTTTCCAAAGCCCCGGCTAGCGTGCCGCAAATGATTTACGGTTGTTTGTTAATCTGTATTCAAGCCTCGGAATTTCCACCGCGGTAATTACACCTCCGTCGACTCTCGAATGAAAGGCAACGTCTTTTTCTAGCGTCTCTATCATCGCCTCCGAGAGCCGGGAACGAGTAGAGGAGTTTTAGGAGGATCTTTAGAGGGATGATAACGAAGTTGGTTGAAAGGCACGTGGACGAATGGTGTCGAATTATCGTTCGCTCGAGTTTCTCTGTTTCCCGCATCGCGCGCGATAATTTCATTCGTCGCGACAGTCTCGCCCGTCGCTCTGGGTTAAGGTTTAAATATACTTATCAGTTCCGTCCCGTCGTGCCAGTGGTAAGAAGAAGAGAACCTCTACGCTCCTCTTCTTCTTACCACTGGCACGTCGGAACGGAACTGATAAGTGCGTTTAGACATTTAGGGTTTGGCTTTATCTTGGTTCCTCCACGTGGGGCTCGATAGCGCAGCGGGTGCATCGATAAACCGAGCTCGCCTTCCGGAGGACGAATTCTTGCACGGTTTTACAAGCGTCCCGGGGGACGTGACACGGTTACATAAGAGAACGGGAGCCGCTAGAAAGCGACAAAAGCCTTGGTTGCGAGAGGATTTCTCACGGCTCCGGGGAGAGTCCGCTGCAAGGTGCGCGGAGCTGGGTGCATCATGCTACACGTGTTTCAGCCGTGTAATTAAAGGAACTAACGTGACACGGCCAAAGATAGATCTCGGCTATTACGACAGAATTATTCCGCGGGAGACGCAGCCTCGGAACAAACTGCTCCGTGGATCTGTCACTCTTTGACAGTCATAACATCTATTTCCTCGTGGCTGCAGCTGTCTACCTCAAGGCTGTCACACGCGTACCCGACAGCGCAGAACCGTTCCCAGGGGAAACTATCGTGCTGCTCCTCTCTCCTTGGCCGATCGATCGACAGGCATATCTGATAAAGTGGTATCTGAACGAGCCACTCGAACGGACAATGAGGCGTGAAATATCGACAACGACACCGGCGGACATTCGAAACTTACGATAAACGAAAATCGATCGTCGGCGTCGCGTAACTCGCCGGACGATGGGATTCTTACCGCGCGCTAATGTCGAGGAACACGATCCCGCCGCGTCGCGAGCGTCGACTTACCGAGGCTGTATTGACACAGGCTGTCGCTGCTCCCGGGATTTATGCTTTAATAATGATGTTCCAGTAACTGGACAAGTGTGTAATTTAATTGAAGTGTACTTTCTTGCCCCCTCACCTCCCTCCTCCTCCCCACCTCCCTTCCGCGGTAACTTCATTAATAGTTATCGGGTTCTTGTACCGTCACTCTTATAATCACTCCGTTGACAAGCTCAAAGGAGCTTGCTTGCTGGTTTTATAGGCGCGCCTATAAAACCGGATTGCTTTTTCTCTCAATCCCAAGGTCCCATAATTATGTAATTACACTTTTTACTCTCCGCCAGCGGTTCAATGTCTGCTGCGTTCTCGTTCCCCTTCGAAGGTTACGCTACGCCCGTACCTTCAGCAGGTACTTCCGGTCCACCTGTCCACGATTACGCAAACCGAGTCAATGACACGCCGCCTTACGAGTAACAAGCCTCTCTGCCCTCCAAAGTCTCGGCAAAGAAACTCGTTAAGGGACTTGCGTGGCTCCCTATGGCTCTATCGTAGAACTCGATAGAAGCCTCTGTGAACCGAGGAGAGCAGAGCGCCCAGATTTTTCAAGCGACTAATAAAATTATTTTGCAGCTTCGTTCAGGAGTTCGCCTCGCCTCCGGCCGACGGGATCACCCTGCTTTTGGAGACACTTCGTGGCGTTCAGCTGGCCCAAAGCTCGCCACCCTCGTCCGGCCACAGCGGGCCGAGAGTTGGCACTAGAAGAGCGGCTCTGGACGAGCTGGGATGCGTCGAGTGTCTGGCCGCCTGCGCCGAGCGATGCACCGACGCGCCGAGGCTCCTGGTGCAAGCCCAACCCGGTCTCCTCGCGCTGGCAGTATGCCTGACCAGTAGCCTGAACCGGTCCCGGGTTCTAGCTCTCCAGGTAACAATCGTCACTTCCGTTCCGAGCGCCGAAGGTACTGTTAATCAAAAAAGAAGCTCGACCGGGAACGGTGCGATCGCGGCCGTCGCGTGTCCCTCGCCCGGCGAAAGCTCCGCGCCGCTTCCGTTGTCGCCTTATCGCAATTTTATCGCTCGCTTATTAATATTAATGGTCCTGGAGATGGGTGCCCGCGTCCAACCAGAAACCCGCTCCGACGCGTATTTTATTTTAGTCTTCGCCAGCAGAAACACTGTACACACAAGTGCGCAGGTGGTCGCATCTGCTTACGCGAGCGCCTTATCGCGTCGCTATCGTTTCCTTATTACTCGTAATAATATCGACGTCCCTATAAGTGGGCGTCCCGCGCTCAATCAGACTTCCGCGTGTTTCGCGCGTAAGAATCGCAACTGGATCGGGCGCGATTGCGAAGCTGGGGCAGAGACGGGTAATTGGAACGTTGGGCGGGAATAATTGGCCAAGTCGAGGGGGGATAGTGGGTCAGGCTGGGTGGATTTCGCGAGCTGCCTGCTGCTCGTTACGCCTCCGACCCATTCGGATAGTCGTAAAGTAGCGTTTCCAGCAAACACGTCCCGCGCGACGGGCCCGGGCCCCGTTATTTCGAGAGTGGCCGTCCTCGGAACCAGTTTTTATCCTCTATCCGAACGTTACTCGGCTTCGTTTGCAAGCTCGCCGCCCCCCACCTGGCCCGCCTTTTGTTTCCTGCGGCCGAGGAAGTGCAGCTTGGCGAGCATCGCGGCTGCGATCAGATGTTGACTAACCGAACTGGATAATTACTTGCACGGCGCGTGATCACAGAGGAGCCAAGCGCTGCGAGAATATAATGAGAATAAAACAGATGGTTATCTCGCCGGCGAAAGAACTGTCGACGGCCTTTAGTTGCCAGCGAGGAGAGGCTGCCGTGAAAAACCCCCATTCCCATTTTCGTAACGCGTAGCGATTAATTACGCGCCGTTTCCAGCCGACGGGCTCGCGGAACGTGGCACGCGAGAGGAACGAGCGTCGGGATCTGTTCGGATCCGTTCGAAGTCCAGCCAATTTCCTTGGAACTCTCGCTTCTTTCTCTGCTTTCCAGCTGCTGACCAAGGTCTGCCAAGCCCCGGGTGGCCACGCGGCCGTGTCGGAGGCGGTTTCCACTCTGAGACTCAAGTACGGCGAAGGCGGACGGTTCCGGTTCCTGGCTGGCGCGCTCCTGGCTCCCCGAGCGGCGATCGCGCTCAGAGTCGCCGGAGTCTCGTTCCTGAACGCCTTCCTGAAATCCGCCACGCGAACGCAGACTAGACTGTACATTCAGGTAAGCTGTCCGTTTTGGGGGAGTGCGACGATTCAGTTTAACCGAGACCGCTGTCGACGCTGGTAACACGGTGCCGCTGGTTGTATGTTCCGCAGGCCGAAGCCTGCGAAGCTGGACTAGAGCCGCAGGTCCTTCAAGAATGGCTGAAAGAGTTGGACGGCAGGGAGGAGGACGCCCTGCACGATCTTCTGCACAAGGAGGTTCAGAAATGGATGCACAACTGCGTCGACGTGGACGCCCTGCAGCGAAGAGTCGTGCGCGCCGAGGATACCTGTAGAGTCCTCGGCAAAAAGGTATCGTCGCTGCAGGCACAGCTCCAGCAGCTTCAAGTCGAGAAGCTGAACAACTACAACCTGGAGGATCGCGAGAAGGTGACGGTGCTCGGCGCCAAGCAGTCGCCGAAGGTCTCCTCGAACGCCGAGGACGAGGGGATCAGCTCGTCGGAGAGGTCGAGCAGCCCGGAGAACACGAAGCACCAGGTGCGGGCCAGCCACGGGAAGATGAACGCGTCGCCGGACAACGATCAGGAGACGACGATAGACGACGTGATCGAGGAGCTGAGGATCATCGTGAAGGACGCTGAAGAGGAGTTCGTCGACAAGAATCACGAACAGAGTCGGATAGATCGCGCGGTGAAGCAGGATCTCTCCTGCGACGATCGCCCCGCCAAGTCCAAGGTGTACAGGAGCAATTCAAACATCTCCTTAAACAACTCCGACACCTACTTGCTGGACAAAGTGCTGAAGAGAGACCACCAACCCGACGGCAAGGTTGCAAAGTCGAGCCCAGGCTCGAACGTGTCTCAGAGCGTGATAAAAGGTGAACAGGTGACCTACTTCGGTAACGATCGAGACTTCGGCACGGGCTCCAGTGGCGCCAGACGCGCGAACTCCGAAACGCGGAGGATCTCGAAGTCCTCGGTGGAGGGCAGCGTGAAGATCGTCGTAAAGGGGCCTGATGTAGAAGACGCGATTGTACCGACCATTCTGCACCCTCAACCGCCCAGGCGGTCGCCACCGTGTTTGTCGGCGATCATGGCGGTGAGGCACGGCGATTTCGTCGACCACGAGGAGACGTACAACTCCCACGACGAAGAGATCGAGGAGGAGACCCTGGGCGACGGCAGCGATTCTCTTTTGAGCGCCTCTCGACTGAAGTACAACGGGAAGAATCCCGCGTTCGAGGTGCAGATGAGGAACACCGGCCCGGTGGATCACTTTCAGAAACAGTCCAGGGAGGGAGCGGAGAACGAGAGTAAATCGAAGAAGAGCTTCGACGATCTTCGACACTTCAGTGAAAGCGAGGTGAAGGACAAGAAGACGATCAGAAGTTTCGAGAACTCGTGCGGGCTGAAGAGCAGAGCGGCGAGCAGGCAGGCGGAGGGGTTCGTTCAAAGGCACGGCTCCAAGTACAGGAGCGAAGTGGAGAAAAGGAAGCTCCTTCGCAGGTCCACGAGCCACGATTACCTCGAGTCGAGCGCTTCGAGTCCGCGGTCCAGAAGATCCGCGAGAAGCAGAGTGGAGAGCCATATCCGGAAGTTCGAGAGCCTGAACTCCTTCGACGAGCACCGAAGCCTCCAGAGTTACGGGAGACCGGGCAGCTCCGAGAACCTGAACAAACAGGAGCAAGAATTCTTCAGCGACGAGAACTCCAGGGCCAGAATGCGCAGGTCAGAGTCCTTCCACCATGTCTCTCACGTCGCCAAGAAGGACCAGTGCTCCTCCAGAGGTGGCAGCGACAGTGGGCTGTTTTACGTGACTGATTTCAACCTGGAGCCGCTGGTCACTCGGAAGCCAAGGTCCATCGAGGCTCCGAAGTCGCCAAGCCTGCTGACCAAGTCTCTGGACAGGATCGACGAGGGCCTGGACTCGATGATCGACATCGTCATCACGGAAGAGAAGAGCCAGTGGAGCTCGACCAAGTACCAGTCGAAGGCGAAGAAGTCGCGGGAAGACAGGCAACTGGCCAGGTCCAAATCCAGCAGAATAGAGGACACCAGCAGTTGCTACGAGTTGGAGACGAATGGGAGGGCAGAGGAGTCGAGGGACAAGCATTTGAAGAACGACGAATTCTACTCCGGGCACGTGAACAACAAGCAACTGAGGAGCGACGAGCTGTACGAGGAGCAGAGGAATCGCGAATGGAATTGCCAAAACGAACTGAACACCGCTAAGAAGAACGACGACTTCGAGTTCGATTGCACGCCCATGATACTGACGAAGAACGGCGTCAGGCACAACTCGTTCTGCCAGAACGAGAATGTCGGCGGTAGGTTCTCGAACAGGTCGAAGGACTCCGGGATCTTCGCTGGGCGAACTTACGACACGTTCGGTCTTGGGAAGCATCGATTCAACGCTGGGAAATACACGGGAAATCAGCCAGTTAAAGAGAGCCCGATTGGTAGGAGGAACACGACCTCGTCCGCGAATGGAAATCGCGGGAAAGTCACCGACATCGTTTCAGGACTGTATTAAATGTAATCGTGTGTTTCATAGATTTCTATAATTCCGGAGCGCGTATCGCGGATTATTGTATTACGGAGTGTTTTCGCGCCCGCTTTAATTACAGAACAGCTGGTAAGCAACGCTCGTACCATTCTTTGTAGGTGTTTGTGCGCAGATATTCGGTGCAAGAAAACATCGAAATTAAAGTTCGTAGTATACGTATTGGAAATTAAGCATTGTTCCAGTGCGATACTTATAAGTATTATCGGGAATGTTGAAGATCTAATTTATATTGTAATTAATATTGTTGATAATTGGGGTAAACACGTACCCGTTACGAAGATAGGTATTCTGGTGATGGAGCGTTACACGTTTTTTCATGGATCGTGCAATATATTCTTCACTGCAAGTATTTACGTCTCTGTAATTATAAAACTTCGAAGACAAGACTGTAATTTATAAATGTTTAAATAAGAGTGTACATATCGTCGGAGGAGTGAGAGTAAAAATAATCGAAACCATTAAGGTCGCGACGACGGTAAAAGTTTCGTGTGTGCGCGTGGTTCGCTACCATTGTACATGAGAGCTTTCTTTTAACTTATTATCTTTGGTTTACTTATGCTAGCACGAAACTGTAATAAAACTTTTGCCTTTCAGAACACGAGTGCCTTTTTCCTCGGGGTAGAAACTGGAAAGCGACGTTCACAAATAATTGCGCGTGGTGCTCTTCAAGTATATCGTATCGTTTATTTCTGATCGGTACAACAAACATAAAAAAACAAGAGGTACAACAATATGCTTCATTTATGTACACGAAGATATATGTATTTACATATTTATCATTATAAAATCTGTCATATATGCTTAACTTTTCTCATCGCGTTACACGGTTCGTGATTTTACTAACAACTCGCACTTAATAAATAGTTGTAATTTCAACGTTGCGAACACTAGGTTACTTAATACTGAGACTCAACGGACAATGTTCTACAAAGGTATGGTTGCCTAAACGAAGCGCACGGGTGGCAGTTCAGTCGTCATGTATCAGTTTCAGGAAACCGGAGCAAGAGAAACTAAGAGGCTCGCGGTAAAACGGAAAGGCGGGCGTAATTACCTTTAATCTCTCTAACTAGCCGTGGCATGTAACAACGTGGTCGTAACTTCGCTAAGTTCGTGGCAGGAGCGTCCATTTCGATGGGTCACTTCAGGGCTACTTAACATTAATGGATCGTGCGACTTGTCGCGCGCTATTTCCAACAGCTGCTGCGACGTTTTGTCTGAAAATGCGAAGCAGAGGTGTGCGCTTAATAACTTGCATGCGCCAAGTAATCTGTTTGGCATTACAACCTTGATGCGTTGACAACAAGTACGCCAGCTCTTCTTGCGTAGAGATGTATTGGAGCTCTTCCCCGCAAGCACCTTTCAGCACAGCGACCACGTCCGAGCGCGGATTATAAAAGTATAAACCTTGCTTTCGATTGTTAAATTCGTTTATCAACGTTGCTATCCCCTATAACGAGAAGACACGGTGCGATTATCGTATAATCTTCGCCAGCGAATACGCAGGCGCATGCAGTAGCCAAGTATTTACTTTTGCGGCGGTGAAATCTGCCCCCAGAATGTATCTACAATCGACTACAACCGGAACTTGACTAGAACCCTGCTTTATTCCGGCATTGCCCACGGACTTTTTAATGAAATCTATAGCAGGGAAGTAGAGACTGTTCCCAGGCGTCACTAACAGATAGTCAGCCCCAGAAGTGGTCTAAAATGTTCAAGGTGCGCGTTTATCGGAAGGTACGAGATTAGAGTCAGTTTAACTTGCTACTCACTGTACATTTATCGACGTGTATCGTAGGACGTGCAGACGGGTACAACAAGAACACGAGATTCGTTCCTACGCCTAACAATATTCCATACTCCACTCCAATGATAAGGCAAAACGAGAACGTGACGAACATTGGAATCAAATCTTTCTTGCTAGTTCTCCATATGAGCTTCACAACTTGATACTCGATCATATATATGACTGCGCAGATGATCACCGCCGATAGGGAAGCTAAAAGGAACAACGCACTCTCTCAGACACGTTAATTCGATACGCCAGATGCCAGCGAAGAGTAGGCGAGATCGTGTTACCCTTTGGTATAAAGTAGAAGTACGGCGTCAGCAGGCTCAGCGCCAGTAATATCAATATTCCCGTGTAGAAACCACCCATTTGCGTTTTTACACCACTGGCATGGTTCACGGCGGACCTACTGAAGGAGCCAGTGACAGGCATCGCGCTTGCGCAAGACCCAAGAACATTGCAAATTCCTAAAGTAATTAGTTCCTGAGTGGCGTCTATTTTCTCTCCATTAGCAAACGCCTTGGCGATAGCTACGTTCCCAAGAACTCCGATTATCGGTACTAGCGCTATAGACGCTCCCAGCTCTGAACACATTTTAGCGAAACTCAGCGTCTCGTTCTTGACTCGGGTGTGGAACGGAGGTAAACCGAAGGGTGGAAGACCGGATCTCACTGGGCCGGTAAGCACGAACGGGGAGCCAAATTCGACGGAGTTAAGCTTATAGGCGATAGCCGAGCAGACGATGACGACGATAGCGTTGCGAGCTGTCGACACTAGCCATATCACCTTCGTTAGTACTCTCTGACACGCGTTCGGCTTCTCGTTGCTGGCGACGAACTTAATATCTTTCATTTTCTAAACAATCGGAAGAATATACTTCAACTTCACGATCGACCGAACTGTGATCCGCAAGATAACTTTAATTTTCCACTGTATATTACCCTGAACATTAACAGAATAGCAATGCAAGAAAAGCTCATCGCAGTATCCCACAGGCTAGTCTTATGGATGTTTCTCACCACCTTAGTCAACGTATCTAAGAATCCTTGAGAGGAAATCTTTAAACCTAACAGACCCTTCAGCTGAGAAACCACGATTATAACAGACGTCGCGGAGGTAAAGCCAACCGTAACTGGGATAGATATAAAGTCTATAAGTACCCCTGCAAAATAATTTAGCAGCTGAGACAAGTGGCAGTCGGCAAGGGGCTGCGCCGTAGTTCAAAATTTCAACTGATATGCTATCGTTACCCAAACGCAAGAAAGCCATCAACAATTGCATGCAACCACACAGAAATGCAAGTAATATTGCAAAGTCTGCATTTCTACCCTGTACATATTCATGAGTCATCAGTGCCATAAGTGCAGTTGGTCCAATTGTGATATCTTTACACGAACCGAATATTATGTATACCATAGCTCCCATAAATGCAGAATAGAGACCATACTGTAGAACACATTTCGGTGTTTAGATATCTCGAGTGTGCGTTACACTGCTTTCAATCAGATAAGTGTGCAGAGATTGCAAAGAATACTATCATATCAAATGTGATCACGAAATTACGCAAACGTTTTATAGAATATCTTTCCACCTGCGGTTCCAGCCCTGCCAGCGTCGCGTAAGCGAGTCCCTGCGGCATTACGGTCAAGCCGACGGTAATACCGGCGATAGCGTCGCTTAACAATTTCTCCGAGTTGTATTTCGGTAACCAATTAACGATCGGCACTCGTCTCCGGAAGAATTTATTTAGCTGGCTACCTTTCGGTTGCCATTTCCGTCGGTCGATCATCTCGGGGGCCATCGTAAATTATGTATACCTTCGGAAAAAAAGTATAACACCTGATACATAACACTTTTGCGTTTCCAATTGCTCGTCAGTTTTAAGCGAAATAGTTACTGCATAGGCGGTAGTTCATTTATTTACTTTGTCGCGAAGCAACGCAATTGTCTGTTAAAAGCGCGAAATATTTTTTACCTGTGAAAGTTGAAACTTTCACCGATGCGCCGCAGCTTCCCTCGCGAGCGCACGTAGTTTTCAATCACGTCTCCGTTACCGGTAGCATCTGTCGCGATATTTTGGATAAAAAGCGAGAAATAAAACGACTGTCTAAATTCTAAATTAACAGTACACACGTTTCGCGAAATGACAACGAACTGAAAGAGACCGAAGGCCTTCCGGCTGCTTATATACCCCGGCGGAACGCGAAATTTGTCTTACGTTACGGTGTAGGAAAAGTCGCCGCCAGCCTTCAGAGTTTTTACACGAATCGCGAACAGTACGAATTCGTCGCGAACGTGAATTAAGAATGTATGTACGAGTTGATGTGCGCACGAATGTATGAAAAGTTGATAATGTGAATGGTCGGCGAAAACAAATTTATCGTCCTCGATACGGAGACGAAATAATCGCTTAAAATACTACTCGCGGAAGCGATACGAATTTTTGACAGTAATTAATTGTTGGTACAGTCTAATCCTAATGTTCAATTAGGATAATGACAAGATTTCTGTCGTAACTCCCCCGTTAGCAAAGTGCGTCTATTACCTATGCGAACACATAATTAAGGCACAAAATTCAAGTTGAATTTCACCCGGCGTTTAAGGCTGCGGCGATCGAAGGCGAATCTTTTTTGTCGCTTTACGAGTCACTGAACACTCGGCCCGTCCACGAGTAATACGTTTCCCAACATCCTTCGATCGCCGTTTATCTCGATCAGCTTTATTTAAAGGGCCATAGCTACTTGACCCTTTTCATAGGCAATTATCGCGCGTGCACTAAAAAACCGTTACAAGGCCAGATGCACAAGGATTTTACAGCTACTTATGCAGCGGCAAAGCGCCAGCCGCTGTCACTAAGTAGCAAACTTGTTGACAGGGAAATAACTACTGGACCGTTTTATAGCGAACCATGTTAAAGCCGAGATAAGATGCACGTTCTACGTGTACATTATCAGTGAACATACCGTCAATTATCTTTACGAGTTTCATTCGTACGTGTCATTTTCTTCACGTAGATATCGATCGCATACACGAGCTGGCCATAACCAAACGTTGCAAGGGCCGACACACTAATCGTACTCCCGTCCAGCGAATCAGCTGAAAAATCCCGACTCTAACTCGATCGCACGAACGACTTTAATATCCGCGAAAGAGCAGGAATAGAAGTAATACACGCGTCGTCCACGATCTCGCCATAAACTGAGCTTAGGAACCGGCATTTCGTTTCGGCTGGTTTTCCGGAGAAAGTGCAGTTCGCGCGTCTCCCCATAGAGGGGCTGCATTTGCGGTGCAGTCGGTAATTTAGAACGAGCAAATCTGGTTTGTTATTTAGTCGGGCAACGGCCAATAGATTCGCGGCGTTTCAAAATGTCCTTTAAAAGGTGCGCGATTTGAATTTCGAAAACGTACCGTGGCTTTAAAACGACGATACCTCCTGTCTCGCGATCGATATTAAGACGATTCAGCCAGATCGTGACCGCAACTAACGCGTTACGTACGAATGGACCGTGTTCAAGTTAATCCCTCCGATCGAGTCCGCAGGTTATTCCACCGTTTGCATTTGCGCATCCTCCTGTCCATCAGTATTATGGCGTCCTTTATGGTGGTCGGGTGTTCTTCGTAATCTTACACCGAATGAAAGGAGAACTGTTTCTCCAAAAGTATAACGTTTAACGTTTCGATCGTCATCGGGCGATTAGATATACGGTAATTAACTAACTCACCATTCTCAGAACTGATCATTTAATTACTATTCAACCGAACATACACACTAATGTCGTATTCGTCCAGTATCAACTAATACGTCGTAAATGTATATTATTGTAATTGCATCCGGTCTGTGCGTTAATTAAACTCGATGTATGCTTAAGACAAGTTAATTGGCCAGGGTGATTGTTATTTTCGTTGACTTTCTGCTCATGTGTTTTGTCGAGTAACCAAAGGATATCCGCGTGAAATAATACATTATTTCCGGGCGATTGTCGAAATCGCCTCGTTCCTAATCCGTAGCATTCTTTCGTTCGTTCGCGTCTGTACTAAATATCATTGCGTCGTTCGATAACTCACAAGCACGTCATTCTCTGATCCGGAGCTTCCGCCGGATAAAACCTTGTAGCTGTGTTCTGTTGCGAGATATATTTAGCTTTCTGTGACTGCATCTGCGATAGGTAAAATGGGCTCCACTGTTAAAGATTTAAAGGCATTCGATGTAGAGCAGATGGCCATAATTGGCAAGATGCATGGTATGCAGTGGCTGAAAAGTAATTCCCTGTCCTCAGGCCAGTACGTTTAATTTTTATTTACGATACTTTAGCGTTATTTAGTTTCTCCCTGTCCGTACATTATTTCACACGATTACTTTGATTAGCTTTCCTTTTATCGCGTATACCTTAATAGAGTATGCGCGACTAAGTATATTTCATTGGCGTTGAATATCGTTGCGACGACCGTTTGTCCGTTGTCTTAGTAGAAGGAGAGTCGGAACGTTAGAAACGAAGTATCCGAATTCGCGATAGAGTTCTCTGCCTTCAAAGAGAGTATAAAATATTAGAAAACGATTCGCCAGCTGTTTCCTAATGTTTTGTATTTACCTTTGTATTATAGCGCAAAGAAAACCCATCCAGATGTGAAAGAGGTAATAATAGATCGCTCGCCGAAAAGTCAAATAAATGAAGGAACGGCAGAAAGTACCAAAGTTGCGTCAACCGGCAGTATTTCAAGCAGTCCTCGGTTACGAGACAATGATCCCGGCGCAAACAGAGATATAGATAACGGTGGTAGTATTACAGACCCGATTCGCTCTGGTTCAGCCGCTGTTGACTCTTCTCGAAGAGACATGGAGACTGTTTGGAATAAGGACGTTAATGTGACTAGTACGTTGTTCCCGAATTCTCAGTCGTTGGTCATCCAAAGACTGGACGAGCAAACGTCGGCGAGTATGAATCTGGCAGAGAATATCGTTACCGCTCGATTAGAACAATTTAGGCTTAACGAAGGGGGCAAAGATAATATCGACGAATCACGTAACGAAGGCGTTAATGAATGGTACGTAGTAAATTAACTTAAGCGATAAGAAGCACGCGTATGTTATACTGCTGTACATATTACACTAGAATTATTCGTATAATTAGGAGTACTATTCGTAATGCCCCCGGCTCGCCAAAGTCAGGCGCCGACGTAGGCGATCGAGTAAGCTCGAAGCAATGCCACGATAACAATAATAATAATGCAAAATCTAAAGCGCAAGCTACGTCAGAATTAAAGAGAAGTACGCAGAAGATAGCCACAAAGATTAGTACTAGAAAAGCGAGCGATCAGAGCGTGAAAAGGCAAGCAGGTGAGAATTAAATCTTTCCCAGATTTAATTCTAACGTTGCTGGGACAGAAATTGCTTAAAAAAAAACACATATTTCTTTACTTGCAGGGAGTTCTTTAAAAGAGTCTTGCGCCGTTTCGAAACAGGGTTCCAAAGATAAAGACGAGTCGTTGGATTCAAGTATTATCGATAATAAGACACCGACGCCTGCCGCGGATTCTAAAAGAATACCTGCGGGCGTAGCTCCTAAGCTTAGCGATAAGTGTGGTAAATTTAATGGCCATAATAGACAACTAATTACGGGAAGGGGCTCGCAAACGAAGGAGCAGCAGATTTTTAAGCAGCACTTTTCTACGCTTAACGATAGTGGTAATAGAAACAAATTGCCTGCCGAAGGATCGGACGACAAAAGTAAATCTTGCGCTACAAAGTTGAGATCGTCTAGGTGCGAGTCAGATAAAAAGAGTAACGAAATAGGCGAGGCTAAGTGTCACAAGGTCCAAGTAACACGCACTCAATCGTACAATGTTCAGTACAACGCGAACAAGGCGTCGATAAAGTCGCAGCAGCGTTATTTAAGAAACACGACCAGGGTGGAGGAAGAAAATTCCGTTAAGCATACATCTGGGTTTAATAGTAACATTAACGTGTCGAGTCCAGCCGAGAGCGTGTCGAAAAAGAAATGCGAAAATCCGCAGACTGCGATGAATAAACAAATTAGCGATACACGATTCGGTCAGAGTGGTTCGGCGATCGGTTCCAAAGATTTCAATGTTCCAGAATGCGGCACGAACGAGAGAAATGTAATGAAAGCATCGAATTCTATGCAATGCAAAAAAAGTTATCAGAATCTGTCCAGTGGGAAGATTAGCGCTGATAGAAACGCGAAAGATGACCAAGGATCCGCGCAAAAGTTCAAGAGAAACATTAGCACCTACAGATGTTCTACAGGTGCTCCTCAGACCCTCTCCAAAGATTTGCACGGGAAAGTGAGAACAGACGATCATAAAAAGACCGTTGCTGATAATAATCCAGCGAAGGATTTCAAAGTGACTCGTCCGTGCTCGGTAGACGCGAAGGCGCGCGCTCCGCCCGAAGGCTCGCGAATAACTGTATACCCACATAAGACGGTGAATGGTGCTAGTAATACAAACAAGACTGATACATCGGGCTCATCTAGTGTAAATAATGTACAGCCTGTAAAGTCATTGAATTCTTGTTCAAACAGTACCAAAGATTCCACAGCTGTAGATACATCCGCTGCTCGTACGTCGCAAGAGCCGCAGATTTTGCAAGCGGCCTGCAATGGAACGGAAGTACAACTTGTAAAGACTGAACAAGAAGACACTTGTAATAATAATAGCAATAATAAGGCAGCTTCTATTAACACCGAAACGGAGACGGCAACATTTTCCAAAAACGTTCAAGAGGCAAACATGGTGGATCATGCCGCGATGTCGTATATCGACAATTCCGTGCAGCAGGCTAAGCTTTCATCCGACCAGTTTTACCCCGATTTACAAGGCGCGTCTAACATAGCCAACGCGCAGCAGCTGGAGAATCATCAGGGCGTGCAGAATAAGAGTTACTTCAATCAGAACAATGCTCAATACAGTAATATGTCTGCGAATCCCGAAAGAGATCTGTACCTGCTAGACGTAGCGCAACAAAAGCCAGAGCAGGCGACGCACGTGTCCCAAAGCGTACCGTCGCACAGCAATTGTAGTAACCCAGCAATCTCAATGGGGAACGGTGTGCCATACCAAAATATGTCTGCAGTGTACTTGAACCAATACACCAACGCGCAGACCGTACCAAGGAAAACGGCCGACACCACGATCGTCTCCCACAGCGCGATGGTCCCGAATACATCCTCCTACAGCATGGAGAGCCAAAGCATGATGCAAAGCGAGCCCACCAGCATTCTGATGCACAACAGCCAAACGTCCGTGTTGCCGCCGCCCGGTTTCCACAATCACCCCGTGTCCAGTCAGCACAACCAATGGAGCTTACCACTCCCGGACATGTACCTCTACGGGAACCTAATGAATCCTACCTCCCCTCTGAACATGCAGATCCCGAACTCCAGACAATTATGCAACGCGGATTACGGCAGCATTCAGCAAGCGAGCTACCTGCAGCAGCCGCTGTTCTACGTGCCGCAGATGTGCATGCAAGGCTGGAATCCGTTGCTGCAGTACCCGGCGGCATTGTTCCAGAATCCTTCTTACTCCAACTGCAGCGCGTATCCTAATCAAGTGTTGCCGCAGAACAGCCTGGCGGACACCATGAGCTGCAGCGTGCCGGCGTCCGTGCAGGCCAACCCGTTCAAGCAGTTCCTGCAGCTGCAGCAATTGGAGAGCAACCAGAGCTTCTCCGTCCCCTCGGCGAAGCTCGATAGTTACCCAGGCAACGCGCACGGGTGCAAGGCGAGCAGCGCCAGGCTGAAGGGCAGCTGCATGAACGTGAGGTCCGGCCAGTACCGAGCCCCCATGTCTAACGAGTATCAGCACTGTTCCCAGGACGCCCAGGTCACGTCGCCGTACTCGTACGCTGCCGCGATGGACTCCATCGCGAGGAACAGCCCCTCGAGCGTGCACATGCAAGCCAGCCAGAAGTACCCGTCGCGAGCCCTCACCGCTGCCAATTACCAGAGGATGCCGGACGCCTGCTCGGCGTACCAGAGCCACCAGGACACCGGCAGGAAGGACGACATCCCGAAGGTCGACTCCGAGTGCATGCCGCCGATGGTTTCGCCGAGGGACTGCATGTACTACGGCGTGAATTACTCTCGGAACACCGACACCGCTCAGAGTCTGCCTGTACGCGCGACGGCGAAGCCCGTGGCTTACACGCACCCCGTCAATTCCCAGCATTACAACCCGCACTACCAGCGACACGCGACCTACCAGACGTCGCCGAAGGAGCTGACGTCCAGGGCGGCCATCGGCCGCGGCATACGGAAATCGATGGAGCAGTAAGGCGACAAAGTAACGGTAGCGAGCTGACAGTACCATAAATGCACCTTCTTGTTCTCGGTATCTAGGATCGTCGCGGTTTAAGCGGCGCAGATTCGTTGCACGTCTCACCTTACCATTTCTTCATCCGTTCGTCTCATCGTTATCTTTCTACATGTACACGTGTCTGTATGTATATCGTAACGTCGCTCGTTCCTTTCCTTCGAATACGGATATATGCATTCCACGTACATCGTGTTAGACGTTTCGCGTTATTAGAGGGATAGGCTGCTCGGGTGGCCTCCGAGAGGAGGCCCACAGAAATGCCAGTACTGCCATTCTTTCGGTAACACACAATTACGCAGTAGCGATTCTATTTTCTAGACTCTCGTCGGATGTTTGTAACACGCAGTCGCTAGAGATTCGGTGTTGCTCGTTACTTGGACTCTACGTACTTTTTAATAACAATTAAGCGGTTGTTTCGAGGCGCTCCCGCGAGAAACGGGCACGCGCCGGCTAAGTTAAGCGCGACTCCTTCGGTGTACATGTTTTTTTAAGTTCCTACAGATTATTGAAAGTACCGAGCCGATTAATCAGCGTTTGGTTTCGCGTTACAGGGACGTTTCGTTATTTTCTTTTTTTTTTTCTCTCTCTCTCTCGCAAAGAACAAGAATGCTTGCGCGATTGTCGGTGGCGCGTCGCCGGGATCGCGGATCTGGTATTAGACAAGGCGACGCGCATCGTAGAATTTAATTTCCGTGACTCGATATCGGCACACCACTTTTCTTTAATCGTTTTCTTTCCGTTTCCTTTGTTTGGCCCCGCTCAGTTTCGGGGGCCGCAGTATTTTATGCGACGGTGTGTATGTGTGCACCGAGTGTAACGATTTATTTTTGTTTGATAGTATTACTTATATTGTTAAGAAATACCATATAGTTTATTTTTCGAGGACTTACAAGTTTTTACAAAATAAAACGTAAACTTGCCGTACATGGTAGGCGTTACGTAATTATATTATATATCCCTCGACATATTCTGATATGCATTTATAGCAGCAGTATTATTCCTTCATTCGTAATAAGAAATGCACGTGTCAATAGAGTCTCTTTAAAATAGAAGATAAATCAAGTAATTTCTTATGAACTATACTACTATTGGTCGTTTCGTAATATCTTTATAAAAAGTTACAAAAAAAAAATGGAGAAAAAAAAGAACAACCTACGAATTATCATACGATTCTTATATGTATACACCATAAATACGTGTTAATGTTCGCCACGATTTTATACGACGTCGTTGATGGTTCTATAACTCAATTTTCGATATATATTTAAAAAAAAAAAGGAAAGAAAAGAAGGAGACAAACACGAAGGAACAAGGACAAAAGAGAGCAGAGGAGCTTCTCGTAGGAATTCGTGTTTCTCGATATTTTTCAAACGCTCACTGATTAATTTCGTTTCCAACGTTTCGTTCCGCTAAGATTCGCGGGTAGTTTCAGAGTTTCGTGCTCGCGAGCTCGTCCATCGTACCACCGGCCGCTTTTCCGTTCGACATATCTATCATCTCCGTGCCGAGCTCCTGAATGCGTTTCACCGTAGTTAACTCCTTTAAAACGGCCACGAGCTCGACGTCGGTATTAACCACGCGGATCGTTTCCTCGGAGAGCGATTGCACGCTCTGCAAGACTTCTTTGGACGGCCGTAGCATTATCAGGCGATGATTCTTTTCCTTGAAATCTCTCATTACCATATTCAGTCCCTGCAAAACGTTAGAAACTGAAGAACTCGAGCGAGGCAACAGAATGCGTTCCGATTTGTCCTGGATCTTGTCGCTCCGATCGATTTCCCGGCAACCGCGTTACATTTCCTTCGTTATTAATCACGCGACACGAGAGAATAGCGACATCCCACTTTTTCCTCGAGACGAGACCGGCGATGCGTCTTTTAGGTAGAAGATGTGAAAGCGCGGAAAGAGTTGGGGGCGAGCAAAATCCAGGGCAAATTGGACGTGCTGCGTTCGCGACAGTTGTACGCACGTGCGCCGCGGTGAAATCAATTTTATCGATGTGCTCGCAATCTAACACGACGATCTTCGAGTTCTTGAAGGTTCTCATTAGCTTCTGACGGTCATCGGCCAGGTTCTCGAGCAGGTATATCCTCAGGTAATCCACCGCTGGGAAAAGCAGCCCGGCGCTGGGGCGCACGAGGATGTAGCTGAGCGCAGGAGTCTGTGGTAAAAAGAGAATGGATGCTTTTAAAGTGGATATCTCCAACAGTCTTCGTCGATCATTGTTATGTATTTACATTTCTGTATTCGATATATATCGTCGGCCTGGCGTTGAAATAAATTAATATAGCCAGATCAATCGTCACCCCTATTAAGATCCCCAGCTCGACGCCAGCGAACAGGCAAGCGAAGAAGGTTGCAAGCGTCGGGATCAGATCTCGTTCTGGAACGGCAGTTGCAAGCGTAATTAATAGAATCGATTAATCCTCCGCCAGTCTTCCGTACTCACTGCTGCATCTCCAGATCGGCCGTATCGTTTTCACCTCGATCATGAATATCACCGCGCTGATTATCACCGAGCTTAGCGTCGCTCTTGGGATGTAGTAGAAGTATGGCGTGAGTAAGCTCAGTGCGAGAATGACTAGAATACCTGCGAGCAATGCCAGCTTGTCGTTCAGTCTCTCCACTCGTATTCTTCAATCGCGGAGTAAAATCGTAGAATCGTTTACCCGTGTATATGCCACCGAAGGGTGTCCTAACACCGGACGCGTTGTTCACGGCGCTTCTCGAGAAGGAGCCAGTGACTGGCATGGAATGGAAGAAGGCACCGACCGTGTTGCAGAGACCGAGAGTTAGCATCTCCTGGGTGGCGTCCAGGGACAGGCCGCGGGCTGAACGAAAGCAGATTGTTATCTCGAGAAGCCGTGGTGCTTACCGCGAACTTACAGAAGGACTTGGCGATGGCAACGTTCCCGATTATCGATATCAGAGGAACGATCAGGATCCCGGTTCCCAAGTTGTTGCACATGTCCAGGAACGTCTCCGTCTGGTTGCCAACGGTCCTGGAGAACGGCGGAGGCTCGACGGACGGCAATCCTGCGTCGATGTGCCCCGTGAGGACGAAGGGCGCTCCGCCACGGCTCTCGTAGACGTACGAAACCACGGCGCAGAGGATCACGACCAGGGCGTTCCTAGCGGTTCCCAGGAACCAGACGAACTTCCGCAACGCTCGATTCGAGACCTTCGCGTCCTTCAGCAACTGAAACGACGAGGCGGCGTTAATAAAGCGCTGGCGGGGTTTTTATGCATTCAAAGCGCGTAAGACCTAGTTTTGCTTGCGTCAACGTCCACGCTGTGTTTACCTTCAGGGTCAGTAGAATTAGAATGCAGCAGCAAGACAAGATTAGGTCAGGGATCCTGGTGCGACCTATGTTGCTGGCCAACTCCCTCCAAATCTCGATGAAACTTTCCCCGTGTATGTCGAGGCCCAGCAGGCTTTTGATCTGGCTGCAAGCGATGATCAGACTCGCGGCCGACGTGAACCCGGAGACCACTGGTATGGAGACGAACTCGACCAGGAACCCTAGCCGAAGTATTCCGAGGACAATGGTAACGCATCCTGACAGGAAGCACAGGAGGACGGCGTACTCTGGGACGCCTCTGGAACATGTCATTAAAATCAGTGGCGGGTTTAAAAGGGTGCACGGGTATTTCGGAGCTAAAAAATCAGAATTTATTTCCGTTGTTTTGATAGCCACAAGTTTTGGAAGTATTTTAAAAAAGATTTCATTGAAAAATTCTAAAAATTGCGAGGGGACGGAATTAATAAGTAGGCTGATGAACAGTTGCCACCTATGTCCCTACTCCGGAAAAATTATGATTAGGCATAGGTACTCAAACACTACATTCTTTTTCCTACCACTACGCTTGGCCCGTTTTTAGAAACCTATCTCTTCATTTTCCCGAAGAAATGGGCTCCTCAGAACGTTCGCCAGCTGGGCTTTTCATCTCAAACCCGCAACTGATTAAAATGCAAGGACCTCGAAGGGGAGCGTCGCCTAGGATTCTAAAGGCCCCAGTGTAAGTTGGCTGTCGCATAGATTCATGCAGCGCGACTCCCGCGATAATTGCGCCCAGGGGGCAACGGTATCCTTTCATCCATTCGCCGTCCCAATTGCTCGCGATTACACGGACGACCGAATTCAACCGCCGCATTGTGCGATCGAAACGTCCACGGTCGAGATTGGCCGAGGCCCGTTCGGCACTTAACACCCGGTCCCGGCAAGCTCTGCCGCTGTTCCAGAGATCGCTGGGGTGCCCTTACCTCGCGTACGTGTACGTCAGCAGCGAGATCAACGCGGTCGGGCCAATATTGACTTCCCGGCAGGTACCAAAGACAATGTACACAAAGCTGCCCGCGAACGCGCTGTAGAGCCCGTACTGCGGCGTCAGTCCGGCCAGTCCAGCGTACGCGATCGCCTGGAATTAAAGTGGCAGTAGAAACAGCGCCGGTCCTGAAGCCGCGCGCCCACGATCAATTAACCACGGTACGAGCGCTTTTCTTTCCCCGCGATAAGATCGCAGAGCGCCTGGGAAAGTACCTGCGGTATCAAGGTCAGGCCCACTGTCAGGCCCGCAACCAGGTCACCCAGCGCGTCGTTGGTTCTATACAGGGGTAGCCATTTCAGGACGGGAACTCTATTCTGCAGCAGCCTCCTCAAGTCGAACCCGGTCATGTTTCCTCCTCGGTTTCTCCTCGATCGTCTAGTTGCCGAGTCCTAGCGGATCGCGACCATCTCCGGTCCTGCGATCACGAGGCTCGAGCGCGGCATAGGAAGGAGGAGGACTGATATTTCCTAGAGCAACGGCTCGCTCCTCCGTTCGATCGGCTGTGCCCGATCTCTTTATTGCGCAACCAGCATTGTCTCGTTAAACGAGCACGTCTCGTCTCGCTGTCCGTCCGACGAGCCGGTAATTAGTAAATCCTCCGCGACACAATTAGCCGGCGCCGCGAGTGACTCTCGACGGGGCAGAAAGCTGTTTAGCGTCACCTGATCGCCGGCCCACGTGAGAACGATTAGAGCACGCGAGCGTTCTTCTTCATACACGCGCGCAGCCTCCCTGGAGCCTGATTCATACGCCGGGCCGCGCCAGTTTCGGCCGGAGTTCCCTCGGGACTCGGATGATAGTGGCCGTGTGCTTGTTAGAGGATTGACACACGTGGACACAATGATTCGCGATGTCACACGGCACCGCGGTCACTGGAGGATCCTGTCAACTTGCTTTCTCTTTTATTCCCGCTTGTTTCTCGGAATTTCACATTCCACTGGCGTCAATGATACGGGATGACGACCTGGATGTTTGACACGATTGTACGCGCGATTGTGCCGAGTGAACTCGACGAGGATAAACGCCGGCGATCGAGAAGCCTCCTGGCAAGGAGAGCTCGAACCGATTGATGGGTCGCCTCGTACCTGCTCCACTCGCCGATTAAATCTACAGCTGTTACACACGTGCCTTGACTCTCCCTCCACTCGTCGAACCCGCTGATACGTCGTCCAGGATGCGAACGCATGCGTCGCTCCTCTTCTAAATGGCCACTGGGTTCGGCAAACGCACATTATCGCCGATTCACTGGGCAAATTGGCCTTTTTACACCGGCACCCGTATCCGGCTTTCGAGTGTCCTCCAGCTTCCTGTTAGGCGTTTCAGTATTAGGCATCTGCCGATTACGTTTCGCTTTTATTCGGGCTACTTGATGTTCCTCTGGTGCTCCTCTTCCTTTCGATGCTCACGCCCACAGGCGAGGAGTGAACGCGATCTTTGCGTAAATCCTGCTTATTGCTTCTTTTCTTGGCAATGAGGTAAGGACCTTGTTGGTTCTGACCACGAAGTGCTTTCAGATATCGAACCGTTGGTCTGTGTGCGGCTAGTAAACAGAGCATTCGTGGAAACGTGATAGGTCTCCTGGAATCTGTTCTAATGAAGTGTACTCGGAAGATTAATTCTAAAAAGGAACAAGGAGACACGGGGCTCTTGGTGCAGAGTTCTTAATCGATCTTCAAGATCTTCAACAGATTATGAAGTACCCAGTTGTCATGGGACCGGTGCAGCACGAAAAGTGTCCAGAGAGGAGTACGAATCGATACTGTCAACTACGTACTTTGAAGAGATTTCTTTTTTAACATGTCGTTATAATTATTTGGGCAAACATTTGCCAATGTGATTCGGAGCACAGGGCTTCTGACATCGTCTCCTGTCTGATATAATACTAGCTTTACTACTCGGCTTCGTCCGAAATTTAGATTTCAATTTTATAAATAAATTTTTCTATTTATTTCTTTGTTTTTTTTGAGAAAATAGTCACATTCGTCTGGATCAGCTAGGCATAATGAACTGGGATGGATTTCGTGACCCCAGAGTTTACCGTTCGAAAGTTTTTAGGCGACGGACAAACAGACAAACACTTTCTGCTTTATATATTAAGATGAGTGTGTAAAACGAGTTTTCTAATCGATGTGTCTCTTCATTTAGAAGAAGTAAACTGAGTCGAATTCTATTTCATTCGCTAATTTCCATAACAGTGAGCTCACTCAAATTTCCAATGTTTAATTGAACCGTGCAAGATGCATGCGCAATTCTTACGCGAGTGTAAAGTTATGTAACGACAATAAAACGCACGAAGCCATTCAAAGAACCTTGCAGACGGAAAAGTGGAATCCCCGAGTCGTATCGGTCACGATTTATGTCTTCCATGAAAAGTGTCAGCAGACCAGAAACAAGCGACGCGTTGTTCTTACAAGAAACAAACAAGCTCGCACGACACTTTGGATCATTGTTCCTTCGCGAGATTCCATAACCGATCACCAAGCAATTCCATCGATCGCGTACATTCTCTTCTGGTACACTTCTGCACGGCTATTTTTCGTTCGGATCCTTTTTGCCAACGTTTCTTTACTGCGAGCGTGCCGTTGAAATTCTCGGCATGTGCCGGTGCGCATGCCTGTAAATTACAAGGACGCTTTGCGCTTTTAGATTGCCACATATTTTGCATATTACCGTCGCCGTACACGTATAATAATACCTTCGATCGATGAGGAAAACGAAAATTTCGTTAGTTTCATAATTAAAGACACATCGCAGTACTTTGAAACTTAATGTACATCTTGTCTACGAAAGGATTTCGAGACACCAGTCCCGTTTGCATTCGGAACTCCTTAGTCATTGCGTCAATAGAATTATCTCACTATAGAATCGACTGTTTCCTCATCAATCGTAAGGAAGCGATCGTAAAGGAAACTTGATATTTCGAATTTCCTTGAGGACCGATTTAACTCCAAGACAATTGCGCGAAGGTTATTCCGATCGTAGCACGATAACGAAAGTTTCTAGCGGGAGTTACTAACAACGGGAAAGTAAAGTTCTATTCTAAAGGTATGCGCTATGCACGTAAGCATTTTCTTGCTCGCGGACGAATAATATTGATACAGCTTGATCCTTTTTACATAGGTACCATAAATCGATTACCGTTTGACGGTTCATGGAAAGCTATTATTGTTTAGGGAAGAAGGAAATGAATCGTAATTACGACGTGTTATTGCATCCGTCGACTCGAAGGCACTTATAGCGTTTAAACTACAAGTATTACAATCGAAACCTCGAATTACGTAAAGTTTACCCGTAGCCTGACAGGTTCGCTCACTAATTCCTCGTCCGGATCTTCATCTTCGCAATAACTCGCGGAAGTTTCTACCCAAAGCACATGGGACATGATGGACTTAATCCGCCGACCTTCAGTCATCTTAATTCCCTCCTCTCGGCTCGCTAATTCCCTGCCAGTGTCTCGCTCGATTTAGGCTTTTCTACTTGCTCGCGCGTTTGTCCACCACTTGGAGCCCTGTTCGTACGCTCCTTCTTTGTTTGCGAATGCAATCACGAGCCTTAAAAATACCCACAGCCGACCATCATCCGCGACGATTGCAGGCACAAGAAACTAGCAAGTTCATGGCCCGTGGAGTCATTTGATTCGCATCTGCCGGTTTAATAACATCGGTAGATTTTTCCAATAATCTTCCTTGCTCGTGCAAACAGTCAGCGAGGAAGATAAATTACATCAGAATCTATGCGCCGTCACCGTAGACGCGGTGAAAAATTAAAGCGTCGCGTTTCGACGAAGTGTCGCGTCAAGTTCGACCAACGACTTTCTCAGAAGTAATCGAGGCACCCGATTAAGAACTTCTCCGCGTTGGCGACGAAGAAGCAGCGCGCGTTTTTGAATCAACCGAGATTACAGACATCCCTCGCACCTGCAATCAAAACCTACGCCTTTTATTTCGTCCCCTCGTGTTATGGGAATTCAGTGATTGTCCGCTGCTTTTTCTATTTACAGCAGTAATCTCTAGTGTAATTAAATCCTCGCATTGCAAAGTGCTTGAGAAAGATAGCATTTAGCATTTTATATCGACACTTTATCAGTCAATACTGCGTTTATCGATGCCCCAGTAGCGATTCGAAGAAGAGGAGTAGAATATTCCGCGAAAGATGGCGACGAGTGCTTCGATCGAGTTCAACCAGCCTTCCTTTCGATCGTACCAGCAGAGGATAACCGAAGCTCTCACCGGAGGCCTAGCTCAGGCCATGCAGCGAGAGGTTCACAGTCTTCGCCGTCAGAGCAAGCCGATTTTTTTAACCGCGATTCCTCAAAATTGTCCTGCACTGTTTCATTAATCTCAATGGTAAACAAAGTATCCACGATCCTCGATCATTATCATTAAAAATCCTGCCCATAGGTTCTCCACTCCCGTTGTTCTCTTCTACGATCATCCAGAGGTCTATTCAGAGATTTCCCAACCCGCCTCGCATTAAACGTTCCACGATATCGCTCCTACACATCCGATTACCATATAATTACTCTACCATTAAGATTCGTTGTTTCTTTTCGAAGGTTATTTATAGCCCCTCCGTTGTAACGGACAGTTGGACACGAAAGGTGTTTCTGCTGTCCGTTTTAATGCGGGGATAATCGGCGGCGCGGATGGTACCGGAAGTTTGATGAATTACGTAAAATAGAATATAAAGAAAAACAGGAATCGGCGAGCAGAGAGGCGAATAAAATGAAAAAAGAAAAAAAGAATCTCGATGTGACCCCTTCGCGATGAATCGTTTCTGCGTTTTTCTCCGATCCGTTGCATCACGATCTTTCCGGATGGGCGATTAGCTTTATTGGCGAACGCTGGACGCGCACGAGTAAGGTCCAGAAATGAATCCAAGCCACGTCCAAGCGTTGTTATGTGACGGAGAAGATTGAATCCTGTTCTTGAGTAAAACTGTAGCACTTGGACGTACTTTGACGTATTCATTAGAGACGACGAAGGAAATGTGTATTTTTCTTCAACAAGGATACTCCAACTAGTATCGCCAATAAAAGAACCAAATGGTTCGGATTCCTCCCCGTCGCATTTTTCCCGGGATTCCCCGAGTGCAAGGTCGCCGTTGGCCAAAGAATTGCATGCTCCCGGCGCGTCTCGGAATTCTCCAGGTTAATATTCGTAACGGAACCGCGTAGCTGTTTAAAAAAAAGAAACGACCAAGGTAGCGTGTCGCGCCTCCTCGGGGCCAGGGAATGCCCAAAAACGCCGAGGGAAAAGGAAGGGGAGCAGTCTGAAATCCTTTTATCAGCTGCAGATGATCGTTCGCGGAACGACCGTCGACTTCCTGCTCGCCTCCCCTGAAAAGTAAACCTGTTGCCCGAATCCCCGGCCCTTTCGGCCCTCCTCCTCGCCCGCCACTTTTAACGAGCCCGTCTTTCGCGTCCCGTATTTACATTCCGCCTTGCAACCTCCCCGTTCAGGAAGTTCTCAAAGTTCCTCGTGTTACGGTACTTGATCTTGCCTCGCGTGCCCTATCGCCCCGTAAAATCGCGGAATCGTGGACGACACGGGCCGGAGAAGCGCGGTGGAACGAGGATGTTTGGAGACTGCACGGTGACCGTGCCGCGAGCTGAGGATACGCTGATAGGGGAAGAATTTCGACGCGTCGCGGAACGGTACACGGGGGGGTACTCCTCTCGAGGGAAGCTGCTTCCAGAGGCACCGCATCCTCGAGCGATATTACACCGGGATTCTTTCGGTTACGTCAGGTAGAGAGGCATTGGGAGAATGTTAGGTGGGCAGGCGAGCTGAACGGATCTTTTTCGTTCAGACTGGCAGACGTATTTGATCACCAATCTGCTAAGAATGCTATGGAACGAGTTCATGCATTCTTTACTCCGCTCTGTAATCTATCCGAGGCTCCAGCGATTCATTCATTAAGGGGGAACACTGCGACGGCCGGAAAAGTAATGCATTTTTAAAAATTTTTTTCAGGAATAGTTTACAGTTTGCATGGAAAATTGTTATTGCCTACAGTTAGTACAATGTCTTAAGAGACTATAAAAAAAATGAGTTGAAAACCATGGACAAATTTTAATATATTAATTAATCTTCTAGACCATACACGTAGAATGTGTAATTATGGAACAGCAGGTCCTAAATCTTCATTTTTTTTATAAATTATATGAGTGTAGTTTCTTTGATCGAAAATAAATTTTTTTAAATGTGCTCGAAAAAGTGTCCATCTTATTCGCGGATTTTCGAAACTTTTCTTCTAATGTGCGCCATTTTTACAAAAATAATTTGTTTAAGAAATCGGTACGTGCAACGAAAAGTACACTCATATAGTTTATAAAAAAAAATGAAGATTTCGGACCTGCTGTTCCATGGTTACACATTCTACCAACGCGCGTGAGGGGTCTAGAAGATTAATTAATATATTAAAATTTA
This sequence comes from Andrena hattorfiana, assembly GCA_944738655.2. Lineage (NCBI taxonomy): Eukaryota > Metazoa > Arthropoda > Insecta > Hymenoptera > Andrenidae > Andrena > Andrena hattorfiana. The sequence goes on along the minus strand of OX122894.2, from coordinate 42,312,021 downwards.
TGCATGTCTTTCTACTCATTCTTTTTTTATAGTCTCTTAAGACATTGTACTAAAGATAGGTAATAACAACTTTACATGAGAACTGTAAATTATTCCTGAAAAAATTCTTAAAAATGGCTTACTTTTCCGGCCGTCACAGTTCCCTCTTAAATAACCAAGTGGTGATATCACCCCCCACGATTCTCATTGCCTCTGTTTCAGAACCATGACTCTCCGTCAGCGTCTGACCCTCTACTGACTCCTCCTACTGCATCTTCGCACCGCGCACCCATCCCAGGCCTGTTCGCCCGAACCTCTGGCGCACTTTCCTCGCGACTAATCCTCAGATTTTCCAACCCCCCCCCCCCCCCCCCCCGCGCGGTTATCATCCCCCGTGGTAGCGGAGTTCATTCGCCTCCGCCGCATCGATCAGCCAAGGCGAATAAATAAATACTTCGCCGCACAGCACTTAGCGTCTTCCATGTTCGGCACGGGCGACGGGATTGCGCAATAGCGCTGGCACCGGGGGAGCGGGAGCCGCGCCAAAGGAGAAAACGATCCCAGGAAGTCGTGGACGCGATGGAAAGCCAACGGAACAGCATTTAGCGGGGACATTACAGCCTGTTCGATTATTTTTCAAGGCGACGGAGTCGTCGATCCTCTCTCCTTCTCCGTCCGAGACACGATGCCCTAGGCGAGTTTTACTTGGCTAACGACCCTCGCGGCGAATAAATTCCAGCTGCCCACGTGAGCCGCTGTATTTATCGAGTTTCAGGGCCCCGGCGATCGGGGATCAAGTTCAAGAGCAAAAGGTGTATCGCTCGGGCGCGCTTAGGGCACGAGGCGTGGGCCACGGACGGCGCTCCTCTGGGCCAAGGTCCCCCGTCCGAATTTGCATTCGTCCCGACGCGCGTCCGACTCGAGCCTCTCTTTATCTTCCCCATCTACACGGCCCCGCGACGAAACTGGCGCCTACGGCCTGTCAGCGATTACAACTGGGCCCGCCGTCGAGTCGTGCCTCTTCCACCAACGTGTAATTAGCTGACGTTTATTGGATCGTTCTAGGGGGACACGGGAGGCAGCGTCCTTCGCGCTACCGTGCTTGTTTCACGGATCGAGAAATTCGCACGGAAGCCAGGCAAGTTTTTTTTTCCTTGTTGCTTCGGGGGGAACGTTCGCCGGAGAGCGATGGAAGTGCACGATAAGCGTGCGATTAGCGTCGCACGGATTTGCGTAGATGATTATCGGCTGGAACAATTTGTCGTCCTGCCCGAGAGGAAAACGTTGGCGGAGGGTACCGTGCGAGCGGAGGAGGCCCGGAGCCAACGGTTAACTGTATTTCGGACGTAAAATCGGCAGACGGATCGAGACAGTAAGAGGACGAGATCGCGCGGATTTCCTTATTGGTCCCGGGGGCCCGTGGCCCACAGCAGGTCCGCTTGAAATCCAGGAAAGAGCCAACGAAACGGGATGCAGCTGTCGATTCGGAATTCCACTCCGATCTCATCTCTACTCTGTATCCCGGAGAATCCACCCCTCCGTTAGAGACTTGCGCAAGCTGGGGGAATCGAGACCAGAAAAAAAGCAGCGGTGTCGAGTGTCCGCGGCTAGATCGCGTCCCTAGCGAGGTGTAAGGTGTCTAAGGTGTCCTCTCGCCGCGCCAGAGAAATCCTGGTCGACCGTTGCAACGTTCGAGGGGGCCCATCTTTTCAGACAGGAATCCAGAAGTAACGTTATGCCAGTGGGGGGATCTGCAGGAGGGAACGCGTCGCCGTTTAATTTGCACACTGCTGTGCATTTGTTTATTGCCTTGCTGTATTATCCTCCTTTACCGTTAAAGCCACGTTTTTCTCGGACCAATCTCGCGATTTACCGCGTTTGCTGCGAGCCCCGGGTACACGGTGCGCTGCTCAAACATTGCCCGAAGCTTTCGATGGGAATTTTATGTATTGCGGAGGGGAAGGGATCGTGGAGTTGCAATTGAAATTAATGGATTGGCTTTGAGTAGTTTATTCGATGGAGGTGTAGTAGCTGGAAGACCTATAGTAGTTGAGAGAACTTCTGCCTCTCTAGTTTTCATAGAAAACAAGGAACCTTTTCTTTATCCCGCTGCGATGGCTTACAATCTAAATTCTAACTACTCATCAAGTTTAAGGGGTAGGTAATTCCTGTAATCACGCCGCAAAATTCGGCGACATTCAGTTTTTTTTTCTCAGTGAATACAATGAATAACAACCTCAAACTTTTTTCCTCATTTATTAAGCTATTTACAATGTATACGGAACAATTTTTGAAATACACTTTTAATTATGTTTTTTCAATGTTATCTGCAGTTAAAAATCGCGCCTAAGTAGATTCGATTCTCCATGGGCAGACACGTTCGTCCTTCCATTGTCTTCCACCAATCCGCACAAGCGTAATAGTGAAAAGTTACGTGTCTCCTTGCTCCGTCGAGCGTCGATTATCATAAATTAATCGGGATTAAGAGAACTTGTCGTTATTACCATAATGATCGTAATTGGAGACGTTACGGAGTTGAAATATTCGTGGAGGTATGCCCGTGAACGGCGTTCGTACATAATTCCGTGGAATTTACACACTTGCCTGTTTTTATCGCCACGAACCCAATCTGGGATACGTCAGCTCTTTACCGTTAGCATTTTCGACGGTGGCGACCTTTGGGAAGATTAATCGAGCGACGCTGCAGAATCGCTTGTATACAAGCGCCGATCACTAGGACGCCTGAATTCCCAATAGGAATCCTGCCGGCGGGAAGAGTAATGAAGCGATAAGCGAATGTAGATGTCAGAGATTGTGTCTACACGTGTACGAGATACGAATTCTGTGTAGCAGCAACATCGAAAGTGCAGCGAACGGGAGGCCCCGTGATACATAAATAAATCTTTGATAATTCCTTCCTCTACAAGAGATCCAACGTTCCAGGAACGTTCGAGGTACTCGCGGATATCTTGGAAGCCAGCATACTGGAACGTTAGAGAAGAATTTGCATATCCAGGCGCCATCCAGTAGCGTTTCGTGCAAAAACCAGGAACGACAGAGCCTGACCCACACGGATCATTAAAGAGGGAAGCCTCGAATGGTTGTTCAAAAAGCATCACACGAAATTTTTCTACGTGTCGGAGATAATACAGAATTTCTACTTGTATTTTTATTTTTTTTTTCTTTTTAATAATACAAACAGAAATTGCTGGCGCGAACGGCAGAGGACTTGGACATGCCGTGTGCTGGTATTCGGATAACCGGGTTCCGAGCATCCTTCCGACGTCACAGCGATGCTTGAATATGCAAATATCGTGTACGAGCACCTTAAATCGTCCGCGTTGCCCTCCTCCCATCGTCGAGCCCCGAAACCACAAATTAGCCAGTCATGAGATCTCGATTCGAAGTTTTAATTCGCTGTCAGCTTGCCCGTAATATCATTCTTTATTTCATCTCCGCTGGACACTCGATCAGCTCTTTTTTTCGCTTTGGGTGCTCTCTCGTCTTGCTCGATGATGTATGAATGCACGGGGTGTTCTTTTGATTTTGAAAGAGAAAATTGTATGGGTGATCTTGGATAGAATTGCTGGTGAACTTCTATCATTAATTCGAGTAGCTTTTAACGGGGTTTGGAAGTAATGCACGTGAAAGTGTAATTGATTGCGATGTGTGACAGACCTGTGGGGGCAGAGTGCAAGCGACATATGGAAACTAATAACCTAAGGGGACGTGGAACGTCCCTTGTCAGACATACTATGCAACCAACGCGTCGGAGAAATATATGTCTGTATAACGTTTCATGGGTGCATAATTCTGTGGTTGCCTTGAGTGAAAATTATTCAGATTTCATTTGCTTAAATTTTACTTAAGATTCTCGAGTGGAATTAAATTTTCGGTCTTAGAGGAGCGACGACTGCCTTCGTCCAGAATTCAGAAGAACATTTTATTGCGATTGCCACGGCTAGTTACGAATACAAAAGTGTCCGACTGCGAAGATCCGCGTGGTTGTTTCGAAAGGCGAATTCGAGAACCGATCGTGCCCATTTTTCACGCTTCTGCGTTCGACCGCGGGCGCGCCTCCTCGTTTTATATTCCAAATATCCTCGACCTCGAGTTGTGGCTTTAAGAAACTCCCGTTAGACGTTGTTCGAGAAACAAAAATACTCGAGGATAAGTGCAACGTCACTGGGTAAATCCTCCTCGCGATCTTCGCCTGTTTTCATTCACGGGGGTCGCCACGATGACGCTCGAAATCCTGCTGATATCAGAGATGGAAGTGTCTGAATACACGGAGTGTCGAATTGGAGGCCAGAAGTCAAAGTAACAGGTTGGTGCGTGGAGTAAAACGTAGAGTACTACTTTGCCTCGTCACCGACACATTTGCGAAGCTTTCGGAAAATGTGTCGTGGCGTATTAAAACAATTATATTAATACCGAAGACACTAATTTAAAAGAAAATAAATTTGAGAACCGTGTGACATGAATGGCTTGGAAAGATCAGAAATTTATAGTAGGCGAACGTGGCAGGACGAGGTCGCGGGCGGTGCATCATTCGCAAGCGGACGGTCGTTGCTTACCGACGATGACTCCACTGCTTTCCAAAGCGTATTCCCGCGCCCGTTATATTAATCAGATGTATCGCAATGGGTCGTGTTTATGTTGTCAATATTTTTCATCGGGAAAGCTTTTCGACAGCGCACGCTTGACCGTTGAACGGCGTGACCGTTTGACAGGGAGATAAAAAACCGGAAGGTACAGGGAGGTTCGCGTGGAATCCCAGATATGTATGCAAAACGTGAGCCGGAGGTACGTCAGATCGATTAATCTCGATCCCATCCGTGAAATACCAACGAGCCGCCTGCGGTTAATCGACAATTTCGGTCACGGAATCCAGTTTTCTTCTGGGTCAAGGATAACCCTACGCGCATTACTCCCACGCACGCGATACAGTCCCGTTTCAGAAAGGAAACATGTTTCCCGTAATTCGCGCTCAAGTTCCTATTGAACGAACGAACCGATCGCAGCTTGGGCGCGAAACACTCGACCCTTCGTCCCGCGAGTTTTCAGTTCACCGCGATCCGACGGAATGCTTCGAGGCACTCGTCATCCTGATCGGATCCAGCGAAGCCCACGATCACGATAGGTGTATGATCGCTGGAATTTTATAGACCGTTAATGATACTCGCGTTAGGCTGTGATTCAGTCGGCCTTGGCTCACGATGGATCGGCACAGGCCCTGTTAACGGACAAAGAACACCTCGGCGAAAGAATTCAACCGCTGACTATGAAGATGAAAAATTACTCGCGAAAATCTCGTTTTATCTTCAACCGTCTTTTAAAAAATATTGGGCCGTGAAACTGACCAGGAGGCTTTGAAAAATTGCTACGATTCTCAGCACCAAGGATCACGCTTATGCAATCGAAGAGCAGTTGGAAGAGCAACGACTTTTCGAGCGGGGAAATTGATTTAAACGCTCGTCAGCCTGGTTAAAAAGCTTCCAATAGAATAGACGAGAAGGAGGCAGAAAGGAGAGGCAGAGGAAAGGGTGGCAGCAGGGGGGGAAGATAAAAGAAACAACGAGGTTACTGATAAAACCGCGTTCGAACGGTCGCCTCCTGCCAGCCGGTGGATATACGCCGATACGATTCCCGATTTATCGCCACGACGCTTTTACTCGCTCGGTTCTGTCGCGAGCCCAGCTTTCTGATAAAAACGCCAGCCGCTGTCCCCAGTAATTTGTCATTTTTATCAGCGCTTCGACGACACGCTTCTCTCGTTGCTCCACGAGGTTCGGCAGAGGGAGAAAGGGACTTGCAGGGAAGGACCAAATGGGACTTTACTAGAAGCACTGTACACTCGATGAAATTTGTAATATCGCTAATGAAAATGATGGCGGGTAGCGACGCGAAAAGGAGGACGATGAAGCATCGAATTACCCTGTCGATCGAGGATGAATCGCGATCGCGGCTTCGATTCTGGCGAGGAAAAATGCCGGGAATGTTGAATGAATCTTTCACGAAGGATGCCCCGGTGTGCGCGGAATAAATGAATAAAACAACTGGACGACCCGAGGAACCGACTGGTGACACTTTTACCTACGATCGTGGACACTCGTTGCCTGTGATTGTGAACCAGTGTCCTTGTGTACGTTCCTTTTCCTCCTCCTTTCTTCAGGGCCCGTTAGCAGACGCGGGGCTTCGTTTAGATTTTCCGCGGAGATACCGTTCGACGCTCTTCGCAGGAGGATACCAACTATCCCTCAAATTGCGCCAATAACACGCGTGATTAAGGAAATAATCGGCACACTGTAACCAGCGCAGCACGTTCTTTACAGAGATTCTTATTTTCATTTTTTAATCACGAGCTGGAGGATGCTGTACTGGGATTGCCTTTACGTTACCTCGTGTTTGGGCAGGCTTATTTCGTTGAAGGGTCTCCCTACCTTGACGGAGGAAAAATGATGCGAACTTTGGGAATTTTTTAAAACAACTACATACATTAAATATATTTACTTCGAGCTTTGTAGCTTTATTTGTCAATCTTTAAATCAATCGCGTTTAAAATTTTAGGTACCCTATTTTTAATTAATTTTTTTTTAAATGTTGTCTAAATATGTATAAGTGTAAGCATAAAGTTTAAATTAAATTAATATAATTTGAGGGTTTCTCTTAAAAAGAATCCCAAATATCGCGTTCTTTTTCAGGCCGTCAAAGTATGGAGACCCCTCAGTCCCTCTTGGGCGGGCCCTCCAAGCACTCTCGGAGGAACCGTTAGCTCGCGACGTAGATTCTTTCAGAGATGGACATCCGTCCGGTGTACAACGAGGCGAAAAGTTGGCAAAACAATTTACATAACCGCGTGCCTTGTTCGAGCGCTTGAAATGCGAATGGTTGCATTCACCCAGCACCGTCGTCCGAGCTTCGACGACCCAGATAATTCTCCCTTTTCAACCGCAACGTTTCGCTGGCGACCGCCCGGACCTTAAAATCACAAGGAGCGGTCCCAGCTGGAAATTCATCGCCGCGCCACAGCATGTACCTTCCGCGGCCGTATTTTAATTAGATCTCGACCTTTCTCCAATTCTTTTTGCGCGTTGCGCGCTCACGGAGTCCCTTATCGAGCTTCGAGAGCTGCCCGCCTAATTAAAAGTTATGGTAATCGTTTACTTCGGGGGAGGCTCGTGCATACGCGGGATCTAGATGCGCGCAGAAGCACCGTGGGACTTAACGAGGAAAGCCATTTCCACGGGAAAATTCCTGTCTAATGCCAGCTTCTCAGCACATCTTATCGATCAATTACACCCTCCTCAATTACCCTTTGATTCTCAAACCACAGAATCTCTAGATCTTTATATTCTCTGACTAAGTCGCTTCTTGCTCATTTCCTGGAAGCTTTCCCGAAGCTTCTTGAAATTCCTTATCTCGGACTGTTACGGAAACGGTAGAGCGATCGTTCTTTACGTTTCCCGTTTGACCGTCACGAACAATTACCGCGCCGAAATGGTGGCCGAAAGCTGGCGACGACCTCGTCTTCAACGGCTGGCTGACTCCCGGTTTCCTCTTCCTCCAACCTGGCAATTGTTCGCGTTTCTAACTCGCAGAACCGATTCGCGACTGCGGAAAAAACACCTGTGCTCGCTGCTTCTTTTTCAGGCCTCAAGGATAGCTCGCTTCCTGTGACCGAATCCCTCGACCTTGTTTCGCTTTATTCGATCTTAACCGTCGCCCGAAGTACATCTCCTCTCCTTTCGACCGAGTGTCCCGTCGAACCCAACTCAAACGCGGTACCTGACAGCGCGGCGGATTCTCGCCACCGTGTAGACGAAGCCGAAAACGTACACCTGATCGGCTGGCCCTGTCCCTCGAGCACTATAACCGCCCAGCGGTTGCCCAGCCATTTGCATATCATGTAGGGTCATTAAGGTAGCAAATTAGGGAGCCGGGAAAATTATTAGCGATTTCTGGCTGATTCACGAGCAAATCGCTACTCGACGCGAGCGCTTCTGGGCCCTTTTTGTCGCGGCAGATTTCACCACCGATACTCTAAGTGCTAGCCAGCCTCTTCTTAGGGTTTAAGTACGACTTTAGATTTCAACGGTGGAATGACTCGCTCGAAGATTGCCCGGCGAGCAGCCCTTCCTAACGGGGATTCGTTTGAATTCAATGATCCTCTCGACACGCTTCATTTCGTTGGAATTATTAAAACGTGCCTTTGATATCGAACTCCCTATTTTCCAAATTCTTGCTGGGTATAATAGCAGCTGCACCGTGGTAATGTTGTATCGAGAATGGTAATTTCGCTAACAATGGTGTCTAAAGCGTAGATTTCTTGTTGAAAGGTACAACTGTCGGTTATTAATATGCATCTCGTTCCCGCTGCGCCCGTTGATGGCGAGGGGCACCCTTTTACCCGACAAGAAATAAATGATTCGATATTATTTTTAAGCACTTTCTCCGAAGGTAATTACCTGGCCGGGCGATCCTCTATTTTGGACGAACACGCTCCGTCGATTATCCATTCGCCACTCCTTTCTTTGTCCGTTACTAACCCTTAAAGATCGCGCTCCTTCGTGGCTCCCCGTAATTCACGAAAATTGATAAAACTCGTTCAGTGCCGGGGACGAACCAGCCGTTTCACTCTGCGATCGGGGGCTAATAAATAATCGGCCCTTGTAACGAATTCGAGCGCGTAACCACCACTTAGGGCTGCCTCGAAAGGAGCCCTCTCGTTTTTTCGCGTTACCCAGAATTCCTTTCAGTTGCCCCCTTTCGGGTACGCCGCGGTCAAACGACCTTTTCAACCATGTCGAGCGCTCCACTTTTTCGTTCGTCTAAGAAACAGACGTCGTCTCGTGCCAATTTGCAGGGCCCTAACGAATAGTCTGCACAAGCCGAGCTCGGTAGGGATAAACCTGTACGACCCCAATGTGAAATAAATTTGAGTGGACGCATAATTGCCTTCGTAAAGGACGCGCTCACAGTTCCCGCTGAATTCATTTTCACGACTAATGTAGACGAAGGGCGGTGTACGCTGGCATCGGGCATTAATTGCGACGATTGTACGGGCGCGTACGTGCGAAGGAACCTGAATTACGGGGTCCCTGGACGCGAAAAAGTGTGCGTCGGAGGCACGAGAGAAGGGGAGGGGAGGAGAGAAGAGAGGCGAAAAGAAGAGAAGCGAAGAGAAGCGAAGAGAAAGAAAAGAAGTGCAAAGAGATGCAAAGAGGCGGCGGTTATTTATAGGTTGGGCCCGGTTTCGAAGGCTTCGGAGCCAAGGGTCCACTCCCCTTGCTATCGACGGTCGCAGGGAGAAGACACAAAGGGAGCAAAAGGTCCCCCGTCCATGGGCGATCTTTATTATTCCTCGTCATTATTCGTTCGATGCTCCACGCGGAGAAGTCGTAACAGGTGCACCATGAGATCACTTTCTCGCCTGGCGCCTCCGATGCCTCTCTCCCCCTGCGATTTGCTCGATTTTCCCTCTTCGGATCCGTCGACGGAGAAAGAGGCTCCAGGGCGGAGGTTTACTTTCGTTTAACGCGTATTATTTGCAACGAGTGATGTATGGGAGACGCGGCGAAGGAGCGCGAAGACGAGAGTGGATGGGTTGGGAGAGTGAAGCTGAGGAATGTGGAGCAGAAGCACTCGAAGGATTTCTATCTCGGATGGTCCAAAGAATTACGCTGCATCAGAAACCACGAAAACTCTCCATCACCGTTGCCGGTAATGAAGCCATCGGTACGCGTTCCAGGAAAAATCCTACGTTCTCGGCCACGAGGGAGGATGCAAATCCCGATGAAGAGTAGTCAGCTGCCTCTAAACGAGGACTCGCGAACCCATCGGCGTCGGGTTTCTTTCCCCCGCCGCGGCGGAAAAATCCGCGGGACAGGAGAATCGAGTTAGTCGTACGTAGCGGAATAATTCATGGATCGGGCCTGCGGCGTAGCACGAAGGGCCCCGGACCAAAGGGCCCGGCACTTCCGCGCTGTGTTTCAGATGCTCGTTAATTCACGGACTTTCCCGCGGAATGAATCGCCCTCCCCCTTGCGCGGGACCAAACAGTAAAACGACGGCCATAATCGCACGGACAGCCGGCCGGGATTTTTCCTTTAGGACATTTATGGCTGGCCAGCCCCTGAGATACGGTCCATTGTACTCCCTTTCTCTGCGATCGTATATTTTCTCTATGCACGGTGATGCACCGGGTCCCCTTGTCTGCCCATCGCAACCGCACTCTACTACCTGCGCTTTTCTACTCGCGTTCCCACTTTGACGTTTACAGATACCCCGCCGTCGGACTCGCTTGGTTTAGCTCGCTGGCACAATTAGCAGGATGAGTCAGGCTGGATCGTTTGCATTCGAATACCGCGGATCCCCGTATCGTTCGAGTATCCGTGTCTTTTATCGGATTGCAAACATCTTCCCGCCTTTTCATCCCTGAGGTGAATAGATTCAATCTGCTGGGTGGTATGAATTGTTTCTAATACTTTCAGTGCTCCAAGGGTTACTGTTTTATATTCGCTTTGGAACTCGGAGATTTCTTATGAAAATCAGTGGATACAATCGTCCCTTGGATACCTTCTCACGATCGTCGAGCAACAATCTCCTAACCAAAGGGGATTAAAGGTACATACGCGTCTCTGTAGAAGCAGCCCCGTGGCTACAAATTCCCCCGAGACATTTATAGCAGCCTCGTTCCCCTAATATAATAATGCTCGTGCTTCGAGGGCCCAGGACTGCGAGTTAAGGGTTCCGTTTGCCACAATCTCGTACATTCGTTACGTTATACTGTTACCAGGGAATGCAGGCATGCACGTCGCGGCATAGGCTAGCTGCCCGAGGTTTCCCTGGCGGGCAAGTTGAACGCTTCCATCGTTTCTCCAGCGACAAGGCGTTGTCCACGCGCATCCTTGGACGCCAGGAACGAAAAGAACGACAGGGCATGCACCCTGGAATTCCCACGGGTTTATTCGGAATCCGCGTGGAACGAGCACGCGAGAACCATCGCTGATAATTGCGGATAATCGTTGATAATCGACGGCCCATGACCCTGACAAGTCGCGCGCCTTTTTTGTTCACCGAAAATCGCGACCCACGTTCTTCTCCGCCTTCTTCCTTCTCGCCTAGCAAGCCCATCTACGCAAGCCCATCAGGTTCGACGAACCTTCGGGGAACATTGACCCTTCTCCGAGCCTGCAATTTGGCCAACAATTGGGGGACTAGAGTTCCTAGACGCTTCTTCTATTAAAGAGTAGAATAATGACAGTGCTTGAATCTTCTCTCATACGAATGTTTTTTAGCTTCCTCTCGTGTTGCAACACGGCTCGCTCTGATTTCTCAGAATCAAGGCTCTGTTTTGCCTAACGTCGTTTAGGACTATCAGAGAATGACTAGTTCCGCGACTCGAAAACAGATTAAGATGGCTACTTGCGTCACGTCGTATATCAAAATTTCCATCTTGTTATCGAGCGATTCCCTGCAACGCTATCTCTGATTTTAACGACGGGCTTCCAGGAACGACGTTAGCGTCGGCGGGATTTTTCCCCGCCACCTTCGTTCCCTGCTGCCTTTTCTTTCCCTCGGGATCGTATGTCGATTGGGATATTAATAGAAGGAACCTGTTGCCGGCCACTCACGTGGAATAGTAACGGCCGTACAAAAGAGCAAGAACACGAGCGGATGCGGCAAGGTCGAGGGATCCACGCGAGATGATTTGCGACCGGCCGAAATCCCCTGTTTCTTGTCACTCTGGATTTATAGGAGGCACTGTTTCCCGCCGCTTATCTTCGTCAACACGCCCGCGGTGCGTGTTGCGACGGATGCTAATTCTCGAAGCGATAATAGGCGAAGCGCCACGCTCGAGACTTTGAAGACAGATCACTGCTTCTTCCGAGCAGGCGATCTTGCAGTCGGCTGGAAGATCCTGCGATCCTTTCTCAGATAACAACTCGTCACCTCGCGTCGAAAGATCTGCTCTAACTGGAAAGCTTCTAGAACGCCGAAGAACGGAAGGCAGTACAAGTTACGGATGAGAACAGGTTCCCCTTTGATCGCACGCGATCTCATTCACTGGATTTCTGCGTTTCAACTTGCCCCCTCGTGATAGCAGCTTCTCGCGATAAAAGAATCGATGCTTCGCGATGGAAACACGTCCTAACAAGGATCGAGGGTGATTTTAGTGATAATGGGATGTGGAAACAGGGCCAGAACTAGCTGCAGCATTCCACGGAGAGCTTAATTCATGGCAATAAGCGTAACAGCTCGTAATGTAACCCGTTTCGTACCATCGTACGTAGATTAACGCGCGTGTACACGTAAATCATCGGCTCTTTCTTGCTCGTGGAAACGGCGACGAGGAATACTCGTCGGAGCCGCGCTGTTTCGCTTTGCATAGAAATCTGTGGCCCACAACGCTCGAGAAGTATCGATTTTATAAACACCGGACCGAAAGGACCGCCTCTGTATTCGATATCGTGGTACCGTTAGCGTTCAGGGACTTTGATTGCTGTAAAATATGCGCGGCTTCGGGAATCTTCTGGGGGCCGCGAAAGTGATCGATCTCGGACCTAAACTTTCCAGTACTTGTACAGTCGCTTGGAGGGCACGAAGCTGCCTAATTACACGAGAAACCAGGCGCGTCTTTCTATTCAAGGAAGTGTTATTAGACAAAAATCAAGCCAACCGCGTGTGTTTTGGCAGATGTCGTTGCCGACAACTGATTCCCAAGGTGATCGCAGTGTAGTTTTAGACGCGCTGATAACCGGGCGAGAAAAGAAGCGCTTGGGCGAAGGAGGAGGTGGTTTCGCTTACTCTGGAAGCGGCACCGGCTCCTCCACTCAGCATTGCCTCTGTGTAATGTGTAACAGCATCGAGCGTGTAACGATCGGGACACGGTTTGTGCCCCCTTCCACCTGGACGGAGCCCCACGATTCCTTCTTGTGTACACGCGGCCACGCACACGCACGCACGTGCAGGGGGTACCGACTCACGTAGACGGCTCCACACACACACACGTGCACGCCAATTGGAGAGCCAAGACTTGGCCAAGTCTTTATAAGTAGGAGCCATCCGCGTCCTCAGGACTTACTCCCTCTCGAGAACGTGCCGCGATCGGCAACCGATTTACAGAATAGTTCCTGAAAACGCAACGCCGGCACCGCGTCACTTGCGAGGATCTCGTGGCTCACGGAGGATCGTCGATCCCCACGGTGTTTAGAAACGAAGGCTGGACGAGATGAAGAGGATCTAGGCGAGTTGCACAGGATTTAGAGCTGTTCGCTGATCTTACAAGGTGAGTGGTACCTCTTGCATCCACACCGTCGTTTCCTTCTCTTTTTTACTCTTTTTTTTCAGAATTCGCGAGTGGCCCCCCGTAGACCGTGAATTATTCCTAATTTCACGATCATCGGGATCGTAATTTCTTTGAGATTCGAGCCTCCCAGCTTCCCTTTTCTCGAGTGCATTCGATATATACTTGTGAAATTGAGCTTCTAAAATCTCCTCGTGTAAAGGTAGTGGGAGGCCACAGAAAAGAGATTAGAATAGAGTCGGAGAAAGTGTTATTAATTCTGTAATTATCATATTTAGATAAATGAATTTAGCTGGAGGACTTTCGAGGGTCTCTCCTGACTTTCTTCGCCAATCTTAATGATCCTGTAACAGTGACGTCAAAGTATAATATTAATGCGATACACTGCACGTCTGGCTCGAGTCCTTGCGTAAATCATCGTTAAGTTCCCTGGACGCGTCACGCGCTTAATTACTACACCGCTTACAGTTCGATAAAAGCCGGCGGAGATAAGGAGAGCTCGGAGCTTATTACCGCGCTGCTCGTTACCAGGATCCTGGAATCACTTTCGATCAATTTCGCGGTTACCAAACGCCCTTCCACTTCTGTAATTGGCCGCAGTTGCAATATTCATTGTATCGCTCGGTGATTCACTCGCGTGTGTTAATTCTGCAAATAGGAATAGCTACTTTGGGGCAGGCCCAAGTGCCTCGACGACTTCGTCGTGCAACCTTGGACACGATCGACGATTCCGGTTAACGAAACGATCGAAGGAGCCTGGTCGCCGACGATCGCCTGGCGGAATCGAGCACCGACACGATTATTTCGACCAGCCGCTAACGCCAGCGTCACGTAACTGTTTTACCGGGTTACAGGCACGATTTACAAAAGTTACAACGTGTCGGCGGCGGACGTGCGCCCGCCGAAAATCCCCAGCGCGATTGCCGATTCCCGTCGCGTCGGACGCCGGCCGAAAATCGCGGGCTGTATTTGGATCGGCATTCCGGCTCGGACGAGTCGAATCGATACGTCGATCTTGGCATTGAATCGATCGCACAGGAGCCATACGCGACGCAACTGCTTGTCCTCGGCATCGCCTCGTCACGATCTTCGTGCTCCATAAATGGAGCCCTTCCCTGAGGCCACTGAGAAATATTTTTGGAGGTGCAGCAATCTCTTGGACGCCTCGCGGAATACAGATAGAGCAGATTAGAGAAGCTCGAATTACCTTCCGCGGTATTTGAGACGCTAGCTCTCCTCGTTTCGGGAGCATATTTTCACCGGGACAGACGCGCCAGGCGTGATTAGCCGTGGCTGTTGTTTCGCCGATTAATCGATGCAGAAATATTATACGCGTGTAACTCGTTAATGGAATACAGAGCTGTGGGGTAACGTGCAATAGGCGAGATGCATTATGCACAAGGCGCGGATGCGCGCGGCGCTTTTTCACTTCCTTTTAACGAGCCATTCTTCCCGGGCCGGCGATAAAAACTGGGAATCCTCGAAGGACATTCCACTCGTTCGCGGGCACACGGCCCGGGGGAGTGCAGTTTTTCTGACGCGCCCAGGGATTTATTTCATTGTCGGATAGCCGTGAATCCCGGGGCCCTTTTATAGGCGCTCTCCGTTCCGCTAGCGTTCACGTGGACGCAGGTGCGAGAGGAGAAGGAGCGGATGATAATGGGAGAGCCTAAGTGACGATTTCTAGTTACAGAGAATCTATCGAGAACAACGGGCGATTATTAACGAGGCCTTGACGTATATCAGCCGCAAAAAACGATCTTCCACGGGAGAAGAAAATATCCTACAGTGACGCACGCTATTATTTAATGGCACTTTCCTTGTACGAACGAGTCCGCTCGATGACACAACGCGTTCGTTATTACTCTCACTGCAATTATCATTCCGCTAAACGATCCTCTAGCAATCCACCTGTTGGCTGATTACCCCCTCCTCCGAAACGCGATCAGCGAGCGAATCGATCGTTCAGGGTACTGCGAAGCAGGCGCGTTTCTTTTCCATCAATCGTCAGCTCGTCGGTATGCGGAGCAACGCTTAGCTTCAATTGCTCCTGGGAAGGAAATTCAATTTTCCGCGGTCAACGAAACTGCGTCAGACTTGTCTGTTACGAGTAATCATCGTCTAGCGATCAAGCGGCTGATGGGTTCGGTCTATGCATTATTAATAGTTCCAAACAAGGCCCAGTTAGGCCGACGAGCGGGGCCTACCGCGTTGACTCACATCGCGCCTGTAATTACGCTCTATTTGCGTCGACGTTAATTCCCCGATGGGGTTTCTCATTTTCCTGCACGGGCACCGGAGGGGGGACCTTGAACCTCGGCGGGACCGAGCCCGCATGCGATGCATGATAAATCCACGGTTAACGTCGGACGCAGGATTGCGGTCGCGAATAAGGGAGATAATGGAAAAATGAAGAGGACGCAGCCAGCCGGACTGAGTGGGAAGGCTTGCACGTGCAATTTACAAGTATCCCTTTAATTGCGAGCCGCCGAGTATACAATTACCTCGGGGAAGGGACGCGGGCAAAGTTGCCTCACGCACCGAGGAAAATCGTCCCTTCGACTCTGCTGCTCCAGTGACGCCGAATCTCGCGGATTTATAATAACTTGTCGTGCCAAAAAATTTTGATGAAAGTCATAGCAGGACTATAATACAAACAATTTTATTCACGCGTCCATTGAACATCCAGTGGCGAGCGGAGAAATCACATCAATCAAAGGCACCCCACCGGTCAAAAAATCGTAAATTTTTTTGCATATTTTCATCCCACAACATCACAAGAATGACTAGATTAATTTTTAGAACGAGATTCGTAACGGTACAGATTTTACAGGCAGTTCAGGGGGATCAACAGTGCGACGGTCTTAAAAATAGATGTTCTTTGAAGATGGATTGTGGCGCAGGTATAATAAATAGAAACGTGATTTTTCTTCTACTTAATAACACATTTATTGATCTAAAAAAAGAATCAATTTTTGTTTTAATCGAATAAACGCGTAGAAAATAGGGCTCTCACGGGCAAGTGCCCGTCATTAGACGAACGCGCTCGACGTCAAACATTAAATACGTTTTCCTCGAAACAACTATCGCCACGATAAATAATGCAGTTCTTGACTGAATCTAAAAATTCAAACGGGATTCTACTCATAATTACACTGGTTTAAACATTTGACAATCATCGCCCAGTTGTTTCTTAACACTGCCTGAGGGTAGCGCGATAACCACACATGTGTAATTAAGGAATATCTTTGGTTTTGTGATTTTTGATGATCCTGTCTCAAGTTATCGTGGCGATAGTGCAGGCCATTTTTTTTACAACGATCCAGCACGCAATGCACGAAATGAAAAAATTGTTTCATACTCTACATTTGTAGCAGAATAAGTGCAAAAAGTTTTCGACCCGTAAATTGTATACTTTTTTCTAGAAAAATTCATAAAAGTCACCTACGTTTTCGCGCGATTTGACCGAGGGGCACCCTTAATCCAGATAGTTGAAGAAGCTAGACCAAGTAGAATGACCCCGTCCCGGGCCAGACGCTCTGCTAGAGTCCGGTCAGACTCCCTAACGATGTATCCAACGGTGGTCCAATTATCCCGGCTATACCCACGCCAGTGTACATCAACGAGAATACGAAAGGGAAGGGAAAAGTGGTGGAATTGGTGGGAGAAGAAACGGCCTTGCCACTTTGAGCGGCAAGGCTGCACTTATTGCAGCGGGAATGCCATCATAACAATCTCGGTTCACTGCACCGGGATCCGTGCAAATTATTCCTTCGACTGGGTGCATTCTCTCCTTCAATTAGCTCCCCTGTTATTTACCCATCCACCCCCAGGCGTTCGACAGCCAAATTGATTAAATAGACGCGCTGCACTTTCGTTCTCGCGCGCCTTCAATTCCAACCACATCGCGCGCCTCGCTTTCCTCTCGGTGCTCCTCTTCGACGTTTTGTCGAAATTCTAGCTGCGCTAAGCGTTAATCTGGGTCTCAGGTATGCTCGTAGCCTAACTGCCAGCCTGGAATTCCTCTCCAGAGCCGCGTTTATAGTTTCGAAGGGGGGCTGGTCGTCATTTCGCGTTCAGATTGGAAACTGGTTCGATTAACTGGCTGTTTGGAGGCCGTCGAGGTTGCACTTTGTCCTCGAGCCTGGTGGCCGCGAGGACTCGGGGATCGATCATCTCCAAGGAAGCCTCGCGCAATTTATCCCAAAGTCCCGCGAGAGCTTTTTCCTCTCCGCGATCCCCGAGGCGCGTCACCATCAATTACGATAAACGGCGGTGGGAAATGACTTCGCGAGACGCTTCGAAGGACCATTCACAATTCCTCCGCGGCTCTTCGGGTCCACGTTGGCTCGTCCTCCGCGACGGCGCGGCTAACTGTACACACCGATTTCCTGAATCGAGGGTAGCTATTCCATCGGCAATTGGTTTTAATTCGAGGCCGCGCGTTTCGAGCGTGCAGCTACGCGGTTGGCCTCTTCTTTGGCGATAATCTTCGCTGTGTTTCATTGCGGAGATCGTCAGGTATTCAAGGGAAAAGCATTGTTTCTCGTGGAAATGAATTAAGAGGAAACAGTGGAGGCAATTGACGAAGGGAAGGCATAGTTCACGCGGCTGAACCGAGTGTTCACCTTGTGCTTGTGCGGCAAACTGCGAGTCGAGCGACTCACGAACACGTTAATCGCATTAAAGTCAAACGACTCGGCGCGGCTTACAGAAAGGATCATTAATTTCATCTCCGAGATGATGAACTGGTCCCTTCGGTATAATAAGTGGTTCTTCGGGTCGACGAACCGGCTTCGCGATTGTTCGACGCTGATAGACGCGGCATTAATTAAATCGTTACTTTGATGGCTGTCTCGGGAGACCGAATTCCTCGACTTCCGGGTGCCTTCGGACCTTGGGACCGTTAAATCACAGGTTTGAAGAGAAGTCCAGGTTTCAGGTGTACTCGAACGTGTAATTATTGATGAGACTGAAATTGTTCTTGGGTTTCTTCAAATTTGCATATCGTATCACGCTCAAATTAATTAGCCCTACTTACATTTCTCTGACAACTTGGAATATGTATTCCGTTTCTCAATGGACATATTCCCAATTTCCCAGTGGATAGATACTATTTTTCTAATCTCTTTCCAAGAAGTGTCTATCAAAAGAACTGTACCGAAAGAATGCACGCCCACTGAAGCGTGCCTAATTCGTCAGGCCCTTCATTTTTGTACCAGAAATATTTATGTCCACGGAGGGTGGGCTAATTGCTAGAGAAAACCGCGAGATGCGCGACGCATCTCGTCCCTGGAATGCATCGAGGCTTCTTCAGGTACCCTCGTTCCTCGAACGGCCAGCAGCAGGTGGCAGGGCTGTCCGAATCGGTTTGTAAATAAGTCGTGCAGCTCCTTAATGACGTGTCATTACCTCCACGGTGCTCCACCTCGCCTCAGAATCATCCACGTCGCATCTCGGGTATTCATTTACACTTGTGTTTTCTTGCTAAACATTTGCTACAGTCGATCGTCGGTGGTCTCCATCGAATCGTTTATAAAAACCTGTCAGTGCCTTGTTACCGGTAAATTATCGCTTTGTGCGCGTAATACCTTTAGGTTCTTTAAAAAAAATCCTAATTTTCCAGCTGCATCCAAGGACCCCATTGAAAGATGGCACCAGAATTTTTTCAAGAACTAGAAGACGATTCTTCTGAAGAAGTAAAAGAAAGGGTTCTCCGTCGCGTCGTTATGGATCATTCTGATCCCAGGAATTTCGCGGGCAAGGATTCCAGAAGGGACTTTCGTTCGTCTGTTCTGGAGCACTTGTGAGCTGCTTAGAATGCAGCCCGCGATACGTATCCTCCTGTTTTTTCGCGCGATCGTCGGCGAATCGGGAACACCGTCCACACGGGATAAGATCGATTTGTATTCAGGGAACGAGCCTCGTGTGAACGGGGCCTGAACCTTCACCGTACAAAATGTTTCATTCAACGGGCAAAGGTGCTCCCCCCAAAACGCGTGCGGGCTATACGCGTCGGAAAAAATCCGCGACCTACGTACTTGTGGTTGCAACGGTAACGCAACAGCTACGGAGGACTCTGATGCCTCTGCATTGCGTGACACTCTATTTCGATATCCCGAAAGTTTCATTTGAGGAATTCTAAGAAAGAGTTCGTAAGAAATCGTTTCTACACGTCAGAAGAAATCTGTACTCATTGTCTATTTATAGACACCTGAAGATCCTCAAGTTCGCCGGATGCTTAATAACTTGGAGAACAGAAGGGACACCTGGCAATCGCGGAAAACTACATATCGAGTCTTTGATGTAGACTTGATTACCCTGCGCTCGTGGCTCTGCGCGTTATCTGCGTTCAAACACGGGTCCATTCAGCCTCGTAAGTCTCTGGACAAACAAGGTTCGTTAGCCATTATCAGCCATCAAGCGCGGAGCAAACAGGAGCCTGACAATGGGAGCTACAGGTTTACCGAAAGACACGAGCACTGTTCATTGAATAAATCCTGTCCCCGTTTGAATGGGACTCGATCCACTCCAATGTCACGATCACCGGCACTGACATTGACTCTGGCTCTCGCGAGTTATGTCACCGCGCTCTCTCTTTCCCTCGGCTGGAGTCAGGGCCCAGAGAAGCAGCATTCCCGAGTTATGTCACTGTTCGTGCAATCCTCTTTTCGCACGGCCTAGCAGGAGAAAGGATCGTAAAGGCAAACAGCCGCGGGTCCAGCTCCCTTCAGCTTCTCAACAAGTAGCTCTCTCTTCCTCGCCCCGCCGCCCCGGCGCTCTCACCCGCGCCCATTCGAATCCTTTCCAGCCGCCTGCTCGCCCAGATTTATCGTCCTTCCTTTCGACGGCTATGTACGTGCATCTCGACCAGTCGTAGGTCGCGCACGCTGCAATTCGTTACGAGGTTGCGCAGCATCGCTGCCGTCGCCTCGCCGATGGTAGGTATTTATGGCGTTGGATCCGGTGCAGCGAGATCCACCCGACGCGTATTGCATATTGCGCATAGGCGGAGGTCCTGACAGACCAATAGAACCGCCAGCCTCCCCCGGATGATGAATGCGTCGAGTTTTATGGGGCCTAATATCCCCGACGATGGGCCCCAGGGTGATTCGTTTAGACGCCAGTCGAGCCCTGGGGCCCAACGACTCACTAAATCCGTCCCGATGACGATCGCCGTGTGAAATAGAGGAATAGCACTGTACAGTGAGCTTTCGGTCGTACGAATTTCGCCAGTAAGAATTTTGAGAGGAACGGGGATCTTTTTAATGCTTCATTAAATAGCTTTAAGTATCTCTACTGTTTGGGGTAACGAAAGGTCACCGTTGATTTTTTAAGACAGAATTGGAGAAGCCCGTAGATCGTCCGCCTATGAAATGTCAAGCATTCGTGCACCTCGTGTGTGGGTGTAGATTGCGAATCAAGGTGCAGGGCGAGGGTAGAGGGTTCCTCGAGTAGTCTTTTTTCCACGCTCCATCTCGATAAAGCGCAGGAATTGTGAACTCGCACCAAGCCTCACGCGATATCGTCTTAGATGAGCAATAAGATTAAGCGCTTGGAATGATATTTTCTGACAGGGGTCAACGAGCTTGTCAGGAATTCTTGCATGGGAAGGGTGGCTCTGCAGAAATCGATACTGGCAATTGCACTCGGCTGGATTCCACCATCGCAAACCGTTCCCGTCGATCCGTCTAATCTTCTCAAAACACACTATATTCGTCATACATCTATCATTTTCCTCGGTAAAAAGAATTAGCGTCCACGAGACACGAGAGGCTCCAGTCGCGGAGTTTCTTATTCACCGTGCACGTCGAATTCGTCTTCCCTATTCCGCGCACGGGGACGTTGATCTACGGTTTCGCGAAAAGAGCCCGTCAAGTCGAATCATTAAAGGCGCGTCGGAAATCGTCGCTAGCGTAACTGTACAAGCCGATAAACCTCGGTCGCGTATCCAAATGGTCATTCCGACACGTGTGCTATCTATCGCGCGGCGAAGCGACGATCTGAAGAATCGGGGCCACGGAGGTCCGCGGGGCCGCGATCGGAAAGGGGAATCGTTTGATCCTGAGTCGTTTTCGGCTCGGCGCGAGAATTATTCGAGGCAGGGTCAGGGTGTACGGCTGTTGGAATCCTTTGGCTGACGGGGAAGATTGGACGCGGGCCAACCAGGACGTAGGAGTAACTGTGCGGCTGCTTATCTCTAGGCCTTTTTATGCGAAATTCTCAACTGAGGAAATCCACGCCTCTCGTCCCAGAAAACGGCACCGGTTACGTCACGTTGTATTATCCCGTTAAGATGGTAGGGATCGTGCGCCACCGGATACCGGTTCGCTATCTTTATTGATTCACGGTTTAGGAATCGAGAAATTTCGACGCGCTTAATCATCCGAGTTAATTATTCGAAACAGGAACATTTTGGGCTGACCGTGCTCTGCTTCTTGTGCTTCCAGACGAGCCAGTTTTGGAACCATGTGGGCAGGCGTGTGGACACTGGGCGCTCTGATAGCGCTGAGCTCGCCAACGTTCGCGGAGCCCGGTGAGATTCTTTATATTAATTCGAATCTTAAAGTCAAATTCCCCGTGGAATATTCATGGCGCCGTGGTTGGGTTTACGCGAAAGGCGCGCGGCGAAGGTCTTTTTAAGGAACGCTGCGGAGCAATCTATTTTCTTGACACGTCCATTTACAGCCCCGCTCATGGGCCGCGTGAAACGCTTACTGATATTCATGGGGCATTGCTAGTATTTTTGCTGTCCTCCGGCTTCATCAGGGGCCTGTTGCTGTTGTTGTTGCTGCTACTGCCGTCAAACTGGTTTCACGCGAGACCCGCAGCCTTGGGCGCGTCGAAGGATATCTTGCTGGGGAAAAATTCCTCGCGATTGCTGTTTGCCGCAGAGTGGATCTCTGTATGGGCGTGCCTCCGTCGATCTTTCACGGGAGAATAAATATTATTACACCCCCTTGACAAACGGCTATTATTCGACTAACCCGAGCGCCATGCACCAAGCCGGGAATCACGGATCCTGTATCGTTTGTTTCGCGAATGTCTTTAGATTTCCAAGCGTACCTCGATCTCTTCAAACCTCACAGACCAAGGGAGGGTCCTTTTGTTTGTACGGAAGAAGGATACCATCCCGATCCTGTCGACTGTAGGGTGTACTACAGATGCGTCGATTGGGGAAACGGCAGCCCTCTGACGAAATTTCGATTCGAGTGTGGCACTGGCACAGTGTTCTCGCAGCAACGGGGCAATATCTGTACTCATCCGAACGACAGTGGAAGACCGGAGTGCGGTGGATCGGACAATGAGATCGATTCGAATCTCCCTGATTCGCCGCAAACTCAGCCGTCCACGCAATGGACAACGGAGGCGCCAACAACCACGAGCACCACTCCAGCACCCACAACTTCCACTCGGGTTACGACCACAACCGGACAACCGCAAACAACTTATCGAACGACCACCAAGAGCCCTTCGACGACTACCAGAAGTCCGCCGACGACGGGTGGACACTTGGAGGATGCTGGCCAGAATCAAGTTCGGTGTAGTCAAGAGGGATTCCTCTCGGATCCGAACGACTGCAGGAAGTTTTACAGATGCGTGGACGAGGGTTCCGGGAAGTTCATAAAGTACGAGTTCACGTGCGGGGTTGGAACTGTATGGGATCCAGAGATTCAAGGGTGCAATTATGCTTGGGCGGTAAAACGAGCAGACTGTAAGGAAAGCTCAGAGCCTGGTGCAGGCGGTAGCGATAACGGGGGACAATGGAACGGAGATAACAGTGGACAATGGAATGGAGATACAGGAGATAATGGAGGACAATGGAATGGTGGTAGCGGAGATAACGGTGGACAATGGAATGGTGATACAGGCAGTCCTGGACAGCCTGGAGATCCTAATGGTCAACCGGGACAACCCGGAGATCCTAATGGGCAACCAGGACAACCGGGTCAGCCTGGTGATCCGAATGGACAACCTGGAACACCTGGTACCTCCGGCTCGCCTGGTACCTCAGGTACGTCTGGTACGCCTGGCACTCCTGGTACGCCTGGTACTCCTGGTACACCTGGCACTCCTGGAACGCCTGGTACTTCCGGCTCGACTGGTACCTCAGGTACGCCTGGTACTCCTGGTACGTCTGGCACTCCTGGCACGCCTGGCACTTCTGGCACTCCTGGTACACCTGGCACTCCTGGAACGCCTGGTACTTCCGGCTCGACTGGTACCTCAGGTACGCCTGGTACTCCTGGTACGTCTGGCACTCCTGGCACGCCTGGCACGCCTGGCACTCCTGGCACTCCTGGCACTCCTGGCACTCCTGGTACTCCTGGAACGCCTGGTACCTCCGGCTCGCCTGGTACCTCAGGTACACCTAGCACCCCTGATACACCTGGCACTCCTGGCACCCCTGGAACGCCTGGTACCTCAGGTACGTCTGGTACCTCAGGTACGCCTGGTACTCCTAGTACGCCTGGCACGCCTGGTACGCCTGGCACTCCTGGCACTCCTGGCACTCCTGGCACTCCTGGAACGCCTGGTACCTCCGGCTCGCCTGGTACCTCAGGTACGCCTGGTACTCCTGGTACGCCTGGCACTTCTGGTACTCCTGGTACTCCTGGCACTCCTGGAACGCCTGGTACCTCAGGTACCCCTGGCACTCCTGGCACTCCTGGAACACCTGGTACTTCCGGTTCGTCTGGTACCTCAGGTACACCTGGTACTCCTGGTACGCCTGGCACTCCTGGCACTCCTGGAACGCCTGGCACTTCTGGCACTCCTGAAACGCCTGGTACCTCAGGTACGTCTGGTACTCCTGGCACTCCTGGTACGCCCGGCACCCCTGGAACTCCTGGAACCCCTGGCACTCCTGGTACCTCAGGTACCCCTGGCACTCCTGGCACTCCTGGAACACCTGGTACTTCCGGTTCGTCTGGTACCTCAGGTACACCTGGTACTCCTGGTACGCCTGGCACTCCTGGCACTCCTGGAACGCCTGGCACTTCTGGTACTCCTGGAACGCCTGGCACGCCTGGCTCGCCTGGTACGCCTGGCACTCCTGGCACTCCTGGAACGCCTGGTACCTCAGGTACGCCTGGCACTCCTGGCACTCCTGGAACGCCTGGTACCTCAGGTACGTCTGGTACTCCTGGCACTCCTGGCACTCCTGGAACGCCTGGTACCTCAGGTACGTCTGGTACTCCTGGCACTCCTGGTACGCCCGGCACCCCTGGAACTCCTGGAACCCCTGGCACTCCTGGCACCCCTGGCACTCCTGGCACCCCTGGCACCCCTGGCACCGCTGTCGATTCTTCAGGTACTTTCGTTACTACAAGTGTTTGATATATTGAAAGTGTTACTAACGTTATAGTTGTGACGCCTTTTTCAGGAGCACCTGGTCCTTCTGGTACGCCAGGAACTTGCACAGCAGAAGGATTCTATCCGAATCCTCAGAATTGTCGTAAATTTTATCGCTGCGTCGGGAGTGGTTCTTCATTTACGAAATACGAGTTCGAGTGCGGTGCTGGAACCGCTTGGGATTCTACTATCGAGAGTTGTAATCATGATTCCGCTGTTCCAAATTGTAAAGCTGGATCTACATCGCCTGGTCCTTCGGATTCGAAGGATCCAATTTCTAACGAGATCGTTGCAACTACTAGTCAACCAGGTACATCTCAAACCGACACGAGTGCATCATCAACAGCGCCATCGTCAAGTAGTTCAGCACCATCCACGTCAACAACTAGTTCGACACCCGTTACCTCATCAAGTACTTCAACTGCATCCACATCAACTGTTCGTCCATCAACTGCTACGTCATCGACTACTTTAACAACGACCAGCTCCACAAGCCCGAGCACATCTTCCCCCTCGTCTACAGTTCAAACAAGCACAGCCACTTCACCTGCCACATCCGCAGACGTCACAGAATCCGTCTCCTATTTGCCGCCTGCGAGTAGCACACCATCCAGCTCGCAGACAACAAGCAGTCCCTCTCCTGGAACGTCAGGTTGCACGCAGGAAGGATTCTTCCCTGACCCTCAGAACTGCCGTAAATTTTACCGCTGCGTCGGCAGTGGCTCTACATTTACCAAATACGAATTCGAGTGCGGCACTGGGACTGCGTGGGATTCAACTATCGAGAGCTGTAATCACGAATCTGCCGTTCCAAATTGCAAGGGCGGATCTACCACGCCCGGCTCTTCCGATTCTAAGGATCCATCCGGTAACGAGGTCGATGGCACCACTAGTCAACCAGTCTCGTCTTCCACTGAAACGACTGTGACATCAAGCACATCACCGTCGAGTAGTTCAACTGTCACATCATCGAGTAGCCCATCGTCATCCACCACAACCAGTCGCCCATCATCTGTCACATCAACTAGCCCAACCACTGTCACCTCACCGAGTACTACACCATCCACTACAACCGGTCGCCCATCAACTGTCACATCAACTAGCCCAACGACTGCCTCATCGAGTAATACACCATCCACATCAACTGCTCCCTCATCAACTGCCACATCACCGACCAGTCCAGCAACTACCACATCATCTACCAGTTCACCAGCATCCACATCTACCAGTAGTGCACCAACTGTCACGCCAAGTAGCACTTCCACGTCGTCTACACCCTCATCTTCGAGTACAGATGAAACAAGTACAATTAGTTCTGAACCTGCATCTTCAGGTGTTACAGACCCCCCTGCAAGCGATACCACGTCTACCGCTGGAACGACCAGTACAAGCAGCCCACCTTCTGGAACGTCTCAGTGCCCAGGAGAAGGTTTCTTCCCCAATCCAAACGACTGCACTAAGTTCTATCGTTGCGTGCCTTCTGACAATGGACTGCTAAGATACGACTTCGACTGTCCAGCAGGCACAGCTTGGGATCAGTCTCTTCAGACCTGCAATTACATAGATCAGGTGGCTTCCTGCTCAACGGACAGTAACGAAATCGATCACGGGCCTACGAGTGCACCTGCGACGAGTTCAACGTCGCCTGCCACCAGTTCCACTGTAGGCGCCACTCCTGCAGCGACCACGGATAACACACAGTCGACAGAAAAGGCTGAACCCTCGTCAACAACGAGTGCATCCTCCAGCACTTCCGTTGCACCAACAGGGACTCAGCAGCCTGGATCATCGAGCACTTCCGTTGCACCAACCGGGACTCAGCAACCTGGATCCTCGAGCACCGAGAGTTCTACTTCCGCGGACACAATTTCAGAAACTACCACAACATCTTCTTCCAGCGAGTCCAGTGTCCCAGATTGCGCCACGAAGCCACCCAACAATACAATAGTCTGTAACAAGGAGGGTTTCTACCCACATCCAACGCAGTGTGATAAATTCTACCGTTGCGTGGACAATGGGAACGGATTCAACGTCTACCACTTCGACTGCGCACCTGGAACGATATTCGACCCCAGCATCAGCGTGTGCAATTATCCTGAGTCGGTTTACCCAGCAAGAGACTGCGCGATGCCTACGACTACTGCTCCTAGCAGTTCGACCGAGGATTCTGGGGAATCTACGACGCAACAGACCACAGTTACCAGCGGAAGCACCGTGGAGTCCACGACCGAGTCCAGGGACACTGAAGGGACGACCGAATCTACTTCATCGGCGACAACGTCCGCGGAAGACACGTCCACCCAGACTACGGAATCTACATCCGAAGCAACTACGGAATCCACCACTGTATTGACTACGGAGTCTACTTCTGCAGCGACCACAGAGTCTACTTCTGAAGCGACCACAGAATCTACTTCCGAAGCAACTACGGAATCTACTTCTGAAGCGACCACGGAGTCCACGACTGTTTTGACTACGGAATCCACGTCTCAAGCTACCACAGAGTCTACTACCGAGGCCACCACAGAATCCACGTCCGAAGCTACTACAGAGTCCACTACTGAGGCCACCACCGAATCCACGTCCGAAGCTACTACGGAGTCCACGTCCGAAGCCACTACAGAGTCTACTTCCACAGCGACTACGGAGTCCACGTCCGAAGCCACTACAGAGTCCACGTCCGAAGCCACTACAGAGACCACGTCCGAAGCCACTACAGATTCTACTTCCACGACCGCCGCAGAATCCACGTCTGAACAAACCACGGACTCTTCGACGACGGAGCTTACATCTGAAGCAACCACTGAAAGCACTACAGAGTCCAGTTCCGAGCAGACTACGGAATCAACTGAGACATCCTCCTCCGCCACCACAGAAGTAGCCACGACCACGACGGAAAGTTCGACTCCTAGTACAGAAACTTCTGACGCGACCCCTTGTCCAGTAGGGAACTTGACTGACGAGCAAATAGTTCTGGTTTGCCCGACCGGCTTCCGAAGACATCCGAAAAATTGCAACTTATTCTACCAGTGTACAAATCAAGGCAACATGGAGATCAAGGTACTGGTGCTGACCTGCCCAGAAGGCACTGTCTACGACGACAAGAAGATACAATGTTTGCCTGAATCTGAGAGTAGTCAGGCTTGTGTAGGCCCTAAAACCAGTGGAAGATTTTATAGAAGAGTGGAGGAGGGCCCTGTGGCTCCTGTAAGTGTATTTTAGATGAAAATAGTTATAGAATTGATTTTAGAAAGCGGAGCTTAATATTAACAGGGATCTTTTTAATTGACATCTATTCGCTTGCAGGTCAAGGTGTCCACTGGGAAGCTTTGTCCAGGGGAGGGCCACTACCCTTACAGGCAGGGCTGCAGCAACACGTTCTACAAATGCAGACGCGACTCCAGAAACAACCTCCAAGGCTACTTGTACAAGTGCCCGCAGAACTTCTTGTACTGGTCAGTTTCGAGGAGGTGCGAGCGCGCGACTCGTCTGCCAATGTGCGCGCATCTAGCATTCAGGACCAAGAGCGAATACTGGGACAATCGATGGCAGATACCCGTCGAAGATTACAATCTATCTGCTAGAAGTCTGCGCCTCTTTTAACCATTAAAAAGTACTTCCTTCGACTGGCTAGAAATCATGTAGATGCTTGAAAGGACAGTGTAATTCTCAGGTCACTTTTCGATGGAAAGTGCTAGGGCTAAAGACGAGAGAAACGAATCTCGAATTGTTAGGAGATAGGCGAATCTCTTTGCGCAACATGGCTGCGGAAGATCCCACAAGGGGCGAGGGAGTTGTATAGATCTTCAGCAGCCATCTTGACGCGATTTATAATGGACCGAGCCATTGATTAGTTAGTCTAGGTGAGTTCACAGGAGAGAAATCGACGGCTAATAATTATAAGCGAACGTAATTGGTATTTTCCTGCGATTTTTTTTTAAGGGACTGCGGGTAAAAATCGCTGGAGAACCATGTGTTGCAAACGTTGGGGTTTTTGGTTGCGGGACTCGTATGCAATATGCGACTGTATTCAGTAATTTATCCCAGATATTTATTAAGCTGACCACCCTTTCAGCTCTCGTGGTCGTGCTTCGTAAAGAACCTCACGTCGAAGCGTTTTAATTTTATTTGAATTCGACGAATGCAATGTGATCGTCCTTACGGACCAGGAAATTGTGGATATTATTGATTAGTGTTCGACAGGTTTCATCGTATGAAAGCCCTTAAAAGTTCGACGGCAAGTATAGTAAATCGGTTGTGCCCAGAGTTTGCATTAGAAGAATATTCACAGCCTCGACGCCACATTCTGAATACAGTACAAAATATCAGTAGCCTTGGACAGGTACTCGTGTACATAATTGCACCTAAATGATTCTAATCATTGCTTCCTCTGTGAGAAATGCTACCGATTTTCTTTAATAATGTCTCTTCACAGCGTCAAGACTGTGAAAACATGTCGGTGCTGAGGTACTGTTTATTAGAAGGAAGCTCTACGCATAGCACGCTCTTCATAATTTAGGACAGGCAGGGGATATTATACCAATTCGCGAAATCGTCGAATGCGTATAAATACTGTGTGAGTTTTTGTATTAGATCTCTTTACGAACTGATAATAATAAATGATAAGATCCTCGATTAGACGTATGCAAAACACCTTCACACATCACCTCCTGCGTATTTCACTCGTGACGTAAAAGAACATTGGTTAATGTTCTTGAGATAAATATCTCATCAGTCGCAACCTAAACTTCTCATTGCCCAACTGTTCCATTATATGAAGTATCAGTGGTGCACTCAGGATTTAATCTCGAGGGGAGCCGAGTTGAAGAGATAAAAATAATTTCAATGCAAATTCATCAGGTGATTATAAAAATTTATTTAAAGAATAAAATCCAGTTTTATATTAATCTCTTCCTGGCACTGGATCGCGCGACATTCTCATTCAAAATTCAAACTTCAATAATCGATTATCTCGCTCTCGGGCTGGTCGATAGTACTTAACTCTGTGCGCGTGCCACCGCACGACATGATTCATATTTCACTATATTCTAGTCAGCAGACTGGCAGTGCCCTCGAGGTACAAGTAGTTGTCAAACTGAGTTTCGGCATTCGGTTGTCACGTACGGGGAATAATATTCTAAAAGGGCCGAATAAGCGGGAAAATTCTAAACAGGAGTGGATCACTCTCGGCGGAGGAAAATGTTTCGCAGCTCGCTCAACTTTGATAGATTATTAGGTACGCGTTTTACTCGCAATGTCGGGAACAAAATGTCCGACTTTCGGGGTTGGTAATTCTAATTGAATTTCTTGCAGACAAGGCGACGAGTCAGTTACAGCTCGAACCCGACTGGGTCGCGATTCTCCAGATTTGTGATTTGATACGTCAGGGTGACGTGCAGTGAGTGTATATCGCCCGTTTAACCTGCAACTAACCTCCTTTCCCCCTGATAATCACGAAGAAATTCACATTTTTATACACGTTATACTCGCGTCGTTTCATTTCTGCGCATTCCTGTGTCTAGCGGAACTTTCCTCCTCGTTTGTTTACGCCGAAACCTATTCGCTTCTTTTCCTGCCCCTTAATTATAGCGATATAAATAATACGCACTATTTCGTGAATAAATAATGTTCTGTATATATATATATAGACCTAAAGCAGCACTCGCAGCTATAAAGAAGAAACTGACGAATCCTAATCCACACGTAGCTTTATACGCTCTACTGGTGAGGGACAAGAGTAGCTGTACTTGATATCCAAGTTCTTAGATGTACATTAAAGATATTTCTTTGGCGAAGGTTCTAGAGTCTTGTGTTAAAAATTGCGGCACAATTATTCACGATGAAGTGGGTACGAAGCAATATATGGAGCAGCTGAAAGAACTAATAAAGACTACTCCGCACGACAATGTTAAACTTAAAACGTTAGAGCTGATCCAAGCCTGGGCGCACGCATTTCGCAACAGCCATTTATATAGAGCGGTGCAAGTATGTTTCGAAAGTCGCTTTGCGTAAATACATTCTTGTTTAACGCGAAACACGGATATCAGCTGGGAATATACATTTTAGGATACGCTTAACATTATGAAAGCCGAGGGATACAAATTTCCTGTTTTAAAAGAAAGCGACGCTATGTTCATCGCCGACACCGCCCCGCAGTGGGCGGACGGTGACGTGTGCCATCGCTGTCGAGTGTCGTTCGGAATGATGCAAAGGAAGCATCACTGTCGAGCTTGTGGCCAAGTGTTTTGCGGTCACTGCTCGAATAAAGCATCCACTTTGCCGAAGTTCGGTATCGAGAAAGAAGTTCGAGTTTGCGAAGCGTGCTACGAGCAAGTTAACAAGTAAGCGGACAGATCGCTTCGTCACCGAGCATTCTTATTACAGCGACGTCTAACTCCTCGAATCTATTTCCGCAGGCCGTCGATGGTTCAAATTAAGGAAGTAGATTTACCCGCTGAATACCTCAACAGCTCACTAGCTCAGCAGCAGCAAGTACGTAATCCTCGTAAAGAGAATGGACGAATTAAATGAAATTCGTCAAATGATTCGATCTTATGTTCCAATAGGTACCGCCTAGGAAAACAGCGGCGGAACTTCAAGAAGAGGAAGAGTTGAATCTTGCTATCGCTCTGAGTCAGAGCGAAGCAGAGCACAAAGAAAAGGAGAAGAAGCGCGCGACTAGTGCTTTAAAGTCGAATACAAGCACTCTAACTAGAACGACGTATTCTCCACCATCGTCACCCGTTAGTACCTAGAAGAATAGCGCTTCGTTAAGAGATTATGATAATCGCTACTTTTCAGGGGCCTAGTCCGTCGAAGTTACAAGAAGAAGAAGAGATCGAGCCCGAGCTCACGAAGTATTTAAATCGTAAATACTGGGAGCAGAGGCAGACTGCGATTGAAGATCATGCTACTAGAGTAGACGTTACTAGTCCCTCCGCTCCGAACATAAGCAGTCCAATGCCGCAGAAAGTTATAATGACGAAGCAGCAAAACGGAGAAGTGGACAATCAAATGGAGGAGTTCGTTCATGCTTTGCGTTCTCAAGTTGAAATATTCGTTAATAGAATGAAGAGCAATTCGTCGAGAGGCAGATCGATCGCCAACGACAGTTCCGTGCAAACCTTATTTTTGACCATCACTGCTATGCATTCGAGGTTCGTTCCGAGGATATCCGACATTTACGTGGCACGAGCGAACAATTTAAATTCGAAACTTTGCAAACTTTCCGCAGATTATTGAGGTACATCCAAGAGCAAGATGACAGTCGGGTATACTACGAGGGGCTTCAAGATAAGCTGACGCAAATGAAGGACGCCAGGGCTGCCTTGGATGCTTTGCGAGACGAGCATAAAGAGAAGCTGAGAAGGCAGGCGGAGGAAGCGGAGAGGCAAAGGCAAATGCTGATGGCTCAGAAGTTGGCTATCATGAGAAAGAAGAAGCAAGAGTATTTGCAGTATCAGCGTCAGCTCGCGTTGCAGAAGATTCAAGAGCAGGAGAGGGAAATGCAGATGAGGCAAGAGCAACAGAAGCAGCAATACATAATGGGTAAGTAAGTACGAGGATATTGTAATTCCAAGATCCTTTATATCCATCTGTGTATATCGCAGGTGGCTACCAAGCTGTCTCGGGCTTCATTGGCCCGTCTCAAGGGTCGCCTGTTCGCCACGTTCAGTACCAAGGGCCCGGATCTAATTACAATCCCATGTCTCCGACGAATCAAGGATACATGTACGGGCAACCTCCCGTGAAGCAATATCCCATGCAAGGGTACAATATGCCGCCAATGAATGCAATGCCGCCTCATATGATGGGGCCGATAGCTAATCAAGAACAGCAACCGACCGATCCATCCGTTCAAGGGCACGAGGCCATGGGTCGAGTTTCTGTTTCCGGTCCCGGGATGGTAAGTGCATTACCGGATCTATCGCGTAATTTCTGTTACATCTTATTTAATCTTGCGTTTAATTATTTCGAAGATGCCTCAACTGACAAACCCGATGCCGCAACTGCAGCAGACAGGTGGACACCAAATGGGACCGCCGCCACCGCAACAAGGCCCGCCAAGTCGTATGACCCAGGGGCAACCCGCGCCAGGTCATATACCACCGCAACAGGGCGCCCCGCCTCAAATCACTCAGCCAGGGCCACCGAATCAAATGGGTATACCTCAGAGCCACATGGGACCTTCGCCTGCGCAGATTGGACCCGGGGGGCACGGGCCACCGGGGCAAGTTGTTGGCCTTCCACCTCAGATGGGACCACAGCAACCGTCTACATTGCCGGGTCCTCAAGGGCCCTCGATGCAGCCACACATTTCAAGCACTCCTATTTCGTCTCAGGGAACCGGTACTATCCAAGTACCTCCGGGAACTACCGCTGGCCCGATTTTAACGTCGAATCAGACGATCCAGGCTCCCCAGAGACCCGGCATACCAACGATGCAGGGTATACCTCAAATCCCTGTGTCCCAAGGGCAGCAGATGCAATTCCAACCGGTAACATCTCTGCCAACCGCGGCTAGCGAACCGGCGCCGGTGAAAGAGGATTCGAAGCCTGAGACGGCGGAGCTGATTTCCTTCGATTGAAAGAATTATACGCGGGTGAACATTAATCGATAATTAGAAGTGCATTTAAGGTAACCATCAATTTAATATAAACTTTCGTTTTATAATTGGCATTGAGTGTTTTAAATCGGTCGTAAGATTTGTTACGCTCTTTATAAAAATTGACGAGAGTCCCACACACTTTTTAACACGTTCAATATACATTTGTTTAGCAAAGCTTTCTATGTGTTGTGCAATTTTCTGGTAAGCAACGAGGTGTTTCCTTAGCCTACGGTGATAAGTTAATGGGGCGAATAGATTTGTATGTTTCGTAGTCGCTAGCGTAAAGGTATATAATTTTCGTGGAACGAGGGCTCGGCGTAATGAGAAACAGGAAGGATTCCATTGTTGGTATTTATTCTGACTCGTAGAAATTGCCAACGGTAATATATACATAAATTAAATACAAGATTTTGTTGCATAACTCCTAGCGAAAAGTTACTTGTATGATGTTTAAACAGCGATAACATAAACTTCCAATACATATATGCTAAATAAAATGTATATACAAAATACTTATAAGTTACATAACATGGAGGAACTAAAAAGCTAGTTTCATCAATAGTGGATCTTTTACTGAATACACGATGTCTTATTTTTTACAAGATTAATTCCGAGGTGTGATCATCCTTATTAAAAGTGTTACGAAACATTGAGATTTCTTTCGAGTCATTGCTTAGAAAGTACCTGTAGTAAAACCATTTATTACACGGATCGAAGACTTTTGTT
This sequence comes from Andrena hattorfiana, assembly GCA_944738655.2. NCBI lineage: Eukaryota > Metazoa > Arthropoda > Insecta > Hymenoptera > Andrenidae > Andrena > Andrena hattorfiana. Next base: position 42,278,043 of record OX122894.2, on the reverse strand, counting down.
TCGTTAAATCTAACTCGCATATACATTCCCGTTCCCGAATTTAAACTACGCGTTTTATCGAACCATCTCTCCTCGACCACGATCATACCGTTTCCACTTGACCCTTCCTGCGCGGCTTCGCTTCTTGCTGGCAAGTGAACGATGTCTCCTCGGAGAGCTTTCTGATCACAGTCGACGGCTCGCCGTTAGTCGAGCAGGCAGGAATTGGCCCCTCTTTCTTCTCCTGGCACGTGTGTAATATGTTTAATCCATTAGACGTCAAAGACGCTTTTCGAAGTCGCATGTCCTCTAAAGGAATCTCCTCGCTTCGCGGCCTCGGCATCTTCGGCGAACTATCTCGCGATCTTAAACCGTTCTCCTGGCCCTTTTCATTCGTGTTATTTTCGCCACGCTTAGAAGTGGAGGACGAAAGGCCGGGGGAAGGTCTGGCAACATTTTCCCTCCGCACTTGGGTCGCGAATCCAGGGACTTTGTTTACCGTAAACATTGGCCGCTGCTGATCCTTCTGCCTTTGCCCGCGGCCCACTATTCCTGTAATTGAAGGGCCAAGCGTTATTCAACTCACGTGGCATCTATCGGTCTAACTTCGACCGCGAAACGTGTCTTACGTTCGTGCCGTAAACCGCGCAGAGCGTAATTCGGCGGTGTTGAAGAGTGGGGCATACTCGTGGGAATGTCGAGTAATCTCGCGATTTGATTCATTTTCTTCTGCCGCGCTTTTATCCTTCCTTTCGTTAGCCTTCGGACAAAAGTAAGGTACGCGATGCGTTTTATTGTAACGTTCCAGATATAGTCAAATATCGCGACGACTCACCTTTGCTTAGCGGCCATACATCTAATGTGATCGTCGAAAATGAACTTCGTTGATAATAGCGGGACGCGATTGGCGGTGCTGCTACTTAAAGGTTTGTATATCGTCAAATGTAGACACCTAGAATCATCCTTGTCGCCCGCTACTTCGATATCTTGTAAAAAGCCCACCAACTTCGCCACTCCCCAACCCAGCTTGCTGGTGTCAGGTTCTACGAGTATTAATTGCATAACGTCGATGACCAAGAAACGGCGGATCTTCTGGCCATCCTTCCACACAACCGTGCACGCGATCAAGTCACTGTTATCTATTTGAAAGTAAAACATGAATCTGCCGTTTGTGAAGTTCAGCTCGATTTACGATTAAACAGCATAATGAAACTAAAATAACTTTTACTTAGGTCAAGGACATTATCGACTTGCACACAGTTGGCCGGGTTTGTCAAAGGCAATTGCGTTTCCCCTTCCATGCTGAGAGTCAAGGATAATTCTCTTATTAGAAAAAATACTCTTATGGCGCGTCGTGCTCTTTCCACCTGCGCAAGCGTTAATTTCATTTTCTAATTAGTAAGTTTAACCAATTGCATACCAGCACTAATGTACGTTATGAAACAGGCAGAGTCGTATTTCGCGTACTTACTTCTCCGCATGGTAATCTTTTGGTAAACTCGATACCCGTCATGGGGGTGCCTGTTGGGGGTAATAAAACGTTACTGTCCATCATTAGCCATTCAACGTTCAATGGTCGTTTTTGAATTTCACTGTACTCGTCCTCGAACATATCCAAAAATATGTCTTCGCTCTGAAAGGGAGATCGAAGTGTTTAGCTTTCGTTAGATCTACGATAGTACAGAATAGATAAGTTCCGACAACGCACCTTATAAAAATTCTTTAACAACGACGTGCTCTGCTCTTTGGCCGCTTCGATCGCTGCCAAATGCGAGTCTTTTAACATGCTGTGCCCTTCGGACATTATTAATTGAGTCAACAACTTAATTGCCAATTCCAACGTGATGAGCCTGACTTTAGCATCTGATAAAAATATTATTCGTGAAAACGTAAGTCATTGAAATATCGTGGAAGAAACTTTGGAAATCGACTCACTTGTTTGGCAACTTAACGTTATAATATGAATTATTCTGTCGATTAAAATTTCGTTATATAAACTTGCTGTTGAGTTTCGTGAGCTGGATAAAATTGGGTCTAAAGTTTTACGATCTACGCCCTTGAAAGAATTGTTTCATTAGAATACATGCCCCAAGTTATCCCGCGCAATGTCCTTACCTGATTATTGGCTAGCCCGTAAAGTAAGCACAATGCAAACAATGCGGCGTAATCGTTCTCCGTGCAGAATAAGGAATTTAGGATAGTTTCCAAGAACGGTTTATTCGACAACGATTCGTTCACATTTGCTTGCGCTTGAGGCGTTAAAGGGCTTTCCAGCGCCAATCTCTGTTCTTTTTCTTCGTCAGTTACGTTCAATTCTTTGCTCTCCTCTAAATCTTCATTCGGAATGCTTGTGTCCAGCTGTTCTGGAGTTGACGCGGACGCATCTCCCGTCGAAGAAGCGGTATCGAACGATGTACTAGGACGATTCACAGTCAGTGCTTCTTTAGCCTCGTTCTCCGAATTCTCTCTATTTTCTTCCTCGCAAAGCTCGTCCGACAGGGTTAACGATTCGCTAAGATTCTCAAGGGACTTCTCTAAACTTTCTATCGGCGGCGAGAAAGCAATCGGTCTGTTCGACGTAATGTCGCCGTACACTTCGAGCACTTTGCTCGCACCTGTTTGAATTGTTTCTAAATCTGATAGTAGCATTACTGCTGCTAGCGTATGTACAAGAGGGCCATGAGAGACTATTAGAAACACTTGAGAAAGTAGGAACAGAGCTACTACGATGCTTACGTGCTTTCTCTCTTCCTATTAACCAAAAGAGAATTACTGGCTCGCTAAGTAATTTGCGAGTCTACCTAATTACATACGTACCTGATTTTGGCACAAGAGACTTTTATGTCTCATTAGTGAATAAACATACAGTGGAACTAGTAATTTGTGTAGCAAGTGCTCCGACAGAACTTTATTCAAATCGGATATATTTAAACAAAGAATATCATTTAAATAGTGTAAGTGATCTAAATGCTCCGCTACTAAATCCGACAGTCTGTTCTGACTTTGGTGACTGAAACATATACGCATGGTTAAGCGGAAGCCTCTCCCAGAGAATTATTAATTTATTCTGTTAAGAACTTTTTAAACTTACTCAGCATCATTTCTGACACAAGTATCAAGCTCTATAATGTGATTACCAATAAACCATACAAGATTACTGAAATATGGTGCGGCAGTGCGATCTCTTATAAATGCGAGCATGGAGGCATCTTCTACCCGATATACGTTTAAAGTTAAGGTTCGCACTGCTATACGAACCATGCCCTCCGAGTGGTTAAAAAATTTAATTGCCTCCGTGTACAATGGAAAATCATTGGTGTGCTGATAAAAAAATCAAATTAAACGATATCCTCTTTTATGTGTGTTCGGTGCGAAACTTCGAGTAATGAAGATGAAATAACGATAGCGATAGAGAATACAGTACGAACTTATTCAGCTATACGTACATCCAAAGCTGTTAATATCCGAGAAAAAAAGATCTACCGTCAAAACGAATGAGCATGAAAATAGCTAAAGTGAAAAGATAGACACAGAAGATTATTACGTGTACCTCGTTTACCTCATTATAGAAGAAGTGAATGGTGTGCGCATTCAACTTCAAGCTTAACGTCTTTAAGAAGCTGATATAATACGCCATCACCTCTTCGTCGCTGAAGTCAAATTTGTGCACTATTATACTGTTTACGTGATTGTTGCTAAGTAAGTAATCTAAAAGAAAGACAGATACTTCAGTCGGACCGCTGTATCGGAGAACCGCCAAGCCAGAATTGTAATAAGAACTGTTAGGAACTCACACAAAGAGGTCTCGTTACGTATGTTCTCAAACAGTATGTTCAGTGTCTGTAGCAATTGAACGCATACATAGCTTCCACACTTCTGCTTCATAATGCGCAGGAAAAAGGAAAGCATATTCTTCTCCAAGAAAAAGCTGCCGATTAAAGATAAGATCGTTATAAGGAGCAGGGCGAGATTCATATTCGTCGCATGGCTAGTGCATTAATCGTGCTTACTCGAATACGCTACTATCATTTTGATCGCCCCATATTAAAATTTCGGCTATGGAGCGTAGGGTCTCTACCAGTAAGCTCCTATTATTTTCCGAGACGGTTTGGTTCTTCGATAGGACGTAGTACAAGTACCTGCGCGTAACGACGGGAGAACGGTTAAAGGAAGCAGAGATTTTGAAATATTTATACGTACTTAAGGTGCTCCAAAGAATGAGGATTCTTTGGCTTCCAGAGCCCTCCTCCGAACCAGCTTCGACTTCGAAACATTTTTTAATACAGCGATCGCATTTGGGTGGTGCCTTTCATTTAGCTCGCGTTTCAGTTTCCGTTCTCTTCGTTAAAGGAATAATCCTGGCACTTGTTAATGTTACAAGGAATTCTTTCTATTATTCGGTAGTTATCGAAACCCTCGTGAACGTTTAAAAGAATTATCGAGATAGTAATAAAAATCGCATCCTTCAGGTTAGATTTCTTAGATTAATCATTCTCCTCTTTATTGTAATTACGAGTCAGTTTTATTATTACGAAAACTGCATTTACTTTTTGTACACATTTTCCTGACCGTGCCGCGCGTAGATTTTCCAAATGCGCTCGTTCATATACGCAGAATTTTGTACAACGCAAAACGAACCCTACCCTCCATTACTGAACGGACTATGGTGTAACGTGTTAGGTTAGTTTGTACTTTGTTGTCATTTGCTGCCTTTATTTGCAATGTTCAGTTGCCGCGAAGCGTGCCATTCGCGAAGAAACGCATTCCCCTGTAAATCGCTCGATTTTGTTTAAACTGCATTCACGCGTGCGAGCGGAAATCGGAAAAGAACGAGCACTCTCTGATAGCGGTCGACGGTAGATTAATTTGTTGACAAATCACGAGAGATACATGCCAGAGTATTTTTAATTAAAAAATCTCGTGCGTGTCATTAGCGATGAGAGTGTTAGAATTGTACAGTGGTATTGGTGGAATGCATTACGCGCTTCAAGGTGAGACATCGCGGTTATACTCGCTTCGCATTACCCAGGAGAACCTAACCTCTACTATTCGATGTATTTTCATATTTTCCCTATGAGATCCTGCGCGTTACGAGAATTTCTATTAAACTTTAAATGAAACAGAATCGAAAAAACCAGGAATTCCGTGTTTTTCAGAAAGCGGCGTCGATGGTTGCGTTGTCGCAGCAGTCGACATAAACACTGTCGCGAACGACGTGTACAAAATGAATTTCCCTGACGTTTTGCTCATGAATCGCAATGTTCAGTCAATTTCCGCGCGAGAGATAAATGATTTGAAGATAGATACTATATTAATGAGTCCTCCGTGCCAGCCTTACACGAGGGTGGGACTACAAAAAGACACATTAGATAACAGATCATCTTCGTTGTTTCACGTCCTGCGACTAATTTCGCAGATAGAAACTCTGAAATATATATTGCTCGAGAATGTGAAAGGGTTCGAAAAGTCGGAGATGAGAGACGCAGTGTTGAAATGTATGAGCGAGCGCGGATTTCATTACAAAGAATTGATCGTAAGTCCGTGTCAATTTGGTATTCCGAATACCAGGTACAGATATTATATGCTCGCTAAGAAAGAGAACCTGGAATTTTGCTTCGACACTGTTACGTTGGATTACCATCTGCCGCAAGGGGCTCTGAAACTTTTACCGAAAAGTAAACACGAATCGTTAGCGGAGAAAACTTGCACGCGCGATTCTAAAGCAGAAAAGAAATGTTACGAGTTGGAAAGAATTTTAGAACGCGTCGAGGACACAGAGTATCTGATACCGACGAAATTACTGCAGAAAAGAGCCTGGTTATTGGATATAAAAACAGCTCGCAGTAACGGCTCTTGCTGTTTCACAAAAGCTTACGGTCGTTACGTAGAAGGTACCGGATCCGTCTATTGTCCATATTCGGAGGAAGTAATCGAAGAGAAGTTTCTGGAGGCAAAGAAACGGAAGCAGGAATCGCTGGAAGTATCAGAGATTCTAGGGAAACTAATGTTACGATATTTCACGCCCAAAGAAGTGTGCAGACTAATGTGCTTTCCAGAAGACTTTACGTTTCCCGAGCACGTGACACGCAAACAGAAGTACAGATTATTGGGTAATTCGATTAATGTACACGTAGTTAGCAAGCTAATATTTTTATTATATACTGGCAACGAGACTATATGAGTCCGTTTACAGAAATATATTTTGTACGCTTTTCATAAAATATATATGTACATATATATTTTACATCTCGAAGCAAAGAATCAATTCGATATTTATTGCAAGAAACGAGATACCGCCGTGACGTTTAATCGAATATCGTACGTTAAACGTTCGACTTTTAATAGAAAGAAAAGTTATATACATGTATTAGGTGACATTGGATACCAGCAGTCGTATAATTGTTACGTCTCGAATCGCACAGAGGCTATCACTCTAACTTAAAGCGCAAAACACAATTTCCATCGCATTCCCAATGTTTGGAGAAGCCAGTGACCCAGCTTCTTTACACTGTCCAATGTTCGCAGAGGATTATTTGAAATCCGATAGTTCCATCGCTTTCCAATACACGCTCCGGCGTATTTCGATCGCCTTAGATCGTTTCTAATTCAGGTGGAATGTGAATCTTTTTCTCCGCTGCGAACTTCTTCAATGCCTGATACTTGGAATGCCAGGACTCTACTTCTTCTCTCATGCGATTATTATCTTCCTGCATGGCCTCCATGTCGCGGTACTCCTGCGTCTTTTCCGACTCTAGCTCGTCCTTCTGTTCGATTCTTTTGATACGGCAGCTAGCCGCGTATCCTCTGTTCTTCAGCGTACGCCTGCGTTGTTTCATACGCACTATTTCCTCTCGCGACAACCCTCTTAGCTTTAATTGCCTGTTCAGATCCCTCACCGATATAGTGACTAGCTCATCGTCGCTGATATCTAGGCAGGGTCCAGGTGAAAGTGGATCCTGTGCATAAGAGGTGTCCATAGCGTTAAGAGTTACGTAAATAGAGACCTTTTTATCCTCACGAACAGTATAAACCGTCGACATTCGTCTCGTAAGATCGCATCATGTTTTTGACGTGAATCATAACAGGCAGTTTCACTTATTCCGCGTCATGTTCACGCTTCCCAAAAAGACGCAGCGTGTCGCGAGAACAGATCGGATGCCGCGCAAGAGAGGGAGTTACGTACCATTTTTATAGATCGCTTCCCGTCCATGGCGATTTTTCCGAACGGAATTTCTCAAGTTCCAACGTCCACTAGCCACCGAAGCTTCAATTTTTCTCTACCTTTCACGCATTCGGGAAAAATCTGCTTAGTCATCGTGGAATTTCATGCGGGTCAATTCGCCATTCGTCGGAGGTAGATGCCTTTGCGAAAACATCGACCTCTTCTTCCCACAAATTGCCAAGCGCAATCCTACGGCAATTAATTCATTTTGCCGTTAAGAATGTACCTTATATCCATTCCTATCCCATGAAATGCTATGAATAACTGTTACGAGTGTTTTATTTGTTAATTTTTAACGATTTCATTCAAATCGGTTGATCGTTGAATACGCGAAGGATTATAGATGGTGTGTCGTAACGTTGAATCGGGCGCGTTTCCAATTTAATTAAGTTACTTCTCGATAGAGGGTCTTGAAGGCACAATGTTTCTCGTTGGTTGCTGTAACGTCAAGGTTTCACATATAAGCAGCGCTAATGGAGCATGAATCAGCGGGTTTACGAGTGGGCATGACGGTATCTTCTGGGTATACAAGCGTGCCGTGGTCTAACCCAAGACTAACCCCCACTTTTCTCCTTTTTCGGGGGTTACACACAGTTTTGTGTTCCCATAGTTGGTTTGTTCGCCCTTCTTCCAATAAAAAAAAAACCTAAGTCTGGGAAGGGTATTCTCGTAAACTCCTTTCTTTTGGAAGTCCTGTGAAGAATTGGCGTTTTCCATTTGATTTTACAGTGTTACGATGCATGCACGCACGTTGCTTCGCTATTCGTATTTCGGTAATAAAAGTTCGTATCCTACAAGAACGCCAGAGTGCGCTGCTTCCGTAATTTTGAATTCCGCACGCATGTTCGCGCAGTAACCGCCAGTTTTCACGCAGCCAAGATGTCGTCGCGACGGTATTCGAACGTGTCCGTAGTGATTTTGTGATATTTCTCTTTTCGTACTTGTTGAACAAAGGCAGCGTCGATACGAAGCATACACGGTATATTTGCAATATTTTTTCCATTGAATATGTACATAGATCCAGCAAATTACATGCAATACAATACTGTAAATCAATCAATAGCTAAGATGTATCGAGTACTGTACTGTTGACGTATTTTACAGATTTCTGTGTTCTTTAGAATATCATTTAAAACAAATTCTCGTTAGACACATCGTCTCCAAATGTATATTAATTTTTGAGGCTTTATAATTAATCACAGAGTGGCTCAACAAAAATTAATACATTTTCACGCATCTGTATTTGTGAAGCCATTGCGGTTAATAAAAAAACAGCCGCCATATTCAAATTCGAAGTACATAGTTTGAGTCGCGTATAAATGCAGTTAATTAATGAAGCCAACATATTTCAATTAATTAAGTGAAATTCAAACGATGTTCGTAGAAATTTTCGGTTGTGTTTGCAATTTGGAACAAAGATATCCGCAGACTTTTTTCCGATGGGGAGGGGGGACTTTGGGGTGACGATAAAGAAAAATATAGTAATGAAAAAACGAGTAGCCCTGTTGTTGTTTTGAACCCACTTTGGAGTGCCAATTTACTTAAAGAATTAAAACCTAAATTTAATAATATTCACTTCTCTGGTAAAAAGTTAATAAAGATCGGTTTTTAAAAATAATTTTTTCTCGAAAGCCAGGGGGAAGCCCATGACTTGGACTTTGCGCTTTTTTTATTAAACGATATCGTTCGATATATTTACTGAAACTGTGTACACATTGCCGTCGAGGCGTTCAACAAATTCGTTCGCGGTTGAATATTTTTCTCTTTTAATTCGTTTCCAACTTTTTCCATCAAACTTTAATGGGGATTCGAGTGCTTTACTTGTAAATAGAATCTTTCGCGAAAGCTTTTATGCGGATCTTTTTATAATGGATAAAAATAGTCGATTATTCTTTGCTGGGTGAAAGACGAAGGGTATCAGTGTCGCAGTAATGTTGACCAAACTTGTTTTTCCGTTGCAGCTTCCAGAAACAGCTATTACCCCCCTGCAGTAATTCAATAGCTAGGAAAATGGCAAGAATAGGGGAAGATTGCAGAACAAAATGGGACGGTATTACGGGGAGCAGAAGGGAAGGGAAAAGGTGTCCGGCTAGGGAGGATGAATGTGAGTTAACAAAAGAATAGCTTTGATAATGGATGATAAAATCGAAAGCGTACTGCATATAATAATATTAAGGTAAATGTACCAATACCCGGACGCTTAAGGGGCTTAAGGAATAGCTGCAAAGTTTGTCTCCTAATTTAATTTGTAAAACCATCATGAAATAAAGAAACGTTGTTGAAATGTGGAAGATAACAGAATATTACACTATCGGAAATTGAAAAAAAAGTTTATGTATTATAATAGACGTATTTATTAATGAAAATACGAAAACATGCAGATGTCCCAGTAAGCGGACAACCTAAAAATGCATGTCTAACTTACTTACATTCACAAAATTCTTGTACCAGTAAATAAACTTAGATTTGTTTTAAAAAATATTAATATTCTTGCAAATTTAACTATCTTAAACTAAATTTAAATCTATTTACTATTGTAATAATGTATTATTATATAATAATGTATTATTGTAATATATAAATAAGAAATGTTGTCAATATTTTCTTAATAAATGTCAGAAGTGTCTTGACAGAAGCTTAAGAAGTTTCGCGAAATCTGCTATGCGTACAAAGTGCGTTACAAAATAATTATTTCTATCTAACGATTTTTAATTTCTTATAATAATGATTTTAATTAATACTGCTAAATACTTGTGCATCATGGTACTATTTTTTCTTTTTAATTACATTAAAAATTAAGCTTAAAAATAAATAAAATTCGCATTACTGTGCAAGTACTGGGACATGGCTGGGCACTGGTACATTTACTATTCTCGCCAAATATTTAACTCGGTGTAACGTATCTTAGCTAATTATCTTTTTACAGTGTACTCTGCAAACCTTCGTAAAGATAAGGGAAGTCCCAAAGTGCCAGTTATAGTACAAAAACTTAGAGTGGCTGGTACTGAAGGACTCTCCCCTATATTAAAAACTCCACATACACCATATAAATTTGCAATATTATACAAAACACTGGGCTTCCTGTGTATAACTGTATTCTTAATTTACATTTTTCTCAAATGAAACAGCGAGGGTTTTTTGTTTCTTTTTTTTAAACTTATTGCAATTTAAAAAATAGGAACAGGGTCGCGCTCGCCAGGTACGATGAACCGTTTCCAGCGAGTTATTATTGGTACGAAGAATCGTTACTACGCTAAAATTATCGGAAAATTGCCAATCCCGCGGGGCCAGGAAATCGACACGAAAGTTCTTAGTTCTTCTATATCCTGCCGCCGCTAGGAATTAACTTACCATTCTGACATTTCCTTCGCAACATAAACTATTCCAACCTCTTTGCATTAAATATGCAAGCTAAATACAGCAACCCACTTTCGATAAAAAAAAAAAAAAACAGAACACTTATAATCTCCCACTTCTGGGATATTATAACTCGTTATTGAAATTCGACTATTTCCCTCCTACTTGACCCGAATTACACGCGACCCGAGCGTTCCCTCGGTTCTATTTTACCTCAACGTTCAGCGGATCCCGAGGGTCCCTCGTTTCACCTGCACCCGCGAATTCTCGATGCAAATCTGCAACAATGATACACCCATACGTCCGAACGTTATAAGCACTTCGCGTCAGCTCCTTAACATTCACAAGCCGATGCTTATCAGGCAGGTTCGCCCGCGAAAGGGCTTTCCTGGAGTCGGGATAATTAGTACTCCGGTCGCGTAATTAGTCCGTTTGTAGTCCGAGACTACTCCCCACGAATTTGTAATAACTAAAGCCCCGCGGTATCGCTGTAATACGGCCAACGATTCTGTTAACTCGATCCGTTCCGCGGCTTGTCTAACAGTAACCGTAATCGCTTTTACTCTGCGAACGCGCCTCTTAATTAAAGCCGATTGGCCGTTTGAAAGATCCGGCGAGTACGCGCTACCGTTGCCCGCGAAACTTTCGCCCCCACTTGTTTCCCTTCCGTATTCGAGGATCCTTTCGACTTCTAATTGAATCCAGTTCTTAGTCCTGTATCGTTATTCGGAAGTTAAAGGACTTCCCGCGCTGGTTCTATCGGCCCTCGGACTTTTCGGCGGTCCAAGGACTCGTCGCAATGCGGCTGATCGAGTGTCCAGGTATCCCTGCACTCGTCCTTCGGATCGTCCACCACGGCGACGATTGATTCACGGCTAGTAAATGGTGTTATTATCGCCCCGCCGGCGGAGTCGCGATTTCCTTGGATGTATTTTCGGGAGAAGTGCCAGGATAATGGACAGGGAGGACCTGTCTCCCGTGGCGACCGAGAACAAGGTTACATACGAAGGCAGAGACGTATGTGCCCGAGAGGAATGAGACGTATAATCTTCCAAGGAATCATATTTCCACGGGGATCGATCTCTGCCCGCGTTCCAGCTGCGTTTCCCCAACGCGAGAGCATCCGGCATCGTTTCGAATTGCACACGTTCATTTCTCTCGAGCTCCTGTCGCGGAAGGCTCACCTAGAGGCTTAATCTATCGCGAATCGATTCGTCTAACGCTCCAGCGACCGCGGTTTCGCAGCGGCAGCGTGGCGTCTGATACAACATGTGGCTGTACTACTAGCTAGCGCTCCGAGCTGAGGAAAGCGACGATTTCTAGGAGCCTCCTTTTGATTTCGGCTCAGCGTGTCATCACGCGAATGCAATGACACTGAGTGCAATGAATAATTCACTCCGTACGAGGTACTGAATAGATTGTGCGAGCTGCTGCGCGATTGCTATCTAAATTAAAGCCATCAGAGCTCGAGCGTGCAGTGCAGCGACAAACAGCTTATTCATTACTGGCTGATGCTCATCAGCAGGTGCTACTGGCAGTATCTTAATGCCCATGGCAAACTATCGCAATTTTTTAATTTCCCTTCCTCTCTCGCCCCCCCCCCTCTCTCTCTCTCTCTTTTCGTTCAAAGTTAAACGATGTTGATTTAGCTGTCTGTTTATTTTGGAAATTCCTCCGGAGACACCCAGACCTCTGAGATTTCTCTACATTAATCAGAGGACCTTCGCGGAATGCCATAAAGTTCGCGTTTAACTTCACCTCTCTATCCCCGAGTAAACACTGAAGTTTTTAGAGCTTCGGGGACATTCCAGTGGAATAGATCGGTCCATTGTGCGAATCATAAAGTTTTATTGGAAGAGTAAGGAGTTCTCCCAGAAAATATGATGTTGTCTTAAATTTCGCGAGATCCATCAAACAGCGAGGATCCTTCGCTTTAACTGCCCCACCTACCGTCGTCCTCTCGGGAACGGGCGACAGAGTGACTCAGAATTCTACAAAATGTGTCTTATCTATCGAATTCCCTCGGACATATGTTTCCTACCTTCCTCTTTTTCGTCAAGCATTAAAATCTATATGTACGAGAAGGTAGTCGCATCCCCCTCGGCTGGAGCTTCCCAGAAGCCCGTGGCATTCGATCCAGGATCCCCCGTCACTCAACATTGCCACCCTTAGGTTGGTCGGATGATCCTCGCTGGCTCGATCCCGCTGGATCCTCCGGTCATTCGCGGAGGTCCGCTGAAGTTGTTGGCTGCGACTCGTCGACGGGTTTACGTGGCCCTCGTCGGCGACGCCGGGCGTCGTTCCGACGTCCTCGGTCGTCCTCGGACGCGCTCGGTCGTCGCGCCGACGTCCCGTCGCGACGCAGCTGACAGTCGGTGGCCGAGCATCGCGACGCGCGCATCGTACACGCGTGCCACGCGATACACCTTTTTGATTCGCGACACGCGACCAGACCGAATTACTTGGAGCAGTGAGAAACCGACGATCAGGAACCGATCTCACGGTGGAGACGCGCGACCCGCGTCAGCTCGACCTCCCTCGATCCTAGTCGACCGCGAGCTCCGTGGGATGGACCCTTAGCGCGGGCTTCAGCTGCGGAAAAATGCACAACGGCAGCCCTCTGTCACGCGGGCGACACTGATGGTCTGTATCCAGAACACGCGCGCGATCAGAGCTAGTTACCCTCGCGAGTATCGCCGCGCGCGACAGGAGTTACCCTCGCGAGAACGCCGCGTGCGTCCGCCCCGCGATCCCTCCGCGAGGGATGGATCGTTTTGGGCACACAAGGGTCAGAGAATCGAGGGCAATTGTAACAAGACACTGTCCTTTCACGATGGAACAGCTCGAAGTCGTTTGGCAATGGTACTTTTTGCCGAACAACTATTTTTTTAGTAATCCCTAATCCGATAGAGCACCTTCGTTTTCGGGTGGACATTGGTCCGAGTGTTTTAGAATACCGTCTTGGATGGTTTGCAATTGTCGTGGAGGAATTCGATAGGTCCCTTTCGCTGATTTAGTTCAGTGGCTCGTAGCCGTTTAAGCGAGTATCGAAGTTGTGCTACGAACGAGCAGAAATAGGAAGTCGAACAGTTTAAGGAACGGATGATATAAGGGGTCGTGGGTGCTTCTACGTTTCCGGGTTGCAGATTAAACAGTTCTATGTTTGAATCTTGTAAACGGTTCGCTCTGAAGACTAACATATGTTCTCCAGCAGTTGAATGCATACATAGTTGGTGAAAAGCTACTGAGAGAATCCGGGCCATCATAAGTTACAAAAACCGTAATACCGAGGGTCTTTCGGGGATATGATTTTCCGGGAGAAGTAATGGAAATTTTCTGGTGTCTTAATACCTTTGCAATGTGTCTCGGATTCTATCAGTGTGTTTTCATGGTCGGACGCGGTCGTTTTTATTTATGCACGTACGTTGGAGAAACGTGCTTGTTTACACATTTCGAAGGTGGCCCCGATCGGTCGTGCACGAATAGATAAATCCCTGTCGATTCGATGAGAGTTTCCTTCGCCTGCTCGTCGGAAGTTTCTTCGTTTTATCGAGCCTCTGATATCTCGGAAGATTTTCCTGCCCATATAACCCCGGCAAGAGGGGTAGATAGCTTCGAAGGAAAGCTACTCGGGATGATCGGAGAAGAACCCTCTCTAACGATCATTCGTGATGTAAATAGAGGAACAACGAGCGCTCGATCATTGGACCAGCTCACTAAAAGGGAGGGCTGAGAAATTCCTCTCTCCAAATTATGGCGTACGAGCAACTTGGGAAATCGAAATTTCTTCTTAATTATTAACACCGCAAGTTGGCTGATTCGAGGGAAAAATCTTTAGCTCTTTACAGCTTTACACCCCCGTTCTTTTCTACCCAGCGCATGCGTTTCCGAACAATGGAAATGTTCTTCGTAGATTAACTCGCACGAGCGACTCAAAGCAATGATTGTATGAATTATTCAGTCTCACTCGCATCGTTTGTCTTTGGATATTAAAAACGGGAAGGTGGAAGCTCTCGATTAGCATTGCAGACGGTAAATCTGGATCAGTCTCGAAGGCTTCTAGCTTTCCTGTTTCCTTTTTTTTCCCCTCCTTCTCGCTAAGATCGACAATTTGTCAAGCCACGTCTTGCTCTATACGCCCTTTGCTTCCACGCGTAACTATTCGCGCACCTCTAGGCCGGAGCTATTTTTCAAGATTTATCAGCCGCGACCTTCTCATTTCATCTTCCTATTTCTCTGCTCTTCATTCCGCAGGCTTTCGCTCCGTTGCCAGGACAGCAACGATCGTTTTTCGCGAGGACGATTGAGCGCTCCTCTCGTGAGAAATCATTTCTAGCGATCCTAATCTCTTCTTACGCTCCCTGTACGTAGCGCCTTCTTGCACCGTTACGAAATAGCTTTTAAGGCGTGATCGATGTACCTTGTATAATCTTAAGAAGAGCGAAGATCTCCTTTAAACAACATCGCGACTGTCGGAATTCACTTCTACTAATTATCTCGAAGTTGCTCGAATCGAGCACGACTGTTCTCGAGTTAATATTTCGATTGGCCTTTGAACACGGAGCTCTTACTCTCGGCTCGCAAACCCGAGGACGAGCCCTGTTCTATCCGTGAGCATTCTGGAGATACATTTAATGCATTCGTCTGAAGAGAATCGCTTTAACAACGGCTCTTATCGGTTTAAGCTTCACGCTGACTCACGACTATCTCTCGTCCCTTTTACCCTGCCATTCTTTTCAATCGTCCGAGCGTTTTTCTTCAGCCTCGATAATTGCAGAAATCCTCTTAATTCCAAAAATCAAGCTCTCCCCTTAAGAGAGTCTTTTCAAGACCTGGAACCCTCGCCCTAGTTGCTTCGCTGCTCGAAATGCTCCTTTCATTCCCGCTAATGTTCAATTAATTATTCGCAAATCAGAATGCTTGCACGATTCTGTCGAATGCCGAAGTTTCAGGTGAAAATAAATCGCGACGAAAGATGCTCCTCCCGATTCGCTCGATTAAACTGATATCGTTCACGTTCCACTAGACGCTACGGTTCAATGGTAAACGTGGTTCGTTTCGCGTATCGTCGTTGCGTATTCCGAGAGCATCGCGGACCCGACCATCCTCGAGGAACTCTTGAGCGTCGTGGAATCGTGAATTTCGATGGTTCGTTGGCTGCGCCCCTGTGGCTCGAGCCCCTTCAAGCCGCGCCTCCGCGATAGTCGATTTTATTGACCTCGATAGTGGCGGAAAGCGTCTTTCAGGCAGGCTAATGGAGTCCTTGAAATCGTACGCCCTCGCTGGGGGTTGGGGGGACCTCTTGGACCGGCCACCCCCGCGCGAGAAATTGGAAGAAATGTAAATCGCTGGTGGATATTTGTTTCCTTGGAAGCGGCGACTGCGACGATGATTCCCTGGCAAGATAAATAATTTATGATACCGTGATTGCCCTCGCCGCGATGGCAGAGTGCTATTGCCCGACGAGATCTACGCTTCGCCAATGCCCCGGGCTATTTATAGGGCCTGGGCTGAGCGACGAGTGCGACTCTTCGGTAGAATCGCCAGAGCGTTGGTCAACGTTGCTTTAAGGAAGGTGAATGATAAATCGCCGTAGGTTTTGCCGGCCCGTTATTAATGAATAGCGCGACGCCTACGCGGTCAGCCACAAACGAATGTCATCCATTCGTTGCTGTAAAAAGCACGGGTCTCCCTTTACAACGGTAGCCCGTAGTCGGCTGGAATAGAAGCGTCACGAACGCTCGGTGGCGGCTAGAATCATTTACCGAAATTTATTCGAACACCACCCCCGATGTGTTTAACTCCGCCTAGAGGGATCGTCGATTTCGTTAAGGTTAATGACTGTTATCTCAGAGAAACCGCGCCGCTATCGTCGCGACTCGGACTGTTCGCTTATCTTCCTCAGCGATCGTCCCGATGGGAGGACGAATTTACATATTTTTAGTAGATTCTGGAATTTTCCGTGTTAGATTGCTGCCGGAGCTTCCGCTGGCCTTACCTAATCGCGACGTTAATTGATTTCCTTATCGTCGCCTTGTGTACCTAATACCTATCCTCCGTTTACAAAGACGCGAGGTTGAATCTCCTGCGATCATCGCGGCGGATACACATGCAGATTTGTTGGAATGCTTTCTGAAAGGCAACTAGAGGAGCCTTTCCCTTGGCTGGCTCGAGTTTGCGTTCTCAGGCGAACTCGATCGAGAAACTGGCTGGGAATCGAGTCTCGCCCCTTGCGCGCTACGAATTCCGTCGCAGCGACGGTTAAGGGTGGGCGATCTTCCTCGGCGGAGGTAATAATCCCAGTCCAAGGCTGGGAGGTTGCAACGATCGCCTGTAATTTATCGCTCTGCCGCGTCTATGAGCCTCCCCTCGCGGAACCTTCGATCCCGCGAGGAGCGCTCCGCTCGCGGTTGCTTAATATCGTTGATCGCCCTAATTCGTCTCGTTTCGCTTGAATATTCGAACAATTTCGTGGTGCACCGCGTTGGCGTCGGGATAATCGTAGGCGGTGCGCGATCGATAGCTGCGAGACGGCGAGAATTCGAGCGTACTTTCTCGTTCCAGAGAATTTTATTCGAAGCCGGCTGGGACGTACAGTCAACGATGTACCGACGAACGACCGGGGGTGAATGTTTCGCGGTAGAAATAATGCAAAGCCGGATCGATTGACGCCGATGCTGTAATTAGTTGGAGTCTCGCACGAGAGAGCCACAGAGTTTCTTCACTGCGGCGATCTATTCGGAAGCGATCTGGAAATTCATTCCCGCTTCGTGTATTATCGGTCTTATATCATCCAGCCTTGCTGTGGAAGGGAAATTTTCCAAGTTCCACACATTCTGATTGCTTAAAATTAGAGTAGGTCGACCTTCGGGTAGCTCGATATAGTGTTGGAGTTTAGAATATTTTGGTACGGTCTTGAAAGAGGTGGGATTCTGAAAATTCGATAGTGTTCACATCAGTGTCAACGCCTTCAGGAAATATTCCAAGTTCCATTTACTCTTGCACGATGGTTACTTGTTTATCGGAAGGTTTATGAATTTGGTGAGTAATTTTGGCGATTTAAGGGAGACCTCTAGTGTAACTGCTCGTTTTCAACGCCATCTTCGGGAATTTATTTAACAAAAACTATAAGTTTATACTGTCTCATGTTCTGCAGTACTAGTCGGTGACGCAAGCTCCTTCAAAAAAATTATTTTCCGTCGAGCGATGTTGTGGGGATTGTTAGTAGTCACTGAAAATGGAAAACTAAGGTTTATTTGATTTATTATGGTTGTCGCTATGGTTGCAATCTTGTAAAAAATTAATTTCACGAAAGCGGAAGAATTTTGAGCAAAAATCGAACATTTTTTTCAAAATGCTGTCATTCTGCAAATTTTTATTGTGAGGGGCCTCTGCGGTACCCCCTTAAGCGTCTCGCATTTCTTTAATGACATCGTTTTCTGATTCTATTTCGCTGCAACTTTCAATTATCCACAATGCAGAGTAATGCATGATTATCTCCAAGGTTCCGTCCCTCGGTCTTTGTCTCCTCCGTGTCACGGCCCACTGCCGCGAATTCTTCAATAGCCACCACCTGTCAGCGAAAAATGAGACAGCCTGTCAAACAATGAACATCGTCCCCGCCCCGCTGGGCAATGCGCCAGCGGCTCTTTGGAAAGCTGTTTTTCCCCTCTCGTTCACTCGTGCATCCCACGGAAAGCGAAGCGAAAAACAGAAACGCGCTCGCTCGGTTTCATTGCCAGCGGCAAAAAATCCTCCAGAGGAAATCGGTGGGCGGTCCATGCAGGTTTTGCGCGATTCCTTTCCGAGGAATTCCTGCGGAAGCGAGACTCTTTGATCTCACTAGCGGTACACAATACGCGACGCTTCATTGATTTCGAAGGAGAAAATAATCGAAATAATTACTTCACAAGTTTATGGTAAATTAGCTGGAAATTCTTCGATGCGATTAATCAAAGAATATCAAGTCCCTTTCGCTATTATAGATCAAAATCATATCAATTTCCTCTGTTTTTTGATTCTCTACGAGAAGGTAGCTCTTAGCCACCCTTTAGTAGCCCAATAACCAAAAGTTCTCCGTGGAAATTTGGTTTGTAGTGGTCCTCGAAGGGCTGGGCTTCCGATCAGGATTTAGGATATCCTTGTAAATCCATTTCCCAGTCAAATACAATCAATTTTCATTGCCAGACCCTCGACCAAATTCAGTTTACATTCTTGCGCTCCGGGCATTCGGGAAGCACGCCGATCCCCCTGAAATTCTGTCAGGCGATGGCAAAGCGGCTTGCCCGCCATGTGCAAACCACTCTGAATGAGTTTCGAAGTGCCTTTGAGCGGCGTTGGAAGGTAATGGGGATTCGGTAGTGAATCCCCTTCGATGCAATCGTTTAGTCGTCGGAAAGCTAGGACCATGGAGATGCGGAGGCTTCCCTTGCAGAAAAATAAAGGAACACCGAGTCTTTCGTTCCTAAATTGCTTGCCATAGACGTTCGTCGCGTTGCATCGAAACCCGGCATCCTGGTCGATCCCAAAGCAGAGTGGGAGAATGTTTTCACTCGCGCGCAACGCGATAAAGCGGAGCATGCTAAATTCGATGACCGTTTGGCTGGATAACGAGGAATTCTTGGTAAACTGGGTTAGTTTAGAAACTCGGAGGGATAAAGTGGACGCGATCCGACCAGCAATTCCGAAAGTCACGGGAATAGCGCTTTCCAGCGTCGTTTTATATGCCAAACAGTGTGCGATACTGTAATGATACTTTGCATTTCAAATAAACGCTCGATGGCCTGCGTAGGCCGGCGAATATAAAAGGATTCGAACGTTTCGAAAATGCTCCGCGAAATTTATAGCACACTCTAATCCCGTCGACAGCGTGGTGTATTAGCGAATTACTAAGTAATATTTGATAGAGTTCTATTATTCGCCGGGCCATTAAGGCCGTTGCTTCCATTTCGCACTTTCCATTGTTTCTGGAAGACAGAACCGGATGCGGAAATCGAGCATTTGCTACCCCATTTCGTCCATTAGCACTTGATACTGTTTCTGACGTTCTAGCAAAGTGATGGATCACTGCACAGCCAGTCGGACTTGCTTCATTCAGGGCTAATTCGCGTGATACCTGTCCGCTTGAAAGTGAATTTAGAGCGATGCATGTATCCCCGAGTGGTCGTTTCACCGCACCTCGATCATTTTCGCAATTTGTACCGCTGAACGAGGGCAATTTGCAAAGGTTAAATTTCGCAGACACGGTTCGACTTCGAAAAAGGAGCGCGCATCAATCTTTTATCGCCGATCGTGGTGTTATTGCCTCTTTAAAGCTTCAGACGTTCCTCTCCCACCGATACGTCCCGAGCGATCAAAAATTTCATCCCATTTTATATCTCGTTGTCAGACTAGGTCAATCAAAATAGGGATATTTCCCAACGAAACTCGACAGGGAGAACTCCATAGAACTTCCTGCGGGATCTAATCAAATTCTTCCCAAAGAATTCTTCCTCCGCTTCATCCTCGCTTCGGTGGAAGGCTTCGAGGAATCGACAGTCCTTGACGAATGCAAGGGGAACTTCGGAGCCCACCTTTCAGAACACTGTTCCCCACAAATTGGAAGAGTCAGTCTGTAGATCAGCTTGTCTCACGGTGCACCCTTTGAACCCAAACTTCGGGGGTATACTCTCCCCACACAGCGTCGTATAAAGCAAACATTTTAATCACCGATGTTAATGAGACCCGTTTAATTCGCCTGGCAGAAGCTGAAGCGATCGTGCCAAAGGGGAACGGTGTAGGTATCAAAGGAGTTTGGTCTAGTTGGAAAGTCAGTAAATCCACTTTTTCAACTGTTGACTCGCGGACAAATTTATCTCGCCCCCTGGCACACACACGGGGGCAGCGTGAAAGTTCCGTATTAATCCTTGGAGGCACATCCGGTCCGCGATCCAGCTGGCTTCGATCCAGCCTGCAGGGATAAAAACGGACTATCGCGCAACTTGACCCCCCTCCGTTACGTTTTTCCCTCTCTTTGTGCTCGTTCGCCCTCCTGATAACAGATGAACGTGTCTCTGGCGCGTAAAAAGATGGTGTCCATGCGAGACGATGCTTTTACGCTCGCGAAGAGCAGGGAATTATCGATGTCGTGGCTTTTTAGCGCCAGCGGTCCCCTCTAAGCGTTGACTTTCACTACTGCCAGTAGTAAGGTAACCGACTCGTGGCGAGCCAGTCGTTCCTTCGCTCCGTTTCTCTGTGAAAACTTTCTGAGACACTGGTTCGTTTCTGGAAGACGGTTCCGTGGAATATTAATAATTAATAATTCGAGAAGCTTGCGGTGGGACGTTGGCTAGAAACGCCCCGCTTGTTTCTTCAGAAACTTGGGAGTACGAATTCTCGTCGTCGGTTGGAATTTATAATAATTTCTAGGAGTCTTTTCTTCTAATAAAATTGCTGCGTACGAAGTCAAAGAACGAGGCGATTGGCAAGATTATTTTTCCGGGGGAGGGAATCGATTTCGCGGCCGCCTCGCCTTTCTATCTCGGCTCGTACGTGTTTCGTGTGTACGTTCGATTCATAAAACGTTATGGGTCGCCTAAGAATAGAGAATGGTATTGCCCGCGGCTGGTTTTCCAATCGGAACACATCGGCGCTCGTGCAAATTTAACGGGCGAACGTTGGAATTAGAAACATTAAGCGATCCCGCTTGTTGAAGAAGCTCGCTTCGCCCTTACGGAAAGTCCTATTACCCGGAGCAGCTCGCGAAGAAACTTGCGCGTTGTCGATAAATTATGAGCACGGGGCGCAAGTTTCGAGGCTCGTAGGTCTCGTTAAAGGTAGCAAGAAAGCGTTAAATAAACATGCGCCTCGTTGTTTCAGCCGTGATTACGAGCTGTACACCATCCATTTGCTGCATTATTCAATCTTGCGATATATATATCATCGTAGCAGGGAAGACATAGAATTCTTCGCGTTACCAGCACACGTTATGAAAGATGTCTATTACGTGTAATACAGTCGAGAGATTGATCACCCTGAGAATGAAAAACCTGAGCAACTTCCACCCCCCCTGGATGCCTGCCATCCGCCGGCACGGTTCGTGGTTGTAATTTATTAATACCCAGTATATTCTCGGCCCGGCGGACGCGATTGGTAGGACAGAAATAGGAAATAAAGCATCCTCGGTCGACGAACTGGGCAGAGTTGTTTTCTGCAAATTTTCCCAGCGACACGCGACAGCTGTCCTCGGCTCTTACGCTCGCCTGTCTTCGCGCGTTCGAGGGTTGCTCTTGCAATCAAGCACACGTGGAGCTCCGATTCCCGGAACGTTAATGCCTGCTCGTGGGTCGACGCGTGAAAAGTGAAGCTCTGCCTTGCTAACAGCTGCGGGCAGAAACGCGAGCGCTTGCACACGATGTTTCCAGAGCAAAAGAGGGAAAGTCTCGTAGCTCGGGGAAGTTTATGCGATGAACTTCGTGTGTAACAACCCCGCTGTAACGCTGAATCTTCTTGCCTCGTTGCTCGGGAAATTGTGGCCCCCATAGATCAGAGGTATCCTTTTTGTTGCGGCCGTTACGCGTTGATTAAAAAAAGGAACAGATTTATAGATTTAGAACGGTCGAGGTAGCGCGCGTGGGTGGTGTGAAAATATTCGAAGTGCCCGCGGTCAGGCCTCTTACTGTTAGCGTGCTTGAAAGTTTAAATTGTCGCGCCGTTGATAAGATATTCGTCCGACCGAGCATCTGACAAATTGGTTTCCGAGAACTCGCGGGGGCAATCATTTCCGTCACATTGTTAGCCGCGCTTTGACGACCGCCCGTTGTAAATAGCTTAGTTACCATGCAAATGGTATCTTCGGTTGGCTCGTTCGCCCGCGTCGCTTTAATGGAAATTTTGTTTGGCCGACGCGACGTTACGTGTGAAAGCAACCGGCAGTTGCTCTAATTCACCTCGCCGGCGGCCGGAAGCTCGTATTTATGCGCATGCATTCTTCCCCTGACAGAATAAAAATTGCATTTCCTCGGAGGGGTTCCCGCGACCGAAACGAACATCCTTGCTCAACTGTCCTTTAGAAGTCACGCTGCCGCGGTTTATGAAAAGGAGTAGCTGGCGGTTTGCTTGGAAGTGTCATTTTCGCTCGAACGATTTCTTCTCTCCAGCTGTTAGGAAACTACTTAGCGTGGTGATATCATTGTCGGCGATTACGGGCTAAACTAACGTTACATTTCTAACAAGACTAAATCCCCTTGTATTTTTCTCCCACGCGACTATTAACTCGCAACGCCGGGGGCGATTGAAACGGATCGCCGGCATTATCACCTGTAAATTTTAGATAAACCGGGCGTCCAACAGCGCCTCGGGAGCTTAATAATTAATTAGTGGTGTGCTCCGTCCGCGGCACACCTTCGATTAAAGTTCTTATTAACGGACTGGTGGAAACCGCTCGGCTAGAAATATCGCGGGCTATTTCTGTCCCGGCGAGCGAATTTCAGCCGTGGTGTATGCATCGCTCCGACACGTTGGCGAATTATAAAGCAGAAGTCGTTAATGAAGCCTATTAAACCTTGAGCGCGAAACTTTTCTATCCGCGAGGTTTATTCGAGAACGAAATTCCCGGGAAAGCACATTCTTCGCGCGCATGATAGCTCTATCGAGAAGGATAGCCTTGGGTGGAAGAACCCGCCCAGTGGGACTTGTATTTTTCGTGGGTGGTTAGCTACTCGGTGTGGCGGTCACGTAGCCTTCCTCCCCACGGATCCCCGGGTCAGCGCGATCAAATTTCTCAGGAGTAAGTCGACGTCTGTCATCCCGTATGGAATGCTACATCGTATGCCAACTCGCGCAGACAGCTCGGGTGCTGTGCCCTGGCAAGGATTCCGTTAATTTCCACCGAGGCCCGGCGCGGTCGCCGACGAGACTCGCCCTGAATAGTTTCCGCGGTCCGCGCTGCTCGAGGACGCAATCCCCCGGCAGGACGCGAAATTCCCTGAATGATTCGCCGCGGATTAAGCGGCCCGCCGCGCAACAATTCGATTATTTAAGCAATTCGGGCGCCACCGTGTCGATTCCCAGAGCCGTCGCGATTATAGGCTAATCGGTATCTATCTATTAATCGGATCTGGGGTGGCTGTGCGCGGACATATCGAGGTTGCGACAGCGTTCATAATTTTCGTGTTGTCTGACGCCACAGAGCAGAATGCTTCTACGACTAAACGTTCCTACGGACAGTGCCTGGTTTAGAAAAGTGGATAGAGTGTGTCTTTGCTGAGAGGATATCGGAGGCCATAGGATTTCTCGCACGGTTCCATCTTTGAGGTATTTATAAAGTATTGTTTTCAACTAGCGATCTCGAGGGATTTCTTTCAACTGTAAGTCTGGATTCGATTGGATGTAGGTTTCACGGTTCTGTTGCCCTTGGTCTTAAGCTATTCAGATTGCTGCTACTACACGTTTTCCCTCGGCTTATCATCCGTCCATTTGTTGCGTTCAATTACAGTTACGCTCGAAGGTAACCGAACGCGGGGCGTATTTAATCTTCGGGCAAATTCGACTCTGCCTGGGAGGCAGGATCCAGATCGAGCAATTTCCGCGATCTAACCAACTTCCCGACCAATCCCCGGATCTCTGATTTCACGGGGAACCCCTATTTCCACGCGCTGCCGACCCTCCCCGCGTATCCTTTAATGATCCCGTGAAATTCAAGATAGCGTCTCGCAAGGAAACGGGGCGAATTCATTTTTATGACGAGGATCGGCTATCCAGCGACACGATCTCGGGTGATCCCCTCGCGTGCCCTCTTTCAGGCTCCGGGAGTGAGTGAATGGGCCGTGATTCGGCGGCAACGCTCAGGGTTGTAGAGTTTCAAGGGGAAGCGACAGGGCGGAATTCGCCCCGCGCTTCCGCTCGCAATGACCCGGGCTCCTTGGACGGTCCGGCACGTCTATCCTTGTAATTGTTTGCACGGAAAATGGCTGTTCCCGGTGGGGCGGGAAGCTTGCTTGCAAGATCCGTTGCGTTCAGCAAGTCCTCGTAAATCAGCCTCTGTTTACACCAGTCGCTCACCCTTAATCCTCGGTTCCCAAGTCGGAAACCGAGTCGAGGTAGCGTCGCCGTGATGAATGTTGACCAAACTACTCCGGAGCCTCCCGGCGACCATCCTCTTGACCCCTGGATGCTCGGGTCCCGTCGCGACGTGGCAATTAAATCAGCGGAAAGTAGCGGAGCTCCCACCAGAGGGGAAAATGGCCGGGGAAACTTTCGACACGTCGAAGCACGTTGTTGCTGTCGTTGGTCTTCTAAATCCGCTCTGTCTGACAAGCGAGCCGCACGGCTCTTTCTCATATCAGCGATACGTTTACTTTCAGACTTACAATTCGGCTGGAGCTTTCTGTTGAGATAGAATCTGTTATTTATTTTCTTCTCTTTTTTTTTTCACGAAAAGCATTTAACCGTGCCAGCTGCCGCAGGGTTTCTTTTTGAGAAGGGGCATTCGTTTAGGACGGTGAAATTTTCTGCCTCGCGATAATTCCGCGGCTCCTGCGGCAAGCCTGTGGCAGCTGCTTTTTATGAAAATTCATCTCGACCTGGATTTTTCCCTCGAGCGTCCTTTAACGATGCGGTGCAACCTCTTCACTGTTCGAACGCCAGCAATCGTACGTGACAAGAGAACTGCGGCTCTCCCTCGCGGAGTTATCAGTATATATTTCACCACGAATTATTTACAGTCCTGCTTTATTACGTATCACCAAACCTCGTACCTATCCCCTTCCGTAACATGCACGGTTTCTTTAATTTCCCTCTGCTTACCAGCCCCGCGTCCTCGGTCAACGGGGTGAAGAGAAGATTTATCTGAAATTAACCGCCCCGACGCGTCTATTAAGCGAAACACGCAGCCATTTATTCCTCCCCTTCCTTCGCTGAAACATTAATGTCCTCGCCCCGTAAACTGTTGCTGGAAACGTCGAACGAGCACGCAATAAACTATTAAGTACGAAGTGCCCGTTACCAGCGGACGAATCTATGAAAAATGCATCGACCGCGGGCAGACTCGCGTTATCTAGATAGCCCGTCTCGTTGGTGCTGTTTTAGACGCCGCTTTTAGCACTGTCATCGCTGCGTCGTTTCGCTGCGAAAGGGCATCGTAGGACGAATTGCACACCCTCGAAGGACACGCTCGCCTGTGGCGGGATGTATTTTTAACGAGGAACCGAGTCGCCAGCGAACATTTCCCGACGGTGGGAAATGAATGGTTCGGCTTGAAAGCGACGCACGGTTTCTCGTGGCGCTCGCACGTTCGTTCAGGTGAATTCCATGCAAATTTCCTCGCTCCGCCGTGCAAACAACCTTGTCCAAGCTCGGGGAGCGAGGTAAGGTTGTTTAATAGGATTGCTCTTCCAAGGCTATCGTTTTGTTGGGAGATTGGTGGACGTGGCAGCTACGGATAGACGTTGTATTATATGTGCTATGTAGCTTTATTCTTTATATCGGAGATGGAGGAATTTGGCGAAATAAATGGGAAGAATTGAGATAGGGGAACCGAAGCAACGCAGTGGTTTCTGTATTTAGTTACTCTCGAATTTGTATCGAGCAACCTGCCCGATATTTTATATTGCTTGCCATTCTTTTCCACCAATAATGAATCTCGCGTTACTCTTGTTTCTCGTTTAATTTAATATTTCTCGCTGCTTGTTCATAACGCTTCGCGTGGCCGCGCAAAAAATGTTCCCTCTCACCTTCTCGCAGATATTCATTTTAACACCGTCGACCGCAGAATCGCTACACCCAGGTTTGCGCGATTTACCAGATTAGGAAAGTCCCAGGGTTTATGGTTGCCTCTTGGCTGGCGCGACCGCAAATCCCCCGAGCGCGTTTAAAAGAGAAAGGTAAAAGAAAACGAAAGGGAGAAAGAGAAGGTTCGACGCAATACCAGAAAGCCCAGGTTTCCCTCAATCATTCTGCAACCTTGACTTTCGTTGATCGCTCTGTGATCCGTTTCCACGATTCTTCGCTTTTCCAAATATTCTTTCGTGGCCGTAAATTTTTCTCCACTCCCCTGCGATTGCAAGGGGCAAATTCTCTGCAGCTTCTCGACTCGCAATTCCGACGCGAGCAAGCCTTGACGACAGAATAATGGACGTCATTGACGAGAGCAATTTGCGGGACGGATCATTTCTGGCCGATCGACGGAAGTTCAGTTTACAGAGATATTAAAGGGAATCGCGACGTCGCAGCGTACCGCATTCTGACCTTTCGGAAAGACACCTCCCATACGAAGCACAGTGGAATGGGAAGCCTGCTTACAGGCATTTATACAGCGACCTTTTACTCCGCTGCCCCCCGCGACGCAAGCGCCACTGCGCCCCCCGTTTCCTCAGAGTCTAAACTGCATCGGGAAGCTACTTTTTACCGGCACGCCTGGGATTGCATTCCCGCGAAAGCCCCGATACGTTTCCATGACTTCGTAACGATCGCGTCGCATCTGAAAGCACTTTCGTTCCACTTCAAAGCAGCCGGAACCCGTCTGAGTCAACAGATCCTCTTCTCACCAGTCCCAAAAGAACCTCGGTACGTCGGCTGTCTCACTGTGATAAAAGTAAACCCGCCTCGCCCCTTCGATCGAATTCCTCTTCGGCTGAAATGAAATCACGGGGACGACAATAGGTCGCGTGGGCGACAACCCGCTTTAACCAGATAATAATCTATCATTTCTGCGCGAATCCTCCGCTGTTAATCCTTTACGCCAAGTGAAGTTAAGTGTTCCATAACAGGGAGCACGAATCGATAAAGGGTTGGTGGTTCTTTCTAGCCAGGTGCCTTGAAACGAACAAAGTCAAAGTTCCTCTTTGGATCTAGCGTGATATCGAGGCCCAAGGCTCGCGCGATTCTCCCCGCAACGATTTTACAAACGGCCAAAGTTTTTCGTGGTCGATTTATTCGGCGATCCCGTGACGAGCGGAGGCCAAGTTTCTGGCGTCGGATCAAGAGTTCGTGGAGGAGCTATCGTTCCGAGCAATCAGCCGTGCACCGTCGGCCGCGCAGACGGGTTCGATTCGCTAATTAGCATGGCCGAGATAAACCGTGACCTTTCCCATTGTGTACCCGCGGGGTAGGTGTGCCGTGTATTGATCCACGGATCCAGGCAAACTTCGCGATGCTCAGCGCGACTATTGTATTCAGATGGGATCACTTTTCAATAATGGATGCACTTCGCTGCGCCAGTTCTCGGTCGGAAGGGGTTTACGTCGGCTGGCTGTAATTTAATTGTCTCTTGGGTAGGGTACACAGCGGCTAGAAAGATCGCCTTCGCGAGGGAACGCTCGCTTTAATCTCGCATCAAGCTCTTCTGAGAACGCTTCGATTTCTTAATAAGATTTCTTAGCTAATCCCCTGGTCGTATCTTCGATCTCGCGGAGGCCGACTCACGGCGACGAGGCACCGCGGCTACCACGCGATATATTTCACCAGGCTTCGCCACTCGGGGCGGTGGCGTTTTCTTCGCGTAGGCGGTGGATTTTCTCCGTTCACCTCCTCGCAGAGATTTGCGCCCGCCTCTGAACGAATTAGCGAGAAAGCGCGGGCCGAGAGTCGCCGGCGGAAAGTGGAGCTACGCGGAGACCCGTCTCGCGGCTTAACTTCGACGCTGGATTAATAAGAACTTGAAAAGAAGTCCCCTTTGAAAGCCGCAGCCTGACCAGCGGCACTGGTTTGCCCGGGAATGAAGAGTTTCAAAGACTCGGCCGGCGCACAAATTAAATAGGGAATTGAATATTATTTACACTGGGCGGAAACTGTTGCCAAACTAGTTTCCTGACATCTCCTCGGTAGCGGAGGCAATTCGTGCACTTTGATATCATTCGCCACACTTGCCGGAGGATCTCGAGTTCCTCTGTCAAAGGATTACTTTCGTCGCATCTTCAAAAGAACACGGTTTATCTCCAATAAAGGAAAGCACAGGATGTTGTTGCTGGGAGTTTTTCAGGGAACAGCTCGTACCACTTTACGCGTTCCACCCTCCGCATTCTGGTCGCTCATCAGCTTTCAAAATACTCGGAAGCTCGGCTGACGTGGCTCCCCTTGGAGAATTACGTTCCACGAGAGACTCATCCCTGGAAAAAAGTGTTTTAATTCAATTTCATTCTTCCTTCCCCTAGCTCTGTATACGGAAACTCATAAACAAGGAGAGTAGGAGCCCCCGCGTACGTAATTGCAAATGCACCACTGTGATTTCGCATCGAAGCAAATCAATGGAGAGTAGAGAAGACCCCCGGGGTTCGGGATTCCCTTCGAACTCCATTCTACTCGTGTGTTCCTAAGAGAGCAATTATCCTAGCGACCACCCCGTCCTGTAAACCAATTTCCGAAGCTGCACGTAACGCGATTAATGCCGCGGAAATTCGCTACGGAAAGTATTTAAAAATGCCAGAGAATTTAATCGCCCCGAGGCTATGTCGAGGATAGTGAACTGTTAAAAATGTCGAGGCAAGTGCGGCGCGATATCCAGCTGCTAATTCGCGTTTAAACGTTCGAATATCGAGACTTTTTCATCGCTAATAATTCACGCCACGTCGCTCAGTTTTCCTATGGAAGAAGGATTCGTTAAAAATCGCGTCTCCCGCGAGCTTTATTTTCCCCGAGAGGAGCCAGCATTTTTAACCCAATAAACTCTACTCTGTAAATAAAGCATGTCTTTCAAGCGACGCACGAATTTCGAGCAATTCCCCTGGAAACGGTTCGTTACTTCTTCCTTCTCGTCCTACTAACAGGAAAATTTCTCGATCATTAATCCTGCAGAAGATTGGAGAGATATAAGGCTGCATACAGCGAGACTCCCCGAACAATTTACAATGGTTACGTCCGCGATAGACTGTTCCAGTCATTCGAACATGACAGACACGTCCAGGGGGGGCATAAGCTGCTTGGCCTCGAAGCTGCGCCGTGGAAAACGTGTCTTGCTGATTCCTGGCGCCCTCGTAATTGCAACAAAGGAGGACGCTGAAGAGCACGTAGCAGGATTTACAGGCTGGAAGTGAAGTTACATTAGTTTGGAACAGATGTTCGGCGCGGAGTTGGGGGAGTTACGCGGAACGGTAACTACCGAGGGCGAGGATCAAGCTGTATTACCGTTTTCACGCTAAACGAATAGATCGGCGACAGGCTCGTTCCCCACCGCGCTGCCGCGACCACTATTTTTTTTTTCCGAAACCGCGAGGCGACAATTACAACAGACTGAAACGCGAGCGTGCTTTTTAACAAGCGCGCACCGTTTTGACAAACGTTTCGCGCTGTTCCCGAAAAAGTAGTCGCTTTTGTTTCGAATTCCCGGATGCCGGTCGTTGCAAAAACGTTGCTTTATTGGCAGGGTCGCGTGAAGGGGGCCGGGCTCGATGGAAATACCGGGGGAATTATGTAAAGGCGTCGGCCTGGCAGTGGTAGATACAATTAACAATAATCAATGCTGAATGGGAGGCAGTTGAGCTGTAATTTCAGCGAGCAGGCTGCTCCAATTTCGCTGCGACGGGGTTACATCATAGCAGCGGGCTTTTGCAACGCCGCCTCCCCGGTCAGTTAATATTATTTAACGGCAGCGTTGAAACGGGGTTAATTAAACGGCGCGGCACGCAGTATCGGGGCGCATTAATCACTGTCCTTTATCGACTGAAAGCTCGATAAACTCCGCCTGGAGACAACCCGGGGGATGGTTAGCTCGAAGACAACCTCCTCGAGGAACGTACCGAAGCAGAGGCTGCGACACGGAGGCGGTGGATCATACTCGACGATAATCTTTGATAATGTAACGCGCGCTAAACGCTGTAAGGGATGTCGCGCGTGCGGAGCCAGCTAAGCCGTTTCCTTCGGTCCCGCCTCAGAAACTTCGGCCTAATTTACCGCAATTTACCGCGCTCCCCGGTGAATCGATTGAAACGGGCTCGTTTCGGCACCGCGCGCTTGTTAATCAGCAGTTGGCTCCGCGCTTTCTTTCCCAGTTTAGCCTCGCATCAGTTGCATCTTGCGCGTCGATGCTATCTGCCGAACACCTGGCACGAAATTGCACCGCGCGGGCACGAACTCGCCTCGTTTGCTCACCGTTAATTAACAGAGGGAATTTACTTCGCCGGCTCTATTGTGGCTGGGACCCCGTAATTCTTCGTTTCCTACCGATTCCTGGCGGTATTCGTTGTAACGAATATTTAGTCCCACCGTGGGACCGCGCGCATCTGCTCCCATCGTATTGTCAATACTCCAGCGGGAACTTGTTAATATTCTATCGACACTGCTGCAAGCTCGGCATTAACTATTAACTGCAGTTGCTTCTTACGAGCGATCGTGCGCGGCGATGTTGATAAGCGCTCGGTGTTCCTTCAGTTGGAATCGTTGAAACGTTTCCCGGTGTCTCGTTACTCGAAACATCGATTTCGCCCCCCCCAGTGGCAGCGAACAAGGTTGAAGCTCGCAGAAAGAGAGAATCTTGGCAGACGAATGCTCGACCGGTAAATGGAATTAATTGAAACTACGTCGGGTTTCTTAGAAGCATTCGTTTTAATTCCGAAGTTTTTATGTAAAAGGGACACTTGGAAGTTTCTCAATGTTGTTACATCGCTGGAAAATATCGATTTCCGGAGGCTCGTCGGAGGGGGGATCGAGTGTTTAAACGCCCTTCGCACGCGATTCTTGGCTCGGTTCGTCGGGAAATGAATATTTGAACAGAGTTTCACGAGTGCCGGCGTCTCGTCAAGCGACGCGACGCGGTAATCGAATTAAACGATACTCGGGCAATCGAACCGCGGGCTTTATTGGACGTGCCTCGGGACAGCGGGGAAAGAGCAGAATTTCCTTGTCTCCGGTCTCCTTTTCTGTATCTTCCCTGCGGCGGGGGTCGAGCGTCGATCGACCGGAAACCGCGGCCTCAAATCAAGCGATAACTGAATTCGTTCGGCGAATCCGTGGCGAGCGATCTATCAAACAGTCCTTCCCCCTTTGTTTCGCGTTCCGCGACGAAGATCGATAGCCGCGAAGCGCAGGAATCGAGAAAATCGAGGGAAACTCCTCTGCTGGGACATCTGGTCTGTTTGCGCCCGAGAAAACTGGGATAAACGAGTTTATTCGCGGATAGAAAGCATCCTTCGCTTCAGGGAGGCCGCGTTTCCATCATTCGATCCTTGGAAGCTCACCAGCAGCTAATAATTTTCCATGCAAACTGAAAACTAGAACATAAATTGCAGGTTGGAACTTACCGAGACTCGAAACTAGAAAGTAGAGCGAGACAATCATTCTTCGCGTCTTCGTTTTTACTATCGATAACCTCGCTAAGGAGGCAAGCTCGCGTAATCGGCAGAGATCAAGCTTCTTTTTGGGAATTTTTTGTAAAGAAACTACACGTGCAAATTTTTTTAAACTTTTATGCTATATTATTATGTGCTTCGAGAACCGAGGAAACATTTTTTTATATAAATACTACGTTAAGCTACGTTACGTAATATTTCTTTACTTGGCCAGAGCAGAGAGGATATCGAGTGTCGACTCTCTGTGAGACTCCCGGATGAGCGAGGAGCGTTTCTACTTAGCGAAACGTCTGGCGCGAGTGCAACCGTCGACGGAGGGGTCGAGCGCGTTGTCCTTTTAAGAAAATGAGGCCTCGCCGCGAGCTTGGAAATAGGATTTTTCAGGGATAAGGCGCAGTCGGCTCGGCTCAGTTGCGTGTCCCCTGATCCAGCGCAGAAGTAGCTCCGCTGACGTTTCCGTTCTAAGGAAATTGCTTTTTCATTGCTGCATCGGCCTTGAAGCGATCGTTGCTCAGCGATGTTTACACCGAGGCTCTCCTTTTCTCTGTGCTAATTAATTGGAAGGTCGACTCGATTATCGAGCGGCGCAGATTGAAGTCCCGGCGACCTACGCTCGAGTCAAGGGGAAAATCTAGCTGAAAGGAGCAGGGAAAATTACGTGGAAATAATTCTTCCGGGCATATCACACCCCCCCTATGCTGACCCTACAACGACCCGCCGTCGGAAGACTTTATATGGGATCACCGAGAAGTTTTATAGAAACCCTGGATCCACGCGGGAGGAAAATGTGCGCGGAAACGGCGACGACGACTGAATCCTGATAGCTGGTCGGACGCGTTCGTTGGGAGGAATATTCGGCTTCGAATCCCGCAGTAGATCCACGAACGACTCTGCTCCCTTCTTCGCACACCCTAAACTAGCTCGAATGATCTCTGGTAGCCGTGGACAAACATCGTCGAATTGAAAGGAAGTGGAGAGAAGAAAGAAAGTTTTAGCTCGAGGGCTGGGTTCTTCAAGACCTCAAAGTCTCCGGAATTTGTCTCTAAAATATAGATTAAAATGTTACGATTGATTCGTAGATTGATTCGTAAAATGGAAGATTAAGCTCGAAGACGAGATTACTTCCAGATCGATGAGCAAATTTTATGGCTAACGTCCACCGCGACCAAGACAGAAGAGCGTGCCCTTCATCGCATTAGTGGCGCTGTTAGAATCCATCGACGTTGCAGGGAGATCGCGAAGAATCTCGGTTGCACGTTAATGGAATTCAGCTGGGTGGCCGCGTTAATTTCAGCAAATAGATGGATCACCGAGGCAATATGCCAGAAGGACTTGTTCACGGGGTAGATCGATGCAGGCCGGATCACTCGTGATAAATCGCTGTGGATCGATGATGCTGCCGAAATTTGGCTGAGTATAACACGACTATTCTCCGTGTGGGCTATCCTCGGAGAAAATGTTCACGGTCAAAATTTTGCTTATTCTACTCACCGTGGGAATTAAAACGTTCTACGTTCATACGTCAGGGAATACTTTCTTCCTCGCGAAATAAATCCATTCGTCGCTTGTGCAACTTAGCCAACAAGTTCTACCACGCTGTAGACTGTTTTTTGAATACCAACGTGTCTTTCAAGAACCAACTCTTAGCAACTCTGTCTAATTCATTTTGCGTTTGCGTAGGTATGTAGCATCTTGTCACTTGTTACACATCTCCGTTTTCTGTTATGTATATTTTACCTTTTACTAAAGCGTGCCTACCCTGTATATAAATAAATAAATAAATAAATGAAATCGAAGACTTATGTAGTAATTAATTACTAACTCCTGTTTGGGGAATACAATCCCGGGATATGGTATTTCGGCATCCTGCGATCCCGGCTGTTTTTTGGATTCCAAAAATCCCGGGTTTTGATATAAATAATCTCGAGAATTTCGGGATTTGATATAAATAATCTCGAGAATTTCGGGATTTTTTAAAAATGTGAATTACTTTATAAACACCTGAAAAATATATAAATAAACATAGTCATTTCATAAGGACAATAATAATAAGAATGATTTATTTAAATATTAATATTAAGTCGCATATAACTAACTAAACTATATTTATTATTACAATGACATTCTCACTTTCCGTAATTTCGCTTATTTCCGCTATGTACTTTACGTGCTTTGCTGTTTCTTCGTTTACATTTCCAAAAATCTTCATAATGGTTTACTGATATTATCCACTTATTGAGACTTTATTATCCTTCATTGTTCTACTATTTTTATTGTTAAAAATCAGTTTAGCTTATGTTTCAAACTAATGGTAGAAAGTAAGTTTGTTCACTTTAAGTAAAGATTTAGAATTTTAACACATAATGAATCATTTTAATTACCAAAATTTTCTATTTTCCAATCTCTGGATTAATCCCGGAATCCCGAGATAGGCTTTAAAAAATCCTTCAATCCCGGGATTGTATTCCCTACTCCTGTCCCAGCGTGCCTCCTATTATAACCCCATTCAACCCTATTCCACTTCCATTTCACTACGATCATCATACAAATCTGACGGTAAAACAAGCTCTCAAAGTCGAAGTTGCTTCTACGTCGACCCGTAGAGCCTTCTGTCCAAGAGAAATTCGGAGACCCGGCATTCCGTTGCGCCGAAAATCCTGGTTAATTAATCGAGTTAACGGGCCGATGCTCGGGCGTCGTTGCGTGAAACAGCATAGCGCCTCTGAGAGGCCGGAAGTAATTCCAATCTCGCTGGGAAGGGTGAAACAATCGATGTAGGAAGACACGTGGGCGTACGCCCCGCTCGTCCGCGCGATACGGCCCGCGTTTGCACCGGCCGACGGCGATTGATCGGCGGCCACGGTGCGTAAATCAATCGACGGCACGGTTTCCATAATAAATCAACATTTTTAGCAACGCAGTCGCGGCCCATCCGCGCCACGCGACGAGTGTTTACAACGGCTGCGAGACGCGAGGCGTTTTCGCGGCAGCCTCGATGCCCCGGAATCAAAACAAGTTACGCCCCCGAATAATATAAACAGCGCTCCGATAAAACTCTCTCGGAGAACAGCGAAATATCCAGCAAAATTTCCCGTAGATCCTGCGAAACACGGCGTTTGTTATTCGTGGCTGCCGAGAACGTTAATAAATCGCGGGTGTAAGCATGATGCGCTGGTGAAACTCGTTCAGAGGTTTTCTGTTTGTTGGTACAAGTTGCTTTAGGGAATAAGCGCGGGCTGTGTTGCGTTAAAAAGCAAGAACAGTCGAGCAGACGATTTTTGGTGCGCTAGGCAGGCTCTCGTAGTCGTTGAACGAGAGATTAGGGAGGGTTATCGACGTTCATAGCTGTTGTGACTTTGAGAAAGAGTGGGTCCTTGAGAATTCGGAGGAGAAAAGTGTCTTCTATTACGTTGATTAACACGTGTGACATTTTAATTTGTGATTCCGTGTGATTACAAGATCAAACCTGAAAATAGCCGAATTTTCAGGGGTTAATTTCTCCACCTTATAGTGAATTTGGGCATCACAAAAAAATCGCGTTAACATCAGGAAGAAATCCCCTACGTATTCGCAAAGTTTCAGAATTTTTTGAACGTCCGCTTACAAGTTGGAACAAAAACTGTCTCTCTTGCCATGGTTCGGGAAAGTTCAAACTGTAGAGTTGTGAGAAAAACTGAGATGATTAAATTAATCGTTCCTCTGTACGTCACGTATGTAAGAAAATAAGGAAGTGAAAGCTAAAACCTACCCTAAGCCTGCACTCTTAAAGTATACTAAGTGACGAAAAATGTGTGACGGGATATCTAACATAGATGATAGTGGAATTCATCGACGTCTACCAAGGAAGAATTTCAAGTGGCGGTGGAATCGAAGGGACAGTTGCGGGATTACTTTGACCCGTTGGCTGCGGAGATCCTCCCCCGTTGATGCGCTGACAGTGTATTCCGTTAGACGGTAAATCCACGCTAATTAACAGGCAGCTCGATGAAACGTCAACGAACACCAGCGTTCCGCTGAAACACAGCCGTCGCCGAGACGGTTGACGTGCAAATGAATAAATTGTGGCGAGAACGGGGGGTTGAACCGGATCTCGCATAGGAAACCCGTGAATTACATAACGAATTACAGTTACCAGCGGCAACTCTTATTCGAGAGGCTGTTATTTTACTCTTTTCACCCCTGCAACGCATTCTTTCGCGAGCTGCAAGCTGGAGAAACGTTCCAGGAGTTTCACTTCGATAACATTCCATCGTTGGAAATTTTAATAAACGTCGCGCTCGGCTCAAGCGACGGTCCCAGGTTGCCGTGCACAATTTTCAACAATAATGCACGGATAATTAAGTGGAGGGGCAGGTAATTA
This sequence comes from Andrena hattorfiana, assembly GCA_944738655.2. Classification (NCBI taxonomy): domain Eukaryota; kingdom Metazoa; phylum Arthropoda; class Insecta; order Hymenoptera; family Andrenidae; genus Andrena; species Andrena hattorfiana. The sequence goes on along the minus strand of OX122894.2, from coordinate 42,241,868 downwards.
AGCAAAGTTCTTGGCAGTAATTAGTTCGTCAAACGAGCCCTTCTGGTCTGAAAATCCGTCGGGTCCGTGGAAAATACTGAGGCATTCTGTTATCAAACGTCTGCTTGTCCGTGGATCCTGAATTCGGCGGTGTCTCGTGACGATAAGTGATCGATAACACATAGAGGCGACGCAGTTAGGAGCAGAACTGGATTCTGCGACGCGAGCGTGCCTGGGATACAAACGGGACGTAGTTCGCAAGAGTGGAATAATCAGCAGAATGAATTCTGAAGTGGAATTTACTTTGCTCGCCGGAACGCTGTGTCCTTTCGTGGAGATTCCCATGCGCCTCTCGCGTTTGATGTCGATAATTTTCAATTAATCTTCATTTCCACGATGCTCTTTTGACAATTTCGTGCAATCTTCGTTTTGCTAGAAACATTGTATTTCGCAAAGGAAGACTATTTTTTATAAGAGATGCTATCCTCACACATAGCAAATAAATTTATAAAAATACCTATGGTACTTAACCATAGATTGTGGGTTTTTAGAATGACTCAAAGCAAGAACAACGGTGTGTTTCATTTTGGCCCCATCGCCCTTAAGGGGGTGAAAAACTAACCTCAAAGTCAAATTGCCACTTCCACTTTTTCGCGTATAACTCTCAAAGTACAACAGACAGAAAAAAATGTTTCAAACAAAAGTTTGATGGTGCAATAAGCGCTACAAACTTGCGTTAACAAAATTTTCGAAAATAGTTTTAAAAAAAAGAACGTGTCGAAAAAAACTATATTTTTAAAATTTTATTAACGCAAGATTGCAGCGTTTATTGAACCATTAAACTTTTGTTTGAAACCTTTTTTGTGTCTCTCGTACTTTGAGAGTTATACGCGAAAAAGTGAAAGTGCCAATTTGACTTTGAGATTAGTTTTCACCCCCTTAAAGGGCAACAGGGCCCAAATGAAACACACCTTTATTCCTGTTTTGAGTCACTCTAAAAACCTACAAAGTTACGTTGCAATCGGTGAGTCCAGGTTCGCATGTTCCCTTGTTAGTTTGTGTCAATTAAAAAAATAGTTTTATGGTCCTGTGCAATCTTTTCCTCTGTTTCTTCTTTCCGCGAGGAGCTCGTTTCGCGGTCGTGTTCATCGTTCAATAAAAAGTCGTTTTTCCGTTTGTTTGCAGGTGTTGGGAGGACTAGGTCGCAGGATGTCGAGCGGCGACAAGGCTTCGCCGGGCCTGACCATCGATCGCGCCGCTTTTCTGCTTCTGAGGGTGAAGAAGGCCTTCAAGAAGAAGAAGCAACAGCGAAAGGAGAAAAGGTGAGTAGCTGCCCCGCGGTTTCCTTCCTCTTCCCATCGCGTAGCGAGCCGGCGGGACAGAAAACAATGGGGGCCTAGAGCGAAGAATGGCTGGACGAGTGGATGATCCGAGGGATCTTATTGTCCGCGCCCTTTCATCCAAGGACGAGAAATCACAAAGGGAAGGAAGCGAGGCGGCAGCCTCGCGGTCGCTCTGTCTCGTTCCTCTCTGCACCTCTCCCCTTTTGTTTTATTGCTCGCGTTCCCAGCGTTCTTGGAGGATTCTTCTGTAAATAGCGCGTCCCTCCATAACCGCAGACTACTTTTCCACGGGAATGGTCCTTGGCCGTGGGAATTATCCGCGCGACACTCTCCGGCTTCCGTCGCAGCGTCGCTCCACGCTGGCTGAACTTGGCGCGGAGTTAGGCGTTTACGAAGTTGTCGTTGGCGAAGTTGGCAGGGCTCGATCAACCCTCCTCGGGTCGAAACAGTCGGAGGGAACGCCGTGGGCGTAGAGGTGCGGAAAACGGTGCCGCTTTCTTGGATGCTGGCACGGCTGGGAGAGGCAGCGACTCAATGCACCAGTCCAGGCGGAAGAAACTTTTGTGCGAGCCCCCGCGAGTAGTTAACCAGCCTCTCGAGAAGATTTTCACGCGCCACCCCTTTCGGGGGCAAATTCTGCTCCATGGGACAGGAAACGATACTCGGACTCGCTGAGTCTCTGCAGCTCCCTTGCACTCGAGAGTGGTCCTAGTGATTGCTTGGTTGCTCCACGATGCTATCCCGAGTTATGTGTTGTCCCTGGAAACTCCTTAACCTTTAGAAGGCCGGACTGGCCACTATAGTGGCCACCTAAGAATTTTGATACCTTGCCGACCATTTTGGTGGTACATATGCACAAATTTTAAATAAATAAAATGTACAGTTTCAATGAAAAAATCCCGGCCCTCTAAAGATTAAAATCACTTTTTTCAAATTGACTAGTAGCATAACTTGAACAATTTTTATTCGACTCACTTGAAATTTTAATAGTATCTTCTATAATAAATTATCTACAGAAGTACATACGGATTTTAGAATTCATTAAAAACTTTTTATGCTGCAGGAAATTTTAGACCCAATTTTGGCAAATTCCGTAGTAAATGTCAAGTCGTTTCGTTTATTTTCTAACTTCGCCGCAAAAATTCTGAAACTTACATATGATTTTCTGGACTCCTAACCCCTTAATGGTGTGATAAAAAAGTGAGGATGTAATTAGACGCGGAGCCCGCTTGGAATCGAGGCCTTCGTCAGCGATCGGTGTTGTTATCGGGAACTTCGGATCCCAGCAGAATACGCTCGTTTTCACTACGTGACTCTTCGATCCCCAGTTCTAGCTACAGGGTCGTAAAGCAACTCCAGAGAGCGCTCATTCAGGCAGCCTAACGAGTCTTCGAACATCTTGGCACGGTTTTCGCGAATTGCTCGTAACTCGCGCGCCGTTTTCATCTTGAATACGTGTACACTTCGTGTAGCTGGAATCTTGGGTGGGTTGGGACAACGTATCCCCGAGGAAGTTGGGCAAGAACGACGCCCTAGTCGCGACTAGGCACGGGGACTTCGCTCCTCGGGGTATTTGAACGGGATGAAAGTTTGTTCAGGTAAAGATGATTCGATGCAGGATATTCCGTTCGCGTGTACCCGGTCCGAGTTTCGGAATTCATTATTCGCGGCGATTCCACGCTCCGTTCTACCTGCAAAATTAACAAACAATGCGGACGGCTGAACAGTCGGACGTCTTCTCTTTGCCAGTGATATTAATAATTCCTGGCCCGGCTGTCCTGAATATTCATGAAGCCCCGTACACACAGACGGTCGCGCGAAGACTTAACGAACGTTTCCCGTATCTCCTCTAATTCGACTGCCACTCCGCAGCAACTTTGCTTAATTAAATGACTACGCCCGATCGGTCTTTACCTTTCGGCCGAGCACGTGCGGAGGGGAAAAGGGTAAACTGATCTTGACGCACGTGAACCCCGCGATCGAGCCTTAATTCGACTTCGGTGAAGGTTTTGAGGAGATCGAGTCTGTTAATCGATCGACATCCCTGAAAGCTCCAGGATTCGCTGAAATAGAGTCCCGTACTTTTACGCTGTATATTACGTTATTACGGATGTTATAATTGGCAGGGAGTGAATCATAGAACCGCCAAAGGGCGATGAATTTCGCTGGTTAATGAAAGTAGCTCGACCCGACGCGTATATCCCGCAATTCCTCTCTTGATCGCGGAGATTTCTCTTATGTAAACGCGGAGATCACGACAGCCGTGCGTCTGCACTCCGAAATCTAATCAACGTCGCGGACGGACGAACGATTCCAAGCGGATTTCGAAGCTTCGCTCGCCGCCGCGCGGTAAAATTCGACGCTCTGTCGACTCGCGTTCCCCGCGAGCAGCTCTCATGAATTTTGATAACCGAAGGCACGAGTGCCTCGCGTCCAGGAATATTGATGCACTCGCGATGCGAGCTTCCGCGAGTGCAGTCTTGGGATCGAGAGGGGCCGAGGTAGTAGCGTCGAGGGAAAATACCGCGGACCGTCGAGTACGTGATCTTAATCCCCTACGACTCAATCCCTTCTAATCTCTCGCACTGTTTTTCTGGCAGGCCGAGAGAAGAATCGCCGCGCATTCAGTTGGGATAAAAGCTCGACTCTCTGTAAGTAGGACATGGGAATGGGTCAGATAAATAACTTCCCACTCTTATTATCACAGCCACGCGAAATGTACCTACGGATGTTAAGTAACGTCTGTATACTTTGACGTTGAGAATTGCCAGTGATTCCATAGCTGCCCAGGTTCTCCGCCTCGCGTCCATCCTTTCCACGATTGCAGCGTGCCCCAGTAATTAAGCGGCACGCGCTTTCGTCGCTGGGAAAGTCTCGCAACGAGCGGCCGTCGCTCGCCGCTAAAGAAACATGGAGATTCCGTGACGCGCGTATCCACGGCGTTACTTTATTTCCATCCCCCGCGAACGATGCCGCGACCCCGATTACTAATTAACCCGAATAGCCATCGTCTTCTCCGACTTCCACGAGCACTTTGTCGGCTGGGTGGGTGAACAAAAAAAGGTGGGTGTCGAGTGAGTTATTACACGCTCGTTTTTCGCCGGCAACACGATTCCCCGACTGCGGCTAACGCGTTTAATCGACGGGGAAAAGACAAGTTGCTATCGAATTTGGCACCTCGCGTTTTTAAGGTCTCGGGGGCCCGGCGACGCGCGAATTTCATTTTATCGTCGCCTGGCGGGATAACAAAATGGAGCTGTCGCTTTCGCGCGAAAGCTTTCAGGCGTCGGCTCGGAGTGCCTCCGCCTGGCGATTTTCTTGCTCGCTACCGATAATCGGGCCGTTTGTATGAAAGCCACGGCAGCATGGTTAGCCATTATATCGCAAAAGGACGAGGAATGAATTGCCAAGGGACGGTCATAGGTTTCCTCGGCTGTTGCCACTCGTTTTCCTCTTAGGAGAGCTGTTTTCGTGATAATTCGGATCTCGATGTATCGATCCCTCGTTACGGAAAAGGCAGGAAACGCCCGGTTGCGTTGGATAATTGTTAACGCGACTAAATAGAGCAGAGACTTCGCAGACGTTTCTTCAGATTCCTCGAAGAAGTGGATGAAAGTGTTCCATCGACCGGAGGCAGGAAGGTTGAGCGCGGCATAATTATGGGCCATTCGGTCGAACCACCATTAATTTCGTTAATTACTTTATTTAGTATCGAACGCCCCGCTGCACGGTTATTTGCGCTCATCGACGGCTGGGATGAATTAAATTGAAAGTGCACGGAACGAAACTGAAATCCACGTAACTTCGAATGCAAATGTTCCCCTTTCGTCGAATACGGCTGGGATAAATGGAGTTTACTTTACGGCCGTCGCGAAATACGCGGACGGTTATTTTTCTGTCACGTTTATCGAGAATTACGCCGCTTGTGCTCCGTTAATCGACAGATTTACAGTCGTTAGCTGAAATGAAATGAATTCGCGTACGAATCGCTGGAATGGAAACGCTACGCTCCTTCTTAAATAGGACAAGGGGAAATGAGAAAATATATAATTCCCCCTCAGTAATAGCCAAAAACATTCCCCTGGATTTCCAAACTCCACGGTTTCACCTCAAATAAGAAAATTCTTGGAATTTCTGTCTCAGAGTGAATAACTCGTACTTTTCCTCGAGCATCGAGTCGTTCAAGGATGTCTAGAGAGAAAAGCTTTCAAATACGAAAAACCTGTAACCCGTGGCAGCAGATTTTACTCGTCGCAGAATTATACACCGAATAAAGTTGATGGACGGTAGTTATCCCCGAAGAAAAATTCTTCAGGGGCTCCTTTCTTCTCAAACGATATGTTAGTCGTCTCCCAGAAAGATAAGAATACTGACGGACGATTTTCAGTCCTCTCCTCGCGTCTGGTGATTTTTTTCCACCACCCCGATAGGCGTGAATTTATTCCCTCGCAGTTACTATTAATCCTCGAGTCCCGAAGCTCCCTCGGGAATATTTTCCTCGCAAAGTGACGTCTAGGGAGCGAATTGCGAAGAGCCTCGTCAGGCCAATTACTCGATTCTCGAACGTTGTATCCTCCCTTTTGAACTTCTCTGTCAAAGATTTTTTCCCTCGATACACCAGAGTGCATTTACGTGCTTTTCGGTGGAAGCATGCTCCACGAAACTTCGTGAATAAGGATTCTACAAGGGTCGCTCGGTGGAAAAAGTCTGGGATAAAGTCCACGCGTGTGGCTATAAATTCTGTATAGCCGCGGTGTACCTTCCATATCGTGGCATCCTCTGGACGGTCGTAAGAAAGAAGCGAAGCCGCGAGTCTATTAGAAGCGATCTGAAAACGTTTCGTTTCTTCACTCCCCTGCGCCTCGTAAACCTTATTTTTCCGACGTTCGACCTCTATCGGGGAATTCTCCGCGAGTCGATGTTGATTCGTTGTTTCTAGAAAGAAATACGAGCGTCTGGGAAACCGTAAATATTAGAACTAAACTTAAAGACGGCCTTATGATCTGGGATCTTTTGTTTTAAAGAGAGCTCCTCCTCCATGAATTCTCTAAACCGACTCCGTCACTCTCTCAATATCGCAATAGATTCTACCCCGAAACCTAATCGTCGAATTACGTAAATACCTACTTCGTATCCATAGAGATTTTAGAAACAGATGGTCCACCATCTGAATGTAAAATCGACGAACATTTGAGCGAAATGGTTCATCCAGATTATCCTCGTGAAAGCTGCACGAGCAGATCTCTTGCTCTAAATTTCACCCCCCCCCCCCAGGAAAGCGAATTACCACGGATTCGGGCGATGCCCACGAGCCAACTTGCCAGGGTTCGATCACATACGACCTGGCGCGCGTAATTATGGGAGCGAGAAGTTTCGGGCAAGTTCGCTGTGACTGGCTCCCGGCGTGGTATGCAAATTGGCCAACTATTTACCGAAGAAATAAGCAATCTGCAGGCTGGCCGTTTCACGGAGGCTAGAGTCACTCCGCGTAATCCGGCTATCGGACTTGTGTAGTCGATCGCCGATCCTGCCCCGATCGTTGAATCATTCGATCGTGAGAAACGGCTGGGATTGCGGGGGAAACGGCGTAGCGAGAGCAATAAGAGAAAAATTGCCATTGATCGAGCAAATTGGCTCGAGACTCTCGATTGAAAAGACCGCAGACGTTCGTTTACCGTCGCGCGGGCAAGGTTTCCGGCATCTAAAATGTAAATGATTTGTCGGCGCAAACGATTTTCTGCTAGGCGAGCGGCGACGATCGCGACGACAGCGCGGATAATGAAGAAAGCCCGGGTCGATCGTAATTTCGATGAATATTCATCGCCCCGCCGCATTCGTTTCCCCGCGGGGTAATAAATTACGCCATCAGCTTGAATTATGCGACGGCAGATAAGACACATTAAAGGCGCCGCTCCAAAGGAATAAATAAATCCCCGCTCCGCCAGCCAGAGATCGATGCGTCCCCGCGACACCGTGAATCCGCCACGTATTTGCAATTAAAATGAGTGCTAATTAGCGGAGTCAGTGGGTCGACCGGGCTCGGACATGTTTCATCCAAGTCTGACACCAGGGTGCAAGTAATGAGATTCATTGGAATAGTTGTAGTGCCAGCGACCCAAGGCCTTCTGTTTCCATATTTCCTGCCGCTCTGTCCGCTTGTCTTTTTCGCTGAATCAGGGCAGAGTCAGCTAATGGCGAGGCATATACATACGCACATCTGCAGTGCTCGCGTGCTCGAAGCTAGGTAAAGGACCCAATCACTGTCACCTACCCAATTACTGTCTTCCTAAGCTGTTTTACGTAAAATAACGCATAAATCTTATAAAATTATGCATAAAGAAAATTTAGCATACAATTCAAACTGTTATTTATACGATACAAAAAACAGTACTTAATTTTTTCTTCGTTAATTTGAATAAAACGATAAAAAATTTTAAGCGAATATTAGAAGAATGAAAGCGATGACTTTCTTACTAGCGGAAGAGAAAACATGGCGTTAAAGAACCTGCTGTAATTGTAATCTTTAAGCTATTAACATAACAATATATAATGTTTTAAATAATACAGGCATCATAGAAAATAATAAAGATCCGAATTCAACGATTCATTAAGTCTTTTTACTTATTAATTGGGTGACAGTGATTGGTACAAGCGTATGAAACGAAGTAACCTTAAAAATGACATAAACAGTATTAGGTTAGTTGGCAGTAATTGGGGTGTCAGTAATTCAGTCAAACACATTTGAAGGGTGTCAGTAATAGATCCTCCAACATATATTTGAAATTGATGAATTTATACATAAAAATCGAAGTTTTAAGATCCACCAAATTTTTCTCATCAAGTAAACATTTTTAACAACAATAAATAACAAGAACAAAATATACTTTTAGTCTATAAGTACACAAGTATAAGACAATGTCAACCTCAATGCTTAATGTGTCAGTAATTGGGTCCTTTATCCTACTCTTCAAATTTTTCTGCCACGTGCTCGTGAACTTTCGTGAGTTCCAGGTGACTATAGTCAGAACAACTCCTCGTTTCATTTTTCCTCTTTGGAGCGTAGGTAAATGCACCAACAAATGGACACTTAAGGGGTTATAGTTTACTGGTACATCCACCCTACATATGAGTGTGAAGGAATTCGATGACCATTCGATTACGTGCGAAGCGTAGCATGCACACTTCGCTCCACAATTTCCCTCCTTCCCTCTCGAGACAGCAGCCAACTCGTGGCACCTTGTAGAAATTCACGAATCGACAAACGAAATTCCTGCTGTCCTTTCGAAGGGAACGTGCGACCGACTCGAGGCGGATCGAATCGATCGTTTCAGAATAGCGTGACACGTGTCGCGCTCGAGCAGAGTTCAGGCTACATTTCCACCGGCTCGCGGAGGAACGTTGCCGGCATAATAAATAAATTCCACGGGCGGAACGAAGAACGAGGGGAGCGCAATGTGGCGAAACGGTATCGCGCAACGTTTCCGCGCGGCATCCTTGTTTATCAATTAATTACGCGAGCATACGAAGGTACGTCCGTATCATTAGCGAGGGGATGAATCATCCTTGCAGCAGAACGTGGATGAATACTTCGATGAATATACAAGCGTTCCATCCCCGATGGTTAACCGTACTGACAGGCGGGTCGCGCAGGGCAGAATGTTTCAATAACCGATGTAACGAACGGACATAAGTTTAATATTCTCCCGAATAAATAGCGCGCTATTATTATTCGACGGTTGAAACGAGATTTTCATATTCATCCTGCATGTTGTTTACCGCTTTATCGTAGTCCGCGAAAATAAGGTACACCGCTTGCTGGGAATGTCCCATCTGTTTTATAATTTCGCCCTCGCACGGTACACACTCCCACATCCAAACCACGTTCAATTACTTATTCGACGAGGTTCCAGATTTTCATTGAAATCCAGAGACAGTCATAGTTTCCATTTTACCTCTCTCCCACGTAAGCTCCACAGAAGCTTCTGCATCCAACAAGTACCATGGACGCTAGAATCCACCCCGCTCTTCCACCACCCAGTCCCAAGCCCATTGGAATCAGAGATCAATTATTCCACCGTGCACGTTACCGCGAAGTTCGAGCTGAGAAACGGGCGAGCCCTGTGGAAACACCTCGCGGCTCCAGGATGATTTTCGTGACACATAGTTCGCCAGGGTATCCAGGAATAGGGTGCAAGAAGACATCGAAGCTCGGGCTGGTGTCGTCTAATGAACACCATCTGTTTCGCGGAACTTACAACTCGAGGCCATTTGCCAGGTCGCCGTGGAAGTCGGTGGCTGCATTTACGCACGCGACGTGGCCGTAAAAGGGACAAGTATTCCCCTCGTGTGTCGTCACGCGTGTGTACACGCTCCTGTCACGCGTTACGCCAGCCTCCTCGGCGTGTGCACGTAAACGTGGAAACTGTCACGCCCGGTTGAGCCCGATGGAACGGACGCTGCTCGACGCGTCGTTAAATCCGTTTCCCAGTCGGTCCTCCCTGGCCAAGGACTCGCGTAATTTAGTTGCTGACACTTTTGACGGAGCCTCGAACATACGGTGATTGCGTACGTTCGCGGAGACACAGGCTGTAACAGGGATTTCGATCAATGGAAAATCGAATTCAGACGCCAAGTTGATCCTTGTCACGGGGCTTTGTTATAAGTAGGAGAGCAGGGGATGATGTTTATGAAATTGCGCTCGCAGAGAAGCCTCGAGGAATACGAATTCTTCCGCGGAAGATGAAGGGAAAAATAATTTCCTCGGGATGCGCGGACGAATCTCTGCGTTCTGTAAAGAAAGCAGCAGATTCTCCTTGTTGTTATCAGAAGTATAGCGCGAGAGGGTGGCGAACGACGCGCGGCAGGCAATAAGGGAAGTTTTATCGTACAGGTTTCGCGGGGCAATATTCTGGATGAAAGATTGCCGTACTCAAGACCCAATGTGCATACGAATAACCCCGAATCTCCATTAATTTCGGTGCACGTATAACCACGGTACTCCATCAAGTGGCTTTATGGCTCGCGTTTTTTCGGCCATCTCGCCGACGGATTACTCTTATCACGCGTGTCCATAAATAACGCTCTTAGCTGGTATACTCCCAACATCCTGCGGCGAATATTCCTCGTTATTAACCGATTACCCTGCTCGGCGAGAGTTTATTTTGCGACGTGCAAATAATCCAACCGCATTACCAGGAATCGGAAACTCCCATGATTAATTCTAAACCTTTTGTTTGTTCCGCCGACACAACGGAGAGGTTCGAAAATAGATTCTCGCACGGTTTTCTACCCCCTTCGTTTTTGGTAGGTGCCCCGAAAGCTTCACCACGAGTTTGCAGTTTCGTTTCGGAGAGAAGTGTTGCCCGTTAACGTCACAGCAAACAGATATCCCAGTTTTCGAAGGAAGCCCTCTCCCGACCCAGGAATTTCCTCATCGATCCACGCGTCGGACGGTATCCACCCACGGGCGTCGAAGGTCCCGCGTCAGGGAAGATTTTCATCCCGTGACATCGCGAAAATATTCGTGGTCTCCCGCGTCGGACAAGCGCGGGGATCGATATTCGGCCAGAAAACACCCTTCCCCCGTGTATTTTTTCCCCGAGGGAATTTCAGCGGAGGACCAACAGATCCCGACGTCACCCTCGTCGTCACCCCGTCGAGCTAATTTGCTTTGACGTGTAAAGCCTGCTCGCGCGAACGCACTTGCTCTTCCCTTTCTTTCTGTTCGACGGCGAGCAGCTGATCCGTGAAACGCGTCTGGGAACGTCGCGCCACGACACTGGTCGCGGGTCGTTGATTTCTCTAACAGCCAGCGATCGAACGACCCTCGAACGTACTCGATTTAAATCGCCAGCCGTGTGTATTCTGCCTCCGCGTGCGAGACGACATTCCGCTTTGCTGGCTTCTCGAAGAGGCTCGCGCCGTGTCCTCTGGGGCTGAAGGAATCACCGTTCGGATTTCGTTTCTCCGACGATCTTGAATCTAATCGTACCTTCGGCTTAGTAAACCTGCTGGGAATGGCGCGATTAAATTCTTTCTCGGCGCGACAGATTTAAAAGCAGCAAAGGAATCGTCTCTGTCGAACGTGCAACGTCTTATGCAAAGCTGCGCGTCTTCTGAACTGCATCCACGCTCAGTGAGCTCAAGGTGAATTCGTCAAGTCATTGGTAAATTACAGTATTTCGTGATTTATCGTTCTGGGAAAATATTATCGTCGATAGGACTCAAATTATTATTATTATTTCATATTGTATTCCGTTACTTTTGTTTTGTGACGTTGTTTCACTACTCTGCAGCTTTTTCACCTTCTTCTCTCTTAAAAATTTAAAAAAAAAATTAAAACCTACTTCACAAACATAAAAATGCACTAAAAAGTAAAAAATATTTTTTTCCCTTATTTAATCTACGAGTATCAATTTTTTACGTCGGCGCCTCATCATTTGCACTGTGTAAATCTAGCGCCAACTTAAAAAAAAATTACCGGGGCATTGCCCTTTTTCGAATAAAAAAAGAGATCATCAAAATCAGTCCGTATGCTGTGGAGTTGTGCGAGGATAAACATAAAAAAATATATACGGGTGAAATCTATAACCTGCTCCTTCTTGAAGTCGGTTAAAAAGGGGCCTTACCTGTTCACAAGAAAATAAATAAATAAATAAATATCTGTTACGTTATGGAGCTATCCTTTTCAGGAGGAATTCGTTTCATTTTCGTGGAAATCGAAGTGGTTAGGCAGCCCTTTGTGTGGAGCGGTTCCTCGGGGGTGGCGAAAGCTTATTCTTGTCAGGGACATTTTGGGCGATAACGTTACATAGAGATGGGGCGTGAAAGGGACACGCGTTCGCATAATTTTCACGCAGGGAAGAATTATGATCCATCCTGTCACGCGCCGGTCTCTCTCTTCCAGCGGATTAAAGAATGTCGGGTGACACCAGGAAATAAGGAAAATGACAGTTCCATTTTCCCTGCTGGCTGAATGGGCGGGCTGATACGCTCGCCTTGGGACGTTTAGCGCCGCTGAACATTATAAACGCGACACGCGAGCTTCTTTTAAACAATCGAGCGTATCTACACACGCCCACGCTTCCCTTTTTCGAGACAGACATTCATTAAGTCGCGTCGCATCTGACACACCATTTAATGTTCCAATGCTCCGCTGTATTGATCGCCGGCGGATCAACTTTTCATTAAAATTTCCGCGCCTTAATAAAGTCTTACAAGCTGTTCAGCATGGGCGAGATACCTCCGCGGTATCGGCAAGAAGCGATGCCACCGGGATCGACCCCATTCCGAGGCATTTTTCGCAACACCCGAACACCCTCGAAGCCTCTCCCAGCTGGATAACGTTTCCCAGGTTTTTCGGTGCACCTTCGCCTGCGAAAGTCTGATGGACCGTAACAAAACACTTTATGTAAGGAATAAAGAGAGTAATGGTGATGTGGCGTCTGTGGCTTCGCTTAGGGTGGCTCGAAAATATAGCTACTAAATGAAGTCGTTAAAAATGTCCGAAAGAGAGGCAATAACGTCTCGGTAAATAACACATTGGAGAAATAATTGCTTCGTGGATTATATTCCTTAAAATATAAATTCGGAAATGACAGAAAATCGGGATCCTTGTTTCCCCTGAACTCTGTCAAGCCACGAGATCTCGATACAGAACAGTCGTGGCAGCGACTTCGAAGAAGCAGCTGGGTAATCTTCTCCCGGATCTCCGATGGTTTCTAAGCGCACTTCGAAGCCTGTGATCGTCTTAAAAACGTGAACGAGCCGAATGTAGGCCAGCTCTTTGATCAACGGACCAGAAAGGAAGAGATTTCTCTGCGCCTCTTTTATCCGACCAGAGAACCCGAACGAAAAGGAGGGACTTATTCTTCGCCCTGAAAATCTTGGGATGATTGTGGGAGCTCGGCGCGCGGATGTGTGATTGATAAGAGGAGGTTTCTGGCTGACGAACGCGAGACGACGAAACATTTCATTACGTCTCGTCCCGGATCGTATTAAAAGGATAAAGTTTTCCTTTAATTTGGCCAGCGTGTCCCTCGCGAATATTCCTGTATTTAACGTTTGAACTTGGAAGTTCCTGGGCGGAGCAGAAACTGGAAAAACTTCGTAATTGCGAGATCGAGTTGCAGATTTCTGTATCATTTCCAGGCATACATATCGCGGTGCGTGCAACGACGCTTGGACATCTTTCGGCGCAATGCTCGAAACGTCACGTTCCCTGGTTTGCGCGATCCGGAAAACTTTGGACGATAAAACTTTATCGCGCACTGTTTTTCGCGCTCCGTCACGCCTCGCCTGCTCGTTATTTATATTGCACCGCGATCTCATCTGCTTATAACGAGCTGCCTTCAATTTGCCGCGACTCCAACATTGACAAAGCGGCGATAATGCGCGCGTTTCCGTGCTCCGAACTTCGTAATTGCAACATCGCGTGAGTGTAGCAATGAATATTTCGATTCGCTGTTAATTGACCGCGAATTCCAATTATGAAAGCGCCCAAGGGCATTGCACAGGCAGCGTTCGTCAGATCCTTGTTTAGAAAACAAGACCCCGCGATCCTTTTATCCGCAGTTTTCGAATCGAATCACCGTTCCACGCTCGATCGTAGCTTTGCCTGACAGCTCAAGGCAGCTCGAAATTATTGTTCGGGAAGCGTCCGTTCTACTTAGACGGTACTTTACAGTTAAACCCCTCTCCTTGGACCATTTAAGATCCCAGGGATCAGGTTCTTTCGGAAAGTTTCCATTGAGAGGGTTTTGGTACACCGCGAGAGAATTAAAAGTTTCTCAAAAATCCCCGAACTACGTTCTCTGGGTCCCTAGCTATCCTCCCGTGGAATTGAATTTTCATTTTCAGCGTGAGAATGGAAAACAGCGAAGCATGTTCTAAATCCTCCTGAAATTCCGATATAATTATTGCGCGAGAAGTTTTAATAAACTCGACGAAATTATAGACTGCTCTCGCGGGAACAATATAACAGCGAGTGTGGCCTACGAGATGCATGCTTTTCGTCGCACTTGCTCTCGAAATTCCTCCCCGGGAAAATAAAAGCGAAACATTGTTCGGTTAGCTTCCGTTAACGATGAATAACTATTTCTTGTCTCCTGTCCCGCGCTTCCCCACGGGGAGCCAGCTGTTCTCATTTACCAGCAATATCTGCAGTAGCTTCTCGTTCGAACATTTTTCTAAATGAATTTTCACAGCCACGGCGGAATTTCCCTTCCAAGAAAAGCGACGATAACTGGTCGCTACAAATTAATGCAATTAAAAAGACTCCGACTGGGGAAACAGAAGCACGAGGAACGAATCCCAGATAACAAAGAATCACAATAGCATGCAAATCCCCAGGAGGCCGAGAGACAGTCGCCACCAACGACAAGGATTAATCGCGACGTCACTCGCGATTAGAGGAGGCTAGGTCACAGGAGTGCGAGTCCGTCCCTCCGCAGCTCTGTTATCTCAAACAACAAAGACGTAGAATCCATCTTTGCTTTGTACTTAATCCAATGACGCGACGTGACGAAACATTTTCGCGCGTCCAACCTCGGTCATTTGCATTCGCCTTGGAAACTTTGACCGGTGGATTCGGAGGGATTTACGGAGTGCAATCGAGATTCTGTAGAATCAGTAAGTGGTAACTGGAACCTCCGTGACGCACAATGGGACAAACTGGGCTTTGTGTGTCAAAATCCGTAGAACTTTTAATAGAAATAAGATAGAGGGATGAATCTCTTTGGAGGTTAAAGCTAAGATGTTGCAGAATAAAGGGAAAATATTGAAAGAGTAAAACAAACAAGTTTTGACATTAAAAAATCATGTCAAAAGATCCTGAAGGGCAAGAAAAATTATCCTTCCAGATTTGAATTGGGCGCGTCAAAATCGATAGGAAATGATGTGCTTATAAAATGTCAAGTTTGACATAGATTTTCAAGGTCAAAAATTTTTTGTCATATTTTCAATATTTTCCTCTCTATCTCTACCATATTTCTATCAAAAGTTCTACGATTTTGGCACAAAATATTGCAGTTTGTCCCACTGTACAGCGTGGACAAAATGTCTAGCAGCCTGGATGCTCGATAGGGTCCAGGACGATGTCGCCGATAAACGCAGCTGTCTCGCGAGCGCAGAGGGTTCGGGATCGCGCTGTAATCGGTCGATTCATGGGCTGGAACGGCGGAATCCAGGCCAGGGGCTCGTTTTATTTCGTTTCCACGCTTGTAACTGTTCGCGGGGAATCGTGGCCGCGTTATATATCCGAACCGGGATGACCCCGTTCCGACCGCGCTTTTGCACAGTTCTCCCCTCCGCCTCCCTCACCTTGCCGCGTTAATAAAGCGAACGAGACGCCCCTTTGTCTGGTGAACAGGCCGGAATCCGAGATGGGAATCGAAGAATCAATTAAGGGATGAGCTGACGCGAGGCTTCTCGAGGGTGTACGCCAAGTCTGAAGGTCCCTGCTCGCCCCCGTCACGTGTTAATTGTGCGTCGGGGATTCTTCTGTTTTCATAAGCGAAACGACGAAGCGATCCCTCCTCCCGCGAGCATCGATCGCCCTCGCTTTGCCAAGGGGCGATTAACCACCTAACACTGGGGAGCCGTCGATAAGTGGCGAACTTACACGTTTGGTTAAGTTGCGGGTGGGAGGGAGAAATTTTCTTCTGCGCTTGTCTGCTTTTAAATTCTGCAACATTTCGTACTAAGCGTCCATTGGATTGGGGCGTTTTAATTTTTTAATAGTAGGTGTGAACGAACATATACATAAATAAATGTTCGTTATACGAAGGTTACTTTACAGAAATATTACATTAAAAAAATACTTGCAAAAAGGAGAACAGATATAAAAGTAATTCCTTTTAATTATTCTACCGTAGCGAAGCACGGGTATTTTACTGAGTTACTTATATTACTAGGGGGTTTATGTTTCTCGAGAGACACTCGTTCTTATCGAGTACTTTCCCGAGGAAACGGAACGGACGCGTCGATCGAGGGAAATTTGATTCTCCGGCAGGCTGTTGTCGATGAATCCTTATCGAGCTGGGTAAAATCGAAGAGGCCGCCCGTGCGGGAACTCCTTCGGGCGCATTCGACTCGGAATCTCCTTTTTCCCCTGTCTCTTTCAGTCTCGGCGAGCTCCTCTCGCGCCCACCGGCAAGACGGATCTAATTCAGCCGCGGGAAAGTGCAGCGCGAAACGGGAAAACGACGCGAACGGATTCCTCTGGTAATACGTAACCGTAAATCCACGGGAAACCCGGATGCCTCCGCCGCGAGGGAGAATTATCCCCACCAGGGATGAAACGGGCCGACCGGGGCGTGGTATTTTCTAAAATATCAACAACGATGGGACCGGAGATTGCGTTGCCCTAGCATCTCCGTGAAATTACGATTTTTTAAATTTATCGCTAAAGATATCTTTCGACCAAGGGAACATTCGAACGTTCTCACTTCGGAATCCTGTTTTTCGTCGTACTTGGCGAATGCTATCGAGGGCCCGTTGTACAACAGTTATTACAAACTCCTTCGAAGGCAAGATTACAGCATACCCTCGCCCTGTAATAAGTTCCATGCTTTGCAACCCCCGGGGAGCAGAACAATGTTTCTTAAACGACGTTAATTCCCTGTAATACCGTAGTCCTGGGAATCCCGCGACAAATTCGATTTGCCCGACGATTCGCAGGGAAAATTATAAGCGTCTCCAGCCACGATGTCGCCGGCGAGGGTACGGCCCGCGATTACGATCCTGGCTCGATCGGGGATCGAATCGATGCACGGAGGGTTCCAGAGGCTTCGGAAGTTCGATCCTCGGAGCGGAAAGGCTGGTCGGCGTTCTTTCTCTGTCCCTTTATCGACAGTTCCAGCCTCCGGGCAGGTTCGTTCGCGCGTAATTCTGAAATTGCGAGGTACAAACGGCACTATCCACCCTCTGATAACTTCTCGCCCCCCTCTCCATCGCGGAAATGCTTTGGGAACGGCGAAGAAATTCAGGCTGGGGTGGATAACCTCGGGAGAACGTTCCTTTGTAACAAGTCGCCGCTGGTGGGCGAAACTTTTTCCTCTGGTCCTCGTAATGGCCTGATCTTCGGAGGAGAAATGTTCCTGCTTGAGAAATGCTCGGAGTTACGATAGTTTTGATTTAGGAACGTACCGGGGCTACTATGGGAATCTTTCTGGTAATCTGAATGATTATTTTCTTCTCCATCAACTGTGTTATTATTGTACTTTTTCTCTTGTAATATATTATTATTGGCGAGCGATAGGAGTCACGATGGGGTATAGATACGGAAATTCTGATAATCTCAGGACTTTGTGATCTGAAAGGTAACAGATTTCTATCAAACTCGAGGCGACCCTCGTCTCAGCCTTTGCTTTCCAGCGTAACTCATCCGAAGAGGCCACAGTGCTACATCAAAACTTCCGTTCACGGAGAAACTTGCCGCCATCGCTCTCAACTTTCAGCAACTACACGTCGTAATAGCGGCGTCAGTCGCGAAAGCATTAAGACGCGAACAAGCAGACCCTTCGTTGCAACTCTGTCGGTCCAACGAGGAGCGGCCGTAATTGTTGCTGAGACTCGCTAAGACACGGGTTCTAGACGCGGTTGTTTACCATGATTATCACAGAGGATTCCCTGTAACCATCCACATTGACGAATGGCCCCCGATATAACGACAGAGATTTATCGTCGAGGATCAAACGCTCGCCATGTGCCGTGGAAAATTTACGGCCGCTCGTGGGATAAAGTTTTTGGAAAACCACGACGTTGTTTCGCCTGCGTGGTTTGAAAGGTTCAACGTATATACGCGAGATAACCGAGGAGAAAAGTTTAGAGTATGCATGGAATACCATCACGGAATCCCGTCGCAAGTTTCTAAGCTCCCATGTTCCTCTTCGTTTCAAATCGGGTCTCGTACGAGCGACTTGGAAATTCGTATTTCTGCTTATGGAATCTCTAGATCTATTGAAATCTCTAGACTCTTTTCTTTTCATTCTAAAGTTTCATGTAGGTGTCTGCTATTTTTCTGCATACCGTTCTCAGTTTACCTTGCAACATCACGGTGCGTAGCGCGACGCTTTGCATCCTCATGAATTTTCCTTGAATAATTAAACGCAAACCGACGCGACCGCGAATATGGAGCAATCTACACGCGAGGCGAGTCGAAAGGGGACAAAACTGCTCGAATTCGCAGATTTCACGAGCCTCGCGTGACTTCCGCTTGGCCGTTGGCTACGTGCTCGCCTGGGAAGCCACGGCTGGGAATCAGGACGGGCGAGAAAAGGGCTCGACAGGGGTATTTCGATCGGCAAACAAACGGGTTGGCCGTTGGAACGCGACACGTTTTCGAAAGCTTTGCGAATCTCGCTCGTTCGCGAGATCACCCTCGCGCTCCTGTTCCGAGGGATTCCCTCGGGGGCGAGTTGTTATTCGAAGGTCTCTGCCCTTGTTGTTTCTTTTATCGGGCGGCAAAGCTTTTACGGGAAGCGTCGTTTAAGGAGATCTACCGACTTGGCGGAAGCTTTCCACGTGCTTCGCCGAGGAGCAGGAAGCGAACGCTAACCGAGCATTCTTTTAAATTCCAGGGAGACACTTGGCCCTGGTTTACCCTATTGACAATCAACATTCACGGTTTTACTTTCTGAGAAGAAAGTTTAAGCTTAATATCTGAAATTCTTAAATGGAAGTATCTTATTTCTGCTCCAAGTTTAATTATTAGCACTAACGCGGTTGCATGTAGAAAATTAGAGTTTCCAGTCGCACGTCCCCTGCTCCTCGACGGGAAGCTTCCACTGTGGCCCAGATTTTATCGTCGAAGCGAAAAAGAAAATATCGTTTTCCCTACGACGGGAGGACACGAAGAAAGCCGTGTTCTCTGAAACCGTGCCGCTCTTCTCCCCCTGTTGGTGTCTTAGAAAAAACCAACGACCCGTGACACACAGACAGCAGAGAAGTGTGTTTGCGCTCCGAGGAGAGGAACTCCCATCAATACGCTCGTTTCCGCCAGGAAAGACCAACTTCTGCGCTCGCAGGAGTCGACTGTTGCTCGCTATAGCTGGACAAAATCCACCCAACCAGTACACACGTCCACCGAGCAGCGAAAATGCACAGTCACGGCTTATCCAACTTGCGAGATCCTTCCTCCCACGCTTTCAATGGATTTCCATATCATACACATGATCTCCGTGCAAACTCCTTGCAATGTTAATGCGATTGTTGCATTTGCTGGGTGACAGCAGCTACTTCCTTGCTTCAGAATATTCGCGCGAGTGCTTTCCACGTGGAGGTGTTTTCTGGGTGCTGCACACAGCGACGATAATATTCCGAAACTGTGAAAATGTTTCTTTTTTTTTTCTACTGGAGGAATCAGGTCGATAGATTCTATTTGCCGAGTAGCGGTCATTTCCCCGGAATCAGGGCTTTGATATTAATGAGTGTTAGCGTAGAAATCGAAGGATATATCGTGGAACGATGGGCCCGGTCTTGCAGAGGCTTTTAAAAATTTACTTTCCCGTGCCTCGAGCATCGTGTATTTCAACGGGAAACGTACAGAAAACTAGGTTTCCTCGAAGGGACAATTCCCGGGGATGTATCCCAGAAGGGGATAGCTGTGCGAGGAATTTCAGCTGGAACGTTGCAGCATCTTCGCGAGCGTAACGTTGTTATCGGATAATCCTGGTTATCGATTCCGCGGCTCCGTCGAGGATCCTCGAAGGACGTCGAAAATCAAGAGGCAAACAGCCGTGGCATCAGCTTTCAAATGCGAGGCGAATGAGATGAACGTTCAACGGAGGCAGAGGGATTCCGCGGTCCTTTGAGAATTCTGTTAAAAATTCTGCACGCTTCCTGGTAAGCGGAAGCTTTCATTAAGATTAAAAGTAGATTTCAAGGAGCTTCTCCTTGGCTTGACAGTCTTCAAAGCTGCTTGATCAGTTGTTCAGATTAAAGAGTAGCCGTCCTTTTCTTCGATTAAAGTATCAGGCACTGACTCGCGCAATGGCGAACCTAATAGTTGCGATCTGGAACACAAGCGGCGTATTTGAATACGCGAGCGAAGGTGTAATGAGGCAGAAGTGAACGGGAAGACAAAAACAGCGTCTTAATAGTAAACGAAGTAAGGCTGCGTGGGTGGAGGATCATAAAGAACAATGAAACGAGAATAAAAGGCGGAGAGGCGCTGGAGGAAAAAAATAGGAGGGAAATGGAAAATGGTGGGCGTGTTCGTGACAAAATACGTGGCATCGTTAACAAGCTCGCGTTAAAAAAAAAAACGTGGAAAAGGAAGGTTGAATCGGACGCTAACACGCTGTGGGCGAATGAATGTGATATCGGGCTCGTCCTGTTTGTGTAATGGATTTTTCGATTCTGCATCTTGTTTCCTCGTTAATTCCGCCAACTGGACGCTCGGATTTTGTTGACTTTCAAGATCCCTTCGCGTGACAATCCGGAAAGGGGCTGGAGGATCGCGGAATTTGTTGCTTGAAATTTTCGATTCAATCTCTGCGGGTCGAATTTTATTTCCGACGGCGGTGCGAGAATCGAGAGACCTATTTAGTAACAGTATTAATTCGAGCCATTTCGCCGGTGAATGGTTAATCTCAGAGGTAGAAGAGTAAAAGACGATCGAATTACCTTAATCTCTTTTATTATCACTGGCAATGCGACTCGGTTTTAAGAGCTACGCTTATTTTCGCGAGGTTTTACCTGAAATATTGACGTCGTGATAGAAGGCCATGAGGAAGACCTGGTGGCAGGCTGTGAAATCGATAGTCGCTATTTATACGGCTAGGACGATTATTGATCGCGGTTGGCAGTCAACCCAACGATCCTCCCACTTATCTACGATTGCTTTGCCTGACCATTGATCTCGTCGAAACTTTCGAGCAACCGATCTCTTGAACAAACTTTCACAGGGGATCGAGAAGTTATTTATTTGAAAAGGGAATTCCAAGTCAGAGATACAACGAAGTTTGTCTTTCTAAACAATTCACTTCCTGGGGGATACATTTTACTATAAATTTTATGAATTTCATTCTATGAATAATTGCAGTTGGACCGCAGCAACATGTGAAAAATAGAAAACAATGGGAACAAAGAATTTTAAGATCGTTCTAATTAATTATACTCGTGTTTAAATATACTCGGCTGCTCGACAGATCTCGTAATACCCGCCAAGGCATGAAATTCCCAATAGATGTCAGTGAAACGAACGATTTTCGTCTCCCCGTGTCTGACCAGTGTCGCGCTCAGACTACTTACGACGGAGTTCCCATTATCGATCCGTTTCACTTGTTCCCGCTTTTGCGCCTCTATCTGCTCCAGATAGTTCCCGAAAATGTCATCAGGGCGTGACTATTACCACTATAACGTCTTTATGATTGCCAGAGAGGAGCGAGGTAATTCAACACATTTCGCGCCTCGAATTCTACGACAATTGTACGCGGGAGAAATTCGCAAAGGTCATCGTTCGCTCGTTCCCGTTCAGCCTCTTGCACCGTAATACAGAACACTGTGTCACAGAATAATGCCACTCTGGGAACGTGATTTTTCAATTCGCGAGACACGCTGACTCGTCAGATATCCCGGCTCGTTTAAAAATCTCCCCTCGGACGTTTCGCTCATTGCACAATTTTCCCTCGTTAAGCGTCCGCGATTTTCATTTTTCGCGAGTCACCGTGGATCGATTCTTCATTTCCTCCGAGGGTGGGGTGAATTTAATTGGAATCGCTGATTCGTTCGTGATTCTTTTTGATACAATCTCCTTGCCGCGGTAGGAGAATCAATTAAAACGAGATCAGAGTTCCTTCGAGCCTTTAAATATCCCCGTGCATTTATTACACCCTATACCTGACCAGCGCAGCGTTCTGTTCAAATTGATCGTACGAATGTAAAGCGTTCCGCGGTGTCTGTTTCTTGGCCGCTCCACTTCGCGCGGACATCGCGGTTCAGATTTACGAGGATGTCGAGCTTAATGGACGCCAGAGAACCCGGCGCGTGTACCGTGCAGAATTCCAGCCGGCTAATTCTAATTTCGGACACTTTTGCTTTTATGTGATCGTAATTCCCCGTCGAAGCGCCGATTTCCCGTGTTCAAGTGCTCCCAAATCTGCACTGACGCGTATTTCCTGTAAGAACCATTCTCGTACGAAGAAATACGATGAAATTTAACAGCCCTCGACTGCTCGGAACCGCAACCCGCGTCTTGAACATGTTGTCGTGAGGATATCGTGGCAATTTTTATCAATTCGTGACGTGCAATTTCTACTCCAACCTTACAAACGAACACCGCGAGCCCGAGCTCACCGATTGGGACGCAACTTTGTGGGTTTATAGAGTGACTCAAGACAAGAGCAACGGTATACTTCGTTCGTGCTCAATCGCCCTTTAAGTGTGTGGAAATTAATCTCAAAGTCAAATAGGCACTCCCACTTTTTCGCGAATAACTTCTAAAGTACAAGACACAGAAATAAATTTCAAACAAAAGTTTCTTCGCCTGGTATTTTTTTTTTTTAACTCTGGAAACCAAAGAACGTTAAATCTATTGCCAACGTTTGTGACTTTATAGAATTTACAGAATATATTCATTTATTCAAAACATACTCGAACAGCCCTCTCGCCCGATTTTCCAGACCTCTGAATTCACTTGCATAAATAGAAATGAAAATTTGGCAAGGAATCGTGGGAAATGTCGAGCTGCCCTCGAGACCACGAGATTTGCACAGTGTTTCGAAGTTCCGTCACGTTCCCAGACCCGGTTGAACACATTTACGTATGTTCTGGCTTTTCTCCGCCGCGAATCCTTGACCATCCAGGGACCGGGGAAAAGTTGCTGGCCAAAAAATGCATCGTTGCAGTCCACTGGTCGGGCAACCGCGAAAATCGATGGTTACGATGCATCCATAACATTCTCCATCTCTACATCGAATTCTGGGATCGTTTATTTGCGGCACTTTCCAAGGATTTGTACGAAATCAGTTGCTGCACGAAGAAATCGAGGAAAATAAAGCTACGGAGGGCTGTTTGGTCTGTCACGAGAAAAATTGCTCGCTTTCCTTCGATCCCCGACAAATATACGCTCGATAGAGCAAACATTCCACTTCTACCGTCGAATGCCTTTAAAGAGGAACTTATCGACGAAGGATAGAGAGGCTTACAATTTAAAAAACATAGAATTCTATTTTTTTAAAGAAAACAACGCTGACTGATATTAAAGTAATTTGCATTCGAACGATGACAAGAAGCTTCCAAGAGTCTCCGATACGATTATCGTTATTTATTTTCATAAAAAAGCATCGCTTGGAAATTCGCGCGAGTCTCAATTTCCCGTAAACCTCGTCTTTCGGTGCTGTTAACGGGCACGCGAAAGAATTTACGACGGACGTTCTGCAGCCAGAATGCATCACGCGATGCTTGCCGCGAGACGGTGAGAAAA
Source organism: Andrena hattorfiana (assembly GCA_944738655.2). Lineage (NCBI taxonomy): Eukaryota > Metazoa > Arthropoda > Insecta > Hymenoptera > Andrenidae > Andrena > Andrena hattorfiana. The sequence continues at coordinate 42,218,120 of OX122894.2, read as the reverse complement.
GCCTCGAAATTTCAAGATTTATGTCCAAAACGCTGCGGGGTGGAACGACTGGGGCGTGACTTCGTCCGGTGTATTAAAATTTTAACGGATCCTCCTACACAGTCTCGGCAAAACGACGGTATATCGCCCTGTGAAAGATGTTCCCTCGCTTCGCGAAGCTTCTCTCTTAAGTCGATCGAAGGACGCTCGTCTGGGCTCTTAATCGATTCGTCAGACATAATTCATTTCTCGACTATTAACCTCTTACTTTCACGACAATCGATTCCAACAGAACTCGGCGATACATTCGTTCGTATTTTCTCGTCTCCAGTGTTCGAATAAAATGTTACCCTTCTCTGTTCTATAAACTTACCCTCGCAGAATTTAAGTCTCCACGCTAGAAGCAGCAGAATTGTCAATGATGTGATAAAAAACAAGCTTTCTTTTTACACTTCGCTGTAATATTAATGCCCCTCTGCGTCTCCTTTGTCATGGAATGACAGTAGCAAATGTAATGGCGGGGGAGTTGATGCGCCCCTTAAAACGTGAGGTTTTGACAGCATTGGAGTGCTTTATTGTCGGTTTAGGAGTACTCGCTGGGAGCGTAACGCAGTTGTTCCCGTGGAACGTTGCGCCAGCATCACGGGATGCGATAAAATTGCGGGAAAAGAGAAGATGCTGGTGGAAATAAGCTGCGGTGGAAAGGGGGAACAGTCTCGTTTGGATGGTCTCGTATTCGGGGTCAGGTTCACCCTCAGCCATTCACGGCACACCCTAGCGAGCAGCTCGAGCGCTATGCTTCTCGTTGCGAATGCACAGGATGGCCTGGCGAAGCATTTGCACCGTCGTTGCATCGCGGAAGTTCATGTCTAATGGCTCAGGATTTGAGGGAAAACAGCGCCTGAGTCTTGCTATCGAGTCATTCCCCAAGGGGAGCTTCGTTCCCTACAATTTTACTACACTTTTGCATGGTATGCCTGAGTAAGTGAGAAATATTTCTTGTTCATTGAAAATTAAGGAATTCTTTAAGAAACTCCACCTCTTCGTACTCCCATTATCGAAGTACCCTGTATTGGCCCTGAATCGACGAGTGAATACTTTGCCACATTCCGCCGTCTGAGAAATCCTTTACCGCGCTCACTTGTAGCTAAGAAATTCCACTTCGTTGTGCTTGACTGACAGGAGTACGCCCATTCTCGCATACATCCGCGCTTTGTGCAATTTTCTCCCTGCGTTTCAGCGCGTGGGAAGTGCCGCTGCACGTTTCGCTATGTAGGAAATTTCGTCTACCTGCAATTGGGCAATATCACTTGATCGTACTTCACCAGCGATACGCTTCCCTCGCCTGGCATTTTTGCGATAAGGAAATTCCGTTCATACCTTTATCCTAACGAAATCTTATTTCCGCTAGGTTCGCTCCAACGTTCCTCCCGTTCCGCGAAGCAGTTTGCGAAAACGTTTCCATTATGCGGAGTGCTCGACGCACGAATGTATCAGGCTAACTCTTCTTGATTCGACACCGGCGACTTTCCGCCGTGGAAAATCGCGCAGAGCCGCACTCGGGCGATTGCTGGAATTAGATCGGGCCTCCCTAACGAGCGAGTAATGAACGAAGTGAAACTTCAGAGCGCTATGGTCGCGCTTTGACGAGCAGAAGTACTCCTCGAAGGATCCTCCAAAGAGGAGGAAAAAATTCAATTGGCGGTGCACTCCGTCGCGAGAAGAGAAACAGGCCCTCTGTCGTCTTGTAATTTCATGCTGCAAGCTCTGTTCAATATTCCCCGACACTTTCTTGGTATTCTTTACCATTCCTCAACCTCGCGTTAAGGAAAGACGATCGTGGATTCAACATTTTCGTTGCAGAGGCGCGGTAAACTTCGCTGATTGAACAGAGAAAATTTTCTCGCAATATTCAACCACCAAGCCGCGTTAATCCAAGCGTCGTTAATTCCCAGCCTGCCTCCCACTAATTGCCACGAATTAACGAGACTGTACCACGCTGGTAATTGATAGAAATTAGCCTGGCGAAAAAATATTCCCTCGTTCTTGGTCACCGTCATTGGGAGCAAAGAGGGGAGGTCGTTTATATTAGAGCAAGCAAAAAGTGGAAGACAGTGAATCCTTGGCTTCCACGCCTCCCTGGTTCGCCGAGGGTGGCGCAAATTTCCACGCCACGAGGAAGACGATACGGGTCTCGTTCCCCAGCGTTTCAAGCAAGCAGCTTGCTTTCCTGCAACATTTTCCTTAGACGCGGTTCGAACCGCGTCGCTGGAAAAGCTGGTCGCCCTGGATCAAGAACTTGATCCGTACCGTTTTTCACCCCCTCCCTGAAATCGTGCTTCCAAGTCGAGTACCGCTGACGGTGGATAGATTTATTTGTTCGATTGACCCTCGTTCGATTGTCGAAGATAAGGACGAATGGGTGCAGGACTGGTCTGTGCTGGGACATTCTATTTCGATGCTTCGAGGCTCGAGCCTCTCGTGCAATGAAAGGAACTGGATTGGCACTTCGTGCGAAGAGTGATGTTCAAGGTTGTGCTTCTCGAGATTCCGCGAAAGCTCGCTTACGAAGGTAATGGCTAAGAGTAAGCCACGCCTGGGAGTATTCCTGAACGAAGGGATCTTTGTGTTACTTCGACTAATTAACTCGAGAGACATCCTTGGGCCTTGTGCGCGCGAAAATTCACCCCCTCCCCCCGGCGGTCTGATGTAATTAACGCGAATTTCGTAGTCTAATTGCGTCATTAGTGGTCGTTATTCGTGCAGGCCGCGCGACATTTTAATGAGAAAAGGCGGCAAACAAACGCTCCGCTGGCTTTTGTAGATCCCCTTTTTGGGCTGGGGTCTTATTTAAAAATTCGTTTTCACGCCCGCCGAATAGTTGCGCGCGTCACGGTAATAATCACCGCGCTCAACTGGCGATTAATAGGCGAGTCATTCCGCGGGCTCGCTGCGATTAATTACAATCGCGGCATTAATTCGCATTCTCCCGTTCGCTCGCCCGTGGAAACGCGGCCGAGCGTCCAGAGCCGTCGCGAAATTGTTTTCGCGCCAGACACCGAGCGCCTCGTAAAATCCGCAATTTCGTTTTCATTGGATCCCGCGAGGCCGTCGTCATTTCTCGCGTCAATCCCGCGACTATCGTTCTCGATTCAACGGAAATTGAAGTTGGCAACGATATAGTAACTGCTTCTTAATGGAAATTTGCAATACACTTTCCCTAAAGCTGAGACAAAGCTTCTTCAGATCTCTAAGTACTTGGGGAAGTCGCGGGAAGAAGGAGGCGCTCAGAAAAATTGAAATAAAAATATCTCCGAACATTCCAAGGAACACAGAGAATCTTGGCTCGCGTAGATAAAATCCCCACGTCTCTGAATACATGGAAGATATTAAACTCGTCTTGAAAGTACTAGAACAGGGACCAAGTGCACATGTACGCTTTGATTTCTCTGTGTAACGGAAGATAGCGTCTTTGTCGGTGCCCAAAGAAAAAGCGTGTGTCGTTGGAGGACTAAATGCTGGCGAGAGGCTCGCTAAAGGACTAACAAGCTTGCTCGACGACCGCGACAATTAGGAGACAGACGGTCCCCGGCAATTTCAGGGTGCTTTGCAAGCCCGCACGCTCGACACGATGTCCCTTCGGCCAGAGAGGAATCCTCTTGGCAAGGAACAATACCACTTTGCATCTGCACCCAGTGCTCGTGGTCCAGTTTCCAGCGGGGGCGTTAAAGCGGCGTGATTCGAAGCGCGAGAGCAGGGGTTGAATCGAAACGCGTCGATGTAAAAGACCATGCGCCGCGAAATGAATGCGGAACGAGATACACGCTTGTTCCATCCTCTTCGTCCCCTTTCCACGCCCCCTTTTCCATCCCAACGTTCCCTTCGATCTCGTCGAATTTTGGAAGTGGGACGGTCAGGTGAAAGAGGAGAAGCACCCGCGCTGCGAATAATTTCAGGAATAATTGGGATGCAAGTGGGTGGGAACCGATGGTGGGTGTAGAATTTCCCTTGCTGGTGAAATGGAGCTTTTCGGAGAGATGGAAATTAATGTGATTTTTATTTTAACCTCGTTGAAATTAGTGGAGGGTTGTTATTGGGCGTAGAATAGAACGAAGAACACTCGCCAATGGTTAATACAGGCAAACGACAACACAGACGAATAACGATCCCTAAAATTTCAAGTCGAGGGGTGCTTGCTGGTGTCTGTGAGTCGTTTAATTTAATGGAACGAAAACAATCGTTTAAAAGGGGTCCACTAGACGCAGTGTCTGTTATGCAAGCAATACCTTCAGACAAAATATCTGGATTCATTGTTTGTGTAATAAATTGAGGCGAATAGACCCTTTTAGGGGAAATCGCGACACCGAATCGAGACAAAGAAACTTGCCTTTATAGCATACCCGTCGAAGCTTCACTGGAAAAGTTCGAACGGCTGCTTTTATATGAACTGTACCGCTGACTCGGGACAACTGTCTATGTAAGAAGTCGAAAACATATCCCCTGAGGGGAAAGCAAGAGGTTTTGAGAAGTTCGTCAAGTTTGAACGGCTCTGTGGATCTCGCGAGGCGACCTCCTATCCGTTGAACAACTCCAACTTATCCTGGAGCCGGTGGGAAATTCGATGAATTCTCGTGTAACGCGTCTCGAAGAGGTCGTGTTTCTTAGGGAAGGTGAATAATCGTCGATGCGGGTGCAGTTTTAATCCTCGGGCAAGTTTTTCGGATCGATACAACCCCCTTGTCGGTCGTGCGTTTCTTTCAACGCTGCTCGTGCCTTGAAACGTAGCAGACAGTGCCCTCGAACGATACTCGTCTGTCTCCTCGCTTCCGAAAGAAATCGTACGCTGTTCCACGAACGTTTCCTCTTTCTTGGGAGTTCTCTGGGAATACGCCCCTCTTCCACGTCAATTTCCCGCGCCCGCGGCAACGACGTTTTAGTCGATATCGCTCCACGTTCGACTGCGAGGTCGTCTCGCGTATGAGCTTACTGCTTGTCCTGGAAATGTTCAAGTTGTCTTCGAGGCGTCTTATTTTTTAGATAAGAGGAGCCTCCGTCGATATTATCTCCGTTTCCTCTGGAATCTTGTATCGTACAAAGTAACGTGTTAATATTTAGAATAATAAATCTGTCGGCGTTGGAGGGTCGATGTTCGATTCCGAGATCTGGAACGCTGTCTATCGAGGCTTGATATCCGATGGCTCCGCGACGGTCTTCGTTTGCTTAATAAACTGCCATCGAGTCGCGATGGCACGAGGAATCCTGCGGCTCGCGGCCTCGCTCCTCCCCTTTGTACACACCGTCGTAATTATCGGAGAAGGATAAAACGAAGCCGTTTTACTACGGAGACAAAGTGCTCGACCAGCGGATGAACTTCCCGCGAGGCAAGGCAGCGTAATCCTGATCCCGTGAAGACCTGGCTTGGTTCGTTGATTTATTCTAATGGTTACCTCGGGTCGTTGCCACTAATCTTTCTTCCGGAGCCAATTTCAGGCCTGTGCGCGAAGGGAAATTGGGGAGTCTTTAATCTCCCTTTGAGGGACGAAGGCGAGCTGTTTAAAAAATTATTATTACGTATATTGAATTCTTGACTTCTTCTTGGCACAAGCTCGATGACTCGATGATGCTAGGTGATTTTTACTAACGTAGTCTGAATGTTCATTTGTTTCAGCATCCCTGTGGTAGAATGCAAGACGGAGACAAGACCATCGCGTGGTCCTGGCGGACGTCCTGCTCCTCTCTTGCGTTCCAGGACCCTGCCAGCCATAGTTGCGCCTGGTTTAAGCATCCTTCAGGCTCAGATCGACGCTCGTTACAATGGTGAGTTGATCAAAAGCAATCTTCATTTCTAACTTCTTAAGAACCATTCGATCTCCACTGTCTCCATTCATGCATCTCACCAAAATCCATGCAACCCCTTGGTCTCTTCCACCCCACGGTCGCTCGCTTTGCATCCCATTTTTCCCCGTCGATCCACCCACCGCAGGCTTTGCACCGCGGCTTCATTTCCCTGTGCAGCATCGTTTCTAAAACAACACGATCTTCCCTCCACGCTTACAGCGGCGTCGGCGGGTCTACCCGTTCCATCCCCCGCGGAGGGCGGCGATTCTGGAAAACGTGGGAGCACCGCTTCCCATTACGCCAAGCTTCTCGCGCCGAGGATATCCTTCACGGACGACACGATAGGTAAGACATCGGAGGTTTATGCTCTAAGCCGAGGAATCGACTTGCAGCCGTACGCCTTCAATCCCCGGAGCTACATTCCCCTTATAAACTGGGATCTACCCTTGTGGGAGATGTGTCCTGGGAAGGAAGACGACGGGGCTAGATATTCCGAAATAATGGCGCGACGAAAGCGCCGAGCTTCAAAAAGCTGGCGGTGCTAGGTAGAAACGAACACGCGGTTAAAATTTATCGCGACCAAACGTCCGTTGAATCCCGATCTACGGGGGGTTGCAAAGCGTCGCCTCGGGCTTTCAGAATATCGCTCGCTTCAATGACCGCGTCGACCCGAAACGAAGAGAACGCTCTCGTCGCGCGTCACGCCTTCGTTCGCTCCCTTTATCTCTCTCTCTCTTTCATTATCGAAGAACGCCACGTCTCGGACTCTGGGACTAGAGAATCCTCGAAGGAGCACTCAAGGAGCGGCAGACTGAGCACCTCCAGCATCGGCGGCTCCCAGCCTTTGACCAGACTGGCGAGGCTCTTGAACCAGAGGCCGAGCTTCACTCCCAGCGATGAAATTCCGCGGAGGCTCTCCTGGGAAAGGTATGTCACGAAATCGGCTGCTGGAGGCACCGGCCGCGCGCCCCTGGCAACGGAGACTTTAAAAATTGCTTCGAGACCGCCACCCTGGGCCGCCCTCTCTCGTAAATGGCAACTGTCTTCGGCGGACTCGCGGCCGGTCCAGGCTTGTTTCGTAACGAGTCATTTACCGGATATTACACTCTTGTAGAATTCAATAGCCGGCGCGGTGAATAGCTTCTACGAACAGAGTGAAGTGCATTGCCCCAGGCTGCACGCGCTTCGCGTTAACAGACGTACCCACCATGTATCTCCCGTCTGACGTACGAGATTCTATCGTTACACTTCACTGAGTTTCTGTTCTGTCTTGTCCTTGCTAGTATAGAGAATTTATATTTAATATTTTAACTCTCGGGGGATGTAGAATCTCTAAAATATTTTGCCGTATTCGTATCGCACACCGCTTGAGGGGTTAATACCTAGTCGGACGAACGAAAAGAGGCGAATGTTTGTGAATTTTTTTTGAACAAGCGGAAGCATATATTTTTACAGAACTTTTTGCACTTAACAGAGCGACATTCAAGTGCAATAAGTTCTGCTATTTCAATAAAAATTCACACACATTCGCCTATTTTCGGTTGCCTGACAAGGTGTAACCCCTTAAGTAACGTTGTTTCATTAAAATACACTCTGCGTTGCTGCAAAGCCAGACAGATCGCTCCCCCAGGGAAATTCATCTTGACACCCTCCCTCGACCCACAAATTGCCGTTATCTTTCGACAAACGAGGAGCGCGTGGTCCAACGATCGATGTACATCATTTTAAAATCCGTACATCCATCGTTTCGGCGGGCAGCGTGGAAACGGTAACAAAGATCTATTGCGCGACAGCCGGCGGGGGAACGCCGGGGTTCCACGTCGGATAGGGTGCTCGTCCGTAGGCGTGTGTGTACTTTATTCGCGGGGAACGATTCACGGGCCGTGGGAGTTCAATTTGCAAATGGATGCGACCCGGTTTCGCCGAACGGAGACGCGATTTCGAGTGAGAAGTGCGCTACAGCATTACACCATCGCCACCAGAGATATCGCTGCTTTATGGAATCGGGTGTATTTACTTCGCCGCCGCTAGTCGAACACTGTCTGCGATTCGTGAACCATCAACGTTCCACCTTCAGAGATTTATCGCAGAGAATCGGCTCGGTTTTTACAGCTATCCTCGCAGACACGTACGGGTCGAAAAAATCTCGAAGCGAAATTTATCTCGTACTAGCAGAGAGTATTCGAATCATCTGTTTACATACACTCGTGGCTGATCACTCTCCCTGTGTCTGACTGTGGACGACCTCTACTACTTACACTTTCCCTCCATCGTCTGGGTGTTGCGGGTTTCGAGATGGTATCTCTCTTATTTCTGGGCGATTTCAGTTTGAAAATGTACTCTCTAAACACAGACAGGTATATGGTCTAGTCGATGCTACAATAAATCTCTAGTGTCCAGTAGCCCTTCGAAGTTTCGTCAGATCCTCTTCAAAGGAGGCATCAAAGTCCGTGGTTCTGGAATTGGAAATCCTGGCAGACAAATTACTCCCATTCAATCCACCATCGCGGAGAGGGATCTTAGTCGAACTTGTCTGAGTAGCTGGCTTTTTTATCACAGTCACCGTTATCCTCCCTACTGCGCCTGACCTTTCCTTGGCCATCAACTCTGAAACTTTATCTCCTCGCCGCGAGGAGAAGCAATTATCTCCCCCTCGGGTGGCGTTAAAAATTATTTATAGTTCACACTTTTTCACGGGGCAGAGACGCGCAGCGAAGCCACTTCGATCAGATATCCAAACCATTTCATCCTGACCGGTGTGTTTATCAAACTACCGATTCGATCGAAAGCTTGGAAAAACATTGCCGCGACGTCCCCTCGACAATCAAAACACGCGTGTGTTTGGAATCGATAGTTCTCGCGTTTTAGAGCGATCGTTTACTTTTTGCAGCGGTACAATAGCCACGCGTTGATCCCCCCCGAATTATTCGCAGTCTCCGCCAGGTCGGCAAATGTTATCCCAATCAGTGATCAAACAACCCGTCGATGCATGCTAATTTCGCGAGCGGAATTCGCGCAGCTTATTTGACAAAGGGGAATTGGACGTGGCAAAAGGGAAGAATACCAGAATGCTTCGCTGTCTGGCTCCTTTCTCCTTTCCATCGATTTCAATCGAACCGGTTGCAATTGATGCAGAAAATTCTCTGTTGTCGAGCGGAATGTAGTCGTTCTCTACGAAATTGGCTAACGAGGGAGTTATTCAACGCGCATACGATGGACGGCATTGAATTACGTGGATTTCCGAGTCGTACGAACGCCGACTATGTTTTTCCAGCGGGAGACGAGAATGGAGCGAACCTTCGAATCGCAAATGCCGCCGACTGGGTAATTTGCAAGTCGCTGCCACGTAATTCGAGCCATGGTAATTGCGAGCGCAAAGAACTCTCCGTGACGACTAAGAACGAGCACTTGGAACGGATCCACGTAGTTAGCGATGAAAAATAGGGGGAGAGGCATTCATTTAAAGACGAAACTACTGAGAACTCTTTGCAATTTTCTCTCATTTTCCTTTATCCATATTTTTCCCACAATTTCTTTAAAAAGAGCACAGAGATGACGCGGGGTGGGTACAGTTGTTGTCGCTCGTCTGGGTTCTTTCTCTTTGACAAATTAATGGCCCGAGTGTCTTGGATTCAAAGGATTAATCACGAGCGTTGGTTTATGGCACTAATGGCTCCGGATTTCTCCCGCTGTTCTTCTTCACTTCACCCTTGCTCCGAAATATTTCTCACGCGATTTGTTTAGGGGAATATAGTAAGTACTTCTATGTATTCGATCTTCTTGGATTCTTCAGAATAGTGACATAAATCTCAGAATAAACTCAGCGTTGAAATCAGGTTCACAGTGGCAGCAGAGCCGTTACACAGCGGTGGCACAGTGGGAATAATTATTTGTAATATTGCTGGCAGCGACAAAGGGGGTGCAAAGTGAGCCCCGGTCGACGGTGTGAAATAAAAAGCTCGGTGTCCACAAAGGAACAATGTCTCCGGCTCGGAGGTTAGTCTCTTGCAGCGCCTTTGACAGGCTGAAAATCGCAGTGAACTTTTCACCGTGTAATCTGGAATCCCAATCTAGCCGAATGCGCACGTGTAAAGGCTTTTTATTCTCTGAAAGAGGCAAGATTGGACACGGGGAATACTCCGGTCCCTTTACGAAGCCGACAGCATCCGAATTAATTAGCGCCTGTCGTCGCGGCATCCCCCGAGCAGTCCTTGCTTTTAATCTGCCTCCCATTCGCCGTGGGGAAGAGGGACATTATAAATTTGGCAGCATTGGTGCTTCGGCTAAACGCCGATGCCCCTCTACTTCCCTTTGTCAGGCTACCCTCCAAAAAGAATTGTCTTTCGACAAACGGAGCGCTGCTGCGATTTCCTCGATGTCAGACGAATTCGTCGGAGAGGGTCAGAGAAATTCCACGAGGTATCCACGAGCTTTCCGAGAGCGTAGCTTTACACGTTACGGGGTTCTACGCGTGCTTCGGCGCCGTTCGTCTTCCATTCTCGTAACGAGGACATTCCGGCAACGGCTAAGTGGCCTTCGCGAAAACGTGGATTTGTGAGCGTGATTTTTTAAGCTTCGCTCTTTCTTCGCTGCGAAATAGATCCCCGTGGAAGAAACGCGAACGAAAGAAACGGTAATGGCGATGGGAGGTAAACCCCCAGCGTTGGAGATTCAAATCAGTTTATTTAAATTATTAACATTACTCACCGCTCCCCCTTGTTTGCTGGCTACGTGTAGAACGGAGGGCACAGAGTTAAGTCGGCGGCGTAGGCCTGCGTAGCAGAATGGTTCGTGGAATGGAAAATGGATTGGGTTGTAACGGAAAAAGTGTGGAGTGCGTCTCTGTTGATAAAAGTACCATTGTCTTCTTTCCTGGAATTTCACGCTTTCTATTAAGCCAATAGCTCTGCGATCTCCTTTATTCAAAGATATATTTCATATTACAACTCAAACGATTCTCCTGTCGAAGGCTGGCGAGTTTCATCGCCTGAGAAAATTCCAGGTCGTAAGAGCTAGCGCGCAATAAAAACGCAAACAGAGAACGGGGGAGAGGGCGCAACGAGGTGCTTGCAAGGATGCAGCGAAACTAGGGTATAGAGGTACCGCTGTACAAACGGCGTTATCAGTTTTAATGCGCGCAGCGTTGAAGTTGAGGGAGGATTAAAGGTCGAGAAACTAGCTTGCGTAGGAACCGGGGAAAAAGGAACATGGTAATTGCCGTTTAAACAGGGTTAATGCCATCACGCCGTCGCGGTTTTGAATAAACACGATTAGGGATGGTGGATACGAAGCGATGTAATAAGGACCTGCTAGTGTGTGACAGAGATCAGGACATGACGTTCAAGGGGTGGCTTTAAGCAGCTAGGGGAAGGGGTGAAGATTAACTACCCCGCCACACTCGGGGAACATCGTGAATTTTACATATTAATTCCCCGAATGCCATGAAAATTATATTATCGATAATCCTGCGTGGAATAGCGTTAACAATTTAATACTTTAAGGGGTCATTCCGGTTAGAGGGGTTGAAAAAATCGCCCTTTTTAAACATTTTTCGAAAGTACATATCCTCAAGAATGTACTGTTAAATTTTCATAAAAAAATTTCGATGAGGCATTTTGTAGGGAGCGCAGAAGCTCGGCGTCTATAGATGAAAACTTTGAACGCGTTTTCCTCGAGACGTCATTTTTTCACATCGTGAAGACAAAATCTCGAAATCTATCGGACCGATTGCTTTATAAATTTTACTGCTTATTCTGCACACCTATGACTCTCGCGGAGACTACTATCAAGTATTTTCATTGAGTCTAACCTACTTTTAAAATCGAGAATAGCAAGAGAAAAAAAGCGGAAAATATTTTTCTTGCATCTTGCGTAATTATTTTCGTCGCGATAAATTCCTGAAAATTTTCTTATTCCATTCTACGCTTACACTGTCCATCGAGCGATAGAATTGAGACTAATGAGGAACATAGCAAGAGAATAGCAAGAGAAAAAACGCGGAAAGCATTTTTCTTGCATCTTGCGTAATTATTTTCGTCGCGATAAATTCCTGAAAATTTTCTTATTCCATTCTACGCTTACACTGTCCATCGAGCGATAGAATTAAGACTGATTCGGAACATAGAGAGCCTTCCCGCTGCGTAGGCACCATTGCAAAGCAACAAAGTTTACCATTTATCGAACTGAACAGCCGAACTACCCTGAAATTTCAATCCCCGAGGGCGAGCTGCGTCGCAGAGCCCGATTCCTGAAAAATTGCGCGAATAATCGCATGTCAGTCTCATCTACCTGAAAACTTCTAATCTAGCGACGGTGGTTGACAGACGGGACTGCAGCCCCACAAGCTCCTGCCTTCCGCGAAGCAGCTCGATCGACAGCGTGGCCGAATGGGGGATCGCGGGAGGTGTTGGAACTGTCAGTGGCAGCAACACCGTCACCGCCGGCAGAAGCTACGGGCTTTTCGTTGATCAGCCGCCACCAAGGAGGAGCCCGAGCCCTTTGCTTGGTAGCAGAAGCGACAGACTCAGCCTGGTCTCACCGAGCATCGGCAGGAGGGTGAAGGGCCACAGAGCAGTCTTGGGTGAGTCCCCCAATTTTTCGCACAGATTCTTCGCCGTTTTCCATCGAAACGGATCCACCTTCTCGTTTGATCGATGGCGCGCTACGATATTGGCAGAACTCGCAGGCCTCTACGCTTTCGAAATTTATTTCTTCGACTCTGCCAGCCGGGGTAGTTTTACGGGCTTTGGGAAATGAAATATGGGACGAGGGAAACTGATGGGAACAGCGAATGTAATTACAGAGATAAGCTTTGGAAGGTTTCTTACCATTTTCATGGCCAGCTCGTGGCTGGCTTCTGAAGCGCAAATTTAGTTTGGTTCGAGGGTACCGAGGCTCTGAGGGCGAGGGTGGGTAAGTTGGTTTTGAATTTATGAGGTTGACTGTTAGTAACTTCGTGCACCTACTTTTAGAAGCTGAAACGTAATTGTTATTCTCGACTGGGTGGGTTTTGGGTACCTACAGGGTTTCTACTTTATTACTTGTATTTTCTGACTAAAGGGGCGGAGGATATTGAAAGATTTAGGCTTCATAAAGCTTTAGTTCGAAGAACTTTATCTGGCAATTTTGCATGATTTCCTGTCAGCTCTAACAAGGAAAGTATTTTAGGTGTCCGCCGCCGATCATTTTGATTTTTGGATATGTTATAGAGGACCGAAAAATAAGAAATACGTGTTTTTTTATTTTTCCCCGTTTTCATATTTGGGGGGTGAAAACTGCGTTCAAAGTTAGGGTTGAAAAATCATTTTTGTGGAATATCTCGAGAACTATTAGAGATAGGGGAATAGTGTCAATGGACGAATTTTGTGTCTTTGAATGCGAAATATGACTGACTCGCCAGATTTTCCCCTATCTCTAATAGTTCTCGAGATATTCCACAAAAATGATTTTTCAACCCTAACTTTGAACGCAGTTTTCACCCCCCAAATATGAAAACGGGGAAAAATAAAAAAACACGTATTTCTTATTTTTCGGTCCTCTATAACATATCCAAAAATCAAAATGATCGGAGGCGGACACCTAAAATACTCTCCTTGTAAGACAGACTCTCCCTTCAATCTCCATCTTCGACGTTCGTCGGCATCGCGAACTCGATAATGGCTGTCAGTACCACGTCACATTATTACTGAATTGTCTCTTTCTAAAATTATCCCTGTAACTTTGACCGAACGCGAGACGTCAACTAGAGTAATCGAGGAATGTCGATTAAATCTCGATCGCCGAAAGCTTTGGAAGCTTTTCTCGTCTCGGAGTTTCGGGGGAAGTTATCCTGGAAGTTAAACAGCGAATTAGTTCCTCGAAAAGTTCGATTAACTTGGGCAATTATTGTAGTTCCTCCAACTTCACAGTCTCTTAACTATCGAACAGCTATATTCGTTTTAATACGATGGAGCACAGAGTAAGATGAATTAGTTAGGTCGCTTGCTATCTAATGGAAACTGAACGATCAATGGAACTCCTGCCACCTGAATTCCACTAATTTCTCTGCGAATAGAGAAGAATTCGCAATCTAATACACCAGTGGCACCTAGCCTTCAAATTCTCCAGTCGCTAGGGGGCAAAGTTGTATTTGAATCCACTGAATCGACTTAGAAGTGCAAATTCAATACCTCATGCGTGAAAGCTCAATGATAACTCGCATCCTGATGCTCACAGGCTTCCATTAACTTTGTGGCTCGCATTTGCACGGGTTCAATCTGTCTCTCACAAACGGTCACGTCCTCAAGGAACAATTTCCCGGCGACGAGTTCCCTGCCACTGGGAATGCACATAGTTTTCAAGTTAAATTGCAGAAACGCCACACTATTATCGCTCCTGAAACAGAGATACGAGATGTGCGTCTTTCCGACGCACAATCGTTTGGAGTTCGTTCTAATAACGATGGGAGTTCGATTTGCTTGAGCCTCTAATTTTGGATAAGTCTTCAGAAAGCTTAGTTAAGGGGCTGGTCCGGTCTAGAGTCCATGAAAATAGGTGATCTTTAGAAAGTAATTAAAGAAAAATTACTGTTTACACTTTAATGGGACTTTTTGCATTGCATTAAGGATGCCTTAATCTATAGAAATATATTTTTTGTTTTATAATTCATCATTGTTGACGGCACTGGGGGAGTTATTAAAGTCTAGGTGTCAAAAAATTTATCCAAATCGGTGGAACCTGTAACCCGGTGTCGGTTTGAAATAAAAAACAATGCCAGATTATTAGGGCATGAAACTCACTCGTGGACTAAGCAGTAAAAATTACAAAAAAAAATGAATTAGACCGAACCTCCCCTTAAATCGTAAAATAATTTATTTTATTCTCCCACAACTCGATCTAGAAAAACGCGAGACTATCTTCAATGTGATAATATCGAGGGTTTATTTGGAGCTTGAAACTTCATTTCGGAGTGTCATTTTCCTCATATTCTCCCATCGAAGTATCTCCATCCCCCGTTCATGTCCCTCGTCACCCAACGCCCTCTGAGGGCCCAGAAATTCGCTCCACGGTGCCCCGTCTTCGACCAGCACCGTTTCCCTCGATCTGTCCTCAGCTGACGGAGACCAACGTTAGGTACGGTCCTGGGCCCGGCTCGGTCTCGGCCAATCCTGGTGGCCGTTTAGCAGCAGCGGACTCGTGGACAGGGAAACCGGTTGGCCCCACTTTCGCGGCGAAGAAGGGAGCAACGCTCCGGCGAAGAAAGGTGCACGAGCGCCTCGTGAATTTCGTGACGTTCCGTGGGGCCTTTCACGTGCTCGCCGGACAATTGTGCCCACGTAACACGAGAATTCTAAGACGTCGCTGCGCGCCACCGACCGCCTGGCCGAGCATCGCCTCGACCTCGTCAGCCTCTCCTCCGCCGAACGCCTCCGAGAGCTGACCCAAGCCACCGAGGCGTTACCTCGCCGTTGCCTTCGCGAGTACTCCTCCACGTGACGCACGGCCGGGCACAGAGATATCAGAGAGCGCCGAGGACCGTTCGAAGGCCTACGCCGTCTCCGTGTTGTGCCCGGGAACGTGACTGGACACAGAGCCCATAAACAACCAGGTGAAAGTAAAAGAAGCTACCGTGGCTTCTTCCTGCTTGGCGCCCGATTCACAGCGCGAATCGACGCGGAAACGTGGACAGTCGGGAGCTCGATGCCGCGTCAAACGGAGCGCATACCTCGAAAGAATCGCCCGCTCTCTTTAATTAAACCAGCCCAGCGCGGCGTGGACACGTTGCAAACCATCGATGGCAATTTTCGAGCGTCAGTCAGCCAACGTGGGTGCCTTTTTCGCGCCAGCGCTCCAATTAAAAGAATCCTAGCTGTGCCACAGCTCGAAGGGCACGGTAATACCCTCGGCCTCTACATCGACTTTCCAGAAAGCGATTATTAACAGCCTTCGAGCTGGCTCGAAGAGGACGCGTTTCGGCGGTGACGTGCGTTTCGGAAAAGAGGCCGAGAAAGATCGCTGCTCTTTGTGGTAAACACCGGCTAGAGGTGCCCCTGGCAGGCAATCTGACATACCTGAATGGTCAGGTAGAGGCTCGGCCAATCATCTTCCACGCTTTGTTTACGTCCTCGTGTTCGGTCACGCGGTTGGCTACACGGGCTCGCCCGCCTAAGGAGCCTCTCAGTCCACGATTGTTCGCCTGCTCGGTTGTTTCTCCGCCGTGGAACGGCTCGCCTGCTCCCGCGAGAGGCGTCGCGGATCGCGATCCATCGGCGACAGTGTCGCGTAGGTGATCGATCGAGTGACAAGTGAAGGAGAACGGTGGACTCGCTGCTCCTTGAATCGCGTCGATTCTCCGACAAGGCGCACACCCGTGGCAACGAAATACGCGCGCAGAGAGGTGCGGGAAGGAGGTTGCGCGTTTCGGTGGACGTTCCCGGGCACGATGCTGCTTGAACGTTCGGCGAAAAGCGGCGGAAAAGGCGGAACGCCGATCGGATCGATCGGCAGCGTGCGATTAAACGTTCGCCCTCCGCTGGCCAGCAGTTTCTGGTAACTCGATCGACCTTTGGTAACGCGATCGCTTTTGGAAAATATGATAGTCCCCGGTGGCGACACGCGAGACGAATCTCGAGTGTGCGGCTTCTCTCGATCGTGTAACGCGTAACGACCACGGTTTCCCTTGTCGAGGCCTGGCGAGTTAAACGCCCGCGAATTTCTGCCGCCTCGCGTGCTCGCCGTCTTCGAAAAGCTGCCGCGCTGCGTCTTTGCTGGATCGAGCTTGGGACACGCGTGTGACTTTAAAGGACGTTTATTTTGGAGGAATTTCGAGAGTTAGCAATAGCGATTAGATTGAAGTTAAAGGGCAGCTGTCTTCGCGCCTGTGTCGTTGAGAAATCAGAAATCGAAGGAAGCACGGTGACCGAGTCGTCACGACTGAAAGCTACCTCCACGCTCCATTATCCAGCGTTCCACCTGCTCGCAGTAGATAACCAGCATCCCCCGGAGGGGCTCTTAGAAACTTCGCCGTTGCGAAAAGTTGCAAAGAGTTAATCGCCGGTGGTGTCTAACGCTCGTTGCGTCAGCTCTGCCAGTGGAAGCGTGGGATGATTCTGACGTGGTAACGTTGCCGTAACTCGGCGTCTCGAATCAGACATTCAGCGCGGAGCGGACAGGTGTCGAGAGGGAAATAATTCTGCGCGTTCGACGAAGGAGCAGCGGAGTGGCTCGGCCGCGGAGGTTCGAGTTCTCAGCCGTGGAAACGAGGATGCGGTCGAAGAGGAAAGAGTTTCGTGCCTCGGCGAGACATCGAGAGCGGCCCTTGGAACGGGACGGGACGAAAACGAACCCCGCAGAGGTTTGAGGGACACGGGCCAGAGGTGGAGGACCTTGGTGCATCCGAGAGAGTGCGGCAAACCGGTTCCTGCATTTGGCGCAGCGTCTGCCCCGCGTTTTAGCGGGCATTTTTCAGGAAGAAATTTCTCGCGCGCCTCCCTCGGCTCGTCTGATTCCGCCCGCCGGGAAGGGCCGGCTACGGCTTTCACTCTCCGTGGGAAAGGTCGTTAAAGCACCTTGATCGAGGCTGGACGAAAGACCGGGGTACGTGTCACTTTCATTTCCCTCCGTTTCCAGCCCTTTCGGCTGTTTCGTTGCAGGTGTACTCGATGGTCTTTTTAAGCTTCGCCGACCCATGGTCGGCGTTCGTCTCTGCTCGCTACTGAGCTCATCAGGGGGGACTTTGACGGGTCTTTAGCAGAGATGGGCAATTTTTTTATATAAACAAAATTTTGAATAAAGAATAGAAGAGAAAGAAATTAGTCGTCATGAGTCGAATAAAGTTAATTCGGGTTCACGAACGAATGGCGAATAATTTTTTTAATCTCTGGTCTTTAGTCTTTAGTCTTTAGTAGAGGAGAGGTGGGATGGAAGGGACATTGCTGTTTAGGATCAGAATAACCACTACACAGTAAAATTTCGAATAACGAATAGAAGAGAAAGAAATTAGTCGCCATGTGTCGAATAAAGTTAATTCGGGTTAACGAACGAATGGCGAATAATGTTTTTAATCTCTGGTCTTTAGTCTTTAGTAGAGGAGGGGTGGGATGGAAGGGACATTGCCACTACACAATAACCATTGAACATGCATTAGTTTATTTCTTAGTTTTATGTTCTAATGATCAGGTTTATTACAGTATCTACTGCAGCCTCGCCTTTACTCCAATTACTATTTCACTTATCCTTATGCATTGCATTATTCAAGCGACTAATTGTTTCACGAGTAAAGTCTTTCTTTTGCTTTGTTCTTTTCTCCCTGCTTCTGTTTGTCTTTGGTTTTGTTTCCTTCTTATTTCTTTTTTGATATCTCTACTAAATTGTACTTTCTATTGTTCTCTTATCCTGAATTGGTCTTTCACCGTATATGTCAAATAAATAAATATGTAAATAAATAAAGCCGTAATAACAATTAGTGTATCTACAAAACAGAAACACTTTCGTCTCGGGAAGATCCTTTATCTTTCGAATAATTGCAATGTCCCTTTCATCGCTCGAAGACTGCTTATCACGTTTATAAGTAATCGCAAGGCTGTCGTACAGCTTGAGTTCCGTTTCCACGGTTGTTCCATTCGACTCCGTTCCAAAGGAGACTTATTTTCGTACGAGATTGCAGATATGGAAATCCTTGGCTATACGCGTATGCAAATGTATTTTCACTTCTCGCGGACCTCGAATATCGCTTTTAGAAGCCCGCGTTCTTAAACCACCCTAATCCCTCAAATCGGTGGGATATCGACGATCGCGGATCCGAGTTCCTTTCAGAAAGCCGTGCGTATAATCCACAAAGTATATACACTCCATGAATTCCCAGGCAGACCCGGCGGCGGTTTAATGCGCTCGTAAATCGACGTTTCATAATCTCGATCCGTCCCGAGATAAAGGGAATCCAGCTAGGTTAAAGTAGACCGAAGAAAGTGATTCGCAGAGCGATCCACTTCGTGGTGGCCGGTGTATCGCCGCGCGGATCGGGTGAAAGTGGACGCGGGATTGCATACAGATCGGGATTACATCAGTGGCAATCAAATTATAGCCGTGAGTCGTTGGCAAGTTCATAAAAACGCAGCTTATTATACGGGAGGTAGTGAACGAAACATGTATCGAGTACCTTGCTCCGATATTTCCTTAAACAGACGACACTCTTCCAGATTATGCAAAAGGCGAGTGTCGCCCGATGGCCAGCAAGGAGAGCGGGCGAATTTTTTTCAAATTCTTCCGTAAATTAGCTTCCTCCCTCTTCCACCCACAAACACACTGAAGATTAAAGCACCGACATCGATGCCTCTTTCCTCTCGCCCTCGTTCTCTTCCACAGTTTCTCCGTTCTAAATCACACGCGTCCGATTAAGCATTCCCCCGGCAGCCTCGGTAATTACTTTTACTGTTCCACTCTTTGTTCACCCGCGGCAGCGTCTTCTGCCCGTGGAGCGTTCAACTGGCGAGTAATAACGCGATTTCGAAGGCTCCGGCTGCATCCTGCGGGCGCTAGAGCCTCGGCCCTGCTAACGACAACAGAGATCGTTGGATGGATGGAATAAATTGAAAGTCTGAGCAGATTGTCGAGTAGCTGAGAAGCTGAGAAGCTGAGCTTCGCGAGCGAGTCGACGCGAACGGTGTTCCTTGGTAGTTCCTGTCGTTTGCAAGTGCCTCGGTGTAATTAGAGGAGTGGAAAGGCCAGGAGCGTGGTTCCCTTTGGAGAACGCGGAAAAACGCGAGGTCGTAACGAGCTTTATCTAAAGAAACCGCTTCCCGCGGACGTTTATCCTCGCCGGAAGTGGACACGCGGCTTCCGAGGAGCTGGATCTTATTTTTCGCGAGCGTGTGGGAACGAGCTGCGAGTCGCGAGGAATGGAAAAGAGTTCAGGGTCACTTCACCGCAAAGATAATCTCGAAAACACGGAGCGTGTCGCGAGCTTCCTTCTTCCTTGGATTCCTGCCTCAAGATCGAGCCTGGAGTGATTTCTCCGTGACGATGATTGAGTAATGTGTCACGTCGAGGCAGATAAAGATATCGGAAGTGTTTCTTTAAAAAATGTGAGAGATACGTCTCGAATGAGTGCTGCCTCTGTGGGATATCGTGGCACGAAGGCAGCGTGTTTCGAAAAGAGCAAAGTTCTTCGGGCGATGCTATCTGGAGTGCTACAAATTACGCGGCGCGATGTGCTCGTGCCGCGAAAGCGGCGATAATGTTGCTCGCGGAAATTGCGCGACTTTGGGACATTAAATTCTGTCGAGGTAATCTGGAATTACGCGGCTTTATGGGAATCGGTATCTTTACGGCTGGAAGGAGCAGTTGCGGAGGCAGTTACGTGGGTATCAAAGATCCTGGCTCTGAGTTCTCGTAATTAATAGATCTCCAGCTGGACCGTGTCGTTGCTCACGTAATTCCGCCGTCACTCGTGGGATATCACGTGGATGAATGGCTCGGGAGTATTTATGGGTCACAGAAATCCCGATTGCGTATTCCCATGGTCTTTCGCCCTTCGCCCTTTTCAAATTCTGCATTAAATTACACGGTTACGTCGCGGCAGTCTGCTAGTTTCCGTTACGAGGACGCTGTTCACCCTTCTTCCTGCGAGAGGCTAGGAGAAAAACAGCCCGGAAAAGGGCGGCACCTGTAGTGCAAGCTATCGATATACCGGGTGTCCGAGGGGACCTCGAATCAAACAGCTTGTTAGGTAACGGTTCGTTAAACGGTTTCCTTCGCAGGGCGCTGCGTAATCGATTATGTTATGAAAAGCAGAGTAAAAAACGAGGGAATCATTCTCCTTCGATGAAACTTCCTACCAATAAATGAAGAGTCCTTGTAGAAAACGCTACGACGTATCAAAATTAAAAAAAAATATCTTTATTCTATTTTAGAGTTTTAATGCAATTTCGCTTTGTAAATCGAGATTCGACTGTAATTTAAAGTTAGCGAAAATGTTTCTCTCTCCAGAAAACCTTGATTGTTGGCACTTACAGTGTTTTTTACAAGGACTTTTTAAATATCCACCGTTACCTTCACCTCGATCGGAACACTTTAACAATCCATGAATTCCATTTCAACAATTCCTTTCGAAAAGCCAACTCCCTTTCTCTGCCATTCAACGTTCACTCTTCGCCATTCGGTTTGCGACAATTTCGAGGGCCATTGTCTCTGCTCCTCGATTTTAAACGAATAGAAAGTCTGTTGGTTCCCGACCACGTGCGAACCAGGTCGGAAAAACACGCGGCGAGGCGGGATGGAAACTTCATTTCCTCCGTCTCGCGCGGCACAGCGATCGCTGTAAATCTTTCCCGCGTCGATTATACGGCCCTCGGCGTGCCCAGAAACTTCTTAACAACCTCTCGGCCGTTGTTGCCCAGGGAGATAGCAACGAAGATGAATGGAAGTGCGGGAAATTGGTCGGACAGACGGAAAGTTGTCGCAGGTCACCCGTTACGTGGCGAACTGAAAAGCAGGTGGCCCGAAGGACGCCACTCTTTTATCCGGTTTTTGATGATCATCCGCTCCGTCGGGGCAGCGACGCGCGATGCACGCAACTCTGCAATAATTTCTATTAATCCTCTATCGAAGTGATCTCCTTATCGCTGCACGCTAACCCAGTCGTTCGACTGTAATCGAGCGCGTTCTAAATGCTAATTTCGAGCTGGGTGTTCCCGCAGAACGAGAATTGGGTCCATTTTCCCATCGACGAGGGAGCTTTCATAGCACATCGACAGTTTTATATTCAATAGAATTCAGTGGCTCGTCCCTACGTTCCACCCTTCGCCGAAGCGTACGGCCCTGGACGAAATTCGAACTCACCTGCCCCGGTGTCGTGCCCGGATGCCCAACAGTAGTGTGCATCTGTTGCAAGCCTTCCTTACATTCAGTCGGTGTCTTCCCTTGCTGCCGCAAGGACCTATTTCCCTCGCGTTGCTCTCTTCGTGACCAAGGTCGAGCAGAAATCAAGACTTCGACTAACGAGTCCGAGGGACCTATTAGCACACAACCAGGGCGAAATCCGAGTGACTTTGAACGTGCCGCGACTGATGTCGGAGGACGTTGAGGATCGAACAACAAGGGCGACGCGAGATTGGATAGGATGATAAACGATTACTGAACCTGCTGCCGGAAGAGGTTCGCCAAGTATTGAGAGGGAAACGCTTGGAGAGCAAGTAAGAAGAATTTTGGAAGCACTACGCAATCCATGTTACACAGAAGACTACTCCAAAGACTAGAATAAGCGTACAAAAGTGGATTTGCGAATTTTCCAAGGAAACAGGGTAAAGAAGAACAGCTTGGAAAGAGAAAACTGTATGCAAATCTGCCAGTCTGCCGGTGGAGTTTCAGCAATGGATATCCAGATGAACGTTTCCCACGGTTGATTGATCCTCGCGGATTTCCTGTGACAACATTCAGGAGCGAGTACAATGCTGCGTGACTTATCGATCGACTGGTTCTCGCGGGGACGCGTAAATATTTGATGCCGCGTTAATAAACGATGAGTTGGAAATTGACGATGATCCGTTGGTTAAATAGGAGGAGCCACGTTCTGTAATGTCGAGGATTGTCGGAGTGCAAGTGTGCTGGATGGTGAGGATAACAGAGAATCCTTCTCGACGGAGGACCACAGAGTTGGTGAAGGGCCGATGCGTGAGAAGAATTGGTTGCAGGGAGGGCAGAGGATTTTGTTCGCGAAGGAGGTGATTATGCCGAGCATAAGCTAGCGAGATAATAACTGCGTAATGAGAGTGAATCAAGGCCGCGTTCGCATAAAAATGCATCACGTGGCCCTTCTCTGCGTCATGGCGAACGTGATGCATTCTTCGAAGCGATGATTGCCGATCAATAAGTCGCTTTCCAGCGACAAGTGTATTAATGGAAGACTGATACATATTTGTATTAAAGACAGCCGCCGTTTGCATTATCAAATCAAATTATTCTCCGAGCAGTGAGCACCGATTAATTTGAAACGAGAACCACAGTGTTTTATTCCATAACAATGGGAGAGGAATAATTCGACGGGGAGGAGCCTTTCATCGTAATTAAAAGGTAAACGTGGTTTAATCGATTAAGCGGCGGGGGAAATTATTGTGGTCTGCGTATGTGCACTTGCATAATTGATTTTATTCCGTATGTCCTATCATTCCGCCTGTGTATCTCAACACTAAATTTATTAACCTAGGACAGCTCTATATATTCATTAAAGATCAGATTTTAATCTTGCCGAAGAGCAATGATCTCTCGCCAGGGAATTGCAGAATTTTTAATCCGCAAAATTGTACGTTAACCCGAACCTGTCATGCATTACGATAGAATTCTCGTGCATTGGGCGTGACATGGCTGCAGTTGATTTAGGTAGCCCCGAAACGCGCGATAACCGAATTTCGGGACGGAAAGGAACCACCGCGTAACAGTTGCGCCGGCTAGATCGCATGCGCCAAGTTCACCTGATGTACGCGATGTATTTTGCGATCGACAACGCGGAAACGAATAGCCATGGAAGCTTTATCGACCAGGCCACATGTCGTGGACACACCTACGTTTAATGACGAGTACATATCGCTTCAAAGCCTGCTGGAAAATCATTACCAGCCCCCTGGAACACCGCTGTGCGAAAAATTCTCGATGGGCTCGAAGTGAAATGATAAAATTCTCGGGGTTCCGAAGTTGCAGAGTTTTTACAATTCTGGACACACGAGCTTCACTGCTCGTGATCAGCTGGGGGTCCTCGGAGTCGAATCACCCTAATCGAGAGGATGAAATTAATCGAAGCGATGGGGACGTGAGATTCACTTCGCGAAACGTTGATATGTGATACGATACTGAAGCTCTTTTTTTTCCTGAACACGCGTTAGAGGAACTCGACTGACAGGATAATCTGGCCGTCTAGCTGGGATATCCTGAATTCGACGCCAGGCACGGATCATTCCGGTGACAGGATAATCTTAAAATACGCGCCACGGGTCTCGTTTATTTCCGCGATCTCCCATCGCGTCATTCGTTGCTGCCGACAGATGAATCGAACACTGGATCCGATAGGTATACATGTCTCGACGTACGAGCGCCGAGGAAACGTAAATCGCCGACGTATGAAATCGACATTGCGCAGCGAAGAGCAGCCCTGTGCTACGCTCGTAATCCTGTGGGCTTGACACGCAATTTCCTTTCGATTATATGAGAATTACCTCCGAAAATTGTGGTAGAATTACCGCCCTGGTAGCTACGCTCGCGTGACTTTGTTTCTAACTACAAAGCAAAGCCTCTCGCACTGCGAGATAAAGATGTTAGTGCCTTGGGTGTGAAAGTCGATTTTCTCAAAAATGAAGCGGAATATCAAAAAATTTCATTTCTTTTTCTCGGCTTATTTACTTGTTATAAGTCGAAAAGAAAGAGTAACCTTTTTTGATATCGCGCTCCATTTTCGAGAAAATCGACTTTGAAGTTCTTGACGTTGCGTTCCAGTCGCGTGTAGGGAAACCTACCTTAAGCTGCCTTTCAAACTGCGGAAAATGCATTATCCTCTCGTGCCTCTCTCTTTCCACTTGCCCCTTCACCTTCGATCCCGCAGAATTCCTCGGCGATTCTTTATTTGCACCTTGGCTGCGCCACGTTTCGAATTGCCTGTTTAAACGTGGCTCGAATATCGGGGGAATCGAGTCGATTTCAAATTTTCACCTTGCTTTTGCTGCTCGATGGGATTCGACACGTTGTCGGTGAAATTGAATTGAATCTTGCGGTGAAATATATGAGTCGATCTCCACGAAATTTCGATCGCGCGAGGTATGCGCTAGATAATCTTCTCCCGCAACAAGTTTACTTTCTATCAGGAAATTAATTGCTGATTAAAACTTCCCGCGTCTAAGTTCCCCTATTAATGAGCAGTAACTGGTACGAATTTGTAGTACACTAGCGCAGTGCCCGCTTTCTTCTTGGTAACGCCGAACTGTGTGCACCTGGAGGTTTCCATTAAAAATATTAAAATAGAATAAGAAGCCTTAATTAAGTTCCTCGATCGAAAGAACCGCCGAGGAATTATTTCTGCGGCTATCTCGTTGCGTTCCCAATTTCCATACTCTTTAATAACGTGATCGACATTCAAGCATTCTAATTTCAATCTTCCCCGAGATCCACTAATCAAATATTGATTGACTTCTCCAGATCGAAGGTATAATTACACTTACCTCCTTTTCCATTCAGAGACCCCAGCAAACGTAGCTGATGCTCGACAGACCAAGTCGTTTTGAATATTTTTCATAGACCATGGTACGTTCGCAACGATGCGTGCAGGTTTTCGAGAACTGTCGCTTAATTTCTATTAATTCGTTGGTAATCGAAAGTCAACGCGATTAACGGGCGAGTCGAACGGATCACCCGTGTTCCGTCGCAGTCATTTCCAATTACGTGGATTAATTAAAGCGGGACCATTAGTTTACGAAATTGTCGCGAATGGGAACACAGGCAATTAGATCGACTAACACTGTAACCATGGTCCGAGGAGAGATTTTAACTCCTCTCTGGCGCTTTATTCGACCCAGCTATCTCTCGCTTCGCGCTCGCAAAATCGATATCCCATCGTCGCATAATTTCCCATGCCGTCGCTTTGGTGGGAAAACGAAAATGCTTTTCGAAAATAAAACGAAAGAAAGAAAGGGGCACGGGAGACACCATCGTCTCGTTATTTTCGACAAAGAAAATATTCAAAGGCCCGCAGGCATTTTTCCCCTCTTTTATTATGGAGGTTTTGGTCCACCAACGGTGTTTCCTTTACTACGAACAATACAGCATGTCCACATCGCTGTACCCGCAATTTCCTCCCAGTGTCGTATATTCTCCAGCGTCCCTGGGAAACGTATTTCCCGAATCACACCTGCGAACTCACATATTGCCTCACGCTCCACTTCTCGAGCTTGCGTCGAGCCCGGCGAGCTGCCCTTCGTTTCAGCGACTTTAATTGCAGCCCCTCCTGTTAATTGGCAGGGAGAAAGGAAGAGCACGCTTTTCTTCGATGGGACATGCGGGCTTTGCTGCATCTATCTTGAAACAGTACATGGAAACCCATTGTGCGAGAAGTTCTGTACTATCCGCGTCTGATCAAATGATTCTCGAACCTGAGGTGCTACAAAGGGGTGCGTTAATGGCTCTTCGAGCAGACTTCTACTTTACCTATTTAACTTCCCCGTCGTCTTTCCCCAGATGAAAGGGGTGCCTCTACAGAATAATTACCTCTGCCTGACGCAAACATTTACACTGCCTTTCGTTCCCATTCAATCCACAGATCTCAACTTTTACAATGATTCGACGATTCGTGCTCTCCCAAAAAGTGCAACATTTCGCGACCGGGTGGCTAAAAATCTGCCATCCCCACTATTTCTTTTACGCTTGCCGCAGTGAGCAGGAAAGATTGGAAGCGAGTGAGAGGGCGCCGTTATTTATCGCTTGCCCTCTCGATCGTTCTCACTCGCCTTCACGCGCCGCGGCAGAGAACAAAGGCAAGTCGAATAGATTATGTAACCGATTTAAACATTGATACTCGCCGATCCCGAGCTAAGTAGTTTGACTTTGCGAAACAGAACTGCGCCATCGATTTTTTTAAAGCAGTCCACCCGTGAATTGCGTCTAACGTCTTCCCCTGTGCAATTGAACTATCATCGCAGACTTGCGCCACGTCGCACGGGAAAATGCAGTCGTAATGGCCCGTTACACCGCTCAGGGATGCGACAAGCACGCCCCACGGATCCATGAATCTTTCATTAACATGTCAAGACCAACCCTTTCGTGTTTTATTCGCGGCGTTACGGGTCGTCGAACGCTTTTACGAGAGTCGTTGCGCCCTCCCGCCTCTTTCGTGGCTTTCGCCAGGCCTGACTCACGTTCAGCAGATTCGTCCGTCACCTACGAGCTTTGAACCTCGAGCCCCATCGACGGCGGCTCGTTAATTCCAACGATTTGTCCGCGCTATTTTTCCACGACACTCTCGACCTCGCCTTCTTCCCTTTCCTTTTTTTTTTTTTTTTATTCGATTCAACGATCGAGAGCCGAGATTAATTCTCTGGAAAATCGGGGCCACGTGTCGATTTGTACGCGCATTTAGGTCGAGTAATTACGGGTCGCTTTATCCGCGATGCAGTTCGTCTTCTTAATGAGAGTCCAGAGAACAGGGATTTCTCGGCGACCAATTCAGCTTGTTTTCTTTTAATCGCGCCTTGGCAAACGGAGCTACACTAATTCTTCTTAATTTGCGGAGGTTGGGCAAGATTTACATACGTAGAGGACGACAGAGGTTCTAAGAATTTTGAAGAAATTGAGGGAGAAAGAAATCTGCCTCTGCTATCTTGCTATTTTGAGAATATAGAGCTTGCGTTGAATTGAAGCATTCGGAGGAAATAAATTCTGCGTATAGCAGACTCCAATTATCGGAGCTAATATCGTGTGAAATTAGGAAGAGACTCGCAGCGAGTAGATCGCGACTGGAAGTTTCCTTTTCGATTGTAACGAGCACCGAGGTTCATCCCAGCGATGCATTCTGCCTCGTGCGAACGAAGCTGTCCCATTGTTCTCCGCGCATCCGAAAGAGTGGAAATTATGTTCTTGCCGGACAATAGACGCCTTTCCTCGCAGAATTTCACCTAACGAGGCGACCGACTACTTTCTCCGCTCCTCTGCCTCCCATTCACTGTATTCCCTCGGCATGCGAGACGCGATTTCTCATTTTTCCATGACCATTCAGTCTCCTTCGTTCTCGTAATTCAATGAAACGTCTAATTCAACCCCCCTCCCTGGCAACGAGTTCAGACAACGAAGAAGAAAAGCCCTGGAAAGCTGGGAAAGGATTCGCCAGCCTGCGCAAACATCTGGAAAGCGATTTCCCGATTCACTTCGAGTCACACAATCCGCGATGGACGTTTAAGGGCGAAGCGGACGACTCACATTCGCGTCTCCTTTTGTGAGCCGGCGTCGACATTCCATACGCGCCAGCGTGGACATAAAAGAGTGACTATTAAAGGGTCTCGCTCTGAATGAAAAATGACGCGAACTT
Organism: Andrena hattorfiana; assembly: GCA_944738655.2. Taxonomy (NCBI): domain Eukaryota; kingdom Metazoa; phylum Arthropoda; class Insecta; order Hymenoptera; family Andrenidae; genus Andrena; species Andrena hattorfiana. The sequence continues at coordinate 42,190,270 of OX122894.2, read as the reverse complement.
TGGGAATTTTTTAAAACAAAACCATTAAACATATTTACTTCCAGCTTTCTGGCTTCATTTGTCAATATTTAGAGAATATGAAGAAAACAAATTGTATGCAAAAATAGTGGTTATATCCGGAGTTATAGTGCTTCAAATAGAGCGCCGTACAAAAATCATATCCGCATGCCGTTATACTTGTCTCAAATAGAAAATTTAAAAATTTGTAATCTATATGGACATGGCTATCACCAGAACTAGATTAAATGACAAATACTGAAAATTAAAAAAAAAATGGCAGTGTCTAAAACAGACATCGATTTCTGCAAAAAATTCGCTGGTTTTTTAAGTCCTAAAAGTCTAATTTTGCAAAAACCAATTTAGTGTTAATACCAACGAAAATGGGACATTTACTGAAGAAATCGGCTGATTGGTTTTTGAGATATCATGCTAACCAATTCGAAAAACACAGTTTTGAGAAAAAACGTGTTTAAAGTTTTAGGTACCCTTTGTTTAATTAAATTTTTTTAAATGTTGCCTAAATATGTACAAATATAGGCATAAAGTTTTCAATTAATATAATTTCAGGGTTTCTCTTAAAAAAAAATCCCAAATATCACGCTCCTTTTCTGTCCATCAAAGTAGGGAGACTCCTTAATATGCCAGTAGAGTGTCTTCCTTAAAAAAAGTCTTCGTAAATACCGATCGATGACTGCTCGTGGCACGCGTTGTCTCGGAAGTCCATCAGGAACGCGCCTTTAGAGCCAGGTTCTCTACAATCGCTTACCTGGACCCCAATTGTCCCCAGTGCAAAGTGCAGGAATCTCGGGCCCTTATTCTTCTCAGGGTTCCAGGCAAACTGACCTGGATCCCTGTACAGACTCGTAGGAAACCAACAAATGCATCCAAGCCTGTGCGCGGGCAGACGTAAAAAGCATTTGAAAATCAAGCGCCAGACACTTTCCTCAATTGAACACTTAACATAACACAGGAGCCAAACATTGCAGGCGCGCGTACATAAATTAGTGCAGATAATTAATCCTCGCCGCGTTTTGCAGTCTTGCAGAACATAGAATCGGTTTAATTACTCGATCGAACACAAGGGTAACGCACAGTTAGATTACTTAATAAAAGCCCGGCGAAGGGTGTCGCGCAACAGCTGACAACCGAAATTCACGGAGACAGATGTCCGGCGAAGCCGCAGAGCGTCCCGCAAACATCGCTATCGGGAGGAAAAATTCTATCCGCCGGTGGGAGCGTGGCTTTCTCTCGCGGAAATCAAATCCTCCGATTCCTGGCAGGGAAAACAGGCAGTGAACCGCGGACAGTGGGCAGGTTCATTGATAAAAGGACAGGATGGAGAAGGGTATGGCTGTGGCATAGCGAGTGCCGTAACGATGGGGGCGTCCAGTTGGTGGGGATAGAGCGGCAGCTGTTTGTCGGTCGCACGACGGCCGAGGGTCGCGTTCCATGTGTACCCGCCAGTAATACCACGTCGCTGTCGCTGCCTGCCCGAGCCGAGTCGCCTCGATGCGTCGAAAACTAAGGAAATAATCGCGGAGAAGTGTCGCGAGAAACGTGACGCTCGTGCCGGACGATTATCCGTTCGACGAGCGCGAAAGTTGGCGTAGACGCGAGGTGAGTGCCTGGGAGGAAGAAAGGACGAGTGGCGCTCGAGGCGTGGATCGGGGACCACGAGGGAACGACATGGAAGGCGTGCAGGAACAGTGCCTCGATCGGCGTCGCGAGAAACGGCCGCGAAGTACGTCCGCCGGCGGGACGAACAGATTCTTGGGAACGGGAAAGTGCGAGAAGAACGCGAGGAAAGTGACAGGTTAAGTTCGGAACGGGGGACGCTTGGCCCTAAAGGACGGACCCCCCTCGGTCGGTAACGGACGAGCAATCGATCGTTCGCTCGGAGGATGCGAACTGGTTTGTCACGTTATTTTACCGGGACCTTTGCGCGACTGTATTTGTTGTGGAAGATTTCCAGAGCTAAGATGTGTAATGCTACGGTTGGTGGTATCGGGGGTGCAGTTAAAGGAGCCGTTTGAGAATACGAAGCTCCCTCTGCAGAGAGAACTGTGCTGTAATTTGTTCTGTGATTAAATCCCTGAATGTTTCGACGTCTTTCAACCGAATTAACGAAACCAAGGATTACGCTGTGGTGCTGATATGTGTATGTATAAGCGGGATGGTCGTTTTGTCAGAAAGTCGATAAATGTCGCGCGTCGCGGATGGATCGCTGGATATAGAGGTAATTTACACGGACGACAAGCGTGTCTCGCTTACGGGACAGTCATTTCTGCCTGACACCTGTTTTCGTTGCAAAATTCGATTTCTCGAGTGAAATTCTCCCAAGACTAACCCCCGAAATTCCATTCGACTTCGATTCGATTCCAGCCAGCGCACTCAAACATGCTCGCTGCTCACCTTTTATTTCACAGACCGCAGTATTCACTGACGAAAAAATATTTGCACCGCCAATATTGGAATTTCTAGAACTTTTAATCCTCGGCGTTGATAAAATACTATTCTGTTAACTAAACGCAGACTGGCTCTGCGAGTTTCATGCATTATTCGAGGTACACTCGTAACTTTCTGTCATCGAAGTACGATAATAGCGATTAATTACGCTGCTTGGCCGTTTCTCTGACAAGTAAATGACACGACGAGGTATCTCGTTCGTCGAAGCGCAGCTGTTAAACAGAACAACATCTGTTAGCACAATGAACGAACGCGGGTGCCAATTCCAACGCGATAAATTCCGTTTAACTACGAAACTGCGAGCCCCGGAGCAGAGTTGCGTTAGCTCTTTCGGAGCCTATAAAACAGGATCCGTCGAGGTAACAGCGGCGATTCTTGCTAAAACAACGATATCACTGATCCCTCTCCGTGTTAGGAGCGCGATTGTTGAAAGGAATCTCTGCTAGCCCGTGTAGATTGCGTTATGGCAGGAATGGCTGTTGCCAGACAAGAGCGGTTCTCTCTCCTTCCCGGGGAACACGATGAGCACTATCTCGGCTTGAACGGTCGACTTGCTCTCGATGGTATTCGAACGGTAGTGAACGGGACGCACGTGCGTCCTTGCGAGGTAAACTTCCATGCATGGAAGCTTGCATAACCATAAGTAGATCGCTCACGGACGCTTTCCCACCGGCGGTTCCAGCCATTTTCTTTCGCCAGGAACACCGACACCTTTCTATCCTTCATTTCCACTCAGCCACGGATAATCCACCTTGCTTCTTCCTCCTACGCTCCGCCACTCCATTGCATTTTTTTTTCGGGCCATTTTTCACAGCTCGATGCCCGGATTTTGGGTCTATATATTAATTAATATTCACGTTTACGTATCTTCAAAAAAGGTATTCGTGGTCTCAGTTCTGATTCTGTGTTTATAAAAATTTCACTTTGTCGCGGGGTATTTCTGACATTCCTAACTGCAGACGCCAGGCTTCGACAGGACTTTGCGCTTGATATCTTCGCGCTAATCGTTCGCTAGTTGTAGCAGCGTGTTATTGGAATTAGTTGGGTATGGTTGTTGAGCAGGTTCGAAGCACTCCGCGAGCGGAAGGAGGCGTTCGTCAGTGTCGAAGAACTGCAGCTCCGCGCCGGAAAGGAAGTAGATTACAGTTTATCGCAGTCAGTGTCCTGATAAGAAGGACAACGCTTCAAAGAGGTACACTGTAATCGTTCCAGCGAGGGTGCCTTTGGTCCCAGCTAGCCTGGTTTTCGGTAATAAAACTAAGAAGCAGGCCGTACCGTGAAAGCTTTCCCTTGAACCTGATGTCTGTACTCGAGGTCTCGAACTGTTGGCTATCTCGGTTGAATACGTGATTCTCCGATCGCTTTAAACAGCTTAATTAGCGACGAAAGCACCGTCCAATTAGCCACGAAAGCGTAGGAGCCTTTCCGAGCAATTTATCATCGTTGCTTCGGTTTCTTTATCCTCGAAAGAAAAAAGGCACCGCTTGGAGCGAAAATCATATTCAAACGCCACGAGTTATTAGAGTTTTATAGATCAATTTCTCGTAGCACCCGTATGATCTAATCCCATTAAAGGACCCTGCTCTCGAATTCCGCCCAGTCGAAATCGCGAGGCATCAAACGGAACTGCCTTTTCAAAGAACTCATTGTGCCCGTCCCCCGACAAACCATCAAAATGATCACCGTCTGCGGAGGATTACAGAGGAAACTCCCCATCACTCCTCCTTAAAAACTCGACAAAACGCGCAGCGAGATAAGTACCGCGACCAACTCGACGCCGTAAACTCTCTATAAAGAGGCCAGATTTAGTGAGTCGTAAAAAGGCCAATCCTTGTCCGCGATAGCTCAGGACTACACATGGGAGCACAGAGCCCTGACGAATCGCGACAGTTGAGATAGCGAGTTCCCCGCTCGCCTTCCCCATCGAGAATCCCTCTCACGTGCTGCCATTCGCTTATCGATTCCGGATCAAACGGATGTCGCAGCCTCTTCAAGTGAATAATGTTAGAATCAGTCGATTCCAGCGACGTAGCGGTAGCTCTTCTTACCAAATCATTCAGTACCTCCAAATCCAGTACATCTGCCTTCAATCGGGGTTCGTTACAAGACCTAGATTAATCCAAGCTGAATCCCCCACCCTCTCCGAAGTAACGCGCGTGCCATCAAGGTCCTCTGCGACCCGAATCGCCGAGTTTTCCAAGCAATTACTCGCCTAACGAGAGCCGCTGCAGGAATCCACGCAGTGATTTCCCAGTTCTCGCGTGCTCTTGGAACTTTTCCCCGCCGATTCATTAATTCCACGGTTCGCGAGCCGCGGGCAGAAGCGCGTAGCGACGTTGCGCGCAGCAACGATGAGAACGGTACATGGCCGGGCGGAGGAAGTAGATTGTTGTTTATCGAAGAAGAGATAACGAGGGTAACGCCATAAACTGGAGAGGGGGTAAATAGCGAGCGTTGACAGAAGCCGGTTAATTGGCGTTTGTTCAGGCGGCACTTCCTCCCTGCTTATCAGACTTTCTTCGTTAAATTGGATCGAGCTTAAAGCCGCCCTCTCGGAATTGGCCGGAGGCTCGACGCACGATGTTTTCACCGGTATCGGAAGCGTCGCGGTTTTTATAATCCTGGTTACTGGGAGCTTCTCTAAGGATCTCCGCGTGGTTGATAGCCGTAGCTCGCGAGAACGAGGGCGGCCTGGATGCAGGGTTTATTAGCCCACGCTTGTACGTCTCTTTTCCCCTCTCGCCCGGGGATTTTTTAACGACCAACGGGCGCCTGCCGATCGTTTTCCCTTCGCCAACCGGGAGTTATTACAAACTCAAAGCGACTACTCTTGCTCGCTTTTCCTCCGGCTTTAAAGCGTCGCGTGCGCGTTCCGCCCGTCGGATTTATTCATCGCCGTTGGCTGGAGAACGCGGCTGCGAGTCCCTCTAATATAATCCACTTTCGTTAGCGTTCTCTTAACGGCCGCGGAGAAGTTCCCCCCGAACGTTGCCCGAGGAAGTAGTAAAAGTTCTAATTCCATTCGCCCCTCGGGGAGAGTAATATCCTCGGATTGAAGTCGAGGGCCGACGCGCCGGAGCCTCGATACGCGGACTTCCTCCTCGCTGCTCCTTCCTATCGCTGGGGAAAAATCCTCTTCCCGGAGTGTTGGCCTGCGGCGAGCACCGTCGTGGCTCGTGAGCGCGTCCGTGGATCCGATTATGTGGCGAATAATAGCAATAATTGTCGACGGGCATGGGACTTCGCGCTGGGCGAACCGCAGGACTTCTGTTTCTTTCTGCAGAATAAGATATCATTCCCGTTGACATTAATTCAAGTCGAGGGGCACGGAAAGGTTCTATGTTTCATCCTCGCTGCAGAACTGACACTTCCAGAGAGTAACAGACACGTTAACAGGTTTCGAGTTGATTCTGCTTGATCTTAGAAGACACATTCGACTCGTTTGAGAAGCTGATGTCAGAGAGGGTTATTGAAAATGATTGGATAAAGGCTCGGCGAGGAAATTACAGGCCCGAAGCTAGGATACGAGCCGTAAACCCTTGCTCCCGTCCTCGCCAACGCAGAGGAAATCTTGCCGCGCGCTATCGCTTGATAAGTGTCTACCGCGACGTAAATCGCGAGACAGTAATCGCGCGGCGGAATGAGAAAACGGAAGCGTTGTTAGCGTTTATTAGCACAATGGGCGTTAAAACAAGACACGGCCGAGTGCGCGCATCCTTTTCCACTCCTTTGTTTCTCCCGTTCTCTTTCGCCATTGCGAGGGTCGAGCGAGAAATCGATGGAGCGTCTTTATTAAACGCTGACGGGCAAGTGAGAGGCGAAGATTCGGAGCGGTGATATTAGGTGACGAAATCCTTGGACAGTTTAAGGATAAAACGTCGGTTAGGATTTGGTTGATGTGCTTTTCGTTGTGGAAGATTCAGCGAATGAGTGGACACAGTGGATGGAGGTGTTATGTCTGTTAATAGGGTAGAGGAAGTAGATGATGGCTGTCTGATTACTTAAGTATTAATCGAGTCGTATTAGCCGTGGCTCGGGGGCCATTACGCGCTATTAAGGACTGATAGGTTAATAAGCGAAGGAGCGAGGAGAAAAGGGAATTCTTTAGTGATATTCGTTGAACTCCGGGGGACAACTGAGAATGGTAGAAAGTACCTAGTGTCAGTGAAAGATGAGAAACGATGAGTTTTGTATTTACTGAACTTACAAGGGAAGGTCCCGAAGCCGGAAATTCAAAAAATTCTGAAACTTTCTGAATATGTAGGAGATTTCCTTCTGATTACTATGGAATTTTTGTTCGCTGCCTAAATTCACTCTAGAGAGATGTAATTGACCCCTGAAAATACGGTTATTTTCGGATTTTGCGTTATAACTCGTGAACTGTAAAATAATTTTTTTTCGCCAAATGATAGATCTAATTAAAAGAAGTAACTTTTGCCTTAAAACTTTTTTTCTATCTCTTACAGTTTCCGACTTAAGGTGAATGTCCCAATTTCTACTCATTTAAGAGGTTACTCGTCATAAAGAAAGAGTAAAAAATTTGTTTGTGATCAAAATTTGAAGAGTGATTGATTAATTCTTGAATAATAAATCAATCAATTCAAAAACTATTTAAAAAAGATATTTTAAGATGTTTAACTATTAGTAATTTGTAATTAAATACAATGCTCTAAATGTCCGTATTTTTGCTCACGGAAAAATAGCGATGTACGTATTTCTACTCACATAACATGTTGCCTTTTCAGGTTAAAATTAGTTACATCTTGTATGGGGAGGTTTTCTAACTATGTTACTAAAAGTGTGATGAGTAGAAATGCGGATATGACGGTAGTTCACTTGACCCTAAACCTACTCACCTGTTTTCTAGTTAAAAAAATTGAAAATCGTAAAAAACTCTAAATCCAAAGCACAATACGGTATCTGTTTTTGTTTCTAAATAAGAACATTCACTGCAAAGACTACTTTCTGCCCAATTATCGAATACCAATAGCGTCGCTGTTCCTTAGCACAAACAGCTAGAACACGATCAAAAAATCGTGGGTCTATCGTTTTAAAAGTTTTTCGTTGTTTATGCTGCACTTTGTTCAACCCCAAGCTCGTGCAAAACTCGCATAAATGTTTAAATAATTTAGAATTATTTCGTTACTACTATAGTCCAAATGTAACACTTATAATAATAAGAAAAATAGAAAATGAATATAAATCATAGAAATTATAACACAAAATTGGAAAATAGCCTAATTTTCAGGGGTTAATTTCAGCCCCTTCGAGTGAATTTGGGCAGTAACCAAAAATTGCATTGTAATCGGGAGGAAATCCCTTGCATACTCATAAAGTTTCAGAATTTTTTGAATTCCCGGGTTCGGGATCTTCCGGTGTTAGCCAAGAAACTATTGCTAGCTGATTCCTTAATAGTTGAAGTACCTATATTCCCTCGATTTCACGAAGTACCTTCCAAGGATCTTGCGTGAATCAAACCTCTAACGATTTACTTATCGTGCTCTAATTATCCCATTATCATTCCAACGGCCCGTAATTACCTCGTTAGCCTTAACGAACACCAATCTGCGCCCCAAGAGGCGGCTTTACTCCTCTCGATCGATTCGAGCGCGTCAGGACGCTTGTACCTTTGCCTACGCCCGTTTGTTCGACAGCACTCTCGCTTCTACGCTCCCTCCTCTCCTTTTTCTATTATTTATCCGTATTTAGAAACGACGACTCGGCCATCTGCGCGGCCGTAATTCGTGTTTGCAGAGTCTTGTATCTGTCGCGGTTATCTAATCGCGCTCATGGATTTATAATACCATTTCTCCCTCGGCCTGTTTAACTTGCACTTGTCCCCGCTCGTTTCTACAACTATCATTCGCTCGCTCGTCGATCCCCTCGACGTATCGTGCTAATTGCCTACCTGTGTTCCCGCGATTCGCTTCCCGCGCCTCTTGTTTGCAGTGGTAGATCCTGTCGCTCGATTATTCCGCCCCGCCGTGTTTATATCCGCGAAAAATTCGAGTTCCCCGGCCGAGCGCTTTCGCGGAAGCGAGGCAATCTCTGCGTGCCCAGAAATCCCCGGGGTGATTCGAAATTGGAGTCAGATCGTTGAGTACAGTGCGATGAAGAAGCCTAGTGTCTATCGAGTGGGGAGCAATCGTCCCGATGGTAAGGTGGCTTTGCAAATCTACCGCGTAATTATTTCACCATCCCAGATCCTAATTGTGCTCAATGATAAATCGTCAGGCGTTCAGTTGCTCGAGGAGTTTCTCCGAAGTCTCTCGGAACTTTGCCCAGTCGCGTATTTTTAAAACAGAAACGGAGAGACAAACGATTGTCGCCGGTGCGCTGTCCTCGAACAGTCCTCGTCAAAGTTCGACAGAGCATTTTAAATCAAGTCCAGCTCAACTGCAAATACAATCATTGATCAATCCCCACTGCTTTGCCCTCGCAATCAGTGCACAGAGTTGCTGGATACGTCGCACGGGCCGTCCGTATTCCCAGAGCGACAGGGGTAGCTCAAAAGGGTGCCATTCGGAGCCGCAGAATTTTCAGTTCTCTCGATTAGTGCCGCACACAGTTCCCTTCAAAGCCCGTGGTAGGTACTGTCAAAGTTTGCCCAACTCCGAACACCCTCGCCCACCCCACCGTGGCAATCGATACGAATCGATCGTTCCCTTTATTCGCAAACGAGACTCGCTCGGCGCTGGACTCGCGACGAGTCCCGATGCAACGCCCTCGATCTTGGCGATCCCGAGCGGCGGACCACGGACGCCAGCAATAAATTTGATTGGGCTAACAAATTGTCACGCTCGTCTCGAGGAGGAAGAGGCGACGTGTTCGGGCCACTTCTTCGTAATGGGCAATTGCGAGCGGCGCACTGGAATTGCCGTGGCCTCTCCCAAGTAAATAATAAAATCGTCTCGCTCGGCCATCCAGTCCCTCGAACGCCACGTATCAATTCGTCGCCCTTTGTTTCTCGCGATTTAACGCCCGGGCACGGCTCGCTCCTGTCCAGCTAGCGTTCCTTCCTCGCAGATTCGATTGCTGAGAGTTTCCCGGAGAAACGCGTGCCCGGAAACGTGACCGGCTTCCTTCTCTGTGCTTCCATCGTGCAACGTTCTTCGATATCGTGGTTTTCGAGATCAGTGGATCGCTTCAGCGAGCCGAAGGGCGCTGCGGTTGGAAATAGAGTCAAAGGGAGAGGGGCCATGCTGGAGTTTAGGGTTTTAGTGATTCACGTTAGATCTTATCAGCCTTTTCATCGAGGATTTTTATTTCTGGTGCATGGGTGCAACGCTTTTCATCTCGACGGGTGAAAGTGTGCTATCGCACACGTTACTGCTTTTAACTGCGTCGTAAAGGTGACTATTAACCCTGGTGGGAAGCGAGGTGTATCGTATTTAAGTTTTTACGTCCCCCCGTAATCCGCGTGGACATTTATACATAAATATATATCCTAGCCGGGGGGAGGGAGATATTTTTCAAGGCCTCGATCATTATGCCCTTTAATAGAGGGCGTAAAGTTTTATACGGCCCGTTCTGCGAGTGTCTTTTTTACAACGCCAGAAATTATAGCGACTAAGCTCATCGTGTGCTCCTAGAGAAAGGACCGCCGGTATACTGTGATTATTATTTCGTTGCAATAGCGGTCCGTTCGTGTTCCAGCGTTATCCGACCAAAGAAGTGCCTGAAGGATCCCAGGAGAAACGAGTCGAGTCTTCCTTTGACCAAAGAGTTGCGAGAATAATATATACGCGTAAATACAGTCGAAGAAACTATTTTATTAAGTATTTCGGATATCCTAAGAACGCGAGCGAGCTTGTGATAGTCAGCGTGCGACGATAGATCCTTGAATTATAATATCCCAAGGACCTCGAGGAAAGTAGGAGACTCGAGCAGAGTAAGGAAAAGGAATCGGCAAGAAATCGAAGGGCCCTCCAGATGAAATTTCGCAAATCCTCCGCGTCCAGTCCCAAGATGGAATTGCTCTCGAGGCGGTCGTCCAGCGACAGGATGTCGACCCTGAAGAGGTCGAGGTCCTTCCGAGCGTCGTTGAAGCTGATGTCGAAGCTCCGCAGCCACGCGAGCCTGCGTTTGAACGGCGGCTTCGATCTGTCTCCTGTTGCCCCGAAGGACCAGAAGGCCAGGAAGCAGCGGAGCAAGCTGCCCTCGGTCGAGGAGTCCTCTAGTCCTGCCACGAAAGCAGATAGCACCGCGATCCTCCCGGATGATCCCTCGGGAGAGAGCAAAGAGATAGTCGAAGAGCTCTGCAAGCACTCGGCCCCGTCGAGGGACCACGAGTCGCGCGGGATCTCCAAGGACCTGAAGACCAAGCTGTGCCTGACTGACAGGATAATGAGAAGAAATCGCAAGGACACGGAGAAATCCTCGAAGAAGAACAGCCAGACGTCACCGAAAGTGGGGCAGATTTTTCGTTGGAAGAGCAACGAGGAGTGTCCGCCGACGTCCTGCGGAGAGAACAAGGATATCCTTTGTCCCGACCAGCGAGTGTCCTACGAGAATCCCACCTTCTGCCTGGACAGCTCCTTGGACTCTTCCGTCTCGAGTTTCCTCTTCGAGCCCGAGAGCACTGACCACGAGGCGGTTGACGGCGAGCGTCGGGACGGCTCGTCCTTGGAGGAGTCCTGCCAGGACGCGGGGCTGACGCTGGTGCTGGATTCCCGCGGGCCTCGCCGGGATGACGCAGAGGAGACCTCGGAGTGCAACAGCGGCGGACTTCGCGCCTCGATCCCCGCGGGCAAGGTCAGGAGCTTGTCCGTGAACGACGCGGTCCTGCAGGACGAGGAGGCAGGGGCGAGCTTGAGCGTCGAGCACGCGGGGAATTTCGATTACCAGCTCCGCGGGGTAGAGGGCCTCGCCTCCAAGGGGCACAAGTCGCCCGAGATAATCAGGACCACTTCCGTCTGCTCCTCCAAGTCCTGCAGGATCAGGACTGTGGATAATATCGCGAACTTCTGGACGAACGCTCGCGGCAGCAGCTTCCGCAGCAAAGTGTCCGTGGGGAGAAAGAAGTCCATTAAGGATTCGAGGGACCACGAGTCCATCGGGCACGATAGGGTCCTCGTTACGACCACCTCTGGATCAAGTACGGGCCACCAGCTTTTTAATTAGTAAAACGGACTCACCGTTACGTTAATTCAGAGTCCTCTGGACTCTTCGCTTTTTGGGGGAACTTGGGGAGCATCGAAGGAAGTGGAGGATGAATATCTGTTTCTGAAGTTATTCTGAATTTTTGCTTAACAATTATACGGCTAACGTTCCACTGGCCTGAATCGGGGCTTTAAGTGACTTTCGGTGTGTATCTTCGTCTCTGCACCGGGGAAGATGAACCGAGAAGCTGCGAGTAGTTTCTATTCAGAATGTACTTGCGATGGGAAAGTTCGGGGAGCTTGTGATACCAATGTTTTAGAATTATTCCTCGAGCTGTTTCCATTCTGTTCCTTGTAGCATTTAGACTGTTCGCTTTCTCGTCGTTTTTCGTTTGATAAGGAAACGGTTCCAGTAAGAAACACCGCGAGACGGAAATTTCAATTTATTTTCTTTCCTTCTAATTTATGCGCGTTGCAAATTTCTCCCTTTATTTACGTTTCATTCGGTTGCTTTCGTTTATGTTCGCGCAGAGTTGTACTCTTTGCAAGGGATGGAGTTCCTGGAGGGTTTCGGGAAGAAAAAGCAGCAGCCGCATCAGCAAGCGAATAACGTATCGTCGGTGCACGTCAATCCTTTATCGGCACAGTCCCTCAACATACACCTGCATGGTATTTTCTTTTTATTTTACGTTCGTCTCTTCGTTTCTCATTCGAGCTCTTTGAATTTATCGCCGAGAGCTTTGTATTAATTCTCAGGTTCTTTTAAGCTCCAATATTCCCTGTTTACCCAGAACAGCTCCAATTCCTCGAGTGCGCACAGTACTCTGTTTTATGCATCAGCAGGCGAGAATCGGTGAACTTAAAAGTGCTAGGGAATTACTGCAGAACAGTTTAAAGCTCCTCGAATATTGTCAGCAGACTTACAGAGGGGAAACGTGGCCCACGCTTTACACGCAATACAACCTTGCCGTTTCATCTTTCAGCTCTCTTCGCGGCCGTGGAACATGGCCACCTGGACAAGGCCAGGACCATTTTGGAGTCGACGGACGTGGACGTGAACAGGTGAGTTGATCCACCATTTAAATTCTACTCTCGAAGCGTCCCGCTTCCAAGGGAATTTTTCACAGATTTCTTCCACCATTTCTTTCAAGCAACTTATACTCTTCGCGTGAAAGATATATATCTAACAGTTGCACAAGGTGTAGCACTTTTTCGAATAGCAAAAAGAATCCGACGTGACGCGCTGATTGCAAGCGCGAAGAAATAGGTAACAGTGTCGTCCACATGGTATGGATGTAGGTTAATTACAGCCGTTATTTAATTCCCCGAGCCGTTGCAGAAAGCAAGCCAATTAACGCAGGATTGAACAGCTACAGTCCAACATAAGGCTCTAGGAAGTCTCCGCGAGAGTTCATCGATTCGCATTTCTCAAAAAGGCTTACGCAACGGGCAACCGTCCTCCGTGCTCGTAATTATGTATTCGCGTCGTTCAGTGGGCTTTGCGAGCACATTTCAGAGCTGAAATTGGGCTTGCAATTGTGGAGGAGTCTCGTTTTATCGCCGCAGTCGTTCATCTTCTTCCCCTTTCCGTCGATAACAACAACGACACCTTTGTCAACCGACGAAAAGATAAATTTATCTTCGCCCTCCACTGTGTACATCCTCCCCGAAGGATCACATCGCGAGAAGTGTCAACAGCGGCCGTCACAGAGCCACCGAGGAACCATTCTCGCTGCAAGAATGCTCGAAAGTAGCCGAGCTCGGTGGAAAAATATTCCAGCTCGTTTCACAAGGGCCGTGCCCTCGATAGGAATTTACGACGCGGGGAATTCAAAGCTGGAAACCCCTCGGCTCCGAGTAGAGGCAACTTGACGAGATACCTACCTTCTAGAGCCACCGTCCACGATTTACGAGGGAAATTCGACCTGGCCCGTTTGCTTTCCAAAAAGTTCTCCTCGCCCGCGTTGACTGCCAGGCGAGACATCCGGTACACGCCGTGGCAGCGCACAGAAGCGTGTTTTTGACCCAGATGTTACTTGCTGGGGTAGAAGTTGCTGGTTTAATCGAGTCCGCTGGCGAAAAGTTCGCGGTCGCTGGGAATTATTCGAACTTTACCCGCAGTTGTTTATCTGTGCGCTGGGTATGTTCGTCCAGGGGCTCGGGGGAGGCGCGGCCGCGGGGAAACTCGCGACGAATCCTTATTCGCGGGCGTTCCTGATCTGTCGTGACGTGTCTGTGCGTTTCGAAGGCAACGAGATTAGTATGACCAAGCTTCGGAGAGGATTGTCAATTGGTCGGATTGCGAAGCCGACAAATTGGGAACGGGCGACCTGAGCAACCGCGTAGCACTCTGCATTGCAAAGTGCACCTCGCGGCACGGTCGATTTTACAATCGATTTAAACGTTCTGCACCACGGTGCCATTTGTCGGAGGAGCATTAAGAAAGATCGCAATTATTTTTGGGGACAGCTAGCTAAATTACAATGCATTTGACTTTCGTCTTAACCCTCGGTTGTCACACTGGCTCAAAATGACACAAAATGTGATTTTAAATTTCACGCAGGCATTCTCTATAAAGTAGAGACGCTTCCATAGTGAGGAGAATTTTATTTATTAAATCGTATTTTGATTAAACTTGGTAATTTCTTTTATTAAAGTAGCATATCTGAGGAGTGTAACCACAGATTTTTGGCTAAAAATATTAAAAATTAAAACAGGTATGATTTTCTAAGCAAGAACACTTTTTGTGTAAACTCTTTTGCTTCTAATTTTTTTTTTAAACATGATGGTACTGTAAATCTTAATTTTCAACGATGAATATATATTCTACAATGTTCAAAGTTTATTTCAGAAGTTTTGCGACTTAATTGAACAGATAATTTTTAAACAGCAGCTAACTGAAAATTGCCTTGGGTCGAAAAAACTACGTTCGGAAAAAGAGGCGCGGGAACCGAGGGTTAAAGGGTGATTCTCGTGTAACAGCCCTCGAAATTGATGAATTTCATTATTGGAAAATTCTATGAGACGTCACGTGGCTCTGCCTGCAGATGGGAAATAAACTATGCCACCCAGTTCCGTCAGGTGATCGCGAGCAATTACGTTCTTGGACAAACGCGCTTTTGCTGCTGCCATTAGTAAACGGGGACAATGAGAGAAGTGGATAAACGGATTATCACGGTAGCGAGCGGGCATTCAGCGGCGATTACGACGGAAGAGTACGTCGGTTTCGACGCAACACGCCGATTCTCGGATCCGGTTCCGAGTTTCGGGATCCATTACAGCTGCCCCCCTTTCTGATTGGCATCGATACGTCACCGCTTTGATCGTCGCGTCGACACGCGTCCTGCATTTGCCTCCCGTCGCACTAATTTCGGGCGGTTAAAGGTCTATTCACCGTCGAAATTGCCTCGATTATTGGCGCCCTGACCACCATCTATCCATCGCGCATTCAACGAACACTTTTCGATCACTGGATTTCGCTTTCTTATCGTACCTTTTCCCTTTGGGTCTGGTTCCACGTTTTCCTTCCAACCGTACAGCTTTCACACTCTGCTGGGAACATTTTTCTAAGGAACTTCATGCGAGTGGTCGACCTTAAAAGTTGCTCGTGAAGCCTTCAGTCCACCACTCGACTCTTTCGATACTTTTAACTACCACTACCAGCTGTTTGCCCTCTCGTGACCATCTTGGTCTACGAAATTCAAGTAGATCCCACACGTCCGCACTCCGCAAGGAATCCCCTGCGTTTTCACGGTCCCTAGAAGAGAAGGAGAGTCGAAGATACACGGCAAAGGAGCACGTATCTCGTCCTTCGTTTCCAACTGATGAAATTTTGACGATGCTTCGCGACAGTAGAGTAGTTGTTTCTCAGTTTGTATCTCGCAAAGGTGCAGGAGATAGAAGCCAATTAATTCTAAGTCTGATGTAAAAGCCAGTAGTTCGAGTTAATTAGAGTAAGCCCGATGCATACTGGAACGTCTACGATAACGTCAGCCATCCAGCGGACGAAATCGAATTATCCTTGGGGATCGATACCTATGTAACCAGCCTTCTGTCACGGATCGATAGGATTACACCGGCAGGAGCCATGTAACCTGATGAAACGCTTTGTCCCCGGGCGCGATTGCAGGCGAGAGGCTGATTAACGCGCCTCGCTAATTAAATAAAAACAGATCGTAACGCTGGGAAATCAGGATCCCCCGTTTACCCTACCATTCGACTGGCTCCGTTTCACTTTTACCGCGGCACTTGATGGCCAATAATGCGTGTATTTAATTTTCGATCCGGGACCTCGGAGCGCCCGCGTTTACGAGGGGCCAATAACGAAGGGGGCAGAGTTAACGACAACGGTGGCTCGTAAAAAAGTCCCACTGTCTTCTGCTGTATTTATTGGACCGCGGGGCGAGCTTATAGAATGAAAATACGACTCGATTCCGCCGTGGTGAATGGAAATAGCTGACGAGAAATAAACACTGGAGGGTCTGTGGACACAGTTGGTGACCTGCTGGAGAGCCGGGCGAAGGCTTTATTGAATTCGTTCGGGAATTTAGTTTTATTGGGTGCGGCGACTGGGTTCATTGCGCGCGGGGCTGTAAGACGCGTATACAAATGAATAATGGAACGGGGAGGAGATGGAACGGAAAATATCACGATTGATGGTACTTGCGAAGTTATGCCCGGTCTTTGAAAATTTGCTAGCATCGCAGTTGTAGGATTAAGGTCACCTTTCTCGAATCGCTAGGTCCTTTGATAACTGACGTAACTTCTCGCTCTCGAAAAGTAGCGCGCGATCGTTACGATTAAATCGCGCGATCAATCCTTCCCCAACAGTGACACCAGTCTGAATTCGATTTTCAGCGTGAACAGCGACGGCCTGTCAGCCCTGGATGTCGCGGTGCTCAGCAACAATAGGCCCCTCGCAAAAATGCTGGTCGCGTTTGGCGCGCAGGAGGGTAATCAATGTAAGTATCCACGAATTTCATTGCGATTCTCATTCGTCACTGGAACCATCGGCGTCTAAAAGTTTCTATCCAATCCCCGTGAATATCGATTCGAAGGGCTTGAAAGCAGCATTACGTGACGAAGCGTTAATTGAATTCCATTCAAAGGGCCATTTTCCTCTCCGCAATGGGAAGTGACCGACGTTTCACCGCGATAGAAAAATCTGATACGCAACAGCTAGCGCGCAACGGCAGACAAATTGTCGTCCTTTCCCACCGCTCGTGGCCCCTGCTCTTTCGCGCAATAGCAGTGCAAATTTCTCCCTCGCACAGAGGCTATAAAATGTGCAACGCCAGCGTGGGCGTGATGAATCGTCGGGGCATCGGCAATTTCTGTTACTTCGCTCTGAATTAATTGCCGCCTGGTTTTCCCGCGGTGAAGTGCTTGGGAAAATTCGGCGAACGAGTTCGCCAGTGGAGAGTCGTGTCGCGAGATCAAGCACCGCGGATCCTTTCGGCAGAATTGCAGGAACTGATTGGGGCGCGGGGGACACATTCGAGAGGGGAGAAATAATCGAACTGGATGAGATTCCAATTAGAATTCCGCGGTTTGTAATAAAAATGCTGCGGTGCTTTATTGCGTTTCCACCGAGACGGGGTGAAAAGAAAAGTGGAGACTTTCTATCGATCTTCTTATTCCCCGTCTAATTGCTCTCTTCTTCCACGTACGAGCATATATAATTCAAGCCCTAAGCTCCGTTTCGAATTACAAATTATAAATTCTTCTTACTTGTTTTCTCCGGGAAGGGATAAAGTTTCCTTGAGGATTCTATTCCAAAGAATCGTTTGAACTTGTATTGGATACCAGTGGTGTTATTAATTATTCAAAAAGGAAGGCATAGAAATTGTCGCTAAGTTTTAGCATACCTAATACTTGCCAGGGAAAACATGACACATGGTGCAGCGCGAAGCAATCAGTTGGATCCCTCGGTATCTATCAGAATTCTGATCTGCAGAAAGGTTCGCAAGGGTCCGCACGGCAATCATTTGCGCGTAACGGCAGTCGGGCACGAATGAATCTGAATTTTAAATGGCCACTGCGGTGGCATCGACCGTCTCCGACTGGTGTCGATGTTGCAACGAGATGCAACTGCAACGATATCGCAGCTGATTCCCGATACGATTACGCAACGAGACGAAGCTTTTAAGCTCTCCTGCTCGAATACACGTATTAAGTGTATATAGAGGAGGGTTGCTTATTTCGTACCACTTAAGACATTTTACGTTATATTTCATATTTGGTACTAATTTGAACCCAAATGACTATTGGATATTGTAGTTTGATCTTTTAGGCACCTAGTATTATACGCTTAGCCTTTTGTTCGGAACAAATTAATTTGTTATTAGTCGTTTTGTCACTACTGTAAAAGGTACGATTTAGCCAACCGGTCTCCTAAATCGTACCCCCACCTAAAAATAGTATTAATAACAAATAGAGAAGAAAATATTCAACATTAAGTAATGATTATTATATAGTTACATATACAAATATATGGATCACACATAGGCCACAATAACCTATATAACATACGAGTTGTCAAATCCTACTTGTGCGAATTTAGTTTTACGATTTATGAAACATAGTCAATTTATTTATAAATATCAATTTAAAGTTTATAATCAATGTAATATGTAATTAAAATGAATTTAAAATATTCTACATTAAATCCGCTTTTAGAAAAATACAAAAATACGAGACAGAATTGCATTGTTCGATTATTATCAGCTAAAATAAACTGGTAAAAAGTTACATCGATCATAGCTGATTTTTTTAAATGTTTATAGCACGCACAAAATAGAGTGTAAGCTCCAAAGGTTTTGTTTCTATTTCTTATTTCGCATTTACTTGATATTTTTATCATCAGATGTCGTTTACATTTATTAATTACTGAGAAATCGATGAGGTACGATTTAGGTGACCAGTACGATAGTGGCAACTCTCCCCTAATGCTTCGATCCAGCCCTTTGCCGACGTTTCATCCACTTAGCTCGTACCTCCGTCCGTTTCCGTCTCGTTCATTAATTCCTGATCGTTTAATTAGTTTCTCGCGTTAAGCAACTTCAAACGAAAGCATAATCACGTTGGCTAATTACGCTCGAGGCGTGTGAGTGTTACAGTCGCGTTAACATATTCCCATTTTTAAGCCACCTTCTAATTAACAGTAGTCGACCCTCCGCGTTACTGGCGTTAAATTCGCCATCGATCGCCCCTCCGAGGACTTTAACGTTGTAACGCAGTTCAACAGCCATGATTTATACAGGCGTTAAAGTCTCTCGGATTAAAATCTCCTTTTTTTTTACGGTAGCCAGATGCAAACGCGACACGGTCATAGAATAGAAGTCACGTTTTTCCCCTTATAGCTACTTAAATTGCACTTTCATTGCGTGCCTCCTAAATGAAAATATCCATCGCTCCTGAAATTAAAAAGCATTTCGAGGGGGACTTGAAAAGACTTAAATTCACTTATATTGTTTATTACCTTGACAAGAATAATTTTACTTAAATTGTATATAAACCAAAACTTTTTATATATTTACTACTTATTTTTTTCTATATTAAATTATCACGATAAATTTATTCTTATTATTAGGTAATATATCTAACAAATGAAAGTATGGGTATATTTTAAATAAAAAAATAAAACTGCACGATAGTGCAATCCCTTCGGCTTTCTACAGTATAGCCTTGAGTCTCCTTCAAAATTTTAATGGATGTCCATCGTTTCCTCTGGCGCAAACGAAGCGTTGCGTTTAGAGGGAGAAGAGAGGCCGTTTTCGCCTATTAATATCTCGCTGATCCTCTGATACCCGTCGAGCCGTATCGAAAGCTGTAAAATAATATGGGCGGGGATTACGTGTCCAGATAGAAAGTGGCAATCGATATCCGACGCGAGTGCAATCGGTCGAGACGCAGCCGGCCGTCCCGCGCGCAATTGGCCGGCGATTTTGCATTCGCAAACATCGGCGCGACTGAATCGACCCAATTAGCTTGGATCCTCGTCGAGCATTTTTCCGCGATTCTGCGCTGACAAGCCACGTTGATTTGCACAATTGGCCCGATTACGCGCTGCCCTCCGACTGTTCCGTCCTGGATCTCATCGCCTCGCTCCTTCCCCCGTCCCCGCGACGGGAAAGTCAGCTCGTTTCCCCAACAGTTAGCTCAGCCTCTAACTAACTCCATTCATGTACTTTAAGAGGCTGCGGATCGGTTCGAACAATCGCGACAAACGTTGCCGCGGCCTCCATTGACCATCCCTCGATTCTCCCTTAACATTCTATTCTCTATAATAATACGTTTAGGCTTGAGTAGGCGTTGCTGAGAATTTCAGTTATCTTGTTAGGTTTTAGTAACTTCTAGCGCCCCTTGATATTTCTATCTCGCGTCTCCTGGGTTCGAATAACTGGGAATGAATAAAAGTCCAATTTAAGTTAAGTTACAGTGAAGATTAATTTTTTAAAAAAATTTAATTACTAATTTAAGTTTAATTACTAGTTAAAAAATTTATTCTTCCAATAAAGTGAACGCGGGTTAACGAACGAATGACGAATTTTTTTTTTCATCTTTTATTCGTTATTCGAAATTGTATTTAAATAAAACTTCTGCCCACCTCAGCTCTGCAGCCACGAAATAGTCTATGTACATTATAGTAGATGCCTGCTTAATATAATCTCAATTTGATAGAAGTTCGATTCTGTTGCACAGTCAAGTCTCCAGAGTCCCTGGGCAGTCACCTGGCCTCGTTGCTGTCGGAAGCGGAGCACAGGGTCCAAGAACTCGGCGGCAGCACTTCCGGTAGCGGCGGTACCACCCTTCTGGAGCCGCCGAGCAGCCACAGGTCGAGTTTTTCGTCGCAGCACAACAATCTCACGGGATGCGGCGGCAGCGCTGAGGACAAGCAGCTAGCATTGTGGGAGAGGCGAGCTAGAGCCCTCAGGAAGATGTTGCTTGGGTTCGACCAAGCGAGTGAGTGTCGTTAAAGCACAGATCCCTTTGTGCATTAAAGCAGACGCTTTGAGTAGACGGTACAACGTGACGCTCCTTCCAGGGCCGCCTGATATGCCGTTCCTGGTCGCAGTGGACGTTACGGGAACGAATTCTGTAACGGTGAGGTTCCAGGAGCCAGATTCCCACGACTCCCCCATCTGCACCAAGTTCAAGGTCCAGTGGAGCGTCAAGGAGGACTTCTCGGTGATCTGCGGGGAGAGGGAGGTGCTGGACATGAAGCAGAGAGAGTGCAGAATCGACGACCTCGTCCAGGGGCAGAAGTACCATTTCCGAGCGGCTGCTGGCAACCTGAAGGGATACAGCAGGTTCAGGAACTCGACGCCTGCCCACGTTACCCCCAGCAGTACGATCATTTTCCATTTCCTAGGAATCCTGTTTCGTAGCTTGACGTTAGTTGAGAATTATGAGCCGGCTCCTGTGCACCTTGCTCGGATTTCTCTCGCGTCTACAGTTCGCTGGAGGTTAGTCTCCCTGCGCTGTGGATCGAAGGTGTAGAGTGCTCCTCGCTGTTCCAGGCTGGAGGGACATCGACGGTAGAGTGCCAAGGTTCGCTGGCCGATTGGATCAGTTGAACACCCTGTTCACGGATATAAGGCGGCCGGAGTACACGCAGGAGACGCCGGCGGTGCAGAGGCGCAACCACAAGAAGAAGACCACGATAAAACAGCTGTTCACGGCCACCAGCAAGTTCCAGAAGAACCTCAGGCGCGGGGTCTTCCTCGCCTGTTTGCTCTACCACGAGGACAAGGTGCTCGTGACCAACGAGGACTTCCTGCCTGTGATCGAGATCGACGAGACGTATCCTAGCTGCATTTACAACGACTTCCACTGGCTGATGAAGGTGGCCTGCACCTGGGACGACGTCAAGACTCTCCGCCAGGACATGGAGAAGAGCCACAGCAGCTCGACCAACCATTTCAGGATAAAGTTACTGCAGGCTGCTGCGCAGATGCAGGTTCGTTCCTCGATTCTTTTGCACGGATCATTGTCCATCGTCTAACCCACGTTAAGACGTACCTTGTGACTTCTTTTTTAAATTTAAGAATTCGGCTCGAGACGCTCCCTGATTTCTTCCCCTTTGGTGTGGTAAATATGTATGCAAAACTTTGACTCGATCAAACATCTGCTTTTTTTTTAATATGCAACCCTGTGTGTAAGCAAATGTGTGATGGAACTAGAGTTGGGACTGTCGATTATCGAAATCTTATCGTAACTTATTGATGTTTAACGCTGTATCGTTAAGATATCGTTAAGTGTTGGAAGAACGAAGGTGGTACAAGTTTTCCATTTCTAAATTATTATCTAAAGTTGCCTCCAAAAAAGGTAAAAAAAGTTTACAGTATATCGTAAGTTTAAGCCTCTCGAGGCACGGTTCAGAATAATTCGATTGTGCTGAAATTTTGCATAGTTACTTAGCACACGAGAAGGAATAAAACTAGCGGGCGTCCCAACATTTTATCGCGCCTTTAATTCTAAGAGACAGCCTCATCCACATGCTGCTAGTTATCTTACAATGTCTCTGACTCTTGCAGGCAGCACTGTGCATACAGGACCTCGGGCAGCTGTACCACAAACCGATCAGAGACATCCAAGGGACCCTGGTGTTCTCCACGGTGAATTACATCAAGTCCCCGAAGCTGATCTCGGTATTGAACAGCAGATGGCTGCCGCTTAGTAAGGTGACGAAGAAGGTGATCACCCACGAGGACAGCAACGTGGCGGACATCCTGATAGCCAGCATACAGGAGCAGATGACCTACCATCAAGTCAGCAGTATTAAGTTGTCCAAAGGGCTGTACCTCGGCTACCTGAAGATGCAGAGCAGCGTGGACCTGATTCAAGTGGTGGTGCCAGCGAAATCGCCCAACGTTTTACCTCACTGCAAGGTCCGCGACAATCCGCACGTCTCCGCGTAAGTAGCTCCTTACGAGGCTCGATCATTGGTCGTAGATACTAGCGGACCCTTACCGTTCGATTTCGTTCCAGAGAGGAGTGGGATTACCTGAAGAGGATAACGCGGATTCACGCGTCAGACGCCTCTGCGAAGGACTCCGAGGAGAAGGAGAACGTGACGAACGAGTCGCAGGGTACCGAGCAGCAGAAGCTCTTCGTCGACCTGGTCGCCGCTACCGCGAGGCGGTTGCTGAATTACATGGAGATCAACCCCGACGATTCCCTCTGCCATCGACTCTACGACGCCGAGGTGATCGATCTGACGCACGACGTGTCCTTCCTCATTACCGTGCCTCCCGCGGAGACCGCCTGCTGCGTGCCCGGCACCAGAGAGATTCTTCTGCAGCGGGGCGACCTGCTGTCGTTGCCCATTCAAGTGTTCGAGATGGTCCACCTGAATACCTACCAGAAGGAGGTGATCAACAGGTACTCGAGGCTAAGCTGCATCCTCGAGCTGGACACCGCGCAAGCCCAGCACAACCACAGGGAGGCGTTCAGCTCCCAGGAGCTGAGCGTGGCGAAGGACAAGCTGGCCAGGCTGCAGGACCTTCAGGCGCAAGTGAACACCGTGTGGAAGGGCGCTAGGTGGCTGATAGACGTGATCACGTTCGCGAGGGATCGCGGCTCCTCCCAGCAAAGCGTAAGTTGGCTCGTTCGAGTACGATCGTAGAGCTCGAGGGTTCGGTGTTTATAAACTTGGCTCGCTCCGTGGCATTGCTCGTTACAGGGATCGTCGCAGACGCTCGGTATCTCCATGAAGCACCTGCTCAGCCTGGACAGGAACAAGAGCAACAGCAACAGCCTGAAGAGGAGCCTGTTGCAGTTGCCTCCGCGCGACCCGAAGCTCGTCAAGTCCAGCCCTGGCCGAGGCAGCTGGCCAGGGCCTAACGTGACCAACTCCTCCTCGAACCTGCTCACCACCGAGTTCAGCAAGAGCGAGCAACAGCTGCCCAGCGGCCAGTACATTCGCAAGGGCAGCAACACGTCCAACCTGTCGACCGCCTCCGAGCCGCAGAAGTCCTCGGTGCCGATGAGCAGCGCCAGTAATCTGAGCCACGCCACCAGCGCCGGCAGCAACAACCATCTGGCGCCGCTGCAGAACGCCAGGCTGCCGCCCTCGAAATCCGAGGACACCCTGATCCTGACCAAGTACAAGCACAGCCCCAGGAACAGGTCAGCAACGATCACTTCAGCCTCGGCCAGTACCAGCCCGTTGCTCAGCATAAAGCCCATCATTTATGGCGGCTCGCTTCTCAGTGTGTCGACGGCCATGACGAACACCACCAGCCTCCTAAGCGTCAGCAACACCAACTCCGACAGCCTGCACTCTCTGAGCAGCGACGAATACTCCACGCCGAACTCGAGCGTGTGCATCAAGGTCGCTCACGCGAAAGGGAAATCGACCAAGCCGACCGCCAGCGTGGCGGCAATGGCCACCGGCTCGCTGGAGAGCCAGCTGGAAGAGGAGAAGGACGAGGCCACGATGATGCCGGCACCTCTGCCTGGCATTCTCCAGGTAACTCGCACCGCGGCTACTCGAACGGCGATCGATTGGTTAGGCGGTTACGTTCGGAGGGATGTAGTTCTGATCTTTCGTCGAGACGAGGTTAGCGAAATTGGCTGCTGGCGAGTCACTGGTTGGGGTCTGCTTTGTACGATAGATAAATTCAGATGGATTTCTTTAAAGAACACATTTAGACTACCGTCGAGATTGTAAAATAATCCTGTGGCTCGCCCGGCACCAATCACCTCGGTCGCTTCGCAGTAGACGAGATATTGTTCTACCGCGCGCAAGCTTCCATAGGGTAAACGCACGCGTCTCGAACCCGATCGCGACGCTTGGTATCCACGAGTTACCGCCCATTGAGTTTAAATAATCTTTCTCCTTGTAGGGGACACAAGTATAACCCGATTGTAGTTAAAAACAGCTCGGTTGGTCTTCTAGTGCAGACCGATGTAGCAGACATATGAGTAAGCCGCTACACCCGCCACGTTTAAGCGCTTCTTTCGCTCAGATTACACGCTTTCCATGTACCAGTCTGACTTAGCATGAAGACGTTTCCGTCCGAGCTTTTCAGTCACACTAGAGTCAGGCTAGAGTCAGCACTGCCCGTTCGAAATTGCCCAGCCAGCTCGCAAGCGGTCCTTTTTTATTGATTTCGTTGATTTCATTGACTCCACCGCCATCCGCTAGTGTACTCCTCCCTCACGAGTAACAAGCTGTACGCCCACCGCAAACGCTCGTTATCACCGCAGAACACTTCTGTCTGTCTGCTCGAGCATTCGCCAGCAGTTTCGCTCCAACGAGGCTGTGCTGTCTTTGCAGGTTTACGCGGCCTACGAGACCGGTCTAGCGTCTGGTACGAGCCTGAAGCTACACGTCACGCCGAGGACCACGGCCAGAGAGGTCGTGAACCTGGTGGTGAAGCAGCTGAACATGGCCGTAGTCCTGAAGGGGCAGGAGGGCCCCATCTACACGTCCGACGAGCTGCCGAACTTCTGCTTGGTGGCCGTGATCGGCGCCAGGGAGCGTTGCCTGAGGGACGACTTCAAGCTCCTTCAGCTTCAGAACCCTTGGAAGAAGGGCAGACTGTACGTGAGGCAGAAGCAGGACGTCCTCGCGGCCCTCGAGCACAGCAGCAAGCATACCGCGTATTTATAGCATAAGTAAAGAAAAGAAGACGAGGCACAAGCAGGAGGATTAGTAGAAAACACCTCGGGGAAGAGGACACACTCCTTTGTCTCGCGAGGAACCCTTGGTCTCGTAAATAACCGGCGATAGAGGCTAAACAATTTAACGCCGCTCTGTGCTAGTAAAACCGTCGCGGGAGACTCGGAACCTCTCCAGCTCTCTTCTGTTTCGAGCGTCGAAGCAGACGGAGCACTGGCCGTTGCGTCGGACGCGTGGATAATCCAGCGACTCGTGCAGCACACGGAGCGTGGCGACGTGTACATAAAACGGACGCTCGGTGTGGTTACACGAGGGATCTCGCGGCCTTACGGGGGTTCCGAGCGAGACGCGCGGGATTAGGCAGGCGAGGGAAGAGGATCGAAGCTGTATTTAGGCGACCCGTACATTCCAGACGAGTTACGCTGATCGACTAGGTAGTTTCTAAACGAATGGATAATACTCAAGGTATACCGTTTTATTTTAGGTACCGATCTCAATGTTCCACTCGAGCGTACATGCTTCGGAGATCTCAGTGTCCCATTTAGATTCGACGTGTCCGGGCGATGTCGAAACGCCCAGTCCTGCACCCTGTGCGATTCTCTTCCCGGCGAAGGGGAACCTTGGACACCTCGAATCTCGTCGAGAGAATGCAAACACCCCCGCGAGCATAGGGAAGATTTTTCTATTAACGTCCCTTTAAATTGAAGCGACCGTGCCAGGGCACAGTTTCGTTTTCGCGGCTGTTCCGCTTGGCCGAGCGTTGCGAAGAACTCAAGAAACGGAGCAGCGCCCCTGCTCTTTCCTACGAGTTCCATTCTCGCCGCGGAATCCAGCGATTTCGTTTCCGTTTTCAACGTCGCCCCATTTTCCGAGAACGGGAACAATGGAGTCGCGCCCGATTATCGGCAGCGAGTCACTCGAGGTGCTTAGGCCAAGGAGAATGCCGAGGCCGGCGACTAGAGCAGACATCCGCTCGTAAACTGAAGCGTAGGTGTGATCCAGATGAAAGAGGCTTATAGACTGTTGCGTAGAATAAAAGAAAGAGTATTACTACGGTTAGTTTTCGTTCTAGGCGAGGATCGTCGCGTTTTTTCTTGTGTTCGTTCTCCGCGCAGGATGAACAGAGTCGGTATATTTTATTACGAGACCGTTCCGCTATCTTTCGTGGCCCCCCAACGTCGATTTACACGCCGCGCTCGTGCGTTCCCGTCTTGCCGAACGGGAATCGCGTATTTCGGTTTCCTTTGCTACTTCGTTGTTGAGAGAGAGAGAGAGAGGTGGGCTGGCGTGTTTGCGGAGTTACGAAGCACTCGAGGGCTAATATCGAGGCGTGGACGACGCGTCGATGATAATTGCGGTGCAGAGTGGATTGTATAATATTCCCTGGACGCGCGATACCACTGTGCAGCGCCTCGAACAGCCTGGAATTGTTGTTTCACTTTCGGGGAACGGTCCTGGAAGTCTAACGCGTACGATGGTGCGAAACTTGTCGACGATTCTCGACTCTGTCTTTATCCTGTCGCTTCAAGGTGTCGATTTTTATTAGGGCCAGATGTTACAGCCATCTAATTCCTCTCGATTTCGTTTATATTGCAGCGCGATTCCTTCGAATCCGCTCTCGGTAACCGTTGGTGTTAAGATCCGTCCTTCGCGAGGCAAATTTCGATCCAGCCAGCCTGAAGAGTGGTATCGCGCGCCAAGGGGCCACCTAAGTTTAAACGAAGATATACGATGCACATATTTTTTTATCGAGAAAGCTGGAGATGAGAGAGCGTGCGTGAGGAGAGAAACAGATTTTTACTATATTTTGTCGGAGTGTGTACTCGTCGCACGTAAACGGAGAGCGTGACCAGTGCGCATCTCTCTGTTTCGCGAGAGGGCGAAGGTCTGCGCGCGGTGCAGGCGGGGAATTAAGGAGGAAGGGAGAAACGGAGGTGGATGCGAGGAGAGACCTTTGAACGAAAACGCTAGAAAATTTATTAGCTCTACCTGAGTGTTTATCGATGTTGAGTGTAAAATAATCATTAGCAGTTAAGTGTTACCGCGGGAGGGAAACGACGAAAATCGCAGAGAAGCCTAGGTTTTCCTCCCAAAGAGTCCCCCCTCCCAAAAAAAAAACAAACAAAAAAAGAGTAAAAAAAAGAAGGGACGAGAGAACGAACTACTTGTAAATATTCAAAGAAATCTATGTATGTATAAAATATAAATGAGAGTGATCGAAGAAACGGAAGTGGATTGTTTTAATCGAGCAAGATTGATTGTTTTAATTTATCATCACCTATTATTACGTAGGTCATCGTAGTGGATAATTCGCAGAGGAGGAAGTTCGCGTTCGCCTCTGCCGAAGAAGCCAGAGGAGAGGGCCGCGCGGAGCAAAGGAGGACCAGCGAGGAATCGCGTGTGGCACACTCCAGCGCCTTTAGCCTTTCAGAAACCTGAACCACAAGTCATCCGTAGTAATCTTCCAACGGTTGCAAAGAAAACTGCGCAAAAATCAATTCGAATTAGAGCACCCAAGTCGCAAGCTTCTTCGCAGGAACTTAAGCGAATCGTATTTATCGCGCCCTTATTTCTCACATTTTCACCCGCGCCGTTTCGATCACACGAGTGCCCGTGGCTCTTATTTCATTGCAGCGCGCTGCAGGTCCGAAGGAGTGGAGAAACGAACCCGGACCCTCGCGACCGAGAGTCCCGCTGACCCACTTCCGCCTTGTTTCTCGTCTCATCTCGTCGAGCCACCTACTCCTTATTTATCCCCCACCCGGCGTAATCCTGCACTCTGGTCTTCCGGCTAGTTCCCAAGAGGAGATCCGTGGCAATGAAAAACTGCGAGGGCATCCCCTCTGCGGAGAGGTGACTCCTTTCTTTCGATCAACAACGTCCACGTTCATTTCCTAGCGCTGCTGTGTTCGCAGATACTTGGAGCAGCCGAGAAGCATGGAACCTCTCGAATTATAACATCCTCAATTGGATTCACGGTGTACCCAGGCTACGACCAGTGGATTGGCACGTGAAAATTTAAGTAACAGACCCACGCGAGAGCCTGGTATTTATTAATTTCCAAACGGTGCATTTGGAAGATTGGCATAATCGAGTAAATTTCTCTTTAAACGAACAGGCTTCTAAAAACTCAGCTCTCCCGCTTCGTGTCCCAGGAAGTTCGCGTTAGATCCTACTGTTACTCGGCTGTAACAACGCCTCCGCTTGCTCGAGGGTGTAGAGGCCGTGGTTAAGTCTCCGCGGTTCCCAGTGGCTTCGCTTTTGTGGGTGCATATACAGTTAATAGTCATTGTCAGGAGGACGTAGCCGCACGAGGCGATTGGTTGACCTGCAGTCCGGATTCGCCCTCGGCTGACCCCGTTGTTAACTGACCCACTCACGATACTGATAGCGGGACACCGTGCAACTCTGTTCACCTGGCTCTTTCCTTCGTTCGCTCGCTTCCAATCGCTCCGCGAATTTCGGCGATTCAAATTCCGAAAACCACGATATTTTCCGCGCGCCACGCCGCTGTGAAGCGAACTCGCAGGACTGTTTGGATTTTAGAATCGTCCGATAGCCTACTTGGGATCCGAACTTTTCTCAGCCAGCTGGAAACAATCCTCTCTGCCCGCCGCTGAAAACCTGTTCCCAATAATAACGCGTTCGATAGACTTGGAAGTTCGCAGACGTTACGAGGCAGCCTAGTTTCCCAATAGTCGGCCACGATCGCTAATAACGACGTCAGGAGAGCCACGGGCACGATCGCTCTGCTCGGGGAAAAATCGGATCCCGGACGCATCTGGGGATCCGTGTTCACGCGTCTTTCGATTCACGAGTTGCCACACGCCGGCATTGTGCTCGGCGACTGCTCCCGGCGCTGTCACGGGATTGCCGTAATAATTTGATTGATACCCGCTCTCCTTCTATCAGGAAACGCTCGGAGGATCGAGATCGAGCCTGAAGCAATCGGGAGCACGGAGGATCGAGGGGGTCGGGAATACGCGGAGAAGTTGGCTAGTTGAATTCGAAAGTTGGGGAGCTTGGGAACTCGGGAAACTAGAGGACAGAGAAGTTAGGGAGATAGGATACTTGGAAGAGGGAATTTGGGAAGATTCCTAGGAGATATTCCGTTATTATTTTTTGGTCGCGGCTCGGCGATCGGCTGCCGAGGCCGCGGATGCTGGGACGACGCGAAACACGGCACCGCAGACGACTTGGATGGGAAGCAGTAGGTCGGTCAGCTTCTAGAACGAGGCTAGAGGCTCTTGGCAAATCCGGTGTCAATGAGATCGATTCACCCGACTTTGTCGCTCCAGTTATCGACAGGGAACTGGACCGTCTGGTTCTCTCGCGATTACGCTCTCGGCACGAAGCGTAATTCCAGCGACGCGACGCAAATGGTCCCCTAAAAAAATCAAGTAAATGGGACTTATTATCCTAGATCCAGAGACGCTCAGAGGGACTTAAATTTCTGTCCCAATTTTCTATAAAAAAAAAAAAAAACGAACATAGTTGATCGTCAAGATTGAAGGTTTCGTGGCTCCCCACGAAAAAGATATTTAGCTATATTTAATCGGAGGGTTGATTAAAAGCTGTTTCTCTTTTCTTATTCCTCTCGCGAGCATCGTATTTGAAGATCTTTCAGTGGCTACAGTTAGCTAACTTACGGGGAAAGGGGTCTGAAGAAAGAGGAGCGCGCAGATCCGGTACCACGTACCCCATGATCGGCAGGGGGCTCGATTTTACACGGATCTTTGTGGCACGCGAGCGCACGCGCGCACGTGCACAGCCACGTTGCGAAAGAATTATACGGGGCACAAGGTCTGGCCGTTCGCCGGTCGAATTTTTACCAATCGAAGGTTAGGTTTCGCAGTTGGGTCCGCGTACCGATCTCTGGCCCCAGCGTGCCCTCTCCCTCCTTCGCCAATGTCCCCGTATCACGGTACAGTCAGCTCTGCTATCGCGCTGCTTTTCCATCCTTCCTCCTCATCCCTTACTTTTTGGGCGAGGTTTCTGGGAGAGAAATCGAACACTTGAACGTTCCTTTCTAGAAAGCGACAACGTCCCTTCGCGAGATGATCGAAGAAGACACGCGAGGAGATCAAACTTGAGGGGCCTTTTTGTTCTTTATGAGATATATTTTTTATTACTATTTTTATCCTTACACTCGAAGGTTTCCCTTGAAGATCCCGTGACGATCGACTTCACCTCGGCAAAACCATCTTAAACCCTATCCCTGTTCTATCCCAATTTCCAGAGATCCACCGATCAATGGCCCAAAAAGGGGACCACCGAGAAAAAGGCCCAGAGTACACTCAGCCGTTTCGTTCCCATTTCAATTGGGAAATCATAGCAAAAGCAGCTGTTTGCTCCAGAGGAACCCAGGCCTTTCGTGGGCAGGATCTCCTTATCAGAATCGGAGGCGTCGCGTGTTATCAGGGACGACTGTACCTCGGGGCCCCGTGAGTCAGAGCGACCGAGAGCGAAGAGTGGAGGCCACTCGCACGGGTGTCCCCTCCTGCGGGGACACGGAGGACAACGGCGACGAAGGAGACCCCGACGAAGAAGAAAAGAGAGACGAGCGGCCGTGGCGAGGCTTACCACGAGGCCGTCGCAACCGATCAGTTTGTTCGACGTGCACAACCGGCTCGGACGTGGCCGTCGTCGCCAATTGTAAACCCGCAGTGAGCCACCATAGAGTACGAGCCACGGCATAGAGAGCACCAGCCCCTCGAGAGGATGTCCAGGCCCTTCACCGGATAAACGTCGCCTTCGTCACTCCGTACGTTCCTAATTCAACTTTCGTGCCCCACCTCCCCCGCGATTCTTAAAGAAACCTCGGCCCTCCACGCGATTTCCGTAGGCTTGGACGTTTCTGGACTGGGTACAGTTAGAATATTCTATTTCCGTTTGGTTTCCTTGGGGAAATGTTCCGCGTAGCTTGGTGGAGGACACTGCTTCTGCTTTCTGGAGCTTTTTTCAATCCTCCTGGAGGAAGAATCCTTGAGAACATTACTGTTTCTTTCCTTTGGAGGGTGACTATATGGTTCCAAAAGAAGAGCGTGTCCTTCTATCACATAAAAATGTTCTTTTTTGTTCTATCCACAACGCAAGAATGAAACAGGAGGACAGTCTCGCCTGAAATCGTTTGAAAATAAGAAGTTTATTGAAGAGAAGAATTTTATTATGTAAGAAAACATTAATGTTTACATTATATTAGAATAATCTTGTAGCTATTACATATTCAGGCCCTAAATAAGTGGTAAATATAAATACTTTATTTAGAGCCTGAATATTAATAGCTACAAGATTATTCTAATGTAATCTAAACATTGCTTTCTTATATAATAAAAGTTGATATCTACAGTTTTCTTTTATCTTATAACGTTCTCCTTTTCAAGCGATCTCAAACTAGATTTTCCTTTTTCATTTCTCGATCTGGTAGCTCTATTTCTCCGTAGCAGACTCATTTACTGGTCGGGCCTTTGCTCTGATTTTTACAGGGACATTTGTGCCATTTCTTCGATTTCCTTTCAACTATCCTCAGCCTAAATCACTTCTCTGGAAACTCGAATTGTTTAATGTCCATTAGGGAGAGTGGCTAATTGTAGCCCCTGGTTAGAGACGCGCGGTCTTTCTCTTCGCGAGAAGCAGCGGCCAGAAAATTGAAGAATGTTTATCCCATTAGGGACATTGTTCTTGTTCCGCGGCGTAAAATTCGCTGTAACGATCGTGTGCCAGGGAAGTAACCCGGTCTCGCCTTTTTCCGGTAAGGTCGCCGGCAGGAAAGCTCGCCTTATACCGCCATTAGTATAATTAACCCAGATTTTCCCGGATTTATGGTGAACGGCGCGCGGGTCAGAGCCGTGCTCGCTACATTATAATGCCTCGTCCACACCGTTGTTCCCTCGCTCCTTGGGTCGACGTTTTTCCTAGAGAAACTCCACAATTTCGCCTGCTAATTCCACGTTCCACTGTGCGACCAGATACCTAAACGGGGGGAGATCCTTCAATTTCGGGAACTTCGACTCGCGTTTCAAATGCAACGTTAATTCCAGCCCCCTTCGCGAGGCGTGGAGCGTTTAGACTTAGAAGATAATCGACGGATAGATTCGCGAGATCGATCGGTTTCGCGTCGATCGGCACCGGTGAAAATTTAGAAAGCTAGCTGGCCAGATATCCGAGGCAGTTTTCCGCGAGCGTGGACGCGGCATTAATGATTGATGGTGCTCCGTTGATGAACGAGTGAATTAATAATCGCAAGACGTTTCACAAGATTAATTCGTACTCTTCCTGGGCAATTAGCTCCTAACGCGTTGGCGCTATTGATGGATTGCTGTTAGGCGATAGAACATAGATGGATCTCGATCGTCACTCTCGGGGCCTATCCTTCGCCGCGCATAACTATAATTACCCTTCGAGCAAATTCGAGGGAATAATTATTATTAATTGCGAAGGATGACGTGGTCAGTGAGTTGTATCGAAAGCTGACAGCAACAAGTTAGGCAATTAAGAAACAGAAACATCGAGAGATTAAAGTGTTGGGCTACTAAGGAGTGAATAATCGAGGAATTAGGGAACTAACGCCTTCGATTAAAAAGGGACAATCTTTTAACACTTTCCGCCGCATCGCTGCAGCCACTGTAACGTAAACTTTCGTTCAGGAGAGAGAGAGAGATTCGCGTTTAACACGAGAGGACACTCGGCAAGGGACAATGTCGGAGGGCTGCACGAGTTGCAGGGGTGCGAATTATGCAGGCACCGCGCTGCAGTTAGGCTCTGCTTCCGGCGGCGGGACCGGAAGCGGGCCCTCCGCGTCTGGAAGCTCCTGCACCACCACCAGGCGCGTGCAAGTACGGGCGAAAGTGTTGTACGGGTCCGGCAAGGCCATCGCGAGCTTGCAAGCACAGGAGAAAGCCGCCAGACACTGAAAAGGTATACGCATTCACCGCTTAAATACTCACTAATTAGGTACTGCAAACACAAACATTGCGATCCACGCTGGCTAATAATTAGATAATTCTATACACGCTGTAGATTAATTGAAAATACTACGTCAAGGAAAACTGTACCCTTCGTGCCTGCCAAGTTTGGTCCTCTCTCTAGAATCGCTCGAAGATCTTAGTTCTCTCATTTTAATCGTCAAACGAGAGTGATATAAAAAGAAGAATTTAATGGAGGCACTTCCAAGCACTCAGTAGCGTCCACGACGTCATTCGTCAGTTAGGAATCTCATTTCCTTTCGATAAGTGTCTCCGAAGTCCCTCCTCGCGACACTGGAAGACCCAGAAAGAAGCGATCGTCGCGACGAGAGATCGGAGGCTGGGCATAAACACCGATCCACGAGCCGCCCAATTACCGTAATATCGATTTCGATGCTCCTCGAACAGTTCTAAGAGGAATCACGCGCACGTCTTCTCGAGGCACCTAATCGAAGTCGACTCGGCGTCTCTTTCTCTCCGTCGCGGTCCTCGAGCAGCTCGGTCCCTCGAGGGCTCTCATTATGCGAGAGAGAAATCCTCTGATCGCCGGGCAGCAGATCGTGAAACACTTAGTCGAAATCGAAGAGGTGAGGCCCGAAGGCCAGCCGAGTAACAGTAAAAAATCACAGAAGAAGGTACACGACCGGGCGATCGGGCAAGAAGCACAAAAAAACAACCGTCCCTGCATCCTTCGTCGTGGAATAAGACCGGTCGACCAGCCTCCACGGGACTTAGTACTTGGTGGACCGTCCTCGAGGAGGCCACGTATCGCGAGGGACAGTCGCCTGAGCCTGTTCGATTCATCTCTTCGGGGTAGAACCCGTGGCCTCCGGCCGAGTGCACTACGAGGGAGCTTCTAGCAATGGCACCTTCGTCTTTGTGAGTTTCTTCGCGCAACTCTTCGCTCAACTCTGCTTAACTCTGCTTCCATGGGTTGGTGGTGACGATGCTTAAAAGTTCGAGGAAGCAAAAGATATTGTAGCTTGATGTAGATATAAACGAGGCTTCAGGAAGAGAAAACAAATCTTGTAACAAATAGGGTACAGTTGAAACTTCACTCTCGTAATCTTTCAGTGTTAATATTGGTATATTAATATATAATATTATATAAGTTAATAGTGAATAGTTAATATGAATACTCGAAGATTACAAGAGTGACGTTTAAGGTGTCAGATATTTCTTAGAAAATATTACTCTCCTCGAAGCCTTCAATTTCTTTTTAAATATCTTTCTCGAGTATCAGTTTTCCTCCCTTCTGTCGCCCAAAAAAGTTGCCGTTTGATTTTAGGGAATATCTGAATATTCCCCGAGGAGGAGAAAGTCGGAGTTCGTTTGCGCGTGCACGAGGCAAACCCAATTTCGTTATTTCGTTTCGTGCCAGCATCCCACGATCGATGGTCCCGTTACATCTGCCGACATTCCAAATAAAGATATCGCGTTCCTCGGTCGTGATACTTGCGGCTTCGTTTCGTTATCTGTTATCGGCCCCGGTTTCCTCCATCTGCGCTCGATCCGCGGACTTTTCCCGCACCAGTAGTTCCACGCGAGTTCCTTCGCGGAGCTCGATCGCCTGCTCGTAAACAGTCTCGTTTCCACGAGCGAGGCACTGGGAGATCTATGGATCCCGCCAGGCATTCGCCGCGAGCAATTGAGTGGGAAAGAGTCGATAACGGGTATCTGCATATTACGAATGCGTGTCTACGCGTCGGTGATCGATGATCTAGTTCGACGGCGGCGTGACGGGAATCGCGATGCGCCGCGACGGCGGTGATCGCGGGCCGGCTGCTCTCGCGGTCGGCGCAATTAAATGCAGCGAGTGCAGCGGAATGCAAATGCAACGGGCGCGCGTGCCACGCGACCGAACGGTACCCGACGTGCACGGGTATCAGCCATTCAGCCGCGCTTTGTGCGATTTATCCCGTGAGAAAGTTAGCGTCACGCTCGGGGAAACGCGAAACCGATATCGCGCCGGCTAACGTCGGATGCTCTGTGTCCTTGGAAGTGATTGGATTCCTCAAGTACCTTCGAACGACAGCATAAAGGTTTTTAGAGAGCCATCCAAGAATCTACAGCTCGTACAGGATCGTCTGGGTATTAAACAGAACTTAATCATTCATTTAGTGCCATTTTTCCAGTATCCTCCTCGCCCTGCTCTCCTCCGTACTATCGAAATCAACGACCAAGCATGAACCACCCGAAACGACGAACACAGAAGATCCCACGATGGAGCCACCGATTGCATCGTCTCAGAGAAGCAACAGCTCGATTTGTCACGACGAATTAAAGAGACAGACCGAAGAGGATCGCGAATCTGTAGAGACTCTGTTCATCCCGGAAGATCCGAATGAATACGCGGAGATCTCGGTCCGCGCGCGGGAGGTTCTCGAACGAGGGGAGGAATCGACGAGCCTGCTTGACCACGAAGCCCCGGACGACGCGACACAGCGAGGTGGAGAGGCGACGCATAGAGAATTCGCGGACGAGGGGACGGTCCTCTCGGGAGAGACTCGCGAAACCGTGGAAAACACGAGCGGAGAGAAGCTTGCCTCGGGAGCGTCGTCGAAGCCCGTCGAGGATACATTTTTTAAGCTTGGTAGTCTCACGGAAGCCGAGAGGAATTCGAGTCTGCTGGAGGAGGAGTACTCGCCGAGAAATCCAGGAGGAGCTTCCTCGAGGACTACCCTGGGGAATAATCGAGGCACCGAGGCAACGTTGGTGAAAAGCAGCGGTGAGAAGCTTGACGACGATGGGAGGATCGAGCCTGACGAAGAGGACGTTGTGGAGGCTGCTAATTTTGGACTGGAAGCTATGAAGAACCTGTACTCCGCGAAGGAGCCCGCGCTGTACTCGATGGGTGGGTGGTATTGAATATTTCCAAGGAAATTCGTCGACGGTAATTGTAATTCCGCTGAAACTTGCTGACAGGGCTCTACCTAGACACGGACAATCCAGCGAGGTACGTGGCAGCTTTCAATGACCAAACGGAGGAGGCTAGGGCACTCGCCAAGTATGGATTCGCTGTTCTTCAGGGCACCGCTATGTTCAAGAAGAAGTAATCATTTTACCAGGCTTCTGATTTATCACCTTTGTCAGACACCTGTGCATAGCTTGATCCCAAGGTGTTCCACCTTCCTGTTCAAGATTCCCAGATGTCACGACCAACTTTCTGCTGTCCCGTCGGAGTCAAAGTAACCCTCTCCGACGTCACTGTCCGAACAGAGGGGTGCCCGACTGCCCACCAGCTAGTTTGAGATACAGGACGTCCGATGGAAGCTGCAACAATTTTCAGCACCTGTGGTGGGGCTCTGCCATGTCCTCCATGCAGAGGTGACTCGTCAGGAAGCAGAAGTGACGCCAGTTCTGGTATCTAGAGGTTTAGACGCGCTGTTTCTTTTAGATTCCTGCCACCAGTGTACGACGATGGTGTTCAAAGCGTGAGGAGGTCGGCGACTGGAAGGGCGCTTCCTAGTGCGCGACTGGTGACCAGCGTGATCCACGAAGACAGAGATGTCCCTTTGGCATCTGTCACTCATATGCTGATGCAGTGGGGGCAGTTCGTCGATCACGACGTGACAGGTGAGCAATGATTTGAATAGACTTTCTTTTTGAACGCTTGAGGCCTCAGGCGGCCAGAAGAGGCGAATGTTTGTGAATTTTTATTGAAAAAGCGGAAGCATATATTTCTACAAAACTTTCTGCACTTGAAGCAGCAACATTTAAAGAACATTTGGTAATTTTTTCGTGGAAATATATTTACGTTTATAATAAAGTAGCAATCGATATCCAAGAAGCCTTTTTAAAAGTTTAGTTTTGCGGCGAGAACTGTCATTCGGAACCAGATTATCTAAAATCAAAAAATAAAAAAGATTTCGTTGGTATATTAATGTCTCCTCTGATCAACGAAGGGAATTTCCGAAATATTAATTTAAAACAAAATGGCGATTGTTTAAAGTTGGAGTCCTGATTTCTGTGGGGTGACTTTTTTAAAATAAAAATTATCCATATTTTTGAGAACTTTTTATTATATAGAAATCTACGAGCATTAAACTATAAACTGCGATATTTTGAGTAATATATGAAAGCAACAAACACGAGAGTTTCTAGATTTTAAAAACCTTGTAAACCCTGTTTCGTACAGAGCAGGTAATTAGGCCCACTTGCCTTATAACAAAACTATTGTCTTGTGTTTCGTGCGCTTCGCAGCAACTGGTCAGAGCAGAGGCTTCAACGGTACCATACCCCAATGCTGTCTGAAGTTCGGCACTGGTTTCCAGCCAGCAGAATTAATGGTAACTATCTTGCACTCATCTGCCTTTAAAATACAGTAGCGTGAAAATAAGATGGATTCTCGTAGCATCCCGAGTGCCTGCCGATAGCCGTGAGCGCGCAGGACAGTTTCTTCGGCCCTCTGGGCGTAAAGTGTTTAGAGTTTCTTCGAAGTGGCCCAGCTCCCAGGGAGGACTGCGAGTTCGGCCCCAGAGAACAGTTATCGCAGGTTACGAGCTACCTGGACGCGTCCACGGTGTACAGCAGCAACGCCTTTCAAACCGACACTTTACGGCTGTTTCGAAACGGTGGGGCGTCGTTCATTCTTCTACGGAACTTCCCAAGAACCGATTCCACTGGCGCGTGGTTCACTATCGACGGACACTGTTACGCTTTCAGGTCTCCTGCAG
This sequence comes from Andrena hattorfiana, assembly GCA_944738655.2. Lineage (NCBI taxonomy): Eukaryota > Metazoa > Arthropoda > Insecta > Hymenoptera > Andrenidae > Andrena > Andrena hattorfiana. The sequence continues at coordinate 42,152,433 of OX122894.2, read as the reverse complement.
TACGGGAAGCTTGAATCGCAAAGGCCGCTGCTCCCCAGGCAGAGCGCCGATCTTTGCAGACAGGGATCCCTGTCGACGAGGTGCTTCCGCGCCGGAGACGGCCGCCTGGGCGAGCAGCCGGCCCTCACCTCGCTCCACGTCGTCTTCCTGAGGCTTCATAACAGAATAGCCAAGAAACTCGCCGGGCTGAATCCCCACTGGAGCGACGAGAAGCTGTTCCAAGAGTCCAGGAGGATCGTCGGGGCTCTCGTGCAGCACATCACCTATCGGGAGTTCCTGCCGATCGTTCTCGGTAAATAGTCTCGTTTAGAAAACAGTCAATCCTGTGCGAGCACTCAAAAATAAAAGTGGAACCTTCCAGGTCAGGACGTGATGAAGATATTCGGGTTAGAGGTGCAGAGGAAAGGCTACTACGAGGAGTACGATCCGAATGTGAATCCAACCATTGCCAACGGGTTCGCCACCGCAGCCTATCGGTTCGGTCACTCGTTGGTCCAGCGCAGCTTCGTTCGATTCGACAGCGCCCACCAGCCGATCTTCAACAGTAAGTGAACGACTAATCGACTAGGCTACCAAGAATCAGCAACTCGAGGGTCCTAAATCTTCCACGATTATCTCGTATCTCAGACGTCACCATCCACGAGGAGTTCAGCAACCCAGCGAACTTGGAGACAGCCGGCTCAGTGGACCGTCTGCTTCTGGGCTTGATCAATCAACCCTCCCAAAGAAGGGACGAGCACATAGCCGAGGAATTGACCAACCACCTGTTCCAAACTCCCAGCTTCCCCTTCGGGATGGACCTGGCCTCCATCAACATCCAACGGGGCAGAGACCACGGCGTCCCACCTTACGTCCAGTGGCGCGAACCTTGCGGCCTCTCCCCCGTAAGAAGCTTCGAGGACTTGGAGAGGCTGCTCTCACCCTCGGCAGCCTGGAAATTCAAGCTCGTCTATTCCTCCGTGGAGGACGTGGATCTCTTCACGGCTGGCCTCGCGGAGAAGTCTGTCAGCGGTGGTTTAGTAGGCCCCACCTTCGCCTGCATCATCGGCCAGCAGTTCAGCAACCTCCGCCGTGGCGATAGATTCTGGTACGAGAACTCTGGACAGGAGAGCAGCTTCACCCCTGGCCAACTACAGCAGATCAGACGCGTCAGCCTGGCCCAAGCGCTCTGCTCCACGATGGACGACATCGGCACCGTTCCGCCGTTCGTGTTCCTCGCGCAGGACAACCTGAGGAACCATCGTCTGCCTTGCGGGGACCCGGCGATCGGCCAGCTGGACTTGGAGCTCTGGGCGGAGAGGCCGTCGAAGGTGAGAAGCAGAGCTGGGATCTTGGACATACTGAAGAAGAAGCCTAAAGCCACCACCGCCAAGCCCACCACGCAGGAGCGGATCGGCCCGATCTCCGTGAACATTGCTCCGCAGAAGACGCCACCGTTGAAGGGCAGCATCCATCAACAGAACAGAGTAATCGTGAAGAAGCCGCCGGGTCCGCCGGACAACTTCACTTTAGTGGTACAGAACAACGCTGTGAATTCGCCTGTCTTCGTCAGCGACGCTATTTACGGATCGAACTTGGGAGGAGGTCCTCCGGGGAGCCAGCAAGTGCAGATCAACCCTTCCAGACCGATCTTCGACGTTATCGATAACAGACCGTTTCAGCAGGGCCCTTTGCAATCGGTTCCAATGTACGTGCCAGCGAAACCGATCCCCACGTCGCCACCGTCTCTGCCCCACGCGCCAGCTGGGCACCCTTACGTCCCCTACGCTTTCAACGACCCCAGCAATCCCAATCCTTTGAGTCAGGGATACCAGTCGAGCTACGGGCCCAGCGACGTCGTCTTCGAGAGCTACTCGGCCAGCACGCCCAGGCCAACGTTGTACACTTACTACACAAGCTTCCAGAGGCCCTCGACGCAGAGGCCTCCCCACGACGTGGACGCCTACCTGGTGAACTACAGGCCGAGCCCCTGGTCGAGCCTCGAATCGCAGCAGCAAACGGCTGGACAATTACCGAGGCCTCATTACGACGCCCCGGGGAGCCAGCAGCCGCACAGTGGGGACAGCTACGAGGCGGCTAATTGGCAGAAGTTGCAGCAACAGCACGATTTCGTTAATCAACCGAGTAGCCAGGGATATTGGAGCTCGCAGAGCTACGGGCACAGGCCGAGTAGCCCGTATCCTGCTGATTGGAGCTCGCAGAACAATGTACACGAAATCAAGCCGTCCGCCTCGGCTTCTTATCAGATACTCGACAAACCATACGGTCAACCCTCGATCAGGCCGCTACATCAGCCGACTCGCAGGCCGATTATACCGAGTTATCAGAAAGAATCTGACAGGCCCGATGTCCGTCAGCCAGCAGATTACAACGCTGCGTTCACTGGGAGACCATTTCCGAGCACGCTGGATAAAGGGGCCAGCGTTAATTCGAACACTTTGCATTCGAGGAGTCCCGCTTCTCCGGCGGAAGAGTTCGCGGAGGACCAGAGACCAAGCAGACCTTACTCCGATCCTCCTCCTTTTCACAGACCCGTGCAAGACGTTCCCAAACGCGAGCAGTCTTGGCAAGCCACCATTGCGCCGTACAAAGATCAGATCGATAAGCTGCACGGTGGTTCTTATCAGAGCCTGGCGCGACCAGTACCAACGAAGGTCTACAGCGTCGCTATCGTGACGGAGGTTACGGGGACCAGTGGATCTGGGTACGAGGACGATGGAATAGGGGACCGAGTCACCAGCGAAGTTCCGAAGCCACTGGTTTCTCAGGCTAACGACAATAGGCAGGTAATCAGGCGCCCCGGACAGTACTACTACGAGAAGAACGTGTTGCACCGATATCCCGATAAGATTGAGGATCAGGCTTCGGTGCATGGATTGGCGGGGAGCGACGCGGAGCTCAGGCACAAAGCGGTCGGCGGAGGGGAGTCGATCGGGGAACGTGTCATCGACCGTTTCGAGGGGAGCACTCAGGTTATCGATGGAAATGAAAATGGCAGTGACGTCGCGGGGACGACCAGTCGGACGAGGAGCGTAACTGACGGCAGCGACGATGACGCGGAGCACGGCCTCGCTGGTGCTTTCGCGGAGGAGGTCGAAAGCGTTACGTCGACGGACAGGTATTTTTCGATCCTATTCTCCTCGGTTGCATGCAGAGCCCGATCGTCTCCTGCTAGCGATAAGATCCTTATCTCGTAATGCGCGCACACGAGACACTTGCCGTTTATTGGCAATAACGATTTTAATCGTACGAGACTTTTCCATTTGTGCTCCGCCGTCTGTCTACATGAAAAGTGGAGCAACGTTAGTCAGGAATCACTTGTTATCGCTGTAATCTGTCGCAATTTGGAAGTACCGATCGGTGTTTCCTGCGTTCAAATCGCTTTTGTGTATCCTGATTGATATTGGAGTCGTAGAAATCTCGACTTTGATCGGCTGAAATATTAAGCTATTTTTTAAAAAATCAATTTCTCTGTAAATGCCACGTATAATGAAATAATTCTTTTTGGTATTTATTAAGCTACTCTTATATTATACAGAAAAAATTTAAAAAGAATATTTTCAGTTTGTTTTAATTGTTTTTTTATGGAGTCAATATAACACCTAAACAAAAACGGTATGTTTGTGGCGTAGGTGGTTTCCCGGCTCAGGCTTATCCGAATAAAAAAATTCGAGAAGATTCTTAATCTGTACGAGTGTCGCTATCGCCCGTAGCTCAATTAACAATTTTTGTTGAAAAGCAACAACATGGTGCCGGTCTGGAAAAAAAGTTCGACAAAACACCCCAAAGGATGTTGTATCGAGTGTTCCTGGAGAAAAATCGTGGTCATTTTTAGACAAAAATTGGGAATTGAGTTACGACAATTGAGTTACGGAATAGCGACACTCCTACAGATGAAGAATCTTTTCGAATTTTTGTTTCAGATAAAAAACGCTGCCACGAAAATAGAGTTTTTGTTTAGGTGCCATATTGACGCTGCGAAAAAAGATTAAAACAAATTAAAAATATACTTTTTACTTTTTTTATATAATATAAGAGTAGCTTAATAAATACCAAAAAGATTTATTTCATTACATGTAGTATTTACTCAGAAAAAAAATCTTTAAAAATAACTTCATTTTCGACCGATCAAAGTAGACTGGCCCCTTAAATTACGTAAGGGTAATTTCGCGATTTCCTACCCCCTCCCCCCTCCAATATAACAATTCAGTCATTAAAATTCTTTTCAGGGTTTGTGCAATTCATTTATCTCTTTCTTTCGTGTCTGCGATAAAAAATCATTTTTTACGTTACTCATATCGAAGATTAGGTTAAAAAATATTACGTAAGACGCTACCAGACTCCCCACTGTAAGAAACCGTAAGGATTTTACGACCCCCTATCTCCCCAAGGAGCCTCACGTAATTTAAGGACGATCCGTGAAAGGACAGACGGCTGTCTTTGTTGAGGCGCGGGCAGAGAGTTCACTCTTTCCCTTCTCGTGCTTTCAGAACGATCTATTGGCTGAACCCGCAAGAGGACACGAGCCTGCCGTCAGCTCCGGAGCTGCCAAAAGTGCCATCGGACGCAGCCGTCGCTGCCAACGAGCTCCCGAAGCCCATTAAATGCAGAAGTTACGCTTCCTAAGTCCTCTTCCTACCCAGATTGTCCCGAGTTTCTTGGACCGCCGAACGGACGGTCATTCGCTTCTGCTCGTCGCGACGCGCGCTATTCGAGTTTCGTAATAACGTCACCGTCGAGCCGAGCGAACGACAGCGTTGCCTCGGGATTTATATCGAGGCTCTCGCGACGCCGGAATTGATCGTCTCGCGGGAAAGCATTTTCGCCGCGGAGCGCGCCGATCGATCGTGGATCGGAGATCCAGCGATAAGTCCGGGGATCCAGGGACGACGCGTAACTATCGATAGCTGGTAAGACGCGATTATTTACGAACCGGAGGACGCGCACCGACGAGCAGTTCCGGTTTCGCAATGACAGATGCGCCATAGCAAGTTTCTGAACGGTCAGGTGGAACGTAGCCTAGTTTCCTGCCAATTTTAAACCGGCCCGCTATGTCTGGAAGCACTCGGGACTATTTTCAGATGCAGTTCCCCCAGTCACTGCGCCTCGTACGCCGCCTGTCGACACCGGTAACTTTAATTACAGGCCCACCAGCGCCCTTATCCTTCCCTCTCTGTCAACGAGAGCTCCCAGTTAGCGTAAGAAACTCTTTTAATTCCCAAGGAAACAACCCCTCGCGCCTCTTCCCTTCTCAACGCTGAAGTATCACTTAAGTGACATCCGTGATTTATCCAAATTCATCGTTGCTGGGAATTCAATGAACGTTCATTAAAGATATTTGCACCGCGACTTGGCGAGCTCGTGTGTAGATTAGAGTTAACTTCTCGAGACATAATATTATCTCCGTTGGAATATCGAGAGCGAAGAGATCGCTAGATTCTTTTGCCTCCACTGGATGCGTCGTCTCGGAGAGCCGAGGCGGTTTTCGCGCGGAAATGCTATCTCGGCGGAGAAGTTTCCCTGGGAAAAAGAAGCCCCTTTGGAAGTTGCTCGCGAATAAAGCCCGCCAGGTGGATTACTCGAAGTGCATTCGCCGTTTCGCGTACCGTCAGCCATCCCGAAGAAAACTCGACCCTTAACAGGGCTCTGGACGTCGAAGGCTGCTTCCACGCATAGCTATTCGACTCGCAAGCTTGCCCGAGAAGTTCGTACTTGGGACAGTCGGGCGAGCCCCATAACTCCGCCCAGAGAAGATACACACTCCCGTGCTTCCGGCGAGTTTACCAAAGTGCAGAGTTAAAATTTCTTTCATCGGCGAGCCGGGAGTGACCCGGAGGGATCGCCGCAGCGAAGCTCTGTGAAATAGATCCTGCAGCGCAGCAGCGTGAAATAAACCAGCGCTGTCGATCACCCTACGCTATCTTTTTACTGGTGCTCCATCTAATCGCGATCGCGTCCAGTTGCCTGCGTTTCGGCTGGCGGATATTTTCGTGCGAATTTGCGCAATTCTAACCGCGTTTTTCACTCGGCGCCGGGCGCTCGGTCCTAGTGAGTTCGCCCGGCGCGGGTTTTCGGGTCACCAGAAAACAGGCGACAGCCGATCGAAATGCAGTTTTCGATGTCGTGACCTGGATTCGCGGCTCGCTACGTGTCAGCCGAATGCAACGGCGAGGAACGATGGGAACTCGCTTGACCGAGCTGGATCCGCTTCGATTCGAGCCTCCTTCCGTCTCGCCCGCGGGACACTCGATGGCAACAACGTCGCGTAGACAGTGAAATGCTAAACGCGACAGAAAGATCGTGAAACTTGCGTTGGGAAGCAATTATCACAGTTGATTTGCCGATTCTGTGAAAGTTTCTTCGTAATTGCAGGGGTTGGCTTTTTATTTCAAATCAAACTGGTCTTTAAAAGTGGATCTCCGCGTGAAAGCTTGAACGGGCTGGTATGGAACGGCACGAAGGAAAAGGAGCAGCTGCAGGTGTGCTGGCCTCCAAGTATTTTTTCCCATCGCTAGATCAGGTGTCCTCCTTCGAACGAGACGGGAGGATCGTCGATTATTCTGAAATCTGTCGTCGGTGACGTTATCCGAACTGATCTAAGATTCGTAAACTAAGAGTAGATCGGACGAGAAAGTCGAAATTAAGCCTGAGACGATTGCATCACTGCGTATCGGCGTGTCGTTCTTATCGAATCGCGTGGCAAGGCGATACGTAATTTCTTTGAGCCTGTTTATCTGTTAAGTCAGGCGTCTGATAGCCAGCTACTATTTTTCAGAAACTTTGAAACTGCGAGCAGGCTTGGATTTTCTTAAGGATGTTTCAGATACGAGGGGCATTGAATTGCAACAGGACTGGGAATCTTTTTTTTTTTAATTAACGTGGCATTGAGCTTGAGGAAGTGAAAGTGCAAGATGTTTAGAGAACAAACGCGACGGTTAAAAGCAGTTGCAGCGCGAGGATCATCTAAGCGAAGATCATCTCGACCGTTGCGTCAAGTCAATTAAATGACGCAACAGACTGGATGCTTCTTTCGTCACGGTTCTCACGTTAATCCACTGTTGCTCCTCCTTTCGCCACTGCAATTGCCGCACGAAAACAATTGTCATATCGTGCCCGCAGCGCTACGATCAATTAAAACACAATCCTCCGCGCCGCAGGAACAAGGACGCGCGTTTCAAAGTTCCGGGGAAAATCCAGCGCACTGATTGGCCCGCCCGCGGACCTGGACTCCCTTCAACCAATCACGTGCACGCGCGAGGATACGAAAACGTTTGCTACATAGCTTCGTTACTTCGATGCACTTAAGAGGATACATCGAAGCAGTCAAATATCATTGAAAAGTGTAGTTAATTAACTTTAAAATACACTGAACATTGAGGCCCTCGAATGGTACCTCTAAACAAGCGGACTGAGTACTGTTAGATTACATACCGGAAGAAACAATTCATTCTAACTCAATACATCATTAAAAACTCATTCCCAAGTGCTACCAAACGAAATAGAAAAAGTTGCCAGATTTGAAGCAAACATACAAACAAACAGAGGGTAGAAGCTGACTAAAATCATTTAAATACACACAAGATTCACCCTGTGGAGTACTTAAACGAAACTCTAACCTCAAAAGACTCAAACCCAAGCCTCCGTCAGGCGATAATAACTAAACTCCCCAAAAACCAAGCCGCCGGAATCCTACTTAAGAAAACTTCAAACACCTTCTATTCAGTTCACAAGCCAGCATTCTCCCGCCCTAACGGTAACTCTAAGGAACAAGTGAACCAGGAACAACTAGGTTAACTCCTCTCCATGACAACCAACAGAGGAATTTCAGTTTAAAGCGTTTTATTCGTCCATAATCTGAAATAATCATACAAACATCCCAGCACGTGATACTAAGAAGAGCCTAGCAAAATGACAAATGACTTGTTTCTACGAGAGGAACGAGCGGATCGAGTCCCCCGGCTGCGCGCGCATCAGAGCGCCGGCGGAGTGGGGACGGTCCGGTTCCGCGTACCCCCCGCCAATGACCGCCCGTCAGTCCGTAGCGACGCGTCACGGGCGCTGGTCGCTGCACGCAGCATGTTTCTCGTGGGTTCTCGCGGTGATCGGCTGAGTGCCGTAGTGCATCATGGTTTCCCGTTTCTCTTGCTGCTGTTTGTTCTGGTGCCGGGGCTGGCGACCAGCCAGGAGGCCACGCTCACCAATCGGATGCGGGTGATCAGCGAGGATCTGGACCGGCAGCTGAACGGGATCATGGCCTCGCAGGCGCTCAACTACACCGTAGTCAACACCACCGGGCTGCCCTACAACGCCACCACCAAGTTCAACCCCAAGGGCATGGGCCAGCTGTACAACGTGACCAACTCGTTCATAGACTTCGTCCAGACCAAGCAGGCGTACCCCGAAGGTAAGCGTCTAACCAGCAGTCTTTATTATTCGGGAAGCTCGCGAGCGAGGAGAGTAATCGTAGCGTAAGAGACGCGACCGGAGACGTTGCTTAGGGTTAGGGACAGCTCCACCGCGGCCTTGGTTACGCCCTGCGCGCCGCGCTCGAAAATGGCCGGCCCGCGTGTGTTGGTAAACAGATCGCTGTCAAAAAAATAGTCTAATGCCGTGCTCAGAGACGCATTGTATAAGCTTCTAGCGTCGCTGGGTACACTACGCGCGGCTTTTACTTGCTAACCTTGTCGATGTGTATTACGGGGAATATCATTGAATGCGTTACAGAGAAGTCCTTTTTTTGTTGAACTCGACCACCGTGTCCTGCGCGGGAGCGCGTTTACGCGCGGTCATTGGAGCGTGATTAGTCTTGGGAACGGCAGTGTCGTTTGGACAGGAATTTTATTCTCGCGAAGTTCCGTTTACCTTCTTTCCATGGGGTCGTTGGTTGGTGATAGAGTAACGTTACGGGATATTACATTATCGACGCGTTTTTCGGATAAACTCGATAAGTATTGAATCACGGAATTAGCTTCTCGTCTGTTTATAATTAATATTATTATTGGACGTGCTGTTGGCGGAGGTTTGATACTCGAAAATTCATTTCGATCTTGCTACCTGACGTGCCAGGAAATCGCGTTATTAGGGAATTCTCACGAAGAGAACGATTTATAGAAAAGCACGGCAACTGAACGAGCTGGATCAATGACCCGGTTGGTCGGGTTAAAGTAGTGGCAGGGCTCGAGCATCTATATCAATTCCAACAGGAAGTTGATAGCGAGCATTCGTCATCGCCTAACAGACCTGACGTCTACCGTATGCTCTCGTATTATACAGACCTTCCTATCCGTCTTTCCGTAATGCTTTTTCCCCCCTCGACTGTTCTTCCGTTTCGGAAGAGCGTCGACAATGAAAGAGCTGTCGATGATCCGTTCATTCGCGGCCCACTCCAGCGATTCTCAATCGACAGCTCTCCTTTCCCTCGTCCGAGGTCGACGTTGGATTATTCGCGCGGCGAGCCCAGCGCTGCTGTACGCTTCGGATCCGAAGAATTCTGAATCGGGAATTAGGGCAGAATGGCTCGCACACTTAAGCTTAATTCAATAGACTGGTCAAGGTTGTTAGAAAAAAATTATCTAGACACAGTGCAACTAGTTCTTAAAGCCCACTCTTCGCCTCTTTCGATTCAGACTGCACAAATATATTTCTAATCTATGCGCATATCTCTATCACAGGATGCTGGCGATAGGAAAGTCTTGCCCCACATTTATCGCCCTGATTATTATATTATTCAAGCCTTTCGATTCGCCTTGTGGAGGAAACTACGTATGATTGATAAGGATCTGATTAAAGGAACGTAGTTGACTCGATATCTATGTTAGTGAGAATAACACTGATCGATCGTAATCTGTGTTTAATTAATTTAATAGTTCGAAAGTGTAGTGAAATGAATGACGGAGTCTCCACGATTCTCGATTAAGCATTTCGAGATTCGCCGCGCAGATTTCCGCGGTCACCGGAAGCCACGATTCGCAGAAGTCGCGGGAACGGATTCACGCTCGAATCTCTTTCGGATGAGCGCGAAAGGAGACGATTTTCTGCTTAGTAGTCCATGACGCGTATTTCTTGCGAGCGATTCTTCCCTCGTCTCCCTCTGCGCTCGTCCTCGTCCCGTTTTATCGATTAGTCGCGAGGATAACGGCATCGCTAACAGTACGGTATTATTCGCGAACAGCTGACTTACGTCAGCTTTCCTTATCGTTTCGGTACTAACCGCGGCGGATCAACAGCTTTTATTGGACTCCTCGAGATGCCTCTATTACTTCCGTGCCACGAACAATTGCGTCTTATTAACTGCTATTGCTCCACGAGGCTGGTATCACATCGGCTCAGTTTCTTTTTACTCGATTCTTCCCCTCTATTTTATCGTCGGGGAAGAATTTCCATTTGAATGGATCGAGGCGATTAAGCGGAGTGAAATGGTCTTATTAATTTCTCGAGCAATTCGATATATTTTCGCTGAATACTCAGCGGTACAAAATAGTCTCGTCGCTAAATCTCTGTCCCTCTATTCGCGTTTTCTTCTCTTTAAATTCCCGTTAAACTGATCTGGGCGAGGGTCGAGGCGACTGCGATTTTATTAGCGTTTTCCAGGATCGTCGGTGTTTCGAAACAATCGACTGGTTCTTAACGGCGATGCGCGTTATCGATCTCGTTGGCCATCCTCGCGCAAAAGCCACAGCCGATCCGTCCTTTCCTCCCCGACAAAGGGTAGCACGCGGACGCGAAAGAGGAACAGAGGCGCGACGAGCGTCGCTCGAGTCCTCCCACGAATTACGCGATTCCTCCTTTGTCGTCGACGCTCTCGCTGTTTCGAGTTTAATTTAGAAGGCGTTCTTCGATCCCCGCCGCGACTCGCCCCTGATCAGGGGCTGATTGGAAATTCCTACGGTTTCAATCCGCTACGATTGCCGGCTTGGAAAAATCGGGGCTTAGACGCTGAATGCCATTAAATGCGAAGGATCGATCGAGCCACCGAAGCGCGATTGGCGGTAGAGAATTTTCGTGCTTTGGAAACACGGAGCGTCCTCGCGGACTGACACTGTGGATAAATGGAGACTTGTTTTCGCGATACTCGAAGCCACGTCGATGTAAATATTATGATTCTTCGGATTTTAGAGGCCTAGCTCGCCCTTGTTGTTCCTCGAGAGTCGCGTTGCAGCTCGGGATAGCCAGCGAGCTATTTGCAGGAACAGTTTGCGCGTTTAACGCAGCGTTTTTTCATCGCCGCTCCTCAGACGGCCTCTGCGCAAACAGGCAGGGACTCGTCGAACCGTGTATCTGCGACGACGGAGGGCAGAGGGGCGGCGAAAGTCTGGAGATTTGTCGAGTCAACGAATTTCCGCGAGTCAGCAGACACTTGCTGGCTACCGATTCGCTTCTTGCACTTGGGTGGCTTGTCGTGCATTGTTTACGGAGATAAGAGTGGCGGGAAAAATTTCAGGGGGAGCGTGATTACTTTTTTAAGGGGAAAGGGAGAAGGAGAGGAACGTCAACGATTAATGTGTTTTATTAACGTAAGATCTCGTGCTTGTATGGAGGGCCGAGATTCATACTGCCCTCCTTAGTTAAACTGTTCTATCTAGCAGTTTTTCATTTCTTGAGATATGCAGAAATATTCGAAGTTCCACACGTCTTTTACCTTTTAAGTAAAGTTAGAAAACTCTACGTGCTTCCTAAAGATTTATAAACAGTCTAATGTATTTAACCTAACTTTTTTCCAAATGGTTGAAATATCCTATCTAAAACAATTAATTAATTGGTACGTTAATAATACATTACCTACCGGTATACCTATTACAAAATAATATATTAGGCTGTTACGAAATAATGACAACATGTTCTAATTTGAATGAAGAGAAATAAGGACGGTACAAAGTAAATGATAAAACTTCAGTTTTCTCGGTTGCTTCAAAATGCTAGATAGGACAGGTTAACTAAAGAGGGTAGCATAGTGGTGTAAGTCACTTGCATGGTGTGTAAAATTCTTCTAAAATACATAATTTCTTGCGTTTACTGTTATTAAAAAAACCCTACGAATATATTGCAGCAGTGGAAACGCGTTTAAAGGCTCAAAAAACTACAAAATACGTATATACTTCAAAATTTAGGCAAAAAAGCCTTCAAGGGGGTAGATAACCCTCAACAACCCAAAATCAGGCCCTTCTTCAAACGCATATTCTGAAGTAATAAATGAATATAGAGTTAATTTTTGTTTCAATTTTCAATCGTCATTTCGTTGACTTAAATGCACAAAAAAAAAATTTTAAATATATTTACAGGAAAACAATTATAAATATAAATGTGAAAGTGTGCGCGCGATGCACCTTCTGATGCAAAACACGCAAAGTAAAGGCATTTTTATAATCTGTAAGACAGTCACATAATAATTATTTTCGTTGCAATAAATTCCTGAAAATCGATGAATTTATCGGCGCGCCAACCGGAACGACCCCTTAAACACTGTTATTAACTGAAATTATCAAAATTGGGACTTACACCACTATGATTCTCAGCCCTCCATATGTGCGCGGCATGGAGAGAGTCGTTTGGAAACTGAAACTTCAGCTATCTCTCTTATCCTATCTGTCTTATCGCCGTGCGCACTGTTTGCAGGCTTTAATGAACTGGAATGAATGAAATAGTAAGTATTCGCGCTTGGAAAGTAAAATTTCTGTCTTATCTAACGCCCAGTCGCAAATTCCGCAAACTGCTTCCTCTAGATTAGGCTCGGTGACAGCGACGTAGCATTGCATTGCCTGCTTTCCCGAAAATAGTGATTGCAATGTTGATTCGCGACGGAAATGATTTTATTAATTTTCTGCGTCGACACGCGCGGTGCAAAACACTTCAAGCGTTTATTTTTATTTCAACAAGGGCTCTCCAACAATAGTGCAGATAACAAAGATTTTTACTTAAATTAGATAACGATTAGAGATTGTCACTTGTTGGTGAGTCTCTGACCAGAACTCGGGTATTCTGGATACAATTTCAATCGTATAAAATCTGAACAATAAAGTTACTGTAAAGAGAACTGCACAGTGCAATTTCGCTCGAATTGAGCGGATGACCAGGAGTGCAGGTTGCATAATTTCAGCAGGCAAAAATTAAGATAAAAGAATCTACCGGTCGATAGGCAAAAATAACACGATACCGTGAAAAAACTCTGCAATTGCGCGTGATTGAAGCTATCCATAACGCGATAGCCAGTAATAGCCGCTGCAAGTGCACAGATGTTGCGCAAGATTTCGCTGCAGTTTCGTGTGCATCAGGTGCATAAATCGCAGGAGCTAGATCACAGTCGGCTAATCCTTTTAGCATTAAACTGCCTCTTTCTCTGACTGAAAGAGCGATCGATGGAGCCTGTGTTCCACTTAAATATTTAATTAGCAAGATATGTAGAAAGCAGTCGTTAGTGCGTTAATTCTCTCTGCCTCCGAGAGACCTCTCTTTTCATTCGAACACTGAAGCTCCATTGGCGGGATTACGCTCTTATCTTCTCATTCTTTGAGCCATTAAGCTCGAATCATCATTCTGCGAAGCTTCGCTCAATCTCCCATGCGATAAGTTATTAAAAGGGACTTGCAAACACCTCTGTGTGACTTAATTTCTCAGAGCAACTGGCTCAATTCTACTACTTGAAATCGAGTAGCCTTTGCGGTGGGAGTCCCCGAACATCTTCCCATAGAAATTTCGTTCAAGCTTCTGTAAAAGAAAAGCAGGGAAATGCAAGCAAGGGGTCTCTGGGAATAATGGTATTCAAGTATTCAATTTCCCAGAGTAGCAAGCTGGATTCGAGGTTTAGGAATCGACCGGAGCACTCCAGAAAACGATGTTACCCCAGCGAGATGCGAACGAGCACCGTGGCAGGGGCAAATTGCACCATATGCTGTCCAAACAGTGCAGCTAGGAACGGACGCGGGGAGGAAACTGCATTAACATTCTGCAACTTGCTCTTTAGAGCCTGGAGACCAGGCGGGTCAGCCTGGATATTAAATTGAAGTTAGATCCTTGTCGGGAAAGTTTGATTTATTATTTCGCGCCCGAGGTGGAGCGGTTAGTCTGCTCGCTCGGCTGGTTGCTGCTTGTTTTGGGCGAAGTTCGAGGGAAACACTTCTGCTTTAGCTTGGTCCTTGTCGTTGATGGAAATTTCTCTCCAATCTTGCTTCTACTCTTTATTCAATAGAACTTAATAGATTGTTTGCTTTATATCTTCTCCATCTACGACATTCTACACTTTCCTAAACTTTATTGCAGTGGTTTGAACAGTAATTTCTAAGACCTTAAAATGGTTCTACTTATTTTATATTTTCGGCGTAATCAGTTCATTGCTCCAAACTTTTAATTTCTAAGTCAGTTACCTTTTTGTGATCGGATTCCACTCTCTTGTAATTAGAAAGAGACTTAAGTGATCTTTAGAGATGCGTTGTCACCATTCCTGTCTGTTGCGATAAACTCGCGATTTTTCAGAATAGGTACTCGAAGCGTGCGCGAGTGACGCGCGAGGACGACGCGACGGCGGTTTTAATTAGACACAGGATATTCCCGTTGGCTGTGCGAGGTCGTTAAGCAAAATTTAATCGTATTCGCCCCAGCGACTCGGTAATTAGCGAATTAAAGAGAGACGTTAAAAGTTCACGAGGCGAACACAGCCTTCGGGTTCGAAAGACGAGAGGGTAACGACGAACGTTAATTTCCCTGGCGATGGGTTCGCGGAAGAAACGCTGAAAAGTTTCCATTTCCTTTCGGAGCTCCCAAAGGGTATCTGGCGGATTTTGCCATTTTTGCACAGTTAGAAAAATTGATATCTTAATCGCGTAATGAACGATTGAAGTCGAACCGCGATCTTCAAGAGTATTTCCACCTAAGTAGTTCACAGAATTCTTCTTTTTAAAATTGATACATTTAAATTTTCAGTGGTTTATGTTTAAAAGTATTGCACATTTGTTTTCCCGATATTCGAGAACGAACCTTTTTCTTCTTTGCTTTTTCCATCTCCGGATTTATATTCGAATCTCCGGGTTGGAATGCATGACGCCCCAGGATTTATATGGTGATAAGGTGGCAACCCTGCTTATAACCATAACTCAAAGACCATTACCGTAAAGGTAACCAGCATCGCAAGCCTCAGCAGCTCAGCGACTGGTTCCAGCGTTACCGAGCAGCTCTCCGAAAAACTCGCAGTTTCCCATGAATGGATACGCGATCGATATCGTTGCCAATTAATATGCAAATGTATTCCGTTACAACGAGACATGCTTGTTGGCCGCTCCGACTAGCTCCCGCGCCTAAAGATCACCCGGCCAGAACTTATTTATACCCGTACGGACGAAACAAAGCCCGTTTGTCACCGTGCAAGAAACATAGCCGCGGAAAAAGTCTGATTCTTCGAGCGTTACGAAAAAACGCTCGTTTGCTACTTCTGAGGCTCGGCGAATGCTGAAGGTACTGACTATGTATCTTGAAAGTCATTTATTCATCAACAAGACTACGTTCTCCAAAGGAACTGTCCTTAAAATAGAATATTGAATTTCGATCGTAAAAATTGTTCTAATTAGAAGAGATGATTTCGGCGCATTGGTTCGGTCTATTGACAATTTAAATCAAGCTACTTTGCAATTTTTGAAAAATTTTTATTCAAGTTCCAACGTTTCGGTCCATGATTATGACTATTATCAAGGAAAGTTAGACAAAAATAAGGAACATTGCGTATGCTTTTAACTAATCTCATGTTTCCTTTCAAACGTGAGATTTGTTAAAAGCATACATTTCCTTTCAAACGTGAGATTTGTTAAAAGCATACATTTCCTTTCAAACGTGAGATTTGTTAAAAGCATACGCAATATTCCTTATTTTTGTCTAACTTTCCTTGATATATATTGTCATAATCATAGACCGAAACGTTGGAATTTGATTAAAAATTTTAAAAAATTGCAAAATACTTTATTTAAATTGCCAATAGACCGAACCAATGCGCCGAAATCATCTCTCCTAATTAGAACTGTCCTTAAATCACGTAAGGGCAATTTTTGCGATTTCTAACCCTCTCCCTCCGTCAGTATAAAAATTCGTAAGATTTTATATTCCAACCTCCTCGCCTCCCTTCCTCACGTAATATTTTCTACGTTGCACTTTTTCAGTTATTAAAATTCTTTTAAAGGTTTATATAATTCATTTAACTCGGTTTCTTGCGTGCGATGAAACAATTTTTTTAGTCTACTCATATTGAAAATTACACGAGGTTTGAGAGAAGGTATGGTGAGTGTGTGTGAATCATAAATCTAAAATAGCTGCTTCAGGTATTTATTACTTTCCGAAATATTAATAGAAAATTATTGTTAATTTTCGGTACAATTTTTCTTTTAACGTAGCTGCGATATTTATCTAACCCTAACTAACCTGTCCTCAATAATACTTATCCCAGCTATCTCAGCTGACATTCGCTCCACCGAGCACAGTCTCTTTTCCACTGCAAAATATTTCTCGCGAGATAAAGGGCCGATTTTTCCAAACACCGTGCCGGCCAGACGATAATTGGATTTGGCATGGGCGAATCGCGCGCAGCGAAGCTCGCTGGGTGCGTCTGACAATTGAATGTAGCTCGGGCCACGGCTGGGCGAGCTGTCGTTTTCAAAAGATTTACGACTCCATCGGACCGGTCGCGGGTCAAAGTGCGGGGACGGTGGGGGCCCAGGTCGAAAGTAACGAAGCGAAGTCACGGTGACAAAGAGAGACGTTAATGAGCCAGACGGCGGGCGGAATTGAACTCCGTGCCGCGAGCAGATCGCACAAACGGAACCCCATTCGGCGACCATTCGCCACGGAATTCCACCAAACGTTTCCTGCTTCTGCGTTGGACGTCGCGAAATTGCGACCCGCTCGAGTTTCCGCTCAACTGGTTGTCGCCGATCACCTCGACACCCTTTCCCGCCGTTGCATTTGTTTTCCAGCGCGATCACAGAGGGATCGATTGCGCTTTGATTGATATTAGAACAGGGGTGGCATTTGGAGGGAGCTTAGAGTTGGAATAATATTTTACAGAGTGCTTTGAACATGGCTTTCCGGTCTTCGGTGATGGTTTTATAGATTGCGACTAACCAAGTGGTGGACTTGACATCGAATATTCGACTCAGGACACCCAGAACAGTAGAATTTGAAAGTACTTTCGCAAGCATTGCGGAGAAGTCCACGGACGCTTTCACCTTTCAGTCGTGGAAACGTTTGACCGTGCAGGTCAAAAGTGATGGCTACGTTCCAGTACGCTGGATCGGAGGCGCATTTTGCGTGGAAATATCGCGGACCGCGTTGCCTCCGGCTCGACGTGCTCCGAACAGGAAGCTGCTGTTCCCGGTTGAACCGAGACGGGCGAACGATTTTGGGGAAATTAAAGCTGGGCGCTTGGTCGAGCGTGTCGGCTATTCGCCGGTTGTCCATCGCGCAACTGTGGGAGGGAATGTAGCCGCGCGAATCGTTTTAAGAATATTCCGAGCGCCGAGGTTGCTCTTTACTGAAAACACCATCGATCCGTTCTATTTTCATTTGCCGCGAACCCCCCTGTCGCTGGCACGGCACCGAGTGCAGTCGCGTGCGCTCGCAATAAACAATAAATAAACGTGACACTTGGCGTGTGTGCTCGGCGAAAAACGTGTGTCGCGATAAAGGTCTGCCGAAGCGCGGCTCGTTCGACGGCTCCGAGAATTGAAATATTGGTTTCTGATCGTCGAGCGAGCATTTGCCAATGATGCTCAGCAAACCTCTACTATTTTCGCGGCACGTGCGCCGGGATTAATTGCACTTTGAAATTAAGTAGCAAATCGGAAGAAACTCTGACGAAATTCAAAGACGTCTGCAACTATAAATTAAATCAATACACTTGAAAATCTTCAAGCGGAATTCCAATTGAAGTAACAAAGAATTTCATTTCTTTTTACCAATAAACCACTTCGCATTTCTACTATCGAATTGCAGTGGAATTTCTTGCGCGCGTTCAGTTTTAACAGAGCGAGAGTAGAATGTCACCGGCGAGTTGAAGGGAGAGGGATAGCTAGGCGACGGATAAAAATACGTGAAATTTCTTTCACGGACGTCTCCCGGAAATTTCGTCGCGGCGGGGAGACGGCTCCCATCTTGCACGTCTGCCAAGCCATGTACGACATGTGTCTCGCAGGTGCATACAAGCGAATGCATGCGCGACACTCTACACACGTGTGCCCGCGATGCACTTCTCTCCCCTCTCAGTCCCCCATGGCTGCGCCCCCGACTGCAGTCTGTGCAATCTCCGCTGGAAATCCGGCGTCGAGGGCGCCTCTTGATCGTCGATTAAGCGACGCGGGCCAAAAACAGCGTTCGCAATTTTTTTCTCCCCCGAGGGATCGAATTTCCACGCCTCTTAACGAAAATGAAATTCGTCCGCCGTGCTACCTGCATCAGCACTGCAATTTTTTTCAAACTCGAAAGAAACAGTAGCTAATCTCGTTTCCTCCGAGACCGGAGTTCCCTCGGGACCGAAAGGTCGACGTTTCCCCGAAGAAATCAGTGCAGGGTTCAAAGGAGATTCCGCTTCCGTTGTTCCTGCAGCTCGCCTACCCTTTTGACTCTGCTCGGAAGAGTTGCACCGAGTCGTGTACACTTCTGCCGAATCCCCTCGCGTTATTCCAAACATTCGGCGCGAAGTTTTGCCTCTGTATTAGCGGATTTGAAGGGTCGGAGTGTGGCACGCGTGCAGCGTCGGTGCGTAAACGTGACTCACGCGGAGGAAAGCAGCACTCGTCCGCGTCGGGCCTTCCAGCAGGGCGAACGTACTCTCGAATCGTTACTTTCAGACGGGTCCCCGCTGTGCCCCCCCTCGTTCACGCTGTTGCACGCACACCCGCGCAGCCGGGGCCATTGTGTCCCCTGGCCCGTAGTGGCGACTGACTCACGTATTCTCACATTCATTAAACAAGCAGCGCGCAGAGTCCCCGTTCCGCTCCACAGCTGCGCGATAGCGCATGGGGAACGGCCAGACTCTGGCTCTCTTTATTAGGACCATTGTCTTTATTGCCGGTATTTTTCTTTAGACACTTATTCATTTAGTCGCCACGCTCGGCTGGCTAGAAGAGACTTGCGCGCTCGATCGGTTTGCTGTCTTCGCCCTGTCATCTGCTCCTTCGCTGACACTTTCCAGCTTCACGCTGTACGTGGTATCTTGATCTGGGAATATTAGAAAGGACGTGAATGGTTCATTCTTTGGCAGTGGTTGGCTGAAAGGGTGTAGGGATCGGTAGTTGAGGTAGTTTTAAATTTCTCTCTTGACCAATTGAATTTTACTGATCAAGTGCATGGGTTTCTCATAGTCTTCGCGAAAGCAAAGAGACTTGAGCCTCGCGGGGGTATATTAAAGGTCTAAACACACTTATCAGTTCCGTGTCAGTTCCGTTCTGGCGTGCCAGTGGTAAGAAGAAGAGACCCTCTACGCCTCTCTTCTTTTTACCACTGGCACGCCGGAACGGAACTGACACGGAACGAATATGTGTGCGTGGACCTTTAAGCAGCACTTCGCGTCTACAATTCCGTTCAGTTAATCGCGCACACGATTCGACTTCGTGGAGGATAGCGAGCCTTCAACCGCAGGCTCGTCCCCTCGCCGAGCCCGAAGATACTGTTCGAAGTCGAAGGGCTGGCGACACTTATTTATTTCCATTATTCCCTTGTCAGACACGGGGCTGCTCGCGGATCCCCTGTCCTTTCACTTATTCACTACGATTCGCATTCACGCCCCGTCTATCCCCGTGCATGCACTTGACGCGCACAATAGCAGGAAATTAATACGTACCCTGCGATATAGGCGAGGGGGCGCTTCGTGTCCACGCATGAAGATAAGTGTAGGAGGCTGTTATTTGAACGACGAAATTCCAAGGAAGCCGCCGTGATAACGATGCAGCGAAATACCTCAGACCCGACAACTTCCCTGGAATCTTTGCGAATTTGAACAGTGGATAACGAACGTTTCCTAAATTCCTAGGGAACCGAAGTAGCTTCTAACTTCAATGGGAGATGCGACTATCTTTCCCCCTGCAAATTTTTGTGCGACATTTTTCTACAATTTTACAAGCTTTTATTTACCTTCACTTGTTACTTCGTTAGTTATATATATCAGTGCCATCCTAACCTGGAGGCGAAAGAGGCAGATGCCTCGGGGCTCCGGAGCTCAGGGGCCCCCCAAAATTTGGAAAATTAAAAAGGAGTATTGTAAAAGCTAGAGAAAAATTGGAAGTGGATCATTCAACTGTGACGGAAAGGAAATAACGAATACACCACAATTTAGATTTTAAAATGAAGCCCTTTTTCGTGGAATGGACCCCACGTTTATCCTTATTTATTTAATTGTTTTAATACTTGTGTACTTCGCGTGTTAGCACAGTATTTTTTATTTTATTTAATTTAGAATAATTTAGAGGACTACATATGAAGCTTATTATTTAATTATTTTAATACTTATGCACTTCGCGTGTTAGCACAGTATTTTTATTTTATTTAATTTAGAATAATTTAGAGGACTACATATGAAGCTCGCCTCAGGGCCCCCGAAAACGTTAAACCAGCACTGATATATTAAACTAATATAACGTGTAAAAAAGAAGACTAAAAAGCGTAAAATAATTTATAGTAAAAAAAATTTTACGCCCTACACTTTTATTTTTAGTCATATGAGGGAATTCTAAGGCAGTCATTTAGGCCGGTATCAAAATTATTTTTCCTTTTTTAGTACATTTTAATAAAAGTGTGTTGTAAAAAAATTACTTTAAATTATTGAACATACGACGAATTGCACAAGAAGTAATCCAGTTTTATATGAACCCTGTCTGGGAAATAATTAGATATTGAATCCTCCAGTCGGGCCTCTTTATTCAAGGTTCATTAGCTCGGCGATAAAATAGCGATTCAACAAGCGAAAGGACGTGTCTCCTCGCGGTAGTCGCATAAATCTTTTCCTCCAGCGATTCACAAGGCACGTCCGTGCGTGCTGGAATAATCCCGAGCTTTTCCGCTTTGAAAAGGGAACCTCCTCGAGCCTTCCGCTCCACAGAGTTCCGCTTTGCACGCGAAAGAAAGGGCAAAGAGGATGAGCCAAGGGAAGGGGGGTTGCCTCGGCTAAACGCGCCGCAGATTAAAGCCCGCCATACTCGCTAAAACGATCCGCCACTTTTTTTCAAAACATTTCTCACGCCGATGAATTTTATTCGCCTGTATACGATTCGCCGTGGAACTACTCGAGTTACACCGGAAGCGCTGCAAATTGTTCAAATCTTTACAATTCCTGCACCAGCACAGTGTGTTCAATCTTCATTGACCTCGTGGAAACTAAAAATTCAAACAAAAATACCCGCGGTACGTTCGTACCCATCGCTACTTTACCCAAATAATACCCCAGCATGTGCACCGAAGCTGTTACTCAAGGAAACAACCAGAGAAAAGAGTTCTCCTCGTCAGGACGATTGGTGGAAGGTCTCCTCCCAACTAGCTTCTTTAAATCCCCGCGACCTGTCCCTGTTTTTCTCCGTCGGAGACGCAGCGTCTCCGACGTCGCCCGGTTCTCTCCGCCCGGCTGAAAAAGAAGGGAAACACATCCAGGGAAAGCGTGCCTCAAAAGCGGAGCACGCGGCATTCAGGAATCCAAGGTTCTTCAAACAGAACTTGAACCCTGACTGAAAGGAAAGCTCGTGCCTCTCCTCGTCCCCCTTTCCCTCTGTTTGCCTGGCCAGCTCTACACACACACACACGCGCGTGCTTAAATAATCGACAGCCCTTCTTCCTTTCAAGCAGATTCGTCCTCGAGTCTCTTCTTGCATTCAGAAGCTGCGCCGCGATGCGAGACAGAGTCTCGCAGCGAACGGATCGAGCAACAGAGACAGCCGAATCTCTGTGGCAATTTAACGGGCGGGTACATTCGTGTCAGAAATCACTTTTGGGACCGTTAAACACAATATCGAAGTATCCTCCAACCGCGTTGCGAGTGCACTCCGCGTGCCCCCGATTTCCACCAGCGCAGCTCTCAAATTACTCTTTTCCCTCTTATCCCACAGTCACGTACCGTTCGATTTCATTTCTGTCCGAGTGCAGCGCCCCCGCTGCATTCCTCCTCGAGCACAGAACAAGAACTCCACCCTCGTGCACAGAAACACACACTAATTCGATCCCCAAAGGGGTCCAAGTCCACCCAGAAAACAGTCGGATTTCTCCCATCAGCGAGTAATACTTGCACCACGCTCTCTCACTCGAGTACACTTTGCCCAGTTCCCCTAATCGCGCATCTAATCGCTCCAGCGACTCCCGAGAGGTGATCGCGTCCAGGCAGCCGAGTCAGGAGTAGAAAGATCCGAGACAACGATCTCGTACAGCCCAGCCTCGGTGGCTGATTATAATTGCGCGAGGCCCTTATACGGAGTGCGTCGTCAAGGAATGATCCGGTTCTCGTCCACCTGGGCAGGTTCTAGTTTTTACGGGACACTGGCGCGCACTGCATTCTCGCTGGATACTCGGTCGTCCTCTCGGGGTGTCCCCCTGCCCATAAATTCGCTCGGCATTGTTCTGACCGTTTCGGGGAAACTCGCGGGGACTTTGGCCGCGATTTACGAGCCGTTTCGTCGCCGGTAAGCGCGCCCGGGCTCGCTCGATCTCTGGCGGTTGTTGTTCTTGCCTTGGGAGACAGCTTTCCCATGCCCGTGGCTGACGCTCGCTGCGCGCTCGAAACTTGATGCATTCGATCGTAACGGCTTCCCCGTCTGGCTTCTTGGACGTCTCGCCGCGGGTGCGGTGGCTTTCGCGCTTCAGTTTGGGATGGGAATCCTGGTAGCTGTAACTACTTTTGCAAATGGTTTATCTTGGTTCAGGTCCGCGGGTTGTGCTGATCTTCTCGCGCTGGAAGTTGGAGGAGTAGCGAGGCGAATATTGCCACTCGATTCGAGGAGGAGTTTCGAATAGACGAGGCTGAGTGTAATTAATTATTCTCATGCGGTGGGTACCGCAACCTTGTCCGAGATTAATTTATCTGTGTCAGCTGTTTATAACGGGAGAGGGTTATAATTATTCTGGGGAGATAGTATTGCTCTTCGCCTCTGAATGGCAATGGTGGTATCGAACGATTAGAGACCAATAGCTAGTCTAGTTGTACTCGCTTCTTCTTACTTCTTTTTCTTCTTCTTCATTCAATTTCAGATTAGATTTTTTTCTCGTTTTACTAGAAAGTGTATTAAACTATAGTCGAGACTTTACTATCGACATCTGACATTATTCGTCTTCAGCAAACAGACGCGATAAAAGCATGCGAAAATTCAGGACAACTCGGCTGCTTGGTAGGAACTTCTGATCCACGTTCAATTACGCAAATGGAGCAGCGAATGTTTTCTGCGACGGTGGATCGATCGATCAGCCCGAAGAAGCGCGAAGGTCCCGGACTTGGCTGTTGCTATGCTCGTGAATCCCAATTAGGACGGAGTTAATTCAGCGCCGGGATCGAACCGTGGAACCGGCGACTCGTTAATTTAATGCAGAATTTATCGGTGCTCGATAACGCTCCATAAACCCCGCGATAGGGATAGTCCCGTTTGACGTGGCGAGCAATTGTATCCAGCAACGTAAACAATGGTCCGGCCACTGCTGCCAATGGGAACGGCGATCAATGAATGTGCAATGGAACGCGACAGAAATGCAATTGGACGCGATAGGAGTGCAATCGAACACAGTGCTTGTTATTCTTCTCGCGTAGCTCCGAGGTTTCCTTACGAGGCGTCGAGTAAATTGGAATTCGCGGCAAACGGGGAAACGAAAAACATTGGAGGGTCTTCATTCGAAGGGTCTTCGTTGAAATTCAGGAATTTCGAAGATTGCAAGATCTTTAAATAGACAGTATAGCCAGAACCAAATGAAAATCTTTAAAGGACCTAAGTATTTAAAAAAAATTGAGGCCTCCTTGATCGTTTCAACGCAATGAAAAATATTTCTTAGGCATTTCCGATAATTTTATTAAAAGGTGTTTCTAACAAAAGTTAGATTTTAAAATTCAGAAAATTTCTACGGTGCCCCCCTTACTTCTGATGTCCTAAGCACGTGCTTAATTTCCTTATTGGTTGATTCAGCACTGATAATTTAGCTATGCCATCTCGATAGATGTCGATTCGTCGACCGCGCAAGGCGCGCAGCGTTGCGTCAGGTCAGTTGCTCGCAATTAAATTCGACTCGCGATAAATATTTATGTGAGTAGTGGCGCGCACACGTCTGCAGCTGTGCATTTGCACGCGGCGTGGATCCCTTGTCGCGCGAGCTGCATAAATTCTGCACCCTCGCTGCGCACATGTGAGTTTCGCGGAACACCGGAAGGAACGGCGACGAATCGCAAATTTGCCACGGCCGACGAGCGATTTCTCGCTAACAGCCACTCGATCCAATCGCGACTCGATATCCTGATGGCCTTTCGACCCTGCTCGGGCAGCTTTCACCCCCCGGCTCCTTATACACAGTACATTTCATCTGGAAACAAAGAGGATTATTTTACAGTGCAGTAAAATCTTTATCAACAGCTCTGTGTAATTAAGGAGTGCGTCAGGAACGCGAGTGGTCTATTATTCTAAAATTTTCCTTATCTGATGAGTCATCTGTTAGTTCAGACGATACAATCTCTGAGATTAAGATTTCCGTACATACTAGGAATTTTCTAATACCTTCTACGATATTTCTAATTCACTATTTGTACAAGAATCAATTGTTCTCTTTCTTATCAGTTATCTTTAAGGGATAATACCACTGACGGTCGGGAAAATAAGCCTTCTTGAAGGATTTTCATCAAGAATAATTCACAGTTTTCATATAAAATTCGTTTTACCTGCTTTTAGAACAATGTCTTAAGAGACTACAAAAAAAGTGAATAGAAACTTATACATAAATTTTAATATATTAATTTTAATATAACAATTTTTGTTTAAAAATAAGAAACTGACGCCGGTTTGAAAAAAAATAGTTTGATAAAACACCTAGAAGGTTGTGCTCTCGAGTGTTCCATGAGAAAAATCTTGTTTATTTCTCTCTTAAAAATTGTTAATTGAACTGGGAGCTATAGCGACACTCATACAGATTAAGAATCTTTTAGAATTTTTTGTTTCGGTTAAGCCTGAACCGGGAAATACCTCATTTTTTAGGTGCCATATTGACACTGTAAAAAAACAATTAAAACAAATTGCAAAAATTCTTTTTAATTATTTTTTTGTATAATATAAGAGTAGCTTAATAACCACCAAAAAGATTTATTTCATTATATGCTGTATTTACTCAGAAAAAAATCTCTACAAATAGCTTAATTTTTCGGCCGATCAAAGTAGAACGATCCCTTAAGGATCTCAGGATCCAGGATCCATGATTCCTCGAATACTAATTCAACTGTCCCCGCTCACGCTCGCTCTTCATCGTCTCTAGTTTCACCTCCGTCCTCGTATTCCACAATATTTTCTAATTCCCGGGTCAAAGGGCGCTGCAACTCCCTCTGCCAACTCGCGTCAGCCAAATTTCACCGCGACCATGGTCCGCCGTAAACGCGGCTGCATTGTTCGTCAAGAAAATTGCGGTTTTACGGCGGCGCAGCGCGTCGCGCGCTCTCAAGTATCCGCGAACAATTGCGCGGCGGCGCAACGGTAACGATAACACCGTTTTAACGACTGCAGCTGCAGTAACCGAGCGAAAAGCGTTGCAGTTGGCACGGTGCCCTTGACGAGCGACTGCAACCGCCACCTCGAGATCGTAATTACCGTCCGAAGAGGTTGCTTCCTAGTTGATACGGTTTCGCGCGTTGTTTTTCGCAAGCGAGCGCTCGGAATAACAATCGCCCGCGATATTTCGCGACAGATCGGCCGAGAAGTTGTATTTAATCGCGTGGGAATCTTGAATGATAGCAGGAATCGGGAGGACAACCACCGCAGTGGTAGCTACTAAACTTCGAGTAGAAATCGGTTAATTATACGATTCCGTAGATCCCCCTTCTCGATATGCCAGCAATGGGGAACACGCACGCGAGTGTTTCCGCTACCCATTATCTCGCTTAGGACGCATCGGGAATCCCGTTGAAGAGGTGCTCCGATGAATCGTCAAGTCATAACCTCCTCGAACTTTCCTCTATTTTATACGCTCCTGTTCGTAGAATGATTCGAACGGTTCGACACGTGAGACTCGGCGGGAGGAAGTTAACTTTGTATTCTTTTCTCGATAAAGCGTTTATCCCTTAATCACCGAAGCTAACGCAACCAACTCGGCCGCGAAACTTAATTAAAGGGTTCGGTCCTTCTCGAAGGGTCTCTGCTACTTTCCCGTGGAAGAAAGGAAACAAAGAGGTTCCCCAGAAGCCTTCGGTAAGACTTCTATACTGGAAACGTCGGCAGAAAGGATGGGAAGTTGCTGCGCTGACTTGGTCGATCGAAGGGAATGAGGGAAAGTTCTGCCATGGTGGCTGTAATGGTATCTGAAAAGTTGAAAGTCCATCAACCTCGGCGGAAGGCTCGCGACGGTGCATTTTTTCTTGAGCACGGGCCAAGCCCCGAATAAGCCGGGGGAAGGCTCAATTAACGCTTGGCTGGCAATTAAAGCGACCGACATTCCCCGATGCGCGAGTCACGAACGGTCGGGTGGTACCTTAGCGCTGGCTGGTGCCTGGCCGGTGAATAATAACGCCTGTGATTCCAATCGGAGCCTAGGAGGGGACGTTTGGTTGTTCTGCGAAAGTAACGACAGGCACGCGTGCTAAAAGTGGCGCGAAAGTGTTGGTAGCGGAGATGTTGCGAAATCTGTGGAACCGCTTGCAATTGGGAAACAGATCCTGCGATAATATTAACATGAACCTGATCCGCGAGTCCATTTCTGCTGAAAATTTAGTGGACTCGGAGTACTGAATTTAAAGCTACTGGTTCTGGGAAAATATTACCCGCAGCAGAATCTCGATACCTATCGAGAATGAGATTTGAATTCTGCATAGATATTAACATGCCCGTGCTCCATCAGAGGCGTTCCAAAATGTTGAACGTTAAATTAGCTGCATAGCCTGCGCAAATATTAATACTCAAAATTCGCTGAGACCCGTAGAAATGGCTCCGTTAGGAATATCGCAGAATCTGTTTCAGGGGGGCGATGAATAATTAACAGAGCTGTGTATGAGTCGGCTGGAAATTGCGGCGAACTTTGGGGGGATCCTTGGGAAACGATACCAGCCCTTGGTTAGCCCAGGGATCGAAGTATCGCAGAGATTAGAAAGTATCTTCTCGGAAGCTCGCTCAAACTGTCCCAGGATTATTTCTCCGTGACCAAACACTCCCCGGGGACAGAGGATTCCACGCGGACGATGCATTCCGGCGCATACGCAAGCCTGGTATAATGATGCCCCTCTGCAACGAGATGCACCGCGGCTGGATGCAGTTACTCGCCGCGATTACACCACGAAATTAACTTTCCACTCGGGACATTGGTCGTTAGAGTAATTAGGGACGCGCCAGAGACACGGTCACCGTTTATGCGCAATACGTAAACACAGTAATCGCCGTGGCCGTATATAGAAACATCGCTCCTCTTCTCCGTCGATACGAACACGTTCCTCTTGCAATTCTAATTTAATCTCCTCGAGATGGAGACTCCGTGGAAATAGCAGATCTGACGTTTGAAATTCTGCCTCTGCGATCCACGAATCGACGAATAAAGTAGAAGCGCAGACGTTCCCGGAAGCATGGGTCCTATTTCTCGTTCCGTTTCCGAGCGCGCCGTCTGTTTAGAAGGGAAGCGATTTGCCACCGGAAACTTCCCGCCGCGCGGTGGAGATTAGATTCGTAGCGGCTCTATCTTCTTCAAATAACTTCCTCGATCGGGTCGATGCATCGGCGCTATCTCTAGCTGACGCACTTTGAAATTGCACCGGTGTAGACACTGGACACACGCACTCCTGTTGCCCCCTGTCTTCGCTATAAACAAATTTTCCATTCTTCGAAGATATCCCAGAACTTTTTCCCAGGCCCGACTATCTTTGTCGCCCTTTATATTTAATTATAAATAATTATTTTAAAATATAATTTCTCATAGCGAATAAAATTTAATGCAGGTATTTATTGAATAACAAAAGCCTTTTGCTTTATAAAATAAAATAAAATATAGAGTTAGGAGATAGGTACCTATTTCTAGATGAGTTTTTATACACTCTTATAAAATACCTTAGCTTTACTACTCGGCTTCGCCCAAAAAGATTCTGATTTTATAAAAAAAATTTTGTATGGAAAATGGTGACATTCGCCTGGATTAGTCAGGGATGAGCTCAGGCTTCGTGATCCCAGAGTTTATCGTTCAAATGTTTTTAGGCAACATACAAACACACAAACATATAGAAGCTTTCTGCTTTATATAATAAGATTATAAATAAATCAATAAAAAATAACGTAAACATAAAATCACAAAATACATTAAAAAAGTTTTAAAAACATTCTCAACTTCTCCTACAAATCTTCTAACTCTCATGGGTGTTTTAAAAACAAATTATCAGTTTGATACTAAATTCAAACATGCATTACCTACTTTTTTACCGCTTTTTTAAAAAGTTTTATTTTTCATTGATTTTAATTTTCTCTATCTACCAATTTTGCCGGCCCCAAAATCGTGCCCCGTCCCCTGACTCACCCCCCGCGACGTGTTACCCTGCAATTAACGATCACCTCCCCGTCGAGCCTGCATTTATCGAGCATTAATATCATCTCCGTTGCTCTTCGAACATTACGCCCCCGCGAAAGTTAGCCAGCTCGTTAACTCTAGCCGAGCGGTCCCGAAACTCCGAAACCAATTAACTCTGTCCATTGTCCGACGGGGCTTTTCATTTTCTCGTTAAATTTTTCGCCAGGGACGAGCGATGCTGCAGGAGAGAAAGGGAGGGACGGGGGAGGTTTAGAGGCGGCTGAGAGTCGAGACAATGCGTGGCACAGTGACAGTCGCCGTTTCTGGGACACCGTCGTAGCTGCACCGCTGCAGGTGCAGCAGCCTATGCACCTCGCCGCATCTTCCCTCTTGCTCGTTTCACCCGCCTTTCGACTTCCCCCCGCTCCCTCCCTCTTTGATCCCCTCTCATTACGGCTCCTTTTGTGTCGCGGAGAGAATGCAGCCGCTGCATTCTGCCGGGTTAGGACGCGACGAGCCACTCGGGATGACATGAATATTGAAATCGAAAGGAGCAGACGTGATTAATCGGACCTTTGTCACGGGTCTTGGCCCGCCGGGCTATCGGGTTCACGGTTTGTTGCGTCGCGGCGGAAGGGACTGCAAGGACTCGCGAGTAATTACGTTGCTTTCTGAATCGCTGCGCCACAGTCCCGAGGAATCGCGAAGGAGCCTCGGTTCTAATTGCGCCACCCATTGGGCCCTTTCAGCGGCCCAAATTATTCGCTGATCTGTGAGTGTCGGGTTGTTGTACGGGTAAAATAACGCTATGCTTGCTGGGAAATAATATAACTGTTTATTGAAAGTTCGTTTTCGTTCTGTCGCTTGCTCTCGAAAGGTTTGTCGCTAGGGCGACCGTTTGTTTTGACGCGCTACGTTTCCTGGAACTTGCTGCGACGCGTCCCGCTCGCCGGAGTGAGTACAAGGTTTTAGCCGAATGTTTTTTTTGTCAGCGATGGGTATGAACCGCGTTTGAGGTTGATCAAGGATATGTTGCATTCGGTGTGGGTGATTTATTGCATTTACTGGTTTTAGCGTTGGTGGATCGATGGTAGGTAGGACACCGAGTGTAATCGATCCTCGGCGACGCTGAATTCCAATTTAATTCCCGCTTTTATTTCCCCGGCAGTCGCGCGGGTTTTTTTTTAATAGGCGTCCGCACGTGCCCGGCGCCGAGGTCGTTAATTCCTCGAGAGTGCCGTTAGGATCCTGCGGACGAGCACGCTACCCGGGCTCTCTGATTCACCTCTGCTCGCAGGTGATCTCATCGCGACACTGCTCCCGCTCCTTCGGGTCCAGTCGATCTGTTCGACTCGCCGTGTTCTGCCACCGTGTAAGTACTAGGGGGGGGGCCGTTTCCGGCGAAGCGAAACCACCAGCGCCGGTGCTGCGGTTTCGCAGACTTCCTAGTCGCGATTGTTTTCATTCTGCGCGGGATTTCTCGGTCCGCTTCGACGGGATCGCCATGCGAACGGTTTCCTTTAACTCCCCTGTCGAAATATCTCCCCTTTTCAAGCGCAACCTTTCCAGCGTACAAACAAGCAAGCGAGATACACGCTGCTGCATATTTTGAAGCGTATGTTGCACTCCGAGGGAAGTTGATTCACAGATTCAAGAACCCTGTTACGTCCGAGGCTATCGCGATCGCGCTTCCTCTTTTATTGAAAATAGAAGCGCTGTTGCAGAGGCAATAAGTGTCTGGCGCAGGTTATCGATAGCGAGTCTCGTTGAGGATTGTGCAAGCTGGGGTATCGCGCTTGGGAAGCGTTAATGACTTTCTAAGCGTTTAAATATTCCTCGCTGAAGGACAGATTCGAGCGATTACTGGAACGGCCTGCCTCGTCATTGATTTTACCTCGTCCCAGCTGAGGAAAGCTGTCCTCCACTGGGCCCTCGTTGCGAACCTCTGACTTATAACCGTGTTACGCGTTAAGTACCGTAATATTGCAAGTGGCCGGCCGTTTAACCGCTTCCTAAACGTTATTTGCGTTACGCGATTCTTTCTTCTTCGAGGAATGTACAAGCCGCGCGAACAGGTAACGTCACCGTGCACTTGCAGAGTTCGAAACGCTCCGGTAGCTGTACTTGAAAGTGCAGTGACACTTGCTTTCCGAACTGCAGTCGCATGGAAAAGTATTCTCTTTCTCTATTGCGGGGGATAGTACAATTTAAACTCGTTTCCCTTATTAGCATCGAAGAAACTAGACAATTAGATTAGAAAGCGACGTATTAGTTCGTCTGAACTTCTACGAAGCGACCCGTGAGTCACTAGCTGCGAATAGAACGTCACGGTTATTCCATATCCGTGACAATGGAGTGGGATACCAAAGGGGACTTCATTCTCGACGAAATATCAGAGGTGGAAGTCACAGTACAACGATAGAAACAGCTGGACACGTAGACTATAAGCAGCGTAAAAGTTCCTAAACCAGGATTTATCGTCTGGCAATGGTATGGAATACTCGTAGCACTTGCCTGCAGCTTTCCTTCATACAAGTGCACCCCTTTTTTCTTTTTACGTATCGCGCTACCACGTAACAGAAAACCACCCCCTTTTACTCGTAAAAATATCCTTGCCTCCCCGAAGTCATTCAACGTCTTAAAAATTGCATTCTTCCCACCTGCGAGGCTTCGTGTACCGCCATTCTTCACTCTTCTTTTATTTCCGTTTCTATTCTTTTGTGGAATGAGGGAGAATAGAGGATCTTCTTCATCTTCTTTCTTGCTTCCCTTCCTCGTTCTTTTTCGCAGATCGACGTAGCTCAGTGGTTGTACTCGCGACGCCTCCACGTTCCAGGATCACGTTTCCTTTCCGGACAATGCACCGGAAGTTTCGGCCAGGCCACTGTCCTCTGGACGCCGCCGTTATTTTCACCTCGAATCCCGTCGCGTATTCAACCACCGAAACCGTTTCATTTCGTCGCGACGGGCCTTCGTTCGACGTCGATCAAACTCCCCTTTTTAATTCGCTTAACGTCCGCCCGTCGACTCCACTTTCTGTCGATTCGATGTAAAAAGATCCCCCGGCACGGCAGGCGGATTTGAAAGTACATTCGCGGCAAGCCGGTTGGAAGCATAATCTGACGGCATAGATTGAAATCCGATTACCAGTTTATAGATTCCTTGGGTAGCTCGCTAATTCTGCGCAGTTTAGAATATGTATAATTGTTGCATCCGCTTGACGCTTCACGGAATTTTCAGTACCTCGCTGATTTTAAACCTCCTTTGAACTTGGCTATTTTTAAATTAATTGTGTATTAATTAAGTAAGTGTTTAGAGTTTAGACTGTTTAGAGCAACGTTCTTCAACCTTTTTACCATAAATAAAATCCGATGTAGATAGTATTTTATCTATTAAATCTGATGATTCGTAAAATTGAAAAAAAAATTTAATAGTAATACTAATGTAATAATATTAATTGTAATTTTACACAGGCCATCGGTTGAAGGACACTAGTTTAGAATATTACAAAAATTCAAACGTGGACTCTAGAATTACTAGTCGATTTAATGATCCACTACATTACGCTTTCATATTTTCTCGAACACAGTTTCATTATGGTGGTTTAAAATCGAGCCCCGACTCTGTTCATCCTTAATGGAGGGGACCAGTTACCTCGACCCTCGAAATTCGTTCGTTTAACGCGGAAATCCCGGCGCGAGTTAATTATTTCGTTGCACGATTCGAACCACCGCGTCGAGGCGTCGGGGAAGCTGAAGAAGAGGGTGAAAGCCGCGTGACAAGACTAGGAGAGTGGGTGTCTTCGGGTTTCCAGTAAGGGGAAGGAAAACGGCGGGCCGCTTTGTCCTCGAAAAATAATGAGTTGTGTGTCTGGGAGGGACTTTTGAAAAATGAGCCAGAAATACGCGAGTCACACGCGCCCCATTGAATAAACCTTTCTCTAAGCATTATTCTATATTGATCAGCGAAACGTTGCTCGCATCCTTGCTTCTTTTAACAATCTTCTTCGATAATCTTATCAGCTGTTATCTTGCAAATACACGCTAGATAGTCTAAAATAGAAGCATTGCTTCAGAAATCAATGAAAATTCGATCGAAGCTTATTAAATGTATCTGCAAACACAGTATCGTTTAATCCGTCTCTAATAATCTCATATTCCATCAAACT
This sequence comes from Andrena hattorfiana, assembly GCA_944738655.2. Lineage (NCBI taxonomy): Eukaryota > Metazoa > Arthropoda > Insecta > Hymenoptera > Andrenidae > Andrena > Andrena hattorfiana. Next base: position 42,119,606 of record OX122894.2, on the reverse strand, counting down.
TCAAGTATCCAACTGCCACCGAATATTACAGAACTCGGAGCCCAATCTGCCATCCATTTCTGCCTTTCAACGGCAAGGAAATCAGCGTCGCGATTTCTTTATCCCCTCAAGTATCATTTTAATCCACAGAGTCGCGACAAGCCAGTGAATCGAAGCCACCGCGTATCGGCGAACTGGCAAGCCCCCGGTACCGTCCACCCGGAATATTCGATATACCAATATTTACCGTGTAGGAAGCTAATGGATTTCTTCATTACGATAATAGCGCCCGCCTGCGTCAGGGATTACCAAGCGGAAGCCGCGGATAATAAAATGGAAAGCAGAGGGGGGGGGGGGGTCCGATTTAAAACCGCTTTCCCATCGCTTTTCGATGCCCCCGTTTATCGACCGCGAGGAGGCCGAGGCTCTCGAACTCCCGCTAAATCGGATCACCCGAGGAACTTTTGCTCGCCGGTTATTGAAACGATTCCGTCGGCGAGTCGTGATATTTAAATTTCCCCGCATCGACTTCTGGCCGCGGAATAATCTCAAGCCTGTTCTCAACGAGCGTCGGGAAAATTAAGTCGCCGCGCGAAAGATTATCGTTTTTTACAATCGTGCGAACTTCCGTTCGACGTTCGCTAGTGATCCTGTAACCATCGGAAGCGAGATCGTCTTTCCTCGCGTCCGCATCGATCCTCCTCGCCGTGGCGAGGCGGAAACCGAGCGAGCGACGGAGGTCGAGGTTCTCTCCTGTTACACAGCCACGGTTACGCCTTCGTAACGCAACGTCAGGCGCGCGTAAACTGCGAGTCGTTTCGACTCGCGCGCGCAACTCTGTCCATTCGCCGACGCGATCGCCGGGGCAGGATGTGGAAGGTGGAAGAGGATGATCGTTCCTGGAGTTAGCGCGGCGGCGAGTGTTTCTCCCGGTAGGATATAAACACGGTGTGACGTGGGTCAAAGTACTTGAGGGGAAGGCCCTTTGAATAATTAAAGAAGGGCATTACAGTCAGGTGAACGCTCGTTGCACCCGGCGCAGCGGTGCAAGAGGCTCACTGTCGACCGTGCTTTCGATCGATTTCCCGGAGTCATTGACCTCCAGCACGATTATGCTAATACCTTGCCGTGGCTTTCTGCCGCGGCCTTTTAACGACACCCGTGGCCACGCGTGCTGATCCTTCCACCAAAGCTCTCGTCTCCGCAGCTTCGCCCAGTTCCGTCGGACTCGGCGAGCACGCGCCTGTCATTCCCCTTAGCAGAATTACAGTCCGCTTTGAAGTACTTCCAGAGAGATAAGGGTCCATTTCTCTGTTCGAAGATTCCAGAATTCTCGCGTATATAGGTACTGAGAAGTTCCCCCGGAAGCCGTCAGTCGTCTAAGAAAATGTGATGAAAGAATCAGAGACGTATATGACGTAAAAGCTACGGCTATCCCAGCGGCGGAAAGTTTTCTTTCGCGGAGAGCAGTTTGCATGCAGATTGCGCTTCAGCCGCGACACATTTCAGGCAATATTTCCTCCGAAAAAAAAAAAAGAAAAGAAGGGGGAAAGATTTCAGATGCGGAGCACAGCGGTTCACGTGCTTCGTTCGCGTTATCAGAGTCGCCGTAAATTCTCAGATAATGGATATTTGTGCCGCCAGTGGTTTTGCAATTCCTTGTTTCTTTCTCCCTCCGCGATTCTGCCAGCTAAAAAAGCCCAACTCTCTGGCAAATTGGTGTGTCGTTGCACGTTACCAGGGAATATCTGAAATTTTTAAAAGCCAGTCGGCTTCGTAGCTCCTCTCGGAGAGGAATATCCCGGAGGTAGAATTGCAGCTGAGGAAACTTTTTCAATAGCCGTCCGATCGCGAGGGTACATCCGCTAACGTTCGATTCTTCTCCACGGGATCGTAGCCTGGCAATTTTCCCCGCGAGAAATACACGGGCGAGCGTTCCCAGCGGGACGCGTCGCAAGAACGAGCACTTTCCTGTGCCTCCCCTATATCAAACGCCCATGTAAACGCGCTAACGACGATCTTTCTGCTGGCTATTATCGCTGACTATCGCTAACTAGCTCTGCCCCCTCCGCTCGCGCAAGCTGATTGACAGTGGCCTCCGTTTCTGATCGGCCTGTCCACTCCTGGCACTGGCTTTCTGCCGATTTTTCGAAACGATAAAACTAAACAAATGTTCTTCTTTTAATCAAGCCCGAGCATTCTACCCATTTATGTACGAAACGTTTAAAATTGCGCTTTGATATCGCCGCGCGCGTCGTTCATCTTCGAAGACAATTTTCGCGAGGGATCTCATCGAGCTTAATTTGCCAAGTTTAAATGTGAGTTAAAAATCTGCGGAAAACTCTGCGATCGAATAAGTCTTTCTGGAGGGAATGAATTTTTTAGACCGAAACGAGGGGTAGAGAGGGGAGATGTTGAAAACGTTTCCCTCGCGAGCGATTAAATTTTCAGGCGGACTCGGCGATGCGAATTGAAATTATCTGGTGGTGGTATGAAAAGAGGGATTAACCAGTCGAGCCACGAGCTGCCTGAAACCTTCCTTGAAAATGCCTGCTCTTTCGGAATTTGCATGTTTCCTCTCGAACAGCCAGACGTGCGTGGGTGGAGGACAGATCCTTTCACAATAAAATGATTAACCGTATTCCTACAACGAGACATCCTAAAAGAGATTATTTAAGAGACTATTTAAAAGCTGTGCGAATTGGAAGGAAAAAGGGTTGCGTATCGTAGGCGATAAAGTGACGATAAACTCTGCCGGTGCACTCGCAGCTGCACTGGCATTGCGTGGCAGAAATTCTCGCCCCTCCGAGTAACAGTCAGAATTGGATGCATTGCGGGGCTTTTGTGGAGACCTGCACGGACGCAATAAATCCGTCTGTGCACGTGGATTCGAGTGATCCCCGGTGCACGCTCGATGCACCGAGTTGCGCGGTGCAGCGTGCACCAGAAACGAGACTTGGCGATGCACCGCGGCTGGAACTGCGATACTGTTGCACCGTGCTCGACCGAGTTCTCTTTGCATGCGAACAGCTGCCGGCAATTTCGCGAGCCCGCTTAAATCTCGATAATCGTTCTGATTCCGTGTCCTATGCACTTCTTGTTAAATCAATAACGAAATCGTGCGCAGAAAGCCTGTAAACTCATCCCGCAACGCAGTCAGTATTCTCCGCGATCTGAAAGAATCCCTTTTCGTGCTTCTTCGGAGTGAGCTTCTTTGCGGAAAATTCGCTTTTTCGAATTTATTATAAAGACACTGGATGCTCGGTTCCCTCGAGAGGCTCGAAGTTATTCCGAAAGAATTGGGACAGGGTTTTCGCGAGAATTCTTGTTATCGCGCGCGGATCCAGTGTACACTTGGATCCTCGCCGCTTGTAAACAGCTGTGGAAGAGTTGGCTGGAAGTTTAAACGCGTCCCAAGGAGAACGCAGCTCGCTGCATCGGGAAAATCAATGCAGCGGTCCAGGGGTCTTAATCCGACCCGACCGGTCATCGACGTTCGATCCATATTTCCCAGGGCCAACTAGGAAATAAATTTCTCCCGTCCGTCCCCGTTACGTTCACCCTTCGACCTGGCAACCCTTCCTCCTCCTGACCTACGTCCTACATCCGCCCGTGTCCCCGTTTCCCCGTTGTTCCCGCCTCGAAAAGGCGGCGGCGGGGCTGCGGATGGGAAATGCGCTCTTTAATCCCTTCTTCCCCCAGCCACCCCTTTCTGCTTCCTTCTTCCAATTCTTCGGCCCTCTCGCGATTCACACTTTCCGCCAACCCTTCCAACTTGCCCCGCTTCCAATCTTAACTCTTTCGCTGCGTTTTGAAATTTTCAAACAAATCTTTGTAAACGTCAATTTTGGAGGAATAAAACTAGTTTTTAAGGGAACGTTCCGATCCAGAGCCCATAAAAATAGGCGATTTTTAGGAATTAATTATAGGAAAACTAACAGAGATAATTTAATGGGACTTTTTGCATTTTATTAAGAATGTGTTAAAGTACAGAAATATATTTTTTCTGTAATTAATCATTGCAAATGGCAGTGGGGATTCTTTGATGTGAAGGAGTCAAAAAATTCATGCGGAACGGTGGGAGTTGTAGCACCTAAACCATTGGTCCGAAATAAGAAACAATGCCAGATTATTAAATTAATGAACATAGCTTTAAAAATTACAAACAATGACATTTTTGACAAAATAACGACACTTGAAACTTGAAGTCACTTCTTCCCTATGTTTTTCGTCCTTTCAGCGGCTTTAAAAAATACAAATCTTCAAATTTTTCAGAATGTTAAAGGTTTCTCCACTGCATAGAAGTATATTCTTCAAAATAAAAAAAGTTTCGATCGAATCGGATGGTAACTTTTCGAGATATGTGTCCCACCGATTTGCAGAACAGTGTTTCGAGAAAAATGCGTTTAAAGTTTCGCGTGAGCGTCGAGTGAACGAGTTTTTTCTACGCATTCGTCGCTACTGAAATGCCTATAATTTCAGGAATTTCTAAAATTTCAAAAAATCCTTGTAAACGCGTATCCTTAAAAGCTTGAACATTCGAAAAACGAATGTAACGTTCCTCTGTTGCAGGGATGTTCACTGTGGAGAACGGAGTGCCAGTTTTCAAGTATTCCTTGGCCGAGTGGAAGATCATCGCGACCCATTACGGCGGATTGGCTGGCCTGGCCCTCGTCGGAGTCCTTCTTGCGGCGATTCTACCTTGTGTAGGACTGTTCTTCTGCTGCTGCAGGTGCGCGGGCCATTGCGGTGCTAGGAGCCAGCCCTTCGACAAGAAGCACGATCATTGCAAGAAGGTGATGCTCAGCATAGTGCTCATAGCGGTCGCTACTATTGTGCTGTAAGTGTTCTTTTACATATTCATCGTCTGCATTCAAGCTACCTTGGACCTCTTCCACGAGATGATATTCAAAGTATTCCCCTAACTTAGAATATACTCTACTGCTGTAAAGTGGTTTTAAGAAAGGTGTCGTATATTTTTAACTGGCAAAAGTATCAAAGAAGTTAGATACATTCGCGTTATGAAGTCAGTTCATACAGCAGAAAATGAATGCCAACGAAAGCTGCTCCAATTTCCCGCACCGTCGCTGACCTAATTAAGCGCCCTACATCAAACGATATTTTCCCCTCGTCGATTTATCTCGAGCACAACGAACTCCTCCAAGTAATATCAGTAATGATATCAGTATGAGTTTCGAAGAGGAGCACAAAGGAATATTCACCCCGATAAATTATTTATTCGATATAATTCTTTGGGAAGAGCCTGCCAATTTATTCTCGATTCGTTCTGCTCCCTCTGTGTCTGCACCACGCCGTGTGTATTCCAGCTTCGGCGTAGTTTGCGCCTTTGTGACCAACCAGTACATGCAGGACGGCACCAAGGAGCTGCCCACCAACGTGAAGACCAGCTTGTTGGACCTGAAGCTGTTCCTGACCACCACAAAGCGGCAGATCAACAACATTCTGCAGACCAACTTCGACGAGCTCGAAAACAATCTGAACAGCATCCTCCAAGCTAGCGGCAGAATCGTCACCGAGCAACTCGCCGAATACTCCCACGCAGTCTCGTTGACAAATCTCAGCGACATCGTGGCTGGCTTGGAGTCCATCAAGGAGGACCTGAAGACCATGCAGACGATCACGCGGGATCTCAGGACGAACGCCAGTCAATTGGACATTGGTACTCGCTTCATTCAACAAATATACAGTTAGTAAAAAAAGTATTTGGACACTTTTTAAAATCGCATAACTTTTTTAGAATTGGTCTTAACGACTTGATTTTTTTTTGAGGACCTAGAAGGATTAGTTTTCTAAGTGACGTGTTTCGTCGTTTTCGAAAAAATAGCAATTGGTCGGAATAGCGAAGAAAATAGTAAAGGTCGTTTTTTAAACTTTTTTTTGTGAGCTTGTAATGAAAATTCAAAAAACCCATTTGTAGATTGAAGTAAGTTGTATACATGTTGAAAATTTCATTAAAATCGGTTAACGTTGCTTTGAGCTATAAACGCTTAACGATCGCGGAATAAGGTCGAAAATCGCGAAATTCCCGAAATCAGCGATTTTCGACCTTATTCTGCGATGCTTAAGCGTTTATAACTCAGAGCAACGTTAACCGATTTTAATGAAATTTTCAGCATGTATACAACTTACTTCAATCTACAAATGGGTTTTTTGAATTTTCATTACAAGCTCACAAAAAAAAGTTTAAAAAACGACCTTTACTATTTTCTTCGCTATTCCTACCAATTGCAATTTTTTCGAAAACGACGAAACACGTCACTTAGAAAACTAATCCTTCTAGGTCCTCAAAAAAAATCAACTCATTAAGACCAATTCTAAAAAAGTTATGCAATTTTAAAAAGTGTCCAAATACTTTTTTTACTAACTGTATATATAGTGACTCAGAGCCATAATCGTATACTCTTTAAAATCGCATAAAATTTTTAAAATTGGTCCAAACGACTTGAGTTTTTTTGAGAAGCTAGAAGGATTAGTTTGCTAAGTGACGTGTTTCGTCGTTTTTAAAAAAAATACAATTGGTCGGGATAGTGAATAAAAATAGTAAAGGTCGTTTTTTAAACTTTTCTTTGTGAGCCTGTAATGAAAATTCAGAAAAACCGTTTGTAGATTGAAGTAAGTTATATACATGCCTAAAATTTCATCAAATTCCCGAAATCAGCGATTCTCGACCTTATTCTGCGATCTTTAAACGTTTGTAGCTCAGAGCAACGTTAACCGATTTTGATGAAATTTTAGGCATGTATATAACTTACTTCAATCTACAAACGGGTTTTTTGAATTTTCATTACAGGCTCACAAAAAAAAGTTTAAAAACCGACCTTTACTATTTTTTTCACTATTCCGACTAATTACATTTTTTTTTAAAAACGACGAAACACGTCACTTAGCAAATTAATCCTTCTAGCTTCTCAAAAAAACTCAAGTCGTTTGGACCAATTTTAAAAATGTTATGCGATTTTAAAGAGTGTACGATTATGGCTGTGAGTCACTGTATATACACAATTAGTGATTTTTGAATAGATTATTTACGTTTTGAATTCTACAAACCTTTTGTAGAACAAAAGGAACCCTAAGAATGCTCTTGCTCACTCCTAGTGTCCTCGTAGAAAAGGAGATAATAAAGAAATGGGAATTTTAGTATTATTTTATAATTATACTTTGTTTTATTGGAAAATCACTGATGAGCGTCCGTGATTGTTACAGTCGTGCGAGGCGTGAAGAACAACCTCCTGCACACATTAGCAGCCTGCAAGACCCAGAATTGCAAGCAGGTCCTGAACGACTACAAAGTGAACCAAATGTCGGTTCAAGTAGACTTCGACAAGGTATTTACCGCTTTATTTTTTCGCATCCAGCATCATCTTTTTAACTAACTTAAAAAAAAATACAAACGTATCGAGTCTATAACCTCCTCCTTTTTGAAGTCGGTTAAAAAAGAAATAGGTTCTCAGTTCGAGGTGTTTTTATTTATATATGTTTTACGTATTATGTTTGCCGCGAAGTTCTCCGCAACTACTGCATTTAGTTTGGCTTCGATCGACTTAGGTCATGGAGAAAGAATTATGAAAATCGGTCGAGTAGTTGTACCAAAAAATAAGAAATCTGTTTCATTATAATACATTGTATACACGGGCAAGCAAGCGACGAAGTATTTGGCGTCCAAAAAACAGAGCGAGACAAAATATCAACGCGTCATCTGTCTCGTATCGTTTCTTGCTCGCTTTCAGTCTCTCTGATTCGCTCTCGTTTCATCTCGATCTCGCCATCGGCAAGAAAGGAGCGAGAACGATTGCTCGGAATCGTGTCCCCCTACGTTATAATATTATATCATATTTATTATATTATAATATATATTATATATTATGTTATATCTATATTATAATATATATTATATATTATATAGCTTAAATAACTAAAAAGTACAAAATAAAAAATTTAAAAACAATTAAAACCGATGTCAGAAAAAAAATAATTTCGTTCCTCATTTAATCTACGATTCTCAATTTTTTAAGTCGGCGCCAGATTTACACGGTGCAAATGATGAGGCGTCGATATAAAAAATTGAGAGTAGTAGATTAAATAAGGAACAAAATTATTTTTTAATTTTTTAGCGCATTTTTATTTTTTTCAAAGTCGGTTTTAATTTTTTTTAAAATTTTTTCGATTATTGATCTAATGATTTCCTTTCTTTTTTCCTCTTTACACGCATGCAGTACATGGACCGATACTTCCCGAAGGTATGACTTTATTGCCTGATTAAAGAGCGTATAAAAGGTGTGAATTCGTTGCCTTTGGGAACATAGAGTACTCACCAGAGCGAATGAAAGACCGTGTTCCAAGTATTAAGCGTCTCCTTTCGTCAAACGTGTCATTAAAACGTATCCAACTCGCTCGAAGATCCCACGCTTCTATTTGAAACAATAGCGTCGAATTCGTTAATTCAATTTCATCGATGCTTTAGTCGATACGCTAATGTAACTTTGAATGCCTCAAAGCAATCGGAATCTAACGAACACCTCGGGTCTTAGAAGCTTCTGATCTCGGGCTCCGCATCTATCGAGTCATTTTTTGTAACACGTACCACTCTGCTGAATGCTGCGTGTTCCCAAACGTCGTGTCACTTGAGAGGTTCTCGTAAAATTCGTAGGAGCTTGTAGGCAAAGATGATTCAGCTCCTGTGAGACACGCGCCAGCTTAGACCGTTCAGAAATCACGATTCTCGCCGAGGAGTCCCTCTGCTTTGAAATAAAACGCTCGCAGACCCGCGGGGCCCGTGCAAAAGACATACTCCCTTAACGAATAGCTACGAGTCGGTCGATTTACTTTTCTTTTTTTATTATTCTTCTTAGCCGTGTGAATGCGCAACCGTCGGTTCACGAACGGAATTACTGTATAAATTTGTCTGATTCCATGCTCGCCACCATAGCTTCAGTCTGTAAGTTGTAAGCTAACGCATGTAGTCTTTCGATTCTGTGTACAGTTCCATATGTGTGTTCGTTGACGATCGAGAGTCTCCGTTGAGTTTGGTGTATAGAGGTCGGGGAGATTAGCGACGCGCGCGCGCGCGCGCGACCCGGGCAAAGGAAGGTTGCATTTTTTCAGCGACGAGTGGTCCATGAAAACGTGCAAACGCGCAAGAGAGCATCGAGCAGGAATGAGAACGTTCTCCTACTTTTGCACAGCTCCGCTCGTAAAGCGCACAATTCATTTCGCCTCTGCCTTTGCGCCGATACTCGGCCAGCCTAGCTCTCGAAGAATACATACCTCCCTGCACTTTGCGTCCGTCGTCGGCACTCTCTGCATACCGTGACTCCGCAAGACACAGCTTTCGGAGTGTCCACGCTGCTATGACTCTCTCTGTCCCTTCCGTGCTTGGAAATCTGTTGCTTTAGAAGGCCTCGAAGCATGACACTAACGTCTCTGTAACGACACCTCTTTAACTATTCTGCATCGTTTCGGTGGGAGCACAATGTTCAGGCCTCGCCCTGGCTGGCTGGGACGGTCGGTTTACAGCGTCGCTCGCGCGATCCTTTCAGTTGCCGAACGTCACCTCCGCCTTGTACAACATCACCATGCTGATGAGGGGCAACATCGTGTCGGAGGTGAGCCAGGGGAAGGAGTCGTTCCTGAAGATACAGAAGGACATCCAGCACGCGGTGAACCAGACCATACCGGTGGTGAGCGCCAGCATCAGAAGAGCCAGTGACTTTCCCACAGGCGTGGCGCACAACATGTCGGCGCTCCTCGACAGGATAAACGTCGACATAGACAGGGTTTACATCCGACTCCTAGACGTCGCTCAGACGAACATCGATCAATATTCCCCGTACAGGTAAGATTAAAACAGATCTTCTGTCTGAAAGTCTCTTTAAGGGGGGAGGTCTACCTGGAATGTTCGATTATTATATTTCCTTGAAGTACAAAAATATTACATCTTGAAAATATTCCCTGAAAGTGTCAAATTAACCCCTTAACTTGTACGCTCGAGTTAATTCGAGCGCGCTAAACAGGCCAAACTGTGCACACTCGAGATAATTCGAGCGGCGTTGTATTTTATGCTGCTATAATTTTTCACATTCGAATATAATCGAGAATTGAAAATAACAATGTGAAAGCAAAGAAAGTGTTTTTTTACATAAAAAAAATTGATTTTTTTGGCCGGTTTTTTTTTCAAAAAAACTGCGTTAAGGGGTTAATCCGACTAAAATTGACGAAGTGTAAGTAGGTACTCGGTGTAGCACTCAGGCTCGAAACTTTAAACTTTTCCTCAAAATCATGTTTTGAAAATCGGTGACACACGTAACTGAAGAAGTAATGAACCGATTTACTCGAAGCTTTGCAGGCTTATTTTAGAGTTACAAATCTAAGCACTGTCGGGAGCTTTTCCTTTATTTTTGCCTAGATTTTTTATACGCTCGGAAAACTAGCGATATTTTGCCAAATATCGATGCTTCAACTTTTCACAGCCCCAATTTTGTCACAAAATAATTTTTCCAAAATCGGCCCCGATAGTGCCTAGATGATTTCATATAGTATCTAAAAAAAATCGAATTTTCAATTTTGAGTGATCTGGGAAAAGAGGACGTCTCGAGAATCGCCTATAACTCACAAACCTTACAATACTTTTTACCACAAAAAGTACTGAAATATCCATAAGATATACTCTTTCCAACAGACCGATATTTAATAATAAAAGTCTATCGGTTTTTCTAGAAAAAATTCCCAAAGAAGCATGCTGTTTTGACCATTCTAGGCCTCCCACCTTAAACTTCAGAGTGTTCTGTAGTAATACGTCTCTTTTAACGATATTCCTTTAGTCAACAAATTGCCTGGTTCGCTAGGTACTACCTGGGTCTTGGGATATCAGGTATTCTGCTGACAGTGTTCATGTGCCTGACGTTCGGCCTGTTCTGCGGGATCTGCGGGAAACGGCCCGACGGCTACGGGGACGACTGCTGCAACAAAGGCTCCGGTGCTCGATTCCTGATGATGTAAGCTCTGAGCCTACTCTCCACGCAGCTAAATACGACGGTGAGGCGACAATATAACCATGATTCTAGGGCTGTCTGGATCATCTTCCTTCTAACGAGCGTGCTGATGGTGATCACCGTGGTGCACATGGTCACCGGGGTGCTGGTCCAGCGGGCGATCTGCGAGCCCCTGAAGAACCCGAAGGACAACCGGATGTTCGCGCTGATCGACGAGATCGTGCAGATCAAGAAGATGCTCTACCCGAACAACCCGCACGCGGACGTGAACATGAGCTACATAGTGTCGTAAGTGTGTCGCCGTTTGATCGGCTTCGGTCCCTCGGTATGATACCAAAGCGAACGTTCCGCAATCCCACAGGAACTGCCACCTGAACAAGAGTCTGTACACGGTGCTGAAGCTGCAGTACCTCATCGACGAGCCGATGCTGCGCGATTACGCCGGCAGATACGACATCAACAACACCATCCAGCAGCTCTGTCGGAAGATCAGCCTGTCCCCGGGCGTAGTGATACTTACGGACAGCGCCAAGTCGAAGCTGAACGACCTCGCGCAGAGCGGCCTCAGCGACATAAAGTTCTACCAGTACGCCGAGATCCTCGCGGACAACATCACTAATATCAATCTAGAGCACCTGGCCAGGCAGCTGCGCGAGGTCTCCGCCAAGCTGCCCGACGGCCAGGAGGACATCCGCGTCAGCCTCGAGAAGAACGCCCACGACCTGGAGCACTACCATAGAGACCTGGTGATGCCCATGGCGATGCTGAGCGAGCAGCTGAGCGAGAAGGCCCTCACGCTGCAGGAGAACATCAAGTTCAATCACAGCTCGATGGCGGAGGCCATCCACGACCTCGTCGACGAAGTCACGAAGGCGCAACAGTTCCTCAACAAAGACGGGCCGGAATACGTTCAACAGGTACGTTAAATTTGCCCGTTTCGACGTAACACTTTCGTCGGGGAGCAAACGCATTCACCTAGAATCGACTGCTTCGTTGTCGCAGCTAGCTACCAGGTTTGGGAACGCCTTTCTCCGCCAAGTCGACGACTTCCTCGAGCACGTGATCGAGGAGGCGCTGCGCGGCGTTGGGAAGTGCAGCCCAGTCTCGAACGCGTACAACGCCACGCTGGTCGCCGGTTGCAACAAGATTCTAGACCCATTCGTAAGTGGACGACTAGAGAGAACACTGCTGCTAGCGTGTCGTACATGGTGCGACGTTGTAATGTCTTAATTCCAACGCGCAGAATGGTTTCTGGGCGAGCGTCGGCTGGTGCTTGGTCCTCTTCATCCCGACCATAGTGCTGTGCGTGAAGCTGAGCGCGCTGTATCAGAAGTCCGACCCGTACCCAGGACCCCTAGTCGAATCGTAAGTTTCGCACACCTTCTCGCACGAATCAATCCCAAACGATGAACCAAGTGTTGCTAGATGTTCCCAAGACATGATTAGATATCTGGTGCATGAACGAGCCTACGTCTCCTTTGACGTGGAATCATTTTCATTCGACGTCACTCGTTAAATAAAGGGGAAGAGAAATCGACAAATTCTGAATGGGACCTTTAGAGACGTTCGCTATGCTAGAAGAAAATCTACCGGCGCTTCAGTCGCCGAGTAAACCCGGGGAAACTAAGAACAAAGATCGCTCGTTACATCCACTCGGAAACAATCGCTTCTCTATCATTTCTCCGCTAACCTCTGGCCAGCAAATTCTCAAGCACCATTTCTGTAGAAACTGTTAGCTCCCTATCTCGATCTGGTAGTTAATCGAGCTTCCATATAACCACGTAGCATGCAACTCTACTCGCGCTTGTGATACCTCTTTCGTCCCCTATAGTCGGCATGAATCGTCCTACCATCTCAGAGTCGCGATGCAAACTTTTTCCTCGGGCTCGCGCAGGTCTCGAATAGCTGCACTCCCAACTAACAACTCGTGTCGATTCGCCCGCGTCCCTTTTCATACGAGAGAGAATAGTACAAAGTCTGTCGCGATATATTCTTCGCGGTGGGGACTCGAGTGTCAGCAGCTTTGTCACCGTGCCGAAGTACTTCAAATTTAATTCATACCGGGGACTTCCGTTCTCTTATTCCCGAGCGGAGAGTTTCACGATAAGCGAGCAGCTTTTCCTTTTGCTGGGAACGCGCGCCATTGAAGATCCGCTGCGGACAATCGAGTCCCCGCCAGCTCCCAATGCTGTAGTTCATATTAAGTTAAAAGTAGCTGTCTAATGTGTGGAATGGTTGTTGGAATCTAACCGCTAACACGCTCCGTTCCAGTGAATATTTGTATGACGCGTATGGGGACAGGGATAACATACCCCTTGCTCAGTAAGTATAAAACGACAACAGCTAAGTTGCTCGCATACAGAAGTCTCGTTGATCCTGTCGCATGTACACACCCCTAACACAACTGTTCGTCGCAGCACCCAGTGATATACTCTCTCTGCCCCGATCTCAGACACAGTCTCCATCGTTGTAGCGTGTCGGGAGAACTAGCGTAGACAGGTCCCTTAGACTTATCGATCCCTGTGACTGCATGGAGCACCCTGTATAGCTCTAATAGAACGAGCACCCGGAACGAGATATTGTGGGATCGGAAGAACAAGCTTAGAGAAGATTGGCAACGCTGGGATGGACTAGCAAGAAGCTCTGAAGGAAACTTGAGGGAACTTGACTCTTCTCTCCTGGATTCTAAGTTCCAAGCCATCGTTTTTACATCCCCGCTTCTTCGTCATGGATCCTACAATATCGTCCACCCGCTTAGCTCCACCGTCTCTATAGTCTGTAGTTTATCTTCTGCCATTCGAGCGTGGCCTTTGACACCTTCTCGGCTACGACTCCTCAGAGGAATTAATGAACAAGAGTTCGAGTGAATGACTATCGAACGACGCAGCAAATGTCGCATGCCTAGCCCGGAATGCGTTAATTGATTGCACAAGTTTGCTAACGCTTGCGTAACTGTCTTTCTGACGCGGTTTGGCCAGCAGTCACGCGAAACGTCTTCTGAAATTTCTTTTGTTACACGCGCAAAACAGCATTGACTCCGCGGCTGGTCCCTAACGCGCGCCAGGCTACTTTTAGGAGATTAATAACACGTAACACGCAGAAACAGCTTAGCCGAACAGCACACGAATTTCTCTAACTCGCATGACGAGTAGCGAGGCAGTGGGGAGCTAGCATGTCTAAAATTGTGCCCTTTGGTTGCAGCGTTCACGACAAGAAATACGTCTCCCATAGCAGACACCACCCGTCCGCTTACGTGGAGAGCTACGACGGCCCCGCCGTCGGATACAACGAGCGAGAAAGGATCACCGACGCGCACCAGAGCACGTCCCATCACCAGGACTCGAGATACTCCGATCTTGCGCCCAAGTAAGTCCGCCAAACGAGCCACTCAAGATTCACGAAAGCGAGATCTCTTAGGAGGACAGGGGCGGCCACGTTGAACGGTGGCGTTAGTTTTCTAAGAAGAAGCTACGCGAAGCTCCGAAGGCTCCTCACGGTGCGCAAGACGAAGGCTTGGCGACCGAGCTCCCTCTTGAAATTTAATCGCCAAAACGTTATTTAAAGATCACGCTGTGGATAGCTTGAGAAAAGGGTGCCACGGGCTGTGGATAGTTTCCTCTTCGAGAGACTGTTCTTTCTACGTCATCGTCTTTCATTTCTCCGGCTGGGGGGGGAGAACTGTTTGTCGACCTGGCCGGTGCACAGAGTGCGTTCTATCGGGGTTCGTTGTAAGGCCTCGGGGTTGAATTCTCGTTAGCGGCCGGCAGCTGAACGGCGCGGCGTTGGTCGCGCTATCCAACGATTCTGGGATGATCCTTCCGTCTCTCCCGCTCATTAGTTCATCTCTGGTTTTATTTTGCAGTTCCACCCCCACGTGGCGAAGCCACGAACCCACCGCCCCCTCCGATACAGAACCTCACAATAAAGTCTTTAGCATATCGATAGAATCGCAGTAAGTCATCCCATATGTCTCTCTCTATCTATCTATCTATCTATCTATCTATCTATCTATCTATCTCTCTCTTTCTATCTCTGTCTCTGTCTCGGAGCGACGTATCTTTCATTCAGCTTTCTGTGACACGTTATACGCAAATTTTCTGTTGAATTCCGAGCCGCGGCGCGGCTCGCGCTGGGCCTGATCTTTATCACAATCAGTTCACCTTCTTTCGTTCCTTTTCGTTTCCCTTTCGACGGTGAGCAGGGTTCCCACTCATCGCGCGATCTTCTTTTTCTGTGTTCCGCTCCTGCGAGCCTCTGACACGCTGAACTTAATCGTGGATGGGATCAAGTTCAATGTACCTTCGCTTCTTTCGTGGTAATTTCGTAGCCGGACGCTTACACGGAGTTCGAACGGCGATTAGGCGAATCGGCGTTCCGTAAAACGAAGCTGATGCGAGCAATTGGGCGGTTCGATGATACTCTTGTAAGTACCCGATGTCTCTCGCAAACGACACTCGAAACCTGTTGCATTTCAATCGCCGAGCATGTATCTCTTCTACATTTCAAAGTGTGGAAAGTGTTGACAGAAAGAAGTAGCCGAACCTTCGCTAGCTTCGCAGCTTTAAAGCGGACCAGCTCGTGGAGAAACATTTCTCTGTTAGCAACCATAGAAGAGATATGTGTCCGCTCGTAACAAATCTGGCTGAGTTTTCACAATATCTCGAGGGAGTCAAGCAGGTGGACAGGCGCTTGCAAAATATTGCAAACGATCGCCATTAGGAGTTTAGCGTTCGTCGAGTCACCTGCTCGACCCGCTCGATGCGCTGCAGAATTTTCAGCTTCTCGTTCGTTTTGATCTTACGTTCCGTCGTTTTCAAGCAAACTTCGCCGAACCTCGGCTCCACTTAATGGCACTGTTCGCCTTGCCGGAGTAATTGTACAGAACTGGGGCATGCTTCGTTCACCAGCGACGCTCGTATCTCCCAGCGTGCTCGCAGAGGGTTCAGGGTTGTGCGTTACTGTCGGTTACCATTTGCGTTACTCTTGATCCCATCCGTACAACTCATGCAACCCCGTTGGTCACGCTTTTTTTCCCGGTTATTTCCAGGTGAGTGGGAACCTTGCGGGGGGGCAACTTCCCGCGTCTCTCGATACGCCTCTGCACGTAAGTCGCAAAGACACATTCTTATCAAATGTGTCCCCGTACATCTTTGGTTCCTTTATTTCTTTTACGTTCCGACTCGTTAGCGTCTCAGGCCGAGGTAGCTTCCGCTAGAGTTAATTGCTTGCGAAAGAGGAAAGCGGGCTCCGATCGGCGCAGAATCGGCGCCCACCTACACGCCGCCGCCGCGCTCAGTCTCAGCAGCGGAGCCGAGACGCCAGAATCCTCGCGGGCGAGCATGTTCGAGTCCCGTGTGTCGAGTCACCTTCTTTTTTCCGATGCGAAAAGGAAGCCACGAATACAGACGTTTACTTTGTTCTCGCTTCAAGCAGCTTCGTCGTTCGTTTGTTCGCTATAAGGCTGTCGCAAAAAAAAAAAAAGAAAAAAGAGACACTTGGATGTTCGAGACGATTTATTCTTCTTATGTTTTCCTTTGTTTCGTTCCTTTCTGGACACGCCTGGGCGAGGAGGTAGCGCGCGAGGTGTCGGCGATCCCGTCGCGATTAACCACGCCGATCTCGGTTACAGAAACTGGGACTTCCCCAACGGCGGTCCTCCCAGGTACCAACCAGCCGCTGCAGCTCCTCCGCCGCTGAGCACGGAGTACGAACGACCGCCTCCTTACTATTATCCTGGGCCAGGGTGAGTCCCCCACTGCGGAAGTCGAGGCCGCGCACGATCACTGACGCCGATGCTTTTCAGGGACAGAAATTAGGAAACAAGTGCCGTGGCATGCACGAAGGTAGCGCTGTGCAACGTCGCTACCCACAGTCTCACGCGCAGTTACAGGAGGACGCTGAAAAGGAAGGAGAAGTCCGGATGCAAGAGAGACTACGTTTAGACTGCGGCGTTCCCCGCCGAGCGTGCCACGGACCGTGCGAACGGCGAGATCGATTACAGACCAACTTTCATACAGACTGAGGTAGGCTAAATGGATCCCCCAGCGAGCCGCAACTAGTGTGATCTATGCGTGCGATCCTGTCTTTCGTTTTCCCCCCTTCTTTCCTCTTAATTTAGTATTATTCAGACGTCCGCGCGTACCACGAGAGAAACGTCAACGTCGCGTTCGAACGGTGCCCGCGACTGGGGACAGATTTCTCAGTCGCGCCTCGACGTCTCCTTTTTTCCTTTCGTAACGCATCGTTCTTTTAAATCGCCAGACGAACGGGTCGACGATTAATCGTTGGACAATCGATTCTCTTCGCACGACTGACCCCTCCCCCCTTTTTTTCTTCGGCGTTTAATCCTTCTTCCCGATCGATCCGCGTCACCCCGCCCCGCCCGTGTCGTCGATGCGAAGGCTCGGCTGGCAACCCTCGAAGAAGGATCTTGTTCTTTCAAAGAGACTCTCGGTTCACCTTTGTCGTTTAGTTCCTAAGACACAGAGGATTGAAATCATCGTCTGCATTAGCCAGTATTAACGAAAGTTCATTGCCGTGCCTCCCTTATTCACCCGCTGGCGTTCGCCCCCTCTATTTTCCAACCGAACGGGACCGGGGACCGTACGTTCGCGAAGCAGCGAACGCGTGTGTACATTCAGCCGCTTGTGTCTTATTCAATTGCCCCTCTATTCACTGTCTTTTTACGCGAACTGCCTACCGGAGCAATAACGATTGCACAGAATAACGACGACGACGAACGACCCCTTTCACGCCGAGGCGTCATTCGGCCGTCGCCGCGGGAACACGCGTGCGACCGACCGGTGTCGAGAGCCCGCCGCAGCGTTCACCCTTTGCGCGGACCAACTGGATGGATCAACTCGAGCAGAGCGGGCCCACGAACGTCCCCCGTGAAATTGTTAAAGGTCCCTCCAGGTCACCGGTCAGATTCGAGCAGAGATAAATGAAGCGTCCGCGAAGGGTGAGCGTCGCGCGGCTCGGTGCTTTATATGGATGCGCATCGTGGACGATTAAGCGTTAGTTGTGAGCTCTGTTATCAAGCGAGTTCCTTCCTAGGATTCGCGTAGGGTTCAGTTAGACGCGCGAGGCACCGAGGGCGGTTTCGGGAGCGTCGGTCGCGCACAGCTCCCGACAGAGGCGTGCGCGGACGTTCCTCGAGCGAGCGCGCGGCTCGCCGAACGACGCTTCGCAGTCTCGAGCACCGAACAACGCCATATTTAAATGCCAAACGACGTTCTCTTCGCGGTGGCTCGTGGCGCTCGAGCGTACACCGTGCCGGCTTCGAGCGCCACGGCTCACCGTCCGCGACCTCGCTCGATCATTCGTAAGAGGGCAAGAGAATCCTTGAAGCTGGCTTCCACTCTCGTAGGCGCGGGGGGCGCACCGCTGGGCCCCCCTCCCGGAACGTGGAAGCTAGCTTCTCCCGCGAGGTCGTCGCCTCGGAATACTCTATGTACATGGTTCTTTAAGTAGACGTTTTTTCTTACTATTAACTTTACCGTGTAATTTACCGATCTAAGCTCCCGAGAGGGCTGTCCCCGCGTCGCATAGCGGTTGTGTACGCGCTATTGCTCGGTCTACGCGACGCGCGGACATCTCGACAAGCGAGTGCAGCGTCCGCTCGCGTGCGCTACCTCGACGCCCAGCGACGGACTTGTCTTCTGCGCCGATGGAAATGTAGCTTCGCTTCGATCAGACCCGTTGTCCGAAGCTAGACACTGTTCAGGGGACAGTCGGACTCCTCCGAGCGGAAGGTCTGCTCTTTGCAGTCTTCGTAGGATCGCAATGCACGAGCTCACTCTTCGCGGAGGACTGCAAAGAGACCGGATAGTGCTTGGAGCTCTGGCTTTCTTTCTGGAATCTCACTCGGTGTGCCTGAAGTTTCCTAACTTCGGCTCATGTTTCACGCGCCGCCGTGTAAGCCAAGCTCCAACGAGGAACTACCGCGCCCTACGATGACTCGAGGATGTTGCATTCACTTAGAGAACCCGTTGCAGACAGTCGTTGCCGCGCGAGCAGCGAGTTTTAACGTTAACACTGTACGGTAGATAACGCCGCCCATGCTGCCGGTCCTTGTTCGGCCGGCGGCAGATTGCCAAAAAAAAAAAGAAATAAAAAAAAACGAGAGAAAAACCCGCAAAAAAAGAAGAGAAGAGTGCTTTCCTCGAATCGTATCGAGACGCGAGAAATGTGGGAGCACAAAATCATTAGCGTTCTTTGTTTTTAAGGAGATGCGGGAGGTTGAGGGACGATTGGTGGGAGTGTAAGTGAGGATCGCGTGCAAGGGAGAAACAGTACCGATGAATGACTGCCCGATAAGATGTGAAAAGACTTTGGGAGACGTTTTGCGAGAGGAGAGGACGATTACCGTATTTACATATACGTTTAGCAATAGTGGAAAGTTAAGCTACGTTTTTAGCGTTAAAATCGTCGACGTGTCGGCGGACACAAGATATCATCGTCATCGTATGCATGGAGACCGAGGAGCCACGATGTTTTCTGTTTTTCTTTCCCTCTCTCCCTGTCTATCTGTTCCGTATCAAGGAGAAAGAGAAGAAGCTGCGGGAAAGTAATAATCAAACGTGTGGATTCATACAGCTATTTTATCCGGTGGACTATATTAGCTGCGTCTCGCTAAGTGCATATACGCACCTACAAGTCGGAGAACGAGTGCCGCGTGGAAATTTAGAAAATTCGCGTTGAAGCGTGCCGCGTGACGCATCGACGGAGATCGAAATTTCGCGTGCCACTGGAAGCCGCCGCGATCCCCCCATTATCTTCTGGTGCTATTTTTATATCGAGAGCGTTGCGAATGATTCGGCGTACCCCAGGCACTCCTTCTCCGCGCTCACAGACGCGTTCGTGTAAACTGTAAGGACGCGTGGACAGTCGACTGCTCGGAAGAAGGGACACCCTTTTCACCGAGACACGAGACTACTCCGACACTCGTGGCCCGGCTCACCCGTCGACGGTTACAAAATCATTGCTGACGCTTCGTTCCACCTTCTCACTTTCGCCAGAGCTGACGACCTCCGTCACAGTTCCGCTACCCTGCCTAACAATTTTTACTAAAGATGTACCAAAGTGTCCGCCACAGGCCTTTGCCACTTTTTCGAGTAATCCCATCCGAACGTTCGACCCTCTTCGACTTTCGGAAGGCCCACTGTGGCGGGAGCCTGACGAATCTTAAGACGTTTTATATTCGAACGATCTCGACTGTCGGCGGGCGGTCGCCACGAGCTCCAAACGGTTTCGATGTAGAGGGATTTGTAGTTTCGAGGAGTAATCGTTCGAGAATTTCCTTACATTCTCTTGTCTGCTCAATCTTCGGGACGCCCGTGGCGTTCGGGCCTGAGTGTTCTTCTTCGTTTTCTTTCGCTGAACTTCAGCAGCCATTCCATCGGAACTGTTCTTGGCCGGTCGCGGCGAGGGCTGTCGCCTCCCCGCGGTCTACCAGGAACGCAATTCCGTTCTGAAGAATGTCGAATTATATTATTGATCGGCGACGTGCAAGTATGCGAGTGTGGTGTATGCCATCGACTATGGTGTTTTTACGACTCACCGATTGTGTTTGTTAAAATTAATTATTATTGCTATTACGATGATTATTATTAATATTATTATTATATTATTATAAAATGAGTGTATCACAGTTTAAATATATCTATTTTATATTAAATCGTCAACGCCGTGGGCTGCTGTCTCGGCCATAAGCGACTTCGGTGCCGTGCCTTTGGTTTCGTACAAACATCTTTATTGCGCGTGGGAAAATACATTAACGTTCCGTGCTCGCTCGCAGTAAAGAACAAGGCCGCAGGGCAGGAGGGTCTTATCAGCAAGTTATCCTGTTGTCTTTGCCCCATTTCCGCATCACTCGTATAATCTGCTCCACTTGCGAGTTCATTGTGTTCTTAAGAAGCTGTACGACATCCGCCAGAAGCTCTCTGAAAAAATAAAAAACAGTCGCGTTGAATAAAGTGGAATGGCAAATGGGATTAGGGGCAAAGATAGGAGAAGATTTATTTGAAATAAAAATCTCTGTACGAAACTTTTATTTCACATAACTTTTGCTCATCTTTGATTAGGAGACGGAGAGACTTACTTCGGCTGCTTCTCAGCCACGATGTACTGGAACGTGCCGCAACAGGCGCCGCGCTTCCCTTCCCAATTCTCCGGACTGGGATCCATGCGTTCCAGCATATCGAACGCCTTCGCTGCGTACCAGAACTCGCCGACTTTGTAACAATCGTTCGCGATCAACTGCAGGAAATTGAAGGACTCCGGCGACGTGTCCATCTTTAGGTACAAGTCCCAGGCCAGCTGAGACTTCTTGTTCATTATATCTTGAGGAAAGAAAAGCTCGATACACCGCTGATTACTTTGCGCAGATAGAAAACTATGCGAAGCTTACAGCAATGTGCTAGGAGGCTAATGTAAACGTAATCATTTTTATATTTCTCATTGCGTATAGTCAGGAAGGCCTCTTCCGCCTCTTTGAAGTAACCCGCCGCGGCCTGTGCCTGGGCGTAGTTGAAGTTGAAGCTGTCTTCGTTTGAGAAGTAGGTCTTGATCGAGTTCAAGTACACTAGGACTTCCTCGAACTGGCGGTAGAGGAAGAAACAGGAGGCCATGCATTGCCTGCCGGGTATGGTGTCGCATTCCGACGCGGAGGAGCCCACTAATTGAAAGTACTGCTGGGCTGTTTTCACGTTATCGCGCTGAAAGCCGATAATTATTATATTAACGAGCCTTTAGCTTCTTGATTAGACGCTTACGGAATTAGTCTCTTGCCCCATCACCGCGTTAACTATCCCCTTTAAAATGTATTCCTGCGGGACAGCCGGCTCGAGGTCTTTGATTAACTCGAACGCCTCTGTCACGTCGTCTTGCTTCAAGTAGTATATCACTAAATTAAGCCTGGCTTCCGGGATAACGTCCACCAATTTCGGCAGAATTTGCAGCGCACCTTCTCCGGCTTTGAACACCTAGAACCGATCTTCATTGGTAACCGTGGCAATCGTGCGACTCCTATGAATCTTAATAACGCTACGCACAACGGTATTATGGCGTATAAGGTCGTGGCTGAAGCTGAAAGAGTTGGACATTTTCTCCACCAGCTGTTTCATCTCGTTCTGCGCGGCGGTGCCATTGTACAAGCGAAAGTGATTGCACGCTTTCAAATTGATCGCGATGGCGCTGTCGGGATACTTTTGCAGGTAAACTTGCAGAACTTCTTGGGCTACGTCGTAGTAGTCCAGCTTGTAGTAACACAAGGCAACGTACACGTTTAATGCGAAGTACTCCCTGTAAAAGTTTGCAACGAGTGAGTTTCGAAAGGTAGATTCGAATTGGTTGCTATCTGGACTTTGGAAATCATGGGAGGAAGGATAAGGAAGGAACAGGGGTACCTAGAATCTTTTAGCTCTTTAATCAAGCGCACGTCAGAACTTCTATCAATCCTAGCGCTCCCTTCGACGCTACTTATATCACTGTCGCTGTCTGAATCCCTAAGCAAGCATTTGCATTAGACTGTAAAAATTCCCAAGGCTTAATAAATTAAAGACAGTTTGGTAGCGACCTGTTTTCTAGGAGAATCTTTTTGTAAACGTCGATGGCCTCTTGGTAGTGGGCTCTGAGGTAATGTATAGACGCCAGGCTGAGCTGGTCTTCTATGACATCCTGCAGCATTTCATGGTACTCCGTCAACTTTGACTCGTTGCTCATTTTCAGCGCTAAGTGGAACAAGAGCCTGTTCTTCAATTTACTGTCCGGAGCAGCCTCCAGCATCTTCTGCGACTCGGGGTACATTCCGAGATAGAAATAGCAACATGCCAAGTTCACTGGCAAGTCTGGTAAAGCTGGTTCCCTCTTCCTCAAGTTCTCGTAGATCGTGGCTGCGCGCTTGTAGTCTCCTAGGTGGAAGGAGCAGTAGCCCATCCATAGTTCGGAATCTAAATTGTTCTCGGAACTGTTGTTGAACTCTAGAAGCGTCAAAGCTCCAGTGTAGTCACGCTTCTCCAGGAACTCCTCTAGCTTCGGGATCTTTTTGTCCGACGCTGACCTTTTCACTCCTTCCGAAGAGGCTGGCTTAGCTCTTGACAATATCTGTTACAGATGTTCGTTGGGAACGTTAGAACGGTCTGTATAATTGTACGCTTGTATAATTTAGTGCAAGGAGTACAAATAAAACTAGGAATTAGTTTTCTCCACACAGAGGAAAGGTATGTGAAAACAAAATAGAAAATACGACGCGCAACGCAATGTTTACCATTTTCAGTCACTGTTGCTAATAGATACAAGAGCCTATTGATTGCCACGAGTGACTGCATAGAAACGCGACGCCTGCAATAGCGCTACGTTCGTGCTGAAATATTAATTGTTAACGAAAAGTGCCGTTAAATTCACAAGCAAGTACTTTTAGTTTGTAAAATAGAATCTGCGAGAATTTGAATTTTAAATCTAATAATTTCAATTTAAATTCTAATATACTTACCTATTCATAGATGTCAGTTCAGTGGCGGTAAAATTCAAACTTCTCCGTCTAAAACAACATTACGCGTTCGTTTATTTTCTGCATGAGTATTCGCCTGTACAGAGAGTTAAATATTAATATTGCAAAATAGTCGCGTTACCATGCAATTATTATTATACATTAAACATTGCAGAACAGCAAATGCATATGTCGTTGGGCGCTTGAGAATTTAGAAAATTTATCCCACCGTAATTTACGCGAATTCGAAAGGAATTTCCGGTCGAAGCGGTGCGCGCTCGAAAAGTTTTCGCGGAGGTTACCCTCGACAGACAATATGGAAACGCTTCGCTAACTTCGCGGAGAGCAGTCAGTGCGCGACCGACCGTCGTCGAGGTTACTTCGCCGGTGTTGTCTTTCGCATTTCTTTTTTCGTAATGTTGGAAGGTGTCAAGCACGTTTTGTTAGTTTTATCTGGTAAAGGCGGCGTCGGGAAGTCAACGATCAGCACACAATTAGCCCTCGCGCTCAAAGAGTCGGGATTTCGAGTGAGTTCGCGAGTGGCTTACGATTTTCTAGGTTACGTTCCTTACATGTCAAACTGTTGCAGGTTGGTTTACTGGACATCGATCTTTGCGGACCGAGCGTGCCTTATCTGTTGAATTTAGAAGACAGAGATGTCCACCAATCCCCCGAAGGGTACTTGAAACAATTTCCATAAAAATTCTCTCACGAAAAGATCTTCCGAATTTTTATGGAAGATCCACCTTGCTTTATTTTCATCGATCTTCGTACATTATAATTGCGATAACTGGTTCCTCGATTAAACAAGGTTTAGATTCAGCCGCGATCGTATTCTTTTTTATTATCGCCGCTTTTTGGATATTGCAGATGGGTGCCGGTATTCGCAGACAAAGAGCAAAGGCTGGCTGTCATGTCGATAGGGTTTTTATTAAAAAATCAAGACGACAGCATCGTTTGGAGAGGTCCGAAGAAAACCGGCATGATCAAGCAATTCTTGACCGACGTTGTGTGGCAGGATATCGATTATTTGATTATCGACACGCCACCGGGAACCTCGGACGAACACATCACGGTGATGGAAAATTTAAGGTAGCTCGAGCCTGTATTTATAGATCTCTTTCTCGCTCGTTTCTCATTCTACGTCTGTGTTTACCACATCGGCTGTAACGGAGAGGCGTAGCGTCATGTGGCTTCGGCTGTTCGCACGTGACTGTGATTAAGGATCATGTGATGTCCACACAGAGCGTCGCTGTAGCTAGATAAGCGGTCATAAGATTGATAAGCGCATGTGTTTCGCTTGAACGCGTAGTACAAGCGAAGATATCGGAAACGTCAGCCCCGCACGATAGTTATATACATAGTAATTTACGTTAATAATGACGTTGTATTCTACAGAAACGCTAAATGCGACGGCGCGCTTATAGTGACCACTCCGCAAGCAGTCTCGGTGGATGATGTTTTAAGGGAGGTAACGTTCTGTAGGAAAACTGGTATCCATATATTCGGAATTATTGAAAATATGAGTGGTTTCGTCTGTCCGTCGTGCTCGGTTAGTAAATCTGCTTTGTTTTACAAGATAAGGCTTCTACTGTCTGCACGAAGAATAACAATTTCAGGAGTGTACGAATATATTCTCAGCCGGTGGTGGAATAGCGCTTTCGAAGATGGTAAAAGTGCCATTCCTGGCGAAAGTGCCGATAGACCCGCAGGTCGGTAAGCTGGCGGGAACGGGGCAAAGCGTTCTGGTGTCGTTGCCGGACAGCCAGGTGGCCCAGGTGTTTCGAAAACTAGTCGAAGAAGTTACGAAGAGCAAGGAAGCATGAGAGTTAGTATTCGATCGCGCCAATGTAATTTTCAGCGCAGCGCAGTACTTGCTTGCGACGTTAAAATTCACCGTAGCCCTTTGCGAGCCAGCGCGTTTTTTACTGTAATAGGCGAGGTGATAGGTAAATTAATTTGAAAGGAGGCACTTTCTTGTGGGAAATGTATCTATTAACACTTCCAAATACTTTTATTGTAAACAGTGAATTTATAGGATCGCGAAGGGCTAGTTTAATCGCTTGTTACGGAATAGATAGAGTGTACAAATACAAATGCAACGGTTTCGGCACGGTAGCATTTACGGAAGGTACGGCCGATCGAATCTTTGCATCTCGCGAGAAATACAGTACAGAACAAATTTAAACTTATTCTATCAGTATCAATTTGAGCACGCGCGTACCTCTTATAATTTTTGTACAAAAGTGTGAATAGATATCTGTTTGCGTAATGTTTTAGAGAACTCGAGAACTTTGTACATTTAAGCGTTCGTCTATTTACAGTCTTTCCAAAATTCCTTTTTACGTAGTTATTTACAATCTTTTTTTATCCGTTACCTATGTATTCCAACGAAAGTATAAAAAATATATATTTTTTCCTGCTAGTTTTGTATGGACACGTTACAAAATTCTCGCAAGCGTTAATTCAATACTGTTCGTTTCATGTAAGCCGCCCACAGTTCCTTCTTATATTCCAGCGTGGCAGCTAATTTGTCTTGCGCCTCGGTGATACCTCTGCCGACTACGGCTAAGTCCGCCCCAGAATTTACGACAGACTCCGGAGTGTTGTACTGCTGCCCCAGCTCGTCGGTGCCCTTCGACAGTTTCACTCCGGGCGTTAATTGAACGAGCCCTGGATTCGGGAATATATTCGACTGGCAAACGATACCAGCCACCATATCCGACCTTTGCGCGATCGACACCGCGCCCTGCACGTAATCGCCGTTGGTCAAAGCTCCCTTGGAAGACATTTCGGCTAATACGAAAATCCCGCGCGGTTCGGTAACACATTCCAAAGCGCTTTTCAAACCGTCCACGATACTCTGGCCAGCGACTGCATGCACGGTAACAATATCCGCCCATTCCACTATCTTATAAATGCCTTTTCGATATTGCGACGATACAGTGTTCCCGATATCGGCGAACTTTCTGTCTTCCATCAGCAGAAAGTCGTGCCTCTTAGCTAATTCCTTCAAACGTTCTACAAAATCAGCAGTAAAATCTTCGACGATGTCTACGTGGGTTTTGAGCACCACGATGTGCGGCCCCGTCAAGTCGGCTAGCTCTAAGATCGCATCAGCTTTCGTCAGGTCCGCCGCTAGACACAGCGTCGATCGTTTCGCCTCCATCAAGTTGAAAAGCTTAGAGGCGACTGGGTTCTTGGTCACCTTCGCTCTTACATGGAATGGAGTCTTCAATCGTTTGTCTGAAACTTAAGGTAAGGAATTTAAGGTCAGGTTCCGGTTTAAAAGTCGATCTTTTGTTTTATTTCAGTTTTCGAATGTTAAAGCTTTTGGGAATACGTGTTTAAAAGGATTTGGTGAAATTCGTAAAGTTCCCGAAGTTATAGGCATTTAAGTAGCGGCAAATGCATGGGTAACACTCGGCTACTCGGCACTCGCGTAAAACTTTAAACACGTTTTTCTCGAAACAGTGTTCTCAAAACGATGGGACCTGTAGCTCTAAAAGTTATTATCCGATTCGACTGAAACTTTTTTTATTTTGAAGGATATTCTTCTGGCTAGAGGGGAAACCAAACAAAATTACAAAAAGTTGAAAATTTATCATTTTCAAAGACGTTGAAAGGACGAAGAGAGTTCGAAAAAAATTTAGTGTCGTTATTTTCTAAAGAAATGTGATTTTTGTAATTTTTTCTGCCTTCCCCCCTAGCCAGAAGTATATTCATCGAAATAAAAAAGTTTCAGTCGAATCGAATAACTTTTGGAGATACAGATCCCACCGAGTTAGATGAATTTTTTAACGCCTAGACTTTAACGATTTCAGTGCCGTCTGCAATGATTAATTATAAAACAAAAAATATATTTCTATAATCTAAGACATCCTTAATACAATGCAAAAAGTCCCATTAAATTATATGTAGCAGTTTTCCTTTAATTAATTCCTAAAGATCACCTATTTTTTGGGCTCTAGACCGGAACCTCCCTTTAAGCTAATTCGCTATAAAATTGATTTATCAGTGCCGGAGATCCGTTACCTTGAACAGAAATAATAGGTGCCTGGGATTTCAGCAAGTAGTCGGTCACATCTTTCGCGACTTTCAGCGTGATTTTGTTAGCTTCTAGGAGATATCCCATGAGTCTAGTGACTGTGTACAAGCTTCTCATTGTAAGTCCGTGGTTCTCGATATTCTTCTTGCCACCCTGTTCTCTGTCTACCACCACGAATGTATCCGTCACTCGCAGACCTTCCTTCCTCAAAGTGTCTACTGTTTCTAAGATACTGCTACCGCTTGTAACCACGTCCTCGATAATCACGCAATTCTCTCCTCGCTTAAACTTGCCCTCTACCATCTTCTTCGTACCATACGCCTTTGCTTCCTTTCTCTTGATCAACATGGGCATGTTCGAATCGACGGAGATCAAAGTGGCCAGCGGTAACGCTGTGTAAGGAACGCCACAAATCTGTGATACACCGGAGATGTCTTCTGAGAATTTCCACAGGGTTTTAGCCAAGCGTGCCTGTAAGAGATACGAAAGTAAATAAATATAAATAATAAACATAAGAAAGTAAATATAAAATATATAAATTAGAGTAATATAACACGAAACCTCACCATTATTTTCGGGTGCGAGATTATTACTCGTAAATCGAAATACACGGGAGTTTTTAGGCCCATTTTAGTCAGAAATTCTCCAAATTTTATTGCGTCGATGTCGTAAAGCGCGATCGCCAATTCTTTCAATTCCTTGTCCATGGTGTTTGAATACTTCAATTCGGTTTATTTATCTTTTAATACGAATCACGTTCTGCGAACTTAAAAGCACGGGCTAAGCGTTCGGTAAGCAAGGTTAGTCCGTTAGCTCGTTAATACAGTGCTTTTTATTTTGAACTACACTTTCGGGAGTTCCTTAGTGCAAGTTAATATGAAAATATATTTGCGACACGCGTGAAAGAATTATGTTTAATCTAAAAACAATCTAAACCACTCAGGATACGCGCCGACACGTGCATCCGGTGCATCGTCCCAATGATCTGGCACTGTGTGCGCGCGCACAGCGGTGTTCTTAGGCGCGTCCACCCTTTTCGACGTCGTTTATAGAATTTTCCAAGCTAAACCGACTGCTGGGAGAATACTTCTTCGTACTCGTATCATTATTGAATTACACTTCTACATATTTGCGAAAGAAAATAAGATGGAAGCGAGATCCAGCTGCACCGACTTAATAGAGGCAAGTACTTAGTTCGAATTTCCATGTGCAGGAGCGGATTTGTGTAGATTGCAGCCTAGGGCGGAAAATTTTGGGGAGCGACAAATTTCGAACGAAAATAATTGAGAAAGGTTTAAACACAGAGGCTTGAGACAATTTTAAAAATAATTCACTTCTTTTTCATGTAGCGAATTAGCAATAAGTTTCCATATGGCATTAATTTCGAGATTGTCTCGATTCTTTTAAATAAAAACACTTGATATTTCAGGGAAAGGGCGGCAGAGACTTCTCAGTGGTGAATTATAAGAACAAACGTATTAATAATATCTCTTTATTTTTGTTATTCAATATTGCTGGTTGGTATAAGTGAAATCTTGATTCTCGCCGAGGTGATCGAATACCGTAAAAACACATCGTACTACGTACGACAATTATCCAAAGTCCAGATGCCTTCCAGTTCAACTGTCCTTGTTTCATTTATTACCCCAGCCCCATAAACCTTTGACGAATCCGGTTAGACCAGCCTGGCCGGCCTTCTTAGCCTGGTCGCCGAGTTTCTCGCTCAAGTCCGGGAACTCGACCATGTTGAAGGCCAGGTCGAAGAACAGTGGCTTGCAAGGGATAGGCTGCATAGACGGCGGCAATTTGTATACGTTGGGCTGCTTCGTAAGAAGCGCTGGATCCTCCCTGTACTCGGGGAGGCGCTCGGACAGAGGCTTCTTCGTCTTGGTGTACTTGTTGGTCCCGGGCTCCTCTTCCTGCCCCTCCTCAAGAACGCTGTGCGCGTGTGCCGCGTACTTCGCGCCTTCTATGGAAGCCACCAGCTTCTGGAGAGCCTGTTCCAATGATTTCGGAAGCGCTTCCCCGTAATCGAGCGCGTCTTTCATGTGCTGCGCGGACCTCTGGTACAGAGCCATCGCCTCGCGCCATCGGTGAAGGTTCGCCAGCGACTGGGCCATGTAGTAACACCTGAATGCCCTGTAACCTTTCGTCTTGGCCTCCTGCTCCCGCACGAACTCCTCGTCGTCCTGCAGCTGCGAGATCTCGACGAGATTGTGCAGAGCCGCCTCGTACAGTCTGACGATGTCCTGCGGCTTCGCCTTGGCGGACTCCTCCGCCGCGTCGATCAACGCCAAGTTCCTTTCTAAGGTGCGCGACAGCCTGATGTACTGCAAGTAAGTGATCAAATGCTGCGACGGCGTCAGCTTCTCGTTGTCCTTGTTCTTTAGATCGTTCTTGAAGAAATCTCGCACCGCTGAAACCGCGTCTTTACAATCTATCAGGTGCGCCTCCAGCAGATCGATCTTGGCTTGGCTCGTCGCCGCTTTCTCCAACGTCTGATTCAGTCTCGAGTCGGCGATCAACAGGCCCGCGGCTCTTGGCGGCACCACGCCGCAGGATTTGCCGCGCCAAGTCACCTCCTCCGAGCTCGTCTGCTTCTCGCGCGTCTGGGCTATCAGAGAGTCCAAGCTGGCCAGCAATTCGCCGCTCAGCTGACCCCTCATCTGCATCAAGTCGTCTATGGCAGTGGTGTCTCCGATATTGTACGCGCAGTATCTAAGGCCAGGCGCGATCTCCTCGACGCGCGCGTTGTACATCACTTGCTCGGCTTCTGGTAGCGCCGAGGCCAGCTTTCCGTACACCACCTGAGCCTTCTTCAGGTTCTCCATCGCGTTCTTCCATAATTGCAACTCGAAATGCAGGGCTCCCTGTATCCAGGCCACGTACGCTTGAGCTTCTAGTTTCGTCCTCGCGTCGCAATTGACGTTCTGCAAAAAATCGTTTACGACGAGACTGACAAAAGTGTAATTAAAGCATTCACCTCACCTCTATTAACTCTTGCAACTGCAGAGAGTACGTAGCGGCTTTCCTTAGCCTCGATACCAAGTGGAACTTCTTTCTCAGCTCTGTATTCGATTCCTGGCGCAACTGCATGGCGTAACTCCAGCAGCGTTCGGCCATTATCAACGGAATTTGTAAGAATTTGTCGTCGTTCACCATTACAGGTGTAATGTCTTTCCTTTTGAAGTGACGCCTGTCCGCCTGCGGGACTTTTAGCACCTTTCGGAGGCGTCTCAGCCTCCTCGAGCAATATCCACGGTATCGTTGGTAATCGCCGTGCCTCAACCCATGTTGCTGTTGCGCTTCTTTTATTATTTTCAGAACTGTTCCTTCGTTAAGTGGCTATATAATCGCGTGACGTTTAGAAGAGTCAGGGGAGTGGGAAAATTAGTAGCGATTGTTTATAATATACTGCGTTTAATTGGCATCGAGGGAAATGTCAATATCACGGGGTAACGTAAATAAAAAGAAATCACGGTAATCGCTCGAAATCAGATGTTACTTTACTATGATCGCTCGTATGTGTACGCGGAAGCATTCCTACGGAGTAATTTTGAGTTGCATGGTACGCGTTCGTTTCCGAAAGGTAGGATGTGACAAATGCAGGTTAGGAACTGACATATGGTAATGACAGAACTACCGGGGCATACGGAAATTCTTTGCCGAAAAAGGATACTTTCCAACGAGTACGTCTTCTGTCCTTTCGCCGCCGCGACATCGTTTACTTGATTTTCTTTCAACAACTCGGTACCTTTCTCCTCGATCACCATCGTATTGCAACCACGTATTCAATTCTCACTAAGCGTCTCGCCGTCAACATGACGCTCACAAAGTAACTATATAAACAGAGATGCGGTTCACATTTAAACATGCGTTCTTATGGGCGCGTAATAGCCGGGTATTGTGAACAGTACTTCAAATAATTTTTGAAGTTATTACGCGATTATTAATCGTGTGTATTTCTGCTTTACAGTAAGGGACTTTGAAAGGCGTTACATGCGATCATTGGCTGCATTTGGAAGTGTAGTCATCGACTTGAAAATTGCGCTAGCTGCTTTATCCGAATGGGAATGTATCGCCGTGACGTCGAACCAATCAACGCCAAGATGGGAGATGATGGGAACCAAATCGACGCCAGCAACAAACTCGAAAACTTATATTTTTTATGGAGTCCCACTCAGGAAAATAATTATTAACTGCAAAATTATTTGTAATCTTCTCTGGGTTGCTGTTCTTTTTGTAAAAGACGTCACTTCTACAACATGTTTACACCATTCTACAGTACGCTTACAGCACATTTAAACCACATTCAGGCCGGTATTCATAGTCGCTAATTATTCTTAAGCAAATGTTTAAGCATTCGGCATCCTTTACTAGCTACTAGGTTAGTAGAGCATGCTGCATGCTTAAGCATTTGCTAAAGAATAAGTAGCGACTATGAATACCGGCCTCACACTATTCTTACGCACATTGAACAACACACATCACACAACACGCAACACACAACACACATGAGGTCTCTGGTAAGTGTAGCAAAGATCCTCGTGGATCTCTGATTTTCAAACCCGGTTCATAAGCAAGCAACAATGTTGCAAACTAAAATCTAACGTCCCACGAAAACGCAACAAAGTTGCAAAGGACAAATTTTTTGCAACAATGTTGCAAATGAAATTGGGGTGTTCGAGACATAAAATTCCGGTTTGCAACCTTGTGCATTTTTTGTAGAAAGCGATATTTCGGTTTGCAACTTTGTTGAGGCTCGCGAAAACGCAACAATGTTGCAAAGCGGGCCTTTGATTCGGGAACAGCCAAATTTCATTTGCAACATTGTTGCAAAAACTTGTCCTTTGCAACTTTGTTGCGTTTTCGCGAGCTCTCGTTTGCAACTTTGTTACGTTTTCGCGAAATTTCATATCGTCGTCGTCTTACAGAAGCGATTTCAAAAAAGGAGGTTAGGGATATGTATAAAAGGTATTTCTCAATAATAATACAGTCCGTTTCAAGTTTTTCCCACTTTATTTGAATAAAGATTTTTACAGTGTTGCAATAAAGTATATAAAATATATAATTTTACTTTATCAGTTATATAAAATCACTATTTTCTTGTGTTGATTGTTGAGATTTCCATCATTTGGCCCATATAAAGTTGCTGTCCACGGAGAAATAAGCCCAAGTAATTTCACCTGTAATCAGAAGAAAAATATTTTTAGTAACCTGATTTGTATATTATACGACGAATGTAACAACATAATTTCATGTAAAACGTATAAAGAATTGACGTAGGACGTTTTTTAAGTGCAAGTTTAGCTTAAATAATTAGACAATGGAATTATTATAAGCGCATCTGTACCACTGTACATTATTCATAGTATTTTAATAAACCACATGTACAGAAAAAACTGCTTCTCTTAATTTCGAACAGTACCCTATAACTTCCATTTCCTAATTAAATCCCACAAGTCTGCCTCTGCGTTGAGTAGTTCTCCGTCTTCGATTCACTCTCCGAAGACGATACTTGGTGCCACCTCTTTCGTCGTCATGTTCTCCTAGTACAAAGCTCATTTTGGGGCGTTTTGAAAATTTTGGCCAGATTTTGGAGCAATGTATCAGGAGAACATGAAGCTAAAGGAAGTATCCTGAATTTCACCGTCGAAGGCCTTTCGAAAATTCTGCGCCTCTACGTTGAATAGTTCTCCGCCTTGGATTCTCTTTCCAAAGACGATATTTAGTGCCACCTCTTTCGACGTCATTTTCTCCTAGTACAAAGCTCATTTTGGAGCGTTTTGAAAATTTTGGCCAGATTTTGGAGCAATGTATCAGGAGAACATGAAGCTAAAGGAGGTATCCTGAATTTCACCGTCGAAGGCCTTTCGAAAACTCTGCGCCTCTACGTTGAATAGTTCTCCGCCTTGGATCCTCTCTCCAAAGACGATACTTAGTGCCACCTCTTTCGACATCATGTTCTACTGTTACGAAGCTTAAGTTTGGAGCGTTTTGAAAATTTTGGCCAGATTTTGGAGCAATGTATCAGGAGAACATGAAGCTAAAGGAGGTATCCTGAATTTCACCGTCGAAGGCCTTTCGAAAATTCTGCACCTGTACTTTGAATAGTTCTCCACCTTAGATTCTTTCTCCGAAGACGATATTTAGTGCCACCTCTTTCGTCGTCGAGTTCTCCTATTTATGCCGGAACTACCTCCTATTAGCTATACCCCAACCAACGCTCCCTCGGACCCAATGAGCTCATTCTCCATGAGTGAAACAGGTTCCTTCTTATATGACAAGGAGCAATAATAAAAATTTCGTGATTAAAAATAGTTGCATAACTAGCAACTCCTCTATAAAAGGCCTTTAGGATGAAGGAGGGTCTCCACATTATAAATAAATGAATAAATTATACTTTGTCCAGGTACCTATGATCGTTCCGATTAATACCTTAATAACTAATAGCTAAAAAAAAAAAACGTTCAACTAAGGTTCTCAAAGGAAACATTAATACAATTATTACAAGCACAAGAAATTGTCAAAATCATCTGAATTTTCCGTCATTTTATTACATTGACTGTACAAAGCGTGTCAGTGTATGAAATTCTCAAAGGGGTTGAAATTACCACTTTTCTGTCGTGGCACCTCCCCAGCTCTGGGCAGCCGGAGTAGTAGTTGGCGCGGGTGTGGACCATTCCTCCGAAGTCTATGTAAAAGAATCAAAATAAATAATCATGCAGATCAACGGAATATTAAAAACCAAAGGTGTTCTTATTCACCTGAGCAGCCCAGTCTCCGCTAGCCTGGAATGCCGGTGGCGCAGCTGGGGCTGGAATAGGTGCCGCAGCTGGTGCAGCAACATCGTCGGCCCAATTTTCAGTAGCGACTGGACCCGCCTCAACTTCATTGACCCAGCCAGGTTCTGGAGCCGCTGGAACCTCAACTGGTCCAGTGAACTCTTTGGCTGGTGCGATCTCCTTGGCAGCCTGTTCTTCTTTCTCAGCCTGCGAAAGCATAACAGACTCTTATTACTGATCCGTCTTTCTATGCCACGATAACACAATGTTCTTAGAAAATATTCAGAAAAGATTAAGCCATGAATAATGTCAGCAACTGCATTTCTGGATGTTGTTCTTTCATCATTCATAACGTAAGAGAAAAATAACTGTAAAGAACTATATTTAATATTAAGACAGAGGTACAAACCTCTTCTGGGTCTCTGTAGAAGAACAAGTCGACGACGACGTCCCACTTGGTTTCGCGAGCGATAGAACCCCTCAGTCGAAGTACTTCTCTAGCCAGCAACCACCACATCAGACCGACGCAGTGAAGACTCTTTGTGTTGCATGGAATGGTAATGTCGACGAAACGAAGTGGCGAATCAGTGTTACAGAAGGCAATTACTGGAATGTTCACGTAACTGGCCTCTGTGATTGGCTGGTGGTCAGTGGCTGGGTCAGTGACGATCAGGAGACGTGGCTCGCGGAAGGCGGCCTGAAAACAGTTATATAAATTACCATCTGGTACCTTTATAACACAGCGGTATCTACTGAACTGTGCAATAAGATCAGAAAAGATTAAGCCAAAATAAGTCAGCAAGTATAATTATGGTAAAATGTTGTTCATCATTCGTAAATATAAATACAGTGGTGGACGAAAGAAAGTTAACTTTTAAAATCGTATAACTTTCTTAGAATTGATCAAAACATATGAGTTTTTTTGAGAAGCTAGAAGGATTAGTTTGCTGAGTGACGTGCTTCGTCATTTTAAAAAATTGCAATTGGTCGGAATAGCAAAAAAAAATAGTAAAAGTCGTTTTTTTTTCAACTTTTTTTTGTAAGCCAGCAATGAAAATTCAAAACAACCCGATTGTAGATTGAAGCAAATTATATATATGCCCAAAATTTCATTAAAATCGGTTAACGTTGCTCTGAGCTACAAACGCTTAAAGATCGCAGAATAAGGTCGAAAATCGCAAAATTCCCGAAATCAGTTTAAAAAAGTTTAAGAAACGACCTTTACTATTTTTTTTTTGCTATTTCGATCAATTGTAATTTTTGCCAACACTACGAAACACGTCACTCAGCAAACTAATCCTTCTAGCTTCTAAAAAAAAATTATGTTAAAAAAGAAAGTTATGCGATTTTAAAAGTTGCAAACTTTCTTTCGTCCACCACCGTACATAGTTTCTTCTTTTATTACAACCCAAAATTACCTGGATCTGATTGGTGAATGCACCAGGAGTGAAACGTCCCGCGATAGGCGTGGCGCCAGTGTGCTGCGCGAATTTCAGAACAGCTCTCTGGCCAGTCTGACGACAGCTGATGACGAACACCTCGCTGGGGTGTTCGATAGCGACGATGGCGCGGGCTGCCAGTAACAGTTTCTCCCAGGTGTGACGCAGATTGATAATGCTAACTCCTAGATTTCGAAAAAACTGATTATAAGCTGCGGAATAAGAGCCGTCGAATACTTTACAAATCAAACGAACCATCGCTCTTCTTCTTATAGACGTATTGCTCCATCTGGAAGTTAATATTCTCCGCACCCAGGTGGGTGTACGCAGCTAACATCTTAGTAACGTCATCCTCTTTGAGGGACAATACATCTAAACCTCCTGACATCTTAACGTTGTGGTTAACTTACGAGTAACCTAAACATAAGAATGAATAATTACCAAATATTCTTCAACTTTGCATTATTCTCCTATCAAAGAACTTTAAATATACTAGTACTCCGTTTGCAACTACATTTGTAGCCAATTTTCTTCTATTTAAATAAAAAGTCGGTCACATAACCTCACTTTATAACCTACGATTTAAATACTAAGTTCAATTTAATAAACAATTGACACATTATAGATGTATAATAAGAATAAATGTATAGAATATAATAAAAAAATGATTCTTAATAGCAATTTAACATTTCTATATTAATTGTTTATTAACCTCTTAACGCACTCGCCCGAGTTATGTTGGGTTTAAGAAAACGATTTTTTCCGCGCGCCCGAGTTAACTCGTGAGACATAGAGACATTCTCGATAACATAGAGAATAAAAAAATTGGTGGAAAAACGACCGCTTTTCACTTGTTAATTCGTGCATTAAGGGGTTAAACGATACCACGTGCGTTGACCGACTTAAACATCGAGTATCTTGCAACTACTTGTTATTTGCAGTAAATTTTCTATGGATTTGAATCCTCGTGTAAAACCCACTGTCTATTAACATATATCTTGCGGATTACACATAAATAAATACAATAAATAAAGGAAAATATCGCAGCGAGCTTACGTTATCAATGCCACTAGGAGACTTCCAAGCGGAAAGGAAGTTGTGCACGTTGCGTAGAGGCGTGCTTTAGCAAACGGCGAATCGAAAACTGTATTTATTGTAAAATATAGTCTACCATTGTTACGAAAATCGTAGATAAATGAAACACTTACGAAATTCTGTTATAAAAAAGTTTAATGATCCTTGTTCATAAAATAGGAAAAATCAAATTGGAATTTAAGCAACAACGTAGCGGAAGTGCACCGAAATTGAAGCGCGAAATTCGAAATTTGAACTAGAGTCGCGACGAATGAATTTATAAATTCGATTTAATAAAGTACTTTTAAAATTTCCCACAGCGTGTTACTTTTCCTTTTATAAATATCGTATACGCTTCTT
The DNA here is from genome assembly GCA_944738655.2 of Andrena hattorfiana. Lineage (NCBI taxonomy): Eukaryota > Metazoa > Arthropoda > Insecta > Hymenoptera > Andrenidae > Andrena > Andrena hattorfiana. The sequence continues at coordinate 42,082,422 of OX122894.2, read as the reverse complement.
TTAACGTTACGAAATTAATTCCTATGTTGAATAAATCACGGCAATAATAATATCCACGGAACGTTTAATTGCAATAATATAGAATCGCAGAAGAAAAGCAACAGTTAGAATCTTTTCACGCATTCGTTTCGTATCGTTCTATCATTCTTATAACAGTAAAACCGTAATATCAACGATTCTATAGCGTCTTGTATCCTAACCTATAATACAGATCCTCGCGAAGCATTATCCTCCTTTTCACAAATCTGTAATTAATAAGGCGCGATGCATTGCGTATGAAATAGGCATGGTTTCTTAAAATGGTGTAGAAGAATGTATCCAGCGAACCATAAGACTATCTTCGTTTTGGACCACACGCCATATTTCGGCATATCCACCGAGTGTCCGCTGGAATTCGATTTCCTAAAAAGCCGCGGTCAGAATCTAATTCCCCTGGCACCTGTGTGCAAGTCTCTGTGGACCACCAGCGTGGAAGCCTCTTTGGAATACTGCCGCATAGCATGGGACCTCTTCCCCACTGGGAAACTGGTATACAATTTTGAATATCCATTTATAATCATTGCCTTCGAACTAAGTTCAAAATTGTCGATTCCTCTTCGTCGTAGATAAGATTTGTTGTGACCGATCGTGCGGCGTACGTGCTAAACTCATGGAGTCCGTCTCAACAGAATTTGAACCACGTAAGATTTATCGGATTTCATGATTTGTTAGTATTTCTCCGTTGACAAGTAATGTTTTTAATAGAGCGTGTTATTATTGCAGATAATGAACGGCACGGCCATTCTGGGAGTGCCGACAAAGACTCCAGAGCCTGGAGAAGACTACTCCGTGATACATGGACTGAGAGTAGCTATAGAGACACTTAACGAGTGTTCGGAGATTCAGCACGAGAAGAGAACGTCGTTGAACGAGAGCGCTAGTAAACTGGTTAACCGAGGCAGAGTGATATGTATCACCAGTGCGAGAGATAATAGTAACATGAAGAGCTTGGAGAACATATTTTTGAACGAGTTAGCTCAAGAAAATAAGAATGCTTTAGCCTCGGATCAGTTAGTGTCTTTATAGAACAGTTTTAACCATTTGTGGTCGCACCTTATAATCAGAAGTTGGTCACACGGGGTTCACTGTACTCCAGCGCCATTTTTTTTAGTTACCATTTTCGTACTTTTGAATCTTTTAACTATTCAGTGATAATTGTACATTTGTAATATTTATACAATCATTGTCTAATAGTCTTTTTCTAGAAATGTAAATTTTGATATGATGAAATTTGTAGTTGAAAATGAGCGATTTTCCACGGTTGTGGGAAAGAGCGATTTTTTATTTTTTTTCTTGCGATAAATCTCCTTTGGAAGTCGTAAAGACGCGACATTTTAACTTGAAAATTATTCTTGGGGTATAATACACTCCGTGTGACCACGAAGGGCTAACGACTCGGATGTGTTAGGTTTGTAACGTGTTCTTCCCTTTCGTTTCAGCTTAATACCCGTGGATTATTGCCATCTGGTTATATTGAACATTTTTCCCAACAACATCGAGTCGCAAGTTACGAGTCAGGGACCAAGGGAGGTCTCGCCTCTGTTAACGGTAGAGGTGCATTCGATCAAGGCGCCAGCGCTACATTCGAAACTGTCGCACCTGATTTTGTCCCACTACGATTTGGCAAGTACAACAGTAACCGGTATACCGATGAAGGAGGAACAGAATGCCAGCTCCTCTGCGAATTACGACGTCGAGATATTTCACTCTTCAGCTGCGCATTCCGCGATTTTAAAAGGTTCCTTCATTAACCGTGCACCGCGAGCGAAGAAACTGAAACGCGCGGGCTCGAGCTGATTACTGAAATGTGTTTTAGGAAATCCGCAGGATTCGGCCTTGATTAAAACGTTCCGGAGGTTCGAAGAGGGCTCGGAGTATGAAACGGTAACTCTGAAATGGTGCACGCCGAGGGGTTGCAGCGCAGCTGAGATGCAGAATTGCACGGCAATGCACAGGATCACGCCAGTGGATGTAAATAGCAGGCCTTCGTCCTGCTTGATTAATTTCCTGCTGAACGGTAGATCGGTGATGCTCGAGATGGCCAGAAAGAGCGGAGGGAAAACGATTTCGCATTTACTCGCGGCGCACGGTGGAGAAATTTTCATACACACATTGTCCACTGCCAGAAGCGTATTAGAGGATCCACCTTCGATCAGCGAAGGCTGTGGCGGACGTGTCACCGATTATAGAATAACTGTGAGCGCAGTGAAGTTTAAATTATCTTTTGTTTAATGACTTCTCCCACGATCGCAGCCTGTTGTTGCAGGATTTTGGTAGACTCATGCGAAATAACGTGCTAGTGCCTTTGAAACGAAGCACGAACAGCAACAGCGACGGGCCAGCGGAGAAAATGAGATCCAGATTGGAGCGACACACTAAATACTGGCCAATTACTATCTCTAGTACCCTGATGTTCAATTTAAAACAGGTACATAAAAATTCGAAACGAATTAAGTATAATTTCATTTGAAAGAATCGCCTCGAATAATCTTTCGCGTCGAAGTTAATAGACCCAATGCCGGACCTAATGGTGAAAGAGGAGCTTACTGCCGAGGAAGTTGTTCAATGCAAACAAGTGATCTTCAGTTTGCTACAGTTGGAAGCGAAACACGAGGCACTGCCTCTGCCAAGTATAGGAGGAGGGCGCGGTGGAAAAGGTGGTGTGCGCAGAGAAGAACATTACAGACTCTTATGGGGAGAGTTGGAAACATTTCTCAAGCATCACGCTAATAATTCTGCCGCGCACTCCGAAGTTCTCACTTGTTTGCTGGAAGTGCGAAGCAAAGACGACAAGGATAAGGTGGAGTTGGACCAGGCATTGCGGGAGTTGGACGGGTAAATTATAAGATATCCGAAGAAAAACTAGCGAATTTCTGACCTCTGTCGCGTAATTAGCATTGCCTAGCTTCCGCCTGTTCTTTGTCTAGATTTGGAAAGGAAGATGGAACGGCCAGAGCCAGTGTAATAAGAGCGACGACCGATTCACCGATGTCGCCGCCGCCCAGCACATCGATATCCCTTGGGAAACAGATCCTCAAAGGTGGTCTTTACGCCCCTAAGAGCTTGCTGGACGTTTGGTTACAACGAAGCGCGCCGAAGGAGAAGAAGCCAGATTTTCACGGGAGGATGAACAGCGATGGCCCTAAAGCAAAATTGTACCCGAATTTGAAAGAGACTGGCCGAGAACCACGCGAAACTATCCTCGAGGGCTAATGCTCCGCTCAGACTGAAGACGAAGCGAATGGAGCTACAAATTGAAAAGTGACTTTTATATCGATCTCGTGGACCACGTCGCACGTTGTCCTTCACTGTCTGCGGATGATGTACCACGATTCTTTTAAGCGAAAGAAAATAACAATTCCCTCAACCAGAATTTTGTAGCGAACGGATACCCTATACCAATTAACACATAACTCGGTGGAAGAAATCTGCGAGGGTTTTAAAAGTTTCCGTACTAGGAACCATTCCCCGAGACAAAATCCCAACTTCAACGTGGAAGCATCATCGTCAGCCACTAATCCATTTGCCATTCCCTTGGGTCTTGACCTTCCCCGAAAATAATACCTCCAAAATCAGAAACCTGTCCAATCAAGCTCCCCGCAGCATTCGACAATCCCTTCCCAGCATTCCACCCCGAAGAGGCCTCTGTCACACCCGCTTTCCCGACAAAAGCCAGAAAAGAGCGCGAGTCGGAGGAGCACCTGTGGCCCGGAAGATACGCGCCGAAGAGAGGGGAAGAGAGGCCAGCCGCCGAAAGTGTATCAGTGGTGCAACGAAAGCGATCCACCGAGTTCTCTCGTCCCTCCCTCCGTGCTCCTCCTCGCCGCGTCGTTTTACAGAGCAGAGCAGACACGTCTGCCTGGGTGTCTGAGCCACCGCGATACGTTGACCTCCATCGAAACTATAGCTCTATCGTTCCTCCCTACCCTCCCCGGCTGGAATTCCGCTGCTAATCGATGGGAAGGAAGGAAGGAAGGAAGGAAGGAAGGAAGGAAGGAGGAAGGAAGGTATGCCGCACATAATATAAACGCGAGCACCACGAGTTGCCCGAGTGGAAAAGAGGGACAGAGACGGAATCGACAGATGAGGAGGTGGAGGTGGATGAGGTGGAGCACCAAGAGTGAGAGAGGGGGAGGAGGAGGGGGGAGGGTGGGCAGGGAGGCGGAAGGGGATCAGAGAGTACAAGTGCGTGACGTAATGGTTCATTCATCCCGAGACAGACGATATCCCGGTCAATGGTGTACATATATATTCGCGCACACACGCGCGTATCCGTCTCGGTACACGCGAGTGTGCGTGTACACTTCGGTGAGGCCGATGCGTGTGCACGTGTGTGGCTGCGTGTCACGTGAAATACACACGTGGCCGCTAGCTTTGGTTTATTCGTTCCTTGCTTCCACCTGTTCCCTTCGGTCCGCGCGACCTCCAGCATGCGCCCAGCCACTCTGCGATCGCCGCAACGGGTAGTCCTCGGATCTTCCCCTTAGGGAAATGGCACTTTCGCGGACGATTGTTGCCCTTGCGCCGAAGTGTTTGGAGTATTGTGGAGATTAGCCTCCGTTGTAGGATGCCTTCTTTATCGAAATGTTCATTCTATCGAAAGCGTAGGAACGTGTCGCGCTTGGCTTCTACGAAGTAAAGCAACTTCGTTGGCTAAGAAGTTACCGAAGGCTTCTTTCAATTGGGTAAGTAAATCTTCCTTGTTATTTCTCTTCCCGGTACACTACTGCCCACGAAAGTTTTGAGAAACTCTAGGAGATCACCACTAGGATCCCAAAGCAGCAAATAGCAAGTAGCTCCACTCCGCACTTGTCCACCTTAACTGGGACGTAACCTAGGTCTAGGACTTAAGTTTCACCCTCAAGCAACCGTGCAGGGATCTTTTGGACCTAAGCGTGATGCCACCAAATGCAATGATAGTAGGGGAAGCTTTGAGAAACTTAAAAAATGACTTCTCTGCTGCTCAGTGGCGGATTTAAGGATTGCCCGGGTGGCAAACGTTCTGAGGGGCCTACTTTCTCGGAAAAATAAAGAGGTACTAAAAATTGGCAAGAAGAATATTACAGGGAAAAAATATAGTTTGGATAAAATCACCTTTTTTTTTTGAGGAGCCGTTGCTCTAAGTGGAACGTCCCTTAAAACGAGTGTAGTAGGATTCTTAATCCTGGGTCCAAAGTGACCCACGCGTGATCCCTCGAACCACCCCGCGACCCGAGGTTTGAAAGTTAAAAGGGCCGATCTATTCTAAAACGATCCACTTTCGAGGCCCCGAAGTCACCCTTAACATTTCGCTGCAGCTACCGGCTGATCCGTTTTTGTCTTTCGCCGAAATAGAATACAACGAAATAGGATACAAGGGGCCCGGGCACCAGGTCAGACGTTCCAGAGGAAGGAGCATCGATAATGCACGACGTTATCGATCCTTGGACATCGCCTAGCCCCCGCTCCCGCAGACCGGATATCGATCTGTGCCAGAGAGGCGCGCGACGTGCTCCGTTTTCCTGGTCCTCCATAATTCATCGTCGCGTCCCGCTTCCTGGCCTTTGTGCCTTCCGGAGCTTCGTCCCGTATTGAGTGTCGCGTCCTTAAGAACGTCGCCGAGACGTGGGAACGCTCGACCCATAGATCATGCTTCATTTCAGAGTCATACGACCAACGCGCTCCTCTTTGAGCCTCGCAGCCTTCCGCGTTTCCGCGTTCGATCGTCTCTTCGAGAGTCAACGACCGGCGGCAAGATCGTATTTTTTAAAAAATTTCAACCCTCCAGCCGCGAGCGGGGTTGCAACCATTTTTCAGAATCTTCCTGTCGGCGGAGGGGCACTCCTTAACTCTGGAAATGGAGGAGTATGATTTGTTTTAATAAAATCTGTGCGAGAAATTGAGGTCTGAAGTGTGTCCGTGGATTTAACAGTTGTGTTTGATGGTAATTTGATCGTCGGTCGTTGAGCGTGCGGCGAGGGACATTAATGATTGTCAGTCGCAATAGCACGGGATGTTTTTCCGCCGGTTGGTTCAGTGACCCTTTGCCAGGATCGATATTCGGGGTAGATAGGCGAAATAAATTATAAACGGCGGACTCTTCTTCGTGCTACCATCTGCACACAGCTGTAGCCTCCCCGCAACACCGATCAATATTTCTAATTTGCTTTCCTGGCTGCGACGCGACGCGAATTTTGCCAATAAAAAAGGAGGACGGTAAACCCGAGGCCTCCCTCGGGCGCTGACGTTAACTCATAGTTATATCGATAGCAAATATTTGTCGAAAAAAGCCGGGCACTGCCACGCGTATTTCGGAATGGGAACGTAGAGAGAATCTTCGACTCTGAGTCTCTTGAATCGAGTAACTGAGGAATATTTATCGCTAATCAAGCGGGGTCTATTTTGACCCATAACTGTATTCACGTAAGTTTTGAATAAGCTTCCATATTAAATTCTGATCTTGTTATTACGATATAAAAATTGTACCTTCTTCGAGAATTAATGTTAGTAATTAGTGGCATAAGGTGGTTGATATTTCAGATGGGTTTAAATGGACCGTGTTTGTCAGGCGAGTGATAAAAGGTGAAATAGGATCTCCAACACCAGTATTTCACTCTAATAGAGTCACTATCAACCAAAATCCTCATTAACAGCAAAGACATTCCAGTTCCCCAACGTTCGGCTAAAAAGACTAAAATCGAGGTCAGAGCAATTCAATAATCCCACGCGAAGCACAAGTACCGAAATAAAAGGGACATAGCGAGGTCGCAAAAGTTACGTTAGTCCCAAAGTTTACAGCTTTGAGGTTCCGAAACAAGAGGTTCGGAATTTTTTTGGAGGTAAGTTTTCCAGACCTCTTCTCCCAAAACCTCAAAGCTGTAAACTTTGGGGTGCTCGTAACTTTTACGACCCGGCTATATCCCTTCCAGGTACCATACCGCCTATCAACACCTATTACTGTCCCAAAATCCTGTATCCTCCACCTGTACAGCCACGTACCTTAAAAAAAAAAAAAGAACAACTGAGAAGAGCTCGAGAAGAAATACCACTGGAAGCCACGTGACAAAAGTATCCAAAGGGAAAAAGGTCACGAAAATATGAAGTAGCCAGAGATTCTCCGTGGAATCGCCAGGATAAAGTCGATCTTGGGTCGCAAGTTACCTCTCTCCTTCCGGGAAGCCCATCCTGAACCGTAATATTCCTTGGAGTGCTCGTTGGCCGGGAGGCCAGGTCACAGGGAGAAATGGCGGGATAGAGAGAGACGGGGAGGGGGACGGTGGGAGCGAGGGAAAAATAATCCCCCAGCGGGATTTTCGACCCTCGTTTCCCATCAGGGGTAGGAAGAGAAGCTCGGTGATCGTTAGCGCGAAGGGGACTTTGAAAAACGTCCCCTCAAGAGAGAGGGAGAGAGAGAGAGAGAGAGAGGAGAAGCAGCTGTCGGGAGCGTAGCTAGGCGGAGGACAGGTCTGAAAAGGGGCGACAAAGGGACAGCCCTGACCCTCGGGGAGCGCAGCGGGAAAGCGAGTCCTGGACGCTTTCCTCTGGGCTCAATGGAATACGTTAGGACGCCGCTTGAAATATTCAGAGAGAGAGAGAGAGAGAGAGAGAGAGACGGAGGGAGAGAAATCTCTCCTCGGGAGGAAAGGCTTCCCCGAGCTTTCGGCGAACTTGAAGCACCCTTTCCAGCCAGCCGGATTTCGCGGGGTAGTTTCACGCTTTATCGTCGAGCTTTGGCAGGCTTCGGGGTTGCTACGCTGGGAAACAGAATTTCAGTTTTTTCGGCGGGGAATGCGTCAGTGTATGATCATTCGAAGTGTTCACTTAAAAAGAGGATCTCGTTCTTTGGAACAGTGGTGTTATATAATAATTTTGTAGGGTGGTTCTAAGTGGTGAGTTTAATTGTTAGAGAAACTGCACTGAGATCAAATCTTTCAGGGTGTTTTGGGGATGTAAATGTAGTTTCTTAGTTTCTTAGTTTCTTAGTGGATCGCTGTGTTGATTGGTATTTTATAGCGACTGATGATCGATATCGTCTTCCGTGGTTCTACACTTTCCTAGCGTAGAGGATTCTCGCGAGTCAGGTGATAATTAAGTAGAGATACTCTCGCTGCTGGAAGAGGGGAAAATTTTTTTCTCGGTGGGTAGATTTATGAAAGCCGCGGACACTGGCAAATTGAATGTCAAAGCATGATTATGTGTAGAACATTTTGTCGTGGGTATTGTCATCGGTTCTGAATAACGTGTTTTATTATTCAGAGAGACATTACGCGGCTCTAGCGCAACTAGAGCCTTTCGTGAAACGGAGGATCTTCGATCCGTGGAATTCCACGTAAGTTGCTTCGAATAACTAAGTCTGCCACGCGATTGTCCCACGTTATTTGCTCATTCGCATCCGTTCTATTATGTATCGTCTGAAGTAAGAATGTTTTACGAGGTAACGATGTACTCTGCATCATTTCTACTGACAATAATACACTTCAGAAGCTTGGATATTTAAAGATTGATTCATTGTTAGCGTTCTGAAGAAAAAGTGTAAGTCCCACGTAGTGGTCACTGGTGGCCCTCAAGATAGTAATCGTGTTAACGACCAAGGTGTATACAAATGTCGACAACTCAGTACCCATGTGATAACATATTTGATAGCTTGCACCCTCAAGTAAATATATACCGCTTTACACACCAGTTTAAAGAGTCTACTATTCGGTACACCTCCACCTTCCACTATACACCCTCTCCTTAAAAGAACTCACCACCCAGAACCTTAAGCCCAAATCCTCAGTTGCTTCATCCCCCATTAACGACCAAGGCAAGGGCGTCTGAAGCCATTTTATAGTGGCAATTTAATTAAAAGTTTAAAACTGGAATTTAAAAATATTCCTCTCTATAGTATCTTTAGTAGATTTTTTTTTAAAACCAGGGGGAGGACAACTGCTCCTTTTGCACCCCCCGCCGGACAACGATATGACTAAATAAGCACACCCCTTTGATGACTGACGAAGGACACATTCGATGATAGCTTGCACCCTCAACCACCCCTTAACGAGTCTCCTCCTCACCATACCTCAAGCTTCCACTACACACCCTCTCCTTAAAAGAACACCAGCCAGAATCTCCAAAAGGGACGCCACGAAAGCCCAGATCCTGCCAAGGGAAGTTCCCCAAGTGGTCCACCGAGATTTAAACACGCTTCATCCCCCATGGCAGCGTTCCTCCGTCCATGGCGCCACACTCCCTGCCGCAGTACCTACTTCCGACTCCCCCGAAAGATACTCCACCTACCAACAAGCCATAAAAAGAGAATACCAGGAGTGGCAGCGAGGAGAATGTGCCCGCGGAGAGAGATGTAGGTCCTGCGGTAGCCAGAGAAATGGGCGGGGGATGAATCGAAAGTAGAAGGAAGAAGGAAGCGAGAGGGGTGCAGAGGGCGGAGGGTGTCCCTCGGATCGCCCCCGCCATGGTAACGTCGTAGCACGTGCTGGCTCTACGTCACCGCGTGTTTACACAGAGATACCTATAGCCGTACTCGTGACCTTGTGTTTTGTATATATCATCCCCCCTTCCCCCGTGGCGCCCGCGGGATTCAACCCAGACCACCCCCGCTGTCCCGCGGACCCCCGGAATACCCCCGGCCCCGGGTGTACATGTATACGCCTGTATCGTGTCTCTCCTCTCTCCCTTTCGTGTACCAGAGAGGCTCCTCAAACTCCCCATGAGGCAACCAGTTGTTCCGTCTGTGACGTAACGGGGTATCACACGACCTGTCGGTGCTTTGTTGCATCCACGCGCTACCGTCACTCTCTCTCTCTCTCCCTCTCTTTCTCTCTCTGGCAGCGAGCGAGCTCCGTGGAGGACTCTTCTTTCCGCTGGCTCTGTCTCCCTCGGCCGCCCTTCCGGCCCTCTTCGTCCGCCCTACGCGGTCGCCGGCCTCCTATCCGCGCGTTTCCCTGTCTCTGTTTCCACTTCTCTTCAGGGACGCGAGTGTGTGGGTGTGCACGCTCGCCTATCCGCTATCTCTGTCCCGCTTTTCCCTTGGTCCCCTCCGTTCCTCTCGCGAGCACCGTTCGGAATTCCCTTCCCCGTGTACACACACCCTCCTCCTTCAGCCACCTCCGCGGCTGCCCTTCTAGTCGTGGCTCAATCGCTCCGTCTCTCTCATTCTCGCCGCGTCCATATGGACGTGCACGTACACGCGGGCTGCTGGTGTTTTCTCTGCTCGTGACGCAAGAGAGTGAAAGTGAGAGAGACGTGCGAGAGAGAGAGAGAGAGAGAGAGGATGGTTTAAATGGGTGAACACATCGCCTCGAAGGTCGTGCCAGAGCTGACTGGGTCACTGGAACGACCGCGATGACCCCGCGGCCCCTTTGCTCGCGGGCTACTTAGAGCCGCGTGGATTTAGGGCTGATGGGGGATGCGATCTGTCGATGATCGCTGCGATTCTTGCAGAGGATACTGGGACTGTGGAGAGGGATCTGAGTGTGGTGGATTCTGTGCTCGGTTCGGTGAGCTGGAGTCACTTGATGATGAAGCAATGACCGTAGTTCTCTTTCTATCTCAACCCCTTCAATTTTGCTCGCCTAGATCATCATCACTCTGGGTTGACGAATGTAAGATGGGATCACTTTCCTATCTCCTTGTTTCCCAAAGTGTAGAGGTGCGCAAAGAGCTGCTCAGAGCCGAAAACCTCTGGCTCTCTGTGCACCTCTGGCGCGGACCATTGCGGCCCCTATCGCCAACCAAAAGTATCTATTTAGGTACTATTCGAAATGATCGACACTCGTTCCGTTCTATTTCTAAATACATACAAGATACTTCCATTTCCAAGTATATATACTTTGGACTGTAAAATGCCTGAAATATCCTCGCTGATTCCAGAGAACGTCGAACGTTTACGGAACGATCGTTAATCGAAAGCCCGAAGGGGCCTCGAGAAACCGCATTCCCGATGGAGGAAAGTTTCTCGCCGCGACGGCGAGCGCGCAGTTCCTGGCAGCGTGTCGCGCCGCAAGGTTACTTCTGTCCTTAATTTTAGAAGCGTCGAAAAGGCACGGGCCAGAGATGGTCGTCGCGACGAAAATAATAACGCGGGGCGAGAGCGCGGATCGCCGGCGATTCCTCGGCACGTACCTCGATCCTCGTTTCTGCGCCTCTTCTCGATCCCGCTCGAACGGAGGCGCCGGGTAGGATGGAATTGGAGATGACGCCTGAAGTGGGAGTCTCTTGGTTCATGGACGTGTTCGAGGAACAAGGGGAAAGTCGACGGGACTGGAGAGCGTCTCACTTTCACTTGACGAGAACCAGGGCGCAGCGGTCTTCTGCGCCTGCCAGCCGGGTGTTTTTCGACCCGCCGTCGCGTGCAGCAGGCGCTGGAGATTAATTCGTAATTAGCGCGGCGAGTCAACGAATCGCGAGGGGGGATTAATTAAATATAAAGCGATCAGCGGGTACTCCGAAAATTATAACACAGAGAATAATAAAAAAAATATGTAGGTACTCGAAACTGACTCGTTTTCTTTAAATAATTATTGAGATATACTCTTCCCTACCAGTTCTATTCAATCTTCCAACTCCCACTGCTCTTCGGGACGCATAGAATCTGTCAAAAACAGTTCGCAATTGCGACGGGAATTGTAGCAAATGCAACGTAGAGAAAGAGACTTCTACTTGTTAACTACTGCTCTTCTACTAGAGGCGCTGAAACACGAGAGTCGTAGGCAACGATTAATTCGCAGGAGTAGTTCAGGCGTGTAAATAAATAATGGAACGATGAAGGCGTAATCAAGATTCACGTACTTTTATTTTACCCTTTAAATAAGTCATCCACTACAGCAGTAATTCGCACTGAAAGTCGCGATCGCGCGTCCCGATCGCGACGATCGCCCTGGATCGTGTCTACGCTCGCAACCGCAAGTAATCATCGTCGTCATTGTCGTCGCAATCGTGGATCACCCACGCCGTGTCCACGACCATCGTCCACGCGACGTGCGCGAGCATCCTCGCCGATGGTCGTCGACGATAGCCGTGTGTAATCATTATTTTGCGAGCTACGCATCACCGAGAGACGAACCGACTCGGTTCTGCCACCTCCGTGAATCGCTATCGATGCTATCGAGCCCGGCAATCTTTCGTTCGCGACCCCCTGGCGAGCTCTCAGAGCCGCGATGGTTAATTGCTCCCCTTAGCGTCGATTAATTTCGAATCAATTAGCGGGCTGTTTGCGCGCGGCTCGTCTTGCGGGAACGGTTAATGGACGAGTAATTACAGGAGCGCGCGCCTAGAGCCGTTCACCCCTGGAATCGGACGCTTTTCCATCGAGCATGCCTCCCTTTTCCTCGAGTACAAGGCAACGGTGTGTATTTGGGACATTGAAGGGAAGAGAGGAGAACGTGAGGGGTTATCTGTTTCGCGAAGACTTAGTCGACGAGCGCTATCGATTCTACAAGTGTCAATCTAACGTTGTGAAAATTGTCGTAGGGCGGAACCACGCATTCGGTATTCAAATTTTCGGAATTTGAATATTTGAAATTGAAATATTCGGCATTCGAATATTGGGAATTTGAATATTCAGCATTCGAATATTCAGGATTGAAATATTCGGCACTTGAATGTTCGAAATTGGAATATTCGGCATTCGAATATTGGGAATTTGAATATTCAGCATTTGAATATGCGGAATTTGAATATTCAGAATTGAAATATTCGGCATTTGAATGTTCGAAAGTGGAATATTCGGCATTCGAATATTGGGAATTTGAATATTCAGCATTCGAATATTCGGAATTCGAATATTCAGAATTGAAATATTCGGCATTTGAATGTTTGAAATTGGAATATGCGGCATTCGAATATTGGGAATTTGAATATTCAGCATTCGAATATTCGGAATTCAAATATTCAGAATTGAAATATTCGAAATTGTAATATTCGGCATTTGAATGTTTGAAATTGGAATATGCGGCATTCGAATATTGGGAATTTGAATATTCAGCATTCGAATATTCGGAATTCAAATATTCAGAATTGAAATATTCGAAATTGTAATATTCGGCATTCGAACATTGGGAATTTGAATATTCAACATTCGAATATTCGGAATTCGAATATTCAGAATTGAAATATTCGGCATTTGAATGTTTGAAATTGGAATATGCGGCATTCGAATATTGGGAATTTGAATATTCAGCATTCGAATATTCGGAATTCAAATATTCAGAATTGAAATATTCGAAATTGTAATATTCGGCATTCGAACATTGGGAATTTGAATATTCAACATTCGAATATTCGGAATTCGAATATTCAGAATTGAAATATTCGGCATTTGAATGTTTGAAATTGGAATATGCGGCATTCGAATATTCAGCATTCGAATATTCGGAATTCAAATATTCAGAATTGAAATATTCGAAATTGTAATATTCGGCATTCGAACATTGGGAATTTGAATATTCAGCATTCGAATATTCGGAATTCGAATATTCAGAATTGGAATACTCGGTATTCAAACATTCAGAACCAGAATAATGGAAATTTGAATATTCGGTATTCAAATATTCGAAGTTGAAATATTCGGAGTTGAAATATTCGGCATTCGACAACTTGTTCGCCAAAGTATTCGTGTACATTCCCACCCTATTCCCTTCTTCGGCCCCCGACGAGCGTTTCGACTGAAACTGCGACCATTCATACAGTGAATCTCGCGCAAACATTAGATAATCGGTGGATAGCGAACACTCGCTTCCGTCGCTAGCTCCACACATGCAGTTGCCGAATGCGTGGTTGCGCCTTGGTCTACACAGGATGGGGCAGTCGAGCGTGTGCCCGTTCCGTTTTCAATGGTAAGAAAACGTGGCAGAAATGAAAGCTGCAGGGTTTGTAAGGGAAGAACGATGGGATAGGATCGCAGATCACCTTGGGTGGTAAATGGAGCTTTAAGATACGATGGATCGGATCAATGATAGATCCGATGAAGATTTTTGCGAGATGAAGGAAGTAGATAGAAACTCGAGGCTATTATTCGAACCACAAGTGTCGGTCCATAGAATTCCTCGCGCGAGACGTATTAAATCCATCCTGAAAGAGCGATTAATCGAACCCAACGAACTATCACGCGTGTGAAGATTAACAGAGGCTATATTGTATACAGAAAGGGGATCGATCGTTTCCACGCGAGAAAGAAGGGAAAAAAAGCAACTTTTCCTCTGTCACCCCGTTCATCCTCTGGTGACTCTGTTTACGTCGCCATAAAGCTAGGATAATAAATAAAAAGTAGCGATGAAATATTGAAAAAAATTCTGCTCAAATCCACTCAATTACCGCGGAAAATATTCCTATCAGAATCCTCCGGTACCCCTCCGCTACAAATACTCAAACACCAATTAATCCAAAACCCTCTCCCATATCCACACGATTCTACCAAAACCTCCCCCTGCTTCGTACCCCAGCCCCAAGAAATATTCCAACCAGAACCGTCCACTAGAGCAGCGTCTCCCACCTGGTGTTCCGCGAAAAGTTATCTTATAACGAAGTTCCCAATTCTTCCGTTTTATTTACGAGTTATTTCGATGTTGCAACCCTTCGTGTACAAAAGAAAAGCTATCGAGGTCGCAGCTTCCGCCAAAGTTTAGTGAGTTTGGAAGGTTTCCGTGGCACAATTGAATTGAGAAACGCTGCTCTAGAGCAGCCTCTATAAAAGACATCTAAACTCCGAACTCGTGCCCTCGTGCCACATCCACTTCAAGCAGGACACTACAGGGCGTAACGTTTCCAAATAATTTATTCAACGTGCCCCGGTAATGGCAACTCGCTGGCTTACAATTAAATCAGGCTGTCACGCGTTACCATGAAACGCGGGGCAGAGGTAATTGATCGCAGGAGCGCTCTACTCGAAGAGACGACGGGGCACTGAGGGTTGCCGAGGGTTTCGGGGGCGCGGAAGGGCTCGAGAAGAGAGAAGTGCATCGACAGGTGCAGAGAAAGGTAGAAGCTTTACTAAGGTGCTCGTCGAGAGCAAGACGAATGGCGGTTCTCCCTTCGATTCGCGAAATTGCTTATTAGTAACGTTAAATGGCAGTAGTTGAGGTGACCGATCACCGATCGCTGCGCTCCGTGAACCTCAGACACGGGTCATCGATCTTGGGACAGAGAACCAGAGTCTGGTTTAATATCTAGCTTCCCCTGAGGAAATCGAAGGAGCTTGGGATACAGTAACGATTCGATTCAGGGACCGGTTGGGAAGCGCATAAGACGGGGCAGAGTTAAGCCCTTCGGGTGCTGAGCATTTGGATGCTTAGCATATGCCGTGTGCGGGACTCCCCTAATCGTATCTGTTAACCATAGGCTCCGAACGCTCCTCGGGCGTTCCCCGCGTCCACACCTCCCGAAGAGTGAAGAGATACGGTTTCATGTTTTGCCAAAAATAAGGGTAGAAGAATTATCCAAATCGTGTCGTGTTGGGGCTTGCTTTGATCAATAAAATCTCACTAGAATACTCAAAAATATATAGGGGGATCTCCCCAAGTGGAGGGGATAGAAACTCGCAACGATCGAAACAGATTTTGCCACTTCCATCGAATCATCACTGTGTACTAATCGCTATGTCCACGTAAATATCGACGTCCCCTTGAGTTTCGTTCCTTGAGGTTGCGAATGAAGGGTCCAGAGACCCTGAAGACAAGGCTTCGACGATTTGGTCGAGGAAACAGGTGGCTGATTAATGCGTTCCCTCGATAATTTGATCCCTGATTGATCACCGAGACATTCGCCGTGAATTCCGATAAATATGGTCTTGCAGGCTCCGGAGATGGAACCTTAGAGTTCTAATCAGAGGGATGAAAGAAGCCCGTGATAATTCATCCCCTCGAGAAATGAAAAAAATGTGCAGGAAGGTTCAAGAGAAGATCGCGGAGGCAGCTTTCGTCCCTTAGGGATTTTTCTTGAACCCCTTGCCAACGACCTGGATGAGTTATTGGTAGCCTGGGCCACGAGTCCACGTGACCCAGGTGATACTTAAGAAGGAAAAGAAAAGTTCACACAGGGCCCTCTACGAATTCTTCAAATTTCTTTAAACTCCAGTACCTCAAAAAATTTCTGTTCCTCTATAAGTGTCTCTCTCCACGCTTACTTCGCTCTAAAATTCATTCTCTTCTTCTAAAAGTCCACCTCCCCATTAGAAGATAAACAGCGAAAATAAATCCGTCGACTTGTAAAGTGAGCAGTCGTTTCTTTTCCCGCCAATAACCATCATTTCCATTGAAGTGATCAACTACTTTCCCCTCCCCGCAGTTCCCACCTTTTCCCCCAGACGTCGCGTTCTCGAAACCGGAAAAAGGGGAAGCGGAATAAGAGCAGATCTGCGCACGACGTGCGCATGGAATGTCTAGTAATCACGCGCAAGAATAATACCCCGCCCAGCTTCATCCATAATAGAAATACCAGAGAAAGAAAAAACAAAGGGAGGAAACAAACAACTTCGCTACATTAAATCCGTTACGTTTATAAGACAGTAAAAACTATGCTCTCGCCGTCGTTCGTAATAGTAGCAGCAGTAGTAGCAGCGATAATATATAATAACCATAATCGTAATTATAATAATAATCATAAGCATCCTCATCATCGTGGTATCATAATCATCCGTCATAGTTCGCAGACACGTATTCATCAATTATTAGTCATCGTCGTCGAGGGGGGGGGGGGGGGGAAGGTTGGTGGGAGAGGATGATTCACTAGATTTATTCTATAGTCGGTATTTATCATACTCCACACATTTGTCGTCCCTCCGTTCATCGTCGTCGCCCCTGAAACGTTGGGTGGATCATCGTCGACAGCCCGCAGTAAAACGTTTTACACGCGCGTGTGTAAATAGTCTATCTATACATTATCTATTAACTACATGTCATCTTCCCTTGCCAGCGAAACGATCGATACGGAATAAATTAGGCGCTAAATAAATAGAACGGTTCGCTAAAGTCCTCTCGTCCATACCCGCTGCAGCTCTACTCGCCGTCTGCTCCCTCGTCGCGGGTGTGCGCGCACGACGGTCCAGGGTGGATCCGTCTTCGTTCCCGCCGATCCCTGTACCCGCACGGCTCCCGGAGAATAGAGTACACAAGACGATCGATGCACCAGAAATTTAAAACGGTCCATTTCCGAGGGGCGCTCCTCTCCTCCTTGCCTCTCTCTATCCGCTTTTTATCTCGTGCCCCCGAAAACAAGCGCCATCGGCGGTGAATCTGTGGAGCGTTGTGTGCATACATGTCTGTGTGGTTTAACGATAGAGTCAGTAACTCGGTACTAGAACGGGCCCCGTGGCCGCGCGCACTGCTCTAAATTACAAATATATATATTTCATATATATGTATATTTATAAAATTCGAATGAACCTTCTCGATCGAGCGGGCTTTGCTGTTTCCTTGATTCCGCTTGTCCCTTGGGTTTCCACTCTCCCACAGTGTTTCTCTCGCGCGCAGACACTCAATCGAGCACACACTGTCCCCCTTTCTCACCCTCAATGTCTCTTTCAATCGTTCGTTTAGCGTTCACGCCATCCCTTTCCCCTCTGATCGTCGCCTATCCCGTGCATGCCTCTCTACAACGACCAACAGCGATCCTCGGTCAATGCAAAAATACTAGCTGAATCCCTGTACACGAAAAACCTCGGCAAAGGTGGGGGTGTATGCTTCACGGCTGTGTCTCCTGTGTGTGTCTATATATAGGTCAGCCGCCACTGCCACACGCTCCCTCCGGTCGATTTGGTGGACTCAAAAAAGCGTTACGGTTCCTTTTTATTTCTGTTTCTAAAGTTTCTTTTACTTACAAGGTATTTGGTTTTGCTCCATGCATCGCTTCTGGCATGCAGTGTTTCTCGTTTAGGTATATAAATTATGGTAATGATTCTGTATTATAATTATAATAATAATCGTTATTATTAATATTAATATTATCATTGCGTGTTCGGTGTGTACCGCCCGCTCGTATTTCTCTTCCTCTTGCTGGTCACGGATTCTATATTCGCTCTATCTCCCTCTCTCTCACGCGTGCACGCACAATCTCTCCCTCTCTCGCACCATTCCACCGTTCACTCCCTCTCTTTCCACCCCTCGTACCCTAAATCTCGCCATATATATATACCACGCGAAGCGGGCTGAGACGGTGTCCCGTTCGCGAATCATCGCTCCGCTCTCGTCCTCGTCGTCCACGCCGGCGGCAGCCTCGAACACGCGCTTACAAATCGTGGTAAAAAGGAATGATATCTGACGCTCGTGTATCCCCGGCGCCAAGCAGCGAGGCTAGAGCCGTCGCTTCCACGCTACGCCGTGTGACAAGTCGAAGGGGAGGGGATGAAAACCCGTGGGTAGGGGGGCCGCGCCGGAAAGGCAGTAACCGAGGAGATCGCCTCGCTCGGAGGAACCCGAAGAGGTCCCGAAGGCTTCCTGAGCGGCAGAAACAGCGAGGGAGCTCCGCCGTAAGTCTTTCCCTTTAAACCTTTCCCAAAACGAACAAACAAAGGGGATCGACTCTCTCCGATCGATCCTCGCGCGATCAGTGGACACCGCGAGCGAGCTCGTGCCTCGAGGGGACCGCGTGCAAACGAAACCTGAAGAAGTAGAAACCGTAGGGGTACAGGGCCAGTAAATGGGGACGCTTCGAGACACTTGGGCCGGTGGGGAGAGGCTGCAGCCCTCCTTGTTTCTGCCTCCGGATCGCAGCCAGTGTCTGACGAACCAGCAAGCCGCTCCCGCGCGGAACAGTCCAGTGCATCACGCGTCTCTCTGTGTGACAATGCTATTTTACACGGAACGGTCGTGGAGGAGGAGGTCTACGGTGGTGGGGATAGAAGGAGCGCGGTAGGGAGGCGCAGGTAGGTAGGATCGTGCGAGAATGACGGAAGGTGGGCGATGGCCTGGGACGGGCGATTAGCGAAGAGAAGTTCGATTGATGGTTCGCGGTGGATGAAAGGAGATCGAAGGGGGTGAGAGAAAGGGAGAGAGCAGGGGCGAAGGAGAGTCATCGATAAGAGAATAAAGAAAACGATCGTGATGGTGCGATGGTAGCTACGAGGTCTACTATCCGCGACCCTGATCGGTGACCCTGGGGCGGTTCTTTTAGATGCGCCTCGCTGCGATCAGCGTTAGATTGGCGGCCGACACGAGGGCGCCGACGTTGTTGTTGCTCGTATTGTTATTCGTGGCTCCCTGGCTGGTGGTGGGTCACTTCTTGCTCTTCTTGGTGGGCGGCTCCTGCGCGTCCTGCGAGTCCTCTGTGTCCTCGCTGTCTGTCGGCCGCGGCGTGTTGTTGCTGTCCTCGTTGTCGTTCGTGGCCAGGGAGTCGTTCGTGTCCTCGCTGGCCACGGCGACGGTGATCGGCGTGGCCGGTTTGTCCATCGAGTCCTCGGTGAAGGACGTGGTGGTGCTGTTCTCGTCTATGGCCGCCGGATCGATGCTGCCCGGCTCCTTGCCGTTCACCGTCACTTCCTGGTTGCTGTCATCCGACGGCTCCGTCGCCTCGCCGTTGCTGGGCGGATGAGAGTTCCCGTTCTCCGTCGAGCCCGGTATACCGTCCAGCAGCTCTGGCTTCAGCTCGGACGCGATGTAGTGGGTCCACAGCGCCAGCTCCACCCTGTGGGGGCTCCATGTTTTGCCGTTCGACGCTGAAACACGAACGGGGGTACCCGACGGGCGTTTAAATCCCTGCCTCCAACTAGTACTCTTCGTGGCTCCGGCGCGCCTCTTGGCAAGTTACGGGGACAATCGCTGGGTGGCTCCGCGAAGCGACGAGTGTGGTTTTGCCGAGTGTCGCGTGGGGGTTAAAGTGGATACAGTGCAAGGTGAAGAGGGTTATGGACGTACTCTGGAGGATCTTTTGCTACTGTCGTGTTAAGGTGACCAGAAGCATTTAAGTTTGTAGTAAGGTACTGTAATCAGTAATGAATGGGAAATACACATTTGGCGACTTGCACCCTTGTGGGGGTAGATTAGGGTAGCTTGAGCGTTCTTCAAGGAACTCGCTGAGATATGGGGCGTGAAGATAGAAAGGGTATATATATCGTTTTCTGAAATGGAGTTATGGATCCGTTGCAAATTCTATGTCGATTTGTTTTTTATTTGTATTTATTCTGCTTGATATGAGGGGTTGTGTATCTCCAGTTATACAGGGGCATCGGCAGGTGAAGTATTCCATTCTGAGAAATGATCTTTCAAGATCTTGTTTGAAGAATATGAACTGGCAGCAATAGTATTATTTATGGCAAGTCTTTCCTTTTACTTTTGTCAATAAAATTCGCGGAGGGTGAGCGAGGCGCGAGGGATCGGAGCGTAGGTTTCGCAAGCTGGCGAGTAGCGAAGAATTCGTCGCTTTGGAAATGAATTTCCCGCCGTTCCGTCGGGGCAATTGAAAGGAGTCGATAAAGACACTCACTGTGTTTGTTCAGCCTCTCGACGGTGTTTTGAATGTGCTGGACAAAGTTGAGGTACTCCTTGATGGTGTAATCGATGCCCTCGATTTCCGGTATCGCCATCAGACACTCGTCCGCCATAAAAGGCGCGTTCTCCGGCGACGCCGCCGCCAATACGGCAGACGCCATCGTGGTGCCCACACCTTTCAAATTCGAGAGGGCCGTGATCGCCTGTTCGAGATTTGGAAGCTTTTTGAATGCCTTCCTCGTCTCCGCCATCACGGCGCGCGGTGTGTTCACTTTAACCAAGTACGATAGCTGGGGATAAAACTTCCCACGCTGCGAACAAACGAACAGAACAACGGCACGGTTAAACACACAACCGTCTCTCCCCATTTCGTTCAGTCAGAAATGCGATTTTAGCCCTAAAATCCACGCAGAGTAGGTACTCGAGATTTCTTCATCCCTGGTGTATTTCAGTCGTTTTCAAGAATTGTTCGGATGAAAGGGGTCCTCTGGGGACTTTGGAATTTCCTTAATTTGGAGCAAGGGTTTTCAAAATTTTCCCACGTTCTCCTAAATTTCTTGAGTTTTCTTAAATTTCCCGAGTTCCTCAAATTTCCCGAGTTTTCATATTTTTTCAATTTCCCGGGTTCCGAGTTTTTCCCAAATTTTCCGGGTTTTCCTTTAAAAAAATTAAATTTCCCGAGTTCCCCTAAGTTTCCCGAGTTTCCCCAATATTTGGAAAAATTTTCGAAATTTTTCGAGTTTTCCTAAACGTCCAGAATTCTAAATTTCCCGAGTTTTCCCAAGTTTCCCACGTTGTCTTAAATTTTCCAGGTTCTCACCTTCCAGCGCGCAACATCAATAAATAATTATTCTCTCATCATAAATAACACTACCGCACTAAAATAATCTCTGCTCCAAATTAGGGACTACTGATTAACACTTACAATGTTTACCACACAGATACTAGAAAAAGCAGGAAGAAAAAATTGAGACAAAACATTTGGGGGCGTTGCGATTTACTCACTATTTGCTTCCACTTCATCGTTTGCACCAGCTCCTCGTGGTTGAGATGCATGTCCTTGCCACGGGACTTGATCTTCTTTGGAAGCTCATTCTGATACCTGCGAACAGATCGAAGAACCTGATTACTAACGACGCTCGCGTGTGGATGATCACAGGGTGAGAGTAACAACACCGCTACTCAGCTCGATGACGCGAGCTGGGCGCAGATTAAAAATGCAGCCCCGAGTGGTATTTCCACCTACTAACAATCACGTGGGACGCCTGACGCGACACTGAAGCACGCTCCAAACCAGGAACGCGTGTCCCAGAGTGAACGTTCCTGAGCCCTATCTACTTACATTCGTCGCTGAATTTCTATCTCCCAATTCCCAAGTATACATCTCCAATTTAAAATTTCTATAAATCTTCTCATATTCTTCACGACTACTGAATACCTAAAAATCTAAATCCCGCTTCCAAGTGCATTATTAACACTTCGGCTGGCCTCAGCGTGTTCCCACGTTCATACTTTTGGAAAGTATTACCCGACTGTCCCCGAATGCTTGCTCGGAGTTAAGCGAAACTTTCTCAACCGCAGCGATTGCTCGGAAACATCTGACCGACTCGAAGGAGCATTTTTCAAAGTGTTAAAATTGTTCATCCTCCGGGGATGAACCTCTCTCAAATTCTGAAAGCAGATACCAGGGCAACGTAGAGCCACATCCTTCTGCAATTCCATTTCACTGCCTCCATAGACCGCCAACCAAATGGAAAAACCTCGAGATTCCATGAAAACTATCACGCCGAACAATATCACAGATTTCCAAATCCAAATTCTACGCCCTTAATATCACGTTTAATCGCCTCTACCAACGCCCCCGCTTGACAAACTCGTGACTCAAGCATTGATTAAACATTTAAAATGAGCATTCGCTAATGCGTATATTTCAGATCTGCATCTGGGCGCATTTAAATGGCAAGAAGTGGCGGTGAATTCCTCAGAATCCTTTCAGAATCTCTGGTTCACTGAAACGTCTCGGTTCACCCCCTCCCGCTGTCCCTCCCCCTCTGCTCCTTTGTCCCCATTATTCGGGTCATCGACACGGGACAAGTTCTCTGTTTCTTCGGGAGCAAAGGCTGCATCCGTGAACAGAAGGGAGCGGGTGGGGGGGCGGGGAGGGGGCAAACAAGCACGGAGGAAGGAGAAAGATGCACTCTCTCTCGCGTGGTTTTATTGCAGGTACTTTCGGAGGTCGCTGGGAGACAGAGAGGGAAAGAGGGAGATCAGCTGTTTCGCTGAAGAGCTAAACTTAGTTACGGATAGTTTGTATTTCATTCATATAATCCGCGACCTCTTCAGACACGTGCTCCTCTGACGGACGAGCAGTGACGTTACAGGAGAAACCACGTGCCGCGCAACCAGCTGATTATTTATTTATGAAGGATCGGTACGTCAGGTGGCAAGAATCTCTGTTTCAACTTTGACGGAACTGGAGACAGTGACAGTGACGGTAATTTGAAAAAGGTAATTTGTTCTGTGCCAAATGTGTTGCGCTTTGAAGGCGCACAGGTGAAGTGGAAATTTGATTCAGCTGCTGATACTACATAGTGCTATTAATATTAGTACTAGTTTATTATAATACTAGCATAGTTTATTACTACCTATTTAGTTATAGCTTGGTATTTAAATTTGGTTTCGAAGAGATATTGCGGGTACAAGAAAATGGAGGGGATATAAGATAGAAAGAAGACTAGGAAATTTTGTTTACAAGTGGTGCAGAAAAAGAAATTGAATGTTTGAGACGAAAATTCGCTCTGCCAGTATGTGTAGCGAATGTGTAGGACCTAGTATCAAATATCGCGAAAGGAAGAGCACGAGTGAAATCATAGTAGCCAGTTTGGCACGTAACCAGAAGCATACGTTTCCGTCTTATCGTTCCAAGAAGAGGAGCTTCCTCGTGGGAATAAGGGCGCAGTGGATTCTCGTTTGAATTTTCATTCTATTTTCATTCGTGAAAGTTTAAATCTCGCCCAAGGAGAACATCAACGCGATGGTTCGTTATTAACCCTGGGTTGTCATACCTACTTTTTCGAACGTCGTTGTCACACTGGGTCAATTTGACCCTGTCAATTTTCAGTAAATTATTATTTAAAAACTACTCGTTAAATTAAGTCTCAAAAATTCTGAGATAATGTTTGAACATTCTAGAATATATGCCCATCGTTGAAAGTTGGCATTTAAAGTGTCATCATGCTTAAAAAAAAGTTTGAAGCCATAAGAGTTTCGACAAAAAGGTTTTTTGCTTAAAAAACGCAGGGTCAATTTGACCCAGTGTGACAACCGAGGGTTAAACGGTGTTAAATCAAATTCAATCGAATTTTTAGGAGAGGTGCGAGTCGAGGAAAATGGCCCTCCATCCCGAAAGAGGATTAGAGAGGCGCGCAAGCTCGCGATCCTCGTGGCTATTCAGCGATGGTCCCATAGAAAGTTAAAAAAAAAAAAAAAACAATCGAGCCTCGAGTGTGGCGTAACAGCAGCGGTTTCTTTGAGCGGCGACGCTTCTTTTGAGCCAGCCTCCAGACCGTTTCGGGACGGCAGCCTCTCGCGCGCAACCATTTTGAGAGGCGCTCTCGCGCGCCACGCAACGCAAAAACAACCTTGACACAATCGCCGCCGCGCTTCAACGCTCGAGGATCAAGTCTCTCGCGAGAACTAAGCGAGCCTCGTTTTTCCACGTCGCTCTTACGACCGCTTCCACTCCCTTTTTCCCATCTTCCACGGCCGTGCGACTAGCGCTTGTTCGCGAATTCAGGGGCTGATTGAAAAATGGGCACATCTATATAAATTTTTTGTTTCTTGCTCTATCAAGTAGCTTCTAGCGCCATGGCATGGTACTCTTCTCTGCACAGAAGCATATTAAAATTCCTCGATATTCAAAGCAAACAGACACCTAGTGGGGAAAGAGGCCCATGCCACTCCTACATGCTCCATTTGTTTAATCGTTGAGCTGCGAGGAAAGTGAAGGGGGAGGAGAACTTGAAAATGTCGATGAAGAGTTTAGGTACAACACCTGAGAAAATTACTTTTCCTCAAACTTGCTTTCCTGTAAATTTATAGCATCGTGGCGTATTCCACTGGGCCCCTCAATTCCAAGGGAACACCACTAAACCTGGAAAACGTTTCCCTCGACGTCCCAGGTCGCCTATTCCTGAGTTCCAAGGGATTACTGACCGGGAGAACTCCTGCTGGCCCAGCGTACCCTAGCGATCTCCTCTCGCCGCGTTTTGTAACGCCTTTGTTACTCAACGGCAACTCGAATCGCCCACCAAAATGCATAGGCTGGGTTTTCTCAAGTTGGTGGAAGATTAGGCGAGTGTCTAAGAGGGGGAAGAAGATGCCCCCCCCCCTGGTCTATTCAAGGATTCCGAGAGACCTGATTAGAGACTTCAGGTTGTAAGGAACTGTATCATTGGGAGGCTGGTGCATTGAAAGGGGCTTGATTAATTTAATGTGCGGGTGAAGGTTTGCAAGTGCCTTGTAATTATTTTGACCCGTACAGTAGTGGCTAGAAGAAAGTTTAAATAAATTGATAAGGGGGAACCACTTCTAATAATTACGGCATATTTACGATTTCGAAATGTATCTTCAAATAAATTCTCGCGGAGCTTTGAAATTCCTAGTTACTTCTCGGGTGACAGGATAATTTGTCGAGTGCACTGTGAAACTGGAGATTGCAAGCGAGTTAAACTCGAAGGGGCGTTTCGAAAATATGTACTCTGGGAACCGCGATCGTCCTCGTGGTTTACGATCCCTTCCTTTCGAGCGCGGAGCGGAGCCTTGCGAATCGACACGGTTGCAGAAAGAGGCCGCGTAGATTGATTGAGATCGCGACGAGAGAAGAATCGACGAACGATGACCGCCGGCCACCGACCGATAGTCGATATTCGATTGCGTGCCGTTTGACCCAAATGTTTTCATCGCTTTAACGAGCTTCGGAATCAGCGAAAATGTTTCCACCGTTCCAGGCTGTGTACCATTTAACTTTGGGCTCGGGGAAGCTCGCAGAAATAACGACAGAGTCGATCGTGCCCTTCGACCGTTTTTCTCCCGCGTTTTTTTCGCCGATTCGAAAGGACCTCGTTCGTTTGCTCATTCTGAATTCCCATTGCTACGATTTTTCTGAAGTTTGCGTTGAAAAAGTGTCGCGTGGTCGTGGAAATAGGTGTGAAATCTCTGAGCTGTGATTGCTGTACATTGCTAATGGTCTAGGGAAGACAGAAGTCGCGTTGTTCGAATTTCTATTTCAACGGGTGATATTAGAATTATGAGTGTAGAGGAAGATATAATGAACGAATGTTAAATTGGGAGGGTATTATGTACTGATGCAGTTTCTGATTTCTTTATCGCCCCAATTTATCAAACGGATTGACGAGTATTAGTTATTCGCGGTTTATCTAACAAAAGAAAAGGATTGTGAGAATTCTGAGTTGAGAAAAAGATTGCATCGAATACAGTATTGCGTATTGATTTATGCTTCTAAGAAAATATTAAAGTATCCGTAATTGGCTTGCAAATTACTTTTCAGTGATTAATTATCAATGCTAGCCTTCCAGAAGTTCGAATTTCATCGTTAGCATTACTTGTTTACTATGAGACACGTGGCGTTACACAACTAGCAGTCACCACTCGAGGTCCCTGAATACGAAAAAAAATTCAAAAACAAATGCTGAGAAGCCTTTATCAATATCTACACTTCCCTACCCCCTACGATTAACTTTAATAACAGCTTTAAGCTAAACTTCGCCTCTGAGCTTAATTACGAGTTCCGTTGCCCCGTTATAAAATATCATAAATTTTATTTTGAACTTCACGTGATAAAGCCCATTAATAATAATGATAATAAATATCATGCATAAGTAATCTGAATAGTACACGACATAAAGTATGAAAGACGTCACAAAATATGAAAAACTTCCCGATAACAATCGATGATAAAAATGTGAATTTATTATGCTACCCTCTACGTTTACTATATAATATTTCAGCAATTAATAGCAGTATCTTTTATCTATCGCAATAAAAATGTACATTATCATTAGCACTACTATACCTACGACAATAATAAAACACAACATAAAAAGTGGCCATTCGACAAGACCACTCCGTTTCCCAGTAACTAGGGACCTTAATAGAGCCTCTCTGTCCCCATCTCCAATAAAGCGGCGCTTTCCCCAAAAGCGTTCCCTCGCGACAATTACCCCCATCGTAATCAGTTTTTCGTCCACGGAGGATGCACCGCGAAATCGATCGATCGAGGGACCAAGCTCAAACGACACGCTGCAAAGAGGGCGGGCGAAGGGAAGTTTGATAGAATAACAGACAGAGACGAGGCGGAGAGGCGGCCTCTGGTCTCGCGAGGAATGAATAATCGAGTGGTGAAACGGTGATCGAGCAAGGGAAAAAGATTCTATTATTATTGCCCGGTGGCTCGGCATCGTCCCCGCCGGGGAAGCTGAAAAGGCTTAACGCGGAATTTAACGAGCCTCGAACCTGCCTTTAATTAATTAAGGCAGACGTGACGCCAGCGGAATTGAGGCTCGCGCCGTGGAAACCTAGCAGCGAGCGCTCTCGGCAACTGCCCCGATTCGAGGCAGCCCCGTTTCGTGTTTCGGGGTTCAGCAGACCCCCGTTTCATGTTTCGCAGTTCGACGAGCCCCCAGACACTGGTTTGATCGCAGGAGCCGGTGAGGATCGCCCCCCGCCCCTCGATAAATCGCAGTTATCGTTTCGGGACATGATACAGAGCGAGGTCTGTCCAACGCCTCGGTTACCTTCAACTTGAAACGATGACGAAAGGAACTGCTATTCCTAAAGGTCACGCAGTGAGGCGAGACGAGGTGTTCCCGATAGACGACCAGTCTTTCGAAGTGCGCGGATAAAAATTGTCCGAGTTGTGGACGGTGGATTGGTTTTTCTGTGGACTGAATCTAAATCGGGTTTCAAGGGGTACGATGTTAGAACAGTTTCCTCGGATAGGAGATACTTTTAGACACTTCTACAATGCAGCGGAGTTGAAATGGAATATGATGTCTAAAAATGAAAATGGTATTTTGAGGGAATGTCTATTAGGAAACTGAGTTTCAGAAAATTCCGAGTTGGAGATCGTAATTACGATGAAAAGTATCGGATAATACGCGGTTCTCCAAAAGCTGCAGCTGTAATATTAGAAGTAGTATCGTAACCGTAGTAACTTGACAGAAAAGCATTATTTCCATCACTAGGAAACATGGTTTACTTGAGAACACCATGCAATGTATATGTGTGTTGATAAGGGTCTAGACGAAGACATGATAATTAATAAACGATGAAAGTTCCAGATTGGATAAACGTTTCGAGGTACGATTCCGTCGGATGAAAGTTGAGTGGAGTTTCTCACAAAGTGCATGGGTAGATTTTATAAATTTATAGAGAATAAAGCAAAAGAGCGAAGCAAAGTAGCCACGAACTAAGTTCCAGCGCAAGTGCTTAAATCCAGGAAATGACAATGTGAATCGCGGCTTCGTCGAAGAAAGAATGGCGAAAACAAGAGTGGAGAAAGGTTCGTTAGCCGTGTCCGAGGTGGTCGTGCGACGCCGTGAAAGCGACGCCGGCGAGTCGCCTCTTTCACTGTGCCATCGTTGCCAGCGCGCGGCCCGAGAAATCCTTTGCTCTAATATCGATCTAAAAGTCAACGAAATCCCGTCAGCCTGCCGAGCCCCGTCTCTAATCTCCAAATCTGGAAGCTCTACCAACAACGGCGCACGGTAACCTTTTTACGCGACAGCGAAACGAGCGGACAGCCCTCGTAACGGCAACGCCGAGGCTTCCTCGATGAGGTAGCATAAAATTGCCACGGGAATTCCCTCGATCGATAGGAATCGCGTTAAATGCCAACGCGGGCTCGATAAAACGATCGACGAGGATAAGACGGAACCGGCAGGACAGCTGCTGAATTACGAATGACCGTAGAATGTTAAATGGTGTATACAGGAGCAGCGGGGGCCACGTGATCGCGGAACATCGATGGTTTTCAAATAGAGAGCGTACGCCACGGTTAAGCTAGCATTTCGAAGTGACCGCTCTTGGCGGAGCGGTCGTCGATCACGGGAATAGGAGAGAGTAAATATACTATGTGGAATTGTGGCTGGTCTCGCGAGGGGGCCATACGGGTCCACGGGCTCTCGCCCGTGCACGCGGTGGTAAGTGGTGGCAACTGGCGCGCCACGGGTTCATTGTCCCGTGTGGTGGCTGTGGTGGAAGCCCCTCGTTGAAAAGGAGGGCCCCCGTTCGCGTTGAATCGGGCGTTAATACGCGAGCCGGAGGACGGCGATGTATTAAGGGTACTTACCAGTTGTCCAGCTTGATCAGCTCCTCGGGTTTTTTCGTCTTGCGATCGGCCTTCAGCCGGAGGGCCTGCGGATAAAGCTTCAATACATGCTCGAACTGACTCGCGGTGCCCTCCGCGAAGAAAGTCGCTGTGTCTTTCACGGAAGCCATTGTGATAACTGAGCTTCGATGAACGGCCGTTGGGGCGCAGCACCGGCGCCCTCCGTGCGCTATACCCGTCTCCGTCGCTCCAAAACCGAGTCACCGTCCCTTCTCTCGCCCTCTGCTCCCTTCCTCTTCTGTCCTCTTCTATCCCCGTCCTGCACCGTGCCTCTCTCTGGCCTCCTTGTCGCTCTATCGCCCTATCTGTCCCCTCACCTCTGTCACTCACACGCTCGCTCCTTCTCTCCCTCTCGCGCTTCTTTGCGTGCACCCCCCTCCGCGGGTGCCGCGGGAGAGGACCGACCACGCGAGAAATCCTATTTTACCCTCTGCCTCGTTCGAATTCTCTCGGTTCCACCGGCGACGGTGATACGCGACACACGCGTGGGACGCGTTCACGATCAGGCGCGCACACACGAGAGCGGTCAGCGGGATACTGTCCAACGATTCAGCAGCGAACGCGTGTTACGGGGGGCTACCCACTGCCAGTCTTTTCTCTATCTCTTTCTCCGTCCTCTTCTCCCTCCGGCTGTTTTTCGATTTTCCTCGAGCGGGTATATCCCTTCACGATTCCTCAGCGACGATGCTCGCAGGATCCTTTACAGGGCGTACGTGTGGCACGGTGTAACGCCGGAGAGGTATGTACGAGGTCTCGTGCGTGCGCTCTCGTAAGGGAAAATCACCGTAGTTACACGCCGAGAACTCGCCTTCGGACCTCGTTCGACTGTCCCGGGTGGGGAGCGCGACTCGACGTCGCCAGTAGGGAGCAGCACCGCTCGGCGTGTTTCTCACTTCTCTTTTCTACCCTAGTTCCCTCTCTCTTTCCTCGTCACGTCCTTCCACCTCTTCTCCGCCACCCTTATTATTTGTACCAAAAATTTCAACCGTTGCGTGCGAGCATGCACGCACGAGGGCCCGACGGGCGTTAGAGGGCCGAGGAATTAGATGATAATAAATATTCTGATACGGCGGCGGGACCAGCGCTCCGACTTCTATATAGCAGGAGAGAAAGAGAGAGAAAAAAAGGAGAACGTGCAATATACGGCGGCTCGCTGTAGGAACGCGAGGAGAACCTTCCTTTCTCCTCTCGAGTCGCTCGAGTACTCAAGAGAGCACCGTGTTTCCCTCGGCGCCAAGATCCTTCCTCTCCTTTCTCCCTCGCTCTCTCGGGGGAGCTTCCAGTTACGAATGCGTGCGGATTCCCCGCCGGATGTCCGCGAAGTATAGGCTGCCTACCCCCCACCTCTTTTATTTCTCGCGTACACGCACGTATGCACCGAGGATCCGCGGAGCAACTGTCGGAATATACACACGGGTACCCGCGTACTTCGATCGTCGACCGCGAGACTATACCGACACGCGCGCGTCCCGCAGGGTATACTGTACACCCCTTTTTTTCCGCTCTATTTACTCACGATCGTCTCTGATCCTGCTGTTTTGCCAGGACAACGCCACGCCGACCGTTCCCATGTAACCGTTCGGGCAGGCTTCGTATCGGGCCAGGAAAACTTCACGCTCGAGCATCGGCGAGATCCTGCTGGCGGTCTCATCGACGACACCGACGTCGGGCGATGACGAGCAGGCAAACAAGGACAGCGATGCACGAGGAGGGAGGGGAGAGCCTATCGTCGTCCTTTTCCCTCGCACGGTACGGCCTCGATTGTGTGCTCGTATCGCACGTCCGCCTCCGTACGAATCACCACGTTCGATGGCTGTGTCGCGCGCCTGCCTCTGCACGACTACGCCGCTCTCTTTCTCTCTCTCTGTCCCACTGTTCAGCGGCGAGGTGACTGTGTGCGTGTGCGCGCGCACCCGCCGAGCGAGCGAAAGAGCGGGCAGAACGAAGGCTCCAAGTGTTCGCTCGGGAAAACGGGAACACACGGTGTGTAGTGCGCGCTTAGGCGAAGACCCACGTACAGCCCGGTCGCTTTAGGACTCCTCTCTATGCTGACTGTAGTGAAACGGGCGACCGACTGAGGGCAGCGCCTTCGCTGCCTTCTGCTCGTCCCCTTTTCCTCTTGCCACTCGGGACTGGCTGCCACCACCAAACCGACGGCCCTATCCCCACCTCGACCCTCTATCTGGCTACTATCTCCCACTCCCTCTAATTCCCCCGTCGCTGTCCTCTCTATCTTCTGCCCCCTGCTCCGTCTGTCTACCTCTAGCGCACGGTAACGACAGAGAAGGGACGCGGCGAGATCCGCGCCTGTATCATACATATTCCATGCCGAAAAATATTCGTTGTTTCGACGGCGTACCGATTTCTCGTCGGCCACCCTGCCTCGTGGACTCCCACGAGCAGCACGGGGAACGCTCGATACCTCCTCGGCGAACGCGCCGTATACCGTTCGCTCGATCGCGCTGGGTCGTCCGACTGGAAATCGATGTTAAAGCCAGGGTAGAGGCGCGCCAATGGTGCCGTAGCACGGCTGGCACACACCGCGTGCTCCGAGCACACGGATGCACACCCGTCCGCGGCGTTGTGCGCACGGCAAGCCTTCGCCTGTACGTGAACACGTACTATACTCCGTTCGCTCTAT
This sequence comes from Andrena hattorfiana, assembly GCA_944738655.2. Lineage (NCBI taxonomy): Eukaryota > Metazoa > Arthropoda > Insecta > Hymenoptera > Andrenidae > Andrena > Andrena hattorfiana. The sequence goes on along the minus strand of OX122894.2, from coordinate 42,050,936 downwards.
ACTCCGACAAGGTTAAGCCCGTGTAGGTAGGAGATGGGGGCTTGTGTGCACAGGCTCTGTGCGCGCAACGCGTCACGGTCTGCGGGCTACGTGTGCGCCAGAAGTGGCTCGGTACACGACGGAAAGGGCATATGCAGAGGACAGCCGAGCGACACGAGGGTTGCGAGCGTTTCGAAAAAGTCTGCGAGGTTTGAAAACTCGCGGAAGGATGACGATTGGACGGCTGTCGAGCGTCAGAGGGTGGGGGGGCGTTTTTTCATGCCCCCCGACGCAGCAAGATCACGAGACGGATGCCGTCGCGATCCGTTGCGAAACCAGCGATTTCACAATTTTGTAAACGCGACGACATGCGCCGCGCCGACGCGACGCGCTTACGAGCTTAACGACGCTCCGTTCCGCGAATCGGCGGTAACTCGATTCAGGAAATTGTACAACACCAGGCTCGGTGTTTTACAAAGAGATATTTCATCTCTCGGGAAGAATTCCAATTGCCAACGATACCAGATCGAAGCATCGGGAAGAAAGCTTCCGAAATTTCGATTCGAGTATTATCGTTCCTTCCTTTCCCCTTTGTCCTCGCCGGCCCGTTAGCTTCGCATTCCTTCGCTCCTTTCTCGTCGGTGTCCGTGACCGTCGTGCAAAATTGCAAGCAACGGGGAAACTTACCACTGTTTTCTTCGAAACTTTTGCTATATACATGCGTATTTTCGCGCGACGGTTCACCCGCCGCGCGCGAGAGTTCGGGCGTTTCTTTGTGTCGCGGCATACGCCTCTGCCGTCGTGCCGCAAGCCCACGGTGTGGTAGTGGAGCGCTGCTGGCATATAATCAGCAGCTGGACGGGTGTTGGTAAAGCGGTAGACTGGTGTGCCCGTGTATGCACGCCAGTCTATCGTGAGATCTCGCCGCGCCGCCATCCTATGAGTTCTATAGCGAACCACTCACTACCAACGCCGGAGCCACTACCACCGATGCCTACGCCCGTATAGCCTCTACCAGCCAGTCGGCTCTACTCGTGGAAAGTGCCGAGCGAGCCAGCGAGCGCTTGCGCTTCGGTAACTTTCCATTGTCGTTGCTGCTGTAGAGCAACAACGAACAAACTTACCCGGGAATCTTTGCGAAACTTTCAGGATCAGGAATACGCGGCGGTAAGCCGGGTAACGATCAGGACGGCATGGAACTGGATATATAAATGTCTCCGGGCATGCTTTGCGGGACCTTTAAACGGCCGGTAATCCCGTTGACGCGTTTCGCGTTCGATCCGACGGCCCCGGTGTTACCGAGCGCTTACTTTATTACGTATCCCGTATTCCGCGAAACAAAATAGAAATTTACGAGGCGTCCGTAAGCGCAGAAAGAGGATTACGCGGAAAATGAAAATCGAGGGGTCAACGACGACCCGTAGGAATTTAAAGCTTCGGCCAGGTATGCGCGCATGGACAATGATGCAGGTAGTCGAGAGCCGAGTGCCGGGGGTTGTGTCGAAGTTCGGGTTCGTCGCTGGAACTGGTCGGGGGGCTTCTAGGAAACTTTTCCTTGGGCGAAACTTTTAAACGGATGCTTCCAAATGTTTCCAATAACCACGATGCTCGCTGGCACAGCGAGAAATAAATTTAAAAATACAGGTATCATATTCAGGGACATTTATCAATTCCAAGTGGTATTCAGGCTGGCATCGAATACTAAAAGTGTAATACCATAACAATTCTACCTTCAAACGAGTGTTTTAACCGAGGAAGCACGTTCGTGGGAGCAAATAACGCTGCCGCAATTTCGATCGTGCTTTATGCGCGCAAATTCGCTGTTTACGGGATTTTAAATGTCCGCAGGGAGAGGAGGATCGCGCGTAATTAATACGCGGGGGAATATACGGTGGTGAGAGGTGACCGATCACTGGGACTCAACCCCGTGCAGGCCTAGAGCGAGTAATGTTTCGGTGGAGGGGGGGGGGGGGGGGGGGTAGGGACGTGCAGAAGGGGGAAGACGAAGAGAAAGGCCGGTTTTCTTCTCGAAGCGCTTTTAGCCAGGCAGCGAGCAGATCCAGCCAGCCGGCCATAAGCCCCTGCTGCATCATGGCCGTCGGCTCACCGTTATGTGCCGTGGCATCGGCGAAGCCCTCGTGCCCCCTATACAAAAGAGAGAGGCCCGACCCCCTCTGTCCCTCGGGCGCTTGAAATTCAACCCCGGCACTGGCGGCCGCTGCGGGGTTGCCAGATCGTGTTGCCAGGACGCGGAGCGCGGTTGCAGCGCGCCGCCGTTATCGATGCTCACCGCACACAACCCGGACAATAACCTAACCTCAAATTCAGCTGCAGAACGAGCGCGGCTCGGTTCTGTTATCAGCGGCGCCGAACCGCAGAACAGCCCCCTCTAAATTGAATGAGCGGTTTTCAAAAGAGAAATATGCCTCGCCTTTGTGCAGCGCGTCCCGGGAGCGGTCAAACTTTCAGAGCTTATTTCTACCCACGTAGAGGGATGGGGAAAGATCGCAGCTGTGCGCCCGGGGACGATTTCCTTTTGAGTTTCAGGCACTTTGCGTCGCGGAATTTTGATTATTGCGTGGTAACTTTGTTTCTAAGAATCTCTGCAACAGATATCTCGGCCTTTAACGATAGGGAACTATTTTGTATATATATTGGCTTGCTCTTTGACTCTGATGTTTATTCATTCCCCGTGCCCCGGATGCTTTAATAGGTATGGGAAAATTAGGTTAATGGATGGCGTTTAAGAAAGGAAAAGCGTGAAAGACGGAAGGGATATGGTAATCCAGTTTTACGATGCAGTTAGCGTTATTTAAACCAACGCTATTGTTCGCAACATTGCGGACGCCCCGTGGAACACCCACCCTATACAGATCCTAAGTCTCGGCTGCTTCTGAAGAGGGAACTGTAACCCGCTAATTATTTGTCGCCAGCAACAGGTCACACTCTCTTTACGTACCCCGGAAGTTTCCGCGCGGTTCGTAGAATAGTAATAACGTCACGCGCATACACTGTCCCGTTCGTTGTTGCTCACCAACCAAACAATTTGCAACCCTCCTAGTCACGGAATTCCCATATGACTCCTAGAATACCCACGCACTCGGGCTTATCCTATAGAAACTCCAACAAACTATCCAATAGCTTCGCCAGGAAACACTTAACCGTGGCGAGGCAGATACGCGGTCAATTTTGACCCATGCACTTCTTTGAGAAAAGTAAGAATTCTAGATTCTGACGAGACTGGTTACTATAATAATATGAAAACCTACTCCGAAGTGTACCCGAGCGAAATTACTGTTTAAAATTGATTCTGCAAGTGATTCTGAAAGTCGAAACTTTAAACTATTCAACAACAGAAGGCCCTATCCATTTTCCCAATTACCACGCGTTCCAAATCCCCCGTGCCTGTTCCTCCCGTCCAACCAAAGCAACTCAATTAGATATGCAGCCGGCAACGTGTGCGGCGCGAGCGTGCAATCTATAAGATCAAGGTCCCCGATAACGGCGATGCAGAAAAACGCGACTGCATTTCGTTTTCCCCCTTCGCGGTATGCGAGCGATGGATTTAGAAGCGCGGAACCGCGGCGGAAGGAAACGACGGTGACTGCTAGGCGGCCGTGAGTGCCGGTAGGAATTCGCGATTCGCATGGCGGGGCCCGGTGACGGTATCCACCGCGTCCGATACGAGAGAACACGTGTTCCTGACGCGGCTGCTAGGCGACATTGTCGCGAAGTGACATGTGGGCCACTGCGCGAGTGTGTGCGGACGGAGCATAAGGCCGGCAGGCAGAGGGGACGGGTATACTATACCGGAGCTCCGCTTTATCGTGGGCCAATCCAACCGCTGTGACCTTGGAGTGGCTCTAGAGAGAGAGATATATTTAGCTGTGAGCGGCTCGAGCCGCTGGTACCGCCGCTACCTAACTCTCCCTCGAGCTCTAAAGTCCCTCTTTCAAAGAGACCTGGCCGCGGCGGCGACGGGCAGGGAGCATCGCCGAGGGAAGCTCCCGCGGCGATGGGCCTTGGTCCCTTAAGGGGCTGCTCAGTCAAACTAATCGATCTTCTTTTATTACATTTTCTTTCAAACTTCGTACTGTGAACAATACTTTCTTCGAGCTCCCTTGCCGCTGTAAAGCCTCGTTCACATTAGTCACGTCACTTGAATTCAAGCAAGTGACTAATGTGAACGAACCTTAAGGCGAAAAATTGAATATCTTTCGGATTCATTTTTAAAAAGATTCTATGTGTTTTTACTTGATTCGAATGTGATTAATCAGCGCTACGGTCCTGTCGATTAGATGTTAAAATACCTGAACTGGAGAACATCGCGCGTAACGCTGGCAACTGAGCGCGAATTTTCAATTTCAACCGCGGTTTCCTGCAAACTGCATTTTCATAAATGGTGGGCATGAGATCTTGGAAAGGAATTTTCTAACTAGCTCGACACTTCGCACGATTGCTCGCTATATCTTCTTCTGCTCGCTAATTATTCTTTCAACCTGGAATGCTCGGATATTTTCAGGCACAGTTCCGGATGATATCTGACGTATCCAACGACCTAGTACAATGCTCGCTTCAATGAGAACCCACGTGATAAATATCGTTGCATTCCTCTCCTAGCTAGTTATAAACAGTGTTTACTGTAAGTATTATCTTCTGACAAGGCTGTTTCAAGAACAATGATAAATATCTATTTCGAGGCCCTAAGAGCTGCCTCTTATTTAGAGATCGCTCGATAGAAACGTCCCGCTGTAATTTCAAAAGTCCCAACTCGCTTCCACGAGTGACTCGGATTTAAGATTCCATCTCGCCCAAGGTTCCCCAACGGGGGGATTTTCAAAGCACACGCGTGGACTTTTAAGTAGTCCCAATTCGCAGATATAGCCCGCGCCCAGGTGTTTCGCTATACCCAGGGACACCCGATTATCCGCTTTTTATTTCGGAATGCTGGATCGCGAACGCCTAGGTGACGATGATGAGTTCGAAACCTGTTCTCCTTGGGTGCCTACGGTGGAACGAGCTTCATCAGGGTATTCAGGGTTACTCGCCCCAATTTCCGTGAATCTGCCGAGCGTTACCAGGCAATTGGGTATTCCCAAATTATAGCCGCTACTTCCGACAACTATCTTCCCTGTTAATCTGGAAGCCCTTCCTGATTCACGCGACCGATCCGCATCGGGGAGCAAGGATAATCGCGGGGCTCGTAAACTGGGCATAAAAGTCTGTCAAAGCTGGTTGCTTTTGAAAAATCGAAGGTACCGGCGTTCCACTCGCCGCGCCCGCGGAATTTATTTATCGGTAAACGATATTACCTCGCCTCACTGAAGGGGATACCGCGGAGAGAATCTTCATAACACTTTTGCCGCTTAACGAATTTGCTGCTTAACGTTATCACTTGGAATCGCTTAATGAAAATTCTCATTACCACTGTCTTGTTTATTACTTCTCATTATTACTACTGCGGCTCTCAGTAACCAAAGGGTTAAGCTGGAGAGATCTCCAGTACCCCAGAGAGCGGGGCACTTGTTCCCGAAATTTCCGCGCGCAAGTCTCCATCAGGCATTGAAAATTCAAATGCTTCGCGACGGTGACAGCCTTGCGGTGCACAAGCAGAGCAACAAGTTCCCCCGTCGATCGATCGTTCGCTCCGCTGATCGATCCACCCGACGGCGATGCCACTTGGAATTTCCAGCGGATCTATTTACACGGGAGCCAATAGTTTGGCGTGCAACAGGCGAACCGAGATTTCACTCTCTTACAAGAGTGAACGACACAGGGCCGACGGGTGGGGAGGGTGACAGACACGGCGGAGGGAGAGATCGGATTGGAAAAAGAAGCGGCGGAGGAGAGTAGGAGAGACGGAGAGAGAAAGAGAGAGAGACGTCGAGACACACGAGAGAAACGGGAAAGAGAATTGCAGTAGAGCAAGAGATTCGGATGGGAGGGAGCGAGAGACGGAGCTAGGGGAAGAGAGAGAGAGAGAGTGAGAGAGAGGGAGGGAGAAAGGCTACAAGTCCGTGCGGTATTCCTTTCAGTGTGATTGTCATTCATGCATTGTGAATCAGGGACTTTATTTTTAGAAGCGACTGAATGAAAGTGGAGTACCCCGTAGTAGTAGTATAATGCTCGGTGGTAGGGGGAGGAGGTGGGATGGAGGAACGAAGAGGAGGCAGAGGAGGAGGAAGAATGAGGAAGAGAAGTACACGATAGAGAGAGGAGGTGGCAGGGTGCCGGAGGGTGGAGTAGGTGAAAGAAAGAGGGCCGTCGAAGAGAAAGAGAAAGAGAAAGGGGGGGAGGCGAGGGAGGGAACGAGGAAGACGTTCCACCGATCTGCGAGTAAATCGTGGTATACGTCCTCACACGTGGCTGCTCCCCCTCCGTCACCCTTTTCACCACCGCCGCACCACCCCTCTTGTCAACCACACAAACCACGAGGCCATGCGAGCGCAGAGGCACACGCACGTGCCCTCTTCGACTCCCTTGTCGCTTACCTATCCTCCCTATCAAGGGACACCACGTAAGGGGTGTCTTACGCGATCGTGGAATTTTCTCAACCAACTCGCCAGATCGCGTGCGCTGAAGAAGATCGTATGTGGGATAGGTCTACCTCCAATCGCTATCTAGATAAGCCCTCCTCAGTCTCCATATCGAATCTAACGTGCAGCTTACTGTTTGCTACGAGCACCGAACGCGTCCGCGCTGTGTACAGTTCTTCTCGAGATTGATAGCGGAGCTGCAGTTGATACCACCGCGATTACGTTATATCTGAACCCTGCGATTCCACGTCGCTATGTTTCGCAACCACTTTGGGATTTACAGAGACACTAGTCGTTGCCTCCGAGAACGAGTGAATTCCGTGGACAGACTAGGCAAAAACCACAGTACGTATATATGGCTGGAAGAGCCGCGCGGTGACCATGAACTCGGCGGAGCGTTAAAGTAAACATGTTTCGATCGTCGCTGTGCACGAATTCACGGAAACACGAGGAGCTTCCGTCGTGGTGTATACGGCCTCGCTTACACCATGCCCAGCTACTGCGCCGGTGTTACTGTGAAGAATATTCGATTCGACATACAGCGTCTCCCAAATGAAGCCTCGCAACAACCACATTAGATCCCAGCCCCCAAAAACTCGCCTCGCATCCCTCACCAGCGGTAGCGAAGACCTCGCCCCTCCACCGCCGGTGTCATTCATCCGAGATTCCTCAATGATCCTCGTAGTTGGCCACGGGAGGAGGCTCGGAAGACACAGAGGCAGACACGACGGAGTGACCCTCTAGGTCGCGGCTGACAAAAGCGGGACAAGGAAGGAGCGACGTATGCCCGTGCAACACACACTGGCAGCCACACGTACGGCACACGAACAGGAAAGAAGAGAGAGAGAGAGAGAGAGAGAGGGCGTGCGTAAGCAACGATCCAATAAATACTAGGATCATTGACACCGACCGCGTGGCTGGGGGCTTCGGCGTCGTACTACTACGATGTTTACAGTTTAATTCGAGATACTCGAAATGTCACGTGCGCGCACGTTAGCCATTCTGCTAGCGCGATAAACGTGCGCTGCCTCTTTCCGTGTTTCGCGGAGGGGTGGAGGGGGAGGGAAGGGCGAGTGGAAGGGAGAGGGGGGGCAGAGATGATTTGACAAACTGCTCGCGAAATGAGTCACCCGTGGTGCACGCTCCTCGTGTTCTCTTTTCCTCCGTGCCTCCTCCTCCCCCTCCCCCGTCGGCGCCGCTATCCCTCCTCTAGCGGCACGCTCAAGGTCCAGGAACTAAGTTACCGTTATCTGAATTGGATTATAAAACCGAGCGGCCTTGACCCAGGACAAACTCTTTATCTCCGGTTGTAAACAAAACGGTGTCGCGCTCGACTTGCGTCACGCATCCTGCATCGTGCAGCGCTCTGACCCGATGCAATCGCTTTGAGAATCATTGCTGGGGGATCTTCGTAGCGATGCGCACGATTGTTTTCGACGGGCTCCTTCGGCCGGAGGCTTCTGGTCGTTGGGTTTGCTTTGGGCGTAGGAATCGGTACTTCCTTCCGTTACTTCGCTACTTGGTACACTTTCGAAACCGCCGCGTCCGCTTAGAGATACTCGCAAAAGTACCGACGGTTTTACTGATAGAACGTGCTTTTAAATAAATTGTGCGCAATTTGGCAATTGAAGGTGTCATAATTTGGGGAATATTAATCAAGGTTTATGGTAATGTAAATTATAATTGGTAACTCTGAGTTGAATGTTAATTAAATATGTAAAATAGCTGTGTCATGTGTATGGGGTAGGCAGATACTTTTGTGAGTGACTGTATGTGTTCAATAATTTTCGACGACTACTGTTTACTTTCTGTTTCATTGCTTCCTTGCATTTAATATTTTTATTTCCTTCTTTTCTTTATTATATACTCTTTCAAGAATTTCGGGCGCGGTGGCTCTTGCTATGCTTCGTTTATTATGCTCTGTCTTTATTTCTACGATGAAGATTTATATTAATGATATTGAAAAGTATAGGACGATTTGAGGTGGAATTTGGGGACACTCAAAGGGTGCGTTTTCCTCTCCAGTAACGACAGAGTGGGATTTATGTGGTAAATAAATATTTCTAGCAAATGGAATTCACAATTAAAGAAGTCCTCGTAGAAATCACTGTAATATAATATTACCATTGGCTCGTTGAACATTTCCCGATAATTTTTTTTTAATTTTGGCGCTTACAGTGTGTTCTACAAGGACTCTTCAATCCTTATTGTAGCAACATCCCAAATTAATGAGAAACATACACAGAATGAATCTCAGAACCAGATATAAAAGAGAAAAGGGAGAAGAGAAAGAAACCAAGAGAGACAGAAAGCAAAAGGTAGTTAGCGAGAATGATCGACGATGTAACCAGACACAAATAAACCAATATGGGACATAAATTTTAAAATATACTCCTTTCTAACGAAACTATCTTATTTCCGTTACCGTTCACAGCTCAAACCGCTACTACACGTCGCCCGCATAACATTCCCCATACGTTTTGCTCGTTTTATCTTAGGACACCCGGTACAGTCGCAAAGTGATTAGACGTTAAAAAGAGTAAAAGTGCGAGGTTGAAATTCTGCGACCCGAATGCGGCGCGGAGGATGTCTAGGTCACCGTCTAAAGGACTCGTCGAGCAGGATTACAAGACGGCAAGAAACGTCGCGCCGTCCGATCTGGGGTCTGAAATCGAGATGAGCTCGAGATCGAATTGCGTGCGTTCTCGTATTCCGGATTCTGGTTTCCCCACGACCGACCAGGCGAGATCACGAATAGAATCTCACTGGCCACGAGGCGAAATGTTATCTCCCGTACACTGCTACGCATTCGAACGGAGAAGTTGGGCTGTTGGTCGATGATAAGATAACGCGTCCTCGATTGGCTGGCTGCTACGCAGCGCTGGCTCGGGCGGGGGACCTAAAGTGAAATTCACTTCCAACAACTCGGGAGTTCCTTCACCCCAAAACGATTCTCTTAATCAGTGGATCAACACTTTTATCCGAATATAGCTACTCGTAAAATTGGATATTCCCTTCCGAACTCCTAATATCGGATTCCCTATCTAAAGAAATAAATCTGCAGCTCTAAACGTAAGGAATAAAGGATTAACTTTTTAAACCTCTTCGGTGCAAGTAACACCTGCGAGTAATGCCTGTGCATTGGTGGCCGAAAAAAATTGAAACTCATATTTTATGATATTAATCTGTGAGATATAAAGTGGGGTTTAAATTTGCCTGACCATCACTATAGTAGGTGTATAATAAGTAGGCTTAATAGGCTGAAGTATTTCAAACTGTGAGAAATATAAGTAGAATTGATGTTAGTAAGCTGTATAAAAGGAAGCTTGGAATTTTGTAGTTGGCTGAGAAAATAATACTGTCCAACTTGGGGACTTGAAACTCTCCCAAAAGGGGACAGAAATGAAACATGTACCCATAAGGGTAAAATTGAATTATATAAAAGGAAGCTTGAAATTTTGTAGCGCACTAAGGCGACGCTATGAAACTTAGACAAAGACTCGAAACTGCTCCATAAAGCGACTCAAATGAAAAGTCCATCTCTGAAAAGTGTTACGTCGGGCCAAAGTCGCGAGAAGAATAGCTGATTTAACGACGCGTTCAAAGCTGCTCGTGCTCGATTTTCCCGTAGTTGCTGGGAGATGGAACGATTTTTAAAAACCGCCGCTAGCTCGGCCACGTCCTCTCTCGGCGAGCTGCTCGCGCAAGATATTGCGTCCGCGCCGCCGGTGTCAGCGATAAATTGACATTGTGCAACGTAACGATCCCGCGCATCGTGAAAACAAATCGCTGACGTTTGACACTGAACTCTTTTCCACGACATTCCTTCGCACCCGCGATACACCTAAGGCTCGCGCGGCGAAGATAGTCGAAATGGGAATTAAAAAGCAGAGTCCACGGTGGCTGAGAGCTCCTGCGATCGTTGGAAGGGAGCATCGGTGTAAGAGGTCTCGAGGGTGGGACATTAAGCTCGACACAGAGAAATCCGCGCGAATTTTACGGGCACGATACTCTACCGTAATCTCCTTACAATTAGCAGCGCTACGAACCTGTAATTTCTATGAAAAGATCAGAAATTCGCCGGTTCAAAGAACCCTTTGAGCAAGTTTGCGCTTAAAACTATGTATTACGCGATGGTTTGTTTAAATTGAAAATCACATCCCTTGATGGGGTGCGTTTTTGGATTTGCAAAGGTAACGGCAGTAATTATTTTATCATTAAGTTCTGTTTTGCGCCAATGAAGACACTGATGGTGATACCAATTTCCTTTCACAGACCCCTTGCTTGTGTCTATAGAAACAATAATGTGAAAATAATTGCGGAGAAAAATATTCGAATGACTGCGGCTTTAGGCACTCCAAAAACTATATTAATTCAACAATGAGCTTTAAATTAAAGGCTGTGAAAAGTATACAATCTCTAAAAAAATTCTACTTTAGTTAGTATTTTAAATTAAAAGCAGTGAAAAGTATTAAATCTCTCAAAAAAAATTACTTTACTTGGTATCTGAAATTAAAAGCAGTTAAAAAGTATTCAATCTCTAAAAATTATCACATTTTCTGCAAATACAGCGGGTGTCCTAATAGTTATGAACGGTAGTGTATAATGGACACCCGGTATCTTTTTCATCTGTTTTTTAATCAGAGTTTTCTGTAGCCAAGTTAAAATTGCTACTACCAAGAAAAATGAAAGTGTCGGGATAAAAGGCTGCCGACGAACGAAAGCGGAACTCCAGAGTGGGGGGACAATCGGGGGCACTCGTTTCGAGAAGAAAGCCCTCGTTTTATGAATCTCACGCATCGATCTCCCTTACGATCTTCCTGCCTCTTCGGATAATTGTTACGCGCCAATTGACGTCACTTTACGCAACGCTCGCTACGAACCGCTATCGATTTATACGCTTTACATGCACGCACACAGAGGTCAAGCTGCTCTGTGTTGTTGCTATGAATTTATATACGTTACGCGTAACGGGGAGTTGGGAAAGTGTTGATTAAGTTTTTAAACACGCTGCTCCAAGTAATTAGCGGGTTATTACTCAGTTAGTAAAACACTGTCGTAGATCAGCTTTAAGATAACAGCTATAGGCTTGTATTTTGAAAGCTGTAAGAAGCAGATACTCAACCGTTTGCCTTAAGATTTATTCCGAAGATTGCAAACGCTGCAGTTAATTTAAATAGAAGGAAACGATAGATACAACTTTAGATATTAATCTATGAATCACTCGAAACTATATGAATACATTAATTCTCTTTTAACTGTGACTCGTTATAAGGAAAAGTTTAAAAATCGAAGGAAATAAAATAACCGAAATAATTAAACAAGCGAACATCTCGGAAATTCCCTATTGTATGTACTTAGGTATAATCACACTAATCGTTTCAATTCAAGGTTACTCCATTCACCTCTTTCTTCCAAAATCAACGTTACGCGGCACAGGAAAGTAAAGCGAGTAGAACAGAAAGGGACGAAAAAATGCAAGAAAGAAGGATGGAGCGTGTGAGCGACGCGTGGATTTAAAAAAAGATCAAGAGAAACGCGCGCTAGTGACGTAGAAAGGTCGTGGTTACGTGTAATTGCGATTAATCGCCAAGAAAAGGAAAGAAAAATGCGTTGAACCAGTTCCACGGGACAGGCACTGTTATTGGAACGCGCCACGGCCGTTCTTCTTCGAGCACGGATCGCAAGCTTTATCGCACCCGACTGATCTACGAGCCCGTAGATCGTACGCACCGTTGCAGCCTCGGTCGGTAATTACGAAAGTCAATTTCGCGGGTTCACTCTTCCCTTATCTACCCGACCTCTCCGAGTGGAAGTCAACTATATTATCTCTCCTTATTTGCCGCGTTTCGCTGCAGCGCAGAGAGCGGGGCTGCCGCGTGCTCGCGTCGATAACTCAACGCGAAATACGCCTCTGACAAAACAAACGACGTCTCCAAACGCACCTGCATTAAACATTAAAAAGGTACACACGTGCACAGAGTCGTCCAATAAATCCTTGGAAACCAGCCAGCAGGTGATCCCCCTTAAAAAACCGGGGGGTACGAAATAAATTTCATAGTTCAACTAGCAAAGTTTCTAGGAAGAATGACTACTCTGAACCGCGACCTCCCAGGAAGTGAGTAATAAAATTTCATTGGTGTGCATTCCAGTCCCAGTGGAGAATAAAGGCATTCTAGTCACCGGCTATTAAAACTCCTTTCCAATAACAGTTTCTTCCCCATTCAGCAAGCTCCTTTAATTCCTACTCGACACTTGAAACGATATTTACTGTATGTACTTGACACCTCGGCGACGGTGGGTAGATCGCGCCCACCGCGCGTGCGTATCGAAACGCGACGGAAACGGGAGACTTTGAAATCGAACTGCATTCAGCACAGAACTGCGAAATGTAAAACTAAGTTCCCTCTTCTTCGAGCTTTAATATCCAGAATTTAATATCCTCCCCTATTCCACTCAGAACTCCCTCTCCTCTGTCCCAATTTTAAAGATACAGCTCTGACAGTGAAACGGATTTGTCATCGGTGATCGCGACGTGCACAGTTCCGTGCGTTTACTCACGGACGTGGAATCGTAATCGGTGCCAGCGGAGCGCACGTTTTAAAGGCATACCTACTGCGGATAGGCCGAGATCAGACTATGGATTATAACCTCGCTCTCTCCCCCTCTACCTACTCCGCACAAGGATGCCATGCTCCGCGGTTTGCGCTAATGAACCAGCAAGCCTTTATGGTGGTTTTATTCTCTTACGTCACCCGAATCCATCGGCCTCGCTGGTCTCGTGCGTAACGGCCGACCTCTGGCGGCGCGTTCCGGAAGCAGGCCAGATCGCGACAACCTAACGAGTTTTTTATCCCGGCGAATAAACGCTGACGCAAAAGTTACCCGGGAAGCGGCAGGGAAATCGTTTTCCTCTGGCACACAGGCTAGCTTTAAAAACATGTCACTTCGAACTTTGCTACTCGCTTTTTTCCGGGATAAAGTGAGTGACGCAGTTCATTAAATCGAGCAGTGATTGAAAGTTTCGTACCAATAGATGGATTTCTACTGTAATAAATAATTTCAGACACGCGTGGTTCTTTAACCCTTAGGCGGCCGACACGGGGTCAATTTTGACCCGTAGCGTAACTTATTCCACAGATACTATGGGTTGAGATTCTTTAATCAACTTTGATTGTATTATGATTTATATAATTTTTTCACTCTATTGAAAAGTAACGTAAGTAGCTTGAAATTTCAGATGGGTCGAAATTGGCCCCGTATCTGCCGTTAATTAAGGTGACTGATATTCTAATTTGACGAGTGTCTGCGCAGAATGATCGTGTGCTGTTCAAGCGATCGCATAGAAATTCTTAAGTGTACGAAGATAGGAATTAAGGGAAGGCTGAATAATGAACGTTCGTGGATTAACCAGGGTTACGTGAAGTTCCTCAGCGTTCCCCTGTATCCTCTTTGCACCTGCCGGATCCATGCTGGTTCCGCAGGTGCTTAGGAAAGAACAGGACGCGATCACTCACACTGTTACGCTCGCGAAGGCTGCTCCTCTACGCTCGAATATTATCTCCTTGCTACTTGCACGCCGCGAGCACCGCACCTGCCCTCCTTCTTTCGAAATTCTGGAAACTTTATCCCCCCGAAATCACCACTGTCAGGACGTTCTCACCCGAGGATCGTCACTATTCTAAACTCGGAGGAACTGATTCGATACTCGAACGGCCGGTCGATTCGTTTCGTAAAATATAACCTAACTTCTAGAAATGCTTCGATGCTCTTTATAAACGCAAATGAAGTTCAAAGAATCTTAAAAATATAACTTTATTCTAAGCCGATCTTTCTGGGAAATGAAACGCCTTTAGAAGCTCGCGAATTGTTTTCTGTTGCAATTTGATCTTGACTCTACTCGAAGCTTTTTTAAAAATTCTAACTTAAAATTCTAATTTCAAAACCTATTTGCATTTCAAAGTTTATTACGTTGATAAAATCGAGAATAAATGTAATACCCCGGGTAAAGAGAACAGGAGAGATTGCAGCTGTATTTTTAATGAAATTATCGTATACGAGGGTATTGATTTACCAGTCTCCGGACGATGCTTCGATGGCGGAAGGACGGCGTTTAAGATCGAGGGCAGAAACTATGAATGTCGAAGCAGTGGAACGAACTCCCCGCCAGAAACGAAAACACCTGTTACAGAGCCCCGCAAACATGAGACGTTCTGTTTATTTTCGTATGCTATCGAGTCCTTGTTGACTTTGACACGCAGCACCCTACCTTACCGGGAAGCTAGCCTAGAAGGTGGCAGCACGTACCAAACCACAATTTCCACGTCACGTCACACGAATATTATTGCGAATCAAGCTTCTAAACAAACCTAGTATTTCATCACAAGCAATATCATTTCCCGAGCACTTTTAACTATAATGATCAATTATCTACAAAAGTAAATCAACTAACATCGTTTATTCCTTTAAACACCAAACGTAATTACATACATGCAAACAGAACGTACATTTGTATGCATACATACTTAAAGTTCAGAATAACTTTTGCTCTATTTTCAGTCCATAAGTATATTGTAGGTTAGGAACAACATTGGGCTCGAACGAAATATTAGGAAATGGGGATTGTAATTAAACTCGACATTAACCTTTACTATCTTTTGGATATTCCTTAGAATGGACTAATCTTGTTTGCTCAAAGGCTACAATCTTTCTTTCGATTAGAGAGTCTAACAATACAGAAATCGTAATAAAACGCGGAGAAAATACGACTCGCGGGGCTGGTCGAAAAACACGGACTGTGAAATCAGATGATGGTGCGTCAGAGGATGACGTCAGCCACGGTCTTGACGCGGATTTACGGTAACATTTCCATCGGGATGTTCCTCCCACTTTTCTTGACGTGTGCAAGGCGGACCACGTGTTTTCAGCGTATTACAAGAAAGAAACTATCGATTCCCTCGAATATAGTCCCTTTTTTTTCTGATAACTGACTACCGAATTCGGTTACTGTCCCGATTCGGACCACTGTTACGTCGAATGAAAATGTAGGAGGCACGGTTAACCTCTTATTTCGGGAACTCTGATTCAATGCCGACCTTCAGGAGACATTGGCATTAGGAAATCTCGCGTCAGCGGGACATAAAGTTCTGAATAGACACTTAAACCTCGTTCCGAGGAATGCGATAGGAGAAATTCTTGGGAATCCCCGGTATCGTCGCAGCGCTTGGGAATTCAAACAAATGTGAAAATTAATACTCGATTGAACGTAATGAAAAGCTATTCGGTATTCTCGGGCCTTGGTTTAAACGCGACGCTCAAAGAGCCGAGTCCTCCAATGTCAGCGAATCGCGACGGACATACAAATGCCTTATTATGTCGGCTTCGCACCTAACGCATCAAAAGAACGGCTCAACATCGCAAACTTAACAATGTGTTTCTAGGAAGTCTCGAAGCTCCCTGACTCAGCCAAAATATTGCAACCGAACGAAATTCGGTTACGAATAGAGCTGCATTCGATCAACCTAATTAACAAAGAAGGAAATATATTTCCACGAGTACGAAACTCCTTATCACTTCCACAATTTCCAGCACCCCTATTAAAATCCCAACGCAAACAAATCGGCCAAATTGGCAACTGTATCTCCTAGAAAAGAAGGGAAAGTGGTGGTTTGACCTAGAACAGCTGGGGCTAGAAAGGAGTACGAGGAAGTAGAAGTAGAAGTAGAAACACATTCGAAGCTTATGGTAGCCCGACAACTCTCATTCGCAGTGTTTGCAATCACGCAGGGAAATAATAAACTCAGCACACATAACAACCGTATATATATCTTCGCCCAAGAGCCAAACCGAAACACGTGCCCCGCCGATATCCTCTCCGTGACGGCCGATAGCGGAGCGCTGAATCATTGGCAGCGCGCGTCGAGCACCTCGTAGGAAATTCATCGGGGGCCCGTTGTTCCGGTTCTCGGCGCCGAAGAAGGCTCCCTTTCGTCGGTGGCATTCACCTCGGCGGCGCGGCGAGCGCGAAATCGACCCATACAAATTTAGAACCGCCTTCTTTCTGCGTTTCGTAACCGTTTAAAAGGGGAGGCCGTCCTCCGCGGTCAGTTTTCTCGCCGTTTTCCCCAACGTAGGAAGTCGTCCTCGGGACGGCCTGGCAGCGGAGGCGCGCGTTCGAAATAAACGTGCCGAGAGACTCGTGGACGGTTGGGAAACCGTGGGCCAGCGCGATCGACGCGGCTCTCTAATCTGCAAAAAATTATGAGAATCGGCGAACGGGCCGGTTGGAAGCGCGCGACTGGACCGCCGCGACCTGGACGGCCGAGGCTGAAAACCTTGGGGCTCGGGGCCATTGTCTGGTGGGGCCCCTCTCTGCCTTCCTCTCCCGGCCCCTGTCCTTTTGATAGCCACGGGTGCCTTTCATCTCGCGGAGCGCGCCAGACAGAGAAGCTTCTGTGCGCGCGAGGGGGCTGCGTCTTCAACAGCCGCGAAAGTTGGCAGGCGACGGGGATGAGCTCGCTGCGGCGGCGTCGTCTCCAGACGAGAACCGAAATTGCATTTCCACCGAGGGGCCGTTCTCAGACACAAGATCTCTTCTCACCTTCTCCGCTTACTTTTCATCTCTCGTTACGTTTCTTCCTCTTTCGCCTCTGCATTCCCTCTTGCACCTTGGTCGCTTTCCTCGCGCGCCGCGATCCCTCTTCATCTTACTCGGCTTTTAATACTCGGCTGCGTCCTCGGGGACTCGCGGTGCGTCTCGAGGCGGGCTGGAGGATAATCTGGTGACTCGAGAAACACTGTCGCCTTCTCGGCTGGAGAATACTTTGTGCAGGTCTTTTTCCAACACCTTTGACGAGTACCCTTGTTGGGCGTCCGAATGTCCACCTGTTAATTAATGTTTGACGAGCCTCTCCATGGCTATTATTTAATAGTAAAAGCGATCAGGGTCTCCGGGCGAAGTAACTGCGCGATAATGAGCCCATTAGTATTCAGCGAGAATGTGTCGCACGCGGTTAATTTAATTGTTCCCCATTAACGATCGTCCCTCCCGTCCCTGTAACATTGTTCCGGGCTTTATAAAATCGCGATAACGTAACGGTTATGATAATGGAAACGGGGGCTGGTAATGACACGGCGGACGCCGTGCGAAGCCCCGCACAAAAGGCTTGAATTTCATTTAAATCCGATTAACCGGATTTTAACGCGTCCAATTTATATTTCCCGCGAATCGAAACCCCTTCTGTGCGGAACCTTGTGCTCCGACCTTCACGCCTCGCGAAACAACGATCCCACGTGGGGCACTGCGTTATTGTGATCAAGGGTGATAAAGGAGATAGCATAGATTTCCCAGGAAGATCTAATATTACAACGCCTGAGATATAAGAGAAGTTTGAAAATTTAAAGAATTTTGGATGGAACTGATATACCTAGATGATTGCAATTTTTCAATCAGATGAATTAATTAAAATGGTAGAGCGCAGCTTTGCTTAGCACTTCAACTCCTCCAACTTTCAAGTTCTTCTATCAAGTTCTTTTACTTATTCCACCTAATACTCGAGCCTCTTAATCTGTCCCATCATTTTTAAAAAAAAACATAGAGCACTGAATCACGTTCATTTTACGAAGCGCGGGGGCTAGGGTCAGCCCGATCGAATAGCGTGCGAATGTCTCGGAAACTTTCATTGAATGTGGGCGGAAGCGTGCATTTGTAGCGCCCGTAAATCTCGAACAGGAAGCGAGCGCGCGCGTATTCATGAATTCGCCGGTGCCTTTTCCATAAAAATTCCGATCACGGTGCCGCAGCTCGTTTCATCCAAGATTCGACTGTATAAACATAACGCTGCGATGGTCATCTCTGCGCGCAAGGGCCTTCCCGGCCGGAAGCGCTATGCGATTTAACGCGAGCTTCCTTTAAATTGCTAAAGAGCATTAGATCTGCGCTTTTACGAGCGAATCTCCCATGGAACGTTCTAGATATCAAGCTTCCAGAAATACCAAGTAAATACGAACTTTATCGATTACATTACACTCGTTTACGGAAGCACCACTTCCGCCGTACGATTTCCGGTATTAATCTGCGATAAGGATTCCCGATATTCCAAGAATATTATCGGCAAGCGATGGGCGCCAGATACTTTTATCTACTCGACCGTCACATCCGTCCACGGAAAAAGCGTCGATGTGACGAGACTTAATCCTCGGCTAGATTGACGTCTGATTACGCGTACGATGGAACTGCGTCTTTATCCTTTGTCGCGCCAATTACGATTCGTAAGTCATGTTTGATTGGGAGCTCGTTCGCGAGGAGCTGTATACAATCTCCAGCCTCGCTTTCATCGCAACAGTAGCACAAAAGTAATTGAATTTCCGCGCTAACGCACGCGACTGCGCGCGCAGCTTTCCTGCGAGAGTCGCCCACCGCTCGACCAGCAGACAATAACCCAAATAAACAATGGATTCGCATGACCAGCCTTACATAAGGCACGCGAAAACCGTAATACCGCTCGCGTGACACGCTGCAGTTGGAATTCGGGTTTAAGATTTTCAGGGGATTCGTTTCTCTCGGTCACATTGGCGGTTAGGAACGCTTCGAGAATGAGGATCCCTTGTTCTTGGCCGCTTTTCACCGACCAGTGCCAATTCGAGGCTCCAGGCACAGCCGTTGAATTATTAAAACAGATCTTCCGCCATCCCGACTCGAATATCTGGTATTCTAAGAAACTAACTTTTAGGTTAGGAACAGTCGGATTCCCTGGCGTTCCAATTTCGTCGGGAAGGTCGTTATCGGTCTGCTCCGCGCACGAAGAGAAATACAAAGGAAGCTCGTTTGCGTCAGAGGCCTTAATGATCCTTTGATAGACTTAGTGTACGTTTTATTAGCGCGTCAACATCCATTTACATGGAAGAATTATCGATCGGCGGGTTTAATTTAAGATCGACGGCGGTCTCCGTCTATTAATCGCTTCAACTCTAATAAAGAATCGTAAAGATCGAGTTTCTTTATGGTTGGGCCTTTTCATGCTGCCAAAACAAACGCGTGCCGGCTGTGTAGAGGAAACAATGGTCTGACGCATTGGACCGTCGCTTTAAATGGTCGATTATAGATAGAGCTTGAAAACGATCGGGTCGCGTCGTGCAAGCTGAATGATAATATTGTTATCGAAAGTACTTACGCGACTGTTGTATGTGTACGCTATGACCAGGTCCACGTTACGTCCTCCGTCTTTATCCTCCAGAGTGAATAAGAAAAGAAACAAGAGCCCACGCGAACATTAAAATACTGTGCCGGGTATCGTGAATTCAGTCTGCGCGTAATGAGAACGAAAAGATTTATCGACACTGCGACTACTAACCTAGTCTGCTTTCACTGCGCGTTTGTTTACAACTCACGTGACCGACGACAATGATCTTGGCGCGAAATGCTCGTTCGTTTCTTTCCTGCTAAACCTTCCTTTCCCCTAATTGCATATTTCGCGGTCTAAACAGGTTCCGCGGTAAAACTGGAATTTCTGTTAAGAATCCTACTGTGCATTCGTGAAAACTACGAGGTTCAACTGTCAATTAAATTCCCTGGTCTATCCAGTATATGACTTGCAAAATTTCACTCGACGTCTGGGCAGTACGTAACAGTCGATTTAATTGCACAACGAAAACGGTCTGCAGTCAGCATTATCGCGTGCTCGATGGACAATTACTCAATCGAAATTCATTCTCCGTGGCAGGAAATGACGGAAAATGGGAAATTCCGCAGTATCATTATTCCTGTTCCTCATTGTTGTCTACTTCTCAGACTACCTACCAGGAATCCATACGATCCGTCTAAACGATCGATCGGACTTACGTAAAATCGCTTTTCAGTTCCTCGATCTGGCTAAAAATTGTCCGCGCAGCAATAATACAAACCGTACGATCGATTCTAAATAAAACATAACCTAATAGATTTGAAGCGAAAAGTTTAAAGGAAAACCCAATACTTTCGCAACGTGACAATACGTACGTGTACGCATATGCATTCCGACGAGCGACGATCTAAGAACGCACGATACCCCAAACAGCGTAGCGGTCGGTGCGCATGCGCGCGCCTGCGCCACAGAAAAGTAGTACGTCGTCGGACGTACGTGCATTTCGTCCGGCGTGATTCGCGAATCCTGCTGCTCCTTCCGTTGCGTGGTAAAAGCCCGCGGCGATCGTGCTCGGGTCGTTTAACTCGGTGCTCGCGGGGACAGATTCGATCGGCGCCCGATACGTGCCGGACGGATTTACGAATTTTCTCGTCGGTACGTACGGGGCTAGGCGGGCATAGGGGGCCTGCGCGGTAGCCTATTGCGCATCGGTGGACCGAAACACCGGAGACCGAGAGATCAGTGGGAGAGTCGAGAGAGTGTAATGTCTGATAAGACGAGCGATGGGCAGACGTGCGAGCGCGTGATATCGTACGTTCGGTTTTGACAGTTGGACCGTGGAAAAGTGGCACCGCGGTATAGACGGGGACACGCGGCGCCAGCGGAAATATCGCCCTCCGATTATGCACGCCCAAACGTGGCATTGATCGAGGCGCGCTGACGGGCGACGGAGGACCGATTCAAGAAAAATCGCACACACGCGAAGCGCAGGAGAGCGCCAAGTGGTCGGGGGCTCGGTGTGTGCCTCGCGCGTTCTGTGGAGCACCTACGTGTCTCTTTCTGTTTGGGAACGTAGGAGGCGATAACCGGAGGAGGTCTGCCCCCGTACGAAACGGGCGAGGGCCGAGGATCCGTCTTCGAAATTTTTTCTCCACCGCTGGCAAACAAAGGCGGCTGGTTTTAGCGCTGCCTTTGAGGGACTGGATATAGTACCGCCTCTATCTCTCTCTCTCTCTCTTTCTCTCTATCCCTCTTGCTCGCGCTCGCTCCCGAGGGACGAGGAAGAAGAATGGAGGCGATAGCCAAGCACGATTTCACGGCGACCGCCGAGGACGAGCTTAGCTTTCGGAGGAGCCAGATCCTGAAGGTTCGTATTCGATTAATCCGTCGGACCGTGCGTGGATACCGGTGGGCTCTGGCGTATGGCCGATTTCCAATGGAAAGCTTGCCGATCGCGGGCCCACCGAATTGCCGAGGGCGAACGGATATCGCGTGTCGCTTAAGGATATTCGCGACACACGTAGTCGCTCCGACCATCGATCACATTTTTTCCCTTTCCTGTCGCTGATTCGGTTTACTGACGTTTATTCTAAGTAGCTTCTGCGAGGGTTTCTTTTACGATAGGTGACAGCTGGCTTTATCGATGCTGCTTGTAGTAGTACGCAAGTTTTCCGTTTGTGATTCACGGTATTTTCACTTCTTCCTGTTTAATATGGCAAACGTAAATGTTACTGCGCTTGTGGCAACAGACGCGTTCAGCTTTGGAAAGACAATGCTTCCTTAGTGACAGCCTCGGAGAAGTTGCTTGCGAATCGATGCCTGTATTTCGATGTACACTCTTGCTTCCGTTTATGATTTCCGTATCATTTCATGAGCACAGCGTGGTAGTAGCGCTTTCGTAAAAATCTTCCACACGCGTGATCGCAGCGGCGAGTGAAATTTAAACGGTACATTGTGTTCGCAGATTCTAAACATGGAGGATGATATGAATTGGTACAGGGCCGAACTAGATTCCAGGGAAGGACTCATTCCAAGTAATTACATAGAGATGAAAAACCACGAGTGGGTGTTTTCCTTATTTTCCACTACATAAAAGCGTTTCGAATTTCGTTTACCGAACCATCATTGTTCGCTTGTTCGTAACTCGAATTACCTTTACGCTCTCACGCTGCGTTCGTTCCTTTCAGCTGGTACTACGGAAGGATAACAAGAGCAGACGCAGAGAGACTACTAATGAACAAGCACGAAGGAGCTTTTCTCATTAGAATCAGTGAAAGTTCTCCTGGTGATTTCTCTTTGTCCGTTAAGTTAGTAAAAGATCCTCGTGACTCGACGTCTCTGTACGCTAAGCGGATCGGACAAGCGATTGTTCAATGTCTCTGTTCCAGGTGTTCGGACGGCGTTCAACATTTCAAGGTGTTGAGAGATGCTCAAGGCAAATTCTTCCTCTGGGTGGTGAAGTTTAACAGTCTCAATGAATTAGTAGAATACCATCGTACAGCATCGGTTTCTCGCTCGCAGGACGTTAAATTGCGAGACATGGTCCCCGAAGAAGTAATTACATCGCGCAGAATAATTATCGGAACCGTGTGCCCTCCGGCTCCGTTACCTTCGAATCCCTTACACGGTATTTTGTTACAGTGTCTAGTACAAGCGCTATACGACTTCGCGCCGCAGGAACCTGGCGAGCTCGAGTTCAAACGGGGCGACGTAATCACCGTCACCGACCGCACCGACCAACACTGGTGGCACGGAGAGATTGGCAATAGACGGGGCCTGTTTCCATCTACATACGTCACGCCGTATCACTCCTAGGTGACTATAAACAGCGGCCGGAGTAATCCTTCGATTATTACCTCCACGCGTTACAAATCCGATTCTCGAACAGAATGCTAATTTATTTCTAGGCCTCATGTTGCGCGCACAGAGGCCAAAGGCATCGGCCACTTTATCCCACCACTATCACGTACAGGATCAGACTCACCGCAGAATTAATCAACAATATTTTGCAAACTCCGCCTATCGAATGGGCTACCAGGATGTATTGGTGGTCTAGACGCCGAGTCGTTTAGCTCGGCTCTGCGCGCCATTGGTACTCTTCGTTAGTCTCGTTGAAAAATCGAATTCTCCGCGCTCGCCGCGAAGGGAACAGGGTGGTGGCATGTCCGATTCGTTATCACTGGCATCCACCCGGGAGAAGTTCTTTTTCACTGGGACTGAGAATCCACGCTATTATTCAGAGTTATTAATAGACACTATGTGTGCACAATAGACACAGTATTTCAGTTTTTGCGAAATAATCGAGTAGATGGTAGATCTGAGAATACATCCGTAATAGTTACGCGTGACGGACGAATCTTTGAATGGTGTTTCCTGTCTCTTGGTAGTCCATTAATCGGAGGTATACACGTGCGAGGACGTTGTATCGACTGTGTACATCAGTGACGAGGAGCATCGGCCATATTAAAGCGGAGGACAGGTTTATTACGGGGGCTGGCGCGATCGTTTGTATTTTTCAATACGAGTACCGCTGCACACGAGGAGCTAACGGGGGGTTTGGGGGGGGGGGGATGGGGGGGACCTTGGTGATAAAGAGCCTAGTAAGCTATCCATACGCGAGATACAAGAAACTTTATATAGATATAGCATTAAAGCGCGTCGCCTTTTGGCATAAAATGCACACACTATTATGCCTCTATGTTGTGGATATTTTTTACTAATATTCGAGGAAGAAGGAGTGGCTCTTCCGGCGGATAAGATACATCTGATAACGTTGCGTCAGATATATACTTGCTGTGTATCATATATATAGACTTGTACCTTCAAACTACGTTTGAATAATCATACCGACATCTTCTGAGGCGAATCCTTTTTCTAAGTATTAGCAAAGATACGATCGCAGCTTGAGCAAAGCTGTTCTGCGCCCCCGTTTTCTTTCCCAATCGTACGCGTATGATTGGAGAGTTTTATTTTTACGATTATCAACTATACTATAAAACATAGTTTTCTTCTTCTTCTTTTTTTTGGGGAATAACGTGTTCTTTCTTCCCGAGACTACAATTGAAAAGAGAGAAATTTTTTTACACGAACGTGGGTTCATGTAACAGTCTTACCGAGATTCAAATACAACGAGTAACTGACAATTATTCTCCGGAGTATGGTGGATTGCAAAAATGATCGAGAGAACGTAAAAAAAAAAAAAGAAAGAAGTAAAAGCGTAACGTGTGCTTGTCAGTGACAATTTCCGTCTCGTAATGCATTTTTTTTGTTAGAGATGCTAAAAAGCGATACGACTCGAATCGGCCGTAAATTTGCTTGATATTTTTTAGCGCGAAAGAAACTTTTAATGACGATCTGTATAACGCGAGACGTGTGATTTTCCGGGAAAGAGAGAGAGAAAGAGAGAAAAAAAGGAGCGAAAGTTCGTGTACATTTTTTTAAATATCTTCCTTTTATCTGATTTCTTTCTGCAGATCTTGCTTTCGTATTTCCGTGTAAACAATGAGAATACGTAGCCTTACTGTGTAATTATTATTATTATTATTCGTTATGTTACATTTTATTGATAACAATATATTATATTAATTACACATGCATGCTTTGTTTACTTACGCCCACGAATCACGACCGTTTCTGTTAAAGCTGAAATCTTGTCTACGCCGCAGGTGATACTTTGGCTGGTACAACTGCTTTGCAAAAGACACATTTGTAGGCAAATTAACGCTATATGCTTGTGCATGCACTGTATTTAAAATAGGTCGGAGAGAGAAAAATAAAATGGGGCAGTTACGATCTTTCTGTGAATTCAAAGGCTGCAGCGAGCACCAAGATCATTTCGCTTCACTGATCTATCGAAACCATGGCTGCGGACATTTAAGAATAAAGTGTTAGGTGTATAGTTGTTCGTCCCCCTTTGTACCGTCGACACTTTTCGAGATCATCTACCATGTTTTCTATAGTTCCTGACAAAGCGAGTGCTAAGCCGACGTGATCGGGGGAATACGATCGAACGGCAACGGGATCGAATAATATTCTAGCGTTTGCTTTCTGTAAAGTTCAAATCGGTATGCTGCAGCGAGGTTGCTTGGATTCGAAGTATATCGTTAGAACGCAAATTACGCCCGTTTTATTCTAGTTTTCGTGGTTAATGTTATCGAGGATGTGAATATAATATAGTTGAAGCTCGTCGGAAATTTTTGGAGATCCTTAGCGTAGACTCGAGAAAGATTACGTAGTCTAGAGTCACCCCTGTGTACTTAACGTGTTGCTCATTTTAAGGAATACCTTCGTACGGGATTTAGTTCTCCTATTAATTTCTGTTTGTGATCGTACGTTAGAGTTCTCGTCGATTGCTCTACATATCATCGTCCGTTTGTATACACGCCGCGCCAGTTTCGTTTCCCTTCTCGACTATTCCATACCGACTGTCGGAATAAACCCATCGAAGCAGTCGCGAACAGAGCAATATACGCATGCACATATTCTAAATAATGTGTTTCGATTGTACGTGTATGACTGCTTAAACGAATCTGGAAACGAGTTGTCCTGAGGCAACGGTAATACCACGATACGTCTGGACCAAGAAATGTATAATAAATGAAATGAAATAAACTACATATTTGGAGGGAGTTCGTTCCGCTGATCTTGACTAAACGTTTCTCACGGAGCTGTATAAAGTCGCGCGCTTAATCGTCATTCTCGATTCGGCCAACGTCAAACGGATTGAAATGCATTTATGTAACGATCAAAGTGTAATGCTGTGAAGAGAATTAACACTAACAATTATTTACTGCCCGAATGTATAGCTACTATACTCCATGCCAAACCATTTATTATGTAATAGTTAAGTGAAATTGTGGCATAATAAAGTGCTATTTGGAAACAAGGTCTCTTCCTTCTCCGGTTAATCGTCGTATATTTCTTTCCTCTTAATCTTATAATTATAATTATAAAATGCATACGATCTACGAACAGTTTGCGCCCGACTTAGCGTGTCTCTGGGGACGAATTGTTTGCCGACGTAAAAAAGAATCTTTATTTAGCATACAAGTCTATAAGAAATATACCTGCCGGCAGTTTCGGAAGGCCTGATAATTTTCACGACCTGCCCACGCTTCAACCCGAAATAACGCGCGACTGGATCGCCAGCTTGTATGCGCATCAACTGATTCTCCTTTAACTTATACCTGGTAAGCAGCTCTTCCTTCTCGTCCGGAGTAAGTACTATGTGCTCGGGTACCAGTTCGTGCTCCGTGATGTTGATGAGCAATTCGGACTCTAAGAACTGCTCGAGAATATACTTCGGCGCCATGTCCACTAGCGACTGTTTCGCCGACGGAGTCATGCCTTGCTGTACAACTATGATAGCCCTGTTATTACAAAAATAAACGGCATCGATACCTTCGAACAGAACGCTCGCGTCTGGCGGAAGCGGTAAAACTTAGCGGAGAATGACCTGTGAATCTTTTCTTCTTGCATCCGCTGGCAGTAAGTCTTAATAGTTTTGATGCCGATCTTTGGCTCGTCGGGGAAGAAGACGAATAGCTGATCCGTCGGATCATCGTTGTGAGCGACTAAAACGATCAGGTCGCTACGCGCCGGTCTCTTTTCGCTTGGTTTGTCGCCGAATTGTTCCTTGAACTGCTCCAAAGTCTGATCCAACTCGTCCTGAGTGACGAGATAACCTCGATCGTGGCACAACTGCATCACCGTCTTTCTTATTCTCCATAACTTATACGTTTCCGCCTCGTCATCCATTCTCCAATCGTATTTAAACCGATCCTGTACGCAAACGCGATTACCTCCTCTTGGGCTTTTGGTTTATTTGCTATTTGGATCGAACGACAACAAAGTGGATATCGAAGACGCGGAGAGCGGGTAGCGCGTGCGACTAGGTTAGGAAGCGAACAGCCACAGGCGCTGTGCTATTTGTTTTATTCATGTCCAAGAATTGTTAATAACTAATTGGATAACTAAGTAATAACTAGAAACAATTACGATTATCACATAGGAAAGTAGTCCGGGGTTTATACTAAGAGATACGACTGGAGAGATGGAAAATTAATAATTTCTTTAAATTTTTCGCGATCGCTCAATTTGTCGGTAAAGTAGGTCACAAGTGGGACCGCGGAAGAAATACGGACTTCGTGAAAAACTTGACAGCCACTGCATAAGATAGGCCGGTATTCATAATCGCTACTTATTCTTAAGCGAATGCTTAAGCATGCGGTATTGGCAAAGGAATCTACCACCGCGGGAACGGTGGCGCTAGTGTAACATAACAAATATGGACGACGCAAGTATACCTTTTACTATATGTTTATATGGATCCAGTAGTATAAAAGTTTATTTCAAAGTTATTTCTTACAGTAAAAGTGTTGACAATACATTTAGACACAATTTTGGAATATGTAAAAGTATGTAATGTGAACAATTTTGGTTGCTCCACTTTTTGGCCCTTTTATGAAAACTTAAATTGAAATAATTGTTCATTATAGTGTTACAATTTGTTACACTACATTTATTTCTACATACAGTTCGTCGATACTGTGAAAATTGGTAGACCGCAATAAATGGTATACTTGCGACGGCCATTACTACTAGTTCGCATACCGACCGCTAGTGTCGCATACTAATGTTCTACTCCCAATCCTCTACTAACTTAGTAGCTAGTAAAGGATGCCGAATGCTTAAGCATTTGCTTAAGAATAAGTAGCGACTATGAATAGCGGCCATAGACTTATCGACACGGGAGTCGAAGCACAGACGAGGTATAGGCCGGTATTTATAGTCGCTATTTATTCTTAAGCAAATGCTTAACACGTTGAGCGCGGAACCAATTTCGCTCTGCTTTCCGTTCAGGCGGCAAACAGCGGCGGTGACTCCGCAAGATGTTCGGTTATAAAGTATATACGGACCGACGCCGTCCAAAAGGAAAGTCCGCTGTCAGCTCCCAGGGGCTGACGCCGTCTGAACGGAAAGATCACTGTCAGTTCCCACGGGCTGACATCGCGCTTAATGTGTTAAGCATTTGGCATACTTTACTAGCTACTAGGTTAGTAGAGGATGCCGCATGCTTAAGCATTTGCTTAAAAATAAGTAGCGACTATGAATACCGGCCATAGATCTATACCTGGTCTACGGTTGAAGCGAAAGATGGAAGGGGAATCAACTTATGGAGCCATCTGTGCCATACCGTGGGAAATTTCTTGCGGGAAATATTTTAAATTTGATTATTTGAACTTAACTCGTCGAATCACACTTCGTCGATAGATAAACTAAATAATTGCTCGAAAGGCATTGTTAGGAAAAAAATGTACAAATTACAATTTGAAGTGAAAAAACTTCGTTTTCCACTCGATTCTGAATCGAAACAATCGAATCCTCTGTGCATAAAATAATTTTATCGTACAAGGTTTAACATTTTACGAACTTATTCAAACTAAACGATCGAAATATCCTTTTCCTAGCGCGCAACAGGATATTCGCGGCGCACAATGTCATAAAATATTTTTAACGCACAATGGCGATCGGGGATTTATGTCGCATTAAAACTAACAATAGTAACATCGAAACCACGACTCCCAGACCAGTGTATCCTCATTTCCTCCTTTTGCAATCGTTATTCCTCCCAGACCAATAAATTCATCCACCACTTTGTCACTCTTTGGACAAGATAATAATTGTCTTCCCTTCCGACGCTTCCAGGATCTATAAATCCAGCATGGTGCATTCAGTTCCTCTATAAACATTTTACCACACACTTCCCGTTTTCAATGCATCTTTATTTCTGGGTAAAAAGAGGAGATCCCATGAAATTAATATAGAATAAATTGACGGTAGCTTTTATAAAAAAAAATAGAATCTACTACAAAAACATGACATTTATTATAAAAGAATTCCCAATAATATCAGGAGTTATAAAAGACACTATGAATAGGGTCAGCCACAAACTCTTAATGTACACAGTGTCTTTCAAATCAATATTAACAATTATTAAAAGATTCCTCAGCACAGGATGGAATCATGGCTGTCATAAACCCTAGCTACAACTGCAAATAAAAAAGATACCCCCTTCATTTTCCTCCTCCCTCGTAGAGCCTCTAATCTCCTTAAATTGCAAATAAATAAAAAAGTACAATCTCCTCCAACCTCCTTAGACTGAAAATAAATAAATAAAAAAAAATACAATCTCTTCAGGTTCTAATCTCTGTTACAGCTATGCCTTCATTGAATAATAATTCGACCCAGTCTCACTTAAAATTAAATGACAACCGTAGGCTGAGTCAGTGATAAAAATGGAGAAAAATTAATGGTATCCATTTACAGGTTTACATGTTACGTACTCTATTGCGCCACACTGATATGTATGCTATGTATAATCCACTATTGCTCGCATCGAAGTCTCCAGGAGCTGTCCAGCCACAGGGAATTCCACGTGCGTCACGTATCGCGGATCCAAGTGTTTTCTAACCCACGGGATGTGCAATGAAGGAACCAACGGTCAAGGCTTCCCCTGAAGAACTGGTCGAGGCGGTTCATCACGCTCTCGATCCCTGTAAATAAGCACGAACGTCTGTTTCCACCGAATCAGTATCTAAACGCTTAGTTGTACCGGGGCAGAGACAGTGCAACGAAACGATGAAGCACAATGCTTCTGAATTAGTGTAGAAAACGATAGGAGATCCGGCAGGTGGTTTTCAATAAAAAATGTACATGGTATTGTTAATATTTATGTACGTAGCTGCAATTTAAATGATAAGCTCGATACCAAGTGGCCTTTGGGAGATTAAAACAAAAGAATATTCAGTTTCATTGTAAATTCTATGCCTCTATAATTCTTTTCATAATAACGGCAATAAAAATAAAATTCTTTCAATTGTAAACCACTGATACCTTGTATTCTTTTGTTTCATATTAATTTCTTAAATACTTTGCATTAAGCTCCTAATTCTATTATACATTAAACTGTTTTAATCGTGTAAGTCCTCAGAAAATTATCTACATTTGTATAATATTTTTTCTGTAAAATCGCCTCCTAGACATCTGTTATTTAATCTTCTTCGCGCTCGTCCCGAAGTAGCTAGACTAAAGTAGCGCACTCGAAACGAAGTGAACGCTTTTCATTTAATATCAGCTCTTGAACTTAGTGGTCCCCTATTTCCATTTCGCAACATAAACAGCGAACAAATCGCGTGACATCACTCGAGGTAAATTTCGCGCGAAGTTGGTTTCGATTGGAATTAACCAGTTCCAGCTGGCTCGCGATTCACTTTCACGTGCAATAGATCCTCTTGTCCCTTAGCTACCGTCGAAGGTCGTTCATTACGCCGTCGATCCCCGTCTATTTTACAGTCGGCGCGTATAGAAAGTCTGTTGATCTCAGGATTTCTTTCTCTTCGCGTTTGCCCAACCGGGGATCCCCTTAGCGCGATCTGCCGCTGTCACGTGTGCGTGATTTCGCGAAAGGGATCACTCGTCCCGCGCGAGTTAAACGATTCCATTTTCCTTCTTAATTTTCATGAGCGAAACGGCACATCTATAGCATTGGAATTTAGGGATGGACGTTGATCGTATTTTACGTAGTTGCGGAGTTTAATTAAAATTTGAATTCTTAGAGGGAGCTTTTGATTCTTTGCATAGATTTCTGGGAGGAAAGGGTCTGGGAAGATAGCGAGAGCATTTGTTTTGTTTATATTTAACATACTGCCGCGCCACACAACTGTAATTTTTCTTTAGAACACTAGATTTGTGATTTAAGGACATAGTTTTGCAAGCTTGTGAATAATATTACTGTTATCAGAAATGATATAGTGTATATAGAGTAATCTCAGTTTTAGAATCAGTCGAGACGAATTCTCCACTACGTTATCCATTCTTTTGTACTTATGTATCGTTGTCTGAAAAGTATTTTAAAAAAAATCAGTTTCCAGGGTGTCTTTGATACATTCCTCGACGACCCTGAAGAAAATACCAATCGTTTTACCACCTCAATATCATAATAAACGAGCATAAAAAAATATCGTTAAAAAAATAAACTCAAGCTTCTTATTATCCACCTATTAAAGACGACCTTAAGAAACTTAGTACGTAGAATAATAAATATCTGAAGCATTTTAATCTCACGACTGTTATAAAACGCTGAACCTTACTGCAATAAAACGCGCTGCTTATCTTAAAAAACAGATGATAAAAATTCTATCTACTGCAACGT
Organism: Andrena hattorfiana; assembly: GCA_944738655.2. Lineage (NCBI taxonomy): Eukaryota > Metazoa > Arthropoda > Insecta > Hymenoptera > Andrenidae > Andrena > Andrena hattorfiana. The sequence continues at coordinate 42,019,587 of OX122894.2, read as the reverse complement.
TAATTTAATCGAAATATTTACTCGAGTAACGCCAAACTGGAGATGAGTAACTTGCTCGAGAAGACATTCAATAGCTACAAAAAATGAGTGACGTTTAATTCACCCGTGTCCTTTGAACGAACAATGATTTTTTGTTATTTTAAAGATTTTTTCTTGAATTTTCACTCGGATTAATATTACGTAGAAGCGGCGAAAAATGTCACCTTCGATTCACAGGTTTCGAGATTGCATTGACTTCCTCTTTATACTTCTTCCTCTATCCTTTCGCGTTAGAGTAAGGCAGCCAGTGGAATTTACATTCATCCTTGATGCAAGGAGGCCGAGCAATTAGCAAGGTTTATTAAACCACAGCTTCCGAACGCTCCAACGCGAAAGACTGCTCCTTTCTATAATTCTGGTAGAGATTATTCCAACAACTCTCAAACCTAATTCTTCCCTAAATGAGGAATTTTTAATCGAAGACCATATTAACACAGTAAATGACTACTGACCTTTAATGATCTAGGTATTTAAATTCCTACAAATTTTTCTACTAATCTGCGAAGACACAGAATCTTCCACGGTTCTTCGACGACCAAGAGAAAAAAATTCTTGATTGTAGAAATCAACGAACCCTTGCAAGAAAAAGAATGTTGCATTTTTAACCTGTTACATTAAGAGGACCAGTTAACTCGTTAATTGAAGGTTCGATTTACAGGAAGAAGATGAATGGATTCGTCACGATTTCTGAATTGTACTTGTAGAGGAGTAAATACGGCACCGTAGATGGAACGAATTAATTCATGTGTGATTATTATTAGACAATGAATTTTTAATACACCGGAGACATTTGTCATAGGAGAATTACGCAGTTGACATTGTTACGCCTCGTGAAACAGAGCTGTCTAATAAATTTCCAGCTGTAACACATCATACGAGACAGTACGACTACTGTGGCCTTCGAAGGCACAATATTTCTCTTTTGTTCCCGTCCTTCCTGGATCGACCCGAGCTCAATGACTTTCTGAATGGAAACACGTGTCCCGAGCAAAGCTGGCATTGCAGCCGTGTTTTTGCGGTAGTGCCCCTTCTTCCACTGGCTGTCCATGTCCTTTATTCCATCAGGATCGCGTGGGCCAACGATCAGTCCTCCCTCGAGCCTTGTCACATCCACCTGACTCTTCAAGTTTTTCATTCGACCAGAATTTCGGTCAACTCGATTCGGTTGTGCTTCTGCTGGTTTCATTCGTTTCATGCCTTAAAAGAGATCTGTTTGGTAACAGTGGATTTTACTATTTTAAAAAAGTGTGCATTAGAAAAGACTTCATAAGACGAAACTTCAATTGTGGAGAATATCTGCTTGGAACCATGGAGCCACAGGTAACTTCGGTGATGATTGAAGGAAGTGTTGGAAGTTAATTATAGCATGGTGACTTTAGTGAAAGATGGATTCAATATTAATTTTACATCGAGGAATTATTTTTTTAAATTAGTGAGTTTGGGTTAAGGTTCTGTAGGATTCTCAGTTGTCTGATTGCTCGAAAGAAGTCGTTAATTGGGAGAAAAAACTTCTACTAGTCATTATATCACTGTTCTTCTCAAGTTACACATCGTCGTGAGTGGATTTTAAGGACGATATCGCTGCTCATCCTCAGCTTCTGAAGAAATAAATGAAGAGATTGTGAGGTGACAGTGAGGGAAACGGGAATTATGCTTTCCCCTTCTCGATCGTGTTTAGGTCCCAGCGATCCCTACTTCGATCACTTTCGTTGACAAGCTGCGTATGTGCCGTCGTTGCCGGTCAGTGGTTGTTTGATCCTCGCGAAGGCACTACACCTGTCGCGAGATAGATGTCACAGGATTGTGAATTCGAGCTTCTAGCCGTGTCCCAAGCCGCCAGAAATCTTCCTCCCGATCGGGCACGCGGTGCACATAGATAAATAAGGATCACGATTCGAGTCACTGTGAGTTTGAACAAGATGCAGAAGGTATGACATTTTTTGTGAGAAGCTTGAATACCTTTTTGTAATTCCTAGGGTTTAGGTTTTAGGTGTTAAGTAGACTTTAGGTTTTAGGTCGTGGATCTTGGGGCTTAGGTTCTATTAAATTCTTGGTGTCTTTAGGGCTTAGGTCCTGGGACCTAGATCCTTTTATGTCCTAGGTCTTCTTAGGTTGTAAGTTCCAGGTTTTATTCTTAGGCTTTATGTCCTAAGTCTTCTAAGATCTTTGGCCTTCCGAGGACTTAGGTCCTAGGTCTTAGCTCTCAGAGTTTCTTAGGTCTCAGTTGCAGTCACCACTTCCAAAAGAAAAGATGTCAGATAGTGTCCTTTATTTCTTTACTATAAGAAAGAATCTTTTATCACCGAATGCACCAAGGAGATTCGAAGCAGCCACGTGGGTAGGAATCGCCACGTGTTCCCTTCTAATCAAAACAACGGGGTTTAGGTAACCTGAACACGTTTCGTAATTCCCCGTGAGAGAATTCTTACAATTTTCGACTCGAATGAATCTTCCACGAGCTACTCCACTGATTAATATGCCGTGTGTGCATGACTTTAACGGTAATCTTCACGTACTTTACTCACGCCCTGTAGAAACTGTCAACTTGTTTGACCATAAAAGAATCCTCGGTAACTTGAATATTCGAACTCCTTTCTGTTTTACCAAAAATACCTCGACGATGGTAATAATTCGTAATTATTAATCAATTCTCCTAGTACAATCTATTTTAGAAGAATTTCAGGTGAATTCATTTTTCATTCAGTAAACTAACAATTCTTTCGTTCAAGAAGTCGTTCCTACTTCGTTCCTATAGCTTCCTTGATCAGAGAGACCTTCCTGGATCACATAAGAACTACAGTTTTTGCTCCATCGATCGCTTGGCTCGTTAAAGTGTCGTTTCATCTTCAATTAGGTACATAGATCGCGGGAAGTAGATTATATTGCAAGAATATTAATAGAATTAGAAGGCGATCATTTCTAAATATCAAAGAGAAAATGAATAGAAGAAATTCGAAATATTTTTATATTCCTAAATTATTTTTGATCCATGAAACTATCTGTGACCTCCATTGAATTCTCGAAAAGCTGGAAGTATTTTTTTAAATCCACAGAGGTTCATAAATTTCCGCTTAATCCCAGGATTTCTCGAGCATAATGTAGGCTGCACAGACCTTGCACGACCGCCGCACGCAACTTGACAATAAAAATCTTACGCAAGGCCTAAGGCAAATCCAACTTTCATTCGAAGTCCTCCGTGCAAGATACACGCGACCACTCGACCACATGAAAGTTTCCACCCAAAATAATTATAAAAATCGTTACTCGTCGGAGGCTTTTCTTCTACACACCTTCCGGCATTGAAATGGCGTTATGCAACTCGAGGAACCAAGTAAACGACGTCTAAGTGGCGTATGGTCCATCTTTGTCGAGAGCAGTCAAAGGTCGTTGGTCGTGTACTAAATAATTCTAATCAGCAGGAAAAAATCATCCTGATACATTAATTTGGTCGACACGGAAAGCTACTTTCTTTTTGGAACCACACCACTGACTTCTTAATTAAATTTCATCATTCTTTAAGATTGAAATCGGATGAGAAAAATTTAATTGACTTGGTAAAATATTAAACTGATCCTCAGAAGTGGTGAATCAAAGTGATACGAATTTTATTATCTATTTATATTTAAATTGAATCCTAGTGGCAGGACGTTTAGAATTGGAAGCTTGTAAGTGGGGATTGGAAATTAATTAGAATAGCTTTGCACTTGCGAAACGCTGGTGTGATTAATCACCAAATGACGTGGCCATTGAATGGTCGTTGCTGCTGCTAATTGTCAAGGTGAAATTAATATTTGAATGAGGAAGATCGTTATCGCCCTGTTCTTTTATCAGGAAGATCTATATCTATCGCGGACATTGCACGGGAAATTTTGGTATAAGCTGTTGACAAAGGGGCTCCATGATTTAGAGATCTGATGCACATTTACTAAATTTATAGAAAATTATTGATCGGTGTAGGTTGAGAAATCAACGGCGAGGAACGATTCCTATGATAGGTAGAACATATTTTTTATTTATTTTAAGCAACGCGAGGGAAATTGGATCAAGGAACGACTACAACAGGAAGTCGAAGGGCCAGTAGCGTGTAGTATCGCGTTCGATGTTATAAAATGATCCTGTAGTTGTAGAACCGGCTTTCTTTGCGCAATAAAACGTAATAATCATCATGTTGCGTTAGAGTTTATCGTAGATCCTCGTGAAACTAGGATAAGTAAATTCCACCTCGCCCCATGTAATTTTGATCCAACGATCTATGGGAGCTTATTAAAAATCACAATGTTACCAAAATCTAGAATTTTATTTTATTTTACTAAAAAATCCTGCATTTGATTATTCAATTCCCTTCCAATCTGGAATACCAAACACCTCGGTACTTGTAATTCTCTTACAAAGGGACCTCTGGAAATGCGATACTACTCAATTTTCGCAATCCCCTTCTGCAAATAATTCCTGCCAATAATTCCTCCCAAAAGAAATCCTGCATTTGAGTATTCCACCTCATATTTATCAAATTCTCAATTTCCTTCAAGTCCACACACCCCAGCACCTCTAATTTTATTAACAAAACCCAGTGGAAGTGCCCTGTTACTAAAATTTCGCAACCCCACCTCTGCTAATCTCTCCATCGACGCGTCTGAAGCAATACTTAGAAACCGGATAGTCTGCAGGAGCTGTGGTCCTTGCGATAATTCGAATAGTCTCTGTATTCCGTGCAGCAACGTTCGCAGCCACGTTAGACCGTTGCTGGAGCCCCCGCGTTTTGATATCTCTCGATCGACGGGCAACATCAGCGGTGCGTTTCGGGATGACTCGATTCGCGTGCAACAAACAGCCGAGAGGTATGCAGCCTGTTAAACAACGAGACGCGAGACAATCGCGTTCGCCGATCGCTTTGATACGCTGTTGCGTAAACGACGCACGCGACGATAATCGTGGTAAACCGCGAATTGTAAGCTTCTGCGGTAGAACAATGTTTATAGAGACGTTTCACGAAACGCCGATTCAGTCGGAGCGCAATGGATGTCAGGGAGATGTTATCAGCGGAGATAGAACGTGGAGAAGATTTCATTTGAAATCGATCTCGAAATATTTGTGATTAAAAGAAGAGTGTTCCGTTTTTATTCACCTAGTTCTAATTCAAATTCTCTGCAACATCGGAATATTTTAGTATTCCAGAAAATTCGAATTGGAATTATAGGTGAATAAAAATTCTAGTTGATACTAGGACTAAAATTGAATTGGTACTGCATTAAGTCTAACTGGTACAAGTTTTAAGCTTCCTTTTCTGAGAAAGTTATTCGCATTTGAAATCAGGAGGCTGTTCCTGTCACTATCTAAACTAAAGCAGATCAATTTCTTTCAGCATGGAAGACAGAATGCCGCGTTCTTGGGGGACGACGGCCGGGCGACTACAGACTTTCAAAATTCAAATTCGGGTGGACCTATTGAGAAGGTACAACTAATAATCACACCAACCATATCAATTTATAAACGACAGTTTAATTCAAACCAAATTTTACAGACACGATTTTATACACGATTACATTGAAACTATCAAACATACAGAACACTATTTCCCTTTCAGTTTCAAAATAACGACAGTTTCGCCTTCACATATGGGGTCCAGGATGATCGCAAGTTGCCACTCACATTGTCCATCCCCGAGGAAATGGTATGCCCAAGAATCTAACAGAGCCTTGTTCCCCATCCTGCAACGATTCTCGTTCACTGCTCGTACATGTGTTCTTTGAAATTCGATAAAGTCCATCGAGGAGAACAGAGAGGAGAGGGCGACCTGGGGCAACGGATTGGAATTCCTCATGTCCTGCATCGCGATGTCCATTGGCCTGGGGAACGTCTGGAGGTTTCCCTTCACTGCGTACGAAAACGGTGGAGGAGTATTCCTGATACCCTACATCATCGTCCTCTTCGTCGTCGGCAAGCCGTTCTACTACCTGGAGATGATAATGGGACAGTTCTGCAGCAGGTCCTCGGTGAAAATGTGGGCAGCAGGTGTGAATGTTTAAAGCGCATAATTAATCTACGATTTGTTAGGAGATAGTGGCCATTCTAACTCTTTCAACGCTGAGATCGCGAAAGTACAAACGTAGCCTGCGGAAATGCCTCTGCTGTGCTTGTAAGATAGAGAGAGTTAATGGAAGTAGAATCTTAGAAGTCTTGATGGGTAATAAACGAAAATATTCTAAACCTTTTCCGGTATTATTGTTCTTTCTGTATTTCGAAGTGGAAGGTATGAAATTTTTTGCTGGAAGATTAAAAGAGTCTTTTTAATTCATCGCAGCACCAGGATTTCGAGGAGTCGGCTGGGCTCAGATGTTCTCCATGCTGGCTGTAGGGACCTACTACTGTTCTCTGATGTCTGTGACACTTTACTACCTAATTGGCAGCTTCCAGGCTCAGCTACCCTGGTCCACCTGCCTCGAAGAATGGGGTGACTCCTGCGTCGATTCAGGAGGATCCTACAACGTCATCGAACGGAGCAACGCTACTATGATAAGTTCTGCTGAACTTTACTTCAGGTGAACATTCTGAACATCCCCTGAAGGATAGTCCATAGCTCTCAAAATTCAAACCTGTCACATTCATCAGTTTAGAGGGAAAGGGAATCACTGAACCCTAGATTCAAACGTAGATCTATTTCTTTACTAAACAGTTATTAGGGAGATCTATCCAGGTCATGAACTCCTTTCCGCTTTCTAACTAACCCTCTGAAAATCTCCTAAAAATCTTCGAAAACTTCCTGAAAATCTCCTCAAAAACTTCTACAAATCTTCGAAAAACTCCTGAAAACCTCCTAAGACCACTTGAGTCCTTCTAAAATCTCCTAAAACTTCTTGGTACGTCCTGAAATCCTTCTCAGATCTTCTAAAACCTCCTGAAACCTCAAAAATTCCTCTACAACTTCCTGAAGCCTTCTGAAAACTTCCTCAGATCTCCTAAAACCTCTCAAACCCTCCTACAACTTCCTGAAACCTTCTAAAACCTCCTGAAAACTTCCTCAGATCTCCTAAAACCCCCCAAATCCTCCTACAACTTTCTGAAACCTCCTGAAAACTTCCTCAGATCTCCTAAAACCTCTCAAACCCTCCTACAACTTCCTGAAACCTTCTAAAACCTCCTGAAAACTTCCTCAGATCTCCTAAAACCCCCCAAATCCTCCTACAACTTCCTGAAGCCTCCTGAAAACTTCCTCAGATCTCCTAAAACCTCTCAAACCCTCCTACAACTTCCTGAAACCTTCTAAAACCTCCTGAAAACTTCCTCAGATCTCCTAAAACCCCCCAAATCCTCCTACAACTTTCTGAAACCTCCTGAAAACTTCCTCAGATCTCCTAAAACCTCTCAAACCCTCCTACAACTTCCTGAAACCTTCTAAAACCCCCTGAAAACTTCCTCAGGTCTTCTAAAACCCCCCAAACCCTCCTACAACTTCCTGAAACTTTCTAAAACCTCCTGAAACCTCCTAGAAGCTCCCAAAACTTTTCCAAACCGTCTGAAACCACCCAAACCCTCCTGAAACTTCCCCCCCCCCCCACGAAAGAAATACCCACAGACCCTCCCCCATTAAATTCGATATAAAACCAAAGCATCATCGGTAGAAGCAACGCGGACGAGTTCTAATCCACCGCGACCACTTTTCCACCAGGAAGACAGTGTTAAGGGAGAAGCAGCGCATCGACGATGGCATCGGTTTGCCAGACTGGAAGCTGACCGTCTGCCTGCTAGTAGCTTGGCTCTGCATATTCGCTGTCCTAGCGCGTGGGGTGAAGAGTTCGGGGAAAGCAGCCTATTTCCTGGCGATTTTCCCTTACATCATCATGGTCAGTCTGCTGGTGAGGGCAGTGACCCTGGAGGGTGCCGTGGACGGCATCATTTTCTTCGTCAAGCCCAGCTGGGGGAAGCTGTTCGATGCGAAAGTCTGGTACGCTGCTGTCACACAGTGCTTCTTTTCGCTGTCGGTGTGCTTCGGGGGTGTCGTCATGTACTCGTCCTACAACGACTTTAGACACAATATATACAGGTTACTCTCTGAACATAAAATAATGATCGATTAGACGAGTTAGTGGTGTTAGAATCGTAGGCCTCTGTTTTCCTCCCCCACCCGTTGGCGCCTCGTGTTTTAACACTCCGACTGACGCGTGCTTCGCGCGGATATCGGTGGAAAGTTCCCAGAGAATTTTCGACGAATAATTCAGCAAAATTTTCGGCAGACTTGAAGGGGTGCTTCTGAAAACTCTGCGCCACTCGAAGCGTTAAACGGGAGAGCTTCGGTGAGAAATCAGAGTCTACTCGTAGACAAATAAGTTTCGTGGATGAATATCTGAATTGGAGAGAATGTCGATGGTGTCTTTGGAATGCGCCACTGCTATATATTTAGTAAATCATGGTGCAGGCAATTCAGTTACGAGGTCTCTGTCTAACTTCTGGCTCTCGGAATGATCAACCCTTAAAGATGTTGCAGGATGATTTTTTGTTCGAGGATTCTTAGACGTGGATGCTTTTTGGTGTTCATTTTCAGAGACGTTATAGTAGTGACCACTTTGGACACCTTCACTAGCCTGATGGCTGGTTTCACGATTTTTGGGATACTCGGCAACCTGGCCCACGAACTTGGTACCGAGAACATCGGCGACGTTGTTAAGGGCGGAACTGGCCTCGCGTTCGTGTCTTATCCTGACGCAATTGCCAAGTTCACTGTTTTGCCGCAGGTAATTTATTTGCCTTTGGAATATCAGCAAATCCCGTCTGTGAGTCAGGAAAGAAATGTTTCTGGATCTGTAAGTTTAACTAGCATTCTTGAGGTGCTAAATTATTGGGTAGCTGTAGAATGATAGGAAGAGATTCAAATAGATTCTTTAATTATTTTAAGATATTTCTTCTCCTTTTTTAAGCTATTCCTTCCCCATTCTTACACTATTCCTCACCCTTTCTTAACTTCCCACTCGAAGGATACTCTAACAATTCCATCATAAAGCAGAACCGAAAGACAAGTTAAAACAGAACAATAAATAGTATTAAAAGAAAGCCAAAACGATTACAGAAATGTTAGAGTTCATGGTCGAACACTGTGATTTCTATACATACAAATATAAATTGATTGAAAGTGTTCAGGGTGATCAAGATACGCATGTTTGTACCGCAACGAGTGGCTGTAAATTTCATTGATCCATTTATAGACCGTCGAGGTGATCCAGATTTCGCTTTCACTCCCACAAACGAACATAACACGATATTTTTTCTACTTTTTCGCAGCTGTTTTCCGTGTTGTTCTTCCTCATGCTGTACGTCCTCGGGATCGGAAGCGCTATCGCCATGACGGGCGCTATTATCACAATTATCACTGACCAATTCCCAAACTGGAGTCACGTTTACGTCGTATTTGGCACCGTTGTCTTTGGATTCACCGTTGGCACTGTTTACTGTACACCCGTAAGTAGAATCCTCAATTCTTTCCATTACCTTCAAGATAAAATCCCCGTAAACATTCACAGTCTCAATTAAACACCAGAAAACTTACATTCATTGCAGAAAAAAAATCATTACGCGAACTAGAATTCTCAAAAAAATTATTTTCCTCCAACAATCACAAGGCAATTCTGATCATAATTACTTGAAAGGAAGTTCTGAATTATTCTCCATTGCGTGAATTTGAAACCACTAAAACATTTCTAAAATTCTATCCTGAAAGCTTGACAGAAAAATAGACGAAACGAAAGAGTTTGTGGAACAAGATTCCACTTGATCATTTTATCTGTACATTTAATCGTCTCCAGGGTGGACAATTCATTCTGGAGCTAGTAGATTACCACGCTGGTTCGTTCATCGTCTTCATCCTGGCCACTCTGGAGATCACAGGTATTTTCTGGGTGTACGGTTTAGAGAACTTCCTGGACGACGTGGAATACATGTTGAAGAGGAGACCATCCATGTACTGGAGGCTTTGCTGGGGCGTTATCACACCCCTTCTGCTTGCTGTGATCTTAATTTATACATTGGCCACTCTACGACCATTAACATACAGTGGAATCTCTTACCCAAAAAGCGCACACGGTTCGTACGATTTTTACTTAATATTCAAACAATTCTACAAACTATCAGGATCGAAACATCCCCTTTTTATTAATTGCAGCTGCTGGATGGGCCCTCTGTGCGTTTGGAGCACTGCAAATTCCTTTCTGGTTGATCTACGCCATTATGTCTAACAGAAATTTGGAAGTAACCGAGGTACAATCGGTAACCCACTTTTAACTCTTAAAATTGATCACCAAAGTAAACATGCCATTGGTTTATTAAATAACGGAAGAGTCAATAGTCAATTGTATATTTTTTCTCGCCAAAATAGGTACTTTGACTTCTGCATTTCTCTGTTAAAAAATACAAAGAAGTGATAAATTCAAGTTTTTCAATTTTCTCACTTAGGCCATCTTTATAATTTAAGAATAAATTTGTACCAAAGGCGCGAACTGCTAAAATTAGGTAGAGATTTTTCTACAATTACTCTCTATATAATTCTAATTGAAAAGCGTGCCTCACATTCCTTCTTCTTTTCGTAATAACAACTTAAATTACAACAGCTATAATTCCCGCACATATTTATTTTTCCACATAAATAACGATCAATTTACAGATGATCAAGTCAGCCTTCGAACCATCCTCCGACTGGGGACCCAAGAACGCCAAGGAGCTGGCTTCCTGGCGCGAATTCAAAGAGACCAGGCGAAAGATACGAGAGAAGCGCGATTGCTCCAGAATCAAGCAGTTCGTTTACGTGATACTCTGCTGGGAGGACAAGCTCGTGTGACGTCGAAATTTTACAAACAGGAACTCGTCTTCGATCATTCCTCGTGATACCGTGGCACTTAGCACCATTTTGGTCGACTTAGTGTGGCAGTCGAAGCTGGAGAAGATTTTCAAAAACGACCAACGATTTCCCAATCCCAAAAATACCCTTTCGACTTTGTGTTTCTTTCTTCCGCGCTAAAATACCTTTTTTTTTTAAATCGAGTACTTAAATTAGATTCGTCTTCTATTTACAAGATTACAGCATCTTCGAAATGTTCTCCTTGCTTCCTCAGCTTGCCTCTGTATATAGTTCGTACCTGTGTGTAGATTTAGATTTCGTATATTTGACCCTATTTAACTCTCTTCGACGTTTATCTAACATGTTTTTATATTTTCAGAGTGAAAGAAAATAGTTCCCTAAGGAAAATGGATGTTCATTGACTCTGTAAGTCTCGTTTCGTAATATTCTTTTAAATAGTTTGCTTAGAAATTGATGAATTACGACGAGGGAGGAAACAGTATTATGCCGAGGAGGTATTTATCGAACGGTGAGCTTCAGAGTGGATGTCCATTTCCTTAACCCTTCAAGCAACGATAAACTCCACTTTCTGTAAATTTCTAAATTTCAGTATTTAAGCATATAATTAGTGCTTAATTTATCAATTTTCTTTGCTTCGTATTTTATGGAGTGTTTTGTCACTGCTCAGCGCGTTAAAAGGAACTGATTTCTTTCATAATCAGAACAAAACTATCTGGTTACTCGAGATCCCTGAAAATCCATCCCCAACATTCTGTTTTACATGTTTGAGTAACCAGTTGACTTTCTTCTGAGTAGAGTGCCAAGAAACACCAGCAGAAAAGGGACGAGTAGAAGAAATAGTTTCTGTGATTCATGACTACCGTAAAAAAAAGCATTTAAAGAATAAACCCACGCCTTTATTTATTAATAATATCATCAGATTTCTCTAGTTAAGAAGCTTTTTGCAAATATTGAATCAATTTCGTTTTCATAGATTTCATTAAAAGATCTTAAGGGTTCAAATTTCACATTTTTCGCTGACAAACCATAAGTCACCAATAAAATAATTAACATACGCGTTTCGGATAAACCCATCGAGCTCAGAATTTCGACTTCTTCATCCTAGAAGAATCCTTCCTTTTATCCTTCGTAATTCAAGTAATTCCAATCTTCCACGCGTTCTTCCTCCTCTTCGCCTCTCGTCGGCACAAATACCTCGTCTTCCACGTCCTTTTTTAAATAAAATAAGCGTACTGGTAACTATGGCACCGATCTGAGAAAGTGTATGTAAAGCATTATCGATAGAAATAGAAGAAAATTGCACGTTATACGAACATGTGGCCTGAGCCTTTCTCTTTCTATCAGCAACTCCAGCTCCCAGTCCCTATGCCTTCTTTCCCTTTCCTCGCAAATCTGAAATTACAATTCGAAAAACTTCAGCGACAGATCAACAGATATATGTAAAAAAAAAAAGGAAAATAGACCACTTTGAAAGCAACGAGGAAAGAAGAATCTTTAACACCATTTCACTTTGTAATTAAGCAGCCAGTGGCCAAGGTACTCGACTGGATCGAAAGGCTTCTTGGTAACGATCTCTCGAAGAGCGTTCGCCAGAGGTTGACTCAGCAATTTTTTCAAATAAAGCCCATCTGAAGATAAATATTCGTCAGAAGAAGAGGGTAGAGATACGGAGGAATCGGTTTCCTCTGCATCTTTTAAATCGAGGCTCCATAAATTCTGCAACATCGTGATGTCTTCATCGGTGAAGCCCATGGCCTTCAAGAGTCTGCATTTAAAATATTCTTTTTGAAAATTGTGTGTCTGAATTGTATGCTTCTTGCAACCAAGTCTCTCACCTAACGAATTCATCTGTGAAACCAATTTTTAGTAAAGTTCTTATCAGACACTCGCTTACGCATCTTTCGTGTAAGAACTTTTCGATTTCTTCTCGTGGTACTAATATTGGGTCCGGCTGTTTTATGATTTTGGGTTTATTTTTAGATTCTTCAGGTTCCTTGAGCAACAAGGAACAAATTACGTTCGAGCAAGGATTACAAATATTATCCTCTATATTTTCTCCTTCGGTCATCTTCTCAGCTTCAGGTTCCTTGGAAGTAGTATCCTCTATCTTTTCTTCTTCAGTCATCTTTTTAGAGCTTCTTAACCCTTTTTTCTAGGTCTAGGTCTCACTATTTCAATTCACTTCTTCGCTATACTTATGTCTTCTTCTTTTTAGGAAATTTAATTGCGTTTCTCGGAGCACGTAGCCTGCAAAATGTATAGTAATAATTGTCATATTTGTTATTCTTCTTCGACTTGAACTGCTGCTTTTGTATTTCACCACGAACTTCATTCCACTTTACGGAGCCTGCTTCAATGTGTTTCAAAGCTCCATAACACGTTCCATATGAAAAATTCAAAATGACATTAAATGAAATTTAAATTTAAGAAATTTTCTTCGGCAAATATCTTCCCCTAAACACTCTTGATCCAAAATTTTCAAGACATCAGTAGACATAAAAAATGGCACATAAATTAACACCTACTCTTCAATCTCATTTGACAAATATCTCACTGTAAACTAAAGGCTTACGATTTCTACGCTACAATAATTAAATATGGAACTTTTTTAATTTATAAATTGCATCAAAGCCCAGTATTATTATTAAAGTTTGTTACACCGATTACAACGAACCTTTGTCGCGCGAAGTGTAATCAGCGGGACAAGGAGTATCCAGAACGCTGATAAAATGTCGAAATATCGATGATGTAGAACCCGTGTAACATTTTATCAGTGTGCAATATTGTTGCGAAGCTTTTCCACTGCTCTGATCCGTCACTCTCGCGTTCGCCGTCGACGCAGCGACGTTAATAATCATATTCCCGACTAGATGAGCTCTTATCGCTTGCAGCGCAATCTAAGCGTCGGGATCGCGATGATTTTATCGCCAAGGTTCTTTTTTTTGGGTGGGTGGGCAGGCAGTATCGACACAGACGTTTTCGCGATATAAAAGCAGATGCGCGATGCCGATCGCTGGGGACTGCGAATCATCCATTCGTGGGCCCTGGTCCTCGAGAGTCTCGTTTCCACCTGTAAACGGTTTATAGAAGCATCAAAATGCAGAAGGAAACGGTGAGTCGAAGACGTTCTCCACTAAGAATCAAAGTAACTCAGTTGTTCCACTTCAATCTTACTTAAAACTTCCAATTTCTCATCCCCATTTAAGTGATAAATTAATCTATATCCAAAGGAGCTCAAAAGAATTCATCTAAATTAAACAGATCATTACCAAATTCTATAAAAATTAACTCCCTCATTAATCAACATTCACTCCAATAATCACGACAACATGATCGCTAAATTTACGACCGATGATGGAGACCATTCCTCCAACCAAAAGTTTTTTCGAACCGACAACCGGTGCACCGTGTTACAAGACTCGAGGATGACGAAACACGGATTAACCCTTTTACAGTGCAATAAAACGATAAGCAACGACCTAAAAAGCTAGAAAAGAACGATACCGTTAAATTAACTGCAAATAATCTTCACCTTCTCGTACTACACCATGAAGGGTTGAAATATTAAAATATAATAACAGAAATATAATAGTAATAAACAATAATACGTGTTCGACTTATAACTAGCCACCAAACGGAGACTTCAGGAAGAGATAATCATTTCTACATGCATTTTTGCTATTCGAACAGCCGCGATAGGAACGATTCTACTCACGCGATAAGCACCGCCGCGAGCACCATAAAGAGCTCAATGCTAATCCTTCGCTATCTCGAAATTAAAACCCCATCGAAGTGGAAGAACACGGAAGTAATCAGCTAGCTACATGGTACGTGAATTGGAGTTCGTTTCGCAGAGTAACGGCGCACAAAATGGACGTAGCAACCCTGGGTTCGTCGTGGAGGAGACTTGGGAAGGGAGGTCCTCGGAGGAGACCAGGGAATCGACCCCTCGATGCTCGATGGCCGCGGAGGAGACGGAACCGGAGAGCAGCTGGAATAATAGCATAGAGTTCCTCATGTCTTGCATCGCCATGTCCATTGGTTTCGGCAATATATGGAGGTTCCCGTTCACTGCTTATGAGAACGGCGGAGGGGTGTTCCTGATACCTTACATCATCGTCCTGTTCCTAGTTGGTAAACCGTTTTACTATCTGGAGATGATCCTGGGACAGTTTTCTTCGTCTTCTTCTATTAAAATGTGGAGCCTGTCCCCTGGGTTTGTTGGTAATTGTTGTCCTTTTTTAGAAGCGAGGTGGAGGTGGTTTGTTGGTCGCTGATGATGAATTTTGATGGGTTCAGGGGTCGGCTGGGCGCAATTCTGCTCGACCATTGCACTGATGACGTACTACAGCTCGTTGATGTCTCTGACGCTGTTCTTCCTGGTTGCTTCCTTTTCTGCTGAGCTGCCCTGGTCCAAGTGCAGGGAGGAATGGGGGCATCACTGTATAGACTCTGGGAGGAAGGCGAATGATAGTGCGAGCAGTGCTCGTGGCTTTGATGCAGTGACGGAGGACATGGAGGAACAGTACAGGAGCTCTGCTGAACTTTACTTCCTGTGAGTTCGTTTTTTAATTGCGATGGTAGTTATTGGAGGAAGCTGCTTGGTACCAAGGAAGTGCGAAAGGATACTGCAAGGTTTAGCAGAAGTAGGGGATTCATTTCTGGTGGTGATTGGTTTAAATAAATGACTAAAGGAGCTGGAGAGTTGGGGAAGAAATCAGTTGGAAGTGCAAGTTAAGGACCACCTTCCCCAATTTTAGAAAAGTCGTTCTCCAAAAAAAGAACAGTATAGAATTAAGAATTAGAAGACTTCTTCCTGGTGTCTGAGTCCAATACCTAGAAGAGTTGAAAGCTGGAAGAAGAAATTAATTGAAAATCCAAGTTAATCACGTTCTCCAATTTTAGAGAAGTCGTTGTCCAAAAAAAGAACAGTATAGAATTAAGAATTAGAAGACTTCTTCCTGGTGTCTGAGTCCAATACCTAGAAGAGTTGAAAGCTGGAAGAAGAAATTAATTGAAAATCCAAGTTAATCACGTTCTCCAATTTTAGAGAAGTCGTTGTCCAAAAAAAGAACAGTATAGAATTAAGAATTAGAAGACTTCTTCCTGGTGTCTGAGTCCAATACCTAGAAGAGTTGAAAGCTGGAAGAAGAAATTAATTGAAAATCCAAGTTAATCACGTTCTCCAATTTTAGAGAAGTCGTTCTCCAAAAAAAGAACAGTATAGAATTAAGAATTAGAGGACTTCTTCCTGGTGTCTGAGTCCAATACCTAGAAGAGTTGAAAGCTGGAAGAAGAAATTAATTGAAAATCCAAGTTAATCACGTTCTCCAATTTTAGAGAAGTCGTTCTCCAAAAAAAGAACAGTATAGAATTAAGAATTAGAGGACTTCTTCCTGGTGTCTGAGTCCAATACCTAGAAGAGTTGAAAGCTCGAGGAAGAAATCAATTGAAAATCCAAGTTAATCACGTTCCCCAATTTTAGAGAAGTCGTTCTCCAATAAAAGAACAGTATAGAATTAAGAACTAGAAGATCAGTGCTTCAAGTAAATACCTAAAAGAGTTGGAAACTCAAAGAACAAGTGGATTAGAATTCCAAGTTAACGACTACCTCGTTCAATTTCAGAAAAGAGGTTCTCCAAGAGAAAGACAGTATCGACGATGGAATTGGATTGCCAAGCTGGAAGCTGACGATATGCCTGCTCTGCAGCTGGCTCTCTGTAATCCTCATATCGTTCCAAGGCGTGAAAAGTTCGGGAAAAGCCTCCTACTTCCTAGCAATTTTCCCATACATCATTCTACTCAGTCTCCTCGTGAAAGCAGTTACTCTGGAAGGCGCTGGAACCGGTATCTTATTCTTCGTCACGCCGAAATGGTCGAAGCTCTTGGACCCAAGTATTTGGTACGCTGCTGTCACGCAATGCTTCTTCTCGCTGTCCGTCTGCTTTGGCGCGATCATCACCTACTCCTCGCACAACGACTTCAAGCACAACATCTACAGGTAAACAATTAATCATCTGACAGTCTGTTCTCTAGCCCTTCGATCAAATTACACGTTTGCTAAAAATACGATAAAATATTTCTGTATTTACTTCTTCTTGGAAACCTTGAGAAATGTTGGCTCCTAGTTTAACACTTTGCAGAAGTGTTTATTTTGTGTTCTTTCATTCAGGAATATTCTTCTATCTTGGGTAATGATACTAGGTAGAAATTAGCATGATTAATTATCCTCGTGTTCCAGGGATGCAATGATCGTGACAAGTTTGGACACGGTGACGAGTTTGATAGCTGGTTGCACGATTTTTGGAATTTTGGGCAACCTGGCCCACGAAATGGGCGTGGAGGACATCGACAAAGTGGTGAGGTCCGGGGCTGGCCTGGCGTTCATCTCCTACCCTGACGCAATAGCGAAATTCAGTTTCCTGCCGCAGGTGGGCTTCTAATCAGTTGGTATTGATACTGTGATGGTACTTCGTACGTTCAGACTGTAGTGTTTTTGATAATTCGCGATATCTTCCTTGCCACTCGTACATCATTTGAAACAATAAAGGAATCATCGACTCGAGTGACTAATATTGTTTTGAATCTGTATTAGAGAAAGCACAAAATGCTGATGAACTATTGTATCGAATAGTTTATGATATGAAGATATGAAATCACGCGCATCTCTGTGAGATATTCAAAATAAAGACAAGCATCTTGGCATGCGCCGTAATTACGAGATTACATCGTTTGGATAGTTAGTCTGAATCGTAGAAGTATCGACAGCGAAAATATCGACTTTATTTTACCTGATCGATCTTATAATTCTAATAGCAAGACATCTAATTTAGAGTAGTTTAATATGAAGACAAAGTGCATGTTTCAAATTAGAAAAAAAGAGAATGAAAGAGTGCCTAGGGAGTTCGAAAGACGTAAAGAAGTGTATTGATAGGAAGAGAATTAAAAACGAATTAATTCGTGATAAAATTTATTAAGGAAGAATCTCTTTCGCTTTACAGCTGTTTGCAGTTCTCTTCTTCGTGATGATGTTCGTTCTAGGCGTGGGCAGCATCGTAGGAATGGTCTCTGGAGTGGTCGTAGCCATTAAAGAGAAGCTTCCAAACGTGACAATCTGGAAAATCGTCGTCTCTGTCTGCTTAATGGGATTTGCTGTCAGCACAGTTTATATAACTCCGGTATGTAATTCGAAAAATCTTGATTTTCTGTCATTCGAACTAAATTGTAGCTTTTATTAATCTTAGTTCTATTTCACCCCTAAGTGTGCCATAAATAGGTAAAGATTAATCAAGAGAATTACTAATGAATTACTTTCATAAATCTCACACACTTTGAACTACCTGTGTACATATCTTAGAATAAAAAAATTAGCTTTAATTACGTATAAATTAAAAGAATTCTTGTCTACTAGAAATTAGCGATGCCTTATTTCGTTCTCAGTGTCAAGTCGAGAAATTATTTTCAAAAATATTGTGTCCAATCGTGTTGCAATTGTTATCGATATGTAATGAGAATTTTTAATGGTATTTTTATTTTGTACACAGGGTGGGCAATTCTTGTTGACGTTGGTGGATTATTATGGTACATCGTTTGTCGTGTTCATATTGGCTTCCTTTGAGATCACCGCAGTCACCTGGTTGTATGGTCCGTATAATTGTTTTAATTCTTGGGAGATGACGATTCAAAGTAATTTCAAAGTAAAAATTGTGATTCAAAATAGCTTGAGATTGAGAGTAACTCCTTCTAATTTCAGTGCTTAATAGAATAGATCATAGATCGCTCAGAGATCGCGAAGAGAGCAATATAAAATAATAAATATCTACTCTCAAAATAGGAATACAAAACTTCCTGGACGACCTGGAGTTCATGTTAGACAGGAAGACGTCCAGCTACTGGAGGATCTGCTGGTTCCTCGTGGTCCCCTTAATTTTAATAATCATTTTCTTCTACACCGTGGCCACTTTGTCACCGGTTACTTACGCTGGCAAATCATTTCCCACTTCCGCCCACGCGGCTGGCGCAGCTCTACTCTGCTTCAGCGTCTTCCAAATACCATTTTGGATGATGGTAGAGATGGTGAAGAACAGGAATCTATCTCTGTTACAGGTACTCTGCTTTATTTACACCACCTTGCCTCGTTTATTGCTTGTAATAATAAGTTTCATAATTCAACAGGGTGTTCCATTTAATTTTCCATCTGAATCAATCATAACAACTTTCTAATATTCCTATTAATATATTCAGTGCCACGTGGATCATCGATGAGCCTCGATATTTATTGTAATTAAAGCTTCTATTAAACTTTAATAATTAAAAGAAGAAACATATTCTTCGATTCCATATGAAAATAAAATAGAGGAGCATAGAAATTGTAAAGAACAGAACTTCAACGTTCTTGTATTTAAACACTGCACTCTAATTTTTTTATTAATTTTTTAAGTCCTGTTCAGGACCTTGAATTTCATTAATTATCATTAATCCATAATTATTGCTTCGTAGTAGAACTTGACTCAAGTGTTGTAAGTAAGAGTTATCTATTATTATTTCTTCATCGTAGAATTTGAAGACATCCTTCCTACCAACGTCGGAATGGGGACCAAAAGGCACCAAGTGCAGAAAAGACTGGCTCCTCTTCAAAGAAGAGAAAGCAAAGGAAAGAAGACTCAGAGCCCAACCCGGGTGGCTTCCACTGATATATACGTTGCTTCGCGTGAAACCCAAGTAAAAAAGAGAAATTGACAATGGACTGATAACGAAAGTGAACCTCCTCGCGCACTTCAAGCAGTCTGGAAGCAAAGACTGACTTTCGATCGAGATTTGAAGTGTTTATTCTATCGATAAGAAGATGACTTAGCCTCATAAAACACTCGACAAGATTATTATAAAGTGGGGGCACAAGTGCTGAGAAGTTATAAAGGATTATATCTAAAGATTCGTGGAAGAATAACGAACCTTGTTGACCACTAAAAAGTGGAACATGGACGAATGACCAACACAACGTGACGATTTACTGTATTTATTGCAAACTTAACTCTAATTTCCAATTACTCCAAAAGCGAACATTCTAATATCACACTTTCAATTCTCCCCGATCAGCAATGCGACGATTCTGGACCTCTTCTTGCTCAAGTCCATCCTGGATACCCTCTTCGCTTCCTTAAAGTCCATCCATTCTTTGTGCTTAGTGGGGTCCCTGGGGCCCCAATCAGAGCTCGGCTTCAGGATCTAAGAAACAAGCAAACAAAAACGAGTGAAACAGAATCCTTCCCAGCTTTCTATCTCGTCTGCTTACATCCAGAAGTTTGCCTTTGCTCTGCACCCTACTAACGATCATCCAGATGGGAAGCTGAATCACTCCCAACACTAGAATCGTCCAACCAGCAGCTGCAACGTTAGCCACACTATTATAAATGTACCATGTATCCCCCTTTGAACGAAAGTTCACTTCTCACGTCTTCAAACATCCCCCAAATTCAGACTGATCAAATCATTTCTCGCACCCCCATCGTACCATATGCAGAAGTTGGATAATATTCGCCGTTGTACATGAGAGGAGTCAGTTCGGAGAGAAAATAGATCAAGATGGCGAGCAGGGATAGCGGAGTCAAGGAGCGCCAGCAGATTCTCCAGTAAAAGGACGGTCTTCTGCCAGCCATGAACTCTGTGTCATCCAGAAAGTTATCGATGCCTATGTAATAAAGAAAACACTGATGAGAAACACTTGTAGCGATAGTTAGCTTCTAAGAAACAAGGTACACGCTTACCGTACACCCACGAAACTGCGATCACTTCGAAGAAAGCCAGAAACACTATAATAAACGTCCCACCAAAGTAATCGACCAAGTTTAATATATACTGCCCACCCTGGGTAAACAATTTCAATTGTTCAAAAAAAATTTCCATTAGAGAACACGCATATTTGTCAATTGCACTGAATAGTCAACTTGATAGTCGATTGGTTTTTGTAAAATGAGTCGAACGATTATTTATTAATCGACAGCGAAATATCCAGCTTCCTTTTTCTTTCTCCTTGCACATTAACGCGTTACAGTCTGCTGCAGTTTAATTAAAAACTACTATCGGGACGGAGCGATATTTTAGACGAATCTGTGCACACGGATTTTGTCATAAATTAAATTAAATGCAGAAATATCTGTGGAGGATTTTGTCATAAATTAAATAGAATGCAGAGATCTGTGTAAATGGACTTTATCATAAGTTAAATAGAATGCACAAATGTGAGTGAAGGACTTTGACGTCAGTTAAATGAAATGCACAAATATGTGTGAAGGACTTTGTCATAGATGAAATGGAATGCAAATTTTCACGTACACGGACTGTAACGTGTTAACGCGCAAATAAGATCGTTTTTATTCGACAGCTTGCTGTTTTGTTAATTAGAAACCGCGGACAGTGCTCGATTTGACTAAACAGTTTTGTCGATGAAAAAGTGGCTAGTATTCGCCAGGCTAAATTCAGTGTATTAGCGTAAGTTGATATAATAGAACTCACTCTCGTGCAATAAACGATTCCAATGAGAAAGCCAGCGCTGGTGACGCCAGCAGCGACGGTCCAGTCTCGTAACCGTGGAAACCTGTCCTTGATGATGCTGCTGATCACTCCAGTGAAGGCCACCGATGTGCCGATTCCCAGAACGAAGAGCATGAGGAAGAAGAGCACCGAGAACAGCTGGGGTACCACTGCGAACTTCGCGAGAGCTTCTGGGTAAGAGATGAAAGCCAGGCCTGTGCCAGCACGGACCACTGTGCTGATGTCATCTTTGCCCGATTCGTGGGCAAGGTTGCCTAGGATGCCGAAGATCGTCGTTCCAGCGATTAAGCTGGTGCCCAGATCCAGGGTGGTCACCACGTTGCAATCTCTGAGAAGTGATTCTTCTCTTAATTAATTGACTTGGGGACATTATTCAAGTGTTCTATGTTGACTTTCTTTTTTTTCTTTGAATGTATTGTTGAGAAGGAAAATGTGGGAGTCTCAATTTCGAGGGGGGAAATAGGTTCTTGAAGATTGGAAATGGGTGTGATATCTGTTGGGATTCTCCAGGTCCCTAGGAGAAGCAAATGTATTTGGGGGAAGAAAAATGGGGGATGGGGTGTTATTTCTTATTGGGAGAGGAGTTAGAGTTAAGTTTCGTGAGTGGCGTAGTGAGGTAAATGGGACCTTCTAGCTTTGGATTTTCTAGATTTGTATATTCTAGCTTTGGATCTTCTAGAGTTGGACCTTCCAGTTTTAGGAGCTTCTAACTTTCGATCTTTTAGAGTTGAAACGTCTAGAATTGAATCTTTTAACTTTGGATCTTCTAGAGTTGGACCTTCTAGCTTTGGATCTTCTAGCTTTGGACCTTCTAGCTTTGGATCTTCTAGCTTTGGATCTTTTAGAGTTGAAACGTCTAAAGTTGAATCTTCTAGCTTTGGATCTTCTAGCTTTGGATCTTCTAGCTTTGGATCTTCTAGCTTTGGACCTTCTAGCTTTGGATCTTCTAGCTTTGGATCTTCTAGCTTTGGATCTTCTAGCTTTGGATCTTCTAGCTTTGGATCTTCTAGCTTTGGACCTTCTAGCTTTGGATCTTCTAGCTTTGGATCTTCTAGCTTTGGATCTTCTAGCTTTGGATCTTCTAGCTTTGGATCTTCTAGCTTTGGACCTTCTAGCTTTGGATCTTCTAGCTTTGGATCTTCTAGCTTTGGATCTTCTAGCTTTGGACCTTCTAGCTTTAGACCTTCTAGCTTTGGATCTTCTAGCTTTGGATCTTCTAGCTTTGGATCTTCTAGCTTTGGATCTTCTAGCTTTGGATCTTCTAGCTTTGGACCTTCTAGCTTTGGATCTTCTAGCTTTGGATCTTCTAGCTTTGGATCTTCTAGCTTTGGACCTTCTAGCTTTGGATCTTCTAGCTTTGGACCTTCTAGCTTTGGATCTTCTAGCTTTGGATCTTCTAGCTTTGGATCTTCTAGCTTTGGATCTTCTAGCTTTATACCTTCTAGCTTGGGACTTGGGGATTAGGAGAGGACTTAGGCTTAACTTTTCTGAGTGGTATAGCAAGTTAACTAGACTTTCCAGCTTTAAACTTTGCGATCTGTTGTGGAACTTACAAAGCAACATAGATGATTAAGTTTAAGTTCGAGAACAGGTAGTAATTACTTCGTGATTACCTCAACGAATTGTGATCGAACCGATTGTAAGAGGAGTACATGGTGACAGCGCCAAAGCAAACTCCAAGGGAGAAGAATGATTGAGTAACAGCTGCATACCAAACAGCAGGTTCAAATATTTTCTCCCAAGTTGGCATGAACAAGAATATTATACCATCCACAGCTCCTTCCAGAGTCACTGCCCTTACTAACAACGTAATCATGATCACGTAAGGGAACAGAGCGAGGAAGTAAGCAGCTTTTCCAGTGCTCTTGACGCCTTTGCTAAGTACTACGAACACACAGGCCCAGCTGAAGAAGAGTGTAAGCACTAGCTTCCAGGATGGAGCTCCAAGGCCATCCCCGATCGCAGCTTCGTTGAGGACCACCTTGCTGAACACAATCACAAAAGAATTCTAATGTTCGTGAAGCTTACAGACAAAACTATTCCTATGTTTATTACATTATTGATGGGGATCTTAAAGTGGATGATAAATTAAATCTTTCAGGGTGGTATTGAGAGTTTCAGACAGGTAACTTAGAGGTTCATCAGAGTTTCACAAAAGCTTTCAAATATTCCAAGGAAATTATAATTCCTATTTCTTGGAAGACGCAGGGCTATTTTAAAGTGATTTAAAAGGAGAATCCAAGTGTGAAAATAATGAACTGATATAAAATTGAAATAAAAAGTAATTTAGGGATAAGAAGACTCTAATACATGGAAAATAGCACTGATAGAAGATTGAGAACATTTATTAACGGGATATAATCCTTTGTTAAATTTTAATACAAATAAAGAGACATAATGTAGATATCACAAAATCACACAATGCCACAAAATACTGCCTCATACCACTATTAGTCAAATAGAGCTTCAAACGACGAAGACGATAGCTGCTTGGATTTACTGGACGACTAAACGATTCCTTAACAAACAATTGAAGCTACTGTAATACCCACCGAAAGTACCAATCAGCCGAGCTACTTTTATTAACATTCGCCGTCTCGTTGCCAGGTGACGTGCTGTCGAAGCACCCATCGCCCCATTCCTCCCAGCACACGGCCCAAGGGAGGACCGACTGAAAACTGGCCAGCAGGTAGTACATTGTCAACGCCATCAGCGAGCAATAATAAGTGACCACCGAGAAGACGGAAACGGTGACACCATACCCGATCCCTGAAGCAATGGTGAAGAAGCAACTTGTCATCCCCCTTAAATTTACAACCCCCTGAACCGAATCCCGTGGTTGCAAGAGAGCCAGCTTTGCAACATTCCCTCTAATGAATTATTCACTTTTATAGGCTCCATTCGGTTCCAGGGAAAAGTACCCCGAGTGGTGTCGAAGGTTGCCAAAAGGTAGGTACCTTTGAAAGCAGGCGACATGGACCAGACTTCAACGCAGGACCTGCTGCTGAACTGCCCCATGGTCATCTCCAAGTAGTAAACAGGCTTCCCAATGATGAATAACACCACGATGTAAGGTATCAAAAACGCACCGCCCCCGTTCTCGTACGCAGTGGAAGGAAACCGCCAAACGTTGCCCAAGCCAACCGAGAATGCCACGCAGGACATTAGGAATTCCAGATTGCTGTCCCATTGTGCCCGCTCGAATTTATTCTCCGCCTTCACTGGTGTCGTCTATAAAACCAGGGAAATCATTCCGCGAGAAGTAATTAATGCAATTCCTGTGAGACTATTCTGCTCTGAAGCATGGTAGTAATACTCTTGTGTCTATTAATATTCCACGCGAAGTGTGACTTCCGTAATTAACTAATATTAGCTAAAAAAATTGAGTTGTAAGTAATTTATAAAGCAGAGTGATGGAATAATGATCTCTTTTTTATCTCATACAAGTATCAATAATTCACACTTGAAAGTCCCCTCGACCTTTAGAAACTATGAGCATACATATTAGAATCTTTTCTTTCAATTTTGAGCTAAAGAACTATCAAAGTCCCCTCGCCATTTAGAAACTATGAGCATACATATTAGAATCTTTTCTTTCAATTTTGAGCTGTAGAACTATTAAAGTCCCCTCGCCCTTTAGAAACTATGAGCATACATATTAGAATCTTTTCTTTCAATTTTGAGCTAAAGAACTATCAAAGTCCCCTCGCCATTTAGAAACTATGAGCATACATATTAGAATCTTTTCTTTCAATTTTGAGCTGTAGAACTATTAAAGTCCCCTCGCCCTTTAGAAACTATGAGCATACATATTAGAATCTTTTCTTTCAATTTTGAGCTGTAGAACTATTTATCTCGGTTTCTTAGTCTATCAAAATCTTCTCCTTCAATTTCAACCTGCGAATCTATTAATTTTATGATACAACGGTAAGATCAGGTGGTATGTGGTTTCCAGAGGGCTCAAAGTAGTTAATTTTAAAGTAATTAGCTTAGGAGGTGTCCCAGCTGTTAATGACAAACTCACCCCGCTTTCGACCTGTTTCTCGGCGCCAGATACGACAGAGAGTCTATACGAGCCAGGCACACCTTCGTCATCCGCGAGGTTGTTCTACGAATAGAAACGTACACTTTGGCTATCTTTCGCTCGTCATCTAGCAATTTGCAATTACATGCCCAGTTTCGTCGATTATCGCGCTGTTTACGTAAGGATACAGCGACACATCAAACAAATATTCCTTTTGGAAGCCGGCTTAGCGCGAGATAGGCGTTATTAACGCGTAATTGCAGCGAGATCTTTTTAGAAATCTACTGGAACCCATTATCCATCGGCCGAACAATGTTTCGCTTGGTACCCAAGGTAACTATAGACGCAGGAAGCCAAAGGATTTCTGCCTCGATCCACGGGCAACCAGCGTTTGGTCCATTCTCACCTCTGTCTATTAGAAAATTCTCTTAGTCCTCGGGAATTCTTCCGAGACTTGTGCAATCCGAAGGTAAGCGGGCAGCGAGGAATAAACAGATACCGTTGAATTCGTGTCGAGATGTTTCGAAATAGACCAACATTGTTATTACGATAAACGAAATAAGACTTTAATCAATCTTTACAGCTGCAATTTAGATTAGCCTCACGAAATGTGTTCGACACGTGAAACAACAAATCGATGGAATTTTTTCTTGTTTTCGGCACGAACCTTCCAATTTCGAGTTTCAGTGTCTTCACTAGAAAGCGCACAATTTAATTCGCGCGTATAAACAGAACTGATTAGGAAGGAGATATAATGACACCTCGTATAATTTCTTAATTGTATTAGCTGGAAGCCGAGTGTTGTTCTTTGAGATCTCGCAAAGGTAGTTCGAAGCATTAAATTGCATAAGGCAATCTGTCGTGTCTATCGATCGTACGGTTATTAGGATCCCTGCTCTTTTTTATTATTAATTCGACGGCAGATCTAGCGCACGCCATCGTAATTTTTTACTCGTCGGGGTCTCATAATTGCGAGCAGATGAATGATACGAACCTTCGTGTAACCCATAATCACCCGCGTTTGCGTACACGCCACCTCGCCGCGAGTTCCTCAGCGATCTATGCGCGATCTTTGCGAGGCAACAGCCTTTGGAAGACTGATGGACGATTTTGTTCACCCAGATCAGATAGTCCGCCGTGTGAAATCTTGAAAACAAATGCCTCCGTCGTATTTCCATTTTCGCGATTAACGTTTTCCACGTATCTGTCCCACCTTCCCTAGATCTCTTCTTCCGCCGCGAGATACGGCGCGGGGCGACGTTCAATTGTCACGGAATTCGTCAGCTCGACTTTTGCCTTTATTCGCCAGAAAGCTTGCGTTCACAGCGCGACACGCGCAGGCTGTTTTATAAATCGACAATCTATTTCTAAATTCTAACACTCGTCTTCCGAATTTCTCTGGTTTTATATTCCAACGGATATTGAAATGCTCACAGACAGTTACGGTTTATCTGGAGTGGAACACTTTTACTGGTTCTCCTTGCTGTTACATTTGTCACGCTGTTTTTAATTATATGGACGCTTTGGAGCGTGACGAGCGTGATCACTTTCGCAACCCAAGAACGATTTTAATGAGACACTTTTACTGAATTAATTTTGCATGCTAAGGCAATGTTTCATTGGGGATACCGTTACTTTTCGATAAGTGGGATGATCGGAGGTTTAGTTAGGAAATTAATTGCTTGACTGCTTAGTAGGATCTATATCTAGAAAGGTTCACATAGGATAGAGCTTCAGGTTTTAATAAACCACGCAGTTATTCAAGTGCAATTTCTTTAATTCTATTTCAAGAAAGTCTCAACGAAACCGCCGCGACATCTGAAATTCTTCTCAGCTTTGAACTCCTTCCACTCCAGGCGGACCTTCGGATCGCTGGGGCCCCATTTCTCCTCGTTCGGTCGGAACGCAGCTTTGATTGTCTATAAAAACGAGAAACGTCCCGTGGATATATTGTTCTGGCTGGGATTCTGTGTAGGCCTTCGTGGAAATACTCACTTCGACTATGGAAGACGATCGTTTCTCGATTAATTTGTGCGATATAGACGCGATTATCGTTAGAACCCCCAAGGCCAGCAAGGACCAACCGATACCTATGAGTATCCGTTTAATTTATTTTGAGTTGGAGATGGGTGAAGAATTCTGTTGGTAGGTGAGGCAGAGGAAGGTGCTGCGTGATAATACTCAAGGAATTAGCAGCACGAAAAGTGGTGTTAAAAGGAGTTTTAAAATTGTTCTTCGAAAATTTAATTAGAGATGTTGTCACGTGTGCTGAACGTGTAAATATTATAAAAGTAAATCTGGTTTGGGTGGTTGAGTTCAGAGGAAGAATTGTGAAATTATTTAATAATTTAATTCAAGAGTGACTTGGACATTCCTTGAATTTTGGAAACGGTATCTTTTGGAGGAAGATTGAAGGGAATTTTGTTAGAGTATTACCATAAGCGTAAGCTGGAAATGGCACGCCATCGTACGTGGGTGGTTCGTAAGTGATGATCGTGTAAGCCAGGATCACGATCATTAATACAGGGGTGATGAATGCCCAGCAGAACCTCCAGTACAGGGATGGCTTTTTGCCTAGCATGAACTCCACGTCGCTTAGGAAGTTCGACACCCCGTAGATCCAGAAGATCGTGATCATTTCTAGAACACCGAGAATTATGGCGACGAAGGTGCCTCCGTAGTAGTCGACCAGAGAGACGAACCATTGGCCACCCTTGAAGAATCATAATTATATCGTCATTTATTAGAGAAGTTCACGAGGTCTCAGGGAAAATTGTGTAAGGGAACTTTACTACTAGTAAGTCTTATATGATCGAGGATTTAGGGACTGCGAGGTACTAAGAGGAATTAGTGTCAGAGAATAGTGTGCACTTGGAGAATAATCAACATTTGTTTTTAAAACTAGATGTACTAGTTGCACCCCTGTGTAGGTTAATTAAAAAGAAGGAGAATTTTGTATAAATTAGTGTTAGAAGCCACAGTGCACTTAGAGGATAATCGACCTCCACCTGGAAATAGTTAAATCTCTAGCAATTGAGCATACCATTTGCAACCCTATGCACCTCAATTAGAAAACAGCAGAATTTTAAATGACATCTTATAATTCCATTATCTCCAAAACAGTTTCCCCCATTCCCAATATAAATCGACAAGAACATCCTCGCCAAATGTCTCCCAGCATACTCACAGGAGTGACATAGACGAGGCTAATGACGAATCCCAGTGTGGACAAAATGAGCACCAGCTTCCACTGGCTGACTTTTGGGAAGTGGTCGCAGAGGATGCTGAAAACTGCGCCACTGAGCGCAACCGCACTTCCAACGCCCAGCACGAACATCATCACGAAGAAGAGGACGGCGAAAAGCTGAGGAACCACCGTGAACCGGGACAGAGCGTCTGGGTAGGAGATGAAGGCGAGGCCTGTGCCACCGCGAACCACCGCCGATATATCCGTGGTGCCCATTTCGTGGGCCAAATTACCGAGAATCCCAAAGATGGTGCAGCCAGCCATCAAACTGGTGAAAGTGTCCAAGGTGGTCACTATTATCACGTCTCTGGAATCGTCGCGCGAAGTGGCTTAATCTTAATATATAAAGCAGAAAGTGTTTGTGTTTGTCGCCTAAAAACTTTCGAACGGTAAACTCTGAGGTAACGATATGTGTTCCAGCTCAATGTGCCTAACTAATCCAGATGAATATGACTATTTTCACAAAAAAAATTATTTTATAAAATCAGAATCTAAATTTCGGGCGAAGGAGTAGTTAATTAGTACCTGATAATTCTGATGGTCAAATTATCTTGGATTAAAATTTATTTAATAGGTACTCTTCGAGTGAACATTTCACCCAGATAAAAATATCCTTTCGTTGCTTATAACAGACTATTCTACTATATTATTCTTACAAATCCTCAAAATGCAGTGGAATAATTTAAGGAGGCAGTCATTTCAAAATTACTCGAACAACGTTGGGAATACGAAAGTTGATCCTTTCCTCTGTCTTCTGATTAATATATCAACTAATGTCGCTAATTATTATTTATTATATTATCATTATTAATTATATTTATTAAACCCGAGCAGATTTACTTATTTTCAAAACTGAGAGTTTGGTCTTCACGTAAGACGATGCACTTGGCATTTGCTGAAGACTAAAATCTCATTGTTTTGGAAAATACTGGACTTGCTCGGTTTTACCAGCTACTCAAATTATTCGAATAAATTATTCCTCGATTAAGTTAACTTATTTCTTCCTACCGAATAAGAGCTTATTCGGCGAAGTTCTGAGCCTGTTTCAAGCCACTCACCTGCCGACGTTGTGTCTAAAATTGTTATAAGACGAGTAGGTGAGGATGGGACCAAAGCAGACCGACAAAGAGAAGAAGCATTGAGTGATGGCAGCGTACCAGACGGTTGGCTGCCACAGCTTGTCCCACTTTGGAGTGATGAGAAAGAGGATCCCGTCCGCAGCACCCTCGAGGGTCACCGCCCTTATCAGCAACGCGATCATGACGATATAAGGGAATATCGCAAGGAAATACGCCGCTTTCCCCGTGCTCTTCACTCCGCGATAAAGCACAGCGAATATCGATGCCCAGCTCAAGAAGAGGCAGATAGTGAGCTGCCAAGACGGCGCCCCAATTCCATCCTCGATGGAGTCGTACTCATTTAAAACGATCTTCCTGTAAACCAGTTGCTACCTTCCATCTCTCTTAACACTTCAACCGATCGATCAAGGTAAAGAATGATATATAGATGCTCCGCACAAGTGTTTAGGATGGAAAATTGTGTTGAGATAAAGGCCACGAAAATGGGAATTAAAATTCTAATGAAAGGGCTGCGCTGAGGATGACTGCCTTGGGACACTTTTATCGTGGAAGTCGAGAATGGAGTTACGATGAGTCTGGAGGTAGTAGGTTTTCATTCGAGAAGGTAGGAGGTAGCTGTGATCCGTGAAGTGGGTTTGTAGATCGAGGTAAGGATCGCGAACCTGAAGTATAATTCTGCAGAGCTTCGAAGAGTACCGTTGTCAGTGGCAGGAGAGCTAGTATTTCTAAACACGTCGTCGTCCTTCGAGACGGTATCGATGCATTGGCCCTGCCATTCCTCGCGACAGTAAGACCAAGGTAGCTCGGATTGAAAGCTACCCGCCAGATAGTACAGCGTTAGACCCATCAGGGAACAGTAGTAGGAGACCACGCACGCGGCTGCGAATGCCTGCCCATATCCTAAACCTATAACCACGTGTTTCCATTAAAACCGTCCATGCCTGTATGAAAATAGTGGCACCTGAAGTGAAGACAGAAATCGAGATACGGTAGCGGTGAAAGGAAAGCTTGAAACTACGTGGCTTAAATTAATACTAGGTTTTAAGTATTATTTCGTTAGTTGACAATTGCAACCCCAAATCTATATAATTCTTTCTAATGGAATTGCGTTATTTATTTACCGTTCACAGCTTAAAGTTTCTTTGGACCACTGTTATAAGTGTTAGTCGACATTTTCCTGATTATACGTTTTTCCCCATCAGTTTCATTTGTGAGAAGTGTCGTTACCTCTCATCGCTGGGGCCATGGACCAAGTTTTAGCGCACGATTTGTTGGTGAACTGGCCCAGAAGACTTTCCAGAAAGTAAAATGGTTTCCCCACGAGTATTAGAACGATAATGTATGGTATCAAGAAAGCACCACCCCCGTTCTCGTAGGCGGTGAACGGAAACCTCCACACGTTCCCGAGGCCGACGGAAGTGGCGATGCACGCCATTAGAAACTCTAGCCCTCCACCCCATTCTGCCCTCTGGCGAGCAGCGGTTCGAAAAGAGAAAAGGAAAAATTAATAAACTTGTGTTGCGGTAAAATTATTCTGAACGATACATTATTTTAAGGAGTTGGATCCTTCCTCCTCTCTGCAATTGAAGGAACCTGTAATTTCATGGAGAAAATTTCTCCACGGGTAGTTTAAAAAGATCAGAAGCGACAGGTTGAAATGGAAGGACACATAGATAAATCTTACAAGGGAACATCCCGAATGCAAAAATTCAAAAAATTCTGAAACTTGGTGAATATGTAGGGAATTTCCTCCTGATTACAACGCAATTTTTCTTTACTGCCCAAATTCACTCTAAGGAGGGGTAATTGACCCCTGAAGATCCGGTTATTTTCCCATTTTCTGTTATAACTCGTGAACTGTAAAATAATTTTTTTTACCAAATAATAGATCTAATTAAAAGAAGTAACTTTTGTTTTGAAACTTTTTTTCTGTCTCATACATTTCGGGAGTTATGACACAAAATCAGAAAATAGCCGAATTTTCAGGGGTTAATTTCACCTCCTTCGAGTGAATTTGGGCAGCAAAGAAAAATTGCGTTGTAATCAAGAGGAAATCCCCTATATATTCACCAAGTTTCAGAATTTTTTGAATTTTCGGGTTCGGGATCTTCCCTTGTTAGTGTATTAAAAATATACTTTTCAACTGTGAAATTGTGCATTTGACTTCAGATAATATTTCAACTGTTTTGAGTTGTTTAATTAAAGCACGTGGAGAAGAAGAGTCGAAGCAGGTTCTTCGATCTAACAGCTCTGATTCAGTGATCTCCCTATTGTTTTAAATAGAAAATGCTTTGCAATCCGAGACAGTGTTTGCAAAAGCAATGGCGTTGTGTCAATAGTGACACGAAGGTGATTCACACCGTCGAAGAGCAAACGAAAAAGGTTTCGTGTTACGATAGAATCTATCGTTAGCGTGATTATCGTCATTATTGAAAAACGTACATACCGAGGAGTGACTTTCCGACGACACTTTTTCCTGCACGTTCGATTCGTCTTTCGACTTGCCATTGCCACTGAAGCTACTCCCTTTTTCTCCAACGCGAACGTTCTCCAGTTGGAAAGCTTCGTTCGTGTAACCATTCTGTTTCTGCAAACACATCCCCCATTACCTCAGAACCTCCCATCGATTATATCAATTACCGCGTAAAATATCTCACATAAACTCCGTTCTCTGATTCCATTATGCCCAGTCTAGTGTCACCTTCCGAAACTCTTAATCACAATTTGCTAAATCCACTGTACCTTCTTACCAAATCCCAACAGCACACCCTTCTTAGCTTTCCATCGATAAAATCCAGTAAATTCTACTAAAAATCCATCGCAGAGTCTCCTCCCCCAACATCCTCCTCCTCATTCCCCCATCTAAAAACTACAATACTCCTCCTCCAGTGCTTCGAAACTATTTACGCAAGAGCACTTGTCAAGAAATCACACACTTCCACGAAACTAATGTTCCTCGATGATCCTCGATCGTTCTGCTTCGCAAAGGGAGCTTCGCAGCCCTCCCCTTTATTTTCCTCTCCTCCCTTCAACTCTCCCTCCCTGCTCCGAGTTCCAAACGGAGCAGAAATTGCTCCACTGATACTCAACGGTGAAAAGGAACGGCACTGTAGAAGGGACCAGTGAAATCTTAGACGAAGGTCGTCGAGGACGCTTCACTTCTGGTCCTCGTTCACCTCCTTGGCTGGCGCAGCTGCCAGAGCGCTATGGCGAACCTCCCGAAGTGTTGCTGCAGAGGCGGACATCGGGAAAATAGCCTCGCTTTTAACGCGCACGCCGATTAGATACGATCGACGGGAACGTTCTCACCTTCATCCTTCGGATTTCATCTCGTTCCAGCCAATGCTGCCCCGTGCGCACCCTGTCTCTGTTCAGGCATAGTGCGGCGCGTGTCCGATGTAATTGCAGGCTTCTCGTGTTAGTTTACTAGGTAAAGTGATGGACTTTGCGTATAAGTGATAGTCGAGCTTCTTAGAAGCCGAACTCATCCGAGCCGCTTTCTGTGCACTTTCCGATCTCAGCGTTTAAGCAGGCAATAAGGCTTATCAAAGACTTTTCCGCTCCTTATTTTGCGGAGTCGAGCTCCGTGGATTCTGAGAGGCTCAGCTAAAGTTCGCGAGCAGCCCTCGTTGAGCGATTGCAAAATAGACAATGTGTGTAGTTCATTGAAGAGGATCAGGGGACTTGGTACCGTCGTGCGATCGAGATATGCTGCCTTCTGTTGCAATTACAGCGATAACACGCTAATTCTAGAGAGATAATTTCAGCTGAGAATGCGCTCCTACGAAACGAAAGGGGTTTTTTTTAGATTTGATGTAGGAACGTTTAGTGGAGGATCCATTAGAGGGTGTTAAGGTTCATTGAGGTTTGAAAGGATTGAGAATCTTGCAGGAGAAAAGGTGCAGGCTCTATCTTTACCAACTTGGAGTAAATTGGAAAAAGCTGTTTGTATAATTATTGCTCTGAGTTAACATTAAACAGAGAATGTTAATTGAAAAATATATATTTTCACACAATAAGTAGTAGTTATTCAGTTGATTAGATTTTATTTATATTCTTGGCGAATTTCTCAGTTCTGAAGCTGCCCAAAACGAAAATAGTGCACAAAATTTGCAATAAATCGCTCGTCTGTTATCGGATTTGCATCGAACGTGCACCAAACGGTGTAGATTTTTTTTATGTACTTATATTACCGCGTCATAACTCAAAAACTGTCAGAAACGGAGTTGCACCTCTCCCGTTGCATGGTCCTCAATTCTGTTTTTATTCTTAGTGGACTGGCACGTCGACTGTGCAGTCACAAAGGCAGGTAATCTGACGATCATTTGCAGCGTGAAGAAAGTCTTGCTCTTTGGTAAACGTCTGCCGTTATCAGCGCGGATGAGAATGGGTCAAACTTGTAAAGTCATAAAGACTACGTGTCTCGGCGTATGTCTGAGCACTCCGAGTGGCGCAAGATTTTGGAAAAGTCAGCTCCCTCGCGGTATAAGGTACAAGGAGAACCTCGAGCGTCGTTTGTCAAAGCGTCGATTTTCTACAGCCACCGAAATCGACAATGGAATTCGAAAGTCCGGCTATCGTTCCGCGGTAATCACAAGTTACTGCCCGCGTGCATATCGTTATTTCTCAACCGGCGTCGATTACAGGGGGCCCAGAAAAATCGTTCCAGCAGATAAGCAGGAAAATATTTTAGCAATAACTGTCCGCTCCACTGCCCTCCAAGGACTTCGAGCGAGACCGCGCAAATTAATTACAGAGCTGCAGAATGTACTGTAACATTCCCGGTAATGCGAGAAAGTCGAATTGCGTCTCGATCGCGAATTCCTTACGTCATTCCACGGCAAACACGACGTACGTAGTTCCTGATTACAGGATTAGTCGCCAGCCAGGTGAAGTCGAGCAGCGAAGACAGTGAAAAAGGCACTCTATTTCTACCTCTTTGGAACAGATGATAGATGAACTTCCTTTCGATATCTCTCACTCGAGATATTCCACGGAAAAATAAAGTTCTGCACTTTCCTTAAGGGGTTGATTTTCACCCCCCGAAACTGTACTATAGTACCAACAATATAAATAGGTTTGTGTTAGGGGCGAACTACTCTACTTGCTCACAAAGTTGCATAAAGCCGGGGATCCACGTGGAAATTAAGCTAAGCAATGTTATGCTATGCTTTGTTAAGTTTTAAAAAATTAGCTTCTATACATCCTAAGCTAAGCTGTGCTATGTTTTTTCGGAAGTTAAGTTAGCTTGATGTAGCTTTCTTTCTGTAAAAAATACATAGCACAGCTTAGCTTAGCTTTTAGTGGAAACGGTTCCATAAGAATCTATTGAAGGTAATTTTTTAAAACTTATAGCTTAGTTTAGTTTCCACGTGGACCCCTGACTTAATTTTCTAAATTCTCGGGTTTCCTAACTTCCCCTGTCAGAAACGAACGATCGCCTCGATAGTGTATCGATTTGATACGTGACAAATGAGGGGCGATCGACCGGCGGCGGAGCTTTTTTGTCAAATTCTGGGCAGTCGGCAGAGCAGCGTGAGATTTTTCTGGCAAACGATGGCTTAAGAAATTACACCACTACAGCCTGGGAAGATAGGTCGGCGATCGATCGGAACGTGATGATCATCCAGTGGCCTTCGATGATGGAGAACCTGAGTGACGTTTACTACCTCGTCCAGCTGATCGTACGTCAAATTTTCGTCTACATACGGGTAGGATGTCGGGATTAACCTTCTGACTTTATCAATGTGCGAGAGAATTTTGGAACTCGTCCCTCTAGTCTGCCACTTTGTTCCAGGATCTAATACTCTACAAGTTCTTTTGGCTGGCCACGAGCAAAGATCACTTGGAGGCTTCCGAATCGAAGTTGAGGAGCTTGACCTCCAGGAACATCACTGCTGATATTTTAGCCTTCGCCATTCTTTGCACCGTGCTGTTCTTGCTGGTGGTCCTCGCTTCGAAATGCGAGAAGGACCACGGAGCACGCTACGCATCTGCGGATACGGAGACGTGAGTCTTGTTGATTGAATTGATAATTGACAGAGTATAGGATTGGTAGACACTGGGGTTTTAATTCGCAGAGTTAATTGTTTAGGAAGATTCATAGGAAAAAAGAACCCTGATAAGAGGAAGCTCGGAATAAGAGACCTCGGAGGGTCGGTGTTTGGTGGAGTTTGTTAGGCGGCTGACTAATAAACAGAGGATCCGCAAGATCGGGGGTTCGAGGCCCATCGACCGAGGCACTCTTTTTCTGTAGCTCTGGAATATATAGGAATTATAAAAAATATTTCCATAGCACTAATAGGCTTTAAAAATATAACTCTATTGGGTAAAAAAAGACTTAAGGGATGTACAGAATAAAATCAATTAAAAGGGGATTCTCGTTTAACAGCCCCAAAAGTAACTGATATTTAAGAATTTTTTTTTTAAAAACTGTTGGTCATATTGGATTAAACTCTTTTGGGATATAATGAGACACCTTTAAACTTGCAGAAAATATTTTTTTATGTCGATGCTTTTTCCTCGAAGTTTTTTCCTTATATCGATGAAAAAAGTATTATAAATAAAAATTAAAATTGAAGTTTTAGGTCCAATGCCAGTGTAAATTATTTAACTTTAAGAATATTTTCCTCTTTTTGCAATCAGATGACTGTGACAGGTGCTACACCTGCCGCCAACATCGTCGAAGAGATATATACAATAATTAATAAATAATAAAAAGGATCGACATAAAAAAAATATTTTTTGCAAGTTTAAAGATGCCTCCTTATATCCCAAAAGAGTTTAATGCAATATTAACAATAGTTTCTTAAAAAAAATTCATAAATTTCGGGAGCTGTTGCAGGAGAATCCCCCCTTAAGGCATCTGAAAAATCAAAATTTAAATTCTCTGCGACTAGTAGTCTCACAAAATCATTCTATATCCCGCCTCTAATCAAGCAAAATTTCTCCGTACATAGTCCCGCAAACAATTTAAAATCCAAAGAACAGGAAGTGTACATATATGTTGCATACTGTAAAAATTCGAAGACCAATGAATCTTAGAATTAATCGGTAAATCCCCTCGACTCGTCGCAACCTCAACACCAATCTCAATCTAGGTGTCCCTCCTTGGACATGCACGAAGATCCACCCTGCATTTCAAGCTCAAGCTCGACCACCTGCTTCCTCCACGCCTGCGGTGACGGGAGATCCCACCGCGGCCGGTTCACCAAGAGGAACTTCTCCGACGAGGACTTCGCCCGGGTTCGATCCGGTACCAGGATGCACCCGACCAGCATCCTAAAGAAATCTATCTTCGGTCTGAGCGTTGCCCAGCCACAAAGCTCCCAGAGCACCCAGACCGCGGTGCAGATCCTCCAAAAAACCAATCACAGATGGCTGCTCAGGCGAACTAGAAGCGGTCAGATTTATGGGAAATACCCTGTGTAACGACCCCAACTCTGAATCGATCATTCCAACGTCACTGCCTTTCCTGCCCTCCACCCCCTTCTCTCCGTACGAGCATGCTATCCATCGCGTAGCAAACGCGCGTCGCAAGAAACCTAGATGCTGATCGAAAGCTTCCCGACAGTGGCGTTCCTGTTGCATAATTCGCGGGCTGTTTAACATTCCCGACAAATAGCAGGCCATCGCTCTATCAGACGCTCGCAGGTAATGAATCACTCGATCTCGCGCGGACGGTCGCGTTACGAGGGCCTCCTTTTACCAACGCCGTTAGATAAGTTCTTTCTGCTTTCCGGTGGTATATCTTGGGAGAATATTGACCGACGCGTTTCATTCTGTTTACTCGTGCTGTTCTTTTCGAGCCATTTACCGCTTTTTATCGCTTTTAATTCGAGCCTGTATTAAGGTGCCCTGGGAACAGGCGTCCGTGATCGGTAATGATCTTGTAACGATTCGATTACGTTTCGAGGAATGCGTTACGCTCCGGAGATATTGATAATGTTCGTTTACACGTATTTTATGCGACCGTTTATTGCTAGTGAAATTTTATCGACGTTTTTAAGACCGTGCTTTCTCGTAGCTTTGTTTATTGCTGTTTCTTGGGAACGGAGGGGGTTTGTATGGGACCGTATGTACGTGTACACCCGTTGTTCAAATATTAGCACGAATAAAGAGCTTTGCATCGTTGCGTATGTGCCATCGATTAATTACGTCAGGGGATAAGGCTTTCATTCGACGGGCGCGTTATCGGCAAATACAGCGTAAGGAAGATCGAGGGAGCTTTGTCGGGGAATAGTCGTAAACTCGTTATGGCCCTGCGTGGATCGCTTTGTTGTAAAAATTAGTATTGCTTTATTGTACACTGGCGAATTTTTTTCTTGCGAAACCGCGCGATCGGGTATCGGGATCAATAATCCATCAATTACCGTAAACTCGTGCGAAAATGATAGCAGCTGATAAGTAGGAATATGTTACCAAACATCGTAATGTTCCAGCCTGCACAGGTATCTCCACTTCAATGGCGAAGTAATTGATTACAAATTTACTACTTCAAGGGGCTTGTCAAGAGACAGATGGCGCGAAAGAACCATTTAATAAACTACTTAAAGCAATTAAACTAATCACCTGTTTCAATAACTTTACGGCTCCGCTGAGCTCGTGAACCCCAAAATGCTCTTAAGCCAAGTGGTCCATAAATATCAAATAATATTTGGCTACGTTAAAACTCCATTTATCCGAACTCATCAAGAGACAAAACAGCTCGGATAAATGGATTAAATTAGTCAACTAATTTACTACTTATAACTTTTTATTCAAATAACAGAGTTCTTCTACTTATTAATGTTTCAAAATTTACGTTGGGTAGGTGAAAAAATCCGTTCGCTTTAGTGAACTAAAGTTTTTATTAAAACTAAAAATATGTTACAGGCTTTCATAATCAAAGTATTTTCCTTGGCTGTCTATTACCTTTTACCACTTTTCTCATAAAAGTACAAGTAGACGTAGTAAAAAAGACACTGACATTAATACATTCAACTTATAATTACATTTATTTATCCCATTTCATGGGACACCGAAGAAATTTTTTTTCTGCTGCTATTTCATTTAACAACCAGGCATCGATTTCACATACGTCCAAAATACAGATACGCCCTTTCGAATTAACACGGCAGTGTATTCTTGATACTCGACTTGAAGTGATCCCTTACACTTGAAACAATGGAAACTCCAGGAAGCATGCTCGACGGCGACCAAGCCTGCGCTCATCGACCCACGACGGTGCCATAGAAACAGTGAAAACATGAATACCAAAACAATCGTCCATTAGAATCCCCCGGCAGCGATGAGAACGTAATTGTTACCTCGGCAATAATCGACTGACGATTTTCTGAGAAACGGATGGTGATCGTTAGAATAAATACCATGGACATCAAAGATAGCAGCGACGAGGAAGAGACGCACAATCTCTCAGCGTTCACGAAGTTCGACGAGAGCATCGAGGTTCGCGACGCTGAAGAGATACAGAGCCCGGTGAGTCGTAGGCCATCCAGCTCGAGGAGAATCAGGCAGAGCCCTGCCACCGTGAAGCCGAAGCCCGTGGAGCCTGATTCACCGCGCGGGAAACGGAACTTCAGAAGGTAGCCTTCTGCGGGAATCGACACGCAGTTTCTGATAAACGATGACACTTGCAGGTACTCGGATAATGAAAACAGCTTTGGGAAGTCGATGCGGGTCAGCAGCGATCCCTCAGACAGCGAGGAAAGCGATGAAGATGAGGTCCAGGGAACTGGGAACGCGCAGCCGATCAAGATGTATAGTCCGAAGGATTTCGAGGATCTGGAGGTGTCGACGGAAGTGAAGGAACTGTTTCAAAATATCATGAGGTATCTCTGATTGTTTTGCGTTGTTAAGGTCGCTGGTAACTGAGGGCTGAGTTCTGGACGAGAGCTTCTTGAATTTACGTATTGAATCTTCTTAGTTTTTGAATTAAATTTGTACCATTGTTACATTAAAATATGCGTTTTAAGATGTATATAAAGATTTTTAAATTGAAAATATTTTCAATGAAAAAAAGATTGCCTAAATTCACCCTGTTTTTTTTTAGTCTTGGATGTATGTAGCTCCTTAAGGAGGGATTCTCGTGTAACAGCCCCCGAAGTTTATGAATTTTTTTTTAAAAAACTATTGTTGATATTGCGTTAAACTCTTTTGGGATATAAGGAGGCATCTTTAAACTTGTAGAAAATATTTTTTTTATGTCGATCCTTCTTATTATTTATTAATTATTGTAAACCTCTTCGACGATGTTGGCGGCAGGCGTAGCACCTGCCACAGTCATCTGATTGTAAAAAGAAGAAATTTTTCTTAAAGTTAAAAAATTTACACTGGGACTGGACCTAAAATTTTAATTTTAGTTTTTATTTGTAATACTTTTTTCGTCGATATAAAGAATAATATGAAAAATTTGTCTAAGGAAGAAACTTACTGTTTCTTTCAAACGCTATAACTCTTTCAATTTTTCATTTTTTTTTCTTTAAAGTGGACCAATCGCAGCGTAAACTATCTAACTTTAAGAAACTTCTACTTTTTTTGCAATCAGATGACTGTGATAGGTGCTACACACCCCGCCAACAGGAGGTTACATCGTCGAAGAGGTGGAAAAGATTCCACAATAATTAATAAATAATAATAAGAATCGACATAAAAAAATATTTTCTACAAATTTAAAGATGCCTCCTTAACTCCCAAAAGAGTTTAATCCAATATGACCAACAGTTTTTTCAACAAAAATTCTTAAATATCAGTTACTTTTAGGGCTGTTAGCCGAGAATCTCCTCTTAATAACTACTATTCTAAATGCTGTCTACACTCATCATCCCCCACAGTCTTATCCTCCATTGCAGTCTTTCCCAAACTTTGTTGAGTCGCAGTCTCCTTTTATAATATTCAAATAACCTGCGACCAATATACCTAAAACTTAATATCACCAACCTTCTGATCCCAGGACACAACACCTACTTCCTCGTTTCATTTCTCCGTTTCGCAACTTACGATTAGACTCTGCCTCGGCAGACTTCAGTGTAACAAAGACGAGTAACAGAAAAGAACATCCAAAAGGTCCTACGTTCCAACAGGTACACTCCACAGAAGATCGAGCTGAACTACAAGCTGATACCCTTCATCCCCGATTTCATCCCCGCGGTGGGCGACATAGACGCCTTCATTAAGATACCGCGACCGGACGGTGTCGAGGATAAAATAGGGCTGGCTGTCCTCGACGAGCCCTGCACCGACCAGTCCGACCCAGCCGTGTTGCACCTGCAGCTGCGCAGCCACCTGAGGAGCGCTGGTGCGTCCAGGCAGACGTTGGTGAAGAGGATCGAGGACGCTGAGAAGAACGGACGGTCCATCGACAAGTGGATCGACGATATTAATCAGCTTCACAGAAGCAAACACCCCCCAGCGGTTCATCTGACGAGACCCATGCCCGATATAGACTCCTTGCTCCAGCAATGGCCTGCCGAGGTCGAGGAGAGGCTAAACGAAGCTGAATTGGACTTGGCACAATTGGACTGCGAGCTTCCTCAACTCGTCGATGTCGTCTGCAATCTTCTCGATATTCCTGTCGAGGAGGACTCGAGATTAGAGGCGCTTCACACGCTTTTCACCCTGTACTTGGAAGTGCGGAACGCCAGGGCCCAGAAGTATTGAACTTGGAGGGGTAGAAGCTCTGTGAAGGATGATTTTAGATTGAAGATGAGGATTGAGAGATGCTGGGATTTGGGGGGCAGATTTGTGTATAGTTGGCTGCAAATTTTTGGGAGCGGAAAATTTTGGGGAGCGACAAATTTTCAGCGGAAGAAATTGGAAAATGTTTAAACACGCAGGCTTGGGACAATATTAAAAACAATTCCCTTTTTTCGTGTGGCGAATTAGGAAAAATTCACATGTGATTAGCCATATTGAATTAATCTTGAAATTGTCTTGACTTTTTGCAATTAAAATATTTGATGAGATTTTCCGGAAAGGGCGGCAAACGCTCGTCAGCTTAGAGGCGTCAAATCTGAAAATCCACCCCAGTAGGATGTTGCCTTTTATGAATATGTAGTTTCAGGCGAAGGGGTGTAAAGGGAGGATTGGAAGCTGCTGGAAGTTTCGATGGTTTTGTGAAATACGTATGCTGGCCTTTGCTAACTAATCGCTTACCACTCAGTGGAAACGAATTCCGACGCGTGTAATTCGCGATACTGATAATGTAATCGGACTCGTTAATTGAGTCACTGCATCGGTTTACAAAAAGTGCTACGATTACATTATCGATTGGGTAGTATATTGATGTAGCAGGCGGAAGACAACATTTGTAAATAATAAGAATAAGAATTCATGTTCGTTATCATGCTAATTTAATATCCGCAATTTGTAATTGCAGCATATCTGTTGCGATTATACTAAGCGTCTCGTAACTAATGGCACATCTAGAAAGACTGATATAATCCTATGTAAAAAAAAATATGTCGAAAATATAGAATGAAATTTTTCCACATCAGGCTCTGTTTTGGGGAAAAATTGGAAGAAAAAATCTTGGCTCGGTATCTACTTTAATTGATACGAATTCTTAGTCCTCATCACTCTATCAATAAAATTATAAAAAATAATCTAGGGTATGCTCTATTTTTAAATGAATAAATTAAAATTCTACATAAAGGAACGTTTTAGTGTATTTAAATCTTTTATCTTCAAATGCGGAGATAGACGCGAATGATTCATAGCCCCAGCCAAGTTTAGTCCACGTGTACTCGACAACATTGACGCTATTTTTTTAAAAACCGAGGCCTCTTATAACAACACTTTATCCCACATTGTTATCTAATATTCTCCTACAGAATCATCAATTCCTTAATAACGCCATTGTCCCATTCTGTTTGCGTGTCGGGTCAGCAGACTGTAGGTGTTAATAAGTAACGCTTACACATTATCAGCACACAGATTTGGGCAAAATGTAATCTACTTACAAATTACAAATTGCGATTAAAATGTAACTGGCAAAATTGTGGTCAACAACCTAAATTAACGATTACAGAAAAGAATGTGTAATCAATTACACAATTACATCTTAATCGTAATTTGTAATTAGATTTCATCATCGACGAAGTTCTGATCTGTGCTCAGGGCTGTCTTATCCAATAGGCACAGTAGGCACTATGCCTAGGGCCAACGAAAGTTTAAAAATAAAATTCTAAATAGGAATATATCCTAATATACCAAAAACAAAATTGAAAATATAATTTAATTTCAAAAAAACCGTAAATATATTATCAATTTTCTGACGCGAACAATAAATTGAAAGGGTTTACAAATACAATTTTTATACAAAAGTGCCTAGGGCCTACGACGATCCTAAAACGACCCTGCCTGCAGGGACGAAAGTAGGTTTTAAGCTATTTCCCACCTTAGGAGGTTAAGTCCTCCACACTTTACATATAAAAGACATTATAAACGTGTTTATTAACTGGTTCCAAACATATTGCAGGTACCCTAATTTGTTTGTTGTTTGATAACAGATAAATAAATTTTAATTACTTTTCCATAAAATGTGTTTCTCCTTTATTCCTAATAGAATAACGTAATATACAAATTTGTATAAAGCCATTGATGTAGCTTTTCCAAAACTATGTGTTTTTTCTCTAAAGATTTCTCATTTGGCGCCGCCCGAAAATCGGCACCCAGGGCAGAAACACCCGCTGCTCCCCTCTAGTAACGTCCCTGCCTGTCTGTGATTACATTTCGCCCAACTCTGTCAATTCAGCAGATTTCCTGAATCGTCGGGCAGATCAGTGCTTCCCAACTTCCGCGTCCCCGTCGATCGTTCCCGACGCTATCAAACCCCAATAAAAGAAGGACGTATGTTGGCACCAACGCCTCCACTAAAAATACTCCCGTACGCAATACGAACTGGACAAAACGGACGTACC
Organism: Andrena hattorfiana; assembly: GCA_944738655.2. Classification (NCBI taxonomy): domain Eukaryota; kingdom Metazoa; phylum Arthropoda; class Insecta; order Hymenoptera; family Andrenidae; genus Andrena; species Andrena hattorfiana. Next base: position 41,975,885 of record OX122894.2, on the reverse strand, counting down.
CACTCGATTTAGGACGATCGAATAATAAAAGAATATCATGACTCGAGCACCGCTTCCGTTCAACCATGAATCATAGTACTAGTCACGTGTTTGGGAATTTGTAATTCTATCTTCCTTGTGCAGGCACAGCGTGCTGTGACGCCGCGAGAAACGGCGGAGTAAATGTCACGCACACGCGATAATTCGCCTCGACCTTCCACGTTCTCCCATTCGTAACATGCGAGCCAAGTATTCGCGCTTCGAGGATGACGGACCCGTCGACGCACGTTAACGTGAGGATAAACAGCAGCATCAATGACAGTGTTGACAGTTACGTGATCGAGGACGACAGAGAAAGATTGTTGGAGCCGAGGAAGAATTCTACGTCGGACGATGACATTACTGTACAGAGCCGGGTAAGGAACACGACTACACTCCCGCTACACCACCCACAGGGACGTTTGTTCCTGCCTTTTAGTAGCGTGGTCTAACCTACCTGACACCCTCCACCGTTCACATCTTGTCCCTCCTATTGTTCTCGTGTCGGAACAGGAACGAGGAAACGTTCCCAATGCACGACACAGAGCGATGCATAATGCTGCTCTTTCAGTCGCTCGTCTGTAACACTGCCTCTTTCTCCTCGATAGAATATCATCTACGGCCATGGCAGCGTGTCTTCGCCGAACATTGCGGAGGCAATTGCGAATCCGAGGAGGCTCAACGCGCGGGAAATCAGGCCCGGAGCAACTAATTTTTTATCGACCAATTACGAGGTAACTTGCTTATGATATATTAATATTACCAATTACGCGTTGTATCTTATATCGTAAGCGACCCTTGAAATGTTCCGTTTCTCCTCTAGAGTCTAGATTACGATCCCTGCGAGAATCGTCTGTTGCAAGACGAAGAAGGGCAGAAGGGATACAAGTTCGTAGTTAAAAAGAATTTCGCCAGATGGTCCATCTTTTTATTGATCGGCATTTTCACAGCTCTGATCGCGAGCTTCGTAGATATTTCCATAGAACAATTATCGAACCTGAAGTACGGCTGCCTCAAGTCCTGTATCCTTCGACGCTAGCGTACGAGCGGACGTGGAGAGAAGCGAACGCAAACTTCGTTATTGTTTCTTACAGCTTATCACAGATGTAGATCAATGTGTGCTAGATAGCTGTTTATGGCTGCCGTATTTCATATGGGTAGTTCTAAACTCGGTGCCTATTTTAATAGGGGCTGTTCTGGTATCCTACGTGGAACCCGTCGCCGCAGGTAGCGGCATCCCGCAGGTGAAATGTTACTTAAATGGAATTAAAGTACCTCGGGTTGTTCGCATTAAAACACTAGTCGTGAAAACAATTGGAGTGATCTGTACAGTTGTCGGAGGCCTAGCTGGTGGGAAGGTAAATATTGCTCGTTGTTGCTTTCGCTACTGTTTGGTAAGAGGCGTTCTAACGTACGCCGATGCTTTTTGTAGGAAGGACCTATGATACATTCCGGGGCAGTGGTGGCAGCAGGGATATCGCAGGGAAAAAGCACCACGTTCAAAAAAGATTTGAGGATATTCAAGTATTTTAGAGAGGACCATGAGAAACGAGATTTTGTGTCAGGGGGTGCAGCGTGCGGTGTATCTGCTGCATTTGGAGCACCGATTGGTGAGCAAGTAGGAGAAGAACTAGGGGACGGGTTTCCCGAAGCGTCGAAAACCTCGAAACCCCAAGAAAGTTTCGAGTTTTAACGGGTCATTCTGGTAATCACGCCGGAAAATTCAGGTTTCTTTTTCTCAGTGAATGCAATGAATAACAATGTCAAACTTTTTTTTTTGAAAAGACGGCGGGAGTGATTTTAACTCACAGACTTATCTGAAACAAAAAAACCAAACTAATTCTTTTGCATTATGAGTATCGCTATCGCAGGTGCCAGAATTAGCCACGTAAGTGAAAATTTAACAAAATTACGCGCATTTAAACTTCAAGTAACGAAATTTTCTATTTGACTTGAAGTTTAAATGCGCGCAATTTTGTTAATAATGATTAACTCATAAGGTACTCATAATGATTAAGAATCAGTTTGGTTTTTTTGTTTCAGATGAGTCTGTGAGCTGAAATCACTCCCGCCGTCTTTTCAAAGGCACGATTTTTAACTCCAGATAACACTGAAAAACACAATTAAAAGTGTATTTAAAAAATTGTTCCGTATACATTATAAGTAACCTAATAAATGAAAATAAAGTTTGACATTGTTATTCATTGCATTCACTGAGAAAAAAAATCTGAATTTTGCGGCGTGATTACCAGAAGACCCCTTAAGAATTCGAAATTTCGCACTTTGCTCGTTATTCGAAATTCTCGAAAGTCCAGAGATAAGCAAAAGTATGAAATCGATGAACAAAGAATCATTCGCCGCGCGCCTCGAGAATTTATATGTTTTTCTTTGTATTTTATTTAACTCTGGTTATTTTAGTATCCTACGGAGAAGAGAAATGAATGATTATGCAAATATTTTCCTGGTTTCAGTTCTTGATACAAGATATTCCACTCTTGATATTCCAGTCTTGAAGATTTAGCTTCGAACCCGTCCCTGAAAACAGCACGCGTGCTGAAAACACTAATGAATTGTTTGCACTAATTTAGGTGGAGTATTATTTAGCATCGAAGAGGGGACTAGCTTCTTCAATCAAAGCCTCACATGGAGAACATTCTTCGCCAGTATGATTACGACATTTACGTTAAATATTGTTCTTAGTACTTATCACGGGCGACCCGGTGATCTTTCTTACCCGGGCTTGCTAAACCTAGGGAAATTCAACACGATACCTTATCACATTTACGAAATCCCCCTGTTCATGATAATGGGGACGATAGGCGGACTCCTAGGCAGTTGCTGGAACTACCTGAACTACAAAATCACCTGCTTCCGTTTGAAATACATTAAAAAGAAGTGGCTGAAAGTAGTGGAAGCTATTTCAATTGGCATACTAAGCGCGACAATGGGATTCACGATGATTTATTTTCTAAACGATTGCCAGCCGCTGGGGCAAGATCCCACCAAATATCCAATTCGGATGTACTGCAACGAAGGCGAGTACAACACAGTGGCAGCTTTATGGTTCCAAACGCCAGAAAGTAGCGTACGATCCTTGTTTCACGACCCTAAAGGTAAATACACCGTCGACGCATGAAAACCAGCCTGGATTTAATAAACCTTTTCTTCGCAGGTTCCCACAACGACGCGACTTTAGCTATATTCGTTGTGATTTACTTTTTCTTGGCCGTTTTCACCTTTGGTCTCTCTATGTCCAGTGGACTTTTCATCCCGTCTCTCTTAATTGGCTCTGCTTGGGGCAGACTAATAGGATCGTGCCTCTCGAAACTATTCCCGAATTGCGTAAGAAAAGAACGTAAAGACGAAGTCGGCGAACAAGGTGGAGCGTCAACTACTATGTATTATTGCAGGTTGTTCTAGACCCTGGGAAATACGCCTTGCTAGGCGCAGCTGCACAACTAGGCGGAGTAGTTAGAATGACCATAAGTTTGACAGCTATACTCATAGAAGCTACTCAAGGGATATCCTTCGGCTTGCCAGTCATAATAGTCCTCATTATGGCTAAATGGGTTGGCGACTTTTTCAACGAGGCACGTGATTACGTATCGATACTTGCCTGACACTCTGAAATCATTGGATGCGATTGGAATTTTATAATGTTGCTCTGTCTTCAGGGAATTTATGAAACTCACATACAAATGGCTGGGATCCCGATATTACCGTGGGAGGCTCCACCGTTGTCGAACAATATATATGCCAGCGAAATAATGAGCCACCCTGTAGTAACGCTAAAAACTGTAGACAATGTAGGACATATAGTGGAGCTCCTTAAATGCGTAACGTTTAACGGATTTCCTGTAGTTGACCCACCCAGTAGCGATCAGGTAACGAATGCAGGACCTACGTCTTTTTATACCGAACCGGTTACACGTGTTTATCCGTTTGGAAAGCCTGTTTTTACGTTTCAGACTGAAATACACTCTTATGGACGATTTCGGGGTTTGATATTACGCTCCCAACTGATAGTGTTGCTGCAGAATAGGATCTTCAATGAATACGCAGAGAGCTGGGACAAAGATTTGAGCATTAAAATGTTCCGAGACGAGTACCCTAGGTACCCGACGATCGAGCAAGTTACCGTAACTGACGAAGAGAAAACTTACACGATAGATTTGAGACCCTTTATGAATCCTTCCCCTTACACGTTACAGCACGTTAGTATTAATATTCCATTCGTTGCGAGCAAGTTTCATTCGAACTGTTTTGATGACGATAATTCCGTTTCAGTCCGCAACACTGCCGCGAACATTTAGGCTCTTCAGAGCTCTAGGACTCCGCCACCTGCCAGTAGTGAACGAAACAAACGAGGTATCCAGTGATTTATGTATTTAATGAAAGGCTGTATCGAAAGGAGGATTATATCTTTGGACTTGCTTTAGGTAATCGGAATTATCACGCGGAAAGATGTCGCCAGATTTAGGATATGGAAGCACAGAGGACGAATGGGCTTGGACGAGCTTTTAATTACTAATAAGATTTAACGTTAACGTTCCTTAGAAGGATAGGAAGTTTGATAATAATTTACTACGAATTTTTAATAATATATCATACACATATATTACGCTCTTGTGTACACATGAAAAAGATTTTTACGTCGCGCGGGGCAGTGTGAATCTCGATCAACGCTTCGAAGGTCGAAGTGTTGGAAGACACACCTACTGAAATTATCCCACGGTAAGATACGCATAGTATTAATTATTTACAAACAATTGCCAGCCTAGCCAAGACCATAATTTAAAGAACAGATACACCGGGAGAATTATTAGCAGCAAAAGGAAATAGTATTCGTACGACGGAATGTACATATTAATCTATTCCACTATTAGGACTGGTTATCCAGTAGTGTGAACACCTCTAGTGATTGTAACTTATTCAACTTAACATTCGAAACCTTTATGTACAACCTGGAACATGAAAAAATATTTTCTTGTAGAGAACAATATAATCTATTTCTTTATATTTGCCTAACAGTTCTTTTCACCTATACTATCGTCGGCCTATCGAGAGACTTCGCTAAGAACTATACCGCGCATAGATCTAACATTTATTTTAACAATATTACGTACACGTAGAATATATTGCAGTATTGCGTAGTATCGGTAAAATACGACTGTCGTGAATCACTTCTAAACATATCTAAATATATATATATATATATGTATATAATTTTTATACACTTTAAGCAGTCGACACTTTGCAGGTAATCATCGGTTTCAAAAATATATGTGTGTATACGACTCCCATGCAATTTCGTTTAACAACTACCTACGTCTAACCATTATCAATGTATCCTTAACTTATACGTAATAAAAGAGGTAACTACTATGCATCCATATAAGATGACGAAAGGAAACATCGGCAGGTACGTTTTCGTGGATTAATAAACGGCATTACAGTGGAGCATTTGTGGAACACAATTGCCGCGAAAGTGTTATCGATATATATCGAGAGCGAATATATAAGAAATGCCGCCAATTAATTATAGGTCCCTATTTTGGGAATGAAGCACCTTGAGACTCTAATACATACATCAAGAACGGCGAAGCTATCTCTTTCTAATCTCCAATAAAGCGAGACTCGAGAATTTTTTCGCGAAACTGTGGCAGCGGAAAGAGCGCGCACAGCCCTATTAGCCTCACGTGCAGGTAAGATGGTCTGCCTTCTCTCCGAAAAGCGCCCCAGCAACCGCAAGTATTTCAGATCGGCGTAATAGTTGAGCGCTTAACGTGAATCGAGAACGAATTAATTAACGTTAAAGGTCTTCCGTCGCGATGCACGTGATTTCGAAAATTCAGCACCGCTAACTACGGCGATCAGCTGTTCCTGTGATTGGCTTTTAAATCAGGCGCGCGCGACGCGTGCGCGTATCTCGACGAAAACTAAACGAGGCGAATTCGAATGCACGCTAGGCGATTTTTGTAAAACTGAGAGAGCATCGGAAGGGAGTGTCTCGAGGTGAAATGAATGGTTACAAGTGGAACAGAAATAAAGGTACAGCGTGCACGAAGAAGCGGCGTAATTCAAGTGGCGAAAGTAAGAGAAGTGCACGCACGTCGGTAACGAAAGTGCACGAAACAGAAGAAGAAGCTGTTACGCGAAGATATCATGATGCGCAGAGAATGGCGAGGTTCAGGGCCAGAAAGAAGAAAGCATCGGAGGAAGCAAAGATGCTGGAAATAATTAACTTTACAGAGCTCTCTGTGATATCGGAACTGAACAGAAGAAACATTGCGTTCGAAAGCTTTAGCTCGGTCATCGCTGTACCGAGCATTCGGCGATTTCAAGCGTTCTCGACTGTGGAGAATTCGTCGATCGCTGTCGGGCAAAGTAAATATTCTCAGTTACTGGCGATTATAGAGGAATTAGGGAAAGACGTCAGATTGGCGTACGCCGGTAGTAGAACTTCTGCGGAGAGATTGAAAGCGGGCATTATACAAGCGAGAATGCTGATCGGAGAATGCTTATTGGAGATAGAAATGAACTCGCAGCGATAGTTGGTCCGCGACTAATTCCACAAATTTTTAATAGACAGGTAACTTAATTGTATGCTCCCTACGATCCTTAAAAAATTCAATTACACGGTAAGATCATCTTCCGTATGAACTATTGCGATAATTGTGAACGATATATTCCCCGATTTCTGCTGCACTAATGGATAGTAGAAAACGAACAGCGTCAGATTGAATGCCGAGAAGAACATGAGCGCAGAGTACAAGGAAAGTAATAACAAAAAAAATTCATTGATGTAGTAACAGTAATACTCCATATAAAAACGAAGCAATCGAAATCTGTAATCGACGAATAGATTAAGCGCGAGGAATCATCGAAATCCCTCTATGAAGCTTCAATAAAACAGCCGCACCACAAATAACGTGTCGTTCCCTCGATCTACCCACGAACATATCGACGAGTCTGAAGCGTCCGAGTTCCTAAACGTCGCGAGATCTCAACTCGAAATGCCGTCGTAATAGGTTCTTGTCGGCGTTTCTACCAACCGTTACCGTTGCATATTCTAAATTACGTGAAATTCTGCGGGCTACCAAACCGTTTTCGTAACTCGAATGTCCCTCGAGAATGCCGATCCCCTCTGGTCAAGTTCACCGTAAGCGAGTATATCCTCTGGTCTGCAAAGAACCGAAAAGAAGAGCCGTGAAAAATTTTCTCGCTCCTTCGAAGTAGCAGGCTCTATCGGAGCGCCCCGGATGCTTTACCATGAATCGAATGCTTCCCAAGGAACGGATCATCTTATCGTTCAGACGGAACGGTTCGGGTGGCTGTTAGCGGTTTACAAGGCGGCCGTGCGTCCCGCCAAGCGTTCTCGCCGCTCCCCGACAATGTCGTCGAGTATTTTAAGACGCGGCCGGCACGGTCAATTGTTTCGCGGCCTCTCAGGTCGTACACCTGTCCGTCGTGAAGTTGCAGACGGGAGTAGGAAGGGGTTATGGTCAATAAACGCAACCACGTCACACGCAGCCTATCGGCGACCCCGCTTGGCCCCTTAAAGTGGCTCCGAACGAAAATCTTACATGTCGGCCGATATCGCTTTTGTGCGTTTGTCTGCGGTATATCTTGAGAAAAACCGCACGGTTCCAGGCGCGGGCGGCATCGGCGGTCGCGCGGCGCGGCGAGGGACGCGCGGATATAAAATGGGATCGTTCCGGAGCGCGGTTTAGCTGCACGGTGGGTTAATCGTGCGTTTCAGTGGACTGACCGAATTGCGTCGGCCATTGTTGTGATTGGCGAACGTTCCAGAGAAGACGGCGTTCTTAGATTGGCGCGCATGCGCGTACGCGCGCCACTTGACGACGCTCTTCTTTCGAATTTTGGGGAGGCAGGCACACACGCGAGCACACAGAGGCGACACGCGCGCGCGCGCGCGCGAATCCACCGCGTCGCAGGTAGCCGAGCACACGTGCACACACACACACACACACACACACGTATTTCGAAAACAGTATTTAGCCGCTTGATTTTTGCGCACGTGCTACCGAATTTTCACCCCTTCCCACCGCCCGCCCACTCCGCTATTTAGAGCTCGTTACCCGCGTCTTTTTTGGACGTGGAGAATTCAATTAATTTCGTATGGTTTCTATTTTCTTTTTCCTTCACTCGCACTGATGAAAGTAGTTAACGGGATTCCTTGAAAGAGATCGCCAGGTTGATGCCCCCTTTTTCTTCCCGGAGAGCATAAATAAGTCTCGTTTAATGAAAATCTCTGTTTACGTACTCGAACGGCCGCCGAATGACAGGGGGAATTCGTTGTTGGGTACTGCATTTTGTACGCGTGTAGATTCATATGTCGTTGATCGCCTTTGTACTGCGAGCTGTTTCGAGGGCACGCGGTTTAATCGACCTTTATCGTTTTGTGTTGCAGATAATCTTTAACGCACGGAGATAATGTAATATTTATTTTATATACGAGCCTATAAGTATGGAGAGTTGCTGAGCGTACGGAGGGAACCGACAAGCTTTTGGCTGGATTCTCCGCCGAAACGTATGCACAGAATATATTTTGCGGATAGTTTGGTATCGAAAGTTTACAAAAATGACAGCCCATACTAATGACTGTGCCTATACCGTGCATAATTACATGTTATGCCTAAGGCTAAGAAAAAGTCTTACCTTAAAAGGGTAAGGGAAATGCGCGAATACAGACGAGAAAAGTTAAGGGCAGAGACACTAGAGGAACGAGCGATCAGACTGTACACCGCCGCCGAAAGGATGAAGAACGCCAGAGCGAAGGAGACCGAGGAGCAAGCGGCGATAAGGAGGATGCAGGAGGCTCAGCGCATGGCCAGGCACCGAGCCAAGAAAAAGCGCTGCCTGGACGAGAACTTAGCTAGAGAAATTTCCAAGATCGCGGAGCTCACCAAAATGCCGGACGCCGCGACGATAGCTCAGATGTCGGAGATGAACATGAATAAGATCTCCGCGGAGCTGAAGCAGATGATGGAGAGGGGGAAGGTACCGGAGCACATAGTTCAAATGGCTCAACTCGCTGAATTTAGCAAAATGACCGAATTAAATAAGATGTCTCAGGACATGGCTAAGAGATACGAGATGGAGAAAATGGCGGAGTACGCCAAGACGACGGAGTACATAAAGATGCAGGAGATCGCGAAGATGAACGAGATGGTGAAGCTCTCCGAGATGGCTAAGTACAACGACATCACCAAGATCAACGAGATCGCGAAGATGAACGAAATGATGAAGATGTCCCAGATGGCGAAGATCAACGAGGTTCAGAGGATGAACGAAATAGCTAAATTAAACGAAATGGTGAAGATGACGGAGATGGCTAAATACAATAACGACATAACGAAGTTAAATGAAATCGCGCAGATTAACGAGATGGCTAAGGAGATCGCCAAGATGAACGAGAAGACAAAGATGAACGAAATGATAAAGATGGCTAACATACAGAACGACATTACTAAGATGCCCGAATATTCGAAGATGGCGGAGATGGCGAAGCTGACGGAGCTGGCTAAGCTGAACGAAATAACGATAACTAAGTTGAACGATCCACCTCCGCCGAAGGTACCGGAAATTCCTCGAATTCCTGAACCTGTGATTACTGTGCCAAACCCGAGAAACTTGCAAAATGTTCAAACTGTTCAGGTAGCACAGGCTAGCCCATCCAGTACGATAAACTTCCCCACTGTACCCGGACAGGGTAAATACGCTCAGTTACTGGTTATTATCGAGGAACTCGGAAGAGACATTCGTCTCTCGTACGCTGGAAGTCGCAGCGCAGCTGAACGCCTAAAGATGGGCATTCAGCACGCCAGGATTCTCGTGCGAGAATGTCTGCTGGAAACGGAACATAATGCACGGCAATGATCTGCCAATACACTTAGCGACTAGATTTTTAGCAGATTATTTTACAAGATAATACTATGTACATTGTATGGAGTACAGCAGTATATTTTAAAGGGAGTGTCTTAGCATCCACAAAAATGTGCATAAACATCTAATACTGACTGTTTTATATTTTATACGATCTTATCAATTGTAAGTTTAACAAAGTAAAGTATAAGACGCTGGGAAAACAAATAGTAGAACTGTACAACTCGATATCAGTTTCAATAGTGATCGCCGTTGATTTCCAGGGAGAGAATGTACACTTCTGTGGATGCCTACGAGAAATTAATCAATTAACAATGCATAATATTGGGTATAAATTAAATAAAAGAGAAAAGAGATTTGTTTCCCTCTTTTTCGTTCTTTTCTATTGCTATTATTACTAGCGAAGACTTAAAGACCATTTCCTATGCATAGATTCGGATCACGAAGGGATCGTTCCTTTGTAATTAAGGTTTTAATTTGGCGAATAGGAAGAATAATATTAAGCAGAAACCATTTGTACACTGTAAAGTCTTCATTTATATTTTCTAAGGAGAGCTTATTGCATTTTTCGTTGAGACTATGGGTACCTAGTAATTACCTATGGTATACATGCAGAAAAAAATTTATCAAACAAAATGTACCTACGGAAAGTATAATCCTTGAATATAACTGACTACAAGGTATATCTGAATAAAAAAAGAAAAACCATTTTCTACAATACTGTGTGTTGATTTAGTACCCTCGATTACTCGTGCTCCGATCAGTTTAAAAATTAGCGCGAGGATGTTACGTAACATAGTTCACGCTTTCTCCTTTCGCGCGCTGCTGAGGCCAGTGGTGCCAAAATCGAAAAAAGACGAAAATATAGTGTAAGTGATCTTACCTGCTTAGTTGCAAATAGGAAAAGAATTTATAGCGAATTCGATACTTCGCACTGACTCTGCACTGGTGCCAGAAAATGACTTGGATTGGTTGTTTCTGATAGAAACGAAGATAGTTCTATAAGAATTAACCAATCCAAGTCATTTTTTGGCACCAGTGCCGAATTAGTGCGAGTTACCGAATTCGCTATTAGTGTTTGAAATAATTAGAAAGAAACAGCACCTTTCGTTCGATCAGTTTATTTTCTCACTTTCAATATTCAATTCGAATAATAATAATAATATTAATACTGCTATATAAATATATTCTATATAGCTCGTATTTTCTTTTGTTCACAGAATAGTTTAAATCACGGTGAAATAGACAGGTGTTCCGACTCTATACCTTTTTACCCGAGCGATTTTGTGTGCCGATTTCTGTTTAGTTCCCCTGACCGTCGCGAGAGGCGTGGCGACCTACAAGGCATATACATATGTATTAATGAGACTGTAGTAGTAGAGACTTTAGTGGTATTACTGGGCTTGCCAGAAACAACAGGCCACGCATGCGCGTGATGATCCCATCCACACCAGGCCTGTATATATATGTAAATGCCTTTACGACATCAACGAAATCTGCCGGCCGCCAGAAGAACTAGGACCAAAAAGTCACACATTCTGAACACGAGTCGGAACACCTGTCTATTTCACCGTGGTTTAAATCTTCTCACTGAAGATGAGAGGAAGTATAAAATATGTAATTTTACTTCACTTTATATATAAAATCACTATTTCTTATGTTCATTAATGAACAACAGTTTTTGAGGTTAACAGCTTTACATCATTCACCTCACTTAAAGTTCCTGTCCACGGAGAAATGCTTCCAAGGTTAACCTGTAATAAGAAGAAAAATATTTTCAGAAATGTATAAAGAATAAAAATATCTTCGCAATTTAACCTTTATTTCATTTCATTATACATTCGAACGTTATCCAATTATAATACCATATCAATAAAGTACGCAGAAAACGTATACAAATGACAACAGGCAAAACAAGAATTATGTTAAGTTATTTAAATGATATCACTTGTTTAAAGGCAAAATGAAGTTCTCGGGAGGTATTACTACATTCCAAAAGTGATTCCACCCATATTAGAATCAATTTAGTTAGGTACAGGTATTCCACACTTCTATTCTAAAATCATTCCTATATTACTTCTATTCGACGTGCGTTACGAAAAGTAGCACGTTTGCCTTCGTTCTCACGAAAACTTTCACGTTTTGGTTTTCGCTGCGAAAACTAGCACGTTTGAGCGGTTTGCCACGAAAAATAGCATGTTTCGTCTTTAAAAAAGCCTTTAATACATTTAACACATTACCGACTGCGAACACTACGTTATCCCCAAGATGTCTCAGAGTGGGCTGCTTGGACCAGGAAATTCGCCGAGATAATAGGAATACATGATACTAAAGAAGGTGGCAAGGGACAAGGAGGGAGATAGGTGGCGTGTGCGAGAGAGAGCGCTAGTGTGCGCGACAAGGAGGGAGATAGAAAAATTACACAGCCACTGTAAATTCACAAATTTCTCATTTCCCACGGACATTCTATGAACTTTTAGAGTCGCCTCTCAAAGAATAGACCCTTGGCTACTTTCCCATGTGGTCGTTGCGCAGATTTCAATTGCAATTAAGCAGTTATGAAATAGTTTTTGTATAGGGTCACAAGTCTACAGCCGCGTTTAATGAATAGGCATTTTGTTCGAGAATTAACGATCTTCTCAAAATGATTTATATATTTCTGCAGCTGGATCTAATAATATAGGGAGCCTTGTGACAACATTCAGCAATCACTCGTATACGTTTTATTTTCGAATCGCTACATACCTAGTTACTAATAAAAGAATTTATATTACCGACCACGATCTGCATTATCCCCGAGTTGGCTTTTGGACCAGGGAATTCTGCAAAGTATCAGGATCACATACAACCAAAGTTGGTGGCACAAAATCTATCTCTATCCTTCTCGCACGCACTAGCACGCTCTCTCTCGCACAGATCGGCCGTGCCACCTCCAACAGTATCATGTATTCCTATTAACTCGGCGAATTTCCTGGTCCAAACGGCCAGCTTGGAGACTTCTTGGGGATAACGTAGGGATCGCGGTCGGTAATCTAACCTGCATAAAAGGCTAGAAAGCCTCTTATATATTTACTAATAAGAATATTAGCAACAATGTAGCGACTCATAAATAAAACGTATGCGAGTGATTGCTGAATGTTGTCAGAAGATTATATATATCCAGCTGCAGAAATATATAAATCATTTTGAAAAGATCGAGAATCCTTGAAGAAAGTGTGCATTTGTAACTCTGTCCAAAAATTCTTCATAGCTACTTAATTGCAATCGGAATCATTACAACTATCATGTAGGAAAGTAGTCAAGGGTCCATAACCTAAGATGAAACTGCAAAAGTTGATAAATTACATGTAGAAAATGTACCGGCAATCGACGAAGCTCGAGTGTTTACTACGTAGGACCGCGGCACCGTTCTCATCTCTGTTTCAAAGAACCGTTAATAACTAATTAATTATAGCCAAAATCTGCGCAAAGACCACATAGGAAACTAGCCAAGGGTCTATTCTTTCAGACGCTACTCTAAAAGTTCATAGAATATTCGCGGGAAATGAGAAATTTGTGAATTTACAGTGGCTGTGTAATTTTTCTATCTCCCTCTTTGTCGCGCACACTAGCGCTCTCTCTCGCACGCTTCACCTATCTCCCTCCTTGTCGCACGCGCTAGCGCTCTCTCTCTCGCACGGCTCGGCCGTGCCACCTCCTTTAGCATCATGTATTCCTATTAACTCGGAGAATTTCCTGGTCCAAGCAGCCAACTTGGGGATAACGAAGGGATCGCGGTCGGTTATCTAATCTGTATATAAGGCTAGAAAGCTTCTTTATATATTTACTAATAAGAATATTAGTAACTATGTAGCGATTCGTAAATAAAACGTATACGAGTGATTGGTGAATGTTGTCACAAAATTACATTATCAGATCCAGCTACAAAAATATATAAATCGTTTTTAGAAGATCGTTAATCTTTGAACAATGTGAATGAATTTATATATCTAATTTATTACGATTTTATTATAATTAATAATGAGACTGCAAAGGAAAATAGCGTAGGACGAATTTACGTCGAAACTGTTTTCAAACCTTAATAAATAAAATACTGCGGAAGACACTTGCTGTTTTATGAAACCAAAGCTGAACGACAAAAAACTGAGAAAAGATTAAAACCGACTTAAAAAAAATAAAAATTTACCAAAAAGTAAAATATAATTTTTTTCTTTATTTACCTTAACACATCGAACTGAGAACCTCTTTCCTTTTGAAGTCGGTTGATAAGTCAAAGCCGTGGATGGGATGGTATAGTGGTAACACAAAATGATCAACGAGTTGGATTTTTGATTCAAGAATCTCTTATTCATCAAACATACATCTGACAGTGTACTTTACGTTGGGGACTTGCTCGAGTAATAACATAAACGAACTATTCAATCGATCTTACATTATACTGTTCCGTCTTTTAAAAAAACCCAACACCTGTGATTCTCTGATAGATATATTCCATTTTTTCTTGTTTCAACTTATTACATATCTTAAACTACATAGAGAAACATTTTGTACTTATAATAACGTTACGTAGTAAACGCACTAAAATACTAAAAAAAATCAGATCCTTAGGTGTGGTACTTTGGAATTAAAAATATCTTACCATTCTCGTAATAGTTGCGATTTTGAAGTCATAGAGCAGATTCATGCGTCTACTTTGACACTCGTTAACTGTAATTCTTTAACGACAAAGAAAGAAAAACTATAAGAACAAAAAGAAGAAATAAATAAACAAAAAAAAAAAATAGAAGAAGAACTGCATCGATCCGATTTATTCCATACACCCTGCTAAGATTTCACAGCGATGCTTTAGAGCTCTTACGATTTCGTGTCCAGCTTAAACGAAGCAAGAACAGCTGCAGAAACTATAGGCGTGTTTGAAAATAACGTTTACTCGCGGAGGTGTTAATCGTAGCGTCGGAAGTAATAGAATCGATAAGTATGTTCTCAGCTACATTATGTGAATGTATAAATAGAGTTCCTAATACGGTTCGGAGGCTCCACTAAGGTCAAATATCATGTACACTTCGAAAAGAATCTATAAACCATGGGGTACGTGCTATAACATAGTGCCACGCTTCAAACAACAAAGCATATATCTATCGACTGTCACGATCCTACCGAATGGCTCCAGTGCCGTTTCCTCCTTCCCATAGCCAGAGGCAACATACTCGACAGAATTCGCTACGGGCCGATCGTTTAACGACGACACTGTGCGGCCAGCCTAGCGCGCGCAATGAAAAATATCCACGCATCGCCTGCCAATTAGCACTGGACACTTGACAAACAAAATCCCAATGCTCCGCGTCCGGAGCACGCAAACAATTCGTTCTATTTAGCAAGCTCCCGCTTTGTTCCTAAATTTCCACCCTGTTTCGGTGCTTCGATCCACTCGCTAGTTAATTCGACCTCAGCAACAGTGCTGCAACCAGACCTGGGTAAAACGTACAATCGAAACCGGTAAATCGCAATTAAATTCTCGCGTCCAAGTCTGGCCCCTCTTGATCGCCGCGCCGCGCGCGTCACCTTCACTGTTTCCTTCTCTACTGTCGCGAAAATAGGAGTTACCGATTCGTTTTTGGCTTTTAAAATACGAGCACACCCAGACCCAAGTACCGTGCGCTATTTGAAAGAAAAATACTCCTAGTACCCAGATCTGGCTGTAACGAAATGAGAACAGAACGCTTGTCGAGTCATCGTTGAAAATTCGATCGATCGTTTCCGCCGGATTGTTTACCGCGATTTAAGAGGAATTGCTTCGCGGGGCTGGGTCGGCGCGCTGCGCGAACCTGCCGTCAATAGCTGCTCGGCAAATTAATTCCTGTCGCCCGGTATTTCCTGCTCGCTGAACTTAAAATCATTCTCACGATCTCCGTAGTCGCTAAACCTACGATCGCTTCGATAACGCTGATCCTTACACTCTCCCTTGCCAGCAGCTACTGACTGCCGCAGCTAAAAAAATCTCCCGCATCGCTGGCTCAATTGTTATTCTATACTTCAAAATCGCCATTCCGTTTTCTCTCGGTAATATCGTGGAAAGTAATACGTACGCTCCATAAATAATCGCTCGCGTTACCAAAGTCCCGAATCGAACGAACGCAAGCATTACCATCGATTCAATAATTCTTTCTCCTCGGCTAGATCTCGAAGGATGATAACGGTTCGAGGAATGGGATCGCGCCAGGCGTACTTTCATTGGAAGATGTTCGCTGGGCAGACTTAACTATGCGAAGTTCATTTTTTAAACGAATCAGTTACTTAGTTAATTATAGGCTTCTCGAATCTTACGAATTTCTCGTTGACTGTGACACACATTTTACTAAGAAAATAAGCTAAGAGAATTTATGATAAATGCCAATCGTTACGATTAGGGATGGGTTTCTCGAAGTCCCGAAGGTCAAGAAAGTTTCCACTTTCGAGAATTCGAAGCTTTGCACTTTCCTCGTAATTCGAAACTCTCGAAAGCTAGATAAGAAATTGTATAAAATCAATGAATAAAGAATCGTTCGCAGCGTGTCTGCAGAATTATTATTTTCTTTAATTATGACCAATAGAGATTTATGCAAAAATTTTGTTCACTTCAGTTCTTACAGCAAGATATTAATAATAATATTAATATCCCACTTACAAAACAGAACGAGCACTTCAAGTTTCGAGAGTTTCGGGAATTTAAAAATTAGGTTCGAACCCACCTCCTAGCTAAGATATTAATAACACAATTATGCTTATACCACTCTTCCTGTTTCGCATTATTTACTGTTTCCTTGAGAAATCCACGACGAGGCAAACATCCTCCTTTTATCGCCCAGCTGCCCGCGAACCTTCGCGCCGAAGCACGCCTCGGGCGATCCGACCCAAGTACGGTACATACCATACCGATATAATATATATAAAACATGAACGTGATTGCCTGATCTGAATTACGAAGAACGAACGTGACACGGATCGTCGGTGATTTACAATTTAATCGTATCGTTTGTGATCGACTCGTCCGGCATCCTCATCGAGCATTCTAAATGGCAACACGATGGTACAAGTTTAAAACGCGTCGGCGTCCGTCCCGTTTCTACACGGTGGCCGGTGGCGGCCGGCCACCCTCCGCGCGACAACGGCAAGATTGATACACGTTACAATCGGGTGAGGGGTGGGTTACAATATTTACTTTATATTGTGCGGGGTTTACGTCGCACGGGTCTCCGATAAAATCGAACGGCTTCGGTTTAAAACACGGGGGATTCATTCAGCGCGTTACCTCGTTAGTCGCGATAAGAATACGTATATACAATTAATCAGCATAATTGGTTTTCATTATGTCAGTCGTTATTGAGCAGGACGTTATACTGATCCGACACTTGCGCGCTACACGAACGAATCTTGTGAATGAGCAAAATCAACGGCGTGCGTAAACAGCGGTAAAAAGGTGATAGCGCCGAACGGCTGCGCCACCTCCCGTCACGCCCGTCGCCTCGCTCCGGAGTTCCCTGTCGGCGGAGGTCCGTTACAGTTACACGATCGGAGGCGTCGGGCTGGGCGACGAAAGCGGCGGCGACGCAACAACGAAAGATGAGAAAACCGAGAACGCGGAAGGACGCGTTCGATAACTCGTTCGAATGAATCCTTCGTCGAATGGAATCTATTAACGTCACGCGGGCCCCGCCGCGGCGACCCCCGCTCGCGTATAACGAACGAGCGGCCGGGATCGCTCGTTGGGTATTTTGTAAAAGACGCGGGGCCCGGCCGTCTTGGGAAATCTTCTCTCCGATGAATCGATTTAGCGGGTCGACAACCGATACCAATGGCAACCAAACGAAGCACGCATGGAGAAACTAAAAACGTTTCATATCCCTCCTCGTACTCCTCTGTTTCCTCTTATTAGTTGAAACGCGCTCTCTCTCTCTCTCTCTCTCTCCATTTCTCTCTCTCTCTTTCTTTTTTTTCGATTTTTTTTTGTTCTTTTTTCCCCTCCCGTTCCCAAGGGCATCGACAAAACGCCTGCCGTACACTCGCCCCGTAGGGGTATAAAGCTCTCCGCGCCCCGTTCCAGTGAACCGTTCTCCACCCCGGTTCACTCTCGTTCACTTTCCTCTCGCTTCCCCGTTTTTTTCATTTTTTTTGTCTTTCGACCTATATACGTCACATTGAACAATATCCTCAGTCTCGACTGGTCAATGAGCAATACGAGAGGTCCCCGCGTCGCGGGGCCTCGAAAGAGTCCAAGGGAGAGTAACATGAGAGTTTCTTGGCTCGTGTGTTAACTACCGCTCGATCGTTAATTAATATCTACATGTACCTTCCTGTGACAATGCGACCGTTAATATCGGCTAATCATCCTCCCCCCCTCCCCTCCCCCCCCTCCTCGTCACTTACGATATCCTTTAGACTTCTTTTTTTACGTTTATTTATTATGTTTTTTTTTGTATTTTTTTTTCTCCACCTCAAGTCAATGTTAAACGTTCGTAATCGGGGAGTGCATTAACATCGACTTGCTATCCCGTAGACTGAGGATTTTATACGCAGGAATCATTGTTTGTATTAACGATTTACTTGTCAATTATATTAAGTTATATTATTTATAAATTTATTCGCTTGTTCGTAGTTCGTTAACAGGCCGTGGCTATACAGGGCCCACACTACATTGATTTTCATCCTGTGGCACGCGGTCTTTCCGATATATGTTACAGGCTGGTGTGCGTGTGTTGTGTGTACGTGTGTCGATGTGCGTGTACGTGACGTGAGTGTGTGCGCTCGCGTATAATAGTTGGAACATTTCGCCCATTATCCGTCCTCCCTCCTCTGTCTCTCCCTTTTTTTTTTTCTAAATTCCCCTCTCGCTTTAATTATATCGTATTCAACTACTTCCTACCGTACCGACCGTTGTTATTTCGTTGCGCTTTCCTTGGTCTTTGGGCGACGATCGAACTTCAGGCACGGATTGTAGAAAAGTCTGCCGTCCGCGTGGAAAACAGGCGTGCCATTTGAACGACACGAGCTCCCTGCGCCAGCGGCGGCGCCGCCGCGTCACCTCGCGGCCGGAAAAAAGTATCGCCGACGCAGGGGGCGCGACTCGTCCAAGGCGAACGATAGACCTTGAAGTTTGATTCGACTCGGATTGACGTTCAGTCGCACGCTCTCCTCTCTCACGGCTGGCCGCCGGTATTGACAGTTATCTCTGTCAAGTCTAGAACGCGATGTTTATTTGTTCATACCGCCGTGTTCCTGGCCCTGGAAGAGATAAGTCGACCAGTAGCCCAGATTGAACAGCAGGAACGTGAGAGGGAAGGCGATACGCGAGACGAAGTCAATCTTCGCGCTACCTTTCGCTTTACACCTGAACCATCTAAACGGCACGATGTCCCAGCAGCTCCTCTCGGTACGTGGGAACGGTAATCGTTGAAAGCGGCGAGGATCCTCCGGCGGGGCCGTTCGAACGGCCGTCGGCGGTGGCGACGGAGATTTGCGAGACGTCGTGGGCGACGGCGACGGCGTGGGCGATGGCGACGGCGACGACCTCGCCGAGCTTCTGTAGGAGTGCCGCGAGCTCCTCGGCGAGCACCGGCCGCTGCCTTCAGCGTTGTGCAACGACGAGAACGACGCTGATCGCGATTGATTGTTGTGCACGTGGTAACGCTGGTAGTGATGGTGGCGCTGAGCTAGCAGCGGCTGGTGTTGCTGGAACTGCTGCGACGGCTGCTGCTGCTGCTGCTGCGCCGTTTGCTGTTGCAACGGCGGCGGGGCGTGCTGCGGCTGCTGCTGCACGTTACTGTGTTGGTGGTAGTGATGATGATGTTTATAATGGTAGTGTTGTTGATCACGAGGACGTGAACGATGAGGTCTGGAGTGGTAATGGTGGGAATGGCCGCGAGCCACGTTCCTCGATCCGAGCGCTTCCTTGTCGACGTTTATTCGTCCTCCTCCTCCTCCCGGAACAGGTACGTTGACCAGTACGCGAGATTGAATACAGCGAATACGATGGGGAAGAAGATCCTTGAGATGACGTCGATGCGCTTGGACCTCGTCGGGAACTTGGACAGCCACGACCTGCAGCAGTTTTTTTTTCGCGGTTGCATATGTAATTCGCAGTGCTGCATCCTATCCACCGACATGGTGTCCTCCGGTTGTCGGACCAGAGGTCTCTGGAAATATTCGAGACAGAAAGGATCGATACGGTGTTCAAAGAGAGCGGCGAGCATACGCTTCCTCTTTCCGCCGATCTCGCGTGCCCGATCGGCTCTTAAGACACGAAAGTCCGTGGATGCCCGACGTCTCCGGGGCAAGCGGGACGAGAGAACAATCGCGGGTTTGAGGGGGGTGGGAGAGACTCGACGGAGACTTTGCAAGGGTTCTCGCGAAGAAATGCGATCGCAACGGAAACGAAGGCAGGGTATATTCAACATGTAAAGCTGACTGCGGTGCGATCGTATCGGGCGCTGTCGGCGATTGAACGGTGAACGTTCCACAGGCATGCATGGCGACTCGCGATCTCTTTCCGATTCGTGGCCGTTCCTCGAGGGAGCGTGTAGACATTAGGAGAGCATTCTAAGAGCAACTTTCGAACGGAGCACACCGTCTACGGATTTACTCGCTCACGGAATACAGAAATCATGCAGTGTGACATACTGGTAGTGCCTAAATTAGCTACGCGCACATCCAGCTTTGATCAACGATAATTTTTAAAATGTCAGTCCCGCGAGAACATTAGAGGCTCGTCTCAGACCCGTTTAATGTCTAATCAGTTTTGTGTCTAGTCACTTTCAGACGGCTACTAAACAAATAAAGACATTATTCAGTTACACTTCTTGCAGAAGGAGACTCTTAAGAGTCTTGCGAGCCGCGTCACTCGCGCTCCCGAGCGTGTCTTACAAACGGGGTAACGAAAAAAGGGGGGGGAAAGAAGAACCGCGGATATTACCAATGACTCTCGACGCCTACGTTAATTTTGAATGCATACACAACAGGAATGTAACACCGCGAGTACACTTTCGTCGCTGTTCAAGCTACGCGACGAATCTCAGCAGTGTCGCTCGTTGTTAATTCGAATGTCGAAAGACGTATTACTGAATATATGAGATTAGATATAAAATTACTAGACTTTAAAAGGTTTATTTACCTGTAGAGAATGTTGAAGTGGTCCATCATATCCGGTCTAGCAGTTTACAATAATAAAAAGTAAAATAATAGAATGAATGTAACGTCATGGTATTTCGAATAATTTTGCAATGATACATTTCAGGCAACTATCTCAATGTACGCAGCAGGGCGCTCGCTTCTACTATCGGACGCCTACGTCGCATTACGTTGTTCGCAGAACGACGGACAACGTATGGGATAGGTACTAAACAAATGAAAAAAATAAGCTTTGAAAACTGAAACGCTTGTTCTTTCTCTTATTCTTTTCTTCTTTTTTTCTTTCTTTCTTTCTTCTCTTAATCGCTCACTAGCTTTTCTCGATCGTCGTGCAAGACGGTTACGATTGATAAGAAACCGTCGCTTTTATCACTGACCAAAGATGAATGTTGCCAGGAGATAATGAACATTTAAGCGGCTGTGATTGTCGTGGAATACTGACCATAGCGAAGTTGGACGAGTTGTCCGGCTCGACTTGGTCGGAGGACAGGTCGATCGCCGATGATTGCTCCGTTTCAGACGGTGGATACTTTTTCTCTATGTTGTCGCTGTGCATGTCGCTCCTCGACGCGTAGTTCACTAGGGCGAACTCGAGGAGCGCGCCGAATACAAACGTCAAGCATACGCCCGTCCAAATATCGATAGCCTTTGTATAAGAGACTGGTGGCAGTGACGCATTTATTCCTGACGTCTGCGTGGCCATCGTCAGTAGGGTTGTCACACCTGGTTTCAGAAACGCGCGCGCGCGTACACATCGATTAGAAGTCCTGCTACATCGGCCAAAGATCGGCGCGACGGCGATAAGGATCCGCGAGTCCTCGCCGCCGCGCGACGATACTGGCGGGTACAGGGTGTTAAAAGAAGGGTGGTCACTGCTTTCAGCGGTGAATCTACAGCTCTGGATCGATGGAGATTTGTAAAAGAAACTTGCTGCGAAATTGTTTATAACATTCAAAATTAATGCTAACTTTTTTCTTTATATTAACATGTTCTGTTCGCTGACAGGGGAGAAAGTCTAAAAGGAATCGCAAACGTTCCGTTTCCTAAAAGGAAATTGATGAAGTCTCGGCACGAAGTGATCCATATTTCGTGAAACCACTTTTCACGTTTTGGAGAAAACGGTGCGCTTGCGACGCATAGTTCCTTTTAGATGTTGATGTGAAAAGGAAACATTAATATTAATTTCCAATGTTATAAGCAATTTTGCAAGTTTTCTTCGCCACATTTACCCCTGAAAGCAGTGACCATCATTTTTTTAACAGCCTGTAGAATCACCAATTGTTCCTTGCATTACCTAGTGACACTCGAGCTGGCACGGCACTCTGATCAAGCCAGAACGACACCCAGGACACAATGACAAGCATGCAGCAGGGGATGTAAATTTGAATGAGATAGTAACTGAACTCTCTCTTGAACAGCAAGTCCACCTTAAGGCAGCTGTACTCTCCTGCAAGCCGATCAGATCTCATCATTGCTGGTCGCTTCGGAGGCGTCAGCGTGTAGTGGCTGTATAGTGAAAGGATTTACAAACCAGTGTTAGTTTTGCTATTACAATAATCGGTAAGAAACTTCTCCAATGTGAACCGAGGTAGGTGTAAATTTTTAACAACTTGGACAGGATCCCCTTCCTTCCACAGGAAAACCAAGTCGTCGGTCGTCCAGCCATCTGGAAGCAATCGGTTCACGATCAAATTATTCTAGCTTCTTGTGTCTATAATCAAAGGCGCCCGCAGAGTTTTTTTCAAGTTGACAGGCTCGAACCCATTTTGTAGGGCCAATTTCATTAAAAATTTACAATTATTCACTATTTTAGATTAAATTTAATAAAGATTAGTTTCTAAAAATAAACGATTTTTTCTCAAGCCGGGGTCTATAATATTCTTGTTACAAATGGCACGGAATATCCGCAGAGGTGCTATATTTTCTATTACAAATTCGATACTTACAACTTGCCATACGAAGTGAACAAGTCTGCCGATCCAGGGGGTACAATTTTAAATTCATTGGGCATGATAACGTCAGGGATATCCTACAATGCGAGAAACAAAGTGTGAGCTTCCCTGCAAGTTGGTCGTTCTCAGCTTTCTTTTTTAAATGAAATTTTCATAGTTTACCGTATACTGTATAGAACGGAACCTTTGGGGAAAATACGAATGTACACGTTGGGCATAATAATATTGTGAAAATGTCCTTCTTTCTCGTTCGAAAAGAACAGATCTGGCATCCAAACACGACTCGCGTCCGTTAATGTTAAATATTTCAGACGACCTGTAACGTTACACATAAAGAATTTAAGAGGCCAGTTGGGTGATACGTGGGGAGAGAGGTGTCGCGAGTCTCGCCGGGAAAGTGGGAATCATGCGGGAATTTCGCAATCTGTAATTACCTCCGAAATCATCGAATTTTAGTCGTTCATCCAGCCATTGTTCCCGGAATGTTAACTGTACAGAATATTCCTGCAGGCGAAAAGAGAAGGAAACCATTCAGTTAAAGGGTATTTACACCTACGTTAGATAACAGATAATTTTATGCTCGAAATGGTTGGGGCTTCTATGGTGGTGAATGGAAAATATGGGAGTTTGTCCATTTGTGAATCGATACAGTAAAAAGAAGGTGGTTGCGGGGAGCATCGAGTCGGGCGTTGGAAAATGAACATGAACCATTAAAAAATTCAATCAAGGAATTAACAGTTTCTTTTTAACGATTAATAATTCATTCTAGTAAAAAATATTGTAATATATTTAAAAAGGAACTACTTTGGTTAATACAGAATTTTAATTAAAGAAACTTTGCTTCCATTTCTTACGTCGGATTTGAAGCTCCCCTAGTCCTTTCTAATTGTGAAATCAATCTACATAAATCATTGAAGGTAGAACTTAAGATTGATGAGAAAGAAATTACGTATTGTACAAGAAATAGAAGTAAACGAGTGGGTTAATAAAATCGAGGAAGTTCGTAGAGCTGCTTTAGGTGTTAGTAATATTTAGCAATAGTAATAGCTATAGTAATATTTTATAAAGAATAAAGACATACGTGGGTTGCTTATTATTTTCGTAATCGAGGGAGAGAAAGGAATCTTTCTTGGAATATTATTTTTATTTCTGAGACGTGCAATATTATGAAACTTATTCTTTCAGTAACTGTGGTTAGTCGAGTAGTACATTTCTGACCCAATTAACGTTCCCACGTGCACTACTATCACAGAAAAACACGTTCCATGTAATTATAACATTTTTGAGAAACTGTATCCAGTATCTTAATCAATAAACCTGAAGTATAACATCATTTCCCTCTGATTGTGTCTTATTTTATCTTTGCCTTAATAATCCCTGTACTATACAATATTTACCACCTCCATAAATTAAAAATGCCCACAATCATGATAAAGTCTACCCCCAAAAAAAAGAGTATGACTAAAATGAGTGTAATAAGCTTGTAAAACGTGAAGAGGGTCAGTAACAGTATTATACCCCACTACCTTAGAATCGATGGTGAAACGTTCAAGAATAATTAGCTCTTAAAATAAACAAGAAATCTGGAGTCCCGCGCAGAATCGACGAGAATAGGCCGCAAAGAACAAAAGGCACAACCAAAAGGGAAGGAGAACAATTGAAACGTAAATGAATATTTCCTACGGGCTAAAAATACTCCATCAGGTAGTTTGGCGATTCTGCAACGATGCCTCGAGTATCCTACCTATTTCACCCTGACGCGTCTTATCATGGTGGTAGCTTTCTGAGTGCGATAAGATACCTAACCCAGACCCTTTAACGCTCTTCGAGTTCCCGGGGAGCTTTAACGGAAGTAGCCGAATTAATCGATCACGTTGAACTTCTGCCGCGCGTATTACCGCAAGTGCGCTGTTAGAGGGATTCGTAGGGAAACGAGTGCTACTTCAACGGGCACGCTTCCTCCGACGTTCCCAGCGAACGGAGAGAGACAGAAAGCGTGGGGAGGCATATTACGAAGTCATTCCATTCTTCCCTTTCTGCTGGAAGATTAAGTGCCCCGCCAAGATCGGGCGAAAAAAGAAAAAGGATTAACCGCGGGGAACGCTTTCCCGAGGCTATTTCGAGGTAAAGAGCACTTGCCGGGCGAAAGGTCGCGTTTAATTTTTTTGACCAGGGAGCGTTAAAGAATCAAGGTCGGCGCTGGTATCTTGCTGGAATGAAAAGTCTTGTTGCAAAGAACGCTCTGGGAACTGAAGAACGGTGTTCGGTATATGCGTACAGGTGGCATACACATATACACGGTCTGTGTACACTGCGAGAGAGGCAATGTAAGAGTCATGCAAGAAGCAACATCGAAGCTCTAACTACGCTCAGATCTAACTATTGGTGAAAACTAATGCAAGATATATATATATGTATATGTACACAGCGGTAGACACAACTATATATATATATTTATGTAACGTATGTAGCATGCATGTTGGCTCACGGTTTCATTATCCCGAGGCTGGAATCGTCCACGGCGTCCTGTTTCTTTTCTATTCGAGAGGGGGTTAAAGACAAGTGCTTCCACACTTTGCATTCTTTCTTTCGCTTTTCTCCCTGACGGCTCGTCCTTAATTCCGTGGCAGGGTACAGCTTCGACAAGTTTAATCGACAAAGTCGGAATCTAGGAGATCCTTTTACCTCGACTTCGCTCGCTCATTCTTTTTGCACTGCTCTCGTTGTACTTTGCTCGTTTTTTTGCATACTATATTGGACTATTTATTGCGCCTTTGTCGACCAGCTCCTGGCTGCAAAGACTTACGACCTGGCCCGCAAGGGTTTCTGAAAATTCAGCAACACGTCGCAGAGGAGGATCCGCGAGGACCTCCCGGGTTCTTTATTCTCTTATTTTTCGCAGAGACCTTTTATTGTGGCCGTAGCATTCGTCGCGTAATTGCTCTTGTTTTTCCATCGTTTCGCTGTGTCGTTAAAGGGTCTCTTTTAATCGGGGGACGCGGAATCGCAGAACAACAGGTACAGGGGAGAAGATGTTTGCAAAGCTCACGAAAATTCTGCGCGGTGAAAATATCTTGCGGAAGAGAGCGTGTCTTATTATACAGGGTGCTCCATAAGACACAGTAGTTTCGGAGTGAATAGTGGCTGAGAAACGTCGAGGATTGATAACGAGACACCGAGGGTCATCGTTACTTGAAGGGTAAGCGGAAACACAGGGAATGTCGCAAAACAGATTTATCGAGAAAATTAAGCGTTTTGTTCCAGTGCAGAGTGGACATTATCTGTTTTTAACCAGTGTACCAAAACTGTGACGTTATCCTTTGCGATTCGACATTTCTGTAGTCAAAGTTGTCACAAACAAAATATGCATTAAATTGAAAAATCACGAAAAATAGGGACGTCCCTCGTTTTTCTCCTTACCCTTCACTTATGTAACTCCTGCGATTCTATTAACGCGGGTTTCTTTAATTCCCTATTTGCAAAAGATAGATGGATATTGGATATTCCTTTGCTTCGAGTCGATCACCAGTAATTAAAAAGAGCACGAAAGATTGATAAGCGATAGCCGAGTGGAATCCTTCGAAACTATTTCAATTTAATAAAAAATCCTCGCTATTCTAGAAAGAGAACACTCTACTCTTCTCTGCCTATTTTCTGTTTCAGGTACTATTATCGTCCTCGTATCAATAGAATTTCTTATTACCCCGTTCTTTCCACTCTTCTTATTATCTAATTCCTCTCCACTAGAAACTATCACAGCGGCCTCTATCGTGTACCAAGCGCGAGCAAACGACAATAGAAGTTCCTTAACATCGAGCTCATAGACGGCGCTTAATTATTCAACACTACCCCCGATCGATTTGTCGCGGCGGAAGTGGCGCCTATTAATTCCCATTCGGCTCGTTCACTTTCACTTTCATGAATACATTACACACAAGTGGCACAAGTCAGCTAATAATCAAACTCTGGCTCCTAAAGATCGCCCCCTTAGTTACGGACAAAAGTGATCTCGTTGGGTCCACTCGAGGTCTCGTATCTTATCGCCCTTTCAATCTTCAAGCTTAACGATCCCACTTTATCTCAACTGTTTAACGACAGACGAGTGCCTGAACGTATGTAAAACACTGCGTTTTATCATCCCCGACGCTTTGGAATACGGCGCAGCATTAAGAAATTTTATTACACATGTTGGTTCAATATTCCGAGGCTGGCCAAGTAATTACTTTAATCACGCGTGAACGGTGGGTCGAGCGGATTGCTTCACTGGCTCCACGTGGAAAATCCCAGCTCAAACTAGAATCAAACGATCTCGCGAAGCGGCGTGCCGTTTTGGGTATTGTGCCATTCGCGCCACCCTGTATTGCGGATTCGCCATCATAGTTTGGAAGACGTTTCTCGCGACCCTTCGGAGGCAGGGCCCTATCTAGTTCTTCCGCCACTCTCGGCATATATTTTTTGCCACCCTTTATATTTAATTACGAATAATTATTTTTAAATATCATTTTTGACAGTGAGTGAAATTTTTCGTAGGTATTTCTTGAATAATAAAAGGATTTTGCTTTATAAAAAATTTAATGTTCATTGTTTGTCACTCTGAACAATTTCCCTGCTTGCGCCCCCTAGATCGGGCCCCTCTCGGAGGTGAATGAGTGTGCGTGTATGCGTGACAAAGAACTAAAACGCAGGTAAGAACGAAACGAGGCTGAAACAGTAAAGGGACCAGATCGTCCCAGTGAAACGGGTACGTACCATGTCGTCCTTTCAAACGGCGAGGAAAACCGTGCGAAACGTTCCTGCATGGAAAAATCGATTTTTCTCGCTGTACATAATTACAGTCAAGCCTCCAGCGACCAGCTAAGCGCATTTGCATAATTTCCCTTCGTATATCTTTCACCGAGAACGATTCTACTCGCACCACGCCGCACCGGCCTTCCGTTTTCGTTCATTTTTATCTCACGGTGTATAAAAAAAACAACAACCGAGAACCGCGCGAGTGTCGCGAAAGTCGAAGGAAAATACCTCGGTCGATTCGTTAACGCAAATTGTGTCTCGACAATTGCCGTATCATCTCTGCCAGGAGCTCTTGATTCGAGGCTCTGATTTCTTAAGTAGTGCAAGTCGCTGGTTTGTCAGACCCTAATACAATTCCCTACGCAGAGGTGTCCGCGAGTCTTGGAATCGCGTGAAGCGTTTCGAAGAGATTGATTGGTGAATGAAAGCTAAGAATTCCGTTTTCTAGAGCTGCTTTTCTGCGCAGGCTCCAAGAGGAAACTTCTCCAAGGGAACGATATCAATGGTGGACGATCCGTATCTTATTGGACCGAGTAATGAGCTCGTTCGGACTGTTCCTCTCAGTGGAACGACAACTTACACCACTTATACTAATAATGTATCATTCTGACGTATATTCTCCCCTCGCGGAGGTAAAGATTCTTGTTTTGCACTGATAGGAAACCCTGCGGGGATGATTCTTTTGTACCATTCGTATTAAAACTCGGATGAAATTGACAATTTGACGGTGGATAGAAATGGACGTGTACAGTGAAATAACTGATAAGACTCAATTAAATTTGGATTAATACGTTGACGAATTTTTCATTAGAAAGGATCAACTTCGTTTGAACAGTGGATCCACGACTGGCAGTCCTGTCTATCAATTTCCTTTCCAGTAACTTGGGTGTCGTTAAACGATGAGAATTAACGTGACAACGGAGATGGATCAGAAACGATTGATACCCGATACGTGGCACAAGGAGTGCATTTGAGAGCCTTCTGTGGTTGAACAACGCGATTGATTCAACAAAATGGAACCAATGAAATTGAAAGGCGAATGTTTACGTATTTAAATAAAATTGACTAAACTGGTTCACTTAAAAATGGCGTCGAGACAAATTGTAACATTTAATAATATTGTGTCATGAGATCAAAATAAACCTAAAGATTAAGCAGTAGAGAAATCGAGAAATAATTGAGCCTCTTCTTCTCTCCAATTATACAGCATTATAAAATCGTTCATAATATCCTATTGCCTTTAAAAACAATTTTCTGCCACGAAAAAACAAGCTCTGTTTACGAACGATACATCGAATCATCTCGAATGGGCAAGCTCATTGAATAAACCTGGAAACTCAACTTCTTTCAATGCTCAATACACTATAACACCCCGATCGAATGGTAATTTACACCGCTCGTTTCGCTTTCAATTTTGTCGAGCCGACCTCATTGTTCGACCAAAGTGGACCGTGTAAATTCGCGTTAAGAATGCCCGAGAAATCAAATGCGCTCGTTGTACTGCCGAGTCCGAGAGTGCCGCGACCGCGAGTCCTGGTGCGATTTGTTCGCGAGAAGCTCGCCGAGAACCGTTGAGATCCGAACGAGCTTATTCCAAGGGCCGGTGTCCCTTTGTTCCTGGAGAATTCTTGTGGCAGGATCGTGCGTGAACCGGTGCAATGTGACTCGGCTCTGTCTTCGCGAGAGCGTCGCCCCCCGCGTGTAAATGCGCTCCAATGACAAATGAACGACAGCGAGAAAGAGACAGACAGACAGATAGACAGGTGAAAGGCAGGTAGAGCAGATGATGTGGGCGAAGAGACGACGAGATGAGCAGGATAGGGTTCACTGGGGTAGGTATACAATACATATGTAACATGCAGCCTTAGAAAAAAAAAAGACAAATATGCACGATCCGTGATATGCAGGGCGTTTCAGAAAGGCTGAACGAAATCCCGAGGATGCACTCCAGCGATTTGCAGCCTTTTTTGACAATTCTGAGGCGCGCAAAAAAATATATTAATATTTATGAAGGTACCTAGATGAGGTACCTCGCACGCGAAGTTTCTTCGTCGTTGGTACACTATTGTTATTTAATTTTATTATTAATTCACTTGTATTAAAATATTCTTGGACACACCTGTGGGCGCGAGAGACCCACCGATTCAAAATCGCTGATGTATTCGATGTATCGGAACAGGAGAGACGGAAAGATTCCCTGTTCGAGCTCTGACCAAAGGTACGAACTTGTAGCCAGTGCTTCAAATATTGTTCGACGAGTAAAAATTAAAGGGGAATGAAAGTAAGTGATCTCGGAGGCCACGAAGCCAAGTCAGAGGAGAGTCAAATGTGTGTATAAAAACTGAGAACTCAAGTACTTTCAAATTACTCATTTGTTGTAACTTTTTTTAAAAGCTTCTTTCAGCTGCGAAGCTTCCTGGAGCCTCTGAAAGGTGTTTGAAGTCGTAAACGCTCGGAACGCGATCTTTATCACGAACTATCTCGTAAATTATTAGATATCCACGCAGATAGCAGATCTTGGGTGAACCATTTTCAGAATAATTAGCATTCTATTCGGTCGACTACCAATGGAAAAATCTATGCTCGTAGATAAACTAGTTCCTTTGATCGTAGCTCGAAAAGCGAACGTGTCCCGAGGATCTTTTCCTCTCTGTTTCGATACAAGGAGCTCGCACTCGTGTCTTTCTATCGACCACTTTGAAACACCCCTCGTATATCCGAGTAACAATAATTCTCTACCGTCTGAGATGTTCCGACGGCAGCTGGTGCGCCGTTGGAGAGCTGCGTCACGCGAGAATTCACTGTTCCATCATGCGCTGTCACATCGGAGAAAAGCGAGGGCGAAGGATCGAATCACGCTTGGGGGGGAAGAAAGAAACATCGCCGGTCGAGGGTGCGCCTTGAACGCGCGATGAGGTCGATTTTATCATCGCCACCCTTAGACGCGTGTTTGCGATGCTGTGCCAACGGGGGAGCGATTTTACGAGCTGACGAGGCATTCCCTTAAGATTTCCAGCCGCTTCTGGAGACGTTGGGAGACGAGTTGGTACATATCCGTCGGACACTAATTGTAAGCGCGGAGGCTCGATCATTTTAGACGTATTATGTTAACGTGTCTTGCAAATGTGAAGAATGATTTATAGGGGTGAGTGTATGCTTTGGGGGGTAAATAAAAATATTTTTCCTCGTTGAACTCAGCTTCCTTCAAGATTGAATTTTGAGTGTGCCACTGGGTGAATCGATATAGTGGAATAAGTAGAATATGGGGATATTGATTGTATTTTGGGAAGGAAAATTATGGGAGAAGATACTATAGAAAGAAATAAGAGAGTAACCCTTTTTCTTGCAATTTTATTAAACCTTCGTGGTCACACGGGGTGTATCGCACCCTAAGAGCAATTTTTGAATTCAAATTCACGACTTCCAAAGGGAATTTATCATGAAAGAAAAAGACAGAAGTATTGCTTTTTTCTAGAACCGTGGAAAATCGCACTTCTTGGACTACAAATTTCATGATATCAAAATTTTATTTTTAGAAAAAGCCTATCGTATGTATCGTATGTACAATTATCACTTAAAAGTTAAAACATTCAAAAATACAAAAATGGTAACTCAAAAATGACCACGGAGGGTTAATTTCATTCCTCATTCCCTTGAATTCTTAATGATTGTAATCCTCGTTAATCCACGTCTTTAATTACTATTTAATTAAATGAAAAGCTGAAAATCGTCGAACGTCTACGCAGAATATTTTACGCACAGCAACGGAGACTCGTGTGCCATCGTGCCACCAGAAGCAAATGGAAATCGACTGGGTAGACTTTCAGTCGTTGCCTCGTTAAAGAAACGCGATTTTATCGAAGCTTTCCATCGACGTCGAAAGTCGAAAGTTGAGGTCCCCGCGGTTCGCGATTCCCGCGTTAATCCTATCACAATTAAAGACAATCGTTGTCTGAACTGGCTTCTATTCCTGGCTGGCTCGCCGTCGCAAAGTGTCCAATAGCAAACGTGTCGGTAATTAAACGGCTGATTAAAAAGAAGGGACACTTGATGAGTATCGCGGGGTCATTGGTTATCAACTTCCTCCTCGTCGTTTGACCTTTTCAAGTGACACGATTTTACTCCAACTGACAAACATCAACCACGTTGATAATGTCACGGCTTTTTAGTGCGAAAGTGACAGGCGACTGGAGAATATACTCGCGGAGGGATCTAACCAAGTTGTAAGATAAGAATCGAAGGATTTAGGGTGCCACAAATGTTCGTGGAAATCGCTAGCTGGCTCAGGCCCACGAATCAACCCTGTAATCCAAGGACGAGACCCCATTGGAGTAATTCCAACTTGTCCCAGTAACACTCGCGACTCGATCGAGGCGAGAGCAATTTGCAAACGCAAAAAGGCACGCGACGAATAATAGCGAAATTCGATGCAACTGATAACGATCCTTATCTCTCTTGCGGGACACGTGTCGTGGAAGCGCGAGTGTACCATTCGCGTTACTGCGACGGAAAGTTGCATAATACTCCAACAGAGTTGATTTGTGCGCACAGGTTGGTCGAATGCTTTTTACAATCGCTAATGGGAGCACGTTAGGTCACCCTGTGCACGTTACGATCGTCGCTGGGGCTAGGATAAGACGATCGTTTGAAAGTCCTTATGGAAGTGGGTGCGCGTTACTTGTGCAATGAATGTTTCCTGCCATTACGGGGCGTGTAAGAATTGAATCTGGTGGGAAGAACGACAGATGTATCGTGATTGCGGGGAATTTTCCAATGTAATCACGGAAGGAGAAACAAGGAACTGCAACTTTCGACTTACCACGTACGAAGGAAGCTTTATCGATTCGTATAAAATATTGGTGGTGAAGTGGGAAGGTGTAAGAGGGATGCTGCAAGGACTTTGTTCCCGAGATAATATAGCCCATTGGATGGTGTCCAAAAGCGAAGCTGCGATTTCTGACTGTGAAATTGATAAGAGCTGACTGAGACTAAATATTCTATGTATTTCGGTGTCCTAAAATATCGATGATAGTCGTGGCAGAAAATTCGGATGTGGTTTTCATTTTCATTTCAGAGATCCCTCGTCCACTTACCGCTACCATACCGAATAAATCTCGTTACTAGGTTCACCAAAAATTGGTCGAGGAAAATGTACACACGATTTCAGAGGAAATCCAATCATGAAGTACCGCACTGACCAACGAGCTTTCAAATGTCACTCCAGTGTCTTCGATTCGCTCAGAATTTTGCGGGGTACGATTGAATATCGAGCCCCGCAAGCTCTAATGCGTCACTAACGAAATACAGTGATCGGAGTATTAAATTGTCAGGGGAGGACTTGGAGATTTGGCACACCTAGACTAGCAAGTGTTTGCCGCCCTTTCCGCGAAATGTATGTAAATATTTTAATTCAAAAGAGTCGAGAAAATTTCGAAATTAATTCAATATGGCAACTCGCAAATGAGTTATTGCTGATTTGCTACATGAAATAGATGTGAATTGTTTTTAAAGTTATCTCAAGCCTCTGTGTTTAAACCTTTCCCAATTTCTTAAGCTTAAACACAAATCCGCCCCTGCAAATCGTAGACTATCGATCAATGTTTCGAACCACGTCGCTTGTTCATTCGAGATGACGGTCTAAAGTCTTGCACCCCGTGCAAGAAGATGGCTCAGGCAAAACTGAAGCTGAACCGTTACAAAAAAATCGAAATAGGTTTTGGAATATCGAGCGTCGCTGGACATTTAAATTGCACTTCCTTCTGGGCAAATATTATCTTGACAGGCAAGGGTGTAGTTGAAAAAAAAAAACGGAAAGAAGAAAGAAATGGTGTGGGAGCGGTGAAACGGTGATTCGACACGATCGCTCGCGCGCGCGATGAAGATACTAGAAAGTAACAGAAAAGAATGATGCTCGAAGAAGAAAGCATCCGCGGGTCGAGTCTATCGCACCGTTCGATTATCCGTCGCGCCCCTTGAATGTCCAATTTTCTAGGCGAAAGATGCATCGTAAACTGTGTGAACATTGGCATGTTTTGGGGACATTTTGCTATATAATATAAAAATTAACATTTTCACATTTGCTTTAAGTATCCTATCATATCATTGCATCTTTCGTGATTGTACCACAAGTGTCAAAATGCATAAAATTTTTATCTGTTTCCTTCTTTAATACATGTTAATTAGCTGTCAATGTTACCCCGAAGTAAAAATGACAAGTCATATAAATACCACTAACAGCTAAATGCTTTTACCAAACTGAACTTGCATCGACACTTAAATTTATTTCTTTTTATGTTCAATGCACCCTTTTTTACATATTTTTTTAATTAAGATTTTTAAATTTGCTTCAGTTATCCTATTACAACATCGCATCATTTGTGATTGCACTACAAGTGTGAAAATGCATGAAATTATTGCCCTTTTCCTTCTTTAATACATGTTAAGTAACCGCCAACGTTCCCCCAGTTTACAGTGCCGAACAAGGCGCAGAAGTGGTTGCAACGCACAGTCCATCGAACGTTCGAACAGTGAAGTAACATAACAGAGAGAACACACGGCGACCACGTAGAGAATTATACATAGTAACATGACAGTCAACGACATCGAGAAAAAAATGAACGAGGTGCGACCGGATCATTTAGCACACATCCACTGGTCCCAGCGCGGCGTACGGGCCAATCGTATATATTTATTGGCGTGCAGGGCGAGGGGCCTGACGGTCCCCTTGCCCCGCACGTGTATACAAATGCACACACGTAAAATAATACAAATACAAGTACAGACAAGTGCAAGTCTCACGGCATCACGTACACGTGACGTTAAATAGATATACACAACGTGTGGATAATACAGATTGTTACGTAGGCCTTGTTTCGTGTCTACTTATTTGTTGCACTCACCATCTTATAATCAACTATTTTGCTGATAGAGCGGAAAAAGATGTTGACCTTCACATTCGTCGGGCCATCTAACACGTCGACCGGAACAGAACAAAACAAATCGATTAATTAAATCAGTTACCGTGCACCGAGATTTGCGTGCTCGTTTTTTTCTTTTTTTTTTTTATTCTTTTTCCAATTCAATTTTGAACCGGGCACGTTTTGTGGAGGAGCAACGAGTGGGGCGGATAGACGTTGGTCGAGGATCGTGGAATTCGGGTGGTAGGGATGTCTGTTTCTCTTGATAAGCGAGAGAGATTTATAAGAGAAGTTCTCAAGCGCGCGATGCGCTCGTTCGCCAAGCGGCGGCGCTGCTTTCCCAGCGCGCCTCTGTTCCCCGGTTGTGTGCGCGGCACGGTAGGGCAGGCCGGTGACTGTGAAGCGATACGAAGGTACCGAGTCGCATGGTCCGAGGTAAACGTCCCGTTGAAGTTTAACGGGCCATCGCGTATTTATACTAAACCGAATTGAATTGGAAAGTGAAGGACGATTATGCAGCGACTTAGGGGTCGTGCTTAAATTACGTAAGGGTAATTTTAGCGATTTCTTACCACCTCCCTCCCGCAGTATATGAGTTTGCAAGATTTTATATTCCAACCCTCTCCCTCTTTCATTGCGTAATATTTTTTGCATTGCTTTTTTGAGTTAGTAAAATTCTTTTCAAGGTTTATATGATTAACACGGTTTCGCATGTGCGACGAAACATCGTTTTTTAGACGATTTAGACACCACCTGATTCCCTCTACCCTTTTTGTAAGAAAACGTAAGAAATTCGTGACCGCCCCACCCGCTCTAAAAGCGTTATGTAATTTAAGGACGACCCCGTAAGGCTACCGAGCGCCAAATCCTCGAGTTTCCGCGACGACGTGCGCGGCTCTTTCAGCCACCCTTGGCTTCTCGAACGATACACCAGTCTGTGATAAAGAATGCCGAGCCATTCTTTGAACCGTCCTCTGTCAAACGCGTGCCTTAGAATGGCGAAGCTACTTTGGAAAGGTTCGATGAAAAATGTAAGCAAAATTTAACGCGCTGCAAAAAGAGTGACCTTTTGCTTGGAACTCACAGCTTTCAAACGGTATATCGCTTTACAGGATGTATTTTCTGAGAAACCCGCGCCGTTGGATATTATTTTTCCTCCCCATGTTCTCCGAATTGCTTCACACTCTTCAAGCACGTACTTCGCAGAAGAAGGGTGACTTAGCAGAGTGGTATTTTTTTTAATAACAGCGATGTATTTTTTTTTATTTAAGAGAAACGGAGTCCTGCGAAGGAATACTTGTTTTTTATGATTCGTGGTAGAGCAGGAAGAATTATATTTCTCTGTGACTTGTTCAATCACTTCGAAATAATTAATTAACGATAGAAATGACGTTCTGTGCACGTCAAATCGGAAAAGCCTGGAGTGATCCTTTTATGAAATGGACAGAAGGTCGTAATTCGATAGAAAAGAAAAATTGAAAAATGTCCCATTTGATAATCCCAGTAAAAATTTGTAGTTCAGCCTGAAGTAAGATCAATATCGATACTATAGAACGTACATGGAAGCACCTAATCTAGCCAAACGTGCGCCTGTCGATGTTAATAAAAAATAAGAAACCAATATCAAGAACCTTACTATCAGCTCCACAGTTTAATATTAATAACATGGTACCGTTACGAATTTCTTATGAAACACCCTGTATAAAGTGGACTACATTCATAACCTCTTCCTACTTAAACAGTCGCCGAGCACTCCACACACTTGCAGGTACGATGTCTCAATGCAATTTTTCCAGAACAATAATCGTGTTCGGATCCAACTCGTGAATCGAAGGGTTAAAACAAAAGAGCAAAAGAAACTGGACCACTAACCGAGTAATAATTCTTATAACAAAGAATACAGTTTATAGAATAGATGTCCTAATTACTGCCAGTGTCCCTATTACTTCCATTTTATTTATTTTACTTAATAAAAAGTCCCAATTAAATAATAAATTTTTTTTTAACACTATTCTTTATACCTCTCGCTTTTATTGAGTAAAATAAATAAAGTGGTAGTAATAGGGACACTGCCAGTAATCGGCACATCTACTCTAATACAAAGAGTGACACATCAAGATGATCGTTTGATAGCTAAGCAGTTTCCAGGCGGCGATAAAACAATTCCACCCCCGTCGCCTCCCTTAATCCCAACGAAAGGGTTTAGAAAAGTCCGTACGAACTCAGAATCCCGAAAAAGAATACAGTGAAAACTTCGCGACGGAGGCGCGGAGAAGAGTGAGTGCGTCCGAGCTCGGATGAATTTCAAACAGTTTGTCAATCGACCGCGTGTGCGTGTACAAGCTTTCAGCGGGTTAGGTGTCGTCGAGCGTCGGTACCGAGGCACGGAGAAGAGGGCGCAAGATAAAATAGTGTTTTATAAAATATTCAAGCATCACCTGTTGAAACCAAGTCGAAGCCAAAGTACAGAGGCCTTACCATTTTTTATCGACAGGGCGACAACGTGCTCGCCGCGACGAGTGATATCGTAACTTTCCTTTATCGAACTCTATCGTGACTGGGTTTGCCGTTTCGGTGGTATCTCACGTGCGCCATTCGCGCAGGGTGGAAAGTCGACGACTTTCGACCGCAATGCATTACACGCCGTGTAATAACCCAAAACACTGCTGGGCCGGCCTCGAACGGTTCACGATTGTACACACATCTGTACAACATGCTACACATGCCCCGCTATCATTTAATCCCTTACTGCACCAGGTTTCTCCATTTTCCGTCGGCGTCGTTCACAGCGCATTCTCGTTATAAGCTCATTTCGACCATGCGTTGTACGCTCGGTCACTACTATTTCTTGGAATCCTTCGTCCGAGAGTGAGAGAACCCTCTCGCTCGCTCACGGATTCTCTAACTCGCGCAACACTCTCATTAGCGACTCGGAATAGTCGACGCTACGCGTTGTAAGCTCGCCGCCAGCCCCGAGCGTGGAGCCTATAACGAGAACTTGGTGTATTATCTTCCTCCGTTGGTTCAACTACCGGTGAGAATAGACATGCATTCCTTGCTGCTACGTTGCTACGGTAAACTTCTAGGAAATAAACGAATTTCGAATGCTTCTTTTCCAATTTCGGCGTACAGGCCCGTGAAGCCTAATATCGTAGGAGGTTTCTTCTTTAAAGACACTTTGCTTTCGCGGGGAATAAAAGGGGAGCGTGTCACAAGTGTCTTTTGAAGCTTCTGGTGAGAATTACTTCGTGCCCAGGTTCTTCGATTAAAAGTGATCGGGAAAGGGGAGAGGGAGGCTGGTGGCTCTACACGGATATATGTAATTGGGTACCACATGCGAGAGAAGTAAAAGAAAATGACTCACCAGTTTAACGCGTCTCGCACTTTGAAGAGAGCTCAATAGCTTTCAGCGGTACGTACTTTGAAGAAGTACCCTGTTATCGTTCTAGCTCGAGGGGAGGGAGGTCGGGGCAAAAACTATAAAAATCTCTGGCGACGTACGATTATTGCAAAGCGAAAAAGTGGCCTCTCTAATCGTGACGGCCGAGAGTCGTCGTGAAAAAGCGACGTGAGCTAGTTTCCACGGTTTAAAATGCCTGGCGAAGAGTATGGCACCAAGGAATTGGCACTTAATAAAAATGCGCCATTCTATGGCTTCCGAAACGTATCCGCCGCTTGGCCTCGTGATACCAAAGCGATATTTATCGCTCTGTAATAAAAATTGAATCTTATTTCTTGAGCCCTCCTCCACGAAATGGACGAAATGGAGTAATTCCTTTTCGATTCTTTTTCATTTTCTCTCGAATAACAACACAGTAATCCCGTCTTTCCCATATGCACATCTCGTGGGGGATACTTCAGGAAGTAAAATGGCACTTTTCATCGCAGAATGATTGATATCCTTTCGAACTCGGTGTACGAAACTCGGTACGTTACGATGAGCGATAAAGTGCTTGCCGAGTTTTCGTTAAAGGTCTGCGGAAAAACAGGGTTCTGTGCCGAAATAATTTGCCCCCGGGAGGTGTGAATAATTAGGACACCATCGAGTATCTATTAAACGTAAATAAATGGACGTGACGATTGATGATCGCGGAGGCAACACCGGCCAAAGAAAGAGGGAGCAGAGACGTGGAAGCATTACCAATGACAAAACCGTGATTACCATGGCCGACAGGAAGAAAAACGCCTATTAATAACCTTAGTACATAACACAAAGTAACTGGTGCATCGGTACATACGTATGACGGAGAAACGGTCTGTGATTGATAGACTTGATGCAGCAGCTCGGAAAAAGCACACCACCGGACACAATCGATTTATGCAATAAGGGATTAAAGATCAAATTGTATAGCGGCCGAGTCTGTAGATGTACATATATATCTGTACGTGTGTGCGTGCTTGTGTAAGTGTGTGTTGATATACTGTGTGAGCAATAAGTAATAAAAGGAGATAAAACGAACAATATCTGAATACACAGTGTATCTTTATGTAAATGGGTGTACATGTATGGGTTGCTGGGTGTCAGCCACGAGGCAAAAAACCTTGATGCCACCTTAATGGCTCACACGGCAAAACGTAGTAAAAAGTATGGTAGTAAAACGTCAAGTTCCATTAAATCATCTACGACACAATAGCGTGAGGCGACAGTATGTGGTGTAGTTTTCTGATTACGTTCAGCACGACGTATATACCGCGACTAGCGGGCACGAAGGAGAAGGGTGTCGCGAGATTACACCCTGCTCGATCCACCATAATTTCGTGCGACGAGAGGGAGGCATAATTACGATACAATTTGTTTCTCGCGACTCTTGGATCGTTCCAAGGATTATACTGTAAACGATAGAGCCAGTGTTCTGTTTCATTTAATTCTCGAATTGATAGCCAAAGGGGTTGGGGGCGTCGTGCTGCCCGCAAGCTCCAAGTTTCTCTTATGCATAGAAAACATATGCTTGCTTAATATAACATACGGTAGTAGTGGAATTAAAAAAGTTATGATAGTGGGCCTTAAATACGCGCGAGAGCCTGTTTACAAAAGGGACAGAGACAACATAAAGAGAGGTAAAAAGAGAGAACGTGGTGTACGGTGTTGTGTACATGGTCTTTTCTGTATAACGGGTGATAGACAAAGAACAGAGCGTTATAGGATACTAATAGTAGCGAATTAACAGTAAACACGAGTGTGTGTGTATATACAATACATGAATTAATATGTATGTATTATCATACAACCGCACAGTAATATGATAATCATTGCACGTCTAGCTACTGATCTCGACGCTATCTCGTCAATTCCCGCTGGTGTTCTATCGCTGAACGTTCGATATCTGTCCGCGGTACAAAAAGAAGATGATTCCCCGCCGAATCATGATATTGTTGCAGCGCCGGGCGCATGGCATATCGAACGATCGGGAAGCTTCGTACAGCGTCGTACAACGTACACGGCAGGTGCGAACAGCGCGCCGAGCGTGGACATATCTAACGCTACGGACCGAAACAGAAAAGCAGAGGAGCAAAATTTCCAACGCATTCGAATCCCAAATGCCCGTTTGCCCGACGCGAAAGGAAAGCTCGCGGCGAGGCTATTTCATTCGGAAACGGGAGCTAGAAAAAACAAGAGGAAAAAAAAGACAGCAAGAAGAACAGTGAGTCTACGGTATCCGGAAGAATGGCGCGGAGAATCGAGAAAGAGGTCCGGTTTGATCAGATGTCAGGAGACTATAGCTAACGATCATTGTCCTCTAGGGTGATTTACTCTGTATTTATAATACATACAGATTGCGCAGGTAACGAACACTCAGTATAATGTAATAATAATGATGGATGACAGTGATGGTAATAATAATGGTAATAATAATATAGTATATAATGTGTAAAGGCGTGTGTCTGTGATTTCGGGGCATTAGATTTTTAACTTACCATAGTAACGTCATCTATTTTTGAGATACTTCGAACAAATATGTTGACGCGGACAACCGCGGGCCCATCTAACATAGCAAACAGAATAAATAAAATTAATCAATCGTTGAGTAATATGAAACGTATCTTTGGGGGTTTGTGTAATGGCAAAAGAAAAGAGAGACGCTTCTCGGAGCCACGCTTCCGACAGCTGGAAACGATGGGGATATAAAACGTTTCCATTGTCTTTTCTCATTGGGCAACGGGTACGGCCCCTCGCGCCGATGGAGATCGCTTTTAAACTTTGTCGTTAGAAACAGCGCTTTTCATGTACGAGCGTGACGTTCGGTGGAATATTCGTGGCTGGAAACGATATGGAAAGAGAAACGACGAGGGGGAGGGGGCGAGTCTTTTTACAAGTTAATACAGGCCGTGCTATATAACACGGACGAGACCCGTCTCCCACTTTTGGGAACGGAGGACAAGCGACGAATAAGGTCACGCGCCGTTGCGAGGCTCCTCCTCCGCCGTGGCTTTGTGCCCCTCCGAAATCGCGACCACGCGTGCACGTGCGACGGGAGAGATACCGGTTGCAGCTGGCAGGCGCGTCGTTGCGTTTAGGAGGGAAGCGAAACCGCGGGCAGATAAAACTCGTGGCGTTTACTCGCTCGCTATCTTCCGTCCGACGGCAGGTACGACTCGCCCCAATTACACGATTCAACGTTCGCGCGCTATGCTTTTACAGGGCGTTTCATACAGAATGGTGAAATTAGAGAAACGAAGGAAATAAAGAGAATTTTAAAATGGGGGGGGGGGGCGGTTTGGGAAATATCGAGAAGCTAGTATCCACTAAAAAGAGTGAAATATGTAGAATGTAGAGGGTGATGCATCGTAATCGATCGATGAAGATATCGCGGGAATTATTAGGTATATCGAAATTTGCACTTCCACTTTTACCGTGGAAAGTTCGTGGATATTACTAATAATTCAATGATATTTCAATGGATCGGTTAGAATCGGATATTCTATATGCTTTACTCGATTTGATAGGTACCGTATGCCCTCAAATTCTTGAACATTTTTCCCGTGACACCCTGTATTCCCAGACAACCGATCGTGGACTTGAATGCCTCGAGGGTGAAGCTACGTTACTCGGAATAATTCGATGATCAGCTGGCGGGCAATTGCAATGTGTGAATTAAGAATAAGAAACTAAAAATTACTCTATACGATCCCATAAGCGATGTAAACATCGAGCAATATGGCCACCCTCGAGACAGACAGAATCGAAGCTCGTATATCGCGAGAGTGAACAATACGTTCCACTTGGACGTTTTTCCCGGATCCATCAGATGCTTCGAGAACAGCTCGAGTCAGGCTAAACACGTAGGTACGAAAGAATGAAGCGAAAACGATCCGAGAGTATCGCCGAGTAAGTTTAATGAATGACATAAAGAAACTTACGCGTCTCGTAGTTGTTGCTTCGCTCTCAATTATCGCAACAACGAAAACTCTTATGCGAGGATCAGAAGCGACTCTGGGAACGTATGGCCGAGCGGAACACTCAAAGAAGCAAGCTAATGGAACAGTATACACCGAAACCAGAAGCGTGCCGAGCGAAAGGCACGCGTGTACAGTAGTTACGCTGAATGGCAAACAAAGCGACCAGAGAACGGAGAAGAGAACGAAGGAAAAAGTAATGGAAATAAATGGTAATCGTTACTTGATGGAGAATATGATTGAATAACTCTAAGAAACTTGAAGCGTTGTTTCGTACGTATACCGCATAGGCTTCCCCAAGATGCCTGGCCACAAGGATAAAGCAGCAACACAATTATATATCGATCTCGATTAAAACGGAGTGATCATTTTACTGTCGACTCGATAGACCTTCGTATATATTGAACAAGCATACGTGTGACGTGTCTCCTGGTTAATTCGGTTAACAGACTGGCAGCCTGCACTCGCGAACACTCGGATCCGAGATTCAACTATCCTAGACGAGCGCTGGAACGACCGACAGATCGCCTGTGACTTTTCTCGAGCGCATTATCTAGCGATGAATTGTGGAGCGTCACAGTGCGCCCACGATTCGGTCGTTTCCGTGGAACGCTAAGCGATTAACGCGGCCGGATTTAACGAGCCAACACCCTTTGACAATTGATTTCTAATATCGATTGTAGGCTGAACGAGCCGGGCGTATCGTCCTGAGCCATACAGAGTGTCTGCGTAACATTCCGCCCTACATGAACCAGGACAAGACGTCGGACACGTTGCTCCCTGCTCACAGAGTTCCTCGTCGATCGTGCTCATTGCGAGCGCGTCTACTTTGCGACGAGTGACAGAGAGGTAGCGCAGCCCGTGGAAGTTCTTCCACTCGAGTGCTGGGGACCATTTTAAGAGACCCCTCAACGAGGGCGAGGCCCCTTAAAAAGAATCGGCAAAGAATTCGCGGGCTTCGAATGTTTGGGAGAAAGATTGTTGCGCCCCCAAATAGGGAGGAGTCTTAAGGGGTTGTAAGGTACTTCTGAAAGTTATTTATTTTTCAAATCTATTTGAATTTTTACTTTTAAATGCATCTTTTAGCCTAGGGAATGTCCACCAGCCAATGCTTAAAAAAAAGCACGACTCATCTCCAAGTCTATATCTCGTTTAGTTTTTAATAATATCTCATGAAAATTTAGAATAATATAGTTAAAAGAT
This sequence comes from Andrena hattorfiana, assembly GCA_944738655.2. Classification (NCBI taxonomy): domain Eukaryota; kingdom Metazoa; phylum Arthropoda; class Insecta; order Hymenoptera; family Andrenidae; genus Andrena; species Andrena hattorfiana. The sequence goes on along the minus strand of OX122894.2, from coordinate 41,932,540 downwards.
GTATCTTTTGGTAGAAAAATATTGTGTATAATTTTCACTTATACTTTTCCCAAAAAAAAATTCCCGAACTTGTATGCTTTTTCCGAACCTCTAGGTGGATGTAACCCCTTAAGTGAGGGATAGATCATGATTTAAATAAAAATTTTCAAGTGGCCATCGATTAAACGTTAAATCCTTCTGTTATCGACGACCAAAGTTGCAAGCTCATATAATTCCTCCACTGATTCCCTTGGCTCTCGTCGTCGAGTCCTCGAAGAGGTCGATAGCCAAAGATCGCGCGGCGATATTAACAATAACGTCCCACCTGTTCCGATCTAATTACGAGGCGGACGTGTTGATACGAGGCGACTGATCAGCAGCGATCATTCTCTGATTAAACGTTAAACATCAAATCGTGTTTCTACCAGCAGCACAGTGTACCAAGAAGATTCTCGTTGGCCAGACGTTCTCTGATACGTTTGGCTACTCCTGTGGCTTAATCGCGGGGCCACTAAAGTCCTCGTTGACTCGCTGTTCGCCCACCCGTCTACCAGTAGCGCCGGGCACATTCGCATCGGTTCCTTGCGATTCTGATCTGTCGGATTTGGTCCATAGAATGGTTCCGAAGACGACGGGGGCATCGATTCTCATCACCATCGTCCCCCATTCAATGCGGGTGTTGCAAAAGGCATGCAGAAAAATTCGAAGCATCGCAACCCGCGTCGACGTTCCAAGTGCCATTTCGGCGCGTCTACTTCCCGCCGCAAACTACGCAATACATCCGACGTACGGCCTAATCCAGGGACCCCGATCGAGAAACGCCGCATCCTCGGCGAGCAAGAAAAAAGAGGGCGGGGGGGGGGGGGGGGAACAGGGGGAGGAATAAGCTCGATAATCCTGATACTCACATCATCTCACGCGTTGAACAGACGGGGAGAGGGACGACCGGGAACGGATACTTCCCGTGGAACGTGTTAACGTAAATGAGCGTACTAATCATCAAGCACTACGAGGAACTACCAGATCAGGGAGAAAATTGGACGAAACCTATGAGACCAACTGCCAATAATCCTCTCTGTTTTTCTCCCTCTCTCTCTCTCTCTCTCTCTCTCTCCTCTTTCATTTCCCTGTCTCTCTCTCTCTCTTTCTCTCTCTTTTGCAGCCCCATTGTTCTCTTCATCCCTCAGCAACGTCTGTGCGCCTACGTAGCGTATAAACGTGTATGTACATACGTGGAACATAGAAGCTAGAATGCCGCATGCCTGCATCTATGCTAGAATGCTAGTATTTCGTTTCTGTGTGTGTGTACGCGCGTGTGCGTGGATTCGTTCTAAATTAAGGAGCGTCAATGTGTGCACGGATGAGAAAAATAACTGGGTATCTGGTGGGCGTGACAAAACTGGGAATCAACAAAGTAGACGAATCGATGGGCGTGTGTGAGTGCGTGTGTACGTGTGTGTGGGGTGTGGGCAAGGGGGTTGGGGTGGAGAGATTAGACTTGAACGGTGGCTAAAACAGGGGGTCTATGATGAGTGGTTGCGAGACGCAATGTTCCCAGATCGAAGGATCAATTCTGCGCGAAATCGTCGCTGGGTGTCTTTCACCATTTCAACGCTATCGATGGAAGGAGAATCGCCGCGGAGCTACTTGAGAACCAAGCGGCGAGTCTGTTCACGATCGATCGCGTTAAAAGTCTCGCGCTCGCATCGACTCGACGCGCCTTTCCCGGCAACGCGCGTTTCCGCCTCGTGGCGAAAGATTCGCGCGCCGCGGAAATGGTTAATACGAGGGCGGTTACCCATGCGAGATCCGCGAGAAGATCCGGGATCGTATCTGGTACCACTGAGGGGGGCAGGGGGGGGGGCGAGACGGATGGTATGCATTTGATGTTAAATAAGAAACGTAACGGAGAAGGGACAAGATGCTAGCCTGCTGCCATTGCTGTTGTCGCCGTTCTCTGCCTGGTGCTGAGAGGCCATCGTAACGTTCTCATACCGAGCCTCTAAAACCTACGTTTTGCGCCTACATTGTATCTTGCAAGCAACAGAAAAATAAGGAAAAAGTACCCGCCAAGAGAGAAATGGCATTGCACCGCGTTAAAGATTCTTGGATTGGTATATGCATACTTACCATCTTGATGTCACTAATTGTCGCAATGCTTCGCACAAACAGGTTTACCCGGACAATGGCCGGCCCATCTAAGGGCAAAAACAACAGAGGGCCCTTTTAGTCAGTCAATCTTTTTCGTGTCTTACAATACTCTACTGGATATTTGTTTTTTTTTTCAATATGTTTCTTTCATCATTTCACAGAGTTTTCTTGAGTAAATGGAGTGCCCTACGATCCGAGAGGACTTCACTTATCATTGGGTGTGATTGGGAGAGATTTTAAGGGTGGAGGGACGATTTAGAATTTAGACGAACCTCGAAATTCGTGCGTTTCGCAACCGAAGTCAAGGGAACGACAGACATCGACGATTCTACTCCCCGTTAGTGGTGCGATGTATCTTGCGGGTATTCGACACACACACACACACATACAAAACGATGCACGGGATCGATTCGATTCGATCGTGACGGAGACTAGTCTGCTCGTCGTGGGGAAGGGTGGAAAATGCGCGACGGTGAGCTTCTACCGTAGGAAAGAAAGGAAAACGTCTAGAAGCGAGAAATCGGTAGCTACGGGCGAAGTGCTGTGAGACGGGGGGTTTGTGAACGTTTGTCGAGCCGAGATCGTACGCTTCGGCGCAGAGGCTGGGTGAGACCTAGTGATCGGGTTCTCAACGTCGGGGTAACATATGGTATATCTGCCAAGATACGGTGTACTTGTGTACGTGTATGGTAATAACTACTGTCGACGTTAGTCAGCTCTTTCCTTCGCCTGGCAAGCTGCGTGAACAAACGTGCGCACCGTGTCTATAAGCGTGTGCACCCTAACGATTCTCTTCTTCATCCATCGTGTACCTGACTCCATCGAATTCCATCGAACGGCTCGCTTACCTGTGCTCGCGAATGGTGGTAGTATTAAGTAATAGGAAAATTTGTTAAATGTGGCATTGTCTGCGGTAGAGTTTTCTTGAAATTCGGGGGACAACGATTTATTTTCGCCCGTTCGCTTTCGAGGCAGAGGTAACTGGTTGCAGGCTATCAGTTTCTTTTTATTCGCTTTCGGCCGCGCGTGTGCACGCGCGCTCCCCTTTGGGGGCATGCATCTGGTTTCTGGATATGCGATCGAGTGGCCGACGAGCATCGTTCCGATGGGATAATTAAAAAGCAGGCCCTACGTGGAGGGAAATGTTTGCAGCCTTCGCTTTTAATTAGAAATCATCCCTTTTGAGGCCACCCGCGAATCGGCGCGGGCCAAAAGTGACGCGCAAACACGTTCCCCGATAATTAAGAGAAAGAAAGAGGAGCGCGGCCACCGATGGATACGGGAAATGGTGGGAAGTCTCGTGTCACGGTGGCAACATCAAGCTTCAGGCGGTACGTTGTCGACTGTAATTATCGGCGATATATGTATGCTTCCCCTGACCTATCGAACAATGGGAATTCGCGGTCCAATTTTTCCCGAGGCGTTCAATGTCGTCGTATAATTTTCGTCGCGCGACATCGGGGACAGGAGGCTGTACACTGACACGAGCTGTGCATCGAGTGCAGGGCTGAGAATGAAACGAATTAATCTCGAACGACGCCTGCTCACCTTTCGCCGCGAAATACTTCGACAAGCGCATTTCGAAAAAGAATCACACTGTTTGGTAGTTGCTAGAGGTATACGAGTATTAATCTCCGAGCAGTAAAAAATAAATGGATAGTGAGTTATAACCAGTATCCAGGAGTACTTGTTATTACATAAAGCTACTAAGTTATACTAAGAATAATATGATTAATATTATCGAGAATATGGATTAACTTGAGTTGTTGAAGAGTCGATTCAATAATTGCGATTGAAGCGCGTAGAGTACAGCTCAATTCACTAGACGTATACAGTCTCAGGTGGCAAGTAGAGCAAGTCGCGCATTAGTCAGACACGCGCAGGAAGCTCCCGTCGAGGAACACGAAACCGTATAGAATTGTGATAGATTTCTAAAATGAAGAATCTATTCTTTAACAGACAATGAAACGTACCGATACCCGTGTCGAAGTAATCGATGCATCAAGTGCACAAGACATAAATGTGTGAAGCAATCAACGCTTCCATCGAACATTTCACGCCCCGATTAATTAACATAAAAACACTCAGAAAGAGACTTTTGAGAAGAACGTTTGAAGTTACAGTTCTCGAATAAGTACAGAGGCAACATCAGAGGAACATTTCGGTACTCGATATTTCGATATACCTAATACCATAGATTACTCAATAGAGAGCAGGCAAAATCAAATTCTTCGACTTAATGTCTATCCCCGAGTACAGTTAAATCGCATCAAACGGTATAAAAGTAAAACAACATAACACGCAATCTGTTTCTCCACATAGAAGTACACCTCTGTCCCAGAGTTGGGCAAACTGTAATATAATTACAACTTACAAATTACATTTAAACTGTAATTGTGTAGTTGATTACACATTATTTTCTGTAATCGTTAATTCAAGTAGTTGATAGAATTGTAGTCAACCACCTACATTAACGAGTACAGAAAATAATGTGTAATAAACTACACAATTACAGTTTAATCGTAGTTTGTAAGTTGTAATTAGATTACATTTTGCCCAACTCTGCTCTGTCCTCGTACATTGCATCGCGAAGCAGGACGAAAACCTTTGCCATAGTCCACCGAAGTGACATCCCTCCTTTCTCAGCAAGGTAGCATCCTCCCCTCCCTTTTCGTTGCATCTTATCAAAACCACCCCCTACTGTAGATTTGAACGAACACACAGACATACATTCTGTAAGATCAGGGAGCCCCATACTCGTAAGAAGGGACTCCAGAAGGTGGTTAAGGTGGGGTTGGGTCCGGTACGCAGGACCCCGAAGATCTCGAGTTCAAGTCCCATCCTCCGTGGCACTCTTTTCCTGCGACGCCTACAATTAGGGGGCTGGTTCGGGATGGGGGGAGCACCGATCGTCACCACACGAGGCCGACCACGAAGAGAGAGAGAGCGCTGAGTGCGCGCGACAGAAACGACGGAGGTGTACGCTCCAGACAAAGTGCATTGGGTAGCGTTGTATCGCGAGAGAGAGGCGTCCAGGAGCGTACCCGAAGCGACGAGGAGTTGCGCCAGGGGGATGGCCGAGTGTGGGATCAGGAACCCCCATACCCAAGTACGCAGGACCCCGAAGATCCTCGAGTTTCAAGTCCCATCTCCCGAAGCCGCTAACCTATATAACCTAAAATTTCTATGACGATTGGAAGCGCGCCATCTTTGAGAATAAACCACATGCGCCACCTGAACGGGGTCATCGGTACTACGCCTCTGGATGCACATGCATATTTATTCCTCCTGTAAGTAGTTCGCAGAGCAGTAGAAAATATTTCTTATAGAAAACAGGAGGCTTGAACTATAAATCAGTCAGGGTTTACCGCGCAAAGTGAATAAGCACGCGTGTGAATCGAAAAGCTTTAGTACCAATGACCGCGTACAGGTGGCGACTATGGTTTATTCTCAAAGATGGCGCTGATCAAATCGTCACAGAGCCTTTTTACATACGCTGAGAAACCGCCTACCGTTGTCCAGTATATACAGATCAGTGCTAAGGCTCTCATTTTCCACGGTTTCTACAGCAATCAGTCTCTAACCATTTCTATTCCCTTTCCCTTGCACGAGCTGAAGCTGTTGCAGAGTATCGTGCTGCAGAGGGCGCCCAAAGCAAACTTCGTCAGCAGATGAAGGCGATTAATCCTGATTAATCGTTTCAACACACTATATCGTCAGGTGCGGCAACACCTGCCGCGTATTTTCGAGGAAACTTTGAAAGATTCGCTCCGCCCAAAATCAAGGGAGACACACTTCCAACCGATTAATGGTGCGCTCGCGACTCCGTCCTCCCGTTCGCTCGAAAATCACGTCGACTCGTCCAGAATGGTCTGACGTATAGACTATAGACGTGTGCGCTCGCAGTAAATGGCAACGTTGCGCTGTGCAGTATCTGTTCGGCGAACAAATCGTGCCGTCACTTTGCCAACCTAACGACAGCGCCGTGCGCCGGCACCGTTGTTCGTCATCGTTATCGCGTCGTTCCATCAAACATCGCGTCGCTCGAGGACGCGCCTCGCTTTATTAAATTCCGTCGCGAGTACGGCGCCGCCGGCGCGCTGCCAGCGAGGCTGCCGCCTCGGACACCTCTTTCTTGCTTGTCGCTCGTTCTCCTCGAGCCACCTCGAAATATAATCGGCGATCGCCTTAAACACGTGACCCCGATGGGTGCCGGCACGAGATATTCTCTGCGGTTGACTGACAGTAACGACAAACCAACGGTTCGAGAGTAGATGAAAACTGTACGAGATCCCGGCTGCCCCGTTTACTCAATTAATTCCATTCGGGCCGCGAAGTGTCGCCCGTTTCGCGGGAAATGAAAGGGAAAGGAAACGAAATCGAAATCATGGTTTAATTAAAGAAACGAAGAATTGGGCCGAGCATTGCCAGAATTCGGTCGTAGGCAAGAGTTTTCAATTACGGTACACCACCGTTCGTCATACATCAGCGTTCGAAGGTTCGCTGTTTCTTAACTACTTTCATCTGGAAATAATTCAGTTAGTTGGGCTCGTCTGTGTAACGACGGAGAGGTTGGTGGTGGCGGTGTAAGGAGCAATTTCGAATCAGATCTTCCCGCGGAGTTTATGCGTGATCTCGATCGACTTCGTTGGAACAAGGGAGCGCAGGAACTTCGGAACACCGATTTGATCTGATCGTTGCACGATTATTTGTAGGGGGCCTCAAATGTAACAGTTTTTCAGAGTCATAGCGCGCGGCTCTCCGAAATAAGGGAGAAATTCGCGTTTAAAGTTTTAGTCTCTCGCCATACTTCCCGCATACTTTTTTCTCTTTTTTTTTCTATCCTACTTTATTTTTTAATAAAATCCATAATAAAAAGAAATAAGTCTAAGTTTTAATTGAAAAAGTTATTGTGACAGAAATAGGAAGAAAACTTGGAATTTATTTGCAATAATTAGGGTGATGCTTATTATAAAAGCATTCAAAATATAAAATATTGCGAAGCTGTGATTTCGACAATTTAATTCCGTTTGTGAACATTTTTTGTTCTTAAATATGTCAAGATAAAAATACGCCTCGTTGACATTCAAAAAGTCTGCCTATTTTCCACCAATCCTGATGCGAAACAAAATTTCAACATTGGCTCACAAATCGGAGCTTTCTTAAAATCTTTATTACATCTTCTCGTGGAGCAATTTTCTGATATTTTACTCATTAAAATATGTTGTATTTCTTTGAGTAAAATTTTCTCTTGCCTGTAAATACATACGTAATCACAAGACTGGCATAGCGGAGTACATTTAGGTGGAATTATTTTTAATGTGTACATGTGGCGACTGTTCGAGCACATTAAAAGTAATTCCATCTAAATGTGATGTATATTTTTACAAACAACTGAAATTTTTTTCAAAGAAATACAACATAGTTTAATGCGTAAAAATCAGGAAATTGCCTCACGAGAAAATACCATAAAGATATATTCTTTAATACATCACCAATTTTTGAACATATATTAAATTTGCGTGGTTGGCATTAAAATTTGGTGGAAAATAGGAAGACTTTTTTTAATGTAAATAAGATGTGTTTTTGTCTTGACATTTTAAACAACAAAACATGTTCAAAAACAGAATTAAATTGTCGAAATCACAGTGTCGCAATATTTTATGTTTCGAATGCTTTTATAATAAGTATCATCCTAATTATTGTAAATAAATTCCACATTTTCTTCTCAGATCTGTCACAATAACTTTTTTAATTAAACCTTACACATATTTATTATTATCGATTTTATTAAAAAATAAAGTAGGAGAGAAAGAAAACAGAAGAAAGTATGCAGCAGGTATAATGAGAGACACAAACACCATGACTCTTCGTTTTTTAACCTAACCACCATCAGGTAGGCATTAAAAAAACTTTAAACTTGAATTTCTCCCATACTGCAGAGAGCTGGGCGCTATGACTCTGAAACACTATTACATTTGAGGCCCCTACAAATAATCATGCAACGTTCAGACCAAATCGGTGTTCCGAAGGCCATGCGCTCCCCTCGTAAGACTGATAGCGAGTAGCTTTGCCCATTTATCTCAGCGCTCAGGTTCACTTCAACTTATCCGACAAGAGATCGCGATTTTCAATTTGAATTCTTCGAGTCGCGATTAGATAACGGGTGGATCGTACGAATCGATCGACAGAATGTTAGTGCCGAATATAAAACGATTTAAGATCCTCAGAGTGGAAAGTCTTCTTAAATCTAGAATGCAAAGCGCGTCAGTAATTATATCAGCGCCACGACTGACAGAATGGATTCTCTTTCTCCGTGGTACGAAGCTTGCTCGGACTTAACCGCTGTCTCCTTGGCATTCGTACCAGACAATTTACGACACGTTCGGTATAATCGGTCGGTGTTCGGTATAGGAGAGCGGAGGGAACAATGGAATGCAAAAGAAAAAGAATATAGAGAGTGCATGTGTCCGTATATTCACCTGTTGCGTTTTCTCCGCTGGGCCGGATACGCGCGTCGTACCGTCCTGGTCCTAGAATGGTGTCCAGCACTTCCTTCTCCTTCGCCCGGTAGTCCACCTTCCCCCCCTTTTCCCGCGTACATCTGCAATCAGAGGTGAACAATCGCGGTGAGAAGCAACCAGCGCCGGTTGAAATCTGTGCGTTCTGCACCCAGCCAAAGAATGCTGAATACTGATAAGACGAACTTTGATGCCCTGCAGCCTAGAGGCTCTAATCTCTAGGACCTTTGAGCAACATTCCCATCGGCTCTTACTATTCAGAGATTCAAGTGTTCTGATCTAGACCGCGCCTCTCTCGTTGAATCGGTAAACTTGTATTTAATTTGAATTCCATGAATTTTAACACCGATAAATTTGAGAAAGTCCGCGGCTCGCGGGGATTTCGATAAGATATACCGAAAGGTGCATTGGGTGTTTCAGGAATAAGAGTGCAGAATTAGGGAGTTTCTTGTGGAAGCACTTTGGATCGCTAAGGAATTTTTAATAAATCGTAAAGGAAAGGTTGCAGAGTGTACGATCGTAAGACCGTTCATCTTCCTTAAGGGGACCTTTTTAGCTGCCAAATCAACAATTGTGCGAATTTTAATATAAACCAAACGGCATTTTATTCCGAAAAGGTAGTACTTTCGGAAAATACAATAAAAAATCGAGTTTTCGACTGTCTAGTCTCTTTAAGAGGGGAACCTTGTGTAATCGACCCAAAGAATCGAATTTTTTTGGCTTAATCGATAGTATGTGATGTGGAAAACATGTTTATAACGCGTTCGGCCGAAATTTAGACTCCGAAGGCCTGTACAGATAATTTTCGTGCCTCCTCCACCCTCTCGTCGAAGAACTCCCCCAAAAAACGAAAAATAAAAATTTTTTTCACGAATTTTCTTCCATAAACAGAAGGAGAAAGTGTTCTGAAATTCGCCGTTTCTTGCGTAGCACCGCTTAAAAGCTCATTATTTTCTCAATTTTGCACTTTTTTCTTCTCCACCTGCTTGTTTTCTTCGTTGTAGTTGACTACAACGGACACCAGAACCTACACCGATTTTGTAACATAACAAATTTTTTACGCGAACATATCACAAAAGTTTTGGAAAAGATTCGTTGCAGTGGCTCTTTGAAAAAATATCCCAAATTTCTTCCTCTTTTATGCGTTTTACAAAAAGGTTCCCCCCTAAAGACGAGTAGGATAATTTTTTGAGACACGATGTACAAGAGAGAAACGTACCTTGATGTATGTAGCAGGGCCGTTAGTAACACCAGTAACTTCAATACTCCAGGCCACATTGCGGCAGCCTGCGAACAACGAATGCCTGGTTAATAACACAACTTCACGATGAACCATTACAACGCTCATTTTATATATATCGGCATGGAATTTAGAATCGCTTCAGCATTTCTACATAAATTAAGAGCAGCTTCCCCGGAATCCAGTTCCTTTGAAAATCCCGTTCGGTGAATTCGAGTGCGAAAAAAGAACGGGGCGAAATTTGATCGAACCGCTTCCACCCTCGTTACGCAAATAAAAATTCCCCTCGACCGGGGAAATTACATCGCGTCGTGTTTGCTAAAACTCGTTGGAGACGGAGCGGAGGCTCGTATCGACGCGTTATTATTTTCCCTCCGTAAGCACGTCGCAGCCTCATTCGCCTCGAGTTTATAAATATTCATAATTTACTTAACTTCTCGAACAAGCGACCAACCTTTGCTCCACCGCGGCAGAATCCTCGAGAATTCGGAGGAAAATAGAAACGGCGGTGTTTCGTGTGCTTGAAACGGCGCCAACGCCCGCAAATGGGGTACGTTTGTTGCGTGAAAATTTTGCGTCGTTCATTAGTGCACAGTGGCGAAACATGACGCGCGATACTGCATTCCCGGGACACGTAAAATCGCCGTGGAAAATTCGAGGGGAATTGAGTGTACGGAGGTATTTCTTGCAGACGGGAAGGCAATTTTAATATTGCCGTTATATTACTTCGTAACTAACAATTATCGTATAAGTATCACGTTATTGTGAAGTCTTCGGCTACGTATCTAATATATACGCGATTTAAGCCGATAACAATAACTGTTTTTAAGAATCAAGGAATATGGAATGTGAGCGTCTCAGAAGCGAAATTGACCAACGCCACTTTCCGCAAATTTCTTAATTTTAGTACTGAGAAAATGCTGGATTAAGCAATGAGCAAAATAAGCGCGTGCTTAGGGTATCAGGAGAAAGGGGAGCAGCATAGAAACTTTCTGAATTTTAAAGTCTAACTTTCGTTAGAAATACTTTTTAGTGAAATTATCGAATTAGTGCTTAACATATCAATTTCTTCTACTTTTTGTTTCACGGAGTCGATCAGCTTGGGCTGCTGATGGACCTAACTAACTTATTGTTACTAAGAAGCTAAAGTTTAAGAAAAATATTTGGATAATGTGATTGAACACGCCTGCTCAAGCAAGGGAATACCCGCGCGAGAGAAATAACAGTGGTAAGAATTCGATATTCACAGATTTTCTAGCTCGCCCGACAATGCGCCGACCTATTCTACTTGCCGCAGTCACGATCGCGCTACTCGAGGCTCCGCGCGCTTCCGTCAAAGTCGACGCGCGACTTATGTCGAAGGGTGCTGTTTACGCGAAATATCGTTAATTGGACAACGAAATTGGAACGATGTTAACGAGAATGGGAAGCGGGAAATTAGAGCACGCACGCGTTCCCCAAACAATGGGAATCGGCTTCGCAATTATTCCAACGAAATCACTCGGCTAAGAATTATTTGCTCCCGGCTGAAATAACAGAGAAACACGCGCGTTGCGGCCGAGTGAAGTACACCCCCTCGACGGACAATACAACAACGAGTGTTTTTCTTCAATTAAAACGATCATTAACAGTGCCGCAAATTCCATCGCGCCGCTCCTAACAACACGCTTTATCCCCATCCGCTGTTTTTCTGAATTACTGAGTGTACTCGTAGCACGTTCGAACGGTATGCAAAACGATTCCCATGAGTATAGGTGGTAAATGTACATAATAAACACCACCACCAAATATTCGGATATTCGCCATTGAGATTCCAAGGGCCCTACAGAGATTATTACTCGGGGGAAAACAAATATTTTAGCAGCTCGTCCATTCACCCCGTTCCCGGTCACCCATCGCATTCACGAACCCCGTGGTACTTCTTTCACTCGCCGTGCAGAAGTTCAGGACTTCGAACCTCCCGTCGCGCGCGACCCCAGGAATTCAGTTTTATTCCGTGGGTATCTATACCGGCGATGGAAGCGAATAATTCGAAAGCCCTATTTGTAAGGATGCCATTTATGAGACGCGGCCGCGAATGCCCGCGGAGAATCGATGAATGGCGGCAGAAATTTGAAAGAGATCGCGGGTCGAAAGTTCGCTCGGTAGCGCGCGGCCGAGCCAACGGTTAAAAGCTCGATGAGGATCGAAGGGCGGGAGGGGAATCGGACAAGGCGAATGTTTGACGTCGCGCGGAACGGCGCTGGCGGGTTAAACGGTCCCGTTTAATTACGGGGATCCGCGGTGATACGTTAACAGCATTTCGACAGGACGCGAAAGGCAAATGATTGCCGCGCGCGCTGTCCCTCTGTATGGTCGCCGCGAATTAGGTCACCGTCGGCGTGTACGTGCGAAACGTGTTTGTATTCCTATTCCTCGAGAGTGCTCGAGCAAAGAGCGAACAAATTTCTTTATCAAACAAATCCTCGATGTACGAACGCGTTTTTAAGTAATTGCTTCCTCTCCCCCTGGCCCCCTCTACCCACTGCCGCCCTGCATCTACGCGCCAAGTCCATCCGGCGTTTATTTTAATCAAACGAAATACGCGCGGGGCGTTTCGGCGATGTAAATGCGAGCTTAAGTGAGTAATACGAGTGGAGCGAGAAATGTTCTCGGTGAACGTGGATCGGTAATTTGCGAGACACCCGCGATGATATTCGCGATGGAATTGAGACGTGGATGCTGGCATATATCGTGTTTGTATTGGAGTAAGTTGGAATTAACGCCGAGGCAAATCCGACAATGAATAAATGAAAAAGCACGGGCACTCGAAGAGAGCCGCCGTACTACTGGAACTGTAATTAGCAACTAATCTATAACAAGATCCGTTGTTCTTTATTCATCGAATCCTCCTTTTGAGGTCATCCATTAATTGTCGACACGCCGAGCTCTCGAGATATCAGCCGATCTCTAGTGCGCGTAATGGCACAAAGGACTATTGGCTTAGTACCTGAAGAACTGCATATCTCGGACACTATTTCTTTGCGGCTCCACGTCCGGCAGAACATGTCTGCTCCATTTCGTGCGCTCCATTAACCAGGTAAGCTTGTTATGGTGGAAGCTTGCCTTTAATAGGTGAGCGGTAAGAGGAATATAATAAATTGAGAGATAAAAAGTCGTATCTCGATCTCTCGAAAATTCCCAACACTTTAATGCAATACAAGCAGCAACACCCAAGTTATCTTTTTCACAGTAAGCATATTCCATCGCTAAAGCTTCCTAACGGTACACGAAAATAATTTCCCGTCCGATAATTGGCCCTCGCACAGCCCTGTGTTCCTTGGCAACCCAACGCTGTGCGCACGGCTCAGAGTTATTTTACGCTCCTCGACATCCGAGAAGGATTACAGTCAAAACAAATGCTGGAGCGACTCGTTTGATCGGTTACAGCAGAAGCCAGCCGTTGCGGTTACAAGACGGGAGAGAGCGTCGCGCGGACGCTCGCTAACGAGCCAGGCGAGCAGCGGCAAGAGAGCGAAAATTCAGGCGGTTTCGGGATAAGCTGGCTCGCGACGGTCAAGCGTACGGTTTGCAGGAACTGGGCAAGCAACATTCATGCGGGAGCCGAGGGATCCATATCTCTGGCGTTACACGCGATCCCCACCACAGCCTCCCAATCTCGTTTCGTCGTTCTATCGTCGCTATCCGCAAACCCGGCGATCCTCGTCGCCCTGTCCGTCGACCCGTTGCCCCTTGCTCGCCCAGCGAGCACCGTCCGTCCGCCGATTTTACTATCGATTCCGGTCCCCGCATCCTACCACCGTCACTTCCATCGTCCCCGGGAGACAGACAGGGCCTCCCCCACCGATCGCGACCTTCCGCGATGCTAGGAGCCGCGGCGAGTCCTCTTGGGCAAAACGAACGAGCGCTCTGGCTAACGCCAATACCAATTCCCCGCTCGGTTCTACGTTCCGCGATCTACGGTTGTTCGTGGGTGGTGGCCGTTCGATGCACCGATACGCGCCCGACGATTATTCGAGACGAAAGTTTCGCTGTCCGGCTGCTAATGGGCGTTCTCGGTTTCGCCGAGGTGAAACAGGATGTTGTCCCTTACCTGGAGAAGCTGATAATCCTAGGCAACGAGGCTTCCGTGGCGCAGTGATACTGGCATGGCGCTCTCCGGTACGACACTGGAGCTCTACTCGACTCGTCAAGTGTCCTGCCTCGGGAAGGTTCGTCTCCTGGACTGCCACCGTTCAGAAACCTACATACACTCACACCTACTACCTGGTTGCTGCCACGCTATTGATCTCTGGCCCAGCCAACCCGCCGACCCACGCATGCGCTCACAGTTGCCGCGTCGCTTTAGCAACATGACGTCATTCCTTTCCCCGGAAACCCAAGCCCCCCCGCCGGCCCCCCGCGGCCGTAACCAGCTTTCACGCTTCGTCCTTTTCTTCTCCCCTTGGTTCTCGGTGCCGGTAACCGGGAATCGCGAGCACTGCCGCACTCCACCTACCATGTGTCCCACCCACACCACCCGACACCCGCGAACGCTCGCGACTCTCGGCAGGATCGCGTCCGGCCGCAATCACGCGCACCAGAATCTCCAGAGCGTCGAGAACCTCCCGTCGATAATCCTCTCCAGAATTTTTAATTCATTCCTCGCGGGACACTCCTTCGGTGAACGCGCCTCTATTTATTTGACGCTTGCACTTACGATGTTTAATTGCAAAGTGTATTAACGGTAGGAGACGGTACGGAACCCTTTGGCGAAAAGGCAGTTCACAGCGAGACTAGGTTCGATGTAACAGTCATCGTCGCTCGATCGTCGAACACGAGCGATCGTATTGTCACGACTTCGATTATTCCTCGATCTGCTTTATCGATCGCGGGGGTGGCTATCCTGACATAACCTTAATTTAATTGGTCCCGTTGCGAGTTTGCAAGCTTGTATCTACATGTCGATATGTCGGATCGAATGAGAAAGCGAACGCAGATGTAGCTTTAATAAATCATATTTTAAGATGGATTTCTCAAAGCGTCTGAACTCCACGAAGCCGTAGAAACTTTCGAGTTTAGAGAACTCGAAAGTTTGCACTTTTCGTGGGATTCAAAACTCTCGAAAGCCAGATAAAGAAATGGTGTAAAATCAATGAATAAAAAATCGCTCGCAAGCGTGCCTCGAGAATTTATATTTCAACCGCAGTCGATAGAGATTTATGCAAAGATTTTGCTCACATCGGCTCTTGATGCAAGATATTCCACTCACAAGTTTCGAGAGTTTAAGAATTAGGTCAAACCCACCCCTAATTTGTAGGTGTTTTTTGCAATTCCCGGTTGCAATGCTGTTTACACAAGCGCTAGGCTGCACACTTGTGTGTGTAAAGACACTTTAGATTGTAGGTCAGTAATTATTCAGATTAACCAGTATGGAAATCGAGATAATAACAGGTCAAGAACAGTATTCCAGGGAACGCTACGTTCTTCTACAATACCGTCACACGGTATCTCCGTATTAAAGAAACAACAGATACTTTTACAATTATTATTCTGTGATCAGTGTACAGTACATGACACATTATATCTTACAATACATTTATATGCAGTCTACTTGGTTTCTCCGACAATGGTATAAATTGACTGTAAAATCAGTCAAATAAAGGTCTTCTCGATGCAACGTTAATCAGAATCGCATATTTATTAACAGCTAATAAAACGGTATGAAAACTCATTACAAGATGTTCCTCAAACCCGTTTGAAACATACCACCTCTAACGTCACGCCCAGTACGCAGCTTATTTCGTTCAGCTGCTGTGGTGAAGTTTATGGATTTCATTAAATTCTCCTCCAAAGTAATCTGTTAGGAAGAAGAAACAACGATTACGCGGTGATCAAAGAGTAGCGGAGTTTATTAAAATTAGTACGCTTACGTGGGTCGTAAGGCGTTCCTGCTTCTTAAGATTTTCGATCAACTGATACAGTTCCTCCAATTCTTCTCTGTTCTCGCTTCTCAAGCTATCTTCCAGCGCGTAGATCTGAAAAGTAAATAGTCCGATTGCGTAAATTCGAATCGTTCGAGATGAAATTACTATTTCATACGTTCGATACCACATACCACGTCGGCGAAGTAAGTTTGCCTGTTGGTAGGTGTAGTGTCTTGCTCCAACGTTTGTTTAAACAGAGGGATTATTTGTACAAATTTCTTCAAATGCATATAAGCCAGAACTTTGATACACCTGACGTCGATGAAATGCTGCCTCCTCACCGTAGATAACACTTCCACCGCTATTTCCGGCGAGTTCTGCTTTATCGCCAGAGCCGCTAATAACGTGGTACTTCTGCACGAAGGCGGAAAGCTCTTGTCCACCATGAGTTTCCAGTATTTCAACGCGCTTTGGAACGCCTCGGGAGTATTCTGCCGAAGCGATCGATCAGATATCTGATTAATGCCGAACAACGTTACAAGTGCAATTACGTGACGCGATCCTTACTTGTTTATAAAGCCCGCCGAGCATTACGACAAGGCAATAACTGACGAGACTCGTTTTATTCTCGTTCTCTAAAGCGGCGTCGTAAATCTCTTTCATTTCGTTGTACATATTGTGCTTGAATAACAGGCACATTAAGACCTGCAACGTCGCTCTCTGATTAAAGAAATCGTTGAACGTCGGATTCTTGAATGCGGTCAAGGCGATGTTCGGCTCGTTTAAATAATAAAACATCCTCATCACCACTGGCCCAAAGGTGTAAGTTCCAAATTTCAGATCTTTGTTACAAGCGAGGTACCTCTCTACCATTTTAAGTATCAACTGCATATCGGTTTCGGTGTTGTGGGCTAAGTGTAGCATGGCTTTCAGGTCCTCCGTGAATATCACGCCATCCTCTTTGTCGCAGACTTCCAGCATTTTAGTACGAAAAGTATCCTCTATCGACATAAATTGATTGCGGAAAAGGAATCTCGTGTTTTCATAGGCGGTCACGCCTAGCGATTTCTCGGAATAAAAGAACCGAACTCCGGCTAAAAAAAGACGACGGAACGCGTATTAGTTGAAATGATTTGGGGATGTGCTGCGATATGTTGAAACGTTCAGCAGTTTCAGTCAACATTTCGTCGGTATTATGATACTCCTGCGCCGGTGGTGTGTGTGTATCGATATCAACTTAAATTCTCACTGTAAGATTTGAGGTTAAAAAGATTACATACCGTTAAGGAAGTTAATTTTAGTGAACACATTGTTCGCCAGACCAATGTTTAATCGGCAGAGTCCTCTTATACTGATTGCCATGATTCAATATGCAAATCAACGTTACGTCGCGTTCAAATTGCTCTTCGATATCTGCAGGAATGAGGTAACGACCCAATGGTGTTTCGGATGTGTACGCAAAAGAACAAAATTCCTCCCGTCTCGGCGGAAAACGTTCTACCAAACTCTAGCACGTGGCTTCCGTTTTCGTATACGACACTAATAAATAGAATAACTATGTTTTCTTCGACAACCCTTTAATGCAGGCACTTTGTTGGAGAAATAATTGAAAAATCAGTGAGCCTCTTGTTTTACGAGATCAGTTCAGATTGATAAATCAATACACTACGTTCAATGAAACCGCGCACGCAATGACTTGTATTTATTTTAAAATCCGTAATTTTCTTACAAAACGTAACAATTCTTTAAGATTAAACTAATTTTGATTGCCACGGAAATTCGTTTTGTCCGTTCGTTCGTATCAGTCGACTATTATCTTTGTGCTACTTCAGCAAAAAAGATGAGTAACTTTCTGCTCCAAAGATAATTTTCGCGCTTAAGAGTTTTACGATTAATTAAATCGAAAATACAATTTGGTAAAATGGTCTTGTACTAATAAAATAATAAGTAGGATAGCTTTTAAATAACAGACGTTTAATAAACTCATGAATTTAGATTGCAGCGATTCTTACTCCGAAAAAGTAACATTTGTAACTTTCAATCGAATAAATCTTTTCAGTAATAAATTTATTTATTCTACTTAAGATATCGCAAGATTACTGAATATAGATTTTTATTAAGCCTTTACTTCCTCTTATGTTACATTATACCACAATACAATTTATTTTTACTCGTTCACATTTCCATAATCCTATGTTAATCACGATTTTTATTGTATTTAATCCTATAATTTTAAATCTTATATTTTGCTTACCGATTCCTGTGCAATTACTTACATCGAGCAAGCCCGCTCATTCCAGATCTCGGTTAAATAAAATATACTATTAACTATTAGACAATTAGTGAGAAAATTAGGAAACTAATTTAAACAGAATTTGGAGCAGCTTGATTCCTCGCAAATACAAAGAATGGACAGTTAAAAAGATTAGTAACTAAAAAACCTATCAAAAATATTGTGAACAGAACACTCTGTATTATATATATAGATATATATATAGTTAATATTTGTTTGCAGGGAAATTATTAATACACATAATATTGACTAATTCAAAGTGTTTTCTGGTTTACGCAATTGTTTCTCTTTTGTTTTCTCTTTCCTTTTCAACTGATATTTATTTGACAGAACAACGTTGCGTAAAGTAGAATGAAGGAATCTTTTATTAACGGATTCCTTTGGTTTTATCCATCCACTTGGACCCATTATCTCCGCCCTTCTTGCTCCGAGTTTCGCTTCTTCCAATAATGCTTCAACTGCAAGCCTAATATACAATTCTTATTGAAAATACAATAAAGCCATTCCAAAGGTTTAATATCAACCTTAAAGGTAACCGATCACTGTCGCATTACCTGTTACACCGTTAAACAACAAAAACGAATCCTTACGCCGAAGCACGTACAGTGGACTTACCTGTTTAAGGTTTCGTCATCCATTTTACAGAAATTTAAGCAATTCCCACGATCTTTGTACTGGAAATGTTAATGCCTTCGTTGGTTAGAATTCTGATTGATTGTAAAACATCTTTCTTAATTAAACGAAAGTACTGTGAACGCAAGCGATAAATGTACCTGTTGAAACAAATATGCTTTACAATAAAGTTCGAATCGCGTTCGAAAGGTGAGGGAAATAGTACTGTACAGATTACCTATGTCAAAATCGCAATTATATTTCAGGTTTACATATGCTTATGACATAAATAATAAGTGTTAAACAAATTAAGCAGAGGTTAACTTGACGTCATGACTGTAAACGATTCTTACGAAAGTCCGCACCTGCGTTCTCGCGCGCGTAGCTTCGTTTAAACGATTCCGAATTGAATCCGAGAATTATGTTTCCAAACACTACATCGAAGCTATTTGGAATTCTTTAATTATTATTTATTTCGCCTGCAGACCAGCGCATTATTCGACAGAATCTCTTAGTCGTGCGAACGTACACTTCGAAACATTTAAAGTAAGAATTATTGCGTCGTAAAAAACGTAAACATCGATGAATAGAAGGATTGTTTAGAAATATATCACATGCAAATCTCTGTTTCGCAATAATACGTGAAATAAACTTAATTGCAAAGATTTCACGGAAGAATTCAGATTCTTAATAACTTTCAGATCACGTTATTTTTAAATCGTAATGGAAGATCCAGAATTGATCCAGTTACAAGAATTGAAAGGAAAGTTAGTTGAGAAGGCGCACGATTTAATCGCAAAATTGAAGAAGCAAGAGGCAGATGACCAAACATTGATTACTTTAAAGTTGTGTCACGTTAATTTCTTGTTTATAGTTAATTCTTTCACGACTGTGTATTTATAAGTAATTCGGTAATATCCTATTGCCTTTTTTATAGAGTACCAAACGCTTTAAAAAACGCTAATAATTCGGAGACAAAATTATTCGGGCGGGACGAAGAGAAACTGTGCGAAGTTGCCCGTCAGGTCTTTGGTTTAACATTCGACGATGTAAATAAGGAGTGGTTACGGGATAATCTTTATCTATACACAACCAATTTAGTAACAAAGAGTTTCACGTGCCTTGTTGAGTTGACGGTAGAGTTGAAGGTAAAGCGAGAGAACTTTAAACGGCGAAGACGCGATTCGTTATACGCTACGCTTTTCCCTTATTTCAGGGGGAAGTGGAATTTGAAATTGAGAATATAACGTGCCACTTTACGGAAGTCGATAGGTGTTACATGATAGAGATCACGCCATGGGTACAGAATATTACTAGAACGAAGAACTTCTCTCTCCTTACGTCTGGTATTCCGCAACTTCTGCAATTTATTTGTGCGATAAAACGTATGTATTACTAAACGTTTGCTTTTCAGCAATTTCACAATATAACGTGCAGAATACATTAAGAATGAAAACAGTACGTAACTTGGAAGATAAAAGGTACGCGACCTCGGAACAGAGCACGGAGAAGAATGGTGGAATTTTGCTGCACGTACATTCGCCTGAGAACGAGCGACGAGTGTATTTAGAATTTAACTGGTCGCTACAATTCGTCGAACGAACTTGGCAGATCGAGCATTTCTTTGTTATAGATCCTACAGAAGCGGGTAAGAAATGCAACGACCTCGAGAAGTTACTTGGTAACATTTTACGAGAATTCTGTATTAATTTCAGGGATGGAATTCGCGGAGGAAAACCAGGACTTGCTGCAGAACTTTTGTCAAAAGTGTATCACCAAACAGAAGCTTTTGGATTCGTGGCAAAAGCTGTGTTCAGTTATCAATAAGTACGAAAGTAAGAGTAAATCCAAAATGGACTACAATACTGACTAATTATGATCGGTGTATTATCATCGTTACATTCAATCGTGTAAACATAATAAAGAACATAAAAACTCGTGTACATTGTCCTGAAATGATCAATAAAAATTTCTTTCTCACATGTGTACCTATTGCCTTATGTACTTAATGTTGGCACTAGGGCTGGGACTATTCGAATAATTTAATATTCGAATAATTTACAAGTATTAGAAAGCTACGAATAAACTTCGAATATTTGAGTATTCGAATGTTATTATTCAAATACTATTCGAATACTGATCTATTCGAATACTATTCAAATACTGATCTATTCGAATACTATTCAAATACTGATCTATTCGAATACTATTAAAATACTGATCTATTCGAATACTGATTTATTCGAATACTGATCTATTCGAATACTGATATATTCGAATACTGATCTATTCGAATACTATTCAAATACTGATCTATTCGAATACTATTCAAATACTGATCTATTCGAATACTATTCAAATACTGATCTATTCGAATACTATTCAAATACTGATCTATTCGAATACTATTCAAATACTGATCTATTCGAATACTGATTTATTCGAATACTGATCTATTCGAATACTGATATATTCGAATACTGATCTATTCGAATACTATTCAAATACTGATCTATTCGAATACTAATCTATTCGAATACTGATCTATTCGAATACTGATCTATTCGAATACTGATCTATTCGAATACTGATCTATTCGAATACTGATTTATTCGAATACTGATCTATTCGAATACTGATATATTCGAATACTATTCAAATACTGATCTATTCGAATACTATTCAAATACTGATCTATTCGAATAGTATGGTGTGAAGTGAGTCAAAATTAGCTTACAAGATTTCACCCTGAATACACCAGTATTCGAATACTTAAATATTTGAATACACCAGTATTCGAATACTCAAATATTCGAATAGTATTCGAATACTTAAATATTTGAATACACCAGTATTCGAATAGTATTCGAATACTTAAATATTTGAATACACCAGTATTCGAATACTCAAATATTCGAATAGTATTCGAATACTTAAATATGCGAATAGTATTCGAATACTTGGATACTCGAATAATATTCGTCAAATAATCGAGCACCTGAAGTATTCGAATATTCGAATACCGAAAAATTCGACAAATAGTCCCAACACTAGTTGTCACATATACAAAATTCGAGAATATACATAAATATACATCTGCGCACTAATCATATATCTATACTCGCTGAAGCTGTAAAAACAGTTTTCGCATTAAGCCGTATAACATCTGTAAAAATAAGATGACTACAGTATCGCAGGTTATGTTTACTAATCGTGAAATTAATTGAGTTCAAAGAAATTCGAGAAATCGTATATGAATATTATATCATTTATTCAGAGAAACTATAAGATTATATATTTTGCGATTCTTGTCTGCTTTAAAAAATATTCCTGAACCTCGACTGTATATACCGTAATAAGAAACAGGACAGTACGAATCCCCAGTGGCGCAATCGGTTAGCGCACGGTACTTATAAGACAGTAATTCTGTGAGCAATGCCGGGGTTGTGAGTTCGAGCCTCACCTGGGGAATATTTTTTTTCACTTTTTTTCCTTCAATTATCTGAACCACTCTGCACGGAATTATCGATATACATATATAAATAAGATATATTAGTCGAGACTGGCACGGGGGAGTTGAAATAAAATATATACCAGTGGATATTACCGAGCTATATATAAACAGAGTGTGGTAAACTAAAACGTTACAAGTGCAAACACTGTAAACTAACGCATTTCTTATCTCCTCTTATTCCACTAAAAGTAACATGTTATAAGAGTTTGTTAATACAGCATTAAACAAATACGTTCTCTGTCTGCAACAATTTTATTTATACATGCCCATTATTTACAGGATGAATGCGAAACATAAATAGAAGAGAATAGGAATTTCAGCCCGTAGACTCTGCCTTCGCATCTTCGCTCGAAGCAGCTGCCGCCGCGTCTCTCCGCTTTCTCCACGCGATCATGTGCGTCCTCGGATGTATAGGAAGGAAGCCAGAGAGTCCTAAGAGTTCGGCGACCGGTTTCGAAATGTCTACACGGCGCTGGCCTAGCCAATATTGTATACGTTCGAAGTTTATAGCGACTAATTTTTCGTTGTATTGGTTCGGTAGAGGGTCGTAAGTGCCCAATTGTTCGATGGGTGGTTTACGTTGCTCTCTTTGCGTCTAGAACATAATCGTTTGATGACCTATCTACAGAAATTCGATAGAAGAGTTTTGTCGTAGTAAGTATAATTTCTATGAAATTGATGGGAATATTTGGATGGTCGGAATTTGTATGTGGTTTTATTGCGCGTGTAGAAGGGAGTTAGTGTCTATTTATTTAATACACGTAAAAGATTTTCTATTATAGAGAAACATGATTATATCCCAGAATGACCAAACATTCGGAGAGCGAGAACTTACGTCCATTATAACTATATGAAAGAATGGTCTGTTCGCGCATCCGTAACGGACAAGCCTTATCGTTTTATGGTAAGGTGTATTCAAGCCAGTCCCAGAGGAAAAGTGTAACGGTAATCGTGGCATTCTTCCAAATATCTGTTTGAATTATTCGGTACGATTATTCTTTCACTTATAGATTCAGGTTATGTTACGCTCGGCAAATCTTTCATCAGAGACAATATTAACAGACACCGTCCGTTTAGTTGCAGACTTTCATGATGTGAAACGATAAAACTGTAATTCATTTCATATTTCTTACAAGAACCGCATAAAATAAATGTATGATATGGAAAAGTAAAAAACTCTCGGCTTCTTTTAATTACAATCACAGAATACAGTGCAGAGAATCCAGCATGTAGAGCAGAAACTCGCATCACGGATGAACACAGAAAATTCTCAACCTCGAATTAAAAAATTTACATCAATTGTTGACGAATAAATTCATTCAACGCAGCAAATCGAGATTATTATTAGAAGCCTGAAAATTATATGCAGATTAACAACGGCGCGAAAGTTAAGAAAAATACGGAAAGAATGCAACGCAAATATTGCACGAGACAATGCCACCATCTACCGACAAATTCAAACAAGCAATCGGTATTTTATTAATTATTGAACGGTACCTAAATTCATCGTTTTAAATTTCAAGAGACTTTAATTATTTTTGAAAGGTGTATAAAGTCATTTCTAAAAGAATTTACAATCATTTTCATCTGTACGTATATACACGTTTAAAAGGAATCGAGAACATATACGTCGTTTCATAAACTTATCTATCATTTGAACCAGTTAGCGCAAGGAAAAGTGTTTGCTTATATAATTACTTTTCCATAAAACATCGAGAAAGACGCGTGAAAATTTCTCCCGAATAATAGCCTGGTAATCGAAGGCTGGTATAGAGTCGCGCATGTGCAGTACGCGATTCTCCATGGCCGTTCAGTGATCACCGTGTGAAGGGGCTACAGAGCGTCGACTCGTGGAGCGTGTTGTCAGTTTGACACGCAGTGGCGTGGTGTACAGTTCGAGTTTGTGCGATGTTACCAATCCCCCGTTCGTTGCGGCGTTTTCTCGTACGGCGATATCGAATCGAAGAACAGAACCGCGCACGGCTGGCGATCTCGCGGGTAAAAGAGCACAGGCGTAGTCGTTGATGTCGCGGACGGCGGCACGGTCGTGGGAAACAAACGAGAACCGCGAGCACAGCAATTCGAAAAATCGTATCGCGGCGATCAGTCGACGGTGTCTGCCTCCGAGGTTCGCGGGATGCGCGAGATCGATGCTTTTCCCATCGTCGTCGCCTAATTTCCGGGCTAGACACCTGGAAGGGAATTAACCTCGATTTGAGAGGCTGTTTTTTTTGTGAACGATCGCGAACGGGCCACGACGTCTCAAGTAAACATGGGCGATACGCCGGGAGCACCGAAAGTGGAGTTCGCTCTTGGCAGCGAGGTGTCACTGGAACATTTCTTCAAGAGCAGCTTCGCGCGTGCCTTCGTGATCAATTGCCGCGACACCAAATCGTTGGATTACGAGATGCTCGACAATGTCGCCGGGGAGGCGGAAACCAACGGCAACAACTTCTTCTCCCTCGTGAATTTCGGCAACGGGAAAACGACCCCTGACAATCCCGTGCCGGCGAAGGACAAGACGAACGTTTGGAAAAAGAGCGAGGTAAATACAACTCGTACGTTTGCCTATTTACTCCGGGGCAACCGAGAGCAGTGTTGCTGTATGTATCCGCATATTTTAGACGCACAAGTTTGATATTTCTCTAGTTTCTGGTTATAATATCGAGGGAATTATACGATCTCGTATTCGTTACCAGTTTTTCAACGTTTATCTCAGCAAATTCTGTTCGCTTCGCATTTCCTGCGCAGGAAAGACACTTAACCTAAAACAGCGACCCTCCGCGTTTCTTTTCGTAACTGCGGAATATCATTTCATGTTTCTTATCTGAATCTAAAGCATGCATTTGAAATCGAGCGTGGAAACACATTCTGTGAACGATGTTTCATGCATCTAATAAACGTTTTCTTTCCCACAGGCGGTTCAACCCTCCCCAGATGCGAACGAAGTAGGAAAGCTACGAAAAGTGAGTTTGAATTTACTCGAATATTTTCAATCGTTCCCATAGAATGCTCGTGTATTTATAAGAGGCAGTTGCGCCCAGCTGCCGTTCGATTAAGATTCCTCGGATATTTCTCGATACGTCGCGGCGTGTAACAGTGAAATACGTTTAAACGCGGAATTTAAATAAGCGAGCACTGACGCTTGCGCAGAAGGTTCCAGTATTAGCGCCTGAATTCGGTCGTACCGCTATAAGCGACACTTTTTCTCGCCGATATTTCCTCCCGACTTTTTGCTCCGCTCTTTCATCGTTTCTGCGAAACAATCTTCACTCTTGAGCATCGTTTGTCGACCTGAAACCGTGGCTCGCAACTGGAAACGATCGCACCGGCAATACTGAAAATAACCGAGCTCGAATGTTTCGTAGACGAGAACGGCAGGCGGGTCAGTTCAGTTATTTTGACACTTGTGTGTTTGCTGGTCTAAAATTTCCAAGAAACGCCGAATGTCCGGTTATTATCGTCGTTGTTCCACCGCTGGCTTACGTAACTTGAGGAATTCCATCGGACCAGCTTGACGGAAATATAGTTCAAAGACCCTTCTTAATCCATCCTAGAAAGAAAATAAATAAAATGTAAAGCAAGATTTTCTTTTCAGAAAAATCGATCGGTTAACAAACCCTGCTTTACCCAGATATCAGCCCCACAGTAACTAATTTTACACACGAAATCTTGAAACTGTAACTCGTTTTTTTTTCTCGTTTGGCTGCCTCGTGAGCTGTCTCTACCGGCGCGCACCGGAAGTTGGACTCGTCGAGTCACAGATGCGTGAAATGTCGCTAACGCCGTCTGATTTTTTTTACCTCTCGAAACACTCAGCCGATTTGTTCTCCGAGTCGTCGAATATAATTCATTTCTAAACGCGGTACAAAGTTTACAGCAAAATTGCATTTAAAGGCGCGTGGCACCTTGCAATTAATTTCTTAATCACGTTACCCTTATCAATCAAAATCAGCCACTCTAGCCACGAATGGCAGTAGCGTCTGTTTTAACGAATTCGATAATACATCGATTCATGAGACGACGATGTCTCGGTGACTTCAACGCCTGAAGCTCAGAAGGCCATTCATGTTTCTTCTACTTTTCCACGGAGTTTAAGCGGACACACGTGGCGTTAGGTGTTTGCGCTCGCTCGTAGGAAACGCTGATCGGGTAGGTTTTGTCGAGCGGAAGTTCGCTCGAGCCCCTTCCGTAATTATCAGTCGAGATACCACTCCGCTGGCAAAGCTTTGTGCGTTTTGTCCGCGCGTACATACGAACGGGCGTTGCGTTGCCTTTTCTCCCTCCCCCCTCTTTTCGTGACGTCACCATCCTGCTCTTTTTCGATGCCACGGGCGGCAGGATGTCGGTGCACGCATATGCTGCGGTCGAAATCGCTCTGCCCACCTTCTTTCCTCGAGAAGTCCCTTTTCACGCGGCCGAGCGACGGTGGCTGGCCTTTTCGATCGCCCGTCGCGTGTCGGGGACGAGCCGCGCTGCCAAAAGGACAACGGAGTCCGTGCCTAAAAGTCGCTGCTTCAAGCTGGGTGAAAGCTTGAAGGATCTCGCTCGGAACTGAGGCATACTCGTAGAAAGCTGGCATTTCCCAGGCAACGCTTTATGGGTTCAAAGTGCAACGCACTTAATTTTCCTCCTCAGATTGTTTGCCTTATTGCTGGCAACTCATTGTTAACTCAAATCTGGAGCACTTCCTTTGTGTCATTTATGATTCCAACGCGCCGTGGCAAGGGCGGGTCAGTAGAAATAGCTTCTTCGTCGGTTTCAGTTAGGGCTGTTCGAGTACTCGAATATTCGAGTAGCTTGAAATTCGGACCGACCCGAGACTCGGTTTCGAAAAATCGACTAGTCGGTTCTCTTCGAGCCGCTCGAAAAAATTCGAGTACTCGATTCCTTGGAGCCGCTAGGTTTTAACGAGTACTCGGTTCTTCGAGCCGAATCAGGCTCGGCTCGCTTTTTTCGAGTACTCGAACAGCTCTAGTTTCAGTGCCTTGCGATTGAAATAAACTAAATTGCCCGAAGGAAATCCCGGTTCACCCATCTGAACGAACCGATACGTCCTTCATCAGAAGCCTTCACGTCTCTTATTAATAATCACGGATAACCACCCTTGGGCACATTATAATGACACGAAAAGACACGAATAGAGAACGGAGAAATAACTTAAAATTAAAATAAAGAATAAAATAACAAATACCAAAGAACACAACAGAAATATATAAAATAAGATAAACACACGTATCAATATTACA
This sequence comes from Andrena hattorfiana, assembly GCA_944738655.2. Taxonomy (NCBI): domain Eukaryota; kingdom Metazoa; phylum Arthropoda; class Insecta; order Hymenoptera; family Andrenidae; genus Andrena; species Andrena hattorfiana. Next base: position 41,905,075 of record OX122894.2, on the reverse strand, counting down.
ACTATATTTCTAAAAATGGATAAAGAGAAATCCAAAATCATGAAAAACTTTGCAAATTTATTCAAGAATTCTTTTCACAAATATTAAAATCGAAACCAGAAAATAAGAACAGCGAAGAGTATCCAATCCGCATGAAATATCACGTTTGTTGCAAATATACCATGTGTCCCGTAATTCCGAGCACCAGTGCGCGTAGATCGGTGCATCGTACCTCAGAGCCCCATCAATTATTCCGCAAAGGCCCCGGCAGCTAAAAAAGAATCGGAAAGGTGAATGTTTAGCAGACAAGCTGCGTCTATCTTAAGCCAGCATCGAGTCCAGCAGGAGTCGTTGGTTGCTGGGGGGCTGGCGGGCGCACCGGAAGGGTTTGATTGATGGTTCGTTCATTAACGAGCAGCGCGGATAGAAGCGGTAGCGGGAAAGGTTACCTAGTTGTCCACGGCTCTGGAAATAATCATCATCCTGGAGGACGAGCTGCGCGGCAAATTACAATGCCCGCGACAACGGTGCGCCTTATGCTCTACACTGGTTCGTTGCAAAACGCATCGTGGTTGGACGTGCGTGTACGCGCCGATTATAGACGATCCCCCTGCTCCTTTCTCATCGTGCGCAACGCCAGCACGCTTTCGCTCGCCACAATCGAATAGTTCCCACTGGGAAAATTCCCGCAATCCGCTCGGGTCCCGTGCTTCCTCCCGGGCCGGGCCCGATGGCGAGCGCGAATCTAGGTGAAACTGGTTTAAAATAACACTCCGTTAGCGGCCGATCTCCGCGAGGCTGTGCCATCAACGTCGCGCTCGGGACGCTCGCTCCAGGGCGCACGGTGGCAACACCCTCCGTCGTCGACTGTATCCTCATTCCTAGACTCGCGCTCGCTATTTTTCCGAAGTGCCGCAGCCTCTACTCGGCCTCCAGGCGGTTTGCGCCGGATCAGGCTGAATCGACGGCGTATAACGGCTTAACGGAGCCGCGCCGCGCGCTCCGGCAGTCGAAACTGGGGTGGAGAAGTCGCGAGCTAGCGTCGCTCGAATTCCTCGCGGTTCTCGGCGTCCCTCTAATTTCAGTAGTCCCCTGACAAATTGGAACCGAGCGGGGGACTCTCGCTCCGACACTCGGAGGTGGATCTTTACCTTCCGTGAATCCCGGGCGCTTTCGCTTGCACGGCGATAAAAGCCGGGGCAGATTAGATATTAAACGCGTGTCTAAGTAGGGAGGACGAGAGCGGAGGTGAAGCCGGGAGGTCGTTTTCCCACGGTGTTCGCCAAAGCCACGGCTGATCCCGCTGGCTTTCCTCCATTTACATTCACCGGCGAAAAAAATACTGCTGGAATTTCGCGCCGCCCGTGATTCTAATTCCTCGCCCGTGTACCTTTCGCCATCGCGCCATTATGACGCCGCCAAGCCGGGCTGAAACACTGCCCACGATTCCTTTCACAAGTTATACAGGGTGGCCCGCGCCGAAGCAAATGAACGATCAGCTGGCGACCGGCGATCCTCGTGGCGTCTCCAGCTGCCGCGTCTCGGTCTCCTTCGAGCCTCGTCGATCCAAATTTAATCCGAATTGCGCAACCCGGGCGCCCAACGAGCCCGCTGTCTTCGTGGCTCGTGGCTTATCGATAGGCATTAGTTGATCCTTCGTCTGCATTCGTCTTATCTCGAGAACCAGGATGTCCGCTATCTGTGAGACACTTCTGTAATATGAACAACCGATGCATAACTAGCGCGCGCAATCCACTTACACCGTGGGGCATCGATGACTCACGCGATCCAGCGGTCGCCGTTCGATTGCCGCGGGAGAGTGTATCTCGGGTTTAATCTGAATTACATAATTCGTTTGGAAGAAAGTTCCTGGTTCCGTGATCTGTGGCCGATTTTCGGGGTGAAACGGTCGTTTAGGATCGTGGCTCGATTGCTGGTACCTGCTGTTAACGTGGCTGCGTGGTAGTTCGACTCCCGATGGACGAGTAAGCATCGTTTTCTACGTGTAGTTTTATTAGATTCCTCCGGCTCGGCTGGAAACTATCCTGTTATCGTGACGCCACGTTCTCGTGACCGACTCGACCAGCGATATCCTCGTCGAAGGCGTGCTTTACGATCTGATATTCAATATTAAGATCATTGGACCGTGGATGTTCGCGGCGTGTGATATTACAGACACTCGTGGCCCTGTATCCGCGTCACTCGGAGCTGCAGCTTCGCAATCGATCTCATCCTCGTGAGATCGGGAAACATCGGTGAAGATGAAGCTTCAATGTCCTCTTAAGGGGCGCCACCTTGGACGCACGAAAGTTGTAGGTTTATTTAGCAATTTTTTTTCTTTTAAACAGTGATCTTAATTGAAATCTGATTAATGGTATTTAGGTATTATATATATGTAAGCTTTGTGTATGTGTCGGTGAGCCAGATATGCTCGTGTTGAGATAATATAGGGAAGCACAAACATTTAATTGTTGATTCTCTATATTTTTAGGTTAGTATAGCACGTGGGAAGTATGTAGTAAATACTTAGTATGTAATTAATAATAAAACTCTGTATTTTTAGACGAATCAAGCTTGTGTTTTTGCTTGAGAAAGGAACCCCTTTATCATATTATATATATATATCTTGAAGATTAAAAAAATTGGTTTATTATCTTTTTTAGCCTTCAAGAGATGTATGACAAATGCCATTACTCAGATTTTTTATTGAGTTCGTTATTTAAAAGAAAAAAATTGTTGAAGCTTAAGGAGACTTAGGCAATCAGGTCGCTCGAAAATTCAATCCTTTTTGTGAATTAATTACGAGAGGATGAATGCAAATTGTGACTAGTACTTTTGGGTAATGTTTACTGATACTATAAACTGCGAGGAAAAATTTCAATGGAGGAGGATCGCAAGGTTCGCGAGGATCTGGAATTTGGATGACTGGTACTCGCGAAAATCGTAAATTCCCAGCTGAAAACCTTGGTGATTCATCGGTGACTAATATTAGCCAAATAGCGCCAGAAATCTTGATACCAACGCGATAAGCTATTTCCAATTGCGCAAATATCGTGTCACAATGTCCTCGCAGTGGTCGCGGAGGTAGAGTGGGGCAAAAGGAGCCAGGATGGTTTACGATAGGTTTTATTACTCGGCGACACCTAGGCACGGCGCGCGTAGAAACGCGATTAGCAGCGAGCATCGGGTGACAAGCTGATTGATAAACTCACCATCGAGTCAATTTATTTCTGCTTTAATTATTGGCCGCGCAACACTGCCGAGGAAAATTACAGGAATTATATCTTCCACTCGTTTCGCGGCTCCGCGAGAAATTCGTTGAATAACAGTAGCAAGCTGCATTTAAACGTCATTAAGGTCATAATCCAGCTAGAAGGAAATCCAGCTGTCGTTCAATCAAGGATGCACTAAGGCACTTTTAGAATTTTAAACCAGGTCTTCGTGGTTTTAACACTGACATTCTTGATCGCTCGAAATCTCCTTCGTTCTTCTGTTTAAACAGAAGCTGAACTTTAGAAGATTAGGCGAATATGATATTGCTACTGGAATATCGAATTTCCTTTTTCTCTCTTCGTGGCCCATCGCGCCGCGATTTCGCCACTAACGAATCCAGAAAGCCACAAAGAGGATAGAAAAGAGGCTGAATCTAATTTCGTCCCTAGTTCGGCCTTGGGCGTCTTCTACATCCCTAGCATTCCTACGTTCCGGCGCCTTCTTCTTTTTCCTCGAAAGCCGTGGGATCCGTGTTCTCTTTTACGTTCGTTTCCTTCGATCGGAACATGCCCGTCTCAATTGCGGTCTCGTGTCTCTGCAGGCTGCTCTTCCATTCCTCTCCATTCTGCACGCCTCGATTTACGAGCTCCTTTCGATTCGCCGTTTCTTGGTGGACGATCGTGATTTCTGCTCGTCGATTCAGACTGCCTATATGCTTCGTGACTTGTATTGTTAAAACATGAACTCCCCAGTTATTAATAAGCGTTATAAATACAATTTAAATACAGTGTGCAGGATGTGCAGTAAAAAATTAATTTGAACATGGGTAACGAAATTTTAATCATTCTTCTTGCGATTGGTTTTATATTTTTCTCCCTCCCCTGGGCTTCTTTCATCTCCTATTTGTGGGTGGTATATCTTAGGCAGCATCGAGCAAAGTGCTAAGAAAGGTGTTCTATGGTCTTTTTAATTCTACATACCGCGTGGATTATTTTTTTATTCCCAAATGTAAAGGTAACAGTTTTCATGTAAGTAAATGGTGTTACTGTTTCATGTCACTTAAAAGATTTTGAGACCCTCTTACACAGAGCGATCACTCCAACGCAATGCATTTCCTTTGTCTCTGACAAAAGTTAGATTTTAAAATCCAGAAAATTTCTATGTTGCTCGCCTTTCTCCCGATACCTTAAGCACGTGCTTATTCTGCTTATTGGTTAACGAAGCAGCAGCTGAAAGAATGTTTTTAACGCGCTTGCTCGATGCTAGAGAGCATCGGCGATGCATCGAGGAAAGTTTGCCGGCTGCAATTTCCTACGGCCAACCAGACGAACGTATTTTCTGCATCACTGAGCGCCTCCTCCCCTCCGCCCTTCCGCGCGCAATTCCACGTTTCACGATCCTTCCGTTCCTGAAAGAAGCGTTCGTATCTAAAGCCGCGTTTCAGCGCGCCAGCTAAAAAGGAGCGAACTGCATCGAACCTCCTATGAAACGGAGCCCCTAAGCGTTTGCTGACTGATCATTCCAATCCCGCAGCTGGCTAATAGGGACGCAGTGCTCTGCAGAAAAAAAGAGGCGAGGTCGAAATCGGCTTCGGCGAGGAAATATTGCCCACCGCTGGCTCCTTCGGACCTCTTCCTTTCGACATTCTGCACTACTCGTCGGTAATAGGGTTCGAGAGCTGAGAAATTATCTAATTTCTTCAGTTTCCAATGACGCAAGTTCCTAATTCCTCAATTCTTTAATCTTCTCACCTGATAATTTCCCAGTTTCCTAATTTTACATTTTCTTAAGCTCCTAATCCCTCCAGTTGTTAATCTCCTAAGCTAATAATTTCGCAGTTTTCCAATTTTCCAGTTCACTAAGGTCCTAATTCCAGGATTCTTTAATCTTCTAAGCGGCTAATTTCTCAGTTTTCTAATTTACTATTTTTTCAATTCCCTAATACTCCTATCTACTAATTTTCCAGTTTTCTGGTTCCATAATTCCCCAGTTGCTGAATTTCTTTCTTTTTTAAATTCTTCACTTAAGTGGTATACCAGCGAGGTATGTATACACATATTACTTTCGATATTATTATTCCGCAGTTTCGCTTCGTTAGGCAATGGATAGAAAATTTTCCCGCGACCCAACACGTCGAATCTCCCCGATTTTAATTAAACGAGCCTCAGGCGTTGGCCAGTACGTTGGTCGATCCGATATTTTCTGGTCCCACGGGATTCTCTTCAATTTACTTTTAATCATTGCATCGCGCATCGTGCGAACACTTTTTCGACTATTGTTTTACGTAAGCTTCTCAAAGGGATCCACTCATCTTGCTCCTCTCCCCATCCACTTTCTTCTAATAACTAGCAATGCTTTGGAATCGGTCTGTTGCTCTTAATTAACTGATTAGCCACGGCAAACTTGTTGCACCTTAATTATCTACAATTCTGGAGATTGTGTTTTGCGCTGGGGAACAGATAAGAGTTTGATAGCGCGGTGTCACTGAAAATCATTCTCACGGTTCACATCCGGCATTCTCGGTCGTCATTGTCTGACAATGTGGTCTAACCATCGCTCAATTTTCGCACTACTAACTGCACGTCCGCTGTTTTTTTGTCTCTCGTCCCATCTTTGCCTTTCGAAGAACGGCTTTCCTCGATGAAGCACGAAGATTCCATGGAATACCTTCTCCTTCTGCTTCCCCTAATAAAATATATTTTTTCTGATGCTAAGCATGGACGATGAATAAATTTTTCTCGATAAATTTCATTAGTAAAATTAAACAGTTGACGCTCCAAACGACTTGGAGTTGCTCATTTCTTCAAAATTTCTTAAACAATCTCACTCTAATCTCACGAGATAATTTTTTCCTCCACCTTTCCGTCTCAAATTCGACGAAAATAGGTCGACTCGATATATCTGATTAAGAAAATCAGTTGGTTCGATAACCCAAGCGACTTGCGGGTCAATTTGACTGGGCCATTTCTCCGCAATTTCTCATAAAATTCTAGGACAACCAATTAACGATTTCACAGCAGTGTCTTCTTATCTCGCTCACTTCAACTTTTCCCTATTTAAAACCAAAAATGGGGATCCACACGAAAATCCTGGCTCGTAGAAAAGTCGCTCGAGGTCCTTCGCGCATAGGTGCCCGCCGAGGAAAGAAAAGAAAGTTCCCCTGGAAAGTGTTATCACTCATCGGAGTATCGAATCCATCGACGTGGCCAGCGCGGTGATTCGTGATTCATCGTTCGTGTTTTATATTCAACGTTCGCGTTGCCGCTACATCTTATTGTCCGCGGAAATGACATTTTACGCGAGTATTGTGCCGATGGAGGCACGATTCGTTCCTCCCTCCTCGCGCGCACTTAAATCCCCTCGTCATTCGAACGTTTCGTCGTTTACTCACCCACGCAGCACGCGAAACGTTCGATCGAAGAATTAAGGGTACATTCTCGTGTAATCCCCTCAAGAATTTAACTTTATTTAAAAAAAAAACTGTAATAGATCAGGTAAAAACCTGTTTTTTATTTATCCAAGATTACATCGGAGAAAAAACAATGAAAAAAATGTTTATCATCTTAAAATATGTATAAATCAATACCAAAAAGACTTTTCACTCTATGTGTTACAGTTTTCTTTAAAAAAGATCCTAAATTTTTGAAGAAATTGCACGAGAATGTACCCTTAACCCTGCGAGAGCTAATAACCTACCGATTCACCGGGTCAATTCTGACCCATAAGATAACTTCACTCATACACGCGGCGTTTTAACACGAATGGTGCTGATAACGATCTGTGAAGCTTCTGGAAATACGTTTCGCGGGCCGCGTATTTGTTTTAATAATTAGCCTCGCGTCAGATGAGATCGCAGACAGCGATCGTCGCGGCGGTGTCCGTGTGCTTATCGAAGGAAAAACAGCCGGCGAGGAAGGCTGCGGCGCTTGGATATGCGCCGCGAGCGGAAATGGAAAGAGAGCATGGCGACGGCGGTGGAAAAATAGAGGAGAGAGAGAAGGGAAAATAATTTCAGTATTCCAACAAGACAGGGCCGCCACGCGGATCCTCCTAGCGAAACTCATCGTCTGCGGGTTAAGCTCCCGTTGGTGGGGGCCTCGTCTGTTCGTTTCACTGGAATGCCACCAAAAATAAATTCGGCGGCGGAGTGCCATCTTGGAATCACCCCTTAATGCATTTGTCTCCCCCCATGTCTTACGGTCAGCCTTCTTTTATAACTTCATCCCGTCACATATTTCGCCTACCGTATCGAATTTCCTATCCCTCGCGCCTGATACACACCTGGACACCTCGGACATTCGCAGGATTACCCACCATTTTCTGTGCCCATTCGTCCCTTTTCCTTCTCATTCATATTCTTCTTCGCCATTCGCAAGCGGATTCCAGGGCGCGTCAACTACTCTTGCAGCTGTCTAGGTACCTATAGGAAGGAGGGGATGTAAATTGTTTATTATAGCTTCTGATTCCTTTAAACTATCTGCGTTTATTGCATTTATTTTTGCTGAGCGGTCACGCGGAAAGGTAAACGAAATTCGTGTAAAGTAAATTGTGTATTATTTGGTACATAGATGACAACATTGCTTTAAATTATCATTTATTAGTTAGAAGAAGATGGCGTATTGTTTCAAATGTACGAATTAGGAAATAAGTGACTATTCAAGGTGACAAAGTTTATCGTCAGAAAAATGTGTCGTAATAAATTAGTCCTAGTTATAAGTTTTCTAAAGTTGCATGCAAATTTCGTGTATTTAAATTGCTTTCTCTGTCTCATTTACTTCCTACTTGATTTTTAAGAATATTCTATATGCCTTTTCTTGGGCATTTATGTTTCAATTAATGTATATTCGGCAAAAGATATAAATGTACCTCATTTAATTTCCGCGTGATATAATTTTGTATACGGTTTGTATAAATATCTTGTGGGTTACAGAGTGAAAGGGTTAAAACACAGAGGAATTTATTAGTTAAATGAAATAAGGAACTTTAATACTCTAATTATGTATCCGGCGGTAGGCACTTGGGTTACTGTTTCTCGGCCGTATCAAATCGCGAAGGTCCAGCGTGATTTCGAAAGATTGGATTTTCGCAATCGTCGCCGAGTTAAACACTTCGTTTGCCTGCGGAGCAAAAAGTTCCTCAGTCCGTGTAATTGCTCGTTAATCCGCTGAAACGCGGGGAAACTGTTTGGTCGATAAAACCTCTTGGGCCGATAAGAGGCGCGCTAAAAGCGCACCGCCTCTTGATTTAAACCGTTTATCTTCGCCAAGGTCCTCGGGTCATTAATAAAAGATTTCGTGAAACGAATAATCGCACAGTTTCGGGTCTCTCTAGCTTGACCATCGAGCAGCTGAAAAATGTAATTGAGTCGCGAAGCTTGCGCGGATTGACTCTTAAAACTAAACACTTCGTTTGCAACCAAGGAGCTCAGACTTCGCGAACTACATAAACTTCTATTGCTCTCATGTCCCCATAAACTCAAATGTAACGGAGATATTCCAGGCCAGTGGCGCACTCAGGATTTAATCTTGGGGGAAGCCGAGTTGAACGAATAAAAATATTTCTAATGCAAGTTTACTAAAATTCATTAGGTGATTATAAAAATTTATTTAAAGAATAAAATCCAGTTTTCTTTTTACAAAGCTCTTGAATCACTTCGGTCGTCGTTACGTTAATCTCCTTTTTCTTTGGGAGGCGCCGAGACCCCTCGGGTCGCGCCACTGCTCCAACTTGTGCAATTTGGGCGCCCCATTCCGCAATGTTTCAAACTAAAAGCTATCTTCGTTAACCTTCCATACGAAGGCTCCTCAGCAAGCTTCACCGGCTCCAATAATTACACCGCTATCTGTATGTTTAATCGAGTCCTCGAGCGAAATCGAGGACTTAGGGTCAAACGATCTGTGGAAAAAGGCAAGGTAAAAGGTCCTTTGTCTCTTGCGAATACGCCGATCGGAGGGAAAGAGACCATGTGAAATCTGGAAACGAGTGGAACGGTGTTCAAGGCTGCGATCGAGAGACTGATAAATTCGACCGACTACCAAGGGAAGTGCGCGAGGTGTTCGGTGGTTAATTCGACTAAATTTCTGCATACATAGTATATATTTTATCATAACCAGCGCAACTACAAGCGACCCTCCTTGAAAATGAATCGCACAAGTAAACGATTCCCAAGAAAATGGCATCAGCTCCCGGTTCAACTTCCACCTTCTCCGAAACAAAGCCTCGGACGAGAAAACGTCACTCCCAATTTTCTACCAGTCGTGCCATCCAGCAGAAGACACTGTCCGTCCGAAGTTCGAGGAAAGCCAGCGACCGGACACCCAGTGCCCCCTGCTTCCAAGTATCTAATCGGCGACGATGTGCCTTCGATGTCGTGTCGCGGGGCATTTATACGCGCGCGGAGAGGGCCGTTAGTACGTACAAAGAGACGGCTCGGTGTGTACAAGTAGAAACGAAGGAATACTGAATAATTCAGGCAGTGACCGTAGCGAGTGACGTCACGATAGTATTCAGCCGGTGGACGGTTCAAGCTGAGCGACCATGCGGAAAGCCCATCCGCTCGGGTCCCCCCGCTGAAAATTTCAGCTTTCCGTACAAATTCACCTGCCAGCGGCGTGGCACTATCCCCCGGAGGGAGCCCGGCGGAGGTCAACGCGAGCAAACCGTACGCAAAACCTGGCGGTCGTTACTTAACTGTACCGTTTCACCTTCGCAAAAACCGAGCAACGTTGCTCCTCGCGATCGCCCCGACACGCTCCGCTCCTGCACGCGTTAGGGGACTTTTCTTCGGCGAATTTTCGCGACGACTTGCGAGCTCTTCTTGCGGCGTGCAGATTTTGAGATCGAAATTGGAAATGTTGGTACGGAAGTAGTGGGGATTTTAATTTTCAATTTCATTTTAAGACCTTGTTTGGCGTAAGTTAAGAAGGATACATGGAGACACTGGGGCAATAATTTCGATGCTTTCTAAAACAGTGCTTCTTAATCTCTTTTGAGTCGCGATAAATTTATTTAAGGTAAATTTAATAAGGTAAAGAACACACATTAAAAGTAGGTATTTCAGAATATATTATAATTATATTAATAATTTTTAAAAAAAAACGTGAATACCCCCAGAAAGCACTTTACAATCCACAGATTGGGAATCACTGTGCCAGAAAATATAAACGCGAAAGCAGTAAAGCACGTTTGAACCACGGTGCAAGTCCCTCGACGCGAAAACGCGCCCACGCCAAGTGTCCAAAGTAGTCGAGGTGGGGTGGGAAAATTGCGTATGAAACTAAGCGTGGAAATGTTTTATTGATGAGTTGTAGAAGACTGATGGTTCACTGGGGAACTCATCGCTATCGCTTTAATAATTCCCCAGAAGAGTTGATAACCCGATTAGAACTGAATATGAGGTATCGTTTGCACACGTTTAGAATCAGAGCACCGTTAAAATTGCTCGCAACGGATCGGCGTGATCGAAGGTTCTGCAAGAGCCTGAGCTTCCCAACTATCGATCTAACAACCATGGAAGGTGGGAAGCTTTCAAATAACTCTGTTATATGACAAGCTACTCCCCAGTGTCTACTTGGTCGTAAATCATATTTTTCACCTGACCCCTTAAGCAGAAGTTTACCTGGCGTTAAATCCTGCGACCCATGCAGCGAAACAATTGACCCCTCGCGACCGGTGCAAAGCCGAGAGAATTGCTTATTGGGGGAATCGGGAATGCTCCTTTGAGACTGGAACAGAGGGCAATATTAATATAACTGTTATTAACCTGTTTCCGAGTCGATGGTTCCGCCCAGGGAACCTTCGGGGCGAGAACAATGGTCCCCCTGGCGCACCGTTCTAATCCCTTACAAGGGGTTATCAAAGCACTTTCGAATATAGTTTTGCGTAAGGTGTTCTTTATCTGTACCACTTGCTCAACACGCTGCGCAAGTCTGTCTCTCCATTTTTCTTTTTATATTCTGTGAAAAAGAAGTAGAATTTACAGGGGCGTAGGTAGGATTCCATTCAGGAATGGGCAACATTTCAATCAAGGGGGCAATAAATAGTGAAACTGAATTTTGAATTTATGTATGATTACTTCATAATTTAATTTACATTTTATTCTGTAATAAATTAATTTAAAAGTCCGACGAACGACTAATTTATTACCTTTTTCAGGCGCTCATATATGTAGCTATGTACATTCGGGTGATAACTAGATTCGAGACTGAAGTGAAGTTTCTGTTGCAGTCACCTGTAACAGGTTTCCTTATCTCTATTTGTATCCTTATCTCTCGTTAAATGTTCGTTAAACAGTAACGGTATACAATCGTGGAGTAAACGTATGAAACGGTTCACTAGCAGACTGTTTCTCTTCGAACAGGAGATTGAATATTATTCCAGTGTAGCTTGTTATTGATGCTTTAAGCGCGACAAGGGCACCGCTGAAATTACCATTTAACGGAATGCGTGGATACGCGACCGCCACTCGTCCTCGGGCAGAGTGATCCTTCAATAATCGTTTTATGGCGCCATTAAACTGTTCAGCAGCCCCTTTCAATATGGATTAAGCGTTAAGACCATCCACTGGGCAACTACGAGCGTCCATTGTTTAAAATATTCGAGGCAGGTACTTACAGAAGGAACGTGAAACGTGCCAGTGGCCTGCTTCGGTAGGTGTAATTAAGGAATTAATAAAATGCCTGTAGGTTTGAACAACCGAATCGGTTAGTTGAACGAGAATTAAATCCGAGGTGCTAATGAAATATGGAGTACATGGTGATTATGTAAGTGTACAGCTAGTTCTAATTTCCAGTTGGCAGCAACTCTGTCCAAATGCTGTGAAACACAACAAAACAGCACGTTGCAAACTGTAATAATTGAACTGTGTTAACTCGATCGAAATTGGCCGTAGCTGTTGCCGCAGTTAAATAATCAACACACCTTTCGTCGTTTACATGGTAACACAGTCTTCTCTCAGTAAATAAGAAATAGAATATTAGTACTTTATGGGAGCTATTCAATCTTCGTGTGATCATCAATTTTTGGGTAGCTGGAGGATAAATATTAATGGGCAGTGAAACTTTCCTCCAAAGGAAAAACTTTCTCGATTCAGTGTTGAAGTTAAAATAGAAAAAAAAGAAGCTGAATAACACAGCTACTATTTTTCTACAATTAAATATCGCGATTTATTTTTCTTATCACTTTTAATAGTCCCACTAGAAATCTGAATTTAAAAATCTGAGGCGTGTAAATTTTCAAAATCCTGGACACTTCTCCCTCGCAGCCCTGACGCGCGTGCTCCGTGGTCGTTCTCGTTCGGCGTTTCGATAAAAACGACGACAGTCGAACGCAGCGACCGATTCGAACGATGAACGCACGATTCTTTCAACATCTCCCGCGTCCTGGGTTCGTTATCAACCATGGCCCATCGCCGGATATCTCGCAACCCGTACCGTATTTTTCCCGCCATTGTATGGAAATGTCAGGAACCTCGTGTTCCTACGAACTCCTTTATGCCCGTCTTTACGACGAGCACCGAAAAGAAAAAGGGAGAAAAATGCAAATGTCCAGCCACGGAGGTGGAGGGCCTCTCCACGGTGTTTCGAAGGTGTGCATTGTTGGCCCCTATGCTTCCGAGAGGCTTTCAATGAGCGATTGATCGTCGATGTATAATCGTTTGTCCGATAATGCTTTCGTGACTCGAATCACTGAAATTCGTGGCTGCTCGCGGTTCTTCCTCTTGCACCTCTATTAGAATTCTATTGGAAGGCACGATGTAAATACTAGCGATACCTCGAAAGCTGTTACATCGATAAAAATTCTATTGTTTATTGAACACGCGCTGTTTCCTTTGTCGCTGATATTTGGTTGGTTCATCGGACAATAGAATTATTCCTCTTTGAGGAACAGAGACATTCCACTTTCTCTGAAACTACCGTCGCGATCAGTAGCCCACTGAGGATTTAATCTTGAGGGGAGCCGGGTTGAAGGGATAAAACTATTTTAAATGCAAATTCGATAAAGAATTTTTAAAGACTACTTCATATTTCAGAATACTTTTTTAAAGAGACTTCAGTCGCGGTTACATTAATCTCCTTTTTCCCTTTTCTTCGAGGGTACCAAGGCCCCCCTGGGTGCGCCACTGGTTGCGATAATCGAGCACTTTGAAAGCTGTACATTTTATATAAAGTAAACATTTAAGGAAAAGCCTACGGTTTCTTTAATTTTATTCCTAATGTTCAATTCATTCCTCGAGCAGGACAAGTGTTCCTTATTTTCAGCGCCGCAGGAATCCCCGTTTTCTCTTTTATTGCGTAACGACGGCGGGTATCGTCGAAAGTAATTGATAAACCGACTGATAGAAAAGAGTTTTGATTTCTATGTGGAATACGTTGCCGCTGTAAGCGCGATCCTCGCGCAAGCAAATTCTGTGTACGCTCTGCTAACGTCGGTTTGTGTTCACTCCACCGTGTGAGAATCTCCTACGCAAGGTGAAAACTTGTATCAACGCGTCTGTGCGCGGCGGTTCTTTCCTCTTTTGAAACGATTACTGCATTCGGGAGAGCTGCTCGCCGGTTAGATAGGCGGCATTCTCACCGCTCGCGCGGATCGCAATCGTTGGATCTAGAATTTCAGATGTTCCACGCTTCGCCCGAGTATCGCCCCGTTCCTAATCGCGCTGTCTCGTTATCCTGTTCCAGCAATGCCAGTCGCTGATCGAGGAGAACCGAAGGCTGCAGAACGCCCTGACGTCCAATCAGATGCCACACGTGCAAGTGATCGACAATGTTTTCCTCCAGACGCAGATCGAGACTTTGCAGTGGCAACTGAAACAGGTTTGTATGTAATCAGGAACGACGGTCGTTCGAGCATGCTACAGGTACAAGGGAAACTGGTAGTGCTCTAGACCGGATTACCTTGTTCCGATTATTTAATCCTCTTTGTTCGGAGCCGAAAAATGTTAAGGCGAACCGGCAGGCTAATTCCTTATCCAGAAATGGGCGAAACACATTCGATACAACATTCTCGCGATAGCCTTCGTTTCGCGAGAGATGGGCTCTGAAGTCGGGGGTGGCCATGTAACCCACGATCTTCAAGATCCATTTCCTCCAAAACGAAGTCTTCACCTTATTCAATTTTTAATTATAATATTAACCGGTTAACTGGCGCGGTTTTTGTTTTACTATTCGTGCCCAAACTGGCAACATCGAAAAATTAAGTGAATCACACAAAATTTGGTATACAGGAGTATGGGCGACCCCAGAAACCTCTATATACAATTTTTCTAAGTCTCGATAATATTTTAATATTTGACAGCAATTTTGGATGGGCCATTTTCAGTCTGCCATATTAAATTTTAACAATTCCAGTGCTAAATTCAGATTCAGCGACACCAGAAACCATTGCATACCAAGTTTCATTCAAATCGTTTGAAAATCAAAAAAGTTATTCCAATAAGCAGAATTGGCCAGATTTTTTTTATCATATATGATACATTGCCAGTTAACCGGTTAACTCTAAATAAATAATTTTTGTAGTAATTTGATTTAATTCTGAGTTTTATGTTCTTGAGGCTAAGCTTATTAACAGTTCCTACTGTTGCCTTGCCTTTACTCTAATTTTATTATATCTATATGTATTACTACTTAGCAAATACCCCCGCGTTTCGTTTCGGGCCTAAGAGGTATTAAGGACTCCATGAAAACACATTTTACTCCTTTTCACTACCCCCTTAGGGGTTGAGTAGGGCAAAATTAGGAAATTAGTTTTTAGGCTTTTATGTGGGTAACCTTTCGCAGTAAAGACCAAGTTGATATCTAATCGGGCTTAAGAGATATTGAGAAGTCCGAGAAAATACATTTTACCTCCTTTCAACTCCTTGGGGACGGAATTTCCAAAAATCCTTCCTTAGTGAGTGCCTAGGTAATAAAAACAATGTATCTTCCAAATTTCACGTTCCTAAGTTAAACGGTTTGAGGTGGGCGTTAATGAGTCAATCAGTCAGTCAGTCAGGACTTCTTTTATATATAATTATTATATATATATTATTATTATATTATTTTTATTTTATATACAGTGAGTAAAAAAAGTATTGGCACACTTTTTAAAATCGCATAACTTTTTTAGAATTGGTCCAAACGACATGAGTTTTTTTTAGAAGGTAGAAGGATTAGTTTGCTAAGTGACGTATTTCGTAGTTTTGAAAAAAAAATCAATTTGTCGGAATAGCAAAAAGAATAGTAAAGGCCGTTTTTTCAACTTTTTTTTCTGAGCCTGTAACGAAAATTCAAAAAATCCGTTTGTAGATTTAAGTAAGCTGTGTACACGCTGAAAATTTCATCAAAATCGGTTAACGGTGCTCTGAGTTACAAACGTTTAATGATCGCACAATAAGTTCGAAAATCGCGAAATACTCGAAATCAAGCGATTTTCGACCTTATTGTGCGATCATTAAACGTTTGTAACTCAGAGCACCGTTAACCGATTTTGATGAAATTTTCAGCATGTATACAGCTTACTTAAATCTACAAACGGATTTTTTGAATTTTCGTTACAGGCTCAGAAAAAAAAGTTGAAAAAACGGCCTTTACTATTCTTTTTGCTATTTCGACAAATTGAATTTTTTTTCAAAACTCCGAAATACGTCACATAGCAAACTAAACCTTCTACCTTCTAAAAAAAAACTCATGTCCTTTGGACCAATTCTAAAAAAGTTATGCGATTTTAAAAAGTGTGCCAATACTTTTTTTACTCACTGTATATATAAGAAAGAAGATAGATAGATATCTTCCATTTAAGAAGTAATAAAGTCAACTTAATAATAATAATAGAATTACATGCAACAGAATGATAATCAAATAACAAGCTGAGCCACCTTCGAGTCTCACTTGCAACGCGGTTTATTCAATCCTCCGTTCATTGAAATTGCAGATCGAGGCGAACAGGCAGATGTATCGTTCCCTGATGGAGCAAGTGGTGCGTTTCCTGGATCGGGCCCGCAAGAGCCTGGATATTCTTCACGAGAAGAGTAGTCTCAAGGACAAAGGTTCGGCGGGGCGAGTCCCGCGGAGTCGCAGCGTGCACGCGGTGCACGGAGACTGCTCGCCGAGTCGCGCTATCTCGGCCTCCTCGTCCTCCTCGTCGGACTCGTCCCGCTTCACCAGGGCAAAGTCCGTCACCCAGATCTCACCGTGCGCCACGGGCTACCGCGAGTTCACCTGGTCGGTTCTCCGCAGAAACGACCCCGCGCATTGCACGCCGCCGCGCAACAAGCCCCAGGACCTTAATAAGACGCACGACAGCGTCGTTTACAGAAGACCGAAGCAACCCGAGCTAGATCCAAACGAGGTGCCGCCCGAGAAGCTGTCGCAGGAAGCATTTAGGTACGTGGATCTTGTCAGCTTAAGTCCCTCCCCCGAGTCGATTGACGGAGGCTGTGAATTAATTCTTGCAGGTTAATGAAGACCGTTCAGTCGCTGCTGGCGATGAGGGAGCCGGACCTGGCCAAGGTCACGCCGATCGAGAATAACGAATCGTCTCCATCGCCTATAGACCATCATCGTCACAGCCACCACAGCGAGGCTTTCTCCTCCCTGCAGAACGGCAGCTTTGCGAATTCTACAGCGTTGCAAGAGGTCGCAGGCTTCCCCGCACGCCCCGGCAGCGGCCAGCGTGCGGAGAACGATAGTAGAACTTGTTTCTTGAAAACGTCGTCAAACGTAGGCGAGGTCGAGCGGAGCCTGCAGAGCCTTCTTCCCGGCGTGAGGAGGTCCCTGGACGCCACCTCGCTCAACTCGGCAAGCAGCAAAACCACGGAGGAAGAGGACGCGCTACCAAATAATAATTCACTTAATGTATCCATGCCGGAGCATGACGGTATGTTCATGTACACGCCAACGTCTACGCCAAATAAATACACTAGGAAGGTAGAGAAGAAAAAGAAGGAGAGATCCTCGAAATCGAAGCCAGCCGTCAGCGTGAGCAGCGTCGAGGATGAAAGCGGATTCTCCTCTATGAGCTCGTTCCAAGAGATCGGTTTGCCTAGCGCGCTGCCGACCTTCCCTATCAGAGGCTGCCACGCGGAGGTCGGCCTGCCGGAGATACCTTTGGAGAAGGCCAGGCACCGCAGATGGTCATCGACACCGGCTGAAATCCAGGCTCTCTTCAAGCAGCATCGAAGCAGCTTCACCGCGCCGCAAACTACAGCCGAATCCCTCAGCGTTTGGGTTTAAACGGCCGCGCCAGCAGTTACAAACGAAAGTAGCCCTAACGATCAATGCATCTCACATGTTGGAACTTACAGAGCGAATTGACCGAACGTCGAGCACGATTCGAGTATCCGAGCGTTGTAATTTTTTTGTAAATATCTCTTTTAAGAATGTTACCTACTCACTTTGCATCTTGTTTGTTTCTCGCCGGGAATATTTAGCGGGGCCAGGGTTATACGACCGATTCGCGCTTCGCCGAGAAAAGCCCGTCGCTTTTTTGTGCCGAGGCACGAATCTCGCGAACGAGTCGATGCGACCACATAGAATACGTTCGGAGGCTTTGCTAGAAAGTTCATACGTATACGAGTGTAGCGAATACCTTACGCGATTCTTGTTAGCTACGCGCAGAACATTTCGTGCAAATTTGTAGTTAGCGTTTATATGTAATGGGATAATTGACAATCGTAAAGCATTGACACCGTTGAGTTATGCCGATACCAAAAGCATTGTAAGGTTCTAAGCAGTTTACAAGGATGTGCTGTACTCGAGAAACTTTTGTTTCTACGTAAGTTAACGATGTTTAGGGACGATCTTCAGTGGACCACCTTCTGACCATTAGTCGAGAATATTTCATGTTAGACTAATTTACAGATACCGAGATATTGCTGCCGATTTTTATGATTCTGTGTTGAATTTGCATTTTTACGAGTATTGACATGCCACGATTAATTTATCACAAATTGTAATCTGTTTTTATTGTCTTGGATTTGTATATAAAAAATGGCTCATAAAATATTCAGCATACAAGAGAACGGGCTTTCTTAACCAGGAATGAAATCGTTTTTAGTCAAGTCATTCGCTACAAACCTTTTATTCCATCGACAAATACAACCTCGTGTATTTGCATACCTCGATCTACCTTTTATACATTCGGTGACTGGAGGAAACGATTTTAATCTCGCGGTGTAATTAAATTTCTACGTTCTTCTCATTATTTACCATTAGCCTTACGAAAAGTCGTTTCAGGCCAATCGAGAAAGCTTGCCCAATCTTTGCGCAATTTGAAAGGAGTAAGATACTTCGAAACTTATAAAAGAAGAATTGAAAAGACAAGTACGACTACATTTTCCACTCCGTGGATGCGTGAACCCGAGAAAAGTGCTGTAATGAAAAGCAAGCGGATCAACCGTTAGACAATTCGGCCTCGAAGCCCCTCGGTTCATTCAGCAACAATATTTACAACGAGAGCAATTTGATATAAAGAAAAGTTGGAGAGAAAGATCGTAACTGGAGATCCCACGAAAACCGCTAGATTGCTAGATCATGGTCGCGAACGGTCGCGAAGGCAGGGTGGTGGGGGTAGCCAGATGGAGTGGCGCGGGCGTGTTGCGCGCGCATCGCGATAAGGCAGGAGTAGAGAGCGTTCGTTATCAGTACGGCAGGCGTCGTTCACTTGTCGCGAGTCGGTCCATAGGGCAGCCAGGAGATCGCGCCACCAGCCGAGCCACTTTTAGATTGATTTTCAAGAGCACCGTGCACGGGTAGCGCTCCGCGTTTATTTTAACGGTGGCCAGAGTGTTCGAACGGGCCGCGGCCGTCTCGGGTGATAGCAGGAACAATCGCGACGAGGTGAGAGGTTCGGGTGCGGGCGCCTTTTCTCTCCGCCGGTCTGGAAGAACGTCATTACAATTGTGTCCCACGGGAGGCACGTCGCGGTCCCATCGTGTCACGCTCTCGCCTGTGTGTTATTAACACGGCCCGGCCGCGTGTGTGCCGTCTCTGCTTCCCACGTACACAGACGAGGCTCGCGGTGCACGCATATAGGCCCCTCTGTCTATCTATATATCCGCGACTCGCTCGGCTCCGCGCGGTGTGGCCGTGTATATACGGACGGTGTGTGTGCGTGTGTACCTCGGAACGTGCGGCTTCGTGGCGCAGTGCGTGAAATGAGTGACAAGGACCGTTCGTCTCCCATCCTCGTTGAAAACAGCCTCAAGTCGCTACTCGATCCGCCCAATATCTTCCCACTGATCGGTGAGTATCGAGACATCGCTCCCTCTAATTCACAAACGCGCGTGTTATATCTTTAGAATGCCCTTCTTAACGCGGGCTCGATATATCGCCCCCTCCCCCTCCCTCTCCCTCCTCTCGCCGTCCCCTCGCCTATCCTCGCCGTCGTCTTCTAGAGCACGCATTCTTGCTTTTCTTCGAAATTCGCGCAAATACTACTTCAGCGCTGACTGGCGGCCGTCGAACGAATACCAAACGTGCCACACTTTTTTTCTTCTCGCCGTCCTGCACGTTTCCATTGACTCCGGCCTATTCGATATTTCTTGCTCGAGCGCGGCGTGGCCTTCCACGGTACGTGACGTTTACGTTTTCCCCGGCACCGCGCCGCGACCTTTTCGCTTTTTTTTTTGCGCCCATTCGCCGCTGTCACGGGACGCGCGGGGAACGGCGGGGAGGGTTAAGAGTTCGACGAAACGACGCGTAAATGCGAGCCGCGGAAAAAAAAGGGACAAAGGGCAGTAATGCACGCATTTGTGTTCATTGGCCGCGCCGGCGCTCGGTTCTTTGGTCTCTCGATTAACCTCGTTAGGACCCCGTGGCGCACCACGTGATAGTTAACAACCTAACCTCACTTTCGCTAGTTCAGCCTGCGAGCCTATACACGCTCCGCTCGGCTCGGCTCGATACGGCCGTCGGGCAAAGTATCCGTATCAATTCTTACTTCGCTCGACCATGGTAACCAGCGCCGTTAACGTCCAGCGATAGGCTGATCAATGGAAATTTGCAATTTCGAGTCGGGAGTCATTGACGCGTTTATCGGACGACGATTATTTCTATGACGTCTAGCGCGTCGTTGCCCACGCGAATAATTCAGAGTAGAATGATTAATATTTTCTTCCGGTTGCTACTATGAGGCCTCTCCTTGGAGTGCGTGCTTTTTTTCCTTCCGTTTATCAAGACGACAGGGTGGGAGTGGCGAGACACGCGGCAGGAGGGGGCAGTGAAATAAAGTGTTTGTTGCGTAGTATTTATTTAGCCTGTTATTCACCGCGATATCTCGGACGACGATCGTAGTTCTATGTCAGCCTCTCATAAGCGGAATTAGAACTGCGCTTGGCTCAGATAATTGCCCATTAACTGTACTTTTGCAATGGTGTCAATTCAGGCTTTAACGAGCGATTCTTTCGTTTCGCGAGTCGTCGAAGCGTGCGCGCAGGCTTGTTTCCTTACCATTCGTTTGGGCTGCGCGCCGCGACGAAATGCAAATCGCGATACAAAGTGCAGCCCCGATATTGCCGAGGTAATAATAATTCGACTTTTTCGCCGCGCTGCATTATCTGCGGCACAAGGTTCGTGTCCACTTCAAGTAATTGCGCGCGTGCGCGCTCGCGGCGCTCGCTCGATTCAAGTTCGCCCGCATCGGGGCAAAAAGACACGGGAAGGGGGGGGGAAAAAACTTGCGAATTGATCTTAAATAGAAATTACCGGAATCACGTCGGTGTTAATTGCCCCGGCAAGCGTGCTTTACACGCTAATAATTCGAAACGTACAGACGATGAATTAAGGACAGTTCCCTGAGTCAACGTAATGGCTTACTTCCCATTCAACATTGCAACCAGTTCCATGCGCCTCGTTTGCGAATGAAATTGGTTTCGTTGCAAGGTGGCGTCGAAATAATTCTTTCTTTGGAAAAGTACAATAACTACTTACGACTTATTTGCAATATCCTTCTTTCAAGACTAATTGAAAACGAGATATACCACATAATTGCACTGCTGATAATAGGTGTTTCAAATCTTTCTGTAAGAAGGATGGTATTTTTGTTAAATTCAATCGATTTTACAAATTCTTGAGCAGCACACTGTCAGCCAATAATCTATGTTTATTTTGTAATACATATTATTTTGATCGAAGATATCGCGCGACGTGAATGGGACTGGTTATTGAGATAGCTGTATAGGAAGACGGGAGCCATTATCGTTATCAATATTTTGATGCTCGCGCCTTCCTGTTTTACGTTCCTTAATCCTCGAAATTTTCCCTTAACCAGATAAAAATGTAAAACGATTGCCTTTACTAATCGTTGCATTTACATTTCAATTAGGATCAATTCGAATTTCGTAAATTTAATGATTATCGATGTTTGCCAATCCTAGGCGCTAATTAACGAGTTGTAAAACTGCTTATCTGCAGTCATGCAATTCGAAAGTGACATTAATTCAGCTCTCTGATTACCAAGAACATTGCCTAAACCACCCTTAATTACTGTCGATTCTGTAATGACCGCAAATGAGCTAAAGGCCGCGAATTAATTTGTAGATTTATCACGGCAGATAAATCGCGTAACGGGTGCATATTAGCGACAGGGGTGTTTAGTAATCGTAATTATCAGGCGCGACACTTTTGTGGCACATCACTTTTCAGATGGACGTTATGATAAAGTCGTTATATCACGACTTGGCATAATTACCGCGTAAACGCCACCCGTAAGAAGAAAAATAAATTAGATATATGGGGCACGTGTCAGAACAGAGTAATTAACTTTCTTCATAGGACTTAATTGCATAGAAACCGCTGTCCTTAGATATAAATATACCGACTTTTCTCTTTCGTCTCATAAATACTCAACCGATCGCAAATTGCTTTGCAAGAATTACTCAACCTCCTCAACGAATTTCTCGAAGCTCGTTAATTAATTTTCACAAACCTCATCATCTTGACTCCACTCCCTGAAATAAAAGACACCTTTGTGTAGATCGATAAAGCCCAAGAGTATCCTCTGTCATAAAACAGAAACTCAAGAAAATTGGTGCAGGATAAGCTCGCCACGAGTTACTGGATATAAAGCGTTCCTCTAACGACATTACAAAACTTCGTTCTATTCGGTTTATTACATAGGGCTAGTTAACTCGGCTTGGTTAGTTAAAAGGTCAACGAATGATTAAAAATGTGTCGGTGGGTAATGTCATAGCAAGCTTCTAAGGCCAAAGAGATACCGTGGAAACATCTAACTCTGTGAATACAAACATCGCCAAACTAACATCGCAATTACCAAAACTCGCCGCCGAATTCATCCAAATCTGCGCAACAACATATATTTTCCCATACGAAATTAGTAGAAGATTCCCCACTAACGATATCCCCAACCGAGGATCCTACACTTCTACAAGCAACAAGTCAATCCAACCCTGGATCCCCGTTCGCTAACTCCTCGCCGGTGTGCAGCGATCCGCTCCACAGTTTCCTTAGACGCGCGTTCGTGCGGCTATCGTAGTCCGCGAGGATCGTTTAAGCTGGCCATAATTCTTGCGGCGGCCGGCGCGCGGGGTCGTGTTCGAGTAATCAGGAACGATAGCGCGGCAATCAGGGCGGTTGGTAGCCGCTATCGTAGGGTTCGGAGCGGATCGTCGCGGTCTCTTCTTCTAGAGATGTCATTTGAGAGCGGTCTTCAACTTGAGAACGGTCTACGGGTCTCTCTCTCTCTTCTGTTCCCCTCCGCGGAGGCCTAGCGGACGTTCAGAGCGGCGAGGCCGGTCGCCTCTGGCCTGCTGTGGCCTCCAACCGAGCACCGCTCTTCTGGCAGCTGGCCAGAGCTTATGCCAGGTTTCAACATACCGGTCGACACGGATATTTTCGGGTTTGCGGCGAAACGACAAGCTCTACCCTTCTCTTTCTTCGCTTCTGACCTCGTCGAGCCGCGCGACCAAAAACCGATCGCGGCCACCCCCTCGCTTTCCGATCCCCATCGAATTCGCCGGAACGGGGGCTGCTCTCTGCACCGCGGTGTGCATTTCCTTCGTGGGCTAGGCTACCTTCTATCGATTCGAGCCGCTCGCCAGTCGCCCCTTTGCTCGCGAGCACACGCGCCCGGAGTTTGTTAATTGCTGGCGATGCTTGTGCTGGGTGGGATGAATGGAGACGCGGAGGAATTTTGGGTGATGTGGTCGTAGGTCTCTGCAGAGGAACACTTCTGAATATTACTTTAATAATTTTCAACTGGATCTTTGGGGCGAGTTGGCGAAGTTGAAGTCAGGCTTGACTGGCCCCTATAGGCAAAATTAGGGCGTAAAGTTGGCAAAATGGTATTTTCACTGTTGGCATTTTCTGAAATAAAGTTTTGAGGGAAATATTACAAGTAGTGCTAGGGTAAACCAACCAGTAATTGACCGCATACCAGTGAATGACCGTTAGGCAAAGAAATGTCAATTATTAACTTGAAAATATTATATATTTATAAATGGAGTGTAGTTGCACTTTTAATATTCCATATTTTTAGTTACGCGTATTAAGCAAACATTAATAAGTACAATTTTTATTAAAAGTATGCGGTCATTTACTGGGCTTCTACACGTTTTGCATTTTATAATCGTTTTTTTTAAAAATTACGATAAGAATAACTAATTATTTTTATAGAAATTTCAAGAAAAATACATTTAAATACAATTTCAGAAGTTGTTTTGTTGTTATACATAAATATATTCAAGTATTAATCTCAAAGGTCCATAAATTCAACAATTCGGTCATTCACTGGTTGGTTTACCCTATAGGTAAATGTTTTAAGCTGCGAATCAAAATTCAGAGTGAGGTCACCAAAAGGCTCAAATAAATTTATTATAAATAAAGAGTCCAAAGAGGCCGGGTTGGTTGAAGTAATTTCTGGATTAGTCTGGTATCTTGAAGTGTTGTTTCTTAAAACAATTAGATACTAGTTCCTGTGGGTGTTACTTACAAGGAGAGTTTCCGAAGTGTCCGCCTGCAATGCTTTGATTTTTGGATATGCTTTTTCATATGAAATTTTACTCAACATAATTTTCTACCCCTTATGAACTTTGAGCAGTGGTTCCACCCTCTAAATATGAAAACGGGCCGCTATAAAAAAACACGTGTATCTTATTTTTCGGTCCTCTAAAAAATATCCAAAAATCAAATCAATCGAAAGCGGATACCTAGAAAACTCTCCTTGTTAGAGATCATCGCAGACATTCGTTGCCTTCCTCTCTCAATTTTTCATCAGAATCTACCACGTCACTTTCGCTTCTACTCATTTTCTTCTGCCAGCTGGTTGGCCCAATTGACGCTGTGTTTCACTTTCTTTCACGACGATCCTCGACCACCTGGAATCTCCCCGCTTTTGCTCGAGTCTCCCAAATTCTGAGCGTTGACTTTGGTTCGCCAATGGCCTCAACGTTCTTCCTTCTTCTCAACCGATAAACAACGAAGCATTGCTCCCCGTTCGACACGCGATCTAGCCCCATTTTAGTAGCAATTCTCTCTCTACTCTTCAGCCTCCGCTGAATTATTCTATCGCCGTTCCGTCGATGTCGAAGACGTTTGAAGTGATCGGTCTGTCTCGCGCGACTCGAATCAAACGGAGAGCTCGATGCACAGCCTCTCCAGCTAGAAGTTCAACGAACCGGCTTGTCACAGGTGTAGGACACTTAACCAGGGAGAAAGAGAGCATCGGCGAAGAGACGCCGACTCTGCTGGAGCCTCGCATCTACACCGTCTGCTTTTCATCCGCTTTGAATCGTCGAGGGCACGGCAATAATAAGTTGGGCGGGCGAAGCGAACGGGGCACGCTTATCTGGTCATAAGTTGCTTACTCATTATTCCGACGCTTTAAATAATTTACGGCCCCGGCATCAGGGGCACGTGGACAACGTTCCCCGCTCGCTCGCATTTACGATCCTGTAAAAGGGTCTCGAACGATAAGATAGCGCTGGTAATTTAGAGCTGACGGGCTGATTAGGAGCAAGACCGAGCCTCCACGTGGGACGATATGCATCGTCGATGCTCGACGATGGAGATCTCGATTTCGAGGCTCGAATCTCTGCGATCGGATTCCGAACGGCGACTGGTAATTCACAAGTGGAGCATGCTCCTCCGGAGTTCATTGACGAAGACGATAACACTGGCATGTTATTATACTCGAACGCATTTTACGGAGACCAGCGATTACTTACCTGCGAGGAGAGATAACTCGGAAGTGTTCAAGGAACTTGAAATTTGAATTTCTAAACTCGTAACTGCATCCTTGGGTCGTCTGTTGCGCGAGTCGTTACCTTGCGGAGGCTCGTCGAGTTCATCGACACCTCCGCTTGAAATCCTTCTCTTCCCCCAGGCCGCCCTCGCGCCCCTTAGTTCTCGACCGCTTCTTCAGGGTGTCATAGTTTAAAAGAGACAGTCAAGATAATGTGATTGGACGAATCGTACAAGTGTGCGGCGACACGAAGCCTTTACGCCGTGCCTGAAGATACGGCTTCCACGTCAAGGTTCTCGCAGATGCGCCGCGAAGTCGCGAGGATCGAAGACACTTCTGAATCACTGGTCTCGTGACTGCACCGCCGCGCCTCGAGTTTCACTCGATTTTAGCACCGCGAAAATAACGGGCAACGCAAACTGCACCGGTCTACCTACATTGACTACATATTACTTTCGTCGACGAGATAACGAAATTGGTGATGTCACAGTGACTGTATACGTATAACCAGACTTGGCCTTCGGTTTCCTTGTACTGGAAGCGTTCTCCATGGTCCGCTGTTGTTAGAATTCAAGAGCTGGGGAAACGGAGGACGAAGATGCTTCTGAAGGTGGCACGATGGATCGTTGGATCGAGAACTGGTTTATTAATTTATTTGCAATAATCGCGAGAAATACTCTCCCGAGTCAGAGATGGACAAAAGGCTTATTTAAATAAAAATTTCGAGTAAGGAATGAAAGTTAAAAAGATTATTCGTCATGTGTCGAATAAATTTAAAATTAAAGTGTAAGTTATGGTTAAAGTTAAAGTTAAAGTTGGAAAATGTATTCGACGCTGAAGTTGAAACGCTCGGCGAATAAAAAATTAAATTTATTCGTCAAATAATCTAAGGTTAAAGTAACTTTTATATGATCCGACAAAACGGGTCCCGTTTCATCGGCTTTATGTGCAGGCGCGCGTTACCGACAAAGTAAGCGGGGATAATACTCGATTTGGAGCGGGGCCAAGCGTAAAAAGCAGATTTCGACTAGGCACATCGGTGCTATTTCACCTGCGCTCGCGTTACTACCATCGCGGAGTACGCGATGGTACGCGCTATGCGCCTCGGTCCGCATGGAGTCACGCGCTCCTGCGTAATACCGAATATCTCCTACTTATTGTTAGCATTAACGAGCGTGACGAGCCCGCGTGCTCCTCCCGTATTTTCGGGTGCCCGCGTTTCTCCACGTGACGGGATTTCGGAACTTCGAAGTCCTCGGCGGCAGCTTCGAAAAGTCGTCTCTGAAGAATCGCTACTTTTTCCTTGATATTTAAGGAGAACGCGCGTGGGAGCTTGAGGGAATTCTGGGAGACAATTAAGTAGATCCCTGTCTATTTCTTTTTGGAACTGATTGGGGACCAAAGAAATAGTTTTTCTTCAAAAACTCTCGCGTGCCGAATATGGTAGATATTTCTTAATTTATTCGTCACAAATGAGGCCACTTCCGTTATTTATCATAAATAATTCTGCGACACAATAATAAGAAGATTGATAGGGGTTAATATGTAAAAATATTATTATCGTTGGAAGTACAGTGTTACGTTGATTCTTGACTTCAGATCGCGTTTTCGAAATTCATCATTAGGTCGCAAGTAATACCGAAGTGACGGGATCAACTTCGCGAAATATTCCTTTCTCACGTCATAGTACGTGTTCCGCGTTATTCGCCAAGCCTGGTAGACTCGCGAAGTCTGCAAATCTGCGGGTAGCTTATCTGTCTTTTGGACACGTTCGTGCTCGCGCGATGCAATTTCGAAAGTTCCCAAACATGAGATGTAATTTATATTAGCATGAAATATTCCAACCTACTCTATAGAATCTCGCCGAATATTATCCCTAGACCAAGAATCCAAGGCTCTTCAAAATATATGTATATTACCCTCCACAATTTTCCTAAATCCACCCGCTTTTTCACCTACGCGATTATCTTCACTCTCCACATCCAGCGCCCAAAGCAAATTAACCCTCGGTTGTCATACTGGGTCAAATTGACCCTGCGTTTTTTAAAGCAAAAACCTTTTTCTCGAAACTCTTATTGCTTCAAACTTTTTTTTAAGCACGATGACACTTTGAATGTCAACTTTCAACGATGGGCATATATTCTACAATGTTCAAACATTATCTCAGAATTTTTGAGACTTAATTTAACAAGTAGTTTTTAAATAACAACTGATTGAAAATTGACGGGGTCAAATTGACCCAGTGTGACAACGACGTTCGAAAAAGTAGGTATGACAACCGAGGGTTAATTACTCACCAGTTAAGGGTTAGTAAGTAGGGGAGACCGGGGCGAGTTGATGCATCTATAAAATATCCGTTTAATGATCCGGAAACTGATGCAAATTTTGGGAATTTTTTCAAACAAAACCATTAAATATATTTACTTCCAGCTTTGTGACTTTATTTGTCAATCCTTAGAGAATATGGCAAAAAAATTGTATGCAAAAATAGTGGTTATATCCGGAGTTATAGTGCTTCAAATAAATATAATCCAGCGAAGGTGCAGTTGCAAGGCAAAGTTCTTCTGCCAAGTAGCACCCCATTCTCGAGTTTCCAGCGAATCACCTTCGACGTCTTTCTACCCGAAGAAGTCTCGCGCGTGCTACATACTGCCACATCCTCCAGGCTAGCGAAACTTGTTCGTCGGAAGCTGCGTGCACGTCGCGCACAGCCGCGCCGTGCACCTTGCACGCGGATGCAAAGGTACTCGCGTCCTTGTGTGCTCCAACAGTGCCGTCGACTGCGAAGTGACAACTCGCAGGGATCTCTGAGTAGTTATCTCGAGCGTCTCATACGCGCCCGTAAATCACGCTTCGTCTCACAATACCACGCTAATGCAGCGCATGTACCTGCGCGGTTACCTTTCTTAACGAGCAATTTTATCTCGCCGCTAGAGCAATTATGCGACCCGCGAGCTACAGTTATCGGTGCGCGCCGATTGTTCGCGTATCGGATGCTTGATCTCCGATATTACAAACACACTATGTCTTATAAAACGAGAAGGATTAGGCTGAAGCTGTGCCTGCGTTGGGGAAAGGCGAGCGGTTTGCTGCAAGATGGTGCAGTCCCTCTGAGAATCACTGGAATGATTGATGGGAAGAATTCTGCCTGGCTTGACCTGACAGATTTCGAGAATAGGGGATCAGTCGCAGTTGTAGCTTTTAATACGAGGATATAGAGAGCAAGAGATTGGACGTTTTATGTACAATCTTGCTATAAAGTACCATATTAAGTGAGGCATTTGTTTTTCGCAAGATTCAGTTAGTAGCAGTAATCTATTCCAATTGGCTGTAGCTACTAATCATATAAAGTAGGAAAAATGATTTTTTTTTTAATTTAAATCCACATGGCACTACAAAATCACTTATAGCGCTTTCGGACTGTCGCACTGGGTCGCACTGAGTGCGAATTTTAGCCAATCGGAAGCGAGGAGTGTGAACTTTTTCGCTTCCGATTGGCTAAAATTCGCACTCAGTGCGCCCCAGCGCGACCGTCCGAAAGCGCTATTATTCCATTGAAATTTTCTGGTGACATCTGTGTTCGATACTTATTAAAATTAAATGGAAAATTAATAGTGCCCTCATTAGCAAGCATTTCGAATAATACGAGAGGCTAAAAATTATTTCTGCACTGGCAACAATGCCCGCAAAAGAAAATGCCGTTGAAACCTTATTTCTTAGATTGCCTATCTCTTCCGTTTACCGAGTGTAGTACTAAAGTTAGTCCGTTGTCGTTCTCAATGCCTGAATTTATTATTCCCGTTCATCGCCAAAGAATATACTTGCACCAAAACGATCGCTCCACGGCAAAAGAATTCTAAATACTTTCCAACCAAGTACCCAGCCATTCCCCGCGAAATTCACTGCGCTGGTGCCTGTGTTCGATACTTATTAAAATTAAATGGAAAATTAATTGTGCCCTCATTAGCAAGCATTTCGAATAATATGAGAGGCTAAAAATTATTTCTGCACTAGCAACAAAGCCCGCAAAAGAAAATACTGTTGAAACCTTATTTCTTAGATTGCCTATCTCTTCCGTTTACCGAGTGTAGTACTAAAGTTAGTCCGTTGTCGCTCTCAATGCTTGAATTTATTATTCTCTTTCATCGCCAAAGAATATACTTGCACCAAAACGATCGCTCCACGGCAAAAGAATTCTAAATACTTTCGAACCAAGTACCCAGCCATTCCCCGCGAAATTCACTGCGCTGGTGCAGAAACGCGATCCTCTAATTGTTCCACGGAGCGCGGCAGAGCGCCGCGTTAAGTTTTAGGGGCGAGCGTTATTACAACGCCGTGCGCAATAAAATGTGTTTGAAATTCGAATAAGGAGGATGGCAGGGGCGACACGCGTGCCTGTTCCTGGTTGACCACACTGTGGCTACATTATTTGTCAAATGTCTCTGGCTCGGACGATGCTCGCCTATCCGCTCTAGCAGCTAGGCGAAATAGTCACGCGTTACAGCCACACGTGTGCGTGTGCGAACGCATCATTAGCAAGACTATCATTAGCCAACAAGGCCGCGAGCAGGGCCGTCGTCGTCGACGGACTGCCACGGGCTCTGTCGCCCGAGAAACTGGCTCCTCTAACGAACGTTCGTCTCCACAAATGTTCACCTCGAAAAATCCTCTCGTACAGTACGCAGGAGAATTTATTCATAGATCCTGTGCGGAGACAAATACGCTTACAGAAGGAATTAAGACAGAATCACCTAGAGCTACCTGCTCTGATATATACACCAGCGATAAGTCACACTTCTGACGATCTGTACGCCATTAGGATGTCTTTTTGATACGGTGGACTGTCTTCGGTGGACCATAGGGGAAGCTGGTATTTAGCAGAAGCGCGAAACGTTTCGCAGTAAATCGCATGAGACAACATGTGCGGCGCACCGGTGAACCGAGCCCCGATGAAAAACGTGTTCAACAGGAAAATGGATTCAAATGGATTCACGCGAGCCGTCTACCAGACAGCTTTACCAGCTGCATTTATTTTCCGTTCCTCTTGCGGGCTGGCCCTCTCTTGGAGGATCGTTCGCGTTTCTCTTGAGGATATCCACGGACAGCTGATCCTTCGTCCCGTAGACTCTCTTTACTCGAGAGGCTGTCGCTTGCGTCGGGTTGTTTGGTCAACGCCTTGAGCTCCGGGCCCTCGATCTCTTTGGGCACCACCGCTCTCCTCCTTCGTCTACTGCGTCTTCTACGGGATCGTCTCCTCGATCTTCTTCTTCGTGATCTCCGTCTAGGTTTCCTCGATCTTCTTATCCGTGATCTCCGTCGAGATTTACGCGGTCTGACTCTCCGACGTTTTCCGCTTCTCGATCGTCTACGTCTACCTCTTCTGCTTCTTCTTTTGGAACACCGTATATCCACGCGAGCGTCGCCGGCGCCAGCGCTCGGCGTCGATCCGTCGAGGAAGTCTTGGTTGTACGCGTACCTTCCCCTGGAAGAGGGAGTTTCAGGGTGAATACAAGTTTGGAATAGTTGGGGAATCTTTGAGATAGAAATTCAGTGGAATGTTCAGGTTTTGGAGCTGCAGGGCTGATAATATTTGGTGGTTCAATGGGTGGGTGGAAGAGATCTAGCGAGGTGCTCGGGTCGGCTTCAAGTGGGACCTATTTCCAAGCGCTCTTTCAATGCTGAATGTAATGTGGAGAAGGTGTTAAGGGGACAGTGTGGTTTAGGACCCTGAAAAAAGATGATTTCCAAGAATTTTTTTAACAAAAAAATAAATTCGATCTTTTTAAAACGGGGTATTTTAATAT
Source organism: Andrena hattorfiana (assembly GCA_944738655.2). Lineage (NCBI taxonomy): Eukaryota > Metazoa > Arthropoda > Insecta > Hymenoptera > Andrenidae > Andrena > Andrena hattorfiana. The sequence goes on along the minus strand of OX122894.2, from coordinate 41,873,903 downwards.
ATATTTAGATAATATAAAGAGATAATTGTAATTGAAAAATTTTAAGTTTGTCGCGCAGAAATTGATCAATCATTGATGCCCCTCGCCACTGGAATTGTGAAATGTCAGGAAAAATGGAGCCTTTAATTCTAGCCCTGGAATAAAAAAACCGAAGTTTTTCTTAAGTTTCATGAACTGACATCGCGGATGAATTAAAAAAAATGAGAAAGACGTCTCAAATTGACAAAATTGTAGGACTTTAAAGAAAACGTTACGACTTTGACAAAAAAGTTTCGATGTTTATATGCAAAAAAACATAGATTAATTTAATTTCTTCATAAACGTGTTTAGTTCGTCGAGGATGGTCGGTCATTATTTAACTACAAAGCCCCGGGAAAAGTCGATCTGTCAAATAGTAGTTTTTGTGGTATCTTTCCCGCCAATTCACAATTCCAATTTCGCGAGGCGCATCAATGTAAGCTTGAAATTTTTCAATTAAATTTTTTTAACGTAGTGTATAAATATATATTAAAATACCTCTAAAATTTTGAAAGTTTCGAATTTATTTTTCTCTGTTAAGAAAATTCTTTAAAATCACTTTTTTCAGCATCCTAAACCAAGTTGTCCCCTTGAATGCATCTACCCCAACGTACATATATACCAGAGATGGGCAACAAATTATTTGAAATAAAAATTTCGTACACAAATTTTTATTTATATCCAGATCCGCAATATCCTAGTGCTCGAAGACTCCACAGAATGTTCCTAGTCCCTCGACCTTCGACATTAGTATCCTTTCCCACTCCTCACTACCTTCTAGATTCAAACTACCGCGACTTCCCTATATTCCTTGCACCCATTGTTTCATCCATTCTCTCTACATACTCCTTCAGATGCTGAAGAATCCCATACGAGACGCCACGCGTCAGTGCGAGGCGAACGGGTCGCTTAACGTCGGCCGCTGGGACATCGTATTCCTGGGAGATATAATTACAAATCTCTCGAGGAGTCGACCCTTCGAGGGCCCGCAGCTTGCGCATCGCCTCGACAACCCGAGCTTCGATTCTCGGGAACCTCCTGCTCGCCATGCTACCGATTAACTGTCATCATTAATGGTGTCTGCAAAGCAATTAGTTTATCCAGTTAGGGTGCCAAATTAAATACTGCATTCTGAGGAATTTTATTGGTTTGCTTACATTTTTTGAAATCAGAGTTCCCCGTCGATGTCCGTTTGAGAAATTTGGCATCATTAGCAATTAATTCTCTCCCTCGTCGAAAGTCTCGATACAATTTTCTTTCTCCCCAGTATTGAAGGAGTTTGCTAGGGTAGCTTTCTGGAGGGTTATTAAAAAATGCCACAGGCTGGAGAGGGTTTCATTTAGTACAGGAAATCATGGGGGTATCGTGGTCCACGATTCGTGGAGAATTATTTAGGTGCACGCGAATTTTGATGAAGTTTGATTTTCACGTTAACAACGCGGTTTCCAAGGGACGATCGTCGTTGCTCGATTAACTTTTCTAATAATTTCTTCGTCGTTTTTGTATTTGGCATCGAAGGGAAAATTTACTCGACACCGAGGGTTTCGATCTATTTTTTCAGGGTTCTGTCTAGTTTCCTCCCCCTTCGTTGAATCCCTCTCTCGTTCTTCTATGCCTGTTGGTTTCTTTTCGGTCTACCAAGCAGAAATAAAACAGTGGCGAATAGCGCCAGGAGAGAACGACAGACCTTTAAACAGTGACGTCACCGAGGCTGTTTTCTCATGCCTTCGTAAATATAGTACTCTTCCGGCTGTTTGACTTGCAAATTGAGTTCGCAATTAGAGAGCTCCTCGAAAAATTGCAGTTCGAATTATCGGGGTGCTCGCGAGCAGAGTGAAACCAGGCGAAATGTATCGCGAATCGTGCTTGACGCTTAAATGGCATCCCCTCGCCAACGTGCACTAATAAAAAAATAAAGTAGACTTCGTTAAATTTTCAGAATTCCGGTACACGGTGCCGCCAACTGTTCGACGTAACAAGATTTGTATCCACTTCTCTATCTACAGGTGTAAATGCTCTTCCACCTCGTTTCGAGTAATTTAATAAACAGCATAGAGCCCTTTGTATAAAATTATTATTATTAGTGATGAAGATCAATGTGGAGAAGTTTAGTTCGTTTTTGCAAAGACGAGGGGAAAAAAATTGGATTAATATGTTGATCGATGGTTCGATATATTAAGCAGCAGTAGAGGAGAGTATAGTTCGTTAAAATCCCTCGCGATCGTTATTATCGATTAAACCGTGCAGAAAAATGCGAAAAGCTACTTATGTAATTATTTCCTCAAGTTGCTGCATTAGAGATAAGTATGATAATTACAGATTACAAGCCCGCCGTGCAAGTGGATCGTAATAAATGTCTCGCAATCTCCCTGCACATGCGGGGCGGCGGAAAAAATAGCGAAGCGTGTCCATCGATTAAATCGAAATAAATTAATCGTTGTAAAGCCCTGATATACGTTTACGCGAAATGATTTATACGTAGGTGGTAGGAGGTATGCAGCTTCGTTCGCGTCGCAAAACTTGATATCCGATTTTAAATATAGATCCGATCCTTTTTCCTGTTGATGCAACAGCTTTTCAGTTTTCCTTCTCTTTTTGTGGTATTATGTATTCTTTTGTTCGACCGCGTTATAAGAAAATATCAAAGAAAACATCTCAATTTTTAATTAAGTGGTACAGTAGTTCGAGACTCGACCGTGCAGCTACTACTTTGTCACAGAAATTATAATAAATACTATACAATTTACTATAATTATTACATCAAGCACACTGCAGTCCTTATTACAGTATATTAATTCTCCGAACCAAATAATTATTCCACGCTCGACGCAGTCGTCGACGACACACAACTGCGTCCCCATTTTTCTCGGATAGAAGAAATACCCTCTGAACGAAGATCGCACTGATGTTTATTCAACGAAACAGACAGGATAAAGTGGCAGCGCAGGATTTATTATACAACGCATGCAAATTCGATATGGCGAATAACTGATTACTGGAAAGTAAACAGGTGTCGATATAAAAATGACTGTAATAAGCTACTAGCTGAGACCGCGCGTATACAGAGCGCGCGCATCGATTATGTATCAATCGACTCACTCAGCGATCGATCTGATTCTCAAGACGTTGCCTGTTATTACCGATCGTAATCAGGAATCCTTAATTACGATCACCTCTGCATCGCAGGCCAGGCAGATCGGAAGGTCAAGCAGGCTGTTTCAACTCGAATGACAAATCCGAGCTCTTTAACGTAATCGAGTCTCGAAGAAAATGCTATCTGCCATCGGTGCTTTCTGTCTGGCATTTAGAAACACATTCTTCTGCTACGCGGATCGATCATGTTCCTCGCGACTATACCTATTTCCCTCGCGACTATACCTATTTCCCTCGCGCTGCGATGCATTATAGCGTTCAATTTGCTCGACGGAAGGCTCGCTTTTAGCTAAGCTCGTTTGTCTGTAATTAATGGGATTGCGGTCGATGAAAGTTTCGTCTCGTTATAAGCATTGCTCCTTCGAGTGCAGCGTCAGTTCGCGTTCAGATTGTCCGATAAAAAAAAAAGAAATCCAACGTGCAACACTCAAAAGAAGTATCGCTCGAAGCGATAGAATTCCGATAAGAAGAAGAAGCTTCTTACAATGTTACTGGTATCTCCTGCAGAGAGCAGCACAATCAGACCCAGACTCTACTGGCATCTGGCACGGGTTCATAGAATTTCGTGGCACCATCGGGAACTTACCATCGGCGTATGGAATAATCGACGACGGAAAAAAACTCGTGGCTGGTTCGCCCATCTAAGTACTCGATAATTCAGCTTACATTTCGAGGTTAAACCAGTGAAACCACTTCGTTCGTGACTAGGACTTATAGGGAATTCGTAGCGATAAGAGGAACGAAAACAAGACCCCATAGTTATTATTATTATATGTGTTTATTGCACCATTTCAATTACAAATTATAATTACCTGTTGTTCTACTATATACTTATCTCAATGAGACGTTCAGGACAATAAAGAAGGAACAGAGGAAGGAAAAGTAAGGAACTGTTAAGGAAACCGTGAAAGGATAATAAAACGAGCACTATATTGAAGTAACCGACAACAGAGAGCGTATATCAGGAGGAATATAATTGTAATAATAAGAGGATGTGTATGAAAAGGACGCAGTGAATTACAAGTCCAAATTCAACAACAAATTCCCTTTATCGATAGAAACGAGAGACGTCGCTCTTCCGGTGATCAGCTTCCGCCGAAAACTGATTTATCGATGCGGTCAAAGTTCCAGGGGCGATCTATAGAGTGCTCTGCGCGATAATCGAGCGGTTGATCCAGCTTCCCTCAATTTTCAAATTAGTCTGTCGTGGCCGTTGCGGTTGTTAGCCGTAAAAGTGCGAAAAGCGTGTGTAATTATTGTGGGGAAAGTGTCGCGTAGACTCAGCCGGAGGATGGAACTTGGAACTAGGAGAGTGGCTGGCTAGCAGCGCAGATTTGGGACCTGTCGTCACATCTCTCGTAAGTGGAATATTCAAATCCTGTAAACATTGTAAACGATGTTCTCTCGTCGTGCGTTGGATGCGTTGCGAGGGTCGACTTGGACGCGTGATAAACTCGAATGGCAAATAATTGCCGCGCGTGGCCAAAGGGCGAACTTACAATTAGTTGTAGAAACGTTGGATGCTTCCTTGTGGGAAGTGTTTTTTTTCGCGAGACACCGCGAAACGAATAGTCTGGTGGACGTGCAAGGACACGCGCACCGGACACGATGCATCCATCCGTGCTGGAACGGCCGCCATGACAGTTGTTTATTGTTAGCCGGGTAATCCGAGTTCCTGTGCAAACCGATTGTCCGAATGATTCTAAATTGCCTAGGTTCGCTCGCAGGAATTGCCGTATTAAGTTTAATGAGCATTGCAGACGTTTTAAAGGCGCTTTCGGTGAAACACGATTTCTGCAATGTTCCCGCCGGTAAGCGGCGTATGCACAGTCACTCTAACGAGCATGTAGCTCCGATCGGCTACGTGCACGGTGATTAACGAAACTGATAGCGAGTTTGATCGGTTTCTGTTGTTTTCTTTCTCTGTTTCAAAGAAGCTTGCGAGGTTAGAGTAGAAATGTGAATATTAGAATAGACGAACTATTCGAATATTCCTAATTTATTCGAATACTCCTAATTATTCGAATACTTGTAATTATTCAAATACTCCTAATTATTCGCAAAATATTCGAATATTCGAATACCGCTAATTTATTCGAATACTCCTAATTATGTGAATACTTGAATACTTCTTCATTTATTCGAATACTTTTAATTATTTGAATAGCATTCGAATATTCGAATACTCTTAATTATTTGAATAGCATTCGAATATTCGAATACTGCTAATTTATTCGAATACTCTTAATCATTTGAATAATATTTTAATCTGAAATTCGAGTTCTACTGGTATTCGAGTACTTAGAGAATTCGATTATTCGTAACAGCTAGGTTAAAGTAGTCTCGGCATAGTTACATTGAATTCTAATTTTTGGACGTGAACGAGACGCAAGAATTGCGAGGTATACTTAGCCTTACAATTTTGAATTCTCCTGAAAATTCTTTTATATTGCATTTATATTCTGGGAGTAGAAGATGTACGAGTTTTTTCGGGACAAGTAGTGATGGGTTTGAGCGGCGTTCGTTAAAGTATTTCAGGGCTTAATTTTGATACGGATAACTACGTAATTATCTTTTTGGGTATGATTTTTAATTTGAATTTTAATATAGAATCCAATTGCTCGAAAACTTGTCAGCCAAGAAATCTGTCGTCCCTTCACTGTTTTTGGGAGTACAAAGCTGAAAATATTCATCGATCTTCCTCGTCGCGAAGGAGCTTTCCCTTTCGTTCGTCGAAAATCCGCGTCCAATGGTCGCGTTACTCGCGAAGGATGAATTCGGTATGGCGTGGCGAGTCTGGCCGAGGCGAAAGTGGTCGTATAAATGTCGGGAACAGGGAACGCGGCTTAACGAATGCGGAGAGATCGGTGAACCGGAAGCGAAAGGCGCGCAGCTTCACGATTCGGTTGGTTCGACGGTACGTATGTATATACGCGCGTAAGATCGTTAGCCTTCTGGCCTTTAATGCATCTTTAATGTATGGGAGACGAGAAATCTCGCTCTTTTGCGTCCTCTGTCTCGTTTTCTTGCACTGATTTCGGAATTCCTCCACCGATTTCGGATAGTTGAATCATGGAGACTTTCCGGCCTCCAATTTCCAGAAATCTTCCATCAATCGTTAGTTTCCCACCCGGTTAGCGCTCCATTAACTAAACAGATCTCATCTACAATGCTTCCTAGAACATGAATTCCTTTCAATATAATACCATATTTAGGAAGAAACATTTCTGCTTCTATAAAGCCGGGAATTTATGTGGAAAATAAGCTAAGTTAATCTATGCTAAGTTTTAAAAAAATTAGCCTCGATACATCCTTATAGACAGGGCCGCCTTAACAAATTTGAGCGCCCTGGGCTAAAAAAATTTGGCGCCCCAGCCCCCAAGGTTGCAATTTCTTCGCAATCGGTGCAAGACAGTACATCACAACCCCAGGACTCCACCAAGGCAAACACGAACAAAAACAATGCCCGCGAACGAAATTTTTGTCTCTAAATTTGAAGACAAAAAAAGCATTTGAACATATTTGATTCTTAAGCGCCCTTGGATCACGGGCGCCCCTGGGCTGTTTCCACTGAAAGCTCAGCTGAGCTGTGCTGTTTTTTATATTTTATAGCACAGCCATAGGATAGCTTAGCTTAGTTTAACTTCCAGTTGGATAGTCGGCTTAAAAGCAGAGGCTCGATTCAAAGGGTTGCAAATTGTTGCGTTCGTATTCGATGGTGGTTGCAGATCACCGAATCAAAGGGTCGTCGTTGTAGACGATCTTGTGTCGGGGAACTGTTCCCTGACATTTACGAGATGGAAATTTGCTTGTTCTCCATTTAGAATGATAGGTTTGTAAACAGAGGGCTGCTGCTCCGAGCGTTTCTCTGTCGGTGTTCGTTTATAGGCCGGTGGTTTTCTGATATTTGCGAAAGCCTGTCCGATATAAATCAGTGAGAGGGTGACTCAGATGTAACACTTAGAAAACCCGATTGAATGAAATGCCTAAGGCTTACGCAACAGCGACGACATCCGCGGGACGAGTTGCAGCAGCGATGTTCGCGATCCGCAAGGCCATGCCTCCAGAATTTACTGGCTACCATATTAGCCGACTAGTAAAATTGATTGTCCGAAGTAGCAGGGGGCAAGACATCGCATAAAAATAAGGAGCTCGTGAAGACGAGGGAGCGAGAAGGGAGTCGAGGAGATCCATAGTTAATCAAAGTCGAGAATTTTTAAACGGGCTAGTCCCGTTTAGATAAATAAATAATAATAATAATAATAAAAATAGTAAGAGGAGTTCATATTCACGTAATCGACACTTTAGTGATCTTCTTCCTAGGAGTAAGACCAAGCGAAACACTAAACCTTGTACCAACCCTTCTACGTTCTAAATTTTCCTCCATTAGAGGATCAGCTGTCTGACTTTTCTCTTTAAATATCACAGCAGTCCAGTTCCGCGTTCACGATTGAATGGAACGCAGGTTGTGCAACAGTTGTGCCATCTCCTCGGTCTTATCAGTCGCGTTGCGCCGATAATAGTGACACTGCTGAGTGGCCAATGAATCGAGTATCCAGCAAGTCGTTATTGATATATCAGCTCCAACAATTGTACCCCCCTTTCATCACCCTTCTTTCTATCTCTTCCCCTTCAGATCCACTTTTGCATTCAGCTTTGAAGTTTCAAAGTTCCTCTTCAGCAATGATTTTCCGCGTTGCATCTAGGATGCTCGATAGAGATTAGAAACACCTGTATTTGCACACTGGGAAGAGTATCACCCAGGCAAAGGGACGTCTAAAAGGATTCCCTCGGCCCGTACGCGGCATCGTAATTCTCTCAATTTTTCTGAATCCTGCGTAGAAAGAGCCGGTGCCGGACGTGCCGTCGGCGAAGGTCGCTCTCCGGACGTGACATCACTGGCAATCAGTTTTTCAGACACGTGAGAAAACAATTGTTCCTTACAATGCCGTAATAAAATAGTACACGCCGGCTGGATCAATTTAATCGGCCTGGACGGCGCACACCACGATCGCCAGTCGCGCCAGGCTATGAATCAGTTTCGCGGATTTTTGCATTCGCATTTTGCTGTTAAGCCTAGCGCACACTACCAACTTCTTTGCTGATTAAATTGTTTCATGGATCTTTGCGTTTGAACTTTTGCAGTTGATTTATAGTACAATTTTGTCGGTGACAACTGGGACTAGAGAATTCTGGAATCATAGAGAGTTATAAAATTCAAATCTCCCTGGAAGATAACGTTAAAGTATTGATATACTGGTTAACAGTAGGTAATGTCCACTCTGCACTGGAACAAAACACTTAATTTTCTCGATAAAGCTGTTTTGTGGCATTTCCTGTTTTTCCTATTACTCTTTGCTCTGAGACCTAATTAGCACATACTGCAATCTAAACTGTGCATCCATGATTTGACAATTACATTGACCCCAGTAAAGAATCAAAGAATGTGCAAATAATGAACATTGACTAAACTGTCGGTAGTAGGTACCCAGCTGAGTCCTAATTGGGTCACTTCTTGTCTACAAATACTTAGCTACATCGTGTATTTCGAAATTTATCGAAGGGATCGTGGTTTAAAGTCCTTCGTTGATTTACTCGGATTCTTTAACCCGCCTCATTAATTGGCATAGATTCTATAAATGTTGCGCGTTCGTCGAGCAAGTGCGTGTGGTATTTAACGGGGAATGGAAAAACGCGTTGTGAATGCCGCAAGGACGTCGATGCACAGTGCACAATGCTGCCCAATGCGCACGTGATACTTTCCCACGTAATTAGCCGCGGACCTATCGTGCAGCAACGAGGAAGAGATAAGATGGAACGTCGATGCCTCGCGAAATTTTGCGAGGGAAACTGGCGTGATTTCCCAATCGAATAGAAATTTTAATCACTTCTCGCTTCCTTATCCCAGAGAAAATCATATCAAGTATTTCATTCATAAAGGATTTTTTTTATTAAATCGGCGACGAACCGGATCGGTTTCTATCTATAATATTATTTAGAAACATTATAATAATGCATATAATTATTTTGATAGAGTAGTGTATTAAATTTAGAATTTAAAATATGTAAATTAATTTACACGTAATAATTATTTCAATAATTATTTATTTATTATTTAATTTCTTTTATGTAATTATTTTATTACCATTAATAATGATTGGGCATGTTTTCTTAACATTCTTCGAGCGAAAATTATTGGGGTGTATTCAAGATCCTATATTTTCCTAATGAAGTAGGAGTTTTGAAGCTATTACAGTCTTCTAGTGACGTAATTAAATTGTTAAATAAAGTTAAATTTATATTCGTATTATTTTAGAACTATATTAATTTTATTATTATCTAGAATAGCTTCGATCACTATAAAAGCGATGATTACTTGCAGCATTCACGGGAATAATTATCCAGAAAATGAAAGGGCACCCTCGGTTCTCATTCTTATTAATCCCTCTCTCATAAAGAATCACTCCTTTACCAGATACCCCTGTGACGTCGTAAACCGTACAATCCTCGAAACGGCGTGATTCTATTATTACCATTCTCCCTCCAAAAATTTCTCTCAAATCGCGACACCACCGTGGCCCGGATTCGCGCCGACTGCGCAGGGCCACGTCGTTATATAAAATCGAAGAAACGGTGTATAAACGAGACGCGACCTCTGTATCTCCACTAACTCAGAAATATCTCGAGTACAGAGGATGGCTCGATATCGCGAGCAGAACTCCCACGTGTCAGGTTCACGTGGCGGGACACGTGAACGCCAGCGCGGAATGGAAACCGTGTCGAAGGGTGGTGGCGGTTTCATGGTGGTGGAGGCCCGTCCAACTATTAAACCCGAAGCGTATACATGCAAACGGAACTACCTGCTTATTAGCCCCTCGAGGAGCTGTTACGCAACCGGGGGGTGTAGCCTGCGCACAATGGACCGAGTCAAGACGTTCCTTTTATATGAAAATATCGTCACCGACTGGGAAAAGGCACTGGCGACCGAGTCAGTGGATCATTAACGAGGGTTGGACAGGCCGCCCCGCGAATAAAGGGGTGGGTATAATTAACCATGGCGAATATGTTTTGCGCGCTGCCCTCGGGACTTTGGAAAGTTCATTTTCATGGGCTTGGAATTATTGTATTTTTCTATGCTCTCGCGTGAAGATTGACTTCCGAGCTCTACTGGTGCTACGGTGCAGGGCAGTGGGGCACTCAGGTTTTAATTTTGGGGAGGGGGAGCTGAGTTGAGCGGATAAAAATATTTTTAATGCAAATTCAATAAAATTCATTAGGTGAGAATAAATATCTGTTTAAAGAATAAAATCCAGTTTTCTATTTTTATTTCAAAGCTCTTGGATTATTTCAGTCGTGGTTACATTATTCTCTTATTTCCTTTTCCTTTGGGGGGTGTCAGGTGCTAGGACAATTATTGGGCAAAGTATAGAATCCATGGCGCAGTGAAGGTTTAGGTGGTTTTTGGATAATTTGTTCCACAGAAGCCCTCATTTTCGAGGGAATCAGGTTCGATAAATCAGTGCACCATCGATTACCACTTGATTAACATTTCTGCCTGTTACTCAATATTTACACTCGCGCGGTAGTCTCTTACTGCAAACAGATTTCAATTCGGAGATGAAAGAAGAATAGAGAAGTTCGACGCACTTCGTAGTAGGGCTGCTCGAGTACTCGAATATTCGAGTAGCTTGAAATTCGGACCGAGCCGAGACTCGGTTTCCGAACCGAGCCGAGTACTCGAAGAGAAAAAAAAAGATAAATCGACCAGTCGGTTCTCTTCGAGCCGCTCGAAAAAATTCGAGTACTCGATTCTTTGGAGCCGCCTGGTTTTAACGAGTACTCGGTTCTTCGAGCCGATTCAGACTCGGCTCGCTTTTTTCGAGCTCTACTTCGTAGTACACAAGTAGAATCAGCTGTTCATAGACAGACGCGCTATCACCCAACTACTTAGATCAGTTTCTTCGATTCAAAAACTCCCTTAAAAACATTGCTCCACATTTTCCATTCTTTTCCACGCCAGAAATACCCCCTCCTCGATTATTCCATGACTCACACCCCTATACAACTCCGTGCCACCAAAGTTTCCTCCACATTCCTCGTTAATCGCCACGATCCACCTCGATCCCTCTCGATTTCGCGAACATAATTGCCCCCGAGAAGCCTGTCGAAGTTGGTCAGCCTTCCGTGTCTAAATCGCAGCCAGCGTGGAGCGGTTATTATCGTTTAACATCCTCGCACTATTTGGCTAGTCAATCGCAGTCTGCTCGAAACACTTGATGAACGTCCCGCGCAACCGCCAGTGTATTTTCTGCTCGGTCGACCGGCATATTTAAATCTCCAGCTGGACGGGATCGTTCTCTGGGGCAGCTTCCAGCAAGCACAACAGAGGATGGGCTGCGTTTGTCCATTCTCTCTCCCTTCTCAGTTTCCTTCCGTAGAGATGGGGGTGGGACAGGCAGATGGGGTAGATGGTCGAAGCATCGCCTGGCATTCGACAGATAAAGGTGTTGTATAGGTCGATTAAAATATAAATTGCGTTCGTGGGCCGCGACGCGACGGTTCACCCTCCACGGATGAGGTCATCCTTGCGCATTCTGCGCCCACCTCTCCAACATCCGCCTCCGGGCGAGCATCCCCCCTTGGAATCGAACTTCCCGTTTGGGGAAACTTGCCGTTTAAAAGATACTATTTCGATCTATCGCGCTCTGTTTAGGTAGCCTTTTGTATGCCTCTTCTATTATTCCACGTATTCACTGTCCTTGATGAGTGCCCTCTAATTCTCGACTGCCACTAAATAGAACCGATCTGATATTCTCGGTCGTGCTTAAGGGAAGTGAAAGTCTCGAAAGTATCGAGTTGCTACATTTTCCGAGTTGGTATCTGGAGGGTTAATTGACTTATTATCAATCTTTGCGAAGCGAGGAGGCTTTTGTGCTGTTAATTCGAGGCACAGAATATCGGATTCAACAGCAAGGACAGCGCGCAACGTCAGAACACCTACGCTCCTGCGCTGACATAACGAACGGTCATCTACGTGGCGCACATTTATCCGCATTCAATACGTGAATGGCAGCTCCGCGTTAAGAGTCACGCAGTTTAGGTAGCTCGCCCGGATATTCAGCATCATTTTCGAACGTAACACTCGTAATTGGAAGCCATTTCATCACTGCTCGGGTCGGTTCTCGCTCCCTTTAACCTTTTACAGGCGACGCTGTTTTGGCTATTCATTGGTTGTCAAGCGAAATGGAATTCTCTGAGACCCTGCGAGTCAGTGTCTACGACACGTCTTCAAATATTTTAGGGAGTCTACCGCTGTCATTGACAAGCTTACTTCTTCGTCGTTCATCCACTGCAACTATTTTATACGCACTTCAGTAATTGGTATATTCCTTCGAAATTATAAATCCTGTGTACAGGGTGTGCCTAAATACACTCCCGTCCAGAAAGTCATTGTAGAAGAATTTTAGTACAATTTTAATATAAAGTTTACATGTAGTAATTGTGTATTCTTCACTGCAGAGGACATTTTCTTCTTATCAGTGTATCCACCTCGTTTAGATATATGTAGCCTTTCGATTAATTTCTTTCACCTGTCCAATCATCTTCGACTCTTTTTTATAGCTTCTCCGATTTCGAGCAGGCTTTTCTCATTTTCCTATCGAGTTCGTCTTTCAATTTCTCGGTTGCCTTATTATCTGACTGCGAACACTATGCTACGATTTGCACTCGATCATCCCCACTTTTTTCAATTAGTACATACAGATCTGTGAAGTACGTTGTAATAGAATAAAATATCGAAGTCACTTCAAAATCAAATCCGTAAGTGGTATAACTCAGAAACAGTGTGGCTCCGCAATACCAATTTCCACCAATTCCAGTCGAATACACGCGTTACAAGGTACGGATCAAATCCATCCCACCCAGTGGCGTACCCAGGAGGCCCTGCCCCCACAAAAGGGGCTTTGTAAAAAGAAAAGAAAACGGATTTCATTCATTAAATAAATTTTTACAATGACTCAATGAATTTTACAGAATTTCCGTTAAAAATATTTTTATCCGTTCAACTCGGCTCTCCCAAGATTAAATCCCGAGTGCGCCACTGTTATCCCACCATTTCGACGCGTCTCGAGTGGCGGGAGCTCCTCCATCTTGTTGATGCGCCGCGCACTCGGGCCCCAGCTGCGCGCAACCGTTGGGACAGCGGCGAGCCGAAGGCTGAGCGTGGCGAGGTTTACGGCGAAATAGCCGCGGCGCGGTTTGGACGGGAATGTTTTATTAATGGTACATGTAAGATTAACCAGGATAAATGAAGTAGCGCATTAGACGGGCGCCTGGGGCGCCTCGAAAAGCGGCCGATGACTGCGTAACACGTCCCGCCACGCTATTCTTCGTAATTCCTCGCCTGTATACATACATCATCGGCCCCCCCAGTCCCAATGATCCGTGCATCAGATTACTTTGATATACGACAGTTTCTCGTCCGCGCAAGATTGTCGCAGGTCAGGTCGATTCGGGTCAACGTACTCCGTTCCTGGCCACCGTGTGCCCTCTCGCTTCCTGTCCCGCTTCGTTCCATCACGCTCTCCTCCTCCCATCCTCGCCAGCCGCGCGGTGCTGCGGGCCTTCCGAAGGGCCAGTCGACGTTAAGCCCGCGGCGGAAGGTTCGCCTCGCCTCGCAGGGGATGGCCGAGCCGCCCCTAAACGGCGGGGCAAAGCACACACCTCGGTGACGTTTACGAGGAGCGGACTGAATCCCGCGTAAACGGGAATGAGATTGCGATCGCTCGCCAGCGGCCTACGCATAATTGCTGCTATGACGCAGGGAATTGATACGTGGCACAATAATTTGCATCGCGGGGAGCCGCGTGAGAAAGGTCCGAACCAGCGACGCTGGCTCGACGGTAGGAAAGATCGAATCGCCGATACGCAGGGGATATTCAGCGTCGTCGATAGCACCGGCGAGTGAAACGGAGAGGAGAACCGAGTTTTAAGTATCGCTCCCTGGCAGAATGGAGGAATCGGAGAATCAAACGTCCCATTTAAAGCAGTCCTCGCCTCCTCGAGTTCTACTATCAATTAGTCGCGATGATTAATTTCAGGATGCATTATTCATCGCGGCTGCTGGCGAACGTGACGCGCTAATTAATGCTCGAAGATCCACGGCTCGCGATCGTCGGCGTAGAGTCGACTTTATCGTTTAACTTGCATGCTTCAGCTAGCCCCCGCGAGCGGCACTTTTAACAACCATCCCTGCGATCCCTGCACCTCCGCGCGAACAACGCTAAATCGCTACTGGGCTAGCAAACGTGCCGTGATTATGATTATCCAGCATCGATCGTTCAACTTACACACCCAAGGAAGGAGACTTCCACCGGACGTTCCCCTGAAAGAAGGTGGAACAAGGACAGGCCACAGCTGTTCGGACGGGATGGACGGAGCTCGGGCGTTGTCAACGATCACCCATCGATCCGGATTCACGCGAAGCCGCGCTCTCGACATCGGCGATCCCTCGGGCGCGTGCTCGCCGCTGGATGGAGAATACATTAACCTGGCCGTCGATCGTCTACGGTCGAATTTCATTCGTCCGGCGTTAACTGAAATAAACTGGAACACGGCGACGGCGTCGGTGGTCGGCGTCTCCGCGCGGGGTGCAAGCGTGACACGTGACCGAGGAACGTGCCTCCTGGTGCACGTGGACAGGGAACACATCCCCCGACATCGGCCCTCCGCCATCACTCGCCGTGCCTCGTGCCTTCAACCCTCTTCTGCTCGAGGAGGCGGAGGAGAGGAACCTGTTCCTCTCAGTCATCCTCGAGCCTCTTCAGGCTCTGCGCGCCGCGACGTTCTTGGACGATCGGGTACGCGACGCTCGCGACAACTTTTTTTCGGCTCGTTCGCTTTAAGGAACGTAAGAGAGAAGGGGAACGTTTGGCGTTATACTATGCTCCCGTGCATACGTACGCGCGTGTGCATGGGCTCTGTATACGCTGCACTCACGCACACGTACAGGCATATACACGAGCGTAACAGTGTACATAGGGATATGTACAGGCGGAGGCACATGTGTGACAGTGATCGCGCATGTATACAGTGACTCCCGCGGATTTGTTCGTCAGGGGCTGTCTGCTTTGTATCGGTCGGATACCACTTAGAGGAATTGCTTGAGGAATCACCAGCTCGCTTTGGGACGTGGGATGCCCCACGTGCGGTTTGGTTCTTGGTTGTTGGGATCGAAGGATTTGCTTGACGATTTGCAAGTTTCCGTCGGGACATTCCACGTGTTGTTCAGCTTCCGGGTGTTGGGATCGAGGGAGTTGGTTGACTGATCACCCATTTGCAGTGGAATAGTGGGATATTCTGTGGGCAGCTGGCTCTTCGCGTGTTAGAATCGGAGGAATTGGGCGGTAATTCGCAAGTTTGCGACGGGACGTCGGACATTCCACGTGCAGTTTGATTTTCGCGTATTGAAGTTGATAATTTACAAACTTGCTGTGGGACGTGCAGTTTAGTTTTCGTCTTTTAAAATCGAAGGAATTGGTTGATATTGATAATTCATTGGTTTGCTGCTAGATGTGGGACATTCCACGTGCAGTTTGGTTTTCGCGTATTGAAATTGATAATTTACAAGCTTGCTGTGGGACGTGCGGTTTAGTTTTCGCTTTTTAAAATCGAAGGAATTGGTTGATATTGATAATTCACTGCTCTGCGTCGGGACGTCGGACATTCCACGTGCAGTTTGATTTTCGCGTATTGAAATTGTTAATTTACAAGCTTGCTGTGGGACGTGCAGTTCAGTTTTCGCTTTTTAAAATCGAAGGAATTGATTGATATTGATAATTCACTGCTTTGCGTCGGGACGTCGGACATTCCACGTGCAGTTTGATTTTCGCGTATTGAAATTGTTAATTTACAAGCTTGCTGTGGGACGTGCAGTTTAGTTTTCGCTTTTTAAAATCGAAGGAATTGGTTGATATTGATAATTCACTGCTCTGCGTCGGGACGTCGGACATTCCACGTGCAGTTTGGTTTTCGGTTGTCAGGATCGGAGGTTTTGATTGATTGGTGACCCGTGTGCAGTGGAATGTGGGATGCTCTGTGTGCAGCTGGGTTTTCCCGCGTTGGAATGGAAGGACTTGCTTGATAATTGCCTCGTTGCATTAAGGTGTGGGAAATTCAAGTGAGCTGGGAAAAGTGAATCTGTTGGTGGTGTACAATTTCATTTGATGTAGATTCCTCTTGGATTATTGGTGCCAGTGACTTCTCTCGAACGTATTGGTAGTTGGATCGTAGCATAAAGCAAAGGGGAGGGGTTCGTATAGCCGTCTTAATGGGGTAGATTTTCTGAAAATTGGCGGAACAGAATCATAAGAACGGCTTCGCGAGTAATCATAGTTTTGAGTTCCTGTGAGCTGTCCTGTGCGGAGTCACTGCGCGTATATACTCGCGTGTATCTGCACACGGTGGTCTGCTACTAATGACATAATTAGGAGAAATGGTGTTAAGTTTCTGCAAGTGATAATAATCTTCGATTCTCGAGAGAGAGAGGTGACTTGGAGCATCCATCGGACACGCGTGCAGTGGATTATAGATTAGCGCGACAAATCTTGTTAGAGATACACATCGATAATAAGTTAGAAACAGTGTGTGATAATTCAATTCGTAAAGCATAGTCGCGTTCCTCGAGAACTTAGGTTCACATGCAGAAACTTTATTCCAAAATATCGATTGACCCTTCCACGGAAGAGCACCTTTTTTTAATTTCATCAGAAGTATCCAGCTACTCTGTACAAATTTCTACACACACGCGTCACGATAAACACATCTGCTGTTTTAGCTTCGTGGGATTTTGGTGGTTTCCTCCAAATCTAGGGTGATTTTGTCGACATTACTCGCGGGTGTCTTTGAAACTTGTTGCACAGACTAGTGAATGATCGGAATAAAGTTGAGAAATGCAGGACGCCAGCTCTGTCATTTGCTACTGAAACTTGTGCTTTGGTCTTCTTCTCTGTCCTTTCCAATATTTGGTGACCGAAGTAATTTGAAAGATCGTGCAGATGGAAATTTGCAGTATTCCCAGAGCGAAGTAATCGCAATTTCTCCATTAGCGGAACAAACCGAGTTTCATTCATAAAACGTAGGCTGTAAATATAGTTCCTATGAAATCGACTTCCACAAGTTTCAATAACTACTCGAGTCCGCGTTTCTAAGCAAAGATTGCACAGCTTTCCCTCGAAGATACCTGGATACCGATCGACTTAATCGTACTTCTGTTCTACAAGCTCTTCTACTCAGAAGAAATCTCCTCGCACTCACAGACCGTTCTCCCCTCGCTAACCATCGTTTAAATTCGATGTCGATCGTGACGCACCGCGAGCATGAAAAATCGTGCGTTTATAAAACCAGCGTGGGCACGCGGAATCGCGGCGCGACGTGTGCATTGTCTCTCGATTCTTTTCTGAAACGGTAATTCATGCTCGCTGGGTCCTTGGCGACTCGTTCCTCGAGAACACGCTTCAATTAAAACTGACATAATGTCCTACAATCAAACAGGACGCTAACCATGATATTCCATTCTCCGGAGCGCCTACCCTCGACTCGAGCCTGCACGACACTCTGATACCTCGCATCGAAACATTTCTGCGAGCTCTCACTTTCACTGCCGATCCAGCCTCCCCAGGAATCGTTCTGCACGCTGCGAGCTCTCGCGGACTTAAGAATTTCAGAATTTCAATTAATACCGATCGTTTGTTACCTCCTTACGAGTCACATATAAAATACTGACACTGTCGCGTGTCTAGTAGTTCGGAGCTGTGCGCATAGACACGATAGATCATTGTTCACCGATCACAGCTGTTTTTTAATCGGTCAGCTGAACAATTAAAAGATTGCGAGGAGCGTGTTCCAGACGGCGTTGGCTCGATAGCCAGCGTCACTGTTTACGTTATTTGGATATTTTATTATCTCCAAGGATCCCCTCTATTTTCTGGGGAGTTACCCCTTCGCCTAAACTACAAGTCGAGCTCAACAGCCCACTCTGACGCGCCTCTCACGTTCTTCCAAACTTTTCCACACACGCACAAAGAGCCCACCGCAGAGCGGCCACTCGAAACGATCATTCGTCGAGGAGAAATTATAACGAGACGAAACCGCCCCTTTGAACTCTTACCTCACACCCGGTGCAGAGTGATAAAGCTAAGCGTTCCTCGTCTCTGTTTGCAAGATCGTCGAACTTTCGTTACGGCTCGAAGCCCAGACGGGTACCAGCGATGTCGCCCATCAGCGGTACACCCTGAAGCTCTCCAGAAACGTCCTGGAGAGAGCGGTTCGCGCGGACGGTAGAAAGGACAGCCCGGATCGGGATTCAGTGAGCGATCAGTGAGCTGTTTACTGGCAGCCGGGTGTGTAATCGCCGAGGGCCAGTAAACTGGCATCTGAAACGGATTCCTGGCCGTGGTCTCGAATGGGGAGCGAGGAAGCAGGCGATGGGATGGCTAACGTGGACGCCGCCGCTTCCTGGCAGCAGTATTACACCTGGTGCGCCCCGTACTCTCATCCGCACCCCCATTCGCACCCGCACTTCCCCTCGCATCCGCACGCCCACTCGCATTCCCACTTTCACCATCCGAGCCACCCGAGTCAGTACCAAACGGGACAGTATCAGCAGCAACCGCTGCCAGCGTCCACGGCGAACGCCTCCGGCCACTATTCCACCTCCCAGCAGTACCATATGCAGCTACAAGCTGGCCAGACGCCACCCCCGCACCAGCAACAGCAGTTCCACCCCGTCAGGGGGCAGAATGCGCCGAGGAGGGCCGCTCCTTACGATAGACAAGGTATCGCCATCCAAATTTCAGTTGTTTTCCAGTGTTAGCGGATGCTCGAGTGGCTGGCGGCGTATTAATAGGCAGGCGATGCAAGGCAGTGGGGAAAAATTGGTTAGAGGGATTGATTAGTCACTTGATAATTGGCTCATCGTGATCGGAGCTGGGTGAAGGAAGTTTAGCGAAGAATAGGTTCACTCGTTTATTCATAGAGGGTAAAGGAGCGTGGAGGGAGTGTATTCAGGGGGTTAAAGGACCTAACCCACACTTCCAGTGGCGCTAGGTTTTGGATAATGCGCCTTCAAGAAGGTCAGCTGTTTCTAAGGGATACTTCGATGTATTGAGTTACGCTCAGTCAGGAGGCTGAAAAAGATGTGATTTTTGGGAATTTTTTTCTCAGAAGGTATACAACTTTATTGAAAAAACTTAGTTTTGTTGGAAAGGTAGTACATTCAATTTAGTCTTTGAATTTTGGCGTTGAAAAATATTTATTAAGAACAAAGTTATTTACAATCTCATAGAATAGTCCTGTTTCCGAAGAGGTGTTTGCGGTGACCACGATTACTCGCAAGTGGATTATCTAAAATCGAAAATTCAAAAAAATTTAGTTAATATATTAAATTATCTAGTCCTTGGGGGAAGGGTTTTTCCAAATTTTGATTTACGACAAAATGGCAAATGTTCAAACGTAAAATGTCGATTTTTGATTATGGCCGAAGATTTAAAAAAAAGTTTTTTGAATGAAATTTTATAGTCTCTATAAAATTTTATAGTCTCTATACAAAAAAATTCTCAAAAATCACATCTTTTTTGGCCTCCTGACTGAGCGTAACCCCTTAAGTACTCTGCGAACTTATATTATATATTATGAACCTTAACAAGAATTCTTCTACTGGATCCACTGTATTTATTGCTTCGGATGAGGGTTCCACTATATATCCTTTCTGTTATTTAATGATACTCTGAATTACAATGCTGAATAGCATTTAAGCGAGAATAAGACAACAGACACAGCGCTCGTGTTATTCGATGAAAAGTTGGCCAAATTCTTCCCCGTCATGGCAACTAGTCGGCATTCTAGGCAATCTTGTCCTTGGCTTCCGTGTAGCCATTATCCTGCTCGCAACCCTGGAGGATTCCACGCGAAATTGCATAAAGCGGACGCGGCCGATGGTCACGCGACGTCAATCACCAAATGGGTCGATCCTTTTGGAAGAATTAATAACGTCGGGCGGTTCAGCTTCGTTCGTGGATACCGCGTGTATCGTCTTGATTAAAATACCATTCTGTAGTATAAACGGCGCCCCGTTTATACCCCCGAGGGATCGCGTTCCCTCCACGTGAGTCTCTTGGTACCGGTTGCTCCTTTAGGGATATATCGTAGGAGCCCAGCGCGGAAAGGGAGCCGAAAGATTGGTCGACTACGGCAATCGATCGCTCTGAGTACTATCTCGAAGCAACTATTAACTGCTCCTTTATATCGTCTGCTTATCAACATTTTATTCCTTATTTTATCTGCTATCTATTTCGAGGCAACATTTACAGCCACTATTGATTTCTTGGGAATTTTTAAAACATTGGTGCATTTAAGCGATAAATGACGGTACTTATATTATTTTCACCACGGAATTTCTAGGCAAAATTATTTCGAGGACAACTTCAATTTTTATTTCTTATCTTCGTCTCCTTATCTTCCATCTTTCGCACCACATTACTGCCTCCCTAATCTATTCTATTTAATTCAAGCTTAATAGTAGCGAAGCTGCGTATATCAACTCCACCATCCACGTTCCAAAAAGTCCCTTTCGATCCCCCATCGAACGTCATTACATTCAGGTCTATAAAAACCATCCACCTGAACGTAAAACACTAACATCCACGATTTGCATGTCGATAAATGAATTATCAGCGATGTCAAGCGAAGCTCCATTAACGTGCAACCAAGGGGCAGCATCGAGCCCATCGACGAGCCACCCAGCTACGCGATAATCATTATAATCAAGCGCAATCTCCCAGCAAATGATCATCGTCGCGACCAACAAGGCGCTTCTTCGCGATGAATCCTGCAGCCTACGATTGAGGGGCTCATTGGAAAAGGGGCATAACATTCATGCTGGCGAAGAAATGGATAATTGAAAGCAGAGTTGGGCATTAACTAAATAAAAAGTTATTTAAATAACGGATCGAATAAAAGTTACTTTCACTTTAGATTATTCTACGAATAAAGTTATTATTTTATTTATATCTATTTTGTTAACTTTTATTCGTTATTCGAAATTTCATTTAAATAAAAGTTTTGCTCATTTCTGATTGAGAGTAAGTTGTAATAAAAAGTGTCAAATGGTATGAATTTCGGAGCCAAGATTTGACAGAAATTGCCATTTATTATCTACTTCAATTACCAGTGAAAATAATTACAGTTCAGTACCGAATCTCACATAAAAAAAAGATACTTTTCTGTAAATTTGTAGTATTGTGGCATTTGCCAGTTTTCCTCTGGGCCCCTCAATTTTCAACTGTAAGCCCCGGTATCGCTCTGTGGCGACACGGCTCGAAAGTACCGGGATCGAGGCTCTCGAGCTACGCGTCGCTCCGAAGCCGGCGGATGCGATTTTCCCGCAGAAAGGCGCGTTTGCGTAACCGCGGGACGCAATCTACGTGTATCGCGGCCGAAACAAAACCGTCTCGACGAAAGGGACGATCGAACCACGTAAATCCACCCTGTCTGGGGGGCCGTGACGGAGGGATGAAGCACGGGGGAGGACGTGGAAGCTGCGACGCAACCGCCAGCGAAATCGCACGCTGAATTATTCATGGGGGAATCTGTTGCTTTTATTCGACCGGTTGCGTTGTCGTTTGTACTTTGAATTTATCAATGGTAAACCGCTGGGACGGTTGGGCATTACCCACAATTGCGGCGCTCAGGGGACACTGTGGCTAGGTGTTGTCGATTAAGTGCAACGAAATGGAAATTAAACGGGGCTTGTTATAATTGTTTCCGTAGCTTCACTCGTAGAAGATCAATGTACACTGCCGTTTATGAATAGTGAGACACCTGCTGTATTTGCACAAAACGTGATAGTTTTCACTGTTCTTATTTTCTGGTTTTAATTTAAAATACCAAATTCAAGTAAAATGTGTTAAAATTCTTTAGTAAATTTACAAACTTTCTCACAATTATTCCACACGAAGTAGGTGTCCTAATATTTACGAATGGCAGTGTATTTGGGCGGATAAAATGGTAATTTAGAAAATGATTGTTTTGATTATTAATAAGAGGTGTAAAGGCTGTGTAGGTGTGCTAATAATTTTGAACGACAGTGTATGTTCGTCGCGTATAACAGAAGGGAGATTCTTAACGCTTTTCTGAGCTGATTTATTTTTAGGAATTGGTAGAAAATTTTAGTATTTTTTTTCCATGAAAGCAGGTGTTTTATTAGAAACCAGAGTTGTTTTTATTATACTCACGTTTTCATGACCCTGGAGGGAAGAGTTTTCGTTTACAGAAATTCCACGGGTACAGTAGTGGTCGAAAGAAGGTTCAACCTGTGAATTACATTTCAAAATCTATTGGGGGTGGGTGTTAAGTTATGCAGGCGTGTAGAGATGTAAGTTTTAAAGTTTCTTTTCACCACCACTGTATCTGAATTTGGTGGAGATTGGCCTCGATGGGAGAGGGTGTATTTTTCACGACTCTGTTGTTCGTATAACTCGAGAAGATGACCCAACGAGTAGTCTCACGAATGGACAGTGTACGCACGTAACAGAGATGCGTGGCGTTATTTTCCTCCCATGGAAATCCACGATAATCCCGACGCTGGGATAAACAGTAACGTCCATCATCCGGAGCGACGGTACATGAAAACCGTATCTAATCGCTCGCTATTTCCATGAACACTGTCTTCCAGTGGCCTGCCCTCTCTCGCTCGTAGTTTTACAGTCTTCTTTTATTCAAATCGAAACGTGGCCAGTACTTGGCTCACACACACACACAGAGCTCTGTGGATTCCTTTCAGTTACTTCATCCGCGATGCTTGTACAATGAATTTCGCTATATATCCCCTTCTCCACGACAATTTGTATAATTCGATTTGCTATTCAAGTTGGTATTTTTGAGAGAGCTAAAAAGATTGGGGTAGATTGGTATTAAAGTGTTGTGCATTTCTGGTTGAAACAAAAGTGACTGAGGAAAATTTGAAATTTGGAAATAGTAGCAGTGTCTCAACTATATTATTTAATTTTCTATGATTAGATGGGATTCAAAGTTATTTGTCTCAGGTGGCTGTCGAACTCGAAGGGTTGATCCCACTTAGGCTTCCATTTTCTTAAATTTCTTACAACTCTTCTTCTCTCTTCATCTTAAATTCCAAATCTCTCTCGAGTTTTGAAGCAGCATAAAAAGAAAATTATAATAGAATTAAAGAAAATCTCCTTCCCTCATGTCGAGATTAATCAACACACTGCAACCATGAAGGATCCCCAAAAACCCCTAGACAGATACAAGATACTAAACTCTGGAAACTTCAAGGAACACCCACCAAGAATACCAAAATATATTCCAGTGAAAGCAGAGAAATTACCACGACGGAAGCATCCAGTGAAACGGGGACGACCAGAAGGTACAAGGTATTCGAAACGGAAGTGGGAGATTCAGTCGCCCGGACCTTGAGCCAGAGAGGAAAAAAAGAACCTGGAAAATTCCCAGCAGCACCGGAAGTCGTTCAATTTCGACTCGACACGCGAGTGCCAGCTAGCATTCGTTAGAATACGTCACGAAAATCGTCGCTGGAATCACCGAGAAGTGGTTGAAACATTGAAGGATCTCTGGAATATCCATTAAGCTCCCTTCGTTATCAATCACCAGAGGGTCCCAGTCGATCTTACGATCCCTGGATCCCCCTGTTTCTAGCTAGAATGCCAGTGTAATCGATCCAGGATCCTGAGACGCGTTACCGACGCTCAAGGACGTCGAAGGCGTTCCGTCTCGTTGCCGAGGATAATGCAACGATTCAGGATAAACTCACGGTGGCCAGTGTTTATTTCTTAGCGAACGATCGCGGGATACGCGAGCCGGCGAATAATCGATTTCCTCCTGCACGTTCTCCTCGGCTCTCGCTGCCCATTCCCACTTCGATCTACGTCGCTTCTCTATGGCCCGCTCCATTCGCCCGTCGCAGATTTTCCCACCTCTTTTCCGATCTTTTCCTCCCTGCAGCACGCCCACCTGCCGATCAAGGATTCCCTCGAAGGTGAAGCTGATATTCCCTCTCGAGCGCTCGAAAGACCATTCTGATCTTGGAGATCTGTGATCTGCTTGAAACAGTGCTTGCCTGTTCGAGGAATTATAAAGTACCGAGTGGGAGACGAATATTCTTTTATTTCGAGGAATTAGTAGAGTGTTTTCAGTAACTCTTATCGAATGACGGAAGTCAGCAAGGGTTTGGAGGTAGAATCGATAAAAAAGTCGCACACCTTTTCGTCCTTTAGCCAGGCTGCACCCTGCCGCATCGGATCGTGCATCTGCTTGCACATGCGAGCCGTGGCAGCGCGTGTGGGCCGAGCAGATCTTCCGGTGGATTTCGCGCGATGACTCACCTCGCATCTCGTTCCTCGAATCGTTCGTTATTCTTCGAGCTGGTCGACGACGCGCGAAAGGGAAGAGGGCCAGTCAACCGTGCCTCGAACCTTTCAGATCAGAGTTCCAAAGGTGCAACAAAAGGAACAGACCGGCGATCAATGCAGGGCGTAATTTTACCCACCGATCACCAAGTTTATCCCGAAAACGAGCGACTGCTATCGAGACCTGCGCCCCCTATTACGATCTCCTTCGTAGCTTTCCCCGCACTGCCGCTTTAATTCCGTCGAACTCATCGACGGCAGAATTACATCCTGCTAATCCAGTCACCGAGTCGACTATTTAAAAGCCACGATACCCAATCACTTCTGAACACAAAAGGTTAATTAAATGCTACGCACTTTCGCCCCGAATCTCCGTCACTCAATATTCAGGCGGTATCAAGGACAAGAAGAGGTGGCTGGGCGTACAGAGGGGCCCGTGACGCTGCGTCGCGGCGCAACTAATTTTACACTTATTAGTGGCGAGGTGAAACAAAGCCTAATAAAAGGAGAGGAATAGCGGAGCCGATGAACAAAGAGGAGGAAGGGCCCGGCGAAGGTTGCGGGCCGCGAGGACGGTTGCCTGGGTCCTAAGCGGGCCCGCGCCAGCCTCCCACTTGCGCATTATGCGCGGAGATACCCTATCTGTTGCGAGAGGAACGTTTTCCCGTTCTTTTCTGCGGGCCATGCCTGATCCCTGACCTCAGGCCCGCGATCACGGCCCAAAGGACCCTCCCTACTCCGCCATGCTGGGCCCACGCGCCGCCAGGCGAGGCCCCCCCGCGCTCCGCGCCTGCTCTGCTTCGCGCTGCGAGCTCCGCCGCTCTTCCCTCGACTCCACGACCTTAAAATCGCCTCGTCCACCACCCACGTCAACTCCTCTCCTCTCTATGAGCTCGCGCGATCGCTCATCACCAGTGATTTCCGCGCGACCTTCCAGTGATTCGAACGACTGGGCCCAAAGGGCCAGAAACGATGCGCCAGTGTACATAGTGTTTCTGGTGATACGGATGAGTTTGGGTCCAGCGTGTTTATTCTACTTGGATCACACAGTACTGGAAATATTTATCGCGTCGCTTTCAGATTTATGTGGCAGTATGATTGATAAAACGATTCCTATCAAACTTATTTCAGCCAAGATTGTGAGCTACACTTTTTTGCGATTATATTTTCTTGGTATTAATAATAAGAGAGGTATAAGTCACTGGTTCCCAACTTGTGGGTCGCGCAAAGTGTTTTCTGGGGTGTCGCTTGGATTATCTTTAGTTGACGATTCTTAGTATCTATTTATTTTAATATGGTTACATTGACACAGTCTATTAATAATGTAACACTGATTTTTCTTTAATGAAAAAGGAGAAGCTGGTTACCCAGATGCAAACACAACCATCGCAACTAAATAAGATAATTAGGATATTAAATATCTTTAAGTCTATTTAATTCATATATTTAAGATAATCAAATATTATTAAGTTAGAATTATATTCTGAAGTACGTGCTTTTAATATGTTTTCTTTACCTTATTAAATTTACCTTACCTTATATGAGAGGGTCGCAGTGATTTGAATATTATAAAAGGGTGTCGCGACTTAGAAAAGGTTGGGAGACACTGGTATAAGTGATAACGTGTTTGATATCCGAGCGATGCGATAAATATTTCCAGTACTGTATGTCTTCATTGCGGGGCTGGGAGAATAATTACTATTCGTAACTTAATTAAATAATAATCGTGACTTATACGAAGTTGAAGTATACGTAGTCAAGTGAAAACGAGGATTAAAGTGATTTATAAACTCTTTTTACCGCCGACAGGGTGTACACCCTCTGTCGCAACGATTCTATAAATTTCTTTTCAGCGAATTGATTGAAATTGCGATGCTCGTGTGGCACTACATGCGTTTTGCACGCCACATTATTACAAAGAAATTACCAATTTGCCGACATTTCAGGAATCGAACGGCGAAGGATTAATTTAGAAACGATAGTACGCGCGTAACGAGAAGAATATCGGACACCTCTCTCTCCTCTCCTCTCTTTCTTTGATCTTTCATCTCCTCTAGTTCGATACTACGCACCCATCGACTCGTTTGCTCTCAGCAGGAACGCTAGATGATTCTCATGCAGCCCCTCTCTGTCTTTCTCTGTGCGCTCTTTTTTTTTTTATTCTTGTATACCTATCTATTTTATCTCTCTTCATTCTCATACATGACGTTCACGCAATACTGTACCTTGTGTCGTTTTCAGGTGACCCCATGATAACATCCTCTCTGAAGGGTAAGTGACAAAACGACAGCTCATTCTTTTCTTCTTTTTTTTCTTTTCTTTTTTTGGTTTTGTTTTGTATCTCTCCCCCTCCACTAGACATTGCCGCCCTCGGACCCTCTCCTGGATTTTGGAGCGAGGGCGACGGCGGCACGCGTCTCTCATTTGCATGGACTTTTTTTTTCCTCTCAGTTTTCCATTCTCGCTTCTCACTCTTTCACACACGTACACACACGCGCCCTCGCGCGTAGGAATTAGAAGGGAAATGAAACGAGGCGTTCTGACACTTCTGACGCGAAGGAATTTGAGAATCCTTTATCGATGGAGGGAATTTCAACGAGTGGGCACTGTTTTATTATATTTCTGCTTTGATGACCGCGTTGTTGAATCGGGAAGAGAAGATTTAATTGAATTTTGCGGCGTTGCTAGCGTCAGAACGTCGTCGGAGAATTTTCTAGCGATTAGGATGATATAGGTAGAAACAGCTTGAGCACATTAGTTCACAGTAGAGTACGGAATAGTTAGAAGGGTCCTGTTAGAGCGTAGTGGGGAAGAGAATTACAGTGATGACACGGTTTGACAGAGCACAAGTACCTAGCGGCCAGTTTCGCGCTTTAGTGAGAGTGTTCTCAGTAAGAGAGCAAGGCAGTTTGCCGTGGATATGTTATTGCTTAGGTAGAATATGGCATGAAGAAGTTATCCCAAGGGTAAAGTGGAGTGGTTGCCAAGATCCTTACACGATCAACTTACCTTGCTTGCTTCCAGTAACTCCGATCGATCCATTCAAACTGTGATGAAAAACAGAGACTTGAGTGAGAAGAATGCTCGGTTGGGTGAATTAACTCGTGTGATGATATTTCGAGTGGTTTGTGAGAAACGATTCGTAACGTAGAAGGGATGAAAACTTGAATGGGTGGAAGCTTAAATATTCAGAAAGCTTGCAGATTAAAGGCACAGAAAAATTCATAGAATACCTTCATTCAAAATACATATCAGCACGTCAAAATAGTAGTTTCCATATATCCATGAAGACTCAAGTCCTCCATTATTCAGCCACAAGTCATTTAAACCCAATAGACACCAGAGATTCGAACAACCTCTTCGTTATATCAAACTTTAAAGATCTAATCTTCTGCAAATCCGTTGGAATTAGTGCTGAAGAATTTCAAGATAAAGACAGTTCTTGGCTTCTAAAACCAAAAACAAGTCCATGAAAGTCCTTCGTCTTTCCTTCGCCACATCTTCTCGAGTTTCTAGAATCCCTAGATTCCTAGAATCTTCAAGTTCATCGCTGCGTCGGGAAACTGACGGATGCCGAGTCCACCATCGGTTATCTCGACTGGCATGAACCCGTTCTTAAAACCAAAATCACAAATCCTCAACTTCGTCCTTCCTTCGTCCCCCAACTCGTCAGCTGACTCGAATCGAACCACGGCGAGTCGACACCGAGTCCTTAGAATCTCCATCGCAAGTTCATCGTGGTGCCAAAAAATTGGTAGCTTCGGCCATCTCGAGTGGCGTGGATTCGTTTGTTAAAACCAAAATACACGAATTCCTTAAAGTTCTTCGCCCTCCCGAGTTTTCCCGAGTCCTCTTCCGTGCCTCAGCTCGAATCGGCACCGAATTCCTAGAGTCTTCAAGTTCGTCGCAGCGCCGGGAAATTGATAGACGCCCAGTCCACCTACAGCCATCTCGAATGGCATGGATCAGGCGTCGAAAGGTCCTCTGGATCGCGCGGAACGATCGCCTCTCGTGTATGTCCGTCGGTCTGTGGAGCATGTCTCGGCGACGGTGTCCAGATATTCTCGTTTCACCGACAACATCGCCGCCTCTTGCATTTTATCCGGCAAGATGTGGCAATGCCGTGTTATGGCCTAGCTCGGCTGACGTTATGGAAGGATAATCCCATGCGGTCGACGGTTGGTCTCAGATTTCGCGTCCAGGCCATAATCTCGTGAGGAGGGACGAGGGGGAGCCTGGACAGTCAGCCTTGCCCGTGCATCGGCGAACTCGAGCACTTCCACAAAAATCGCTCGATACCCGAGGAATCGACCGTGTACACGGGCGATTCGGGACCACCGGCGAGGGTGGGCTGCGCTCTTTCAGGGATGGCCGAAGGTTTTTCGAAATTCACGTCGATGTGGTAGCTTGTAGAGATTCGGAGATGCGAGGCAGCAGCAGGCAAAGTTGAAGCGAGCATGCAGTGTTTTGCTGACAAGTTGAGAAGCCGAGGAACGCATTCCTAAATTTTTTTTTGGAATTGGTATAGGTACTTAACTGTTATCCATTCCTTATTTCACGAACTGAATTTGTCCCTCGGTGTCAAACTCGCACGGTGGTGAAAGATCGATGAAATCACAAGGCAAACAGTTATTTTTCGATATTTTTTATTCAAATTGAGGAGTTAACATTTACATCTTAGATTCTTCACAACTTCCGCATAAAATAAAACGATGTGCAGGGTAGACTGCTTGATTATAAGACTCACAAATAACAGAACGGTATAACTTATTACGGGAAAACTGTGTCGAATTGACACGAGGGACGGGTGAGGGTTAAATTTTGGTACTAGAGTGGGTCCTGGATTAGTCACTATATCTCTGCAAGTTTGTGACTTTATTATCTTTGAATATCTTAGATTAGATTCTTAATTATCGCAAGAGTGACAGTGTAGGTACACTTGATTGAGAATAATCCTCTTCGAAGTGTGCCGATGAGTTGAAAGAAACCATTTCTACAATATTTACCTAATTCAGTCCCCTTAGTCCTCACTTAGACCCTCGGTACCTTGCTTCTCTCTAAAGAAACACACAATTTTCCACTCACGCCCGACGTTTCACCCCCGGAAATCGACTCACCCTTCCCCCTGTTCCCAATATCACTGAATTTTTATCGACGTCCACAAGCCCCAGAAAGCTGTACCAAACGTCAGAGCAAATTGGAAGCAACGAAAGTCAGCTCTTGCACAAGTTCCTCGGTAGATCGACCCTTGACTTTCAGCTGACAAAGGAAGCCCTAAAGTTGCGCGCGTACGAGCTGCAAGGGGTCGCGTCCATCCTCGAAGCCACTTGGATTCCTTCCCTGTCTTATCTTCCCTCCATCGCGTATCACCGAGTCTTCCCTGCGCATTCGAGCACAATACCGCCGTTTCTCCTTATTAAACGGGCCACTTCGCTGGAGCACCGAAAAATCTCGAGCCCCGCAGCGCATTAAAGCCGCCTCGACTCATATGCATACGCGTATTCCATCGTTCGTGCAACGACGAGCTGATGAAACGATCGGGCATAACGCGAAACGAGCGTGCGCGGTGGTATTATTATTATCATCCGGCGTAATTATACGTCGCGGCTAACGAATCCGCCTCGTCGTAATCGTGGAAAAGCATTTAAACGACACGAGGGGGCTGGGGAGGCGAGGCGCAAACTCGTGAATGCGCACTGCTGTCAGGACAGACGCGTTTCTAGCGAGAACCGGTCGTTAGATTCTTATAACGTACGTTACTATCAGCCGCTCGCATCGCGACGTCCTTTTTAAGCGTCCGCGGCGTCGCTCGAGCCCCTCGAAATCAATCTGATCGCGCCTAACGTGGCTCATTAAGCTGTCGCTCCAGTCACCGGCTGCTGGCGGTTGTCTTTGCGAAATTAATTTGTTTAGCTAACAAGCGTACCCTCGATTCTCTTGCAGCAGAACCGTGTAATTTGGTGCTGACAGTCGAGTCCGCGGGGTTAATTGACTTTCAGGGAGGCATGCCTCCGTTTATTTAGTGGATTCACATTTTTTGTGGAACCTTCGCTCTGTGTGTCGTGGCTGTCTGTTATGGTAGAATCTCGTTCCGATGATGTTTAGGAAATACAAGCAACAATCTTCGGGAAGGTTCGCGTGCAGAGAATCACGGAAGCACGGAAGAAGGAAAATCTCGAATATAATGGATTCAGAACACTTCAACTCACTTGCAATATTCAAGTCTCGATGTTAAAAGTCTATGGGGATCTTCAAAGTTTCGATGGGACTCCAAACTCAATCTATTCCCTCTTCTTCCTCATTGGACGACGACAAGTCAACAATGGAACATATTCCCAACACACATGCAATTCTCGCTAAACAAAACCCTCGTTGGGACTCCCGGAACTTGTCCGATTTTACTAGTACAGCTTTTGTCAACTGGTGTCCCGCGATACGGAGTTTAGGGCTCCGCGAAAAGCAGAGATGGGCAAGAATTTTATTTAAATAAAAATTTCGAGTAACGAATAAGAGTTAAAAAAATTATTCGTCATGTGTCGAATGAAGTTGAAGTTGAAAAATTTATTCTACGCTGGAGTTGAAACGGTCGACGAATAAAAAACTGAACTTTACTTGTCGAATAATTTAGAGTTAAAGTAACTTTTATTTCATCCGTTATTTAAATAATCTTTGATTTAGTTAATGCCTTACTCTAGCAAAAGGTTATAATAAAATTCATAATTTCCTTGTTTTATTTAGAAATGAGTGATTTCGATGTAACCCTTCGTATACAAAAAAGAGAATCGTCGATTTTAGGGGTTGCACCACAGTTTAGTGCATTTGCATAAACTTAGCAAGCACTCTAGCTAATACAGAAATTTACCTCCGGACCTGATCGAACGATTATCACTAGCTCCGACATCATTCTAACGAAACCCAAGGTTCGGCTTGCACAATCGTCACGCCCTTTACCATATCGCTCCCTTCCAATTTCCATATTCAACGTAGTCGCCGATCGAGCGACTGCGAGGGTTGCAGCCGACCCGTTCCCGCCGTTTTATGTAACGTCGCGCAGGTAGGTCGCGACGTTGCTCCAACGGCTCTCGATAATTGATCCCTCGAATCCATCTTAATAATCGTAGCAAGAGACAGAGCGAGATAAGCTTGTTGATCGGCCGGCTTTATCGTCGTTCCCTTTTAACGAACGGCCCCCAGCGCCTCGCAATTACCGTTTTCCCGCTATCGCGACGGCGCGGCCGCGCGATCGGGGACGAAAATAATTTCCCGCGCTGCCGATAAGCGGGCCAACCGATTATATAATAAATTTATTCGCAGTCCCGGCGTCCTTCAGTCATTTCACCGTGGTTTCTGGTGCACGCCGCGCCGCTTATAATTACTAGCCGCGAGAACTCGAGCTAACGAGTTTACCTCGTAACGAGCCTCGGGGCCATTACGCGCCGCGATCCCGTCGCGAAAGAATCGATCGATTGTGGCGTCTCCGACGGGATCGCTAACGAGGAGTTTTCTTTATCTTTTCCGCGAACAGACGGGAAAATCGTCACGCGTCTTATTATAGGCGTTGTCCACCCACGCGTCGCATGCTTCATGCATCAGGTTCGAATGTGCTCGAGGCGCAATAAATAGCTTTTAATTAGACGACCGACGGTAGGTACTCTTCTCCAGGATCGTTGCTCATTACGAGGATCGAACGAGCTGTGGTGAATGCGAGGAGATATTTTTATATCGCTGAGGGTGTTCGCTACTGCTAATTGCAAGCTTTTAATCGTTCTGGACATGTGACACCGGTTGTTAATTGCTGCCGGTGCTGGAGATTTAACGAGCTTTTCGAGGAACTTTCAAGTCTCATAGAATTTTGAATAGTTCTAAGGCTGGAGTGTCGCACGAAGCGATTCAAATTTCTCGAAGATCTCAGGCTCGTTATTAATATTTTACTCCCCTTCGATGCCCAGAAATAGCGCGGCTTTAAAATAGATAAGAAGAGGTCGAAAATGCCAGTTCACTTTCCTTGGATGGATTTAAAAGCAGCAGGAAGGTGGGCTCACCGTTTCGACCAGTCTTCAACCGGGATACACGAAAATAAGAAAGTGAAAGCAGTATCGTTTATGGGATGAACGTCGACAGAGATTGAGATAAATTATGTCTGTACGCGGATCCTCGGCTCGTCCTACTTCGTCCTCGATTCGTCGGCGTTAGCGTCGATCGTGCTGGCTCGTGATCGTTTCGCTGGCGATCATGCTGGATCGTCAGGTGTCGGCGAAACACACAGGCTCCCTTTTGCTATCTGTAACGTAAACAGCTCGCGACGACGGCGACATATGCTCGTCATATGTGAAATTATCAAAGGGGAGTCGTATTCTCCTGTCAATGGGGCATAGATTCTGTTTAAGACGAAACAGGAAGAGCCGAACTTTGCGGCTACATCTAGCAGCCTCTGCGAAAGATGTATAAAATATCAGTTCCGCGGCGAGTATCTCGATACGAGCTCCAAAAATATGCTTGCTCTGTGCTCCACTTTGTTAGAGACACTCCAGTCATATTTAAATCTCGAGTCACTGTATCATCATCACAAAGAGATCTCCATGCTTCGTGTATCTATACTAGCCACAGAACTAGGCGCAAAAGGTATTTCGTTATTGAAAGGCAACTATCAACTACAACTTCAGCATTATCAAAGTTAAAAGAAAATGCTAGAAAGCTCTTCTATTTTACCTCCGAATAGATACTTTAGAGCTCCAGGTGCAAAGTCGAGCGGACACTTTCAATTTTCGTAAATGCCGAGCTGGGACGAAAGAATTTGGAGGGAAGGAGAGGTGCGATATTCGCGACAGTAGAATCAGTGGCTCAAGACCGGACCAGACGTGAAAACGTCGACTTTCGGCGGGTCACTTTCTCCTCCTAGTGAAACGTGGTCCTGCCGTTCCCCTACCGTGATTCCTTTCTCGTTTTTCTGCCCGGAGAAGGGCCATCCTAAAATTTTTAAGTGGGCCACGAAAAGCGGAACGAACCAACTAAAATGAGACCGCTTTCTTTCTGCCCTCCATACCCGTTAGACAAGTGCTTCTAGAGTGTTAGACACATCTCGATCGTTGCTCTCTTTTCCGGTCTGGAATTTAGACACTTTGCGTGGAGTATATTCTTATTCCATTGGAACGAATTCTCCTTACGAAATCGTGATTCTAGATCTTCATTAGTCCCTTAATTGGATATTCAGTGAATCCAAGGGAGCACACATTCGAAGATTTTTCTATAAAATAATTGGCAAGTGGAAGCGTTTGATTAACCCTTTTCTATATTTATCTTCACAAATGCAAATAAATTACACGGATAAAGGAACATGAAGGACATTTCAAGTCCTTCCTTATCGTTTCATTATACTGTGAAAAGGTATTCTCTGATTAGTTTACTAATTAACAAAGCAAGTAACATTTGAAACGCCTGAGATGCAAAGAGACACAAGTACCTGTCCACTTGTAAAGCCAGCCCAATTCGTACTTATTCCCGTGATTATCGATTCTGGAACATAAAGAGAACCGTGTCGAGAATCGTTGGAACGGCTCGCCTCTTCTTTCTCTTCGTTACGGCTCGCGGTGGTCGGGAGTGAAAGGAAGCAGCAGGATCAACAGGTTGTCTCGATTCCCATTTCGTGTAGCATCGTTAGAGACCGTAGCAACAGCTTAACCTTTAGCCAGGAAACGAAAGCGTCTCTCCTCGCATCGAGATCTCCGGGATTGGTGGAAAAAGCCGACATCTTGTTAACATCTGACGGGATATTACTGTGGCAACATGCTTCGAATCCATCCAATTTCCACTACGATTCCTAGCAAGCTTGTACAGTCATCTTAACGAGCAAAAACTTTGCCAATTTTCCTATCAACCGGTACAATCGACACTTTCTTATGAATCTCACTTCATCGATTTCCAGACTACTTTTCAGTCACTGTTACTTGACTAAATACTTTAAATGAAAATGAAATATCAAACTTCGTTTCCCCGCTGAAGGCAACGAGAAGCGAAGAAAGGCTTCTGCAAATCACCTTCCACTGTAACTATTCTAATATTTTTAATATAATGCTACTATCTTCGCCGAACATAAGATCTACCTTCTCCGCCAAGAAACCCTCATCCTCCGCTACGACCGACCCATACGCAGCCCCACTCCACTGTGCGACGCGACTCGCAGCGGACACGCACCCCAATTGCAGCGATCCATCTGTTTTCGCAAAATTCGTGCGAATAGGACGCCACCGAGGGAACCGTTGGCGGTCATAATCGCGTTAGACACAGCGATCGTGAATGAACGCAACATCTGCGGGATAGTAACAAAGGAGAAAATGGAGGAGGAGGCTGTCCTACGCGCGCGTGCAGGAGGAGGAGGACAAAAGGGAAGGCGGTGGAAGAGAGAAGGAAAGAGGAGGAAGAGCAGCCACGACGAAGGAGGAGAAAGGAATCCTTCCGTGACCCGCGCGAGGCTGTTGGGCTCTCCTCGTGGTTTCCGCGTTCGCACAACAGACGTTCACGGTGTACGGGGACCGGTTCACCGGTGATTCAGAGCTTTGTGCCTCTTCCAGCGGAATTAACGTCCCGGTATCTTCCCTCCGCCGTTGCTCTTTTCCCCTTTCTCCAGTGCTGCGAGGGAGCGACGGAGAGAGAGAGAGTTCCTCCACGCGAGCGAAAAGGAAACTCGTCCAACTGTTTCGAAATATCCTGCTGTTTTCCAAATACCTCGAACCTCGCGCGGGATAAACGGAGGACTGTTTCGCGTGTAAATTCGGGAGAGGCGAATGAAGTTTTGGTATGGTTTGACGACCTGCAAGATCGCCTTCCTCTTCCTGCCGAATGGAAAGTTGGGGTTAATCGAACTTCCTCGTGCTCGTTTTGTGATCCCATTGGCACCGAGACTGGTTTGTAAACACGTTACGCTGGGGAGTTTTGTTTATTTACTTCTCAGTCCCGGAGTACGCGCCGCTGTACTCGCTCCAACCTCCTATCGCCGTGAAATCGTGTTACCGTAGCCTGGAGCTCCGCAGCTCCATCAGCGCGTAATAAGCTGAAAAATTTCGTAACTACACGTTAACAGATCGTATCGGTTGAAATGTAAAAGAAAAGAAATCGACCGCTATCGTCGCGATACCACGGAAGTCCCAGCAAGTCGAAACAGCCTTTAGCCACTTTCTACATCGACGTCCGCTTACGACGTCCCGGAGCTACTTAAATTTCATTTAGAAAACGACACTCACAGCTTCTGAATGGAATTGCCACTTCGGAATCTGGAATATCAGTCATCGGACTTCCCCGCCTGGCGTCGTCGAGTCCGAGTCACCGTTGCCATCGACCGATTCAAACTCCACGATCATCCGAACGGAAAAAAGAGGAGCAGAGCGGTTCGCGTCTCGTTTAATAGCCCAGAAAGTCGCGGAGGGAGCAGCCGGAGAAGGTGTCGGGCCCAGCGGCGAGCCATTAGAGTCTTTCTTCTCGAGGAACAACGAGGAACTCTCACTGTGCCCCACTCGAGCCGTCACGAAACGGTCCTTCTCCCCCTCCCGGCGTGCTCGGCGTCGCGGCATTTCGCCACTTTCGATTTTACCTGGCGCAAGCACGGCCGTGCGCGGCGTTACCGTTAATTTCATGGATCGGTCACGATC
This sequence comes from Andrena hattorfiana, assembly GCA_944738655.2. NCBI lineage: Eukaryota > Metazoa > Arthropoda > Insecta > Hymenoptera > Andrenidae > Andrena > Andrena hattorfiana. The sequence goes on along the minus strand of OX122894.2, from coordinate 41,837,650 downwards.
GAGCCACGCACCAGGAAGTGGGTCGAGCCGACATCGAAAACGGGGACAGGCAGCGGCGGCGGTCCTCGCGGTCTAACCTGCGTTCCAATTTTCTCGCCCCCTCTTTATGGCCACTGTCTCCTTCGACGAGTCGTCGATTCGTTCCTCTTTTACTAATCGTTCCTGGGCGAGAGAAGCACATAGCTCTCGGGGTGCCGTCTCCACGGGGCTGACATTTCAAGTAGAACGACCCCGATTATGGTCGGACGGTCGCGACTCGAGAAAGGGCACTCTGCGTGGAATTTTATTAAACTACAAAAGTTAGGAGAATTTCCACAACTTAATTATATTATATAATTCTTGGCTAAGTAGCTACATTGTATATTCCCAAGTTGTTTACTGGAGTTCTCTCTACTTTTCGCACAATTTTATCCCTCATCTCGGTGCATTCAGTGCACACCCCTTAGCGACACAGCCTCCCTTGCGGCGCTTCGCGAATAGAATCCGAAGCACACCTCCCGCCAGAAAGCCACTGCATCTGCGGAATCGCCTCCCCGATTGGTGCAGCCCGTCATCGCCGGGGTAGTCGACAGCTGAAAGCGATCTCAGGGCAGGGAGGAAGCTCGTGGGCGTTTAAAAACGTAAAAGCAAAGGGTGTGCCCTAGGCGAGCCAGTCCGAGGGGGAGGTAAACGGGATCCTGGCGAGTCGAGAAGGACTCGGATGGACCGTGCGGGAAGCGAGGAAGTGGCATCAGAATGTTAGCGCGCTGGAAAGAGGGGAGGGTACGCGGGGTGCGCAGGGTGGGGGGTGGGGGCGGGTAAAAGCGGATGTTCGGCGAGCGCGGGTGAGAACGGCGAAGGAGGAGAGGGCACGCGTGCGTGTCTGTGGGAGCGAAACCCGCTGGCGGGGCGGCGAGGGGGATCGGATAGCCGAGGAGGGGGAGCGACGGAGAGAAAGAGAGAGAGGGTAGCCGCGTCGAGCGGAACGGAGCGGGGCTCGCGACTACCTCAGTGTCTTTCTGGACGCCGCAGGTTGGAGCCGCGCAACGGCCGCGTTTCCCTCTCTTCTCCTCTCTTCTTCGCTCCTGTCTGCCTACCTGCCCGTCTGTAACAGCCTGGTCTCTCCTACTCGCGCGCCCCCTCCTCCTTCAACCCCTCGGATCCTCTTTCTCCCTCGCCGGCAACCCCCCTCGAGCCCCGTTGGCCACCCGTTCCCGCCCTTCCTCGCAACGTCTCTCGCGGTCCGCGGCACTCGCTCCCCAGGACACCGACGTCGCGGATCGTCATCGTGCTCCGACGGCTCACCCCCACCGTGCACGGGGACGAGGGCAGGCTAGCCAATCGGAGCAACGCTTCCGGCAACGGTGACGGCCCAATGGGCGACCACCTACGACGGATAGACGCCGACGGTCGCTGATTTTGACAGTCGACACACGACGACGGCACCGTGCTGCTCTCCTTCCGTGTGCGCGCGCGCCACCGCCGCTCGCTCTCTCTCTCTCTCTCTCTCCCTGGCCCCCCCCTGGCCCGCAAGGACACGCTCCGGTGGTACGCTCGGGCTCGTCAAGGACTATCGTGTTTACTGTGCTCCGGCTCCCCTTAGGAGTCGCTTCGTCGCCCGTCCCCGAGGACCGTTCGCCACCCCTGCCGCGGGTGCCGCCCCGTTAGGAACGCGCTCCGGTGGAACCGCGTCCGTTCTCGGTACAGTGGCACCGTCTCCTCGCGTCGTTGCCAGAGAGGAAGAAGGGAGCGTCGGAAGTGTAGACGGATCGCGAAGTGCCCCAGTAGTCGGAGGGTAGTTGAATCGAGAACCACGTGGCTGGTGGACCACCGCGGGAATCGTTACCTGGGGTACCGGTGCTACCAGGCAGAGACGGGCTCCAGAGGAAGCTACCAACACTGCGAGATCCTCTCCCAGGGTACACGCAGTGGGATTCGTGTTCTCTGATTTTCGAGTTCTCCGTCGTCTGCTCGACGATCGTCTTTCAGTGGCCCCCCCGGTTCCCTCCCTCTCTAACCAGTGGCTGCCAGGGCAAGTGTCCGTTCAGTGTGACCGCGAGGATACCGTGGGGATGACAAGCGACGTCTCGACTTGGATACAATAATACGCGGATGCAGAGGCAGAGAAGCTGCGGCAACCGCGAAGCCTCGGTTGTGTCGCCAGTCGTTCTCCACCTGGGACGATAGTCGAAACCTTTCCGCCGGTGCGTGGGATACCCCGTAGACTCTCCAGCTCTGTCGAGGACTCTGAGCGACGAGGGTGCAAACATTTCGAACCGGGGACTTAAATGCGCGCGTGAAAGAAACCGATGAGCTGCGCTATGGAGTACCAGCAATTGGTGCCACCGCCGGTACCAGGCGTGCTGCACCAAGCGCACCACCAGCAGCAGCAGCAGCAACAGCAGCAGCAACAGCACCAACAGCAACCGGTGCCACCGCCCCATCCCCATATCGTGGTAGCGCCTGCGCACCAGCAGCAACCCCAGCAACCACCGCCACCACCGTTACCGCCGTTACCGCCCACCTCGCACGGACATCAGGTGCACGCACCGCTTCCGCCTATCCACGACGACAGCACCAGCTCGCGTTGGACGCAGTACCAGCACCTTTGGAGGCAGCATCATGTCTACGTCAATGGTAGGAATCATCCCCCTCAGATACTAAGGGCTTGGCTGACCGTTGGCTTCGTTTCACTATGACCACGAGACTCTTTCAGGGCTGGTATTAGAGGGAATAGAGGAATGTCGTCGGTGTAGGTTCTGGTGATGGGAGGGAGAGGTTACGAGGGCGACTTGTGTGTCCGCAGTATGCTTCCTGTGAAATTGAGGGCGGTTCAGGGAATTTTAGTCACTCATATCAAAAATAATTGTGGCATTCAGAGCAAAAACGGACTAACCCACATTTCTTGCGAAATTGAGTAGCAATAATGTATTCCAATAGGCTGTACTAATCATATAAAATAGGAGCTGAATATTTGCTCTGAATGTCTCAGTTGTATTTTGGATATGGAATCGTGAAGGGTAGCTTCTAGAGTAATCTACTCTCTGAAGTTGTAATACAATATCCATTTCTGCTCTTCACTTTTTCTGGCAAGTGAGAGAAATATGCGAAGCCATATGGTAGCTACAGGCTGACAGTGCGAGTTATAAGCGTTAACTATGTTCATGATTCCAAATGGAGTCACGCGAGCAGAAAAGGATACATTGAAGATCGTATCGAGCTTGATTCTTTATTCCGAATGACATGGAGGGCTGGTGTCTGTTCGTCATTTCGGAGACACTTGGTACATATAGAAGCAATAGGAATTCTTGGGGTTGAAGTTGGGAAAGGATTACAGAGATCTTGAATCTACTTTGTAAGATAGTTAAGCACTGGTATCCCTGAGTTTGCCTGGAATCGAGGGCAGCTTTTCCGCTCAGTACTACCCGCAGGATTATACATCCACGTCGAATAAGCGAATCCACTCTCTATTCACTTTCAGCAGTGGAATTCTTCTGCTCGAGCCTGACAAACAGCAAAGAACAAACAGCATTACCAAACGACACGTGCGCAGGTTCCTTTCTCACCTTTTAAATTTCTCCGTGGTAGGATTACGACATCATTCACGTCACCTGTCTTTAAACACCAAACACAATGAGCTCTGAATATTAAGAACCGCTTAACATCCACCCACCCCTCGTGTTAGATCGCGCTAATTCAGCCCCACACTTTTCACACGTTCCAAACTTTCGTACACATTATTATAGTCAAACAACTTCAATTACAATTCACGTTTAATCGGGCTGTCACCCCCAGCTTGGCTCGGAATTCAGAGACGCATGTCGGATCGACTCGCGATTTAAAGGACGCGAAGCGTGATAAATTTAGCCTGCGACCACAGAAATGTCGCTGTTCGAAAGTGGCGAGGAAAGTCCCGTGGAAGTCGGGAAAAGGGCGAAGAGAGTGATCGCGAAATGGAAACGCCCACCTGTTGCTTACATCAGATTGCCCACATTTTATCCGTAACTATCGCGGCGTGATCCAACGGTCTGCTTGGATCATAACTCGCCGGCGACTTTCTCCTCGCGACTTTTCCCTACGGACTTCTCCCCGTCGTGAGTTATTACCTCATTCAATTATTAAGCATTTTCCTCGCGACGCGATATCAAACGCGACGACTGCGATCAATTACCATCTAGGGAGATTAAAATGGAGTGGAACTCTCGGAATGATTAGAAATTTACAAGCACTGAGCGACGATCAAAATCTTGCTCATTCTAAATAAGATTTCTGTTAAGAAATACATTTTCATATCCCTGATGAGAGATTCTATAGTAAATTAGTTTTCTGTTTAAAATTTCACGCGAACGCGAATTTATTTGCGTCATATATTTTACGTTAAAGTTACTCGTAGTTTGTTGTAGGAACTGATTCTATTTGAGCAGAAGAGCGTCTGAATGACGATCACGGGATGTGTCATGCGTGGTTGGCTCGAAATGGTCACTGTGTTGGTCGACAAAGCATTCTTCCTATTAGCACTGCAGTCAGTAAACATAGATACACTTCCTTTGATCTATTGGCTTTTACATGATCCTAAACGTATCAAATATACTAAAATCCGTGGGAGGGTAATTTTAATTTTCCCCCTTATTTTGAAGACTCCTAATTATTGTCCACAGATGGGAACTAATTAGAGATAAGAATCTAATTAAACCAGTCGTGTTCTGTTCAAAGTGAATTCAAATATATTCGCTTCAGTGCTTATAGAATTTCGATTTTAAGTATCGTTTATCGCTCGCTGGTCTAGCTTCAAAGCCATCTATGGTTTTATTCATCTCGCAGGCAACTCGATCCCCCGTCCTCTGTCGCGAAAGTTATTTATCGGCTCCACGTCGATACCAGTTAACGGGTTTGAACGTGAATGAATCATACACGCGAACGTGCGAATTCACCTATGCGCCTATCCTATTTGCGACGGAATCGACTCAAGGCTATTAACATTTGCATCCTCCCACGTCTTCCACTCGGTTCTCTCTTTCTCTTTCTCTGTCTCTCTGTCGATCCTCCTGGCCTCGTGTCTTTCCTCTCGGCTGTTCTTATTCTTTTGTTCGAAAGAGAAAAGACCGACGGAAAAGTACGGAGCTCCTCCGAGCGGAGCTTCGCGTAGAATGGCGTTTAGGAGAGTAGAAATGTCAGCTCTCCGAGAACGAGGCTTTTCCTTCTGTTCCAGATATGGCTAAACTCGTGAAATTTTGTCGGATTTTTAGCAAAATTGCGCGCACCATGCGGCAAAGTTAACTCTCGTTCACCTTATTGTATCATTATTGCGAACCTAGTGTTCCACGAAGGTGTTTGACATTTTTGAAAAATTCGAGTCTTTAACAACGAAAAATCTGTCGCTGTAAATTTCCAAAATCCAGAACGCTTCTGTTTGGAGCCCGAAACAGCGCGAGATCTCTCGTTCAGATTCTCTGACAGCGAAGAGGCTCTCGTTCCCAGCTTCCAGCAGCGCAGAAGCTCTTGTCCCGAGTCCCCAGCAGCGAAAAAGCTTTCGTTGATCATTCGACACACGGCTAAGCACTGCCCTGTTCTAAACGCCGAGCGACCTCGTGAGCTCGTTGCAACTGCGCTCGCTTATGCCGGTCGAATTGTCGTCGGACACAATGGATATCAAAGTGGTTCGAGGGGCACAATGCTAGGGATGGGCAGACCATCCCGTCCTGCGCTTTGACGTTGTCGCCACTCAACAATGACGAATCCGGGGATCGTGTCATTCCCCGAAATACACACTTTTTTTTTTCATCGCGAACGCAATGCAATTACGGAACTCCCTCTCATTTCCTTCTAATTCTAACGACATTCGGGGGGCCTCAAAACCACTTTGCAAATCTCGAAGAAGGTTCGAGAGGTCGAAGGTTCGTGGACGTGGCAACATGTTTCCAAGACAGTGCGATTCTCCTTTATGTCCCTCTGAAAGTTATTCCTACGAGCATGTGTCAGTAACACTTTGTCAATCGTCTCAACATCGAATTCCCCAACGATCTGATATTAATTTCTTCATAAGATAAAATAATAATAATTTCCTTTTTCCTTTACTCTATCACTAAAAAATGATGGACTTCTTCGCGAGGTATTAGACTCTATAAACAGGCTATTTTTAGGAGCGAAATTGGGTACGAGAGGGAATGAGAATCTGGAACTAGAGTTTCCAATAGAGCCGAGACTCTGGACCTAGGTATCTGAAGAAAAATTCAACGCGTCCAGTCGAGAGAAGAATCTCCAGGGACAGACTAGAAAAACAGTAGAATTTCTTCCTAACAATGACAGCAAAGGTGACGGCGATGAAGCAGCAGCTATTCGAAGTGCTGCTAGCTTGCTGGCGATTTTCTTTCGCAAGAAGGAGCAACTCCGCTGTGCACCTTCTCCCGCATACTTCGCGCAATTCTGTCAGCGAGCAAACAGATGTATCGAAGGGTATTTGAAAGCACGTGGCAGCTTCGGAAGCAGAAGCATATTTCTGTCCGTGGTTGGACATTAATATCGAGACCACCGACGTCTCTATGAAGCAAAGTAGTGGCCGACCTGTGACCTCGATTCGCGAAACGCATCGCTCGAGCTAGCAGATCGTTCTCCGCGCCCAAACAGCCTCGCCGGCCTGAAAAATCCCTGTCCACCGGCGCTAAACGGCCGGGCATTAAAAGAAAACAGAATCGAACGAGGCTGTTGGTTGCGCGCGAAAATATAGACAGATATTTCGGACGTCGAGGCGGCGGAACAGGGAAATATCTTTGCATGCGTTTATTTCTGCTGTCGCTGAAATTAGATTTTAAACAGTTTCCTCTTTCCCTCCCGGTTTCGTGACCTAAATCCATCTTTCTGATCGGCGTCTTGACCTCTGGTAACGCGCGCCCCTTTGCGCGCTGGAGCGAAGCTCGCGAAAATTCGTATTCCTCATTTTCCTAGATTCCCTTCGTATCGAGAGGAAGCATTTCTTTAGGTCAAGTTACGGAGAAATTCGCGAGACCTGGTTTTATATTTAATGACGCAGGCTAGGTAAAGGTAAAGTCTATTTGTTACACTTTGAAGTTTTACTTTTCACGTATTAGATAAGCCACAATTTACCTGAAAACTAATGGCTACCTCATGATTGACGTTACACTCGAATTTTAAATATGTAAAGAAGCTTGACAACTCCTTCCTACACAACCGCAGACACGTATGTATTCGGAATATCTCGACACACTCGGCGAGACCTTTCAAAACCTATCGATACATTGCAAGACCCGCGGAGACTTTAAATTAAGCTTCGTACGCTGATATCGTGCACTCGAAGTGAGTCGAAGTGCTTCGAGTCCCGTCGCTACTCGAACCTCGCCACGCGTCCTTGGCAACGGAAGATTAAGTAAGAAATCCCACCCGAAGCTGAAATAACGAGCCAGCATCCATGTCGCGTTATTATCCACATCGGAAGCTTGTCTCGAATGGGCTCGATCGCGTCCGACCCTTCTGGAGCGAGCGTGCCGAGCGAGTGTCGCAGCGAGTTAGCGTTTCCTGAAGACCGTGGCACATTGACCGTCACCCGACCTTCTCGAAGGCCGCGCTTTAATCCACGGCCTAAACGAAGCCGTAAGAAGTCGCTCGATCTCTCGTGCTCGCATCCACTCGCGTTACGTGCCTCCGTTTGACGCGTGCACGTGTTACTCGCGGGCCTCCGGTGCAGCTTGCACATGCACGCGCGTTCCCATCTGACGCACCGTTGAAGTTTCACGTTTCAGGGTCACGATTTCGCCTGACAGAGACACAGACGGAATTTCAACCACTTAGCTCGCCGCTTAGTCCGATGACAGTGTGCCCCTGGAACGCCCTGCTCGAATTTAGAGAGCGCGGATCAGCCGAGAGAATTGGTAACGGTTTCCAGAAACTGTCTGTCTGCAGAGCTGGACATTACCCGAATAAACTTTTTATTCGAGTAAAATTTATTCCAATAATGCTCAACTATAGTCTGTAGTAGAATTGTACAATGAAAGTGCGATTACTGAATTGCGTAGAGGAGATTATAGAAGCTTTTTCGAGTTACAGCTGTTCCGATATCTTATTGATATGTTCTCAGCTATATTTGAATAGGTATTTCAAGTGTTAAGAAAAATCGATGAGATGTCTTTCTTTCTGAAACTTGGAATATGTCAACAAGGTGGATCAAGTGGGGCTCGGATAGTTTTCTCAGATCTATATTTCAATACTTTAATAAAATATTCTAATTCTAAAGATATTCTAATATCTAAAGATCTATATTTCAATACTTTAATAAAATATTCTAAGTTCTATACTTGTATTTGAATTGAATATTCTGTGATAGAAAGAATAGAAAATAGTGAACTCTTCGGGGCTTCATACCTCAGAGTTTATTCCACTTAGTATAAAATATATTGAGAAAATTGCAAATTAGTAGCTCACCTCTTGGAGTGTACCACGCGTGGAACCGCATAGATAGATATGATCTATATTTCGTAGGCTTCCCTTTACAGAAACCTTACAATCCGTATAATTTTTATAGATCTCTCTTCGCGTTCAGAATAAATCCAAAAGTTACACAAGCCTAGTAACGACTCTACAGGAAGTATTAAAACGACCGAATTGTTTACAGCATTGGAACAGCATTTGAAAAGGTGGAACGATAACGATTGATACGCTTGTAATCCACGCTTTTCGATTATCCGCGCTTCCTCTTACATTCATTACGCTGGATTATGGATGCATAACCATCGATGTGTCCGTGCAGCCTACCACAGTCACGCGTTCCTCTGTGCGTGCCCCTGTACACGAGCGAGTCTCGATGAAGCGCACAGGCAGCAATTATTGCACATAGGAGAGAGGTAGGAGGTCACGCGACAAATATAGCGTTGTTTATTTCTAGTTTCGCGCGAACACGGTGGATACATCCTCGCGCAAAAGCTCCACCGTCGAGAAAGGAAATTCTCAAACTCTTCTATCGATCATTCTTAATCATCCACGTGTACTCGTGTCAAGTTTATAAAGAAAACTAGCATAACACAAAATTGTGCAATATTCGCCACGGAATGCTGGTGTCATTAAAATATCTGCTCGCTATCTCTGTTTTCGATCGTTGCCTCACTCTTGCTTCACCGTTCTCGTGATAAATTCTTCATTTTCATTCGTTCATCCGTGGAGAAGGAATGCTCGATACTTGGCATTAAAGGAAACCACAATAAGCTCTTGTTTTCGAGTCTGAAGGGAACTAATACATCAAAGAATCTCGGCTTATCGCCTGGTTCGACATTTACTGCGTTCCATTCATCAATAAATTTTCCTTTGCCTCCTTTTAAACCCGCTCCCTCCCTTTCTTTATACTCTGCCGTTTCGTCACGTCGAAAGAATTAGCTCGCGAGACACGAGTGTCGTAGGCGTGCACGCGGACTATCGATGGACAGTGTCGTACTTCCTCGGTGCCCGAGTGCGAAAGAGGAGCAGCGACGGCGGGAGGGCAGAGGGACGGTGGCGCGGGCAGTTCTGCATATACGAAAAGAGCCACGGCACGCGTGCATCCACGTGCTTGGAACGCGGAGGGAAGCCGATCCGCGAAATTGGATTTCGCTCGAGCGCATCGATCGCTGGCGAATGATTACTCAGGAGATTCTACGCTTCTTTCTTTTTTTTGTCCGTTCCGCTGGTCCCTTTTCACGGACGCCGTTTCTAGCGCTTCCCGCAAGTCGAGGTACTCCTTGGCGAAGCTTCCACGTGTCCCCCGTTTCTCTCTGAACGCGTCGATGAATTACGAAACCTTCGCAAGATAGCAGAGCTAGGGAAATGGATCCAATGATCGAGAGGCCCTTTTGGATTTAGAACCTTGTCGTCTCGGGTTTTATAGAATTGTTTTGAAATGAAACTTGGAGAAACCCTTTCGATGTTTAGTAATAGGATGATAGACAGGAAAGGATGGAGTTAGTGTTTTTTATTCCTTATAAATATTCGACGAGGTTCTTCGATGCATCGACGAGTTGCAATGTTTCGAGGCTTTCCTTTGATTTCTGCTTCGGAGTCTGGCATTCAGGGTCGATGAATTTCTTATTTGGAACTGCTCGTTGATTGTCACTCTCCCCGATGAAAAATATGTTTGCACAGAGATATTTCGAGGAAACGTGTGTTTTTGAGAAACGAAAGGCAGACAAGATACACACACGTGTGATGGTAAAACCGAGAGGAGTTTGAACTCTGTCGATTGATAAAGAATTATTCACGCCACGGGGAGCTATCTCGTAACAAGCATCTCTGTAGATCACTGGATCCCTGTCAATCTTCCAGTGAAACTTCAACCAGCCAGAGAATGTTAATTAAATAAATAAATAGTGGGAGGATCGTGCCACGGAAACATTCAGTAAACGTACAACTTAAAATAAACTATCCTCCATAAACTCATGGATTCTCGTACCAAAAATTCATTAATAGCACAGAAAATCGGTATTAAAAGCCACTCGCAGTCATTACTCCTACGTGAGAAATATTCTCTAACGAACCTTCGACTGCACACGAACTCCCACCTAACATATCGATTAATGCGTTGCTTTTGTTTCTTTTTGTTTTCAGGTAAGCCACACATCGAGATAACCCAGTTTAAGTAGCATGTAGAATTCCTCAAGTACGTGTAAGTAAAAGTTTGCACTTTTTTCACCAAAGGTTCCCCAGGACCTTGTATCTTTCGAATCTTCGCTCTGTAATATCTCTTTTCCTTTCGGAGCCAAATTTATAGGCTTGGAAATTGCAATAATTCTTCTTCGCTTCTGGAATCTCAATTTTCTTAATTCCGTCCATTAAATCTCGTCATCTAGAGTTCATTAGCCATAGTTGACGTATTCAAAGCCTTCGACATGTCCCTACTGGCGAAGAACCAGAGCTGGGTGAATTTTGGAGGAAAGATCTGTCAGGAGTGAAGCGATTTGCATGGGAATCTGCGATTGGATAGGCATGTGTGAGCAGGCGGTGATTTTGATAGAAACACCACGACGTAAATAGACAGTAGTGTTATCGTACGACCCGACTGCACGATAACGTCGGCCTCCTCCAGGACCTCGACGATAAACTTTTCGCTCGCGTCTAATACGTACTTGTCGGGGGCGAGCACTTTTACTCGGGATAATTGACATATCTCGAAGGAAGAGTAGACTCCTTCGGTCATCGGTTCTTAATTCATATTTGCCGAGGAGATTTTGTTTATTTTATTATATCAAGGGGCAAGGCCCTTTATCAGGGTCAATGATAGTAATATACAAAGGCAGAGAGGAGTGCAAAAATATTATTTAAATCAAAATTTCGAATAACGAATTCGAGTTAAAACATTTATTGTCAAACGATACAGTGAACTTTATTCGTAAAATAATCTAAAGTTAAAGCAATTTTTATTTGACCCGTTATTTCATTAATTGTTTATTTAGTTAATGCCCAACAATAAATATTCTTTCGAATTCTTCGCACAGGTCTGTGTCTTTCGATCGACTGGAAAATTTTTGCCGAAACTTGCTCGGTAGAAGGAACGCGTTAAAAATGTCGCGAACAGAGTGTCGCGTGTTTGATCAGCTGACAATCGTGCAACATCTTTCCTGTATCGGCAACTTCTCTCGCGATTGCTTCTTAGAATTACGAGGCGATCGATGGGAGCTTCTTACGCGAGCTTCGAGAAGAGCCTGCGAATTTCTGTCGACTTTCAGAGGCGATTCAGTCAGAGGATAGTGTGACTATATGGGTGACGTAAAACAGTAGACACTAGGGGAAGAAGAAATTAATCAGGGAGTCATTGCTTCGAATTTATTAGTAATGAACCATTGCCACTCACATTTATTGCTTTGAATTTAAGATGAGGGCATTTATGGTTTCACGGCGTTCGATTTTTATTGGTATTTTATTGTCTCTTCCTAAACGAGCCATTTTATGTTCTCTTTTTATTTAATTCAAAATTGCTTGATAATTACTCAGAGGTTTCTTAATATATTTGGTATTAAGGCTAATGGTATAAGGCAAGTTAAGGCTTGGTATTTGGCTCTTTATAAAATCGCCTCTTCCAATACTCTGCATCGGCTTCGAAATATCTTCCATTTTGATTTGCTGTTATATCGAATCTATGTCGTGACCTTGAGACAGGTCACAGAAAATTAATGTCAAGGTCGTGGTGTTTACGTAATCGTGTAACCTCTTCTGCAGCATTGCCGATAAGCGCTTCTTTCCCTCTATCATTATCAGTTCCAGCTAATAACGCGTAATAACGCACTTGTCGACATAATCGACTCAATTATTCTGGAAAGTACAAGCGTCCATTAATTATTACCGTGGAATTAGAGCTGATCCAAGTATTCCTTTTAAAAATAAAAAATTTGATGCTTCTCCTTGCAACCCAACAAAACAATTCCTATCAACTACAATTTCAAAAACTGCACTCCTAAAAACATACCTTCTGATTCCTCAAACCTCCCCCTGCAAAACGCGCAACTCGCAAAGAGTGTATCCACTTGGAGTACGTAGAAAAAAAATAATTCGCACGATGTGCATCATCGAGTGCAGTTCAAAGGTCCGCCAGTCTGCCCTGTAGAAACTCAAATTTTTTTCAAGCGTACTTCTCAAAATCTGTCGCTCATACAAATACACGTTTCGTAGAACAGGGTTCAAAGAATCAGTCGACATTTTTTATCACGCTCTAGTGCCCATCCTTTCGACCTCACACTCCCTTTGCTTGGTAAAGACACTTCACACAGTCTTTTGCAAATATCACAAATATTTTCCAAGAGAGAACCGAGGCTAAATTGCACCCGTCAGGGTACGCGCTTATTTTCCTGTCCAGGTGTCCAGTCTTCGCGACGGCGTCGTTCCAACGTTCGAACGGCTAATTACGCGGCGTGTTATCGTTTCTCGTTCAGGTGTTATCGCGCCAAAAAAAAGTGGCGTTTCGCGAGAAAATGGTCGCCTCGCGCTCATTACAATAACGATGACCTGGTAAAGGGAACGCCCACCATTGAAACGCCGCTGGCCATGAACCAAATAGCGTGTATCTCTCGGGTTAGGCATATCTTTGAAAAAGGAAAAGAAGGAAATTGGATAAGTGCTCCCGCAAAAATCGCGCGAACTCGTACACATGCGCACCGGGGGCACTCCAGCGAGTCTGGCTTTCGATAGCGGTTCTTCCAAGGCACCGTAACGCGTGTTACGTGTAAAAGTAAATCCACGAGTGCAACGGCCGCTGGCAATTTCACTTTCCACGCGACGAAAGGAAAGAAACTGTGCTTCTCGTGTACTCGCGTGAAACCGCACTGCCGTCTGGGTAATCGTGAAAACGAAGACGCGAGCACGACTCTGCTTCTAATTCCCTTCTAAGTCGAACGATTTATTGCGTAATCGGCGTTGCTTTGTCAAATTTGACACACGCGCCGATTATAAGACTGCGCTTCCATGCTGCACGTTTGACAGAGTTTCGATGTAAACAAACGTCTCTGCCTTTCTGAAAAATATTTTTAGAAAATCGATGGAGCAAAATTGGGGATTCTGAAATTATCTCATAATCAGTTTCTTAATAACTGTTATTCTTTGCCTTTATTACGCAGAAAGCATGGAATAAGTTTATGCAAATGTAACCAAATGCTGTTTTGAAACTTAACCCTACTTAGGAATTCAGTTAAGGGGCCTTCCTAGTGTGACGGCTGGAAAAGACTTAATTTTTCGGGAATCAACAAAAGAAACAAGTAAATTAAGTTTTATTCAGTCGTCACACTACGAACACTCTATAAGCAGTTGCTTGAAAGTTACAACTAGACAATTATAGTCCCTTAAGGTGTAGAAATTGATCATTTGATCGTCGCTTTGCAGCGTGCAGCTATGCAAACGACGGTCAGCCGATGATTCACCGATCGAGAAATTATGCAACATCGTTCCGAACGACACTTCAGCAACGCGCCGTTTTTAGACGAGAAAACTAAACGTCACAGAGTGTCATTAACGCGTGAAAATACCTCCGCAACGCACCATGTATTGGCGCGAGGGAAAATACGATCCATTTCGAGCAGTGCCTAATTAGTAGCTCCACTTCGATATTACAGCCATCGTCTTCTTTCGTTTTTTTACAGCGAACGTTACAGTACGCTTCGCTCAGCTTCTCGCTGTCACGAAGCACTGGTCGACAATTAGTGGAATCGCTCGTAGTTGGCAATGACACGCACCCAACGTTTCATGATCTAGATCCTGCCATCAATACTATTATCGCAGACGGATTATTATTAAATAACAATTCCTGCTTAATTGCCTATCTCGGTGCCTGTGGTGTATATTTACGTCACTCTGATCTAAACACCAATCAATGACTGTAATTCAGAAAAATCGCAATGTTGTTCTGTGACTATTGCGTAGCTTCATTGTCGCCTAGAAAATACAAATAGCCTTAGAATATTACATCTTTTGACCCTCCATAAACAAAGTTTTTTCGTAGCATCACAAAATTATGCACATGCTAGGAATTAATAAAGAGTAAAAGTTGCATGTGCTTTTTATTTAATAAGAATTTTATTGCACAAAAATTTTGACTAAATACCATAGATTATATAGAGGGTTGATTAACAACCACCATAGAAGCATCTCTTCTTCCTATTCTTCTCAAGCCTATCAACCCGCAACGTCCAAAATTTCATACAATAAAAATTCCATCCTGGAATTCGTGAAATTCATTAAATTCGTAATACATTTTGCAGCATTCCCCTCTCGATTCAAGCGACTCGCAACGAAACGCGATCACTCTGAATCGAGTCGCGCTGGAAGATCGTGCTCCCCGTGCCCGAGGAGGAGGCTAGTCCTTTTTTTTCCCCTAGTCGCCGTCATAATCGGCCGTGTTGTACGCCTTTAACGTCCGCCACGGTGAAACCGGTTACAGTTTCTTACGTTACAGGAAGTTTTGCCTCGCTCGATTTTTCCGACCGCTCTTTTTATCCGCCTCTCTTTTGTCTCTTTTGCCGCCCCGATCCAGCGGCGTGCCTGCACGCTTTCTGGAAAGCGAAAATCCAGCCTAGCCGCGAAAATCGCCACTTTCTCGCGCCGGCTCGATTACGTAACCAACGAACCGCGGGTTATTCCCCAGCGTTGCGCGACTCTTGGGTCAATTCGCCGAGCATTTCCCGAATTAAAAGCAGATTTATTCGAAGCCAGTCTGCCCGACGTTCCAAATACGAATCGCGAACGCGGAACGTTCTCCAGAAGAGGGGTTTTTCCAGAAATACTACTCGCTCCCACCTGTTCAAGGAACTTCGCGGCGTGGCATTTAATCTCCCGCGAGACAACAGGTCTCATCCCCAGCCGCGGATGAAAATACTCGATCCGCGAGTCGCCTAATCAGAAACTAGTTTCCACTATGTAGTCGCGTGATAAATCAGCGGTATGTCCAACGTCGCGCATAATAAAGCCGCTTATCGTCGGGATCAGCGAATTTCATTGCCATTGTTGTATCTGCACGATCCTTATCCCTTTCAATTGGAAAGACGCTCTGAATAGAATAAGCCCTCCCCCTTCAGTAAACAGTAGGAAAGCGTGAAAAATAGCTTCTTTCCATCCTTCATAATATCATTTAACTACCCATTCAACGTAGCAAAGAAACGAGGATACTGATTTTTAATACCATTCTCTCACGACTCGCTACTGTCTCCTTTCTCTTTTTTCCTCCCTCCACCCAATTTTTTTGTATTATAGATCAGTTTCGAGGTGAATTCTCCGCTCTTTCGTCGAGTTGCGCGCACTTTTTACCGCCTCGTGACGCAACGCGAATTCGGGTCGCCGACGAATTTCTCCTTTCGTGCCGGGGTGGGCAAAAAGTGAAAAAGGAAAAGGACGAGGGTGGAGCGGTGGGGGAAAAGGGCCACGCGAAAAGAGAAAGGGGGAACGCCCGTGCCTCTGTAGGACCCGTGTATTTTTTATATTTAAACTCGCACGACCGAGCGCGCCGCGTGTAAGATCCCGCGCGCGTCCTCGTTATTTCGGTGAAAGTGAAAGTTGCGTGGCCGGCGCGCTCGACTTCCTACTCCGATCCTGTATCTTCGAAGGGAAAACGCGATGCGCAGAAATAACGAGTAACCTCGCGTAAAACGCGCGACGCGTAATCGGATCCCGGTCGATCGATTATCCGGCGATCTCCGAGCGCTGCGCTATGGATCGCCGCGATATTCGCGAGAAGGCCGGGCTCTGGCTGTCCAACTTCGAAACCTCCACGTCGGCGTAAACAGCTGGCGATCGAAATTCAGAATACTTTATCTAGCCTGTCTATTCGTGATTCGATGCGTCGAGGAATCTATTAATACGAAATCACTCGGGGTTATCCATTAAGACCGGAGTCGCCGATTTTTAAAGCCGAGGCGGTCGTCGGCGGAAGTCTCGGGGAACTGTGCGTGGACTCGATTAATTAGAGGCTCGGAAAGTAATTAAAGGTGATGGGGGGATAATTAAAGATCGACAGGGGCGATTCGGGTTTCGCTGACTTTCTTCCGTGACTTCGCGGGCGATCTCTCTGCTCGCTGGTAGTCGGGATGAAACTGGAATGCGGCCTTGACACGACATAAGAATAATAAAAGATAGAAGGAGCGTGTGTCGCCGGCCAGCAGCTGTGAGGAATTAATTTTAGATTAAACAACCGGTGGGTGCCTCACTAGGTCAACTTCATTCGAGTCAATGAGCGCCGCGATGGCCGTCTTTTCTGCGAGCCCGCAGCGGATTAAGCTGGCAGCGTTTCCGTATTTTCCTGCTACCAAGGAGAACGGGGATGCGGAATCATTGTTCGCGCAGAGTTTCGGTGGAATCGGCTCCACTGGCCGCAGTGGTCATCCGTAGTTGTTTCGATGTAAACGTGGCTGTAAATCGCAGGCTACTTGAAACAGGGACACAGTGACCCGGAGAATCTTTGGAGCTACAAAAAGTGACATTTTTTTATTTAAATAAAAATTTCGAGTAACGACTAAGAGTTAAAAAAATTATTCGCCATGTGTCGAATAAAATTAAAGTTAAAGTTCTAAAATTTATTCGACGCTGAAGTTGAAACGCGTGACGAATAAAAACACTAAATTTATTCGTCGAATAATCTAAAGTTATAGTAACTATTATTCGATCCATTATTTAAATATTCTTTTATTTAGTTGATGCCCAACTCTGGTGTATGGTGTAGAGTATTCGATATTTTTTGGAGGGCATAGAAAATATTGTCTTTGTACACTTCGTACTAAATTTTACACGCCATTCAAA
This sequence comes from Andrena hattorfiana, assembly GCA_944738655.2. NCBI lineage: Eukaryota > Metazoa > Arthropoda > Insecta > Hymenoptera > Andrenidae > Andrena > Andrena hattorfiana. The sequence continues at coordinate 41,820,427 of OX122894.2, read as the reverse complement.
GAGTTATACTTTCGATTTATCCGTTCGGAAATGGTTAACAGATTTCTGTATCGGATGTCCCCACTTCTCGTTACCTTGTACATTAAAATGGACAGCAATGGTGGGTTCCACTAATGGAAACATAGCCTCTGTCAATCAGTTGGTCGTCAGATTCGATGCCAAAAGCTTTTGATCTCGCTTCTTGCTTCATGTCTCACTGTATCGTACGTACACCGAGGAGCGTGCACGCGTGTATATACGCGGACAAGGCAAGATGTGTCGAGACATCGCCATGCAGAACTGACATTTGGATGGCCTCCTTTCTCCGCGTGGCACGTGGGTTCACGCTTTTCGGCGTGCAACGAGAAAGTTGTTAGGCGTACCGAGAGCGATTCTAAAACAGCTGGCCAACCTTCGAGACCTTATTCCGCTTGTTTCCAGCTATGGCGATTCTCCTAACGATGGGTCGATAAGATCGGTAAGAAAGTGTGTGCCAAAGAAGCTGCTGAGGTTTAGATGAGCTATTAGACTTCTAATCTTTACTAATTGTAAGTACCACGTCGATAGCTTAGTGCACAAATATTCTATTTTCACTTTTAACGTATTCAATAACTTTTATACCTAAATCGATAACTTTTATACGTAATTAATAAGCGCTTGACGACGCGAAGACATGCAGAATCATATACTTCACTCGCAGCCAGGAAATAGGTTCTCGGTAACGAGAAGAAAAACACTGAACGGCTGCAGACGTAGTTAGCGGCTACTCCTTCCTCGTGGAAATTCACGAGTGCCTCTTTCTTCGAGGATTCCGATCTGTTCGCGTTGCGCCTTCGGCTCGACCAGCTGGAAAGTCGGCACGAATCGCTTGCCCGGCAAAAATAGACGAAGACACTAGTCTGGAATAATGTCTTCGTCGACAACAGGCACTTCTAAATGGGAAACGGAGTAATGCGCATCGAGTTGAACGGATGCTTGCAGACTCCGACGTGTTTCTCATAGGAAAAGTAACCTTGTCACTATTACCAAAAATACTCGACACAAGAATTCTTTAGAATGAAAGAAAACAGTACTCGATCCTCCACAAATTTCCACTTTAAATCTTTGCCTGGCGTGGGCGTGTTCTCGCGTTCATATTTCCTGGAAAGCGGGAAAGGGTTTCCCTGGAGTCGAGGTGATCTTTCTCGGCAATAGGAATTGTTTGGAAAACCAGGGCGTGTTTCAAAGAAAGATTTGTTTAATAGAATCTTAGTTGCACACTTTTCGGACGAGACATCTTTTCTTTACTACAAACGGCGAAACGAAGGTACCAGTCGGGTGGCTCGATTTGGACAGGAATAATTGGCACGTCTTGATTATCTCCCTAAGCCTCGTCCAATTAAAAGTGTCCTGTGGAGGGTGAAGCGTATCAATTAAAATCGCCCGTTCGGCGGTCGGTCGCGTCGAGTAAAAAGAAGCGGCAGTAATTGTCAATTATCGTCGCAGTAAATTACACAGCCGATTGAACGCGAGGTCAGATAAGAGGCGAATCTTCGGACGAGGATAATTATCGACAGTCGATCGCACGGTACGCCGAAGAAGTCACGGAAAAATAGTACAATCTTGGGCAGATATACCGTGCGTCTTCTTTCCCGCTCCTCGCTGGTCGTTGTAGCGTACAAATTGGCAACGTGGGTGCTTCGATGGACAGAAAGAAATTTGAGGGACGATGAAGATCGACAGCTGCTAATTTCGCTCGATACAAAGCGAAGTTGCAAGTTGAAAACAAGGGAACGGTAAGGGAAAAAACTGGAAATGTCCATTTTTCGTGTCTTTCCTATTTGTAGCATATTTTGTTGGTGGAAACTGGAATTACAGAACTGTAATCTTCTCGATAAAGCTGCTTCGTGACATTCCCCATTTTCCCCTTGCCCTTCAAGTAGCGATGTTACAAATCAGGCTTTCTAGGGATTCAGTGTCACCTTTTAAAATAATGTCTTGTCAAGGCTCTCAGGGTGAAATCGACCGGGGGTTTTCGTGTATATTTGCTAAAGGCTTATTCTATCAATCTATAAAGAGCGATTTCGTATACATTATGAAATGAGAGTAGAGTATGAGAGGGAAGTAGAATATACGTGGCAAGGAGAAACGGTTCGTTTGCGGTCAGACGTGGATTCGAACTGGTAGCAGGAAATGTTTTCCTGTAATTTTTTAATATATGCAGCACCGTGGAAATTGGTTCGAGTATGGAGGATATAAATTAACAGGAGCCTTGGGAATAAATAGAAAAGTGATACGAGCTCTATCTGAGATTGTTTAGCCATATTATTTTTCGTTCCTTTAAGAGGGATACAAAGTCTTCTTCGGTTCACCTCCTTGAGTGTTTTCTTTTCTGACACATGGGGAGATTGAAGGAATAGAAGCTTTTCCATCCACTTTTGCCACCGGTTAATGACATCGTTATGATTAACCATTGACCTTTTCGATAGCAGTATTGGTTCAATGTTCGTCGTGTAACTAAGCATTTGTGTAGTTTGACTTCTCCCATGTTCTAGCGATCTACAACTTAATAACAGTTTATTTACTCCGACGATTTAAACAACGCGATTTCACGCTTATCGAACGATACAGTGGATACGCCAAGGAGAAGTAGAATACAATGTTGCGAAGTGGAACAAGACTATCCGTAGTCAGACGCAGCTCTCGGTCAACACAACGCGAATTGTATGTACTTTCCTGTAATTATCCCTACAAGCATTATCATAAAAATTGTTTACAGTAAAAATTAATTAGATGAAGAATCATCTTAGCACCAAGTATCGATTCGATATCAATTCCATTCATAATAATTAATTTCTGATGAATCCCAAAGCCTTCTTATCCCGAAGCACAGTAAACAAAACGATACCAGTATCATTAACACTAACAATATTTACTTCACCACTTTTCCTGCATTTAATCTTTCGACAGGGTAATCAGAGCCGAGTTACGCGTTCCGGGGCGTGAATTACGACGATTGAAAAGGGTGTTCTTCTTAATTGCTAGTTTCCAAACAGCCGCCCTAAATCGACAAGAAACACGCGTCTCGCGCTGCTTAATTAACGGGGGACAGGAAAACATCGGCAGGTTCGTAAATCCACGGCGAAAAGGGAATAACGAAAAACCCGTCTCCCGTTTCGCGAAGGCGAAACAACCGTAGGAGAGGCGGTTTGATTTATCGCCGTGGCAGCGAATAATAAAAGCGAGAGAACTTCCTTAACACGCGCGGCAGGCGACCAGACTTCCTGCATAATATCCAGATCGAGTTTCGATTCGATTCTTTTCCTTTAGCTTGGCTGTCTCTCGAAAGCTCCCGCGGACAGTTCGCCAGCCGATTTTCTTCGTTGTTGTTTATTGCACGGTCGCTAGGAAAGTTGATCGCCAAGTAGAACCACCTGCCCAGGCATTTTTGTGGATCACTGATATCCTTCGACCCCTCCAATCGATATGCATTTCGTCGCTCTGAAAATCCTTCCGCCAATTAAAGTCTGATCTTCGAAATCTCCTGCAGGACTTCTCACTGCTTTTCCATTCGAGAGGTAGAGAAATTATGGCATCGTTTAAATATTAAAATGAAATTACAAAGAAATTAATTTAAACGCAAGGGAATGGTAGTGATTTTTTAAATTAGGTACGCCACTGTTTACAGTTTCAGGAAGGAACTTATCTATAGGTCTCTTTTCTACGATAATCGATAGAGATTATCGCAAAGTGAAATGCTTAAAATGAAATCGATCTGGATGTAAAGGAGTGGTGGTGATTTATCAGACTATTTACAAAAGAAAGTTGCTACCGGTGTTGTTATTTATCGTTCCGCGCTGCAGCAACGCAAGTGCACGGTGGTGTGTACGTATTTCTGTCTCGTGCAGATTAGTACGCCGCCCAACGTAGTTGCAATGTAATCCTTTTTGTAGCGAGTACCAAGTGCCGTGTTTACAGGCACTTCGAGGAGTCGCGCGTTAAATACGGATGAACAGCGTGTTTAACGAGGAGCCTGGTAAAGGGAGCCAGAGAGAATATCTTCAAATCGAACCGTAGTTTCTTTTTACGTAATAGCAGATTTTAGTACTTCCACCTCCGCCTCGGATGATGGTACTTTTCCGTTAATAGCTTGTCAGGTGAATTACTCCAAGCTCATGTTTCATTAATTGAACCACGGGAGACATGCAATCGAAAAATCCAACGACCGATCAACTCTCGTAATTCCGCACATCAATTTCGCAAATGAGCTATTTAGATGATATTTTTCCTCGTTTGTGGTATTATCGAGGATAATAGGCGGGCAGCCATTCTATATTACACTCTGGAACTTGTTTCTCTGTAATATATTATGATCGACGGAGAATTAAGCAAATTACACGTACTCCACTACTAGTGACATTCGTCGCGGACGCACATCGATGCGATGCTTTGCAGAAACCGGATAATCATTATTCCGCAAATTGTGACGGAGCATTTCCTTATACCGGCCATTTAATTTCACGTGTGCGCGATTTAAAGGGACCACATCTGCTGGATAGTTAAAAGAAACGAAATTGATATCAGAACTATTTCCTTTTCATTTAAACGCTTCCTCTCTGACTCAAACCTTTCATCGTAGAAATCACGATTCAATGAAATCGGTTTCCTTTTGTGTGCCTCTCAAAGTAATCACATAAAGTGTCTGCCTTTCCCAGTCTCTCCATACAGTATTTCAATATCTTCCTAATTTACGGCTAAGGGGAAGAGGAAGCTTCAATTGACAATACTCCTCGGTATAGTTCAAAGACAGGAACTGAATCTCGCGTGGACGATAACTTCCTGGCAGGAAGGAGCCACAGGTTGTCGCTGGCCGGTCTCCGCCGGCGCCAATGCGTTCGAACAGAGGAAGCACAAGGAAGGGGACGAAAAGGCGGCAAAGCGGCGACGGGGAGAGACAGATAGGGAGAAAGGCAGGAAAAAAGGCGAGGAACCGTCGTCGTCGGCCACTTCCGCGATCTGAAGCGATCTTAGGCGTTTCCCAGTCGCGTGACCGATCTTTCCCCTCGCGCTGTCGGACCAACGTGTTCTTCCCGTACCGCGTGCCTTACGTCACTGACTCACTTTTGCGTCGCGGAGATCGTTTTCCCCGAGAAAGTTCCCCGACTGCTTTCGCGGCTGCTTCCTTTGACATCGCCGCCGCGAAACGGCGCCTTCCAGTGTAACAACAAAGCGTGAAAAGCCTCAGTTCGAATAGAATTCAATTGTCAAATTCTAGAAGACGAACGCCAGATCACTACCATGATTTTCATATTTTCAGCAGAAGTATGGACAGAGATGGGAAGCTGAAGTTCGAGGGGACTTGTAGACATTCCAAAGATCCTGAACTATTTAATTCTTAAAATCTTCAAAATCTTCAAAATCTTCAAAATCTTCAAAATCTTTAAATCTTCAAGAATCAAGGATCACAAAGGTCTAAATTTCTGAAAATGAAGACGTCTGCCATGGGAATCTCGTTGATTCTTGGTAGCTTCCAAGAAGAGTCTTACATCAGGATTCCTATCCTTGAAGCTCGTGGAAAACCATCGCACGGTTGGGACCTTTCTTCTCGTTTTCTAGGAGGAAGCGCTCGCCAGGACCAATTTGGCCAATTTGATCGGCATGCCATCGGATCCTGGGCCCGTCCAAGGACGCGGCTCGGCGCATCCTTGCGAAACGCCACCGCGGAGGATCCTAGCCAGCGAATGTTTACCGTGTTACGTAACGCTTGAAAGTCACGGGAATAATTGCGCGGATGATCCAAGTTGCATAGAATGCAACTTCGACGGAGGATTAACTAAAAGGACTGCCGCGTGTTACGTGGAACGCTCCGCGATCCACGTTCCATTGCCAAGGACGAGACCAGGAATTATCGAAGGACAAGCGCGCGCCTTTCGAAACCTGTTGCCGACCAAACCAACTGGCCACGCCAAATCAATTCGCCGATTCCGCGTTCCGCCTTTGTCCGGCCGGGTCCATTGGACGAAGCGATCTCCGCCGGGCCGCCGAATTTAAATCGATCATCGATTCGGCGGTCAGAGAAGTAGAGAACAGAGAGGCGGAAGTTTCTCCTCAAGGCAGCTTAAAAGGATTCTTAATTTAATAGAAAGAATTTAATTGGCGTAGGAGATTGGTGAATCGATTAGTAACAAAGGACGAGGGTCTGTGGTACCCAAGGTTGTTTTGAAGTTGGGGTTTTAAATCTAGGTCAAATTAGAGAAATTCTGTGGCTTATGTGTAGGCTGTTCCTTCGACGAGGTATGTACGTTTGGAAACATGGTTTAGTGGTTGTAATGATGTGTTAGAATTGTTGATTAATTGAGGATACGCCAGTGCTCATTTTTGGAATTTCAACCCTACGAATTCCTTCGATTAGGGAGATTTTGAATGATTGGTGTGTCCAAAAGTATTCATTTACATGTTCGTGACAGTATCGTAGATGGTTATCGAACGATTTAAAGCATTCCGAGAATTGTTTAACTCGTTTGATAATCCATGAGGAGACGTGGGTTTGCATCATTGCTGAGGAAGATAATTTATTTAAGTTGTTTCTTTGGTACTGGAAGGCTGCCTTCAGCTGACTGTTAGACGAACAGGAAGCACTATATTATACCCTTTTTGATTATTAGAATGATCGAAGTATCTACACTCTGCGTGGAAATGTTTATACGATATTATGTTACACCGTGTTAGGTCGATGTACTAACATAGTCTCTTTTCTTCTGTTTCAGGTAAGTCCACCTGAACATCAGTGGAAGCTGTAGCAATCATTGACACTCTCGTAACCTCATACGGGTAATATTTACTAATTAATCATCGCGTCGATGCACGCCTGATAAACGCAGATTCAACGATCATTTTAATTGATAAAAGTAACTTCTTAATTTCCAAAATATGAGCAACATACGCTGGGCTGAAGATTAGTAAACAGTGAAGCAAGCATTTCGAAGCCTTAGATAAATTCATAACGTCACACTTTTTCTTTCAATGACAGTGGTTATTGGCGATGCATCGGTTACTATGATTTAATTTTACATTAACTTATCTAGTAGCTTCGTATCTTTAACATAAGAGGACTGAACACACGAATTAAAGAAAAACCCAAGTTACCACTAACCAGAGATGGGCAAAATTTTTATTTAAATAAAATTTCGTATAACGAATGAAAGTTAAAAAAAAATTATTCGTCATTCGTCCGTTTACCTGAGTTAATTTTATTTTACGTAGGAAGAATAATTTTGTTTTAACTTCTATTCGTTATTCGAAATATTATTTAAATAAAAATGTTGCCCATCTCTGCCACTAACACTTTCAAATCAAACTCAATTAGGACCGTACGCGAAACAGTCACAGAGACAATTGAATTTCACAATTTTCTCAAAAACTTGTTCACGAAAGCGCCTACAATGCGACACGCGGGAACGGTCAGCGATAATGACGAAAATCGTGGACGATGTTCCAGCAACGATAACTCGCCTTGGTCGATGCTTGTCGCGTTTATCCAAGGCAATTACGCGAATCGATAGGAGAAAGAGAAAGTTGACGGAGACGCAGAGCCGATCAGAAGGAATCCAATCTCACAGAGGTGTACACGAGCATTGCGCGAGATCATACGCACATTTACGCAACATCGCAACAAAGTCTCGATACTTGGAAGTATCTTACTCGGAATCTCAACATTTTCAATCATTTTCTTCGAAAGAACCCTCTAAGCATTCCATGCATCAAATTTCTGATACCGCTACAAGAATTTAAGAATTCTTCCTCGTTGCCTAATTTCCCGAACTCAGATGCGAGAATTAAAGCTACAGTTTTCACGAGGGCTGGCGAATAAGGGAACGTTCCCTTTTAAGCTTGGAAGAGAAATGAAAGATAGAAACAGTCCCTTCCTTTCCAGCTGTTTTATCTCTACTTCCAACAACTATACGCACAAGATCTAGATAAGCGAACGTGGACAGTTGTTCAGGAACAAATCTCTATGTCACTCCTCGCTAAGGACCACGCGCACGATTTTACAGATTAAAGCTGTCGTCTCGCGAGTTTTCCGCGCGATATCCTCGTCGCCTGTTCCGGCGTTGAAGTCCCTTCCGGTTCAGGAGGTCCTCAGGATCACACGCTGGAGTGTCTTGCCTCGACTCGCGCGACCGTACCGATCCTCTGCTCGAACCTGGCCACAGGATTTCGATCAAGTTCGGCGAACTCGAGGGAGTAGGTACCTATCGCTAGAACCATCAGTCGTGACTTATTCGCCGCGCGTAATCGCGAATTTCTAATTACTCGCCGTGTCTGTAGGAAGCTGCAAAGTAAACACTTGGCAATTACGTGCGGAGAAATTGTTCCATTTGCCAGCACCTGTCTATTACGTTCAAATGGCGATTCTACTTGCCGACAGAATCATTTGCTCGGCAATTTAATCGTATCTGGACAACTTCCTCGATTTCCTTGAACACTTCTGCGTGGAAGAAGCTTCCAATATCCTCGATCTCGAGTCAGGGGCGGATTGGAGATCTGGCGCCACTAGGCTAGCAAATGTCTGGGTCAGGTCCTTTCTCCCATATATCATTAAATATTTTAATTTAAGAGAATTGGGACAATTTCAAAATGAATTCAATATGACAACTCACATATGAGTTATTGCTAATCCGCTAGGTGAAAAAGAAGTGAATTGTTTTTAAAATTGTCTCAAACTTCTGTGTTTAAACCTTTCCCAATTTCTTTCCTTCAAAATTTATTATTCCTCAAAATTTGTCGCTCCCCAAGATTTGTCGCTCCCCCAAATTTATCGCTTCCCAAAATTTGCCGCTCCTCCAAAATTGACGCTCCCCAAAATTTGTCGCTCCTCCAAATTTGTCACTCCCGCAAAATTGATGCTCTCTCAAATTTATCGCTCCCTAAAATTTGCCGCTTTCCAAAATTTATCGCTCCCAAAAATTTATCGCTCCCCAAAATTTGCCGCTCCCACAAATTTGATGCTCTCTCAAATTTGCAGATCCCCAAAATTTATCGCTTCCCAAAATTTGACGCTTCTCCAAATTTGACGCTCCCCAAAATTTGTCGCTCCTTCAAATTTTTCACTCTCTCAAATTTATCGCTCCCCAAAATTTGCCGCTTCCCAAAATTGACTGCCCCCCAAACTTTGCCGCCCCCTGCTGCCAGTCTATAAACAAATCCGCCCCTGCCTCGAGGCCGTTGAAATCCTTTATCCGGCGGTGGTTACAGACCAGCGAAAATTCCCCAGGATTTAACAACCCACTGTTGCGAATGAGTTGTCGCCGAGCGTTTCGAAAGTCCGTAAACAGAAATCTTTTTCGGCGGCCTGACGAATATCCAAGTTCGATCGACACGGATATAAACGCCGATCGATTTGGAAAGCGAGAGTAGGGTTTAGTGTATCGATATCGTTGAGAAAGCGCGACACGCGGCCAGAATTTATCGCCGACGGGGGCAGGGTTTCGCGGTGGACGAGGATTTTTCGACCAGGATCGACCGATTCGGGGCGGTGGATCTCCGGCATTCGCGGCTGGATCGCGCAGCCCGGAAGTCGGGGCCTGCCGCGATCGCTCGGCTCGCCCGAGGGGAAAGTGGTTTGAGCAACTTTCACTTGCTGCCAGGCCAAGCCACGTCTCCGCTTCTACTCGCGAGCATTGTGTCGCCGCTTCCAAGCAAGCCCATTAACGCTGAATATTATTCTAATCCCACCGCTCTTACGGAATTCAATCTTCGACTTTTGAAACTTGACAAACTTCCGGTTCCAACAAAATTTCTAAAAGAATCACTCCTCCATATCCCCCATATTTACTCTTCATAAAGTACAGACTGAAAAGCGTTATAAAAGTATCCTGCTGTCCAAACAGTTGCCTTCAGGTCGGCTAGTGGAGCTCCCACTGTACATAAACTTTCATATCCTCGTTCCCCATACGTACTTCCTAAAACCCAGAAATAACAAACCATCAAGATCACAGAAGTGAGAAGCTCGGCCCCAGCTACCATCCTTTGCACCAATAATTCCTGCAAAATACTTAGAAAGGGGTGAAATAAAGCCCATGATCAGTGGCGGGTTTAACGGACGACCGATGAGCAATTGTCCCCTGGGCCTTTGCCCAGAAGGCCCCATCTTCAAAAAAAAATTATCACCTCATCCAAACACTATATTTTTCTGTACTACTACATCCAATCCGTTTTTAGTAAACTACGACTTTCCCAAAAAAGTGGGCCCCTCGGAACGTCTGCCACCTGTGCCATTTCCCTTAAAACCGCCACTATCCACCCTCTGGTCCCACACCCAGGAATCGACCCACTCGTCCCGACCGATGGATCGAGAGTGAATCTAGCCGTGGAAGAAGCGAGGATCCCGGATGAAAGAGAAATCTCTGAGGTGGAGGGAGGCGCTGCCCACGGTTCGTTAAAACGAAGAAAGCCGTGGGGAGGAAAGTCTGTGCGGGGAGGAAGAAAGAAGGAAGCAGCGCGGCTGGTTCGAGACAGGAAGGGAAGGAGCGCTCGACTTTTCGCCTCTCCTCTCTTTCCCTGTCTGCCCGCGGCCTCTCTCGTTTCTTCTCGCCTTCTCACGGAAGCGGCGCGGGGCCCGTTGCGTGCCTGGGACCCGGGCGCGCGTAACGCGCTCGCGCAAGCCGTTCCCGCCGGTTATCAGGAAGCGAAAGAAAGCGAGCGGCGGATTCCTGGCCGGCCGCTGAACAAAAAGCCCAAAAACACGAAATTTCTCCGTGTTCGCGGGCGCACGGGGTGCACACACATTGTACCGTCCACGTTTCTCTTCGCCGCGCCGCGCGAGAACGCTCGCGCTTTTTGCCGCTGGTGGGCACGGTGACTTTCGAGATTTCGCTGTGGCCGGGCGACCGACGTAAATATCGAGGGTTATCGTTCGCCGTACGGTCGCCATTATCGCGGTGAAATTTGCCACTGATAAGCGCATTTCGTGCCGGGGGAAAGCTGGGCGCGCTGGCTCGGCTTCCAGGCAGTTCGCCGAGGTAGCCGCGCGTGTTTGTTGATCCTTCAAATTGTCGGCGTTTAACCGGGGAAACAGAGAAGCTAGTAATTTCGCTGGGAAAGATGACAGATACCAGGGAATCGCCGCTTGAATCTCTCTTATTCTACTCGCGGTGTGCAATATTTAGACAAGTGGCATTATTACAGAGAAAAGAGGAGCGACGTCGTTTCGCCTTCTTCAGGGCGAAAGGTGTATTTCTTCTTACTCGACCTCTGCGGCTATTAATAACAGATCCAATGCTGCCGGTCGCACCTGTGCAGGTAAAAAGGGGATAAAAAGAGAGGAGGTAATTAATATCTAGCTTATTCAGCCTTGGCGAGGAGAGTACTCGCGGCGGTACGTGAATAACGATCGTAGATCGGTTCTCTTCCATTCGTACCGCTATTTGTTCCCGTTTCCGCGCTGGAACGCGGCGTGTACCGTTTCGGTGTATCAGGAAATGCGTGTCCCGTTCTCCGTTGCCTGTGTGCGCAAGGGAAAGTTTTCGTTCTTACCAAATTCTTTCTCCTCGTGTCCGCCACCCCCTCTCCGCTCTCGCCTCTTCTTCCCTGCCCCTCCACGCTACAGGCTGTCCGCGGGACACCGCCGAAGAGAAACTCGAATCACCCGGTTTACAGCGACTCTATATTATTTTCTAGCGGAGCGCCTGCTCGTTTCGACGACGGGGAAGCAAGAGTTTGCAGGGCAGGGCCAGCTTGATCGCGTCTCAATAACCGTCGGGCAGGCGTGTCGATGAAAAAGAGGCGAAAAGGCGACACGATTTAATGATACAGCTCGTTACAGGTCTAGAATATTTTACGACCAACCCTCGAGATATTCGCCGTGGTATCGCGGGTGGGGACGTTTATTGTCGCGCGGAGAAAGCGCGAACGTTGCGTGGGGAAATGGATCATACTTTGATTCGATTCCTTTTAAGTAGATTTCATAAAAGAAGCTTCATGGAGTGGAGTAATATTTCTTCTAGGAATCTATGGGCATGGATCTTCGATTAGTTCTCTCTATAAATTTAATTAAATTGAACCAAGTAGAGTTCGATTGAAGTCAGATCTAGTTTCCTCCCTAAAAAGTAACCGCGAACAATGTCACCGTTTATGTAGCCTGGTGCGCCAGTTTCCTGGTAGCTTTACTCGAACCGCTGGCCTGGAGATAACGAAAGCGAAAGATAATTGTCGTCAGGCGCGACCAGGCGTGAATTATTTCACCTGGACAGGTTTGCTGAGCTAGTCTCGGGGGGAAAAAAACCTTCCGAGGAACAAGCCGCTTCTTCTCCTTGACAATCTCCTTCCTTGCGTCGATTGACTAGCTACTGGGAATCACCTTTTTCCGTTCAGCCTATTCAATACTATCTCGCGGCGATTTCAAGTCGCCAATGAAGCATCTTTTTCTACCATTTTCGCGGATTTTCAGAAGCTAAGTATTTCTAAATCTCGATAGATTGATTATCTAAATAAATAAGTCTAATTTCCAAACGCTTCTCAGCTACTCTAATTGAAATTCTAATAGCTCTCGGCGCAAGCGTCGTGAGTATCGCGGTGTCGTTTTACTCAGCGCGAACTGTGCCATCGTTTATGTTTAACATAACTACAGAAAATCGTCTTGACGCAAACCGTGACTCTCAGGGATCACAGAGCTCGCGAAATCTCTCGCGTGCACGCGTCCCCGCGAGTTGTTCCCGCGGGAGTGCGATCTGCGAGCGTTTCTCCGTGCTGCTCGTTGCACGCTCGTGTGCATCGATCCATCGAGTGGTAGGAAACGATTTGCAGGAGGTCCGGAGGCTATCGGAGGAGCGGCCAAGGACGTGTTTGTGGCTCGCTGCGTTTCAACCCGTTACGCGCCAGCTCGTAACTCATAATCGCAATATTCGCCAACGCGGCCAGAGATGAGATCGAATTCGTTATATTGGATCGGCGCGTACGAAATCGCCGGTCGCTGATGGCGTAAAAGTTCCTTTCTTTGCGGTGGGGATACGGTAACAATCGCTAACGCTGGCTTGCTCGGGAAACGACACGGAAATTCAAGAAACTAAACTAAATAAAATAGTCGAAAATATATAGTATTTATCTAGGGTCTTCAAAAAGAAAAAAGTAATCACGGAGAAAAATCGTCCGAGGTAGTTAAAGTTGTATTTAGCGTACCTACACTTTGCACATTTAATCGTAGAAGAGTCTAAAGCCGATGAAAGTTATAATTCAACACTGATATCGATCAATTCTGTATCAGAGATCAAATATTATTCATATACCTATTTATAGTGTTTGATGAAAATCCGTGATTGGGACTCGCAGTCTACAAAGTTTAAGGTATCTTTTGTGTATGTACAAGTTTGAAATACATCCTCAAGATTGAAATACATCCTCTGCTCTCGAATAACAGGAATAGCGTCCCCTAAAAGGATACTCGAACAAACCTCGCCCTCTATCCTCGTAACAGCGATCACGTTTTTGAATTGAAATCGACTTGGAAGCTCCGCGTCCTCGTGTCTCCGCTATCCCGTGTCTCTCGTCGCAAAAACGGCTGCAGAGCCGACGGGAAACGTGTCAATTCAGTACGTGTGCGTGGATATATATTAACTTAATTGTCGGTCGTCTGTGTCCTTGCGGCACACCTGTATACACCTTGTATTAAGCTGCTCGAACGAGCGGACGGCACGTTTTGTGGCCGAAGCTTCAGAAAAACGCCAATTTGCCGCGCGTGTTCCGCGGAACGTATGATCGAAAACGTGTCTGTCACTGGCGACTGTATCTCCGTCGTTCTCGAGCACCTCTCTGTAAAACTTTACTTCCAAGTACCTGCCTTTAAACGAAAGTGAATTTGCTTCGTGAAACTTCAGAGTTTCGCGCCGAGACAGTTTCAAAGTTGACGCCGCTTCTGAGCCTCTCAGTTCGCGCGACTTCTCGATCGAGGAAGAGGAGTTAATTCGCTTGCGAGATCTCTTTTCTCCCTGTGACGAGGAGAATTTTCATCATTTCCTCGGCGCACGTGACAATGCAGGATCCAGGCGTCGTAATCCTTTTCCCTTTCCACGCGCGCACGTGACTGTGTGTGTGTGCTGGTAATTAGAGATGACCGCGCTAATTGGAGCGTGCTTTGAAAAGTGAAAGCATTTTAAGGAACGCGCTTCCGGCAGTTGAAGGAGGATCCCCCGTGAGCCCCGTTTCCCTCGTTCTAGTAGCTTTTGCTCGGACATTACGCAAGTCAGCGCGACTTTTCCCCCGATTCGACGAGTGAAATTCTTCCGTCGCGCTCCCTGCACCTCCCTTTCCACCTCCAGCCGTTCGTAGCTTCGTTTAATCCTCTCCCTTGTTAAGGAGAAATATTAGAAATATCGAAACTAGACTTTTGCAGGAGCATCCCATCGTTGCCACCGGGGAAACTCTATTTTATTACTTTATTTTCGCCCGTGACAAACGCTGAGTGGTAACGAGCTTCCAAGCTGCTCGTGCCTCTGATCCCCGAAACAGTAAATCTCCTCCGCGTAATGATCATTAATGCTGGATTACCGCCAACAGCCGCCGGCATCGAAATTCGATTCTCGCTCCCTGCCTACACGCGCGGCGGAATAATCGCGAGCGATACGCGTGCTAGAGTTGAAGGTAATGGGAATGTTTCAATGCTCCGGCAGGGACTTTTGTGTCGCGGCTGACCACTCATTTTATTCATAGAACGAAACGCTGCGTCGCGTTGGCGAAGAGCAAGGAGGCCTCTGACTAACGATCTGTAAATCTCGGCCCGTTGTCAGCGCTCCCGATGATTTATCCGTGCGGTAAGCCGCTGTCACCTTTCTTGACGAACGGTCTGTAAATCGCGTCATCGTAAAAATCTATTAATCGCGCCGCTCGATGATTGCGCCTTGTTCTCTGTCCGAGCAGGTACGATTTTACGATCGAGATATATCCTGTAGACGGCGCTTTGTTAGCGTGGGACGCTCATGCGCGCACAGTGGTGACGAAAATGTCTGAGGATTTTTGTTTCTGGGGTTCTTGCAGTCGGTTGCACCGTAAAGACCGGCGCGCGTTTTGGCGAACCGCGGCGATGCGAAGAGAAAGGTTTGTAAACAATTGATGACCGAAGCGCAGCGACTGTGAATTAATTATTATTAATTTCTTCGATTCGCTTCGCCGCGCTTTTGATTTTTAAAGGAGGAACAAATGAAGGAGGAGATTAGACTCTGCGAACCTTTTGTGTCGGGTATAATATAATATCTTTATGTGGAATTCAGTCGGGGCTCGATGGTGAGTTCTGTTCGGGCTAGACGCGTAAACTCGATCACTAGTCAGGCCTTGATCGCGGATTTCTGTTTCACCTCGTATTCGATCTATCGTCCGAAATAGCCGGGTATCGGACTACCAAGGCCACAGGAAACCATCGCCAAACGAATGCGATTGTTTATTCGCTGCAAACAGTTCCACGGCACTATTGTTGCCCATTATGTTCTTCGTCGTGTTTCTTTTATTTTTTTTTTTTAGACAGCTGCGGGTAAACCTTCGATTCTTCCGCTTTTGAAGTTTGCAAGCAGATCGCGCGGGGAAAGTTATGCGAAGACACGGGTGCTGTCGCATGGGACTGCACAGCGCGTCTGACCACCGACGATCCACTTCCCCTTGCTCTCTTAATTCTACTTCCTCGCGCTTCGGTCTCACTTTTTACTATTTACAAAGCCTCGCGAGTCCTTTCTGAACAAGAGAGCTGTTCTAAATTTTTTCAAATTAAAACTCCAGCCCCGCGAAAATTTTTTTCCCTGGAAACTGCGCGTTTCGCGAAATGGAAAGGAAGAAAGTCATTTCGATGCACTGAGTGCTCCCTCTGAGCCAGTGAAACAGATAAGTTTTCTAATGACTAGTAGACGGATGTGCATTAAAACAGATTTAAATCTGTTTCCACTCCAACGAACAATCTCGGTTCAGAACTAAATCAAAACTGACACTAAAACTAAATCTAAACGAATTAGAAATAGAAATTAAACACAGACACGGAGTGAGACGAGGAAGGGTGTGTAGGTATGCTAGGAATAGTGCTGAAGGATATATAAACTTTCTGAAAGTGTAACGTTGTTATTGTGAAGGCGCTTGGAACGCTAGCGCAGTTAAAGTTACAGCGAGGAATCGTACAGAATAATTGATATGTAACGGAGATAATCGTACGAAAGAAACGGAAATCATCGTGAGTATTCATTAATAAAAGCACGTACGGTTCCCTTTCACTGGTTTATCGCGAATCAGCCAGGCTGCTTTTTCCGTGGCAGCACAATGCCCGCGATACGAGAACGCAACTGCGTGAGACTGTTAATGGTAATTTTATTCGCCGGCTCGAATTATTGCCTGTCAAATTAAAATTTCACCGCGCAGCGATTAGAAACGATGCTCGTCAACGATTTCACGCGAGCCTCGTCGAGGTGGCTGCCTAAAACGCTGAAGCAAGGTTCTGAAAGATGGTACCCATGGGTATAGCCTACTACAAAGCCGGTCAAAAGAAAGTTTGAAACTCGTATTTTCGTATATTTGCATAAGTGACTTCACACTGGGCTTTAAGTATTATATTAAATATCGTAAGTAACGAGGCATAATTCTGTCTAATAGAACTATCTAATTTTTATTTTTGTTTATTACTAATATATTTTTTTATTTACCACTACTTTAGGGGAGTCACGTCCCTACAGATTTCACTCCACACTCAGTGGATTTTATATTAAATATCGTAAGTAACGAGACATAATTCTGTCTAATAGAACTATCTAATTTTTATTTTTGTTTATTATTAATATATTTATTTTATTTACCACTACTTTAGGGGAGTCACGTCCCTACAGATTTCACTCCACACTCAGTGGATTTTCCGATTCCCCTGTAAACGAAGGATCTTACGAAAATATGTACCTTTTCACGTAGAATCGCCCCTTTCCCCCTTGCACTACGAGCTCGACTGCACCCTGAATATTTACATAAGAATTAAACGTGGTTAAAGAAGAGGGAAGGTACACAGTAGTATCTTCTAAAACAAGTGTTGAAATAAAGATAGCTAGGGAATAGGTCAGTGAAAACAATAAGGAAAGAGGAAGGCACAAAGATCTTGAGTGCCTGATTTTTACAACGATCTATTTGATCGTTTAATCTCCCTTTTCAAATCTCGTGAACGAGTAGACAGCAACGATGAATCGTTACAATTTTTTTCTATCGCCTCTCGGGGCTCGTGACTCATTCCGTACTTGAGCCAGGTAAAACGCTCGCGTGTTGCCGATTACGTAAAGGAGTATGTTGCCGAGGGCGCGCGGGGGGCGGGTCGGTGTGACGGAGAGGAGATGAGAGGAGAGGACAAGACAAGGAACGTAGTAATTAGAGGCACGCTCTCGGTGTAACGAAGGAGTGGAGCGAGGAACTGGTTCTCCCGTTAACGGAAATAGTCTCCAGCCTGACAATCGGACTCGGAGCTCAGCTGCCCATCGCGATGAACACCCTTCTCGCTGTTCCCTCTTTCGTTGCGCGGCATCCCTAAGTAGGAACGCCGCCAGCTCGATGATCCGCCACCTCTTAGATAAGATTCAGACAAGATTCTCTGGCTGATTCGAATGTTGATCTTTCCTCGCTTCGCTGATAAGTTATCTGTCACGGAGAAGTAAACTGATATTTAATATTCGTGGCTGAATTATAGTTTTCGTTTGGTGTCTGTAGTAGTTTTCCATGGACCGACGTCCTTTTTCGAACGACTATAGCTGCCGAGTGCTTGATTCCAATACGAAAAGTTCAATTGACTTATTGAAGATCGCGCATCCGAGTTGCTGAACCCGATCTAAGAATGTAGCCGTCATACGTAGCTCGCGATCGACTAATCGAGTGAAAAGATTCGGCTGACGTAGCACCGAGAAACTTGATTCAACGAGTTAAAAAATTCACTTTGTCAGGCGCCACGAGCGAGAAGAATAGCCGGGAATATTTGATGTCGCCAGGCGGCATCGTGCTGTCGAAAGGTAGATCGATCATCTGTATTCTCATCCGTAGAGATTCTTTTGAGGCTCTGTTTTCTGCGGTGGTAGAAACGTAGTTCTCGATGGAATTGCATTAAAGGCTTCTTCCCTCGACTAGTCGGATTATTCCACAACTTCACCACTAACTTCTATTCCCCTTCGTTTGGCCTCGCGCTTCGCCACTTCGCTTCTCCTCGCCTGAGTACAGGTGATCGGATTTACTTGAATCCCACAGTACCTACACCTCGCCATCGTTAGTATTCTCTTCGTTTCTTCTCGAATTTCACCGACTCCACCGCTGCTCTTCCACCGCCAACTCTTCAGCCCTCGTTTCCTCTACATTTATCCCCACCTTCTACTTGGAATTCATCAGCGTTGCATGTACTCCCTTTTTCTGTTTGGCACTTCAACAGTGGTATTACCTTTTTGCGTCTTCAAAATCTGAAGCGTTCACCGTCGTCACTGCTCTCCCTCGTTTCTTCTCTCATTACATTAATTCTATGCACTCTCCTGTTGCTTCTACCACACCTGCTTCCTCCATTTCTCAAGTTTACCTTCTCTCTTTTACTTATTACACTATTATTCTATTCCTTCGTTCTCCGCTAGCTCTCCATAGTCCTCTTTCTTGGGATACATTCAACAGTCGTATCACTCTTCGTTTCGCTGCCCCCATTTTCCCCAATTTCCTTCAATTTCCCCCTCGTTCCCACTCGTCCTCTGTTCTCGAGCGATCAGCTTTTCCTAGGACCCCTCTTTGGCCGTTTTTCCGCCTCGTTTCTCCTCGAATTTCACACTCTCCAGCCTCTCGTTCGGCTCGTTCGGCTCGTTCGGCTCGTTCGGCTCGTCTGCTCTCTCCCCTTGCCCGTCGCGTCGACGGGCTCTCGGTCCTCGCGTTCTAGGCGGCCGCCACGCAACGCGAGATTAGTTCCGCAGAGCTGGCGACGACCAGCAGCCTTGAACCAAATTGCGAGCTGTCGTTGTTTAGTTGTTTAGCTGGCGTGCACGGAGAAACCCGGCGGCGCAGTCTGTGTATGGTTATTAGCCGTTTAAAACCGTCCCCGGAGCTTTTAATCGCGCGCCAGCCTCGGATGGAGAGGAGATTCCTCCACGCGCGTCCCTTCCCTCCCGCACACCCTCGCCCTTCTCAGAATTTTGACCAAACGAAAATGGAGAGTTCTTCACCGAAACACTCAACTTTCTGCTCGCATCTCTTCTGCCTTACAGTCGGCAGCTGTGAACAATTTTTACCGAATCTACGAAACGAATTGCGTTTAAATTGTTAGGGTATAAGGGAACGTTCGCAGAAGTCAGTTCGCGAAATTCATAAATTTCAAGTTAATCTTTTCCTTGAGCAATTAAAAACTACTCGCGCCTGCGGAGCAGGTTGCATTCGCACGGGGGCGAAGGGAGCGTTAACGGCAGAGAAAGGATCAATCGGACGGTCCTTGAGAGTAACGTTCTTTAAGAACAAGCCTTTGAACATCTCTTTTGAGGCTCGACGAGCCTCTTTGACCCACGCTTTTATCGCAGAGCCCGACCTTGGAATACGCGATGACACGTTCCCTCGACTCCCGCGCCTTTTTCTGCCCCGTTGTCGGAAGAGGCCCGTCAGAAATCGCTTCGCAGAAGAACCGAGGAAGAGGAGCGCGCGAATGCTCGCTGGCCTTGGAGATGCTCCTCCAAAAATAGTGGGCCCTCGCCCGCCGTCCTCTCCGCTCGTCCCTCTGCCTCTTCCTCGTTTCGCCGCCTTCCTTCCGCGTCTTTTTTTGCCCCGAAACCGCGTTAATTATTCGCGATGGTCTCGGAACGTCGCCGGACGCCTATATCCTTGAGCGTTTCGCGATTCTACCACGAGAATCCTTCCTATGCATCTTTAGATTTAGGAGCAAAAAACAAGTTGAAGAAGAAATAATAGAGAAGCATGACTGGAATGAGTGGCGCACTGAGGATTTAATCTTGGAGGAAGCCGAGTTGAAGGGATAAAAATATTTTTAAAGCAAGTTCAATAAAATTCATTAGGGGATTATAAAAGTTTCTTTAAAGAATAAAATCCAGTTTTCTTTTCTTTTCACAAAGCTTTTGAATTACTTCAGACGTGGTTACGTTAATCTTCTTTTTCCCTTTTCTTTGGGGGTTGCCAGGGACTTCCCCCTTGGCTTCCCCCTCTGGGTGCGCCACTGAATTGAATATTTGATAACTGTATTGCAAAGTGGACGAGCACTGTTGCTTTCGAAGGGAATCCTCTTTCACGTGTTGCTAACGAGATGGAACTTGTGTTTTTACAGCGAAACAAGGCAAGGATGGGCTGGATGAGAAGAAGGACGCGGACGGAGAGCTATGGGGCAACGTGGAAGCGCAGGCCGCCTTCCTTGGCCCAAATCTCTGGGACAAAACTCTGCCCTACGATGCCGACCTGAAGGTATTGAACCATGTATGTACAAAACGCGATACGGTAAGCCCGCCTAGAAGACCCCAGATCTAGACTGTAACACGACGGCAGACAGCACTGGAATGTTCTTTGTGATTTGTTTCGCCTTCTCCTCTGTTAATCATTGGTTATCAAAGACTCTTGCTTTGCTGATCCCCTTGCTGTAGAAGCGTAGTGTCAGCTTCGGTAAGAGCTCGAATAAGTTCGGTCGTCTAGTTAATTTTTTCCTTAGATTCTGTACAAAACGTAGAGAATGATTCGTAGAATTAGAGACACAGAACTTTTTTTTAGAGTAAATCGACACCACGTCCCTTTTAAATAAATGCAACAACTTTCCCCCAAGAGAATGATTGCAAAATACCCAACTCGTTTAAACGTAAAGCTACCCGAAAGGGGAGACTCTCTTACAACTATAGTTGAAACAAGATGAAGGGGAATGCTCGATAAATATTTCTATGATAAAATAGAAACAGTGGTTCTCGCAGCGTTTACGTTTAATCGAGTCCAGAGACACTCCAGAGACCCTGCCTGTCGCTTCTTCTAGTATCTAGCTTATTAGATCGCACCCCGAACGTTCGCAGACTGTAACCGCCTCGAAGAAAAAGTCACACGTCACTTATGCCCTTCCCCTGTTTCAAACACACACATGCAGCGCGTTAAAGCCAGCAACCCTTTCGAATCTCCCCGCAAGTGTAGCCCTGAAATTGCCTCGAACCTCTGCGGAGGATCACCGCGGTGGATGGCTCGCCAGCCAGCCTCGATAGCGACGATCGACCCTGTTCAGCAATCGCTCGAATCCGAAACGAAAGGAGACGATGGTCTGTTGCAGTACGTGGACCTGGACGAGTTCCTGTCCGAGAACGGGATCCCCGTGGACGGCGTGGCTGGTGGCGGGCAGGGCACGATGCAGAGCGGGCAGCTGCACAAGATGAACAACACCGAGGCACCTGGCCACCAGGGGCCCGCCGGCCTTCACCTGGAACCCATCACCAAACGCGAGAGATCACCGTCGCCCAGCGAGTGCTGCTCCCCCGACACCATGAACCCACCCTCGCCGGCGGACTCTAGTAAGTCCCGCCACACCTTACGATCTGACTCTGCCCTGTTAAATAGTCGCGTTCCCCGATTGCTGCCCCGCGATACGAACTTTAAAGTTCCGCGAGAAGTTATCGTACAATAAAATTTAACCCTCCGTCGTCACACCTTCTTAAAATGTAAATTTTGATGTGATGAAATTTGTAGCTAAGAAGGTAGTGGAAAGCAGCGCCTTTTTTGGTTAAAATTCGCCAAATTTTTAAATTTCAATATCAAGGTCTAGAAACTTACAGAAATATTAGCAAAGAAAAAAATACCTGAGGTGCGATACACCCTGTGTGGCCACGAAGGGTTAGATATTAAAAGAATGTATAAATTATTCAACGAGCAATATACACCTGACTGTAAAATTCGAAACGCCGCGGCATCGGCGCATTTTATAATTCTTTTTTAGAAAACTGTCGAGGTTGGGGGTTCGGCTAAATTTTAGCGAGCTTGTAAGGGTTCCGAGGGAGAATTTAATTAGGAAACGCTGAGATAGACCAGCGTCGGCGTTCTGTCGATTATCCCCTTTCTACGCGCGACAGATGCCCAGCACTCGTCACGGCCACGAAGCTACAATATGCCTTGTCTCTTGCAGCGCTCTCGATGGCATCATCGGGGCGAGACTTCGATCCACGCACCCGGGCCTTCTCCGACGAGGAGCTGAAACCCCAGCCGATGATCAAGAAATCACGGAAGCAGGTGAGGGTCACTTCTCTTGATCCAGTACCGAGTGGGATCGTCGAGTCGAATCGTAGAATGATTTTGGTGAGGGGAAGTGACTTTTGTTGCAGATGAATTGCTTAAATGTTTGAGGTTTCTCTGGGTGGTGTAAAGTCGTTCGCCCCGTTTAGAAGGGGGACAGCTGCCGACGTTCCACCAGCACCGCGATCACCTGCGATCGAGGGCAGTGCTGGTGAAGTGGCGTCGGTAGCTGGGTAGCTGGAGTTCTGGCGAAACTTTCTCACCCATTAACGATTGTACAAGGGCCACTGGCGCGTTCGAATTAAAGGGCTGTTGTAAAAATAGGCGATCTTTAGGAATTAATTAAAGGAAAACTACCACATATAATTTAATGGGACTTTTTTTATTGAATTAAGCATGTCTTAAACTATAGAAATTAATTTTTGCCTAAAAGGTTGAACATTCGAAGAATGAATTAAAAAAAAATCAATTTTTAGACCGGAACCTCTTAAATGAGTAGAAGATTTTCATTGAAGGACTCGCGAACGTTAATGGGTCGAGCAGTTGGCTAGGAGCTGCAGCTACTCCGAGTATGTAGTTTGTAGTGGCCTCAGACCCCTGGTTGCATTGATAGGCGCTTAGAGTCCTTTTGTTCCCTATGATCCGCCACTGGTTGCAGTTCGTTCCGGATGACCTGAAGGATGACAAATACTGGGCGCGTCGTAGGAAGAATAACATGGCAGCGAAACGATCACGGGACGCGCGTCGCATGAAGGAGAACCAGATCGCTCTCAGGGCCGGCTTCCTCGAGAAAGAAGTAAATCTTCCCACGCCTCTTAAGTTAAAGAACGCGGGTCGCTGCAAAGCTCGAGCCTTCAGGTCGTATCGGTGAAGTTGCATAGGTGCAACGGACAGGGGAAACCATTTTCGGTCTGCTCTCCCATTCTCACTGTAAATCGCCTCTACGATATTAATAGCAGCCGAGCCTAGAGCGTCGAAGAAGACGCTTCTCTTCCACATCGACGACTGAACGCACCATGCAACTTCACCTGATCCTTCCAGTCGGGAAAGGATCTTATCTCTTTCGCGCCGCAGTGTCCATTACGCTTCACCGTACGTCTCAGCGGGGCTGAAACTAAGATCCGCCGTGTGCCTTTTTGCAGAATATGGGCCTACGACAGGAGCTGGATCGGCTAAAGAACGAGAACATGCTGCTGCGCGACAAGCTAAGCAAATACACGGACGTCTAACAGCGCGGCGTGCAAGCAACAGCTCGTTCCGACGATTAAAACCGACGCAGAGACGAGCGTTTCTCGCGCCAGCTCCTCCCACACTTCATAGTCGCAGCACTTAGGTACCGCCAGTCCGGAAGAGAAAAGAGGAAGAAAATAGAAAGGAATGGAAGGAGCGCGCCGAATCACAAGACCATCCTCGATTGAAGACAGAGCCGACTTTCCTAAGGAGCCCCGAAGGCAACCTTCGGGCAACTTCTGCCATTCATCGATTCCCTCTCTTTCTCTCTCTCACACACAACTCACACAGACACGACCTCCCTCTGTCCCTTCCATCCCAGCCCCTCCGAGGGGCGAGTCCTCCTCCCGTCCCTCCCCAAAAAGTGTACATAGTTATATGTATAGTTAGATTATATGTATACGCGCGTACATACACGGTCGCGTGTATGCCCTGTCTGTAAAGCGTGGGTCTGCGGCGCGCGTGTACAGGTCGCCCGCACGCCTGCAACCGTGCGTGCACGTGCACACGAGGGCGCAATGCCAGCGGCGACCGTTGGTATGCGTGGCTCGCTATAACAGTATCCCCCGTCGCGTGTATGCGCACGTGTGCGTGCACAAACGTTGCGTATACGTCTCTGCATGCGCAGAGAGGCGTCTCCGCTTGTACGCGCGAGGCAGCAGACAGGGACGTAACGTGTGCGCGCGCCGTGCTCCTCGCGAGACAGAATTGATAAAGGGATCCGAGGGAATCCGCTCGATTTCGCCGAGGACGCGTCTCAGTCGCAGGACAACGCTGGCACGCGCACCGCCCCCGAAATGCCTCGTGAGCCGGGCTGGAGCTGATTAGAGTAATAAGCGAGAAAGTGTATAAATACGAGCACAGACAGGCGCGTAGACGATCGTCTGGTTGAAAGAAGCGGCCGCCCAGCCACGCGTTGGCTCTCGAGCTTCTGTTTCTTTCTCGTAAAACGCGGCCCCGCATCTGATCGTGGATAGATTCTTGGTCTGACCGCTAACGTTTCCTCAGTGCTTTCTCGACCGTCCCCCCGCTTTCTCTGGGCCGTTGCACGTTTAGAGAATCTATGGAGGGACCTGGGCAGGAGATCTTCGGGCTCGCGTGCACGAGGTGTCTGTGGAATCACCTGTACAGACGTCTGGGGATAACAGGATCACTAGAAGTACCTAGAATCACCTGCACACGGGACCTCTAGGGTCGCTTGTGTAGATCGTTTTCAAGGTCGCCTGTGCAGCGGCGATATTTACGCTCGCCTGTACAGGGACCTCCAAAGTGGCGTATGTAGCGTGCTCAAAGAGTACCCGAGGCTCTTCGTTGCGCGTCTGATACCGTGGTCCTGTAACCTACATGCCCACTTTGAAGGAATGTCTAGCGTTCTATAGGCCCGCGAAGATACTAGGATCTCTCAGCCCCCGTGCTATCGGAGCACGCCTGCTAATTTCACTTCTGTAGAAGAACAGCCTTCTGTTCGGTTCAACCTTGTACAAAACCTAACTTCCATTTGCATTTGCACAAAAAGAGAGCAAGCTGCAGGAGCCGCGGCAGATAGTTGATTCTAGTCGAATTGTATTCTTCTACGCCCACTACTAATCCTTCGGCGCGCGCGTTCCCCGGAACGACCGCTTTTCGGTGACCTAGAGAAAGCCCGGGGGGAGGGAAGAATGTCCAAATCGGCGATTTATTAAAAGAAACATATTAAGAAGGATACTTGGGAGAACGACGCTTTTCTACGCACGGACTAGGGTCCTAGGTCTCTAAGAAAACGTTAATTACTGTAGCGTATCCCACGTGGTGATGGTACACAAGTGATTCTAGTTGTTTTTATCGTAAGGTAGATCAAGTGCTTCTTTCCTTTTCATACGTAACACGTTCTTATCACTTCTCTATGTTCGTTTCGGCGCTCGGTTCAATGCCATTCGAAAATCGCTCGACGACAGCTCGAGTGCGGGGAAAGCGTCGCGACGCGTCTCTTGATTTTCTTTTTATTAAATCGTTCTCGCCGCCCTTCGGTTGCTCGACGGCCTCGTCGAGCAACGGGTGTGAAATTCAATCTCTTCTTTTGTACATATTTTAAGGGGGGGGAAAAAAAACAAAGAAAAAGAGAATCGTACTATTAACTTCGTTGCAATTCAAAGTATCGTTGTATAAATATTCTAGCGAACTTCGTAGCGTAAGGCGAGAATGTTATGAGAGGAGCGTTGAAATTTATTCTACGGACGTCCGGTATATTTGTTTAAAAGGGGATGCTTCTGTTTAAACGAATTGGGGCTGTAACCTTCCATTGTTGAAGTCTAATCGCTGAAATTGCGCGCCAAGGAGGGCTACTTTCGGCAAACCGTGGAGTGCATCTCTGTTCGTAGCCGGCTTCCTCTTGTCCTACGAAACTCAGTATGTCATCGCGAGCGGGGAAAAAAGGAGAAGTAATCGCGAGGGAAGCCCACTCAAGCGCCTTCATCCATGGATAATACATGCGATTAATATTTTACATACTGTTGATGCGTTAAATAAGCGATTCTGCTCGTTGCAACGCTCAGTGACAATAATCAAGTATAATTATAAATATATATATATGTTTTTTAGCACTTTTTGCGACGTGAAATCGACACTGAGAGTACGCTCCCAGTAGAAGACCTTTTTACATTACGCTTGTTATCAGTCGTTTACATTATTTTTTATCAGTTCGATCGGTTTCTTCATCTTTTTACTCCGCGAACCCTCGAAGAGCTTATAGCCTTATAATATTATATCGTATGACGTATATATGATGCATATACACGACGTATATGTATATATTTGTAGATACAAAAGCGAGGAAATTCGTTTCGCGGGAGGCCTTGTCAATGACAGATTCGCTTCGAACAATTTCTTTCTATCCTTTTTCTTTTTTACACACGAATCATTGAGAAGGGTGTTGTACCGTTCGGCCCGAACCTTTGCATTCGCCCGGACGCAGAACGTTGCCCGTGCGTCGTTTGTCGGGAGCTCCGTGTAATCAGTTGTATTTTACGATTGTAAATTTCTTTTTAGACGGACTGCGACGTCCGTGCTAATCGATCACGTCGACGTTATGAAAAATTGTTTTACGCATTGTTATTGTATACATATATGTTCATTTTTTTTTTGCCAAGATTTTATGCATGTTGTACAATGTAAAAATTTTTGTAGTTGATTAGTGTATTATACGCGGGCGGATCTCGCGTCGCCAGTCGATTATAAGTTCAGCCCAACGATTCGATTCTCCAGAAGCGACTAGAGAATTCGTTTGAACGTATCTGTTCAGCTCGACTGCGGAAGAGCGAACGGTAGAAGTAATAAAATTGTTATCTGTTCCGTAATCAACGTGCCGAACGACTGTGTGCAATCACTCGACGTCGCCGACAGCTGCGAAACCGTGTACGCTGGGGAGAAAGTGGCGGTGCGCGATCTCGAGGCAGCAACGGGATGCGAAAGAGCGACTCGCGATCGTCGACGATTCACATGGGTCGTTCGAATTCAAATTGCAGCGCGACCCGCGCCGTTTATTTTTCTGGTGCACAGGCAAAGCTAATTCGGCGGAATCCATATTAGATCGTGCTTGACATGTTACTCAGGCGCGTCGGTTCTGATAGTCGTGCAAACGACGGGCAGAAATTTCCCCCCACAGCAGCGAGAGAAAATCGTTCGACTCTACATGGCAACCGCGAGCGTGTAGCAAATCGCGAGTGAGAAATTCAGCAGGCATTTCGATTGTTTTTCCCCCTTTCCTTTCGATCGCCGCGATAGCCGACGATAGTCGTCCGATGTAAAGCCGAGAGAAAAAAAAAAGAGACACTCGTTCGCGTTTCTCGAAAGGAATCATCAATATTTGTAAGTACCTTCTAGTACAAGTTGCTATTAATTAATTAAAGTACATCCGTAGCTTTCTAAGTGGCCGGTCTTGGATCTCGGCACAATTCGATAGGATCGAAAGAAACGAGAAGCGCCGATACGCAGAGCAGACAGTGCCGGGGCGCATGCGTGCGCCGCGACGCCCACAGCCCGCGGATAGTGAAACGTAAAGGGATGAAATCGTAGAGGATTTAGACACACTGGTAGACGCAAACGACAGCTTTTTGCTCCAATTAGAGTTAACGACGATGATAACAAAACGAGGGAAAATTAACGAAACAGGGAAAAAAATGGAAAAAAAAAATCAGAAAGGGAAGAGTTAGATGATGTCGCTGCGTCTGTAATGACACGCCATCCGATCCATTCAAACGAAAAATAAAAAAAAAGACACATGAGAAGTAAAAGAATATGACCACCAACGTCAAAGTGTATCACATTTCGAGAAATATATGTATTTGTTATTGTTTTCATTGAATTATATTGTTGTACCTGGTCCCGCTTCTCTCCAGTTACATTTAGCAAATAATTTATAGAGCTGATGCTGGCATTAAGATGCGAATTGAGAATATTGTTTGCAGTAATTGAGAATCCATCAGGATCGCATTCGAAGAGTACGGAAATTAGTGAAATTTCATCTTAGATACTTGGAAAAGGTTCGAACATAATCTTATATTAAATTCTGTGCACTAATTGCAAGTACAGTTTCAACAAAGTGGCGAAAGTTGCCATTATAGTTGCTGCAAGTATTTTTCCTTCGTAATACTTTCCCATATGCCCTCTTATAATAAAGTTACAGGCACGAGCCCCTGTAGATAGGCATTTCGTGAAACAGTGTAGCCTACAAGCATTCCTACTACTACTAAAATCATATATCGATACATTCGTCATCTATGGGCTGTGCTCAAAGCTGCCAGTAGAGGGCACAGGGTGCTTTTGGCTGTTTCCAAAGAGAACATTACATTTGTGGGTGTCGTCACAGACGAGATACCTGGTCAGTGGTATTTGTTTCATCGTCATGTGCTCTCTTATTAACTGGGGCGAATTTCCTGGTCAAAATGGATGTTCCATGCTCCCTTGCAAAGTTGGTGACTTTATCAATCCCGGTTGGTAAGCGAAGCAATCGTTTGGAACACTGTTTTATCCTGCTAAAGTCACAATTTTATTCTTGTGTTGAATGAACTGAAACAATTTTATTAGCAGAATAGCGATATTTATTTATTTATTGTAGCTTCCCTCGCATATGTTTATTGTTGCCAATGAAGCTGTAAATTTGGAAACTAATGTCTAACAATTTAAAGATTCAGCTAATAAGTGCCTTTGTATTTGAAGTATTTTATTTTACACATTTTCTGTGGTCCCTTTAGTTAAGGTAGCTATTAAGTAGACGCAGAGTCCACATATTAATGGCAGATATCCAATAAATCTCTGAATAATATGAATACGAATATGAATAATAGCGGCGCAGAATTATCATATCGAATAATTATTTATTACTAATGAATTATACATAACACGCGCGCAAAAGTTATTACAGAATATATTTATAGGATCAAGTCATGAGATGCAACTCTGAAAGTGCATAAATTACTAACAGAAACCAGGAATTTTTAGTAGGAAATTAGCAACATACTATATTATCATTGCATTCGAAACCTTTGAATACTATAAAAATACTCATACGTACCAATTCACAATTTTACTTTACGTCTATCGACCAATCCTTTCCCTGTAAAAAGGCAAGGAACCCAGTATTACTATCATCGTATTTCGTTCCTCGAATCGCCTAAAAATTCCAGTTAAAGGGAGCTGGAGGAACGACGTGGGACAGAAAGCAAAGGGCGCGAGGAGTTCCTTAAACAGTGCTTAGAATGAGAATGCGACGCGCTGGGGCGCAGGAGCCACTGCAAAGTGAAAAAGAAACACTCCGCGCGATTATGCAAACGATGCATTAAAATGCATCCCCGTTGAAATGTTCGACGTTTCCCTGTGGAAACTGCAGCCACCAGCGTTAAAGCCGTTGCTCACACTCGAGCTTGCCACGATCAGAAATCGTTTGAATCTTATTTTCCCTAAACGATTACCATTACCTAAAAAGGAACCTCGTTTCTTCATCATTTGAATTTATGTGTATAAACTTGTAAGCCAGCCGACAGATACGCGGCTGCCTGATGAACGCGAGAGGGAGCGGTTAGCTACTTCCATATTCTATTCTGAATGTGGAAAGAGATTCTCAGCGTTTGCGTTGTACTTGTAACAATTTAAACGGAAAGTCTCCTGGTAGTGCAAACGTAGAAAATTCATTGTACATTTTAATTACTTGAAATGTGCTTATGCTACAATATGCTACGTTGGCAGTAAAGCCAGCAACCTATCGGCCGTTGTGTAAGAAAAAAAAATATGAAGGCGACTTAAAACAAAATGTTTCAATTCTTTGCATCTCTCTTAATCTATTGCCGACTTTGCTTCGATTAAATTAGTCTCTAACAAGTTATCTTCTACTTAAAACCGAAGCTGAAAATCGGAGCGCTGAATTGATTTGTGGCCAATAAAGGAACGTCAAGTATAAAAAGTGACGGAGGAGTCAGTGTTCGAGCGGAGAACGAGAATACAATTGGAATTAGCAAGGTTGATTTCACAATCTTTGCATGTGAACTTTTTTAATTTTTTTTCGTCAATTAAAGGGAATTAGCTTCTTTCATACATGAATCATGTTCATGGGGCGGGGGGATTTTTTTACCTGTCGTATTTTTTAGACGTTTTGTGTGTACTTTGCTGATACGGTAATAGAATTGGACCGCGTTTAAATGTATTCTAAATATATGAAGTAAAGGTTAAATTGGAAAGATAATTTAATTCTTTATTTGTTTTAGATGAAATTATGTTGTAACACCTATCGTATTTTTTATAATACACAAGTCGGGTTATTAAAAATATTTTTCTTCATGTTATAGATAAAACTTGGGAATATTTCTCCGCGGACAGGAAGTTTTGAAGTGGGACAAATGATGGAAAGCTGTTAACCTCAACAATGGACATAAGAAGACAGTGATTTTATATATAAACTACTAGTGATTATATAGATTAAGAGTGAAAATATATTTATTAATTATATACTTACATCAATAATCATTTGTACATGATTGTATCACTTTTCTGTAATATTTTGAACATGCTTTAAAGAAAATAAAGACAAAAATACTATAAAAAAAACTGTATTATCATTGCAAAAACCCTCTTTTCGCGCAAAACGCACAAAGTTGCAAACCGAAATTTGGCTCCTCGCGAAAACGCACAAAGTTGCAAAAGCCTAATTTTTTTCAACATGGTTGCAAATGAAATTGGGGTGTTCGAGAAATAAAATTCCGGTTTGCAACTTTGTGCGTTTTCGCAGGAAGCCAAACAATGTTGCAAACCGAAATTTAGCTTCTCGCGAAAACGCACAAAGTTGCAAACCGGGATTTTATTTCTCGAACACCCTAATTTCATTTGCAACAATGTTGAAAAAATTTAGGCCTTTGCAACTTTGTGCGTTTTTCGCGACAAGCTAAACAAAGTTGCAAACCGAAATTTGGCTTCTGGCGAAACACGCACAAAGTTGCAAAAGCCTAAATTTTTTCAACATTGTTGCAAATGAAATTGGAGTGTTCGAGAAATAAAATCCCGGTTTGCAACTTTGTGCGTTTTTCGCGAGAAGCCAAACAAAGTTGCAAACCGAAATTTAGCTTCTCGCGAAAACGCACAAAGTTGCAAACCGGGATTTTATTTCTCGAACACCCCAATTTCATTTGCAACAATGTTGAAAAAATTTAGGCTTTTGCAACTTTGTGCGTTTTTCGCGAGAAGCTAAACAAAGTTGCAAACCGAAATTTGGCTTTTGGCGAAAAACGCACAAAGTTGCAGACCGTGATTTTCTTTCCCGAACACCCCATTTTCATTTGCAACAATGTTGAAAAAATTTAGGCTTTTGCAACTTTGTTGCATTTTCGCGGATCGCTCAATAGCTTACCTGAATACTTACCATATTTTGCGTGATCATAAGGCAGTTAGTTCTGAAGATTACAGCAATGTGAAGTGTTGAAGTCAATAGAGTTGCAGAGTAGGGAATGGTATGTTTAAAACAGTGCGTTAATGTAAAGATTTTTAAAAACAGCTACTGAGCGGTGGAAGGATCATTTTAGGTGTTCTTTTTAGCATGTTTTTTATATATGACTTGGAATCGGAAGGAGTAAGTAGTGGAAGGAAGGCTCGTTAAATAATAATACTCTTGTATCACTTAGCTGCATTTTATTGAAATAAGTGAAATGCAATACAATCAAATCTTACAAATGCGTTCGTAATTACGATGTTCTTCACCAGAGTACTATATTAATGAATTAAAAAATAAATGAATTGGTCAATTAGTTAAAATTAATGAATTATTAATGTGCATGATTTTAATTATGCCTAATTTAATTGCACTTACAAACAGAATTACTAATTGTAATTAAAAGAATACTTTTTGACGTGCAAATGGAAGCTGCGCACTCAAATGGTTGCGCGTATCGTCGAAAGCATCAGAAAGAATACGTACAGGGGACATCCACTAGGTGCAGGAGTGACGTTTTACTTTTCTAAGTAAAGTGTCGCGAATGGGTTGGTCCAGGATGAGGATCGGTCACGTAGCGTCGAACACAAATACTGGACGAGTACCTGAGAGGATTTCTAAGTCCACTGAGAACGCCTTAACGCCTTTCTTCGTGGATAAAAGGCGGAGACACGCAAACATGATGTTTATCCTCGTTCTTCTAAGACTCTTTAAGCTGTCAAGTCTTTCCGTCGGCTTTCAACGCCTGTGTAACGATAACTGGAACGCAACATCGTTTCTGGTATTACTGTGGAGTTACTGTTCATGATCGGCTGTAATTAAAAAATCACAGTTATATAGACCGTGGTCTGTGATTAAACGCGTAATTTTTTAAAGTTCGAGAATTCGAGTGGCTAAAATGTTTAGCTCCCAAATCTTCAGACCCTTAAAATTTTGAAGCTCGGAAGCTCCCAACTCTTGACGTTTTAAATTTAAACCTCAAACATTTTTCAGTCACTACACCCTTGAACTTTGAATTTCGATCCCTTGAACACAAATTCAGTGGCTATTAATACAGTGCCGAAGATAATAGTTGCAAATTAATCGTAGTGAAACTAACATTATTCCTGTGATAGTTTCCACGTGTGTGCTGAAGAATAACTAGACAGAAATTAGGAGGAACAATTATAAAGGATAATAAAGAACAGCAAAAGCATTTTAATTTACTACAACTTTATTTAATCCCTCCTTGGAGTGCAATTAACCAACGTTCCCCTGCAAACAGCTGCAGAAATCGTGCAAGGGGTTTACCCTTCAACAACCACATCCCTGGGTTGTTGACTCCCCAGCGTTCCACGGAATTGTTGTTAGTTTTACGAGCGCAACTTTTCTCCCCCTGGCTAAGCAGAAATCCATATCGCTACCCCGTTGCGTACGTGGGGGGTGAGAGACACTGCCCGTTTCGGCGAAAGGAGGAAGTGGAAAGTTTCTCCTTCGAGAAAAAAGTCTAGCCGAGGGAGATGCGGGAGGAAGGGGGAGACAGTCGAAGATCACAAAGGGACGAACGTTAAGGGTTGATTTATGGACAGACGCGAAAAACTCACGGACCAATGCACCACTGGAGGATAAATATTATCCGCCTTCCTCTTCGATCCTCCTTCTTCGAGTTCCCTGTGTCTCCCCCAACTATGCAATATTTAACACGCCGCAGAGACGTCGAAATATAAAGAAACTTTCTCCATTCCACGTATTTCTCTCAATTCCATTTGTTTGCTTTTCTATCGACACACAAATTAATCGCGATTAGTGCTTTTTACTCTTCCACCTCTTCAGTTCAGCTACATATTTCATATAATATTCTGTAAGGAGGAGCACACATAATAGTAACAAGTTTTTCGTATCATTTTTAAAAAAATTAGTGATTTCTGGAGTAATGGGAACGTGATTGGGTCGGAACAGGTTGGAGGGTTGTAGTAGGGTTAATTGAAATGCATATATTATTTGAATATTCTGTGAAAAGGATTCAATTTTCCGCGAGTTTCGTCATTATTAATTGTTTGTCACGAGAGACCGTGGAATGTCGCAATAAACGTGTTTCGTTTAATGTCGATGCATATCTGTGATGTTAAATGGTGATAGAATGGTCCAGAAAGCATTTGTAATGTGTGTGGGATTGATGGATATATCAGCTACCAAGCCCGTGGAAATTCTTCCGAAGGTAAACAAAATCTATTGACCATCCGAATTCCTTGGCGAACTCCAAAACATGTCGCGCGCAATTATCTCGTTACCGAAAGTTTCGCGAAAACACCCCTTCCTCGGGGAAAAATATTGCCGCTGGACTGCATCGATGCGATAATTTCATTCCTCCATTTGCTCTATCGCGGTAACTTTGAAATTCGATTAACTTCGTCGCGAAATGGTGGTTGCATCCCTTTTATGGTATATATTTTGTTACATCGTTTATTTCCTCGTAATTGCTTCTGTATTGACTTCGTTGCTCGACGAACTTTTATTCCATATCCACAGAGAGGTTCCATTTTAAATATCACATTGTACCAGCTTCGATTTCCCACTGAAACGTAATCTCTAACGTCAGTGAAATAATGAACCAGTGTTGGAACAGAATATCTCTAGAAACAACACGACTGCTCATTACCATCGCAATTAATTACTCGAAAATAGCACAGGGTAACAAATGAACGCGTTTTCATCTTCGATGAAAGTTCCTAAATCTCCCTTTTAATCCAGCAACTAATCTTTAATATGCAAACTATTTAATTTCCTTGCAAGCAGTCGATCTGAATGAGTAATAAAATCGTAATAATATTAATAATAATAATAATTCAATTACCAGAATATTTTAATTCTTTAATTCAATTACCAGAATAATTTATTCTTTCCTACGTTTCAATATAATAATCTCCTTTAAAATCTTAATCCCCAAACCCACGAAAAGGTCGTAAGAATTATTTACCAAATATATTCAATGAATACTGAATAGCTTGTGGAATTATTTTAAAGTCACGTGTGGAAGCTTTGAAGAGCCACGAAAAATCTATGAAGATAGAAATCAGGCGAGTAGAACGTGTCTGAATTAAGGGGAACGAAAATTAAGTAGAGAAGGTCGAGGAATGATCAGACGCGGGCCCTGAATACAAGCTGCTACGATTTCCTCGCTGGCAATATAAATGCCCGAGTACTTGCTTTACACCAGTCGACACGTTCCGAGGGTTCCGCGACGATTTCGAAGCACTTCCGGCCTGGGAGTTGGCGAACTTTCGCGCAAATACCGCGCCGAAAAGTTTTCCAAAATCGAGCAAGACTCGGGGGAGGGAAAGCCTCGTTCGTTCTCGTTAGTCTTCCGAAGATCTCGAAAACTTTGATCTCGCAAGTCGGTTTCGCTGTAATTCCTCGCCCGTGGCCATGTGCGCGTAACAACTTTTAAGAGCAAACTGTTACAGCCAATTATTTGCATCGGTCCCTGAGAAAAATTGCTAGAACGACGGAAATATTGTTTCGTAAAAATTAAATACATGGAAATATATTAGGTACGCAACGAAAGATACTTTTATGTGATGATTGAGGGCTGTCCTTAAATCACGTAAGGGTAATTTTAGCGATTTCTTACTCCCTCTCTCCCCCAGTATAAGAATTCGTAAGATTTTATATTCCAACCCTCTCCCTCTCCTTCCTTACGTAATATTCCTTACATTGCATTGCTTACAATTCTTGGTGTCGGGAAATTTAAACTAAATTTACCTTTCTGGAATATTAATGACAGAATTTGTATTATTGAAAATCAGGTTAAAAAAAAACCCTTCCCTTGCAAGAAAACGTATGAAATTTGTGATTTCCTCCGCCCCCAAAACCTTACGTAATTTAAGGCCGACTCCTTGTCAATATTCTGATAAAAAAATATACTAAAATTAACGAAATACAGTGAGAGCTGTGACAATGAAAGAGAAGACTGTGGAAATGTACAGAAGAGTCGATTCGCAAGGCCAGCTCGAGTTCGACAGGTTGATCGTTCTGGTCGCAACAGGCAGGGCGAATCAAGCAGCCCGTATCTCGAGATTATACATTCGCCTACGGAGGAAATTCGAGCTGTCAGGAAACGGACGTCCTGGCCGAGACGTCTAACGTCATAGGCAAGCCCGAGATCGCGTAATTAACAGGATATATCCTTCCCAATCCTCCGGCCGTGTCGGTGGCAACGGGACCCACCCCCAAACCCCTGTCTAGCAAACGGGGATTCAGATCGTGTTACGGCTGCTGTCGGTTACAGGAACCACTTG
Source organism: Andrena hattorfiana (assembly GCA_944738655.2). Taxonomy (NCBI): domain Eukaryota; kingdom Metazoa; phylum Arthropoda; class Insecta; order Hymenoptera; family Andrenidae; genus Andrena; species Andrena hattorfiana. The sequence goes on along the minus strand of OX122894.2, from coordinate 41,784,805 downwards.
CTAAACCCGCCTAAGACGACTACTAAGACTGATTGGGGATTTCGAGGGCTGTGTGCACGCGCGACGTCGCCTCAGCCACTCAGAGGATTGTTTTTCAATCGTAATCCCTTTGATAGACTGGCCGCCGCCGCTCTGTAATTGCTTTGGAAACGGCCAGGGAGGATACACTTCAACTGGGATCGCTATTTTCAGGGAAAATTAAATAGCATCTGTCTTTCTTTTCTGACTGTACGAAGGCCGATGGGAAATAAATCGAAGGGCGCTGCACTTTAATTCGCCCCTGAAAGTAAGAATATTTGAATTGTTCGTTCTTTTGAGAACGTAATGGTGTGGCTTTGCTTGAAACAATACAGATCTGTTTTCATTTGACTGGTTCCGAAGTGGAATTGTTATTCGTAACAGTGGGGCGATCGACAATGCTCCGCTGGAATATCATTGGATCCTCAAATTAATTGGAATAATAATGACGATCGATACTTCATCAACAATCACTGGGTTGTGCAGGCAACCCTCTAATGAATTGTTATATTATACTGCAACGATATGGATATGGATATTGTAATTTAGCCGGTGCATTTATCGATCCCCAGTTTCCAGAATACTGGGTGGGTGGAGAGTATTAAATCTTGCCAACAGCTTTTATCATACTTCCCGAAGATTTCGAGCGACCCAGAAAGTTCGTGTCCACATCGTTTTGAAAATGCGAGCCAACGAACGCCCAATTATCTTTCCACCGAGGAGCGCTGGCATTCAGACAGAGTTGGAATCTCTAATGCGATTATTTGATAACTCTGTCCGCAAATATGGCGTGATTAAATGCACGGTTGATGCAAGAAATAGAAAGTTTCGAACGAGCGCCGCTCTGTCCGTGCAGTTTTATTGATCTTCCGCGAAAATTCCGCGTTTACCTTTGCACGTGAAGGCGAAAAGTTCCCGCGGGGCAGAACTTTCGCCCCGAGTAAGGGGTGCTGGCAGCGCGAATAAGCCTGCACACTCTGAGCAACTTACCCCGGAGCAGAAGGGAAATATCTGAGCGGAACCATCATCACCGTCGTCGTTGGAACAACGTTGCGAAAATACTTGGTGGAATCCCCTTCCCTCCAAGTGGAGAACTCCTATCGAAACTGACAGTGGAAAGAAGTTAAAACTTCCGCGCCACGAGAATTCGAAAAGTGATTTGCTTCGTTATCTTCCACTCTCCAAACTATTTTTTTTTAATCACAGCACTGCTGCTTCATTAAAATGCGGCTCTTCGTAGCTCGAGGCGTGTTTAATTGTTTCCCTAATCGCACGATCGATCGATTTTATGAGAGCCTGTTGCCAGGGTCTGGCAACGAAGGGTAAGTTCGTCGTCGAGTGTTTTTTATTCGGCAAATCTGTGTGGAAGGAGAGTTTTCAGATACCAGGAGTCGCGAATGTTTTGCTGCTCCTCGCGACAGGGAAGACAGACAATTGGCAATTGTTGGCGGAGGGAATTGTTGGGAGGTTTCTTTGGAAAGCTGTGAAACTCGGTGGGGGATGGAATATCGATATGAAGACGGAAAAGGAACGTTTCAGGGAAAAGCTTAATAATGAAATCAATGGTGGAAACTCTCGGGCACGCGACGTAATTAAAAGACCTTCTGAATCTTTCAGATTCGCTTAATGAAACTACGGGGAAATTGATTTCACCGTTAACCATCGCTTTGTTCCCTTTTTCGTAGCCTGCTCCCTTTCCACGGACCGTGACACTATTCACGGTTTCAATGATTCAGAGGCTGGTAATCGGGAGCTAGAAAACTTTCAGGAACGTGAAGTTGAATTAAAAATATCGTAAGAAAATTCTTCTTTCGCCATTAAATTCTCGTACCATTTGCTCTATTTTTTACTACATCACTGCGAACGAGAATTTCAACACTGTTAATTTCCCGATGTTTCCCTCATTCTTACCAAGCCGCTGGAACAAAAGATGAGTAAGATCCACGACGCAACTTAATCGAATAAAATCAGAGGTTTCCCAAACACTTCCTACAGTTTAAAAGTGCAATGGACGCTCTTCTTTCCAGACTTCCTTTGCACAAAGAACAACTATTTAAAAGGTGAATTTTTGAGTGTTCGTAGTAGCAGAAAGATGGAAGGAAGGAGGGGTGAAGGGACATCGATTGCTCGTGAGAAGATTAAACCGACAACGTTTCTCCAACAGAGTTCATTTCATTTTCTCGTTGCCCAATAAACGGTTAATGGTGCAGGTGCGCCCTGCAAATAGACAGAGGAACACACGCGTATGAAAAAGCACACTTTTACAAAAGACAACTCTCTCGCACGCGCGGAAAACACGTTCGACGAGAGGGAGCGCTCCCCTCTTTTTTTTTCTGTGAAAAGTGAAATTTCCTGTAAAAAACGCACAGCTCCCGAGCAAGAATGACTCGAAGTGTCCATTATTGCCACCGAAACCAATAAACTTTACGACAAACTGCGGCCTTTGGCAAGGTCCTCGAGGAAACTTTCAGCCACGAGGCCTGAGATCGAGCAAGCTTTGACATACTCTTGCCACGAAAGCGATATCGATACGGCTCTGTTTCATACGTACACCATTTCCCTATTCTCTTGTTTATGTACACGGAAAGCAGGTGGTTATCGCGGGTGTTTTTGATTTTTGAAACTCCTCTCGCGCGTCGTACCATATACATACACTATGTACAGCCTCTTTGTACAAGTTTCGTCTGAAAACAGAAACAGACAGGAAGAAGAATGAGAGGGAAAGAGATAAGAATAGTCTCCTGCGCTGAAAATGAACAAGCAGCAACGAACGCTATTGGAACCTAAGTAGGATCGAAGTTCGGTGACTGATTCGTTAATCTTGGCAAGGGGTAATTAATGGTAACCAATTAAATTCGTCCTTTCTTCAACGACAAATGTCCCCCGCGGGGGTGACGCGTAAGAAACACCCATGGTCGCTCTATCGTTCACCGCGAAGCCTTTTTACAAGTCTTTCTTTTTACAGGTTCTTTTTTACAACGAAACTGTGCCACGACACACCATCGCGACGAGCTCTCAGCTTCTTCTTACAGACGATATGGAAAGTCTCTGTCACTGTGAGCTGGCGAAGGCGAGGGATGTGTTAGGACGTGGCGTCCTGGGTCCTCTCGCGGATCACCTGACTCGAGTCCTCGCGATTTAGGCAGTCCCTGATCCCTTGGAGTATCACGCGCACTCTTCTGTCCAGGGCTATGAGATGGGGCTCCCATAGAACTGGCGCCACGGGGTCGTTCGCCATGCTTTTCCGCAGCGCTACGCTTAGGGGCACTGGCCCGTTGTGAAATCTGAAACAGAAATTAGAATTCGAGGCTGCGGGCGAAGCGTGATCCAAAGCAGGCTGCGAAGTGTGAGTCGTGTATTGAATATAGCTGCGTAGAATCTCTGTTGCTCAGGGGGGCAAATTTTTGGATGAAAAAAATTGAAAAACTAGTTTTAAATTAAAATATGTGATGAGGGCCAGAAATATTGATTGATGGTGCCAGACGCTTGTTAGCCCAGGGGCGCCAAATTTCTAAATCCTCGTCTGGGTGTAATATAATCTTCTGTCATTTGAAACTCCTATTATCTACATCCAAACAGTATGTTTTCTATTCGTGATTAGATACGCTGGATGCGCCTATGTCCTCTACTATCGAAATAGACACGAACTTAGAACCTCCAAGTTTTTATAACGATCGAATTGAATACCATTTGCACTGCTTTAATAGGCAATTGATATTATATGTAATGGGATTAGATAGAAAACGTTTATTTATTTATTAATTGCTGGAATTTTCATTTCTTGTACCGTTAGTTATATTATTTCTTGTGAAACATAGAATAAGGGCCTCGAGGAAGCGTTCCATTATTAAAAAATTCCTCTATCTGAACAATCATATCTACCCATTAATCCAGATACCAGAGGATTTACTAAAAAAATATACCTCTGCTCTATTTCTATTTTTCAATCAACGTGTCCCGACCACACGATGCCTGTAAAATGGAAGGGAAATGCTTTTCGCTCTGCCAGCCGAAGCCTGAAATTGGTCAGTGACGGCAATGAGACCGCGAGCTTTGATAATCTTCCTAAAGATTCGAATTCATATTCAACGTGTCACCGAGCAAATCTGTCAACAACTTGTTTGCCGAGCCTTCAGGCAGAAAGCAGGGTCCAACAAAAAAAACCCTCTCACCGAAAAACTTCCATCCCTCGGCCACGGCTTTCAATATTCGCGGAATCAGACTAAGTCGATCGTTTTTAATAAACATGCAAATCCACGGACGCAGAAGTCGTCGGGGTACGAAAGATTAAAAAACGTGACCCTCCATCGGACACCTCTTCTGGATAAATCGATCGGCCCCGGAGCGCGGTGTGCAAGGAATTTTTCAATAAAAATGCAAATACTCGTAATTAGAAGTTCGTCCAGCCCGATGATACGTATCTTCGAATGAAACGCGCACGCGCGAACAAGTTCCGAGGATCTGGTCCTACCCCGTTGGAAGATTGTTTTTTCCAGCGCGTCTTAAAGTTTCCAGACGTGCCGGAGCGCCATTCGAGATTTCGAGACGTGGTCCGATAATGGAGGAGCCGGGTCCTCCTCGCGGAAGAGGCAATGAATAAAGTATCGACTCAAGCAGACGGATCGTGGATGTCATTTATACTACGTATAGGGTGGACCATATTCGTTTAAGTCGAATTTCTTCTGTGGTACGATGTAATGCTATCCGTTCTCGAGACTTAAATTAATGGGGTCAAAATGTGGGGTTTAATACTTTGTCCAAGAATTTTGAAGAAATTACTGTTGTATCACTTAATACGATATTTTGTGTAAAGTGTATCGTTGCAAATAATTATATTATATTTAATAATTATATTAAAAAAATAATAATATAAATAAAGAAATAATTATATTTCGGAAGGTCGTCAGAAAATTCATCACGTTTGAAGTAATGATATTAGAAGGTGTTCTATCGCAGTGACGAAGGGAAAATTTGTGTCGTTCTCAAACAGCTGTTTCTTTTCAAGAATTTTGATTTTTATTTTTAGATCCGTTTGTAACTGAACACCCTGTAGATATGAACGCATATGTATGTTTCAGAACGCATCCCCAAAGAAAGTACTTTTCTGGCTGGCTACTTTTCGATGTCACAAGGGAGCTAAGAAAAGCAGAGCTCGCGAGCAGAGAAGGATAAAGACTTGATCGAGCAGCTTTTATACCGTTTGAAGGATTATGGTCCCCGAGGAAATTGATGACCCTGGACGACAGGTCCTTTTAATATTTACCTAATCGAACAAAGTTGAATCGAATTCCATCGCCTGGAAGTTTACCATGATATTTCCTTCAATGCAGTCTTGCGTCACTATTTTATTCACACTTTCGTCGAGAAATATCATTCTAATTGCTTACAAGCATCGACATTAAAGAAACTTCATTTTGTTTCATCGCATCGTTTAATTAAATGAAAACAGAAGTGTCTTTCTTCGCTAAGGTAAAGAACGGTGCAATTTTATTCTGGAAATATATAGTTAATAGCTTCCCTAGAAAAAGAATGAATCTTAAAGGATGAATCTCAAAATCAACGTTGGAATTGCCACTATGTCTTCAATTAATTCAACGAACGTATCGAGGTACGAGTTTAATTGCTGACTAAGATATTCGTAGAACCACAAGCGTTCATGATTCATAGTATGTATAAGTGTTTCGTACGAGTACACATCGGGCTCGGTGAATGGGGGACTGAATGAAAACGAAGTCATAATGAAAGAAGCAACCGTGACTGACACGATGAAGTAGCCGCAATGAAGTAGCCACAGGATGCAATTATCCTATAATATCGGGTTTAACGGGCAGAGTGTGGGCTTCTTTAATGCGTTTTCAACGAGCCGAGCACGATTTCATTCAAGAAGCTACTTGTATTCGAGATCTTCTCCTCAACAATGACCGAAGCGAGCGACGATCAAACACTATTAAATTCCATAGGAAAAAATCAACCACGAATTATCGATCTTCTGCTTTCAATCTATCCTTCCTGTTACACTGGCACCGATCTATACGACTGGAAATTAGATTCTTCTACAATACCTATTCCATAAGAACACAATGTTTTGAATAAAAATAAGAAACTCAAGTTATATTGTTGGTGCTAATTCGCCAAAGATTCACGTTCAACAAGTCCTTAGTTTACAATAAAATCTTTGTAAAATGAAATTCAAGTCCACCAAGGTCCCAAGAGTTTTAGCTACAGAGGGTTAAGAATCAATACAGTATCTTACATAGTTCTTCCTAATACAGCTATTCCAGTTTCATTACCGTTCGCAGTTTAAACTTCAACCTTACCGCCAGGACATAATCGTTGACGGAAATTCAGGAAAGTGTGCTAGATTGAACGGCAAAGGGTTGAAGAAACCGCCTCTATCTGCCTCTCCGGGATCCCACGGAGGCCGTACCTCGCGGGGAAATTCAATCTGCGGAATGCTCCATTTTTATCGAGACAGTGGCAGGTGTCGCGGAGAGAAATACGCGCGTTCTGGCCGAGGGGAAGATATCGGCCTGCCCGAGTTTCCGCTCGTAACGCCGGCTTAAGCAGCGGCCACCCCCTCGGCAGATCGATAATCGGCCGACGGAATCGTGCATCGGTCACCGGCCATACCGCGTGCTGTATCTCTCTACGCGTGTCGACGAAAATCCGCTCTCGTCGAATTTATCGCGCCCGTAAAAAGCCCGTCCCCGTGAATCCGCATCAAAGCGGAGATTCACGAGCGTGCCGGTACCGGCGGGCAATTCTGGTAAAACGTTTCACTCCGAAATCCGCCTTATCCGGTCCCCCTTGTGCCTCAACCCTCCCCCCCTGATCCCCCACTCTCCAGCTGGGCCAACAGGGGTCGTAAAGTTTTCCCAGCGTTTCCCTTTTTCGAAATCCGCTGGGAGGCCGTCGAGCCGCTCTGAATTGTAAATTCCCAGCGATCGATCCCGCCGAGCGACCGCGGCGTGATTAAAAGCGCGGCAAGATCGACGATCGACCGACCGATTCTGGATCGATCTTGAGGAATTAATGGAACGGGCGGGAGCGATAAAGATGGCGAAATATGGGGATGTTGCGGGAGGAATTCGGATTGGAGAATTGGAGCGTTGCCGGGTTGTTTATCGAGGGTGGGATTATTCGGGGCTGCTGTAAGTTTTGTAGCTTCGAGGGTGTCGAAGAGTAATATTAGCTGGGCGAACAGAGGTGGAGCTTGATTTGATAAGAAGACTTTTTGGTAGAGACTTACTTCAACAGGGTGCCGAGAGTGGACTGCCTGATCATGCAGCACTGCAAGATGGGAGCGAGGATGGAGATTTCGTCGTGGAACGGTCGGCCGAAACCTCTGCCGTGGTCCAAGTGCAGGGGGAACGTGTTGTTGCCGAATATCTTGAACGTCTCGTAATGATGCCTGTCCATGTTTCCCATGAGGAAGTCCAGGACAGCCATGTCCATTAGATCGAGCAGCCTCCGGCCTTCGTCGTAGGGAGGTATTTCTTTGACTAGGGAACAGTAATCGTCGTCTGAAAACGATACAAGACACTACGTTAGACACGACTTCTGTCACCGCGGGAATAACGATAGTCAAAGCCTGTTAGAAACTGAGGGAACGATATCTTCAAGTAATTCCAAATAGAGAAGATTAAAGGAACCTGCGAATGTTTCATACATTTTGCACGATACCTAAAGATTTATGCTTGGGGCATGTTGAAAAGATCCATTGCGTGCACAAAACCCTGGTATCTAATGGTTTATGCAGCAGAGTTATGCATGGGTTATAGAGACAACACGATATTCATAAATTTTCAACGAATCGAGGCGTCAAGTATTAAACAAACCCCGTGAAATATTTCATTTCACAGAGCACGCATTAATTACATTCCTTTTACCTCCATTAATCTCGCGTACACAAAAGTTCCTTTATTCCATCATTAGAATCCAAGACTTCGAATCGCAATACGTAAAATAAATACGATTCTACGATACAGTTACTGTTTATATAATTAAAACTCATTAATAAAGGCTTCAGAAAGAATATTAGCCTAAGGGTACGTTCGAATGTACGCGCGGAGCGTATTAAAAGTGCTAAAACTTTGAAGCTCTATTTCTCCGAAATTATCCACACTTTGTGAATGCGAACTACACGGTTGGGAGAAGGGAACCTTCTCCTTTACAACGAACTTTGTTTCACGCAGATACGCCTTTCCGTCGGTGAGATATCGTCGTGTAAAGGGAAGTATAATTTTCAATCCTTCAGTTATGTCTGTCTCACTCGCGCACACGGACCTCTCGCTCGCACTCGTCACCGACCTACCCCAAGCTGGGCACCTGTGCGCTGGTCAGTGACAGACGCTGAGTCAGCAGTTTTGTTTACTAATACTAGACTTGCACACGCATTTCCTGGATAAAAAGTAGGTCACTGGGTCGTCTAGGTTTGGGCCGCCCCACCACCCCCGCGAAAACTTTAAAGCCTTATATTTCGGGAACCACTGAAGATAGGGACTTGGAACAAAATGCAATATCAAGAGCATGCTTTCCTCTACATCCTGACTGCGTTCACACTTTGAAATCTCGCTCCTCTTTCTACTACCACCGTTCTCAGGCTAATTACGAACATTATTGTCGGTTAATTGTAGAGGATAAAGTATTTTCTTTTGAAATGTGAAAGGTAGAAGTGAAGTTCTTATGTTGATTCAAGTAACTTTGTTGAATTTCAGTTTCCCCGAGTTTCTAAGCGCAATGTATTGGAATATTGGAAACGTTTGTGTATATCCGCTGAAATGCTGAAGCACTCACCGTGCTCCCACTGCGCCTTCTTCCGTTTGTGGTAGCTCCTTCTCCAAGGGTGTCGCCAGGCCTTCCTCGCGGCGATAGATTTATCCGGCAGAAACGCGGCGAAACTCCCCTCGAGGGTGTCCGGATTCCCGCAGATCGCGTGAGCCGTGTCACAGTAATAACTGCACTTCCCATGGAAGCAGATATTACCGGCGGGACTGACGAAGAACGTCTTCAGCAGCTCCCCGTCGGCGATCTGATAAATCTCCGTGGTCAGGTTCAACGTTCTGCCCGTTACTGGCATCGCCCTTCGGAATCCCAATAATCTGCAAATAAATCGTTGCGCGGGACAACTCTTTACCATCGTTCGAACAATCACAAGCTATTCGATTGCATCGCGGTGAGTTTGGATTGCCGTGAAATCTGTTGGAGTTGCCGCGAGAAATCTTTATATGTTTCCCCTAATTTTCCCCGATTTTAAATTTGATTTAACACTGGAACCGAGAGATCGTAGAACACGGTGTTCAAAACGACGAGGGAGACTACAGTAGTCAGTTGAGGGGAAGCTTGAACTAGCTTGGTAGTTAATAATTATATCAAAATCTTAACGGGAAGCCCTCTCTCTAAGGACTTGTGCGAAAAGTTTACTTAATTACCTGTCTAAATGGAAGGCTGCTATTTCGGCTGTATGCCTCTCGAAATCGGTGAAGTAGAAGTGATTCGGCAGGGTCTGCTGTTCTCGTGGAAACCTGAAACAAAACCAAACATCGTAACTCCAAACGTTTGGATATGGTCTACGATACTAGAAACAACAAAGAAAGTTCACTATTATCTCAATCTCACTGCCATTCAAACGTTTACAGAATTAAATGTCCCAAGAATCGCGAGTCCTGAATAGAAGCAAGGCGAAAGGAGTTTCTCGGGACCGAATGTTTTCCCTCTACTTTTCCAGTTTGCCAAAAAATATTTCTCTCGTTCAAGGGCACACGGCACGTTCCATCTCGAGGAGGAGCCTCGAGAGATGTCGGGGTCTAAAAGGAGACGATTTCTCGGGGAAAACACCGCCGGTACGGAGAGCACGGGGTAGAAACAGAAGAAATGGCCCTCCCTTCTCAGTCTCCGTTTCCATCGTGGAAGTCGACGGCGATAAATAAAAAAGGCATCCCGGGGGAATCCTTCCCGTACGTGGGCACCTTTCCTTGCGGAATATGGGATGGAGGAACAAGAAGCTTGAATTCCTCCGATGTACTGACGTTGAACGGGTGTCTTCCAACGAGACTCCATGGGAATGTAAATAATGGGGAGAAGTTCCCGGCGAAAACAATCGTTTCCGACCGCCGCTCTGTATCGGGAACGTCGATTTACGGTGGACCAAACAGAATACTCGTAGCTTCGCAATGATATTGCTTTGTATAAAGAACTGTAACGATAACTGAACGAAAAATATAAGTGCTATATAAAAATGCCACAGCAATTCATTCTTATCACCTTGAAATTTGTCTCCAGCTTCCAACGCGAACCTCTCCCAATTACAAAATCCTTCCCCTCGCTAAATCGAATTGCAAGTCATCATTTTCCATCCACCAGCTACATAATAAAGATAATAATTCGCTGTGAGCGTCGAAGCTCTTTCTATCCAAAGCAAACGTTCGAAATTGTAATATTTTCTCCGCGGAGGGACGAGACAGCAATCGGTAACGAAGCGAAGGAGTAAGTCATCCTGGAGGAATCTTTGCCCGATCAAATATTTACTCGCGATCTTCGTGCAGATTTCACGAGCCACCCGGCACGTAGCAGATCGATCTACGCGGCCATCCATGGCCGAGATGCATCGGAAACGTTCGCCTAAGCTTGCCAGAGTAACGGTCGATTTAATGGCGGCCTTGAAGGAGGGTGGCCTGTATCGACGGACCGGGGCGAGAATTAAATGTCGACCGTGTAAAACAACGAGGAAAGTTTTAATTCGTTCGGTATCGACGTGGTAAATTATTCGACGCCGCCGGGACCGAGTTTATTGTTCCCTCGGAAATGTCAGTCAAGAAGTTCAACGTTTTATCGCGACGGGCGGTTTATTGGCAAACGCGGCGGCGAAAGGTTGGTCGAGATTGCAACCGAAAATAAATCCCTGGAATGATGACTCCAGTGGGATGATTTCGTCCTATCCCAACGAACCGGGCAATGACATCACGGGGCTGCACGGGGCTTGGAATATTTGATAAAGTTAGAAAGGGTAGGTAGGTATGTGACATTTCAAGGGACAACACATATTAGCCAAGAAAACAGGAGTTTTTCTAAGATTTTTATGGTGGAGGTTTGAACGATGATGCTTCGACTATATTATGCAGATATTAGGAACTTGGAATGCTTCCTGAGATACATTGGAGGTCTGAAAGTTGAACTAGAATAGCAAATTCATGGGGATGAATATATAATAGAAAAGGGAACTTTAGACTTCTCTATGGAAAGCTATTCGTCGTGAAGGGTTGAAGATCGTCAGCTGTGAAAAATGATTACAGGTGTGGTTACACTTAGAGCAGGTTGGACGAGCTAGGATGGAAAGAGAGCAATGGAATCTGGAGAAGCGTGGCAGCCGACCGGGGCGGAACTTCCGCGGAGCAGGCAGTGCTAATTAATACGACGGTCGCCCGGTAATTAGCGCGTAATTTGCATCTGATTAAAAGTTAAACGGCGTCGCCAGGCAGCCAGCCAGGCCTTGCCTCCTGACCTTCCGACTTCCCTGGGCATAATTTTGTTTACCGAGCTCCTTCGCCCGCGAACTCTCGTCCCACCGTCTTCGCGTCCCGCGAAACTGCGCGGAAAAGATAAGCGGGCATTTGGTTGGAATAATTGCGCGGGAATAAGACCCTGTCCCTGGTATTTTCTATTCAAATGAACCGTTTCGGCAGCAATTTATTCGCTCGAATATTAACGGGGGGCGTTCCTTCGAACTTCGAAATTCGCGGGCCAGATTGCAAGGATCGTTTGGAATTTTTTTCGAGCTTCCTGCTGTCAGAAGCTCCCGCCACGTTTCCCGTATTCCTTTTTCACAATGGCTCGGACCTTTCGAGGCTTATTTTCAGGCACGATTTAAAGCCACTGGTGGCGAATCTTTATAGGCAGGCGATTATTAAATGGCTGGCTCGATGTGGCGGGCCTAACGCTAATTACGGGCGAGTTAATGATGTAGGTCGATGGCAATTATTGCTGGTCGATCGCGCGACGAGTGGCAAGGGCCAGAGAAAAATGTCTGCTCACTCCCTTGCAGCGAGTTATAATTATTCAACATTTCGCGCGTGTACAGAGGATAAATTAATTCTGGAAATATGAAGGGAGCCGCGTTGCGTTTCGTGTAAATTCAATCTGGAAAATATTAGAAATATTACTCGAGCTTCTGGATGGATTCAATCCTAAAGGTGTCTATTTTACGGAACGAACGCTCGCGATGAAATGAACATTCGTAATTTTCCGCTCCGTTCCGCGAATGAGACCTCGCAATTTTTCTGAAACGAGCCCAACAAGATTATCGAAATTTCTCCGCTGCAAATGCCGTTCCCAGGGGAACGCGGGGGACAAGTGGAAGCTGTTTTTAATAATCGAGTGTACGGAATTCAAACGGGAAAGTTCCGCGCGAAATTTAATAACGAGGAACTTTGAAACGCGCGCGAAAGTACGGCAAGAGGGAAAACTCTGTTTTTAATAAATCATCACAGGCAATTCAGAAAAAACGGGAGGGCGAAAGTTGCATTTTGAATAAACTGTGCAATCGTTCTGTAAAAACTTGCGAAATTTTTACTGTCAATTCAGAGTTTCTCCCATATCATATCCCAAATATATCCCCACTAATAACAGCAATGTCTTCCCCAAACCTAATCGACGATTAACGTCCCAAAACTATGAAACTTAAAGACAATCCCACCATTCACTCCACCTCGAAGAGATCGAACCCGAACAAACCCCCACACGCAACGTCGTTGCATGCACCCTTAATGATGAATAAAAACTAACAAAAGCCCCGTTTTATCCGAGCGACAGAGAATGAACGTGAACTAAAAAGAAGTACAAATGGGCCAAAGTGCGCAATCAAAGGGCCTTCACGGCGGGGAGCAATAAGAGGCTCCAGGAAGAAATTATTTTCCGTCGCGAGAAATTGTCCATTCAATGAATCTTGGCGAGCAATGGGGAGGGAGGAGGTGAGAAGAAAGCCAGGGCTCGTTCGTTTCGGGACGAGAAAAAGAGGTGTCCTCCTTAACGTGTAACGAGAGCTTATTGCGGGATTGGTGGCGTCTCGTCCGGGACGCTCGCAATTTCGCCTCGAAATTCCCTCTTTGGCCCGTTCCCCGCTTCCCCTCTGCCAAGAGGGTTGTGGGTGGCGACGGGCGGCGGTGACCGAGGGCGGAAACTTTCCATGGAACTTATTGCCGAACTTATTACCGGAGTTTAAGCCGGCCTCGGCCACTTATCGCGGAATCTTCGGCCGACCGGAAGTTTAAAGGGCCAAATATGTGCGCCCAGAGGAGCCCAAAGGTGCAGCAGAGACAAAAAGAGTCGCAATAAGCGTCTCGACGACCCTCCCACCGCCACCCTGTCTCGAATTTCCTCTCCACTACTGGATATTACGTTTTCTCTACTTTATTCCTTCCTTTCCCTCTCGCCCTCCCTGCTCCGCGCCATTACTGCCCCGGTAACTCGTTTCGAACGATCGAGACGCTGCGGCTGATTTCGTTGGAGCACGTAGATCGCTGCACGGTAGCCATTCGGGGGTGAAAGAGGGTCCGAAGGATTTCTTTTCAGCTTCAGCGTTGTCGAAATGTCGTTGAGATAATTGTTATGTACGAAATGCTGCGACGAAGCGCCGTGTCAGCGGTAATAAGCCGAGGCAGCTTTGAAAGCCGAGAATTGAAAAAACTTAGCGAGAAGATAATGCGAAATTAATCTTTTTGGAAGTCATGTGGAATGGGAGCGTTGAGAGTGAAATCCTGAGGATGTTTAGTGAAGGCTGGTAGATTGATAGCGAAAGAATAAGTGGCGAAGGGGACCGAGAAGATCAGCGAAGATTTAAGGGATGGTGAAGGGTGGTAAAAAGTATGAACCCATCGGCGGAATCGCGGGATTAACGCCGCGTTTTCTTTCGTTTCTCGTCCCCCAGGAAGACGCTTCTTCCGTCGCCTGTATCTCTGCGGTTTTTCTCGTGGCCCAGGGCTGACGAAGTTACGGTGGATGGGATTACGAGCACAATTACATAAGTGGAGGCCCAAGTGCCTCGTGCCGTGAGAGAGCCACTCGAACTGTCCTTGCCTCTTCTGCTCAATTATCATAGCCCACTCTGTCGCTCCCTTTCTCCCTGTAGAAAGCGCGATACGTCACATCCTCTCATTGTCTGAGACCCAGAAACGCTCACGCGGACACAGACGGGAGCATCGAGGGTGGTGGTTGTGGCTTCTCGGACGTGACACTTTTACTTTTCACCCTCAAGTGCAGGGATTCGTTGGATTAAGTGGCTTCCAAGCGATATTGCGCGGGAGACTGCGTGGTTTGCAATCAATGCGTTTGTTTCCATATTTGCTTGGATAGGATTAGGTAAAAAAAACTTCTTAACGAACTTATATTCTCAATCCGGTGGTACAAACTCTTCTTTTGTTAGTAACATTAACAAGCAACTAGAAATAAAGTTTCCTTTGAAATCGATCATCAGTGATACCTTTGCCCTGACATCCATCCGTTACTTTTGCAATTGCAAACAACTTTTCGTGTTACGTCTGCTCTCGATAGCTCTCCCACGGGTTCGCAATGCCCTAGGCGAGCGGTTGCTCGCGTGTCTCGGCCACCTGGTTCGACAGTAAGTCGCAAGGACCGATATTTCAGGGTTAATTCGCCGCTTTTATCGTGGCAAATCTATGAGAGACGGGTCCACGCGTCCCGCGAGAATTCGCGACGAGAGGCCACACGTCACGGACAAACTGCCGAAGTAATTTCGCGCTGGCTGCGAGCTCAAGATACCAAACTTTCCTGCCCTATCTTTGAAAGGGGCGCCGCAGCCTGCACCATCGTGTCTCAGGCCAAGGAGCTCGATTTCCCCCTCACAATTTCTCACAGAATCGCTCCTAATCGCGCCAGTTGTTCGCGATAAATAATATTGCTGAGGGACGGAACTCAAGGATTGGTTTATCAACCGATATCTAACGACGAAGTGTCGAAAAACGGTAGCATTCGGTGAAAGAGTAACTTTGAAGCTTGAAATGGGAAGCTCGTTCCCTCTGGAAACGATTAGGGAAGAATCATAGGAAGTACGAAAAGTTCCATCAGTTTTCAGTTAGAATAGATACAGAGGAGATGCATAAACCATGTTACGTGAAGTTGAAATCCGAGGGTTGAACGGCATAACTCGACCCAGAAGCGCACGCGCCAGTTCGGTAATCAAATAAATTGTTAATCCCCTGAACTAACATCGCCGCGTTCGATCCTGTCGAATTAAACGCGGCTCCTCCGTTTTATCGTGGCAGCGGAACGAGTCTCGAGGATTCGATTACCGTCGAAATAATCCAAGGTAAACCCCGCGGTCCCATCGCGAGAAACTTTCCCCTCTTATCTTCATCCGCGAAGTTTCGCGCGGTCGTTCGTAAGGGTGAGCAGTGCATCTGCTTCACTCGGATATGCTGGTTACAACTCACACGGGTTCGTCGAGAGATAAGCGTGGCAGCTTTCGGGAAACCCTAGTCTCCTTTGATGAACCGATCAGATATATGGATCTCAAAAAAAAGCGGAAAATAATCTAACGACAGGCTTATGAAACACCTTAAATTTAGAAAACTTTCTTTGAAATTCCTTTTGCATTTTCTATGTTGTCAAAAATATGGATTAAGATTCTAAATTATTTTACTTTGCTCGAAGTAGGTATCGATTAATATTGAGTATGCTAAGAATGATTATAAAAACCGTAAGTGAATTGGTAAAGAAAGCCATAATCACACGCTCCCGTTTCACGTTGATAAGCTTTCAAACCGACTGCTCGACCGTGGCGCGGGCTTTTTTCGTTCAACGAGGGATCATTGTTTCGCCGTGAAATTTAATTGCACTCACCTCATGGGCTTGAAAAGCGCCTGCATGTGCGAATAGTCTATCTCGAGCTTCAGCTGGGTGCCGCCTTCCTTCTGAACTGAAAGCAGAAACGGGGGGAAAGCATGATTATTTATTATCCGCTCCCGTGGAAAAGCGCTCGATTACACGGTCCAGCGATCGAATCCTACAAATTGCTTAGGAGTAGAGTTTTCCTCGGCTGAATTTTCTCGGTTTAACAGAGCCTGAACAATCGCGAGACTTTCGACTAAATTGGTCCTGCCGCGATTAAGTCACGGTTAATTGCGCTCTCCTAGTTACGCTGATATCGAGCAATAATTACAAATGCGCGTCTATCGAGGGGCCGTTTTAAACATTGTTTCGTACTTATTCGCCGTATGTATTGCAAAACTTCGAAAGAATCGTTCGATGTTTACTGAACACTTCCTTTCACGTTTCCATTCATTATCCACGCTGCTAATGGATGTCTGAACTCGTGCCTGAAAGTAATCGGGAGATCGGGTTTATTATCCGCGACTGATCAGAGATTAAACAGAAACCAATCTCCATTTAATGCCATAATAATATTATCGAATTTCGTAGTTTGCGCGGTGTGATCAGAATCCAAATGATCGGATGCTTTACGGCGACGGTCGTGTCATTCGAATGCGCAAATTTAACGACTCGTTTAAAAACAACAAATTTAGTGATCGCAGAAATAATCGCGCCAAGGGATCCAGATTAGATATTACACATTTATCTGCGTGATTTTAAATTATAATGAAATCAAAGAAAGAACATAAATTAAGTGAATTTAGTGTCAGAGGTTTTAGAAATCAGACTTGTCAAAGAATGACAAGTAGACACTATGAGTTAGAATATCGAATGATTGTAGTCTTCGATGTATGTATGTTTCAATTAAAATTGAATGGTATCTATATTCTCAAGCACTCGATATTCTTGGCAAAATAATTTCGCGGCGGGTGCGCTGTCATGCAAGTAAGCGAAAAAAATTCTTGGCTGGGGCACACGAACGGATATCGATCGCTCGTCGTGCACTGTGTCAATTTCATAAATGATATATGTCTAATTTAAGTACCAGCCGTGCCGGTTACCCGCAGTCAATTTATCATACAGGGCAATTAATCGTCGACCTCCTGTCGCGTCGTCGATATTATTGACCCGAACTACTTACGCCTGCACTCCCACTTACTCGCGACCGACAATTGGCCTTTCCCTCGATTACCACAACTGCGAGAGTGTCCCAAACAACTCCATTTCGTAGTATGTAACCATCAAAAATAACTTTCGGAACGATCATTAACAAACAACATAGTCAGACGTGGCTGTGTCAGCTGGCAATTAAAATTGACATTGAGGCGTCAGAGCGCGCGTTATGTAAGTAGACGCACGAAAACTATGAATTTCTGTCGCGAGTTTATTATTACCAAGCGTGAAGCTGTTGCGGTAGAAATTTCTTTAGACATCTCTAGACGCGAGTGCGCACTAACTCCAAACGGAGACGCGAATCGATTTTCGAAACGAATCGAGTGGAAAGTTCACCTTGAACTCGAGCGAAGTTCGAAGGTTGCTATCCCGGGGAAAAAAGAGAGATCAGGGGGAACGGTGGAAAGGGAAAGTTCGTCGAGTATCCTAGGCGTGTTTGCTGAATATTAAATGCCGCTTAATCAACGCCAGCAATTACTGTGTTTCGCTGGTGGAGAACCGAAGAAGGTTTTTGTTCGTAGCTGGAGATGCTCGAACCTCCAAGTTTCCTATAACTTTCTTCCGGCACTCAAAGGTATTATTAAACTTGAATATCGAATAAGGGTCGATGTAAATGAAACGTTCTTTTGCTCGAGTTGAAGTCCGATTGAAACTTTAGTCAGAAGTGGAATGGCGAGCAGGAAACTTCGTTACCGAGATGCCTGGTCGATTGCACGCCCGATTCTGTGGATCCTGATTACGCGTGGAAATCAGCTTTCATCGTACCGAACGGCAACAGCCTCTTCGCGCGATTTAATTATTGTTTAGCAACTTGGAGCGACCTACTTTGTCACCGAGATGCTGGGGGAGCCGTCTTTGTCCCACCCTCCCTTTTGATCGACGATCTAATTTCCTACGGCAGCTCGATACAGGCTAATAATTGCATCCTCGGTAACCTGGGACTCCTCGGTGCTGATTTAACTTCCTTCTCGTGCCACACGCCTCCACTGTTACCTCGCGATTTGTTTAACAAACTGTCGTCCCTAAACCTGATCGAAATTCCATCCACCTGTTCGTTGGAACACGCTCCTAAATTCGCTGCTCGTCGAAGAAAGCGATTTGAATTTCCTTCCGATATATATACTACAGTTTACATACGTAATCGCAGGATATTTGAATATTTCAAATCGACTAGAAATATCCCATTACATTTGAAAACTATCGATTCTACTGTCGCCATTTCTTCGCGAACTCGCGGATACAATTTACTGAAATATTAATCGAAGCTCGAGCGAGCCCTACGAGCTGTCCCGTTTCTCGAGCATTAATAAGGTGGCTACGAAGTGAAACGAAGTGATTGAAATTGACGTTGAAGCGGAGACAAGTCGGAAAAGGCGAGCGGGCGCGCGGCGAATATAAATAATCGAGGAGGAGAGTCGACACGATGATCGAGCCGGAAATTGCGCGTGCAACGTCGTGCCAGGTCTAATTTTAAAACGTCACGGTTCGCGGGGCCGCGAGCAAGCTTCTCTGTTTCTCTCTTTTCACCCTTCCGGATCGGACGATCGCTACGGCATTGTTAGTCAATGAACCGCGTCGCGGCAATTACTAAGCACAAAGCCACGGTCACAATAACACGCCGGCTTATTGACTGGCTTCATGGCCCGAGGAGAAATTAATTCCACCACAGAAGAGATTATCACGACGCCGTTTCCACATTAATTTTATGCCAGCGCTGCGCCTAATTCCCTCCCCTGCCCGTTTCATTCGCCGCGTACGCTTCGTTAGCGGGCACAACGGCCATTCTGCGTCTCAATTTCGTCACGCGAAATGTCGCACGGTTCGCCGAGAGCGAACCTGTATCGAGATAATTCGCTGATCGAACGAGGCGTCGGTTAATTTTCGTTGCCTCAAGGAATCTCGTTTCTCACTGTTTTCCGCTAGCCGATAACTTGGTTTAGGGTGTGAAGGAATGTACAGACTAGTCTTGACAAGCTTGATAATAATCGAAATAAATGCATTAATCGTTTTCTTTGAATTGAGCGGTATTAAAACGCGACGGAAGACAGAGAACTTTTGAAGAAATTAATTTGCGAACATCCACGATTCCCTTGGCGCCACTTTCAATCGACAAAGGAAGGCCCCTCGATGGATCGATTTATTTTGAGCCACGTAAAATTTAATAAAGGTCCGCGAACAGGCGCTCCCCCTCATCGTCGATTATTTCGCCGCAGGAAAAATTCCAGGCACGATTTGCGTGCCCTGTCGCTTCGAAAATTTATATTACAGCACGCTCGATCGTGTAATATTCGAAGGGTGGCAGGGGGTTCGATTGGAAGTGGCCGAGAATTTCGATTGTTATGCATTGGCGTTGCGATGGGGCGTCTGACCGGTGACGGCTGATTCTACTGCGGCGGATCTGGTAGGTCTTGGTTCAGAAAATTTCAAAGACACACAAACGTGGGATCTTTCGTTCTAATAGCAACATTTTTCACGAAGCGCATCACTCTTATTAATTTCATTACTTTGCTTTTAATAATTCCGTGGGTATCGATCGAATTCTCCGTCCCTGATAATAAAGTTCCGAATTTTCCAAAGCACTGCAACTCTACTCGATAGAAGCTCACTACGATAATAATTACTACATAGCATTCCGCCACTCCATAGCTCGATAACTCTACATTTTCAGTACTGTGAATTAAAACAGACACTCACCGACGTGAAGTATAGGCTGCGTCGCGATTTCGTACAACAATTGGTCCACGTACTTGGAATCCGCCGGGTAGAGTTCGGTTCTGGAGATCTGCAAATTGAACTTCTCCATGGTCGAGCTGTTCCTCCTGAAAGCAGCGAAAAGGAACGGTGTAAAGTAACTCCTTGCGGAGGAACGTTTCGAATAAAGAGAAGAGTTTGTTGGTTTGGGGTATCGAACACGTGGGAACGAGAGCCGACGGATCACGAACGGTCTCGTGACGCGCGCGACCATCCAGGAAACGTAATTCGTGGCCCTTTTAAAATGCATGGAATGCTGTCCACGAATCTTGCCCCTCGTTCCACGGTAGGTCCAAGGGTCCCCTCTGCCTTCCTGATAGGCTATCCCATCCCAGAGAAGGGGTGTTCTCTATGGCGCTACGTGAACACCGTTAAGGGTTGGTTCGGGGCTTATCTACGGAGTTGTATATGCGTGACACGCGTCTCCAAGAATGTAGATCTCCTTGGTACGTCAAGGATCACTGTAAATCATGTCTTTTGTCCCCTTTGATAACACCCCGCCCTGTGTCTCATCCCTGACAAAATTCTTTCTTTATTTGAGCGTTCTATAAGTTCCTTCGTATCTACTTCCCTCTTGAAATGTTTACTGAAAACCCCTGGCAATAGGATGAATTGCCACGAAAAACTGGAGACTAGAATGCAGAATTTCGAGAAAGGAATATCTCGCCAGTAAATTCATCCCCTTCTGCCAGCCGAATCCCGAGATAATTCAGCGTGGTTTAACGCGACGTCGTCGAGCGGTTAGTATGCAAGCCGCAGGGGGTGGCGCGGCCATCGTCTTGCTTGCATTTCCATGGAAAAAGGAGGAGAGCGAAGGTGAAGATTTTCTGCTGAAGCAATGGCTCGTTGG
This sequence comes from Andrena hattorfiana, assembly GCA_944738655.2. Taxonomy (NCBI): domain Eukaryota; kingdom Metazoa; phylum Arthropoda; class Insecta; order Hymenoptera; family Andrenidae; genus Andrena; species Andrena hattorfiana. Next base: position 41,764,131 of record OX122894.2, on the reverse strand, counting down.
CCCAGTCGCCGTGAAACAAGACCTCTCTCTTTCCCCTTTCCCAGCTTCCTCTTTCGATTCCACTTCCTGGCCACGTGGTGGCCGCATGCAAATTGGGGGTGCGCAGTCCCAGGGGCTGGGAAAGTGCTTTCGGAACGGCGCGTGGTAACCTCCCTTGGACACTCGCGAAGTCAAGGTTGGAAAATAGCTGGCCGAGAGGTGCTTTCTCCGCCGAAAGTGGACGGAATGGGTTGGACACGTGCAGAAATCATTTTTTATACTTGGGGCAAATTGTAATTAACTTGTAGCAACGAGTCACACAAAAGAGAAGCAACTAAAGAATTCAGTTTTAAAAGATTCGTAGATTAATAGCTAAGTAGTGTACCTATTTATTTTTCCCGTTCAAACTTATCTTAGCGCTTGAAAAAAAATCGCGTTTAAGAAACGAGTGTACTAAATGCATGAATTTTTCCAAAGAAATTATGCTGAAGAGTGTAGCCACACTTTTGTTCCCTTTATCGATTAACTTTTACACAGGCAAGCGAAAGAGTGAGGCAGAACGTCGTTAGGTCGGCTAGCCACCGGTAATTATTTACTCCAATAAAAATAGAGGCTATCGTTCGGTAACTTTTTTCCAGGCCAGTGGAGGGAGACCAATGCTTCCGGGAAGTTTCCCAATTTCTGTCTCCTCGGAACGTTGGTTCCGTTGCCGCTCTGTTTTCTGATTGTCTCTGGACCGGCTCGCGCGAGTTCCGCGGTCGCGCGAAAATTCGCCGTCCGTCACACGGCGGGAGGGGGCGAGGAAAAAAGGAATATCTGTCGCGCCGCGATTAATATACCACGGGAATTACTGCGTGGAAATGAAGCTCGCTGCGTCGCGATATAATTTTCATGCCAGATTCGTGCAGACAGGAGCGTTGGTTTAAAAAAATGTCCTCGTACCTTTTCCCTGGCGCTCGTCCTAAAAGATAAATATTATAACGTCGTAAACACACTGACAGAAATCTCCCCAGTTTTCCCCGCCCATTTTTCGTTGGAAATTCTTTATTCGATCGTGAATTAAATTTCGCTAGATAGACAGTGCGATATGATGCTTCCGTTGGCTCGCAACGCCGGAGAGAAGCGATAAATACGGTGTAATGTTGTGACGGACATTCGGTGGAAAATGCGCCAGGTGATAGATATAACGGCAAGCTGTAATTGAAATTCATCCCGTGTGCACGGACCTAACCGTCTTTCGGCCTCTCAATCTTGGTAGCTTGGCTGACACCCGACACGACGTGTTTCCAATAACATCTAGTTCTTCCGTTAAATAAATCATTACGGCGAGCAAGCCCTGGCCGAATTCGAGCTTTCCTGTTTCTGTTTCCAATTAGGCACATGATTTATTGAGTCGTTTTTAATGCACCAAGCTTCCTTTCTCTTTCCCCCCTAACATACCAAGAATTTATTCCCCCATTATCTCACTTACAATAAATTCGTTTCGATCTCTATCGCCCAGTTTAAAATCCACCTCCCCCTTCCCTTAATTAACCAACGATACTTCGTTCATGTACATCCCGCTCAGAGATTTCCATATTTATCAGCCAGCAACAAATCACAGATAACAAACTTCTGCCCCTTTCTCTGTCGCTCAATCAGCACAGAATAATACCTCCACTGAAATCACAGAAAAATCTCTGCTCCACTTTTTCCACCGCCTATACAGTCGTTTAAAAACCACTCATCCGACATTGTTCCCCCGCCTTTTCACGTAGAATCTCATGAAAAATCAAATGAAATCACTACGTGCCCACTCGCGCCACTATTTAACGAGCGTGGCCGTCGTTAAAAAAAAAAACACAGTCGGCCAATGCACGGTTTCGGGCGAGAAGACGATTTTCAGTGGCGGGCGTGAAAATCGATACGAACCAGCGGTGTATACACATATTGGCCAGGTCGCAATTGATGAGATCGTTAAAGTAGACACACCGTGTACATCTAGTTGGGGTTTCATACAATTCGCGCGGGCGCTCGCGTCCCTGTGTGCACAGGTCAGAATGCACACAGCCCGCCTCAATATGCAGTGATCGCTAATGCAATTTCATGGCGGCCTGCATGTGCAGTAACGAAGGCTTAGGTCACGCTTTCATGTACGCTGACTGATTACGTCTTGCGACTGTAGACGTGCGCCCAGGGTGTAACCAAGCCTGTCCGAGTGTCGTTTTATGAGAACGATTCCACGCGGGATCGAACCGAGCCCCACCTGCACCTGTTAATTAACTTCCCGTTTATTTTCGCGAGTCTGGACGCTTCACTGCGAGAGGAGCTGGACACTCGACGAGGAGCGACGTACAGGCGAAGCCACCGTTGGAAAGAATCTGCGCGTACCATCGCTTATGACTTGTGAAAGCGAAACGAGTGAAGGGTAAGTGAGACAGAGACAGAGAGTCTCAGAGAATTCTTGTTTTCATAGCGGATGAGTAGGATTTCATTGGTACACAGATATTGTGCATTGAAATATTATATATAGGTACACACATCTGTCAGTAAATCTTAAGAAAATACTAAACACTCTGTTAAGTTTCCATTTTCGGTCCTGACAGATGTCTCAGTCGTCCAAAATTACCACGTACATTCTAAGAAACACTTCTCTTCAATTCGATGCTGTAGAATAGATACGTCATAGCATTTAAAAGATCCTTGCACTTCTACATTATCGTCAAAGCGACTGTTCTTCCACGGTTGTACGTACAAAGTGTGCAGACAACGCAAATCAATCCCCCTAACGAATCCGACCAGACATCGACGATCCGACGTTAACTCGTATCAAAGACACCGTGGAGCGTTCCCGAGGATGATTCTAATCCGTTGCGAGAGTTCCCGTCCAATCGTATTATGAATTAAAGCCTCGTCTAGACGCGAGGAGCACCTGGGGGATAATTGGAAACAGAATCCTGAGGAACCAGCGCCGTTTACCCCTTTTGACGATGTTAAGACGATCCCCTGGCCGTCGCGCGAAATTACCCACGATTAAAATACACCTGGCAGAGAGGCGTAGTCTCCTGTGTTTCTAATCGCAGGCCGTGAATCCAGGATCAGGAGAGATCAAGGACAGAGGGATTGCGGTATAAAAAGGTTCTTTTCAATCGTCGATACTCCGAATGGAAGTCGCTATTATCATTGAAAACTGGGAATACAGTAGATGTGAGATACCACTGAAATGTGGCAAGTGTAACGACCGGTTTTCTATAATTTTAAAGCACTCAAATGCCTGCTATTGTAATTTCCAATACTATACTGTCCACAGAAGTGGACTATTGGTAATATCCACGATTTGTAATGTCCCTAGTGAGTCCGGTTTCAGTGATGGTTGAAGAAAAAATGGGTGGCAGATAGCCATCGAATCTACAAAGAACATACACGTGATTTAATTAAACGCGGACGCGACGTTAATTGAAATCCTAGCAATTAGCAGGGATGCTCAGCGAGCCGGGCAATTCACTGACAAGGCAATTTTACCGAACGTTGACATCACAACGGCGAGGACCGTGCAGTTTTGCATGTAATTCGATGCTTTGACTCGAATCCCGCTTTAGTACTTGATAATGCACGCGGCGCTGGGCGCACGGTAAACGCATCTATGCAGAACTGATTGTGAAACGACATGCATGGATTAGGAGGAACAACGAGCGAGAGAGGGAGTCGCGGATTCTCAGCGAAAGAAACTGGAGCAGATTCCTGCCTCGGAAATGTCACTCGACTTCGTTCTACTCCCATAAAATTGTTTCGCTTATTCTTCCCGCGTTACACGCCTGTCGCACTTACAAGCAACATGACAAAGTAATGCGAAGCTAAGCGAATGCAAAGTCACTGACGGAATACTGAAAGTGTATTGCAATACTGGAAGGAAGGAATGCTGCAAGATAACGACACGATGAGTCGGCACTCTGGGACCCGTTACAGCGTCGAGTATATGCGGCGAAATTACACCCCGGAGCAGACTTAATTGTCGATCGATGCTCTCGTAAGAAGCTTCGACGATCAGCGTGATAAGAGTAAGCGCAGGAGAACGACAGAGTGAGGAGGAGAATTGAGGGGTCACGAGTCGATCGGACGACCCTCCACGTGACAATATTCGCTAACTAATATCGCGAGTCTTCGATCTATTCACTTATTTGGGTTAGGTCTGAGTATCCTCGCTTCTTCCCAAACAGAAGATATTGAAACTAATAGAACAAGCTTAACTGGTATAAAAGCCTCGTTTTATTTACACTTTTCAACTTGATATACTTTTTTGTGGCTCCCATTCAACAACGCAATTACACGATTGGTTAAAGACAGAGAGCAGGATGGCTTATGCAGGAAGAGAATCTACATTCGATGAGGAAGGAGGAAGTTAGTCAGCCCAGCGACGATTATTTTCTCATGAAACTTTGAACGAGAGATGACATGATCGGTCTGAATCATAACCGCATTAATATTTTCCTCGTGCTCGCTGTTATTTATAAACCAGCGCACGACAGGCCTTGGAATCGACAATAGTCTGAACAAAGAAGATTAGCATAAGAGAAACCATCAAGCCCCCCTTACTGTTTCCCGAAAGTCAACCGATCGTCCCTCATCAATCTTCCTCGCCTCGTGTCGGAAAGCTGACGTCTCGGGCGAAAATTCCACTCAAAAGCCGATCCCGCTCGCGAGGGGCAAGAATTCGGCTGTCCAAATCGTGTCCGCCGGTAGTGGAGTTTTTTTTTCGGGCCCAGTGGAAAAATCGATGGGATGTTAAACGAAGAGTAACGGGGGTCGGGCACTGAACCATAAATAGAGGAGGATCGGGTATGGACAAGTGGATCGAGATTATTTTTCGCGCGATGACTGGAGCCTTCGTTTCCCATTGGAAATATTCGAATGGAACGGTGAAATGAATGGACGTTCACGGTGACTACTTGGTAACAAAACAGCGAATGGGAGTGAATATTAGAGCCGTCTTCATTGATCCAGTGAACGTTCCTTCTTTCACTGTAGAGCACCGTCGCTAATGTATGCCATATACGAAGGCTCGAGGCAATTAATTCAGACACCTCTGAAGTTCCCTAATTAAGGTGTCGCGAGATCCACACCCTCTCTCAGTCTTCTTTGAAGGTGATTCGCCTCGAAGAAGGCGTGACACCTTCAGCCCCGTGGAATCCACTTATCTCGCCAAACTGGCAATCTCTTCTTTCTAGTTTCGACATTCTACTGCGCTATTACGTCGAGGCTTTTAAAACCAAAGAAACACATTCGAGCGGAAGTTGTGAGTCATCTCTAGTCTGATCTCTCTCATAATTATTCTTAGAGTAACGGATGCTAATTCACAGGGAGACAATCCTCGCATTCCACTTCATTTCTATTTCTGGCAGAGTACAATTTCTGTGCAGCTAGTCTGCACTGTCAGGAAGATCTTAAGATTCCATTTAGGTATATCATCGAGGATTTCTCATTCGAGAATTTTCACACTAACATAGAATAATAATAGACTTCAAGTATTATATTTGTATCGCTGATCTATTCTAGCCAGAGATGGGGAAAATTTTTATTTAAATAAAATTTCGAATAACGAATAAAAAAATATTCATCATTTGTTCGCTAACCAGAGTTAACTTTATTCGACACATAACGAATAATTTATTTAACTTTCATTCGTTACTTGAAATTTTATTTAAATAAAAATGTTGCTCGTCTCTGATTCTAGCAACTTCCAATTCATACAATTTTTCAGATATAGGTAATTTCTCCTAATGGAGCAATCTTACTTTTATTACCGTTCGCCTTTGACAATCGAAGTTAAAAGTTCGCGCAACTAGATCACACTAGAGATCTCTATTCTCCGCCGAGCCACGATCGAAATCGTATCCGATATCGACTGAAACAGCAAGCCAGTGGCTTCATCATTCTCCCCAGTCATTGGTGAATTATTAAATCAGCCAGCAGCGCCGATTAATTCGAATGCCTTTGCGACGGCAGGCAAACGAGCCCGTCCTGATTACGGGATTGTCTGATTAGTCTGTTTCCCAGGGAGGCTGCGGGGTGTCGGCCGGAAGTCGAGGAAGCACCACCGCCAGTCTTCTCCAGGGCGCGGCTGCGGTGCCCGCGGAACACGCCGAACTGCAAACCGAATCTTCCGGCGTAGATTGAGTTCGGAAACACACGCGCCAGTCGAACTAATCTCGCAAGCCGCCCGCCTCGTCGCCGAGGAGCTGCCGGCAACTCCTTCCACGGGGTCTGTAACTCCATCAGGGGGAGGATTTAAGCTTCGCCGGCGTGTACGACCGATCGTAAACCAACAGACACGGGGGATCCGGCCACCTGTGTATGTCCGGCGACGGAATTACCGCGTCGAGGCGCGCGATGAATCCCGAAGCGATACCTGTCCGCGGGCACCTCGCCGCGCGGCGCCATCCGGCCAAGTTATATTGAATATCAGCGTTTTCCGAGAGCCGCCGGAATCCTTCGAACTTCAAACAGTTTCAGATTTCGCCCAGCTGGCGAACGAAACGGCCGTGGTAGATGAAATCCACCGAGTCCTGCCGAAGAATCCGGATGCCCGTGGTTGGTCGAGGGGTGGGCTGTTAATCCGGTGGATGTGGATCGGATGGGGTAGTTTAGATTCGTTCGAAATTTCGGAAGCTCATGCGGGAGTGATGGGGCTCCGTTGGTGTGGAATGAAAGAGGCGTTTAGGGGAAAAAGTGACGAGGGAAAGGCGTTGCTCCATGAAGAGAATTCAAGAAACTATGAAGCAAAGGGGGTGGTTAATAGGGAGCGCTTACCGCTGAATTTTTCAGCGCGACTCACTTGCGCTGGAGAAGAGTAAGAAGAGTGTGGACCAAGCTCGGACGAAAGGAAGAGGTGGAGAGGGGCCGAGGGAGAGGAGGGAGGAAGGTGGTGTTCATTTGTTATTCATAGGGTCGCCATAGCCTCGGCACGTCGTCGAACAGGTTTCGAACACGTACACGAAGGGCCACGGAGCCCGCGAGCTCATCCAGCAACTTCAATTACAAAGATTTCTTTTATCTGGCCACCCGTGAGCTTGCAGACTCCGCCGCTCTTCGTTTCTCCTTTCATTCTGCCTCCTAACATCTACGCCTCCCTTTTCGGTGATAAATTAGTCGGGACTGAATTATGTCCTGGGATTATTAATAATGCAGCTATTTTTTATATTAATAGCAACACGATGTCGCAGTGTACATGCAGGCGTTTATCGTTTATAAGGGGAGAAGACAGTTTCAACAGGCTCGCACGGTCGTTTATAACTATTAATTAAGTACAGCGTGAAATTAGCAGGTTCGGTAAATCAATGTTTGTCAAATTAGCAACGGAGAGCAGCTTCGTTGATTACCAGGCAATTACCATCCCAGGAATATACTTTCGCGAGCTATCATATTCGGGTCACGAACAATTCGCGCTGACCTGAATTGCGTAATACTAAATGCAAGTTCACCGTAACATGCACATGGGGGAGACGGTAACTCTTCAAGATGCAAGACGCTAAGCTTGGTGATACAATTACAAAGTTCCTTGTTGACATGTACTAGGTATCTTCGTAAATAACTTACAAGCTCTCTAAAATGGATAAACGAGAGAGTTTGAGAAACATACACAGAAGCTCCGCGACTAGAAAATAGCGAAGGGGCGAAGGGTAAATCTGATCGACGACGTGCTAATCCATGATTTCACCAAGAAGAGAACGAGCTCGGTGAAATCTCTGTCCTACACCCGTCGAACATCCTTCCGCAAAGTCAAGTGCTAGCGACTCGTTTTATCGAAGTCTCGCCAGTGTCCCGGGATTAAAATTAGCGCGGAACGAAGCTGCGGAAAATGGCCCCCGCTAGAGAAGATTTATTGGTCGAATAAAACGGAGGACAAAGAGGCGCGACGCGTATTTTACGGGGCATCAGCAATTCTCCTGGGCAAATATGCCGGCTGTTTGTTCTAGAGGTGGCTCGCCGCGATTCAACAAGCGAAACCGCTCGTCTTCGCGCGCGAGTTCCTGGACCCGCGGATTCTACCAACGCCGTGCAAATTTATGCACCACGAGTGCGACTTGCGTTGTGCACGCCCCGCGTCGAACTCGGCCTCCTCTCCGGAGCGGTTGTTGAACAGAGACGCGAGGAATGCGGCTAAATGAATTAATGCTCCAGAAACCTTTAGAAATTCCTCGTGTAATTGGAGCAGTTAAAAGATAGCATTCACACTGCAATTTTCTTTGAAATCCCATGCTTTTATCTTTTATCAGCAGTTTCTTTGCGCCACTTTCGCGGGACACCGGGGGTCCCCGAACGATAAACTCGCTGGTTTATTAATCTCATAATTATCATCGATCAAACAGCCATTCGCAGGCCAACGCAACACTCAGTGATCACTCAAAGAATTGTTTGCACCGCTGGCAGACGAGTCGAATGTCACGAAAAAGGATCGATCACTGAAACGCGGCGCTACGAGTTGGGCTCGCGGAAATGTCACTCGACGATGCTCGATACAATCCCTACACCTGTCCATCATGCAATTCATTGTTATTGGAACACATTCCCCGTTCCTTCCTGAGTTAATAAATTGATTGCGATAAGAGGAGCTGTTAGAGTGCTGGAAGCCAGTGAATTCTGTACGTCACGATGAATTGTAGACAGAAGGAGACTAATGAAAAGTGGCTAAAACTGAAAGAACCTGGGCAAGTAGTAAACACGTTCAATCATGCACGCTTCGCTATTTTCAAAGACCCAAATTGAAGGGAAATTGTGCCAGCTACCACTTGTCACGAAGGTTTACGAATTTTCTGTAAAAGCTGTTTGAATTTCCAATAATAATGCGTTCGGACTTCGCGTCGAAAAATAATGAACCGTTATGGCACGATTGCGCCGTTTCCAGGAGGTCAAATTGTATTTTTATCGGGGACATTTGGAGGAATTCATAAGACCCAGACGTAAGAATCGGCGATAAGTAGGGCGTTCTATTATTTATACAGCTCGTATTCTTCCCTGGCCAGGCGACGTGTGTCGTGGAATCGAATCCCGACAAAGGAAGAGGAGACACTCTCACCTCGCAGCATTGCTATTCCCGAGTCGATGATATTTCACCGTGACGCAGTCCAGATCTGAGGTAAGTGCACAATATGCATTATGCATGCCTCATCCACGTTGTGGCGTGGATACGTGTGCGCTGGTCCGCGATTTTCGATCGTTTTACATCGGCGCGAAGCGAAATCTCCGGCTTCCTCCCCCAGGCTATTATAAAACATGTCCAGGATCGAAGAAAGGAGCGAATTAGGTGACGAATATGAATTTTTCACAGTCCACGGATGTCGGGTAGGACGACCGACACTCCCGCCAATGATATTTAATTCAGAAGCAAACCGACGAGTGGAACTGAAGCTTTTCCTAAAACGGAGGCAAGTTAAAAATTGGAGGCCTTTATTTATGGTGACCGTCATGGATTTTCAAAAGAATTTCTCACACTGACGTGGTGAGTGTCCATCGTGGAACTTTTTCTGGTGACCTCTTGGTGAGGCTGAGGCACACTTGTCCTGAAGACCAAATAAAAGACTGAGAAATATAGAGAGATTTATGAGGCAAATTATTCTATTAGATTCGTTCCGAGTGCAATCGATTGGGGAAAGATGTAGGAAGAAGAAGGCCCTTCTTTTATCAAGGTAGGCAGACAAAAAAAAAAAGTAGCATTTTCATTTTGTCGATGAATAGAACTTCCCCAGCGAGTGCATTCTCTTGCATATGGATCAGCCATTCGTCATATCCTGACGGGGATGGCCTCTTCTTCTCACTTCGATCGCTCTTAACCTTCTCGATCTTTTCGAACGTCTCTAAAATCACCATCTCATAATACTGTAATCTATCAGACGATCTGAGTGACTGTTTTATATCAGCTGTACAATCTGATAGATTTCCGATTCGATCTTCCAAACGATGCAGTGTCTTCTTCTCAAAATCCAGTGCACGTTTTAACGAATCACAGGAAACTCATTGCTACTGCAATGATTACACCTTCCGCGCTAACCGCACGGGAATCATCACACCAGACTGGACCAGTAAAAACTCAAAACTGTAGCCCCTATTTTATTAAATATCCTAGCGATTATACGAGATTTATTATACCCCCTATCGCGATTTCAAGCCGGTGTAAAATCCTCGTGGGATATCATCCACCATTTTCTTCGGCAATTACGGAAAAACGAGCGCAACAGAGGGAAAAAGTGTACAGAGTAAGATCCCTCGGTTGGCTTGTAAATTACGAGAAAATTATCGTGCCCCGAAGGATCTATAATTACTCGATGCTGGGTGGATCGATATTGCCGGGTGGATCGGTGGAACAATCGTGGCGCGTTAAGAAGCTCTTAAACTCGACGGAAAGCTAACACCGCGGGAGAGCTTCCCAAGGAAGCGAGCCTTTCGTTCTTTATTAATTACAGGAAACCGGCGTAAAATCTCCGCGGGACCCGGCCCCACGTTCCTTATCAATTACACGGGGAATCGTCGGGCCAGCGTGACGCATAAATTTAATATGAATATGCATGCGGAATGTAACTTCTGCCCGTGCATCGTCGCCGATTAATGCAAATTGGATGCCGCAAATTAACCGCAAGATGACAAGATGGCGGGACCGCAATAACGGGGCTGATCGGGGTAACTGGAATCGTGTGCTCGCTAACTCTTTCTGATAATTATTACAAAACCTGCCTCTGGCGATTATTATCTGAGAATGAACGGGATAAAATATATCTATTTGATTTAACAGAAGATGCGAATATGCGGGGACTTGGAAAGATCGAAGAGACGAAGGGGAACAGGGTAGCTTCTTTCGTTTAGAATTAATGACACGAAGGGATTTGAAAATTATTTGTGTAATTTTAGTAATTGTGGAGTAAAAGGCTTTTGATGATAAAAGGGGTCTCATTATTAAGGATTATTAAGATATATTGATGGGCGATCAGAGTGATTAAGGAGTCGGCGAAACGACCATGATTTTCAGGAAAATCGCCCTCTGCGTCGCTGTTTGTCGGTTTGGAAATGAGTGTCTCTAGAGTTCGAAGACAGAAATTGATTTCCACGCCAAGCAGGGAGCACGAAATTTACCGAATTTGCAGGCGAATCGGCCGAGAAAAAGGACGCAATTTCGACTCTTCCCCCGCGATACTTCGAGTCGATTGCTTCGAGGATACGACGTATTGTTCTTCGCGTAAACGGGCGAATTCGGAATTCGTGAATGCGTGGAATTTCAATTTAGAGACTCGTCTGTCTTCGTGTCTCGCTGATGTTTAAATTCGCTGTTTAAAGACGGCGATATCGATTCGATTAAATTAAACCAACGCCGAGGAAGATACTAAATGTACGCGACATCTCACGTTTCTAACATAAAAACCCACTAACTCTCAAGCTTTCAGGTTTTGCCTTAGAATCTGTATTCTTCTATTCTATTTCTAAACCATTCTAGTCCGCTTTCAATGGAGTAAAGCCCTCCTTAATTACAATTACTCTTAAAATCAAAATTCGAGTTTTAACCAATCAGCAATGTAAAAGACAGACCCGATCGACCGAAAGAATCGCATTTTTCTTGTACAGTTAACGCGAGTTTCGATAGCGGACGATCCACCCGCGCGATTTACAGGTGCATCGAGTGCAATCGATGCACGCGTCGCAGAAAAATGAAGGAAATTTCCTTCAGCGATTCGTGGACGATTCGCCGACGGGAGAGTTGATTTTCAAACGAGAACCGATTGCTGTCCTTGATGGAGACTCCAGAGTAGCGTGCCATTCGAGGGCCAAACTTCTGGCGACGAAAATATCCGTCAGCCTCTGTAAACACCTGTCGACGTCGTGATACAGTTTTAATCGGAAACTCGTTAAGTTCGCGACCCTTTTCGTCTGGCACAGGATGGACGCGTGGAATATGATTATTTAGCATTTCCCGCGTCGTTTCGTTTCGTTTTCTCGCCTCGCGTCTCAAGATCGATCCCAAGCAATATCGCGTGTATTTTACATTCTCTGGCGGATCGAGTGTTTCGGGAGTAATTAGGCACTAATTACCCACCTATCAAATTACCGACCCGCCGCTTTCGAACCCAACAAATTATAATATTCCCGCATTATTTACACGTAACGACACGATACCCGATAGTTCTCAATTTCCACGACGCGACACTTTACACAGGCTATTCGGGCTCGCGACACTCGATCGTGCGCCCCGTTAATTGCCCAATTAATTAAACGTTATTGGCGCGTGCAAGTGCTCGTGCAAACATGGCGCACGGTTCGCGTGGCCTTTGCTTCAGTTCGCTGCGAATGAATGGGCACGTCTACGCGGCATGCTCCGTCATTTTAACGACGACCCCTCGACTCTTCTTCGTTCTATTCTAATGTTACTGGCGCTCAACGAATTTGCTCGGCGCTCGATAGATTGATTCTTGCCAGAGCACACGTTTACGCGCGCAATATTGTTGAAATAAGAACGCGCGTCGCACAGGTGTATTTGGGTAGAATCGAGGGTAGCCAACGGATTTGTTGGAGCCACAGAAATACGATCGCAGGAGTGCAGAAACTGCTGGCTGATTTCGATCAATCAGTCGCGCACTGCAATATCGATCCCGGCATTTATTGAATCCCCGTGATACGTGTAATTAACTAGCCCCGGGGCGAAGTTAATTTAGCGGGAGAGCGAGATCGCGCTTTGATTGGCGGACTGTAAGCCACTGAAGGACGAGGATTTGTCGGCACGAGGCCGTCTACTATCGATTCTTCTGATTAATCAACGCATCGAGCTATCCGTCGGATTCGATTAAAAACGGGGTCGATAGAAACTTGCTGCGCGATACCCGCGTGCGTACGTTGCATATCTTCGTTCGATGGAATCTAATTCGAGCCCTGTGCCGACTCGTTTGCCAACAATCGACGGCACGACGAATTTCCCATTGAATTTCCACTCGAAAGAAATTCATCAGACCGACGGCTAATGTTTCGAGCTTAAGCTCGATCCTCGACCGTAATCCCCCGGAGGGCCTTCCTTCTCGTTTTATTTTATTTCCGGTATTACAGGTGTGGGCGGGGGGAGGGGATTAATGTTTCGTGAGATATTTAAAGCGTAATTAGAAAGGACCGCGCGCTCCGCTGGATCCACGGTATACACTTGGCCGTCCACTTCGTTCCAATTCTCGCGGTGTACAAAGTGTCGGTTGCGGCTCCGAGGCCCTTTTCAAAAGTTCTGCGGCTCTTTCAAGGGGTCGTCCCGAGTCAATAGGCCATCTGGGTTGAAGATTCGGGCGCACGGTGGAACGTCGGAGGAGACAGAGGGAAAGGGAGCAGTTTCCCGAGGAGAAGAAAAGGGGGTGGCTCAAATATTTGACCAAAGAGTGACCAGCTAGGGGAACTAGAAGATGGCTATCTTTAAAATTCAGTGCTCTCCAGCTGTAACGGGTGTGTCGAGAAGTCTCTTCCATCCCTTGGATATCCGCCTCGGCGAAAATCGTGTCTGGAGCCTCGACTTTCTTCGGTCAGAAAGGGAAACGGATTTCTCTAGTTCTCGTTTCAAGCGCAGGCTCTCTCGGTGTGTACACTTTTTTCGAACTTTAGGGATGGGGAATTTTAAGGGGGAGGGTCGCACGTGCAGGCACGCGGATCCGCGACATCGAGGCGAACTGATTTACCAGAGTGCGAGGATTACATGCGCTAATGGCAGGCATCTCCAGTGCTCTCACGCTCTCTCGGCAAAACTGTGGGATCGCGCGCGATGGAGAGAAAAGAAGGTCCCCGCTGGATACGCGCAACCAGGTGAAGAAACAATACTGGCTCGTTCAAAGGGACGGACGTGAGAAAAAAAAGGTCGACTGCTCTCGCTTTGATGCAACTCCGAGTTGCTGTTTGGCAGCCCCGTCGCCTGTTCCGGCTGCTCAACCGACGATCCACGAATTGCAAAGCGACCGTCGATGAAGGGAACTGTACTTTGCCGGGTATGTAAGAATATTATTCGGGACTGTTATCGAAATGCTGGATCGGGGGGAAGGATGGAAGTGACGTGTCGCTGGGATTCAAATGACAGATGAGAAATGTTAATGCAATGGTATTCCAGGGGGATTAACATATGTAACTCTATGGTAATGTAATGATATTCTACCGAAAAGTTGCGCGTTAAATCATTCCTGATATTTCAGATAAGACAGAGCTACGGGGACAGTATTGTAAGAGTATGTACCTGTGGTAGAGAAAAAACAATGGGTTGAAAAGTGACTCGATATGTGAAAGTTCGAGCACTTTGTGTTTAACCCTCGCTTGGAGGAACAGTTAGGCATTATTCGAATAAAATGAAGTTATTCGAGAATAACGAATAAAAATTTATTCGAATAATTTCCAACTCTGCTTGGAGGATACGGGTCCATTTGGACCCTCCGTGTGTTACTTCCTATTAATAGTATTGCTTCTTGGAATAGATGAGGATTTTGGATGATAACAAAATATTTATTGGAATTATAATGAATGAGATTATTAGTCAAACGCGTCGTGAAACTATCAAACTATCCACCGTGCAAGATTTAATGCTAAATTGCACCGCGATAAGTACATGAACTACTTGGAAAATTACAAATGAACGTGGAAAGTCGCACACCTCCCATCGTGAAGCGAAGTGAATACATATGTTAGATCCTTAATCATCCTTCGTTACACAATCAGATTTCCTTTATATCTCGAACATGAGATTAAGCTACGACTGTTTGCTTTCCCATTATGCGTGCAGCTAGCAAACTATTAGCAGGTATGTACCGCCAGACACGCGATAGAGGAAACTCCCGCGAGATTTCTCGAACGGTCGGGTGAAGGAAGGATAAAGAAGGAGAAACACGCGCGATGCAACGGTGCAACGATGCAACGATGCACTCGATCAAGACACGGTTCCAGCGTTCCCATTAATGACGAACAGGGGCACAAAGCGTAAAAGCAGGGTCGTTACGCGTTTAACAAGAATCGCGAGCGAGAACGCTTGGAAATCCATCGATGATTCTGATTTTCACAGCGACTGCCTCGTAACTTTCGTCGCAGGCGCTTCTATTATTTCCACTATCCCCATTATTTAGTGGACACGAGCCATTCATTTTTACGGTGTCCCATTAAACGAGGGGGAATCGGGAACGGACAAACGAGATTATACGGTCGGCACCCCCGTAAGTTTTAATTATAATTAATATACTCTACATGGAGAATCACCCCTGCAGTTTTACGTCACACACAGTCACCTTACTTGAGCATGACTCTTGGCGCGTGTGTGCACTGTATTTAAAAGGAAATCGATACATGGAATTTTGTGTATGGAGAATACAAGAGTTTGTTAAAAATTTTCGATTGAAAATGAACCGAATGAGGGTTTAAATCGAAAGAAAAGCTAATTTTTGCTTAAATTGTTGCAGCAGAATTCCATATAAATCACATCTTTGTAACTGCTAATAAAGCTGGATAAAATGTACGATTGTGCTGAGTTTTTTCCTGTTGAATTTGGGGCAAAGGGGAGATTTATTATTTTTAATTTGCAATAATAGAGGGAGAGGAGATTAAAGGTGGGAAACTCGAGGCACTGGACTCGCTGTATTCGCCAGCTCGCTAACTCGCGATATGTAATTAATTGTTGGAACGTTTTTTATTTACGCCGACCTATTTAACAGCTCCAACTCCGTAGGTAATTACAAACTAATTTTGAACTTGGAAATACTGCGCCCACCGCGTGTGCCCGACGCGAAATTGAAAATCCATCCGTAATCGAAAGTTGTAATTTATTCAGTCGCGTTTTAATTACCCCCCATTCGAGTTTCGCGTTGGCCTGGGCTCGCTATTAATCAGCGCGGAAAAAATGGAAAGTACTGTGACAAATAGAATGTCGAAAGCGCCGCGATTCTGTTGCTCCATACTCGCTTTCGTCGAAATATTATTCCTTCGTTCACTTCCAATATTTTTTCACCCATGATAAATCGCAGAATGTTATCGCAGAATGCTCGTCATCGATCAACGGGCAAATATCGAGACGAAAACATCTTCGATTCGGTTAGTTTCGTGATGAGACTCACTTCAAAGAATAGTATAACAACGACCGGAAACTATTGTTAATGTATCGGAGGAAAATCGAGAATAAAATACAAAAGATAACTTTTGTAATTATCATCACCACATTGAACGAGCTCCATTTAGCTTTTATAATGACCCCAAAAAATATTCTTCCCTTGAAATATCCTAATTCGACCTCCATGCATTGAATCTAAAATTCCCGCAGCTGTCAAAAGGGAATTTGCGAGGAATTCGTGAATTTGAAAATCATTTATTTCGTACAGGAACGTCGCGAGAAAAGAGCCCTCGCTATTTATTCGTGCTAAACGTTCGACCGCTTTTCAGCACGAAACTTTCCGTGAAAGGGAAAACCAGAATGGCTCGGGGAACGGGGTACCTTTATATGGGCAACTTGGAATCGTTCGTTACCCTCAAAGAGGAAATCTCAAAAGAATTCATAATCTCGGAAGGATCTCGGAGCAGCGAATAAAGTCTGAATGCAAAGGAGCCTGAAGAAAACAGAAGAGAATCTCCTGTGTGTCCCCGGCCTTTACCCCAATACGATTCCTAATATTTTAATACCAGAAGCAAGAACAATCGTGTAGGGTTTGCGCGAAGCCAAGTGAAAATTACAATAAACAAAGTCAACGATTCCTATAGCACGCAAAGACAGTGCGACCTGCTCTAAAATCGATTTAGCCGGAGAGAAATAAAATAATCTAATGGTCGGCTGGTTCCTGAAGCGTTTTAAATTCTATTTATGTCACCAGAAGCTTTATATGCGGCAGGGGCGATCGGTTTAACACGATCAGAAGAGGTTAAACGTGAGGGGAATAAGATGCCTAAGGAACGGATGCGCGAAACAACCCAAGGCACCTCATTAAAGAAAGAACCGTCGGTGCTCTATGCTCTCCAGAGCGGAAACAGATACATACATTTACATGTGTAACATCGTTTTCCGGTTGCTGTATTAAATATCTCGAGTCCTCCAGCACTGATTCGACGCCGTTTAGCTAGAGATTACCGAGGCCACGTTTTACGGTGCCAGCAAACGTTGGTGGCCAGGCGAGAACGAGGGAATTTCAACGCACGCCCAGCATCTCCATCAGGCAGGCACACAAGCTGGAAAAGCAGTCGGGCAATTCCAGGAGGCAGCCTAATTGCGGATGTGCTGCGAGGCGCGTACGAATAACTAATCAGCGCAAATGTCACCGGTTGTGTGCACTGGCTGCACGCACGCACACACAGGACTCCACGGCTCCGCGACACGAGGCCTTGCGCAGCAACCTGGCGACGAATATGCCCAGCACGTGCAAATTACCCCAGCCAGCTGACGTGCCGGACATCATCGTCGGATCGAATCGAAGGACCGCGCGCGAATTAGAATCGATGTCGTCGCTTGTACCGCGCGCTCTCTCAACGATATTACCATTATACCACCGCAAGCTCGAATCGTCGACGACTGAAAGGGCGCACCAGAGCCGAATCCTTTGGCCGGAGGTAATGATCTGGGTAACAGGTGATCGGGGATCGCGTGGGTGGGTAAGGGAGGGGGAGAGAGTGGGAATTATTCTTGTTTGGGGAGGTTTGTAAGAAGGGGAACTAATACAACTAATGAAACTAGTGGAATTAACGAAGCTAATGAAACTAAGTAATGCGGGAACAGGAACCTTCATAAGAGGGAGTCCGGAATAAGAGAATTCGGAGAGTCGGCGTTGTTTGACATTCGTGAGGCGGCTAGCCAGAGTAACGCAGAGGACCCGAAGACCGTGGGTTCTCGAGTCCCATTGCCGGAGGCCCATTTTTCCGGGGCTCCCGAACATATCCGAATTACGAAAGCTATTCCCACACTAATGGGGCAAGTTTGCTCGCGGGACAAGCAGGCAAAAGTATGATTGCGAAATTTTTCTGCGACTTTTAA
Source organism: Andrena hattorfiana (assembly GCA_944738655.2). Classification (NCBI taxonomy): domain Eukaryota; kingdom Metazoa; phylum Arthropoda; class Insecta; order Hymenoptera; family Andrenidae; genus Andrena; species Andrena hattorfiana. The sequence goes on along the minus strand of OX122894.2, from coordinate 41,746,187 downwards.
TGCGACCACTCGAAATACTCCCGTTATCCATGCTCGGGTGCACAGGCATCGTGGAAACGCATTTTTCGAAAGTGACCAAGTTCACGGAGAACGGCGGGGAAGTGGGTCAAGTTGCCGACGGAATTTCTGCGACTATTGTCGAACGAAGATGGAAACTGGATGCTCCCGAGATTGCGGCGGATGCACGAGCGACGCATTCAGAATCCCCGAGTCGCCGTCGAGGGCGCATTTTGCGTCGCCGGATAGGAAGGGTGCATTAACTGTAGGGAGTGTGACAGTGTCCACGTTACCTGGAATTTCGAACTCCGCGAGGGGGGCGGTATGGAAATGGCGAATTCGACGAGCCAGCGAGAGCAGGATCCTCGCTCCCTACGGTAAATTACTGCTCCTGATTCGGCGACTGGCTGGGGAAACTCATTAACATCCCTGAAATGAGATCCTCCGAGTTCCCTCTGCGCACAAACCTTGCTCCGCTCGAGAATTCGCTTAGTGGGGACGAATTTTCTTTTAAACGAATCAAACTGCTCGGCTAACCTCAAGTTTTTTGCAAGGTGGGATGAAAATTGTTTCTCCAGCAGGGGGGTTCGTATCTGGGCCAACTGGATGAGAGGGAAGATCTTTGTCCGACTGTTCTCACTGTCCCAGAATTCCACGTATTTGTTTAGTCATTCACAGTAAACGGGACTATCCTTTTAGTGCGAGCACGGAGGATGGAAGAAATATGCAAAGGCATTTCCCTGTTTACTAGACATTTGATTGAAAGGCGCCCGAAGTATTCAGTAGTTGCAAAGAAATCGAGATCTTGATAATCCAATGAATTTTATTTTCTGTCTATTCGGAAGCTTTTGCTCGACTCTCGTTTGCATCTTCAATAAGAGAAATTTCAATGGAAGACGCATCGGGTGGCTTCGCCAGAAAAAAATGTCTGCCGAGGCTTCGTCTTAGCGTCCATTAAACAGAAAGCTTTCCATCCACGAGTGAATTTTATTTCATGCATTCGTGCATCCGAAGATGCGTCAGCCCGACACGATACGAGACGAATATAGCAGCGGCGCGACGCGGGCAGCGCCGAAAGATAAACTCTTCCGGTTCTCTTGAAAAGGCGTCAGCTAAAAGACAATATCGCGTTTCCATTGCTTCGTGGTGTTCCCTACGTAGCAAACATGTTCCGCGTTCGAAACGTCGAGCGTGATGCATCGAGTAATTTTTTTCTCGCGCACGTAGCTTCCTGTCGTTGCCCCTCGACGCTTTTGCATGCGCAATTTCTCACCCGCGGGCCGAGACGTTTGCTAACTTTTCATATTGAGCTTTTGCAAAATGAACTCTCGCGTTGCGCACAGCGTTGTTCAGAAGAATGCTTCAACTGTGAATGCTGGCAAAAATGAGATAGCTCTGTTGGACACAATTATATCTACCTTAAAATTTATATCCTATAGAACGGGGGCTTGTCAAAATAGAATACGCAAAGCCTAATATCAACACTTCGCGTTATAATTTAACAATTCTATTTCATAAGGGCAGCACTGAAAATGGTTCGTTGAAATTTTCGTGAAATCTTCTGGCAGGTTGCAAGAAATCAATGGTAATAGAATGGAACGCAGAAGAATATACGTTGGTTCATAGAATAATCAATTACGTAAGCCTGCAGAGGAACCGGCTCGCCGCTGAAACAGGAATAATAGATCAGACGTACAGGATGTCGCGTGGCGGATGTTGCCTCCATTACATAAATCCCTGATTTGTCATCGTGCCTCTCGTCTCGCGCCAGAGAACCTGCTCCACGCTCGTGGAAAAATGCTCCCACCCGAGGTTATTGATTTAAAAGACAGGTCGATTTGTATAAACGAGCCTTAAACAGCGCCGCCAAGGGACTTTGCGAGGGGCCAAACCTGATAGTTTTGCAAATGTTTCTTAGGCAGCTTTAAAAAGAATAGAAACTCTACATAGAAATGCAAAACGATGGAGGTAAAAGGAATAAAGTCCTAAGATGGTATTATACAATGATAAATTAACTACAATAATCGTAACTATACGATTTACAACTGAATGACGAGACTAACCGCTCTATACCTTCATTCCAAACACCTTCCATCGTTTCCTCTTTCTCAATTACTTGATATTCCAATGCAGACTTCATCCAGCACACACTTTCTTCGAGCACAAGGTTTCCACAGTCCATTGTGCGAGGATTTTCCACGCAGGGGTACTTAATTCTTTCCTCTTCGCGCTTAAATCCCCTTTAATGTAAATGCAAATCTCCCCTGATTTATGTGTACAACGGTGGAGGGTGTGTTATCTAATTATCAAGCAGTCGAAGGTCGGCCTGCATCGAATTACACGCAACTCGTTCGCCGGGGGCTGTATAATCGTTGGATAAGGCGAGAAACTACAGGTGGTCGCGGAGCGATCCGTTAATTCGCGGGAAATCGCTGGCCATCTTGCACGTTCGAATGAAAAGTCCTCGCGTTAATAAGCGAGCAAATTAAAGGCTCGCTCGCTGCGAGATCTATCGGAACGATGCACTCGCCTGGGGAATCGTTGGGAGGCATTTTCCTTCGCGTTAACAAGTGTGTACATCGCGCCGGCCGCCGGTTGTTGAACGGAGCGCAATTAAAAAGGGTGTAAATTTACGGGGAACGGACGGAAGACGGGCCTTAATTCGATGCTGGAAAAACATCCGCGACTACCGTGAAGCGATATGCACGTACACGTTGGAAACGTAATCTCGCGAGCTGCTCGCGTAATTAAGACTTTCGCGGCCGATGACGCAGTGTTACGTCCTCGTCGCTCTAGCAATTACCTAACAGGTAGCGTGCAGCGCCTATTTCGTTACCAGTTACATATATAATTCAAGTGGAATGTAACTCATGGCTATTTCGTATCGCCGACTTTTCCACACAATGTAGGTATTACTTACAATTATCTAAGCGTGTACACCTTACAGTATACATTTAGTATCTTCTTGACAGTTCTGATAAGGATGGGCATTACTTTCAATTTACATAGACAAGTTGCACTGCACGCATGAAATAAAATTTTTACAGAGTGCGTCACGGAAAAGGGATATGTATGTATAAAACTACATTCTCACGCACCGGTGGCTGCTTTCGAAGTTGTTGCATGCAAAAGGAGCATTCAATCTCTCGTTTCGTGCAGGAGCGTTTCATTGATTTCTGTTTTTAAAAATATGTTTCAGTTATTTTAAGAGGTTCTTAGAGTTTAGTATCGACTGGCTATTTTGATATTAAGTTTGGCTACGGAATTTCCCTGCAGGAAATGGTTGACAGAATCAGCTTGCCAATTTTATCCTCCCCTTAACAGGGCCCTGTGCTCTGATTCTCAGATATCACATATATGCATACTGAATCGACGTTGGTGTTACCTCTGTTTCCCAAAGAACGCGAATGCTGAAGTCCAAAGAATTTCCATACGAGGTGACGGAAACAGAGAACGACAAATGTGTGCAACCACTTTCCCCGTAACTCCATTCCCAAAGCGCTCCTCCTTAAGTGAAAATAAACCTCGACTCCGCGGCAATATCTCAACGTCCCCTCGCGAATGCACTTCGCGCTCCTTTCTACGTGGAAGCGAAACAGGAGGAACCGTTTCGTTTTCACGCGCGATTCTCCGCTTCTACCGAAAACACCGGCAAAGTGGCGAAACGCCTCGACGTTCGTTACTCTTTTTCTGGCCAATTACCGGCAGGTCTGCTCGGCGGATTCAACGGCGATGAAGGCCTCGTGCGGCCGCCGAACAATCGAATTCGCACGCGAGGGAAAACGAAAAGAAATTGTGTCACGGTTATTGGGTCGCTTCGTAACGCGAGCGCGCCAAGTTATACCCGATAAAGCCGGCTTCGCCACCAAACGACGGGCGCCTCTGCCAACGTCGAAGGCAACAAACGAGAGGAGCCACGGGAATCCCGCCGTGCCCTGTCAGAAGCTCGGAAGAGTAAAACGGATTCCGTGGAGGTTCGTTCGCGTCGAATTATTGTCAATAATCGCGGGAAAGTCTGGCTATCGAGCAGGTAATTTTTCAAAAGAAACAGCTCCTTTTCACTAGAATACAACGCGCGAATTCTTGCCATTTAAAACACAAGTATTCTATTCCGAAAATCCCCACATTTATGGCACATAAAGTATAAAATCGAAGATGAACTTTGTTTCCGCCACTACTTTACGCAAATAAGCAAATAAGAGTGCAGCGACCATAAACAGGACACTAATTCCTCTCGACGACTGTGCGCCGTCGCTGGGGGAATTGAAAATTTTAACGGCGAAACGAGTTCCATTCGGGCCGCGAAACAACTCTAACACCAGTCCCATAGGTGGAGAACGAGGCAAACGTTCGCCGCGGCGAGAGATTCCACGCGAGGCAGGGAAACGACCAGCGACGAAATCGCTCATAAAACCGCGGCCACGTGCTGCGAGAACTCGCGAATTACCCGAAACCGCGTGTACTCGCCGAGCTGATAGAGAGAGAGAAAAAAGTGTGTGGTCGAGAACGATCGTCCCCAGGAGGATTAATCACAATGCAAATTGATTCCAGCTACCTTTTTTTCCATCCACCCCCTTCGAGCCAGGGAAATAGATTTTCCGTTAATTAAATGTCGCCGTTCGACCCGATCCTAATTAGGATTCTCTCTTCGTTAGCCAGCGATGTCCCTGGGCCACACTTCCCCCCGCGCTTTCTCTGTCCCTTGATTCTCGAGTGGCTGGATTCGAAGGGCCTCGAGGAGATCTCGAAAGCTTTCAAACAGCTTCTCTCTGGCTGAGGCGACAGGCAAAAAAAAGAGTGGGGAACGGGACGGAGAGAAAGAAATCCAGCCGGAGGTGGAAAGGGGTAGAATCGACCAAGCTTTCCGCGCGAGCGAATGAAAAAAACCTGGAATAATCGATGGACCCCGTGGATCGATCCCCACTGTGGCTTTTTCCACGGCGAGCGCAGTCGGTCCGGATGTAACAGAGGAGGCTGCAGGAGGCGGGAAGAGGCTGCGAGGCGAAGTTGATAGCGCGAGAGGGAGAAAGGGAAACGGTAAAGGGGCAGAGGAGCGTGGGCGTTCCGCTCTGGAAAACAGAGATGCATTTCTCCCGAGGAAAAGCCATTTTCTCGCCTCGCGCCGCTTGTTTACCCCGGGTCATTTATAATTTCCATTGCACGCTCGCTGCGCCTTGTTTACGACGTCCCGACGAGCCCGTCCGCCGAATCGACGGTTCCGCTCGCTAGTGGAGGGGGGAATTCGGTGACTTCCAGCGGGGCAACTTGCAAACTTGTTCGCTTCGGTTCCGGGACTTTCGATTAGCTCGTCCCGAGACAAATAGGGGTTTCTGGCGCGTGCCAGGGACGCCGCTTTGACTCTGCGGTTCTTTCAAGAAACACGATTTGATGTGTTGATTAGTATTTGGAAGTTTAAATAAAAGAGAAAAATTGTATAAGGCCACGACGTCCGAGATCTTCTTCCTCTTAGAATTCCCTTCGAATACAACTAAGAAATAATGTGAGAAAGAATGTTTAAAGAGAGACAATAGGTGTTGAAAGGAAGTGAAAGATCCCAACAAACGGAAGATCGTGTGTAATGGAAATTCCTTCTCCCGAAACCGGCACGCATCAGCTTCGACTTCGAAGCCTTCAATTTACCAAACACGCCTACCAGTCGCGCCGAAATCACAGAACAAGCAGCATCCATTCTAAGTTCGGCGTGCGCCGTCGAAACGGATCCGTTCCAGTTTCCAGGGAGACGCGATTTCGGTGGCGCAAGACGGCATTGTGTTCGTTAGCAAGGGCAATTACGAAGGAAGGAAGCGACCTAACAACGCCAGGCGGATCGCGCCTCGCACCGGGGCGTTATCGAGCAACGACACTTCGGCAACTTCCAACCGAACCGTTCAGACTTTCCCACCTTCGTTTACGCTTTACACGACTTTCCCCGCTGACGTCGTTCTTTACCAGCCAGGGGACAGAGGGAAAAGAGGCAGAGAAACTTGTGTTCGGAGCACGTGCGACGTATGTACGTGCGTTCGTTCACTCGCGCTAACTTATTACGGCACGTTAACGGCTGCACGGAGGATATTAGGGTGGCTAGGAAAAGGAATCCGGAAGAAACCCTCTCCCAGCAGGCATCGAGCGGTTTCGTTGCGAATCATCTCGCGGTGGTCGTTTCAAATCGACTGTTCGTCGAGTAAACTATCTCACTGGGGAGAAAAATATCGTCAACTAAGGTAACTATCATAACAGAATGCATTAAAATCGAGCATGATAGCTCGCGATGCTTGGACCTCGAGTGCTTTATATACTGAAGAGCAGAATAGCCTTGCCATCGTAATTAATAACTACATATCGAAGCCATAAAGCGGTCCCATCGTGGGTGGTTTAATATCCCTGCACTCGGAGCTAGGAAACTGCCAGTCCACGCGTCGAAACAACTGTTTTCACTGGCCTTCGAGGATCGTTCGAATCTCCGGCGTTTTCCCATTTCTCGAGCGGGGAATTGCTGGAAATCAGGCTTCCGCGGGCCAAGCGTCCGATTAATTTTCGTCAAGGGGCACAGACTCGAGTAGCGTACGCGGAATTGCCTCTAAATCGTCGCTGCAAGCCGGATGAAAAATGTCTCGGGTGTTACAACCGTCCCTGGAAAGCGTACACGGGTGCATGTGCAATGCCTGCACCTGCCCCCCCCCCCCTCGCGAGGAACGAGACAGGGCGAGAAAAGACCAAACCGCTCGCCTAGAATCGGACGCTGCAACTTTTACGATATATTTTAACTCCACGCCGCTGCACAGCCTCTCTTCGTTCTCCCTTTTCTCCTACGGGGGGCAAAGGAAATATGTGTCGGACACGGGAACGTTCCCCTTCGTCGGGGAGCAGGCTGAAGAATATCGTAACGTATTGCTGGTCGTTGAAATCGAGAGATTGCTGATTAATGGCGCTGCTCCGCGAAGTGAGATTAACGAGGTTAATAATGAACCGCTTGCGACGAACGTTTCTCTAGAAGGGTAATGTCGACCACCCTTGGGCGAGATCTCAGATTCATTGACAAGTCGATGAGACTGGGTGACTGAGGATTATTGTGGAGGGAGTGAATATATAGCATTGAGGTGTTAAATTGTGTTGAAGTGTTGCTGTGAGCAGCACGATTTAATTTAGTAATTATTTTTAGTCATTTTTTTTAGTAATTTTTACTAAAAAGCAATTAATTCAGTAATTTTTAATTACTCAGAAACGTGTCTGATACTAAAAGAGTAACCTACGAGATGTGACTTTGTGTGCAAGTAGAGTAGTTCATCCGTAACACAACCCTATTTTTTGTTTGTGCCACAGTGCGGTTTTAGGGGGTGAAATTCACCCCTTGAAAAAGTGCAGAATTTTCTTTTTCGTGGAATATCTCGAGAACGGTGAGAGATATCGAAGAGAAGTTGAAACAATAGTTGGATCTTTTTTTATATGTATAGAACTGCGTAAAAATAATTATCGAATTAAGGATTGGTGGTGGGGATAACTTAAAAAGTATGAATTTTTCCATAATTATTTTTTCAAGGGATGATTCCACCCCTCAAAACCGCATTATGGCACCAACAAAAATAGGGTTGTGTTATGCATGAACTACTCTACTTGCACACAAAGTTGCAAAATTTTCTGAATTTCCGGGTTGCCTAAATTCCCCTGCCAGTTTAGGAATTAATTTGAAGAGAAATGCACGTTGCTCTTATCGTTTAGTTGATTCCCCAGTCAACGTTTTCCTGTCCGAGATTTTCGACACGGTGTCGAGTCTGCGATACATTTTGCAACATCCTCGAAATTCCTCCAGTCGATTTCCTCGTCTGTCCTCTACCATTCGATATTCCTGTTTGTGTTTCCCCGATCCTTTTTGGAGTTCAGTGATACAGGCCAGAAGTAACTTTTGCGGGCAGCAAATTTCCAGTAGCGCCTGTCGCCAGTAAATAATATACGAATCCAGTTTGGTATACTAGATAATGGGCAATTCGAGACTGGACCGGTTTCGCGTTTCCAGCCCCGCCAGAATATTTCGCGTAAGAGTCTAATACCCGTTGTGGCTCGAAATTACGTAACGTAGTCTGCCGACGAAATGGTATTTTGAATCACTGTGAAATTATGAATGAAAGACCGCAGAAGCCCCTGCACCCGCGAAGCTGCTTCATGCATGTTAAAACCGGATATTCTACCGGGGAAAAAATATTTCCAAGCTTGACATGAATTTAAAAGGCTCCATTTAAAAGGCTCCGGAGGTAGGTACTACCGAATCTCGATCGGAGATCCGAATATCGATGTCCTCGAAAATTGATTTGATCGGTGAAATATCAATGGAGGATTGTGAAGAGCGCATAGACCAGTGAACTTCCTATACCTAGAATTCTTTGTAAAACCATCAATGGGGGATCAAAGGAGCTCGCAAATCCACAGATTACTGCACGCGTGTCTCAAACAGATATCCCATCGAGAAAAGTTTGCAACTTCTACTTCGATCCAATTTAAAAGAGCCTCGAAAGGTCGTAGATCGTAAAGATCGCTTCCCGTCACTTGAACTCATCTAAGATCATCAACAGAAGATTAAACAAATTAGTGTAGCCAAAGGAGTCTACAATCTTGACTTGCCTTCTATTTAAAAGAATCTCCAAGCCTTAAAAAATGTCTTCCAAGCAGCGCGAGGGTATCGATGCCCTGGGAAATGCCTTTGGTCGCTGGAAAAGTTCGTAGACCATGAAGGTTGCTTCCTATCACTCGAATTCACCTCGCGAGTCGACCGAGTCACAGGCGATGAATTATTTCCAGGCAAACATCCGACATTCGGTTCGAGCAGCTTTGTCATCTCCGCCCTGGAGACTTCCGGGGGCTTTGTGTTCTCCCGAAGTCGGCGACGTTTGGGTGATCTGACGGAAAATTTCGCCGGAAAATTCCGCCGATAAATCGACACCGACGCGAGTCTGGGTTAACCTGTTTCGATGATGCGCCATTATGCATGTTTGCTCGCGCGCGCGCGTGTGTACACAGCGTGGCGCGGTGCACGCTCGAATACGTGGGCACGGCTCCGCCTCGTGCACGCTATTATACACATGTAAATTCATGAATAATAACGTGTACACCCGCGACGGTAATTTGCCCCGCGTAAGGACAAGCCCGCGGCTGAATTACGCCTCGCTTCGTTACACGCTCGCAAAACCTGACACCGAGGAAGAATTATTTCGTTGACTGGCAAAGATAATTAACAGCGCCGTTCAACCGCGTAAATAGACACGTGTCCACTGTTCAGTTGGACACGTAGCATGGCTGCTGTTCGACCCTGAAGATGTACTATCAGCTGCAGTTCGCCAAATAATCCTTGAATTGCCACATTCTTCACTTGTACAACGTCGATCGTATCATCGACTGGTCTACTTTCTGCGAGACCTAACTAGGCGTCTTCTAATAGGAAAATCTGAGTGGAAGGTGTCCAAAGGTGGAGACCTGTCACGATGATCTACTACGCTGAAGTTAGATGACTAAATACAGCGACAAATAATAATACAAGGGACCACGAGCAGTTCCCCCTGTCACTACAGTGCTCCAGTCCAAAAATGCCTATCCACCTTGATATTCCCAGGACTTGAAAACAGTACTATCCGAAAACTACCCTAGAAACTCCTAGCTACCAGCACCGTGCTTTTACGACGTCGCTGCGTTTATCCCGGCAGCCACGCTAACTGCATTTCTTCCAGCCCACGACAACCACCATAAAAGACCAAAACTTGCCAGTGTTTGCACGGAACGTCCCGGCTAGAGAAGCTCCGGGACCAGTTTATATCGGATGTTCAGGAGGAATGTTCGGAGGAAGTATCGCCGCTATGGACGGAACGTATCTGTTGCTTGGCGTATCGGTGCACGAGTCGCTGTGCAAACGGTCTGCCTCGGCGTTGTCTGCGCGCCCACGTAGCCTATTCAAAGCAAAGTAACCCACCCTCGAACGAGGACATTAAGGTATTGTCGGCGCCCGTGCGCCGCGAAACAATGGCTTATTCCCCAGGCGGTGGGGGGGGGGGGGTCACTAGAGCTGTCTATCTAGTGAGAACGTAGAGATCCCGGTGCTCACGAGCAAGCTTACAGAGTGTAACCTTCGGGGAAATGCGGCTCCTTGTTTCCTCCTCTTGTCGCCCTGTACCGCCGACTAGCGAACTCTTGTCCCTTGCCCTCGCGAGGATCGATCTTCCCGGAGAGATGCAATGAAAAATGCAGTCTGCTGGGTCTCAATGCAGCCCTATCGTTGCAAGTTTTTCACGGCGCTCGGGCTCCGCGATATCCTTGTACGTACGTATATTCCAACCTCCCCGGAGCACGAAGGCTCCGGGAAGGTTGAGGGCGGGATTGCTTTTTATGGGCACGTGCACGACACCGGGAGGCCGAATTCGATTAAACGGGCCTCCGGTAGAGCTTCCTGCTGCCTCTCAATTTTTTATATCAGCGTTTGATGGCGCTGAGGAATCACGGTGATTATTTAGTGGGTTCTTTGGAGATCGTGGCCTAATTCCTGCTGCGGAGGAATTGTAAATATGCTCATGCTCTGGAGAGATGTCAAGCAATATGGAAGTCCATAGACCGTCTCGATCCTGTGTTTAATACAGTAGGTAGAGACTAATTGGTGAGCATTGTGAGCGACATAAAAGAGTATTTTTACAATATCGATTATGATATTTCAAGAATTTAATCACCCCTTACAACAGAAAGTGCTCAAATCGAAAATGGGAACAATACTGCGATTTCAATCCATCGAATTGTCGGACTGGCGAGGCTGCCCGCAGCCCTTTCAAATCGCAACGATTCCGCGCGTCCCGAATCGTTGATTGGCTTTACGCTGGTATTGTTCTGGATAATTACACGGAATCTGGCGCGAATTAGGCTTCGATGAAAGGTAACGCTCGCAGAGAAGCAGAGGGACAGAAGGGGGTGACGGGAGGAAAAGTTTCCTCTTCGGTTCGGAGCGGCTTCGCGCGATGAAAGCGACGTCCAAGCAGTGGTCAACCGGAATGCACTAGCGCAAACGCATCTGCGAGTCGCGCCTACGCCTTCTATCATCGGTATAATTACGTTTGCCGTTGGGCAACTTGTTTGCACGAGAATATGTGCTCTGGACCTAGGCAGGCGCGCTCGCACACGCATAAGCACGTGGAATCTAATACAACGCGCGTGAGCGCTGAGGTTCACGCGACGTGGCTGATATTTGCTCGAGGGACAATGGAATCACTTAAGCCGAACCAAGCGTATCGTGCAGAAATTGATTGGCAAAGAGGATCCGGAATCGAGTTAAGAAACACTGCTAATAAAGAATGGGTGGATACTGCCTGATGCTGGCTTTGGTGATACTTCCTGGGTACACGTAACTTGCCCACACCGGATAACTTCTAGAGTATACAGTTTAAAAGGGCAGTGAATTTTCTGTGAGAAATTAGGAAGCTTTATTTACCATAAAGTTGATAATAATTATAGGTGTATGGAAATGTAGGGCTTCACTTTTTATGAGGTAACTAGCGAGACCGTGAATCACGTTTTTGAAAATATCTCGCTATTTAGCTTTAGGACAAATAAAGCGTAGTATTTTATAATAGAAACTTTGGTGGGAAAGTTATGCTACTCGCTCTGTATAGAACACGAAAAAATTGAGGAGAAGCGTTCGTTTTTAGCCGCTATGACTCAAACTCAGAGCGACTTAATTAGCCGTCAGTTTTACTTACTCGACATTTATCAGAAACCAACGTCCATTGGTCGAGCGAAAGTGGAATCAAAACCAAGGTTCATCTGGTATTCTGGGTGGACTGCTAGTCTGTCGAGAGGTGAAAAACGAAATTCGAATATGAGGAAGGTAAAATGTTCTGCTCGGAGTTAGAAGTATATTTTTTCCTGTCATATAGAATTGCCGGAAAAATCTCGCAGTATGCGAGAACCACGCGTCCCAAATGGTCCACGTATATTTAACCCAGTTCGCTGCGCGTCACCTCGCTATTTTCGAGTTTAAACAGCGCACAAATTTCCCCAGTTTCGCGGTGACATATCAAAATCGAAGTCAGAGCGGCGCGGACGTGGATGCAGGGTCGCGTCAATCAGCTGGAATTTTCGGCGATACCACGAGTCGAACCGTGGCCAAAGTACTTTCCAAATAAACAGTACAAGAAAATTTCCCCCCATTTTTCATCCGCCCGAACGAGCGGAAAAAATGGGGGCAAAAATTCGTGGAAAAACGGATTAAAAGCGTGGAACAGTTTCGCCGGGCGGGAAACACTGTACCAGCGACGACACAATTTTCAACTGGACGATAAGGGGGAAAGGGACCAGCTGCAGAGCCAGTTTCCATTTCCATCCCATCGTCGGCAAAGAAGGGTGAAAAGCTTGAGCACGGCCCCGGTCCACGTATTATTCCCGCGGATAACGAGCGAAGAGCGCGCGATCGGCGCAGCCAGCGCGAACAGCGGTCGTGATCCATATATCGCGACTCGAGCCACTCTTATCTAGCTGTTACGACAGAATGACGTTCGTGATATTTCTGTGAACTACACGACGAAGACACGGATCGTGATGGAGCGCGTCCGCGTGATCGCGACTCCAGCGTAAACAATCGATTGAAATTACGTGGCCGCTGCATTATTCCCATCCCGCTGGAAATCACGATCGAAGTCCACGTCCAACTCGATTATTCCAACGGAAGCCCCGTCGCTAGACTAATTGTTTCCCTTCCGCGGCTTTTCCGTTCAGACGCAAGGAAACTTTCCCCAACTGTGTGGAGAGAAAACACCGGAGTCCGCCCGTCCGTCCCTGGTTGGGGCTTGGATGGAAATCGGTTTAGGAGATTTCGATGCCCGTCCTTGCGAGATTTAAACTTGCCGCTTTCGATCGTTATTCCGCTTAATTAGACGACCGCGTCTAGGCGGCTGAAAAGTTCGCTTATCTCGGGACGAAACGGGGACAGATATTTTCATTGAGGTCGACAGTAACGGAAAATTTTTCGGAGACCTCTACGCTGACTATAAGGGTGTCGAGGCCGATTCGAGATACTGGAAGGAGGCACCAAGGGAAATGGTTTCAAAGAATGTAGATTCTTAGTTTATGGTTGGTGGTGTGAGTTTGCAGGGTTAAGGAAAAGTGCGTGACTTTGTAGAGATTCTAGGGAATACGTATTGAGTATGCTGCTGCATTTGAGAGAATGGTACAGCTGGACTTGAGCAATGTATGAGAGTAACGCAGGAAGTTACAGCTTTGTACTTCTTCACTGATATCTCGAATCGAACAACGCTGTAGCTTAACCAAATTTCGTAGACAATCTGTGAATATTGAAAGAGCAAGGACGGCGACTTTTGCCCTGAGAAGCTCGATCTAAATGCGAATATATCCTGCGTTTATAATGAACTATCGAAGTTATCGACCTCTTTCGTCTTACCTAATTATTATTCAATCGGATGTTAAATCCGCCTTAATGCATGCATTGCGGCTGACGTCAAGTTAATTCTGCGTTTAACACGTTGTCACCACCGCGAACTTATCTTTAGAATGTGGTTTCCTATTTCCGACGATACAGATATTAATTAATCCGAGTGAGCGAAGAATGCGAGGCAATCGCGTGGCAGTCCATGCGTTGACTACTTCGATCGACAGAATCAAAGAACAGGGAAGGATAGATAGCACAATAAAAGAAACGTGACTCACCTAAGGACCAGCCTCTTCAGCTCCCCTAGGGTAGGATTGTAGGAATGATCCTCCCCGCTGATCCTGGCTACTCCTTCGTAGACACTAACACCGTAACCCTTCACTACGATGCCCACTAAGTCAGGGAAACTGTCGTGCACCACTGTCTTCTCTGTCCTCGAGTCCCTGGACTTAGTGCCATCGCCCTTGCCACTGTTCTGGGTGGTGCCAGTCACATCGCCACTGGTCTGTTCCTTGCTGGCGTTCACCCTCTGCAGGAACTTGCGCCGAAAGTTATTATAAATAGTGTCCGTGTTGGGATCGTCGCTGAAACGAACGCGACCATGGCTGGGGACCAGATGGTGGCCGCTGTAGCCCAGGTCCATCTGAAGATCCATCACCAGCAGGATGGTGAATAGTATCGCGAACGCGCTCAAGCCAAGCATCAGCTTGTCGCGGATCCTCATCATCCTCATCGTGAACTTCATCTTCCAATCGTTCGAGTCGCGAATCCTCTGGAACCTACCAGACTTGAACCTCTTCATGCGTAAGCACCTTGCCTGAGCCTTGCTCTGAGGCTTGCTCTGAGGTTTCCTAGAAGCCTGATCGACGTAGCTTGGACACAGCGCAGCCTGAGCCTCCGTTGCAGTCTTCACAGCATCACCGGCGTGGTCCCCAGAGGCTCTCCGATCCGCGGTCTCATTCGCGACACTATCAGGAACGTTGACCAGGACTGCCGCGAGGTCCGAGTGACTTGTAAGCTTCGATCGGGGAGCAGGTTCTCTGAGATCGACTACCTCGCCGATGATCCGCTCATCGTTTGCCAGAGGCAAGGGGCCGGGCTCTATCTGCACGCTGGAGCAGGCACGTGAGCTCTGTTTCGGTCGGTGGACAGACGTGGATGGAACAGCGGCAGGATAGGCGAGGCTCCTGGTCTTCGCCTGCCCGTCGACTAGCTCGTGTTTACTTTGCTGCCCCTCAGGCCTGCCGTCTGTTCTCCCCTCCTCGCTCCCCTCGCCGGGCGGTGCATCCGCGAAATTCGCAAGTTTGCATTTTACGCCGGGCAACGTGGCTGGCTGCCGCGCGTGCAGCTCCTCGCTGGCTGTCCACCACTTCCTTTCTGAAGCTAGCTTATCGGCTGACCCGCGCTCCTTATCAATCGTCCACTGGGGCCTCGTCGACCTCTGGCCAAGCCAGTCGTCCGGCGGAGGCGAGCGTTTCACTTTCAGCGACTTCCAGCGCACCTTCGCCTCCTCCCGCCGCTCCAGCGACCTTGCCTCCGCGAAGTCCCTATCCTCGCGCGGTATCTGGGGTCGCGCGCAACGTCTGTGCGTGATCGGCGAGCAATTAGCCGCGACGGGGTCAGCAGAGTCCCCGGCGGCAGGGGAACCGTGTAGCCGCCCGACCAAGCTTTCCTCGCTCCAGGATCTCCTCTGGCTGGCGTCTAAGGCCTGCAGCAACTTCGTCGACTTCTCTAAGCGCCTCCTGATCAGAACACGCTGCTCCAGTAATCGTAGGTTGTCCTCCGACCTGATCAGATCCTCCACGTCCTCGACAGACACGCTCTTCGACGAGTCCTCCTCGTCGCGAAACGCAGGATGGTTCTGAGCTAGCTTCGGGGAGATTCCGTTAACGGATTTGCTCGGCGGGTCTTCGTGGTCCCTCGCCGGAGTCTGGGGACCCTCGTTTGGAAGAAAGAGGCTGCTTCCGTTGCTCTGGATACTCGAACAGACGACCGACAGCTGGACGTTCGTGGATTCCTTGAGAACATAATCCCTGAAGGATTGACGGACTTGGTCGTGCCCCTTCGATCTCTTCCTCCTGACAGGAGGCACTGGCCTCTCCTTGCTGGTGGCGCTCGAATCCTCGCAGCTGGCGCCAGATAAGAACTTCCTCCTCAGAACCAGAGGACTTTTCTGGATGTTTCTGACCAACCTCTCGCAGCCCTCTGTGATGTTGTCCTTCGAGCTCCTCACGAGCTTTCTAAGGAAGGAGTCGCTCTTGTGCAACTTCCTACGATCGGCTTCCTTCTTCTCCAAGGAACCAGGTGCACCGCCAACGCTCCCTTGTTCCTCAGCTTTGTCCGAGGACTTTCTACTCTTCTCGCTGAAGGTGAACTTGAATCTAGGCCTACCGGAGGAGTTGGCTACTCTCTGCTCGTTCCTCGACGACTGCACGCGATCGCTCAGGCTCTGCTTGATCCTCCCTTCCTTCTTTCTAGCTCGAAATCGCGAGTCCTCTTCATCCTCGAGCGAGAAGCCGACCTCGGGGCTGGATACCAAGCTGTCTCGATCTCCGACAGTCCGTTCCGCCGATCCGGGCTCGCTACCTTTGAATGTCTGGCGGCTTGGGCGTGTCGTCTCGTCCCTGGGACCATTTGCGGGACATCTCCTCTCGTCCAGAGCTCCTACCGCGCGCGAATCCCCAACGGGCTTTGGAATATCGATCGCGGGACGCACGACTGATCAACGAAATCCCCGCTGCCGTCGTTTTGCCGAAAGTCTGTTCACCTGTGTCACTAATCACCGCCTTGGTCGGCTGGCTGGCAGCTTCTGGAATGTATCGACTCGCTCGACGCTCACGGACCGGCTACTGGACACTGTCAGCCCTTCGATTCCACCGCGTCGCCGCCTGGAAAATAAACGGGAGAGGAAACGTTAGGTCCCGACGCGAAGCAGAATCTGCGGGAGCAACGAACCATGCCGGGGCTCGCTCGGAAAACAAATCGGGCCTCGATTGCGTAATAATATCGCTCGCGACCTTTTATCGAGCTCCCCTGCAGGTGCAACACCGCTCGTTAGGTGCACTGGGTCAAGGTGCAGCCTCTAAGAGGATGCTCGGGGGATGCGGGGGCGGTGGTAGCGTCTTGAAAGAGGAGCGATATCAACCGTGAAATAGAGTGACGGTAATGGCGTGCTTCGTGTTGCGAGAGTGGCCATTACAGTTATCGCAAAAGTCGCGTCATAAAGAGGACGGTGGGGGCTGCGCGAGGATGGCCGAGTGAGATCGTAAAGGCCCGTTCCTTTCCTGCCTTTTATACTGGCAAACATCGTTGCGACCAACGGAACCGCATAATTCAATATCCACGGCCGTCCGCCGCGACTTTAATGACGGCAAAGCAGATTCGAGCTATTGGAATATTCTCGCTACATCCACCCTTAAACTGCAATACCTTCTAGCTATTTTGCTTCCCGGAGTTAGACGACGCTTGGACGACAGGGTACCCGCAGGTTCGCGTTCTCGAATTTCAGAAATCTAGATATACATCATCTAGATCAGAATTCCAGCGTTCCCTGTCCATTTTCGCAATCCTGGAGCGAAACCCGAGGATTCCAATGGTGTCCCAAAATTCCAAGACTCCAATTACTCCAACCCCGACGCGCCAAACTCCAAAATCTCGCACACCTTGCCCTTTATATTGTAGCTTCACGACCCGGGGCGACGCGTTGCTGCGATTCCAAGCATCCCCCGTCGTGGGAACACGGTTAACCCTCGCGCTCTCGACAGGCTCGCCTGAAGCGGATCGATCGAACGCGACCCAGTCATTCAGCAACGATAAAAACAATAACTTGACCCCCGTCAGCTCGGCAACCCGATCGCTCGAGCGGGATCCACGGCCGAATTAGGAGTTCGATCACGTGTAAGTGAGAGCGCAGAGCAAGGACGCGCGTTACGCGGTCCACGGCTTTATGGCGGGCACTCTTTTACCGCGGGAGAAACGTCAATGGTCGTAGCTATCTTTATTATCGTCGAAGGACGCGCGGAATTTCAATGGCGCTTCGATTCGTTCGTGGGAGTATCAGAGGGGGCCTCGAGAGCTGCGCGGGAAAACGTTCCCTCCCCTTGGAAACGACCCCCTTCGCTTCTTCCGAGTGGCTGTTCAGATCAAAGATCCCGCACAACGGAACGACGTCGATTTCCAATCGTTCCGAGGATGTATAAAGGGAAGAGGGCACCGGCCGCTAGTAAATCGCCGTGTAACAAGCTCTTCTTCGGGGCATTAACAGAGGCAATTCCAGCGGAACTGCGAGCTCAGTTAGCGGAATCACCCATGGCCGTGCAGAGGGCCCTGATACAGGGAATATTTTTCCATCGCGTCCTCGTGGATGACGTTCTACGATAATCCACAACGTAGCCTTCGATCCTCCTTCGGTTTTGTCGAGTGAGATACGTTGATAGTGAACGAGGATAATTGAGAAATAATTATTAGCACTGTTCGGGTTGGTGTGGCGGGAAGAATGTAGATTTGAAGATTTGAAAATGCATATTATAGTCGATACTTAACAGTTTAACAGTTTTGTAGTAAGTATAGAAGTGTCAGCTATGGGTGGTCTTTAATCAGCACTCGTTCTCGCGCAGGAAATTCGTACGAAATTAAATTCCATAATTTCGTTGTGAATATGTACAGTTAGTAAAAAAAGTATTTGGACACTTTTTAAAATTGCATAACTTTTTTAGAATTGGTCTTAACGACCTGATTTTTTTTTAGGACCTAGAAGGATTAGTTTTCTAAGTGACGTGTTTCGTCGTTTTCGAAAAAATTGCAATTGGTCGGAATAGCGAAGAAAATAGTAAAGGTCGTTTTTTAAACTTTTTTTTGTGAGCTTGTAATGAAAATTCAAAAAACCCATTTGTAGATTGAAGTAAGTTGTATACATGCCTAAAATTTCATCAAAATCGGTTAACGTTGCTTTGAGCTATAAACGCTTAAATATCACGGAATAAGGTCGAAAATTGCGAAATTCCCGAAATCAGTGATTTTCGACCTTATTCTGCGATGCTTAAGCGTTTATAACTCAGAGCAACGTTAACCGATTTTAATGAAATTTTAGGCATGTATATAACTTACTTCAATCTACAAATGGGTTTTTTGAATTTTCATTACAAGCTCACAAAAAAAAGTTTAAAAAACGATCTTTACTATTTTCTTCGCTATTCCGACCAATTGCTATTTTTTCGAAAACGACGAAACACGTCACTTAGAAAACTAATCCTTCTAGGTCCTCAAAAAAAAAATCAAGTCGTTAAGACCAATTCTAAAAAAGTTATGCGATTTTAAAAAGTGTCCAAATACTTTTTTTACTAACCGTATATTCGTCGCAGTAGAACAGATTGATCTCGTTTCAAAGAGAATGGTAGAAAAGAAATCGAGGATGCTATTCTGATCTCTAGCGAAAAACATCCACCAAGGAATTGGATTAAGACTATACTAGCTTAGCCGGGTTAAGCTACGCCGATCGAATTAACATTATTTTAGGAAAAGCAACTGGAAGAAACGATAAATGTTGCAACTAAAAGGTCCTGAATTAGGTCAGACGAAAATGTCGAGTCGATTCCCTCCTCCGGAGGGTGCAGACTACGAACGAACTTTCTGCCTCGCCCCTCTTAACGCAAAGTTTCCCGAAAATTCGCGCGACCTTTGGGAAGTGCGTAGTTTTGTCAGTTTTAACATGGAACACACGTGCGAAAAGGGCGACACGATTCTTCTGGTTGAACGGCGCTGCATGTGCGCCACTCGCGAATATAAATACGCCAGCTAATTGTAAGCTGGCGCCGATTCCATACGATAACGCTGAAAGCTCCACTTGCGTGCTCCCTGCTAATTAGAAATTTCGATTATTAAGGCGAATACACGGTCCCCAGTAAGGGTAATTAGAAACCATTGGATTAGAAGCCCGAGCTACCCAGCATTCGTAGAATGCTCGCAGAAATTCGAACACGCTCGACCACGTTACGAAATTTTCCGCGAAGATCCTCGATCGCGAAAGTGACGCTCGAAGAAATTCTAGAACGTTGCTTCGACTGCGGAACACGAGCTTGGATGTATCAAGAGAACTAGGTGTATCAACTTCTCCGTTACATTTAAAATACTGGCCTAGGGAAATGGAACTTGCACTGTCGCGTTACAATCTTGACACTGTGTCTTCCCAGACTCGACACTGAGGATCTAAAATCTAAAGTGTTCGTAGTCTCGAGATCGATAATGAGGAAAGCATAGTGTGTTTCTGGAGAAACTTCCTTTCATCGATAGAGAGCCAAGCTTGTGGATCGAGACGTTGAATCTCGGGCTTCTGGACGACAAAATTGAATAACTTTCTGGCCGCGAAAGTCAAGAAGCGATCGAAAGCAGATCAGGCGCCTGTGCTTTTCCCTAAAACTTGCCCGTCGCCTAGTGTTTCGAAGGAAGTTGTCGGCGATGGCTCTGGGGCGAATTCGAGGTTCCTCGCAGGACCTGCGTGTAATGCCAGGGAGAATCGCGAGGTGCACTTCTTATTTCCACCTGACGCCCGGCGAATAATAAACGCGGATGTTTCGCGCGATACACTCGCTAACAATCGCCCAGAGATTCTATTTCGAGCAAACAACGCGGGCGTGGAATTTCGTTTCCAAGCGTGCCGAGCAATGGTCGTTCCGTTCGCCGCAGGAACCACTTCTTTTTCTCCATTACGTTCGAACAACCACGCTGGTCGCGAAACCTCCCCCGCCGATTCTAACAGACCGGAGGAAAGAAACAAGGGGCCGAGGATAAACTTCACCGCGCGGAAATTTCGTAGTAAACCTTGGGCGACGGATGCGGGGTCTACTTTGACCCACATATTTTTCCATATAGGTGTACACCTCAGAATAAATATTACTATTATTACTATTAAACGGAGGAGATAAATAAACACAGCCCGACACCAGAAAATACAGAGAAATTTTAAGTTTCTCCTGAGGGAGGCTTTTGCAGACTTTTGCAAACACTTCGAACATGAATTCTTTAGGAGCTTTTCTCTGACACTCCCGAAGGTATGCGACGTCAAGAGTCATTTCGATGGGAGAAAAAAAATATTTTAGATGACAGTGGAGGCATCAGAAGTCGATAATCTGCCGCATACAAATTCGTTCCGTCGCAGGAAATGAAAAATTAACCGAATAAAAATTCCCCGCGTGCCAAGCGGGTGGCAGAAGACGTCCGCGACGGATCTCATGAAATATTGAGGAGTGTAAAAATTACGAAGACAGCTTAACGGCCGGGGGAGCCGCTCCTCGGCGTCGCGGCGCTGTAACAAGGGCAAAGGGTATGCAAAACAGAGGGATGCAAGTGGGCAGCAGGCGGAGCCGCGACGGCCGCTGGGAAGAACGCTGCCTCTATAGGTGCCCGAGACTCGTGGGTCATTTAAATATTGCGCGGGGAATGGTTAAATAAAGCAGAAGGTCGAGCGTACGGGCGGAATCTGGAATCAGCTCTCTCGAAACATCCGAAAAGTTCCATGCCGGTTTTATCGAAATGCCTCGCGTGTACCCCGGTCATAACGTGCTTCGACGTTCGCTTCGAGTCCTCTGCTTTATTGCAAATTAAAAGAGTCTGCGGTGGGAGGGGGTCCCTCTGATCTTCCCCCGAAATCGTTCTGCAATTTCTTTACGAAGCAGCCAGATACGAGAAACTTCGCGATCAAAATGTTGGATCCCGAGAGCTGCCGTGGGATTTATAAATAAAGTGATGAATGGTCGAGCTTCGGCATGCCTGCTGTTACGAAAGCTAACCTTAACAGACAAGATAATAGACTGAAAGTTGAAGGATGTGGAAATGAATCTAAGACTGGGAAATGTTAAGGGAAGTGGGTAGAGGAAAATGAGAACGATGACAATGAAGGAATTTCCAGAACGATGGAATAATTGCAATAGCAGCAAGGTACATAGCAGGGGGCTGTACATTTTACAGTATGATAATAAAATAATGTTGCTCCAAGATTGTATAATACATTGTTTTTCCCAGCCAGTCTTCCATGCTCCTGTTAGTATCTATTTCCAGAGTCCCCCCATCGCTCGATTTAAATAACAAACACGTGGAGATGCTTGCTTTGCATCAATTTACCCAGCTCGGTTCCATTCACCCGCCCCTCTATTCGAGCTTAATGGCTCTTTTGATTTTCGAGTTTTCGTTAATCACCTGCTCCGCCGAAACGCGGGTAAACGAACGGGAGATTCCAAGGGGGTGTATCACGTTTCGCTTTATTTTATTGAAAGGAAATACAGAGATACAGTATCAACGAGCAAGTTTCCTGTGCTGTAGCAGGCATCGCCTAACTTACGGGCCTCAGCTGCGGAATTACAATAGACGATGCGTGTTTAGTATTCTCGAAGTCGAGCAGTCTGGTTAAAGGATCCTGCTCGATCGGGCAACGACGATTTTACCAAATACTTGTCAAGGCTGCGACCGTAGTCCGCGAAGCGTAAGTCCTGCACGTGACACCTTTTAGCCGATCGTTTCGTTTAGAATCGAAAGGTTCGTTTAATGCTTATTCGAGGGTCAAGAATTAAACCCCGGCCTCCTTTCCCTCCTCGTTTTTCAACCGCGCGCATTTTCCTTTCGTTCTGCAGCTTTCCCTTTGCGCGCGGCCCGCTTAAACGCCTTAATTAATTGCAATCCGTTGCCCCCAAGCCGGAGAGCTCACTTTGCCGGGAAGAATTGTCGCATTAAAAAGCTCCACGGCGTTAAACCACCCCCCTGGCCACCCGCGGCGAATTATTAAAAGCGATTACCAACGGGCAAGGGAAACCGGGCAGCGGACCTCTCGAAAAGTAATTGGAAAATTTCCATTCTCCGCGTGGAAAAGGGGGATCGAGACGATTCTTTAATTCAAAGACACGCGTAAATTCTAGCGCGATTAATGTTGCTGAAATTAAGAGCGAGGGAGGGAGAGGGAACTTGTGTTCGCCAAGGTGGCCCTTCGGAACGATCCAAATTTTGTTTTATATTATACTCACTTTCCGTATTCTCAAGTTTAGGGGAAATGTTTGCTCCGATTTTGATCGCTCTCAGTTTCATGAGAAATTAAATTTCTTATGCGTCTAGGAACGTGGAACCGAAAAGTTACAGTAGAGATGTGATAGAGAGGAGAATTGAAATGAGAATCTGGAGAAATGATTTTAAAAATTCCAGTGAATGGAGAAGTTATTGGAGCGAGCTCTGGTCGTAACGAAAGTTTAGTTAATCGAGGAAAGTTATGGGAAAGTGTTTGGACGAAATAGAACTGAAACTTCTCATTCTTTGATGCAACTTCTTCACGCCCAGACATCCACCCCTAAATTCCAAACCTCCCCGTGTTTAAGCTCGCTAATTAATTGCAGCCTGTTCCCGCCCGCGAGCTACGGGGGTTTACCCTGCCACCAGGCATGCTCTTTAATTATTATGTTAATTAATAACTCGATCTTTACGGTTATGAATCACAATGTTCTTACCCCACGCCCGCCACCGTTCGACGCACCATGAATCTATATCATCGCTGCACACTTTAATTTCCTACAGTATCACGGTGTGCTTAATTAATGACGTAATTAACTCTCTCGTTCGCCAAACGCGCTGCTACTAATATTCTCCGAAAAGACGCAATTACGGGAACAAAAGGGCGTTACGTGCACAAAGGGCTGCATAAGAGGATGCAGGCTTCCTCGATGAAAAGAAAGAAATATAAGTTGGAAACGGAAATTTTTTTAACAGTGGCGAAGGCGTTGAAGGATTGTTGAAGAAATTTATGTGACTCCGTGGCAACTACTCCCTGCATTTCTCTTATGCACTTTACATATTTCTGATTATTTTTCTTATGCAAACTCATGTAGAGACAGAAGTGTTTCTTTTGTGCAATAAATCAATTTTCACACGATTTGTGTTTAAAGAAACTCAGTGTATGTATTCATAAAATGTAAATTATTCGTGGAATCTTTAACAAAGCAAAGTCTAACTTTTGCAAAGTAGATCTCTCTGGAGAAGAGATTCGATGGTTCTCCGAAAATTCGAAAACCGGTTTTTTGGAAAAAGTGGAATTCGAAAACTGTTTTTTTTTTTCAAAAGTCGGTTTTTGTATAAACCCTACTGTGAAGTTTGATTTTCTTTGTCATTCATTCACCGTAACTGCTAGAGGTTTGTCGTGATTCATTCACGGGCAATGACTCTATCCCTACACCGGTTTTGTCTTCCATTTTCCAGCACCTAATTACGAGTGCCACACGCTTCGTTATTTCCTTATCGTTCATCTTTGACAGCCAGACTCGTTCTCACTGTTATCAGCGTAAAATCGCCACGGCAATTAAGACTTCTCGTCAGTGACAGTTAGGGGTCACTGTTGTCACCATTAAAATCTGTCCATTTTCACTAACAAGTCGAGGCTACTACGATCGAGATGCAAGACTTCTGAATGAAAATATAAAGAATATAAAAAGCAATAATTGTATTCAAATTAGCTTTCCGACTACCACTGTAATTTAGATAGAATTAGTTTTTTATAAGAATCTTCTTGGCTCATTAAAAATTCTACCTTTTCCCGCAATTTAAATTCCTCTTACATGAATCTGTAATTCCGCCAATAATTTCTCTTAAAATACGAAGATTCTGGTGGCCGTTCCTTAAGCAACTCCAGCTAAACGAGCGAACAAACAAATCCTGCGTAATTATGCCGAAACTGCGCTTGACGATGTCGAAAGAAAAGCAAGCAAATGTCAAAGGACGCGTTTGAAAAGTACGAACAAACGTCAACGGAGAAAATTAAACGTGGAGAGAGTGGGGGGCCCAGTGCATTACAAAATTAAACGCGAAGCTCGCGGAACCCAGCGTCCACGACAGCTCTTTCAAAGTTACATTTTGTTGTCTGCCAACTGTGAATAAAATTTTCAGATTTTCAGGGGCTATTTTGGCTACCCAGAAATGTTTAATTAACCGCGAACCGCGTTCCTATTAATACCCCGAAAACATTATTTCGGTTATTAAAACTTGGATTACAGACCACCAAGCCCCTACAAAATTACAATTCCATTAATTCGAAATTGTCACTCGGCTTCACGGAGTCGTAAGCTTTGACCAGCAATCTGGTTTCCCTCGGTGATTGAATTGCTGCCTCCACTGGCCCTTCGTTTACACTCGTTCTCAGTGGAAAACTAATTTATCTAGTTCTGCTGACGTCTGACTGATAAATTTCCAATATCCGTGCGCCATATCATCCCTCTTACTAATTATTTCATTCACAACGGCACCGAGAAGTCGCCCACACTCCCAGGAGCTCTAAAATTACAGGCGCATCGTCTTCTAACTTGCACCATCGTCTACCAAAACACTCTGCATAGAACCATGCGAAATTTTCACGACTCGAAGGGGCCCTTTTCCCAGAACCGCAACGATGAATGATGAAGGGGCTCGACGCGTGTGCGTGCTCGCGAGGGATGCAATCGAAGCGTCGCGGCGTCGGACACCATTCCGGGCGACGATCAGCTAGGTGTTTCGTGTAGGTTGCGTGGCTTTCCGCATCGTCTTCGAATTATTTTCGGATGGCAACGCGAGTGCCTCTGCCAAGAATACTCGCCGCGCTAATAGTAGGTTGACAGGCCGCGCGTATACGAGAGGAAAACGAGAGCGCTCGGTGACGCGCGAGCCGAATCCATAGTTCACAACAGAAGCAGCAGCTCGTAAACGTCCAATAAATATAAATAACATCGGTCCACAGCGCACGGTGCCTATGGAAACCCGCCCCACACCAAGAAAACCGTATCGTCCTCGTCCATAAATATCAATTCTAATATCTGCGCTGTGTGTTTCACGTATTTTTTTGTTTTTGTTTTTCCACCCAAGTCCCGTTCTTCATCATCACAACGGGCGCCCTTGTCGCGCGGAAAGCTGTTACATTGTGTCGAGGAACAGTTGAATGTGACAGGGGGGAATCAAAGATATCGATTCTTGTTTCGTGTCAACAGATTGGGGAAAATGAATTCAAGTGGATTTTGGATGTCTCCAAAGTAGATTAATTAAATCGCAGTGGTGATTCCTGCATTTGCTGTCGTTCGAGGAAAGGGATCAGTGTTAAGAACAAAAGTGAAGGATAATTAGTTTGTCGATGGGGACAGCGGAATTGGATTCGTTTCAATGATATTAAGCCGATGCGGGGGGAGAACATTTCTAACCTGCATTAAATGCGACCCCACCCCTGGGCATTATTATGCCGCGGGCGTTAATTAAACGTTCGTATCGCGCAATGTTTATGATTGTTAATGCGCCCCGCGCCATGTATCACATTATATCAAACGAACGAATGCTTGGTCACAATTCAGAAACAGAAACGACGGGATAGATCGACGTCAACACCGAGGAATCTATTAAACCAGCCCTCTCTAATTTACGCATTTTAATAAATCCGCTACTAATCAAATAATGGTACCAATAATTCGTCCAACAATAATAAACCCATCGATTCATTTTTCACTTTCCTTCGTGACTCGAATCCGTGCTGACGACTGTCACTTTTATCAAAATGTTAACGTTAGAAAAGCTTTGCTAGGTTCCGATCAAAGATGGAAGAAAAATTCAATGGAGAAACTTTCAAATTTCTATGCATATCAAGTGGATTAGTGTTCCTTCTTTTTTCCAAACAGATCTAGTTAAAACGAAGATAAACGTTCGATGAATATCATTAAGCGAATGAAAGTAAATTTTTCGAGAATTCGTGCCGCCCTTGAGGCGATGTGTTAACTAAAGCCTGCTCCCCATTTTCTGGCATTCGGACAACGATGATTAACCACCGCGGGATCAAAGGCTTCTCCGAAGGACTGCTTAAAAAAGAAGCCTGAAGCCTGATACTTTGAATGAGCCCCATGATTTTTAAGTGACTTCTCTCGCATTCAAGCTCGATGACGACGAAATTCACTCTGAACATATACCATTCCTAAAACTCAATATTTCACCTGAAAATTACGCTCCGCTGTTACATTTCATCGAAACAGAAACACGGCCCTTGTTAACGAGATTCAAATTTCCTACGTTTCAAGAGCTTCGACCATTTTTCCCTCAATTAAGAGAACTGTGTTTGATGCCGTACACACTATATCCCGTTACAAAATTTTCCGTTTCATAGTAATTATACCCTTCAATTAAAATCTCCCCACTGGAGTGCTCGAAAATAAAAACCGATAAAAAAAAAGGTTTCTACATGTAATTGAACATATCATTTATTAAACGTCCATTTAAACAAGTCAGAGGCTCCATTACAGGATATTTTCACTCGCATCAGAAGTGCTTCCTCGTGTTTGACGTTTCCTCCAGCAGCTAAGAAAACTTTGTTGCATCCAGTGTCGTGCTGTTTCGCACAAAAGCGCTTCTCTCGTCTGCAATGCTTCGCATTCGTCCGCTGAATATTGCTCCAGCAGTTTGCAGCGAGGCGCCAAGCACGCCTTATTTATCGTCGACTACATAGGCTCGTCGCTTTGACGTTCGCGAGCTGTTCTTCGCGGAGGAGCATAAATCTACCAGTGACGTAGGGACCGAGACACAGAAAAGGCGGGCACGCAGCGAAACAAGTACCGATTCACGCGTGGCTCTGACTCCTCGACCATCGCTGAGAACACGAAGGAGAAGACCATAACGAAGGCTACCACTGAACGAACAGGTACAACGCAAGGGATCGACCGAAAGACGCTGCAAGCACAGTGTCTGAAGCTTACGAACTCTGAATGGCATAAGTCGGAGGGAGAGAACGAAGAAAAAGTATATTCTGGATCCAATCAACAGATCTGCAATTCACGCGCAGCGGTAGTTTGAAGTACATCGTGGTCAAACGAGGCAATTCAACTGACCTTTACCTCCTTTTTTTGCGTTTAGCAGTGAAAGTACTTGGAGCCTCTGAAAGTCACAGTCTGATAGAAGGAATTACGAATAACTGGCTCCACTTGTTCCTTGATATTTCGAATAGCAGAGGTCGAGAAACTGGCCAGAGTGGGTTACGCGATGTCTTGGAACTTGCTTGGAGACGAACGTGAAGCTCGTGTTTGGAGTAAGGGTGATTGAAGAAATTGGTGGGTTTGATTAAAATGCGGTATGATTTGTCACGGGTGGAACTCGACTGCGATTTGGCACTTGCGGCGTCACTTACGTCAGAACGATCATACACGAGGGCACAGGACAATTTTAGACGGCGAAATCCATCCGCATCAAAATGCAACGACCGCGACACGCGCCTACGTCGACGTGTTACATCTTGTTTTCGCGTCGCCTTTTCGTTCTCGGCTTTTCATTATTTCCTTCGAACGTCCAGAAATGGATATATCTTCTGGGAGGAAATATTGAAAGATCTTCGAAGAAGTAAAATTTCCACCTGTTAACTGAGAGAGGCCTTTTTAGCGAGTCACCTTTGAAAGAAAACGAACAATGTTTCTCAATGTATTTTCCACTGTTTTCCTCTGCTCTTTGGTTCGTGGCCCTCTGATAGCGTACGAAAGTAGGAGCCATCGCAGAGTGAACACTTCGAGTGGCGCAGGGTTTTGGAAGATGCCCTTTCAAGTCCACAAACTTTTGCTTAACTTTCTCGAAGCAAACATTCAGAGGCAAGGGAAGAATACTTTCACTGTTCCTCAGAAAATCAGTGAGTAAGTTCGAGAAGGGCGAATGTCAAAAGAGACACTTTTGCCTGACTTTAAGAATTTTGCGAAAACTTCGTTTTCGGTTTTAATTGCCTAATTTTACTGAACAGCCAAGCGTTGACATTGGCCCCTCTTGAACTGGCCCACAGAAATATTCCGCAGTGGAAACACGCCGAGGCCGTCGAGGAAAAGCTTTGCGCGACGCTGGACGTCGCGTGTTTCATCGACATCAGGCGACGCTCGTTCAAACGAACCAGTCGCATGTCGCGATTCATCGGCACAGTTTAAATCATGCGAGCCAGAAACTCGGCGGACTCTTCGATGGGAGCAGCGGAGCCCCGCTTCGGTGAGAAACTGGCGCAACGCGAATGCACTCGATCGCCTAGAGTGAATAATTAATTGCGCGCGTTACTTCGTTGTTTGCGTTACGATCGTGTACACGGTGACCCCGTATCGAAAGCACGAGGGGCACAATATTCGCCAGGCGGTGGAACTCTAGCCCAGTTTTCTCAATAATCTACCTGCTATCGGCACTTCTCGCTTGCTCCACCAATTCTCCGCAGTCAGCGGCTTTCTCTTAATTGCCGTGCTCGCAATTTTCCTCGCATGCCTGCCTCTATCGAGCGTCACTCTTTCGTGACGCGGTTCTGGTCACTCTGACCACCAAGGCAGCTAGAAAACAGAAAAATCTTTCTGGGTAGGTAATAAGAGACGCTTGAAGGTGAGTATTCATTTGTTTTGTACGCGATCCTCTGGGGTAGATAGTCTCGTGTTCGTTGAAACGAGAATTAGATCGTTAAATGGTATCTACAGAGGGTACGAAAGAAAGTCAACGTCCATAGATATTAAAATCGAAACCCCTTGCGTACTATACCTACTACCGAGGATACCATTACGCTGGTAACTGGCGACTGCATTCAAGGAGGTAGGTGGTAGATAAATATCTCTATAGCAGCCACGCGAGAGACGTAGCCGCGTTGGGAAGCGGCGATAATGATTCGCATGAATATGCAAATAGCTGTTCTTCGCGAAAGCGTGGATAGCAGGGAAAAAGGCAAATTAATATAATGTGGGGGATTAACATTCAATGCTGCTATTGCGGTAAGCAGCTGGGATCCTAGTAGAATACACCTTCGCGTCGTTTCAGTGAAATATTAATGCGGTATCCAGGTGGCCTGGAAACCTTAAAAGCTGCGAAACTTCGAAACAATTGCTTTCGAATTTCGTACGAATTTCTTTGGAATTTCACCTCGAACACACACGATCCACCCTTCCCAACCAATAATCGCCACTGATCTCAATCCAGCCCGATGAAATTACCAGCAGGCCCTTGAAAAATATCCTCGACGAGAGAGTGGAAGGTAAAAGTTGACGAGTGTAGAGGAAAGTCGACATTGTCGGCGGATTAAAGTTGCAGGGGAACCACGAGAGACCTCCTCGTCGTTATCGAGCCGGGGGTGTAGCCGCGTTTCAATGAGAACGCGGCCTTGAGGATCGTTCGAATCGATAGGGTGGAAAGAGTGATTGCGGGAGGAGTTTGGGATAGGTCGTCAAGGGCGATGGTGCAGAGGCGACTCTAAATATAAACGATATATCGGCCAGGCCATTATCTTCAATTATCTCTCGGGGCACGGTTGACTTCGTGCAGGCGCTGTCGCGGCGGTATCGCCACTGCACTACGAAGTAGCACGCGGAGGGGCTGGGGAACGATGTCCCAGCGTTCGTCGGGGGCTTGCACTTTGAACGGTGGAAAAGTCTACTGAAAAGCGAAGCAACAGTTGACGCGCTGTTTAATTAGTTTCGCTTTCTGCGTCGCCTAGCGAACCAGCTTCTCGCGCCACCCTCCAAACTCTAAACACTTCCGTTCTCTGTTTCGAGAGCATCCGCTGCACTCGCTCGCAGGCGAACTTTCCGATGGAATTCGCTGACGAGCGTCGAGGCAAACTCCGCGGCTCGTCGCCGCTGGAACATACGGCCCGTCGCCTTCTTCGCGATCGATGAGTCGGGTTCATTCATCCTCCTAGGGAATGAATGAGACTCGACGGCGCTAGATACCTCGCGTCTCGCGACGTGCGAGCCCGCGAGAGGAAATGCGGCACGATTACTTTGAAAATCCGTACTCCGGGCTGTTTATGATTCGGTATAGATTTACGATCGCTCGAACCTCGGTATCTTTGCTTCGGTTTAATTCTGCTTCTCTTGTCGAGGAGCAGCCGATGATAAATCTGACTTCAGGTTTGTCGATGCGGAGTACAGTGAATCGATGAATCTTTGAGGAACAAGCAGCCAGGGGAAGAGACGAAGAAGTTTCCCGGGGAATTCAGAGATCGAGATTTGTGGGGATAGTTATCGAGTTTACAGAGGATCGAGTTCGGGACGGAAGGGATGAAAGGGTTCTGAATTCTGGCAAACAGAGTGAATTCTTGGTTAGAGAGGCGAGCTTCCGCGACGATGAACTCGATCTCGGCGGAAACTTGCAGTCTGCCCTTGCACGGTCGAATTAAAGGCAGGAAGCAATGATACAATTACTCTGCAGCCGCTTATTAAACAGAGACCTGGGCTCTCTGTTCAGTCGTGATTGCTCGAGAAGAAACGGAAGTCAGTGAAATCCGAGCGGCGTCTCCCGTTGCACGGGATTAGTTTAGCGTAATCGGCGCGCCTTGATTAGACTGCCACGGGATTATAGCAACTAGCAGAGAAAAAAATACGCCGATTATATTTTCGCCGCCAAAGGAACAATTTAGGTTTCTCGTGCAGACACCTCGTCTTCTCAGTGGCCGAGTTATGTAAGGGACTTCAATTTGACGCTGGATAAAGCGACCAAGTAATAACTGCAGACAACTACCGAGCAATTAATAGTAATTATAAAACTAGATTCCCAAGTACGCAGAGTCGCGCGATTGTCACGAAACAGAGGCAGCGTCATACATTGAAGGACGGGAAATACATTCAGCGCGATAGCCAGCTGAAAATGGTGGAGCTTCCGTTGTAACGAGCGTGATCAAGGATGATGGGCTTAATTACAAAGTAAGTGTGCTGAACAAATGTTTCGTGCCATTCTGCAGCTGGTATGCATGGGTATGAACAATTATTTTCGTACAATTGGAGTTGCTATCGCATGACACATAAAGGTAGCAGAGATGGAGATATGAGAAGAACAGGGGGACATGGAGTACCTCGACGAGTTTGAGGTGTTTGGATAATATTGAAAGGGTTTAGCAGCTTCTAAAATTCAGTTTTCTTGCAATTCTCGTACGCGATAGAGCTTCTTTCGTGCTGAACACGGCAACAAATACAAATTCTCTCGACTTAATTCCACCAGTGGTCGCGTAATTGTCCCAGGGGCCAGCTGGAGAATTCCTAAACGAAGATCGTTCGAAGAGAACCGTGGTTTCTCGAAAAGGCTGCTGCAACGTGTCCCTTGTAAACGTCGAATGAATCTTCCACTCGCGTTCCAGTGGAAAAATTCGGAGACAGCCGCGGAGATAAATGTACGTCGAATAAATCACTCTTTCTTGAACCAGCAACGCTGCTCGCGACAATAATTAATCCTTGGAATCCTCTGGCTCTGGGAAAATATCTCCAAAATTCTTACTTTCCTACGTTTGAGTCCGCTACGATTAAATCACTTCTTTGATAACAGAGGTAGGTATTAGTCAGAGTAAATTGCCCATTTTTAGACACTTCTACGGCGAAGTGTAGGGTGTTTTATTTTGATACAAGTGTGGGAGATAACCCAGATACACGAGCTGTAGGAAATTTGTAAACACTCAATGAGATAGTCGGATTATTAGGCTGGCGATAAAAATGTCCTATCGCGCGAGGGCGTTTAAACTTTCCATCGACGTTGGAACAGCCTTCAAGCGTTTACGAGATCTTCGAGATTTACGATAACCGACCCGGCTGACAACGACACGATCGCCCTGCCGCGAAGATAAAACCCATGCAAACTGCCTAACGCGTCGACGAAACTCATCTGCGTAACGCTTGCGACGCAACTTTTACAACTTGAGCTCTATATAGTCCCATCCACTGATTCATACTTCCAGCTCTGCGTTTTCGAGTTTGCACAACTATATTCAGACTTCCAAACGCCCCACCATCGTCTGTTTGCACTGACGATTGCACGACGGAACGTAAATCGTTTGATGGCTTCTCGAAAATACGTGACATAAAAACCAAAGGAAGGAGAAAGGAAATCACGAAGGCAATTTGTAAGGCGATGTTAGAACCCTATGCAAACCTCTCTGCGATGCACAGTTATCGTCTAATGACGCACTGGTAGTTGAAGATTGCATTAACACTGTTGATTATTGCGTGTCAAGGTGAGTGAAAGATGCATAATTTGATATTCCCAGACAGACCTGTCGAGACAATGAGAAACCTAGGAAAATCCAAGTTTAAAATGTTTTAGAGCCTGCAAGAGTCCCAAGTCCTTCAAGAAGTTCAAAGTCCTTCAGCGTCGAGATTTCCCACACTCGTTACGAAACGTGCAGCTCATTCAAGTACCTATACACTCGATTTGAATTGTAAAAGTTAAACCTATCGAACGATTGCCGGGAATTAAAGCAGAATTAAAAGTCTCCTAACGAAAAGATAAGCAGGAAGCGACGATGCTTTCGTCTCCCATCATCGTTTTGTTCCAGCAAAGTTCAAAGCTGGAGTGGTTACGTAAGCCAGTAATTACTCAGAAATCCGGTTGCACTTTAATTGCCAGCCCGAGGTGTCCCGCGTCTCGTCGCGGAACTGGTCTTCGATTTTTCGGCAACGGCAATTTTCACTTTTCTAACCAGCTGGCCGATCAAGCGGCAGCGATGAAAAAAGGCCCGAGAACCAGCTTCGGAATCGCTGCTGGCCGCAGTCCCTCTCGCTTTCCTCGAGAAACCTGTATCCGTTGGATCTTTTCAAGCCTGTCCGCGACACAGATCGGTGAACGCGCGAGCGAATTACTCGGTGTTCCTTAATAAACCGCACCGGTGCCGCAGGAAACGTGAGATTGTAACGCGACGACGATTCAAGGAGAGAATTTATTATCCCCACTGATCTATCGCGAAAGGACATTCGCAGACGCGCTCGGAGATTCAGACTGAGGACACAGGTGGGTCGTATTCTTTCCGAGGTATTTAGGAATACTGAAATTAGAGTTTCCACGAACCAAGAGAAGAAAAGATGCCTCGAGGCATTGAGGGAATCAATTAAAAGGAAGCTCGCAGCGAGGATTCCGCAGAGGGGAATGAACTCGATGAAGCCTCCGCTTTCAGATATCCAAAGGATCAACACCACACAGTCCTCCAAAACTCTATCAAGTTTGCTTCAAGACGAGGGACCCTTATCTCCCCAGAAGAAGAAGTAGGTACTCCAGAGAGAGAATTTTTCCAAGCATCAACATCACATGAGACTCGAACCGTCGGTGATACTCGCGTGGAAGCAGATGAACCCTTTGCCTTCACGCGTCCAAAGTCACCGCCACCCCTCGCTTCCTTCGCGGCTGCAACCCTTCTTTCCACGAGCTAGGGCTCGCGAGATGGAAGCGGGGAAATCAGGGGAAAACGTCTCCGAAGCTCGCAAGACTCTTTTTTTAACGCGCGCTTGATACGCCCTGCGTGAGACAGAGGGGGATGATTCTGATTTATCTTTGATTCTCGGGCGAGAACTGGAAGAGCGCTCGAAAAGCCGGGGAGAGGAAGAAGCTGCTCAGGCTGCACACTAATCCCTTAAGAGACGGTGCCCAAGTTGCGAGCAGCGAAACGAGGCGGGGAGGAAAAAAAGGTACGATACAATCCTGCTGGGACCGGGTTCCATTGAAATGCCGAGGATGCTCGCTAGAAAAACAGCATCTAGGTTAAATTCGCGCGGATGTTTCGGCGCCAACCGACTTTCCCGTCGCGGCTGATAGAATTCCCATCTCTCCTGCCAGAAGAAACGACATCGACGGGTTTCTCGTTCGCGAAAACGACGAGGACCCGCGGGAAATAACACGCGGACGGACCCCGCGGATTCGCGAAACCAAACTGGGGAAAAAAGAATCTCGACTTTGGACGACGAGGGGAGGAAGTGACGAGCTGGAGAAACTTCGCCACGAAGGAAGCGTCCTTTGGTGGTAATTCAGTGGTGATTATAAGGTTCTTAGTTGGTGGAAAAGATGTTTGGAAGTAATGCTCCTGGGTGTAATTGAGAGTTTGTGATTATTTGCGAAGAAGTAGGCTGGATTGTACTACACTACAACGAAAGTTTTCCAGGAATATGATAAATTGTATTATAGTAGTAGCAGGGGATGTGAAAAAGCGCGTCGGGATATTCGCACATTACCGCGGTAATTCGTGACTAACGAGTGTCGATGGCAGGCGTTTCATTTCCAAAGTGCCCCGATGGAAGTAAATTTAACCACGATTACCGAGCAAGATATTACAAGTATTCGCCGGTTTCAGCGCGATTCCCATTTAATTTCCTGTGACTTCAATCCCCGTCGTTTCATTCGACATGATTTTTACCTTGCTAATTGAAGAAGCTATTACAACTGGGACCTCTTCGCCGCCCCTCCCGTTCGACTCTTAATTAACGCGTGCCTCTTCACCTCCCTTTCGCTGGATATTAGCCTTCCGCTCCCACGTGCTTCGATCCAACAACTGCAGCGGAGGAAAGCGGTCGAGCTTCGACGAGCAACGCGCGTCTGCATCCGTCGTCTCGCGAGCGAAAAAAAAGAAGGCCTCGCCTAGGGAATCAGGCGGTGCTCCGGTAAAAAGACTTTGCAAGGCGACTTCTGACAGCCGAGATACTGCGCGGAGAGGTCGAGTCATTACACGGTACGTGACCGCGTAACAAATAGACCGAGGATACGCAAATCTCTCGGCTCTCTGCATCCTTGAATCCCGAGAAAAGTCAAACTACTGACGGCCGACGATCACGAGCCGTGACTCCGCGGAAAGATGAGTCACGGTGGCGTCGCGATGCTAAACAGCCACGGAAATTTAATAAATGCAAGGCGCTGGCGAATTAAACGGCTCGCAGCCTGCAACGCCAGGGTCCATTTATCGGCGAGGAGAAATGAAGCTCCGGAGGCTAATCTGTCTTCGGAGCCCCTCGGCCACTGTGGAAAACTTAATTTGTACCGTTCAGCCGAGATATGCAGAGAAGAAATTGTATTCTGCGTAACGAACGCTTTTTGAGTGGACAGAATATTGATGGGGGCAAATGTTTCCCTGTGGAGGAAACAGTCTTGCGAGATGATACGCCAGTTTCTTCAAAGCGACAACTTGCCAAGTGCTTAAAAGTCTAATGCAGAACTCGGGACACGTTGTGACGCAACAGATTACGCGTGGAAGTTGTGTGTTTAAATTAAACAGCGAAGAAACTAGCACGATCGTTCGTGGGAATGAAAAGTCAGTGTTAAGAGGCATTAAAGATTTTGTTCTGTGTTTCATTGGGAAACTCTTTAATAAATTTGAAAGGCGTAGGCGAACCTTGGTAAAAAGTATTGCAGTGAAGTTGTCAGAGGTCTCGAAGTGAAGGGATATTTGACGAGTTTGATTTATTTTTTGAAATTGTTGAATTCTGAGTGAGATTCTAAGGTATTCTTTTGGTGCTGCGATAGAAACTTGGTCCCTAAGCTGTGATAAAAAGGTTCGCCTCGATGGAGCAGAGGGCATTGAGCGCGAGACGTGGGCCGAGCGACATGGCTCGGAGGCTAGACGCGCGTTCCGCGTGCACGCCGGAAAATTATGCGTTCTTATGCACAGGCACGTGCATCGTGGATTATGCAAGACGGGTATACAGCCTCGTGCCGATCGCGGAGAGCTGCTTAAAATGCTCGACGCAGCCGACCAGCGAGTTACCTCCGCGATGCTCTTCATCACGATCGAAATAAAGAGAAGTCGGGCGAAAGCCAGCGAGACACCTCCGTGGGGGCCATTAAATTTTCATAGAATCATCTCGGGAGTTATCTCCGTGGTCCAGCGGAGTCCCCTCTCGATTCACTTCCAACCACACTTTCTACTCGAATGCTGAGATTTTTTCTAAAATTACGTAGAATTTTACTGAAGCAATCACGATTGGAGGAGGTTTAGAAGAGGTATAATAAATACCTCATACTCGCAAGCACGTGGCTGTCCAGCAAATAATTTTTCCACCTTAAATGTTACGTTTAATGTCAAAATGCTATCGACCTGTAAAGTAACTTGTTATGAAACGCGCGGCATGGACACTAGTAAACGCATGTAAATCGATAACCAACGCGAGGGATCGATCTATTTTAAACCCTGAAATATTACTCTACTGAACAGTATTTGAATTTGGAAACCCGGTGTACGATCGATCTTGCGATGGTCCCCTAAAAGAAATAAAACAATTTGCAGGACTGTTTTCAGAAACAGATGACTCTTCGGAGCGTCGCGAGGTATTCGATTCCCACGGAAGTTTGAAAGAGCAGTTCCCACTCGTTAGTCGTCCAACTAGGTTCGTCGCCGGGAAGAGGAAGGAAACGAAGAACGGTTGGCCGAGGTGAAAACTGGAGGGACGCGCACAAACATCCAGCGGGACGCGAGGCAGCGCTCGAAGCAGCATCGAAAAAAAGTATCTGGTCGTGGAAAAAAAAGAAGCTATAAGGCCGGGCGTGAAGCTGAAAAGCGAATGAATGCGCGATAATTGACGCGGCAAATGGAAACCGAGGCTTGTTTGCAGTAGCTAGTATCCGCGTTCAAATCAGCCACGTGTTTTCCATTCGACGAGACCGGATCTCCGAGAACCCCGAGCTCGCTCGCCAGCTCCGAGACGCGACGCCGGGGACCACGATCCAATGTCCATTAATGCAATCTAATCGGTTGATTAATCGTAATGAGCTGGCACCGAGAGTAACTTCTCTTTCACGCAAATATTACTCATGCTTTCAAACTTCTCCAGCCCATCGCTGTGTCATCCTTGCCCGTTTGACACCCTCGGTTATTCTACTGTAAATGCTTTCCACTGAAGCTTCTTATAGATTATCTCGTTCTATCGCCACGTCCACTACTTTCAGTTCAATTCTGTGTAACTCTGATGTAATACTGATGGCAGCTCCGTGCAAAATAGAATCAGCAAGAGTAGATACAAGACTTGCTGATTCCAAAGCTAATATTCTTTTAACCCAACTCCCGTTGATTCTTTTATTCCACATAACGTTCAGCCTCGACGATTTCAATCTCGAAATATGCAAGCAGGGTTCCAGCATTGAACGGAATCTGAATTATAATTGACTTCGAGTTTGTAAAAGTTCGTAAACAAGATCTATAAGACACTAGTGTTAATACATCGGTTTCGTAAGATGTCGTTTCTCCAGGTCGATTACGCGATTCGAATTACACCTTTCATAATAGAAGTGACTGAAACTAGTCGGAGCACCAAGGAATAGAAAATAGTCTACTATTTATTATGGGAGGGCAGACTCTGCATCGAAACCACTTAAACAATGATAACTTTCGATGAGGGACGAGAAAGCTAACCTGTCTTCAACGGTTGTGGTTAGCAGATGAAATTGTACGAGGCTGGGCAACGCTCTCGGCGTGACAGAGCCCGAAGAAAGCAGCGCGTCTCTTTACTGCCGGCGGTTTTACGATCTCACCCTCGAACAGGGACACAAAACGAGCAACTACGAGGCGGAGTATCGTATCGTCGGTGTAACTATGTGTTTGGCTAATTTCTTTCGTGGAACGAAACCAGAGAACCTGTTCTTAACCCTCTTCGTTCGACGAACCGTGGCCGAAAAGAGTAATTGCTGCTCGAACACGTTCGGGCGCTTCGTCTTCGCACGTTAATACGATAATGTACAAAAGAGGCTTTTAATTCTGAATTTAGATAGCGATTGTCTGCTGTGATTCTGCACTTGATTTGATTCCAACGTTACTTAGCTTGAAGCGTAACACGGTTTCAATCTCATCTCCATTTTGAGCTTGATTCGATTTTCATCTGCAAACCATTCCGAGCTTGATTCAGCCTCATTAGAACACTATATCAAGCTAAACTCGCTATCAAATTGGTTCTCTGTTTCGACTTCCTGGCTTGTAATTGCGTGTATCTCTACCCCAAGCTAAACTTGGCTGCAATTTGAATCTACTCGATTATATGCTGACCCAAATTTTCAGTATAATTTAGACTCAATTTAACGTTCTTTTCGGGGCTTAAATCGATTTAAATAAAAGCTCTGACTCTTCGGTACATCTTCAACTCAACATTCTGTTTTCCCGTCATGAATATACAAGTTGTGTAACTATCTAAAGCCCCCTCGATAAAGAAGCATCGTTACCACGTTCGGCTCCGAATAATAACACGATTACTTACATACGAAGTGGCCATTGACGAAACGGTTTCAAGGCGAGCGCATGCGGTTAATCAGTGATTGGAAAAATCAAACAGCTGGATAAAAGTGAAAATCGACTTACCCTTCGTGGCTCTCGGAACGGTCCAAGTCGGCCGGCAGGCCTCCTCCATGGTTACCTTCGCGGTGTTCATTACATGGCGTTAATAACACGTTAATGCGGCTCTCACTCCAACACTCGGTTAATATCCACACTCTGTTAGTAGAGAATCATCGCCACTCTTATCTCTTCCCTCACTTTCCGTCCGATCTGAAAAATTTCAACAAACACCCCTTCAAAGACACTTCCTCCGCACCGGATCCCAAAAGGTTCGAACTACGCTTTGAAATCAGTGTTCTTTTATTTCTATTTTGTATATCATCTGCCACCGTGTAACTTGTCTCGCGCGAATAAAGAGATATCGCGATTCGAACGAAGGCAAAAGTGAGCAGAAAAAAGGGATGGTTCGGAAGGCGTTGAAATCCGTGAAATCAATGAAACACGCGGAAACAATCGCGGCCCCTGGACGGATCCAGCGATCGAGGGGTGAAAAATGCGCGGAGCGAGCCGTGAATTAAAATGAAAGCGCGCTTGACACTTGGACGATGACGCGAAATCGATCGGATTGGCCGTAGGAAAACTGAGAGGAGCGAATGAATGCTGGTGGAAAATTGAGAGATCACTCTGTACCACTGCGATGGTTGTCACGTGACAGTGACAATTCCTGTTGTAACAAGAGGAAATTGAAAGATTGTGAATACACGCATGGAATTGCAAAGAAATCAGCAAAGTACGGAATAACTTGATGATTGATTTAAGAGTAGAATGAAGCAGATACAAATATCTGCAAGTCAGACCAAGAAACGAGGAAGAAATATGGAATTATTCACCACGATTAATAACCTCAATAAAAGTACTCACATCCTCCGAAAAAGTAGTAAAAATTCATACAGATTTCGATATTTTAAGTTCCTCAAAAACACTGTGGATTTCATGCAGGCGGACGTCCCGCGGGTCCGCGAGAAATAATGTGAGAAGCCACGTCTACCTACTCATCGATCGACGAGTGCTATCGCGAAAACAAGTGCCTATAAACAGATGAAATATGACGGTGGATAAACGAGTAGTGCAAAAGATATGTTTGCAACGGCACGGTGGCCTGCTAGAGCATTTCTATCCTCGATAGGTATCCAGAAAGCCATTAACGGTGGCGTATTTTTTCGTCGGGTATCACCTCAAGGAAGATTATCCACGTCTTTCGACGCTAACTACCACGAAATATGCACGGCGAAACGCGAGGCATTCGAGGCAGACGATAACGAGTGATTACAGCCGGCTATACATTGGTTCATAAATATCCGCGGAACCATTAAGCGTTCTCGCAATTTACGTCAGCTTCGGGGATATCAATTAGAGGTGTAATTAGATATGCGCGTTCCGTCTGTTCCGCTGGCAAAGAGAACGAGCTCTTCTTTATTGTTCTGCGAAGTGAAACAATAAAGCGTGGGGGTGCTCCAGCTCTCCTTTCATATTCATATTAATTGTAAATGAAACACGGTGGTAATGTACCATCAGAATAGGAAACTGTCTTACGCTTCAGAAGTGCGCGGTGCTTTTCTAATTGAATCGAATATCGTCCAATTAGTGTGAACGCAAACTCACTTGAATCCCTTCGCATCGGGTATCGATTTATCGATTATACGCTCCGATGTTACGCGTTGTTCATTCTAATGCGACGAATTACGGTGTCTTCTTTACACAATTCATTATTTCGTTACTGTTTTTACAGTCGATACTCAATTACAATAACGAATTTCGATCGCAAATAAACGGCCGCCAGTCTCCCCGGCTTTCCATTCCCGTCGACGGAGTTTCACACTCGCGGAAATACATTTGTGCGCCACTTCGACGGTCGAGGTATTTATTGATTGTTAAAGAGCAACGCAGCCGAATACTGGTAAATAATTCAACGACGCTGTTGTTCGATCAGCGGCGATAAAAAAGTTTCAACGAAACGGTGGATGCCACCGCCGAGCCTATTAAATCTACAGCCAACAAAAACGATATATTCGACCGCAAAGGGATTAAAGTTCCAGCCAACACAGGGATTTTTTCTACCCAAACCGCAGCCGGCGAGCAAATCCTGTAAATGATGTTCCACCAAGAAACCCCCAAATATATACGTTGCTTTCGAAGAATTTAATTCCGTCTTGTGATCAACGATGCCACGATCATGTGGGATAAAAGGCCAGAAATTTTGCGTTGAAATTATGCGAGCAAATATGGCTGCAGTTTGCGGCTTTGTATTTTTCTATCTCGAGCATTTCGCACCTTTTTATCCGTGAATCTTTCAGTACAAAGCATGTGCCAATTTTCGATCCCCTTTGCTGATTAATAAAATCACAAAATGAAGTAAAAAGGTTACAACACTTTACATTCCTCCAACCCTTCAACCCATCTACAGTGACCAAATACCTTCAACAACAAATACTTAAATTCTATCACTAGTATTTCCTTCCAGAACCCCACAATCCAACAACACCAACGTCCTCATCTTCCACTGTTTCTACCCTCCCAACACCTCGCTCAGAATACTCTAATTACCATCCACAAAGAGCAAACACTCAACACACTTCCAACAACTAAAAACAAAGAATCCACCTAAATTACCAGCCCATCTCCTCCACGAGACACCCCAGCCGTCCACCCCAACAAACGATCCCTCATCAAGATCTCCCTATATCCTAAACAAAACCGCCTAGCCCCCAATTCCTTACCACCCTCCGCAGCCAGAACCACGAGCCCAAAAAGAAGCTGTCACTCGGCACAACAAGAGCAGACCCGCGAGCTGCTAGCCCGAATGGAACGAAACGGTGCCCATTCTACGGCGAATTGCGCAAGGCGAAAACGGTGGAATCCCAGCATCAACATTCTTACGGTGCGCGGAATCCGCGATCGCCACGGGCTACGCGTTCTCGTCGACAACTTTACAGGCGATTACAAGCCGCCACGGGATTCCTTTCTCCGTCGGCGCAACCATAACCGGACTCGTTACGCGTGCAGCAAACCGTCGAAATTGGGTATGCAGAGCGGATCGCGCCTCAGCAGTCATTCACTATGGATCCTCCGCTAGAGTCGCCTTCAAAGACGATCGCCGATTTACAAAGCTGAATGGAGGTACGTTCAATCGCGTGTTTCACGGCTGTCCCGCCGCGCTGGCTCCGTTTCGCTGGCTGCGCCGGCTAAAAGCACCGACGTCGGGGCCAATTAGTCTTTCGTGAAACGGAGCATCGGTAACGCGATAATACTTGCGGCGTTCACGCTGCGGCCGGCGATCGCTTTAATCAACTGGTTTCGGAGCGGCTCTCGAGTAGCGGAACGCCGCCGATCGGCTCTGCGTACCGCGATTATTTTGTGGACGGGGCTTGAGGAGAGGGTAACGGGAAGCTGAGGACGATATGACGGAGGAAATGGGAGGCGAAGATGGTAGTTGCGGGGTGGAGATAGAGCTGAGAAATATTGGGGAGTTTGTCTTTTTTATGTGCCGAGATAACACTTTGCTGATTTGCTTGAGAAGGGTTCTTGTA
The DNA here is from genome assembly GCA_944738655.2 of Andrena hattorfiana. Classification (NCBI taxonomy): domain Eukaryota; kingdom Metazoa; phylum Arthropoda; class Insecta; order Hymenoptera; family Andrenidae; genus Andrena; species Andrena hattorfiana. The sequence continues at coordinate 41,704,237 of OX122894.2, read as the reverse complement.
GCGGGAGTGCGTGTGGAAACGTGGCGTGAGATTCCTATTAAGTAACTAGAAATTTTTTAGTAAATAATAGAGAATGATTTTCAGAAATGTGCCTATTTACACGTTCCTTTGCTCGTCCTCGAGCTAAATGGATACAAAGCTAACAGCGCGTGTAAGTCTACGGAGAATTTACACTAGACCTATTCCAATAATGAAACATTCTCAGTCCTCAACTATCCAGCAATAAACTCTGCATCACCACATCCTTACAGCTGCTCGTGTAATCCTCCGAAGTAGTGGAAGACTGCTTCGCGGAGGATGGAGATTGGACGAACTTGTGTACAGAGTCCAGTAGAACAAGTTTGCGGTAAGTCGTGCTCGAGCTCGGAAATAAAGAGGTGTACGGCGAGTCGGGGGTGTCTCTCTTTTCACGGGGAATCAATAAAAATCGGCGGATCCACGGCACCAGTAAACACTTGGCCAAGAAAGGGCCGCGTTCCGCGGGCAATTTGACTTTCATCAGGCTGGAAATGGGAGCTGGGGGACAGTGGCGACGGAATATCGACGACTTTCAAATTCGCCGCCGCTAATAACGCTCGACGGGAAGTGTCGACGAAGCGCGTGACGTTTATTTGCTCGGCAACGAGCTGGCCGATCGCTTTCAGAAACCGAGCATCCAGCCAAGAAAGTTTACTCCGCGTCAACACGCGAGCCTCTTGCCGGCGAGAGGATGGGCGAGGGAAAAAATGGAGTGAAAAGGGGGAGGGAATTCTGGAAACTCCGCCAGCTACTGCAAGCTTTGGGCCATTTCCTTTGGACGATCGAGGGCTTTTCTTCGACTGTGGAACGAATTAAGGATTAAGAAGATCAAGGAAGATCGAGAAGATCGAGAAGATCGAGATCGATGGAGCTGAATTTTGAAAGGTTATCTAGAAGAATTCTCGAAGAAGTGTGTCTCTATGATATGGCGAATCAAACAAGAGAATGTAAAAAAGCAACAAGTGTACTAACAAACCGATGAGTAATACTAGTCAAGAGGCATTAATTTGTTTGCTAAAGTGATCGTGGTTCGTTATCTTGTACAGCAGTTATCAGTAGCCGAGAGAAAGAAATACCACGAGATACGGTAAAACTGATCTCTGCTAAATATTTGCGAAAACTGCGGGCAAGACAGGCGTCATCGCCCTACACTTTGCGCGGAGTAGGTAAATAATTGCAAGCTGCCCGCCACAGACTCCAATCACTAGGATTCCGTCATTCAAACTATCTATTTCCACGAGGGAACCGAGAGCAACAGGCTCGTCATCGAATAAAATGCCAGGCTGCGTCCGAAGAAACCGCAACGCAATTGTTATGCAACGTGGATCCACGCAATCTTATTGTTGCTTACTGTGACGAAAACGTCGCTTAATTACTTTCACTCCGCTGCTCTTTAAAATACCTGCGCAATTCAGTATTCGTGTCAACCACAAAGTATTCGATTCTGCGATAAACTTTACCCGAGATATAATCGCGGTTCAGTTTGTTTTGTCTAAGAGTGTCAAGAATCCGATATCTGGGAATGACAAGACAGCACTGTTTTGTAAACAGTTACTAGTATTTTTCAGTATCGGTAGGAAAATAGGTGAGAACCTCTCTATTTTCAGAAAAAATTCCACAAGAGTGTACATTAGTTCTAAAATTGATTTCATAAAAATTCCACTGTGTCCAGAAGAAGACTGCCAATTTCTGAAAGGAGGCTCGTCGATCGGTGTGCCGACCGATAAAAAAACGGGTCAGGAGGTCGGATTAATCCTCGCGTAACGATGGCCGGGTCACCGGAGACCCGTGTCTTGTCAGCTGTTTACATTCCTAGCGATTCGTCGCGATTGTCTCACATTTAGAAGCGAGCCGGCGTGTCTATATTACGGGTCACGAGCGACCCGGCCATCGGCTTTTACCGGTCGATATATTTCTTCCAGCCTGCAGATAACGCGTAATTTGAGGCCTGTCCGCCAGGGCATATTCCCCTCGCCCCTTAATCCGCGATATTCCATTCCCTCTGTCACGTTTCGACACACAGTAACGTAGCGTTCTCCGCGAGGATTATCGACGAGACCTAGAAAGACACTTGAGCCATTGTTGGCACTGACGAAGTTCCAAAGAACGAATTAATTCGTTCCAATTACTTAAGCGTCAGGGGCAGTTTACGGCTTCTTGCTAATTACCCTCTGGTTAAAAATTCTCGTAAAAGGAAAACTCGCGGGCCAAATCGCGCGACGAAGAGATTTACGATCGGACTAGCGGCACGCGACTGATATACGCGCGGGGATATGAAGCTTTAAAGTCGCGGTTGGAATTAATTAAACGACACCCCCCTTCACGTGCGCGCGCTGTCGATCACGAGTTTTCGACGAACTTGCCGAGACCTGTTTGTCGCCACCGTGTTCCAGAAAGTTTGCTTTCGTTCGCTGTGAACGGGAGCTTTTGGAGATCGAACGTTCTTGGGGCGTCAATTAGATTGGATTGCGAAAATTTGCAAAGTTTCGATGAAGCTTGATTGGGATGTAATTGATCACCTTCAGAGTGAATCTTTGATGAAGGATTTTATATGTGTTTAAGTCTGCGTGGGGTGTTTATAATTCATCTACTTGAATTTTTCCCGATTTGAAGTTTGAAGTATTTACATGTAAAATGAAATTTAGAATTGCCTATAAATTAGAGGAAAAGAAATCCTCAATTTTCTATATTCATTGCGCATCGTGTACCGTAAAAATTGATAAATCAAAAAAATTTAAATGGCGCAATGCTCTACCTACACTCTGAGAGAACAAATTCTTACAACATCTTAGAAACCTTTTCATCGAACAGGGAATGAAAAGCTCTGCAGTCTGCCGCTGAATAACCCAAAAACGAGGGATCAAACGCGGTGGGCCTCGGCGAGAGCTTTCGCCGAAGAAGATTTCGAAACTTTATTATCCTTCCTTCATTCGGTATCACCTGTCGAAGCGCTCCCTTTCCTTCTTCCTCGTCGCCTTACGCGCCGTAACGAGGTTACTGCTTTCCTCGCGACAGTTCCGAAGCAGGCGTTGAACGAGATTTTCCGATCTGACGGACGGCGACCAAGTGAAAGGTAATCGTGAAAAACGGTAACGAGTTTCTTGCGCGGCGCGGCGGCCGATAAAGGCGATAAAACGCGGTCGATCGGCGTTCACGCGCGGAATTCGATTGGCGTCGGCGGGAATCAAACGGCTTCGCGATAAGATAACCGACGGCAGTCGAAAAAGCAGTGGCAAACAGGCTACAATCTGTCCAAACAGAACGGTACCACGTGCAGGCGCAATCAGCCCAAATTAATTCAAACAACGCCAGACGGATTTACGACCCTTAATTAAGACGATCCTCCAAGCGACATGTTTGCTCCCATCTGGAAAGACTTTCACGCTCCGGCGGAACAATGCCAGCGTACCGCGCGTGTTTGAGTTTCCTGCAGTCGTCAGCCGGATTAATCGAAACACGATTCTATCGCTGGAATTCATAAAATCTGTTAGTCCAGTTGGTCCAGTTTACCGTGACTGTGAAACAGAGCGGCTTTCCTGCAGAAAACTTCTCTGTACGGGCAGCTGCTTCCAGGCCCGTTAAATAACGCAGAAACTGCTTCGCGATTGGCCAACATCGCGCGAATCACGGTTAATTAAATTCAGTGCCGAGTGTTTCAGATGTTTCGCTGATTGTCCGCATTTTAGGTGGCCTGTTTCCTATTTTCCATCGACGAGGCGTACCCGAAATTTACTTCTTATTAGAGTTCAGCGAATCGAACGATTTAAAGGCGTGACCCTCTGCTCGCCCCAGTGGACGGAACAAATCATCGTTCCGAGAAACACAATCATCGGCTCGGAAACTCGCCATCGTTCCGAGAAACGCTTGTTCGGGCAGAGGAGGAAGGGTCAAGGGGTTAACTCGACGAAATCGTCGTTTTCCACGCATCAACGCCGAGTGAAATGAATTTATCGCGAGTGGTGCTCGCCGGGAAATCGTAGCTCGCGGTATTCTCGCTATTCACGCGTGCTTCCCTGTCTGCGATTACACCCTCGAAATGAAGCGCTCTGTCTCCATTTACCGGGGATAGGGCGCCGCGTCTCTTTGATTGGGACTCAGCTTGGGCGATGTCGAGGCTGATATTAAGATGAACTGGCGCGAAACGAGGGAAGTAGGGAGATCTCGAGCAGAAAGGGTTGGAAGGAAAGTGGATGGAGGCGAAGATCGCGTGGCTCGATATTATGGAAAGGAAAAGGAAGGGGTGTTTTGAAAAATCGGATTTTCAATGCTTTTGAATTATTTTGGTGGTGGAAATAGGGGAATTTTTATATTAAAATGTCTGTAGAACTAACTTATCCCTAGGCTTTATGAATCCAATTTTTATCCCAATTATGACCTTAATTTGTAGGATATAAAATGTAAGGTGTAATTATTTATAATAAATCTGTTTTACATTTGTAATCGTTTAGAATTTAAACTTTCGTTCCACCACTACTGTGAGCTTGAAAATTTGGTTGAGGCCGCGTGCAACTTTATTTGGTACCAAAGGTGGGAACCAAGAGGTAGCAAGTTAATTCGACCTTACAAAACCGCCAGTCGATGGGGGTGGGTGAATTTTGATTGAAAATATTCCGGGAAGTTTGGCAAAGTAGGAGCTCCCAACTAAGAGGATAACTTAGTTCGCTCCTTTTACGAGACATTAAGTCTTCGAGCTTCTATTTTCTTTGTGGCTGAGTTCGGAACACCTAGGAGCGTGTGAATTGGGAATGTCGGGTAACATTGGCGGTAAGGATTAATTCTCTTTGTTTATTTTCGTGGGAGGTAACTTCAGGTAGCTAACCATTTGCAATAAAAGATTACAAAGCGAGCACATCTTTGGCGCGAAGCATACACCTCCTCGTGTTTGAATTGAAATAAAATTACAGCAGAGTCGAGTGAAGGAGGGCATCTTGCTAGAGATCAATTTCATTTAGTTCTTTGTTGAAATGGATTCTAAAAGGGAAATTTGAGAGAAGGGAAATGGTGGTTCTAGAAACACTATCATCTGATCTTTAATCTCCATAATGAGGAGAATATTCATGAGGCGAATAAGTTCCCACAATTCGTCCACCCTTTCTATTTCTATAATACCAGTTCTTACTTTAACACATTATGTACCTTCAGTACCAAATTATATATGAACCAAATTTCGACACAAATTATAACATTGGACAAGCAACTCTCGGTCATACAAGAAGAATAATAACGACTTTATTACACCAGAAAAGACGAAATAGATAAATTTCGATAAGTAAAAACTGACTCGCGAGACCTAATCCGAACAGATAAAACAAAGCTGAGGGCTACACAAAAGAATCTAGGACTAAGAAAATTGAACAAGAAGAATGGAGCGTACAGTAAATTGAAAAACAGAAACAGACGACAATAAATGAATTTCCAGAAGAATACAATTAAATACAAAGAGGCGATCGACCAAATTTTCCAGGGGGAAAATTTTCCCTCCAAAAAGGAGGTTGCCTAACGAGAAATGTCCGGCTAGAAAGGGTAGATGGACGGCCGGGCCGTTTACGTGACAATGCAGCGTCTACTTCGCATGAGTTGTTGCGTCTACTTTTGCCTCGGTATAAGGCCACGTCCCGCCGATTAGCCCTTATCTCGTCCACCTGGCAGCGATGTTAATAACACCGACTTCCGTATGTAATCCACGTACAGTATCATAACGCGCCCAGCCAGCTCGATGAGGCAAGAAACGCTAAAAGCCAGCGGACCAGAGAAGAGAATCCAATGCAACATGGCTCGGGCAAATATCGCCACCCTCCAGCCCAGCCCCCTGTTTACGGCCTGCATCTTATTAAAGCGTTTATTGACCCATAAATCGCGGCGCATACGGGGATAGAAGAATTTCGGCGTGCACCTTGCCGCGGGGAATTAAAAAAGAGGGTATAAGAAATTAGCGAGTGGGGGAAAAAGTATGGAGAAGGGGAGTCTCGAATTAATGCTCGTTTCATCTTTTTCTGTTTGTTTTTCGGAGGAGGTTCAAGCTTCGCTGTGGCTAGTGTGTCTCGTCGCTACTTGGATGAAGAAAGGTCTTTTTATTGCGAAGGGAAAAATGTTTCGCTGATTTGATTCTCAGAGAATTTTTATTCATTTGCACAGGGGATAAAGTGAATCGAGGTCAGCGGAGAGAGTGAGATTTTTTTGTGATTGATTCGCGAATTGGGACGTGTTTCGTTGATAAGATCCTCGTCCGAGGGCTGACGAGGTTAAAAGAGGAGCAGGGAGGGAAGTTCGCGCGGCATTGTTGCGGAACAAACTCGGCAGAAGTCTCCGTGGCCGAGGATGCGAGGACGGAAAGGCGGGAGGCGAAGTTGCTCGAAAGAAAACTCTCCTCACCCGTGGCAATGTAACGAGAGAATTCCTGTTTCGCGAAAAACTTCATTTATTCGGCCAAGTTTTCCAATATCGAGATGAACAGCCTTGATACACCTGCCCGGCGCGAAATATGGAGGGGACAGGGACGATTCGAGTGCTCGTCGCGATAACGCGAGCAATTCAACTTTCCTCGCCTACCCTGGCCATTCCTTTAAACGCCTGGGCACCCCAGGGGCTCGGCGTCGAAATTTTTAACAGAAAAGTTCTCTAATTTCCCAGGGAAACCTTCGAATGCGAATTCCAAAGCTGTTACTCCGTCTCGATGAAAACCGAATCGCAGATAACGAATGGCTAAATGAATTGCAACGGCAACTAGGAATCTTGGTGCTAAAATTCTTCTCCAAATTTGTAGCCGGTGGAAGTGATATTTCTATCGAGATTACCAATGCTCGGGAATACTGCGATTTGAAAACAGAAGCCGTTAAAGGATAAATGCAACCGCCGGAGGTGTTCTCAGGCGGTGGAAAAAGTTGTTCGCCAACTTTATGACTACTTCCGTGTGGTTACATCAGTCTGTTCACGTTGTCGATTACATTCGTGCGTAAGTAGCAATATGTCTCACTTTCGAGCTCGTGAGACGCGTATCTTCTTGATTGCCTTTTATCCTGTCCACCCACGCAGGTGATATTAAGGCGAGTATGCGGAGCACGCGTAAATGACACACGGCATTCGATTAGCCTCGTCAATTCTCGGGCAGATTAATTGCCTCGAGGCACTCGTCGATCTAAACACCACTTCCACTTCGCTACGTTTAAGAAGCTTCTACGTTCGAATTGCTTCGGGAATAAAAATGATCAGAATTCAAATACTCTTTGATTCCCAATTGAATATTAATGTTTCAAAAATTCTACCGTCACTAGTCCCCGAAATTTTGTAACTCGATAATTACACGCCCACGCAAAGAGAAGACTTGGCATTAAGTTGAACGGAGCGAAACATCATTTTGAATTCCACGCGAGCCGTTTGTGGCGAGAAAGTGGCAGAATCAAGTGTTAAAAAGCCACGTGCAAAATTCGCCCGGAGACTTCCCACCGTTCGGATACGAGCGATAAAAGGAAGAAGCGTGTCACTCTGCGACGAGCGGCCGACTCTCAACGAAATGTCGGCCACGCGAAATTTTCGCGCGATCTGCAGAACGCGATGCACCGGCGTTAACAGATTCTGTAAAGCTTGGAGCGCCCCGAGGTGACGATAAAAATTTTTACACCTACAGAGCTTCGATTGTCCAAAGAAATTTCCCGATATTACGATGGTGAAGCTGATACGCGTGGCGCGTGGCAGCGGAGGATGCAAAATTTAGGGAAACGTGCGAGAAAACAAGGGAGAAGAGGAGGGAAACGTCTGCAGCATAAAAGTGTGCTTGGAGAATAAATAATTAGAAAAAAAATCATCCGTATCGTTTTGGTTATTTCCCTTTGTCTTGGATAATTTGATTTACAAAGACTTGCGAGCTGATTACACTGGATTTGCTTTATTTTTCGTTTATCTAACAGTGGGTAGAAGAACATATTCGGCGAGCATCGTAAAATAATTTTGCGCTATCAGAAATGGTGATACAGAGAAAATTTGCACAATGCTGTGCATATAGGAACGTTGCTTGGCGGATACCGTGGAAAGATTTTACTGTGTCAGGAGGCAGAAGGTAAAAGTCAGGCGAAATTTAAGTCAAGTTGCGTGTGCAAATTAAGCGAAATATTCGAATCGATTCATTCATGCTGAAAGCAATCGAGGCGACGTTCAGTGATACATACAACAAAAAAGGTTTTAAAGGCGAAAAAGAAACCGGCAAAATACAAGGCGCACCCTGGTAATCGAGGTAATTAATCTCGAGTAGCGTTTAATTGGTTGATAACAATTGTTAAAAGCGCGATTAATTTTAACTGCTCCAAGAAAATTCCTCTAATAGACGAACATTTACAGAGAAGATAATAATCGAGTCGACGGAACAAAGTTATCCGCTAATGGTAGACGAATTTGCTCGAGACAATTTCGCACATATGAAAATAGTGGCTGATAAGGATAACAACGTTCTGTCGTAGCATCAACTGGTAACAGAAAATAATTTTTAGAACGAAACACGCCATGTAGGCGGAACGCGAAGCACGAGCCTTTAGAAGCAGGCAACAGAGATAAAGAAAATGAAAAAGAAGGACGGTACAAATTGGACGGGGCAAACGAGGGACCTTGACTTACACTCAGCGCTTCAAGCACGTTAATAGCAAGTAATTAACACGGCGAATAATTGCCAAGTTGCTCGTTCGTGCGCCTGTGCGACAAAGAGCCTGATAGGACCAAATGAAACTGTCGAGCGCCGATAAGCGACGAGTTTTTCTATTCGATATCGAGGAGAATAGTGGACCAAAAGAACCGATGCTTTCCAAGGTGTCTGGGTGCTTACAAACGGAATATTTCGTGGCAGGAAAGAAAATGATATTAATGTTTCGCTCTATCTCAACTGTGCTTTAATTTGATTATGTTAATTTCTTGTCTCCGAGTTATTTTTGCGGGAATACACAATTTATTATGACTATACTATCCACGAGATGAAAATGCAATATGAAATACGAAAGAATGTATAATAAAGTACTGAATGAAGCTTCGCGAAGCAACTAAAGATTGTGTTTAAAAAAAATGCGAGTCGCGATGAAAACGGCGGAAATCCTCGAAGGAAGCGCGGGGAACAAATTAGGGAAACGGTTCGTGCATGACGTGGCGAAAAAAAAAGCGAGTCGACGCACCATCGACGATGCATTTTACGCGATCGCAGAACGGCAGATCGATAGGTAAAATTCGCGGTTGTCGAGTCGTTGACTTTCACTTTTGCCGTGCGCGGAAATTCACAATTTCTCGCGGCAAGAAAAGGAAACGCACAAGAAAGAAACCAAGGAAGGACGAGAAAAAAAATTCAACGGCTTACCGGTCTGCGCACCTGTCGCCTGCTTCTGCGCGTCGCGGAGCCTCTCGGAGAAGCGTCGATCTTCGAGGATCGAGATCTCAGCCAACCAGAACTATTCTCGAGCGCTGCTTCTATTTTCACCGGGCACTCGTTGGATTTTCGACCTGCGAATAAGAACGACCTTGAGAACTCTGCACCTTGGCGTCCACCTCGTGATTCTCGCCAGTTACGAGCCTGGCCGTACACATTTACTAAGAACTACGATCGGACGCTGCTACATCACCAGAGCGACTCAATATTCCAGTTAAATATCGAGGAGACCAGTTGACTCGATCTCGAAGGCGATTCAATTAATCGTTGATCAACGTCTCTTCGCGCTGCTGGTACCAATGCATTTTTTTAGGATTTCAGTGATAAGAAAGAGGAATCTTTTGGCGGTGGTGTGTGGATCGACGGTAGATCGATAATTGAAGCTCAGTGGCTAAAGCAACTTCCCTTTGTAATTGGAAAGCAAACAGTAGGCGCGAGTTTTTGAACCGTGACCATGGGCGACCACCTGCGGGACCATAAAACGTTGCTTTTCTAATAACTCACGCAATGTAAAGCAAGCCCCGCTGGTTGCCGTTCAAACGGCAGTTAACCCGTCGCTAATATGACCTTTAGAACCTTCCATTTCCCTCGCAGCGAGGTGGAACCGCGCTTGTTCTGTGCATACAACGATCGCGAAGATTCGCCGCGACTTTCGCGGAATCTTTCAATGGCGTGCCTCTGTCCATCGTTAATCAAGACGTTATGCAACTGGCAATGCGCTGCTTTGCACGCGCTATGGCCGTGCTCGATGCACAGAAACTGCAGGCGACTGTATGCAAAGTAACACCGATAAGTCTATTTCGAACTTTGCGTCCAGATTCTGTCGTTTCCCCGAGCACGTGGAAATGTTCTATTCTGAAAATTCAGATAACTCATCGATTTCCTAGGCTTCTTCCCCATAAATCGTTTTAGCAGTGAAATTTTATAATTAACACATCTCAAGCGGGAAAGTCTAAACTCGTTTCGTGCATAGTATTATTAAAGCGCGGGGTGAAAAACACCCGCTTCAGATGTGTTAAATTTCTGCTCGATTTTACCCCAGTTGCCCAATAATTTCCAATAGAGGTGTACATCGAATTTCCGTTAATTTTCTCAACGCATTCGTACTGGATTTGCATGGAACGTCCAGAGGATATCCCCCCGCGGCCAGGCTCCGCAGAATCGACCGATACGCGACGATCGATTCACAAGTTTGAAAAAAGATAACGCCACAAGAAGCCACAAATCTTTGAACGGATACAGCCTCTGCGAACTCCAGTATCCGAAAGAGCAAGCATTCCCAGCACGTAGTTAAAAAAGTAAAGTAAATCAGCCTCTCGCTGCTCCCGCTCTATATCCACCCTGCTAATTCCATCGTTTGCACGGTTATTCGCTAACATATTGCGGGGACATCCATAATTCTCAAGCCGCGAAGGAAATGCACCCCAAGATTCGACGTGCTCGTCAACGAGAACGATAAGGTTCTCTGCGCTCCGACAAGCGCGCCTTACATCACCGTCAGCGAAACGACAATGAGACGCAGCGATGCGAGAGTTTGCTCATCGCACCTGAAGAATGTCCCGGCGCGCGCCTTATCACGGCACAAACGCTGTAGAATTACTGTAATTGCGCAACGAACGCGCTGCCTGTCCCGCCAGCACTTTCGGTGTTAAGTTGTTCGTCAACATTAGCCAGAGCCAGCCAGCAATCGTATGTACTATATACGTACGAACGTGTGCCCACGTTGAGACACAGTTCGACTGCACCGGGACGTGGTGCAGCGACTGGAAGGATTTTTAACGTGGACAACGCGGTAAACGATAACAGAGTGCAGTCTAGAATTATTTTCGTACGCTCGCTTCCACAAGTACGAAGAACCTATGCAACCCCTAAGCTATCGAATTTATTGGAATTTGCGAGGGGGAGCCGGCATTCCATGGTGCGGGATAATATCGCTTACCGTCGTGGAATTTTGTCCAACTGCGCTGCTAGTAGTTGGCACAAGCTTTTAATAATCCCACGAAGGCTGCCTCGAGATATTAGCTTGCCCAAGAATCGTTACCCCCCATGCAAAGTAGCTACAACAACTCGGTGATTCCAAGCTCCTCTGAGACGTCGAACGTCACTCCGTTGGGATAGAAAGGGAAAGCCTCGGAATGCATAGAGAAACGGCGGAGAAAAATGGTTTTGGCACCAGCAGACCACGAGCGCGGTTATCTCTGTGCTTTGACACAGCAGCGAAGAGAGAAAAACAGATCGCTTCTACGTGTACAGAAGTATCGTACAATTATGGCGAATAAGAATGGTGGGAAAACGTACGGAACGGGGAGACAGAAGTGCAGGCACGACGCGCAAAGTGGCGCAATCTGATTCGGTGCAATTTGAATTGCAATAAACTTCGACCCGGTTTTTCGTTGGTCACGCGAACACGCGATCACGTTGGACGCCGATGCACCTGTCGCAATTTTCCACCTGAGACGGGCCCGGCCAACTATTTTTCCCCCCGCGACACGACGAGGAAGCACGTGGCTCCGCCGTTTCCGAGAGACACGTAGCAAAACAATGTTCACGCGACCAGAGCCCGCTGCTCACTGACGATACGGTGGCGCGCGCGCGGTTACCTTATCCCTCCTATCACTCCTGCCCCCACGATCCCGCCGCGCGTGGAACTTGCCGCTAATGCGATCAACACGCTTGCAACAATTTTCAATGCACATTAACCAAGGATTATTCTTCCCCCTTTTTCCGCCGAACGGCGGAATGTGTATCTGCTATTGTTTCGCGTGGGTCGAAGCTAGTGATGGGTTCGAGAGACGTTTCGAACAATTAAGAGCGTATAATGAGATATTAATATTGATCATTGGTAGCGATGGCTTTGAGAGGGTTTGATTTTTCTGAATTAATTTTGATAACAGTAGTGAAATAGCGGATAGATATTTGTTAGACGTTTTCGTGGATTTTGGATAACGCCACAAGGATTCAGGAATTTGAGTTTATTTTCGAAATGGAGGAGATCGTTTGAAAATTCGCGGGAGAGCGAATGAACGAGTTGCATCGATTGCACCGCTCCGCCACTTGCAACGTCAGATGCAATTCCGCGCGCATCTGGAAATAGTTCTTGACGGTGACGTGTATATTAGCGGTATACAGTTTCTTCTCGATACTACTTTCGGCTACGCTCGCGTGTTTCTTTGGAGGAATAAATAAAGAATTTAATGGGCAGGAAATATTAATAAGTAGCCAGAATTTCAGGAAAGTTAAGGCTTTAAATGAAACATGTAAAATTACCATATTAAAATCGAGCAATTTCGTCACTCATCGCTGTAATTAGAATCTTAACGCCTTCGTTACCGCGCGTAGCATATGCAAATATGTGTGACGCGTTGATTCATCATGGGAGGCACATTTTTCCTGTTTATCACATTTTACGTGTGTGTAAGATAATATCCGCGGTATATCGTGGAAAATTGCAAAAGAAAAGGCGTGGTCTGTGACGTCCGTTTCTCACCGCCCCACGATAGTAGTGAACGTGTTAATTTCAATGAAGAAGCCAGTTGTATTCCCAACCACAAACGTCCAAAAAACTCACGTGTCTTCTCCAGAAGCTAACTCAGATCAAACTCATCCACTCACAAATAACAATAACACCCTTGTATCCCATCCAACGTCCCAACTATTCCCAAGAAGATTCAACCTGGCACTTTCCATCGGCTCCGGACAGAGGTGGCGATCGACGGCAGAGATTCTTTCGCGTAATTACTACTAAGTGACGGGGTTGTGACAAAGCAACGAAGCCAACGTCGATAACCGAAACGCGATGATGACTCTGACCGATGGAGAGGCAGCTCGAGAGCCAGGGATGCTGGCAGTAAATGCAAACGAGTTGACCCCGAGGGAAGATCGGGCCAAGACAAGACACGTACAGGCCATCCTCTCTCCATCGCTCCACTCTAGTGTCCGTCTCAACTTCGATGCATAGAGCTGCACAAAGGAACGTGCAACGATTGGGTTTAGTCGGTGTACGGTTGCAAATTCAATTACGCTCGGGCTATTAAAGTCCACGTGCGCCGCGATCGAGACACATCGTCTCCCCTATCTTTCTAGTCCGCGAAGCCTCCATGATTTATACTCCACGTGTTACGCGCGGATCGCACGGATTCGCAATGTTTCGCGTTAACTGCAATTGCAGAGCAGCGCTGTGCAGGCAGATGTAGTAAGAATATTGACACACCATTCTTACAAAAATCAATATCTTTTTATTTCCTCGTATGCTTCCCGAGATAATCTTATATAGAATTAAAAAAATTTCGGTTTTTTGTTCTAGGTCAAAAATTGAAGGAGAAATCTATCTGGCCACGAAATACTGTTTTTCAGAAGAAGCTTCTTTTGTTGAGCTGTGGCGCCGCCATTTCGTATTAAAAAAATTTTTAAAAAATTGTGATCATACTTCAAGGTATGTACAATAATGCCCTTCAAAGAGATTTTGTATTCCATTCACTATACTCGCATAGAAAATTCTCAAAATCAGGCTGCCTTTCCGGGCTCTACAGTGTTATTATCCTTTAAATAGGAAATAATGACTATCAGGACTGGTAGAGAAATATGCAAGGCAGAGGATTCTCTAGGTATCTAGGTACCTAGTACAAATTTAAAGGAGTTGCCAGGTTTAATTGCTCCGTGTCAATTGGGGATCACTTACTGTGAAGAGGTGTTGGAACTCCATTAAGTATTGAAATTGTTAGAGTACCTACGTAGTTTCGCAATGGCTTCGAGAGGAAACTAATGCAAGCATAACCACTATATTTCTTTCCAACAGTGGATTTCTGATGTGCAAGACTGTTATCAAGGGCTCGCGTTAGCGGAGAGAAATGTGCCCCGATCGGGGAGAAATAGCACGGTTTCTTGCGATCGAGATGACTTCTTACTTTCCTCCCATTCCGTGCCACCGGTTCAAATCATTTTTCAAAGCAGAGTGCTGACGTTCACCGAGATTTTATCCTGAAACGAGCAAGTTGGAGAAGGATGTCGATAGCGAAGCACGACGATGGCTTGACGGATCGTGGGCGAGTTTGACCTTACGATAAGTCTGTTTACCAAAAGCAATTCTAGTCGATGGAGCTTCGTGTTATATACTGCTCCTACAAATTCAAACTGTGAGTAACCTTGGTCAAATTTCCCTTGGACCGTCGCAAGCAAAAACGAATTTATAACTCCAATAAAATATTTCGTTATGCAGGTATTTTTTCTTAATAAATTTCACAGTGATTAAGGGGTTACATACCTTGTGAGAAGGGGCTGCTCTGGCATCATTTCTTTTTGAAAAGAATACGGCGTAATTTATATACAAACAGGTGTATATCTTGATTTTTAAATATAACGTTTTTTATATGAAAAAAAAATCATAAAACTATCCCTATCTTCCGACCTGTCAAAGAAATGTAATCCCTTAAGTCCCAAAATGGCTACATTTTGGTATTCTAAAATCTAAAGCATCGAAGGGTGTGTGTGCTTCAAGTGAGACGTTCTGCAATATTTATTCTGATGGAATGATGTTCATAATTGAAAAGAATAAAGCAACTCGATTAGGCACCGCATCAGAATGCGACAATAGGGTGGCGCGAAGGGAAGCCCGTGCAACTGGGCACGAACCACAGATTTTTATGCTGATCTGCCAAGCAAACAGCCCTAAGCGTCCAAATTTTGCGACTGCTTCGACGAAATTTCGATGTTTGCTCAAAGTAGCCTGCATACCAAGCAGCGATCAAGATTCGCATCTCGCCGTGAATCGCTCGGAAAATATTCTAGGAGCCACGTACTTCTGTACACACGTTGCGCATAAGGTTCGCGAATTTTATCGCGATCTAATCCTTCAGAGATTATTATTCCCTCGCCTTATTCCCTTACCAGCACTCGATTACCTTGTGGAAGTTTTTACAAAAATTATAATGCAAATTCTGCTCGTCATTAGCAATCGTTTCATCTCCAAGTACACAGCGGAAAATTTATTTTCGAATGACGCGAAGAAGAGTGATTAACAATTTATTATTATTAGTAACACCTGCAAGTAAAAAGCAAAGAGGCATTACGTGATCTCTTTACACTTGTTACAATATTGTTGGTCCACGGATGTCTGACGCTGACGAACGAATCATTAAAGTCATTAAACACCGAACCTTTTTTTAATCCATAAAACCAACATCAGCAGAATTTATCTCTACCCATCGCGTACAATATTCACGGCGATTAAATGGGATTGTTGTTGGTACATCGAATCAACCCTCTCGAATGAAGCATCCAAGGACGATTGTGCACAATGAGGCGAAATGAAATTAGCACGACCGCGCAATTTCTTCGCGATAAACATGTACCTATATATTTGCACAGATGATACGCTCTTACCACGCCAAGCGAAAGAGTCGAACGAAATTCCCGAAATTTCACATTCACATTCACATCGAGGACATCAAAGTCCTAGAACCTTCAACTAAATATCTAAAAAGCACACACCGAATCCACCACAAGACGCGTATCACTCAATCCCCTCCTCTTCAATGATCCCAATTTTTTAAACCTAGAAATAGAAATATTTTTCAAACGCCAAACGATCCCTCAACAAATGCTCTCAATTACCCAGTGTAAATCTTCCCGTTCACAGAAATGGATAAACAGGCGCGTGTGCCCGTTTAATCCAGCAAGAACGAGCGGAAGGAATAAAAAAAAGGGATGCGGACTGAACGAGGACAGGAATAAAATCGTGATCCCGATCTGGCTCCAGGGCTGATAGTCGCGCAGAATCACGTTCCGCGGTGTAATCTCTCGCATAGGAGACGAAGGAAAAGGGGGATACGCATCGCGGCCGTCTTTTTACGACGAAACGTCGTCGCCTCTCCATTTTTTGATGACACCGCCTCTTAAAGTTTCGCAGCTAGGCGCGCTGGGATACGAGCAATTCAAATTTAATGCCGCTTTTACACACACCCCGAGCCTCCCTCGCGCGCCACCCAAGCTTCTCCTCTTTCCATCCACGTGCGCGTCCATCGCCTCGTCCCCGTCACGCATCGTCGGGGCCCACTGGCCTCCCTCAATGCGTCCTCTCACGGCGATTTTTATCTGGAGATTGTGACTACCAAGGGAGCAACGGGCGGCCACTCTTTTGGCCTACTTTGAAAAGACCCGGGCCTCCAGGAGCTGACGATCCATTTAGATAGAACGCTGTGTCAACCACGGCCAACAAGGACTTGCCTTGACCCGACATTTTTATTCGTTTCGGCCTGCTCGTCAGGCAGCGTGTCGTGCTGTATCGCCCGAGATCGAATCGCTTCGGGTAGTTGGCCGACCCTTGGAATTTCAGGGGACTGATATAACGCCCAACCTGCGGGACGGTGTTGCATGGCATCGGGTATACTTCAGAGTTTCTTTGACTCGAAAATTTGAACGTTATTAGCTAACGGTGGCCGCAATTCCAGGTATACACATATATGTACGAATATAGGCTTGAAACGCGGGAGTGTTAGTACGAACGAATGGAAATACGAGGCGGAAATCCATTGAGTCACCAACGAAATATCGTAGGGCCGCGGCAGTCCAATATTAACTCGGTCACGCGCGGCAATGTTAAATAAATGTGCAGCGTGACGATGTTTTCCCCGTTGGTCGAGTCTCGGAACTGCGACATTGGGCGTTCAGTGTTGTCGCGCGCTTCCCAGTACTGAGGTGCTGCGCGACCTTTGGAAGGAGAAATAACAAAGAATGGAGATCGTCGCGAGACATTAGAGTTGACACGTTCTATCATCATTAGTTAATAAACACTTAAAGACAATTATATGCGAAGTATTCCTCTCGATACCTCTCCTACAATACCTGCTATAATAACGTTGCGCCACTGAACAATTTAAGCCGCTGTGTCGAGCGAAGGAAAAAGAAGAATTCGCCTTGAAACCGGACTGTTTATTCAGACTCGCGGACCTAGGGACCGCGCATCGAGAAATCAGACTCTTCCATAACTCGTTTTCCGTGCTCGCGCGTTATGTATAAATTAATCAGTCAGCTGAAGGACGGTGTTTGACGTATCAGTTGGGCGTACAGGGGAGGAAGGGTTGGAAAATGTGGCAGAGTAGTTTCCTCGATCGAGAATCGTTCCGCGGAAAATTGCTCGGCGACACGTGAAACGCGTTTACGAGGACGCGATAAGCCACGTGTGTATTAAAGTAATTTGTACGCAACGACATTCGGGGATCGGTTAACATCCACGGTATGCAAATTCCGATCCGTGCGGCTGGGCATTGTGTAAATGATCATTAGTGGGTTATCGTCCCTGGATATCCGACGATACGATCGACATTTTCGAAGGGGGTACGTAAATAGGATGGGAAGTAGCTTCTTACAAGATAGAGTCAACGTTAGCCAATTTGTGTTCCGTGAAAAGTTATCTCACAGTGGAAGTTAAATATTAAATTAATTTGTAAATTACTCAACGAGAAAGATGCACTTGACCGCGAATTTTGAAACGGCGCGGAATCGTCGGTGGACTGTTTGCAAAAAAGAAAGGCTGTTGAGGTTGGAGGTTCCGCGAAATTTTAACGAGCCTTTTTAATTCCGTGGCAAAATTTCATTGGGAAACACTTGTGAGATAGAGTATCGCCACGAAGATATCAACCCTGAATTAGTACCATAGGGCTCGGTACAATTGTAACTGCGCAGGATTTTTTTTAAAAACATTTCAATGACCTGAGTCTTTCTTTTTTCTCGCACAATTCATAGAGGAAGTTCAATGAGTGCTCTTTACGAAGAACGAGAATAGAACAATCACCTACATGTAATGACACATGAAAAAGATTACATTCAAAAAGATCCCTCGGTAGTAACAACATAAGTAACGTTCATGGTACCTACTAACGTAGAATTGACGATATCACTTCGAACATCGTCGCGCGAAATTGCGACGATAAACACGATGGTAGTTTTATTTAAATTCAAGCCGTTCCATGAATAATTATACCCCATATGCCGAGGGTCGAAATAGTTACGGTGTGTTTGCGAAAACAAATTGAGATTGAGGGGGAAAAATTAGAACCTGAGCGCCGATTATCCCGATTAGAATTCTGGTAATGAACACGCCGGTTTCGGGTTTAAACACCGTTCCCGACGTTACTGAAACGAGCAAATTGCGTTTTCCGCCGCAAGCAATGCCGTTGCCGCACGCATGGCTTCCGGCTGCACGACGAGGTGTGTGAAGAAAGAACGCAAAAGCAGGATTTCCCAGGAATTTTATTTGTAAAACACAGTAATAGAAATAAAAGTATAATTTGATGACTGCGAGACGCCATTTACTCCTATCAACACTCAACTCACCCATTTTTTTTTAGCAATCATAACGATAGTGTCAGCGACTATTTGATTCCAATCGAATCAGCCTGTATATTTAATCGCACCAACTAGACTGATTCCACGCGTCGGGTTGCAAGCAGCAGCGTAACAAGCGCGAAAAATGGCGATTTTTCAGCCGCGCCTCCCGCCGCAAAATTGCCGCGAAGCAGACCGAAATCCCCCGCTGAATTATTCACGAGGGTATCGCGAGGCCACGAAAGTATCAGTCAAGTATTTTTTCCTTCGCCCTTGCTGGGCCAGAGATTAAAAAACCAGACAGGAGATTTTCGAGAATTCCATCTGGCTCCGTCTGGTCATAACTATGCGAGCTCTCGAGTCCTGGCGAATATTGGAATCCGTGCGAGACTCGAGCAACCTGCGCGAGATATCGGCAGGCTCATGCATGCATATTCGCCTCGTGGCGAATTATTAACGTAAGTTCTGCTGCAATACACCCCTTCTCTTGCGCATCAGGCTCCTCTATTAAATTGAACAACGTCGTTGCATTCGATGGTTTATATCCAGAGTCATATCTAAAGATTATGAATAATACTTGGTGGGACGAATGGAGCATAGGTTGGCTGAACTTCATTTTCGGGTCTGTGATGCGTCGCGTAGAGTAAAGCCTCGATAATTGTAGGAACATTCGCGCAAGCATCGAGGGAATCATTTTCAAGTGGTAGCCGGTGGCACCAGAATATCGATCTCAAGGAAAACCCAAATGTTCGATGAAAGAAATATGATGAAACGTGAATCGATGAACTTGGAGATTCAGATATTCAACCTAGATCACGTATAGATCACTCTGAACATAAGTCACTTACGTCTACGAAATAGAAGACCTGATATTCCAAAGTCATCACCGCCAATGAAACAGTTCGTACGCCAAACCTTCCCTTCCAACTTCAACAAAATTCGCATTAAAACGGTCCATTTGATGATTTTCCTTTCTGCTACCAAGGATCACTCGTGAAATGAATCCACATCCCTCGAAATGGATCCTCGAATTTCCCCTTCCCCTCGGCCAAAAATCAGGCGGGAAGTTAAGCTGCGGGCCCCGTATTTAGAGAATCATGCTCCACCGTTCCGAATTCGACGTCGATAAGGAACGGCTGGAGCCGGTTTCTATCGTTGACACGCGGACCGTGAAGATAATGCTCGGATACGTCGATGCGTTAGAAAGTTGGTTGTAACGAGCGCTCGTTAAAAATCACGGGAAACGGTGCGGAGGAAGCGACGATGGTAAAACTGGCGATGAAACGTGAAGCGTGTCGCGGCAGATAGAAATCTCTGTGTCCCGGTGTAATTTCGCTTCCGATTGCTTCCCTGCCCGTTTTAATAATCATTTCTCCGCGGGCGTATCGTTAGCACGCCGGTTTCGTGCGACGCGACCGATTCAGTTTTCACAAGTCGCCCGCTTTCTAAATGGCTCCTGACAGCCCGATGTTTGCGGCGGAAAATGGTCACGCGAGGCCCGTCGAAAGCGGAGGATCAAATACGCCAGCGAATCGAAAGTCAAAAAAGAATGATAGAGTCCACTGTTGGAGAGCGTATGGTGCTGATCGAGAGAATATTTCACGCGTGAACGATGACAAAAGTATCGTAGTTGGGTAGGGAGAGAAGTTTATGTGAAGAGGGTTTGTGTGAAGGTCAATGGTAAATGGTAAATGGTAAAAGGAATCTTTGAGTATATTCAAATTATATCTCGTTCGAACGCTGGTGTTATTAGCTGAGAGTTATTAATTATGGTCACTACAAGGCACGTAGAGAAATTATTTTTCAACCCAGTTTTGCAGTTGCTGCATGTTGAGCGACCCTACTTGCACGGATATGCTAATGGCGTGGTCTTTTCGGTAATGGAAGAGTACAAAGAAGGACGTTGCTTATCGCCGCGCCAAGATAAAAAAACATTCACGAAAAAACGATTATCTGCCATGGTACAACGCTGCACAACTGTTTAACCGTTATCAGAGGTTAAACCAGCGCGTGGTTAAAATACAAAAATGCTTCTGATAAAATCACCGGTCAACTGTGTCATCGGAGTAACAATTTATGTATCCGCCGCTCGAACGATAATAAAACGTCTGCCATGTATGTATTTTTAGCGACGACCTGAGGAGCACCGATCAACTTCGAAGATACAAGTATGATTCGAATAAAAGAAACAGACATTCTAAAATAAATACAGATCATGGTAAGTTGCCCAAAGCCCTAAACCTGTAGAATGCTACAATTTCCGGGTGATCGTTCTTTTCTGTGAAATAAGAGAGTGATTTTTGTAGAAAATTTCTACTACAAACTGTCTTCAGAAAATCGTGTTATCGAGCGAAAACGCGTCCTTCTGCGTCCAACTTCGAAATCGATTTCAACAGATGGTGTTCCCGTCGTAGGAACGGCCTCCGACACGCGAACACGCGTTCTAGCGACGCGAACAGTCGATGACGAAGAGGGAAATGACTTTTTGACAACAGAGAACAATTCTGTAATCGCGAGCGCCGATACTGTTACTGTTTCGAGGGGTACAGTTTTGTGGCGACGTGAACGAGGAAGCAGGCGGCCTCCAAGATGCTTGGAAACGATCAACTTTCCGGCTATTGATTACTATATACCTATTTAATAGCAAAATGAACGAAAATGGACACTTTTAACGAATCATCGATTGAAACGTTACGCGCAAAGGGGCAACGTCAGATGGCCTTAAATCCAACATGACAATTATTGCTAGGAGTTAATTAATTATAAAGTATTTATGTAATTAGTCCCAGAGTATTTACACGAAACATTCGATGGCATTAATACCCCTTAAACAAACGTTTCCGGTCGAGAAGCAAATGAGATTATCATAGACCATTAAGCAAGTGTGTATATAAATTAGAATAAACCTCAAGAGACGTTTCCAAGGATTATCTACAGAATCGGACAGGATGGGATCGGAGCAGAGTTCTCAGGGCGGTACGCAGAACGCTAACGCCAGCAGGGCAAGGACCACGCCTCTTAGACGCGGCAAAAGTGTGCCGAACAGGGAAAGGGTGCCAGAAGATACGCCGCCGAGATGTACTAGTCCCGGTGCCAGCATTTGTTCGGATTCCGATCTACCATATATATCGTACACTGTAAACAGACCTATCGGGGATTCGCCGAAGATGACTAACAAGCAGTCTCAGTTATACAGAGGGAAGAGTTTGGGAGCTCAAGATATATCGAGGCGTAAAAATAGCTTAAGTTCCAGTAGCTACAGGTAATACGCTAATGCGATTCTTATCGACTTCTTCCGCTACCGTATATGTATTATCTTTACATAATTTTAACTACTGATCACAGGAAAACTACCTCCGATAAGATTCACAACATAGTTGTAGTGAAATCAGCTGCTGCCGATCCCACAGCTGAGAGGGATCCTGATCTGGTGAAACTACAAAGCATTCCGATGTTTCTGCCAATTATGCGCGGCACTCTGAATTTACCCCCAGGCGTCAGGGATCCAGAAGTGCTGGAAAGACTGGATCCCATTGGCCTGTTCAATTTATGCGCACGCTACCAGCACCATCTTAACACTAACGCTCAGATGATCGCGGCGGAACAAGCTACTCTGTGTATCAATATAGAGCCGGAAGTGACGAAGATCCTGAATTTGGCGGTCGAGAGGCAAAAGAAGTTCGCTAAATTCGCCGAGCAACTGAACAAAGCGCAGGAGCTTAGCAAACAACTGACTAAGTGTCATTCCCTTCTCAACCAGACGTTAGAGAGCCTGGAAACGCTGAATAATCTTTTACCTATCGAGGAGAGATTAGAACCGTTCGTATGGACGACTGGGTAAAATGAATGTTGGAAACGCTAGGAGGCAGCCGCGGAAGCTAAATTCTATCCGAAGCGTATCGCGCCGGTGCTAAGACAATTCCGATCGATTCGACGCGATACTTGTTAGAAGTTCTTTTATTTTGTCCTAATTATTGCTAGCGACGAATCCTTGCTACCACTCTGTATCTAAAGACTACCAGTACCTATACGTGTCGTGCACAGAAAGCACTTCTATACATCTATTTTCGTGTTAACCCTCTAACTGTACGAGAAAAAGAATGCGATGTTTAGTTTGAAAAATACATACAAATTTCCTATGATCAAAGAATCGTACATTTTATTAAAGAAAAATAATCAACCTCGCGATTACAACAAAATCATCCATAGCGTCCATGTCGACACAAGAGGAGAAACAATCTACGTAAAAAAAAGTATACATTTCATGATCTCTGACTGCGTACGTACCCTAGCCATTAGTGCCAGCAGATCGCTCCGCTTTCATTCTTTTGTACGCTGCTATGACATCGCTTTGATCTCTTTCTAGCTGCCTTCTTTCTCCGACCAGCAAATTCTTACGTTTCCCTGATCTGTCTACGGACGCTGCTTTTCCAGAATCCATTTTCAGCCCCTCGCTCTTTCCCAACAACGAACGCAGCAACAAATCCTTCTTGCCAGGCTGTAACAGAAAAAGGAATATTTCGTTAACGTCTATGTACGAGAAAATACTGAAGCACTTAACGAGTATATGCACCTTCGAGGTACTCGTGCTCTCGGCCGCTTTTGGCCTAGTCGTTAATTGAGGTGGTTCGTGAGCGATCTCGCCGAATTCAACCTGATCCTTAAAATTCTCAAACTCGTCTACACCCTCCTGCTCCTTCTTTTCCTTTTTCACCCTCAATTTCTCCTTCCTTTTCTGACTTTTCGTCAATCGAATCTCATCGGCGTTCTTCTTCTTTTTCTTCTTCTTTCTAATGTTTTTATGCTTCGCTCTTAGCATCTCAATCTTGTCTAATTCACTTATACTGCATTTCGTCAGTCCCTGAATATGCCCAGTTTCTGGGTCGCGCTTCACCTGAACCCCATACTTCTTCTCGAACGTAGTTTCGTCGACGAAAGCACGCGTCTCCCTGTCGACCCTGTGCAGGAACCGTTGCTCGCTTTCCCCAGGTTTCTGCTGAAATATAGGAACCACTTTCTCCGGCTTGGCTTTTGGATGCGGAGGTCTGGGGTTCCGTGCCCCCACGGATATCAGTGCACTGTTGCTTTTCTGTTTCTTTATTTTAGTTAATTTTCCCAACTTTACTGCCTCCTTCAGCTTCACCACCCTTTCCAAACTTCTCGGCACCGCTTGCTCGTCCACATCCTTCGGAGGTGCGTTTATCTTCGTTTCTAACCTACAAAACCCGAGGTGCTAACCTATGTAAATAACTCGAGGAAGCCTTATTTAATCCATTACTCACTCTGCCTGTCGCCTCGCCTGTTGCTTGAAAGGATCTTTTATACCCCGATGCTTTTTCCCCGGGATTTTTCGACCCATTTTTTTCGCAATAAACAACGAGACGCGACTCTCACGTGGCCGACGGCGTCGTCTGCTGAACAGCAGGCACGACGCGCGTTAACGTTGCATGTTTAAAAGCGGATCTTGAGAAACTATACTTCAAATAATACAATCGACGTATGCATTCGAGAACAACCACTTCGAAACGAGCAAAACTATTAAAAACGAACACCGAAGCTTTGTATCGACAAATTTTCAGGCGTACCGAAAGCGCGCGAAAAACAACGCGAGCCAAGAATTTAAACACGACAGGAAGCGCCAAAATGACGATCGAACATGGTAGCTTTAATGATTCGGTAATTAATAGGCACCTTCTATATGCACATATTAATTACAATGCGCCAAAATAGGTGGTAAAGTTAGAAAGCATTTGAATTGTATAACAACTGTATACATATGCCTGTCAAATGCATCGCGACCAGAGACATCTAGAAATTACTGCAGAGGCATATTTGCAGTGAAATAAGGAGGTTAGAAAACAATCTCCGAGCGTTTGTAAAACATCCTTGTGCCTGATCCGTACGTTCGTTCGATTCGTTTACTGTATCAAAAGGTCGCAGTGCATGCGGCGAGCACTAACGTCAACAAACTTTGCAAGGTTCTGTTACTACATGTGAAATCACTTTTCTCGACGATCAGGTGCATCCGCAAAGAGCAAAGAGGACAAAGATGAATATAGTTCGGTCGTCCCTTTTAATTGCGAAAAAGCAATCGTGCTATTGCCGTGAAATATATTCCACGTCTAAACGATGCATCCATGGTACATGGAGCGTTTTATCGTCCGAGAAGAGTATCGATAGAAACGAGCCCGAGGATACCAGCTCTATAGACGAGCTAACAGAACCCACGAACTGTTGCATGTCGGGATGCACGAATTGCGTGTGGATTCAATACGCGGACAAACTGAGTGCCGTCATCGAGAAGAGCGACGTGGACGTGCAAAAGTTAATCATAGAGAAGGTACAAGACCCCAACATGAAAGCATTCCTCTTGATGGAACTTAGATGTAGAAATGTCATTAAGTAACAAAAAAGGCGATTCTGTATATAAATCACTGTATATATGTACATTAGATGCAACCGAATTTTGTATAATAAAGTATAACGATTAACATGTACTCTTTAACATTCAATTTACATTTTTGACCCCCTTCCAAGTGTTGTGCAATCGAAATAGATCGAAACAGGAGTGAAGCCACGCTTTCTACGACTACGGATATAGTACAGAAATTTTAAATACCGATATCAGTTGACCGCGAATGCTGTGTTTTCTACGCGTTCGTCCTTTGATTCTTCGAGGTCACAGAAGACACTTTATAAACTTTTTATATGTATTTAAACACGTTTTACTCTCATTAAAATTTATTTCGAATCTTCACGCGAGACTGCTCCCGTCGCGTCGAATTTAAAACTAACATGGCGTCGGCTCTGTGCTTCGCGCCTCTTGCCCAGGTGGCGCCACTTACACGGAAGCATTTAAACTTTGAATATTCCCACTAATCTTGTCTTACTAATTTCTAATAATAAAAAGAAAACGTTCACTGGGTTCTAAATCGTAATTGATTAAGCTTTCCGTTGCTTTTTAAATCGTTCGTTCCAATTTCCTATTTGAAGGAAGATAACTAGTTTAGAATGCTTATTAATTTTAATGTAACTTCTAAGAGCGCGAAATTGAAGGAATTTTTCAAAATTTTCATTCCTTTGGAAAAAGTAGATATGTTTCTCGTCTTTAGATTTAATCAATCCTTCTGCTTGCTGCATGAAAATGCAAACTTAGATTCCTTCCTCTAACAAATAACTCACCCAAATCAGCACCGAATTTCTCCCTAAATTAAAAATTCCAAGTGCTCAACGTCTTCGCAGGAGAAATTTACGAAACGAACTTGATCTTACCAAAGTTCGCGAAGCGTGCGCAACGACGCAAGAAGGCGCAACTTTGTGTGTTTACCTCGCCTGAATTTCCACTGTTGCGCAAAGTGTTTCGATCGCCTTGCTGGCCTCTGGTTCGCAACAGGCCGCGACTTTCACGCATTTTAACGGGGACTAATTAACAAACAGGTATGCAGCCACGGACAGGAGCTTTGAGCGAGGCGTTTCGACGCCGCTTGTCCCACGGCGTCCCGATGATCGCGCGCGCTCGCGCGTATTTCTGCGCACGGTTTACGTTACACGCTCGCTTATTTACATTGCATACATATGTATAAAGCCACTTGTGCCGCTTACGCTAGCCGAGAGAATGTGTGACACGTATGGGGCGTGTTGGCGATCGAGAAGGAGCATACCTTTCGTTTCTCTACTTATGCTGCCCAGTAACACATAAATCAAAGCGGAAAGGTTCCAACGAGACAAAAAAAGAAAACAAATCGTGCTCGTGCATAAATCAATATTATACGCGGCATCGCTAAAGACCATGGTCAAGCTTCTAAAAGATTTCCTCCTCCAACTATTTTCGAGACTGTGACAAATACAACTACTATTTACAGTAGATACATTTACATTAACGGTACAGTGGGACCTGAAAAGCAAAGATAATGAAAAACGAACTAATGCAACATAGAAAGCGCGCATATAGAAATAAGCTGACGAAGCTGATTGTTTAAAATAGTCGACAGTTTTTGTCACACTTCCTAGAATACTCTCTTGGCCTTCCTCGACGACGTCACAGCGGCAATGACATACCTGGCTATGTAGATTGTTAACAATAAAACGGTAATTATTGTCGCTCGCATGCGCATAAAAATATTGAAATTGTCCCGCGACCAAGAACTTGAAGAGGATATTTCAAGACTCTAATAATATCCACACCTCCCCTCGCAAATATCCTGCTGAAACATCGGCAGCCGCCTCTAACACAGAACGGCGATCATTTACTACTTCCCAGTCCCCCAGTGAAGCCGAGTTTCCCGAAAATCCCTCGAGCTTTACTCGAACAAAGCGACCACGACGAGGAAAATTCAGGGAGCAGCGGGAAATGGTATGACCCGTTATTGCAATAAAACGTTGGTGTCGAAAAGCACGGCGCCCTACAATGGCGCGGCATAATCTTATCTTCGCCCCTGCCCACATGTCAACTGTTTCTGCTGTCTCCACGCGCGCACACACTCTCGCCGTCCGCTTCTTGACACGTACGCAAACGTCCATTTCCATCGCGTCCGTGTGCCACGTTTTCCCGCACACGCGTCCGCTTCTCCGCATGTCCCCGCATGTTCCCGCACACGGACGGGGCAACCGACACCGGCATAAACACCGCGCACACGCCCACGTGGCCCACGTGCACCTACGCTGCCGGCCATTCTCGCGTGAGTGTGTAGCCACCGGCAGCCGTGTGCGTGGATTATTTTCGCTTATGCCGCGGCGCACGCAATCTCAGAAGTGGTTCTCCCGTTGACAGGTTCCGAGCGAGTTTTCGCCGGCCTCGAAGCGGCGACGAGTCTAGAGTGGAGCCCGAGGATCCGGAGGATCCGGAGG
Source organism: Andrena hattorfiana (assembly GCA_944738655.2). Taxonomy (NCBI): domain Eukaryota; kingdom Metazoa; phylum Arthropoda; class Insecta; order Hymenoptera; family Andrenidae; genus Andrena; species Andrena hattorfiana. The sequence goes on along the minus strand of OX122894.2, from coordinate 41,676,654 downwards.
ACCGTGCACCAGGGACCGCGGGGGGCCTGACGCCGCGTGGACACGCGACTGGAACGGCGAGGAAGGAACGTGACGGGCCCGGCACGCCAGCCAGCCGAGTTCTTATGCAACGAGGAAGGTGGACAGGTCGCATGGTCGCGTCGTGGGTGCACGCGCGCGGCTAACGGAGTGATACGTACGTACGCGAACGGGCGGAGAGACGGAGGAGCGGAGAGACGGGTGAATTATGAATGATAACCGCAACGAGGAGGATCGCGCGGCCCCGTGTGCCCCGCTGGTGGAAATAGCGTGCAAACCGCGTACGGAAACGCCGCGATACGGACAAACACGCCCGCACCAGCGCCGCGCTGCACCGTGCTGGCTGATCGGCTCGTGACGAACGGGGAACAGCGGCGTCCTGGTGGACCGAGATCGGGGAGGCGAGGACCTGTGGATCGAGAAAGTGCCACGGCGAACGAGGGGACTGAGAATTCTTCCGAGCGGAGGCTCGTAAACAGGAGGGACGAAGGATGGTCGAGGATCATTTGTGAAAAGGAGGATAATCGTAGCGAAGGAGGAGGAAGGAGGTCTGAAGACCTGCGAGGAGGAAGATCCTTGATCCGAACGGAGATTTCGTCGCCGGAACGACGCCACGGGTTGCGGAAACCGCGTTAATCGCGCGACCATAGCGGGCGACTGATAAGGATGACGAAACGGCACGGGAAATAAATATATAGAACGCGATAGGATGCGCATTTGCGCGAGAAAGCGCGCGGGCGTTGCGTGGTGGCGTGAACGTGGCCGTGGAACTTGGAACGCACGCGTGAATCTCAAGCTGGCTCGTTTGCATCGCGAGCGACCGTCGATCGTTTGATCGCGGTCCCGCGTAATTCGGTGATTAATCGGGACGCTCAGCGGCGCCCGTGGATGGGCCCCGGTGACCTTGAAACAGTTCCCGCTACCAGGGGGCCACCGATAGAAAGTCGTAGTAGCGATCGGCGAGCAAGGGACGTGTAAACCGGAACAAAGGGGCCGAGCCGCGGCTAAATCCGTGAGATCAAGGAACCGTAAGTGGCGGATCGTCTCGTGGGAAATCGTAAATTCGAGTGACGTCCGTGCGCGGCGTTCGGGCGACCAAGCGCGTGAGGAATAAGCGCGTGTCGGACCGCTCGAATACTCGCGTCGAATTTACGGCCGGACGGGTCGGTCGAGGGGCCCGATTAGAAGCGGAGGAATCTTCTCGGGCCACGTTTCGCGAAGCATCGCTGCTCGTTCGTTGACACTGAGGAATCGCGGAGGATCGTAGGGAGCAGGAAGCGGATTTCAGCCGAATGGCGCGATACGAGGAGACGCCGCTGGTCGCCGGCTCGCCCGTCACGATCGCCACGGGGGGTCTATAAATACGGCGGGCGAAGGAAGAGACACGGGTGGCATCGAAACATCGTCCAACGAAATGCTCATGACCGAAAAAGGTTCACTCACGAAAATTACCGACGAGGAATTGGACGATCATTCGACAGCCACCAGCAACGCCACCCCGTTGGAGGAGCTACTGGTGAACTCGACTGTTCCTGCGGTCGCGGTCAAAGTGTCCGAGGACTCGGCGGACGAGAGTGGCAAGAACAACGGCGAGAAACAGAAGCGCGGCATCCTCAGCAACTTCCAGAGGAGGACCTTCAGCAGGATCAGCTTCAAGGGGGAGACTGGACCTTTACTCAGCAGGTGGATTTATTTTTCTTTTTTTTTTCGCCTTTAAGATTTCTACCTCTTGCGAAGAGGCTTTCGTCTTCCTTTGCTGTGTACATCCACCTCGTTTTAGATGAATAGGAAATATATTTGCATATATATTCCGAGCGGATCATTCGGAACAAATGATTATTTTCTGGGATTGTAGGTGGGATATACGCTCTACAAGTTCACTGATCCTCGAATTTGTTTATTCGTAAGAATTACGTCACGCGCCCTTCTCGCTCTCGCGTAGGTTCGGTGGGAAACCGAATTTTGTTAACACAAAACCTGGTCGAACTTAATCACTGAATTGTTGAGTCAATAGAATCGCGGTAATTATTGGCTAACGCCGTACGCGTTTACGGCTAACGGGCAATTTTCTCGAGCTGATAATAGGAATATAAAAAGCACGAGTCCTTCGAGAAAGACAGAACAGCGGGTGTCAGTTTCGTGGCTCGAACATGCAGTGTCGAAGATGGAGAGGTCTTCCGGACAAAATGAATATCTTTCTCAATATTCTCGCTTTATTCCATTGCTTGTAAGTACCTTTGACCGTTGTTTGCAACATTCCTATGGAACTACGTGGATTTATTAGCCGCGACGAGTACAGGCAGAATAAAAGGGGGTAATAGCGGTCACTTAAGCTATAATTCTAATAAAATCAAAGTACGATGTGAAATATTTCTTGAAAATGATTTTTTTAGAAACTTAAACTATCAACCTATTTGTAGGATACGATAATAATTGCTATTATATTGATTTATTCAGTAAAATTACGAAATACACAAAAGATGTGTTTGACCACTATTGTCCACACCTTTGGGTAATAGCGATCACGTTGCGATGCACTCGCGGTCTAGAGGCTGCTACATTTTTCGCATGTGTAACCATCGGCCGAGTCCCATCCACAAAATTCAGAATGGGCCCAGAGGCCACGAGAGATGCATCGAAACCACATTTCATTATCATGGCCAAGCCGTTAGCAAATAATACACTTGTACACTACTTTTTTTAAAAAATTTCGGAAGCCAAATTGGCTTTTCCAGTTGTTCCAGTCCGTATTTTTGCCATCTACAAAATAAAATTGTTCTAATGGAGAATGTTATGTTTATTCTACACTGGGAAATAATGGTAATCCCGTTGCGGACACTAACGATCAAACAACCATCATTTCCCGCACACGTTTTCATTGGTAAAATTGAGGATTACATATATTATATTAAATTTGATTTTACTCCTTCGCCTTTACAATATATCCGTGTTTACGTAAAGTTGAAATGTAAGAAAAGCTTCGAAATTAATATTTATCTCTTACGTTGTGCATACAAAATATAACACCAACAACATTTAAAACACAAAAAGGCTTGTTTTCCTTGATGGTTTAGCCACGATTAAGGCGAGGTCGCTCGACAATATATGTAGTCAATGATGTCGCGGAACTTATCGCGGATTTATAATAACAATACTGATCATCATCGTCCGTTGACCGCGATTGCCCCACTCTCCCTTACCTTTCGCCAGATTATTTCACGACATCGTTAGGGAATATCACGAATTCTATTCATAGTCACGCTATAGAGCCGTTGTCTGTCCAGTTTTATTTTAATAAAAAACAGATATAAAGCCTACGCGGGTGTTTCGTTACGCAATTTGTTGTTTACGAAGAATTCCCAGCGATACGGCGCAAGCTCGCCGACTCAGACTGTTTTACTAACAATACGACTCGACTCTGCAACAATTCCAATCGAGCATACAAAAATAACGAACCTATAATTCTATTCCCCGAGCTTGTTATTTCAAACTACGCTCGATTCACCAAAGCTCCATTCACTTAAACCATCGGTACTCTCGTAGAATACTATTTTCATCCGCGATATCGCCGACTAATGGAAAGAGGCCAGCAGCTTTTAGCATCCAACGTTGAAAGCGCCTTCCTCATCACATTCGACAAGTTTTTATGAAGTGCAACACGCTCCTTGTTCAGAAGCAATACATTCTATTTAAAAACAATTCTTCCCTTGCCTGACAATCTCGCAGCGTTTGAAATCGCGGAATTCAATTCAGACAGGTGAAACAAATGCAACACTTATTAATCCTTAATTAAACGCCCTTTATTAAATTCAACCATGAAACCACGAAACAACGCCTGCTTCTATATAAGACGAGCCTGACTCGTTATAATGCGAAAGATTAATCGCCACTGCGATTCGCCAAGGCACTGTCACTAGGAATCGAGACTCGAGAGGAATGATCGTTCGATCTAACGAAGAAATCCCGTGGAAGTGGCCAAGAAGGGAACGAAAGGCGAAGAAAGCGAAGCGCTATGAGTCCGTGAATGGCGCCGCTTGGTTTTCTGCGGCGCCGTCAAAAATACACGCGTCGTTGAAAACTGGACCACAATACGTGGCTGGCGACCCCGCGAAAATAGCGACGGGTCGCTCCCGTTTCCCTGCCGCGATCGGCAGAAATCCCGCTTCTCTGGGCCGAGAATAGAAGCGACTAATTGCGGAAGACGCCTCGCAGAGAAGCAGGGATTCCCGACGCCCGACGTCGCGGTCGCTTCGCGTCTACGCGCCCACGATACAGACTTTTCTGCCCCGGCGGAGGTTAACGTGTACATTCGAACGTCTCTCAACGCCTGCTTCGCTTCTCTCGCTGCTATTTTGCCGGCCCGCTGCAATGCAATACCGGCGAACAGGTCGACTCGGTCGAGCTTCGTGGTTTAAGGCTGAAGCTCGAGATGTTTTCATTGAGGATTCTCTGAGCGATAGTAACGAACCTGGAGGTAGAATGAAAGCATTCAGTGGGGGGAGTTATAGTGGAAGCGTGGGGATTACGTAGAGTTTGGTATCAGGTTAGTACGAGATTAAATGCTCCACGGGGCAGGGGGCGTATGATCGACGGGCTGATAATAGCCGAAGAAAGGTCTGCGCCTAGTGATCGATTGATTTAGAGAGACTGATTCCCTAGGATCTAACGATCACGTGTCTGAAACATGCATTCGCTGGGCAGCCATTATTGCGCACCACATTCATCGCCCGACACTGCCACCACGATTTTATCAATGAAGGGTGCAAGATTACGTGTTCTGCGTCCTAGATCGCACGGTTCAACGAAACGGCGCAGTACAGCTTCGATGAGCGACCGAGGATCTTTGTGCTCTTCCACAGCTACGCATACTGTGTATGTACTTGAAAAGTCTCAACTAAAAAGCCCAATGGAATCACAGACCTGCGATCTAGACTGCCCCTAACCAATGGTCACTATTTCCCTCGCGCGCGACTACCCGAGAGAAAAAAAAAATGCGACGTTCATTTCACCCCTCGGAAATCACAGTCGTCGGTATCGAGCACCCTCTAATCACCGGACAGTCCTGACGGGAACTTGAAGAATGGTATCAAACCAGCGCGTAGATCCATGAGAACGCACCCCGCGGCAAGTTCCCCTCGCTCGCCGCAGCCACCGCGCAGATCGCCGCGAAACTGGCCGTCCGCGGGGATCGGGTCCAATGATCCGTTTTGGGTCTGGCGTCGATCGTCAACGAGGCTCCATCTCTAGCGGGCGCAACGAATCTGGCGGGTCGCGAGCCGTGCCAATCTGGCGTGCAAAGGCAAAAAAGAAAATCGCTCGCCAAGGGTCGAAATTGGATCGCTCAGTGTACACCGAGCCACGGTCCCCTAACGACTCTCGGTTAATTAAACCGCGGCCCCCGGCTCGGGCCCCGTTTCGCCAGCCCCGCGCCGCCTCGGTCCTTCTTTTCCAATCGTTTCACCGGTGACGCGACGTTTTTATAAACCGTCACCGTGACAGTGCGTAAATCAGAACGCGCGACAACCGAAGCCTTCTTTCCCCTTTTTCCAAGAGGGCTGATCGCTCGATGATTTAGCAAGCGTACTCGTCGAGGGCTACCGAGGAGATCGGGAGAAAGGGACCGCCAGCGCGGGAGATTCGCGAGTGTTACGCAAAGTCTGTTCCCGACCCGGGGGGGAAACGGAGTGCGCGAGTGTCCCCGGGGAACGATGAAGCGTGTCTGTGCGGTGAATAAGAGCTGAGGCTTCCTCCCGGTCGCTGCGAGCCGAGGGGAGGATCGGCGGGACCGTGCGGTGCGCGAGGAGGGAGAGAGGGCGGCAGGGTGATACGCGGCGGTCGCGGAGTGACGAGGCGGGATCGTGGATAAACGGATGTGGTGCAAGAGGCTGATCTGGATTTTCCAGTGGCTCTGGACAGGCTGCGATATTTGGCTCTGACGATGCGTTCTTTATTCGCTGCGCCGTTAAGAGCATCCGCTAGAGCAGCGGCCTCGGCCGAGAAAGCTTAAACTTAGACGGCGAAATTCCGGCGCGAGTCGAACCGAAATACGTGCGACCGCTGTTCTAAGCGCAGCTACCATCGGCTACGATTCTTTCCGGCCATCTTTTCCTCGCCGATCCTACCGTACCTTTTCCACCTATGTATTTACGTATTTAGACAGCGCCGCGAGTAACTGCAACCCTAAATAGAGCAGCGCGGACCACGTGTGTCGGTTGGGCTCGCAAGCATTTATTTTTACGATCGCGCACTGTACGATAAGGGGAGACTACAGGAAGGCCCGCGCGCAATCGATGCCCTCGCGCCCCCTGCCATGCTCGCCGACACCGCGAGCAATCGCAAGATCCTCCGTGTGCCGGTGCAGTGAACAGACACCGAGCAGGGCACAGGCGTGCGAACGATCCCGAGGGTCGATCGATGCGTAGCCAGTGAAATGGATGGTTCCACGTCGAAGACGCTCTCGCCGAGTTCTTCAGGCTCCGGGAAGGTCCACTTGGGCGAGGGGATGGCTCTGTCCGGCCTGCGGAGGGCGCTCTCTCAAGTCTCCATGCTGGTCGTGAAGGCGACCACCTCGGGCGAAACTGCGTGGAGGGAGGAACTGCAGAAGTATGCCGCTTTTTTCCCCCCCCGCACTTTTTGCGCGCAGGGAGTGCCACTACGCTCTCGGTAAACGATCGCTTAAATGCCTCGTCGAAGCGGCTAGTAATTAAATCTGTACTTCCGACCGGGACTCGTCAGACTTCCCACGAATCGCGCAACGAATTGGCGGATGCCGGGGAACTTGGCGAAAATTCCACTGCCTCCGACTGCGGTTTCGTTCAGACTACTCCGTTGTGGATTAGGTACAGTCTTCTCGATGAAACGGTGGAGGATCACCGCTGTAACGCTTCAAGACGGATGTGTCCGAATCAAGGACAACTTCCATCGACCGGCCAGTTAATCTCGCTCGTCTTATCTCCACGCGGCATTCTTTAAACAACAATCTCTCCGTACGGTTTATGTCATTAGGTTTATTGCGGCTAGTTGCCCATAATCACGGCCACTTTCTCGCCTGCTCGCTCTGCTTTACTAGCCGCGTGGGCAGGCCTTTCGAAATAGCCTTTCCGCGGAGCATGTTTCCTAACCGGTGGTTTTGCTGATTATTTAACCGCGATAATATCCTGTTCCGTGGACGACTTGGTCCTCGGAGACTCGCGAGTTTCGTTAAGGCTTGTAGCTTGGGAATTCCTATTGGTTCTTATCACTGGGCGAAGCCTCTGCAAGCTTGGCATAGAAAGAATAATCGAACGAGAAGGAGAAATACAAGCGTACCAGAAGAAAATACACAGCGGTGGTAAATAGAAAGTTAAAAAAAGAGAACCTTAAGTGTTACGGTGATATCACTCGCCTATTCTAGCAATTCCTCGATCCTTCGTCTATAGAATTTAAAATACAATTCTACTCGATGGAGCTGCCTTATTTTTCTTACCGTACGCAGCTTAAGCTTTCTTTTTATCGCTACTGTAATCGTTCTTAACGATTGATGCTTTACGAATCGCAAAGCTCGAAGCCAGCGTCCTCGAAAGCGCGTTCGCGCTAAAGCAGGCACGTTCCACGCGGAGGAGAATCTCTCGCTAACCGCCACGACATTTTCCAGCCTCGCTGCTCGCGGCGTCCCGAACAGGTGTGGAAGTCGTAATCTATTTTCATCCCGGGTCAATATGTCAGGGTTGAACGATGCGAAACCACACGAATTTAGAACGTCGTTTGCCAGGCGAACGAACCAAGCCAAATCGAACCGCGGTCTAGGTCCCTTCGAAAAGCCGACCAACTAGGCTACCCTTCCAAACCATCCGCCACCCATCAAACGTTCACGTCTCTGCCCACTTCCTTCCAACCTCCCATCATCGAAATCGAAGACATCGAAAGCTTAAGGAGTTCGTCGAACCTCGATCTTTCTCGCGAAAAATCACCGCCTCCTCGAGAATCCATGGGAAACTGGCAGAACGACGAGTGGAAGAGCGAGGGACGCTCTTCCCAGCTCGTTTAGGAAGCGAGCGGACCTTGCGTGGTCGCGCTTTCAAGGCGAATATACCGCGGCTGGTTTACGTTCGCGGCGAACGCGCGTGTCCGTCGTCGAGAATCGAGGGGAGAATCATCTACCGGGGACCAAGCCGAGGAGAGACAAGTTCAAAGAGACCACGGACCCTTGCACTCTGCCAACAACTTTAGCGCCTCCGATACGAGGCTTGTAATAATCCGTGACTGCGCAACACCGTCTGCGAACAGCGCAGCCGTTTCTAATCTCGATCGTCTGGCTTTACGAATTTTCGGAGCCGCTCGCCGTCGGATTATTTCGGGCGGGTGTGGGTCAGGCGGCAGCCACCGTGTCGCCTGGCACGGTATCCGAGAGATACTGGAACTTCCAACGTCACCGGGAACCTCTAGACACCGATAAGTGTCTTCGTCTTGCTGGAGTTTCGAGGAAATTGCGTGGGAATTTCGTCGACCAGCGAGGAAACTTTGAACGCGGGGCTTAGCGAAATTGTAGGGGTTGAATTGAGTTGGAATTGGAAGGCTGTAGTCCTATCAGGTCTATAATAGAGATTTCAGGAATTTGGAGGTGTAAAGTCGAGTCATGGATGATAATTTCTTGGACCCGATGCGAGCCAATTAATCCTTCATGGGTGTTGTAAGCGCCGAGGCATTCATGCTAGGTCGTTCACACTTCGTTTGGGGATGCAAGCACAGTTTTTCATCGAGTGATCTTTGACCGAAGGAGTGGTCTTTTTACTCGAACTTGCGAGATTTCGTGGGGAATTAGAATCGATGGGCAAAGAAGGGTTCGTCGTCCTTTTCAGGGGTCGCCTATCTAGTTTCTTAATCTTATCAAGTGAACATCCCCTAAATTTGCTTTCTCGATGTAGCCACGAAAAGGTTGGTCAATTGAACCGTGAAAGTTTGCCAGAAAATTAATAGGGCTCGACTGGGAGCGCCTAGCAGCTTCTCCAAACATTTCTATACCACGGCTAACGTCAGTGACCCAGATAAACGGGATCGACCAAATATTTGGACAACTCATGTTTCGCAATATGTTATTTTCATGTTCGCGGGAAATCCTGCGCTGGAACCATTCTGCTGGGAAATCGTTGTTCGGTCGGTTGGCTCCACTTGGATATAGGTACATAGAATTCATGGTAATCGATGAGTGGTTGATCACGAGACATATTATCTATTAGTAGCATATTCTAAATTGCAATATGAATGTGTATGCAATTAACTGCACACAATTGTACCCTCCGCGATGGAGCATCCCTTTCTAAACCAAAGTCACACGAATACAGAAAATCAGTGGCAAAAACTAGCCAAGCTTTTTGAAATAACTGTGCGCCTCCAGATGTGTTTCGATAAACAACAATTTAGATACCCGAAGCTCCGATTTTCCTCGCGTTAATCTACTTATATCGCCGCTCATAACTCGCTCTATCATCTGCGAACGAACGATTCTCGCGAAATAGACGACGTTCCTGAAGGTTCACCCGTTCCATGGAAATGAAATGGCGATCATGAAAGTTTACGATTAAACGAGTGAATCAGGTAGAGGCGGAAGACCGTCGGGTCTCGCTGGTCTGTCGATTTTCTGGCAGACTGCCCCCGATCGGTCCATCCTGGCGCGAACAGAAAGATCTTCAGACCGTAAATTATGTCCTCTGGCATTAAGCTCCGTGTATTTCGGAGCAGACGATACGACCGTTTTAAACGGCCTTTAGAGAACCCGTGGGAGAAGAGCCGGCGTCTCGTTTCGCGTTTCACGCGAAATGCAACACCCCAGGATCGTTTCTATCGCAATGTCAAAGGGAAATCGAATTTCGAAGAGACTCGCGGGTCGCAGCGCTCTCTAACTCCCTCGTGGCGACCGGACGCGTTACCGAAAGGGCGTAAAGGAAGAAGATATGCGGACAAAGGAAGTTATAAATGGCACCATCGTTAACTTTAGAAATATTTATTCCGTGATAATCGAGGACCTCCGTTTATGTACCTTTCAGAGATCCAAGTCAAATGTTACTTGTCAGTTATGAAGTAAATCAGAATGAAAAAATCGATTCTGGGGAAAAATAGTTGAAATGGTAAGAGTAGTAGCAGCAAAACTGATCGACAGATGTGACTCATTGTTAGAAGCTGGTATACTGGATAAGTCTTGATCACCTTAATTAAATCTCATCCTCCTTATTGAATAATTTATTCCCACGTGTGATACATTCTGCAAACAATCTCTTCCTCAGTCGATGCTTTTTAACAAACATCCCACACATTCTCATCATTCTCCCGACATTCTCATCAACTCCGCCCGCCGTGATGCTGCCCCTTGAATTAAACTCGAGGTGCTGACCGTCCGCCGTTGCTTTCAGATATCGCCAAACCAGGTTCAGCTCGAGGAGGATACGCAAGAGGGTGGTTTTCAAGCACGGCGATTGCAATGTCGTACAAGGAAATGTCGCCAAGCGACGACGCCGTTACCTTCAGGTAAATTTAAAGTATTTCTAAAAGCGTACGGCCGTGCTGAAGCGTATACGTCGTTCAAGGCGATCCGAGAGAGCCTCTTCTCCCAGCGAACGACGATTATACTTGGACATTTCACGCATCCCGACGCTACGTTCTCCTCCATCAACCGACGAAACGACTCCCTTTTCCTCCAACTGCCGTCGAAGCGACCCCCTTTCTGCACCAACGGTCAACTTCGATCTGTATTTTATAAGGCCGATCACATGCCAAATGGCTTCATTCCGTAGCGTCTACGTCCATGCGACCGTTTCGGCTCGATTCTCTAGAAATCTTCCCTCCAACCGCTCGCGCCGCTACGACAGACTAAAATTACCGTCACTTCCCGATGTAAAAGTTAACAGTTACCAGCGACGGTATTCTTGGACATCCACTTCATCCGCAATTACTCAATCCTCGGTCTAAATGGGATACAAATTCAAAACGAAGTCCTGCCTCCTTTTCTGCCGTTCTGCGACGAGAACGAGTGGGCGCCACAATTTTCTTCGAAGCCAGTGAAAGAATCATAGTTGTCGTAAAATGATCATCCAAAATCCTGTACCGATCATAATTAGAGACCTATTATATATTAATCAAACGTTTGGTCATAAAACTCTGGAGTATAGACTACAGAAGAATGTTTCTTTAATTTGTACTGAGATGATTCCCGTACTGTCTCGATCTCTTTTGTAGATTTCCAAATTGGTATTCTGATTTCCTTTTCATTTCTGTGGAAAGGTGTGTCTCTACTTTGAGTTTTCCTTTCCTTCTGTTCAGAGACGGATTTGGAGATTCGGCGCCCCTAGACTAACAAGCGTATGTCGCCCTTTCAGAGAAATATCATGAAATATTTGAATTTAAAAGAGCCGAGACAATTCCAAAATTAATTCAATATCGCAACTTACCACGTACGAGTTACTGCTAATTTGCTATATGAAAAGGAAGTGAATTGTTTTTAAAGTTGTCTCAAGCCTCTGTGTTTAAACCTTTCCCAATTTCTTTCGCTGAAAATTTGTCGCTCCCGAAAATTTGTCGTCCTAGGCTGCAGTCTATTTATTAACCTAAACACAGAATCCAGACTCTTTCGTATTTACGCTTGTAGGACATTTTCACGACGCTGGTGGACGCACAATGGCGCTGGACGTTGCTGGTGTTCTCCATGAACTTCCTGCTGTCGTGGCTGGGCTTCGCCGTGATATGGTGGTTGATCGCGTACAGCCACGGGGACCTAAATCCAGACAACTACACGAACCCGAACCTGACGTTCACGCCATGCATCGTGGACATCCGCGGCTTCACCAGCTCCTTCCTATTCTCGATCGAGACGCAGCACACGATCGGGTGACTAGCCACTTTCCCATACGATCAAACTTTATGTCGGATCAGTGATTCGAACGAATTTCAGACGCTTTCGGGAGACCCTATCGCCAATGATTTAATTAGTTCACTTAAGGACTCGCTGCGAGTGTAATTTCGTAGGATTCACGGTGAATGAGCAGAGTAAGAATAGCAAAGGATCGAATAGATTTTAATTTTGGAGTCTGCTGGGTCGAGAAGAGTATCGGTAATAACTGATTCTTGTGGATCCGTGCATGATACTTATATTAAAATACTCGTCCAGTGATTTTTAATCGTACGTGGTAAATAATCGAAGAGAGGACAGCAGGCGACCATTGTTAATAACTGGATCAGTGGGGAGTTAAATTGTAAGTACTCTTCTCGAGCTACTGTTCCATACCACTGCTTCCTCCCTAATCCCTAATACTGGAAGAAGAACCCTACTAATCGAAACGACCAGAGAGGTACGTGAACATCTTGCAATTTCCTCGCTGCGTTGCTAAAATCGAATAACCATAATCCTGGCGTCGAATAACGTCCTCAGCTTTGATTAACGAGTTCGATTCGTCGCTCGATTTCGGCACCGACAAACACTCACTTTCGCACCTCTAATTCCATCGAGTTCCAGTGATCGAGAAGTTCGAAGACACTCGTTGCTTCTTTCCATGGTCTAGTGGACCGCAGACAGAATTATAAACGAACAGATCACGATGCTCTCGGGACCAATTGAAACGCCATCCTCCTACCGTCGGTTCCTTTCGATCGCAGCGTTTAATGCGAACGTGTTCTTTTAGATATGGCTCGAAACACCCGACGGACGAGTGTCCGGAGGCAGTGTTCGTCATATGCATCCAATCTATGACGGGGGTGATCCTGCAGGCGTTCATGGTCGGCATAGTGTTCGCGAAGCTGTCCCGACCGAAGAAAAGGACGCAGACGTTGCTGTTCTCAAGGAACGCGGTCATCTGCCAGAGGGACGGCCAGCCTTGCCTGATGTTCCGTGTCGGTGACATGAGGAAGAGCCACATCATCGAGGCCCACGTCAGGGCTCAGATGATCAAAAGGAAGGTGGGAGCTCTTTTCCTCCGCAAATTGAAAGCTTTCAGTCCGCGCCTATTTTCAACGATTCCAAGCGGCCAGCTTCAGAATTCAATTTAACCCAAGAATCACAACGAAACCAGCGGAATATCGTTGGAATTCGAATCGTTAAGTGATCGGTGTAACTTAACCCCCCCTTCTTAACTCATCTCCTTGGCGCTATTTCTATTTATAATCTAGCGAGCGAAGCTATATAAGCTTCTAATACTCTGCGAAAATTCCAGGTGACCAGGGAAGGAGAGCTCCTGCCGTTCTTCCAAACGGAGCTGAAGGTGGGCGGTGACGGCGAGGAGGACAAGATATTCTTTATTTGGCCGACCACCATCGTCCACAAGATCGACGAACAGTCGCCGCTTTATCACGTATCAGCCAGCGATATGCTGCGGGAAAGATTCGAGATCGTCGTGATATTGGAAGGTAAAGAGGCGACAGGAGGAAACAAAAAGTGTTCGCAGCTGTGTATAGACATCGTTGAAATTTAACGTTCCTTTTTTTTCTCTCTTTATAATAACTTTATTCGCTTAGGACAGTAGCGCGCAGAATTACTAGAATTAATAGAAGATTAATTAACAGGATTGTATAGCAATGCGAGAAAGAGAATGCGAAGATCTTGTGCGTCTGATTTACATTTAGCAGATGTGAATGTAAACTGTAACCAATTGTGTGGATGGTCCAAGGTTTTTTGAAAGGTTGGCCTAAATTTAGCGTGGATACGATCGATTCGTGGTTGCAGGCGTGATCGAGTCGACTGGCATGACCACGCAGGCGAGAAGCTCCTATTTGCCATCGGAGATCCTGTGGGGGCACAGGTTCGAGCACATAATCACGTTCAAGAAGGAGACTGGAGAGTACGAGGTGAACTATACGCTGTTCAACAACACCTACGAGGTCGACACGCCGCTCTGCTCGGCGGCCGATCTCGATAAAATCAGGTCGATGCAACGGGCGAAAGGAGGTACGAGGGGAATTCTTTAATCTCGGGATGGTAACGGCCGCTGGTTAATTCCTGGGGCCCGTTTCAAAAAGTAAAGTGCATTTTATGGGCGATCGCGCGGTTGGAGAAACGTAATTGACCCCGATTAACATGAATCGCGTTTATTGAATCTGTGGCGAAGGTGAAGTACGCGCAGCCACGCGATCTTGTTTCCTTATCATTTCCTGCTGATAATTGGTGAACGAATCATTTCCTTGGGGCTCTACATTTTATCATTGCAAAAAGTCAGTGACACTTGGACTATTCGAAGGAAATTCTACTTGAAATAAATCTTGCCAATGAGGAGCTAGAATGTCACTCTATAAATGCTTCCAAGTCTCGTTCAGATTGAGGAGACTCAACCCTCCGTGCGATATAATTGAATTGCCAAAGGAATGAAATAAAACAATTATATGGGGAGCAGTAATTAAGAAGAACTATGCAGCCGACACGAAATGTCAATGTTTCAATATGAAATATCGATATTTGGAGTATTCGTGTGTCTGTGTGTTTGGATTGAGAACGGTGCTAATTAACTTGCTGGGAGGGAAACGCGAGAACGGTAAACGGGATTCCTGCGTTGCGGCTCTCGAATGGTCGAGAGATTAAATTAAATGGAGGCGCGGCGATTTTTCGTGCGCGGACTGGTCAGCAACGGATTTAGATTCTTGGAATGATTTCAGAGCGTATGAGCACCAGCGGATTCGCTCATTATCGGGACGCGTCCAGCAGCTCCTTGACCACTGGATCCGGTTCGAGCTTGGCATCATCCACGGGTGGATTGCACATGAACGTCCCAATGACGACGCTCACCGCGATTCCAGTTATGATCACTGGCCCGGACGGTTCCCTGAGACGCGAGAGCATGGAGAGTATGCAAACGGACACGAGGCAGCCGATATTTTACACGCAGAACGAGGTACAAGTTCGCCGACCGATCCTGTCGCGTTCCAACATTTTTCTCGGACACTAGATAGCTCTCGGGATTTCCAAGTGAATGGTCTTCGATCAGGGTGTGGTGGAGGAAAAAGATCTCAGATAAAGAATAATGCGTAGCTTAGAATCCTAAGGTCCTCAAGTTCTTTGGACGTTTCAACAATTTGGAATTCATGAGGGATTCCACAGTGTCGCTTATCTATTACAGATTCTATTATGTGCAGTTCTGTTTTCTGAAAAGTAATAAAAAAGTAATATCCATGAAATTTGAACGTAGAAACATGCTTCATACTGGAAGCCTAACGATTATTAGAGTGGCCATGTTCCTCTTACAATACAGCAAACCGTTGAGAACTGATTGCGAATTTATTTTACCTGATTGCGCAGTTGTCGGATAGCGAGCCTCACCCTATGAGCCACGCGCAGGAAGAAGCCAGGAACCAAGAAGACTACAATCGCGTGCTGGGGGACATCAACGCGGCGTTGAGGAGGAATCGAGGGCTGGGTAAGGAGGACAAAAAAATCCACAAGGATGCGTCCAGAGGCACTTTAGACTCGAGAAAAAGCGAGAGCAGATCTAACGCGGACATTTTGAGGAGATCCACCTCTAGGACAGGGATGGATCAAATTCCAGTTCTCATCAATCCACCCCCTAGATCAGCGTCTCGACAGCATTTAGACCCCAGGTGAACAAATTACCTGCTACACCTTGCAACTTAATATTCCAAGTCTGTCACCGCCCACTAGAAAGGTCGGTTCTTATTTGAAATCGCTAAACACCTGTGTTCCACCTGCGCAGGCACGCAAAGTTCACCGAACCCAGCGAAGTATATCACGAACCACCGCCCCAATCTCACTCACTTTCGAGAAGGCCCAGCCTAGGTGACAACCACAAGTCGAAGGAGTCGCCAAAGAAGACCAGCTTCATTCTTGGCGACGAAGAGCACGCGAAAATCGCGGAACCAGAGGCTTCCAAGGTGACCCAGCATCGGCGAGACCCTGAATCACTGGACACCGATTCAGTCAAGGCGAACCATCATCCTCTGAGCAGAGCTCCCCAGGAGCAAGTGTAGGTGAGCGAACCAGTCGTTGTGTCCACGTTTCGTGTTAATCAGAGAGAGTAGATCTATGATTTTATTCTAACAAATGGGAAGTCCCGTGAAAGGTTTACCCAAGGAAACTTTAGTTCCTTTAACAGCCGGACACCACTGCTCGTAGTGAACTGAAACGTTTCCTATGGGGAATTCCAGCGGGAGTAGAATGACACTGATAAATGATATTAAAAAAACCCGTGGAGTCTGGAGCGATTTTTGAATAGTGACGAGGGTGATACTTGAGGAAGCTGTTTTCATTCAGTGAATCAGACTTATTCACTAAGCTTAGGGGTTAGAATAATGCAGTACAGGAACAGGAGGCTAAGGTACCCTAATCTGGAGGTAATATTCGAGTATGCAAGCAGCAATTTCTTTTTCTACGGAAAGTTACCCTGAAAAGGTAAAATCACTCCTTAAAGTTATCGCGTTCTTTCGAACTTCCTAACGCTGCGAGATAGAAAGAAACTTTCAATATAAGAATTCTTCAGTTTTTTATCCCCTATCAGGCTAGCAAAAGAAAACTAAAGTTACTTTAAGGAAACGAGAAAAGAGATTACTTTAAGAGCTCATTTCACCTCCTCGAAGTGAATTTCTGCGGATAAAAATAATTGCCCCTCGCATACTCCACATTCACGCGAAGTTTCATTCAGATCAGAATTTTCGGGTAGGTGGTTCATTGTAAACCGCCGACGCGTGCATTTGCGTCATCGGGTAAAATGGCCCCCGACAGCTTAATCGATGGGCTTCCGTCCCGCTATCGATGAACCGCGGCGAAACGAGCGAAGGTTGAGGTTTCGTTGCCGCAAATTGCCTTGCTGGAGGATCAATTACTCCCCAGGCGATTCGCAACGATCGCCCTCTTAAAACAACTCGACTTCACCGTAGACTGGGCTTCTAAATTGTTCTAACTGGGGCACAAAGACGTCATGCGGAGTATCTTTCATACATATGCGCCGTTGGCTAAGTTTCTCTAACTGGGCTGCATCCGGCCCAGTTCCAATCGCCAAATGCTGGCTGCTCCTTTCCTTCGGACGGTTTCTTCCCTCCACTCTCTCGGCTATCCACGTGGACGTCCATTCTGATCGAAATGATCGCGAACCAGCTCTGTACCGAGGCTTCTCTACTGCGAAACGAGTTCGAGGTACAATAGGACTTGGCTTCTCCAAACATGGAGGACATGACGGTTTAGGTAACTGGATGGTTCGGATAATAGGTGTCCACTGATTCTCCCTTCCATCGCATATTTTCTTTTACTGGTCGGATACAGTGATACAAGGAAATATTTATATGCGTTCTGTGCAACGAGGCGACTTCATATACCTACACCGCCATTCATAAATACCAGGGTGATTCGAAATCACTTCCCTGTCTAATAAAGGAGTGTATTAAGAATTCCTTTTGCCATTATTATTCAATATTACCCCCTTTCGAATTTCTACACTTGGTCCATTGCTATTGCAGTGCCACAATCCGGGTTTGGTAAAAGTTAAGACCACGAAGTTTTCAAATTACCCTGATATTAGGACACCTGCTGTACCTGCAGAAAATGTGATATTTTGTACGGATTTAATCCTTTTCACTGCTTTTAATTTAGAATACCAAATGAGGGAATATTTCTTAGACTTCTTCAATAAATTTCCAACATTTCTCACGATTATTTCACACAGAGCAGGTGTCCTAACACTCACGAACGGCGTCGGCAGTGTAGGTGATACACCGGCAGAGCCTGCGTTCCGATAACAAGAGCTCGGCAGCATGCTCGGCAAACCAAGTACTGGGACAACATTCATTCGGATAAACGGAGTTCTACTGTACTAGGAACTCGGATAAAAAGAACTGGAAGGCATCGTGAGTCATTTGGAATCTCGTTCAGCGATTCACTGCTCTGATACTGTATTACGAGCAGAGTATTAATAGAACAGAGTCTGCCCGAGCTCGATACCATCGGCAATTAGTCCCCGCTGAATCTCAGATACTTATCCACGTTACTTTCTTGGAAATGTTCAAGGACACTTGAGCAAGAAACTCGAGTTTCAGTCCCTTCATTGTTTGTACGCGTTCGGATGTGTCCGCTGGGAGTTAAATGGAGGCTGGAATGAAAGGTGAAAAGGAGAGCTGCTTGTTTCATGCTAAACAGGTGACGACGCGTTAATCCGCGTCGCTAAGGAAGGCTCAGCTGATTCGGGAGGCATGATCGTAAGTATCGATTGTGATCGTATATACCGCGCGGAGCCTCCGCGGAAAGGTCAGACGGTGTCTGGCCTTTGGAAAAGCCATTTCGTTTAGTAATCGCCCGGTGGTTAAATTCCGCTGGCCTCTGCTCCGCGTGATTCACGGGGAGGAGGTTTATTTCCTATAAACAATGTAAATGCAGGATCGAATACGGCCGCCGTTGGTGATCGCGGCACGCTTCGTCGATCCGAGCGTGTGCTTGTAGGACGAGGTTAAACGAGCCAGGAAATCGCCGGTTAAATGACACGAGTAGAACGATCTTAACAGCCACCGGCTGAGAGAAATTATCCCCTTCGTTCAATTCCACGGTTTTCGTATCGGGGGAGTCGAGTGCGCCACCATCGAGCTGAACGTGATGCATCGAAGCTCTAGCACACTTTACCCAGAACATACTGTCCAACAAATGGGCAATCTGAAGCTCCTCGAATAAAGTGGGAAACTTGACACTTTGAATACCGTCCACGTAGGTACACATAGTATGTATTTTCATCCTACTTTCGAGAACGAATCCACCTCGAAGTTCCCTTTGCACAACACCTTCCCAAAGGGACACTTCCCAAAGCCTTGCGCCGTCGAAAGTACTTATAACCGAGTTTATTACCAGCATAGTTTCTCCTAATTCTGTCATCCGGATCCCTCGACGCGCGAGTGAGGTGTGTTTCTAGGTAGTCAGCGTCGGCTGAACGTCCGGGAAGAACGTTGCAAGAGCCAAGGTGAACGGTGGTCGTCGGATTGTCGAGGTATTCCACGGTACGTGATGCAATACGCGATGGCTGAAGGGCAGATGGATGAGTAGAGGATTAAGTGGATCCAGAGAGGCGCAGGTTAGACGACACGACAGGATGGGTTTAGTGGCGGGAAGTGCCCTCGTTATCACGCCAGTCAATTGTTTAATCTCGGCCCGACCCTCGCCCCCGACCCCTCGGGCCAGGTTTCCACGTACACAGGCACACCAACGCGCGAGCCATGACACCACGCGAAACACGCTAAACCGGCTATCAAGTTCCTCGAGCACGTAGATTCGTGCAAGTGCACGGACCCCGTCTTTCTTCTGCAAGCCTTTGCTTTCCACCTGCCCACGAGCTCTGCAAGCTCGGCGAGCTCGACCGTCGTGGAAACGAGAATCGAAGCTCTCGGTCGTGTATTTCGCCACCTGTTGCTGCTTCTCTGGTCCTTTCTTCCGAGTAAGAGACTTTCAGGAGGATCGCGGATATGCCTTCGACGGAGGAGTTGTTTTTTCCTGTGCGCAGGAAGAGGATGGATAATTTAAGAGAGAAGGATTCGTAATCCTTATGATCCTCTCGAAACTTAGATCTCTGTGATAATGGGAGTGGAGTTCGAGAGATAGAAAGTTTGATTTCTGCAGTTGGGAGGTTTCAGTGTCGAATGCGAAGTTGGAGAAGGTTGAGGAGGGGTTCCTACTTTTATTAAGTCGAGTTGGGATCTTTGAATATAAAGTTCTGTAGGAGAAAAGGGGGCATCTCTTTTGAAGATATGTACTTGGTGTTTGTAGCAGATGTATTTATGCGCAAGAGGAAGCAGGATTTCTTATTGGATGAGCGGTGTCAATGACCTTAATGACAAGGCGCGGTAACTCGACGTCAGGATTATTTCAGTCGCTTTCCGCAACCGCGTTATCGCGAATCTTTTCATTTCTTATTCAAAACAGCCATTGTCTAGACGACAATGAGCTCTGTCTAGAATGACAGCCGAGGCGCGAGGATAGAAAAACGGCGGAGCGTATCACCTTGCAGCGCGAATTGCGACATCCTCCTCCGGTACTGTCCTCGGTCTGATACGCTGATTATGCTCGTGCTATCTTGCGAACAGCGATTCGCGTGCTCCCATTCACGCCTCGCGTGCCCTTCTTTCCGATCGGGCCGAATTCAATCCACCGCGCGTCAGGCTTCAACTGCGAGCTCTCTGGTGTTCAACTTATGCAGTGGAATACCTATGCAAAAGCTTGGGAATTCCGTCGAGAAGATGCAGAGTACAAGGCCAAGTTCCACCCTCGATGTACCACTAGTCAAATGGAAATTACCCAAAAGTGCAAGAACTTAAAAACCAAGAGCTCTAGATTCTCTAATATTATCCAGTAATAATCTAAAATTATCCAGTAATTAATACTTCAAAATCCAATAATCCAAAATTATACAGAAGCTTGAGTATCAGACCAAACAGACACCCATTACAATTATTACACTTCCATCGCGAACGAAATCGAAAAACGGTCCACCCGAATGCAATGTAACCGAATGAAAGAAAGCGTAAACTATCATAAATCAACCAGGAGCAAGCAGAACGTGCACGCCAAGCATTCCCCTGTCGCAAGCGTGCGGCGAAAGTCAAGAAAGGGTACCGTAAAGAAACGCCAGCCTTCTCGAGCAGTACACGTCGTCCTTTAGTACCATATCCTGCCACGAAGAAAGGCTCGGCTTTTTCACGATGGAATCACCGTGATTTTTCCACGCGCGTGAAAAACACTGCTACACGGTCAACACTTTTATTGCACGCTTGTTTACTACATTTTCACGGAGCTCGTGACTAAGATGGCCGTGCCCGAAGGTCGTCACACTTTTGTAACCGAGTCAACGTAAGTGTTACGATAGTCACGCGCACGCTGTGCGTTTTCCTCTTTCTCCGTTGAACCAGCACAGTGCGAACGTGAATTTCTAAGGACACCGACGAATCTTTCGAAGCAAATCATGAATGAATGACGCTGCGGTCGTAATCGACGAGGTACACGCGAGTGATTAAGACTTACTCAACGGAGCAAGGAGCGCGGAGCAAGGCTGTCATAGATCATGAAATAGCGAAATATCTGGCCGGTCGCTTTTCGCGTCAATTCCATCTCGTGATGAATCAGCTGACCGAGAAATCTCACCGTGCCCACTGTCTTATTAACGCGTGAGTTACCCGCTGTGGAAAAAATCAGGAAGGCGGCACCCAAATTCGAGATTCAGAGATTGGATCGAGCTGATCGATGTGCTCGATACGTCTGAAAAGTGGGACTACGGCTCTCGAAGGAGAATTCCATAGACGGCGCATCCTCGAACGATGCTGGGCTGCTCTGTGACCATTTTCTCCAAATGTCATTCAATTCCGTGAAATAGAAAGGTATTGATTAAACGTTCTTGGAATGGATAAAAACAGCTCTTTAAATACATTAAAGAGTCTCCCTACCTTGACGGTCTGAAAAGGAGCGCGCTATTTGGAATTTTTTTTAGGGAAACCCTCAAGTTTAATATATTAATTGAAAGCTTTATGCCTATATTTGTATATATTTAGGCAACATTTAAAAAAAAAATTAATTAAAAAACGGTACCTAAAACGTTAAACGCGTTTTTCTCAAAACGATGTTTTTCGGATTTGTTAGCATGATATCTCAAAAACCAATCACCCGATTTACTTCAAACTTAGCATATACCTATCTTCAGTAGATGTCCCATTCTTGACGGTACTAGAACTAAGTCGGTTTTTGCAAAATTAGACTTTTGCGACTTAAAAAACAAGCGAATTTTTTTGCAGAAATCAATGTCTGTTGTAGAAGCTGCCATTTTTATTTTTAATTTTCAGTATTTGTCATTTAATCTAGTTCGGGCGATAGCCACACTCATACAGATTCCACAAATTTTTAAATTTTCTATTTCAGACAACTACAACGGCTAATTTTATGCTAACAGTGCGCATATGATTTTTGTAAGGCGCTCTATTTGAAGCACTATAACTCCGAATATAACCGCTAGTATCGCATAAAATTTTTTTCTCATATTCTCTAAAGATTGACAAATGAAGCCACAAAGCCGTAAGTAAATATATTTAAAGGTTTTGTTTTAAAAAATTCCCAAATTTCGCATCATTTTTCGTCCGTCAAGGTAGGGAGGCCCCTTAAATATACTCAGTCTGGAATTTTTTAAGAATGTCATCAAGATTTGAGACGAGTCTTTAAAACTCATCAACTTCTAAAAACTTAATTAAAAATAATTAAAAATCTGTATCTCCGATAAAAGTTACCAAATTTCCTTCCAGGAGTATTTGAGAATGCCTTACTTCCATATTTCAATGATTGGAATCAATTGGCGATTATTTGGTCGTCAAACTACTCCATGATTACCTAATTATCAAGTGTACCAAGATTGATCCTCAATCAACGCCACCGATCCTCCCAAAATATACATCATTAGCGGCGCATTCATGATTCCAATGGTTCGCTGTAATAGACGAGCCGAATCGAAGCACAGTAATCGGCGCGCAGCATCGTGCCAAAGCGAATTGCAAATTCATCCATGATTTCGGCTGGTTCTATCCAGTGAACGACGGTCGGGTCGTCAAAGTACTCGTAATGCTCATCGAAACGTCACGATCATGCCCTCCGGCCTCGTTGACGTAATTGGTTATTATCACGGCGAAGTGTGTCCCCTATTAGTGGATACCAGTGTACACACTGTCCCTTGTTAGTGCGCATTAGCGTGTACAGCGTGGACACAAGCCGATGCACCGCGGACGCACGTGTTCCGCCCGCGAAGCGATCTGGCGACCATTGAAAAACGAAATAACGCGCACGTACGGTGAATCCACGAATAAACACGATGGTCAAGGAAACCTCCGAAGTCGTCCGAGGCAAAGTGAAAGAAGCAAACTTTGTTCTCCATTCCAGCAAACATATTGCATTCAGATCCCACTGGATCTCGATTTTTTCCGCTTAAAAAGCAGATGTGTATTCTGCGCTGCTGTTCAAACACAGTCGAAGATGGATCTGTGTTTGTTTCATAGGCCTCTGATATCGATTAGAGTACGTGTCCCCCATGTGTCTCAAGTAACGCCTCACGCTCGCTGATAAATTGGTACACCTTGACTAGCACCTCGACACGCATATCGAAGCAACAGAGTCTCGGGGACGATTCGATCAGCGCACGCCCAAAAAGTCCTACACGATGCTCGTTAAATATGCGCAACACTCGCGCGGGGCTAGCGTGCTTTCTAAACACCGACCTCGTGAATTCTCGTGAACCCCCGGAGTCGAAACCTCAGTCGAAAGCAGCAGACGATCGGACGAAACCGCCCATACAGACTGATTAATCAAAGGTCATTCCCTTCGAGTGGAACCTAGCGAGTCATCAAGCTCCAGCTTCTCCAAATCCAGCTGTTCCAAGCGCGAAGCCGCGACACAGGCGAGCGCCGACTGGCCGAATAAAAATTCTCCGCAGCTTGCCCAGATTTAGATCGGCAAGAATGCCACGGTTCGGGTCGAAAGCGATAGGTGTCCCGACAAGAAACGATTCGTGATCCATCCGCGGGGATCGGCAACGGCGCGTGCACACAGGCAAGGCTTTCTGTCAAGACGTTTCTCTTGCATATGTGCGCGCGTGTACGTGACTCTGATCGACGATCCTCGATCTCGTTGAGAAGTAGGAGGAAAAGGCTAAGTAAGAGAGAAGATGGAAGGGATAAAGGCGGGCGAGGAAGGTGCGTTGACGTCACTGGACAAACTCGCTGCTCGGTACGCTCGTTGGCAACGCGATAGCAGTTTCACGAGGTTTCAACGTCGACGTAGAGGCTTCTCCGACCGGTTTCCATCGTTCCCCATCGAAATAAACCGCGAGCTGTCCGCCTCCGTCGCCCTGGACCCGCGGCGGTGTGCAGTGTCCCCGTGGGCGGGAGATTTGAAATTCAAAAAGTGACGTAGCCAGATCTAACGACATCTGTGTGGTGGCCGAGGACCACGTGGCCAACCCTGCTCGTCGCTCGCGCCGAAAGTTCCACGCTTCAAATACAAGATTTACAGGGTACCGTGCAATTTCTCGCTCGCGATCCCACGAAATCAACGTCGACATCGAACGCGGATCGTTCTCCGTGCCGCTGCGATCGAGGTGTTGCCACTGATTCTCGCGGCAGACGGTTGGCACCACTGCCACGTACGAAAGGTAAACGTCGATGACGTGAGGGAATGTGTTAATTGATCGGCGCGATCGTCCGCCGGGCATGGTTCACGTGATTCGCGGGCAAAAGACAATGAAACGGCCGGTCAGATGATCGGTGATTAATGGCAGGCAGGACGCGAATTTTCCGACATCCGATCGCGTGTCGACCTCGTTTTCTTCTTTCCACGGGCGAAGCCGCGGGGACTGCCATGGCGATCACGAAAGCTGGGAACGCGGCGCGGCGTTCCGAACGCGGGAATCGGGGTTGATTTTGAAGAATTTTCGTGACAGGGAGCGGAATCGAGGGTAATGTAGACGGTTGCGCTTTGGGTGGGGTGTGAAGGGTGCTTCTGGAGCAACGGGTGGACCATAGGGTTGTATTTTAGTTGTGGTGGTAAGATATGTTCTTCGGGCATAGGTTTATAAGGGTGTCGGTTTTGAGTTTGAATCTATTTGAGGCTTGAATACTAGGGAACGGATTTAAAGGGTCATTCTACTTTGATCGGCTGAAAAATGAAGCTACATATTGTTAAAGATTTTTTTCTCAATAAATACAAAATATAATGAAATAAATCTTTTTGTAATTTATTAAGCTACTCTTAGATTACACAAAAAAATTAAATAGATTGTTTTTAATTTGTTTTAAATGTTTTTTTATAGCGTCAATGTGACTGGGAAATCACCTACGCCACGAACATACCTCTTTTTTGTAGATATCACATTAACGCTATAAAAAACAAATGAAATAAATTAAACATAATGTTTTTAATATTTCTTGTATAATCTAAGAGTAGCTTAATAAATTGCAAAAAGATTAATTTCATTATATTTTGTGTTTATTGAGAAATAAAATCTTTAACAATATGTAGCTTCATTTTTCGGCCGATCAAAGTAGAATGACCTCTTAAAGTGGATTTATTCGAATAAGATAAGCTTCAGAGTACCTATCATGCTCTCCGCGATTGAGGTGACTCTTTTATCAGAGCACAAGTGTAATTTTAAGTGTTCAGTGTAACTTCTTAGACCGTTTCAATCAATACCTTTAAAAATCTCTATCTTGGAAATGGAGCATCAATATTTCCTCCGTCGTTACAATAAACAGAATAAATTCAAACTCGATCTCCTATCCCAGAAACACAAAATTCCAAAGAAGAAGCTCTATTCCCCATCAACGTAGTATGCAAATTTGTATATCGAAGCAGATTTAAACAATTATCTCTCTCCTGCGCGCTCGTTGCTCCAGGTCATGCGAGCCTTACATAACCGTCTTTGTATTCGATTTTCCATCAGTTTCGTTCTCGACGAAACGCGCCGCGACGCCCGGCGTGGCCGAAAGTATCGCGTGCGGAAATTTCGTCGCGCGCAAAGGATAAAGTTCTGTAATGACCGTCCCGCGTGTAACGCGATTAACGTGCGCTGGGCCGCTCGACGGATGCGGATCATCTGCAGCGCAGCATGCGAATTCGAACGTCGAGCATCTGCATCGCTCACGTGCCCAGGTTTCTGCATTCTCCCTACCGGAAACGTCCCTCTTCTCCCTGGACCGGCGAGCGCCACGCATACGATTAAACTCATTAAACGGACAATTAAATGGTCACGACCGACTGGTTCCGAGATGTTTGTCAGCGGGATTCTTTCTTCTTTGCTGCACTTTTGTCGATGCTTGATAAATTGTAGGGAAGCTGAGTTTCCAGGAGGCGCGAGAATTATTGAGATTAACTACTTGTGATAATATATTGGGCTTACATAGTATTTGTTGTGTAGAGGTATGCTTTTTAAGTGAAGCCTGTAGTTATGGATCTATTTGATAGATGTGGGAGTCTGCTTGATTTATCTTCGTCGTTTACTCTGGGGATTGGAAGAATCCACTTATTGGGTTGAAACATATCAAAGTGGCGATAGCAGGTAGCGATACAAGTGGCTTACTACTCGAGAAATCTCACAGAAGCAGAAAAAAGTGAAATAGTCAGAAAGCAAATAATAGTTTCGTTCAAACTTCCCTACGCGAAACGTTCTTTGGTAAACGAAGGGTAAAGGTTTTTCTATCTTGTGTTCATCCAAATCTTTTATCTCTACAAGAAGCTACAGCTCACTTATTCTTTCAATAATTATCGTCATTGATGTCCATCTTCCTTCCACAAATCCCACATAATTTTTCAATCTCCACACCTGCGATCTCTTCTATAGAATCTTCTAAATCTACAAGAAGGTACCGCCAGTTCTTTTATTACTGCCCATCCTCCACTCACAAATGAAAATTACAAAATTCACCCATTTCACGGTGCGAAGATTAAGAAATTCGGAAAGCATCAAATCGAAATATCGAATTGCGCGTCTAATCGCAAGACTGCGATTATATTTTAGTCAGAAGTTTCGTCGTCGAGAAGCATTCGCGTTGGGGGCTGGCATCCGGCGAAATTCGCGAACAATCGTCGTGTTTTGCAGGCTGGTTCACGTAGCAGCGTGTGACGCGAGCGTGTATGTCGGTGTTCACCGTGTGCCTGCATTATCCCCGCCATAAGAGGGAAACGCCATGGCATCCGTTGGCACAATCTCGTGCAACGGGCGCGAATCTGAAACAGTTGCGTGTGCGACGCGCTTACGTGCGCTGCTTCTGCTTGGAAAAACGCGGGAAAACGATCCCTCCAGCGAGAACGCTACGATCCAGTGAGAATCTACCTCTGCTCGCTTCTATCTTCCTTCCACCAACTCGCTATCTTATCTCGTCGACAGCTGCGAACTGGAATTCGCAATTTCCCCGCGAGATTATCGATTAATTTCTCGAAATTTCGGAGCCACGTTCTTTCAACTGAAACTTGGAGCTCGATTTCACTCGATTTCTTTTTTGAAGTTGACACTTGTCTCTCCTACGGTCAGTGGTTTTGAATTTTGGATTTGAATTTCCTTTGAACGTGCAACGAAATTTCTGGGTAGCGTCCTTTCTCGACAGTTGGAGTTTTATCGTGGTATGTTTCAGAATTTTGAGTGAAGAAACTGGGGTCTTTGCTGTAGTGTAATTAATAAGTCGATATCGAGGTATTTGTCGAGGTTGAAGTTGTTCGTTTCATTCAGGGTTAATCAATTTCAATTCATGTGCACCTGTTTGCATTGAAATTCACAAAGGAACAGACAGAATTCTGATTATTTTTCTGCTTCCTGAGAAACGAGTTTCAACTTTCACTTTTCATTCTTCGATCAACGACGATTCGTCTGCTTCGCTTTTCAATATCCCTTTTGACAAATCCGAAGACGCCTGCTCGAAACAGAGTGATAGTCGCTGAAGGATCTTCTCGATGGTAAATGTAAGATAAGAGAATATTTACGAGCAACATAAAGCGAAGACAGAAAGCTGAGGGCATAAATTATTTCGCCAAGAGCAGTAAGCTAGATAAGAGATGTTTTATCAATATTTAGATCTTTCGTATTCGTCAAGGTGTCCACGATGAAGAGTTTGTAGCTTTATAGCGACGGTTGCGCTATTATTCCCGCAACAAGATCGATTAAGTAGATAATAACGTGATCGATGAGCCGGAACATCGTAAAAGACTAAGGAAGCACCTAAGCTTCCTAATTGCCAACGAAAATTCGTTTCTCACGAATGTTACGTGGCTGGCGCGATGATTCAGAAACTACGACTCCCTGCAATCTGTAAATCTGCAAAATAATTATGCGATAGCTCATCGAAGCCTAATCTCACCGACGTCATGCTTCCAAGTATTCTATGACATGCCTGTTCCTACTCGATGACTCGTTTCTCTCTCCGATCTCCAAATAATCGCCAAAAGCCAGCGGGACTTTGTTAATCTCAACTTCGCTTTCGCATGAAACATATTTTGAAACGAAATTTGCGTAGCAAAACATGCCACGATTTTCAAGTGTCCTTTGTATGCAAAATTATCACAATTTCACGTCTCCGACTTGTATTAACATTTTTTCAAATTACACATTCGTTTTTTTTATCAACAGACGTGCTGTAGAATATCTAATAAAATCACAAGTTTTCGTGACCCATCTCCCTCTATCTAATTTCATCAGCCCCTATTTTCGACTTTCCCTTTGTTCCCCAAATCTACCTGCCCAATTTTGAGTACAGAATAATATACCACCAATCTCAAGACCGTTCCCCGTACCACAACCCACGATCATTACCATCTTTCTCGCTAAACCCATACCCTCGCCATCCTTTCAGTTCCTATTCTTCGCTAAATTCCCCTGCAAGTCATCATTCCCCTAAAAAGAACCCACTGAACATTCCCCTCGACCGCACCGATAACCAGAACCCACCTCCGTCTGACAATTAATCGACCAACCTCTGCATGCCAAAAGCTAAGAGAAAGGGAAAGAAAGCAGAATCGCGTGGACTGAAGAGTGACGTCGATTGTCCGCCACAGGGACGAGGAATGGTGGGATTCCAGGAACGGAAGGGCGTTGCGGATGCCGGTGGAAAGTGAGAGGAAACGAAGAAACGATGGCAGAAAACGGAACTTCGCTGGTCGTGGTCGACAGCCGTGAGTCATCGTCGCGCGGTGACATCCAGCAGCATCGGCTTCATTCGCATCCCCGCGGCGAGGGGGACATCTGACGTCTCTGTCGGTGCGTAACCGAATCGAGGACCGAGCACACGAAACGGGAGGTGCATACGCGCGCGTACATACGCGGGGAACGAGGGAAGAGGACGGAAACAAGCGGCACGCGATGGACGTGGCTCCGTGGGATTGAAGAGGGACGAGCCCCGTGGAAAGCAAGGGAAAAGGGGGGAAAAAAGAGGGAAAAGGTAGAACCACCCGATGGAGATTGATCTTTGCGCGTGAACCGACGAACAGTGGCATGGAGGAGCCGCAGAAGCTCTTTCGTCTACCTGGTACCATCGAGGAGGAGGAGGAGAAGGACACCGAGGTGCAAGGGCACCTGGCGCTCCCAGAGAACCCCAACGCAGCCGACTCACCACTGCTGGGACCGAGGAACGTTCCAACCCTGTCCAGCCTCCCCAGGAACGTCACCCTCGTCAGGGTCAGCACCCAAAGCAGCAGCATCGGTGGCGTCGGTCGGCAGGATTCCACCAGGTGAGTCACTTTTGTCGTCTGGGGTTCAATGGACTGGGTATTTCTCGATGCTGAATAGTCGAGTAGAATTTCATGGTTTGATGATTATTTGAGAAAACGAGACATTAGTACATTTATATTTGTTTCTATTAAAATGAATTAATTAGGATATCTAGTGTGCGCGAAAATTTGTCAGATTTAGAATTGAGGCAGAGATGGCTGAATATAAGATGAAGAATCTCGAAGGAATGAATAAAGATGAATAAAGATTTTTTATCTAGATAGTAGTCACCCCCTGAATTGGGATGCTTTTATCTATGACTCCCTTCGTTAGTATCTTGATTGTAAGCAGACTAACGAAGGGTAACATGTTCTGGAAACGGAAGCTTCGTTGAAAAAGAGAAGTCTTGCCCATTTCTAGACCCTCGCGCGTGAAATAATAGAGTTTAATAGTTACAAGGAAGCTCACATACTCGCAACAAAAAATTGTAATTTTCCATAGAAATTTTTCACATATCTAATAACTACAAAGTAGCCTGATCGAGCAATCTTTCGACACACTTTGATCAATCTATTTACATAAGTAAAGGATCCCCCGTCCCTCGGTCGAGCCACGACAGGAAATTTCTACTTTGCATGCGAGAAGTCAACGTATCGCCGGCACCAGCGAGCCAGCTATAATCACGCGACAATTACCAAACAAAACAGCCGCGAATAGTTAAAGTATCACGTGCCCAGTCCCCAAGGCGTCTCGATACACAAGGATACCCTTCCACTGAAAAGCAGTTACGTTCTATTTGAAGGATTCATTGTCGACGCGTCCTGGCGCCAGATGCTGTTTGCCGCCTCGAAATAGACGCGCGCAAATGCCAGAAAAATATCGATCACCTCACCGATCTCGGCGAACAATCACACGCATCCTAACCAATTGCCCAAACACTTCCATCTGTCCACCGAAAGCAGGAACGAACGTTCCGCGAGAGCTGCTATTACGATGCAGATGGGACGGGAACCAGCAACAACGTATGGGAAGAACGTGAAAAAAAAATGTGGGGATCCCGTAATTTGGTCGTTAAAAGAACCTGTAATCTTCTGTAATCGCTCGCGCAAAGGACGGTGGAAAAAAGGAAGGCTTTCTTTCGCGCGAGATGCACGGTTAATCGACGGGACGCGTCGCAACAGTTTCACCGTGGCGAGCCTCCGCGGCGGTGTTTTCATAATTATTGTCCGTCAGCGAATATTTACCGTCGAGGCTTTTATTACGGGACAGGTGCAATTTATCGGGCAGGCACCTATTAACGTCGACGCGGTGCAATATATTTCTGAGACAGGCCGCGAGGCCGTGCAACCAGCCTCCACCGAGTTCTCTGTTTACCCTTTGCCTGTAATTCGCGAAGCCGTCAACGTTTGTCAGAGGCCGGATCGCGCGTTACGCGCGCAGGGCCACGTAACAGCCGTTGCAAAATTTGCGAGCGAACCTTGCCCGAGCACCGCTAATCCGTGTCTTTGCATTAACACTTTATGCAATATGTTTCCGGAGAGAAGTTCTGCCCGCTGGCAAAAGTATTCGGGCATTTACCAGAATGGGAATTTTGGGATAGTTTTTAGTAGATAGATGTGAGAAGAGTTTAAATTGTTAGGCTCACGCGTGGTGACAGATAAGGGGAATGTTAATTCTGCAAGTTTTCGTGTGCTTACGATTAGCAGCTTCGCTGAGTTTCACTGATCAGTGTTCTGGGATCAGCGGTTTCGTTACATCAGCGTTTCCTAATGGAGCCCTTGCCAACTCATTGAAATTTCGCGGAACCCTCAACCTCAGTAGATTTTATCTTTTTTCAACGTATCCTGTCAGGTGTATGTTTATCCTTGACTAATTTACATATTTCTTTAATATTTCAATTTCATCCTAAGCTGACTTTTCGCGGAACACCGAGTGGGAAACGCTGCTTTAGATTATGAAAATTAGCTTGAATGTCTGTAAATCCTAATGACGTTCTCTTAATGCCCATAGCTTTATACTATCGTACTCTATTTACTCTGAACTTTGATATCTATTATCATCGCGCACGTTGAGCTATCTTCTTCAAAGCCACTCTCGAAATAAATCAGCTTCAAGTGCTCCGACCCGATACTCATCAAAAGGGCAATTAATCAGTACGCAGTTCGTGGCTCCGTTGTCACGTTATCTTTAAACAGATGAACATCGCAGAAATTACAACCGTTTGTGCTCTGGGGTTGATAAATGCATGCCTCGCGAGATTGCAATCGGGTAATTAAGCGCCAAATAGCTCCCAGTTGCGCATAATTAATTCGGCTGCGATCAGACACGCTGCCGACCCTTTTCCAGCCGAAAGGTCAGCAGCGGTGGATTAATCTGTGATTGCGGACGAAGTTAATCGCGGAAACTCGCAACGATTTCCCGTGGTGTATCAGATTTCGCGTTTCCTGGAGGAAAGACGATACCCCGCGATCTCTACTTCTAATTCTAGTAACTTCTCAGCCACCAGGCCTCGGTTTCAACTCCAATTCGATTCAGAACACTTGGCTGAAGAATTCAATTATTAACTAACCCGTTTCTCGACGAGGAACCTAGCCACTGTGTTTAAATTGCCCTGAAAGTAATCATCGAACTTTCGCGACCAGCTATGTTACTCGTCTTCCCAGATTAATCGTTAAATTGCGGATGCCAATCAACTGCATGGAAGATTCTAATTTCCCTTATAGGTACACATCCTAGGACAAGCTTTTATATTCCATTTTCATCATGACCTGAAATCCTTATTTTCTAAAAAAGTGGTACTAATAATAAATAATAAATACTAGTACTTAAGACTCTGTGTTATTAACCAGGCGAGGGTTAAACGAAGGTGCTCTTTCAACGTCCCACTTGTTATGAAAAATGAAACATTATTATCTACCACGTTTATCTGAAGTGTTATCATGGAGATATCAAAATTATGAGATCTTTTTAAACACTGAATCTTTTGTAATACTAATCCAGGCATTGAAGACCTCTGTGAGAACTGTTGGTAAATACATTCTTCTACGAATATTGCATTTTCATTGTACTATGTAATAAAGTGGATATAACAGTAATAATAACTGTTTTACTAAGATGCAGCCCGCGTAAACTTGATACGATACAATAAGCAGCCGCAAGGGTGAGGAGGGACGGGTAATCCAATTATCAAAGCCTCGCCTAATGTGACGTATTTATCTGCTAGGATTAAACGTGCAACAGATATACTGAACAAGCCAGAACAGCTTGCAGTAATTTAAAATCGATATTTCCTATAGAAACGAGTCTTTTAAATCAATTGCTACTGATACTCCAAAAATAAGTGACTTGCCAAAATTCTGCGACCTCAATTGGCAGCCAAGACGCAATTGATGTTGATAATTTTGCACATCGTAGATTAACTATTGGACCATTAACTCTGGATCCATTTTCACCCACAATTCCATTCATACACACATCAAACTAAGCTTTTATATTAAACTTCGAGTATGTTATGATCTGAAATCATTATCGTGTTCGAAGAAGAATATCAGTGATAAGTAACGTATAACACATGTAATTTAATTTTTTGAATGCGAAAGGGAAGATTAATTATAATTCAGTGATACATACTTTTCACTTCACTTCTTACTTTTCCTTATTTTAAGATCTTCCCAGAAATATCACGATGAGGTGTGAAATACCTAAAAGATTGGTTCTACTGGAACAATTTGAATTAAAAGATGCAATTTCCTAATTCAAGGTTGACCAAATTCAGAGTTTTCGAAGAATGGAAAATTGAATTACAGAGAGAAAGAAAGATGCACAGATTTCGAGGGGCCATAGAATCCTGCCCGACGCGCCAAGTTTTCGGGAAAAATCGAAAGACGTAGAGTTCACTCGCGACAGACACGCGAATAAGAAAAATCTTCGCGCGAGCCTGGACCTCGCGGCTCGTCCGATCTCGTTAGTTTAATTAAAAGCTCGTTACTGGCGACGTTGCGTTCGCGGCGAGGCTCCGCTGTCAGTGAGCTTGCACCCGATGGCACATTAGCGCGACTTTTAATCCCAGAACGGTTTGGTGGCAGAGGAAGCGAGGAAAAGTTTGAAAGTGTTCGGACCTCGTCATGGCGAGTCGTGGAAGATCGAGCGCCGCTTCCGGCAGGAGGACGAGAAGGATCGACGCGTCTCGATCGAACTCGACCGTGAGTCGACGCCGCGAAAAACGAGACAGCTGGTTGGTTTTGTTCAAAGAGGTAGAATATGCGTTGTATTTATCATCGAAGCTATCGAATTCGAATGAGAGCTGCTCTGATGGAATTGTTAAATGTTAAATAACGAGTGAATTCCATTTGCCTGTAGTACCGTGTTGCACAAATAAATTTCCTTTGCATTCTGCACGCTTTGGAGATTTCACAAATTCCTACTGATACAGAAGGCAAATTATTTATGGAGATATTAATACGGATTATCAGGGGCGCTGATTTTATTTTACAAATTGAATTAATTCATATCGAAAGGCATAATCTTTTGACACCCCTGTCGACTTACTTTCGCTCGCCACTAATCAAATTTCCAATCTGAATTAATTACTAATTCGACTTAATTAATCACTCTCTGAAAGACACACTTTATTCCCAAATTCTTCTCCCAGAAATGAATCCAAGGAGCAAGGTATGGCCCAGAGAGCAGCAGATAATTCACTGTGCTAGTTTAGCGTTAATTAAACCCAGCATTATAACGACACCACGTTCATTCGTGACATTATCGATGGAAAGAGAATTCCCCTGTTTTCTCATACAGAAATAAAAGTAATTTTCACCGCTGTCGACCTATGTTGACGACACTGGTGTCAAGTGACCGGTTGCTTGCTTGAATTGGCAAGTATATTTCGTGACTGGCTACAGAAATACGTGAGGTCGAGTTTTCGAGCCACCGTTCCTCTAGAATTAGCGCCGTTCTCAATTGACGCCTACAATCGGCACGATCCTCTCCTATGGAATAGCGCCATTATAATGCGCCGAATAAATTACTTGCCCGGGCGAATGGGATTCACCGCTGCGCAGTGCTGATCGAGCCCTTCCGGCTCCAATTTCTTTCATCGACCAGGCCCGCACGCTTCCGAGGAAGCAGCAATTCATCGACAAAGGATCGAGTTAGCCACCCTCGAAAAAGGTCGACCGAATCAAGCTACGAAAATCTTCCCAGCCGAGTGGCAATTGTGGAACGAGAAGGGCCCATGCGGCGGGCACGTTCGCACGAATTCATCGAAACGAATTACACCGTTCCAGGTCGATCAATCAGTGTGTCAGTGTGCGAGAGAAGCCTGTTCACACGTGACGCTTCTGTGCACCATGGCTGATGTTTGGGATCTATTCACTTGGCAAAGATGGTGGTAGACTTGAGGCAGGTACACGGTGAAAAGGCTTTTAGCTTTGCCCTATACTGTGGAATTTTGCTGCTTTATAATAATTGCAGTCGTCTGCGAAACTTTGAGAAGGCACTGTGGAAAGGAACGCGAAATTTTCAGTCGACGAATGTTACGAGCTGCAGAATTTTTAATCATTCCGCGGTTCGTGTTTTCCAACGAGTTTCCAATAATATCGCAAATAATGCGATACCAGGGTCCAACAGGTCCCGCTGATTAATACCCTCACGTCCAACAAAGAATAATCAAGCTCCTGCCACTCCGACGGAACCAATCAATTTTCACTCGAGAGAGCTTCTGCTTTGCAAATAATTCAGATCAACGAACACCTGTAGCCCGTCTTTCGGCGTGCAAACTCCACTGAATCACCCATTCATGGTCGTAGATTTTGTTCCATCGAGAGCCACGGTTTGGGCACGCGACTAGTCCCAAGAAATTCGATCGTGCGAGAGTTAGCTCCTCGCCGGTGGACGAAACGCGTGCGTTGCGTGTGATCAGCGATTTCGCGACGATTCGCAAAGTGTGCTCCCGATAAGGAGATACCGTGTCGTTGATAAGACATGCCGCCGACTCCCAGTCAGTCAAACGGACGATCCATCGCGACGGAGACGTCTCAATCTCGTTAGCATAAATCCTCCGCGAGCCGACGAAACACTCCCAACGCATTACCGTGCAAATAAACGAACAACAGGTAGCGTTAATTGCGCGAGAGGGAAGGTTGCAAGTGCATCTTGGGTGTAATATTCTTGCTTTCCTGGGAATTCGGTGATCTTCACTGCGATCTCGTGGAGAAGTGAAAGCGAACAAGAAGTTTAAAGACACCGCAACCTTGGTTGCCTCTGAGCGAGGTTCAATGTAATTGTTGATAGATCCTCGATCCTTCGAGCGAGGAAACTCGAAGGGGTTCGTTTTCATTCGTGCTGACTAGTCGAAGTAGGGAGAATTGATTTTTCCCAGGAGTCTCAAGTGTACACAGAAATATCGTGTCTGATCATTCAGGGACTGATATCACTGGGTACTTCCCTGCGTAGATCATCTCGTAATAACTGTGACGCTTCGCATGCTTATTTTATACAGGTTCTAAGGAACATTGAAGCAAAAGGCAAGCTTGTAGCTTCTCTTTCCACGAATAACTGCCTTAATTATACAGAAAAGAGGAGACAAAGTCGTCGAGTTCGTGTCAGAGGTATCCACGCCTCGCACCTCAGCGCAATAAAGATACAGCAGGCAAGGTTTCCAGCTACGTAAACGCGTTGGACAACAGCGAAGAAGTTGCAGATAAACGGAGGACATATCAGCAGTTCAAGGGTGACACTTGAATTTCAGAAAAATAAAACAACCGAAGACTTAACACCTGTAAATTCTAATTAAAAAGAAACACCGAATGCATCGATCTAGAAATTCAAGAAACCAAGCTGCAGTCGCAAAGCCTCGTGACAAAATATCAATGATACATTCTCTATACAGAATTCGAAATTAAAATAATTCATAATTGACATTCTCTCTTGTCAACGAAAATTGTAATGTAAGGATAAAATCGACGGGCGGCGAAACCAGCCGCCAGGATGTTAGCTTGTTCTCACACGGTGTTTGCGATGAGAAAAGGAAGATACGAGGGATCCTTAGGATGGAATCCCTGATAGGACGCGGCGTATCTCGAACGGCGCTTCACGTGACGCAACCAGCCCATTTTCGCGCAAATGAAGAGAGCAAACGTTATTGTTAGTGACTGATAAGTGGAGACCGCTGGTCAGGTATTGGCTACGTACGTATAAGACGTCGTACCTCGTTGCACGAACATCAGTAGATCCTCCACTAGCAAACACGTCGGCTATGCATCGTTTTTGTCATCGCCGACACTTGTTCCGCTGACTGCGTCCAGGACCAAGCTTCTTGTAGAACAGAATAAGACTCGACGGAAATTCGCAGAGAGGAGAGGAAGCAGCGACGCGAGCTCGAGGAGGACAACGTTCGATCTCGATCTTTCGAAGGAAGCACGCAGTGAGTTCGTTGGAAAAGCTTGGATACCAAGAGTGATCGATGGAATGGATGTAGAAGCTGATTTATTACACGCTTCGTGGAGCAGAATTTTAATTGAATTGGAAGAGCGATCATTCGATTCCTGAAGGGAATTCTGCAAGTTAATTGATGGAGGCATCGAGCCTGGACACCGGAGTTCCACGGTAGAAGCGGCTCTAGCAAGTTCTCCAGGCTGTCGCAGAGTAAATGGCAACGACATAATAAACTGATCGATGGATCTCCGCGGAAAAAATCATCAAGGAGAAAGATAATCGATAAAAATGACGCGGGACAGGATTTTTTCGAAACGATCGTCGCGATAAGCGCGAGATCAGGCGCGATAAGTGAAAGGCCGTCGAGCAGACAATTAATTACGGGGAAATTAGTGGCGGTACTCTCCTCCCTGGCTACCGAATCCAAACATTTTTCGTGATCCACGGCGTTCAACGACCGACCCACTTCTGCAACGATTACGATTACGAATGCAGGAAGATAAGCGGGACTCTTATCGCCGACCCTTCAAGAATCTTGTAAAAAGCCAGTGAATTGAGCATCGTTTACTTAAGGAATATATTTGCTAACGACCTTGCATCCTCAGGTCCTTAAAGGCGCGTTTAAATAGATATAGTTCGACGCGTGGATGTGTCGCGTATCTGTAATCTACGGCCATGCAGAGAGCCTCAGGATCGTGAAACGATATACTTGCTCGATAAAAGAAAATATCGTTCGATTATTGATCCTCGATCGATAAGAGGCGGGAGACTGAGGCTGTGCAACGTTGCTAAGAACGATCTTAGTGTTTTGTGCAAGCAGGGGACTTTGAATATTTTACTGTCGAGTTTGTAAATTAAAAATGGGTCGAAGTGTAAGGATAATTCTGAATTAAATAGAGCAATTTAAAAGCTAGTGATCGTATTGAATTTGAAGAGAATACAAGTGCTGGGGATCGAGGGGAAGATGAACGGAGACGTTCCAAAAAGTCCAATTTCGAACGCGACATCGTCGTCGGCGGGTCATGGGGAGAAGCAAAACCTTTTACCACCGATCACGCCGACCACCCCCATAATCGTGAAAGTGCCGAGGAGCTCGAACACGTCGTTCAGAAGCAGGTAAATCAATTTTCATGGATGATCGCACGATCGAGAGGCATTCTTCGCTGCGCAATAGCTTCCTCGTTTAATAAATGGAACTGTGGGATTAATCATTATTCATTAATACCGCGAATTAATTTCCGCGCGCGCGTAACAGACACGCGTTTGATATTCTTTTGGATCGACTTCTGTGACCGCTCTGTTATTTATGACCGTCGCGTTAAATTGATAAACGAGTGTATTTTTTCACGACTCCCTTTGTTCTTGCGTTTGTTCAATTGTTCGGCCAAATGGCAGCGAGAGGAAGCATTACTTATGGAAATGTTGGAAGAACTTACTGGATGTTCTGGTTTTTTTGGTGGGTAAGACTTCTCTATGTTTGAATCAATTTGAATTAATTTTTTAATTCACCTTCTGATAGATAGACTCGGTGGTTTGAAGGAGAAGCACCAGTTGAAATTTTTAAAGGTTTGAGAATTTTTAAAGGGGAAGAGAGTTTTAAAATTTTAGGGGAATTAAGACTTGTTTATAATATTCGATGCAAGTTAATTAACCAGAGGAATTACGGATTGGGTTGATCTTTCAGTGCCAAGGGATCTCTTCAATAATTCACGACTAATATTTCTTAATTTATGAGTAAAGGATTAAGAGGGATTTGTATTTAATTTGAAGAACAATTTCTTTATACCCTGGAGTCTAAAACACCCCAATGCTATCTACCAAGTGTCACTTCACCAAAAAATACTTATCACTGAGCTCAGACCAAAAATTCTTGCAAAAGTTCTAATTCAAGGTCAAGTAAATCCAAAGAAACATCTTTTTGTTAGGAACTATCCTTATCACTAGCTATCCGATAACAGAGAGACTCAGAGTCACCGATATCTTCACAGCAGATTGTTCAAGGTCGTGTAAATTCCTCTACACAGAGATCCACCATTCCATCACTAAATATTCACTGAAAAACACCTACCACTCATTTCCAAAAGTAACCATACAGATCTGACCACAAAACTAACAATCTCATCGCTCCATTTGATCCATTGCCATCTCTCCGATTCGATCTACTTATACCAGTAGTGCCACCAACACCAATGCATCCGCATATTAATTAATACCTCCCACAAATTCGAAAAGGGCCCGTCATAAATCAAAACAACAAAGGAATAAAGAATCGCACGAGCGAAACGCTGGGAAAACAGAACTACCGCGTTAGTTCAAGAATAAAAACGATCGATCCCCATGCCGTTCGACCCGCGATCGAGGGACGAATGATCGACATCGCGTAGCTCGCTGCGTGTCGACGACTCGGCTGCTCTACGCGTGGCAATAAATAAATTGGCAGATAACAGTTGCTCTCGGTTATCATTCGA
Source organism: Andrena hattorfiana (assembly GCA_944738655.2). NCBI lineage: Eukaryota > Metazoa > Arthropoda > Insecta > Hymenoptera > Andrenidae > Andrena > Andrena hattorfiana. Next base: position 41,637,581 of record OX122894.2, on the reverse strand, counting down.
AGTTAAAATGGCGACTTCCTTTGTGCGGTAGGAAAAGGGGGCGAGCTCGAGGAGTCTCGGCTGGATCATCGAACCGGACACAGCGGTGTATTCTTGCACCACCGTCGCTGTTTCCCGTTCCTCCCGCGAGAATCGAAGTGCAATTTCGTTTCCTATCGCCCTCTTAGCCGACATAGCCCGGGACGATTACCGGAGCTGCCTCCACCTCGATCAGCCGTCGATTTCGCGCGTAAACTTCATCACTGGTCGTTCGGATTAAACGAGTAAACAAGCCTGACAAGTGGCAACAGTGGTTCGGCGATAAGCGATTAAGAATCCCCCCAATCGTATCACCGAAATCATTTTCGCGCGATGTCACCAGTGGCTAAAAGCTAGGAGCGTCGGAGCGGGCACGGATCGTCGCGAGTTTCGTGTAGTTATCAAGACATTGAGGTGAACCCTAGGCGATCCACGATAAACGTGATATTAAAAGAAAGAATTGGGTCACGTTCGAGACCAATCGCTCGCCGTAGACATTCGCGTGGGACAGTGGATTTCGGTGAGACTGGCCAGAACTCGACATGGAAGTGATCTACGACGATGACGTACAATGCGAAGAGACCTGTCGTGAGTATTTCCCTCGAAATGATTAGCCACTCGCGAGGACTCATCCGACGGATTGTTTTTCCACATTTCATTGCGCCACTCTTCCGGCGGAATTGCGTTAAAGAACGTTCTGTCGAGAGACGAACTCTCGCAGAGGAGATTCTTCTATCTTGCTCTTGCAGATCTATTCTCCCGTGCTTCACTCTTTGTCGAGTCTCGATCGACAGAGGCGCGTACAAGAGCCTCGATTAATTCGCGCAACAAATGAGATGCGTGAAAACGGTGTCTACCGCGAATCGTGCATCTCGGTCACGCGGCAAGTGTCGAGTAGATTCGAGATTGGCTCGTTACGAGAAAGGAAAGCAATCCGCGTAGAAGCTGTCAGTCGATGCTGGGAAGAACAATTGCGATCCTCCGGATTTGTTATTCAAATCCTCTCTGATCTGTCCGAGGCACGCAGACGTTGCGGCACGCGTCGAAGTAAGCCGCGCGAAGGCCTTGGCGACGATGTCCACGCGCGCCTCACATCTTCAAATACTCCAAAGATCTTTTAAATAGGCGGCAAGGTGTAAACAGAATTGACCACTATTAGCGATTGGGACGAATGTGGAGAATATAATGGACGTTACTGTAGAATAATTAGAAATTGATCGACTACGAATTCAAGCTTCTGAGTAATTACGAGATCCCCCTTGAATGGAGAATACGAGTATTGTCTTGCCTTATTCTCCACTACAATCGAGTGGAATTTGCATGAAGCTGCGTCAGGTATTACATGAGCGTAGAATCAGTTGCGATCTGCATATGCACAATGCTCGTGTTCCTAGACGATTCCCACTCGTTTCAATTTCGACAGGAATTGCGACGAGAGAAACAGAGATTAGCGTAGATAGGTACTCGGTATAATCATGCCCAGGGTAAACAGTGACAATGAAATTCAGTCTCGCGTATACTTTTGAAATGACGGCCACTTTTTATCCCCCCATCTGAATGTTTGGGAAACGTTTCAGGAGCCGTTACAGAGCAGGCCCGACGCGCAAGCTGCGCCGTCGCGCGGTCCTGAAGAATGGCGACTGCAACGTCCTGCAGTCCCGCATCTCGAGGCGGTCGCTGCGCTTCCTCCAGGACATCTTCACGACCCTGGTGGACACTCAATGGCGCTGGACGTTGCTCTGCTTCAGCCTGAGCTTCGTGCTCTCCTGGCTGGGCTTCGCCGTGATCTGGTGGCTGATCGCCTTCACCCACGGTGACTTCGACGAGCGCCACCTGCCCCCGTTCCAGATCGAGAACAACTGGACGCCGTGCATCTACAACATCTTCTCCTTCACCAGCTGCTTCCTGTTCAGCATCGAGACCCAGCACACGATCGGCTACGGGAGCCGCTCCACCACGGAGGAGTGCCCGGAGGCGATCTTCGTCATGTGCATACAGAGCATCGCCGGCGTGATGATACAGGCGTTCATGGTGGGCATCGTGTTCGCGAAGATGAGCAGGCCCAAACAGAGGACCCAGACGCTGTTGTTCTCGCGGAACGCGGTCATCTGCCAGAGGGACGGCGAGCTGTGCCTCATGTTCCGCGTCGGTGACATGAGGAAGAGCCATATCATAGGGGCCGCCGTGCGAGCGCAGGTGATCCGTTCCAGGACGACCAAAGAGGGCGAGCTGCTGTCCCAGAACCAGCAGGAGCTGGCCGTGGGCACGGATGGCCAGAACGGTAACCTGTTCTTCATCTGGCCCACGACCATCGTCCACAAAATCAACGCCGAATCCCCGCTGTACAATATGTCCGCCGAGGACATGCTCACCGAGAGGTTCGAAGTCGTGGCCATCCTCGAGGGCACCATCGAGTCGACTGGCCAGACCACTCAGGCCAGGTCCAGCTACCTGCCTCAGGAGATACTCTGGGGACACAGGTTCGAGCCGATGGTCACGTACTCGAAAGAGAGGCAGGGCTACGAAGTGGATTACTCGCTGTTCAACAGCACCACGCAGGTCGACACGCCGCTCTGCTCGGGCAGAGAGCTCGCAGAGTTTTACAAGATGCAGGAGGAGCTTCGCCATGGGAACGGTGAGTCTCCTGGGACGGTTAAGTCGTGTCTTGAAGTCGCGAGGAAGCAGCGCCAGGCGTGCCTCGCGCCTTGAAAAGTCTGGAGGGAACTTAGCTAGACTTGGTCCCTTTGCAAAGCAACCTCGTGCTGCTCCCGTGGCGAGGACAACACCCTGCAGTGCAAAGGGACTAAGTCGAGCTAAGGTGTCTCTAGACTTTTCAAGGCGCGAGGCACGCGTCGCGCTGCTTCCTCGCGACTCAAGGCACGGCTTTAGATTCGATAATCGACGGTTTAGAAGTCGGCTGTCGAGTTGCTGCATAATGAACGACGCTTTGTCTAGGACGCTGCTTCTTCTGTTCCGATAATCGCAACGCGATGAAGGAACTGTGAGCCTCTAGGTGGCAAGCGATTCTACTGTCACCCTCGAAATAACTTACAGCTTTCATGTATGGAACGCAAGTTCCAGAATGTGCTACGGCATTAATTAATTTCTAGCTTAACGCTGATTGCCCTTGATGCTTCAACGCTCAGGTCCCCACTAGTGTGGATCTCGAGTGCTAAACGGTATATGAAGATTGCCTACGGTAGAAAGACGAGTTACATTTCACTACGCAGCAACCTAGCAGCTCAAGCATTAGTTTGTCGATAGAGAAGGTAGAACGCACTCGCCAATCAGAACCATGTTACTCGATCACCGTGAGACTCGACTCGAAACTAGACACCGTAATTAAGGGGGAGCACCACTGCGACGGCCGAAAAAGTAAGCCATTTTTAAGAATTTTTTTCAGGAATAATTTACAGTTTTCATATAAAATTTGTATTACCTACCTTTAGTACAATGTCTTAAGAGACTATAAAAAAAATGAATAGAAAAACATGCATAAATTTTAACATATTCATTAATCTTCTAGACTTTCTTCTTCTTCTTCTAGTTTTTTCGAGCGAATTAAAAAAATCTGTTTTCAATGAAAGAATCCGTACGGGCAACGGAAACTACAGTCGTATAGTTTATAAAAAAAAAATGAAATTTGATTTCGAACCTACTGTTCCATAATTACACATCCTACCAGCGCGCCTGAGAGGTCTAGAAGATTAATTAATATATTATAATTTATGCATGTTTTTCTACTCAATTTTTTTTGTATAGTCTCTTAAGACATTGTACTGAATGTAGGTAATAAAAATTGTATATGAAAACTATAAATTATTCCTGAAAAAAAATCTTAAAAATGGTTTACTTTTCCGGCCGTCACAGTGGTGTTCCCCTTAAATCAATCCTCCACTTATCACCCACACCAATTACTAATGCATCTTCTCAGCTAACCAATTCACCCCCTCCCCCACTCTCGATACCCGATCCACCACCACTTACCCAACTCCGTACCCACCCGCACTCTACACCCCCATAAAATAGCGAATACCTCCCTGTACGCCACAGAACGTCCAACAACGCCCAGTCCTCGCTCCACCAGAATCTGTGTCGCAATGAAAAATTTCCGTCGTGCGTCCACCAGCATGGCATCGCGCGACAGCGCGTTGCAAAACAACCACTAACGATACAGCAAGGCCGAGGCACGTCCGCTAATTGGGATGCACACGCGAATCAAACTAATCGATAGCAACCACCCAGCAGCCTCGTGGATCGCTTCTTCTTTCGCCTTCCCGTGCTTGGACTCGACCCGCTCGCTTCTCCGCTTCTTAGCTCCCCCTATGGCTTTTCGTGCAAGCACTGGTTCTTTGTCTGACTGTTGGTGCTGGCTGTACCCGTAGATGGAGGCCTGAGGAAAATTCCTAGCGAGCCGAAAACCGTGCTGGTCGCATCGAACACCGTGAACCAACACGACACCTTGGGGTTCCTTGTCCCCCAAGGGCACTCTTCGCTGAGCTCATCGAAACTCCACATTGACATTCCATCGATCGACGACTGCCCAGGCGTCTGAGCGAACCCGCAGCTCGAGCAACGGCGGCAGGCAGTGGGTGAAGGAGAAAATGGAGGATGAAGTAGATATCCTTGTGAGAGAGAGAGAGAGTAGCCCGAAGAGTGGATATGGACTCCATAGGAGATCGAAGATCCCTGAAGGGAACTATAGAATCGTAGACCTCTAGCGTCTGCTAGGATGATGCCTCATAGGTGTGAAATTCAATCGGGGATCCTGGTCTGCCTCTATCGCGCTTGTATCTGTCCCTCGTGTTGTCCTGACTCGTGTAACTGCGCGCCCTCGCTGAAGATCGTCTCGTGACACGATGCCAAGCGATCGGGAGGTGGTTGGTAAAGGGGCGTCGACTCATTCGCAACTGTACACTTTCTGAATCGTCTCTAAGGTAAAGCAGCCAGATCTCGAAGATGCTAATAAAGGACATGTCAAGCTTTTTGAGAAGTCAATGAGGGATGTTAGGAAATACTTTAGATTACTAGAATATTTTGAATTCTTGCTAACGATTGGAATCATTCGATAGAACTAAGTGGACGGTGGCATAATTGCGAAACACTGGATTAAACGATTTAAAAAAATGCGAAAAATGTGGTTTATTACCAGGCCAGACTACAAAAATTTAGGACTGTCCCATCTAATCGAGGACGACTGGCTGCTTTACTCTAAGATGTCTGCTACTCTATAATTCTTCCGACCACTGTCCGTGCCTGGGTCTAGACTCTAGATCGAAGCATGCGTTTCGCGTGTATCCCGCGTAATTTTCTAAAACAATTAACACCGGAATAATCGAAACCTACTTCGAGGATGAAGCTTGGGTGACGAACTGTGCGCTGTTATAACGAAAACGTCCGTCGGGATGTTGGTTAACATCCACTCGTCAGGGAATCGGGACCAAAGCGTAGATCCTTAAACGTGACCTAAACCAACCCCCTAAGCAGCAGACTACTTTCCAGGTGTGATAGTCGACGAGGATTTCCCAGCAGAATCCTACGGGGACAGCCAGTGCCACTGCGGTCATCGGCCAGCGATCCTGGGCCACCCTCTGACACACGTGGACAGCATCAGGAGCGAGGCGAGCGTGGACGAGACAATCGCCTCTCGAAACGCTTACAGAGATCCGTGTATCTACCAAGGAGCTCCGCCAGGACTGGCCACTAGAGACCACAGCTACTACAGGATCCTGGACCTAGACCCCGACGGGATCCAAGTACTGGGGGACGTCGATATGCATCAACTGCCGGAGGCGGTGAACAGGGAGATCGTGCAGAACAGTCGAGAGATCATATACGAGGAGCCAGAGACGTCTAGAGAAGGCAGTCCGCTTCTGAGACCAACTGCTAGTCGACGCGCGATCAGACACCCGTTATTGGACGAGGAAAGGAGGTCCCTGAACAGCTGTAGAAGGATCGTCCCCCACAGAAGCCTTCCGCGAGCCTCGGAGGAGGATAGAAGGTCCCTGGATGGCTCCAGGAGGAACTTGAACGGCTCCAGGAGGTACCTACTGGTCCCTCTAGATAGCAGGACACTGGAGGCCAGTGTTAAAGAGAATTTACCCAGAAGACACACGGGGAGCAAGGAACACTTGAACGCGATCAGGAAGAACGTCCCTGCGAAGGAGTCGAAGGAGGCGCCTGAGGTCGATCCGAGGGAAAGGTCGCACTCGAACGACGATCGATTGATGATCGAGATGGAGAGGTGCTCGGACCAAGCCTCCCCTTGTCTACATGAGACAGTGTTGTCCGAGGACAACAGGGAGTCTCTGTCTGACCCTAATTTATCACCGAACGAGTACACGTGTTCTCCAAAGTGTCGTCGATCGCCTGTTACCGCGTCACCAGTCTCGCCCACGTCGGATCTGTCGCCAGAGTCCGGGTTCTATGAAGGGGCTCAGTGGAACTCCAGCCCGGAGTGCGTGAAAAGGGATCTGAAGCTGCCCAACGACTCCGCAGTTACGAGGAACAGAAGGAGCTACGAGAACGCGCAGCTGCAGGACGTGAACGAAGCCCTGTCCGGGCCAGACAGCGAGAACAGCTCGCTGCACAGTGAGGAGTCTACTAAGAACCCCACTAATGACAATGTTCAATCGAAATGCGGAGAGAAGAGCGTTGCCGCGAAACAGGCGATCTCTTATACGAGCGTCTGACGGAAACTGTCCCGCGACGCCCGCCTGTGCCTTTCCACGAACGTCATCTATTACGCCCAAGTGCCAGTGCAACCGTGTTGTGTACAGTCGAACTAGAGTTCACCTTGGAGGCGAGGTACTCGTAGCTGAACCGTTGCTTCACCCTCGATCATAGATCACTGGAGATGCGTGGAGGACTGAACGGTAACGAATTACCATCGCTGCAATCGCGGTAATGACTTTTTTTCTCCAAATTCATAGCTGGGTACGTTTGAAGCCTGGTTGTAGGCGATTGGAAATTAATCGAGGGTTCAAAGGTGACGAATTATGCTCACTGCGATTTTTCAAACGTTTAATTTTAATAAGACTATTCCTTCGGATAGCTGAATATCTTTGCCTTTAGTTTCTACGAATTTCTACATTTTTCATTTGTCTCGCGTGGAATGGAGGCTCAGAGGAGCGCACCTTTCAGTCACTTCTACGTCGCTGTGCTCGAGGGTTGATAAGCTAGGCGCGAAGTAACAGAAACTGTAGCAATCTAAGACGCGTAACAACATTCAAACTACTCTCGGTCTAAGTGATTTTATATTATATTTTTCTGATCCACTGTCGTTGATTGTACATCACTGTAAAACCGCGGGTCGGTTCGCGCGAAGCTTCCGTACGAGCGTCAATTAGAGAGTCGCTTAATTTAGCGAACGTTATTTAGAGGTGGTAAAGCGTCGACTGTAAAACTGTGCCTTTTCCTTCCAGCTTTCGTGAGTTTCTCGAAGGCTTCGTTAGAGATATTCCTAGGGTAGACAGAGAGCATGCAACGCTTTGGTCGTATTAAATCCTCGATTCTTATCGCCATTCAAACTTTCCACGATCAATGAAACACGCCCTGTGCCTCTTCGAACCATTAAGCGGCTACTGTTCGTCAACGGATATTCGAGGGCTCGAAAGCAGCGTACTCTTTAGCTGTGGAACGTAAAAGTCGAGTAGATCTAACCGGAGTATTTAGCAATGGAAAGGAAACTATATTTTTGCAATTTGAAACGTACAAACGCAAGTCGTCGACACGCTAACTCTTTCGTGCTCTCGGTGTAGATGAATCTTTGTTATTTTAAAAAAGAAGCACGCGTGTTCGTGCAAGAGTTGCCAGACTTTCAGATCGCATGCTTAGCGAAGAAATTCCTTGGACATTTAATGGGGAGGATCTGGAAACTTGACCTCGCGTCGACAATGGGGGATGTAAAAGAACATGGGGAAGTGTAAATGTAAAAGTGTTCGAGGGATGTGCCTCGCTTCTCTCTCTCTTTTCCAGCTGGGGAGGTGTAACGCGCGTCGAACATCCAGATAAATTAGCGTAATTGATATTTATTGCTTCCAGAATATTGTAACTACTAGCTGGGCGTTTGTATGTGACGTGACTGGAGGTCAAACTTTGTGTGAATCGTCGATTGCAAGTGGATTCGCGTGAATGGTTAGCTATTTTAAATTGCTATCGCGAGCCAGATTATTCTGATAACAGTTAGGCTGAATTCGCTGGAGAAATCCTGGCGAATGTGGCACACGTGGGGGAAATTAGCCATTGGCACCTGCCATCGTGACTTCTAGCAGAAATTGTGAAAATGTTATTTGTAATAAAGAACAATCGAAACCTACACCACCTGTTCTTTCATGTACACCCTCAAGTTATTATACAGCAACTGGAGACATTCTTCTGGTAAGTAGTCTAAATAGTTTGGAAAATTCTATCTCAGGTCAAATTTTATTTGAATACTGATGGAAACTTTCTACATAAAGTTTCACTGAATTAAGCTCCCACAGTCTACAATTCAATTCTATATTTCACACGACGTCGAAGAAGGGGAAACAGACGTGTTAGCGACAACTTGAATAAATAAAAATTAAAACACGAATGGGTCAAACTACTTGCAACGAAGAATCGCAATTTCCCCAATAAAGGCGGAAAAGCATTTCAAATAAAGCTTACCTTCAGCTCGTTAACCAGGAAGAACGAGTTAACTCGTTACGAAAGTTTCGTGATTATACCTTGTCTCTCCATTATTCGCGCTGTACAAAACGATTCGCTCTCTCTGTAATCGTTACTAAATACACAGAACGCCGTTTCTAGTTAACATTCCCACTCAAGAAACTAAGAAAATTATCCAAGTACCTGAACATTTGTCTACCCAAAACTAAGTAAGAGTTTAACACTATGAAGGAGAAATTACTTGGTCCCTACTTAAATACTTTGAAGAGGAGAGTACTTTGCTCCTAGTTAAATACTTTGAAAAGGAAAGTACTCTGTCCCTAAATAATTAAATACTTTAAAAAGGAACATACTCTACCTCTACTTGAATACTTTGAAAAGAAAAATATTTTGCTCCTAGTTAAATGCTTTGAAGAAGAAAAGTGCTCTGTCCCTACTTAAATCCGTTGACAAGAAAAACACTTTGCTTCTCCTCGAATACTTGAAAGAGAACACTTGTTCGTCCCCATCTCGACGTCGATAATCCTCGAAACTCTAAAAGTAAACAATTCGCCAAGCCTATTTCGAGCTTATCCACGCTCGATTCCCGCGAGAAACACGCCAAGGATCGCGAGACGCGAACAGTTTGGCGTGACGATCGGGGACTCGCGAGGCAGAGAAAAGAAACGAAACAATCGAGGAAAGGGGCACGATAACCTCTCGATTACTACGTCTGCACGCAAGAATTGCCGATTTCGCGATCGAGCCCGCGCGTCCCCTTTTTGTCGCTGACGCTCCTCGACGCTCCTCAACGCTCCGCTTTGAACGTTATGCGCCAGGCGTCCCGCGGGGCAAGCCCACCTCCGTACTCCGGCGAATCGTCGTGACTCGATTTAAATACAGCCAATTATTGCGAAATGCTGACTTGGCGAACGATAGTAGCCGCATAAACGCTCCGAGACGTGCACGGCATTCAGCAGTGCTAAAGTAACGACCATAATGACCAAGGCGAGGGGTAAGTGATCGAGAGCCACGATCGAGGTGGTACAGGCGCTCATTAAACCTGTATCTGCGGAACAGTCGCGAAAACAGCAGGATTATGGGTCCTGTCTGTGTGGGTTCATCAAAGTCGAGATAACTTGCGGAAAGTTCAGACGGTATCAAAACGTAGCAATCGTCGAAAGATAAGCTGTCTTTCTTCTTAAAGTAGCCGAGCGACTACCGCGTCGTTTGTACTCCCTGATACTTTGACAGCGTTTCAATTACACCGGAGTGAAATGAATTATTCTTGAAAGCAGATGCATATTCTGGCAGATCCGTTCGGCGAGGACGTGTCCCTGCTTTACCCCGACAGTCGCGGCGAGAGGTTCCACCGATTCAACGAAGGCTACTGCGAAACACCGATAGTCAAAGGGGTTGTTAGCCAGCTGCGAAGATGGCCAGCCGATCTGCTTTACGCGTTCATGGCTGCCTGCTTCGTTATCGGAAGCCTGGTCTTGCTCGTCTTCGTCACGGTGGCCGTTTGCATGCCCACCGTTGCTGGCAACAGGTATCGATATTAACAAAAACGTCCCCGAAGAGTAATATAACAGTACCGCGAGGGTGGTTAGCTCGTCCCGTTCTTCGTTCTCCAACGACATATTAATTATCGAAAAGACATCTTTCGCCAGTGTTATTGGACAGGGAAACAGAGTAGCTTCACGTTCGACATTTCAGAGTAGGAGAGATTTCAATCCTGGAGATCGAGGCATCGCCCAACGTCTACTTCTTCAAGCTGGGTAACCGACAATGGTCCACCAGGGAGTTCTGCTACATCGAGGCCGCTGCTCACAAGCATCCAGACTTAAACGTAAAGATCCCAAACGAACGACAAGCGTTCTCCCAGGTACTGGTCTCTAACAGGCGACTGAATCGTGCAGGTTTACTTGATAAACTTATTGAAAGAGGAGCCGCTGGGGAAACGCTCGAGCGAGGCGTCTGGAAACGAAACGAAGCTGGAGGCGAGACTGAACGATTCCTCATCGACGAGCCACCTTTCGCCGGGGCTAACTCCAGAGGAAAGACTCGGGGAACGACTCGTGCTGGCGAATGGGAATATCAGGAATATCGACGCGTCTGTCGAGAAGTTCTTCGAAGGGTGAGAGTGAAAGTGTCGAGTGGCAGTGACGTTTGCTAATTTCGAACGATCCCTGTTCAGATCGAAGCTGTCGAGGATCGTCAGAGCTTTGGACGACGAAAGTCTGGAAATAGCTGCGAAAACGCATCTTCTTTGGAGCCACCCCGGGATCGCGCTGAAACCCAGCATGTACTGCGCCCTGGACTCCGTGAAGCGGTTTCTTTACAAGTGAGTAGCACGGCGACAGCGAAGTCGAATCAAGCGACAAATGAAATATGCTTTGCGAAAACTGCGGGATCCTGTGTAATCTCAGCAGGAATAAAACGGGGTGCTTGCCGGACAAACTCGCCACCATCGAACCAGAAAACGGCATTCAAGCGACTGGAGTGCCGTGCCAGGCGTTCGTGGGATTCCTCCTGCAGGAAATATCCAAGGGCCACCTTCGCGGAAAGTACACGTTGAAGGACGCCGTAGACAAGTATTGTCCAAGGTGAATAACGTAGATATCTTCGACAAAGTGTACTTGAAACGAGTTCTGTTTTAATCGAGAGAGAAATATGCTGAAATATCTCATGGTGTATTAACAAATACACTTGCAAATATATTCAGCAGGCTGCTTTAATATTAGTTCTTCAAAGAAATGGTGGAGTAAATAAATGCAACGCTGTAGTAAATAACGAAGAACTTGTTTGGTAGATCGTGCAGGGCATAATATACGATTCTTTTACAAGTAGATGAGTCGTAGGTATTTGAAGTCACCACTCTCCTTTTTCTTTTTAATACACTCGTGTAGTTTCTTTAACGTTATCACTAGCGAGTTCTTCAATGTTGATATGAATCGATTAAAATGCGATACTCTGTATAAAAATTCCAATACGTTTCAGAGCACACTACTGCCCCGAAATCCGTATTCTGGACGCGAAAGCAAAGTGTCCGACCGAAGCGATCGACTGTCCCATAGTTTCCTCCACCACCATAAGCCAAGGCGACCCGAACCCTGGGGACTTCGTAAGTGGACGAGCCGATTTATTACAAACTGTATACATGTAGATTATAAAATACAATATCGAATATCGTTTCTAAAAACGCTCCTCCCGTTCTGCCCTCGAAACTCCACGAATCCCGTCGAAGCCAGCGTCACTTGAACGTTCTCTGCTCGTAGAGGCGAAGAACGCCCAGCCAGATCCAGATCTCCCCAACTAAACGATGAAATGTTAATTGCTCGCCTATTCTCCCTTTAAATCCAACAACTAACACGCACGTATAAACAACACTGTTCCCATAGCGTAAGACAGAGCAGTTGGTAGTGGGAAATTGGAGAAAAATAACCAAACCAAAACGATGCCGCTGCTTATATCGTACACCAGGTCAGCCAAGTAGAGGACTATCGATGGGAGACTCCACTGTGGCCTCTTCTAAAATAATCAACGACAATCGTTCGGTCAAACCCACCTTCCGATCTTTTACCTCGCGCGAACCTTAGTCCACGACGTGTCTCGATGGAGAAACAAAGGTTTTTTTAAGAAACAGTAGCGTCAAACGCGACGACTCACCGATAGAAGGGAATAGGCGAGCATAGCAATCGCCATCAAGGAAATTAAAGAATATGGCACAGAGTAACCCAGACTCAAAGTCATCACAGCCCTGTGCTTGTACCCTTCGACCACTTGACCATTTTCCAGGAGACTGTACTCGGTCCGACCGTGGCGAACACTGTGGTAACTCAACAGCAGCACGCAAGTGGACAGCAGTAAAGCTTGACAGAATCGTAGGATCTCATTTTCGTCGGTCTTTCTCCAAAGCAACGTCTCCTGCTTTATCGAGACACTGAGCACGGATGTGCAACTCGCTTGGAATTTTCGCGGTGGAAATCCATAATCGAGCACCTGGAAAACAACCTCGAGTCACAGAGAATGCTTCTGACTCGGTGGAAGGAATCGGATCTCTGATACAAGTGTCTCGATTAATACTTCGACTGGCGTCGGTGTGGTTTCACGTCGATGTTTTCTGGATAACGTCTGGAGTACAGTGTGTATTTAAAGTTCCCGGGCTCTGAATTTAATAATTTATTGCGGCTCGACGGTGGGCTTGTGCTTTGAAGAAGACGCGGATGCTTTCAGTATTTACCGTGGAAGAACCATTCTCAAGTGTACTAAGGTACACTGCGGTTCATAAATATTGGGACATTAGAGATCGAATACTTTTAACTGAATTTAATTCACAATAAATTCCCAACGTTTCCACGTGCGATTTCCATATTCCACGATTCTCTGTATTCCACACGGAGCAGGCGTCCTAATCGTCACTTAAGCGCGGTGTAAATAGGTATCATGCTTTCCCTTTTACAGTCCTTCATTCCACCACAATAAATTATTAAACTCAGAGTTCAGGAACGTTTGATGCATACTGTATTCTCCGTGAGTCTTCGAATGTTGATTTTGAAAAGAAACCAAGCTCGTACTTCGCTTCGCACAAAACTTTTCCAACAAAAACGATTGCCCAGAGGGTTAGCCGAGTCGAAGGGATATTTTCCAAAACCCTGCGCCAATTAAAGTGTTAATTAAGTGGTTCCAAATGACTCACTGTCGACGCACGATGCCCCTCGCGTATCGTTTGAATTTTATCAGGATATCTGTTCATCGTCGTGGAAAATTTGTGTCGCGGAAACCAAAAGCGGGCTGCTTGAAGTGAGACGTGGTCGTGAATGTTTCGCCGTTAGTCATATTGTTCGCTGGCGAGGAATCGCCTAACCGTAAATTACACTGTAGTAACCTGCCGTGCGAAATCTCGGTGTTGCCTCTGCCCTGGGAAAAATGCCGCAGTGTCTCAGCTATGCAAATCGCGGAGGAACTTAGAATATGGCGCGTCACCGCAAACGCTGGGCTCTGCCCGCCGTGGGATCACTCGTCGGGTGTAGGAAGAATTCGGTGGGTACTCGTGGCTCGCGTGTGTGCAAGTGCACACGTCGCTTTAATGTCAACCGCATTGCACGCGTCGCTCACGAAAATGAATCTATGCGAGTTGATGTGAAGCGTATCGGTAGTCGAGCACTGAGAAATCCTCTATCGAACTGACTGGGGATAACTGCCGTTAGATATTGCGCTTCGGCCTGTATTGTGACTAAAAAGTTTGCAGAGAGACAGTAGAAACTACGCGGGCAGATTTGGTTAACCTTAATTTTCGATTAGTTAATTAACAACCGTTTAAAAGCGCTAGACGAGCTATGAGATTTCGAGGCAGGCGGAAAACCAACGAACACGGTGGACCTTCAGTTAGTGATTTTATTGGATGTCGAGCGATATATTTAGTTTTGATAATAGTGGATAAGAGAGCGAAGGATGATGATTCGAGAATCTTTTTAGAGGATCGGACGGTTGGCGTGCACCCTGTGCGATCATTATCTGATGGGGAACTCGATCTACGTCATCATACTGGGCCTGATTGGGACCGTTAGTCGATCGTAATACTCAATGTTTTTGCTTAATAGAAAGACTGAGCAAGTTCACGAATCGGTTTTAATTAAATCACTGAGACGACGGAACTCTGATTCGTGAATTTTCAGATTTTGTTCTTTAATGAATTCTGACCTAGTTTCTAAAGTAGCGACTTGTAGTCTTCGATAATCAATGGATTAACGCCTGTGTGAATAACAGGTGATCACGGCTTTCGATATTATTCGCCTGATAAACCACAAGATGCCAAGCAGACCCACAACGCACTGTACGAATAAGAAGGCTGGTATGTTATTGCAGTGGTTGGATGCAATCAGAGATTATTTTCGATCTCTAAGTTACAAATTTTACAAATATTACGTTAAGTGCCATTTTTCATTTCTCGCTTTTAAAAATAGTGACTGTCGACTTCTTGCTCTCAAATACGTAACTTGAGTTCGTTAACTGTCTAACTCAAAGCTTAATCGATATAAATATATATGTATGCGTCGATCTTGAATTCAATTACTCGACAAATTCCTCAGTAATTACTCCTCCCTTTCGCCAGTTCCCCACGACGTGGAGAGGGACCTGAAACTGATGACTTCGATTCTGGGGATCGAGCACTACACTCTGATCGTGCTGGGCGCAATCACGGTGAGCTTTTCTCGAAAGGTTGCTTTTTTTGGAAGCCGTGGTGCCTCGAACAACAAGGTATCTTTCTAGGAATACCCGATGCTGCACACGCCCTGGCTTCTAATGCAGCTGTGCGTGGTCATCGTGGAAGTCATCGTGTTTTGCATCCGCGTGTTCTTGGACGGCCTCCACATGAAACGCGACGAAATATTGGTGTCCATTTGGACCGTGTACAACTGGCTGCAAGTGTTTTGCCTGTTTCACAGACAAGTGCGACAGTCTCGCTGACAATTCGCTAGATTTATCAATCAGCAAAGCCTGACGTCGAGAAAGATTTCAAATTCTTGTGAAACTTTTAGTCTGAAATGTCCCCTACATTTACATCGACCTGTACCAGTACAATAAAGAGCCATTCCATTGAAATTGCAGACTGAGTGAAAGCTACCTCTTCTTTTGTTTGTTTACTGCAATCTCGCGATACGAAGAACACGTGGGGCAACTTTAGCGTTAAGATAACCAAAAATCGAGATATATTATGTACAGATAAAATTTCACGGAACCGAGTAACAATGACGCTTAAATTAAAGAAGAGTCCCAGTCGCGTTTACGTGGAGGGACAGGCGGCAAATGGGAAAGGGAAGGTTGGGAAGACTTCCTCTAAGGTAGAAGAGAATGAAATTTGTAAAGTGATATAATATCGCAGTGACATGGCGTATGATGAAAAATGCTCAGTTTGGAAACGTGACCGCAGGTAGGAGCACTGTACGTGGCACTAATGTGTTTCGCGACTCAATGTTTGAGTTCAATCGCTCTGGAAACTGGAGGCCGCTCTCCCCTTGGCAATACAGTGACCAAATCAGCAGCTTTCAACGCCCTTTTCCGGCAAAGATACAGTAACAATACTTGAATGATACATTGCATTAACCGGTTAACTGGCAATGTATTATATGTGATCAAAAAAAATCTGGCCAATTCTGTTTATGTATTATATATGATCAAATGGAATAACTTTTTTGATTTTCAAACGAGTTGAATGAAACTTGGTATGTAATGGTTTTTGGGGTCGCTGAATCTGAATTTGGGATTGGAATTGTAAAATTTAATATGGCAGACTCAAAATGGCCGACCCAAAGTGGCTGCCAAATATTAAAATATTATCGGGATTTAGAAAAATTGTATATAGGGGTTTTTGGGGTCGTTAATATCCCAGTATACCAAATTTTGTGTGAATCACTTAATTTTTCGATGTTGCCAGTTTGGGCACGAATAGTAAAAAAAGCCGTGCCAGTTAACCGGTTAAGCGTTAAGCCATCGGGCCACCCACTATCCGCTCACGAACGTGCATCCCTTTTAAGTATCTTGCTTCCGAACTAATTACGCGATCGTTGCCAACTTTCCAGAGGAATAGAGTTCCAATTCACTCTACCACTTCAATATCTTCCCCTTACACACATGAGCCGTTTAATGCAAAAGTGGAGTAAGTCAATTTTTTGTCTATTTGCTTTGACACCACATCTCGAAGGTTTCACCTTCGTTATGTTTTATGCAGGAGCGATATAAGTCTAATCTTTTTTTTGTTTACACCTCTTTGAAATTAAACGACCTTTTGTGTATTGGAAGCAAGTTATTTAACATTTTTTAAATTTGGAGAGAAAGATACTTAAAGGAGGATCGTTTCTTTCCAGCATTGATTATCATTCTCAGTGTCGAACGTAGAATATTTTGAATTAATTCAAATGTAATTCGATAAAGTTTGATCGAGTGTATGAAGGACCTCGCCTGCCTATCTGGCGCGAAAGTCCTGAGCAAAGAATGGACTTGTTTGCAGATCTGAGGATCGTGATACCCATGACGAATGTAATCATGGGACTGATAACCACGGCGATGATGACCGTGGGTGATAAATACGGTATCCCTTATCTCTATCTACCCTGGCTGGTGAATACAATGAAGGGGATGGCTCTGTGCGAAGGACCCACGCTTTTAAACCTGGCCAACGCGCTTCTACCTAACCTTACGTTCCCTGCTGGGACATTCGTGCTCGCAACTTTCCTTTTGTACGGTACAAACATCACGTTTTCGTTCGGTTAATATCGTACATCAGTGTGTAAAGAATGGCTACTCCAATTAAAAAGTTATAATGGAAAGAACTATTGGAGTATCTCACTCCAATTAAGGGGGAACACCACTGTGAAAGTTGAAAAAATTTCGATTTTTTTTCTTCACTTTCTTAATGTTTAACTCTTCAAAAATACTCTCTGAAAATTTCAAGTTGGTATTCGAAGAATTGACGAAGATACAGTGCATTTTGTGAGACGCGTCACGATACCGTTCCGAGTAAAGTCTCGAAACGACATTTTTCTAACTGATCGAATCAATAGCTCTGTCAATTTTTATCCGATCGACTTGAAATTTTGACAGGATCTTTAAAACAAGAGTATCTTCAGTTGTACGTACCGATTTTTTTATCGAAAACATATTTTTTTAAATACGCTCGATAAACTATCCATTTCTTTGCGGATTTTCGAAACTTTTTCTTCCCAAACGCACCATTTTTACAAAAATAATTGTTTTTAAAAATCGGTACGTACAACGGAAACTACACTCGTACCGATTATATTAAAAAAAAAAATTTGATTTCAGAGTTGCCGTTCCAAAGATATCGTTTCGATAAGCGACCTATGTTTCCTTGTGAGGGGTGTAGGAGATTAACTGTATATGGAAATCTATGCATGTTTTTCTATTACTTTTTTGTTTATAGTCTCTTAAGACATTGTACTAAAGATAGGTAATAACAATTTTATAATAAAACTGTAAGTTATTCCTTAAAAAAATCTTAAAAATGGGCTCATTTTTCCGGCCGTCACAGTGGTGTTCCCCCTTAAGTCTCAATTTGGTGTCCAAATTCAATTTAATTGAAATGGCTCCATGGACGGTTAGAAAGAAATTGCAAACTGTATTTGGTGTGTCGTATAGAATTCTTTCTATTCCAGTGGAGGAACTTTGCATTTGGAACAATACTTTTGCAAGCTTCAAACTCTGCTGGGAGGACTACCATTCGCGAAAGCAATACGCGGCGGTGAAAGTGAAGGAGAAACTATTCGAGACGCGAAATAAAAAGTTACTTTACCGGGCCAACGAGAGGGATGGATTGAATATTGCTGGCGGGAAATTGAAAGCTCGACAGGTACCTGTCGAGTGTTATGGCAAGGATAGTAGAATGTCCATGGGTTCGAATGTGAGAACCATTAAAAGTACCCCCGAGGGCAATGGTAATCAAAGTCGATTACTGGACACAACTGGATAATTAGTTTCCGAATAATTGGGCAGCTTTATCAAATTTTTCAAGTACTGGTTATTAATCCTCAGGAAATCGATTATTTTCGTAGAATATTATACACCCGAGATTTGTTATACATTTAATTTATTAAACGCCACGATCTCGTGTATTCCACATTTATAAATTCAAATCTCAAGATTCACGACTGAAAAGCAGAAACACGCTTTGCTACAAGATGATAAGTGAAAATTGAATTTGAACTAGGAAATAGATCGATCATTGTATTCGAAAATTCAAATAAAATAATATCCCAACTCTAATTATAAAGAAATAAAAATTTCGTTGCTCAGATTCCAAGAAACTTCAAGAATTAATTTAACTCCCGCTATTCCTGAATCCTGACGCTTAACAAATGACTTTTTTATTTCAGAATAATTGTTAACCTTTTTACGTACAATTGTAGCTTAGACGTTTGAGTAAAACATGCGAGCAATAAAAATGGGAAATGAAAGCACTCACCGTTGCCTACTTTTGACGATCCAACAGCTGCTGCTCCACGTTTTTGTCCCTTCTGCGACGAAATGGCCGAAATGGCTCGCGACGACAATTTAACGTATTCATTGCTGAAATTTCAAACAAGTACTTATTAGTAGCGAGTGTTGTTTTCTCACATTTTCACGTCGAACGAATATTTTAGCTGCTCTATAACTTGTATTACTTACGAGATCTCATTAAGACGATCATTTCTGTGTCACTGGATCGATGAAACACTCTATTCTGCCACTTTAATCACTCTGGAAAGACGCAGACGAAATTTCACGTGACGCGAAGTGTTTAGCGGCAACCAACATGGCGCCCCTATTCTACATTTCGATAATTTCTACTAGAATTCACCCGCCATTTTACCATGTGCCCCTTCGCGAAATGTTAGTACGCTATAATTGCACGTTATGGTAAACCAACGCGAGTGACGTATTCCTAACCTATTATTCGATCGAAAATTACGGTAACTCTGGTTGAAACTGCTTTCCCAAGGTAAATGTGTTTGATATTTGAAAATACACGTTGAAAGTTGCGTCGTGCAATAGGGGGCGATCGACACCTTGACTTTTAAACCGAATTCGACTACATTCCCTCGATATTTCCTCATTAACCATGATTTACCTTGGAGGAGTAGTTAATTAGAGTAGCAATTGTTATACGGTCTGTATACACTTCCTACTTTTCAATCAACAATTCACGATTTCACCGAAAACCGGCGGGACGACACGACACGACGCTCTGCTGCAACGAAACTGCGCAGACCGATGCGCGAACGCTGCGCAAACGTTCAAAAAAAAATTTCTCAACGCGCAGATCGCCAATATCGAAGCATTTTCATCGATCGCGATACATAATACATTATCGTAAAACATTCCCTTGCCTCGTTATCGATCCATCATACACATTGTACTTTACCCATAAAGTTAACAATAACAAGGAAAATATGTAGATTTCCTTTACTGTATCTCTAATTACACCTGCCAAGTTCCACACATCGAACTTCAGCAGCTGCATATGTTCCCCAGAATCAATTCGAATAGACAACCATTGATACGCTACGTTCCCAGAATTTATTACAGCAATGAAGAAATTCATAAGTAACTTTTAGAATATAACGTGGTCGTGTTAATCGTCGATTGCGTTCGAGCTACCAAGTCTCTGAAATGAAACGTATCCCGCCCCCAGACGAGAAATGGCGGTAAAACGTGGGCGCATGCGCGCCAGTTGTTTCGTTCACATCGATGTAGTCCGTGCCGCTGTGCTCCTGTTGTGCTTGACGCTCGCACAAGTGATACGCATGCCGGTAATAAACCGTTGTTTGGCATAACGGTCGTTCCATTCAATATTCCCAGGCTTTGTACATAAACTGCGTGGCGACCGTTAACGTAGATCCCGTGATAGCCGGAGTTTCCCACGCGACACCCGGGGGTAGCAGTGAAAGTGTGCCCGTCGTTAAGAAAGCGTCAAACCTCAAACAATTCGAAGGAAGCCAAGGTACGTAACATTCTGCTCGCGCCTCGCGCGCAGCGTACTTCCTACCCGATCCTTTCGTTCTATAATCGTCGTACGCTCGCGTAAACAGAAAATCTCACGGCCAGGAGACCGTTTCGTATAGATTAAGGTTGCTCCCGTTCGAACGGTTTTAACGGGCAATATATCGTGCGTAACGCTCGGTTTATTTCCGTACCGTGCATTCTCGAGTTCCAATGAGTTCACGCTTCTACCACCTTTGTTGTTTACTGCGACAAAAAATATAATCTGTCGAGTCGGTGAGCGAGAGCGGTAACGGGTTGGTGCACGCACACGCGCGCGTGGCTAAGTAGGCATCGTAGCCGGCGCGTATGTGTGCGGCGCGTCCCGCGTCTCTGTCACACACACGCACGACCGGTCACGTGTCCTCGCGACACAGGCTGACCTCGCGTACGTGTGTTTGCCCGTCGAGAATCTCGAGATCCATATTTTTCTCACGAATACCCATTTGCGAAACATAACCTCTTGCTGACGCACAGCCACCAGTCCCAAGTTCAGTGTTGCAACAGTGCGTTGTATTTCTGAAAGTCTGAGGCATTCCCCAGCGGCGAACGCGTATTATTTTTAAAAATGACATGAACGAAAGCATCCAGGTGACTCATAGTATAATATTTATCCATGAGATTGTATATACCGCCAGTGGCGGATTAAGCATCACTAGGGGCCCCAAGTGTAATCTGAATTCGAGTTTAGTTATTGAAATTTTGGACACTGCTTCCCCTAGAGAGTCTCGACGCGAAACTTGCGCCGTATCGCGATCGGTTGTTGTCTAAAGCGTCCTAGGTTCCGAGACTATGGACTCGCGTCTCGGGCTACGCGCGACGATCCACCGCCGAATAGAGCAGAGTGGAAAGTCAGGGGTGTTGTTCGGTATTGTTCGTAGACAGCTTATTCTTTTTATTGCATTTACGATACATTAATTCCGATGTAACAAATAACAAGGGTCAGGTAAAAAATATGATAATCAAGAAAATATTATCGGAAAGATGCGTTCCGTTTAAATAAACCCTCGGAGAGAAGTTTTGCAAGCGTATTCGTACGTTCTCCTTATCTTATCGTCGACTCCGCAAAACATTGTCTCCGGGTGCGATAGGTGCTCTTTATTCTAAGCACTTTTAGTTCCCTTAAATTTTAATGGACGAATTGCGTTTCACAATCCTTCGTATATGATACAGTTTCTGTTGGCGCAAGTCCCCCCCTTTTCCGCCGTAACAAGTCGTAGCAAAAGCTAAAATTCTTCTTGCGAACACGCTTATCATTGCTTATATTGGCTCGAACAAGTTTACCGCTACACTACGCGTATTACAAACATGCTTATGTTTCTAATTATAAGGCGATCGAATTATACTATAGGCGTCTATGCGTTTATTATGCTCTGTAGTTAAATTTCCAAGCAAAACTTCGTCAATTACCTGTTCAGCTTCTCAAATACGTGGATACCGCTGAACCTAACAACAGAATTTCGCGTAAAAGTAAAAGTGTCTATGGTAACTTTGTGGAGAAGAGCGACTTAAAAGTACATGAAAGGTGTATAACTAATTAGCCTGACTAAGGCAAGTAAGATTTCGTTATTTCCATATTAATTGACTAATCTGACTGCACATCGAAACTGAGGAGAAGGTGTACACGGTTCTGCACTGTTCTAGTTACCGTAATATAATGCTTTCTCAGTCCAAAAAGCTGACTTTTCTCCTACGCGTTATCTCTTATTCGTGCGCCTGTAAGTATTCTATGTTATTCGTAGAGATCTA
Organism: Andrena hattorfiana; assembly: GCA_944738655.2. Classification (NCBI taxonomy): domain Eukaryota; kingdom Metazoa; phylum Arthropoda; class Insecta; order Hymenoptera; family Andrenidae; genus Andrena; species Andrena hattorfiana. The sequence goes on along the minus strand of OX122894.2, from coordinate 41,615,648 downwards.
TACGAAAAGAAGGCCTTGTTTCGCGCAAACTCTCGGATGCAATTGAAGTGTAAAAAAGCTTACGAATAATGTACAAAGCTTTAAAGTATGACAACATTAAATGTATAGAATCCGGTATCCGAATACTATGCGCGCTGTTGGAAGGAAACCTCAGCCGATCCTTCTTCGCGTATAGTTCTCTAATCGTTTAAATCCTGCTCGTCGAAGGCTAGACATTACTTGGTAAATGGTACAAAATGATGGACAAACACCGTACTCCTTACTTCTCCCATGCACGTCGCGCAAATTCAAGATAGGCTCTATAAGGTGGACAAATAATGTGCATCGCACACTACTCGCTGGTGAATTGTAAAACAGATTTCGCCTTCGAGGTGGTCATTCGCAATCGTCATTTCATCCCTGAAAAAATACTCTCGATATTTGTCTCAATGTCGCACCCTGTCGCCAGGCTGTTTCAAGTACCAAATCCTCTGCGCTGCGTCTGAACTCAGTTCCCAAGGTACGATCCATGTTTAATCCCTTTCGATAAACCCCTCCGCATAGTGAGATCAGTGGATCGCATTATACCCTTGGCGCTCTGTGCCATCGCGAGGGATGTTTCGCGTTGGATTTCGAATAATCGGAAACTTCACCTGGTTCCCTTCGGGGATGAACATGTCCTGTACCTCTTAAAGCCACTCACTGTCAGAGAGGGTCGTCGACATCGAAACGCTCTGTCATAACTCGTGGAAACGACCTTAGACCTCGAAGGCCTCCCACTGCTACGCGATCATGGCGGCGATGGGGCTGAAACGCATTATTTTGCTGAGCAAAATCCACGCCACCGAGGCGAGGGCGCAGAGGGTGACGCCGCCCCAGCCGAAGTCCATGCTCCAGGAGCTGTTGAATCGCCGGGCCTTGAGGACGTTGCGCGGAGCCGGTCCACCGACCACGCCGTCCTCTGGCCCGTTCAATATCCGCGCCCCGCGGTCCTGGGCCCTCTTGAAGTGAATTATCGTCAGGGTGAACAAGGCGAACGTGGCTGCAACAATCGCGCTTCGCGTTAAAACCACCGGACTTTCCTAGAAATTATCGTGCTCCCTCGTCGAAGCATTTCGATTTGAAAAATAAAGCTTCTGGGAGGATACGCGCTCGAGGACGCCTTATCAGCGATAAGAGGTATTTGCCTTTTATTAATCTCCGAGATGGAATATTCGGAAGAGGGGAAGGTATGAATCGAATATGTACTCTCGACTATCGATTGCGGCTCGCTTGTCTGGCAGTGTTTTCTCCCAGATAAGTAACGCGATACTCCAAGAAATGTTCTTATTTGTCATTGGTGTGTACAAGCAGGATTTAAAAGCAGAGTCAAGTGGGTTGATCGGAACGCTACTCGGAGAACTCGACTCGCTCCGAATACTCGGAAGTTCCTAACGGTCGTTAGCTTATTTTGCGGTCGACTTCGCGAGCGCTCGGGGATCCTTGCGGTCGCCGGGCTTGTCGACCGCGACCGCAGCACGCTGCGCTGATGAAGTTTCCTCGGTTAACGCGATTATCGTGTTGGCGCTATCTGACAACATCTCGCGACCTGGCGCTGCCGAGAAACTCACCCGCCAGGAGGTACATCACGCCGGTGACGAGCACCGCCGATATTTGGTGCCTGCACAATCCAAAAAATCCAATGAGAACCGCGGTGCTCAGAATGATCAGGCAAACTAGAGAACAGGAGATACTCAAATTCTGCATCCCTGTAAAAAAGAACACGTTCAACTAGATGCGATAAACCGCTGCACACTATTTAGCAGGTCCTTTCGACTCGAACTTTATTTGTACTGTAAGTTCGTATCGCTTTAGCTTTGAAATGCATGCCGCGCACGAAGATTCTCTTAAATGCTAAGTAGAGTACGAACATTTCAAACGAAGTCAACTGGGTATTAACTTATCCCGAGCGCTTCGAATCGTTTACGTATTTACCGGATCATCACTGGTAATAAAACCACATGCAACACGGTATGATGGATGTAGCTTCGAAGATCTTATGACGCTAGGTTCTCGTGCAAGTTTCAAATATATTTGCAGACAGTATGTGGTACTTTTTAAATAACTCGATAAGTGACCACGATATTTAACCCTTCGTGGTCATACGGAGTGTATCGCACTCCAGAATATGTGTCTGTCAATATTTCTGTAAATTTTTCGACCGTAATAAAATTTGAAAATTTCGCAAATTTTAACCAAAAAGAATCGCTTTTATCCACAACAATTTTTTCAAATACAAATTTCAACATATCAAAATTTACATTTGTTGAAAAAGATTATTAGAGCATTCTGAATGTATAATTGTCACTGAAAAGTGAAAAGATTCAGAAATACAAAAATCGTAACTCGAAAATGACGCTGGGGTGCAACGAACCCGATGTGACCAATTTGTGATTACGAGGCGTGACCACGGAGGGGTAATTGACCTGCTAAACGCGACAGAGAAGTTCGTCGAGATTATTTCGAAAAGAGGTTTTAGTTTTAATCTCTACGGTGGCGGACGCGCTAGGAATTCTTTTAACACAGATAATAACGATTGGAAGCGATGAAAGTAGAGAGAAAGAGGAAACGTGGATCGTAACTTACGGGTTTGCCAGGCGACATGGATCTCGTGTGTTTCGTCCGGCGACAAGTAGTTAATGCACCTCTGTTGTGGAAAACCTACCTGACCCAGTAGTCGTATTTCCTCCTCTGAAACGTGAGAATTGAAATGGAAATGCGAGCTCGACGCGCGCTTTAACGCCGTTCTCGTGTACGCAGCGAAACAAAACTGAACGCTCATTTCTCTTTTTCTGCTCGATCTTTAATTGAAACGATTGCTACGTTCGAATGGAAAAGCGAATAAGTAACTTTTAGGCTCCGCGAATCAATAAAGTTTCATAGAAAAAATACGGCGAGGCTATGCACAGAATTACGAAAGATTAATTGCTTTTTATAGAGAGGATCTGAGAAGTAAGTAGCAAAATTTGGTAGTTCGTTCTATTCATTTTGAGGATGAAAAAAGTGTATACGATCGTATGCTCGATAACGTTTTATTCATGAATTATAAACACTTTTTATTCGCTATTGGGTTTCGCAAGGATCTTAACATCCCCTAATCGCTTATTTCCGAGATGTCCTATGTGCTCGAAAGTGCATGTTTAATCGAAATCCAGGAGGGAATGCGTGGAACTCGGTTTTCAGATGAACGCATACGTTGGCCTTAATTCAAAGGCGATAATCGATTTTCATGATCGTTTAGAGGTCTCGTTCCCGGATAAATTCGCGCACGACTAATTAACTCGCTAGTCGAGACGAGCAGTACTCGCGGGGCGTAATTGTTGGGGCGTGAAATTCGATATCAGATCCCGAATACTCTATCGGCTGGGGTGGGCCTGGGAACGCGGATTTCGGTGAAATGTCGGGAAGAGTGGTCGCCGAGGCCACGGGAACTTAGGCAATTGAGTGAAAATAAATCCTGAAGGGGAAATAGATCGACTCAAGTTCACTGGGTCTAGGTTCACTAGGTTATTCTCCATGAAACTCGTATCGAGAGCTCGCGATTCCACTGGTTATAATCGAACATGAAATATCCTCATCCCTTAACTTTGTAAGCCCACCTCAATTTCTGGTGGATATCCTAATCTTTAAATGAGAATCTACACGAGTCGAGGATATCCCGTTTCTTCCGACCGAATTAATTAATCGGACCTCTTGTTGCCCTCCAGAGGCTAAGGAAATTCTGGACCCCTTTCCTAAACGCTCTACGTGTTACCAGCCGATTCTATTAGCTCCTCAAACCGTTTATAGCCACATTACAGCAGAAAACACATTGTGATGGAAATCGCACGTGCACGCTACAGTGGCAAAGTTGCTTCAGGATTTATGCGTACAGAGTTACTGTCTGATTTTCACAGAAAGGTCGAGGAGGCAGCTACGCGTGCACAGTCCGTTTCAGGCGGCACTGTTCCGTGCTTGGCGTGATCTGGAACCATCAGAAAGTTCCCTCCAAAAACTAGAAGACAATATTAGACGAGCAGATTATTCGGACGCACGCGTGACTCCAGTTCCTCCAGCGTTTTCGAAGGTCGAACTTAACTCGATGGAAACTCATCCTATTACTCGATGCAACTTCCATGCAGGATTCCTACAAAATCCGACCCTCGCAAACCATTTCGTACATATTTCGAGCTCCCGCCTCGGAATTCATCCTCTTTCGCGAGGAAATTTAAATCGTCTCCGCTCCAGTTGATTCTATGCACTCAGTTTTTAGGACACTTTTTCATAGGACGAGTCGTGAACGAGAGTATTATAAATCTTCATGATCTAGAAGCATAGAAACCAGCAGCTGCTCTTCCGAATCAGTAGGTACATCGGTTCCACTGATTTATTTTCTTGTCGATTTCCTGAATATTGATTGATATCCTGAATGAGAAATCTGCGAGCCCAGATATTTAGCGAGTGTTGGAGCACGGCAGATTGGAACAGTAGCTACAGCGGGCAGCTCCCATTTTTCTCCGAGATTCCCAACGAAGCGGGAGAATTAAACGCTCAGGAGGTACAATCAGTCGCGATTGCACGCCCACGCGTACAAAGACGCCGGGGCCGTTCGTCGTGGAAAGCCAAGCTTCGAGACCCTCTCCTCGATTAAATGCTGGACGGCTGTGTCGGAAACGATTTCGTTACTCGCCGCGAATTCCCACGTCGACGCGGCTCGATCGTTATCGAAAGGAGTCGCGCGCTTAATGAGGACGATCCGTGAACGTTAACGAAGCGGTCACCGAAATGCGGAATAATTGAATTGCTCGTTAGTAGTAACGCCTAAATTAATAATAGAAAGTCCTCGATATGGAACGTCTAATCACCCCCTTCGTTATCGGAGGCACGGAAGGAGCAGGTTCAAGATGAGATTTGCGAAGCATTTCTCTCCTTCGAGCACTCGATTTCAGTATCAATTCGTTGGAGAGGATTTCATAGTCTTCCCAGGGATATTCGATATTTTATCGTACGTAGACGTCTCATTGGTTATTCAGTATGACACAGCGATACCAGTCGATTTGAATTCCTATTCAAGCCAGTGCTGCATTATAAACATACGAGCTAAAGAAGTGGTGCTCTTAATGTCTCATCGAACATCCCCGACTCCCTTCCTCTCGCACACAACAGTGGAAGCTGGGGCACAATGTCGCGTAAATGTTTAACCAGGTCAAGAGTCGTATTTCCATCCGAGGAGACCTATCAAAACGAGACGCAATAAACTAAAGAGCAAGAATTAATGTATTTATCACTATGGGTACAGTTTTTTTTTTTTTTTTCAAACAAATCTATAATCCCATTAATCACGAACATTATAACAGAAAAATCGTGAAAGAACGAGATTGGGTCTGTAATCGTTAAGAAACAACGGTTTAATCAAAGTTGTTTGCCAGCCGTGATTCCCTTTGTTTGGCCAGTTGTGTGCGTCACACCCTTTCGTACTTCTCCACGATTGACATTTTCTGGGCCACTTTGTCCATGCTCCCTGCGGAGGAGGCGACACAATTTCTGCCTGGCCAGTGTTTCCCTTCAGATTTTATGAAGCCACGACACTCGGGGCTTTCTACGAAGAGGTTTGATAAGGAGAAGTGAGAAGACGCTGCAGGTGGCAGAGGGAAACTACGAGCAAAGTGTCCCAACCCGTAAAACAACCCCTTATTGTTCTTTCCCCGGCGTTTTAAGGTAATGAAACGAACGCACCACGGATATATTGATCAACCCTGGCGCGTTCTTGTAATTGGAAACGAATTCTGCGGAAGCAAGCAAGTTCGTTTGGGTTCTTAGGGTCTCCGAATTTCTCCGCGACTTCGCAGTAGGAGAAGTGCAAGTAGTCAGGTGGATTTTGCACCAGTTCCCATGGTAGCATTAATTTAAAGAACAGCCAGGCGCAATTAGCGGCCCAGGAATACGCGAAAACGACTCCCAGCCACTAGCGACAGGCAGCACCAACGTCATTAACACCGTTTCCGTGGTAGAATCGCAACGAACGCGCGAAATTTTACGAGTAACGCGAAGTAGAGCTGAAATATTCATTGAAACATTTAATTGCAAACAGTTTGTCGGGTGATTTTACGAGGGAGATTTATTCGAGCGAAATGGGCGCAATTTGCAGGGGTGCGTCAAACACCGAAACGTTTTATTCCTTTTTAACTGCTTTCGTTCGATTCTATTGAACCTAGAATAATTACTGTTCACCGATATACCCCAAAATACCTAAAATTCGGTGTAATTTTGAAATTTAGGTAAAAGTACATAGAATTCATGATTATTCGAAATTCTATTCGTTAACCGAAAAGTAGGAGCCAGAGGAATCGAAAGGTCACCGCGATTTTCGCGATTAATGTATTCCCACGCGTTCGATCAAACAAAGGGCATCCTTCACCTCGAACACGAAGCTTCTGTTCCATTAATAGGGGGTGGAGATCACTTCGGCTACGGAACGTTGTTACATCTCCCAGATGCTTGCACGACAGGGTTAAAGAAAAATTATGTAGAATGCTATCTACGCCATCTAATGTGGGACACGAATAATCACTGATTGCAGGGGTTGAAAAGGAGGAACAAGCAAGCTTGTGGTTCGATGGATCGAACTTTAAACCGTTGCAATTGGTACGAAAGTGATTGGCATGAAGTTTTACCGAGGGAACATTCCAAGATGTTCACGGTCACGGCATACCGAGGCAGACAGCGTGATATTTCAGATCCTAATCGACTGGTCGATAGCTTGGTCAGAGTCAAGGTGGAATCCTCGTATAGAACACGTTCGTACAGCAACCACGTCATTCCGAATGCACAGCCGCGATTACGCGAAAAGCTGTGCGTGCATCATTGGGATACTCGCGTCATCGACGAATGGGGGCGAGTTCTGAAGCTTCCTCGAACTTTCAGGACATTCTTATAGCAAATCGTTCTCCAGCTTGACGTTGATTTTGAGACGAAATTGGCTTCCATGGATTTTTGAATCATGAAGTAGTAAATCTAGAGTTACCCTTGGCACAGCCAAAGCCTGAATTTCCTGGGTGTCTTGAATATCTTGGAGGTCTCCTTAGAGTCTTGGTCCTCTGCCACCACAATACCATGTATATTCATCGACTCGTACAGCACTACATATATTTACTATCTATCTCTTAGTTTTAACTAAGTAATTCCAAGATATCCGAGACTTCCAAGCACCCCTATTCGTTTCAACTAATCCTCAAAGCCCTTCGAGGCTTTACACCCACAAATACCCTGAGAATTTTCGAGGAACAGGCTCGGAGGATCTGCCCAGACGATGTTACACGAATCTTCCCCATTCCCAGCACTTACCGGTGAGTGAAACGCACATGATCCAAATGCCCCCGTACATTGGCACGAGGAACGTCGGTCGTCTGCCAGAATGATGGTTCCTGTGAGCGGAAGCCGACCCCAGCATCGCCACCTGCCCGTCCAAGTACCACGTGAGAGTAACGTTGGTGCGGGTTAGAGCCTCCTTATCCCAGCCCACCTCCTCCCAGTGGTCGGACATTATTGCTCCACATAGCAGTCCGGTCGCTGGAACAAAGGAGCGGAGGGTCTCGCCGTAGAAAAGTGCCATTATCAGACCCCGCGGCGCCCGCTTTGTCAGGGCGGCCCCGTTACTTTAAGTCTCTACAAGACTGGTAATCGACCCTCGGGCTATGTGCGTGATAATGGAACGGTGTCGGAGGAGTTACGTAATCTCGGAGCCTTCTTTGTGCACCGGACGTCGAGGAATGGCGAGAATATCGCCAGAAGGCACCGTGAAGTACCTTCAACGATCTGCTCCGGGGGTCGAGTTGTGTGGCTTCGCGAGTTCGGCTTTAATATTCAAGTGATACTCGACGAATGAGTTTATTGGATTATTAACTGACGATTTTATCTTTATTCGAGGTGGAAGATTATGCAGATCTGTCCTCTGAGCAAGCAGGGGAGGGAAAGTGATTCGAAATGGCTGTTTTGGAATGTGCAGTGGTGGAGAAAAGAAAGTTTAATTATATTTTTACGTGTAATTGAGTTATAACTAATTTTGATATGAATATGAATTTTGGGATATAATTCTTTCTCTTTTTGTTACCCTTCACAGTTTATACTTTATTTTCACCGTTACTGTATAGAATTCTTTTTATGTGTATGTGAATATGGACGAAGGAAATATCCTTCCTGCAGGTTAATTTCGTCTGAAGGTACATAATAAACAATTACCATGGCAAATAGTAAAGAGAGAAGAAGAAAGGAACGGTGCAACTGTCCACTGATGGAGCGTCTGACCAAGCGCAGGGATATACTACTGAACTCAGTCTTACTGCGTCTCCTCGCAAGTCTCCCCATAAAACTCTGACGTACTCCCTATAAAAGCGGAGCAGACTACCTTCTCCAGCAAGTAATCCCATCGTCGGCGATTAAAAGGATCGAGATCGATGGCAATAAACGAGAATTTCCGTGTTTAATATCCTACGCGAGGATCTTGACGAGAGACTTCGGGCTTTCGCGCCTCACGGACACCCTCCATGTGTGCTGCAGAAAATTTCATTGCATAAGAAATACAACGGCGAGTGCTCTCCAGCATAATAGACCACTTCTCTCGAGTGACCATGCTGAAAAAGTGCCACGGATGAGTTCAACCGGTGGTTGTTGCTGCATTTCGTGAACCTTCGAGTCGAGACCACTGACAAGAATATGGGAAGACTCCATCGAGTCTTAAACCGCAGTCTAAGGAACTTGGAATCCTCAATCTCGATAAGAGAAGCAGTAACATCGAGCTCTCTTTCGTTTGGAGTTTTTCGATACCGATTTCGCGAAACAATGAGCAAAAGTGCCTTCGTATTTTGCACAGATCGCAGGGGTGGATTTCCCTGTTTACAAAGATGGTCCGATCAGAGAGGGTAGATTTCGTCTACGCGAAGCGTGGGCCTGAGATGAGACGCGGTTAGGGTGGCGATGCATCGAAGCAGGAGCACGTGCTCCGGCCTATCGATTCGCTTCTTAACGATCATCACACTGCCGCAGCTCCCGATGCAAAATTAATCCGCACGTCGACAGGAATGGACATCGATTGTCCGTTAACACAAGCGAAGGTCCACGCGTTCGTCAAAGACCTCCAACTATCGACAGACTCCATTTACATTTTCCCTCACTGTACAATCGAATAAAAGCGTCCTCTCCCCATCAGCTCCGAAATCCTCCAGAAGCAACCCCTCGCACGTTTTTCCTCAGCGTGTAATAAAAAGAAGCTACCTGATCCCGCAGATCAGCTGATCCCCCGCGAAGGGAGCCCGCGTTCGTGAGAAAGGGAAGGCACGAAGCTCGGTGTGCGTGAATGGGGACCAGGGACAAGGGATGATCCAATCCACGCGATCGCGAACGCCGGTCGCAGTGGGAACCGAAATATAAACACAGGAGCGGCGAACGAGCGGAGATGAGGGAAAGGATCGTGGTCGATGGTATCGGGCGGGCTTAGATTTTACCTGCGAAAGTGAGAGTCAGCGTGGCAACGAGGAAAGCGAGACGCGGACCAGGGGCCCTGGGTACACGGGTAGGCTCCATCCATGCAGGTGGTGCCCAGGGCGACCGCTGGCAGCCCACTGAGAAACCCGCACACCGCACCGACAGTCGCCAGTTACGCACTGGCCAATCGACACCCCCGTTCTGTTTTCGGCGACTCTCCAGCACGTCGACGGGGGCAAAACTACCAGGACGCCCTCTCCGTTCTGCGTCGAAGCGCACGAAAATCGACCGACGTGCCACCCCACCCGGATGCTGCGGACAACCCACTTCTGCTTTCCTCTCCGGCCCTTTCTCTTCCCTCCCTTTTCCCTCATCGCCCTTCGGCGCCTTATCCCTCCACTCCTCCTCGCCTTTCTGCACCGCCAAAAGGACCAAGGGTGTTTGACCAGCCTCGATTCTTCCCTCTGCAACTTGGCCCTGAAGGGCAGGCTTGAATTGTTAGTCTCTGGTCCATTGCATGTTTCGTTGCGGGTAGTCTTCTAGCCTGCTAGCAGTCCCTTTTCCTGTCCCGTTTGAGCTACAGTCACGAGTAGGTTCGCTTTAGGTTTCTTGGTTACTTTGTGCTTTCCAAGGTTCTGTGATGGTTCCAGAGGCATTGCTCGCCTGTCTTCTATTTTGCGCTTTTTCAGTTTCCTTCGTTTGTAAGCGTGTCTGGTAGTTGAGGCTTTTCAGTTGATTTTTGGGCTACTTCGCGAGGACCAATCTTCTGCTCCGATCTTTCGTCGTGGGAAGCTGCATAGCTTGCTCCCGCTGGGCCCTGCTTCAACATTCATGGGGCACTCGGGCATTTCGCGCCAGAGATAATCAGCCGTTAACTTCCTTCGACGGTGCACAGTTGCACAGACAGACGACCGCAGTGGAACTGATGAATAATTTATATTGATATCTAAACAAGAAAGGCAGTTTCTGCTTTCCCTGGTATACTTCATGGATTCCTATTCCTATTCCTTCTTTCAATCTTAATTTGCCTACGACACTCGTACGTTTAAACGTCTCTAATCCTTCTCCTGGTCGCGCGGTGTTCGTTGACGATCGTTAGAATCGCGTCAGTACGGTGTCCTCCGCCTCCCATTAAGTCAACGTTGACCTTAACGAAACGTACGCGCCGTGTCGCGTTTGATGTGGCCCACGTAAGAAGCGTGGGTGGAATATTCTGTACACGTTTTAATCTCATAGTGGCGTTAGGATATCGTCGTGGGTGGACGATCAAAGAATCTTTCTTTCCATATTCCTTGGTATTCTCGACGCCGGGCGGTTCGTCGAGCACTCGAGACCATAGAGGCCCTAATAACAAACCACGTGCCCCGCGCTGCATCGATGAAACTTATATCGAGTGCGATCACGCCCTCCCAAGCGCTGTGCAATTACTACGGGGATGTTTACCCAGAATTTAACACTTTGAGCGACGTGCGCGTGTTTTCACGCCGAGGAACTTCCACCTGCCGGCATATAAACCCATCTTGGTACGGCATTTGGCCAAATGTTGCGTCAGACAAAGTGTTAAGACACCCTATACTGTAGTTGAATAATTCTTTGTTACACTGAAGTGCTGTATAATAAATGAGAACTGCGTAAGGAAACCGTTGTTCGTTTCTCGTTACAGATGGCGGACGTAGCTGAGAATGCAGCATTCACTGACCCAGCGACAGCGATATCCCACGGGAAACGGCACCTGTTAGTGCGGGATTACACGATGGCTGTGACCGCGTTGGCGCAAGCTTGCCAGCTGCTGGCCGAGAAGCACGGGGACACCGCGGACGAGCTCGGCGAACCCTATCTGCTTTACGGTCGTGCTCTGCTGGGTCTGGCCAGAGAAGAGGCTGGAGTGCTGGGCGGCGGGGTGCCAGGCACGGAAGAAGCAGAAGAGGACGAGGACGAGGACGAAGAGGAGGCGGAAGACGAGAAGCTGAGCAACCTGGACGAGGAGGACGAGGAGCGCCAAGAGAAGGCCTCGACCAGCGAGGCAAAAGAGGAGGCTGCGTCTGACAGTAAAGCCAGCGAGTCGAAGGCCGCGGAGCCACCCACTGAGTCGAAGGCGGAGAAGAAAGAAGAGAAGAAAGAGGACAAGAAGGAGGAGAAGGAGAGTGTGGAGAAAGAAGAGGCGGAGAAGAAGAGTGTAGAGAAAGAAGAAGTCGAGAAGAAGAGTGTGGAGAAAGAAGAGGCGGAGAAGAAGAATGAGGAGAAAGGAGAGGCGGAGAAGTCAGAGTCGAAGAAAATTGAGACTAAAGTAGAACAGAAGGAAGAGAAAGCTGTTGCTGGATCCAGCAAAGACACGAAGCACGTCAATGGACCTTCGTGTTCGAGTGAACAGAATGGTGACGTGAAAGAGAACGGGGAGAACGATTCTGAGGACACTGGGAAGGAGGAAGAAGAAGACGAAGTGAATAATTTACAGGTACATATATTTACGTTTACATTCTTCATACATCTCTTTCTTAGATATATTCGTATCCCTTGCTGGCGACCTCTTTGGTGGTGAAAATATTCTTTTCTGTATCGTCGTCAGTCTCTTTATATTCCAAAGCCCTGCCACCGGTCTAAGCTTCAGTTTAAACTATGATCGCTGTTAGGCATTGCGAAGACAGAACGAATATTCACTCTGAAATTAAAGGTGGCCTGGGAGGTGCTGGAGCTGGCGAAGCTGGTGCTGTTGAAACGCGGTCAGCCGGGGTGGAAGCTGCTAGCCGACGCTTATCGCCTCCTGGGCGAGGTGGCCATGGAGGGAGGGAACTTCCAGGGTGCCCTGAGCGATCTGCACCGTTGCCTGGAGCTCCTGCAGCAGATAGAGCCGCGCGAGCCGAGGGCGATAGCGGAGATCCACTATCAGCTGGCGTTGGCCCACTCCCTGGGAAACGAGTTCGACGCCAGCATCGAGGAGTTCCGCAAGGCCACCGAGCTGCTGGAGGCGCGCATCAAGGAGCTGGAGGAGATGAAGGACCCGCCCAAGTCCGAGGACTCGTTCTACACCGTCGAGGGGGAGATACAGGAGCTGAAGGAGCTGCTGCCCGAGATCCAGGAGAAGATCTCCGACATGAAAGACTTCAAGCAGGAAGCCTGCAAGCTGGTGATAGAGGGCATCAAGAGCAAAGTGGCCGGCGGCTGCTCGAACGGCGCCGGCCCCAGCGGCAGCGAGCCCGGCTCCGCGTCGAAAGTTCAGAAACCAGCCAGTGACATATCCCATTTGGTGCGCAAGAAACGGAAAGCCGAAGAGCCAGAGACAGAGGTCGCGTCGCCATGCAAAAAACCGACGCCGGAGAAGGCCGTTTGAATTGTGCAGTCTACCTCGGTGCGTTTGGGACACTCTTGGTCGCGTTGCTCGGCGGTGGAAATTTTTTCGAGGAAAAAAAAAAACAAAAGGAAAACAAAGACCTGTACCACAGAATTTTTAGTATTGGACCAAAATAGGGTAACCGCGGTCGGATCCGACGCGATTCGACTGGAACACCGCGAAAGAATATTTTTAGTGAACGCCAGGCGGGAATACCGCTCGTCTGACTCCTCGGTTCTTCCCATTCTCTTATTTTTTTAATTCAGTAATCGTAACCGGCGTATGTGTTTCTTTTCTTTTTCGTTCTCTTTATTGTCCCTATGGTTCGTTTATTTATTGTAACTGGTAAGATCTGGGCGGCGAACTTGGTTGCTGGCGTCGCCGTCTGAATTGCGATTGTTTTTAAACTATTCTCTAGGACACGATAACAAAGTAGCAAGGAGTAAGGTTGTTCTTGTATAAATCTGATTAATAAACGTTAAATGACGGTTTTTTCTAAATGCTTCTCGATGTCCACAGGTACGTTGCGTGAGTACTAACATCTCCAAGCCACAACAGATTGTTCACAGTATATTTCCGAAAGTACAGTATCATACAAATATGTTGGGAAAGTCAAACAGCGCCGCATGCCTAATATCTACGATCACATTTCTGGACGGATTGTTACTTGGAGCTCAAAGAAAGAACGCGCGTATAGTGTCTACTCTACGCTTATTCGCCTAAGAGTTCCTCGATGTCGTCTTCTTTGTCAGAGCTTTCCTGCCGTTGGACTTTCATCTTGTAACCGAGCGATTCCAACACGCTCGCGTTGTAATAGTAACTCAAGTTAATACCAGGCACCAAACGCTTCAGTTCCTCAACGGCAGCGCGAGCTTTATCAGTGTCCCCGATGTCCATGTAATGTTGTGTTATAGTCGCGAATAAGTCACCGCGACGTACAGACTGCTCCAAATCGGATCCCTGAGACTCGAGCAGCTGGCGCACCTGTTGCATCGCTGGCCCCGTCTCACCCCTGTCGAACAACCTGTAATAGTAATTCACGTTTCATTAACAATATTCTGGAGGAATATTGCATCTCCTGTTGCATTCTCAACAGAACCACATACTTCTTGATATCCAGATAACGTCTGATAGTTGCTATCCTATTGTTCACCAGATCAACAGCTCTTTTATGAATGTCAGGATCCCTGGGTGCGGCGACTTTCGCCAGACACCTGCTGGCTTGGCTCAGAGCATCGAGAGCCTTCTCGTAATTCTGGAACTCGTCTATTTCCACTTGGGCGCAAGCAACGTAGAAGTTCGCCAGCAGATCCATCGCTTTCCCTTTGGAGTAGAAGTTGATGATGTTCTTCAATACCTCCGGTTGGTTCTGCCAGTCCAGCGACTGCAAGTAGTTCCCAGCCATGATGTAGATCTCCCTTTGCCTGGATACTTGGGCGAAGAAGCATATCTTCTCCGTGTCGCCAGACTTTAGCAACGCCTTCATGGCCCTCGGTTTATTGCCAGCTTGGGTGAACTTCTTCGTCGCCAGGTGATAGTTGCCCTGCTCGAACGCGATTTCCCCGATTCTTTCCAATATCGAGATGCGGGTCTTCTCGCGCTCGGTGTCGTTGTCGACCTTGTCCAAGGTCATCTTCTCTGCCAGATCCTCGGCCAATAGAATATTGTGCTGCTGTATCAATTCCAGCGCCTTCATGTAGTTTCTTCCAGTGGCAAGCAGATCCACGGCCTTTTCAATCTGGTCGTTTTGAACGAAGTAGTCGGCGCATTTCTCTATCAAGGCGGGGTCAGAGTCTGCATTAACGTCCATGATGATCAGCTGCAGAGCACTGTACTGTTTGGTATTGAACGCGATGTCCAGAGCCTTGTGCAGCAGGCCGGCTTTGTGGTACAGTAGGACCGCCTTATCCGGCTGATCGTTCTCCTCGTAATACTTCGCAACGTCTATCTGCGACTGTCTTGGCGCCAGTATAGCCAGGGGCCACAATTCCTCGGACATGTTGTGCTCCTTGCACAGTCGGATCGCGTTTGTGTAAGCTTTAGCGATCGTGTAAAAGTGAGTGGCTTGTGCCACGTTGTTCTTTGATTCGTAGTGGGCAGCTAGGTGATAAGCAGAGGCGGCATGATTCGTTCGAGACACCAGATCGCTGACTTCGTCCTCCCTGCCGAAATAACAAAGTAGCCTTGTCGTTGCTAGAGTGTTCTTAGCTTGCTCGTACAGGCGCAAGGCTCCCTCCATGTCTCCCGTCGATTCTATGTACTGCGCGTGCCAATTTTTTATTTCTGGATCGTCGGAGTTGTTCAGATACGTCAACAGCTCCCTGGGCCTCACCAGCAGCATCCTCGGCACTTCGAACCTGTGACAGTCCGCTTTGGTATACATTTCAATGGCCTCTGCTATCTTACCTTCCTGCTCGAGAACCTTTGCATGATTGTAGTAGCTGGTTTTCTCACAAATCTTGTTCTCGTTCCTGGCCAACTCTGTGGCATCCTTGAACTTACTGCGAGCCTCAAGAAGCTTGCCAAGCAGGTCCAGTCGCTTTGCCTCGCGGAACAGACGCTCGGCGTCAGTGTACAACCCAAGTTCCACGGCTAATATTCCAACCTTTGCCTCCAGGTTTAAACTGTCATCCTGCATGGCTTCTCTGAGAGCCCTCGCCGCTTTAGCTTGCTTCATGTGACCCAGACACAACAGCGCCATGTTCAGCTGCTTCGTCTTGACGCACATCCTTGCCAGACTCTTCCAAATGCCTTCATTCTTAATCGACTTTATCGCCTTGAACGCCTCGTCCATGTTAGCGATGCTGATGTGGAAACTGAAGTCCAGCACGGCTTTCTTTGTCATTGCATCGCAGGCACCTAGCTCCTCGAAGTCTCTCATAAGGAACTTCGCCACTTTGCTGCTCCTGTCCACAGTCTTTTCAGAATTCAAGATGATAATCCGTGGAGCGTGCACACCCAATATTCTGCAATTCTCATCTTTGATTGGCTTTATATCCTGCACGACGATCCCGTGGTCCGATGTAGCAAACATCGACACGAAAACCACGGTGGCCTTCGAAACGTCGTGTTCATTCTCATGGTCCTGACTCGATGCAGACTTGGAGTCTCGCATGTCCAGTCTCTGTGCACGGCATACAAGCAGCCTGGGGTCTTCCACGTCCCAGCAATGGGCGGTAACTAATCTTCCCCTACATTTCACGGCCAGGGCAGTCTCGTCTTCGTCTATGTCATCGGACTCCGCGAAATCGAATTCGTGTATCTGATCGCTTTCTATGTCCCAGACGTATAACGTCGAGCTGGGCATCAAGTTGGTCATGGCAACGGTAATGGACACGCAACGGCAGTCCGCGTTACACCTTGCCTCGATAATCTCGGCGAAGTCACTGATCGCTTCGTAAGTTGCCATCGCTCTAGTGTGCAGCTTCGCTTCTCGCTTGCTCAAGTCCCAAATCTTTAATACACCATTCAAAGACGCGACTGTTAGGTACTGCCCAGTGAGGTCCATTGCGATAGGCTCCCCTTCTTCTGGCAATGTGGGTAGCATCTGAATCACCGTGCCCTCCATTGATCGCAGTTGTATAATCACTGGAGTTAGGACGATTAATGTATGCTCGCAGATTAACAGCTTCTCGGTGTCGCAATTGAAACTTACGATCACGCTGGTGTTCATGGAACTCTCCCTGTGAATTCTGTAAGTTACAATCTGCCTGCTCGAGGAGACGGCAATGTACTCCTTGTTAACAGCAACGACCTGCACTTGAATCTCGGCTTTCAAAGTACATGCTAGGTCATCGATTTCGATTAGGATCTGAGTGGGGCTAAGCTGACTGGCACAGACACCGTCGTTGTACGCGGCACACATCGGTTGTTGATGCAATACGAACACGTTAGTGATACAATTAACTGCGAGAAGCGGGCTTCTTAACAAGCTAGCGCCCCAGGTAAGTTGTTTTACCGTGCCGTGAATGCTACAGCACTCCGGCACATTTGGCCAGCCAGTTTCCTCACTGTCCACCTCCACTTTGCGCTTCCATAAGTAGATCGTCCCCAAATTTGTCCCAGCGGCCAGAGTAGCTGCGGAATATTAGCACTAAGTTCGTTTCTACGCATTCGCTACAGCAAACTGAATCGAGTATCAATAGTACCATTGTTTTTGCAAAAGGATATGCTTGTACAAATCTCTTGCGGCGTGGCCATGTTTCCAGTAGTTGAATCCGGCGGAGACAGTACATAGGTATCGCCAGTGTGAAGATCCCAGCAACGAACGCCCAATTCTCCTGTAAGAATTGCTAAAGTATTCCCGCCAGCCCAACACAGCACTGGACTAGCTCGCGATATGTCGCACCGACTGCTAAGCTTCACCTAGAGAAGCAATGAACACATCTGTGCAAAATGTATATACTACAGCTGTTCGAGTACTAAAAAAAAACGAGTCGAGCCGGACTCGGCCCGAGGAACCGAGTACTCGAATTTTTTCGAGTGGCTCGAAGAGAACCGACTAGTCGATTTTTCTTTTTTTTTTTTCTCCTCGAGTACTCGGCTCGACTCGGTCCGAATTTCAAGCTACTCGAATATTCGAGTACTCGAACAGCCCTAGTATATACTGTGTTACGTGGAATCCAAGCGAACGTAGACAGTGGATTACTTTCATTAACTCGGTGAGTCGTCCGGTAATGGGATCTGTTTGGAAATGCCCTATGTTCAGACCCTCCGTCATAATAATAATAGAATCCCTGGTCTGATGGTGCAATAGAAACTGTAACGCAGCGCCGCTGGTGCTAAGGACTTCTGTACACTGTCCCTGATTATCGACAAAATATATCACGCCACTGTTTGTTGAAATATAAAAAGCATGATTATCCCTTTGCGATACAACTGCCGTCGGCGCAGCGGTTCTAGGGCGCCAGGAACTAAAAATATCTAACGCTCTCTCGTCTCCTGCAACCGCAGCTTTCGCTAAACCGCTGAAAGCAATTCGTAAGCCTTTAACTATTTCCAGGTGGAAGAGTATGGAATGTAAAGCAGTCCGTACGCACCTCATGTCCATGGTCGGTTTCGGTGGAATAGTTTTAAAGACTATATGCGCGAAGGTATCTTTTAACTCGTGGTGAAACATCATTAGCAATTGACCCCTAGAGTCGATTTTCCAGCCCACTATGGACCCAGCTGAATCTGCGGATACTAATCTTCCGCCGTGCTGACTCCATTGCAGAATGTTAATGGACTCCCGATGCGGAGTGACGATTACATTGAATTCGATGCTTCCAGTGTCGCCCGGCCATATCTAAATAATCATTCGCATAATTCCAAGGAACGGTGCTTTTACTTCGATACAAATTCTGAGAGATCGTTAACCCGCAGTTCTCCGCTCTCCCATCCTGCTGCGAGCCACCGCCTTTCCGGATGCCATCCCAGAGCAGTGACCTGAGCTACGGAATGCCTGGGTGACTCCACGTCCTGAAGCGGCTCTCCTTGATCGTCGTAGATTGTCACGAAGCCGCCTTTGTCCTGAGAGTACGCCGCGACTCCGAGCAATGGGTAATTAGCGTGCCAAATTGCGTGAGTACTTATAGAAGCTGTTTCTGGATTTTGCACACGTGTGTCAAAGTACAGCGACATTATCGTTTTTTAATCACTTTATCGTGACCGACAAACTTGCAATTTTCATGCAAATAGGTTACTATATATCCAGCCAAGAGTACTTAAATTCTAAGAGCCCTCGAACTTCATTACTAAGAAGTTCTGCTTCGACAAACAGGTAAAAATCCAAACTTATGTGAACTTAAGTAAATACACATTTGTCAACCAGTCTTAAAGGTTACTTCAACAAGAAGGTATCGGATTTATGTAGCAGCTATAGATTGATATAAATCTCTTTATTTTAAATATCAGCGAAGAATTTGTTACTCATGTATGTCAATCAACGTGTCGATGTTTTTCCGATATTTTAATTGAAGAAAAAGTTTGCTGCTATATTTGACAGTTCACAAGCTTTGGTTGACATACAGGTTGCCATAGCAATGTCCACGCCAACGCCATGCTTCATGAATTTGTAGGGAAATTAATTAAGCAGGACAAGTAGAAATTCTCGTTACTTTTATACTCTTTATTGATAAGAAGTAATGTATACGGTTACAATAATTATAATGGATTACGAACTACAGCGTAACATTTTCACTGTTCTACAAGCATTGGTCAAACCTTCTTCGCGCTAAGTACTTGATCTTCTAAGTCAGCTATTCTCTGGAATATTCAAGCAGCTTCTATTAGCACCCGATCCTTGCACTCATTGTTATTTTACTGCTAATGTAACATTCATGTCGCGCAATACCCTGAGATATTCCTGGGTCTGTGTTTCCGACATCGCTTCTATTCCTGCCAAGCGCGACCTGTATTGCTTCTCCAACAACGTCACGATATTGTCCATCTCGCTTTGCTTCTTCATGCTGAGAGACGTGCACAGCTCGTTCCTCTGCTCTTGTAACCTCAGTTGCAAAGCTTTTATTTCCAAGTCCTTGTTCTATACCGTTAGACGAATAAAGTAGTAAAATATTGCGTTAGTAATGATCTTAGTTCGACTACCTTGATCGCAAGTGCCATTCTCCTCTCATGATCATGCTCAAGCTTCTCTTTAGACTTCTCGAGCTTCACAACAGCTTTCTTCAACGCGGAAACCTTGGAAATTAAATTTTGATTTTGAATCTGGGTTTCGTGATCTATCTCGTTCCTTATTTTGTTAAATTCTTCCTTCATCGTCATATGCTGCTCGACTAACATTGCCTGTAGCTTGTCCTCCTAAGAGAAATAGAATATTACTCGGTAAAATACATCGCGCAGTGATATTCTATACTGTTCGTAGGTAAATACATCTTTAATCTTCATCTCCAGTTTTATTTCCAAATCGTTAATCTTATTAATTAGCAACGCGGTCTCTTCTTTCCTCCCTGCGTCTATCTGCGATAATTCCAAGTCTTTCCTTTCAAGTAACTCTTCTTTCATTCGCAGCTCTTTACTCTTCTCCTCCGTAAATGTATCGAAACGCTCGCATATTGCTTTGATTTTATTCATCCAATGCTGTTCCAGCAATTTCGATTCTTCCTCCTTGAAAGTACGTGTTGTATTTCATGCTTTACAAGTGAAACTTCTACCTCTTACCTTACCATGGATGATTTCTTCCAGTTTCTCCATTATTGCGATTATGTTGTTATCTAACGACTCGTTCTTCAATCGAGTCTCCTCTAACTCCTGTTTCAACGCGGTAACTTGCTCTACAGCTTCGTAGTGATACTCCTGGACAACCTCTTTGTAGTCTGTTTCAAGGGCGCTTTTCTTTCTCTGCATGTCTATCAGCCTTTAACAATGTTTCGTCGTTTGAGCTCTGTTGTCTCTTTTAAACCATGTTTAATGATATACTAACTTAGCTTTCAAAGTAGTGACGTCGGAAGTTAATTGACTAATACTTGCAGACAAATGATTATCCATGTTACTACTGTGATTTCCCGGGCATTCCAACAATTGATTCTTTAAATATTCATTTTGCGCCTGGAGCTCCGCGATAATAGCGCTCAGTGTATTGATACGCTGCTCGTGAATGTTTATCCGGCTATTCCTTATCGCATCCTGGCTGTGAAAGCGAACAGTCGGTGGGATTTTAGTGGCGTGCATGCATCGACTTGCGCCCGTGGTGTCCATCAAGCGCTGTTTTAATAGCGCAGTGCTTCGCTGATGCTGGATACATTTTGCACTTGGCTTTAAGCAGCTACGCTGAGGTCTCACGGCGTAGTCAGACAGGTCACTTACAGACGAGCTAATACAGACCTAAATTACATACAGATTATTTTCATTCGTGAGGAGAAATTTCATAAATCCTAGTGTAGGTACCATATGGTATGACTTGGGCAATGGTAGAAGGAGTCCGTTCGGTGGAGGTCTGCTAAAAATTCCTTCGATACGACCTGTCTTCAATTGCCTGCACAGTTCCAGGAGATATTCATTCCTCAGGCGCCGCTGCGCGGCGGCGGTGCTCAATTTATCAAGCCAAACCTTGCACAACTGTGCACTTTCTGCGGATGTCAAGTTTAATACAAACGGTCTGACGCGTGCTAGGGTCTCTTTGAAGGATTCGTCCAGTTTCAAAGCTTCTTGTTCATTATATTCTCTAATTTTTCGCATGGCTTTACATGCGCCGGTAGTTATCTCACTTCGTGGAAGGCGTCATTTATGATGCCGGGAAAGAGGCATCTTTTAAGAAATTTGAGCCTTTTAACAGCTCGTTGCTTTTGTTTTTCATTCAACAGCGGGAACTTCGCGATGGTCGGGGATTGTAGATAGAAATAGATGAAAAACGGATGCGGAATACGTGCTTCGGGCTCGGGCCGTATCAAGAATCATACAAAAGAAAGATTTATATTCAAATTTATTGTGCATTTATTACTATTATTCACATCTACGCTTTAACTACATTCAGCTTCTTCTACGCGGATAGTTTTATGTTACATCGATATACTTTGATAAGAACTACTGTATTATAGTGAATTCTATCTAAGAGTAGCCTTGTTCCGCGCAGGGATATAGGGCAGTATTCTCAGTCGCTGCTTATTCGTAAGATCGTCTTAAGCATGTGGTATACTTTAATAGTTTACGAGGTAAACTCCTCTACTAAGAGGATGCCGCATGCTTAAAACGAATAAGCAACGACTGAGAATACCGCTCATACTGTTGATTGATAGGAAACCGGCAAAGAAAGCGCTATGACTAATCGCGAAGTTGTATTAGATCCGTGGGAGCTGCGCAGATCGATCGCAAATCGGTAGGGACGTAGGTCTACTCCTAGGTGGAACGGTATATAGTTCGTATATTCGTACTGATATGAAAGAGTCAATGAAATATATATTCGATATTACGTGAAATATGATTTCCCGAAAGTTCTCCCGGAGGTATTTTTAGAAGGAGTACAAAAAATATTTGCACACACTATATGTGTAATGAACGCGTATAGGTAGAAGCAAGTATCAGCACAATAGCCAGGAGGAATGGTTATTGAGCTTCAGTTACATTATAATCCTTTCATAGCCAAGTATCACAGAACAGCTCACGAAACGACAAAGCTCGATGACAAAGTCATCGTAACAAGTTCGTTCGCTCCTAAGTCAAATATTAAAATAAACATCGTTTATCTTATAAAATTATGTCCCATTCAAGTCGCACGATATCACTTTCTTATTTCTTTTTTTTAAATCTATCCTTCAGTTCGCTACATCTACTTATAAGGTAAAGATGTATAATTTACTAATCGTAATTAGTTTTCTCGTACTTTGTTCATCAGCCTATCGTTTCCTGTTCGTCACCTGCATTCCAATTGGTCACTAAGATCCAAAGCAGAAACTCCGCGGGTACGTGTTGGAGAAACTAAACTCGGCTGTTCAATTTAACTTGATTCTCTGCCGTTTGCTTCAATTCTACCAATCGCCCTTTCATGGGTTGAATATTCGTGCCGATCCATTCGTCGATGGTCGTTGTGAAAAAGATATTTTCCATTTGAAACCTCAGGTATCCCTCCAAAGAAGATAGTTCCAACACCAATCTGCAAAATATTCCCATACAATTCTCCTATAGACTATGGTAAGCAGGCATCGATCTTACTCCGTGAAAGCAGGTATCAAGTTCTCCAGCTGCATGGGATTCGTGTAATTGTTTGCCACTTGCCACGGATTCATCCACGTGGATATTCTGTAATATCGTAGAAACACAGTGACGGACGGTTCTACGCTAAAACATCCCGACCTCCTCGATTCCACATATCTACACTTACTGTTCGCTAGCAATAATGTTATGGTATTTAGCTCTAAAATTCAAAAACCACTCTACACCTACTGCGACCTGCCACCCAGGGAAAAGCAAATTACTGGGTATCGGCGCAGGTCTTGGTTGCGGCGTTATATGGAGAGGATGATCTATGTATCCCAAGCTCTTAGCCACTTGATTATGAATTTGTTCGGAGTAACCATGGAGCCAGCTTTTCAAGCACAATGCTAACGACGGTAACGCTGTGGGCAATAGTTCGCATAATGTTGCATAATGGTCATACCTGAAATTAAGAAGTCAATAGAGCTAATCATTTACACGCACGCTTAAACAGAGATTACCTCGACCACCCAGTGAAAGCTGTCCCCCGAAATTCATGAATTTTAGTGACGTGAACGCCCAATTCCTCCATCCATTTCTCATGGTTACTTATGTGGTGCCTTATGACTGGAACGTGTTGCGAAGATCCAGTGGCACCTTTGAACGCGGTAGCTGCCCATACGCGGGGAAAAATCGCCGCATACTTGTCCCAGAGCCCTGACGAGACATTTCAATACTATACAATATTCCAACGTTCGCATAACGATATCTGCGGTATTAAGTAACGAGAGTCGTACCATGTGGTAGAGCAAAATTGTCTCGAGGATTGTAGTGCCAAATCATAGGCTCCACATATTTGCCGATATAATGATCTGCAAATAACATAAAGCCCTTTTATAAGCCGATATGTGGCGCGAAATAGCAAACAGATTATCGAGATACCGTTCAAAACCTGCATATCTATCGATCTTAACATATCGTCCCATATGATAATCTTTAAGTAAGGATATGTCTCTTGTACGAATTGCGCGACGGTTGAGATGTGCTCCAAATACAACGCCGGCTTCCCGTACTTGCTAGAAGCGGCCCTCTTCGTGCAAACCGAGCAGAGGCCTAAATGCCAGACTTCGTCCGCGCCTATGTGCAGATATTGTATGTCTGGATGAAAGTTAACGATCTGCCGAATCAGAGACTTCACCAGAGGCAACGTCCTCGGATTAGACGGGCAAATGGAGCTCGGGAAGTGCTCCACTTCCCTCAAGGATCTCCACTCGTTATGCTTTAAAACGAACTGAAATTGTTTCTGTATTAGTCGACGTGTTTCCTACGCGCGTCTCTTTCCAGATAGGTGTACCTCCATGTGACCGAATGTCTGTACTAAAGGTACAACTGCCAAACCGCAATCTCCTGCGATCTGCAATATGTGCTTAGCCTCCTGAGCTGTGTATCCGCTGGTCAAATGGCTCGGTCCATTGCTTCCTATGTGAGAGAGCTCTCGATTGTATGGGAATGTGTCTTCCCACTCTAGGAGCAGGCCGGTGGCACCCCATGTCCTCAAAAGTGGAAATAACTGCAACATCGATAACTCATACTTAACGACTGACTTCAACGAATCAGTATCAGCGATCGCAGTCAATGAATTATTTATTTGCCTTCATGCCTGACGTTTTAAAAGCAATGCGAAAAGAAGAGAAACTATTTTGGCGGAGTAGCATATACAGTGGCAACTATATAGACAAAAATTTACATAGAATATTGCGCCTTATTGCGCGTAGAGTTCGTTCCGGAAGGCGAAATTCCACGGATTTTTCGTAACTGAAAAAAGTCGCGCGATCGGGTGGACGAAATAAAATTCGAAATATTAATGACACCCGACAAAACAATGAAAGAAATTAGTGTCATTAGGATTAGGACCCGCAGACGCTGCCGTCAGATAACAGAGATACTGTGTGTAAACAATGCTGCGGTTCAATCGAGAGACAAACCTTTTCGAAATAACAAACTCGTAGCGGAGCACCCTTCAGATCCAAGTGGACCAGTCTGCAAAGATGAAAGAATGTTTCGGTGACGCGTCATTCGTTGAGTCGAGAGTTTTTTTTTTTAAATTTAGGAGAATCGATCGCCCGCTTACCTGTGCAAGCCAAACGTCAGGCCGTCCATCTTTCTTCCATTACTACAACGTTAATTAAAGGGGGCACAGTATTGGATTTCGATCGACATTTCACGTTGAGAAGATCGGAACGAATATTTTTTTTACTCCCTTTTATAATGCACAGACATTGACCTTTCGTCCTACAAAATTTATGGCGAAGTTTGATAAGAACGCGCGGGCCGAAATTTTAAATTCGAACGCCGACCGTCGTGGGAACTAGGATAAAAGATTCTTGATTAAGTATTCTTAGGGATTAGAATTCAATGAATAACTGCGTAGCTTCGCAGGTTTTTTGCTTTTAATAGATTTGAATGCATGGGTCGTATGAATATCGTTTCATTGCGACGAGATTGCATCATACGGGATAAAAAGGATTATCGATTCAACGTCTGATACGGTTGATAAGAAACATTTGGTGTACACAGGAATTGGGAGAGGTGCGGACGAACGAGAGATTATGCGTTCTCGACGAAATATAGTTTTATTTTCTGTATACGTTTACTTCAGCCTTATATAAAATATTACAACTGCACATAGTAATAGTCACTCCCAAACGTACGGTAGTATTGGTCGTGCGACGATACATGTTGAGAATGGGCGCACAAGTGCAGTTGTTGCATCGCGAACGATCGATGGTAATGTCGGCCGATGACAATATTTTACGGTACTTACTCTTCGCCTTTCTCGTCGCGTACAATGCTCTCTCCTGTACATAGTAGTTGGCCAGGGTATGCCACTTCCTTACAGACAACAGATTACAGTTAGACGAAGTTTTTGAGCGATCTTAACGCCTCCACATTAAATTGTACATTCATAAGCGAACCGTCCGACTTAAACATTGATTGACACGGTACGAGTTAGGTGCCGGCCGCAAAACCATTCTCAGGCTAGTCGTTCAACGCCGGAGAAGGATTGTACGAGGCTAAATGTCTCGGGGAAACCTTACGTAAAATTTAATCGATGAACACAATGTAAAAAAAAAACAAACCCGTTTACAGAGCAGGGCGTCGCGATAACGATAAGCACACAGTTTACGAACTAAAAGTGCAACGAACACTTGGCACTTTTTCTCTAGGATCACCTGCGTACGAAATACAACGTAAAAAAACGTCGAAAGCTGTCCGCCGGTTCGATTAACTGATGCGACGTTCTTCCGTTCGCTCCGAGATCGTCACATTCTAAATCGTTGCGTTATAAAAGAAACGTAAAACGGGCAACTAGAAAACGAAATTTGTTAAACAGTGATAGTTTATTATACACAGTCGCGCGAAATAATTCGCCTTGTTCGGATAAACACCATTATCCACTTTATCTTTCCCGTTTCGCTACGCGATACTTCGTTTGTACAAAATTGATTCACCGCAGGATGGCTGACACGACGAATCACATGAGAAAATGGTTTTAGTTCAACCTCCGCGTCGAGTCTAACGAATTCATTTAGGACACAGTTTCTCGAGGGGGGGCATCGAGGGAAGAGTATAATTAATAATAAAAAAAAAAGAGAGAAAGAGAAGAAATCTTAATCGTGTGATCCATCCTTGGTGTCTCGTGTATACAAGTGTCAGGGCAGGAATACAATAACAGTCAGCGATATACAAAAATGCGATCGGTCGTTTTAAAAAAATTGAGCTAATCTTAAAACTACGCTTACGTTACTTTAGGACACGAGCAGGGGAATCGATCGCCGTGTGCGCCAGCCTAGACTTCGTCGAACGTAAAAACACAACGGTCGAAAGGAAGAAAAGGAAAAACGAAATAGTAGCGAACACGATGAATCATTACTTTCCAGACTGTTCACAATTTAAAAGTTCGAACATCACGACAAACATCTATGCTAACAGAGCGACGTCCGGTCGATCGCGACTATCATTAACAGCGATTAATTTCTAGTTTATCCATCTCAATCGTCCACGATCAGAAAGCGTAATAGTGTAGTCAATCGTCGACGGGCTCGTCTAATCTCGAAAATAGTCCCGCGCTCCGCATTCTCTCAACCACCGTCATTTAAAAAAAAAAAAAAAAAACAGCGGAGTTGGAGATTTCGTTCTTCAGGCCTTCGTTTCTTTCTCGGTATAAGTTTCTGTCACATAGGATCGTGGATCGTGTGCACGGCCGGCCGATTAGCGAGCCTGCCGTAAGTGGTGTGAACAGATATCACGAGACAGTTTCCGGAACGGAATTGCTTGTTCGTATATCTCTTAGGATGCTAAAAGGACTTAAATCTATCGCCAATGATTCCTCGGTGATAAATAAATTAATTACACGATTTAACGTTTACATCTTGGTGTTTCGACCGTACTCCAAAATTTGTTTATGATAAAAAAGAAGATACCTGAAAAGGAAACGTTATTTCACTGGGGCCTTTGGTAATAATTACTAACGGCAGCTGTTAAACACTGCCGCGCACTCACCCCTCGCTAGTCAGGACGTCTTTTAATCTTGCCCTGGTGATCAAATGATCGTCGCACTTGAACCATTGATCTCTTTGCTGCCGTATAAAGGCAGTGTAGTGCCCGGTCTCCAGCGAGCCCTCGTGGTTTATCACCGCGAACAGGGAGTATCTATTGTCGCTGAACGCCATGTCCTCCCCGTTCTTCGGCAGGCCGTCCATCATCGCGCTGTTGTTGTTGCCGTTCCGCCTGTGCGACATAAACGGCGTCATGTCCAGCTGTTCCGGGAACGAGATGAACGTCGAGATCTTCTTGTCCTGAATGCTAGAGTGTTCGAATCGTTTCAAGTGAAAGCTGGCTACGATGGGCAGCTGTTTCATCGTCAATTGCTTGGTGCTCTCTTGATAAGTCTGGCAATTGCTGCATTTTATTTTCGCGCTGGATCCCAAATGCTCGGCACGCGTGAACCTTTCCAGGCAATCTAACAACGAGGTAGGGGGGCCAGAGCTATCGGAGCCGGACGCGCTGGCCGTCGGGCCCAAATCCAATGATATATCCCAAAACGGGTCTATCGTGGTCGACACTCCGCTAAAAAAAAAATTATTACCATCAATACAGGCTCTTTTCATCCACGCTACGCTTGCGCCGCGAGCTTTTGCGTCGTACTTGCACGCCTGACAGACCACGTCGCTCTGTAGCCCTCCGGTAAAGATTTGATCGATGATGCAGTTGCAATGATGCGGGTTGTCCTTTACTAAAATCGGCGCCGCTTCGCAATGCCTGTGCAACACGTCGAGCGTGGCTATAAAGAATTCATGGGCATCCTGCTGTTCGTAACCCGCTAAGTGCCTGGCGTGCGTCCAGATCAAATGCAGGAGCTTGTGAAGCGTCAGCGGCGCTTTGCTGCCGGAATAAAATTCCTGAAAAAGATGGGACACTTCGCAGACCAGGCAGCGAGTCGGTTGAGGGCAGTGGTGACGATCAGCGAGGAAGTAATCTCTTAACAGTGGCGTGTGTATGAGTGCTTGAACGATGCAGTTCATGAAACATGTACTTCCAAGGTTTATAAGTCCCCTTAGACCTAGAAACATTACGAGAAAATTTAACGAACGCTCGAATTTAGCGGTACATAACGATTACCCTTGCGTCGGGTCTTCTCGCAGCTTTTACCTATGGTGGAATTTTCGACGACACGCCTCCTGCGCGGGTGCTTCCTCAACAAGTCCGCTTCTATCTGCGTCGGTTCCCATGCTCGATAAAATTCTCCGAAGCTCAGCGACTTTGCTGACTCGCTCCACTGCGTTTTAGCCACCCCCAATAATTCTCTATCGTATACATAATCGCCGCATTGGAAGCACAATATATTTCCGTAACAAAGATCGACAGCTGCAACATAACGTCGGTGTAAGACGCGCGCCTCTTTCGGCGTGCCACGTCGTTGCTTACGTATAATTACCTAAAAAATGCTTTTTCGTCTTCGCATGTTCCTGTATGTGACCTTTTACGTAGCAGCCAAAGAATATACAGTGAAGACACGAATGGAGGCGGTCTTTGTACGTTTTACATGTATGGCATAAGCAGCTCACGGCCTGGAATACATAGGAATCGGATTTTCATTCTACTGTATTGGAAACTCGAAAAGATCGCGTGGTACAGACAAGGC
This sequence comes from Andrena hattorfiana, assembly GCA_944738655.2. Taxonomy (NCBI): domain Eukaryota; kingdom Metazoa; phylum Arthropoda; class Insecta; order Hymenoptera; family Andrenidae; genus Andrena; species Andrena hattorfiana. Next base: position 41,587,011 of record OX122894.2, on the reverse strand, counting down.
GATGCTTCGCAGATTAGATAAAAGCATCGTTTCGGGAAAGTTATGGTATGCTCTTGTAGATTAAAGCATGATAAGGAAGTTTATTCAATGAGACATCATAATTGCATCGGACTATAAACCAATGCAAATATTCATCGGATCAAACGGTACCAGCCGAATCATAAATCTGCAATACCGTTATTTTACGCGAGCAAATCTGCAAGGAACTTCGTACCGGCGGAGTAACCACACGCACGGCGGCCATTTTTAAATCCGTCATTATCCACCAAACGTTCGCGAAAGTAACAGTAAAGTGCAGACAAAAGGAATTATATTATCAGCCCAATTTTCCTCTATCGTTTATCGCGGTTCATTACGACCGGCTGCACGACTAATTCGTTTGACCTCCGCAAAGGCAGCTTCGTTCCAAAATTACTCCGTAACAATGGCCCCCGTCGAATCGACCGGTTTCGTGTTACAGTAATCGAAACCCCGCAGTAGAAAGGAGGCGAGCAAACAGAGCGAGAAAGAAGGCCGGGGAAAGGGATCGCAGACGGATAGCGGAGTTTAAAATATATGTACATATAAATTCTATTCAACGTTCCCAAAGAGCGCGCATAGAGACTGATCGCTGAAATCGATCTTTGCATTCGAATAAGTAAACAAAGGGATTTTGGAATGAACGGTACCACCTCGTCGCAGCGGACATGAATGAACGGGCGGGGGGAAAAAAAGGCGAAGCAAATGCGAAGGTAGCACGCGGTCGCTTTTTAAAGTTCTGTAAACAATACGTGTATGTTTGCGGAGCGGGTTGTCATTCTGGCTAGAATTTGCATGCCCCGTGACTAAAGATCGCGAGTGGGATCGACAAAGACAGAGGGAGAGAGATAGAATGATCTGGCGACTTCCGAGATTGCGAGGGTCCACGGTGTCGCAGCGATTTCTAATTTTTACCAATTGCTCGATTTATCGGCGTGACGAGACCGTCAGGGATACCGACGCGGAAGACGAGGGACGGGCGAACGGTAACGGCGTAGGATGGCGAGAAAGAGAGGGCCTCAGACTGGTGACGGGGACAGAGACAGGGGAGAGAGAGAGAGAGAGAAAGAAAGAAGAGAGAGAGAGAGACGGAGACAGAGACAGAACCTTGACCACGGATCACGCAAGAAAAAGATAGTCGCACCTTTCTTACGCGTGCCTCGGTCGACGTGCTGGTCACAAAATAGGAGTGTATCACTTTGTACGGCTGGATACCCTTGGCTGCTTTGAAATTATTCAAGTGTATGCAGCCATGGTCGCTCATCTCAGGCTGGCGCGAGCGACGCTGCCCTGTCTCCTCCTCGGCCTGCTGATGGCCCTACGCGAACCCTTCGACCGTCGATCGGGCGACGATGACCACGGCGTCGACGTGCAGGCAGCTGACCGACGACGACGCGACGCGGACAACGGGCCGACGAGGATGACAGGCACGGACGCTACGCGGAGCGGTCGCTTCGCGGCGACGACGGCGACGGTGACGGAGGTGACGGAGGCTGCTCTGCGCGGGGCGTAGCACGCTGGCCTTGGCAAGAGCGCGCGTGTCGTTGACATGGAAAACCGCGTGAGCCTTGGAATAAAAGAGCGCAAGGGTTGCCCGTGCAGTGTCGTAGCTAGTCGATCGCTGTCACACTCTGTATATACCGATCTGTCCCCGTTCGTCGGACAGAGACGGACCGTTGGCGACTGAGAAGGGGCGGGCGGGGGGGCGGCTGGAGGAGCAAGAGCTTGGCAGACGGGGTCGAGAGACGGAGAGACGCGCACCGCCAGACGAGACGATCCTTAACACCCACGAGAATAACGACAGAGGCTGACAATGATCTTAAACGTCCACCTCTTCCAGGGAAAGCACCGCTTCGAGATTCTTACGAGTCGTCCTGGCCACGTTTTCGACACCCGGGTGCTAACGGACACCAGCCGGTCACTGCAGGCGCCGCCGGTACGAGCCAGCCCCTCTTGTGTCCCCACCATTAACGGTAGACAGTTCCCAGGGGCGGTCCATCCGGAGGAGTCCACGGGTTTCTAACGCGGGTTCTCTTTTATTTTCAAAACTCTTCGGTGAAATAGTCGGTAAAGAGGGGGCTGGTTATTTGAGCATGGATTGCGGGAGATTAGGGAGCACTGGAGGAATTTGGAATGATTGCGGAAGATCGGTTGACTGTCACACGCTTCCTGATTGGTGGGCCTCGCGAGCTTTCGAGTCTGGAAATCGACGATGATCGCGCATCGGAGCAACAGATTTCAGCCAATGAGGAGCTTCGAGGAGTCGCGTATTACTCTGTGATTGGCTGATAGGTTCTTCTCTGCTCTTTTTCAAACGGTTTACGGTTATTGTTAATATTTGCAGTCTCGGACCACCGGTTTTGTCGCGAGGTTCGTGAAGTAGGAGTACGATTTTGTTGAGTGTTTGCAAGGGTGAGATGAAAATGAAGGAAAGTTGTGTGAGTACGCAGTATCTAGTTATTTATTCAGTTAGAAGTGTTTATTGGAGTTTAACGTGGTATTAAGAATTGTACGAAAAGTTTGTAGAGGACCACTTCGGTAGAACTTTTGATAAGCGATATTTTAACTGTACCACTTTTTGGAGCTTTATTTCTGAGCCCTCGTTAGGGGCTTCCATTTTCACCCACGTTGAATATTCAATTGTATGTCATTTATTATTAGTAGTACTTCCTAAAGAGGTTAAGGATTTTAATTAAAATCAGGATCGAAGTATAAGACTAATGCGTGCCAATCAAAGTCAAGGATTAAAATGAATCCTGAATCTAGTATGCAGTCTAGCTATCTGTTTAAGGGTTAAAACGCGAAACAGTGATGGAAGTAACACAAATTTTGCGGATGCAAAATAAGAATTTATCCTTATTTATTCTCCTCGCCAACCTTTCCTTTTTTATTCTCTACTTCTTTGACTCAATTGCCAAATGTATAGTGGGAGAAGTCGAAAGTGGCGAGGGGTTCGAAGAAAGTAGATACGCCCTTGGCGTTCCCGCTTTCCTAACCCCTCTCGCCCAGAAGTAACAGCTGCGCACGATATACATCCCTTTCGCATTCCCCATTGCTCGCAAAAGCAAAACCGTCAACTGATAATTCCCTCGTTGCGTGACCTATCCAGATTTAATGCTATGCTGTAGCTCCGTCGAGTACCAACAACAGCGTATCAATCAGATTAGATTTCGATCAACTCTAATCACCTAACCTCGAAAAAGACGAGCATGACAATTTGTCCGCGTATTGTGTTGCATCGTTCTCGTTGGAATTAAACGCTTCTCCCTTCAACGCGAGGAACGCTACGTTCCGTGAAATTAGGAATTTTGCAACACGTGACCTCTTAGATGAATCGAATATATAGCGGCATAACTTAAATTCAATATAATAAAGAAGGCTTCGGATTCGGTTTTTAACATTGTCACTTGTCATCATACGCGCTTGCAGATTTTCGAGGATGTCGAGTTCGCGATCAAAGAAAAACACGTCTGTTTTATCCAATGTCAAATTACATTCTAATAAATAATTGCATTACAATCTTTATTAACAAAATCTTAGTATATAACCAAGAAATATTTACAATAAAAGAGCAACTAATCATAAAATATTAACTTACCTATCTACTTCATACATTTCGGAAATTATAAATTCGCGCGCAAACCAGTCACGCACGCGCAGTCATACGAAACCCCACAGAAGTACTGTCAGCGTCATCTGCGGTGAGTAATTAACACACTTTATGGGATTCGGTACTCGCGAGATAAAGTAGAACAGTGGTTCGAAACTGAAATTTTATTTCCTTGTTTACGGATAGTCGATAAATACACGCGCTGCAGTTTTGAAATAATTCTTACAGCGTGTGAGAATTTGTTTGATACCACACCACCCTGATCAACAATCTTACCTATTACTCTGTCTCACGTTAATTGCAACGTAATCAGGCATTTTTTTGCCACTGAGGATCGTTTCCTTTTTCTGCGAACGCACATCCTGCGTTTCGTTCTAACTTACCTTGCAATTAGTTACCAACGCGCGCATAGTCCCGCCGAATAGCGGCGCGCTTTGAAACGCATCGGATCCGCGAACTCATTAATACTTAAGTGGGAATAGTTACGTAATGCTGAATTACGGGCTGAAAGCGACGATGACATAAAGAATCCAAGGTCTTCTAACATCTATCTCTTTATTAATAAGACATAATTTACATGAACACTATATAATAGCGACGTTACACTCTAATACACAAAAGTAATAAACCATTAACGATACGAGCCTCCGTACATCTTGCTCGGATCCTATTACATTTCTATGCTACTTGATATACAGAGTGTATCGCGATAAGTGGTACAACTGAACTGGGCCTGATTCCTCGTTCGAAAAGCACATCGAAAATGTGGAATAAAAATTTTCCGTACAACTTAGATCTTCTCTATTCTATCCGCAACACGATCAATCAAACCCCATCATCTGAAACGCGACACCTCCCACAAAAATAAATATTACACACACTCGATCCACCTTTTCCCAACGGGATCACCTCGCCCCCGTTTGCACCACCACGATAACACCCCGTGCACTTTAAAACTATAGAAAATATATTAATCTTCTCGGTGTAATAGATCGGTGTGACCGTGTAAAACGACGCTGAACGAGCATGATAATTAACGTACTTGTGCTCAGTTTCGCCTCGCCCATCGAGGATCATTCAGTCAATCCCGATTTTTCATCCGAATATAAAATCACCAGCTATTCTCCGCGCTGACCTGAGATCTCTGTATCCGAAGGTCTTTCATCGGGCCCGAATCGGAGTCCTCGATCGTAACGAATCGAAGTCCTCGGCTACAGCCGAATAAAGCTACGACGAGGCGGCTCGCGCGACTCGACGCGTACTTCGCAACATTAATTCTACCTGCCCTCGACTAGAATTCCGGAAGACACGTCGACGCTCGGCGATTCCGTAATCGCAGACGGACCTTTTGCAAAGGTGTGTTAGAATAGACGGGGCGTAACGCTTTCGCGAGCACACGTTTCGAGACGGATAAAGGAAATCCATCGCGAGCAATGATCGAGGGATCAGTTTGCTCCGGTTACGCGATCGGTAAATTCCTCTGATCGTTATTCGCTCTCGCCCTCGACATCGAGGGATGTTTAGAAGCTGATCGTTCGATAATCGCCGGACTATATCGATGAATAATGGGACGCTGATCGGTGCTATCGACTTTCGTCGGTCAACGATGCTCGACGAGCCTTCCTGAACTTTCGGCTAGCGCTTAATCATCCGACGAACGAATAGAGACCGCCTTGAACCACGGTAAACGCCGAACTCCGTCCGTGAGCCAGAGTCGGTTCTCTTTTTATAGTGCGCTGACATCATTTGTTGCAACCACAATTGACCGCCAGAGTCCTGCTTCGAAGGCTGCGGTTCCCTTGGTTAATGTGCCTCGTGAGTCAGAGGCGCTGCCTTTTGACGCGTTTCGATGAATCGCGAGCTTTCGATTGATATTTTTCAGATATTTAAAGAGGAAAGGTGTGCCACGTGGTTCGAGCCGCTTAAGAGACGTGGGATTTACGTGCAACTTAGTCTGACTTTAATTTATACACACCGCGATACATTTCTGGTGGGCGGGCAAACGAGTATAAGTCAAATTGTATCTCAAGCTTGAACAGTTTCTTTTCTGTTTCTTTTTCCGCATCGAAGTTGAAAGTAAAAATTCTTTTAACATATACGCTAAACATTCACGGCCCAAAGAGTGACCCAAAAATGAGGCTTTTTTTAGCCTCTTTTTGGTCCCACGATTTTGGAACTGAATGACATCAATCACACAAAATTTTTAAGTTGAGGTGACAATTAGTTTCTGACATTTGGGTGGCCAAAGAAGTGAAAATTCGTTAACGCGTCAGCCCATACGCTTCGATGTACGGACTTTTATCTCAATCCAATAATTTAAATAATTATTTCCAGAGGTTTTGTTGACTGCTAACCACGAATTTGAAATTAGACTTTCAAAATTGACGAAGAGAAAATTGAAATCAAGAAATATAAATGACTGTGTAGTGGGTGTTTTTTTTTTTTTAAATATCGTCCACCATATTAATTCGGCTATTGTGAGTTTTGCTGACTGCTAACAACGAATTTGAACTTAGATGTTCAAAATTCATAAATAAAAATAAAAATCAAGAAATATAAATGACTGTGTAGTGGGTGTTTTTTTTTAATATATCGACCACCATTTTAAATCAGCCATTGTGAATTTTGAAAATCTAAGTTCAAATCTAAGTTGTTAGCAGTCAGCAAAACCCCTGGAAATAATTGTTTAAATTATCGGACTGACATAAAAGTCCGTACATCGAAGCGTATGTGCTGACGCGTTAACGAATTTTCACTTCTTTCTCCTCTCGTATCTCAGAAACTAATTGTCACCTCAACTTGAAAATTCGTGTGATTGATGTCTCATCATAAGGTATCGTTTCGCATAAAATTCAGTTCCAAAATCGTGGGACCAAAAAGAGGCTATTCCTTGGGTCACTCTTTAACACCTGATCTTACATAGCGCATAGTCTTCCTTCAAAATTAATAATTCTCACTTATACTCGTCTGCTTGCTCATCAGAGCAGAGATAAGCAAAATTTTTATTTAAATAAAATTTCGCATAACGAAACTTAAAGGAAATTACCCCTCATGTGTCGAATAAAGTTAACTCGGGTTAACGAACGAATGACAAATAATTTTCTTTAAAGTTTACTCGTTATTCGAAATTTTATTTAAATAAAGGTTTATGCCCATCTCTACACAAATACATAATTTGACGTGTAACCCATGAATCTTTGGCACGGTGGGCTGGATCCTGCAAGATCTTCAACTAATCCCTCAAGCTCCTACAATTTTCCTCCCCACTCCGCGAGATAATATACGAAACGATACTTCCCCCCTGAAACGATTCAAAAGACCATTCACTGGTCCAATTGAACCCGGAGCCTCCCAACTTCTATGATCGCCCCACGAAACGAAAGGCGCCTCGAGTCTTTCCCTTCCACTCTCGATCGCCAAGTCGCTAAGTAACCACGATCTACGCAACGAGCCTGAAAGTGCACCTTGCTCCCAGATTCTAGCGATTAATCTCAGGTGTGCGGGGCTTTCTCGTCGCAGTTTTGTAATCTCTCTCTCTCCCCCGCGGCTCTCCCCGTCCGTTCGTTGACTCATGGTTCAGGGCTAGGCCCCGGCATCGCCTGCGCCGCGCGTAATAACGTGCGTGCGGCGAGCCGAGCCGAGCCGCACCGCAAAACTGGGACGCTGCGTGCTGAAAGAGGAGACAATTGTGGGAAGAGGCTGAGAGCGAGATTACCCGCAGCTCCTTCGCCGAGGTTTTCCCTTTTCCGAGGTGGACGCTCGAGCCGCGACGGCCACGGCACAGATGACACGTTCCTTTTTCTTTCCCTCCCGCGATTCTGGGAACACGGATTCCAACCACGTCTGTGAAACATTCATCTCGTCATCGCGACACCTGCTTCTTTCTCGCTGCCACTGGTACTGATCCGCAGCTCGAGACCAAAGTGTTTTTAGAAGGGCTTAGAGTACTTGTTAGCACGATAGAGCCGATAGTTTGTTTGATCGAAGGCGTAAAATGGGAAAAGGTTTGCCGAGGATATGATTGCTTAGCGCAGGGGTTGAAGGAATTTTGGCGAATGATTTTCTGGAGGATTTTAGATTCGCGGCTTTGGAATCGAGGGACCCAGTGGAAAACAGCCACACGCCATTGTTTTACTATTATATTAAGACGTGGTGGAATTACAAAATTTCGTTCATTGCAGGGACGAATTAATGGTACAAAAGAAAGGAAAATTTATGCATAGGTATGCTCCATAGCGCCTGTTTTCCACCGAGCCCCTTCATTGTGGAGAATCTAGTGTTACTTTGGAGTCAGGGTTAGTGGTGGAGTTTTTAGCCAAGAAGAATGCTGCCCCTATTGATTATTCGATTACATCTGCCAGTACTTGGAACTCGTACTACCCTCTAAAAGTTCATACCTTTCCACGAAAGTCATTTAATTCAGAAACACACGCGAGATTCTACATTCCCTCGCTTCCGTTTCTTCCCGGAATCTAAATATAAAGGCACAGCTGGTGGATCGAATGGTCTCGCGAGACGGCTACTAAAGGTTTCTCTGCCACGCAGGTGAATGATAATTAAGTAGAGGACTAGCTGCTACCACGTCGATCACAATTGAAAGCACCAAACGAGGTGGGTACCTCTGCCCATAGATCAACGCCACATTGGTCTCGAACTTTCATCAGTTACAGCGCTGTTACCCTACTCCCTCGATACACGCGTACACGTGCTCCCAGTGCGAACCGCGATGCAAGCTTCCTTTCAGCAAAGATTCGTACGAACTAGCGACTTAACATTCCTGGCCGAGAAAGGGGAACGATCGTCGCAATGAACGGCGCGAAATGGCGGAAAGCCGCGTGGACGAGCGCCTAGAGAAATGAGTCATAACCCGCGCTTTCCCGGCGCCCCGTCGCTGTCACCGTGTACAGTTTCAATTCATCGTCGCAAATAAGGCCATATCCATTAAACCCATTCGTACATATGTGCCGCATGTACCGTGCACACTAATTACACGGCCGCACGTATGTACGTACAAGCGCGTAGTGGTCACAGTTCGCGAGCGCTAAGGCAATCGAGAATAAGGTGCTGCATTGATCGCCGTCTTTCTCCCTCCTCCGCGGTACGATTAACGAGTGAATCGTCGGGGTTTCGGGGCATCGATTTCCTTCCAATCCTGCATAAAGCTGGCGCACACTGTGTAGAATAATTTAGCAGAGTCACCGGATGGGGCGCGGAAAATTTCGCGGGCAAATCGAATTCAAAGGGGCGCGAAATTATGCAGGTGCTTTTTCAGATCTTGTAACTGGATCTGTATGACTGATTTAATTGAGTGTGTATTTTCGGGTAGATAAGGGAATTGGCTATCTTTTGAGAAATCGAAGTGAGGATATTTGAAGACATAACTGAATGCGATGCCACTGTGAATTAATTAATACGTCGGTATAGTTACGTGGGTACTGAAAGAAGCAGAACTTTGTGCTCGATTTTCCTTGCAAAGTATTTGATATAAGGTCTGTGTTTTTAATAGGTTATTATATATAGTGTTCAATAAATGCTTGCAAAATTGGAGAGAAATCGGTGGCTGGAACTCTATACGGTTCCCTTGCAAGTGTAAGTGGGTGTATTATTTAGAATTTGATCACGATCTTGCCCCGTGGCTAGAATACTCGAGTTCTATGTACGTACGAGTAGCGAGTGTAATTCGAGAGGCAATATAAGGTAACACATATCTGTGATTGACGTTTTTGCTGAAGCGAACTTCTGATGTAACCTACATTTCTGACTTTACTCCAATTCGAATCAAAATTGACAATAAGAATTGAATTGAACAATTCTTTACTCTGTGTACTTCACGATCACAGTAATTTTCATTTGCAAATAGAGTGTTTAGACACTACTCGAAATAATTAGATTCCCAAGTTTCGGTTACCTCAGGTTACTTCGAGCAACGTGGAGCGTTCACTATTGCGGAAGCAACTCCTCTACGTGTCTCGATAGCAATTGACCGATAAGAATACAAGAAAATGAAAGATACATGTTGTCAGCGCTCAATTGCAGCTGCAGTCATGCTCGGATTCAACGAGAAGCTTACAGAGAATTAATATCTCGAATGAAATGCATTAAAAGGAAAGGATTCGTTATCGCTGCCATTAAACTTCGACTTCTGACTATCACTTCTATCTAGAACTATGACCCTCTTATATCACACTCGATATTCGTATTTCCCTCTCCGTGTTTTCTTTTCATCGGAATGATGATAAATGTCCCCCTTCGTTTTCAAGTTCATCGTTCTCCTTCGAATTCCGCTTGGAGTCGGACTGAATGCGTCTTAATCTGCCTGGCAGATTTAATAGCCCCCATTGGCGATGTTAATTCGAGGTCAATTAAGCGCGAACGTGTGTCGGCGCGAAAGTTTCGACGCGTATGAAGGCCTAATTGTTTTCTGGCCACGTGCGCCGATGCAGCTCGATTTCCTGTTTGGACACAGGCTTGATGCAGACTCGAAACTAATGCCGATAGAATCGTCAATAAATGGTAGCCGTGGTGAAAGTTCCTCTCGAGGTTAATTACTACAAATCGATTCGCTATTATAATTCCCCTCCCCGAAATACAGGGGTGAGAAGGGTTTAAGTATCATGTTACCATCAATTCTTTCTAAACAGTGTTCAAGCTTTCTCTCACCACTACCGCGCACACTTCGTCATTTTCATGGAAGATCGATTTGCGGTCTAATTTATCTAGATCTGTGAGAATCTTGAGAGACAGTGTTTCGTTGACTTTAGGGTGTCTATATGAAAATGTAATTTGCTTGAGTCATAGACAAGAATCGGGAAGGCTATCATGAAGATTAGAAAGAGACCTCGCGACAGAGCTGGTAATTGTACCCAATTGAACCGTCGAAGATCATTTTGCCCGTTTCCCATCGATGAGAATCTTATTGTTAAATGCTAACCAGAATGGCAGCAGCCCCGAGAGGAACCTAGAGGATCCGAGTTCCCGCGTGTTTCAACGAAGCTCCGATTCGTCGGATCGAACGGTATCTCGCGGCCGGTGGTATATTTCTATCCAATTATTCGTTAGTTGATAGGATTCGCAACGTGTCGCACGGGCGGCGATCGGCCGAGCTACGGCGTAGCTGATACAATTCCCTTAAAAAACGACGTTCCTTTTAAATACTATTCCCAACATCGCGGCATCCGCTCCGAGACTATTAAGCCGTCATTTGATATGCAGTCTAGACGTTCAAGGCCACCAGAAACACTGGACGGAGCGATCTTCGCGTTATCTGCCCTTGGCGATGATCTGAACGTCCTCGAAGACGACTGAAACCGTCTTTGGTATACCTCGAGCGAGTGCAGAGAATGAAAGAAATCCGGCGTGCTACTCGAGCCACTATCAAGTGGTGCATTTAATCCCCCTTCAAGGGTACAAGCCACCAAACGTCCCTCCCCCAACATTCGAACATCTTCCAACCCCATGAACATCCGTTCACATCGGCAATAACCCCAGCCTGGTGCCAAGAAACTGTTTGGCTCAACTATGGACACCTAGGTACGCAAGCCGCCTTCATCCCCTACTACCCCCCTCCCCACGGGATTTCTTCCACCCCCCTGCCCGAGTACAGTCCCTTACACGCAGAAGTGAAGGAGAGAACGGCGAGAAAGACGTTACTGCGCGACGAGGGTCAACAGAACCGCTATTCCAGTGGCCAGGACGAGGCTGATCCTGTTGGCCGACGAGGCGGGTATCTGCGGCTGCTCCGGCGCGCTACCGTCCTCCATGTACTGGTAGCTCTTCACCCCGACCTTCGACCTGACCACCCTGTAGTTCGGCTGGCTGACGTTCACGCGATTGTTCAGCACGTTCTGCAGGGAGTTGGTGACGCAGTAGAAGTAGCCCTGCTCGTCGAACGCGAACGTGTCCGGCCACTGCATCCTCTCGTGGTCCCTGGAGATGACCCTCTGCCCGGTGGTGAGCGAGGCGGTGGTCTTAGTGTTCCACATGGCCACCGCGTCGTCGGCCAGCAGGCCGAAGTACAGGACGCCGCTGGAGGACATCGTCATGCCGTCGGTCTGCGAGTTCTTGGTGCCCATCTCCCGCACGTACTGGTCGACGTTGCTCGAGTTGCTCTTGAGCGCGTGCGTCGGCAGCGAGTACACGTGGAACGAGGACAGCGGCGAATAGTAGATCTTGCGGTCGTTGCTGCTGGCGGGCAGCAGAGCGATCCCGTCCACCGGTATCGGCACGTCCACGAGGGTCTTGGCGACCATGAACCTGACCGCCTCCGGCTTCGCCTTCATCGAGTCGTGACGGATCTTCCAGGAGGTGTTGTTGCGTAGAGAGTAGACGATGATGCCCGGATCCTCGCGGTCGCTGTCGGTGATGTACGCCAGGCCGCCGTCCTCGTTGTCCAGCACGATGTCGTTCAAGTAGGCGGTCTCGTGGCGGGCCACGTGCTGAGGGAACTCGTAGGACAGCAGCACCTCGCCGTTCTTCTCCAGGTCGAGGATGGCCAACCGCGGCGGGCAGCCGGGCTTCGTCTCGATCGCCAGCGGCGCCACTCGACCGGAGTCGATCACCCACATCCGCCCCATGGGGTCCACCTCCATGCTCTGCACGTACTGGAAGGCGGTGCAGTCGCCCACCTTCTGCATCTCCCAGCTGGGGAACGCCGCCAGGCTTGGAGCAGTGACGCGGTTCACTGGGGTGGCAGACGTCACCGCCAGCGTCACCGGGACGCCGTCCCTCCAGCGCGGCATCGTCAGGTACATCTTACCCTTCCACAGCTTCACGCCAGATATGAAGTTGTTCGCCGGGATGTAATCGCCGTGGGCGACCGCGTACTGTTGGTCCTCCTCGGACGGCCACACCACGTTGATCGTGTTCCACTGGAAGATCACTTGGAAGGGCTCGTGGCAGGTGGCCATGGCCACCAGCAGCAGCAGGAGAATCGTCGGGCTCTTCATGGCGGATCGGATCGAATCTCGATTCACCGTGAATCACTTGGACCGGGTGGTCGCACTTGCTGCCTTTGACGACGCTGGTACGCGGCTCCTCTAGGAAGCTCAGCGGCAGGAAGCAGTCGGAAGGCAGAGCCAGTTGTAAGCTAATATCCGGAACCAGGCGCGGTCTCGGTGCCGGGGATCCGGAAGACCAGGGTCTTCTTCGCGCGGCTTCCGTCTATTCTCGTCGACGAACGGGCGTAACGCTCTCCGCGGAGTATCCGTGGCTTGCCAACTGTGCCGGCTGGCCAAGTGCTTCTGCAACCGTCGGCTGTTGAACCTGGTGTCACCCAGCCAAATATCGCGTATCCGTTCTACCGGCTGCAACGCGCTTCTCAGCACAGACCCATCACGCTGGGACGATCGCGATTTGACTGACGAAGACGCGCACCGGGGCTTAGAGAGGCGTCGTCCCCCCACCCGAGCCCTCACACACACACACGCGCGCAAGCCTGCCACGCGCTCGTACACGTGCAACACGGGGGTTGCACACCAGCGGAGGCGCGTCCAACACGGACACCCGGTACATCCCCACCAGCGGACGCGCGAAACGTAGCCACCGACTAGGCGACCACTTACAATTAGCCGTGTCGGCGATGATGCATCGTGGAAATGCAAATTAGAGGTCTCGCTCGAATCACTGCTCCCCGCCACGGGCTCTCGCGGCTTTTTGGTACAGCAGCTGCCACCCCGCGGAGATGCCACCGGCGGCTTCTCCGTATTGTCTAATTCCAAGCGGCGATTGCTACCGCGCCGCTCGAAATAGAGCATCAGCTGTCCCAAATCGATGGTTCGATGCACTCGCGGTTCAGGCGTTTGGTAAACGCGTGGGCGTTCTCGGTGTATACAGAAATGGAATTTGAGGAAGGTTGCAGATGGAACTGGAACAATGGCGAGCGCTTTAACACGAAGGATTGGCGCGACTTATTGGAAATACTGACTAATTGGGATTCCGAGACTGTAGATGGATTTGTACTACTCTGTGGCAGAGCGTGTACACTGCTTTCTGTGTCATTGCTTCCCGAGAAGGGTTTAGAGACCTAGAAACATCAGGACCCCCAATTCCTTCACCATTGGTACAGTGGTACTTTCATCTTCGTTGAATCGCCCATTTCGACGAGCTCGTACGACGATATATGGTGAAATTGCCTCGTAAATTGCGGTCGAATTGTCCTCTGATTCTCAATTTCCATCCACGGTCATTGGGTTTAATGCTCTTCTTAGTATTTCACGATTTTTTTCTTGCTACGCCCATTGTCCGGCCAAACGAAAGACGTTGAGGCTGAAATGGTACATGGATCGGCACGGTACAAGGGATAAAGGATAGGTTGTATGGCCGGGCCTGTTTGAAAAGAGGAACGCTTGAAAGGGGTGAGCTAGCTACGGGCTTAGAAAAGACGGTTACGCTTCGCTTTATCTCCCCTCCCGGGAGATGATCCCGAAAATCGATTCAACGACCGTTCCTTCGTCTTCTCCTATGTAGATTGTCTAGAGCGGTGATAAAACTATCTCCCCTCTTCGTTAAATACCAGCTAAGCGCACAAATCAAATGGGTATTAACGTTCAGGAGCACGTTCGATGGGATTCTTGGTAATTCACGGTGAATTCTGACTAAAACAGCAGAGGATAACTTGTCTCGATTCAGCGTCTATCTGTTCAAGCAAACTGATCTTCCACAACACGTGTTTGCCACTGATGTCGGCCATCGTTCGAATGTTCTATCGTTTTATCGATACTGTCATGCCAACCGACCACACGCCGATCAGTTTCTCTGCTTCGTGGTCCATTGATCCCAATAGAGTGAAATGGATCATTGAATGCACTGGACGGCCGTAATGGATATCCATCCTGCGGTCTGCGACACCGTCGAATCCAGATTTCCTTTGAATTCCTTCTTAAATTTGTCGTATACTGTTCTTGGAACTTTGATAAAGGAGTTTAGCAAGTGTATCGTGCAACGCAATCGACTACTTTCGATTATTCAGAGTGAAAACACCCTTCGAAAAAGAGTACAAAAAGTGCTCAATAACCTGCAAACTCCCAAAGAAATGGACATATTACTCCGTGGAAATATTCCAGGATAAAATCGAAATTTTTGGAAATTTGTATCTCCTATTGTCGATCTCCTATTTGTTATATTCGAATCCGAGTGTAAATAGAAAATAGTATTTTTAAACAGTATTTTGCTTATGTACATATTTCAGTTTTTAATATTTTGCCTGAAGCTATTTCAAATTTTCCTCAGTCCTGCTAAAAAGTCGCCAAGGAGCATCGAAGCACGAGCCTCTGCGTTATCCAGGTGCAAAATCCATGAGTTTTTTGCGGATCGAATGACGCAGACGGAAGTAGTACAATTGTTTATTCAGGAAAACATTCAAGAGAACCTTGATTTTCGATCAGCTTTGGCGCGCACTTTTCTTACTCTTATTTTTCATGTCTGCAAACACTCGTTCTCGAAGATTTCTTGCGACATTTCGATGCTTTTCGAACGGTTAATTTCGCTCCTAACAGAAAACTCAGTGCAAACTCTGCTCGATAAGACGCTCGCTTTAGACATTGAAAATCACCGAACGCTCGAATCACGTTTCGCACAAACATCTGCCGCGCACAAACTATTCGACAAATCCACTAACATCAATAATAGATGTGCCAGTTTAACGGAGCAAAGCTACTAGGTATTAAGTTTCATGGGTTTTCTAAATGACATTTGTCCTGAAACTTTCGAACCTGGTATATTCTCCAGACACCAAAGTTCCCTTGCGACTCCTGTAAGCCTATCATTTCCCTAAGTTCATGCCATACTTCCCTTCAATTACTCGAGTTGAGCGCAAGTGCTCGATGCTCGAGAATGACTTCATCTATCTCCAGCGAGCAATTTGTCAGTAAAGTACACAGTATCTTCGAAGCTGCTCGCTCTGAGCTAGTCAAACACTCGGCGACAGTGAATGCTCCATCTTCATCATAGGCACACGAAGCTCTCGATGGTCGAAATAATCTACCAAAGTCTGCGAGCCACTTCCAACAATATATGTATCAGGATAATTCCAAGCAATTCCGACGTCCAACGCTGCCTGCTGTCACTAACTAACAAACAGTTAATATTTATGGTCGTGGCGGCCTTCCCGTATCGAACACGCGCAGAAGTAAAACGCGATGGCCCTGCACGTGAAGCGTGCCCACCTGATTAGATAATTATGCAAACGCGAGGATCATTGTCACGCTAAACTCGCGTCAGCGGGCGTGTCGACGCGAGTCTAAAAAATAGTCCCATTCGCGGCCGGCCTCTAATGGCCGCTGGATTCGATCTATCCGCTGCGCGCCTCGTGTTTTCGAAACGACGCGCGTGAAACGAGTACAATAATGATTTGGCAGCGGTTCAAGTATCTATAAAAATTCACCAGCCGGAGAGGATCCGCGGGCACGTGGCCTTCCATGACCGTGGTGCGTCTATTTCCCTCATTTCTCCTCCATTTGCGATCATCTATATTCCACGACGAAGAGCAATGAATTCTGAGCCGAGTCTTTGCAATAAGATGTTTCCCCTAAGCGACCGAGGGCTTTGTATTTTGCACCAGCTTCAGCGGGAGCTTTGATTATTGATCGCGAGGCTTTCGGTACACATCAGGCGGAAGGATCAAAATAGAAGGGATTCACTCGGCCGTTTGATGGAAATTTGAAGAACCATCGAAGGCTCGAGTGGAGCCAGATCGCGTGCACATTTCGTTGGAGCAGATCAGTTTCGCCGAAAGCTGGGGATCGATGAACGAGGAGCCGAGAAAGAAAATACATGATATCGTCCAGGGACTTGGTTCTCGCGAGCGATTATTTATTTTATTTTAGTCTAATAAAAGCAGATCTGAGGAAAAGCCGATTATTATTCTCGAGCCAGGTAATTCGATCTAAGCTGCAGAGAGAATGGCGTAAATTTCACCTTGAGGAACGTGCTGTAAGCGTGGAGGAATATTATTGAAGGCAGCGAGGCGCTTTAATTGATCGATGAAGATGAAGGATCGATGCTATGCAATTGCAAACGCGCGAAGGGCACCTAGAGAATAATCGATGGAAACGACAGGGGATAAGAATGGTCCGGTGGATGGTCCGTGGTGTCCGTACGCATCTGGCCGACCGTGATGACGAAATGGCCGCCACCTATTACAGATAACATCGCTGTACACGTACTTTATTACTGTTATAACATTACGTTACAAGTCACACGATCGTGAGTCAACGGTTTTGCTATACTAAGTAGTCACGATTGCGAGCTACCAGTCAGGCCTTTCTGCCATGGATCATCGTTACGGTTTGCCTTTCAGATTCGCCTAATCTCTAGCCTCCGACAGACTGTTTTCATTCAACCAGCTTCAAGTACTTCGACTTTGAAGAATTCGAAGCGTATTTCATAAAATTCTGCGTGGCTATCAGCAATATTTTTTCCATTTGCTGTTTCACTTGTGCGAAGCTCCGGTGGAGCTTCCAATCCCATATTCAATTGGAAATTAGTAGTAAGTGCTTCACAGCCTCGGCTTCTGTTCCTCGTTTCATTTCAAACGGTTGAAGAAGTATCTCGTTGATTGTTGATTGCAATAGCGCAGCCAGAGTGGGACGAAAGGATCTAGCAGCCCCTAAAGAAGGGACTTTGTAAAAAGAAAAGAAAACTGGATTTTAGTCTTCAAATAAGTTTCTATAATCACCTAATGAATTTTATTGAATTTACATGGAAAATATTTGTATCCCTTCAATTCTGCTCCCATCATTATTAAATCCCGGGTGAGCCACTGATTGATTGAATGAAAAATAGTTAAGTAGTAGAACTTGTCGAACGTTTCGCATTGCCATCCAGAGAACTAGACCAGCAGGTAGAGGCCGGAATTACAGATTCATGCTAATTGCTGGCTTATTAATATTGCTGGCGCGGATTGGTCGCCTGTGCCCCTAGATGCTGCGCCATTTTCAGCTGTTAGAAGCGTTAGACGGACGTGCAACTATGTCAGCTCTAATTAACACCCTGTCTAACGGTGACAATCGAGTTCTCGTTAATTATTCGTCTCGCAAGAACGTTACGCTTCCACGGTGCCCCAAGAAGCAACAAGCCTCTCCACCAAACACAATACAACGTCTCCCTCGTGCCATATTTCGTCTCTTTAAAAAAAAAAGAGACACGTTCTGTCGCTCGCGGGTATGCTGAAAGTCTCCACTTTTTTTCAACGATAGACCGAAGCATAGTTTCGTTGCGAAATCAGTTGTCATCCGAGGCTTTTATGGAACGCGAGAAAAGAAGCGTGCACGTTTGCCACTCGCTGTTTTCATCGTGATTTTCCTTCCGCGGATATCTGTCCCGCGTTTCTCAACGTCTCACTCCACCACGGAGCAAACATGTTGCGTTGCGGTAGCCTTCGAGATATGGAGTCCACAGCCGCCCGCGAATCCTCCTTTCGAGCGCCTGACTCTTAATTATCCGCGGGCACGGATCCTTGGGCGGGAATCAGCGACTTATTTCGCGACTACAGCCGCCTGCAGGAATGCAGGTGCATCCTTGGGCATCTTTTTCTATCGGTACAGAGTTTCAGTGTTATTATATAATTCGCGCGTTAGCTCGGGGCACGGATGCCTGCATAGAATCAGAAATACTCGTATGAATTTTTTACTTCGCGATAAGTATTCCAAGCGCTGAGTGTTATATGGAAAATCACCAGAGGATCATGTCTACAAGGTGTTGTGTAATTAATAGTTGATAAAAGAAGTCGATGATTTTAGAAATCCGTTTTATTTGAAACTCCGCGTGGATATAATATTCATTTTACGAGTGAATTCTCCGTTTCCATCCATCGCATCCACGTGAAAAACGAGGTAAAGGCCAATTGAGTTACGTCGATTGGCGCAGTCCAAACTAGGTACATACACGTGGATCGTGATAATTAGGTTACACTGTGGATCTAATAACAAAGCACCACCGAAAATGAACAGCATCCTGACTTTTAACCTTACCCACCATTCTAAGAATCTAAACTAGGATTACCGAATAAATGCAGCTCTTAATAAAATCGATCCACTTCCAAACGTGGCCCCTGTGGACATCTGCTTAACCCTCGGTTGTCACACTGGGTCAAATTGAACCTGCGTTTTTTAAAGCAAAAAGCCTTTTTGTAGAAACTCTTATTGCTTCAAACTTTTTTTTAAGCATGATGACACTTTAAATGTCAACTTTCAACGATGGGCATATATTCTACAATGTTCAAACATTATCTCAGAATTTTTGAGACTTAATTTAACAAATAATTTTTAAATAACAACTGATTGAAAATTGACAGGGTCAAATTGACCCAGTGTGACAACGACACGTTCGAAAGAGTAGGTGTGAAAACCGAGTGTTAACGGCTCACCCCCGATGTCCGAAGGCACCCGTTTCCTTAAGACTTTTAATTCGACATTCCCGACTTGTCCCCGCAGAATCATCGGCATTGACGCAGCAGCGCCAATCACGGGCACACCCTGTACATACTAATAAACCTGGCTGTTGCGCAATACCGCGAGCCGCGCTGACTAATTAGCCACGTACGGGGCAGAGTCATGAATAAAATACACGTAGGCTTGAAAACGAACGGCGGCCTTGCCGCGCTTTTACGTCGACGCTGTTTCGCGTCCTCTGCGCTCGGCCGCTCGGGCTCCCTGAAAATTCCGTGTCGCGACACACTTTTCCTCGCGGAGCGGCGTTAATTCAGCCCGGCCGCTTTGTCTTTCCATTGAGCCGTGCGCCACGCACGTTAATTCCTGCTGCTCATTGCCCGTTTCCTCTTTGCTCGCCTCGCGGGCACACGCGCGATTCGACTCACGATCGGCTGTAACCTTCGCCGAAGGGGCTTTCACTTCTGCCCAGCCGCGACGGAACAATTGTCTCTCCGCTAAAGAATTCATTTCGTGTGTCGCTCGTTTTGTTAGTCGAGGATACCGGGAACAGAGGAAGTTGCAAGCATTCCTGTCTCTCTCTCACCGGAGATAAGAATGGCAGGGTCGATCGGGGGAGCCGCGAGGGGATGCCCGAAGTGAAATTATCGCGGTAATTGTTCGTGTAGGAACAGAGGCGTCGAGGGAAACGAACTGCGAATAGGCTCGATGTGGGGGCAGGCGAAGCGTTGTTAACAGTTCGGCACAATGCAGGTAGTGATGGGATGAAGGACTTTGGAAGTAGGTTCGAATCTGAATGGATAGTTTCGAACAGTTCGTGAGTACCTCGAAAAAAGAAAACAATACTTTTAAGTGGACTCAAACCTGGACGAAATAGGTTCGAACTTTCTACTCTCTGTATAAATACTTTGAGAAATGTTAGCGGTACTTTCAAGTAGGTGTAATCAAACTCTGTACCAAGCATAGGAAAAACCTGGCCGTTGATAAATTAGTCGCTCACCCAAAATTAAATTAATTTATGGCAAATTAAAAATAAATTAAATTGAGAAATAATTCTGTACTTTTTGTATTGGATTCGACTTGGTTTCGTGAGTACATATTGAACTTGATCCCATCCTTAAATGCAGACACATTTCGCCGATCGTGACGAGGAGTTATTCGAATCTGTTCATTGCTAACCCGCTGTCAGCGTGACAGCCGTTTATCTCGGCATTTGTTAGCTAGTCTAGCCAGCGTTGGACGTGTCGCCAGCCAAGAGCTTATTCGTTCTCTTGATTTATCGCTATCAGCTCTCTCGAAGGTATTCTGACGCTTCGCCTGCGCGATTTTGCGAGTTCGATGACTCCGAAAATTAGGCGATTCAACTCTGAGTATTACAAGCTTCCATTCGTAAATCGTGCCAAAATTCTACGGTTCTGTACTCGAGGAGAAGGGACTCTCACTCTGTGCACAGCTTTGGTCTGCTCTCACGTTGATATTTTCTGAAAAGCATCGGGAGTGTTTCTAAGTAAGCATTTATAGTTAAGGAAAATTATTTATCGAAAACTTGCGTCAGTCAAAGCGTTGTGTTTACAGCTCGCATAAGAATTCAATGCCATTTTTCACGTATTACGTTGGTATTACTGACCTACTTTACAAACCCCCTCCCAATCTATAGAATACAAAATTTGAAATATAAAATATAATTCTTCCCAAGGGATTGTCCTTAAATTAAGTAAGGCTTTTTGGGGGAGGAGGGGGTCACGAACTTCTTACGTTTTCTTACAAGGAGGGTAGGGAGAGGGGGTCAGGTAGCGTCTCACGTAATATTTTCTCAACCTAATTTTCAGTATGAGCAGTCTAAGGCGATATTTCGTCGCATACACGAAACTGAGTTTAAATCAATTATATAAACCTTTAATAGAATTTTAATAACTGAAAAAAATATTACGTAAAGAAGGAGGGGTGGGGTTGGAATATACAATCTTACGAATTCTTATACTAGAAGAGGGAGGGGGTAAGTAGTCGCCAAAATTGCTTTTACGTAATTTAAGGACGGCCCCTAACAGAGATCTATTTTCTGTAACCGGTAACTGAAACATTCTTTAAAAGGGAGATCGATTCGCGCTGGCCAGTGTCCTTCACAATTTTACTCACCGTATTTACTCCTCTAATCGACGTGCGTTACGAAAAGTATCACGTTTCATTTTTCATGTGAAAACACCAGGTTTTAGTTTGCCACGTAAAGAAGCACATTCTATCGTTCCTGACGAATATTAGCACGTTTGGTCTTCCGCCGCGAAAACTAGCACGTTAAACCGTTTCGCCACGAAGAATAGCACAAATCTCCAAAAGGAAACACACATGAAAATTTTAATCTACATAATTTAATTATGGTATTTTAATAAATTATCGATCTAGTATTAAATAAAAATCGAGTCGGTATTTAAATTGACGCACTCGATGTTTCGTAGCCAACCATCCGTGCTGTTTTTCATCGCTACAAATGAAACATGCTACTATTCGTGGCAAACCGCTCAAACGTGCTAGTTTTCGCAGCGAAAGACGAAACATTCTATTTTTCTTAGCCAATCATCCAAACAAGCTGTTTCTCGTAAGAGAATTTGAACGTGCTGCTTTTCGAAACGCGCGTCGTAATATTCCCCGGAATGATTCGTACAGCAAGAACTCGGGGTGCTAAACAGAGGCGCGATAACTCAGCAACCGTCGAGCCAGTTTGTGCATAATTGTGCCTGGCTTCTCGCGTGCGAGCCATAAGCGGGTGAAACGGGATGTGGCGCGGGAAACAAGTCTGATTTAACGAGCATAAATACGCGAGCTGGCATATAGGCAAAGGCCGCGCCCTGTGCATCCGTTTCCCACTGGCCTACTAAAATCCACGCTCCGCAGCGTCGATGGAAATAGAACTGTCAAAGCAGGAAAAGGGGGAGAAGCTACAAGCTGTTTCGCGGATTAGAAACGAAGGTGGAAAATGAAAAGGGACGTGCGCGATAACACTGCTATCTCAGTCCAGTGGTTCTTAACCCGGAGGACCCACTCGGGGCTGAACGGGTGTATCATTTCCATTATTCTAATAAAATTTTTAGAAACATTCTTCGCTAACAAACGTGGCTGTACTGTTTATCAATAATACTCTGGCAGCCAGCCACTCGATAGAATTCATTTCACCGTCTTATATACCCGAAATGATAATTCTAAGGAAAGGCGAAGAACCACTACCTCGGGTCGATCCGATGCAAAGGCAATCCTCGAACTTCCATCGAGATTGGACGAACGTGAATCGTCTCCCAACCTTTCAGCTAATGGATATTGTGAGCTGCGGGCATCGCGTGCTCCTGCGCGCGGAACTTTGATCCTCGGAGGGTATAATGCCTGCAGCGATTGTTCCTGATTCAGGGAATCCTATCGAAGGCGTAACGAGGCACTGCTTCACGAGCTGTATCCGTTGTTCATCGACGGACGGTCATTAAGAGGAATGAAATGGATCGCTGTCTTTGAAACTTGATTGGAAACGCTCGAACAGCTCTGTTGATTATTCTCTGATCCAAGAGTTCATAGTAATCCGAAATAACCCTTCGAAAAAAATTCGAAATTATCCTCTCGGAAGGAGTCCAGAATTACCCTTCGCTGTCTCAGTTATTGGCTAATTGTATTAAAGCGTCAGTCCGCAGGCATCGGCGGATTACCTTTGATTTCGAGCATCTCGGTAGCGTGAAGCAAGCGTTGGCCAGTGAGCGATCCTTATCCGCCCGTGGATAACGCGCCAGGACGTGCGTTTCCTCTGTTTCGAACCGCTGGACACCCCCCGGCGTCTCAAGGCGGGAATGCCCACGAGTCGCTCGAACTTCGTGTCAACTTTACTCTTTATCGCGGGCGCGTAATTTCATTACCCTCGCGACGGGGCGGGACGGCCGCGCGCAAGGGGTTGGAACGAGGGTGTAGGGGCAAACAGGATTTAAAGTGACGAAAGCACAATGACGTTAAGCGATTCGGTGAATCACGCGATACACGCCGTTTATGAAAATTCTACGCCCCCTCGCTGCGAGCTTCTGCGCACGCGATTATTCGCCCTTCGTCGAACCTGCGGGAGATCGCTTCTACATTCGCGCTTATTTCTTGCGCCTTGTTTTATCGAATAGTTCGAAACTCATAAGTCTACATGTTTGCATAACTCGCTGATGTAATACAGGCTAAGCTTTAAAACCCTTGAACAGCGGATAGTTTGACCACACGTTCGACGCGGAGCGCATTTTGCCCTGTAATTTAATTTACGTACACCTCCGGATAAGCTTTGCAATTGGATTCTCAATTTCGTATCCAAATCCTCGCGCTTTTCAAGAAGTAATATTAACCCTCGGTTGTCACACACATTTTTTCGAACGTTGCCACACTGGCTCGATTCTAAGCCTATTTTCAATCAGCTGCTGTTTAAAAATTATCTGTTAAATTAAGTGGCAAAAATTCTGAGATAAAGGTTGAACGTTATAGAGTATATGTCCAAAATGAATCCCAATTGAAAATTAACATTTAAAGTATCATAGTGTTTAAGCAGTAGTGACATTTTGACATGTCTAGTTTGACATTAAGCGCGGGTCAAAATGGACCCTGTGTCCGCCAGGTGAGGGTTAAGTATTATATTCTGTCAACCCTTTAATCTATGAGATATTGATTTGAGAGTTAAGATTCTCGTTTCGCCGCTACTGTGCGCGTCCGTGATACTCCATCTTCTTTCGTCACCCTGTCGAATACTCGGGCCGGTGTTTTTCTCGAATATCTGCCCGCGCCCCGTAGAATCCAATTTAGGTCGTTGCATCACGCACCGCGGACAGAAGCGTAAGAAGAGAGAGGAACGGAGATAAGCGACGACCTCGTCATAATGCTGTTAGCGAAACGTTTGCGCGACATGCTTGCTTGAGAGTTTGCACGAGGCTGACGCACGGAATATATCGTGATAAGGAGTTTTCGCGGCATTCGATCGCCGATTGGCGGTTTTCGTGACGCGAATAGGGTGCATTGTGCTGGGACCAGGGAAAGGGAGGAAAAGTAGAACGAAACTAGGATTAATGGCACCGTCCATTTCTGTATAGGCTTCTAAACGCTTCTAATAATGGCTTCCGATCGTTTTAATAGGCCTCCAAAGTCTGCTCGCGATTTGGGAATAATAGCGGACACCAAATTTAAATCGTTAAGTACTTGTTAAGGGGGTGCAAGGGTATTAGACGGTTAAAATAAACGGTTTCTTTTTAATTGAATTGAAGAACGACTAATAACTCATACCTAGGTACCATTTACACGTTCTACGATACTTTATTGTGGATATAACACGCATTTTAAAACCAAGAAACCTGAAAAATATTAAAAATTGAAAGAAATATAATTCTCTGACTCAAAATATATAAGCTGGAACTTCATTGCAAAATTTTAACAAAAATTCGCGAAGTTATTCAACAAATATCAACTTTGTACATTTTTCCTGATATAATTCTCAAAAGAATATTTAATAAAAATTTTCAGAGTCCTATGACTTGAATGAGAGAGTTCCGCCTTGCGAAGAAAAGGGTTTTGTAGGTTCAGTTAAAATTTCAACTACTTAGAAATATCGATTCGTTCTCGACTTAAGATATTCACCGCCACATTGCGAGCGTTCAGTTCAATTTTTAATACTTTTAGGATTTCTTGGTCTTAAAAAGCGTGTTATATCCACACTAAAGTATTGTAAAACGTGCGAATGGTATGAGTTATTAGTCGTCCTTGAATCCAACCCAAAAGAAACTGTTTATTTAACCTTGTAATTCGCTTGATCCCGATCAAGTTTGAATTAGGGCGACCTGCAATTCCCGTAGAATTCTTTCCCGTCGAGGCTTATTCCCTTCGAGTGGCCTAACGTAAAATATAAACAACATCTGACAAGCTTCCTGCCGATAATACGAGGCCAGACGGGCAGGAGTTTGCGAGCGTTTAGCACGTTAGCACCCCGATTGAATCATTACCGCTTCGCAGCCCAAAGCGAGCAGAGGACTCGAGGCTTCCACGGATTTTCACGGCTCGCCGAGGAACGCAGCCGGTTTAATCGAATCGAGCGACGTTTCACGGAAGACCACGCGTGGCGGCCGAAAATTATCGCCCTCCCCTCGCCAATAAGCCGCGCGACACAATTAAGAATTGTCCCCGTTCGGAATCGCATTTCCGTCTAATCGAACGACGTTTCGATCTACGCTCCGTTGCTGCGAGACCAGCCCCCGATGCGAACTCCGCTCGTCGCCGTTAAGTTCGTTAAAGAAGGGAAGATTGGAGCAGCGCGGTCGTTGGGGAGCGCGCAGAGAAGCTAGAAACGCATTTCCTCGAGAACAGTGGGTCACCTATTCTAGTCAGCCCGACGTCGGCCAGATGAAATTCTAAATCGACGGTTACCATCGCGACCAACGGCTCTCCCTTTATTATTTTTCCTACCCCACCGCGCGGACGGTGGTGCTCCCTTGCGAAACCCCCGGCCCCTTTCGTTCGCAGCGATTACAGGTCGAGATATTCCATTCAGGGACCCCGGGCTTCTATTTTTTTGGGGGGTGCTTTTCTATCGCGCCGCCTGTTCGCGGCAATTCAGGGACAGATTTCATTCGACGGGAAGGAAAGAAGCGTGGAGTCGACTCGTGCAGTTGGTAATAATATTTAAAGGAGTCGTGAATTTACCGTTTGCATGGCTATTTTCGATTAGTGATCGTGGGTCTCATAATTAGAATTTAGTTGCAGGCTGAACTATTTAGTAGTACATTTGATTAGTCGAAAGAAAAGTAATGGGAAAGAGTAAACCTTGGGTGTGTAACTATTGCCTTCTGCACACCTTGGACCTTCTACCATCTTTCCTCATAATCGACTTGATTTCTTGAATCTCGAGTTGCAAACGAAGCCACAGACCTCCCCGAAAGTCCTCGACACGAATTCCCAAGCAACCGTGTTAAAATCTCCGTCCTGAAGATTCAAGAACCGCGATATCTCCAACTGAAAAAGGTGATTCAGAATTGTTTCATAGCCCCCCGTGGTACGTGAGCCCACTTCAAAGCAGTCCGTCCCTCGGTCGTACATTTTTCTTCCACCGTTTGCTCGTATAAGGAAACGGGCGGCAAGCTTTACGCAACGCTCGAGCACGCGTTGAGAGCCTCGAGCGCGGCGGGCCTCTCCGAGAGGTAATACGCGATTGTTTGTGGAAACATTTCTAGGATGTCACGAGTGCCGCCGAGGAAAAGGTCCGACGACCAAGGTAGCCGAGACCTTGGTGGATGAAACGCAACTTGGCTGTTTAACAGCGGCCATCTGTCGTGCGCGCGATGACTCGCGTCATGCGATTCCTCGCGATATTATTGCGCAATTTCCATCCACTTCAATCGTCGAGACTTAACGCGTTCTAGGTTGCAGCCCGCCCCTCGATCGATTCCTTCCCTCCTGGCTTTATGGACACAGGTGTATCGACGCTGTAGAACGAGACCAACTGGGCCTGACTTCTCAATCATCCGGGGAATAATTAATGGGAATCGTAGAACGAGAATCTGTTGTAGAAAGAATTTGCCGAAGGATCGGTTAGAGAGTGTCGAGCAGGTGCGACAGTAAAACGAAAAGAGCTGGGTGATTTCTGACTTGCGGTAAAGCTTGACTATGTAAACTTTCTCAGATTTTTAATTGAATAAAAGATGTTTATTTTATTATTTTATTTAAACGAATGGCGTGATCGATCGCTGGTCTAGGCTTCTGAAAGTGTGCTACTGCGATTGTGGTGGAATGTAGAAGAGACCATTGTTCTCTCGTGGATTCAGATTCTCAGAGGGGAGGCTCTCATGGAGAAAATCTATTATTTTTGTAAGTGTGACCTGTCGGGGACAGGAAAAGGAATTGCGACACGGGTTTTCGGTTTGCGTAACGTCCTGGTAAAATAACTACCGCACACGAGCCTGTGCTACAAATTGTTCTTCCCTCGGAGTTACATGCGTGTATACAGCTTCGATTTTATGTCATCGTTTTCTCGGACGCAGCTGTTTCTCGCTGCTTTTTCGAAGCTTCGGTTACGTTCGGATGGTCAGAAATACGACTCATCGCACGCGAACGTACGGCACGATCTGGTCGCGGGGGATCATTATTTTCACCAGCGTCGAAGCAAAAATTTCTCATGATTCAGCGACTAATCTTCTGCGGTTCTATCGTGCTGTGGAACGGAAGAAGCTTACGTCATGGATTTTCTTTTTATGTAACGGTGCAACGGCGCTGGAAGGGAAAATTAGTGTTTCAGGTGTGGAAGCTTCGCGAAGTAATTAGGTGTTCGATGGTTTGAGAACTCCTGAGTAAAGAATAAAGAATAACCGAGTCTTATACCATATCGATCCACTCAGCAGTAAATGGATGTCATTACTCATCCTCGTTACAGTGCCAGGAAAGTCGACCAAAGGAAATAAAGGAAATGACAGAACCTTTTCGCAGACCTAATACGTCAAACACACTCACTTACCATTTACAAATTTCATAGAGATAATAAATTGCTCTATTATTTCTCAGTACTATTAGTAATAGTTTAATATTAGCAATATATTCTTCCAACTACACCCTCGCAAGTACTTCCTCCCTCACCGTTCTAAATCACTTACATAGTGCAAGGCGATAGTTGCTCCATTATTTCTCAGTACTATTAGCAACAGGTAACTATTTGCAAAATAATTCTTCCATCTATAGCCTCGGAGATACTTTCTTCTCCACCCTTCTACATTCTTGCCAGCGTCGAGCTGAAACGATTAAAGGGTGCAAACAGAATGTATACTCGCTGGTTACATCAGGCGCGAATGGTACAGTGCATGCAAATGATTCAATTTAGTAATTAAGCCGCCATACAGTTCACCGTGCGAGAGTGTACACGGTGTCCCCTGCTCCACTCTGCCATCGTGTTACATCATTAGTCGCGAACCCAATAATGGACGTTAATGAAGAGGGTGTATTTAGCAGCATTGTTGGCCAACCGATACGACGGGCCATAATAGTAACGTGTCCAATATAATCGCCACGTGATAGGTGCATTGTATGATTCCAGGGTTCGAAGTGAAGCAGAGGCAGGGAATCCACGTCGTTCGTGGAAAAGTGAACGCGGTTACGATCGAGGAAACGAGACTCGTTGTGTGTTCTTAGTCACGTCTTCTTGCAACGCGAGCGATATTAGTCACGACGTTTTTTTTTTAATTATAAACTGTGAATTTCTTGAAATATTGGATTCATTAAGTTCTGTGATTAATTAGACACGCTTTGGTATGTTGAACGAAACGTTTCACTCTTGGGTCGTTTGGGGGTTTCTTTGAGGACAGAGCAGGATTTTTTAAGGGGTTGATAGTTTTGATCAGTGTATCCTTGTGTATTGTATTCACAGAATTTTTAAATGGGCCTTAATTCTGTTTG
Organism: Andrena hattorfiana; assembly: GCA_944738655.2. NCBI lineage: Eukaryota > Metazoa > Arthropoda > Insecta > Hymenoptera > Andrenidae > Andrena > Andrena hattorfiana. The sequence goes on along the minus strand of OX122894.2, from coordinate 41,558,577 downwards.
ATGTCTGTCTAGTTTTTTTTTTACATATTTTTGACGGTCGTAATAATTAGCACGGTGGTCGTAAAAGCTGATATAATGATTCGCACGGTAGGGGCTGTTTTATGGAAGCTTGTATCGGGCAAATTAAATCATCGACATGGTGTGAAAATAATGAAATTGCATCATATTGTTGCCTTTGTTATCAATCGCAGCTAATCGACATCCTATCATGTGTAGGTATTGGCATAGACGAGGTATAGGATAGACCTATCACCATAGAACAAGTATAGGATAGACCTATCACCATAAACCAGGTATAGGATAAACCTATCACCATATGGATGTTCGTGTCACCACCCGAACTGTGTTACCGACAAATAATTTCAGGACTGAATGTAGTGGCATCTACTCATGAACAACGTCCAACTCAGCAACTACTCTGAAATGTGTTGAAATGCTGAAAGGTGGGTGCGTGCTTATACATGTGTGACTTGTTCGGAGTGAGAGTTTGATATAGAAGGCAGGCTTTTGCTATGCTATGCTTTGGCTCGGCTTGTCAACGACTCACGCGGATTTCTCTGCGAAAATCCATTTCGGGGATCAAGACACTGTGGCGCTCGAAAATGGTATTTCTTCAAAGCCCAATGTAAGCTATAAATTGCAAGATGACATTGGTTATTAGTATTTTGCGTGTAGTAGAACCCCTTCACGTATCGTACGCCAAAAAGTATTAAAAATTCACGTTGTTACTGACATTCTCGCAAGTTTCTAATGCACTGTTTAATCATTCTAGTGAAGTAATAATAATGGGATTCTAATTGCTTCGAGTATTAGGCACGTGGCGCTCCATGCGGCTGCCTGGAATTTAAAGGAAATTTTTTGGAACTTGTTACGAGAATTTGGAACTAGTACGATAATGGGAAGTCTATCTCTCTTTCGCATCCGCGGATTATTTTTTAAATAGTAGAGTGAGATTGTCGCTTCTCTCATTGCTTGCAATGCGAGACGCGATGAGTTGATTATAATGGAGGGTGGATGGGATTGGAGTTTTTTTTTTCGGGATGGGCCACTTTCGTGGCAACCTCCTTGTGGTGAGACCTGGTAATCGGTGAGAACCGAGCTGATAGTTGTGATTGTCAAATATTCTAATTAGATATAAGAATTTCTTTGAGTTGCAATACTTTGGTAAACTGTAAGAATAAAATATGTAACTTGAATTGTTATTTGATTGACTGTGCTTCAACGAAGATTTTTGTACACATTTTGCACGTTATTGAGTAATTATTAAACATTCGTTGGATACTCTAATTCTCTGAAATTGATTGAAATATTGAGAATTACCTATTTATTAGTCAACGAGTGCTAAAAATATGCTTCGAACAAAGAAATACAAGAAACCACAGGATACAAACATATTAATGCCCGATTTATGGATACAATTATTTATTTTCCATTGTCCTCATCAGCTCCAATACATGCGATACTTGATACATAATGATTCAATAATGTTCATTAAATACGAAGTACGAAACCTATCTAAGCTAAACTCGTCCTCTATGATCTCGATACTTTTTTGGTTTCTTTTTCTCTCGTTTCTGTTACATCGTCATACAAATGAAACGTTTGGTAATAAATTATCGTAAGGTAGGTAAGCGTTTCGTTTCGCTTCTTTCCCGATCATCGGAGATCACGATTGCGCCGAGCGTGTCGAACCTACCTCGGATAAACGAACGTTCTCAAAAAGTTCTCGATAGAAATCCCGCCATCGCGGCCTTTTCCCCTCCACTTAAGCCACGTTCCCACATGTCCAACGCATAGGACACAGACACGCTAGAAGCATTCAAAGAAACTAGCTTCTCGTAAACAACCACTGATGAGGAATGTTAAGCCACAAACCCACGTGCACAATACGCAAAGTAGACTTGAAATGCTTGAAAAGAATCGACTTAAAAGGCAACGAATATCGAGAAAAAGTAATAAAATCACACATATAGAACCGAATTCGACCAGTGTACTTAAAAAAAAAATCGCTCTTCAAAGGCTCTTAAGTGCGCCTCGAGCACTGTATTTAACACGTATGAACGTATTTGTACATAAATTGCAACCAACATCGTGCACGTGGGAATGTGGCTTAAAGAGTACTCTATATTAAACATTTCCTACAGTGCATTGCTTACGTCATTGTACACGTATAACCGTGGCTTTACCTATCTTCTCCTCTACGCTACGTCAAGTGGGAAACGTTTTTTAGGTACATCCATCAACGCACATTCTTCGCGTGGGAATGTGGCTTTAAATGCACCTTGCCGACGTTGCACACCCAAGAACGTCACTTAATCTGCATTCCATACTGCACATTGCGCAAGTGGGGTCGCGGCTTAAAGCTTGCTTAAGCGTATCACGCGTTACGAGCTTCTTACGCGAAGGAACCCCTTGCACTGCATTATGCATCGCGAATTGCTCACGTGGAACGTAGGCTTCAGGTTCGCGCACGTGGGAAGGTGGCTTTATGCTCGCGTGAGGGAAACGATTCGTGGAGGAGGAAACGTTATGCATCGCTGGGAAGACCGTGTTAAACTACGAAGGCGTATCGAACACGAGCGAGGATGCGCGTTCTTCGATCTCTATCCGAGACGATTCTCTTACAGTAATTAGTTTAATCACTCCGCATTGTGCTACGGCCATTTGCTCTCTCTCTCTCTCTCTCTCTCTCTCTCTCTCTCTCTCTCTCTCTCTCTTTCTCTCTCTCTCTCTTTCCTGTCGTGTCGACGATCACAGCCTCGCCTTTGAAAGTCGAACGAAGAGAAAGAAACAGCGACAGAAGCGGGGATCGTCTTTCGTTTTAATCTGCTACCTCGTCGACTCGCAAGCGCGCCATTATTCTGTGGATGCTGATAACGTTTCACAGATCCGCACTACTACCTCATACTTGTTAATCGAAGAGCCCGAACGTCGTGATCGTTTACAGTAGCTAGGGAATTATTAGCTTCGTACGAAGACTGGTGGTCAACAAACGATCGAAGATTATGTTCGCGTGTTTATTATTGATTTCACATGGACAGTCGATAATTTATCTGATCTGTGCAACGGTGTATGTACTTCGAAAATGATAGAAGTTTCAGAAATGAATGTCTGTGATGCTTCGTAATGTTAAGAACACATTCTTTCAGGAATATCAACCGTTTGTCAACTATCACAAATCTATTTTATTTTACAAACAATTTCACACGTCTTTTTCTTTACAATATTCATACACGCAAGTATCAAGCATCGAGGGGATATAAACAATCAGTTGGCAAAAACCAGAGACTCTCATTGCAAATAATATAAAAACTAATTACACAATTCTCACTAAATAGCAAAATATCTTGAATTTTCCTGTCACTTAAAAACCTTATCTATCATAAATAGAATTGCAACCAGAAGATTTGCCAACTGTTTGCGAAACGATCACTCGTTCGATGAACTCTTTCGTTTGTAGCTCGTCAGTTATTCACGAGCCATGCTTGCTCTTTCCACCACCCTTGCTTTTTAAAATCGATCCATCATTTCTCGCGATTTCCCCCGCACCCCCATCATTGCCAATTCGTTTGATAATCCCGTCACCCGCCGACAATCACTTAAATACGCGTACAGACGTTCAAGGGAAACGCTCTTAATCAAGGAGCTTCTCCATCGAGCAACCGTCTAAATTCTAAAAGGTAAATCCATCTTTCCACGAAATGGAGGATTATTCACTCTGGCGATCGGGGGATGAAGATGTCGCGACTTCCTCAGCGACGTTGCAGTCTGGGAAAGAATCTAACAATCGCTACGTTCGCGAACAATTGATACTGCGTTCGATCGACCGCCTAGTCGCCCTAGTTGGATACCGAGGTATCGTCAGTCCCTTTGTAAATAACGTCGGCCACCGTTGGCACGGTACTTAGCCGCAACAATAAAATGTAGAAAAACCTATGTACCTTAACGTACGTTTTGTTATTCCCTCCGGGTAATCGACGAGAGACGAAGCCCTTTTCTCAGCCCCCTTCGTTCCTGCGCTCTTTTCCTTGCCCTTCGAATCGCTGGTTAAAAATGAAATTTTCTCGAGATACATCAAGGGGAAGGGTAGGTTTGCCTAACGAACGAACTATTCGATGATCTATCGGTGTTTCTTCGATTTATCGAGGTGTTATAAGCTCATAGTACGAATTTCCCGAACTGATTCTCTAAACGTCGATGTACGAAGAGTTTTAATAAGTTAGAAGAGACTTGGGAGGAATCGCGTCTCGTTCCTCCCCGTTACTTTTTGGCTTACTTTCGTTAATGATTGAATAGATTCCATAGCCTTCGCGAGCTGAGGAGAGAGTTTCAGAAAATATCCTATAAAAACTGCTAGACAGGCAGGATTCCTTTCATCCCCCTGTTGCGAATGCTTGGCTACAAGGCTGCATCGTTTTTCCAGTCCTTTCGTTTTCATTCGATTAATACCTGGAGGCGATTGAATATCGATTAAACCCGATAATGTTCCAGCAGAGGCACGAAATAGTCCAGCTAACAGGCACAATCGATGGCGACGAGAAGCTCGCGGAGAAGTGTCACGGCGACACTGTCGTTTGCTGGGTCGTTTTAACGAGATCTTCGATCGGATCGAACGAACCGCTTTCGTTTCGCTTCGAAACGTTTTACCGATCACCATTTCTCCTATGTTTCTTTTCGTTCTCTCGCAGCGACCGTGCCTCCGGCATGCCCGGAGGCACGTTTAGAAGACTCTAACGTTAATTGATTTACGTATGTGCCGAGAAGGATTAATCGATGCAGAGATCTAGCCAGTACCTGAACATTATTCATCGGCGAAGTAATTTTGGAGCTGTCTATGCTACGAATTGAGGTAGAATTACACCATGGCGAATTTCAGACGACGTACACACGCAAGGAGGCTACGAGACGCTCGAAATTATTCTCTCTGTGATTGTGTCTTCAGACGAGGGAACGCAAATCAGCTGCTTTTAGGGCCACGATGCCGAGCTTTCGGATATCGTAACGTCACGACCGTGGATGCTAGCCTGTAATTTCGATTCGTTATCATTTATATAATTAACGATATTATCGGTACACGTTATACACTTACAAACTGACTTCTATGCAACGACTAGAATCGTGATGATCTCTAGAAGTACTATCACCACATTGGTTTTAAGTTATATGCGACGAGAATTCTTCATTCGATAGGAAACAACGAAGCCGATCTGACGGGAAGATTCATTGCCAGATCTTGAGTCGAGGAGTACGCGCGTTATCGAAAATCGAGAAATTATTGGGAGTAGACAGTGGGTATCTACTCTTTTTTTTAAAATGAAATTGATTCTTCGATTGTTGATTTTATGTGTGGCTGGAAGATGTGTCGAGATAAAGTAGTAAGGTGGATTTACTGATAATATTGATAGTAGTTTACCGATTGCAGTATATGCAAGCTAGCTGAGAAGAAATTGGTAGAATTTTAACTTTGGTACTTTCTAAACGTCTCAAATAATTCTAAGAAATTCAGAACTACTCAAAGGTATTACAGATACACCGTAGGAATAGGTTTTGTAATTTCTACGTGTTTCGGGAGTCACAGAAAAAGTGGGAACCCACGATCTTGCGAATCTTCTGCTTTCATTCCGAGCCCCTCTTATAAGGGTTCCTGATTCCATAATAGCATAAAAAAAAAACCTATCACTAATCGAGGTTGTCGAAGCTCAAAGAAACTTACGCCAAGTCGAGATCATAATACAAAGATTACCCATGACTCCTAAAAATGTCTGAATCTACTAATTTACTGATTGTAAATTTTTACCAAAACCGTCGTCCCTCCAATTCATCGATAACCGATAAAACCTTCGCCCAGACGATCCCTGGAAGGCCTGGCAATCGATCCTCGGTCGAATCGTTTCTAGCTGGTTTCTAGCTGGCCGACTACAGACGCGGGTAATTTGATAATAAAAACTCAACGCTCACGTCGAACTCACCCCCACGCTTCCCATACAAAATATTTGTGCCGTTTTTATACAAAAAAACTTAAGCTTAACCCCTTAACTGACGAACTCTATACACTAAAGACCGCGTGGATAAAGGTATGATACAGAGTCTGTACAAACGCGTCGCGTAAATGTTTTTCAGCTTGCAACGGGCGCGTGCCGGTTCGTTGCATCTCCGCGAGGTTTACGCGCGCGCTTAACGGAACGTCAGTCCGCGTGATTACACCCTAGGAACATCTCGGGGGACACTGTCAAAATGTCCCCTGGTAAGAGGCCCTCGTTTACATTCTGGCGCCTCGAGCATCTACGAAGCCAGCGGAGCTTGCCCAAAAGCGTCCGTCACCGATCGTCGAAAAAGAACGCTGCATAGATTCGACCAAAATAAAAGAACATCGACACTCGGCGAGAGCGTCGAGCTGCCTATCTGATTATAATTACTAATTTGCAAGACTCGTCGACACTCCGAGTAACGCGAGGATTCGGAAAACGCTCCTTCAGTCGGGCCTTTATCTAGCGATCGCTTCTACCAAGGAAGTCTCCTATAATTCGCCCCGAGTGAACATTCAGGAGCAGCTGAATAATACTTGAATCCTTCCCGAAGGATTCGCGAGCGCGAGAACACGCCCCCAGGTGTTCACAGCTTGCTTGCTCGAAGTGTCGTTTAATCATCGACGACGGAGACTTCCTGCCCAGCAAACTCCACTGATCAGTACAACCGTACTGTCTTTGTGCCAACTCTGTATAATACATACAGAATCGATCCTCTAATAAAACTCGTAAGTACGTGAAATGCATGACTGGTCGACGTTGTTCTCGCGTGAACTTAATGCTCTATGTACAAACGCTACCGCTTGTGTCTCCCTGTCGTTTCCGGGGACCGAGGCGTCGGCTGGGACGCCAGGGTCCTCGGCGGAGGTCCACTTCCCCGCGGAAACGATCAGCTGTTTTGAGAACAAGCGTGACGCGGATCGCGGCTGGACGCGCCACGAAGTTTCTCCGCGCGGAGAAGTCGTCGTCCAGCGTCGTTCTGCGCTTCGAATTCGAGGAAGATCACGAGAATCGATCGATAAAGTCCCCGGCCGTTTCGTTTGATTCGGCGTGCAGCGAGAGGCCACGCTAGAGTGCCCAGCTTCGTGATCTTCGGTTCGATATCGGCTGGCGCGTGCACGACGAACCCTTCGATTCCGATGATTATTTTGTACAATATTACAGCTAGTAGTTGCTCGCGACCGTTGCGCGCGTTATTATCCAGCTTGTCGCGCTCTGCGATCAAACTCGACGTCGATCAATCAGACGCGACGGGGGACAGTCGCTGGGAATAGAAAAATCACGAGGGGCTCGTTCGTGCGCGGTCGAGCAGCTTTTTTTTCTTTACATCGACGGAAGTCGTCGGGATTGTTTTAACATCGATGCGCGCCTCGCTCGTTTCTCCGGAAGATAGCGAGCTCGATTTCGTCGGCGGGTTCAAAGACGTATCGCAAGAACGAGAGTGTTTCTTTTGTGGCACTGTGAAGGAAGCTTTGTTCTCGGACGGCGCTCGCGCGCATCCAAGCTGCTCGCGATTCGATCGGACATCTGCGACGACGCGCGAAAATGCGCCGTTGATACGTGAACAGCTTCGTCGCCGATCGGACGCGAGCGGCTTAGGTCGTTTCTACGCCTCGACTGAGCTTGAACCACGAGATTTCGTGCAGTGAGCCAGGGTGTCCTTGCCACAAAGTACGTCCCTGACCGCCCTGCTGCCGCCCTCAGGTCACCCTCAACGTCCGTCTCCTGCCCCATCCTCTGTTTTCAAGCTGTGCTAGGGCTGGTTAGTCGCAAAACCGCGGCCTGGCATCGTCTCGCTAACTACAGTGCTCGGGTGCAAAGCGGATGTCTGGCCGTGAGACGAGCAGTCTCGTTAAACGTTCCCTTTCGCAACATGCTTCGCTGGTGAACGTGGAATCTGATGGCTTAGGCGCGAGGATAAGTACACTGCGGGTTGGAAGCTGAAGGGAATTGTTTTTCGAGCAAGAAATGCCTTGTGAATTGCTGTTACGAGGCTTTCTAAGCTGTTTTTTGTAATTAATACTGTTGGAGGCTTCAGTGGTTAGACTATAATTGGGTTAAAAAGCGTAATGAGGTAGTAGGACACGCTCGAGTAGTTATCACAAGTCGCCAAATGCGTCTTTTGCTATTTGTTAGAAGGATATAATACAGTGGTGATTAGAAGAAAGTTTGAAACCCATATTTTTACATGTCTGCATAGCAATCTTGATAGATACTAGGCTTTACGCATTATAGTCTATTCCGAGGAATTTAATTTAAGGAGTATTTTGAAGGTATAATTGTTTGTAATGCAAGCATCTTATTTCTGATATCGTTCACTGTTTAAAACAGTTCACTTTCTTTTGACCACCACTGTAGAGGCTCAAAACACTGCTGTTTAAAAGCAATAAAGAATGCAGTCCCAAGCTGCTAGCTTCATTTCAGTGTCATAAAACCTCATTAAATTCCTTCTGTCTATTATATCGTATTCTCGATGGAACGTTGGGACACTTTTTGAACGACGAAAAAGATAAAAAAGTTTATCCCAAGAAACCTCGAGCAGTATTAACGCCATCAGTGGCGTCAAATTCAAGAATGGTTTCTGTCACTGTCTCCTAGCTCTCCGCAAAAGAATTCTTCGTAACTCCCAACAGTGGCTTCCCATTTTACGACGACCAATGGCAGCGATTTAAGGGCATGAAGTGTCATTGCAGATTCCACGCTCTTGCCCGCACGGTACACGTAAGCAGGACTGCTCGTCTGTTGCAGGCGTACAATGTCCTGCGAGATGCTAGTTAGCGAAATAACGATCAGACGCTGCTGGATATCGAAAGCAAACTGTGGACAAGCGCCGCGTGCTCGCGCGGCGCGGCGCGTTAACGAACGGTTTCGAAGTGTTGAAAGACTGACAGCGATATACCGCGGCCCTGCGCGGTCGGGAACCCTTGAAAGATCGAAGTTGGTGGCGAGACGCGCGATCAGCGGAAGTTGGCCTCTAAATATTTCACCTCTAAAAGGCACTCCGGTCGACATCCCGAATTATTGTCGTTGCACCAAGCCTCCTACATGGAAGAGCGATTCCCTCGCGCAGGGCCTGAAATGATCTCGGATGGGGATGCTCTATTTCAAAATATAAGTCTGTACAAGGCGTCTCAAGCGCGGCGTTAACGGCGCGCGCCGCGGGGCTGCGTTTCGGATCCTTTCGCTGCTACTCGAGCCGTGGTTACTCCGTCGAATCGCGGATCTCTCGACGGGCCCTCGGGCGAATCACTGGGCCGACAGCCGACGTAGCAGCGAAGTGCTCGCCGTTGGGACGACGCGGGTTATTGCTTTCGTCGATGAAGATGGCACCAAGCGGTTAAAAGCGATTTAAACCCGACCCTGCTCGCATCAGGCGCCGATTCCTCTGATATGGCTGCATTATTGCCATTGTATGTGATCGATCATCATCGTGCACGCTCGGGGACCAGCAAGCCGCGACGCTTAGGGTCGCCCTTTTTAAAAATTATTCCACCGCCGCCTGGAGAAGCGCGGTGCACGATGAGACTCGAGTGCAAGAGTGCTCGCTAGGTCGTTTGCTTGAAGCGACCCGAGCTCGTGTCTCGTTTAGTCGTCGGATGGGTAGTGTCTCGAGGCAATTACAGTTTAAACGAACGCATCGATTAACAGGAACTTTGGAGTGCTTAACAGAAATTGTTGCCTTCGAAAATTGCCGTCGAGCGGTGAAGTTAACTGCGCTGAGAAGAGTTAATAGGCCAGATTGTCGCGGAGAGTGGTGATCGTTGGAAAGTAAATTAGAGATGGCTGTGGAACGAGTAATTTCCGTTGCGGATGGCTTCGAACAGACGCGTGCGTTCTCGTGTAAAAAGCATGCCCAAATTTCTCGCCGATCTCCATGATTCTCGCCGTCGTTTCACGGCAGTCGCGTGTCGCAGTTTCGTACGCGATTGAAGCGGAGCGGAGGGCTCGTAAAAACCTGTCTGTATATTGAGCAACGCACGAGCGTGTACTGCGGCTAATCGCTGGGATATATAGCTTGTGCTCGAAGCAATTACAATTGAAACGTACACGTCGACGGTCTAGTAATCGCTTTGGCGAGCAAGCGTTCTCGAGGACCAACGGTCGCGCACGAAAATTCGGTATGCTTCGAGACTATATTGTAAGAAATACCGCGGCCGGCTTAACACCTAGATATTTAATTTCTTATTTAACCAGGGGAACCAGGTGACTGGCCCTGTAGCACCGGTACATTCTCTTAACGCGAGTCTTTCACGAACGGCTCCACCGAACGTTCATTTCCCTTTGCCCTCGAGAAGAACGACACTCGAGGCTCGTCCACTGGGATATTAGAAATTCAATAAACATTAAGAATGTCGTTTTCAGTTGGTAACGAACCAGGATTTTGTATAATAATTCCGAGGGGACAGCTCGTAACTTCATGCGCTCGTCATTTCGCGGTTCTTATTTGAACAGTTACGAGGTGAATCGTTTAGTTGGAGATATCTTGCCAGAATCTTCAAATTTCTTTCAAAGATACAGTAGAATTCGCGTAATTTGGCACCAACGAGATCGTATAAAAATTTATTACGAAATGTGACGCTAAATAAACATCTCGCGATTTATCGTTTATGGAGTACAACCATTTACGTTAAGAATCAGGACCGGATAAAATTTGGGGGCGTCAAAATTGATGGAAAGAGAAAATTAAAGTCAATAAGAACTAATAAAGAGGCGAAACTTTTTGGAAAAGCGGTAAAAAGTAGGCAAAGCTTTTGTTATTCAAGAGAAACTTACAAAAAATTTCGCTCACTGTCAAAAAATATATTTTAAAATAATATAATTGAATATAAAATTATTCAAAATATTTTAACTTAAAAGAAACTTCTCACCTATGAAGATTGGAGAATTCGGGGGAGCATTTTTCATCTCGATTTCCTCTGAATATAATCTCCGACAGTTGAATTTTTCCGGCCTCGCGTGCTCTGTTTTGCCCAATAAAAGAAGCGAAGGATCTTTACCTCGTTGGTGCCAAACTGTTCCATCCCAGATTTCTACTGCAGATACTTAGAAGCCATGCGAACGATCGCTCCGTATAGTACGCGGAAGGTCCCCTCGAAACGTGGCGGAGGCCCGTTCAACGAGCAGCGATGGATCTGGTCGGGGGTGTCCGCGAGGACTCGACGTGTACGCTTCGCTGGGGCAGGCGAGGTTCTTCCTAGAATAGCAGAAAGGAAACCCGAGTGCGGCGAGCGTCCCCCTTGGCCCGTCGGGCCATCCCAAACTGTCAGACGGACGGGTCGCTGCCGGGGGCGGAGCCCGTCTTGCTACCGTCGACACCAGCACCGCCACCGTCGCCGTCGGCGCCTGCACCCTCTCCGCCCCTGTACGGCGAGCCGCCGGCCCCACGCGCCGACAGACCTCGGAAATCCAGGTTGTACTGTAAAACAGAGGCCCAGGAGGGCGGATTATCCAGTGCACCGCGCCAATTTTCCTGCACGACGCTGCAATCACCCCAAATCGTGCAAGGGAATCTTATAATCCAACGATTTCCACCACTCGGGCTCGCCAAATAAATATCTCCCTCGTGCACTTTGGCTACCTTGCTCAGGACAAGTAAAAAATGACAGATAAATGGAACCTCGAGTGGTTAAAATCTTCCGCGTCGATTATAACTTCCCTTCTATTTGAAATGTCGCGTGAGAAGTATTCTGGAACGTTTAAGTTTCACTGATATTCTTGTACTCCGCGATATTCTTATTGCTATTAAGGCTTTGTAATTATTTTCACAACTGTAACGAGTTGGAATAACATTTCTGGAAGTGTAACAGAAAGATCTGCATTCTGATTGATTTATTTAAATATTATTATTCATAATGTTTACGGATGTTAATTACACGATGGTAAGTAATATCGCCTTAAAGGTTCACGAATTTATCATAAAGCTTCTTCGAATGCATCGGAAACGCGTATTAAAATTACTATAACTTTGAAAGACTGTTATTCCGAAATTATAAAGAAATAGTTAAAAATGGCGATATTGGCGGAAGCGGCGAACCTTTCTCTTTAAAATGGCGTTTGTTTCGTGTCGGTACCACTTTTGGTTCACGAGATATCGTCGTGTAAAGATAATGGTACTTTTCGGAGCGCTACTATGTCTTTCTCGCTCGAGCAGTCGGACCTCTCACTCGCACTGGCCTATCCCACGGTTCGCCACGTTGCGCTGGTCAGTTAACTAGGTCAGCGTTTGTTTACTGTTTACTATTAGTGACGTACGCATTTCCGGGAAGAGAAGTCGGTCACTGGGTCACGCGTATTCGGTCACCCCATTCGTGCGTTTCAAATGCACGCTTCGAAGCCCTATATCTCGGGAACCGATTAAGATATCGATACGAAACAAAATGCATTATATAGGGCACACTCTCCTCTGTCTCTAGGGTGAATTGAGTTGCAAGATTTCGCGATCCTTCTGGTTGTATTTAACGCTCAAAGTAGGCGAATGTTATATCTGAATGTTTGAATGTATCCCGCGATACTTAAATTCCAAAATACTTCTGTACGACGTGTCAGTCGTTTAGTTAGTAATTGTTCCAGTCCTTTTAGTTGCAAAGGAGCTCCCTCAAAAGTGTCGCAACTGTGACTGTTAATGCCCCCACCATCGAGAAGGGTGACCAGCATTACTCTTTGGTTGTTATAAAAATTTGTTAATATGAAATTGAAGAATTGTAAAGTATTATTGTTTTAGAAATATATACTCGTTGGCAAAGTATGTGTTATTGTCTTGATGCACGGTTATATACAAGCATTATGTTTTATAATATTCAGCGTGCCAGAAAGTGACTTCAATAATGAAAAGGAAATTCTGTTACGAAAGATTGCATCGCGCCCGTTCCTGTAAAGACAGCTGAAAACAGTAAACTCGATTGATTATCAGTTCACCTTCGTGCTGCGGATTATGTTGTATATTGTCACAACGTGGCTTATTAATCGAAGCAAAGCTGTTGCGAGAAAAATGCCTGCAACAATACGGTACGAAAAATATTCAAGCCAGTTTATTAACATAAATAGCGACAGTAATGCCTACGCGTAAAATGTGTCATTATGAAAATAGCGGCGACGAAAAAGGAGAAAATATTTAACGAACGCAAATGACTGAAGACTATGCGAGCGAATTAAATGTTCAGCGATAAAATTCATCAAACTTGCCAAACAGTTACAATTCAAAAATTCTAGGTTGGGTCACATTAATTCCATGTCTCCAGAACCTCAATCACATTATTTGTCCCCAAAGAAGTACCTATCGCAATTTACATACTTCCTCGACTAATTCCAGAACTCTAAATCCAAATATAAGTACTCCAAAATCAGAGGTGGGCAGGATCTAACTGGATACAAAATTATTTATATAGCGGATCAAATAAAAGTTACTTAAACTTTAGATTATTTGACGAATAAAGTGAATTATTTTATTCGTCGAGCGTTTCAACTTCAACGTCGAATAAATTTTTCAACTTTAACTTTAACTTTATTCGACACATGAAGAATAATTTTTTTAACTTTATTCGGCACATGAAGAATAATTTTTTTTAACTTTATTCCACATATGACGAATAATTTTTTTAACTTTATTCGACACATGAAGAATAATTTTTTTAACTTTATTCCACAGATGATGAATAATTTTTTTTAACTTTATTCGACGCATGACGAATAATTTTTTTAACTTTATTCCACACTTGACGAATAATTTTTTTAACACTATTCCACACTTGACGAATAATTTTTTTAACTTTTATTCGTCATTCGAAACTCCATTTAAATAAATATTTTACTCCTCTCTGTTCCAAATAAACCAACAATGCCATAAAAATTTCCCAAGCCCCCTCCCCTATCAACACGACGCAATATCTCCGCGAACCTCCCCAATCTTCGACCTGCCGTTCCATCAATTCAACTACTTCCTACCTCAATCATTCGCGTTCGTTTCGCGGCCGCGAGCGGAACTGAAAACGCGAAGCAACGGTGTAAGCAGTAAACCAGCGAAACGAAGAAAACGAAACGGAAAAATGAAACCAAAATCGAACCTGTGCGAACGAAAGAACAGCGCTTCGCCGCGCAGCGTCGTGGCTGTGCGCGTGAACACATGCGACCATCACGGTGCAACGATAGTCTGTGTTATCTCGGCAGAGTGGCGTGTCTTAGGTGCTGCAGCTGCGCCTGGTGCAGCTGTAGCTGCAGTAGCTGAAGATTTTGCAGGCAATGCGGTGCCTGCGGTCCGCAACCGGACGTTGCGTTGCTGGCCGAGTACGGCAGGACCGAGGGATGGACGAAGGAAGCGGAACTACGCGTGCCGCTGCTGCTGGTAGACGTGGGGAGTGGCAGAGTGTTGTGACCGAAGGGAGAGAAGTTGAGCCCCGGCGCTCTTAAAATGTTGTGCAACTGGGAGGAAGTGAGTGGATGGGGCTGCACGTAGGGACTCGTCGACGGTAGCAACTGGGGACTAACTGGGTATAAGCAATCCTCTTCGCCCAGGCCAGGCATCGTTGTTGGACTGAGCTCCACGTACTGCGGCATGGTCACATTGTGCTATTCGATGAATACATGGAAGGACATGTAGACAGTTTTTAGGCGTGACGTGACTGCACTGCGATTCGTAATTGTTCGTCCTGTGCGAATAATTGCGTAATATTTTGCGGAGGCAGAATGTGGAAGCTGGGGGTTCGGGTAGTTATGCGTAGAATTCTAAGAATTTTATGTTGATCTGTTTGACATACTTTGAATCCTGTGCCAGTTAAACGATTTAGGTGTATACTTGGGTAATAAGAGCTCTGGTTGAGCGTGGGTGATTACAATATTGTATGTAGGTAAATTAATTAATGGATTTAGAACTCCTCCGAATGTGTAAATCGACGATCATTTATGTTTCTTTTATGGTATCCAATAAATAAATTCAAGTTCCCTTGATAACACTTGTCTTACTACAACGAATATTCGCACAGGACTAACTCTTCGCGATTTCAACGACTTACGCACAGCTATACTTAACAAAAAAATTGAAACACTTCTTCTGCCGACACAAAGCTAGCTAAAATACAAAAAAGGAATCCGTTCAATCTTTCCACGTTTATAAAGTGTTCAATGCTGGATCTTCAAACCTATTCAAATTATCAGCAATATTCACAGATTCGTATGAACGATATTAATCTAATAATAATTGCTTGATCCATCGAGAAGAGGAAAGATCGAACTGGCCCCGAATTCTCGGGCGCAAAAATAAAAGTGAAGAGTACTGAACGAAAGCCAGCACGGTAACGTGAATGAGAGACAGTAATCTGTGGCAATCGGTAATTGAATGTTCGTGCGCGGCACACGGAAACACCGATCAGTACGGGGCGTCTTACCTTTGTGGCGCAGACGAAGCATGTGGTGACCACTTTCGAAATCACGTTCATCAAGTTCTTTGTCTCTTGTATCACGTTATCGACTTTCGTGAAGGTGGCGGCTTTCCCGACGGTGGGATTCTTCACGGTGAATTGAAGCTGCTGGACGTAAGTCGGCACACGGTCCAGATTCTCCAGGAGTTCTTTCTTGTGCGGTCCACCTGGTACCTGCGCCCATGCAACATCGTATACAAACTTACGTCTTCGTTCGTGTCGCAAGGCAAACGTGTTCGTGTACGGTCTTCCAACGATTTCGACGTCTACGAGTAATCTTCAAAATTCATAAGAGAATCGATGATAAATAAGAAACACGATTATCAGGAATTAAAGTGTTGAGTAAGATCGATAGCTGGTTTCATTGTAAGAATACGAAGTGAGGTGGATTTTTTATTCATTTGCAATTGAAACCTTATTATGCTCCTAGAATTGTACAGTTGAAGGTAAATTGTATCAGCTTGAATCGTAACAATTGGAATAATTCTTTGAATAACGAATTTTGGACGATTTACAATAAAATTATTATGTTAGGAGCATCGAAAGTATCGTGGGAAATGTTTTAGAGATATTTGCGCCGCGCTGTTACAAAAAGGGTTAATCGTAAGTGTGCTTTATGTATTTTTTATAATCGTTGAAAACCACCAATTACGTTTGCCCTGCGAAATTATTCTTCGTACATATGTAGCTTTCTTTTTTTTTTTTTTTAAATTAACTGTTCAAAGCAATGCCTGATTCTATTCTTTATTCATTGACTAGTAATAAGTAATTTAAAATATTTATCTTTGGGTACTTATAGAATTGCATCTAACAAGTTAACAGAAAAATTCTCTATCCTTCCTAAATAGAAACACAATGCAAAAGTTTTAACGGAAAGTGTAAGTTGTTTGAGAAGAACATTAGAGAGTGACTGTGTGAATGACAGTGAAATAGTACAGACCTTGTTGTTTTTGCAAGCTTCACGATTATTAAATTAATCGAACCATCGTTAGAATTCGGATAAACTTTTGCAAGAGGCAGCAGCTAAGATGAACATATAATCAGTAAAATGGAAGAACCATAGCCGAAAACCTCTCATCAGAATTCCGCATTTGTCATTAAGGAGTAATGTCACTCTAGCGTCCGAAATGGCAGCTTGATTTTGATTTCTTGGTACTTATTGTACGTTATTTCTAAGACCCTAAGGCATCATTTAAGCCAAAAAAATTTGTAGTATTTTTCCAAAATTCTAGAGTGGCATTGCCCCCTAAACTTTATAAAAATAGAATTCATCCATCGATTAACAAAACGATATAGCCTCTACCATTTAATTCATATCTGTTTCACTTTTATAGCAATTATGGTGTTTGACATATACTAAATCATTCGTTGAATTAATAATTAAGTAAATTTCTCAAACTCGACTTATCGTCGACGAAAGTAATTGCAGTTTTTAAGTGCGTCCGACTGAATAACCGCGGGCAATTTCGAAGTATAAACGACCGGGTAACTTCACCTTAGCTGGCTCGTCAATGGTAACGTTAATATTTCTAAACGGCAGAATCGGAAGCTGGCAAAAACTGAGACATAATAGTCATGCCCCAGATAGTGGAAGGAGGGGGACCACAATGCACATAGACGTCGTCCACAGACGGAAGCATTCCCGTAGCATCTAAAACACACCTTACTAATCGTACAGAAAAAAGTCATAAAATGTACGTACACAAAATAGATTTACCAACAAAATAATGATCGTAGTTAGTCTGATGGTGTGACAGGTGAAAATCAAAAGACAGTCCCATTTCTTTTTATTGTTTCTAATCCTCGAGGCGAGAGTCACGTTCCTGCAAAACTTGTCACGCTAATTACGACTGCACAATCAAGACTGTTACTGCTCTCGGTTTCTTTACAAGCACAAACAAGACATGTAAAACATGGTAAATCTGACTGTGATTCGCTTACGTCAAAGCTAAATAATGTTCGAATACTCTTCGTCCCGTCAAATTTCGATTTGCAACGAAGCTTGACAGATGAAGACTATGCTCGAAGGCTATTTTTCGGCACTTACATCAAACGAGCACGTAAATGGTACTACTTTTCTAGTTCGATAATTTGATACATAATGGAACAGATCTAGTTACAAAATACTCGCTCGGTCCGATCGATTATTTTCCAGGGAACGAGAGGCGGCGCGTTAGGCGCCTCAGCTGTTCCACGATTAAACCGATGAAAATTACTTCGTTGTAGCGACTGGCAATGGGGACTGGTCTCGCAGAAAATAGTCGTACGTTGCAACGTGCGTTTCCTCGTTGGTAAAAGAAAAAAAGGTGTACATGGCCGCACTACGTCATTCAAAAGGAACGATTGTTAGGGTGAATGGTACTAGGTGTCTCATGACATCTTGCATAGCAGCGCTGCGTATAAAAAAGTATGTAACAGTAAGAAACGTGTGAGTGATGTAAGAGACAACACGACAACACTTAACAGCAACTGGAACAATGAAGTCGCAAGAGAGAACGAGCACGGCAATGAGAACGAGTCTGTACAAAAGGCGAACATGATCTCTAGGCGCCCAACAAGGGTCTAAAGTAAAGAGAGAAAGAGTTACCTGGATGGAGGCATTCAAAGAGCGAGGGTCAAAAAAGGGTGTTCATAATACAGAGTATATTACAAGGTTAGCGTTTCTGTTGATTTCTTTCAAGAAGAGTATAAAGAGATCAAAATGGTTTCGGGTAACTATATATATATTCGGCCTAGCTAGGAGGGTCGAAAGGGCAGCAAACGTATTAATTCGAACATGTCTAATGCTAATAACACACACCCGGGCCACTTCCAATCTCACCCGCGACGGCACATCGACGCTTCGGTCTCGGAATCAAAGTTTTTAAAAATCCGCGGCGATCGCAAGTTCAGTCGAACAGCTCCGAACGTCAAGTCGGTTGAAACAGAATGCGACATGCTAGAAACTTTAAACCATACCGATGCAAAGGATATTTACAAGAGAGAGGATATTTGCATTCCCGTTTCGATCGAGCTGCGTATACCAACGGATTCGACGTGGCCCCGGGCGTCGCAATTACGTAAAAACGAAACTCAATAGCGAAAAATCCAAGGAAAAATGTCTCCAATATAGCAAGGATCAAAAAACTCGGAATCAAGTCCAGTATAGAATCCGTGATAATAATAAACAACGGTAGAAAAGAATGATCGTAAACAAAGGACGGCGCGGACGTGTGTGCGTGTACGCGCGGGTCGGCCCCCGAGCGTGTACACGCATGCACGTGGCACCTCGAACGTCATGTCCAATCGAAGAAATGTGTGTAATATATATATAATTCACTTTGCTTTGGTTCTACGTCGCCCTGATTAATGCCACGTACCTGGTAGCTGAATTGTCTCACAACCTTGTACAATCTGTTCGCCTCTTCGGCGAAATACTCAGCTTGGGTGAACAGATCTTGGGTGGTCTTCAGGGCGCCCTCGCCCCTGGTGAACTGGTACATCGAGAACGCCATCGAGGACATGTTCTTCGCCCGTTTCACGATGTCGTTGTTCTCCTCCAGGGCGCTGCCGCTCTCCTGCCATTTCTCCGTCTCCGCGTCCATCTCCGATGTGATCAGCTTCATCTCCAGGCCAGCTTTCGCGATCTTCGCCTGCTCCTCGCTGTCCAATCGCACTGGCTTCAGCGGCTTGCTCGTGGTGCCGTGTTTCTGCAATTAAATACAGATATTGGCTTTCCTCGAACTGTTGGGGTGTTAAAGGATCGATCATAGTCGCTGACTTGCTTTAGTGGATAAAGATTATTTCATCGGTTCCAGTTGTTTCGCGATTTTTGCCAACTTTTAATCGATGGAATTTTAATACAGTTGCGAAAGATTTTTTGATTTGTTGGGATATTGGGAGCCGAGGGATCGACGTAAGATGAAATTGAAGGAGCATAGAAGGTTCTACTTACTCCTGGTCGTGGCAAGGACATGTATACTTGTTTCTCGGGTCGATTCTGATTCAATTCGAGCACATCTTTCGCCACCGTCGTCGCGTCAGTCATGAGCCATTGCAACATGTCGGCGAATACTAAAAATTACGAGTCGATTCTTATTTATCATACCTAGAACACGTTACTTCGTTTCACTCCAAGCTATGCACTCATTCGCGCAATCGTGGATTTTCTATATTTCAGATTCGGTATTCAACATAGCTGTTGTTAGCACAGGTGTCGCAACTTACCCTCCAGGTTCTCCTTAGCGATTTTGCTAGTGGGATGCCTTGCCAACGTGTGAGCGGCTATCACCACTTGGGGGCCGTATATTCTCAAATTGATCTCCGTGAACTTCGCTGAAACTTGCAATGACTCCGTGAGCGCGACGTGCCTGAGCATTTTGCACACCTGTTAACCCACACAATTCAAATGCATTATAAAGCAGAGGTGGTTCCCTTTCAATCGGGGACGATATATCACTAAACCCCAATACTTCGAGTTAAAAGAGAAACGAAAATATTCAGGGTCTCAAAAACGAAAGCACTTTATGGTGACTGAAGAGGCTTTATTTGCTCGCAAATTTAAACGATCCGAGCAACGGAACACTCACTTCGATAATGTGGTCCATGTACTCGTGAAATCTGTCGCTGCTTTCCTGGAGGCGATTAATGTCGTTGGCCAGAGCGAGATTTCTGATCGTCGACACAAGCTCTTGACCGGCTTTGGTCACCTGGCCAAGATCCCCAGCCTGCTCCATCGTCGTCGCGCAGAGCTGCTGGCGAAGGTCTCTGGTAGTTCGTAATACCCCCAGGACGGATTGCTCCATCTCAGAACTCGGGGAACCACCGCCGCCTTCGTAGTTCTGACACGAGATTACAATTAACGTTTCGCTGTTACCCCACTCTACCATTGCTGCAAGGATTCTCGGGAAGAAGTTTCACCACCTTCAGCGAAGGACATTTTCGTATTACACTGAAATTTGTCACCAGTGTCATAGATTCTAATGCCCTGAGATGAATGATTCATCGAGAAGCACGAGCGTAGAATTATTTTCAAGTTCAAGAAAGTACTTGTAAATTTTAGAGAAAGCTACAGAATGGGGAATGAAGTTCCTGTTCTTACTTTCTTTTTATTGCAACTCGTATTGTCACTCTGGACGTTTGAGAAGAAATTGCGTGTTTAGAGTCGTGGTAGATAGCTGTGTTAATAAGGTAAACAGGCAGCTTGCGCCTTTTTTTGAAGAAAGAATTACACAGGTGAACCCACTGTCTATTCACTTGCAGCGACTCTCGTAGCTGATTCAGGTTAGCCCGGTTATTCATTCGGATTTACGACGGAGTGGCACCTCTATTCAGGGAGAATCAAGCCAGGGATTACTCCTCCACGTATAATCCGGTATTATATGAATTTTTTGCACCGGATCTTTTCGCTGCGGCTAAATTGCTTTGTCTATAGGTGGACGCAATCGGCATTGTGACTCCTCCACTTTTCGACCATCGAAAGTCGCGTTGATTCTTTCCTAATACGTGCTAATCTTTGAATTCTGGATAAGGCGAGGTATTCTAGTCGATCGCTTCTACTCGATTAAGCTACCTTTATTTATCATCGGTTACCATTAATTGCAATTTTCTCCTTCATTCGGTTCTTGTTTAAATTCATAACGAAAGTACACGTTACAGTGGCGGTGAGATTAATTTATCAGAGAATGGACTTGGAGAGATGTAGAATTAAAAGTCCAACTTGGACAAACGTCCTTCGCTGAGGTCCTCGAAATTGTGGAATAGTAATGATCCTTACCATGCTGTTACCGATACGTAGGAGTGTGTTGAGCTCGAGTTTCGCCCGATCGCAGAGCAAAAGTATGTTCTCTCTGTGCTCGTGGCTCGTGTACGCGCTGTCAGTGAAGTCCTGTGTGTTTTCGACGACGGTGTCGAGGGCAGACGTGAGTGTCTCTCGACAACCAGGTCCTAGGAGAGTCATCCTCGTGGTCTCCACAAGTCTCTCAAAGTGTTTAAGCGCTGAGAAAGCTGTGCTGCTGTCCCAGTCCTCTTGCTGGGAGCTCTGGAATTAATGGTTCTATCAGCGCAAGCTCCACTTTCTTCCTTCACCTTTCACAACTCCCTATGCTCCTTAAATGCAAGTCATTCCGACGCAGAAAATCACCTCCTGGTCTGTTAGTTTTGAAACAGGAAAGGAGATAAAAATGTAAATGTAATCGTCGAGTACGCATGGGTATTACTCGCGACGATTGAATTGTACGAATGAGGAAAACCTAGACGAGTTTGAGAATACTATATAGTTAATAATAATTCTTTTTTATATTGCGTTGATATGTAGTTTTCGCGAAAATTTTGTTCTTGTTTGTTCTGTAAATCGATCTGTGTCTTTACGTTCAAAGGAGGCTGAAAAGCTTCCAGCTGAACATTGCATTATGCGCGTTATAAAATATTACTATGTTTACAAAGTAAACACGTGCCAGTTCTAACACGCTACACGGAACTTTGATGACAAGGTGCACCTAAATATAATGTGCCCTAAGGTCAGCATACGCATTATCAGTTAAATCGACTGCATTGGATCAAGGATAGAACGCGATAGACTATAAAACGCTGGCGGCGATTAAATATACATTTTTTTCTAGTGCAATTACTCGGGCGAGATCCTTGAACGTGACCGAGCACCTTCAGTTACTTTTTCCCCTCCGAAGCTTCAGGAATATCGGTCAATCTGCGCATTATATATTCTTTGATGCTCTGGGATTTTGGTCTAAAGTGTTTCTTAAAGATTTAAGTTTCCACCGGAATATACAGGTTTCACACGACGGCGACTTGATATTCGGTAACAGAACCTATTGAAATCTCGAGATTTACTTTATCACACGAATAAATAAATTTGATGAAACAATTGCACTGGGAGGCACAAAATCATGTATCAACGTTCAATTACATTCTCTTATATCTCATAAAAATTGTGAATTTTAAAAGTCTAGACCATTCAGCATCAGAAATATGCTATATTATTAAGCAGAACGCACCAAAAATAAATAATAAATAGATAAATACATCTGAAAAAAAAATCCATCGAGTAATCACTCACGAGCCATAGCAAACTTACTAATAATTGTAAGTTTTCTCAAATAGAATCATTTCTACCCTCACAATTATTAAGACTCCGTTCTTTTGACAACCAGCGAGTCACCCCTAAAATTCAGCCCCCACCTTCTCTCCGTCATCCCCTTTCACTCAACTTCGTCGCTCGCTATTACCCCACAATAGTCTCATTTAATTCAATTGTCGCTTCACAAGTTGAGCGAGTGGGTGGAGCGTGTCGTCATTTAAACTAAATAAATTCCCCCTTATCTGGCCCGTTGCTCTTCCGCGAGGGTATTTGGCTGGCCTCCCGATTCCTCGCTTGGCGAGAAATTTAAATAACGCCGGTGCATTAATGCGCCAGAATCGCGACGCTGCAATTTGGCACATGGCTAAGAATGCCGGGCACACGTTTATGACATCCATTTCGGCGTGGCTCGCTATGCGTCCGCTTTATCCGCGGCACGATATCAATTTACGCCGCTGTCGATACACCGCGGCGTCCCATCCCATACCGCGGATGTTTCTTAAATTTCGAACACGGCCCCAGTCGGTCGCTTAAAAGCGTGCTATCCGATGTCAGCGATGTCGATATTGGTGCCACGGATATGGAGCGCAATTTGGAATGTTCTCAAGTTTCGGGCACATACATCGTATCGCGCAAGAAACCATCGAGCGACTTGGAGATAAAGTCGCCGAGCACGAGGAGATGCAACGGCGATAATTCACGTTTCACTTTATACCGTTTATTTTCTGCGGGCTAAAGCGTATTTAGAGTGGAACGTGGTGAAATTCTCAACTATATCCCGCGTCGTTCCACACTCTAACTAAACCCCAAAATGTAAGGGACTACATAAAACGCAACAGTTGGAGGTTTAAGTGAGGACTCGACATGTTTGACCATACGTTGACTTGTACTACTTGCTTCAAGATTTGTACATAATATAAAGTCACAACACGTTCCACATAGCGAATTATTTTCTGCGTGCGTGTGTGATTTATAGGAGCTGTGATATTCACAATTGTAATCGTATTAATTATCTACTTTTTATTTGCTGTAACGAATCTGTGCTGGAATAAGAAATGCCAAGGGGAAATGCACATATCGATTTCTAATGTTTGTTTCTTGATAGAGCCCGCATATCCTACTTTCTGGATTGCTTCTTTTTCTTTTAACCGATTGAAGGAGCCATTATCGAGATCAGGGTCGTGCTTTACGATTCTGGCGACGATAAGGACATCATCCGGATTCCTCGAGTGTTATTGCTTCCTGCAAGGTGGCCAATGCTGTTCAAGGTCGGCGAAATCGTGCGTTCCGGGCTACCCCTGAATCACAATTTCGCCTTTTTGGATTCATTCCAAGCTTTCCCATGCATTTCATTGTAAACTTTCCGCCCTCTCACTGTCGCCACATGATTTCTACCAACGCATGTCCGAGTTTCTAGATAATAGATGACGGCGATAAACAAGGCTCCGTGGCGCCAAAATTCCTTGGAACCATGGTTTCGCAGACATGCTCTCTGACCCTCGTTTGCGGAAGATTGTAACAAGGATATATATATCACATTCGACAGTCCATTTCAAGGAGAATGTTTCGATCTTCGCGGATTTTATACTCAGCTTCGTTGAGAGACTCTTATCCTCTTATTTCCGGTTACATTCGTGAATTGAAATATACAAATATAAAAAATTGATATTTAAATAGTTTGCGGTTTAGAGTTCTTCACATCTAGATAGCAATAGAAATCTAATACAATATGTGGTACAATAAATAATAAACAAAATTACATACAGATTCCATGGAACACATATAACACTTGATATTACTTTCGTACATTATTTATCATTATAGTTAAATATTTCGCATGTTATTTAATATTATTATTTAACACGATTGCCACCACTTTCATTTCGAAATTGCATATTCTATGGTCCCTTGATTAAGCAATTAGCTAGTGAAGGACTAAATAGGAGACAAAGTTACGTACCTGAGAGTTCGAGTACAAGTGTGACTCGCTGCAGTCCAGCACGCCGTCCTTGACGACGTAGTGTATCAAATCCATGGCTCTTCTCATTTGACAGAAAACAGTGTTCCTGTTCTCTTTGGCCGATGGGCATTCTGGATGCCTCAGGCAGGTTTTGCTGGACGTGAGCAGCATCATGGTGCTCCTCTCCAGAACTTGGCGAGCCGCGGCCATCTGTGCCCTTCGTCGCTCGTCTTTCAGATCATTCTGAAAGTTTACAACATTTCCTACAGTTCATTCTGTGTTCTACGCTTTTACTAGGTACGTAACTTTTACGCAAGCGATCTTCGGAATGCAGAATATTACATTTCTGTTGATATACGTAATGCTTTGGTAGTACGAGGTATGCCAGTTTTAAAATTAATATACCTAATTCAAGATTATTTTGTCATAACATATACGATTTTCTTCTTCAACCTTCTCTTATATTTTTACCGCCACTAATTCCAAGTGTTTGTATATTTCAGAGGTTTCGTCTCAGAAATCTATTTTTCAGACCACGTACCGCAGTTCCTCGACACTTTAATAGTTTATGCGATATTCAGTGATACAGTCGAAGCTTGGCATTGATGATTCTATTCTCGAGTTGCTATTTACGAATCTCTACGGATTAAAGGATAAACGTGTCAGGCTGCGGAGTGTACGGGGAATATTATTTTCCTCTGTGCGATTTTCTCCGAAGATTACGACACCAAGGACTACGAGGAAACTCATTCTATTTCCGTGGGTAATGCACCTTTTATATGTTTCCCTCTGTTAAGGGAGCGCCACGCTTTGATAGCCAGGGAATCCTTGAAGGATGTACTGGTGGGTATTCGATTTATCAAAAACTACTTTCGAGGCTGTGTGCCACTTGGCGACGGGGAGGAGAAAAAGTGAAAGGAAGATTCGGAAGAGTCCCTCGATGTAGGAGGATATAGAAAACTTCTAATTTGGGTAGGAATAAACATTGAAAGGATGTTTCTTTTCCTTTGGAACACCGTTTCACAACAGAACTGAACCTTCTAAAATAGCATACCTCGAATAGAGCAAAGAATATCAAGAACGACCCTCGTTGGACCATTTCAAGTTTTATTTTAATCTCGTCAGTTTTAAAACGACCTCCATTGTTTCTCTTAATTGCGCCCGCCTTCAAATTAAACGAACCTCAGCCATTGATTGTTTCGGTTTAGATTGCTCCGTTGGCTGTTTACTGGCATCGTTAAAAGGGTATGCAAAATAGTGACAGGTATTTTCAAAGTATATTTTCATTGTACTCATTACGAAGCTGTCGGGAGCACAATATGTGTCGTAACAGACAAACAAGGGTCAATCTAGATACATGAATCAATTCAGTCTCGTTCATTCAGTGCTCGATCGAACCTGTTCAGCATATTGTCGCTGCAACCTGAAATTATCGAACCTACAATTACTGCAAAGAAATAAAAAAATAATAATTCTAGAACCAATTCGGTGTAATTCTTGATCAATTCTGCCGTCGAAATGTTGAGTCAATTTCTATGAGATTTTAATTCCTTTAAAGTAGAAGCTACAGCGCTTATATTCACGAATATTCACATCTACATCACACATAGTACGACATTATTGCCTCTCAACAACCTCTATGAACCACAGCAAGGAAGAATTATTCAAATGGTTACTCACTTGTCTATCGCCCGTTAGATGGGCCAGCTCTACCATCTCAGCTCCAAACTGGCTGAAGGCTTTCACAAATTCCGTGAAGTTGGAGACACTCTCGAGGCGACCAAGGCTTATGGCCACCTTGTCCTTAGCGAGAAGAAGTTGCTTGACCACGACGAGGTCAGCCAGAAGGAGGACCCTCGTCACAGAGCCAAGAAGACACCTGGCAGCCCTGACGACAGACCCTCGGTCAGCTAGGCTGTCCTCCATCGCACACTCGCATAACTTTTCGATCGCTGAGCCTGCAACAAGATCGTTTTTTGCATTTAGAACACTCTTTCATTTATGATTTAATCGTCGTGAAATTATAGGCAATTGAATTATAATTCATGCTTCCATATTAATGAGTAACCTGTCTGAGTTTCTTCCTACACCTAAGATTTCTTTTTAAATAAATAAGAGAATGTGAAATAGGAAATGAAGGAATATAAATAAACTGTAATATATTAAATTCATTTGGTCCCCAATGTTTGTAATAAAAAAAGGTTTGAAAGCCTTCAATTGCTATGGTAACTGTGATTTTAGTGGCTCAAATTCCAAGTTCCATGTAAAATAGAAGAGATTTGATTAACATTTGTCATAGGTTCTGATAAAGTATCTTTTATCCAGTTGAAGTGTCCTAAAATATTGGAGTTTCTTTTAAGGAAAATAGAAGGGAGACTGATGAACGAAGATATTAAGAATGACATTGATCTTGGAATCACCTGTCTAGTGAAACTGAGACTCGGTGTTTTTCAGGGCAATATGTCAAATGCAATGCACGAGTTACATCTGCATGCCATTGGTATTATATGCAAAATGTTCTATGTAAATCGGTCTCTTGCACAAACACACCTTATGATTTCAGTCGTTTGGCTGTGTCTGCCATGCAGCAGCTCCTCTCTAATATCGGCGTGCTACGACAATCGAATTTCCTTTCATCTCTCGCGATGAATATTTATCATCTTATAAAACGCTTTGAACGTGTCACGAAGAATATATCGAATGTCATCTGTTTGCTCGGTTTTTTTTGCACGAAAGTGAAGGCGAAAGAATGACAGGTCCTCTCTGATTAAAAACTGAAATTTCATTTTTAATCTAGGACATTTCTCCGCGGCTTTTATTATTCCTCGGTTAGAGTGAAAATATTTTTGGGAAAAGGAGGTGGGCGGTTCATTCTCTGCTTCGAATCGACGAAAATACAGGCTTCGTAACGCTGTGCCGATTATTTACGACACTTTAATGACACTTGAATATTTCTTTTCCAATGTTCCATGCAGTATGTAAAATTCAACCTATATTTCATTCGCGCGAGAAACTCGAATGAAACTGGAAAAAATGCTTGCAGGGATGCGTAGATCGTTTCTGAATATTGTCATAAATTTCTGACAGTGGTAGAATATTTATATTAAACGGCGGTTATTTTCGAAACATTTCATTTCCAATTCAACTCGGGACCGAAATGGATAATTACAATAAAATAGGAAAGAATTGTGATAGCGTTAGAAATGTTAATGCATTCTAACGTGGTCAAGCGTCGACTGTTTGTTATAAACACTCTAATACGATGAAAGATAAAAAAAACTTTACCCTCTTATCCTAAAAGATATCAGCAAACTTGAAAGATGAAAATGTCTTTGAGTATTATAGGTACATATAAAAGTTTATCGATTAACAAACAGTATTTTCTTCGCTTTTTATATTGAAACTTTCGTATGCAGAGGGGTATTCGGTATGCATATTTTAGTGTTCCATGAAATATACAGGATATGCAAAGAGGGTTCAGGTGCTCCACCATAATAGCGCGTCAAGATCGTGTCCATAAGCTCGTTCAGTTCACTTGTACAATCTCTCCAGGGATATTCCCTTCGTCAATTTGTCTCATGGACAGTTTCTCGATGGCGACCACTTCGAGGGAAAGAAAGTTTCTCCTAAACTACAGCAAATTATCTCCACAACCCATCTACCAATTTTCTTTATCGACATATTTCGCGCCAACACCATGGAATTTCTGGCTTCACAGGAAAAATATATTTCAAGCATTTCACTAAATAAATCGTCAAAACATTACCTTATTACAAGATTCCCTTATTATATGAAATATCAGAGAAGTAATTGTACAAGTTTTCAATAGAATACCATTAATTGCGTTAGTTGCCAATATGCAATTTTCCCGCGAACTTTCGATCGCGGATCTACGAACCAATTAATCTCGAAATTCCCCGACAAGATTCATTACGTTTAAGTAGTTTTAATTATCCGAAGCGTTGATGGTATCGCGTTCCACAATTTCCTTCGTCACGATACGCCGCGCGGCTAACTTTTTCGATGAGCAACGAAATTTTTTAATTTAAGCTGGCGCCGGTATATTCTTTATCCCGCTCCACATTTCCATGCCCCGTGGCCCGTGATTGAGTTAGGTCGTGGAATAACTAACTAAGAGTTTATGGCCATTAAATTGTTTTCCTTCGATATTAACTTTTATCACGGCCACTTCGTACCTACATCGCCAACTTTTCGTTTTACATAATCCAGTCACGCAACTTTCCTACCGTTTAACGGGACTTTATGTGTTTGATTGCTTTTGAAACAACAGGTAAAAGCAACAATCCTCCACAATTTTTGCACCCTTCTAATCTTTGAATTAGTCGTTGCTCGCAGCGACCTTTGTTAATTGAAAACCTCTCACTCGGTTTTAAGAGAATTCATTTCAATTTATCGTTCCTTTATCTTTTATATATAATAGGTAATTTAATGGAGCCAGTTTAGATCGTAACGCTGCAAACTTGGATGAACGTAAATTTGTTACACGTGTCCTCAACTTCGGCGATAAATAAATCTGAAACTTATATCTCCGCGACACGAGGACGCCATAAATCGTCTGATTCTGATCTCAGGGGCAAACTTTGATTCGGAAAGTTCAGACCTTCGGATCGACTCTGTATTTCATTAATTCTTTATAACGTTTCTTTATACCGTTCTTTATAACGTTGTATAGTTTTAAATTTGAATAAAACCACAATAGAAGAGGATCTTCACGGAATATCGCGCAAAGGTATGCACAAGTGCTTCGAAAGGGAGCAGTGATTCGTATCTCGATTCGAACCCGAACAGTGAATTATTGATTAATGTCCGAAGAAGGTGGGAGATCCCTTGGATTAATACCGTCACAGAAGTTTAACGAAGCGTTAGCAGATAGGGTTTTTGTATTCAACTATTTCACCGTGCGCCGCAGACAAGAAGGAAACGAGGTAGAAGAGAAGATACGCTGGTTTCAGCTGAATCATCTTGCCTTTTCCTCCACTTTCTCAATTTTCCACGATCAAGTAGTAAAGTCACATTTCATGGCCACGTCGATATTCTACCGCAGGACCTTCGACTCGCCGATTCTATCTCGTGGACCCAAGATTCAATTACAACGCTTCCGAATAGATTTCTCAACATTCAACGTAATGGAGTATTGCGAGATGTGCGCCAGGTATTTCAACAATTTTTCCCTCATCGTTCAGCCATACTTTCATTAGTCAGGCGCGCAGCGTGGCACCGGCGCTCAGAGAAATTTTGGAATTCCTCAAACGAAACGGTACCATTATTCCTCGCCCGCCGTTTCGCGCTCTGATAGTAACCTAGAAGGGATGACTCCGCGTAACGTAATCAGTTCAGCCGCCTTGATAGCGAAACCTTACGATGCTTTATGCAGATCGAGTATCAAGTACGCCATGCAACCCCCCTTGACCCAATTTAACAATCGCGCGAGTACATTGCTTTGTCCCGATTCGACATCGCCCTTTGATTCTGTCCGTTTTCGACTATAAATGGCCAAGCAGCAAGCATCGCCGAACGAAGACGAAAGTTCGCGTGTAAGCAGATTCTACTACCTCCTTTCAGGAGCTTCGTCGTC
Source organism: Andrena hattorfiana (assembly GCA_944738655.2). Lineage (NCBI taxonomy): Eukaryota > Metazoa > Arthropoda > Insecta > Hymenoptera > Andrenidae > Andrena > Andrena hattorfiana. The sequence continues at coordinate 41,528,510 of OX122894.2, read as the reverse complement.
GAGCGAGTAAAACGTATCATCCTCGAATTTGTCTGGTCTTCCTGCCACAGCCAATTTCATCGGCAAACGCGCGCGACCCGAAAATTCCACGCGAACAGTGACATTGTTGCGGATCCATCCATGCCGATAAGCCTGGGAATGCATGCAGACACACGCGGTATAATACTCGAGACGTGGAATGGGGCAGCTTTGGAGTTTATCTTTAAAACGAGATGCTTCTCCCCGATATCGGGGTTTGTAAGTATTTCCGTCTCGCTGCGTCGATCGCAATTCGCGAGATTAAGCGGCGAGAACGGAAATCCACGGGAGCGGCTCTTCCACGGACAATTACCGCGAATCGAGAGCAAAGAACGCAAAAGCAGCGGCAGCCGGGATCGATCTTCGCCGATGATTATTTCATTTAACCGGCGAAGAAAGGCCAGCGGGTCACCAGCGGAATTACTTTTCCACTGTTTGCACTTATCATCGAATGAACGCTCGCTGGACGCGCGAGAGGGCGAGAGGGCTGTTTGGTTACGTGTCGACGATATATTCGGAATAACCCTTCGTTCCATTAAATAGGAAATCGGACGAAATTGGATTGTCCTCCAATTCCTCATGCAAATTCGAGAGAGAGACCACGGGATTACAGACGTCGCGGCACCGCAATACAGGCGCATTGCGTATAACCCAGTTCACCGATTGGTAGTCTCGTACCATTGATCCTTTGTCATGACAGTGGGATGCTGCTGAATCGCGGAAAGCACGTGGACATGCCTCTAAGAATGGACGATTGTAAATAAATCGAACGCGGTGCTCGCGCGAACCGAGACAACTGGAAAGTCTGACGTAGATACTGTGCACAGTGTTATGCTGAAGGTTGCTTCACAATCAGTTGGAACGATACTCCCCGGAAGTCATTTGTTGTTAGAAGTCTTTGTAATTGAAGGAACTAGAGCTAGACCAATAAACTTTTATTCTTGAAATTGAATAATTCCTGCTAGCTTATTCGATCGGAGTCTCGGAATTAAGTAACACTTTCGCGATAGCTGGGATCAATACTTGGGCCAGAACCGGTAGCGATCGAGTCATCAGAATTCTCTCCATTTACTAAATAATATCTCTGCCTCTCCTAGAATTCACGATTTCATTGGTGCCTAGATTTTAAAATTCTTTTGTGATTTATTAATTCCATGGAAATCAACGCTGGCACGGCACGCGAAAGTTGATCAGTTTCTGGAGGCCGAAATTGTTAAACGTTCCGCGCACGAGTTCATAAATTTCGCTCATAAATTGTCCTCGGTTCAACGCTTTAATCGGGGACATAAAACAAATCGCATCTCTAATCGTTTCGTTCCCCCCGACGAGTTATTATCACGCGCGAATTCGGCTGGACATTTTCCCCTTCGTCCGAGACAACTGTTCGTTACGCGAAAAGGAATGGATTCCCCCTGACCTGCGTTCTGGAATATGTATAATGCAGAGAGCTTATTCCACCGTGGATTCATTCGCGGCGAACATCGTGTTGGGTATCCTTGATCGGCAGTTTCAAATACGCTGGCAAATACCAACACTTTCGATCCGATATATCCAACGTCCCTTCCGGCTGTCTGATTAATCCCTTGGGCACGTGAGTTTCGATACGGGACTCACTGTCAATCGAGTTCGCGTCAGGCTACGTGACATTAATATTAAACTGCACGGGTTCGCGAAGATTCACCCTGCATGCGAGATGAAAACACCATTCTAACTTTTTAGCCCTCCGCGCTACGGGCATGCCTCCCGGGCACATGGAAGTTTAAATTGACGGGTCATAACGATTCCATTGAGCTTCGTAAAAATGGAGGAACTTGTAATTCTTAATTTGTGGAGTTAGAGGAATTAATGCTTCTTCAAATTACTATGTCAGCCCTGTTCCTAAGTCCAAAGGAAGTCATAATACAGCTGTCAAATATTCGACTTTCTCTTCTAGCGCGAGGAGATATCGAAGGCACTTAATTCGCTGAACGTTCGATGGGGTATTGAAGCTCCATTTGGCTTGGAAATTGAGAAGAATCTATGAGGATCCTGGCGTATGTTCGATGTCTGCCAAAACAATGCACCCGGCCTGGTTCTTCGCCGAGAAACGCTCGAGGGTTAATAAATGTTTTGCACGTTGACTTGACCCGATCTTAAAAGGTAGTTGGGATAAAAATAGCAGAGTGCCGTCTATCGTAAGGGGTACACAGACTGTGGAAGAAGTTACTGTTCGCCGTTGATCGATGCAGTTATTAGTGGACGACGGCACAGCGGCCGTTTTCTTTCGCGAGAAAACCAACACTGGAGGCCTCCAAATACGTGCCAAGTTTAACGAATGGCTTTTCGATTAATCGTCCACTGTTGGCCCTCGATTTGAAACGGAACGCGAGAGTTCCTCCCTGGATATTGATCGCCAGGCGGCGCTTAATCCATATAAGATAGTTTCTCAACGGCGCGATCTCAATCTTCAAGCAGTGCATTTCTCGAATAACCTAAACTCCCCGGTGTTAATAAATTTGCACGCTCCCATCAGCTTAAACGAAATGCGATTCATGCTACCACTCGTCGACGATCTCTCTACCCCGCGAACGATAGTTAGAAGCGACTGTTAAAGGTGTTCAGAGCCAGGGAACGTTCGCCAGCTTCTCAGCGTTTAACGAGAGGAGCGAGAACAGATTATAAGATAGCTTCATCCCGAAACTTATGCACGCTGTTCCAGCGGTATATCGCTTGGCATCTCGCCACTATCTCGGCCGTGTTGCTTGCCTTGCCTGACTTGCTTCCCGCTTCTCCCAGGCCGTCTTTGTCCGTTTAAGCGCTCCAAGACCGCGGAACGGTTCGGACTGCTGTTGTCTCGCGGCAATGAGGAAAAAAAAAATCGGGATCGGAGGTTAAGCTGTGTCAACGTGTGCCTATGTTCGCTCGAGGGACGCGGGCTTATTGGCTCCGGGAAAGCTAGAAACGGTCGCGGTGCAATTTTAGGGGGAGGCGAAGTGCTCGACGAATCCATTAAAGGGCGAATCGGTTTACGGCAAGCTGGTTGTCAGGTACAGAAGCTAGGAAAATCGTCACGGTTTCTTCCGCGCTCTGCATTCTTGCAACTTCTCGCCTTTGCCGCTTTTCCGCCCCCACGTAACTACCCTCGCCTAACCCCTTTGACTTTTGACCTCGTACTACATTCCCTCGCCGGTACACGTTCCTTGATAATATCTACCGACTTCTCGCTATCTCCCAATCTCCACTGTAATGGATGATTCTATTTGACGACGGAACGATACCTTAGATTCTTGCTGCTAGGCGATTTATTCAACAACGAAGCATACAGACGCTTCGATGATGGATCGAGGTTCCTTCAATTCCATTGGAATGTAATAGGTGTTATACAGAGTTGAATAAATAACGTGGACTATATTTGTAAGCCTGAAAGTATTAATCAATCACTAAAGGATCCCTTAAGCTCCAATTACCACGTTCAATTTTGCTAAATGTTCAATGAAAATTCACAGATATTTTAACAGCATGGGAATATCTGTTTCCTGTACGTTCCTCTCTACTTTATAAACTTTATGTATCATTAATTCCAACGCAGCGCAGAGCAACCAGTCTACCTACGCTTTATTCATAATTCATTCATTCGAACAGGATGCCAGTCCACATCTATCGACGTCGAATGAAGTATTCAAGAACGCAAGTTTCACAGAAGACGATGCGTGAAGAATGCATGCAACAGAACGTTACGTAAGCTCCCGAGCTTATCCTCGAATGGAATTCTGTTATAAATTCTCCCCGGTACAAGGGGCAGGGGGAGCAACATTCTTACCGAATTTATCAAAGAGGATCGTTCCGCTGCACTTGTAATTCGCAGCAATTTCGGCCTCGAGCAATTTAGTTGCCCTCGCGGAAAACTCACTCCGGTGAGTGAGCGATGCCGCTCGTAAACACGCTCCGTAACGTAGGAGGCAGCGTGTGCCCGGCCAGTTGGATTTATCGTGAATTTTCGCGTCTGTGTATCGTAAATTATCGTCCGCCGCGGACGTAATCGTTCTTGCGGCCGAGGATCGCCGCAATTTCCGGCGGATCCGCGCCCAGATTCGCCTGCATCGCATTAAAGTCCCAATTAGCAATTAATCGCGGCATAATTGCCATTGGAGGCTTCATTAAATCTAGATTTTGCGACTGATCGACGCTGATTGAATTTTCCCCCGCACAATTCAATAACATCATACACGCTCTCCAACTGCCTCCCACCTTCGGAGCGATCAATCCATCCAGCGTTACAATTTTTCCGTTCTGTTCCTCGCCGAAGTCCCACTCGTTTTGCCTCTCGAGTGTTTCTAAACTGTGGGATTGTTTGCTCCCACTGACCGGTCTGATCAGTTCGACAGCAGTTAATTGACAGCACTTGGAACACTCTTTTAATTGGTAGAACTGATGGTGATGCGAAACGATCCTCGACGTAATTGGTGATTTAGAGCTGACTGATTGCTTTAATTACGTACCCTAGGCGACGCGGTCCAGTGCCTTTCTGCGGGGAATTTGCGAATGATTATAAAGAGGAAATCTAATGTTATTGTTTTATTATGAATAAATAATTTTCCTGTCATTTGTTGGAGGGGTGTATGCTGCGATATATGAAACGATAGAAAAATCGACACGACGAACGATTCTGTTTTTGATGCGCGCCGATAGAAGTAGCCAGTGGAATATTTTTAGCGCGTGATTAAATCGCGAGGAACGTGCAGAATTTAGCGCAGCGACTGGACGATTTATTCAGATACATTGCGTGCCACATCACCGTGAATTTTCCACCCACGATATCATTCACGGCACGCGGATTAGTTACAATGGACTTGACATGCGATAGGCATCGTCCAGCCAGAGATAGGATTCTCGCCCTGAACTTTGCAAAGTCTGCTATCGCCGTCCTTTCGAAGCCGTTACAAGAAAATCGTTCAACTCTATCTCATTCCTGAGTGCCCTCAATTTTTATTGGTTTATCGGTATTCAATGCGCTCATTCATCAACACCCCTGTTTCCTGCATTTCCTCGGCCCATGGAACGTTGGCGCGATCTAATTAAATTTATATTTTATCGACTCGCGCGCACGATAACTCGAACGAAATTCTTGATCCCGTGGAATCGTCGTTTAAAGTCGCTTGAGAGCGAAAGGTAGATGAAATTTGCGATTTCGCTGTTGGTAGGATTGCAGAAAATGGGAGAACGTGGAAAGAAGTGGATCGGATCGAGCGAACCAGTCAGAGAGAAGCGAGTTACTCGGTTCAATTAGTTTTCGGAGGAAACTTCGCAAGGATGGCTCTCAGGTCGTACAAGTATAAGAAGTTACTGAGAATGGTATACGAGCACGATCCCAGATAATCTCAAATAATGGGATAATCTTGAGGACCTGCTCTCTGAGCTAATAACGCTGTTCGATGGGATTAGAACTAACATTTGCTGATTGCAACAATCGATATCTTCTCCAAGCACTTTGTTTTTATAGAATTGATTCTGTACTTGGATTCAACTGAATTCTTGTTAGGACATGTAGTTTCTTGAATATAAAAATAAAGGAAAACTTCATTATTTCTACAAAATTTGTATTTCTTTCAATAGTGTAATCTCCTAAGCCTTTGTAACAAATCAAAATCTGTGGCTATTTTAATAAATCAATCATTGGCAGCTGAAGCTTCCACACTTCGATGTGACGAGCAAATAATACATTGAATTTCTATTCCTTCACGATTCCTTATGTCGATTCATCGAGTATCGTGGACGAAGAGATGCACAGACGAGAAGCAAACATTTTCGACGACTCTCTGTTGGTCATTTTCCATCCGAAGGACACGTCGTCCAAAGTTCCCCTGAAGATGGGCGAGGAATCTTTCAAGGATCCGCGAATGTAGGTCATCCCTGCACATTTTTTGCATTTTTTGGCATTCGTCTGAGCTGGAAAGCACAAGACCGCGATCTCACACCGTGAAAACACGTTCTGCTCGAAGACTTCTGGATTTAAAGACTGCGACCCGCCAATAAATTCACTCGATGGTTCGCAGGGAAATAAAACTCAGAAATATTCCTCTTCTCCGCGTCGTGTTTAAAATGCCGACTGCATATACGCCCCAGCTCGCATAATTTGTGACTTTAAATGCATACTAAAGTAAAGACTTTGGGAATGCTGAAAATATTTATATCGTAAAACAGATGTGAAATAGTTTCACAGTAGATTCTGCATTGAAATAACGAGAGCGACGTGTATACTAAACATGTCTGAAACGAAGAAATGTAAGTACGGAGAGATAACGCGCGTTAACTTTTAGAGCAACAAACGTTGCGGTCCACTGTTAAATCATCCCAGTGCTATTAGAGGAAGATATCGAAGTTTCGAGGACAAATGCAGCGCGGAGTACTTTCGAAGAACTGTTTCGCCCCCAAGGAGACACCGACACTTTTTCCTCCCAGTTTGCGTATTCTTGCCGATGCTCTTTCCGCGAAGCTGCATACGAGAGTTTGCATTTATATCCTCTCGGCGACGATGCTCAGAGCTTTTAGCCGCGGGCGTCTCTTCCTACGTTGCTGGTACATATAGCGCCCTGGGAGAAGTGTTTCGGTTCGCGGCTGATCTGTGTGAATCGAAAAAAAAAGGGGGAAAAACGGGAGAACGAAGGCCAAGGTGAAACGAGAAAATGTTCACGGATCGAGGGAGCATTTTCTAGGAGGAATCCTTTGGGGGGCTGTGCACAAGGACGAATGAAAAGAAAGGATAACTCGCAGGCGAAAATGTCGCGCGAATCAGTGACATAGATAATATACATACGCGTATATACGTACATAGGTAACTTTTAATGAGCGTGCATGCGTACGGAGATGATTCGGTGGCAAACAATTTAACGAAGCTCATAAGCATTACACGTGAAGTTTTAATAGGGTGTAGCACGAGTTCCGTCCCGTTTCAATTAAAATTTCAATCTCATTTATTTATGTAATTCCATGCGATTGTATACAAAGCCTCTTTCGTTTCATCATCTTCGCACTGTTACCTAATCTCGTAGAATACCACCTCGGTTGCGACCGAAATTAAATTTACTTCGTAAAAGGGTTTCGTAAGGAACTTGAAGCGAAATTTAATCCTTGGTTTCGAGGGAATTTCAGAGGGGGGACTGTATTTCCTAGAGTCTGCGTTTTTCTCATCACAAGTTATTAAATTAGAATTCATTTAGTGAATGATATAGAGACAAAGAAAAGTGGCGTTATATCTATTGGGACTAAATCAGTTCAGAGACGTCGGAGCAATGATGAAACCCAGTTTGCGGAACATAAGTGACAGGGGAACGAGCTGGTATGATTTCGATTTTCGTAAATACGTCGTAAATGTCAGTAAAGAACAAAGGAACATGGTCCTAGGAGAAATTCCCCGTTCGAGGAGCCTTCCACTAGAGATTTTATTCCCCCCCAGGGGAATACGTAGCCGAAGGTATTGATATCGTGTTCTAACTGTCAAGAGAGCAGAGAGCGCAGGAAAGTCAAGCTCCGGTAAAACTTGTTGGACGTACAATGACTACGTTCTCCCTCCGTCGCCGCCAGCACGAGCCTGAATGCCCCGCCGAGAGATAGCTTTTCAGCTTTTAGAAGCGACAACTCGTGACGAACGTCTTTATATCTTCGAGCGGCTTTAGAATCTTCGCGCGGCTTTTTAGAGGCCCTCTATTTGCCTAACAAGTTTCGAGGATGAACACTGAGCGGGCAATTTCTGGACGCGCGGCCGTAAAAATCTTCCCCGCGACCCTCGCCCCGTCTCTGTCTTCTCTTAAACCCTGAATGTGGCTATTGTCAGGCTGAAGATGGCTCCTTGGCGCAATATTGCGTTAAGGCTGTTGACGAAATGGAGGGATAAGTAGGATAAGCTGTAGTGGTTTGATGTACCGCTCGTTGTTAACTGACCCCTCGCTGGCATCGATTTAGATTTCCCCATTTAAAAGTAATCGCAGTGGCGTGCGCGTAAATGCGGGAGGACACGTTGAAATCTGTGTGCACGGATGCGTCGTAAAGCGTAGATGCGATCTACTAACGCGCTGTCATGTTCAGACTGTAGTAGGCTTTTAATAACCGTCGCGGAAGTTTCATTTGTCGTCTGTCACGAAAAGTGATAAGAAGCCAGGTGACGGCGCGCGTTTCTCAACCGGTGGTGTGTAATTACGACAGCTCGCGAATTAATTGCCGTATATCATGGATCACGCGAATTCTTTGAATGGATACGTCAGTTGTGACGTTATGCTTTTCGCGAGCGGATCTAGAAGTAATGGGACCAACTCACCAGCGACACGTGCCTCCTTGCAGGCCTCGTACATCTCCTCTTTCATCTCTGGATTGTCATCTGCGATGGTTTCGCCAACGGTGACGAACCTTTCCACTGCCAAATTCACGGCCTGCCCGACCCTGGCGACGGCACGGAGATTTCGGTCCGAACATAGCGGACGTTCTCTGTGCGACACTAACGTAGAGATCTGGAAAACAATGGTAGAAGGTGTCGTTAGATTGATTCGGAACAGTATTCTCATGGGACTCCAGTTGCGGATCCTCCAAATGGATTTCTAATCGAATACCACGTAAAACGTCATCAGAAGCTGAACTGAATGTTGCGTATTGAAAGGATCCACGTGGAATGGGGAATTATTTTTAACATATTGGAAAATTAATAGGATTTTGTGGGTAGGATAAGGAGAGAGGGGGTAAAAAATTATGCTCTCTGGACATGCAGCAACGGCGACACAATTAGGATACGCGTTTAGCTGGCGAAGCTCCAAGTTACCATTCTACCAGCGAATAAAGTGGCCATTTAAGACGTAATAATTCCTGTAGATTAACTCCAGTAAATTGGTCGGAATTGCCACGGATATAACGTATAGCCTCGATATATTACACGCGGAAAGCGATATATTTCGCGGGAACGGGAGAGATCTGAGGCCGCTTTTGCGCCAACAACGGTGTATCGATTTTGCGTCCGCTGCATCTCGCGCAAACTTAATAAAAAGCGATCGGCAGCGAACGTTGCGACCACGCAATTTGTGGGTGTTTCCCTGAACGCCAAGCGTACCAATTACAGAAATTACGCGAAGGAAACTCCCGATGCGAATTTCATTTGCTACGTGACAAGATCGGGGGGCAAACATTTGTGAAATGAATTTCAATTAATTCGTTTGACGATGCAAAATGTAGCACAACTACGTTTGTATTTCCACGATGAACTGCGATATTCTTATCGGGCAAACGAATATAGGTAATGAATTATCCCGGGTAACTTTGGCCCAGCGAAATGCAATTATAAGAGATTCCATTATATCCGAATTAGGATGTATGCATACTATGATATTTCCACGTCCGCGATAGAAGCAGTGGAATCACTAATTGAGAGGCTTTAGGAATTTCGTATCCAAGAACGAACTTTTGCTTTAATATTTAAACTGATATTTATGAATTTTCTTTTAAGGAAACTTGCAGAACTTTTCCAAAATCACGCCAACTGGAGTTACATCGCCGAAGTGGTTACGAAGATTCCACAATAATTAGTAAATGATGAGAAGGATCGACACAGAAGCAAATTCTCCAAGTTTAAAGACGCCTCGAATCCCCCTTTATTTACCAACATTCGTCATCGAATATTTCCCTTCCCAAGCCGGTCTTAATTGGAGGTGGAAAAAAAATAATCCCGCTCTGCAAGTCGCGAGGAACTGTTCGTACCACTGATATTAGCGAGGTAAAACAATTACCACGGACGGTGCATAATGCACGGGACGGGGAAGCAAAGCTCGCTATTAACAGAGTTTCAAACCATCTCTAATTAATGTTGCATCTCGGTGTGCGTTGCTACGAAAAGTAAGCGCGCCCGATACCGCGCAAGGCTGCTCCACTGTTTGCCGTAGAAAGCCACATCTCGGATTGTTTTGTCTGCTGGCTAACGACCACGCAGATGTCTCTCTCCCTCCTTCTCCGTATCTTTCTCGTAAATGGCGAATGTGTATTCAAGAAAGCTGGGCGAGAGTAACCCCGTTAGCTGGCCTGTAGCTGGAGGGCGCGCGAGGGTGCGTCTGTACCTCATTTTCCACACAATTAGCCGATGCATTTAGACGCCGCCCCTTTTAAACTATTCCGCCAGGCCAGCGGTCGGGGACAGGCTTATAAACGGGGAAGAAACGGAGACAATTCCTAGGACGAAGGGAGAAGTGTGTGCAGATGGGGGTTGAAGAGGAACGAGGGGAAGGGGACTTATACCTATGTATTGAAAAGTGCGGCAAGCATACAGGGATGTATATAATCGCATGTAAAAGATGGTAAAGGAAGAAGGTGTCAAAGAGGAGGATGAAAAGTGGAACAGAGGAATAATTGAAGAAGACAGAAAGGGAAGAGGCATCGTTCAGCTCTGCGATTTTTAAAGATCAATATTATCTCGCGTTATTACGCTAGAGGGTGGTTTGATTTCAAGTGAGCTACCAGATGCATTTATTACTATAGGAATGAGTCGAATGATGGACCGATTGAACGATCATTTTACCCTCCCTAGGGGGACTATGAAGAACGATCTAAGTCTTAAAATTCTAACCCAGTTGCAAGCCACCTAACATTTGGATATAATTAATTCTAAGAACACGTTACTATTTCAATAAACATAAAAAATCTCACTTTCCACCCAGTACCCACAAAATAATTCCCCAGCCTCGAAATTCCCAGGTAATCAACTCCTCTCACGCCTGGCAAAAAGAACATTCTTCTAGTTAGGCGTGAAAGTGAACATCCCCCGAGTTACTCAGCATCTGTGCTCACACTTATCGAACACCCATCGTCCGCGCATCACAGCCGTTTTATTAAAGGATGCTGACCCACTACTGAGTGAATTAAAACGAGACGAGAGAGATATGAAAGACAGGCACAACGTGGTCTGCGAGGAGGAATATTGGAAGATACGGGACGTGAGCGTGGGTGGGACAGGGACGGGGGTGAATATCGGAAAGGGGGCGTGCCCGGTGGTATTGTTTTGCGACGTGAATGCGTACAATCGAATGAACATACACGCACGCGGACACGTGTGTACGGACGCCCGTCTTTACACCCACACTCGGCTCACAGATTCGCGGGTCCAAGCATTGTCAAACGCCGCGGGTCCAGACAACAGGGAGTTCCAGTGACGTCGCGCTCGGGTCGGGGCTCGTTTCCACTCCGCGTGCATTGTGAACGCCGCGTTTCTTTTTGCTCGCCCCCCTGGCAAGGGTTTATCCCCCGTCCATCTGTGTGCACGCGGAAAATTTTAATATCGCGGGGGTCGAAAGGGTTTTACGCGCGTTTCCCTCTCTTGTTACATCTGTCTATTCAACGTAAACGGCCCTTCGCGACAGATGTTTTCGCGCAATTGTTGGCGGAGGCGCACCGGAGGATAAACGAGGCGAGCGTCGACGGGGCTCGAATTTTCTTATCTTTATCGCGCAGCCCTCTTCGTGCGCGAAATACGGGACACAAGATGGCACGAGGGCGAAGAATCCACGTGGGATACGTTTTTGGGCGGAAGATGTAATAGAAACGTTGAAGGATATGATGTTTACTGCCTGGGGAGCGGCGGGACGATTTATGAGTTTTACTTATCGCGAGTTTTGGCTACAACTTTCGAGGTTTAAATGGTATTCGGAATGTAATTGTGGCTTGGCGATGCACGAGATGTGGGATTAAAACGGAGAGGCGATTTAAGTTGCAGAACAGGAATATTAGAAAAGTGCGAATAAGTATCTATATTGAGAAGTAAAGAAACCCGGGAATTATCCGTGACTCCAGTATGATGTTTCGCGGCTGCAGTGTAACGTGAAATATTAAATCCTGCGAGTGTACACAATGCACGGTGTAAATGCATAAAACGGTGGACTGAAATGTACGTCTACGTGGCGATTTCGAACGCGTGGTGTAATAGGTATTACTCCAATGCCCGTCGTTTCGTATTCCACGGGAATTCCTGCACATTAAAATTCTGGGAACCCTTCGACCAAATCGATGGCACGTCGTGGGTTGGCTACCGATATTGGCATTCGTTCCTTTGGGGTAGGAAAGATGGTGGTGGACAGAAATATGTTCAAATCTCCTGCATATTAAATTTATCTGAATCTCACTTGTGCTTAGAGTTTCTGTGCAATTTCTATACTTCATTAAAGCTTCAATCCCCAAGGAATTAAAATAACACCGGTATGGAAGAAAAATAACACGAGTGCCACGCGATGTAAATTCAAAGAGGGATTCATCCGAGCTGGAATTTAATACGTTACACCCCCTGACAGATTCGATATCGGTGGGGCTGCTGCTCGATAAACGTTTGCCCGAGAAATATCGCGCCACGACCAAGTTTTAATCTTTCATGATTCGCGGCACCGCGACGGAAACTTCGGTGCCATAACTCGCGGATGTCAGAGGGGTGGCCATAAATTCATTAGTTCAATATAAGGCGGCCTCACATCGCGCGACAGAGTACAAATTCCTTGCATAAGATCAACGTTCTTGCGAGAGGAGAGTTATTACGCGGCCTTGCGTAAACTACACGCAGCTCGTTTACTTCCATGGCAAATTCGTGTAATTAATCTAGAAGCTGATAAACATGTAGAACCTGAACGGGGGTACGCGAATTAACATTGCAGCTGCCATGTTGCACGCTGCTAAAAAGATTCTACTTACCAAAGAGCAGAACGGAAGTTTCAAAAGTGTATTTCCTCAAATGTAATCGAATGGCAGCGAAATAGCGCGGCGCATTTATCAGCAACTATGCCTAACAGCGTTAATCAGAGGTGGGCCGTATTAATCCGAGTTTAAGTCGAGCAACGGGAGCTACATCACCGCGGGTAGCGCAAATTAGAGTCGAATCCCAGCGCTTGAACTCGAAAGGCACAAATTATGCGAACCGTGACACTAACTCGAGCTTTAATAGCTCCTGCCTCCTTCTCACTTCGCTCTTCTATTTAACGAGCCAAGTTCACGAATTAACCGAGTTTTCCCGACCTCTCAGTTACTTTTCCAACAAATTTTTCCGCGCACCCTCGTGCCAATTAATCCCCACACCCTCGGCTTTGACGAATTTTCGCATTCTCGATGCCGACGACACTTATTTCGCGCTAGGAAATCTTCCCGCCACGAGCGCGGGACAATTAGCACCGCGTGCTAATTAATGGCTGCCGCGTGTAACGCGTGCATTTATGCAAATAGTAATTTCACGTGTTAAGCGGCAAACGCGACGCAATAATCGTTAATTGGCATTTGCACTTGCACTGGATAAATTTATAAACAGTGGTCGGAGAACATTGCGATAATTTTGTTGGAAAATTTAATGAGGAATCGCTGATCCGTTAGTAGTAACGTTCACTGATTAATTGCGATCGGCTGCTGTATAAATGGATAAATCAGAAGGGAAAAATATATACACCTGTGCGATTAATTGGATCCCCCGCAACGGAGGCTTAGAGGCAAGCGGAAGTTGGGTGGAATATGGCATGCTGTGCGAGACCACTTTAATTTATCGTGGAAAGACGGACCTTGTCGTGACGGTTAGTTGGAAAAGGTCGTGAATATTCAATTTGGTGTTAATTAGGGGCGTAGAGTCTCTCGGACTGAGGGGCCACACGTACACGGGCACTCAAAGGCCTTGTATTTATTCGCCGACTGATTTTCTCTCATTTTTCTGGCGAACTTTTCCAAATATACCATCTATCACAGTTAGTGCCTTTCGTACATCCTGTCACTTAGCCTGAAATCACATCAATTAAACGTATCGATTGTGACAGAATTCGTAATTTGCGTGAAACATTAACAGTTTCGTCTAGACTTCTGAGAAATAAAATTCTGAAGTGTTAAAACCTACGAGAAAATATTGGAAGATACGTCATATAAAAGTTGAAAGCGTAATTTGATTAAATCGATTTGGATTGACAAGAAGAAATCATGGTTTCTGGGACATTTTTCCGGGGAAGTATGACTATCAAATAGTGGAATTTCGATACATTGGAATCAGATTCCTTCCAAATACAATTTCTGATCTTCGTCGTATCTTTCCTCGATTCCTCCCATTTTGTTGGAAAAGGGATGTAATGGTATCTACAAAAATACAGTTACCAGAAAAGGAATTTACGTCAATATCGCAATTGACATGAAAATTGGAAAATTAGATGCTGATTAAACGACCCGACCTTTTCGTCCTATACTGATGAAGATACAATGCAATTTCCCTCGTGCCTCGCTTAACTCTATTTTCCCATTTACCTTCAAGTAAATTACTTACCCTCTCGTTCAGTAATTAGCAAATTATTTAATGACACTCAGAGTCAGAATTGAGTTCTGCAATTATACGCACGATATTTCCTTCTTATGACACAACGTCGAAGTAGTACTCACAATTTTACTAATAATTTCGAAATTACTGATTAAGAGGCAGGCTGAGTATGAATAATAGATGGAATAGTAACGAATAAAGAATATTCTCTATTGTTCGAAGGTGCGAAGCAAAGGGGACGCTGAAATATTCAGGCGCCGCGCTAATTATAGGGTTCTAGCCTCTTCAAGTGAATGACTATTGGCGTGTACATGATCTAACCTTCGTCATTTCCTCTTGACTCCTCCAACCCCCGTCCCCTTTTCCTATCCTACGGACGTATCATGCGATTACTCACGACGTCGCAGGGGACATACCCCCCTGGTTTCTGCCCTTATAAAAGATGCATGAGCTGTGCTTTTACGCCGTTCACGCCATCCGTCACAGAGCTTCCTCATTTCGCCATTTTCCTCTCATCCGCGGCACAACTATTCGTACGGCATAGCTTCCCTGTCTCCTTTCGCTCTGCTTTTGTTTCTCGCGCTTTATTCAACCACTGGCTGATGTTTTTGTTGGGGAAGTATAACGAGAAGAAGAACGATAGCTCACTAAACTCCGAACGCCATGATAAATCTTTGTCGTTCACTCTTGGGGGAGAGGATTGTTTCTAGACTTTTTCACCTCGATAGAGTCACTGTTGAGACTTTTAGATTCTTCTATGGGGATGCTCTCGAACGAGGAATTACTGAAACATATCCGTTGCTTGGATTTGAATTAAAGTTTGTAGCACTCGTGATTTTAATTTTCAGAGTTAGAATTCTCTCTTGATGTGGTCCCCTTTTGATTAGCCTAGCTACATGTAATTAGCTGTACTTTTAGAAAGCGTTCTAGATTTTAAAGTAATTTGTCGTTCGGGGCTTCGAAGCCCTTTACGCTCCAAGCTTTCTCTAAGGAACTTTGTACACGACTGTGTTTTAATTTAAATCGCAGACTTGTCTAGTATTTTCCAAAGAAGGGTAACGTTAAAATGAGGGACGAAGTGATCGCCCAGTTTCGGGGAAGAAATAAGCTTTTTCAACGAGTTCTAACAGGAGAATAGTTTAACCTGTTAGAGTTGGTTTAAAAGAGGCACGAATGAGAAGGAAATAGGTGGATGAATACTGGGTGATCAAGTATATTCTGGAATATAACTCTACTAGTAATTTCATGACTACCAAACGAAAGTTAAGAGACCAGTGAAAATGTATTATTCGGGCAATTTGCTTTTCCTCAGTTTCGAGCTACGAAGCCTATCTCATCCATGTCACTCGGTTACACGCTGATAACGTTCAACGGAGAAGGAGCTGATGGGACAAAGGAGCAGACCCCAAACTTTGGACCACTACCTCCAAACTAGGCCACGAACATTTTGCTTTCATGAAGCTTCAAAAAACAAGGGGTCCTTAACGAGTGGCCATTTCTTCCTCTTTTTTTTCCAAGACACAAGCATCTGCTTTCGCACTGGCCATCGAGAATATGAGAAATGTCTAGAGAGGTATGGGCCAACCTTACTTTGAATTCTAATGCCTTCGATGCATATTTCATTCAATATTCGATATTCATTTTGGGAGTAAAGAAATTAGCAATGAAAGTGGTAATATCATTTTAAATTCAATCAAGTTGCTGCAATATTGTGTTAAAAAAAAAAAATGAAATACCTTCAAAAAATGAATACATTCTATGAGATTGAAATTCTAGAATTTTAGTTTCAGAAATGAAGTGTGATTGGTACAGTAAACAGTAACAACTCGTGATCGTGACTACGTCTTCATTAGAATGCCAATTGAATGGTGATTATGTGAACAGCGAAACGACAGAAATTTCCACGCGATAATTTCAGGTTTGCGAACAACGGTTCGCGTGTAACAGGTAAACTCCGGTGAAATGTGGGCGAACATTAATAGCAATATCTACGTTTACACTGGACCTTGGTAAAATCGTCGATTAATGTTCCAGAACTAACGCCCGCCACGGTGCATGCTATCCTCGTTACATGCACGTAATTTACATGGTATCATAAACGCCACATGTTTCTGCGACGTGGTCGCCGAATATCGATTATGGACCGTCGACCTCCGCTTTGCGATCGCCTTTGTGTAGAAAAACTTTGTACACTCGTTGCACAGGCAAATACTTGGGGCCGTGGCACTCGAGTGTTCTTTAGCATCGATACTTTTTATCACCACGTAAATGCAATTTACGATTCGGTTCGCCATTCAATTATAATTTCCAACTAAAATTACTTGCGAGCTTGGGAATTTTAAAACATCGACTCATCGTGAATTTAATTTCCCAGTTAATTTCGATTAATTGAATCCTGGCAATTCTAAATAAATAAAAGATCTTTGTAAAAATCCCTCGCCCACATTCACCTTATAAAAATCTGTACTTTCAATTTTATATGTACAAAATAAATCATTGAAAAAGAATTGGCTAAAGAGAGACTTAATTCGTCATGTCCTTCTTCCCATGTCCATTTCACAGCAAAATCGCCCCGTTTAAAATTCACGTCCCGCCATCCGTTCGTGTACGATTGATTTAAGCTCATTAAGCGTTACGTCGTCGAGCCAGCGCATCCGAAATTCGTTGGATTAGGGTTATCCGTTAATGAAAATTCTCTGCGGACTGTAGCCGTTCTAATTCGACGTGCACGAACGATCGCAACGTGCGCCGTTCCAGCATGGAAAACTGCCTCGTCGCACGGATGACGATTTTGCATCGTGCTCCGGTTCGCGATACTGCTATGTAAACAAAGATACAGAGCGCAGGGTTAACGTAATCCGTTTATCCATGATTGGATTCCAAGTGATTCCGTAGATATGCCACGGGAGACGATTCGTCGCGGCTGTAATGACCTGTACTGGCTTGAAATCGATGCCCCCGACGATTCGATGAAATCGTACGCGAACGATATATTCGTTATCGGGGAGACGGCTGATCGGGAACGGAACGATTATGAAAATCGCGAGACGCTAACGTCCCCTCTGGCGCCATTCATCGATCACTATTGCGATGTTTCCTCACTTTCCGGTATAAGATTTCCCTGCAAGAATGGTGCACGCGCATTCTGCGTACCGGTGGAACAGATGGATAGCTCTCAAGGGAATGAATTTCGAAAAAGAAGGTTTCTGTGCAAAGAAGATATTGAAGGTAAATATTTCTCGAGAGGAAGGGAGTCTGAAGAATCGTTTAAATTGGGTAAGATTTATCTTCATCAATTAAAAGAGAAAAATGAACGTGAAAGTCAATAGTTACAAAGCTGATTATAAAAATGAAAAATTTGTGGATGTATTACTCTATTAACATCCTGTTAGTTCTATCTTTATATTAGCCTTTTGGAGAACGAATAGAGCAGGTGGATGAATGAATTAACGGTGCTTATAAAATTTCTTTGATTGTACTTTATAATAATATTAATCGATCTCGAGAATGGCTTCGCAATGAAATAATCTTCCCTTAGGAACATAATTCTAGCACTGCCGGTTATTTCAATAAAGACGGTTACGAAACACTTAACGTCTGTGTGAAACGCATGCCTCGATATTAATCAGTATCGAATGCGCCTCACCTCAAACGATAGCATTGCGCAAGAATCTATGTTCCTCTTAGTCTTCATGATTCCATTATTGCTTTGGAAATATTTTCAAACAATTCATTGTCTCCATCTTCCACTATGAAATAAGTTTCTGATTTCTTTTAAATTTTAATTCCTCGTCGATCTTTTAATTCGTAGAACCAAATTTCAAGGAGGAATTGGCAACCTGCCACGGCAGAGTAAAATCTACTTTCGTTACAACATGTTGCATAGTCATTCTAAGTGGCGTTACTTCAACGTCGCGAAATAAAGTGGTAACAGAAAGGGAGCCGTGCAGGAGAGACACTCGAACGCAGTTTTATTGCAGCGTGAATGGCGCGTAAACTCATCTGGTTGATTTGCTTTCAGGCTTCATGACACGAATTCACGGTTTACTTTCGTGTCCGCATTCAAGGTGCATACTACTATTCTTAAGTATTTGCTCGCTCGTACGAGCAACGTTCGCCATTATACGCGTCACCGCAATGGAAGCTTACTAGTCAAAACGAAAGCGCGAGAAATCTTTGCTTCGTTTATAACTTCCTTCTATATTGGTATCTCCGTTTCGAGTAAGGGTGGAGCACAATCATTTTAAATTAATTTCTCCCATTTTTCTTGCTGCCACTTTTTATCGTCCTCGGAGAAGAATTCACGGGTCGTCAAGAGAATCTCGGATAATAACTGCACATTTTTTTCCAAGTATAGCAATTAAAGCCTCAAAGGGATGTCCTTACAGATAAAAGGGGTCAGTGGTAATTGTTCCGAGGAAATAACTGGTAATCGTCCAACCCCAAATTAACGATTTACACCCATTTTTATTTCAACTTTCTTCCTTTGAGAACTTTCCTGCAGAACGAATTTTGTATTGCACTCGTTTGATTTAATACAGAGGGATGTTTTGGAAAAATCTTGCACAATTTTAAGAACGGGAAGAAGCTTGGGATGCGGCAAATTGTACGTATGAGTGGTGGTGAGCGTATAGTTTTCCTTCCCTGGTCATATTTTGCGCGAATTAATGTGACTATCGCGATCAACGCTTCCAGATGGAATCGTACGAGCACGAAGGCACGTGTCGATCGTTGCGAAAAGATTACTTAAACGTCCAACTAACAGGTGTGTTAATCAGACTCGCGTGACTTTAAATTATAAACCATCGCGAGAAACCTTGGTCAGTTTAATCTCTCGGCCAGTGCTTTGTGAATTCGTTATTATCTTCTCACCTTCCCCGATTTCCCATGTTCTAAATTCATAGAAAATAAATAAGATACTGATACCCAGCTGACGAGATTGAGATCTCTATCGAGTACTGAAAATATAACGACTATTAAGCCCACAGAATTCCTACCACAATAACTCACACCTAATTACCCAATAATCCAATAATTTCATGCACTTAAGATCTCAAGAAACATTCTCGAAATGCAACATTCTATTTCAAGAGAGGGGATCAACTTAAATTTAGTCAGATCCAATAAAGTGACATTTTAAGAATGCGAATTCTTACAATGCTTGTTTTTCTATCAAGCTTTCATGCAATTTCGTTTTAGTACCTGCACCCTCGAGGCACGAAACGATAATAATAAAAGAGAATCGATGGGGACGGGCTATCGAGACTCGAAGTTAATATTTTCCTTTTTTTTACGATGTCAAGTGCCCGCTTGGAATGTTCCCCGCGAGAAGTAATAAGCCTGGTTTAATGGAGGATTCGCCTGGTTCAGACGACCTTGCCGGGGGAGCAAAGCCCGGTTTCTTCTTCGGGAGTAAAGACACGGAATGGCCACCTTGCCTCCGTTGGGGGATTTTCCCCAAAAGGCTGGAGGGTTGGATCAAGAGGGCCGCGGGCGAATCTATAGGCCCTGGGACGGCTCTCGGAGCAACGTTTAATCAAATCCTCGCACGTATCAATGATTCCCAGCTTCGGCGATGCGAGTAATCGCGAAATAAATTGGAACGGCTGGGCCAAAGAGGAGGTTCTAATTCTAGCGTAATTAATTTCGAAGCGTTCCACTCGAGGATCTTTATCGTTTAATTAGCGACACAGACTCTTTCCTTTTGCACGAACGATGCACTTGCGCCTTTGAATTAATAAATTAATAACACCGAAGAAGGCTACCGTAGCATCTCGGCGTTAATTAATATCTAGATGCTCGTTGATTAATCGAGGCATTATCTTTCTCGCGGTTAAGTATCAAAATTGACCGATTAAACTCCGCTCGAACATGAAAATCAAGCCGGCCAGAAGATTCGTATTTAAGGGAAACCAGCTTCACTGTATTTATGACCGCAAGGTTTCTCGGATCCTCTCCCATTGTAAAAGTTAATTTACGCGGACCTACATTGCGCCACAAATTATGACGCAAAGTGATACAAGGTATAACAGGGGCTACCGTGGAATAATTTAAATTTACAATTAAACGTCGCTTGCAGTCAGCCTGCGCATAAATTAACACGCGAAGGTGGTGCAGCGCAGTAAACGCGCGAGGCTGTTTAAACCGTTTGCTTCAATGTGCATTTCCCGACGTTCAAGCCTCGGTGTCGGATAATTCGTAAGGTTTAATAGATTTTTACAAACCCCGCAGTGCTTGTTACGGATTGATACCGAAATGGCAAAGCACTTTTTCAGGAAATTGCTGGAGAAACTTTCAAACGCAATCTCCCATACGCAGGGAGAATCAGAGCTCCGCGCTGAAAATGGATATTAAGTGAGAAGATTAAACGGAAATTATGACGAACCTGGACGGAAATCTTATTTTCCCCCAGCCGAGCAACTATATTCTGCCACGAACCAGTGGAAAATCGGGGAAGGCCTCCGTCGATCCGCGCTCCTTGATTTAAACGCGATTCCCCCGAAGATCTCGCTTGTACATTTTCATTTCGAATTCTTAAAGCTTCACACCAATCAGAAGCCAGCCTCGAGGCGTCGTTTCGCAGAAACCCGGCCGCCGTTTCAGATTTATTCCTCCCGCTCGTTTCTTTCATCTCGTTTGTTTCTCCCCCCGCCCCATCCCTCCACTTTCTCATTCAATCCGTGTTTACCAAGAAAATGATGGATTGCACACTTCATCGATAAATCCTGAACGAAGGCTTTGTCGACTGTCTGACACGGATAGCGGTTTTCTTGTAACGAAGGTGACGGGGAATTTGGAATGCCTAAAGTGTGAATAAAACCAATGAAAGTCAACCGTGCTTTTTGCAAACGGGTGTGTTCGTTTTTCATTCTAATGCAGCGACAACTGCGATCTGTTTCATCGACCTCCTTTCACTAATAAACTCATTAAAAGCAGCGTCGCAGGCAGGGCTGCTCATTTTTGTATTGTACTTTGCAACAATCGTTGCACCATATAACAATCCACTTTCCTCGTGGCCTATATCGAGCAGTCGCCGAGAATATATCGCTGATATATTTTCACCTATCCGACGGTTTCAAAGCCGTTCCAACTTGTTTTCTCCGTCTCGTATAAACGTTCCCAGAATCCTACTACTCAACTAAGCATGTTCTATTTGGGAGCCGTTATTACCGGTGTTAAATTAGACAGGATACCGTCAGGAATTTCGCTACAGCTAAAGCAAACATTTGCAAATCCGTGTATCAAACAAGTTCGAGGGTCATTAATATATTATGTACTTTAATTACTTTGTTTTCATTGGTCTGTAACTTCTGAGCACACAAAATTGCTGGCAACTAGGTACCTAATTGAAAGCTTTAATTGCTCGCCGACAAAATTGAATTGCCTCCTCTGTTTCGGAATAAAACGTTTCCAATGGACGATTAATATCGAGTGTTAACAAATACGAGAATATATGAAGGAAATCTCACGGTTCGCGGATAAAATACATACTCTTCAATGTAGATATTTTAATTGCTGAAAAAACATGGATATATTTCCAATGCACACGGATTTCTCTTTAAAAAAGCGAACGTGGATTCTTTAAAAGAGCATACATTTAATTTTCATGGACCGTTTAAACGCTCCATACGACTGAGCAATTATCAACATTCTACTGGAAAAGCACCTTGTCGATACATTCCTATTTCGATTAATTCCGCAGCAGGGGGATCGATCTCTATCGGGGGCGCCGCGAATCGAAAGTAGTGTCCATCGAGGTGGAAAGGTTAAAAGATAAAAAGCGAGGGGTGATATTATCATGAAAACATACCTGCCGATCAGGGATCATGCCACAGTCGTACATGTTTCTGTCTCGTCGATAGAATGCGGCAGGCATAGAGACAATCGAGTAGTAATCAACTTTTAAACAATGATCTTCGTCTCCTCTTTATCTTCCTCCCGCTATCAGCCGTTCAATAATCTACCTTTATCTCTATATATTACTATTATAATCTTCGTTTTATTATTGTGCCTGTCGAGATTTGTCGGTTCTTCGCTCTCCTATGTCTCTCGCCGTTTCTCACACGCTCTCCCTGCCTTGTTTTCAATATGATCAAAATATACTATGAATCGTCAACATCGTTAAGATATGTGTGCCTCTTATACTCGTATAGAAATATTTAATCTTCTCTCTTTCTCCCTCCCCCTCTCTCTCTTTATCTCTCTGTCGGTGCAGGTGATTTCGTTCGTTAACAAGTGTGCTCCCTCTCTTTCTCTCCGTTTATAATTATGATTAGAATCGTTAATCTTCGCTAATATCGCGGGCCCTCTCTAAACTAAGGGCCCAGGTTGAACGGAAACAAAAATAGACGTTCGTATATTATATTTAAATTTATATATATATATATATATTTTTTTGAAGGAAGATCACTGTTTTCAGGCTGCTGCCACAGGCTCAGAATTTGTCTCCGATCGGAGCGGTGCAATGAACCCGACTTTAAAGTTCGCCGTCGCCCTTCAAACGGGGGTGCACGACCCGGCAGGCGGATCAGCCTGACTTTCCGCCGCTAATTTTCCTTGCGTGCACCTTGGCACACGAGATGAAGCCAGGTTAGCGCGAACCGGTTAGCAGAATTTTTTCAGAGCATCGGGGTCTCGCGGGCACTCGTTTCGCTCGCGCCGCCCGAGACTGGAGCAGCGTAGACGCGTTGTTCGTTTCTCCCGAATGAAATTCTCACTGATCGCGTCCGAGGGGTGGCAACGCGGATCTCTTCTCGCTCTTCCCAGCGCTGTTTACGGGTTGATCACCCTCGCCGCGCTCGCGATGGCGTTATACCCCAACCAGCCCCGGAATCTTTCTACGCGTGCATAACAGAGATATACTGAATTCGTAATGTCCAGCGGTACGCAGGATCGCAGATTCGCTGAGTAGACGGGGGCGGCTATCCCCGAAGCGTGTCCGTTTTCGCGCGGATGGAACAGTGGCACGAGGCTTAGAGTCCGTGTCTCTCGGGGGATGATCCCTCTCTGCCACGGGATTCTGGGAGGCTGACTTGATAAATGTGGCCTGATCGTTTCACGGCGCTAGGCCAGGCCTCGTTCGCTTTCTCCTGTGACTGCGGCGCGTGGTGCAGGTCGCCGGGGCGATGACGAGCGACGAGAACGACGACGACGACGGCGACGACGACGATGATAACCACTCGTTGCGTGTATGCGGCTCGCTCTCTCGCGTACGCGTGTACACAGTGTGAGTAGACATGTGGGTGCCTCTGTGCGTGGGTGTATTCTCTACGTGTGCGCTCGCGTACGTTTATCCTTTGCCTCTCTCTCTCTCTCTAGCCCTCCGCTTGTATTGCCGCTATCTTTCGCCGTACGAGCTCGTCTTTATCATATGTACAGATATACCGTGCGCCGATACGGTGCGCCCGTGCTGGACTCATACGTGTGGTACGCGTGGAACTTCGTGTCTCCTCTCCGTACGCCGTCTATATACGTGCCTCGCGTGTATGTGTGTGTACGTGGACCGTGTGTGTGTCTGTGTGCGGAGAGAGAGAGTGAGCGGTGCTGCGAGGACGACAGAGCGCGTGTCGCTTCGAGAAACAGGTACCGGCCTGTCGAGTGCCTGGGGGAAGACTGGACTCGAAACCGACTCGGTGGCAGGACCACGGGGACGAGGGTGTTTCTCCCTCTTTCATTCCCTCCCTGTGCCCTCTCTCCCTCTCCCGCGGATCTTCCTCCGCCCTCCGTGCGCCCTCGCCGCTCCACTCCTCGTTACTGCCGCGCTTCCACCCTTGTTCTCTCTCCCTTTCTCCCCCGGTCTGTGCGTGAAACGTCGGAGCACAGGCGCGCTGACTCTCTCCGCCGACCGACAATCAATACGCCGGCAGGCCCGTACTTTAGCCCGCGAAATCGCGATTTTCACGATTCCTTCGTTCTTCCAGCAACCACCCTCGACGGTCCCTCTTCTACATTTACGTCACCGCCACGGCCCCCTTTGCCTGCTCCCCTCTCGCCCCTCCACCACCGCCCCGCTGCCCCGGCCGCGACCGATTCTCCCGCTGAGCATTCCTCTCTACGCTGGATTCCCTCCGCCTAGGGAATTCTTGCTTCCCCCCCCCCCCCTTTTCTTTTTTTCCCTCTTTCCGCCGAGCGGGGCGAAAAAGCGCGGGAGTTTCTTGGATACAGAGCGACGGGAACGCTGGGCTCCTCCGGTCCCCCGGTGTCTTTTGTCGCGTGGCCTAACAATGGGACTTCGATCGTCGTTAATTTCCGTCGCTGTTGACTTTCCATTCTTTGTCTCCGCGTTTTTCGCCGGATCCCCGGCCGTGCCTCGGCGAAACTTTGAGGGATGACTCGACCTACTTCCCCTCTCGACTTAAGACAGACGGATGGATGTTATGCGTTCTATAAATATTGTGCCGGGGGATGAATTCGCCGTGCCGTCGGGCAAGGGCCGATTCTTTGGGCGACGGATAAGGCGAAAGTGCGAGATAGATTCTTCCGTGGCCGGCTTCGTGGGGCCTGAACGTTGAGGTGCGCGCGAGCTCGCTGAAGATATGGTTTCCGGGATGACGGAATATTCGTGAACGGGGGAACTGCTGGAAGTGCTATGGATCTAGTTGCCAGCGAAGCAACGCAAGGCCTTCCAGAACTTACTCTACACTTTCGACTTATTTTTATACAAGAAACCAACCCTTTTCCAGTCGAACAACGAATCCGCTCCCAAACTGTATTTATGCTCGCATTTATACTCGTATACCGCGACACGGTGATTCTAAACTGCGCTATTTCTACGCGACTACGTTGAGTTGGTTTTCAACTAGAACTGTCCCCTCCACGGTTGCCAGAGATTCCAGGAATCGAAGCGACACAGATGCAGTAACTCGCTATTAATCGAGATCGTGCACAGGCGTGTATCGTAAATCATACGTAAAGCTTCATCCTTATTTATTCAACGTGCTCGTAAATCTGGGGTTAAACTGCTACGCATTCGACGGCAAAGTGGCGGGAAAAATTCGATTATCGAAGCGTTAACCACGCTTTGCCCGACCACGTTCGGCTCGATCGTGTAAAAACAGTCGGTTCACGTCGACATGCAGTTTCTTTGCTACACAAAGGATACTTCTACGTGTGTCTCGCAAATAATTTCATAAAACAATCTCTGGCCAAGCTGACGCCTCTTGTTTAACAACGGTGTTCTACTCTCTCTAAAAAAAAGTGTCTGGAATGTTGGTCTACGTTTATGAATGCTTCGGGTTTCCTGGTAAATCGAGTAAGTTTGAAAACAGCTTCGCGGAAGGCGATGACATAAATGGACTTTAAAAAGTCCGATGACCAATTTGACGCTTCAACAACTTCGACGTTGACGTATCGTACTTATTAAGGAGCAGTCGCAGGAACAGGTAAATCTTCCTCTCACGTGGTAAGATTTAAAATTCCGTCAACACCAAAGATGTTAATATCGTGGGCAAGATTAGAAACATAGGTAAGTATAGAAAAAAAACGATGCATTGCAACACCAATACCGTGATAAAATTCTCAAAAGATTTTGTGGACAAGGTGATATGAAAGAAGCCAGCTGATGAAACATAAGGATTTTTATAACAAAAGTGTGGTATTTATTAGGAAGATCGTGTAAAGGAAACCGAGGAAAGAACGAAAACTTCGAATTACACTCGTTAAGTAGAAGAGGATCGCGCGTGGTCAGACACGCGCTCCAGTAGAATAGGGCCGTACATAGTCGGACGATTCCGGTCGTTCCACGGAGAGAATTCTTTCGAGATTATTCTCCTCTCCCGTTTTGGTAAACGGGGCGAAGAATTGTATGCACGTAGGCCAGTAGAAAAATGGTGCAAAGAGGAGCGACAACTGAGCGAAGAGTCTTCAGGAAGAGGGGGAAGAAAGCCGAGCACCAAAATGAGGTAAGAGGAGGACGCAGAGCAGAAAACGTGACTCTCGTACATATTTGCACCAGCCTTACGGTTCGAGAAACCTTTTCTGTCGCGAAACACGCAGAAAATAAGAGGAATCCTTGCCAGGCTCTTTGTAAATCGAAATTGAAGCTCACTGTTAGCATAGATCCACACGCTGATTCTCCTATCTATTGCAGGCACACGGAGGCGTACTTAAAACAATTCTGCTTCAGAAATTCGAAAGGTTAAGAATGATTAGAATCAGCTTCTTATTTTGCGATGATAAATATGGTGGGATATGAAAGATTCGTCACGAATGGTAAAACTTTGATGGTCACTGTTAATAACAGCTAAGCGGTGGTGTCCTAACCGATTATCTTTCTCGGGGGACTAGGAAATCGGTTTTCACTGGCCAAGGAGAGTGCGATCTATCTGTGTCATATAATATGGAGGTATGTACTGTCGTATGTACGGAGGGCTTGTAGAAGTAAATATCTTAAATCCAGCCACCGAGAATGCCTTCCGTGAAACCTATGTGCTATACTTGTATATATACTTAATGCGACATATGGGGGGAAACGAGGAATTCCGCGCGGCTGACTTACTACTTCGAGTGAGAGAAAGGCAGCGCAGCACTCTGAATTTCACAGCCGTGAAAATGTCTTGTTCAAAGTAATCTCAGGGAGAGTTTAAATAACACGCTGCGAGAGGTATCTTAAAGCTTGGAATAAGGTCAATGGAGGTTTGAATGAAAGAGCGCGGAACAGGTACTTCTCGATTAATAATTATCCATAAAGAAATATGCTTCAATGTTGTAGCGCAGATATGTCACTACAAACAGTGACAATGGAATTAATTTCTGTAACGGCGGTTTCTACGAAGGAGAATTTTTCTTCGATAAATTTCCCTTTAACCACTGCAGTTTCGAAAATGATTGCGATGCTAGTGGCTAATGGATCGCGTCGTGCAACATTTTGCATAACATGATCTGCATTCAACGATGCTCTGTATCGAATTTACTTGACGCACAAAGGAGGGTCGTGGAAAGGAGAAAATGTACCATCCTATCGGGGGTGAACAAGAAATCCACACATCTTCGTGAATGACGAGGTTCAACTGACTTTAAGACCGCGGATAAAGCATTCCATTTCGTCCTGCATTGATTTGGAGGGCTCTGCCTGGCTTCCCAAGAATAAGTTTCAATTTTTACGGGGCTCTTTCATCTCGTACCGCGGCGATGGGACTTTATGTACGTACACCACCTGGACGATAGCGGATTGAGCTTCCCTTCAATCATACAGAGTGAACAGTAATCCTTCAGAATCATTTTACGTAATCAAATTTTACATTCCAGACTCTGATTCGTCGCCATAGAAGTTCATAAAATTCTCCAACGAGCTGAGTAATTATTAACTAAGAATTAGGAGATTGCAAAAGCCAAATCTAATAATATTAGGATTCACTTCTCCTCGTCGTCATTTTGAATAACATGGCTTTTGAATTTACTTCCTCGGAATGATAAAAAATCACGAATTCGCGTTTACATTCGACAAGCTACGCTATTGCCCCCATCTTTTTACTATGCAAGCAGTTACCCCGAATGCCGGAGGGCTTCCCTTTTTTTTACGGACCTCTTGTACGCCCTCCCAGACGTGTCAGATACAGTCGGTGTTTTATGCCCCATTAAATAAATAATTTGCAGCGAGTTACGACTTCGGATCGGCCCCCTTTTAATGGAACACTTAACTCACGGGGAACTGTTCGATTTAATTCACTGCCCAGGCATTAGTACAGCTCCGCCGCGGGTCCTTTTGCTCGCGTTGTCCTGCATTAGCTAATTTGTATGAGAAAAGAAGGCACCTCGCGAAAACGCCCCTCGCCTTCCGCGGAACTTAATTTTTGTAATGAAATTCCCTTCGCCGAGAGGATGCAGGCTGAATAGCGCGATAGCTTCGGGCGACGATGTTCGAAAACGGCGCAACCCTTTTAATGGAATTTTAACTCTTCCTTCGAATTGATCGTATGCAGTAAACGAACGGAATCAACGACGAAATGGAGATAGGGAGAGATTAAAATGGTCATGGAAATGGGTCTGGAACAGGCGCGATGAGAATCTTTTAATGCTCCTCTCCGTTAATATACCTAATTCAAAAATCGTGCAATAAGCGGGTATTCTATCAACGATTCAATTCTATGTGACGCTTGGAATGAAAGTGAAAATTATTAATGAGCTTCTCGAAGGTGATGAAAAAAAAATGCTGTATGTGCGTGTGACGTGTATCTTAAATTATAACAGCCTACGTGATCGACAAATTATTGAAATTATTATTCTTCGAAGAAGACACAACAACATTGAACCGTGTCGCTGGAAAGAAGTTCCACCAAATGTATAGTGTTTCAAATCATTACTTCAGTCACGTTTCGAGCGGTGTCGAATCGAACAAACAGAAAAGCAGTAGGTATCAGAATTCTTTAGTATCTCACCACGAGGCTCCAAAGAAGCGCGTCCGTGGAAATGTCCCACGGACTTGTTTCCATGGATCTTGCGGGTGGAAACTTCGAACTCCTCTAACTCTAATGTAAAACAACGTGTCAGCACAGTAAATCGAGATGCATACCGAGACCATGCTGCGCCCGACAAATAAGCTACTGGGAGAACGGAACGGAAAGAACGAAAAACAAAAGAATGCTGGGGAATTACGCCGCGAAACAAATACGCTGAATTAGGCGACAACAATCCTCCCCTGTTCTCTAATCACACACAACAATCGATCGATAACATCTCTACAGAACCGTGTCAGCGCAACCAAAAACTCTCTTATCACGCCATTTATTCGTCTCTCTTTCTTTCCTCCCTTTTTCTCCACTAAGTCACATCGATCTATAGAACAACGTCTGCAAAAGCTCGTTAAGGAAACGTTCATTTAAAGGCGCTCTAGTCTTCTCTCTTTCACTCTCTAGTCACACGTAAACAAACACCACTCGAGTACCGCTAGTCAACTATGTAACTCTAATAGTGTTACACCACATGTACGCAGCGATTGTGTGTCGGTGAAACATTGACCCGCTAAAACACTTACCATGGACGAACCCATTATACCTACGAACTCAATTGTTTCGCCTGTCGAAGATGTGCCTAGAACATATCGTACATATCCGTTGAGTGAGAAATCATGATCGCCGCTGAGCGACGCGCGCGGATTTCGTGTTCGTTCTACTTTTCTAGCGCGAGCCACACTGCTCCCCGATCGTTCGGCCCCGCCGTCGGGGCACCGGACTTAAAGTTTCGCTTTCGCGAAAGGACAATCCCGACGTCCCCGAGGTGCAACGACTGCGCCCTCGCACCACTCTCGCGTAACGATATCCCGCTCCCTCCGATATGCATTCCCCGTGCTATCGCGGGATAATGTTTACGGCGCAGACACGGCAAATGTATTAAATTAAACGGCGTCGTTTGGAGCAATCGCGTAGTTTCTGAACTTCTTTCTTGTAGAAGGGTGGGAGAACAATTGTGGAGGAAAATTGAGGGTGGGATATTTTCTTGATAAGTATTTATCGCGTGTGGGAGACTCGAGATGAGTTTGTAGCAAGCGTGTTAATTATTCTTGTATTTCCTATGGATACAGGTATGTAATATGTATGTCAGTGGGGCCAGTATGTTATTAAGTTTCTTAGTGCAGCAATTAAGAATGTTTCTGAATTTGTTTGATGTTTTCGTGAAACCGCGATGTTGTTATAACGTCGGATTAATTGCAAGCGCGCGCTATTAAAATGTTCCGCTAAAACTAAAATTGGAGCAGCGGAATGTAAAAATCGGTGGAAAGTCGAGAGTGGTAGAAGTTGGAAGAGGGAATTCCTTAAGGTCAAGGCTGCGGGGGCTGAATAAAAATGAAATATTCGAGGTATGTTTGAGAAATTTGCGTGATCTATGCTCCCCGGGAAATGGTGAATTGCGAATCCTGTGGGATGGATCTCGAATGTCAAACGCTTCTGGTTATGCTATCTCGATTACAAGTAAGCTACCTCTGAAAGCCACTGGAATGGACAAAAGAAACTCGGGTATCTGATTTCCTTTTGTGAACGATCAATTTTAGGAGTTGGTCAAGACTGATGTTCCCTTGTTTGATATTTGTCGTCGACGATACTTTTTTCGTTGATAGACGGTAGGGCCCTATTGTGTAACTGTACTACAAGAAGAATCACGTTTTCTTTGCCAGCTTTCCCCCCAGTTTATTAACATTGCTTTGTCTCTTTGCTTTCCGCATCTTAACTGAGTCCTGAACTTTTATTTTCTCTTCAACTATGGTCTAAACTTCTTTTCCGTGAACAGCAGAAAGTGCTAATTGTATTTCGGTTCATTAAAAACTGTCGCTGCACAGTGTCAATCGACTAAGAATAATTTATTTCTGCCCTTTTCTTTTGATCATCTACTCAAGGGAATACTTCCCGACTTTTTAAATTTCGTATATTTGGTAATTAAGATTGCGTGCAATTTTGTAATCTCTAGCGTGTACCTACATTTTTTAAAGCCGTTCTCTAAAGTGCGGTAATGTGACGTATCTAACGCTACTTTTCGTCAGTATTTTAGATAAAGAAACGAAATGCGGTAATTTCGGTGGAGAACATGGTGCCAGTGCTGCTCCTATCTGTGTCTATTTATTTTTAGCAGGCAATCTGTATGCATGACTACTAGAGTGGCGTCATTTTTCCTAAAAATTTCTGCATGTACTTAAAATTTACAAACTTACGGCTGTGTAATAATAACGCACAGTGATGTCCGGGAAAGAAAATAATTTAATCGTCTCTTTGCCAAATTGGCTTGAAATGTGTGACTTGCATGGAATATATGAAGACGTACGAGCCAAATAAAAGCAGGACAGAAAGCTTTCGCCAACTTTCATCTGAGAAATTAAAAGAAACCGCCTATAAATATACTCGAACTTTATAATCTCACTATTTATCAAGAATTTAGTACCGTTACAATAAAGAATCAATTCGTTACACATTAAATGAAAAAAAATTTTCGTTAAACTAATCCACGGCACGTTATCTTCTTTCCTAAAAACGACCTCGAAGCTAACGACATTTACCTCCAAATTTTTTACCCTCCCCCATTTTTCAAGCGATCGATTTAATTCATTTAGCCAGGAGCCTTTAGAAGATAATATACGACAGGAAACTCCCACACGCTTCTCTCTCTCTCTTTTTTTTATTCACTCCTTCGCCTGGGTCGTCCCATATTTTCTCGGCTTTGCGAACTTCGCTCTAAACGATTCGCGGTTCTGCGACTTCGATCCGGCCCCAGCCGCAGTTCTTTTCCCTCGGCCGGATAATAAAGCGAATTCTGCACAATGCGAAACGTCGCGCCGCGGATTTTCATCGAGCGATTTTTTCCACGGGCGCCCCCGGGACCGAGTGAAATTTCCCCGACGCGGACGGTGCGGCCCGTGCTCCTTCATGGAAATTGTCATCCGTCGAGCAACTAAAACGCCCGGCGCCGACTGCGAAACGCCACCGTACGTTGCTGCAATTTTTATATTCCCTCTAATATATCCCACCTGCCATCTCCGCGAGCCGAGGCAGCACGGGAGCTCGACGGAAAATTTCTACGCGTCCCTCTGCATAAGATAGAGGAACGCCCGGTTTTTTGCTCGCCACGATGGCCACTGATACGAGCGATTTATCGCGCAGGATTTAACACGGCCAGCGATAAAAACGAAATGCCCGTTTAAGATTGAAATTTTCAACGTTTGCTGTTAATGGTCTATCGCGCTCGGCGAGTCACATCAGAGAGCTTTCGATACGATTGCTGCGTTTATAGGGAACGATAAAAATTGCTCCTTGAAATTGATAGACTATCATTGGAAGATCATCTTTTTTTCTTTTTTTCATTTCTTTTTTTTCATCGATGATTTTGGAGCATGGGGATTTAAATGAAGTGTTATCTGTTTTTCACAAACGTGAATAATTCTACAAGCGTGCTCAGGGATTTCTAATGGCGTGGAAGATTTGAGTTATTGGGTGGCGAATTGGAAAATGTTCGCAACTGCTATGATCAAGAGGGTGCACAGCTCAAGCGGAAGTGAAAAGATACATTAGGCTCGGGGGTATCCGATTCACACGAACTAAACTTTCCATAGAGTTCGGTAACTCAATAGATTTGGGTCGAGTCGCTAGAAGCTGCGACGATTTTCAGCAGAAATGCAATTTCACAAAAGGATGAGTTAGATGACAAATCGGTGCGCCAAGAAGCAAGATTACTGCGGTTGAAACTGTATTCGAGGAATAGTAAACAGCAGCCGCGCCAATTCCACTATTTCAGCTAAATATGCCGGATAATTCTCGATTGTTTCAACTACCGCAATGAAAATTGTGGGTAAATCAGTCTGACCGCATATTTATTAAATTTCGCAGAAATACTATGTATCATTTTGATAATATGTGTTCACAACGCTGGACATGATCACCAATCCACACGTCCTACGAAGAGATTCACAAAATATCAGTGTTCAAACTTTTAGAAAATTTTATTATTCCTAAAATAATTGAGAAATTTTAAAAACTAAAAAATTCCTAAACTAAAATACTAATAGTAATAAATCTATCTCTAGACATCCTACTCGAGGAAAATATAAGAAAGAAGTAAAATTCTTGTCAGAGTAAAGTCCTTTGCCAAAAGCAGCAGTGCCTTGCAAAAGAAAAATCACATTTCGAGGCAATATCCTTCTATCAAGACGAATTAAAATATAATTTCACGCGACTGGAGCCAAGATTTCACGATTTTACTATGAGAGTTATGAAAAATTCCGCCGCAAGTGCAGTGATAATGTTGGATGGGAGCCCTTCTTACCCAGACGTGCCAGAATGTTGATCGAACGAGGTTTCACTATCGTTGGATAGACCGACGGTCAATATTAGTTTGTTCGATGGCTTCTGACATGTTTGCACCGCATGCGAACGAAAACTATCTTTGCTGCGCACAACGCACATACGTATTGCTACCGAACTATTTGCCGACGGGTGTTTAAATGAAACTTCAAACTCGTACTAAATCGGCATTGTAACTCGAAGCGAGGAGAATGTTCTCACGAGTGCTGAATTAAAATCACAACTTTCTGATAAACAAGCCCTGTATCACGTTCGGTGATGAAACTAAAAACCACAGTACGCCACGATTGCCTATTGTACGAATTTCGCTCTTCGCGCGGTTTGTCGAAAGCGGCGCACCATTACAAAGGCTTGGAGGGCTGTTTGCAAATTCACGTTGCATTTGAAACCTTATCGAGCTACGTTTAAAAGCGAGATAAAAAGCTGAAGCTAAAAGAGGCGTGAGAAAAAACGCTGCATGTTGATGAAACTCGAGAAAGAATTTTGATAAATGATTAAACTTGCAGAGTTCCAGCAGTCCCTGAAAGTTTCTCTTCATACTTTGCTTCGCTGCGCGCTCGAGCATTTCAAGGAGCAAATTTCTAGATTAGTCGAGGAAATTTGGGAATTTCGCTCGAGATTCGAGAGGAAGAATTTGATAAGAGAACGAGGTATCGCGTTAGCAGCAAATGGAGTTTGATGTTACAAATTGGTGCTCGTACGTAGAAATATCCTCCAAGTTTACGCGTTATTATCCCTGATGAACCGGAATTAAGGCAAAAGTACACATGGGATAGTTGAAGTGAATATATCTATACAGTTAATTTTAAGCTCCAATTTCCTCTATTTAACGTAAACTGCAATGATGGGACTTCAGGGATGAAGCACAACGGTGTGTCCGTAATGAGAATATCGATTGTTCGCAGCAGGCGAAGGATCACACTCGAACTGATGAGATACCCTGTTGATTGCGACCCTAAATTCTATCTATTTTCCACCAAGAACGCGCTGTCTTTCGACGGCTCTTCTACTAACCCTGGATCCTTTTAGTGTGCGTTAAAGTTGTACCCCAAGGTGTAATCCCTCAGTGGTTTTTAACCAATTGAAAATATCAAAGTTACGTTGCATTTCAATTTTTCCCTTTTTTCCTTTCTAAACGGTTAAAAGTATTTTTTGTCGGCGATCAGCCTAAGACGGAAAAAAAGAATCGGTATTCTCGCGTAACCTGTGTCGTCATTAAAAACGCGAGAACTGCTGTAATCCGCGCGCCGAGCTTCCAATTTCGTGCACCGAGGATGCAAGAAATTGGCCAAACTCGTAACAGTTTCATTAAAATTCTTTAATAACGCCTAGCCCATCGACTTAAAGTTCCTAGCGTGTCTGAGCTTTAGTGACTTCGCAGGGAGCCTTAAGGCCGAGTGCTTTTCGAGGTCGTAAATTACAGTTCACTGCACACACTTGTCACGGAAAGTTCTCTCTTTGGAGGACCTCGGTCACGGCAACATCTGAACGATGGAAAAATATGAGATGTAATTTCCCCGTGGAAAATCGCAAGCTCGCCGCCCAAGACTCCGCGAGATATGAGATTCCGCGGACGTGGCAGGAAATCGCGGCGTGTTAATTGGATGCGCTAATCACAGGCGTGCATGATCACCTAACTCGAACGCTAGATGGAAACGTTAATTTCGACGAGTCGCTTTAAATTGCTTTTAACCAGAAGTGGCGTTTTCTGTTCGCGCGGGCGTCTTGTTGGGTGGCTTCAACAATGAAATTCTACTTGGAAACGTAATGTTTCCTTTCAGAATCTAATAAAAGATCGTGGTTGAAATTGAAAAGGGAATTAGTCAGGCAATGCGATATTCCCAATCTGAGAGTATACAGTACAATTTCTTTTTGCGATTAAATTAGGGAAGGAGGAAACACAGTTTTTAACTGTCTCGAAGTTTGCAAATCGAAAACATAACGTACTTAATAAGAATTCAACTCGAATCACTTCGTGAATAACTTGGAAGTTGGGACAAATACGAGGAAAACGGAATATTTGTTTTTGAGATAATTCTAAAGTAGTTTCAATTAGTAGAATTTGTTCTATGAAATGAGTATAAGGAAAGGTATGTGTCCTCGACAGAGCAATGATTAGATTCGTTAGCTGACACAAATTCCCTTGAAGAATATTTGAAGGCGGTTTGGTACTTCATGCCCCCATTTATCTGTCACAGTTTCCCGCTCATAATCAAGGACAGACGCTGCGGAAGTCTGCAGCAGCCATAGTCAGCGATCGTAACACGTTGGTAATGGATCAGCGTGGGGTTAGGTCGAAGATCGAGGTTAATTGAAGTGTTCAAGTGTGCCAGCCGAGGAATTCTCAGTAGATATTGGTGGTCCACGAGCGTGTCACCGTCGTCACTTTTTTTCAGCGATATAAAATCTCTTTTTTCCACCCCCAAAAGCAGGTAATGAAGGATGGATCACCCCTGTCGCGGACCGAATTGAAATATGAAATGAACCATTGAAAGAGGAAGGAAATGGAGCACAGAAATTTATGCAACGCAATTGAAAATCTGTTCAATTTACCCAGAGGGAAGTTTACGATTAAAAGTTGGCGAAAAGGAATGGCTGTGTAATGGATTTGTGTAATTCATTGTCGCCTGGCCATAAAGAGCACGCGAATTGGGACCATTGTTATCGAGAACGAAGAAATAACAAGTGAGCTTCTGGTACAGTAACAGGGAGATATTTCGTAACGAGTTAGGATTTAGATTTATCATTAGAATAGATCCCACTAGAAACATTTTGGAAAAGCTTCGACAGAACTATCGACGTGGCTGAAAGCTGCACAGAGCCAAAATACCGAGGGAAAATGTCAGAGGGAAATTTCGCGATATATATTTAAGGATCCACTCGACATTTGGAATATTTTAGAAGGAACGACTTTCTAGATCCCCGTCCGATACTACCGTACTTTTAGTCTCAGAAATATTACCCTTTGAGGATGTAAAATATGCTTACTCTGTGTGCTTTTAACGGCGATCGAGCAACGATGGAAATAGGAGCATGGAAAATGTAAACGTATTGAAATTTGTTTTGAAACTATATTTGTAGAAGAATTTCAAGAGCTAGGGTATAAATGGTACAATTCGAAAATCCTGCTACGCGAATATTCTGTATGCTCTATAATTAGTGTCTAATTCGCATTCGCGATTGACAGCTGCTGATGGATGGCCTCCAGTCATTAATCTCAACACACCGATGATATCAGAGCGCGAGTTGAAGCGTGGGACGAGGGTTAATTGAGGCGTCCGTGGAAACGGCTCGAATTTACCTACGCCACCATTAACAATGCATAAAAAAAAGAG
Source organism: Andrena hattorfiana (assembly GCA_944738655.2). Lineage (NCBI taxonomy): Eukaryota > Metazoa > Arthropoda > Insecta > Hymenoptera > Andrenidae > Andrena > Andrena hattorfiana. The sequence continues at coordinate 41,492,115 of OX122894.2, read as the reverse complement.
CATACGCCGACCCAATTAATTTTATTCTATAAAGAATCCAGCGCAACTGCCATTTTCCCTCAATTGCATATTACGATGCAAGATTCCAGCAGAATTCAGAAGCTTCAAATGCCGTTTAGTGTATTAAACGCACTGCCAGCGATCTTTCAGCCAAAAATAAGACTTCTAAGAGACGAAGTCGGGGGAACGGGACTGCGAACAGAACGATCGCGGTCTACCAACAAATCGACCGGCCAATGGTCAATAAAACATCGACCGCGATGCTCGGCCACTCTAAAACTCGGAGCGCGAGGAAAAGTCTGCGCGAAAAGCGTAGGTCGAAGGTCTCTGTCAGGAGGTTGCAGGGTTTGGGAAGGGAAAAGGTAGAAGCAAGAAAGGTGTGGAAGAAGGAGAGTCAGGGGGCGGCTAGACTGTGCTCTAACAAGTGGCTGCAGTCCGGTAACGATCGCCTTCTGTGCCATGCATCAGACACCCGCGCGCTTTATTTAAGAGGTTTAACCAATACACATCAATTTCGCGTTTGTTCGCGACTGTACACTAGCACACCGCGTAACGTCGTTTAATGGGGCACAAAGGTCGTTCACGAGCGACTGATATTTCGCTTTCCGTTTGACCCGAAATAATTCTCGCCGCGACGGGTTCGCGATTCTGGTCGTTTGATCGGTTCCGTTTCAATCTGCCATCGACGTAACGTGCCCCGTATCTAACTTTGACGCCGTGTACCTACAAATATGTTTCATCTCTCAACTTTCTGAGCAATCACAAACAATTCGTTATCTAAACCTTCGTAATTTATCATTGCAAACCCTACGAAATTCCTTCCTAAATTTTGTCGCGTCGCAATAATTATTTATTAATTCATTAGTATTTCGACTCGTTGCTTGAATAGTTTCAGAGCATTGTTACTTCGAATTATGTATCTACTACTATTTTTTTGAAGCTTTAAGATTCAATCGCATCGAAGTACTGTTTATTTTAAATTATTTTTTATTTGGAACTAGTAGTTTGATTTCTTCTTGTGACCATTACACGCGAGTAATGTTTACTATAAATATTCTAGCATTCCCCTAAGATTTCTAATTATTTAGGCCGTAAAATTGAAGAACAATCGCCCTTGAAGATGAATTATAGTCACGTTGCGCGGAGGATTTCATTGTTTTGCTAACGTTTCAGTAAATACGCCCTGGACATCGGATGGAAGGCATACATGAATGTGAAATGTACTGTGCATTTATGAAATACGTGTGCGTGGGCAGAGTTTGTAATGATTGGAAAGGTTCCTATTGTTCTGTTATTTTCAAAATACGGCTAACCAGTGGCTATTTGCGTTTCCTCCGTTCGCGTAATCCAGCTATTTCTTACACACATCGATAAGATTTTTTGAAACTGGTCTCGGAAGGAACAAATATTTATTAAGTCATATTCCAGAGAAGTTTTACGTTCGTGTGCACATACGGCGAATGAATTATCCAATTATCTGGCTTCGGATTGAGTAATTATTCCCCGAGTAGGGTATGTAAATGTTGGAATGGCCACTTGAAAGTAGCTCAATGGAAAGTGACGCAGGAAACGAGATCTGTGATTGCTAAATTAGGTGAATCCTGGGATGAAGAGAATCCACTCGAACCTGTTCATTTGCTCTCATGCCTTTCCTAACGACGCCTTTTGTGAATCGAGCTTTGCGTTTGAAGACTTATTTCGTACGTAAGGCAAAAGATTCGGAATGACAAAGATAAAAGGTGATAGTCAACTGAGGATTCTTTTGAAGATATTCGTTCTTTCAAATGCGCCTAAATGAGCAAGCAGGCTGCCTTGAATCGAATCGTAGGGACAGTAATATGCACTTCCGCGTAATTTTTTACTTCAATATCTATTCTAAGAAGTTTTTTGAATAAATACCGCACTACACAATATTCTAATTAATCTTGAGTTTATAAAACTATGTAGGTACGTGTATCTGTGAAATATTGCAATCCCAAAAGCATGAGACCGCTATGCGATATCTAATTTTATCGATGATCTCTTGATACCCAAATAGATGTTATTACATTTTATTACACAAAAATTATAAAGCTAAAACTGATCTACTACTTCCATATCTAAAATTAAAAATCTTGGTGCATTTTATCATAATTTAGGAACTAAGCATATGGTGTAAATTCGATATCAGTAATATGAAATAAAAACAAGGACAATATTGATCATATGCTTAAGGCGACCTCTCACTGAAATGAAAACTACGTTTAACGGAGGTTTATGTCGAAAGTTTGCTATGAAGCTTGACAGTGGTATTATTTATTAAACAGTTCTGTTTTTCTGTGTCTGAATAAACGATTCAGCTTTTGCAAAAGTTTACTCTCGTCTATAACATCTTTTCCATGAACATAGTCTTCGTTATTGTTTATACGTCGCCCTTTCCATTTTCCAGAATTTTGATGTACTTGCCTCCCATCTATTTTCATTCGCACGATTTAATGTTTATATTACATAATGTATACTGCCACACGCAGTTGCATATTATTTGAATAATATTGAATAAACAATCATCTCAAACATATGATCGATAATGTGCATAACTTTCAAATATCACATTAAAACACAAACACTGCAGCAAGAAAGTAACATCTCGGTGGATGATTAAAGGGACTCACCGTTGTAAACGAGCGCGAAGATTAAAGGGATCAACGCCACAGAAATCAAACACTACGAAAACTGAAAAGGAACGAATTGTTTTTTTGACCCTTTTACCGCGCCAAAATTAGTAGCAAAGGGAGAGAAAAAAGGAGTTAATAAAGTACACCGACACGTGCGCGCCGTTTCATTAATCACCCGACTGAAGTTTCTTACAAAACAGTCTACGCTGTTAAGCATACAGGCATCTATTTATAGCCCACGTATATTTACTTCGTTATAATTTTCCCTTTAACCTAGCTCGTAAACAAAGTAAAAAAAAAAAAACAACAATTTCCTCGTTAAGAACTTCGAAAATTTGGAAACTTTCGTGCCCCGTAAATGATTGTCATCGAAACAAGGTGCCGACTCTACTACCGTAGTTAACGCCAGATGTCTCGATGCACGGGTGCATCGGTCTGCCGAATTCAGATTCCGTTCAAATTCATTTTTCATGTTTGGTTCGTTCGACGACCTTTGACTTCCGCGCCACGTTTCAGCTTTATGTATTCCCACATCCGTACGCGAAATTCCGTCCGGCACGTGTTCGCGATTACGCAACGAAAATTCGTCAGCAACATTACGGCGAAAACGCTCGAAATCGACGCGGCGGCACGAAAGATTGATCACGTGACACCCTAGGAATATATATATATATAGGTACACACACGTATATACACGACAGTATACAGGCAGTCGCGGTTAGAAAAGGTACAACGGGAAAGAAAGATGAACGTCGCGGAGGAGAGAGCGAAATAGAGAGGCTCGAGGGAGAGAGACCGATGAAATACGAAAATATCTGTTACATGGATCGCGTGGCGGCTCGGTCGCTCGATGATACGAAGCACATGCCCGGCGTGGGAACTGTCAAATATCCCACTGTCCCACTTTAACCTCTTAAAGTCGCAGGGGCAGTATTTTCGTGAAGATCGAATCGATATCGAAGGAATGGTTGACACTGAATGCGCTAGTCCGTTAAGTAACTCTTAATCTCTCGTGTACGCGCTCTTTTCATAGGTCTGTCCCGCTCTGTAAAGCCGTCGGTACGTTATCCGTCCTTGTTGCGTGCAACTAACCTTCTCGCCCGTCTTACCCCGCTCCCCCTCTCTCTCTCTCTCGACAACCCACTCTTTCTCTCTCCGTCTGATCGACATGTACGCGGATCCTCTCACTTTTCCCCACGAATAATATACACATGCACCGGTTCCGCGTACATACACGCTCGTTCCACACGTGCATTATTACACATGTACACACTGGCGGAGGATTACGAGCACGCACACACACACGGGCACGCGGTTTACTCTATAGACGACACGGAGTGCAACAGAGAACGAAACGCATCGTAGGCAAAGCCGGTGGGGTAGGAAAGACTTTAACCTATCACGGCTTAAAGGCCAGGGAGTGTGTGTAAGCGGCTCAAATAAAAGAGAAAAAAAAGAAAGAAACAAAGTGATTAGAGCACACGAGCGTTCCTTTCCGCCGCTTCCCGATTAATTGTCTTACCTGCTTCACTAGTGGGAGTAGTGTCTGTTCTATGCTACGGGTCTTAATCTCTAGGGTGGCTGGGTCTACGGGGTCGGGTGTCGCCATGATTCGAACACAACTCCGCGCTCCGTAGACTCGAACCGAGCCTAGAGGGTTCGTTGCACCCCTCTCGCTTCCCGTGCCGCCCCCACACAACACCCTCCGCGACAGCCGAGCCATTCCACTTATTTCCCTAGACGCCCCTCTTCACGACCCGTCCACCAATCGCGGCGGCGACATCCAGCGACGCCAGCGACATAGGCGTCGCGACGGCGACGCAGTCGCAACTTTTCGTGGTATCGAGTTTTCTTGGACATGGCGTGTTTCTACTTTGTTTCTATTATCCATTTATGCTCGCTTAATGCAACTTTATAAACTGCCCTTAATCATCCTCTTCATCGAACGAACAGAATCGGAAGAATAACTGTACTACTTCTATCAAATAAAATCGTTTTTTCAACAAGTGAATGCAAGGTAATTCTTTAAAATATCTGCACTGATCTTCTTTCTTGAATGAAAAATCAATTGTAAGAATAATTTTGTTGATTTTTTTAAGTGCATTTCCCTTTTGAAGTTTGAATACCACTTTTCAACGAGTATGTAATATTTTAACGATTTAAAATTGCCGCGCAAATATGCTTCTTGAAGCTGCTTTACAAGCAAGAGTCCGCCACCGTAGAGGCGCAGCGGCGCCCTCTCGTGTCCCGCGAAGTTGTTAGCACGTTTGGTCGGTGGCTGTTCGCGAGTCCTGCGTTCTGTAACATTTCGCGTAATTTTTCTGTAGTTTTTTCGAAAAGTGCAAGAGATGAAAGAGGAATACGCTTCGGACATCCATTTGACGAGGTTTTTGGCTTGGGACTGCGTTTTATCAGCGACTGGAGTTCCTGACGAGCGAGATGGTATGAGACTTTGAACTCACTTTCTCGAAACTCGGTAAAAACATGAATGTTGCATAAGAAATAGTATTATACGTATTTTATTCGGATAATGAACTCTGAATAAGCGTAACGAATAACTTTTCATTCGTCAGTAACGACGAAGAGCTTATTCGAGCGAAAGTGTATTCGATTGAAAATGTATTCGAATATCTTACGATGCACGAGTGTGTGGTCGGTTGCTAGGGCCAACGGTTTGTAGCCAAGCGCGGGATATTTGAAATGATAGAGAATGCTAGACATCGTAGAATAAGAAAAACAGAATACAGTAGATTATTGTACTGCACATAATTCCACGGCATAGTTGCAAAACAGTATATTATTAATATAATACTAATTTCTCGATGAGAAATTTCAATTCTTTCACGTCGTTCGTAATTTATATCAGTTGCGTTAAAAAGTGATTTTTTTAAATCGCACTATGCGACGTGGAATGAGTAATACAACAAAGTTTGTAGTCTAAAGCGCAACATACATATTTAACATATTATTATTCCTGTTTCTATGATAATATTATATACAAGCTTTACTTTCGACATGCTATCACGTATACGCAAATAATTAACAGGGTCAACCACTAATAAACAGACTTGATGATTAAGGCATAATAACAGCTTCGCTGAGCCTCGCCCATTCTGTATCTGCGTTATAATTCTACTGCGTCTGTATCTTATATTATAATAGAATAAAGACAATTCATTATTATTAAATATATTAGTCATACGTTACAAGTTACGTTCATCTTGTTAAATATAAATACCATGATACACGGTAAACACCGTCGAAACTTTGTGAACAAAATTTTTTTAACGCTATCGAACACAATCTAAGTCTTTTTGTAAAGCTACACATGACTAGTTCTAAATATAGATTACCATTGAAACACGCTTTTATGGGGGAGCAGTAATCAATCGCGAGGTCGGAATGAACTAACAAAGGTGACATTTTGAGTACTTGCAAAACAGTCACAAACAGATTCGAAAGGCATAAGATGGAAATTTGTTTCTTCAAACTGCATGATCATTATCACAAGGCTGATCAAAACTTCAACTTTCAATCTCATCCATTTTAAATCGAGAGGAATGCTGTTTCCAATATTACAAATTGCCAGAAAAAGTTTCACGATTTTAGGAGCGTATAATATTCCCAATATTTAACAGAAAGCCTCGAGTTAGAAGTTCAAATAACAAAAATCAGCTTGATTGTAAGAAACAACAGAAATAAAATAGAATAAATAAAGGAATGATAATTATTCCTAGAAGAAAAAACACTGTAAACGGATGAAATCGATTAGCAGGCCTAACACATACTAATTTATGTGAATATCACACGCTCTGATATTCTGCAATCTTTTTTCCCACATACCCAGCAGCTTTAATCGCTGTTCCGATTAATCTCCTCCTTTCTTTAAACAAAACCATTGATCTGACTGCTCGTCCAACGTCTGCTCCATGAAATTTTGAACGATCAAGCATCGCGTAGCGTTACTTCTTCGCGTTAACGAATTTATTTTGATTCGGCGCCAGCGGCGCTCTTCTCTTAACGTGTTTCTCAGGAACTTTGTCCTTCGACACCGGGACTCCGTTGCAAGCCAGTCCCCCCTTTCTCTTTCTCAGTGATTCCGTAGGCAGATACTCGGCTGGTCTCAATAGCTGGCGAAAATTGTACGGTCCGTTGATGTCCTCCGGATCGTAATCGACCTTGATGATTTCCGGTCGTTTTTGAACGACAGTGGGCCTCAGTAGCTGTCTAAGATCAGCTGATATACCAAACGAGTCTTTGCCTACTTCCTTCTTCGCGCCGAATCGAGCGTTCACGGCATTCTGGCTGACAACCGATCGGTTCATTCCATTCTTACTATCTAAACCGATCTGCCGACCTTTCTCTAAATTACCATTCTCCTTCGCGGGCGTTATTCCCTTGGTGCGATCGTTCGAGCCACTCTTGAGGCCGTTGCTCAGCCCGGACGGTCTGCTCGACTCGTCCCTGCGACTGGCCCACCCGTTGGCTACCATTTTATTGATGTACAAACCATTCTGGCATCCATTAAGATTGCTTCGGTATCCGTTACTCCGAGCCGGATGCCCGTTCGCTTTGCCCGCGTGGCTGTTCGCAGATGAACGCTCGCTCGAGTGCCCGTTAATCGCGGTTTCGTGCCCGTTCGCTGGGCCGTGATGATTGCTCGTAGGAGCGTGCCCGTTGACGAAAGTATGCCCGTTAAGTTTCACCTCGCTCGGATGTCCATTCGCGGAGCATCCGTTGGCGACACGCTGGTGGCCGTTGATGGGTGGCTGGTGCTCGTTCACGGTGCCGTGTCTGTCGGTGTATCTGGATCGTAGGCCATTTGGATCGTTGATATTCGAAGAGTCGACTCCAGGTTGTTTACGGTGCGGATAGCCCTCAGGGGACCGCAGCTTGCTGCCAGGCAGGTGATTAGTCCTTGAACTGCAAGGAAATCATCTCTCCCAGTTAAATCACAGCGTGGCGCACGGTGGCCTGTTATCGAGTTCAAAGCTACTGGCCGATAGAGACTGATAATGAATACGTTACTTGGGTGTCTGCAATCAGAGCGCTCGAATTGGAGCAGCGACTCGAATAGGGAATAATTTAAACATTTCATCCTCGATTCAAGATCTCGAGTTACACTCGGGCTTCTATTTCTTGCGTTACTGTTATTTATTCCAACATCGGGACTACGGGAGCACACGGGGGGAAACAATTCGCTCGCTCGCAATCTTACGCGACACCCTCATTCGTACGGTCCTTGCAATTTTTCTACGAGGAAGGGATTCCCTTGTACATTCGCAATAGGTACTGGTGGTCTGTTCAAATATTTGCGTAACAACTACGTCAGGAGCTTCCGAACGAAATTAAATCCCTCAGGCGGTATGATACAATCTACGGACGGCATAATTTTATAATTTTACCTGGAAGTTTGCCATGATACCTCTGGCAAGGTACGGAAACATAACGAAGTATTAGTAACTCAATTACATTACAGTTATTAATTCAGCGATACTTTGCTGCCTAGTGTAAAATAAACGTACGTAGAACCAGGGGAGGGGGTAAACGAGGGTGTTGAATCGCCTGGGGAGGTGGTCAGAGTTTAAACAGTGGACTGGACAGGGGAGAGGGTGTAAGTGGCTGATATGTTAAGGAAGTTTCAGCGTACCTCGCTCTGGCCGAGTTCTCTTGTTGCGTCGTGTCGTCCGGATTTCTCAAAGCTTTGTGCCATATATCCGAGAGCTGCTGCTCCGGAGCTATCGCAAAATCGCCCTGGGCCTCCAGACGTTCTCTCCTCTCGGTGTTCACCTCCAGAATCTGCCCCATTCGACTCCTGCAAAGTTAGAGCGTGATAATTTCGACGCGAGGTATAGTCAGCCAAGAAATATTCTCTACGCGCGCTAAGTCACGATTCTCTATACACAGCCGCGCCAAATGGTAGTTGAGCACGCTGGGAAATACTGTTCAATTTTCTTCACTGTTTTATGAAACTTCGAAAGCGGGGGGAGCACAACATTTCTAGCTGAACAGTAGGTAAATCGTTACATGCTACTGAGGTCTTTATGATTTCGAGTAGCTCGAATAATAACTCACACACTCTTACAAATGGGTTAAAAGAGAACTTTATAAGTTTGCCCACTGTAGTTATTACTAGCAATAAAAGCCATATTAATGAATGCTTCGTGAATGACTGTGAAATAGTTCCATTCTAATCATAAGATAAGATTCTACAATACTTAGTAGAAAAGCATTAAAATCATAGGAAATTTTGGACTTAGTCTTCTACATGGCAGACAAGTTCAAACTTCAAGTATAAAAAATAAATGGAGACAAATATCTAGAAATATTCAGCTGATTCTTAGCTAAGGGTTCTGTAAAACCACTGCTCTGAAATTGACGATGTACCTCGACGACGGATGGAGGTCATTTTCTAGCTGTATCAACGGTAAGTCCCAGCCAACTTCGTCTTCTTCGAATTCCGAACCACTTCCGATGCGAGTGCCAAAAGCATTGAAAAATTCAGCATTCGAATTTCCCATTCGCCCGAGAGATATGGGGACAGGTAATCGATCGTGACAGAACACTACGTTTATTTACCTGCTCATCTCGTTCTTCAAGTCGCGATAGTACTTGGCTGTCTCCTCGCCCTCCACTTGATTGCCACTTCGATATTGCATGATCGGCTGCACCATGCTGAATCCTTCTGGGCGAGCATAATCCGACGGCGGCTCCTCGATGTCGTCCAACCGCACGCTGGGTTTATTACGGCGTAGATTCTTGTGCACCTCTTGATTCTTCATGTGGACCTTCAACGGGATTAGAATTCATTGTAATTAACGAATTAATCGAAAAGGAATCGTTTCGCGCGTCTCTTACGTTCTGAGAGAATTGTATGAGATCAGCTTGTCTTAGCTTCGAGTGCACGTTGTCCTTCGTTGGTGGTTTCCTCTTCTTAACCCTCTCCTCTTTCTTGTACCATCGCTGGACGATGAACGCAGCGTCTTCGTTCTTCAAACCCTCGCGGAGTAACGCTTTATGAGCCTCGAATTTGTCGTCGTAGAAGTTGAGGATCCTCTTGAAACGCTCCTCCAGTTCTAGCCCGAAGCGTTTGCGAATGGTGTAGCCTCTGAAGTCTGTAAGCATCAGGGAATTGCGATTAGCTTCTGATAAGGTCACAATCTTCACATTTGATTTGTTCAGTTAAGATTGTATTTGCGTTATTGATATAAACTTACGACTCTGGATGACGACTGCAGCATCGTCTTCCTTCACGTCGCCTTTGTCATCCTCCTCTTCCTCCTCCTCCTCCTCCTCTTCGTTCTCTTCTTCCTCCTCTTCAGGTTTAGCCATCTCTGCCTGTTCTTCTGTAAAGAGGAGATTGAAACTATTTATCAGGCGAATGTAGAAATTAAAAGTGAAATTGTGGATCCAAGAGCTTCAAGGGTATTGGATAATTTACCCTGAGCTCTTTGCAAAACAGTGGCTTCCTCTTCTTCTTGCTTCTTCTTGAATTCGTTCAACATATGCTTGCGCGATAACCACCCACGAATGTGTCGCTGCAAAGTGACGATCGACACAGCGAACTGCCACTTCTGCTTCTTGAACTTGATCCTCGCGAGCCATCGGCGAACGTACGCCTGGACCATGATGATTTTCTTCAGCTGTTCCTCGTACATCTTGGAAAGGAACTCGACGTGATAGTATTTGAGGAAAACCTTCGTTCTGCCCAACGCCCAGCCGTCCATCTTCAAACGGATGAGAAGAAGGCGGCAATTGTCGCGATTAGCTACCACTCGCTCATCGTACCCGAATGCCAAGAAACAATATCTGCAAACACAGAAGAAGCACGTAGTTTTCCTCAAAGATCCTCAAAGAGCCAAAACGTAGACAATATTCATGAAAGAGAATGCAACGCAAAATTGTAGAAATATACTTCGACACTTGCCTCTTCAAGAACTCGTTGAACGGTATTCTATGCGAGAAGCCGTTCTGCCTGATCCTTATAGTCTCCAGGACCCCAGTGTATCTCAGCTGTTTCACGACCTTCTCTTTATCGAAAAATCGTGGGCTCTTCGAGTCGTTCGGTTTTATACAACGAACGAACTGCGGCGATCCTGACACCATCTTCTGCAATAAATCCATTAGGGAGTATCGGAAGTACGTTGCCACTGTTTGCTGAGCTCTGGACTGCGACGCTAATCCTCGACTGGAGTATCGTTCCTGAAACAAATTCACTCGTTTCAAACAGCCAGAGATTATAGTACAGGAAGATCTTGCGACTCGTGTAGTATTCCTGACACACAGAACAGATTTTCACTTGTATTTAATTTACAAGTGATTCGTGGACACCTTCATTTGGAGATCCATAAATACCTTTGTACTTTGATTGGACTGCGACAGTCTCTTCGTGTCAGTCTCATGAACAGCTGAGTACAGGTTGCCAGTCTTCGTGATGGGGCATTGGAACAAGAAACGAACCATATCGTACTGGGACTGTCTGACCAGTTGAATGACTTCAGGGGGCAAGAAGTTTCTGTTCTTTTCCAAGAATCCTTCCGCTTGGTAAACCACGCGTCCCGCGAAATGATGAACCGCGAAACAGACCGCGTCTGATTTCGGTCGTACGTAGAACTTCGACTTGATGTTGCTGTGGAACTTCTCTGTAACACGTATGAAACATTTTAGACACTAATGACAAATACATTGCTGATTGATATGCTATTTAAAATACTGAAAGAGGGAGATACAAGTACTCCACCGATCTTACCTATCAGAGATTTGTTCGTGGCTCTGGGAAATCGACTCTCCTCGTCCAACAGAGCTAAGAGCCCCATAGGCTTGCTCAGTAGCATGTCCAAAACTGGCCTGTTGTCCGAGAACTCGACCAGGTCCACTGGTATTCCCTCTGCCATGTACTCCTGCTGCTCCCAGGTGAATATATGCTGATTGAAGTAATACTGTATCTGCTCGTTGGCGATGTTAATGCAGAGCTGCTCGAACGAGTTCCTGGGGAAGTTCTCGAAGCCGAAAATGTCTAGGAGGCCGATGGCCAGCGGCTCGTAGTTCGGGGAACGGTTGAAGCACAGCAAACAGTTGATCTGATTGACCATCCAGTCGAACAATCGACCGTACAGCCCTTTGGCCATCGCGTCTCTCGCTGCACAGGCCTCTGCCACTGTATTGTTTCGCGTGATTGTTTCGCCCCTGGTCATAACCGAGTTCGACGTCAATGCATCCAGAAGATCGTTCTCTTCCACACCTAGCAGCTGCGAAACTGAAACATATTTCAAAGATCCGTAAAGAGTTACCCTTGAAAGTGTAATCGAAGTTGCGGAAATTTAGAAGCGATTAATTACCTCTATTCAAAGGCGTCGTGTCTATTACTGTGCTTTTGTTATCAGTGTTATCTTCGCTGGCGACCTCGCCGAATTCGATGTCGCCAAGGTGAAGCACAGCAGCCAAGGTACGGTAGACTGTGTCCACTTCGCTGTCCTGGAATCCAAGCAATTTGAAGCCAGTCTTCAGCTGTTGGAATTTGTCGATGTAGGTCTGCGATGTCTGGCTGTGATCCGTTAGGTATCGATGATGCTTCCGCAGGTTCCCATCTAGGTAGAACTCTGACAGACGATTGTCCGCCTCTAGACCGTCGTACATGTAGTAGAATATGTGGAAGTTACGCTCTCCCCTGAAACAGTTTCATAGAATACTTTGTTACTCGCGAGTTTCAGTTGTCGCTTTGGTAGAACACTAGGCAGAAGAATACTCACTCAGCTTGAGCTACTACCCGAGACTGCTCCAGCAGATAAACAGATATCCTGGCGCCAGTGACTTTGCCACCTTTGGTCATCGTCAGGTCCAAGTACTTTCCGAATCTCGACGAGTTTGCATTGATCCCAGTGGTCGCGTTGCCGAAAGCCTCCATTATCGGATTGATCTGAAGAATCCTTTCCTCTAAGTTACGGTTGGGGGCTTTGCTCAGGTAAACCAACTGCTTCAACAGCAGATTCGCGCTCTCGGTTTTCCCTGCACCAGACTCGCCGCTAATGACGATCGCTTGATTTTGTCGCTGATGCAGCAGCGCCTGGTACGCTGCATCAGCGACGGCGAAGATGTGGGGAGGATTGTCTGATCTCGCTTGACCTTTGTATCTCTTTTGCTCCTACGGAAATCATGTGCATTTTTAGATTACTCTAGAAATATCGTTTCAAATTTAACACACCCTGAACCACACGCAAATTCTCATGAAATTGACAATTTGTATTTTACGCCGATGGAACAAGTGAGATTTCTATTTTTCTCATCGCTCTTTTTATTCTCACCAACAATTTCTCCGCCGTGTCACAAATGTACAATGTATTGACTAGGACAGCTGAGAGCCTAGCTTTACTCTAGGTTCTCAAATGCACAGAGGCAGTGAGCGAGTAAAATGATACTTACAATCCCCGTGTAGAGTCCCAGATTTGTGAACGGGTTAACAGCGACGAGTATATCCCCGATGTAAGTGTATATTTGACCCTGTTCGTATCTATGCTGCAATTGCTCAACGATGCCGTCTTCGGACAGCATATCCAAAGCAGCCAGATCGTCCATGTACATCTTCTCCGGCCTAGTCTTCCGATCGGTCTTCAATTTCCCATGCTTAGTCGTCACCTCTGGTTGCCTGTGAACCCTTCCCTCCGCCCTCTGCCGACGAATCTCCTCTTTCAGCTCCTCTCTGACATTCTCCAGGTTCGCCTCGATGTTTACCAGCAATGGATGCTCTTTCAATTCGCTGGCGAACGGTCGGTGCTCGAGATCCTTCACCAAGCACTCCGAAATGAAGTCCACTAATTCCGGGGTGTGGCTATCCGGGTTCTTCAGAGCCGGGGGTGGGTTTCTGGGGATTTGAAACAGTGCCCGCATAGGGTGTAGTTCGGAGAGAGGTGGATCGCCCTCCGATAGCTCGATGGCCGTGATCCCGACCGACCATACGTCGCAGCGCGAATCGTAAGAGGAATCCAGCTGTTGCTCGCAGGCTATCACCTGTTTCGTATCAGTGTCTTATGAGGTGAATTAATTGGATAAAGAAATCTAACGAACGCTCTTATACCTCGGGCGCCATCCAGTATGGCGTTCCAACGGAGGTGTTCTTCCTCGCTAGGGTTGCAGCGAGATGAGAGGACACACCAAAGTCTACCAGCTTCACGTGCGCTTCCTCGGTCAGCAGTATATTGTGTCCCTTAACGTCACGGTGCATGCAGTGATTGCCGTGCAAATAGATCAGAGCCTCCACCGTTTCTTTGATGATGTAAGCGATTTGATTGTCCGTTAGGCGTTTCCCTTTCTTCTTCAAACCTTGGACCAGATCGGTCACCGACCCTCCGGTACAGAGCTAGAGCAAAAGAACGGTTGTCGGTCGTATTATAGTCTCAATGTCCGCGGGAACTAGGAATCAGTTAATTGCGAGCTAATGAATAGCCACGGGGACGTGGTCGACGCTTAAGATACAAAGAGATACGAAGACTGTCTCCCAATTGTACAGCCGTTACGCTTTCCTATCTGTGTTACGAGACGAAAATTAGCGCGACGATACCTCCATGACGAACCATAATTGATCCTCTTCCTCGGAGGGCTTCGCTCGCTTCAGGAACAAGCCGTGAAACAGGGGGATATTCGAATGAAGGCTCAGGTCCCTTAGAACGAGATACTCCTCCTCGATTTCCTCGATGTTGTCCGCGACGTTCTCCAGTATCTTAATGGCAACTTTATCGCCGGTCTCGTTGCAGTGCGCGGAATAAACCTCTCCGTACGTTCCTTCGCCGATTAGCTCCTCCAGGACGAAACGGTCCTCGGGATCTGGTATCACGTCGAAGTTCACGTGCTGACTGAGACCATGGTACGCCATGCAGGTCCCGCCACCGGTCATTTCTGCAACGAGGTTTTCAAATCTCCCGTTTCAAAAGTTTCAACTGTATTTGACAGATTATGCTCCTTGTCTCTTTCGTTGAAAAGAGGAAAGATTTTTAAAGGAGTATCTAGGATCTAGAGTACGATCGGTAATAGTTTCTGTGCCCCTTTATTAGAAAAGAGAAACTACAATGCGTTTCTCTATACGTAATGGGTAGCGTTGTAGACAGTGAAGTAGAAAATTGTGTTGGCAGTGTTTTGTACGTTGCATTTATTGGTGAATTTACAGTAGACGAGCGGAAGCTATTGCGTCGAAGCGATTCCTAGGACCAAGTCGCATAGAAAGTTGCGGTGAACCGCGAGAAGAAAAGTTGTTGCTGCTCTAGTGTGCCCTGGCAACTTTTCATTGAAAAAGAAATACGTAGAAAAAGATCGAGGAGTGTTTACAGTTTAAAATAAATTTCATTCTCCACCTGGAAAATCATTATACTTGACTGAGGGAAGAATGACTCGTGAAATATGTAGTTTCATAATAAATTATGAATTATTATAATTAAAGAATTATTATAATTAAAGAGAGAATCGATTTTGGCGGGAAACGTGGATTTTCAGGGCGAGTTTATAATTCAATTAATACAGGCACCAACTAGCAAGGTCGATTGCGTAACATAATACTATACCCTCTTATAATAATCAAATTTACATATTACAAGTCCCCTCGGTAAATCGAACATGTACGGAAATCGTTCACTTCTCTTTTGAACATAGCATGAAAATAAGATAAATATTAGATTAACGTAAGATTCAATATTTTACACGTTAACAGTGCTACATTCGCGATTAATCGTGCGATAAAAAGTCAAACAGAATTTATACAAATTCGTTGCTAATCGTGAGACACTTTTTTGTCAGAATCGAATGGGAATTAGAGACCTGCGTCTCGCGAGTATTTTCTTACTGATAATTATTGGTTCGTTACACTGCACTTTCAAAAATAAATCGGCTGATGGAATTCCTCTCGGCTGAATGGATCGTTTACTAACCGATTATATCACCCATTTCGGTAACAGTGGCTCGCGCTCCGTGTCTTAAAGATCTCGATCCCTCATTTAAGCGCTGATGACAGTTAATGAACACTGTTCACCTGGCCAGGCACGAGATACGACTGGGTCGTTCGTCTCTTCTAACCGGATACCTGTTAACCCCTTAATAGGATTGGGGCTCGGCAAAGACCGGCGCACTTCTGCTCTGTCCTCAGAAATAGGTCTCGTAAGAAGACCACGCCACGTGGTACTTCTGTCATATTAATTCGCGGTCTTGATATTAATTCCCTAATAACACGAATACACGTACGTCCGCGTGCACCGTGAAGCCGATGTATCACGATAAACGACTCCCACGTGAGGCTGATTCGTCTCGCGTTTAACCGATTCGTTTGATGGTTGCATACGAATTATGGATTGGTACACGTACAGAGTGTTGTTTGTAAAATTAGAGTGGATGCATGGAGAGTTATTGCTGAGATTATATCTTTCCATGCAGCTTCCTTTAGGTGAGTGGAGGTAAGAAAAGATGCACTGCATTCTGGTGGCTATATTTTACTACCTAGTTTAATTGTGAGGTACTTAAGCAGGAATATTTAGGGAGAATGGACTTTGAAATTATTAGGTAGTATTTTATCATCGAGAACAGAAAGTAATTGTCATTTTCGAGTAGATATAGGTACTCTCTTTTCCTTTGTAATTGATATAATTGAAGTAAAATGAAGCTTTTTTCTTCCATGGATAATCAAATTTGTCCCAACTTCTCAGATTGTATGAATGTTGACTTTATGTGGTAAGAACGAAAATAAAGGCGCAGTTGAGTTATTATTGGCACAAGTACGTGTATAATACTTTTTTCTTTAAGCCAAATAAGGGGTATTCAAGATGTGATAATGGGTGGTCTACGCCACTGGATGAAGCCGCCTAAGGATCGAAGCCACTCGTGGTTTCGAATGACATTTTGTAATACTAAATTAAACGGGACATTTATGGATCACGGGAGACAGCTGTAGTTTATGATACGTAGTCTCTGAATAGAAGAAAAATTTGAGTCTCCTAATATTAATGAGTTCGATTCAATCATGGCTGATTCCAAATTTTAGTAACAACAGTAGTTATCGCCTTCATTATCGCACAGTATTATTTTGAATATCTTTTCATTATCACAGTCTGATAATTCTACAATCATCAACCACCAATTTCTTGTCAATATTCAATATAAAGAGTACCCACACGTAATCAGTAAGTTTGATTTTGGTATCAAATTCATACAAATATCCCGAAGCAATAATTACACTGAATCTGATAAGGAATTCTTCTCTAAAAGAGGGGAGAAACAATAGTGTTCGTAGATATAAACAGATAAGAGCATAATGATAAAAAAGGAAAACAGTAATTGCAAGGTTTCATGATAGGTAACACGATAGCTTACTTTGTTTTCAACAGGAACCTATGGGCAATTAAAATTTCCATATTGCTTTGAAATGTAAATACAAGGTCACGCTAAAGTACACAGATAATTTCATAATCTTGTAAAGCGAGCTCGCGCCAGTGTTAATTATTGTACACGGTCATCGAGTCACGTTTTAACGGCGCGAAGTGTGTCAAATGCATGGCTGTCTGTTTGCGTTACGCGTTTATCAAACAATTCGCGCGTCAAATTCTAATTCCCTCGCTTCAAGTGTCCATGGACTAAATGTTGATTGCACGTCGAATCGCGAGGGTCCTTTTGCGAATTACATTCATAAAAAATTATAGAAATTCTTCAGCATTATACTTGATAGGGTCAAACCATCCCCTTCTTCATAACTGAAATATCTTTCTTTCTCTTTTCATATCATACCATTCAGATATGTTTGCAATCCCGCTAATCTACACTTTTCATTCGTCCATAAAAACCAACTTTCAAACCGTTCTAAGCACCTAGTGACTTTACACAACAATAGAATCTCGTACAAACCATGTTCTTCTATTTTTACGAAACTGTAATAAGTTCCCTACTAAACTCTATCCACGACCACAGCTCTCTATTCTCCATCGCCCTCATTTTCCACGAAACGGTAGCTCAATCACAGAGAAAATCGTCTAAATACGGTGACTATCTCTTGGAAACCTCGCCTACCATAAAATACAACAGAAACCACCGTTCAGCCTTTACAACGCTACAATTTCGTGGAACAATGAAGTTCGTAATACATTCTTTTATTCAAGCCTGAGCATGACCTCCTCGACGAAACTCTTCCCTTTAGAGCGGTTATTCCCTGGCAACAACGACCAATTAGTGTCTTCGACCTAGAACACGAGAATCCTGTCAATTTCACAGATCGATGCCTTCTTCTATGAATACCTTCCTCCGGATCGTTTCGAAAGTATCGCCGATTTCGTCGTAAATCACAGTTACTGCCCTCCCCCGGTGGATTATAATCCCGTTTCGCTGATAAAAAGAACGATCGGCCGGTCGCTGGATTTCGCGGTTCGATACCTTCGAACTCGCCAATCGTAAACAATAACCAATCGCGGCGCGAGCCAGTCACGTGTCGCGATGGGTATTAGAGCGAGGAAACCCAACGTGAAATTGGCTTAAAGGCCCCCGACTGTAAAATAATGTCTGTCGTAGCTGCGTCAGGGTGTCCGGCTACCTTGGACAATACTTGACTGAACCACATTAGGCGGTGCATAAGCCGGCGAAGTCACGAACATCGTGGCTTCTCGGTTACAACGGTGTCATTGGCTACGAGCGTTTCGTTATTAACGATTATCGATTACAATTGCCTCTCTTCCCGAGTGTCCAAGCGTTTCTCCGTCGGCGCACTCTTGGAGGCTTCGAAAATAACTCTGCTTGAAAATTATTCTATTTCCTATGTAATTTTATGTGGAAGGTAATTACATAAGTAACGAAGTGATCAGTAGATCGATGCTAATTAAAGTGGCATTATTCCCGGACTGTAAATCTGTGATTGGAACGTTCGTGTTTCAGTTGCATTCTCTTCCTGGAAAGTACAAGCTCTAGTTTTAATAAGGTATTGTTAAATCGCGAAGCCAGTCACTTGATTGGGCGCAGCGATATTTGTTGAAAAGAGTTAGAACATTTTAATGATATTCCTGGATAGTTTCTCCTTGTGGACGCATTGGAAAACGAAGTAACTCTGATATGCATCGCATTTTCTAGCGCAAGCTCGAAGGGAGAAAAAACTTCAATGAAGTCACTTCTGTTTGCATATTCAGCGGCAAGTTTGTTAAACGAAGCATGATTCCTTTAGAAATCGCTTTTTACGTAAATGGCCAGGTTAGATCGTATTAAGCCCTGACACTTTCGAGGCACATGCTCAGGGTAAGGTACTTTTCTCTAATACCTTTTTCTGGGATTTAGTGCGTAGAATGATGTATCGAAGCAGGTTGCGAAGCGACGCGTAGCTTAGCATAAAATTATGAGCAGCTTAAATTCTCGTAGACGATCGTGAGATTATCATATAAATTACGCATGTTCGTTTGCCTTCTGTTGCCACTTCACAAAGTTGCTTCGTAGACTTAGGCATTCACTTTTCCAATTTTGCGTGCCGTATTTACCGAATTCTATTTTCCACGCCACATGCAGCACGACGTTAATATAATTAAGTATGAATATTAACACAGTACATTGATAATACACGGTTTCATTACTTGCCTCATTTGAATAAACGAAACCGTGGTTAGGGAATAATTGCGCAGTTACTTGGATCACTCAATTTAAATTATAAACTTGGTATCTTCTTCTTTGCTGCACGTTGGATATTCAGGTTTGCGAAAGTTTCAGTCTGAAAGCTTAAAACAGTGGTTATAAAAATTAATCAACGATGGCAGAGAAATTATGAGATTTCGGTGACAGCTGTCATCCACGTGTCACGCTTTTTGCGCCAGTCAGATGACAGTGGATGGAGTGAAAGGGTCAGAGGCTATTCCAATCGCAAGTATACGAGATCCTGCTGTTTTAATCCTTTCAGCGTGACGATTTAACGGTATAGTGCGTGCCATCAATGGCCATACCACTTCAGCGTAATGTTTAAACCATGCAGTGTGGTGAACAATGCCCTGTAAACTGGAGCTCTATGCTAATTGGGCCCAGCGCAATCTCTTTTCCAGGAAAGTTGACGACTCCTGGATCGCGCTGGCATTTGCTAGTGCATACCATTATCCAAAACTGTACTATGCTTGTATGGAAAGTACAAAGGGAGATAAGAAAATTTCACTCGCGCATCAATGAATTCTTTGGTCAGCTGAGCCTCCTTTCTGCACATTATTCCAGCGAAGTTTATTAATTTCTGACCTCTGAGCAAAGTAGATACTTCCAGTCAATTTTGCGGTAATGTAACGCGATTTCAATAAATTTCATCGATAGATTATTAATTCTTTCTCGAAATATGAAACTACTATCAAAGTTTCCCATGCCCCTTAAATGTTTGAAGAAAGTAGCTTTCAATACATCTTCCCGTTAACGTTGCTATTAATCTAATAAACAGGGAGCCGAGTATCTAAAGAGGTATCCCTGAGTGACTCTTACCGCGTGCTTGTCATTGATTTATTAAAATGTAAATCCTTCCCAGTAGCACCGTTCTTCTTGCTTGATCCGAGCACCGTGACGATGTAACGGCGTAGTGCGTGCCATCGATAATGTCAAGCATCACACTCGTCGAAGTCGGCGTAATAAACTAATGTAGCGATTAGAGAAGTCATCGCACGTTTATATTTATCATGAAACATTTACCTCTTAAGTGGACGTGGTACCCAAAGCGTACATGCTTTATTCCCAAAATGTAATACAGTGGCGCACTCAGAATTTAATCTTGAGGGGAGCTGAAGGGATAAAAATATTTTTAATGTAAATTCAATAAAATTCGTTGGGTGATTATAAAAATTTATTGAAAGAATAAACTGCAGTTTTCTTTCCTTTTAAAAAGTCCCTTCTTTAGGGGTGCCAGGGCTCTTTCGTTCTCCCCCTCTGGGTACGTCACTGGTGTAATATAATCAACTAATTTTTGACAAATATACTAATGTTATTTCATAAATTAAATCCCAAAAATTCAAATAAAATTACTGCCTGAATAATTCCCATTTTAGAATATCTATGGTGTACTTTTGAAATCCTTAAAAAATGAAATGAATTTTTGGTTCCACTTTTTATCTACGCGTTATATGAACATACGTAAACAACTATGTATTATTTCTACCCATCGTTGTTCCGCGCAGTGCCTCCAGGCAATTGCAAAATTTCTTCGTGAGCGGTTTCGCGATCGATCCCGCAGACCGATCGGTGACCGACTTCGATTCCCCTTTTTTATGCGGCTTTATTTTTCACCGCTGCCGTTCATCGCGACGTAAAATCGGATCGTGCTTCCTCGAAATCGATACCGCGTATTTGCTGGCGCGGAACGGGTCTGCGATATTAATTCCACGAGGCGAGAGACACATATTTCGACGGTGAGTATTGAAATCATCGGTCTGATTCGCGGGGTCACCGTGTCCAGCCTGTACCATGACAATCGTCATCGAAACGAGCTTCATTCCGCGGTTCTTTTTTCTTCGTTGTTTTTGGTGCACCTGCAGTAAATCGCAGCGACCGTGGCAAATCACGGTGACCGTGTCAAGGCAGGAGTTTGCCGGGGATAAAAAATTACACTAATGCGAATTGTCGTAACACTGGAAGCAATAATTCCTCGCGTTTTGCTGTTCATCGTTCAGCAATTTGTCTCTTGAATCACGTGTGTCACGCTGGGAACGCGCAGTAGCGAATTTCCTGGGTTTTTTAGAGTCCGTCGAACTGTAAATCGAACTGCTCTTAGGAGTTTTGTGTAAATTTGAATTTCTATCGTGTTTCTTGATTTTCTATCATTTTCGTATTGCGAATAATTTCGGGTAAATTTTTGCAAAATGGTAAGTGTAGATATATGTATATCTACTGTTATGAATTTAATTCAGATATTTAGTGAAATATAAAAGACCCCAAATTTGAGGAATCTTCGAGCCGGATGTTTCAATTGCATATACGAGAATAATAATTGCTGGGTGTAGATATGAAATTATGAAGAAATGTGTAATGTTATACAGTTGAAAGATCTTTTCGCTTGAGTTAAAATCAGGTGAATGTCGATGGAGGAATACGTGGAACGTTTCGGAGGATGCGTAAAATTCGCTTGTGATGCCGTTGCCACCTGTGACTCCGTAAAAGTGTGCTAATTCCACGATAATGCGAAGCCCTACTTTCCAACCTTTGACCACTGTTTGCTTTCATACTCGCCACGCTCCAATGTAGCCATTGTATTCTTTTTTAATCACCCGTAAGGGACCGTGAGTCCACGAAAAAAGTGACATCAATTCATAAACAATCGTATCGAAATCGAACACTACTTAATTCCACCTACCCTACATTTTCCAAATTCAACTTTCCCTCGCATTAATTGTGCAAAATATTCTTGTTTTAGCGAAATCTCGCTGCGAGGAATAATCTATTTAACGTAAACACACCTTCCATGAAGGAAATTCCTTTAATAAGGAGCCTACTTTGGCATAATTAATATCGTCGAAAGCGAGGGAATTGTTAGTTATTACGGTTAATGTTTAACATCCTTCCTCTCAGGAAGCTAGCAACTTTTCTTCTCGCGCTAATCTTCCGGTCGGAAATCGTGCTTGACGAATCTGCATAACGTGTTTCCGTTTGCACCTATGAGTTGTCCACCTGTGATGCAAGACGCGAGAATTCTCGTGCGAGAAGGAACGAAGTCGTGCTGGATTCTATACGTCTATCGTTTATTCAGAGATTTCTCAAGGAATTTGTAAACTTTGTAAATATGAATTTTCTTGTTACGTAGAGAAAATTCTTTATTCATTCGGATTACTAAAATATCGTGGGTAATGTTGCTTCATAACATTAACGTGTGGGAAACGAAGGAAAATTCTTAAAATTCTGATACTATAAAGTTTCTACTACTTTCCCCAGTGATATCTAAAAAATTGAACACAGCTGAATGTTAACAGTAGCGATGATAATCGATCTCCCGATGTTATCAGATCCGCGACTCACGGTACACCAGTTTTCGAGTGTTACGAGAGGAGAAATACGACATCGATACACGATACACTTCATCGAATTACGTTCTTCGGATTGCACGTTCTAATTTTGTTAGGTTCTGACAAGTAGCGTGGAACAAGCCTGCATTTCTGACCAGATAAACGAGCTTCCACTGTCGAGATTTTCACCTGTCGCGGGGGCCTGATTGATTAATAAGCCGAAGAGAATTATGCGATAAATTGTCTCTCGAAATTTCAGAATGGATCTTTAGATACCACCTTCTAATATCATTATCCTTTATTCCGTCTAAAAACTAAATCACACATTAAACTACTATATGAATTCTATAACGTTATTTTTTTCACCTACATAAATAAAAAAAAACATCAATCTTTCAGTGCCCCAATACTTGACCATCTTCATCTGACAGAATATATTTTCCCGTACACATTTCAAACTCCAGAATTGTCTCAAATTGTTAGACAAAGTTCCCAGCCCTTCACAAAAGATTTTCGAATTTGAGAAGATCGTCTACGCTATTTTCGTCTGTTTTCTGCCGTGGCGATAATTAGACCGCCTAGCGTAATGACTCAACGAGCCATTGCTCTCGAAGAGAGGCTGAACGCAAGGTAGACAGTTTCTTTTAACGATCGAAACTTCCAAACGAACCACGAAGAACCGCTCTATTACACGCGCGCCAAGAAAATTCGAGTCTAATACAATGCTAGAGGAATCGAACATGGTCCTGTTTCGCGGCATGGGTCAGCCCAACCTCGACCATGTTGCGCAACAAGCATCCTACGTGACGAGTCACGCGGATAATTGCTGGTTTTTTAATAACTGAAAAGCCGACGAATGCAGTCGCCACGCTTTGTATGGAAATCAAACGCCCACGCTCGTCCAAACAGCGTAGGTTGAACAATGTCAGGGAGTACTCACGGATCCATGGGACAATAGATCGAGGAACTCTTCTTCTGCTTCCTCATCTGATCTGTTTCTGTTGCTCAGCCTTCTTCTGCTGATCATTTAATTCATTATCGTGCGCGACGAGAGTCTAATTGGGTTTCACTCGATTCTCGTGTAATGTGGGATGGCTCCTACATAAATGGAGCCGACTGAACGGTGTGAATGAAGAAATGTGTGGGGCTGGAAGTAGTGTCCTGTTGATGGTGGGACATGGTAATTGGAAAATGAGTGAGGACAGGATTAGAAGTTTTCTTAAGAAGTTATAATATATGGACTTTTTTTTACCAATTTCAGTCTTTTTTCAGAAATATTCACGAGGACATCTTGTTGTTTGAAATGGGAAACAAAGTGTTGTTTAAATGAAAGTTTAAATTATACGAATGCCTAGGTTCCTCTTTAAAATTCATCAACCTGTGAAATAGTCATAATTATCCGGTTGGAACTATTCCTCTATTTCGATTAAATCTCCGGCAAGGAACTCGTGAGGAGGAACAATTAAATAGCTAAAGATCCACTCGCGTGTTGCTAGTACTTCTGAATCGAATGTCACGTAAGCAGATACGCTGCTGTAGAAACGGTAATTACAGTTGATAAAACGTTGAACAGTCAGCGTGCTTTTCCACGACGAACAAAGGCAAACGTTACCTTATTTTTGCTGTAACTCGTGTGGAACGTGTTGTGTCAGTATTTCTAAGAATCTACCACGAGTTCGGGTGGAAAACCCCAACACAAATGAATCAAATCTGGTGCACACACGCGCGCGCGCGGTCATTAAGCACAATTTGTAGCCTGTGGAAGATTTCCACTTCACTTTAACACGAAACGAAAGTGAACAGTATTTAGATACTAATTAAACTCGATCGTTAAGTTGGGACACGAAACGCAGTGGTTGCAATTTCTGCAGTCTTTCGCCGTCTGAAGAGCCAGACTGTCGCTCACGCCGCGAAATGTAATTATCTGGTGGACAACAATGCACCAGGAGTCAACAGTAGGGAATGTGGGAGATATAATTACCCACAGAGAAAAAAGTCAAACCACGTTTGAGGAAGCGATGGTTGTCGAGGGGATTCAGAGCTGAACGGTCGATTTGTAGATTTTGCTTTCGGTACTTTTTCTCTTACTTTGTCTACTGGCCACTGTTTACTTCCTTCGTCTACTGGTTGTCTACTTCTATCTTCCTCGCCAAGCAATACAAAATTATTGATGACTATTAAGTTATCGCTTTAACCTTGGGGAATGATGAATTAAGATATTTACTCGGGTGATCATCTTTTTCTATATTTCATTAAGCAAATTTTTGTACAATACTATTTCAGCATTTTACAGTTTAACATAAATCGTCCCTACAATATGAATAACGAAGAATATGGTGCATGTTAGGTTTGCAATTCATTTTCTACACAATGAAATATACTATCTTTATCTGATCACCAATAAAAATTATTTTAAATTTTGTAAAACATCATATGTTGCTGTAAGAATGTTTCACGCGATTGTTAGCCAACTGTAAAATATCTCCCAGGTTCGTGGCTGAAGTTTTACACTTCAGTACGCCCCATGAGTAAAAGTCACGTGCTTTTACTTTATGAAATCAGGTTTATCGTGGATCGCGCTAAGAAATTTTACTTAAACAACGTTGCTCAGCGTTTAATTAAATAATGTTCCACATTATACTATCTAAGATACGAGAAAAAGAATATGTGCCACTATTTTCTCTGTAACTACATAACGTTTCCATGTTATCTTTAATTTCGTCTATCTTTAGATTTTCCTTCTCAAGTACGCGTAAAATATACCTTTATCTGTATCCGATACGGCTCATAATCTTGTAGGAATCATCCTACAAATGTCTGTACACGGATATAAAAATCATGTCGATGCTTTCGATGTTGATTCATATTTTTATCACACGCGTCGTTGCGCAATGTGTGCTTTTTGATATGCTAAAGATTTACTGTCGGCGAAAACGATAAAATTTTTGAAGAACGGAAGTCGTGTGATGCTTGTACCTACCGATCGGTGCAAAAAAAAGAAGCGATCGATAACCAGAATTGGTGAAAGTATCGCCGTTCGAACATTCGTCACGATCGTGTGAACCGACCGACAAGCAAATCGAACCGCGGAATTGCCCGCTTTCTTCTATTTAATTGGTTCGATTGTCTCGGCACAAGTAGAAACTATGGCGAACATTACGGACATTATAAGAATGTTACCTCGTGAAAGCTAAACTATTCGAAGAAACGATCTCGAGTGATATTTTCTGCGAACTAAATATTAATTGTTAAGAGTTGAAGTTACACGACCCGTTGAAAGAATCGTGTCGAAATTATTTCTCTATTTTCCCTCTTCCCTATGATACAGCTTTAAAGCTTTCCGCTGTGAAAATCGCGATTACTTCCCGCGAAAGATGTATATCTACGTTAATTCCGCGCTTAAATTTATCTCTGCTGGACTTGAAGTCTTCCCTTCGTCTTACAAAATAAGAAAAATTCAGCTGAATTCCAAAGAAACGTACTTTCCTCCTTGTCGGTTGATTCCTCAAATGAGACTATAATTAGTGACAATTAGAGAAAAGAAATCTCCTCTCTGAAAGAAGCTCCGCTGCGAAAGTGACTTTTCTGTTACGAAACAATTTAAAGATTCAGTCTTAATACATTTTCGTTCGTTTCTTTTAACAAAGCCCGCAGTAACGGTTATAAACGGAGCCGGGAACAGTCCGTAACCTTAATTAATCTGTCCGTACGTACAATGATATCAGTCATGTAACCCGAACGATCCCATCTTACATTACAATTCAATGATCCTCTAAAAATCAATTCATCTACGCGTAACTTAATTAATCCGTGCTCCTGTTTCCCATCTCTGTGTCTTTGTACGTGCCCATTGTCCGCGCAATTCGTTATCGCATTGTGAAATCACGTTTCGTGAATCACGCGAAAATCTATTCAATTTAGAGACTGGTATCAATCGTGGAGGAAGTGGAAATGCGTTTCCTGAATGCAACGAACCGCGTGGAAAAAACTCAACGTAATAGGATGTAACGTTTGCACGACATTCCATGGAATCCGTCGTCTTTCTCAAGTTACGAAACTCCGCGCGACCAAATTTTGGTTGGAAGTTCGAACGTCCGGACTTTATTAGCAACGCGTCTTTCCACTTCTAGGTGGCAATGAAACGAGTAATCAACAAGTGGTCATGCGTGTAAAATGTATTTCGAAGTGTATCCCTTATGCAACGAGCGCGATAAAAGTTTCTCTTAAAGGTACATTTGAGTTGTCTCGAGGGAAAGTAAAGTCGGACGGGAAAGAAAGGGGAGTCGTGTTTTATCGCGTGCATCGGTTTTCTTATGGTCGGCGACACCTGTCGAAATCTCGCGATAAAACGATCAAGTGGCACTCGACTTCTTTGCTTTCTCTTATGCAATTTATTTCCTCGCAACTAATACGGCGCGTTTCGCGCGCTTCCTTCCCGTGACGAGTTTCGCGTAATCGCCGATCAACAGCCACATTTTAGTGGTCATCGTACCGACTAAATGTGACTACTCGTTTCTGCGTACGTTATCGCTTACGTCATGCAGAATTAATTTCGAACATATGACACATTTGCTGATAAATATAAACGTTGCATAATTTCGTACAAATTTTCATTCACCGGAGAGTTGAATGTTCTTTTAAAAACTGCAAGAAGTGTTAGAAGAAGATTATAATATTGCATCGAGAATCGAGATCATTCTACGATATTTCATAGCTAATTGAAATATCCATCAAATTACTGATGCGTGGTGATCATTTGCCTAGCCCTGTTGGTCATTCACGCGCTTAACGGTTTCTCCGTGTTCGCCTGCATATCGTTATTAATCTTGAAAACTCAATGGCGGGCAATGAAATCGCACACTACGAAAGTAAATTGCACTTAGAGCCACGATTAATGGTCTGAGGAATACTAAATTCCAAGTTTTTATCAACCGAGGTATAAAGAAGTGATGAAATCTCGATTTCCCTTCCTTGCTTTTATCATATATTCTTGTCACATCAGGATTGAATTTTTGAAACTCCTCGACTTTTAAAGAGCATTTTCAATTTAAATCTCGCAGCAAATTCCCTCATTAACGCGTCATCTCTTTTCATTCATCAAAATTACGAATTCCTTCGCTGTCCCGCAGAAACTCATAAAGAGAATGTTCGCGTGAACGACAGCAGTAGATAGAGATCGTCAGACACGTCCTTAAAGTGAACGAATTTCGTTTCTGGGCGTGGTGCCTGAAAAGGTACTCTCTCGCGGTTCACCAAGCCCCCCATTAACGTGCCAGGCGATTTACAACTCGTTCCATTGGTTATTGCCATTTCTGCAATGCACGTGGATATTGGGAGCACCCTATATAGCAAGTTGCCCGAGCCTTTCCACCTTTCTCTGAATCACGACGATCTCTTTTGAGCGTGGCCTGCGAAATTCGTTCTTGACCTTTCATCCATGGGAGAGTTCAAGGTACACGCCTTCGCGATCGTGCGTGGGCGTATTTAAGCTTTGTTTTGGTAGATAGGTACGCGATATCGTCGTTGTACATTGATAATCCTCAACTGTTTAATTCCTGATAAGCGTTTACGAGAGGCGAGGATCAACATCCTCGCGACACACCGTTTATACGCTTGATCCTCTGTTATGGTCGCTCGAATTTCTGCGAGAAATAGCCTATGATGGTTTGAAACATCTGAATGGATAATAGAGACATAATTTTAACGCGTGGTCACTGTTTACGAGTGGAATGTATCTTATAAAAAAAAAAACAACGAACTCTGTTAAGTTGCAGTTGCGTCTTTAGGATTTCGCGACGTACTACAGTTCATCGACTCGACGAATGCTACTGTAATACAGTTTGATCTCCCGTAGATCTTGCAAGTCGATAGCAAACGCTTAATACGATAATGGCTCCTAGACATTTTCATCGTTCACGCTTCATGGTGCGAGCGATCTCGTTGAATCGTTTCAGTTCGCGCCTTCCGTTTAATTGACGTGTTCGCAAATGAATTTAAAGCGTTGCTTGGCGTGCGGAGTGTTCTTTTGTGCAGCTAACGGTGTGTCGTAATATTCAAATTAGCAAAGAAATTAGCGAAAAGACGTTTGGAGCGCGGACGGATCAAGGGGGGCGAGGTTTTTCAAAGTGATTTCGTGTGTCGCGCCACGGATCGGCTTAATTGTTACGCGGCAGGTTGAAACACAAGCATGAAAAGTGCAGGACGGATCGAGGCTCGTGCATAATGCATCGGTAGGAATGTAGCGTCCATGTACCCATGACAGAGCTGGCATTACTTTAAGCAGATCACGTGCACTACGCCGTAAGACTATCGCGGTAATTGCTCCAACGTCTCGATTGTTTGTTTTTACATATCCGTTACTATTTATGGGTGGAGCGATGCACAATGTATCATTCAGCCCAAGTCACTCCGAAATTTCCATCTCGCGAACCCCTTCTGGTCAATAATACAGTAATTGGACGCGATATTCCGAGTGTGAAATCGAGGCAGATCGAAAACAGTCCTTTCAAGCACACTCGAATAATTTAAATGGATACTAGAGCCTCCAACTATCTACTATCAACCAATACTAACTCGTCAAACTTAAAGGAAAAGTTGTTATTAACCTCCCCCTTCGAAACACCACATTGAAGCTGCAATTTTATCAGACAAACGAGGAATAAGAAATAAACGCCGCTATCCACTGCGATGTTAATGGAGAATATGCGTAACACAATCGCGTTATCAGCGTGCTGCTTACCGGGACCATCGACTGCAGATGAATTAGGGGAAAGACGATGCTCCTGGGGCTCCCGAAGAAGAGGAGGAAGACTCACGTGAACATGACCTGGAGGTGTCAGGCCAGTGGAACTCGAAACCAGTCGCGTGTCGATTGCAGAAAAACGATCGGTTCGGAGCCCGGCGAGGTAAGTTCACCGGCACTTCGCGTCTGCGTGACTGTCTGACCGGTACTGTGCGAGCCCGAGACTATAGAAAAAGGATCGGCGACTGAAAAGAGCAGGGCACGCGAGTGGCCGGCTCTGTCTTCAGGCTCGGTGCTCATGGAACACGGGGAACCGCATCGGTGCCCCCTCCACCGTTCTTCCTTTCCTCTTTGCCTTCACGATGCTCCGTTACTCCTTCCGCTTACGTACGCGGCCTTATCGAATCGCCCTCCCCGCAGGCTGACACAATATTTAATTTCAATCGAACTGATATCGGCTTTTCAAGGATTTAAAAAAGTATTAACGTAGGAGTGGGGACTTGGTATCCGGTGTGACTTTTCGGGGCTTAAACTCTTAATTTCCTTTCGCTCGTATTTGTAGATAAGCATTCGAGCTTTAGATATATGTACATATCATGACTGATTTCAAAGTGGAATGTATTCGAAGCCAATTTAAGAAGCGGGCGAATGTATTGTATCATAGAATTTTTATATCCAATATCGTGTTAGAAGTTCGTTGATTCCTTTCTGCAACGAGAATTGAACGGTTCCCGCGTTTAAGGTATGCCTATCCATTTCTGATCTGATAGGAGAACGTCTGTTTTATTATTCGATAAGGTTTTATTACAAGTTCCTGTTTGGGCAAAGAATTTTCTGACTCACTGTACGTGAGTCGAACATTCGATTAGTCTTAATGGTATTTCAGTGATTATAATATTTGCGATAAGGGAGCGGATGGAAAGGATTATTCCAATGGAGGTTGTAAAATTATTTACTGTTTAAACTGCGCGAATAAAAATATTTTATCGAACAATCGCGTCGACAGAAGATTCACCTAAAAAGTCAACGCTTTTTAAAGTACCTCAAGGTCGTTCCTTTTATTTGCTGAAGCACGTTATCGTGTCCATTTGTTTGACGACCCCGTTACTTCTTCCGTTTGACAATAATTCGCTAGCGCGACGTTGTAGATCCATTTTAGCCAAACATTTATCCGAACGTCGCTTCTTTAAATATTCAAACTCTTCCTCTTCGAAGCACTTTTAAGTGGTCCCCATTTATTAATGTCGCCAGCAGTTTCCGTGTCCCACCGTCTCCTCTCTCTCCAACATTTCATCGGTGCGATTAAATTTGCATAATTAATTCCGAATTAGAGTAACGAATGAGTTACGGGTTTCACAGTTCTGTCTACCGTTACTTTTCCAGCCATTGCATTTTCCTCCACTTCTTTCGCGCATTTTCCATAACTGTACTCATTCGCTGCATCGTTCCGTGTGAAACAAGCCGGATGATAATGAGACGATAACGTTCCGTGCGAAATTTCGTTGAATTTAACAAAATAACCGATCCTTATTACACGCTCGTTGTATTTATCGCTGAAAATATTATATTCAGCTGCACCCGGACGCTTATCCCTTCAAACGTTAAATTATTATCATTGCGACTTGGGATTGAACTTTCTAGCTCGATGATTTATCGACGGAATCGAGTGGAATACGATCGCAAATTATTGGATTGCGACTGTAGCGCGTTATGGCGGCTCATGCCATATCTGATTCCATAAAGTAAGTGGCACTTGTAGGTTCCAGAAAACTCTCAGGGTAACTCGTTTCACGAGTTGATGCATCGATGAGTTTTGGCACAACGTTTCATCCATTCGTAGCAGATTCCTCGCAGATATTTCGCCGTTCGTTTGCCATTTTTTTCCCTCGTCACCGCGAAATAACGAGCGCGTGATAGAGGATGCGTGGTGCGATAAACTGGACAAGGTTCCATCGATTTACTGACACGCTCGAACACGTGAAAGTTTAACGATGTTTGATAATTATTTACTACGTCACTTTCGCGGCGTCTACGTTCATATAACTTCTCAAAAAGATTACAAATGCACACATCACTTGATCCAGCCTGTTATCGTTATTTTATATTATAGATGCTCATTCAAGATAATTCGTTTAGGTATATGAATCACTTTAATGCAAGGGTTTCGTTATTACTGATATAATTTCAGTCTTGGTATATTAGTCTCGGTGCAGGGAACGTTTACTATTTATTCTACCATAAACTTGATGGAGTGAAGATACTACTAAGGAGATCGATGTGTACTGTTCGAAACTGTTACAAGTTTGAATAAACACGAACGCGCGGGGATAGAAACTTTGTACTAAACTATCTAGTTAGATGACTATTAGGTTCAGATTATACACTAACATTAATAAGAATGGGATTCCTAGTGATGCATCTGAATTATCTGTCGAAAAAGATTCCCAATTTGCTGATAAAAATGTTCCATTTTCCTCCACGATTTTAAATTCAATAATCATATTATGAGGATACTAGAGAGGATAAATGCAGTATTGGAGCATGAATACATGTTGTTTAAAATTCAAAGCTGAAAGTGTGTCATTGAAAATGGAGCCAAGATGAAGATGATAGGAGGACATGCATAATGATATTCAAAACATTCATTGTCTGTAGAATCTTGATCTTCATCAATTTGGTACAATAATCCAGATCAAATTTTAGAATAAGTATAAAGAATCAAATGGACATTTCTACACTCAAATCTATCAAGATGAAGACATATCAGACACTCAGATATATAAAGTTAAAAGTTAAATAGCGTTGGTACTCGATTGAGAAAAAAGGTCATTGGAGATTGCACCGGAATGCAATGTTATTTATTTAATGCCAGCTGATCTATTAAGAGCTTCATACAGAAATAATGTCTAGCGTCCTCGAAACGATTTTCTTATCTTATTTCCAGAGCATTTATGCCATTTCACTTTGCAATTATGACTGTCTTAATGAATACATGTTTGAAATCAAGGCTTCAAGAAGTAATATTCGTTGGAATTTAATTGTTACTTGCCTGTAACGAGTAACTCTGTCGTCAGCAAATGGCAGAGCCTCTTTCACGTGTCATGTTTCTACCGTGCAATCAACTGGACATAATAAGTGACGTTAATTGTAAAAATGTCGGGAAGAAAGTACAAGGAACTATGTGGTTCTCCATCGATATAAACATATATTCTTCGGGTGAAGTACTTTATTCGATATGGAACATTTATTTCTGGATGCTTGACCTGTTCTTTTCGCGTTAATAGTGATAAATAGAAAACTAAACTCTGCTTCTGTCCTCTTCCCCAATTAACACCCTTTTTGCGTTCAATTTAAAGAATCTAACGCCCCCGCACCTAATATATTCATAATACAACCAATAATCTAACTCATTAAACGTTTTGATTCCACAGATTATTCGATTACGAATAATACGATAATCTACATCCACGATTGCTTCTATCACTAATTACTATATTCTTACCCTACAACATATCAATAGCACAACCTGTATCATTTTCTTCTAATTTTATATTTTCGTTACAATTTTTTTATGAAGCATTCATGGGCCCATGATTTTATTACATTTACTAGCTACTTTTGCTCATAGAATATAATCTCCAAGAAATCATGGCACACCATATATTTCGCTACGTGTAGTGGCACACGCACAGTAATTCAACGAATAGGAAATATTAATAACTAAATCGTCAGATCCAAAAACAGGCGCCGTCCGATAACATATCACCTCGATCAGTCACACATACGCACATTCGGTTATCTTGTGTACGTAGCTTCTACGTCACGTTTACAAAAGCCTCCTTAGTACGCAATAGCCATTTACGATGCGTATTGTACGTTGACCTCCGCGAAACCAGGCATGTAAACACAGCGCGGAAATCTTCAGCCTCGGTTTAATAATCCTTAGGAAGCTTCTGTTTTTGTCGATCAACCATTTGGGGGGTAGCGGAACATTCGCCGAAAGGAAGCATTCGTTCAGTGACCGTGGCGGTGATGACAAGATTGATTTCGAGTTGTGACGTTCTGTTCCTCGGCCCGCGACATTTTAGTGTGCGATTCTCAATTACAGAAAAGTCGATGGGCAGAATATCTATAATTTAATATCGTGTAAGGTAAAGTTCAAATATTTGGATAAATGTTAATTGTAACGGATGGCAAATAAACGAGGATTATAGTTAAAAATGAAATTAAAAAAAGTAGTATTGTAATAGAGTGCATAGTGTCTAGAGAATTTATAGCGATTTTATTAAATAGGAAAACTGTTATTTGTGTAGAATTGTACATAGAGTTTTTTAAATTCATGTGTTCAAAATAATGTGTCTGTTTACAGGTTGCTGTGAGGGTATACAGGGGTCAATACATTGAATTGGACAATTGGTGAGTGATGTATTATATGGTACCTTTGATTATGTAGAATTAAATTTAACAAAAATATTCCTGGTAATATTAGAAAAATATGGTAATATTACAAAGCAAAGCAGAAACTTGTATTTAAAACAATTTTTAATCTTAGTTTCCTTGAATTGAATGCTCTAATAATTTTGTGTTATTCAATTACAATTTGTGAGGATAAAATTATTAGTAAGACGGACTCATAGGAGGAAACTGTTCGTGTTAGTTCTTTACCAGTGCATGATAACGTAAAAGCAATCGTAGAATGAAAATAGACATCTGTGTTCTACAAAGAGAACGTATTGCTTCAGGAATAATTTTGCATCGATATTTCACTTGGGTAATTAAGTAGTCAAAGCAATCGATCTTGGCAAACTTATTAATTAGTTTTAAGCTGTAAGGAAACAACAAAATAGAGCTGTTTTATATTATTTACTTTTTTAAAAAGTAACAATATATTAATAATACAGAAGACCATTGTTGTAAAAGTGTGATCTTTCCTTAATGTTTGAAGCAATTTAAAAATATTATAACTAAATTCACCTCATCGATTTTTACGCTTCTTCTATCCAACTTTACCTTCCCAACGAAATATCGTGCGTGCTCTGCATCGATTTTCTGCTTCCTCTCTCCTCGAATACCTTTACGTTCGAACAGATGGAGTAGCATGTTCTACAAAATACGTCCTCTTTTGTAGAAATCTAGTTTATCGTTATTTAGAAGGATAAAATAAAATTGCATTTCCATATTCCCCATAATATTAAAGCTCACGAATATTTAATACACTCGTGGGAGCGCAGCACGTGATCGTTTCAATATTAAATAGTATCTCATTAAAAAATTGCAAAATCTCATCTCCACTATATTTGCGATAAAACACCTTTCGGTATCAATGCTTCGATCCTTATATAATGTGGGACAGTCAGTAACGATCAATAAATCTGTCATTCATAAAAAATCTCATCTATCCTAAAGTGCATTAAAAATCTGCAAAAGTGGAAGCTCGCGAACCTATTCTAGACATATTTCGAAAAAAAACATGCTTGCACGGGCACAATGGACGACAAAGCATTGAAAAATTCATTCTGCCGTCCACGTACGGGTGCACAGCTCGCGTAAACGAATTTTATTTATTAAATTCCATGATAAATTTTCACCCACCATGTGGTACTAATAACGCCAGCATTATTATACGCCATCATTAGAGCTGCCCTTAGATTCGCAATAGCCATCCGTAAGTCTGGAGATCTCGTCTGGCCAAACACGTTTACAGTCACATTCAGATAGTAAACTAGAGGACAATTGAAATCCATTATATTTCATCAGATCTCGTTGATCATGGCCGCGATAGTGATAGGCTGGTTTGACGATAATTGTCAAGGGTGGGTGAGCATTCGTGATCTCGTAATACATGCCGCATTCACAACGTTCAACCGCGATGGAATATTGTCTTCCAACGTGTGATATGTTTGTTTTTTAGTTATTCGTGAATTCTCGACATTGCGCCCTTAATTGCAACGATTTTATCGAGACCAAGTAACGTACAATAATTATTTGCCTCTCTCGAAAAATATGTTGTTATCCAGTTGCCGTTAGGGCATTGAATTGCAAGGTGTAAGAAATTTAATTTGATTAGATCGTATGTATGTCCTTCGTGGAGTATAAAAAGATATTCCTTACGGTACAAGAAACTGAAAGACTGTTTTCACCTTCGTCGATCGATTCATATCATATTTGCGGACAAACATCTGCCTTTGTTTGAGTTACGTCAGGCCGTAGATAAGAATGGAAAGGTACCATATGTCCTATGGATTAATCTTTGCCACTAATGCATGGGTCGAGGACCAAAAGCTACGAACATTTCGGCATCGTATTCGACGAATTTGTAAGAGGGAAATATGTTTCAATTAATCGAGGAATCATTCGATGGAAAGCTAGAATATGGGGAAAGGTGTTACTTAATTTCAACTTTCGAGTATAATAACCAACATCATTTAAATTCTCTGTATCTAAATAAAAAGTATACCAAGCGTTAGATCGTTGTTTCCCCTTGAAAGATTCCCCATGCACGGTAAATTTCACGACACGATCGATCAGAAGCTTCCGAAATGGAGTTCCGACCCTTTCCCATGTTCTGTTCCCGCATCAATCGACGGTCATCATTCGAATTACAAATTTATCGATCAGAAGGGCCCGACGTGAAGTCATCAGCTGCTCGTCGAAGCCTAAGGCGACACCCCTCGCATAAATTGAAGAATCTTTTTACAGAGGGGGCTCGGAGGGAATCGGTTGATCCCGCGGAAACGATAAATTCCGCTTAGCACACAGCGACCAGCTCCTAATTTCTCTGCAGGACACCGTCGATCCTGCGTCACCCTTGATCTCGCGAATTCGCATCAACGAAGCAATAAGTTGACCACCCGCGGTTTCGCGATCGATCCTGACGACGTGGGCTGTCTGAACATCCTCCTTAGTGATGTATCTCCCAAAGACAACCTTATTCCCTTCGATCATTGTGTTTGATCAAAACAATTACAGTCTTTAGACGATTACCACACCTTGTAACTGGATTCCAAATTCTGTAGCCAATGATTTTTAGGCGCTCCTCTTTGGATATGTATAATAATGCACGGAGTAATAGAATATTGGAATTGCAATGACAGAAATTGCCTTTACTTCTCTTTCAAGGATTCTACAGTGATTCACAGGCTTGTTAAAGTAAATTAAGAAGAATAATTATTCCTGAAAGTCACTATTTTACTTTTGTTCCTTGATGCTTAGATTGGCATCGCTTGATCCATAATTTTAATACAAAAAATAAGACCAAGCATGACTTATTTTAATATCGGGTATCAACGTTGATCTATGTGTCTCTCCTGTGAGAGATAAGTGGCAGATTGGTTTGGAGATTTCAGCGAATTATAACAGAGATGAGTATAGGCGATGATAGTTGAGATTTGAGTTTGAGTAATAGATAACGCTGCTGTCTTCCAGCTACTGCAACGTCAGCTTCCGTTTTAACGATTATTATCGCGGTACAACGCATCAACGTGCATTATCGTACTTGCCAGGTATTAGTTCCGATTTCTCCCTATTCCAACGATTAGTTTGATCTCCCTAACAAACGGCTTTGGTCTTTGTACGGCACAAATCGGATTACAGATAAATAGGTCGATACCTATAGTACACAGATATTCCCTGTGTGTCTCAGCGGTTAAATCAGCGCCGGATCGTTTAAATATGTTATTAACGATCGCTGACAATCATCTGACATAACCGAATGATCGTGAACTTTATTTAGCCACAAGGGTGATTTCGAGTTTTCGACTCGCGCCAGTTCTCTGGCAGGGCAACTTCGTGCTGTTTCACGATAATCTCTGTCAACCGATATTACAATGGTAGCGTACAGTTGCTTTTAATCATTCTAGTTGAAACGGCGAATTGATCGTGCAGTGATTCGATGGGGACGGCGTTTAATCATTTCCAGCCCGATCGTGTGTCACGCGACGTCGAATTTACTTGAACGCTCTTCGTGATAAAACAGTCCAAGGAAAGAGGCATAAATGTTAGCATTCGCAAAGAGTTATCCGAGCACTTTAGAAATACGCCCCTTTTATCAAACGTGAACGTTTCTCGGGATGGAATTCAATTAATTGAATTGTACAGGCGGGGGATGTTTCCGAAGGGTTCTCAAATGAGTATTAACGATATGTTGACGAGAGTTGATCGGATTTAGAAGTTTGGGGGTCGCCCGTTCTCGTTCATCGTATAACTTGCCAGCAATTTGTTATTGCCCCGTTCGATATAAATAAACGACAGTGCGCACAGCGGGCTTGGAACGGTATATTTTAAGGGTTTCGATGAGCTAATATCTAGGAGCGACGCGTCAAATCATCGGGGGGTAAATTGAAGTGAAGTCTTACTTCGTTGAAATAACACATACAGGGTGTGTGTCATCGGGACTGCAGTTGCTCACACGTGTCGTTCAAGTCAATTGTAACACTCGGAACTTGCCACGTAAAAATGTAACAAAATTTAATTGAATCGTCCAGCAAACTTCTTATTAATTTCTTTGTACATCGACATCCGCAATATCCTTGAGAATCGAGTCAAGAAATAATTTCTATTCCCTTCCGGAAAATTTCATAAATCAGAGCACGTTTTGTCGTAAGATATCTTCACATCCATTAGCACAGTGAACCAAGAAAAATCCAAAATAGAGTTTACCAGCAGCTTCACAGTCACAAGTTATATCACAAACAATAAGAGATTCCTTCCTCAAAAAACAAACACCGATAACACCGCGACCCTTATCACACTCCACCATCAAACTTATCCATACACGCACACGAATACATCGATTTTACATATTATTTCGACCACCGCACTCGATAAACTCATTCGAGGTTGCGTCCATTGCACTCGAACCGTGACAAACGTTCTTCAAAGCGCGCTGCAAACTGCTCGTCTGTATTCCTGACGGAAAACGGGATACTTTGCTTGTCATCGGCGACCAACTGTCTCGAGGAAGGACAGGAAAGGAGTAATTGGACATAAATCCATCCGCGGCCATTCGACGTGGTCATTATGCCAGCAGAAGCGTGGTTTTGCTCAAGTGCAACGCAAATATAGGCCGCGTACGGTACCGTACCTACTAAATATCACCCGAGGAGGGGGCGTCCAGCTGAAATATGCTGGCGATGATAAATAGAACGTGGTAACTGGCAAGAGCAACCCCGTAGACAGTGGACACATACGTTGGCGAAGTCGCAAGAATTTCAGGACTCAATATCGGTTTGAACAGACGTACGCCTGGATCAGAATAACGATGTCGCGTTCCCTTTGTTTGATATGGGTTCACGGTTGCTTGGAGAGTCTTTTACGATTGTCACAAGCTGTGATTGAATGACTAATGGTGCGACGTATGCGTGTATCGTACCGTGGAATGACAACGGGAAAGGTGGAAGAGTATTGTCTTGTCAGAATTAGAATTTAAATGTTGACTTTAGGTAAGGAAATTAGTGGGAGTTCATAGCAAGTGTCCAGTGAGATTATCATTTATAGATATTGACAATTTCTTCTCTTCGTTGAGCTGTTTTTATGATTGGTCAAGAAATCAATTTTTCAGCAATTGGGGAGCAGGTTGTATTTAAGCATTGATCACATATTTTTATTTGAATTATTATGTGGTGTCTTGCATGGAGTTATTCACAGTGCTTTTTGTGGCTTCTTGGTTGATTGTTTAGTGAAAATGGCATTTCAATGGCTGATTGAGAAGAAACAGGGAGTTTTATTCTGAAGGCGAATGAAAAAGTCGTTAACGATCATAAGTAGCTTACAGAATAACAGCTCTACCATTCATGTTGTACAGTGTCATCGATCACGCGAGAAGTGCTTGAAAGGGATCGTTGGCGTGACATTTCAGTGCTGAAAGCTTCAAAAGACGTTTCCCAACTTTACATTCACGGAACACTTTTGTGGAGAATGTGAGATCGATGACATCTCCATCTCTCGATCTTCTTTAGAGCAGCTTCAGCTGTGAGTTCTTAATTTTAGTCTCTAATATTCACAAAAAAAATAAAAATCAAGAAATATAAATGTCTATGTAGTGGGTGCTTTTTTTTATAAATGTATCGTCCACCATATTGAATCGGCCATTGTGAGTTTTGAAAATCTAAGTTCAAATTCGTTGTTAGCAGTCAGCAAAACCCCTGGGAATAGTTATTTAAATTATCGGACTGACATAAAAGTCCGTACATCGAAGCGTATTGGTTGATGCGTTAAGGAATTTTTGCTTCTTTGACTTCCCATATCTCAGAAACTAATTGTCACCTCAATTTGAAAATTTCGTGCGATTTATGGGATAATCTATAAAGTCATAAGGTATCGTTTGGCATAAAATTCAGTTCCAAAATCTTCGAACATTTTTGAGTCAGTCTTTAAGAGTAGCACGTATCTACGAATTATACCAAGTGATCTAAAATACTTAAGGGGAGGTTCTGGTCTAGAGCCCAAAAAAATAGGTGATATTTAGGAATTAATTAAAGGAAAACTACTATATATAATTTAATGGGACTTGTTGCATTGTATTAAGGATGTCTTAAATTATAGAAATATATATTTTGTTTTTATAATTAATCATTGCAGACAGCCCTGGGGAGTCGTTAAAGTCAAGGCGTCAAAAAATTGATCCAAATCGGTGGGACCTGTATCTCCAAAAGTTATTATCCGATGCGACTGAAACCTTTTTTATTTTGAAGATTATTCTTTTGGCTAGGGGGGGGGGGCTAAAAAAATTACAAAAATGACATTTTTTTTAAGAAAATAACGACACTTCCAGTTTGAAATCACTTCCCTGTATTTTTCGTCCTTTCATTGCCTTTGAAAATTATAAATTTTCAACTTTTTTAATTTTTTTAGCCCCCCCCCCCCTAGCCAGAAGTATATTCTTCAAAATAAAAAAAGTTTCAGTCGAATCGGATACTAACTTTTGAAGATACAGGTCCCACCGTTTTGAGAACACTGTTTCGAGAAAAACGCATTTAAAGTTTTACGTGAGCGCCGAGTGATCGGTTGTGACCCATGCATTTGCCGCTACTCAAATGCCAATAACTTCGGGAATTTTACGAATTTCAACAAATCCTTTTAAACACGTTTTCCTAAAAGGTTGAACATTCGAAAAATGAAATAAAAAAAAATCGACATTTAGACCAGAACCTCCCCTTAATAGAATCTGAGTAGACGTGATCCATTCTCCAGAATTGAACTGAAAATAACTCAGAATCACCCCCATCCTGTTTGTACCACCAATAACCGACCACCTTGTAGAGTTTGCAACAACACACCCCTCACATCTGGCTTCCCCGTCGCGAGAGGAGTGGGTAGCAAACTAAGAAGGCGACACGATCGTTAAAAAATGATAATTTCCCGTGCTTTGATCTCGATTGCCCCGCGAATAATATTCTCATTTTCTTGTGTCGTCGAATATAGACCCCGCACGATCCTCGATTTGTGGGGAGCGCTCGAATCGTCGCAATGAATGGTTAAAAACCACAAAGCGCCCCAACGGAGCCCACCTTATCTTCTTGGTCGGATCTCAGGAACCTTTTCAGGGGCTCGTTTTCTCGATACGTTCCCCCTCCTCTCCCGCCCCACCCCTGTCCACGATCCACGTGCCAAAGGGAGGAAAGAAACTTGGTCTCTTTTCCCTTTCATCTCTCGAATCGCGGAGCGAAATATCAGCGCGTTGACACGCGTGTGACACATAATTGATATTTATAAGGCAGTACTTTCCGAATAACTGCGGCCCTAGTCGTCCTTATTATTTCGCTGTCTGATAAAATGGAGAAATGCTTCGGGTACGTGTTGGCCCCGTGCACGCCCCTCGAATAATAATCGCGTTACGCCTCGCTCTCGGGCCAATACGCGACGAGTAATTTGCTTTTAATTACTTTGTAACGGCGCCTTGTTTTGTCCAACAGCGAAGGCGATTAAATTGCCTTGTCATGAGTAGAACGCGAAGAAGTCTGTCAGCGACTTGTTCAGCAGTTTGAGCCTCAATCGTGCATCGACCTTCGCGCGGATCTCTCTTCTTTAACTTCGATACTATAATCTTGGGAATGATGAGCTCATTAATTGCACAGGAATCCTGCACCATTTTTATTTGAATTAAAAGAGAGCAGCCAACGCTTCAAAGCTCTACTAACACTTACGATTCACCCTTCGAAGTGAATGTGACCCAAACGTTTTCTCTCTTCAACTTGAAAGATTAATAATCGTGTAAACGATTGTCCTTCCGTTCTCTTCTTTGCATCGATGTTTCTTTTCCTATCAAATTGTCACTTGACTATTTCAATTCGAATGCAGGAACGAAAACTAAGTAGACGAAAAAATATGTTCATCCGTCAGGAATAAATTTCTGAGTTACGTAAAATTTTCAGTTTCGTAATTTTCTCCACAGGCAGTTGGTCTTCATATCCTTCATCTACGCCTCTATCTTTTTGCTAGTCGTTTACCCCCCTTCGAGGTGTGCTATCGGGGCATCGTGTTCATCAGCGATCAAACATCTGCATTATCGTCGCCAACATCTTCCTCGTTGTGTCCGGGTGTTCGTTAAACCGAGATACATTCTATCGACAAGAAAAACTACGATACGGGACTGCCTCGCGATAACGTCTACCATTTTCAGTCCCCTTTTCTCTATTTCCTCTGCCATTCGTGTCCACCCTGCCAACCGATTATGGGAACTATCGTTCATTCATATTATTCAATTTTTTCACGTACGATCGTTCCATAGAATTAAGGGCTATTCTTTTCTCAGTACTTTTTCGCGTAATTTATGTTTTCGAGGTGGATAGGGGAGCTTGGAATATTTCTATCATGATTCATGGACATTTACATATAGAGTTGCTCTTCTCACTGTTCATATTATTACAAGTAACACTTCTTCTACTGGTTATTGTCAGCCCTTTATTACAAATAACTCTTCTTTTTATTCAAAAAGTGGTCATTCACACAGAGACCTAAGTTGATAACAGAAAATTCTCTAAAAATTGAAGAAACTATATAGTATCTCTTTATTTTGAAACGACAGGGTTCCTTCGCCCTGTGACCTTTCATCCTCTGTCATTATAATTGCATGAAAATCAAGCTTAATTACAACGAATTGCGATATTCTCCAACTGTTACGAATCCCATAAAGCTCCGGTGTGTGTCCATTGGAATTGCGTTTCATTCGTCTGCAAATAACACATCAGATAGGGCAAATATCGCTGTCAGATATTAGTCATGCGTTAAACGAACTGTGCGCTCTCTCTCTTATCAATCATCGCGCCAGCTGAAACATCCACGGTGCTCAAATCGTTCCCATTGAACAAGAACAATGTAGTTTCCGGCGTGCAGTTTTATCGTCGCGCTAATGCTGTTTAACGTCACATTTAACAGGATTATTACGTAATAACGTGTATCGTACCGTGTAACTCCGAAATACGTATATATATAAATATGCATTGGCTTATGAGGGTCGAATGCACGTGCGGCAGAGCCCAGTGCAGAGTTGAATCGTTATGCTAACGAGTACATCGTGTTCTGCCGATGTATGCGGGCCTCTGTCGCGTGTGCCGTCGCATACACCCGTTGAAAGAAAAAGGGGAAAACCTTTCGTGACGTTGGGATTTTGTTGCTAACGAGCATCGTTCGAAAGGGTATTGATAAATCGCTAGATGCAACGACGGGGCTCGTACCATGTTTGCAGACGTTAGGAATGGTTAACGGCGTGCTTGCGTGAAAGTAACAGTGTCGTAGCTCTCTATCACGGCATCGACGAGCTTTTTCGTTTTAAATTGAAAAGAAGGGGAGGAATTTTTTAGAGAACTGACTTGTAGTGGCTTCTCAGTAGGTCTCACGCGTGATTAACGAAGAAGAGGGTTCTTTGTGGAAAATTGTGTTCATAGAGTGATATGAAGTTTCGAAAATCAAATTAGGAAGTTGAGAATGCTTGACACCAGCACTGGTTGCTTTTGTATTTATAGAATATCATAGTAGCGTATTTTGGGAATAATATAACAAATTTGAACCTTCCGTTTCCTGATTCGATAGAGTAACAATAACTTCTGATCCGAAGACCACAAGAATTGTGTCGATTGCTCCTCACTTTTTCACTGAAGCTTCAGTTTTATAGAAACATTAGAAAGAAGCACAACTGACGCGTACATGCCACAGCGGGCAGACGTTGTTGCGCAGGTTTTCATTTGCAAAAGAGGGAATCGTCTTTGTGCATAAACATAACTGCAGCAGACGGTTGCAGAAGTTCGGCTGCAGGTTGTACAGGCGGATAACAGCGTGCAACGGACTGCACAGTAAAGCATTGTTTGTCGAGCCATTAGACAGGCGTTGCACGGCCACTATTTCTGTAGTTTAATTTACTGTGCAATTTTTACGGTGCGCCCCGCTCCACACTTCTACGATCCATTCTTTTTTTTTTCTTCTTTAACTGCGTATGCCATTATTCCGTATTCGCAGCAGGTAATTTATGAACGCTTTAATTTCGGTAATGACCGTTCCGAGTGATAAAATTATCAATCGTGCCTGCAACGCACCCCCGGCACCACTCTAGGAATGTTTCGCCGATAGTTTGAGTTGCACACCTACTCTGTCATAAAATCACCTCGCTATCTTAAAACTGTCCATGTTTATTGGAGAATTAAGTTAATGATATTTCCCGTAATGGTGAAGTTTCTTCTGATTGGTGGTGATACCACCTACCCTCGCCTTACCCCTTACCTTTTAAATATTCCACAAGTTCTTTCTCTTCTCTTTGCGAAAATGCAGTCTTAAATGGACCTAATGGTAAACCCATGATCACTTCGTTTTCCTGTT
The DNA here is from genome assembly GCA_944738655.2 of Andrena hattorfiana. Taxonomy (NCBI): domain Eukaryota; kingdom Metazoa; phylum Arthropoda; class Insecta; order Hymenoptera; family Andrenidae; genus Andrena; species Andrena hattorfiana. Next base: position 41,447,959 of record OX122894.2, on the reverse strand, counting down.
TCAATTTTTGGACATAACGTTCCAATGTTGTTTGTCGGAAATATTCTCGAGCCACTTTCTCGTACCCCATTTTGTTGCTTAAAACTTCATCTACAGATTTCTTCATAACTTCTTTCGACCATTTTCCTCGTCTATTTTTTCTTATATGTTCTTACAATTTCTCCCTACCGCGTGCTGATTAAAAGTAGTGTATAAACACGCAATTGTTATCCGTATGAAATATGAGAAAATTATACAATTCAATTCGTGGTACGTATGCCGACAGTTGTCGATTAATTGTTCCTTGATTATCGCTCGTTTTACGTAATTAATTAAATTAGCCTAATAATTCACGAAATTCACGGTGGAAGATATTTGTCAATTACTTATGCATCGGGACACATAATTCCAGATTATCATTATTCCGCAGCATTAATTATTAAAGAGAGCGATGCAGCTAATAAATACCGTTCCCTATAATTGAATATAAACAAGTTTAAAAGTAAAGCATAATAGAAAATCGCTGATAGATCGGTTCAAACGATATACAGATAAACAGAGTAATGGGGATTTTTAATTTTCAGTCTATGAAAGAAAACTGTTTGTATTCGTCAAAACGATTCCTTATAAACACGGCTGGATATGCAAACACTTTCACAGAGTGTTTTCCAATTATTTTAAAGCAACGTACTAAATACTCCCCGATAACTTTTATCTATATTCCAGCGTGATTTGAAGAACCTTGCACAACTTATTTATTCAAGAAAAATGTATTTAAATAAATGGTAATCTCTCGGTGATAACTCAGATACAGTAGGTAGTATAAATCCAATATCCCAGTCATCTGTATTTCTTAAACCCCCCTCTGCAATACGTACATACCTCGGAGCTGTCACAGTCACAGCTTCCATCAAATCCAGCAGCTTCAATTTCCCTGAAACACCCTCATCAACAATCCATTCGCCAACAAAATCTCGAAAATCACTCAACCCACAGTAAACGAGGAAAGACACTCCCATATCGCGACAAGTCAAGCCTCGTTTGTCAAAATCGGAACAGGACTCCGCTGAACAGACCGATGAAACGTCGCGGGGCCACGATTCGCAGAGGCTTACTGGAATAAATATCTAGATGGCGGACAGGGAAGCCAGCGTCGAGTTGTTAAAAAGAAATCGACCGTAGAACAGAGGAAGAAAGGAGAGACGATCCAACGCGAAGCCGAGAGTAATGTTCTCTAACGAAAAGGAGCCGGCTGACGTTCATCCGCATGAAAGTGCCAGGTCGACTCAGGGGGGAAGGGAAATCCCGAAAAGCCGGCAACGAAAAGGTGGCCACGTACACGAAGAAAGTAAAAGCGACGAGGGGAGGGAATGGGGTTCCGAGCGGCGACGAATATTTCCCGATACGTGTCGCCACGAAGCCCTGGGCCCCGCGCCGTTGGATTTGCATAATTTCCGAATCTGCACGGCGCTTCGGCGATGAGAATTACGCGGGCAGAGAGGACGCACGCGTCCCAGCACGCGCATAATACGAGCAGCGTCGAAGATTCTCAGCAACCCTCCACCCTCCCCCCCTCCCCCCTAACGTCTGTCGAGACCCACCCCCGCGGAAGGGGAACGGGCAGACGTCAGTAACGGGAAGATATTGCGGTTTAAACGGCTGGAAAATTGTCCAAACTGCCGTGCCGCATAATTTTGACGTGACTTAACGGCACTCCGACTTGACGCTTTGCCCCTGCTAATGCAGTCGACGTGTTTTCGCCGGCCATTTCGGAGCGACAGAGAGAGAGGCAGGAAGCAAAGGGGATGCTTCCGATGCCGGGGGGGGGGGGGTGTTTTATTTGTAACGTAGGCGCTCGCGTCGGGCCCGATTATGCACGTTTCGTTGCGATATTAAGGAATTAATTCACACGCTTGGGCAGGGTAATCATCCGTGGCGAACGGTGGCGCGAAGCACTTTCGTTCTGCATAAAAATGTCCACTCGATTTTCTGGGTACGTACGTTGGATGTGTATCGAGTTATGGGCGGAGATGGATGAGGCTCGAGGGAACGTTGTTGTCGGGCGATAGTCGCTCGATGATTGCTGGGTTGTGATGGAATTTTCAAGAGGTGCTACATAGCGAAATATGTACGGGAGTGTTATTTAATGTTTCTTGCTCGAGGAACTGAGAAGTCAGAGAGGCAGAGTGATTACAGTTGTTTTATTCCAGCTTCGGTTTCGATTTGGGAATATTACATGGGTGTAGTTTTCTCACGCAGCGAACAGTTTAACTGAAACGTGATAAAGTTACATGAATTTCGATATGAAACGCACAGTCGAAAGTTGGGAAGCCTCGCGTCGTTTTCATTAACCAAGAGAACTCAATCTGCTGCACTTTGCGAGCTTCTTTGTGCACTACAAATAGTTTGAGACTAGTTCTTACGTTACACTGATTGGTGTCCTCTTTTGCCGCAACACCGCCGTGCTTCTTCCAAGCAATTTCAGTCGGTTAATGGATATAAGGTTTCGTAATTGTGCTTACAAGAAATATGTCCCTTCGTTTCATTAAACACAGAGACTTCCAACTTCATCGACTTTTTCACCCGGACGCAAGAGTTGATCCGCGCTGTCAACAGAGAATTCACAAAGGTTTCGTTCCCTGAATTAATTCTTCCCGTGGCCTTCGTTGCAGCGGTGCACATTAAATTTTTCATCCAACTTCTCCTGCGCGCTTCCGCGCGGAACCGATTGAATTCGTCGTGGCAATCCCATAATATTATCCGACCTCTGTTTTACGACTCTATGTAACCGCGTGACATGATCGAGATCGTCACCCTGGATACGAGATTCACACGTTTTACTGTCTCGCGTGCAACTACATACAAACAACACCGAAACGTAATCCACTTTTTGATTCCGCGTACGACTCCATTCCATTCTCCACCCGCACACAGCCACAGATATAAAACACACTTGCCCCCTGATTAACGCACATCGCACCCAAAATTCTCAAACCTCTCAGCCACTCAAAAGCTATCGAAGAAAAGCTTGCACCCCTGCCAAAACAATAAACATTCAAACCCTCAAGGCTCCCCAAAATTTTCTTCTTTCGACTACCTTCCAGTAATATCGAAAGCGACTGGAATCTTCGCGCGATCGAATTGCAGGGCAATTTTCGTGGGCAGAGATTCGAACGTCGCTGGAAGAGGGTGAATAGGCTCGATGGAACGTGGACGCAGATATGCAAATCAGTGGTTTCGCAGTAGCCGGGCGATAGAACTGCGGCGCTTAGATTTCATGGAGGCTGGCCAGCAGTCGGCCCGCGGGGTTCTTGATTCTAACGAAAATTGGCGATAATTGGCCAGAAAATGAACGTTTGTGGCGGATTAAAAGGGGCCGCACCGCAAAACAAGCACACTGCTTTGGCCCCGCGTAGACCGCGCTCGCGTTCCTGCGGTATCATAAAACCGGTCCACAGACTGTAATTTGTAATGAATACAGCTCTAACTAGCCCCCTCACCCCCCCGTTTCATTGGTTGACAAATCACGCTCCTGCAGCCAGAGACGGACGCGCGTGCACGAGTGTATCCGGGCGCGGGCGGCTGTGTGAGAATTTGTACGCCGGACCCACCCCCTGCCCCTCCCCCCTTCTCCATAAAGCATCTAAATCATGCGAACAGAATCGTACGTGATGCCTGTTTATTGAATGTTCAAATGGCGCACGATCGACGCGCGATTCCGATCCGATAATTGGATTATTAAGGGTATAATATTCTGCACGGCGGCTCCTCTATCTGAAACCTATAATTTTTCGCGGACTTGTGTGCGTGGCTCACGGATAACGCGCGCCGGTCCGCAGTAACGGAGTAACGTCGTCTAATAAACTTTCGGAGGGTCCTGCATTCAGATGTCGTCGCTGAGATTTTAGGTACTTTGGGATCTAGGTGTATATTGTATCTATAGACGAACGCCACTGTTTACGCGTCTAGATGATGTGACAACTTGTCTGTTCAGGACACCCATTCGCGTGGATACTCGAATCGCACGACCCACGTAATCTTCTTGTCCGTACGTTATTATTATCCGGCGAAAATACAGCGTCACTCGATAGTCACGATATCGTGTGACATGTCACTCTTTTCCTATTAGCCGCGATAGGAGATAAGGTTTCATTCGACTAGGACAATGGAGTTCGAGCAAAGTCCCGTGGGAAAGAGATTTCTTTCAACTTCGAGGTTCCGTGAATCCGTGAGTGGAGATATGTTCGTAATTCTATCGTCGGGCTTGTAGTTGTTCGTTTCTCAAGTCTCCGATCACGTTGACGTAGATAGATGGACGGATATTATCCCCCGAGGTGATAAACACACTCCTGTTTCCTATTTATAACTATTTCAGCTTCAAAATTGATCAAATTGACCAAATGGTAATTCTTGTAAGATACCACCTTGCTGAGCGAAATTATTTCAGGGGGAAAGGTGCTCGCATCACTTTGCTAGCATAGGAAATAATCAAGCTAATCAAATTGGGTGATTATGATAACTGAAATTAGCTTGCATTCGTCGGAAGCAGAAATAATGTGAGGAAACAAACTTTTCGTTTTATTAGTGTTTGGAGAATCACTCTTTAAAACACGTGTATTTCTAATTTAATCGAGTCAAGAATCCCTGGTGTTATTAATTCGGTATGCAAAGCTGTTGCAGACAGTAGAAGCTTTGCACCGAAGTGCACTCGATTCTGACACTGCTCAAGAAAGCTTCTTGTGCTTTAAAAATCCACCCCCACTGTCATTGGCACCATCGAGTTAGAGGGAGCAAGAGGGTGAAACGAGTCTTTTTATCTTCTTCTCCGTCGGTGTACGATCGCAGAAAGGGAGGGTTCGAAAACGCGCGCGCACCCCAACCCTTCTTGACGATCCCCTCTCTAGGTAGAACCGATATCGTCTATCCACCTATCCCCGTCCAGCGCAATCAAAGATTTACAGGAATAAATAGTAAATAGAGCCGGGAGGGAAGTACTAGAACCAATTATTACTCTCCCTGTACGTGTATTTTAACATTATATTACACTTGGATTGCTTTCTTACGAAGCTTTTCATGAAGCGTGCTGGACGCTTTGATGAGACTCGTCTTTGTCCATCTTTCGATACCTGCAGCAAACGAAGGTGCATTAATTATTTAGGAATCCTCCCGTTCTATCCCTGCTCGTTTCACGAGAGTGATAAGTATAACGTTATAAACGCATTTTCTGTCATCGTTTCATATAACAGGTTTATATAAAACGTGTGGAGTCAGAGATCTCTGGATATACTCTTCATTTGGACCAGTCTTTTTTCCACAAAATTGTGCTCGAAACGTAGGAAAGTTGAGTTTAAATAAATTCTAGAATATTAAACATTCCACCACTGATGCTTCACCATTGTCACAAGAGATGTCTTCGAAACATTATGATTTCAAAGTAGACAGACCAATTTCCCTTCTTCGATGAAAATGCATTTCGAAAACCTTCCCTTACAGCCCACGCTAGATTCCAAGTACCCTGGTGTCTCTACAATATCTATAATAAACAGATGAAATAAATCCACCAAATACGACCCTCTTCCTGTTAGCCACGTGGAATGTAAAATTGTGAAAACGATGTTGCCATTAGAATCGAGACGTCACGGGCGCAAATTATTCCTCAAGGAAGCACGGTGCCCGTGTAAGTACGCTTTAAGAATTTACACACGATCCTGGTAAATGTTGTAAAGCCTAAGGCATAGAGGGACAGAGAAAGTCCCGCGGGACCGTGCCTAATAAACGTTTCCAGTTGGACGGCGAGACGTACGTTCGTTCCGCGAATTTCTAGCAGAGTCTAACCGAGGAAGTAGACCCTCTCGAGCATTCTTCCGGCGACGTTACGAGAGGAGCAAGAAGAGGTGGGGGGGGGGGGGCGTCAGCTCGCGCGCGCACCCTTTCCTCTGCCTCTCAACGTTTCCCTTCCTTCCTCCCTCCGGATGGAGCCGATATACCGAACATATAGGTGTCTCGTCACCGTATCACCTATCCACCCTACCCTTTGGTCGGAGGGCGCTCCTGAATAGTGTGTTGGTGGCTCCAGCAGGGAGACGAAGGAAGGTGGAAAACGCCTGAGCTGTTAGTGGGGTCTTTTGGTTGAAAAAGGGGGCGCGCATGCGCCCCGCCGTACCAAGTCAGAGCCACTCCCGATCGCCAATGACCGTCCAACACGATCCTCGAGGTGATCCTACCGCCGCTTCAGTCTAACGTCCGCATCCGCACAGTCAACAACCCTTTATCTCGAGCTTCTCTCGGATGCAGTCCAACGTTGCGCGTGTCAGAGTACACCCCCGAGAAAGAAACTTGGACCGATCGTACGTACATCTGGGCTCAGTCGTTCTAAGGGTTTGCTAGAGTGCCTTGCGACGAATTCCGGGCTGAAATCTTGACGATGCAAGTCGCTCGTTCGATATATCCCCTCGGAGCATTATTCCATACTCGTGAACGCGTTTCGCTTGGCGATCACTCGAACGACACAGTTCATTCATTTTCTTACGTCCCCCGCGGGCAGGGTGTAGAGATCCTCGCAGTGATACTTCTCGTGGCAGGAGGTGATAGTAGGCCCTTTCCTGTGCAACATCTGGGTAATTGATTGCTGATCGTTTCTTCTATTTCTCTCCTTTCGGTGTGTTCATAGAGAATTGCTTAATTCGTAACGTAGGCACTTCCTCCTCGCGATTTCTTTATTGAGTAAAAGTCTGGCTACCGGTGCTAGTAGTCTATCTTCTTCGTCTTGACGAACCTTACTTCGAATACTCGACTTAGCGTCTGAATGTAATGTAAGTTTAACAGATGTCTGAACTTCCCGCGAATACTTCCTCCAAGCTACCCCGCGTCGGGCAGAATCGTCCCCTGTCTGTATCGTTACAAGTTCCGTCGAACCGTCAATGTCACTTACGCTGTCCCTCGATTGATGCCTCTCAGAAGGAAGAATTTCAAACTCGGCGCATCCGCGTTCCGTGCCCCGTTAACTTTCGTTCTTCACGTTCATCCTCGAGTCGCTGGCAGGAGTTCTCCCCCGCGTTCGTGATCCATTCTCGGTCACGTTGAAGTCGTCGGGGGCTCGAGAACGCGTGACTCGCGGCTCGGTCTGCTCGGAATCGATTCTATTGTCTCGTTCATTTTTAATTGGGCATCGCCGACAATGGCACCTGCTCCTGTTTCATGCGGGTACGCACATGACACGTCACGTGGGGGCCGCGAGCAACTCGTACCGCGGTTGCACGTGACACGTCGCCTTCCTGATGAGCATCGCACGGAAAAGTGGGGTCATCGTGCTTTAAATTGTGAAACGAAGAGCCTATGTGACCCGTTTTCGTAATGACCGCCAACGCGATCGACCGTGCGCGGGCTAATCGCGACTATTCCCGACGAAACCTGTGGCTGAAGCAGTCTGACCATCGCGGTAAGTCACTACTGAAATTCTACTTCCTTCTCTTACTCACGCTTCTTCTCTATCTCGATGGCTAGCACTATTAGACCTCTCTTCCTACTTCTCTTTAAGTTCGATTAAGATAAGGTAGTTGTAGAAATAAAAATATTAAAATTAAAAGACAACGTTCTGACTAAAGTCAACGATCCTTCTTTGAAATAAATATTAGTACGATAGTAAAATTTATAGTGTGGCTTAATAATATAAGACGTAGTAAAATATGTATAGTGTAGAGGAAAATGCGTGTTATACTTATTAAATAAGAGATAAAAAAGAGGAAGCATGTTTAACTATTTTTAATCAGTTAAACGCGAGCACAAAGTGTAAGAGCTACCGTTACACTCCTCTGCTAAACATTTCGAGACTTATCATTAATAAATCGCTGGAGACTCTGGAACAGTCTGACTATCATGGCACATAACTACTGAATTCTTCAGGCGATTAAACGCGTGCAGCTCACAGAGCCGTTACCCCGCATTGCAAGTATCATATTAAATCATTACACATGCAATTGAAAGTTAAATTGCCGCTCGTTCGATACTCCGTGAAGCAATATTCATTAGAAGTAATATACTTAACGTACTCACTTAAGAACCGCAGCTTTCATACGGGCGCAGCGCACCTTCGTAAACCGACTCACGAATTTTCATTTAAACCCAAGCCACCCCCCTCGCAATCAGAACTCGCGACTCGAATAACTTCATAATCGCTCCGAAGCAATGTTTGTAATCGGGAGTTTCAATTAGAGGAGCTGCTTGGTGCTTTCGAGGAATTTTAACACTCCGCTCCCTGAAATCGATTCCTCCCCTTGGATTACTTACGTCCTCAAATATTTTAGCAGCCAACGTAGCTGCGTGAACCGTTTCAACCCTTCTGAAATATTCAAACTTCCCACGAAACTCGTCCCTTACGCGACTGATTTCTTCGGCTGTTCCAGACCCTGCATACCACCCGGAAAAAGTCACATTCCTCGGAAGATACAGTACGATATGTCGCTCCCATATGCGCTGCTAGTTTTGTCGAAGCGACACGAACGTCTATTATCGCGGAATATCGTCGGAAGTTGAAACTCCCGAAATTCACTTTTGCCCTGGCGTTTCGTTGGGCCTGCGTCGCCGTTTCGTCTGCGAATCTCGCCCCTCGTCTCCTCCGCGTCTTTCCTCGCGCTCACCCAGCTTCCCCGAATCATATTTACGCGAGCGTTTTCAGCCGCTGCTCGCACGGTAATTTCGCGTTCGCGGAAACCAGCACGGCGGAGCAGCAAGGTCAAGAAGTCGTCTCGGAACCCCGACGGGTACGTTCTTCCTCCACTTTTCAACGACATTCGACTACCCTTAACCATTCAGTAACCGGGGGAACTTCTCCCTTAGCCGCTTAATGATCTACGAGCTGCGCGTATCCGAACCGAAAGCCGGCAAAGTGTGTCGTTCCCGACGTTCCACGTTCCAGGAACGTTTTCTTGCTCTCGGGGCGAGTTTAAACTCGCCACCCAGAGCTTACCCGCCCTCTCTCTCACTCTGTCAGACTTTTTTTTCACGAACGTTGAATTCATATATCTGTTTTCGTGCTCCGTTTCCCCTTGGATTTTCTTTCGCGCGCGCTCTCGGCTCTGTGTAATTCTTCATTCGTCGGAGGTAAAGCCAGAATAGGCGGGTGGCTAAATGTGTTCACACGATCTTGTTTGAAATGTGTATCTGGATTCGTTCGAAATAAGGATAAATTTATCTGTAGCCTCTTGAATATACTATTTTTTTTGTCCATGCATGGATTTGATCCTTGCACAGCAAATTTCGCAAGAAGTAGGTAAATATATATTTCTCTCGGTTGCGATATTTTTAAATGGCAGGTTAATTCTTCCTTTCCCAGTCGAAGGGTGAAAATTTTCCGGGTTTTCGCTGTTTTGAGTAGCTATATAAATTGCTACGTTTGCGCCCCGGAACGCCTTCGAGAGTCTTTTCTCTCAGCGTGCGCCGGGATGTCTCCTGAAATAAGAACCTCTTTATAAGGGGCATTTTATTTTGTCGCGTGTCATTCGATGCTCGGAGCCATTAGCCAGGGTGGTTTTAACTTGTGGGACGAAGGTAGGTTTACCTTTCCTCTCAGCGTACCTGATTGTAAACTTAACTTCCTTGAGTGCTCCGCTTCTTGAATAGCCCGAGATACCTTCCCTTTTTTCCGCCTTCATTAATGTGCCGCGATATATTACCGCGGCTCAGTCTCTCAACTAAAGCGGGATACCGAGTAAACTTGTGCTCCCATCAATTAATAATTTTCCACGATTGGAAGCACCGACGAGTGCACGGTGTAGCGGACGAGCATTCGGTAGAATTCCCTTCTACCAATCACCGGTGTACAAAAATCAACGCATAGCGTGGGAAGACACGTACGAAAGGCTTCGACAACGCTCGATAATCGTTCTTGGTAATCGCTGTTTACTGTATCTGGCGGAAAAATATCCGAATCTTTCGACTATAAAGATTAAAGAAAATCGATAGATAATCCCGAGAGGGAAGGGTGGGAAAGTCGCAGGTGTTGTGGCGAGCGACGTAAGCCTCGATGTAATTTCTGGCACCGGAGATAGAGAGAAAGAGGAGGAAAAGCAAAGCAGAGGAGGAGGCAGAGGTAAGTGGAGATGGAAAAATAAAAATTTATGGGAGAATTCCTGGCCGAACCGAGAGAAATTCCGATCGGAATCGAGGGATGAAGTTGTGTAATTAAACGACTCTATCCAACGGTCGTTCTTTAGCAGCGAATTGTTTTTTTATAATAATAAACGGAGCTAATGGTGTTCGTGACTTTTACTTCAAATTGGCAGGGTAAATCGAATGTGATATTCTAAATTTGCATGTGTAATAAATATGACATCGCAAATTTTTAATTACACACAGGAATTATACTTAGAAACGATTTAGCCTCTTAAAAAATTACAGAAACTCACGGGCAATGTAGCGAGCGCAATTAGAAATTAGTTGGGAGTGGTGAATGAGTCAATGATATGGCGTATCGATCCGTGTGCACACTTCGAACATCTGCTATGAAGCAGCTTTTCAACTGAAACTAGCTATATCTCGGAAACGAATGGTTACTCGGGGAGAATTTTTAGACATCTACGTGTTAACACCTATTTTAAAATAGGTTAAAATTTATTCCACTAGGTGAACGCTTTTGCATGGCGAACATAATTAATTCCGCGCGGTCGTTACCGTTGCCATTTAATCGAGTGGCGCTTAGTCGTCGTTAAGTCGATGTTTACGGTGGCCAGTCGGTTATTTATCTGGACTTGCATCAGGTTAATGAAACTGCAGGAGAAATGATAGCACGTCGGTCGGCGTGCAGGCGGGTTTCGCCGAGCGTGCCGGCGGCGTGCATAAAGCAACAAAAATATCAAAAGCCCTCCTTCGAAGCCATCGGTGTAGACGTAAAGCAATTTCACAGCAGGGAGCAGAAAGCAGCTTTAGCAATAAAGCTTCGCTCGTGGAAGAGTGCGATACTACTTAATGCTCGGTCAATCGTACGCGGGGTTGTATGTGCCGCGTGTGTGTGCAGCGTGCGCGCGCGCTGACAATCACTCGCGATATTGTTGGCACAGTTGCAACTCAAATTTATAGAAACGCTGTCCACTATTGAAATTGTTAGTCTCCATTGATACGTTTGCGAGTTTCTCTTCTGAATAATGGAGAAGCTCAGGATTCTAATTCGCGATCCTAAATAGATAAATATTTCGTGTCGAACTCTTCGGTTTTCTCTATATTTTTATAAATAGGACCACTTGATCTCGCCAAATTTTGGATTAAACTTATATACTGATATTAAACCTAGTTAAAGTGGAAGAACTGATGATTCGTAGAATAAAATGCTCGATTGATCTTCGATTCGCTATCCCATACTTTTTCCTGTACCGAGGTTCGTTACCACTGGCAGGGTTAAATTTATTTCTCTCCCTCCGCGACGATGGCGGGATGGAATAAAATCGAAGGGCTCTGTGGCCCGATTGCAGGGTGGTAGGCGCGTGTATAAGTTTTCGGCGGGGCAAATAATACGTAGCAGTGTATGTTTTTAATTTGTTCGAAATCATTATGCCCTCCCGGTGTCGGGCGCATGTAATCGTGTTTCCAGTTGAACGAAGAATGCCCGACAAATTCGTTATCATTGATGCTCTCCACCGTGGTGTATTTACAGGCGTGTGTAAAGTGCGCGCAGAACGTTGGGTAAACATTTCGACGAATTAACAACAACGCGGATCGAGCCGGAGAATTTACCTGCTTCGTTAAAAAATTAATTGTCGGACGCGCCAGCAGACCGTGCGCGGCCGCTGCATCACGCTTGCCGAATAATATGGTTGTTGTGAGCGATAAAAAGCATGTATGATGGAAGCTTCCGAGCGGCACAGATACAGTTATAATAGATCAAATTGGATTACGTTTAATTGCCTCCTTTGAGCGGTTCTGTGTCTGACGCGGCGCTCCACCGGAACATTTATTCGCAGTATAAATCTGTCGGCGGTCAATGCTAAGAGTTATTTAAAAATACATCGCAATTTCAAAGGGAAGTGGAATTTGTCGCTTCACTCAAATCCGAGCGCCAGTATTCTAATTTTCCCTTTACCTTCGTCAGTCCCCTAAGCTTAAACAATTATGTTCCTCGCTTCTTTCCGTTTGACGAATAATCAATGCTGCCCCTGACACGGGGCACAGAGGGTGAACACGGTTTCCGGCGGAACTAAACGTGCAGAGCAAATAAACATCCGCGCTGCCGCATCGACTATTTTCCGTTTCAATTTACACGCGATGCAGCGCAGAGGGCACGGCTGCTGAGAGTAATGAGGTATGCATTTTCCGTGAAAATGACGGTACACCATCGTCATTTCATCGATCAACTCGGCGGCGTTTCGCTATTTTTAACGGGCGAGCTGGTGCCAGCGCGAGCCTATTACCTTTCCCTTGCCCGTCCATCTTAAACCACGCTGCCGAACCATCGGCAGCCGTAGGGGCGATAAAAAGTGCTAATCCTAAAAAGATAATCCCCCGCCTATAAACACAGATTCACTTCGTCGTCCCTCGCCCCGTAATTTCCCGCCCTTGCGCCACAACTCCAATAACCTCGCCACTTCAAAATTTCATTACGGCAGTCCTTTCTTTCAACGCACAAACGTTGAAAACGGCATTCGTGGAAACACAATTTCGCTAGATCCACCCGGCATTGGCTGCTGTCGCGTTTGTAACTTAGTTTGCGGTGCAACCATGGGGTAACATAGATTTAATAGATGTTTGAAACTCCCGGAAAGGCTTCTTCAGTGTGTCTGAACTACCCTAGATTATTTGGTCGCCCGTGTAATTATTTGCTTGCAATGGATTGTGATATAATACGCGGTGGTCTGTCCCTTTGCGACTTTCTGTCTTCTTTCCGCGGACTCGTCCCTTTCCGCATCTTCGTCTACCTTCAACTAGTCTCCTCTCTCTCTCTCTCTCTCTCTCTCTCCCTCTGTCTCTGTCTCGTTCACTCTGTGTATGTTCACGTTACGAGTAAGAACAACACGTGCCACTCAGAGGAGCTCTTGTAACATCGTGTTTCCTGTACAGTTTGAGCACGGTACGCGGCTACACCCCGTGTACACCGAGTGTATCGATCCCCGGGGAATATACCGTGCGCCGCGTATGTATTTATCACTTTAACAATTAGTGTAATTGTTTGTACAACTGGGTAACGCTCGTTCGCAGGGAGCGCTCCGGCGAGAGGAGCCCGCCCCTCCGCTATAGCGTGACAAAATGAGGATGAAAACTCCACTAACACGTGCACGAAGTTTATTAATCTGCTTACACGACACGAGCTCGGCGTGTAATGCCTCCTTGAACCCGCAGTGACGAGATTTCCGTACTTGTTGCTACGCCTCTATCGTGTTTTCATACGTAACATTTTCATAGGATTAATTTTCAACTTTTATGCTGGCCCGCGTTCCATAATCACTTTACCCCACAGATCTCGCGATTTTTACGGCGATTACTTTTCGTTTCATCGTTTTCAACGTTTCCCTTCAAGCGCGAAGATTTGCGGGACTCGCTCCGTCGAAGGGACGTTTGGTGTTTTCTCTGAAATTCTCAGGGTCCATTGTAGTTAACGCTTTTATCCCTCGCTGTTACCAGAATCCTCGCTGTTCCCTACGGCCGTAGATACAAACAGGTGGCGAGAGGTAAATCCGATAAATCAATACTTCCTCCCGTTAAATCGTATTTTTTCGGTGGAGCGTAACTTGTTTTTACGGCATGCACGCGACGCCACACTTCTAACAATACGATATCGTGCCCTGCAAGGTATGTAACTGATAACACGAGCCCGTTCAAATAGGAATTCCCCTGCCGAAAAAAGGTTGCCGTTGTCAGACGCGGCATTTCGGTTTGTTCTGGCTCGGGAAATATTTTTTTACAATTCCTCGCTGTTTTTTAACCCGCCAGCACGACAGTACGCCTCGCGGTACAGTTTGCTGCTTGTTGGTCTTTACAAAACTTGCGGGACACTTACGGATTCATCGAATTAGGACCATCGAAATTAGGATTCATCGAAATAGGAACCTTTATATGCTTGCAGTATCGATAGAGCAATTTTTAATTTGACGTTCTGCCCGAGTAGACGAATATTATCCCCTGTACCTTCCTGGAATATTGCAACGATATCGCCGGGCGAATTGCTATTTAAAAGAAAGTTTCAGCGAGCCTCGATGCTAGTTTGAAGCCTGGACACGAGATCCATCGATCGCACGGGCACTTTGTCGCGACTGAGCCGCGTTCTTTCGCGGCTATTACACTGCTCATTATTTCCATTATTTCCCTCGGCCTATATTCAAAGGCAGGTGGAATGTTTTTACGCACCCACCCTGCCCCGCCCCCCCTCCACCTAACAAAGTTATATCGCGACCAAGTTGAGCTCCTTTAACGAGTTCATTCTAGGAACGAATTAATAGGTGTTATCCCCTTGATAGAATTCAAGTAACGAGATTAAAACTAAAGGGCCTTTCCTGCAAGAAATTTTGTCTCTCGACGGTCGGCGACGTATTAAAACAGCGGGCCGGCGGGGGAAAGGTTCTTATTATCATCCGAGCGATTATCCGAAAAAGCGCCGCCCGAGAGTGGAACGGAATAATAATATTTACATTAATTTGGGCGATGAAACATTTTCAATTAGCCGGTCGGAACGTTCTCATCGCGCCATGCTTTACCTTGTCCCTTTCGTCGGTTGTGACCCCTTGATCGAATGAAACGACACGTCCCCCGAGTCTTCCTTTCTCAGTATTTTAAAAAGATTATACGATAATCCACTAGTTCGAAAGTTTTATATTACCTACGGTTAAGATTCCTGTGTTTTATAAGCTTTCTCTTAAAAGGTGATCCCATCACTTCCCATTAAAAAATCATTGTGCAAGTCGACTGCGTACAGATCTGTTACAAGTTCTAAAAATTAACTCAACCTACTTGGTACATTTTACGTGGAAATTTACACTTCCCTTTTTCATTCCATTACAGGGGAAAAAATTGGTAGATTAAACTATCTCATAGGTGACGGCCCAAAGAATGTACGTAGATCCGACTGTTGCGTTTTCCCTCTATAAATCCTCCAGCAACAGCGAATATAATTCTTTCGCCGTAGCTATAAATGTTTCCGCGCAGTTACATCGCACTATTTTAATATCCCAAATCCACGATTATTGGAGCCGCGGCCAGAGGAGTAGTCATAAAAAGTAATGTACGTAAAAAGTCGTTGGACGCGAGTGCTGGAAACTAATGATCATCTCTGGCTGGCAGCACGACTCATCATTGCTCGTGGTTAAGATCGGAGACGGGGGCGAGGGAGCGCGGCGAGGTGGCGGTGGCCGTTTTCCAAGTAACTCGGAATTAGGATTAAAGGTGGCCAAAAATTAAATCCTTATCTCGGCAGAGCCGACAAGCAGGGCGGAGTGAAAGGGGTTGCGAGCGGTTAAGGGAAGAAGGAGTTCTCAGGGCGGTCGCTGTCTCCGCAGGGTTGCTTCCTTGAGACGTGGTGGTGGGGGAGTCAGGCGACTCTTAATCTGAAGCCAGCGCTGCAATTTCTTCCCATTAGCGGGCTCCTTCGCGATTAAACATTTGCATAATCTCGGGACGCTTGTTATAATTCGGGGGACATAATATATATTTAAGAGAGCCGCGTGGATCAGCAATACGCGACGCTGTACTTCCAGCTTCCGAAATTCTCGTGTTTACGTACGACGCTCGTGTATCTCTCGATCGGGTTCGAGATGCTCGCGCCTCTGGGACGACAGGCCTAGATTTCGGGAGACCCGTTTAGGGACCCTTGTACATAAATAGTGAAGTCGATGCGAATCGAGAGGACAGTGGGAAATATTTCTATCGATAGGTTTTCTATCGTCAGTTTCGCTCCCTCCAGTTTTTCCATCGACCGTTGCGCAATTCTAGCCCGGAACACGCCAGTGAACCTGCCACAGGGTCATTCGTAACTGTAATTGAAATTCAATAGAACTGCATGGCACTTGCATACGAGATTCGATTTGCTTGATGCATTGTCTCATGGCATCGAACTGATCGAGCAGCCGCGGCAAACAGTAACGTGTCATTAACTCGGCCATCTTCGGCCGAGAAAACGGCAAGCGCGGGCGGCGCTCGGCGGAGTGGAAAGTAAACGGCGGGGAGGTATCGATCACGCGAATCCATCGTTAATTGGCAATTGCCTTGGCGGCTCGGCGTTTCGATAACTTTTTACCATGGGCTGAGCTCGTTTAATGCAGATTACAGACGAATGTTAATGAAGGCTAATGGGATTTATGAGAAGGGGGCGTACGCAAATAATGCCGTTGCGCAATGCACGCGTGTAATGCAACAGTTATATAACCTTTCGATTATGACGGACGTCGATAATTTCCTGCTAGTAGCTACCTATCGTTAGGCGTTCCCCACGCATGCTCCGCGGCCGCCTCGCTCGTCGTTAAACAAATTTCAAATGCTTCCCGGCTGGCCTGTAACCGATCCCACCGGATTCCATCGTTCCACCGGAGCGAAAGGGCGCTGTGAAAAACGATTCGCCGGCTCGAGGACACAAGCGAGAACTAGCGATTCCGGGCTTCCCGCCAGCGAGTGCTGGAGTGGTTTGAGAGCCCCTGTTTGCTCACCTCCCTATGAAATTGGCGGGGACCACTTTGACGCGTCGATGAGCTTCTATACCTCCGTAGTGCTCTCAAAACTTCTCTTACCCTCCCGTGCTTTCCTGCGGTTTGCCTCGTCGTGTGTTGCGCGCCACGTACGCACGTGGGTTCGCGTTTCTCCATGGAATATCATATAACTCGCACAATTTACTGCTCAAGTGCGCGTGCACCGTTGCTGGACCGAGTCGTGCCTGATGTATTCACCATTGGCCGGGATTTTGCGCGTTTTCTCGGTTCGTTTCAAAAGCGATCCGCATTTCGGGGTGAATTTTCGTGCCGCCAGAGTGTCGGCGTTTTCACGCTGCTCCTGCGGGCAAATCCCGCGAAACCGCGCATGAAAATTCCCATGGAAAACGAGTCGAGTTGTCTTCGAGTTAAAATTAAACAAACTCGTCGGAATCCACAGGCTTCGAGGAGTTTATTGCTAACGTTGCATGAAGTGTCCTTCGATGCTCTTGTAAAGCAAATACGCCAGAGTGTGCAGTGTAAATGTGAGCAAGTTGTCGAAGCTTTTCAGTGAAGTGTTTTAAATCAATTAGAATTCGGGGAGCTTGATGCAAGGACCACTTTTGCTCCTCGTGTGTACTTGCGATAAATAGCCTCGACGATTGTGGATTTGATAGGTGGTGCAGGTTTGAATAGAATTTGCTAAGGATTTCGTCTCTTCAACCTCTTTCGTGGCAGTGGTTCGTTTGTAATTGTGCACAATGGGATTGTGGGTTCTTTAATCATAGAAACGTTTGCATTACTTGCAAGTGTATCCTTGTTTGCCATTAATTATCTGGTATTATATTGGGGTGGCCAATGAATGTTCAGGCTGCTGCCTTTATGCGATTATTTCAATTTCGTTGATAGCACTGGCGAGTCTGCTGGTCTTCTTTGTTCATGCTCCCTGTCACACCAACAGTATTACCGTTGCCAGCCCTAGGAATTAATTTGGTTCGATCCAAATCCCGATAGCATCCAGGTAATACCTCTTTCCCTTTTGCTGTTACCCTGTAGCCTTCACAATTTTTTTGAATCTGATTCCATTTTCATCGGGTCTGCTCGTCTTCTCGTTAACATGCTAACATTATTCTATATACTTTAGGCTTTTCAAAGTATACATAATTAAACAGCTCTAGCGCAATTTGGAAGTCTCCTTTCTAACTCGCGTGACACATAGCAACTCCTAAGTATTCTACAGAACTTAGCATTAATTGTAAGTATTCTCCAAGCCGGGAACTAGATAAATATTCGGATATAATAAAGTGGAGCCTACCATTGCGCCTGTAAGCCATCAAATGGTATTGAAAGAGGGAGACGACTATCGATCTCCAAACGATCTGCCGCGTAAAATGCGGATGGGACGTCCGTCAATCAGTATCCTTTCGAAATTTCGCACAACGCCGGGAAACTTACGAGCCATAAATTGTCGAGGTGGATAGGAGTTTCGGCCGGGTATTCTTGCCGCCGAGCTTGATCGGTTCATAAATCGTCTTTCAACGGCAGTCTGAAGGGACTTCGGTGATAAGGAAGCCAGTGTAGGACAGGAAGCAGGGACTGGCTCGTGTATGTTGGTCGGCACAGCAAGAAGGAACACTGTACTCGCGAGCAGACGTATCGGAGCGAATGCCTAAGAAGCATAAAATCCGAAAATCCACGAGATCCAAGCGATTTCACTCCCTGCTACCAGCTCTTGTCGCTCCTCCTCCGCCGCTCGTTCACTCTCCTTTCGATTCGACCAGGCCAACCCCTAACTTCTTTCCACCTACAGCCGCTGTCTACACCTACCTTCCCGAAACCGGGCGAATTTAACCCAGCCCTGGCTTCCTGAACATTGCTGCAAAATCTCCGTTAAGCTGGAATCAAGCCTGGGGTTTGCCGTAGACGTTGGGAATCCATCCACCAGACACGTCCCAAGCCGACTGAATGATTGCTCGATTGTCCTCTCGTCTCATTTTGTAGGATAACGGTCCTGGTAGATGAATCAGCTAGCGACAGTAACGTGGTATTAGAAGGTGGAAATCAAAGCAAGTTATTTCAGTCTGAAATAACTTAACGCTTAATGTATCTCACCAGCGATTGTTTTTTGTGGAAGAGATACATTCTGACTTGATTAGGAAGAAACAGAAGGCGGAACGCGTGTGAATATGTCCGGAGAAATATTCATTAGCCACCGAAAGTAGTTTCTTAAATTTTAGATGACAGATAGCTTGACAGTGAATGCCACAGTGACTGCAGGGTCCATTTTCACCCCTAATGTAGTCTAAAATACCCAGTTTCGTTAAGAAATGATACTAAGATGCGATTATCGATCAAGTGAGAGTCAAAGTCAGCAGCTACTCGAAGATACATATCCGATCACCTGCTCCGAAACCCATGATGCTTGAACCCTACGGAGTAACTCGGGTTCAGATCGAAATTCATCCAATTATCGCTGAATTCGGTGGAATATAACTAAGTGTATCGGTGTAGCGATAGGCACGGACACGAGCGTAATCGGGGAACGAGAAACTCGTGAAAGAAGCAACCCTCTTTTCCACCCTACGACTGGTTCACCCTCGAAAACCCCCTGACGTCGATCCCTCGACGTTCGAAGGGACGGGGAAGGCCGAAAGCCAAGTAAATCTGTTCCAATTCCCCTAGTTCCGTGGCTGAACGTCCCGTAGTCCACGTTCACGCTTGTCCCTTACTTATTTCTTTGCGCCCTGCGCGCTCCGCGGCTAGTACCTTACTTATTCCCTTAAGCTCGTTTCCATCCTGCTTCCCTGGATACGACTCGTCGTCCTCGCCTGCTCACCAACGTTTTTCCTTAAACGTCTCCGGCGTGGAACAGTTGCTCGCGCTAGGCTCCGCGAAGTCCGCCACGAAGTGCGCTAGGATTTTGTAGCTTGCGCGCGAAATCACTATGTTTCAAACGATTTTAAAATTAAATGTGCGAGGTAAATGAATCACAGATTTTTAATAAAATGAAAGTAATAAGAGAAAGTTACATCGAAGCCACCTTGAATTAGCTACAGTGTTTTCCTTCATTCCTGCCGCTGACATGCGAAGGAACTCGGTGTGCTACGGGACCATGATATTAAAACAATCTAATGTTATTGAATCCTCGGATTTTCTAATTTTCTTGCGAATAGGTAAAGTCTTCGTAACACAAATTTTGAGCGCACGAGAAGTTGCAAATAACACTGCGCACGATATCAGCAAAAATCTAGCTATTTAAATAGTTTCCGCCCCAAATATTCACCTTCCACCAAAGCACAAGTTCGCGACGCAGAACCTCCTCAGATTTCTCTCTCCAACCCCCAAGGCTCGCAAAACAATCCCACCAACTCCGCGTGTTTACCCCTAAAACACCTCGCGCACCGTATAAACGTCGAATCCAGCTTTCATTAGTAAACCCTTGCACCTCTCTCCCGATTGATATGGCGCAAGGAATTGCACCACTATCGTCGCAATTACCGCTAGCTCTGTTTATTGTTTATTATTGCTGGAACAATGGCTGGGCTGCGTGGTGACACCGCGCTCGGGGTTAAACATCTGCGCGCTCAATGCCTCTCGCGTAGACAGGTATGTGTTTATTAAATTCAGAATTAGATGAGCCGGCTGACATCTCGGATTCCAGAGTTTCCTGGGATGGGCGAATCAGCATTGTCCGCTGTCGGCCCCAAAGCCCGGCTCCATGCTGGGTGGGCTGGTTGCATATTGCACGTGTACGTGCGCTTACGTGCACGCCGACCGGATAAAGATTGCTGCGCGCTTGTGTGCCGGTGCCAGTGTCCACTTGCATGGACTTATCCGAGCCAGTTCCTCTCTGGTTCTCCCCTGGTTCATCAACTGCGTAAATACAGAGTCGTTAAGTTTGCCCCAGCTCTGGGTATTTTTGGAATCACTCCAGTTGGTCGTCTTCGTTATTATCATCGGTAGAACGAACTTTAGCCACCGGTGCAACGATGGAATCAGTTGAACGGCGTATCATCGTCTAGGAAGACATCTTTCGATGGATTCCGCCTGTCCTCCGCGCCGTTAATAGCCATTATTTAGCCGTGGCGCAGCGCCTAATTGTTTTTACCGTTTCAAAGTCGAAAGCAAAAGCTCCTTTACGCGGGCAGTTTAAAAGAGCCTACCCCTGGGCAGAGAAATTTTGACGCAGAAACGGTTAATGCCGACGCGTCCTGGCCCCGCGGATTGTACTTTTTCCGTCTGCTTCCTGGCTCGCTTTGTCCAACGCGTGCATCAAAGTTTTTCATTCTTTTTAGCGAGCACGACGGAAAAAACGACCGCCTCCTACCCCACCGCCCACGCCTGGCAAATAAAGCGGGAGCAAAACGACATTCGGAAGCTTTTAAAATTCCGTGCTTGAACGCCCGAGTGTTTCGTACTTCTGGAATATGAAACAGCACCCGCCGAAAGGGAACTTTCCGTGATACGGTTCGACTGTGGCTCGAAATACATGATTCGAGCCTACAGCGCCAAGACTCAACGGTTCAAAGATCGAAAAGGCATACAAAACGGTGGTGTTCTGATTGTCGAAAACGATTAAAAAAAAAAAACGTGTAATTCATGACGATATTATTGTAACAGGCGCGCATACAGTTAGAAGAATTTCAGTAGTGTAACCTACGGTTAGTCAGACGTCGACTTCCAACAGCTACGACATCCTCTTGAGGAGAGAAACACTCATTCGCCAACAGCAACTCATTCCTCAGAGTGAGAACAACTGAGAGGGGATCCATAGTTTTCTTTTAATCGATCATCTTGGCTCTAAAAACCACAAATCATCAAAGCGTCGTACTAAGAACTCACAACCAGTAATACCTCGCACAGAACACATCTAACCTTCATAACACACACTTTAACTCACTGAAAACCCAGAGCAAACGCATACATTGCAAAACATATATTCTTCTGTAAACACCAAGAAACTATGTCCAGTGGACTTTTGTGGTCCTAAACTGTCGCGAGAGTGTTGATTGCGCGCGCCACACACCACGAACGATCAGTCCAACCCTTGGTTTTCAGAAAAAAAAACAGAATCTCCTCAGTGCAAGACACTGAGAGGAGATTTCCCGACCACACCGCGAAAGGCACACCAATAACGCGATTTGGTTCACGTCCTCGTCCGAGAATAATTAGAATGTAATTCCAATTAAGGGTCTCCCAGCGGCGGGTTTCTTTTTCGAGTTCATCGGGCGGCCGGATTAACTTAACCCTTGCTTCCACCGGCGGCTTTCAATCTGTTTTTTTCCTTCCTCGTCCCTTGCGCAGCCGATAACAGAGGGAGGAAGACGAGAGGGCCCCTTTCATCTCCGGTCTGCTAGCTTCGTCTCCTGCTTTCTTTGCCTTTTGACGGTGTCGGGGATGAAGAAGTTCCGCTGTTGCTTATTTTCCTGCGGCTTCTCAAATTATATGTCCAACTTATTTTCTCGCTCGACTCGCCCCGGGGATTTCTGCGAATCTCCGCCAGGCACCAAACATTCCGTGACGCGTATGAGAAGAAGGAAGACAGCCGGGCACCGCGGCGAGGCCGGCACCGTGGCCGGAGGGAGAGGCGCAGTGTTCTGAAAAGGAGGAGGACTTTATTAAACCCCAAAAGAACCGCGCGTCGTCGTTCGATTCGATCTTCGCAGCGCGCGATTCCTTTTGATGTGAACGGTCTCTCCTGCAGGCGACTTGCCTCTGCCATCCCTTTGCTGCGTCGCGATCGTAACTTTTTATGCTTAAAAGTGCGTCTGCTCCTTACGTACGTACACCACTCTGCTCTTACGGCCCGCAGAAAGACGCGGAGAAGTAGTAATTGCCTCGTCTGGTCGGCGTCGAACGGAAATGCAGCCTGTGGAGATCAAATCGAATTACCCTGTTCTTTTGGGACCTAATAAGCTCTTCGTCCCTTTGAAGGAATATCGTCGAAGCTTTCCCCTCCACCTTCTCCTCCTCCCTTTTTATTTTTTCCCGCTCACCTTACCCCCGCCCCGACGTCAGCACTCGCGACGCCCTTCCGATAAGTAAACGCAATTATCTGCGCGATATCGGCGAGTCCGTGGCGGTTTTCGCGCGAATTTTCGCTCGCTCCTGGCACGCGAAATTGCGTCGCGATCGATTCGCCGGGAGAATGTGGGTCTTTGGCAGAGATTGCTGGGAAATATTCGTCCCTTGAAGTCGATACGTCGTGATTGATACTTGGCGGCTGCGAGGATGATCGATGAGCTTGATATTCGCCCGGCTCCCCGCGATGGGATTAAATCGATGGATCGCGGGGGTGACAGGGAAATCGGGGGCCCCTTCTTCCCGCAGACTTTGACTATCCAACTATGAGACGAGGTGGGTGCATTTAATTCGCCTCGCTTGAAAACCAACGACCGTCCCGGGTCGTTTCCTCCATGACTGTACTTCGTTGCTTCCCTCCATTCCGCTGCTTCTTTAACGGCCACTTTTCACGGGTGGTCGTATAACATCGGAACACCATACGATGAAACGTCGAAGCGTTACGATGGCTGCTCGCGCGGGCGAGCTCGCCGCTTCGCGGAGAATCGAACGTTTCGCCGGGGGAGCAATTAATTCGCGAGGGGGCATAGCCTCCGGACTGGTGTGGCCGTTTATGTCCGAGTTCTATTCGATAAATTCCCCGAATCGTCACAAAATCACCAGTCGCTCGGTGTGCCCCACATTTCACCGCAGCTATCGCCACCCCGTCGCACCTAAATAATCATTTCATTAACGTCGATACACCATGGTACATATTTTTACCTTCGTCCCTTCTTACGCCGGTCCCATTGCCCGCCAGCTAATAAGAGCCAACATCCGACCCAACGTCGCTGGTCTTTTTGCAAGCTTTTACTCCGAAATGGCGCATTTAGATCGCCTATTAAAATATTTACGCGACATGTTCGGTATCCCGTGCAGCTATCAGTAGAACGAGTCGGCGCAAAGGGATTCCGCCGAGGGGCTGGAAAAACGATGGCGGAAGGGAAAGGGCGGCAGGGGGTGGGGGGGAAGAGTTAAAGGCGGCCTCCTTTAACGGTGCCACTAAAGGAGCACCTCCAACTACTGTCATACGGCTTGGTGGCCTCTTTAACGCGGTCATTGCGTCGCGTTTAACGTTTACGACGGCCAGACTGACGGATATTTTATATTTTATAATGCCACCCCCCGCGAAGCCCACGGCGGCCAGGTTATACGGCACAGTCTTCGAGGCGACGCCAAACTCTGCGCGCCGTCGCCGTGTCGAATTTTATTCGCGATACTTCCACGGGGAATCCGAGGAATCCTGATTTTCCTCCGGTTTCATAAATAATCGGGTGATCGGAGCAGATTCTTCCGTTTAAGGGCGCTTTAACGGCCCCCGGGTATTCGTTGGGAGTTTAGCTTTTAGTGCCTCTTTTTAAGGCGAGGATAAAGGTGCCTGTTGCAGAGAAATCCGCTGTAAAATTGAATAATTCGCGGAGCCGTGCCAAAGGGTTCTCCCTTTGAGGAATGGAGGAATATCAGTGATCGACGGATGGAAACGAATCATGTTTTTGGTTGAAGCAGAGTGTGGAGTCGGAGGGGTTGGGTTTTTAAATAGAATTATGCGATGGTAGCGGTAGTTAGCTATTTTGTATTGCAATTTAGCGGCAGTAATGTGGACTAAGGGATACGTTGCTACCAAACTTCTGTAGCGGCTTGGTCATCGCGAGTTTTAGTAAGAATCTGATTAAACTTCTATTCTATTTTAAGTCAAATTAAAAGACTGTCGAGACTCTCTGAGAATACGAATAGCGCGCGGAAAGTCTGCGTAGCCTATGTTGAAGGTGAAATTAATTCAAACTGTAGCCACAACCTTGGTCGTTCGTCACTTTATCGCGAGGAAGTCGTTTAAAATTACTATTCCCCAATCCTTGATACTGTCCTTAACGGCACGTTCCATCTCTGCCATCAAATAAATGGACCTCGAGGAACCCGGGGCCCTCCGAGGACGTGTCCCTAATTTTCGCTTTTTCCACTGATTAATCGCGACTCGAGGCCGGGGTAAACGTGTCAGCAGTTATACGCGGCGCTCGAAACCCGTTTCATCGGCGACAGAACGCTCGTCCGCGGGGAAAGAAGCGTCCTTATCGCACGGTGTTTGGCAAATTGATATGGGGGAGGCGTAATTCAAAGCCCTTTATCCGTTCGGCGTTTGGCCGTATCGTTGCTTAGCCGATTGCAGAAAGAATCGAATTGCGTGTCGGGTTCCCCTGGCCGACGAATATCCTTCGAATTATCATGCTACCTCGGAAATTGGCGGTTCGCAATATACCTGGGCTGGCACAAAGGAAATTTAATTAATGGAATTAACCTGAAATGGCTGCCCTCGACTCTGGCCGGTTTGCAATTTCAATTCCTCTACGGAATGTCCCTCTCCCGATGAAAAGGTGGCGCGGCCCCGTCTTCGTCGCTTACACTTAGATTAAATGCATTTTCCAAATTCCAAAACTTGCGACGGACTTTGGCGGGTATCGCCTACCTCCCCCCCTGTAAATACGAAGGCGGGCAACTTCGTCGCGTCATCCTAGGCGGAAGAAGAGGACTGGGGCTGGTTCAAAGACAGTTTCACTTGACAGACTTTAGTTCTCGTGTTTCGAGATAACTATCAGTCTCTTTTCGAAGCTCTACTTCCTTTTCTATTGCGAAAAATTAAGACCTCATGGTGTTCTTGTTACGAGAACACTTGCCTTCTTGTATTACAGTATTTGACAACTGGGTGTTTCTAGTCTTCGGCGAGATATTAGTCGAATGTTTTGCTGAAAGTAAGTCTCTAAGTTTTGCTGAAAGTAAGTCTCTAAGTGCAGTGCAAATTGCAAGTGTCTTATCTCTTTGAAGGTAATTTCTGATTGAAACTCCGATCGAAAGCTGATGTCCACTTAGAAATTCGTTCGCTTTAGATAATTGGAGAAGACTGTGTGTGTTTAGGTATGATTATATGCGTAACCCACTTTGAATAATTAGGAACAAGTAGCTTGTCTCTGCGAGCCTGTTGTGTCACACGTGCATTTCTATCCTTCCTGCCAACAGGGGCTTAGGAAGGGCTGAAAAGTGACAATGCAACGCCCACGACCATGATCGCTGATGTGGCTATATCGTGCACGTGCGGCACGTCCGTATGGTGGAAATTGTGACGGTGATTCAGACAATCTGTGGCTGCGTCGTTGGTTAATATTCCGTTGCTCGTGAAATCAGTTCCTTATGACACTGTTAGATGGGCTGTATTTCGCGTTTTATCGCCTCTGAAGGTGTTCGAACTAGAATATACAGAGAATGTGAAATGAGAGAATGTCGA
Source organism: Andrena hattorfiana (assembly GCA_944738655.2). Taxonomy (NCBI): domain Eukaryota; kingdom Metazoa; phylum Arthropoda; class Insecta; order Hymenoptera; family Andrenidae; genus Andrena; species Andrena hattorfiana. The sequence continues at coordinate 41,422,051 of OX122894.2, read as the reverse complement.
ATCGAGTTTTAAGAATGCACCAAGCACGGATGAAAGCCTGCAGCAGGCTTCTTCTATCCACAATACCCAGAATTTCGTTACACTTCATGGGGAAGTTCCTTGACTAAGGGATTAATCATTTTCGCATCGTTCCAGTCGCTGTCCTTCTAATTTTCTGTGAGAAATACATACTTCAGGTCTTCGATACGAATTGAGCGCTTCAATTGTTCACCAAATAACGCCGCTCACGCTCGAGTGTATCTGACAACTTGAGCTATAAACAAAAAGTTAAACGGCAGGGAATACAGAGAAACTTTTTAATTATTCCCACAGTAGAGGCATTGAATTATACTGACCGTGACGTAATGTCAAGCGACTGTTTCTTTGAAGTTCTTTCAGTCGTCGCCTCGTATTACGCGATCTGAACGGAGCCGCGTTCATAAGTGAGACCTCTAAACTTCGTTTAAAATCGATACGCGCGAGGACGGCGAGGAATTCGCGTATCCACGACCAGGGGCGGTAATTAAACCTGTCATTGGGAGACGCAAGAGTCGCGCAACAGACGGCCATGGCTATCGTTGCATGTTAACCGTATAAAAATACGTTCTTCGTCTTATTTTCCTCGTTTCTCCGACACTTTTTTATCGCAGCAAGGCTCGTGCCACTCTCGGGCTTGCAATACGATTACTATAGGTACAACATCCGACAAAAAAATCCGTTGAAATTCTGCGCTACAAGCGTCATTATAATAAAACACTTCCCCTAAATACTAGATCCAAACATTTTATCTTTGGAACCTTGTATTACCTTCCCCCTGAGTCTCAAAATTTCTTCAGTCCTGCACTGGCTTACCATCTGCTTCGAAAAACCTTAGAAACTCGAAGGAATCCACTGCTATCTCCTATAAGTTACTATACTTAAGTTCACATATAACACTGCAATTTTTATTAAACCCACGACCAATTTGTGCACCAAAGTCGTCATACTCTGCACAATTAGTGGCACAAACATTTCCTTACTTCGTGCTTGCATCAATTATAACCGAGGAAGTAGAAATCTTCGTGTAACGAAGCTGAATACACCTCGTCGGTATATTCTTCAAGGAAGCACGCTACCATACCTCCCCATTCGTGTTCGTTCATCAAGTCCCTCCCTGCTGATGGCCAAAAGCTTGTACGAGCCGTGACGAAGCCGGGAAATTGAACAGTGGCGCGTGTACGTGGTCGCACGTGCTCGCATGCATGCACATCAATAAATAAACTTGCGCTGTATCGCGGCTGGCACAGAAGGCACATATGCACATGCAGATAGTCTCCCGGTACAGTTTCCAATATTGTCCAATATTGTCGAATATGTAGTACGATTCGGGCCGCCCTTTGCACGAATCGTTCGCGGGCTATACGTACCTATTTACAAGCGAGCGCATCCATTCATCTGCGCCCGCCGCTGCTCCTGAAGAGGGGTTATTGCCGCCCCCCTCGGAAACCGCGGTAAGATTCTATCGAGTCTGCTTCATATTTCGCGTCATTATCGTTCCGTTTTATTGGCTGGTTCGCGCGCGCGACCAACGAGACGTTTTATTACGACCGTAACTTTCGCTTCCGCGCTGCGTTTTCCGATGGCTCGTTCGCGTCCGAAGGTACAGTCGCGGTTCGCGTAAGTTTTCTGTTGGAACCGGCGTTGGAGAAAGAATCTGCTGCGAGTATGGTGAATCTTTCGGGAGAACCGCCATTTTTGGCGCATTTGGGAGAATATATTTGTAATAGAACTGGATACATGGTTGTCTTTGGAATATTGGCATTCTTTAATGGAACTCCCTGCCTCCCATTTTCCACCAATCCCATAAAATTTTGACTGTAAAATTCTACTGTACTTTGGTAATCAAAGAATGCGCAGCATTGAGTATTCTAGCCAGAGAGCAAAGAAATGGTTGAAGGAAGTTTGCTCAAGTATAATAGAATCTATTTCGATCCACCATCACACGTTTATTACTAATAATTTATTCCAAGCCTCGTGTATAGTTCACTTTCATTTGCCGCCGTTTTTAATACCTTGCAGGGCTCGCCGTCGAGTTTAGCGAAAGTAATTTTCGGTCAAAGGCACGAGATAACAGTCGAACGATCCCCACATCTAGCTCTAACGTCGTCGGTCCCCCTTTAAAAATCACGTTTAATATGGTATTCAGCGCGCCGCGAGTCCCGAATTAAAGAGAAACAAAGATAATAACATCGGGGACGGGCAGGACAAAGGAAATTACGAACCTGGTGGCCAATCTCCTATTGCCACTCGCGGGAAGAATATTTCCGAGGGACGTAGAAAGCTTCTGGGGCGGTGCACGCGATCGCTAACTGAAAGAAATAATTAACAAAGTCCCGTGGAGTAAAAAGACAACGAGCGATCGACTCGGTCTCCTCGCTGGGCGCAAAAGTGCCTTTATTTTCAATTTTCATAATAGCCGTATCGACCGGCCTATCTCGAACGAGCGTGGAACACCAGGCTCGCGGCTGTGTCTGCGGGCGTGTAACGTGTGTGTGCGGAGGTGGGACGATATAATCGAAAAGGGGATATGCAGCGTGGTAGTTTACTCGAAAGGAGGGCGAGGCGGAGGAGGAGATTGATATCAATCATGGGGGTTCAGGGCTGTCAAGTCCTCGCCACCACTGACTGCGGGTTATGATAAAGACACCCGAATTGGACGAAACAATGCTGCAGAGGCTGTCTCCTTGCCCTTAAGCGGGAATAATTCTTCAACGTCTATCAATCTCTTGCGTCTATGCCGCTAATTTACGCGCATTGATTTCCAAAGTCGCGGGAGATCTGTTCCTGGAAACTGTAAGATGATTTTAAAACCTGACTCGAGTCCTAACATTTTTCCACGTGAAAATAGAGAAGATCGAGTCTGGCCTCGTATCTTCTTTCGAAAATCTGCACCTGTAAGACTCAACTGTATCGTGTTTGAAAAATAAATGCGGGTGAGAGAGAAAAGAACTGGATACAGTGGTTCAGAAACGTATATTAGAAGAACTACTCAGATCATTTATATTCGAAATAACAGATAAACAGCGACACAGTAATTCCGAAATTATTATTTAAATAATTCATTCGAAATCCTTCAATTACCCCCGGAATCATCATCGGGTACAGTTTTAGTAGCCCATGGGCCACTGCTCAAAAGAAACAACTCCCTGAAGTATTTCAAGTCGGACACGAGTGCACCACAAAGATATTACTTCTCTAAAACGTCTGTCTTGCTTGTAATGCGTATTCCTCGGGTGGAAGAATGTTTTCACGGAGGAAAGGAGCTCCCGAAGGGTTCGCGAGATTTTCGTGTGCTCTCGGCTAAGAACTTCGGCCCGGCGATGGCGGGGAACGAGTGAAAGGGAAGGAGAGCGGAAGGGAGGTAGAATGGAAAACAATAACTTTTTCATTTACCGGGCAAGATATTACCACGATATAAGCGCGGGTGCACGATAAAACTACGGCAGCGTCGCCGTACGTCGACGACGACGACGTCTACGACCGCCCCGTCGCATACCGAGTTTTACTTCCTCCTTTTGCGAGCGGGAAACCGCGATCGAGTATATTATTGCATGGTTATATATACATATATCGTACCCGTATCAAGATTTCTGTTCTGTTACTATTGCAGAAAACCCTTCAAGGCGCACTGAAGAATAAGATCGACGACGGCGGCCGGGGCCGTGTGTGTGTGCGCCGCCTCTGTTTTCTTTGGCGCACGTACTCGGTGAGTTTTTCCACACGAAAAATACGATCACGACCGTTGACAGAAAATAATCTGTCATCCATCACCAGTTATTGAATATTCATTACCCGAGGTTTCGTGGGCAGGTATACTATTCTACGATTTGCTCTGGCCCTCGATTTTTCGCTGGGCATCAGATGGGTGGGGGGTTATATGATTGAATATTCGCTGGAGTTATTATTTAAAGTAGATTTTATTTGGTAACTGGGATATCGGCGAAACAGGATGGGAAAACATTGCACGCATTTATTCGATAATTTATGTAAGTACCCACGTATTGTGTGGTATCTGTTTCGATTGTTATTCCCAACGCTGAAGTGGTGTTTTATTCGAATTTTTCACGATCGGATTTGGAAATGAAATTAATTGTTTACTCAATGATGTTTGAGAAGCCTGGTATATTGAACGAACTATTGGTCAGTTGAAGGGAAACAATTATTCTTTAATCGGGTAAACACTTGACTGCAATGAAAGTATGCTTGTTGATCATTGATTCTTTGTTAAATAATATTCGAATGATATTTCTTTGTACGAGAATTTATTCGTTGGATACAAATATACTGTCCGCTGGTTTTATTCATTCTTCATGGGACCGATACAAATATTGGCCACCTCTGTTCATCACGAAGTAAGGACTAAGTAATAGTAACCTATAAAACGTCGTGTAACTTTTTGTGTGGCTCACTTTGTATATTTTAACTCTGAATGCAAGGTGTTCGCGAAATATTCAATTCAAGTTTCATGCCTACTACTAACGTCATATTCAACGACTGGTGATGAAACGTCAGGTTCATTAATATCTGTAATTATTAAGAACAGTACTATCAGATTTGCCAATACCAAAAAGAGCGAGTATTTTCAAACGCCAAAGTAAATTACATCGTGTTACATCTAGTACGGACAAATTACATAGAAAACAACGATTTGTCTTTGTTACCATTGTTTCAACGAACAATTACGCGCGGTACAATATCATTTCGCTCTCTATGTCGTCAATTGTTCGTAACGATTTGCCAGTCTGAGGTCCCATTACAGAGGGCTAATGATACAGTTGAAGATAATCTACATTAATCCCAGTACCGGTGCAATTTCGATATTGAACGTGGCTGTCGCCGTGCTTGTAAGATTTACAATACTGCGCCACCAAAATTTGCATTAACACGCGAATTAGGTAATTGCGAACACAGTCTAATATTTAAAAATCACGTACCATGGCACACGCGCCTCGAGTGTCCAGAATTCATAGACCCTTGATACTTAATCGCCGAATAGCCGATCAATTCAATTAATTACGCATCTCATATTCGTCATATAAAATTGGTCAAACATCACGTTCAATTTTTTTTATCCACATTTTAGTCAACACCATTCCCATGAGTAATTAGTTAACTAAATCGCTGGTATATGAAACAACATACGTTAAATTCGTAGAAGTAACAACGAAGGAAAAGTGACGTAGAATATTTTACGACTTATCGATTTAGATACCGATGTTTTTCCAATTTACCTCGCTATCTGTGACACTTGTACCGATAGATGAATCTGTAACGGATATCACCCTGTCTTTCGACCCACCCTGTGCATGGTCGTTGTGTAAATGCGCAATATCCCCGGCTGGCTGTCCGCTATCAATGTCTTCGCACGATTTATCGTGAGTTTGCACGCAAGTCGATGGCGAACGCCCGCTGCCATTCCCCTGGCAAACTTTTCCGATTCGTGCCAGTTTCACTTACCAGGGAATACGCGAATTCGCCTTAACTATTAATCATACTTTGGCCCTCTTATCGCGCATCCGCCGGAACATCGAATGATGCACTTCCCGCGATTCGTTTAGTCGAGCATTAACCCATCGAGGTCTAGTTGCTTTTTAAAGAGTCATTATCGAATAGTAATACGACTTCCTTTCCTCTCAGCGACCGGATAGCTTGCTAAAAAGCTCTACGTCCGTAATATTTCTGGTGGAATGAAATGAGAGATTTAGTGTCAGGCGAGGCGCATCACGTAATTTTTCAGTGTTAACCGAGGGATTTAATTATTCTTTGGAAATTTTTATGGTCTCACATGTTTAATTAACGAGAGGGAAGTTGCACGACTTTGTGCTAAAATTTCATGGAGTTCCGGCGGTGAATACACGAGTCATTGTTTAACAAGGAGTGCACCTTTTACGAGTGCTCACGATCTAAAACGGACATGAATATTTGATAAAAGAGGGCTAGTTTCGTGCCGCACGACGCCATTACGTATAATTAATAGTACCGTGCTGACCATCGAATCGCTTTTTTATCGATGTTCGCGACCGTTGAAATTTATGCCCTCGAGTTTATGTTATTGGCGTAATCTTTAGCGCCTCCGTATCGTCCAATGCTTTCACGATCTCCCCCGACAATTGAATTTTCATTATAAACCTCTCAAACTATGAATTCTAATACCTTCCTAATTTTAAAACCCTCTTTCCCAAAATCTCAAAATTTCGTCTACCTTCCGCGTTCTAATTTCAAATACAAGTAACATCTGTTCACCTTCAAATAGCTTCCACTTCCATACCTCCACTATCGATACTCCCACAAACTTTCTAAATATTCGATATCACGAAAACCGGGTAGAGCAAGATAACCGAATGACATTTATTATCGAAATCATCTAAACGATCGCCAAGTAATTTCCCCATCGAGCAATAGTGCCTGATGCGCCAGAGTATAGGCTCTGAACGCGAACATGGCGCATTAATCCGGTCGCGTGCGCAAATTTTGCACGCATAGAGGGCGCAGAAGGGATGGGGAGTGGGGGTGAAAATATTAATGCCACGGATTAATGCTCTAAACATTGCGTTAATCGTCATTAGCCATTCGCTGGTCGAATAATAGGGGGATCAACATTGTTTGCCGATCCTATACGCATTGGCTCAGCACTGGGAAAATACGTGCCTGGTTAATACGCGGCCGCATGTGTGTCGGCCGTGATCGAGTTTCATTCGCTCTATAACGAGTGAGACCGCCGATTTTTCTCCCTTCCGGCGTCACGCGGCTAATTATGCGACGGAACGAGTAATTAACCTGATGAGCGTTTTGAAAGTGGTTGTATAAACTCGTCGATCTGTCCCCGATCCTAAATTTCCAGCCCCAACAACGAGGGAATTATCGTGGATCGTCGTGGACCTATGCTGCTATCATAATTACCGATTCCATTGGAAACATGTCCACCTGTTTCTGCAGATATATAATAATTTTGTATAATATCGAAAATATACGAATTCTTAGTTTGAAACTTTAAGGTTTAATATTGACTACTCCATTTCTCAAGATTTATGTAGTCTTGCTAGGGAAGTAGCAGGCTAATCTCATTTTGCCTGTGAAGTATGAAGAAGCCTAGAAACATTATCTGTATTCGAACAGTTGCTTTTATAAAAAGAGTCGTTTTAAACAATAAAATTTCAATATCCTCGAATCATGATATTTCCTCTGAGAAATACTCGGGCTTAAATGAATAGGAAATCCTGAATCGGCAACCCTCTACGATCAATGGAATAGTCAGATTATAGTAGACTAATTCTGAAGGGTAATAATTAATACCGTTGAAGACTTAGAAATCATTTATCTAATGAGCTGCCACGTATTCACGTCGCAGCTCGTGGCTTCCATTGAAACGTTGATTGATGAGTTACGTACATCCGTCAGTCGAGCGATTTCGAGAAATGGCTTGGATTATAGCCTTTTGGCACACGATCGACGAGTGTGATGTAGGGCGGTGAACGGTCGCCCAATACGGCACACAGATTTTTATCCACCTGCACTTGCACGAATATTGATGCATGGTAATTGTCAGAATATTCTACCGCGGTTCAATCCTAACGCATATCTGAAATAATGGTAAAGAGTGCACTGAATTTTTACGCTTCGAGCACCGAAGACACGAGAAAGTAAAAGTATCTTTTCAATAATCAACCTTTTCCTTATATCTTTGTTTAATTTTTTATATACCCTGATTATCGATGTCGGAACGCATTGATAGGAATATTTTTTTTCTCTTAAATAGAAGCTCCGTGCAACTGAATTTCCCTACACATCAGCATTATGTATTTGAAAGATGGCAATTAGAAAAATAGTCTTAGAAACTTCTCCCATTCGAAGTAACGAAGTTACTAATCAATTAAAATAAGTATCTTTCACAATTCGTTATTCTCCCGCATTTAAATCTACTGGCTGCAATGCTCGAAATAGAAGAGAAATTTTAATATACAACTGATGCAGCCAGATTCCGGTATCCACACGACTGAACCGCGGAAAAGGATGTTGGATGGAGGAATACGATATTTTGCGCCGCATCTGTATCCTGTATCGTGGCACGGTTCAAGTACTAGAGATTTTCTGTTACTGCGTGCATCGAGAAAGTGACAGCGGGGCATCGATAGTCCTCTTCGCGTACACGGACTTGCTTCTATGTGCTACACAGTACAGAGGCAGCCGAAGAGTGTTTCATCCACGCTACTGTGCCACTGTGACGGTCTGCACATACCCCCAGCACTGGTCCATCAAACCCATTTCCACAGCACTATTACACCAATCAGCATCCTTTCTGTCATGTCGCGCCGACGAGGAATTCGTGCGCGAATTCCTATTCGATGAACTGAAAAATTTCTCACGTTTGTTACACACACCCTGGCCATAGAACGGATTTCTGTCGCCTGGAATTGCCGAATTTTTCGGCAAAATTTAATTAACAGTTGTCCCCGTGCCTTTCCCGAGCATATTTTTTTGCATACATCCTCGGATCGCTCGCATTCTGCTGATTAAACGAATCAATAAGGTATCGACTCTGGGTGTAACAAATTGAAATTTGTGTAATCAGAGTGTTGGAATCGTAGGTTGCTTGAGTGTGAAGATAATAGTTTATTGTTAGCTCGATTAACGAAAGATTGACGGATTCTTCGGTTCAGAGTTATTGCGCGAGCCTTTTTCTGCGTGGGATGTATTTCCGTGTCAAATGAAAGCTGAAGGTAAACGAGTGCCTCGTGGATTAGCGCGAGTCAGTAGTAAAGGGCAGTGTTGGTCAGACAGGCGAGGCTCGCGTGCAGGAGATCATTTATTTCCATTGGTTAGGTTATTTCAAATGTTTCATACGATTGTTTGATTTCTTATCTGACGTAATATGAGCTTGCAAGCTTCTGCCATTAATAGACTTTTCAACACAAATTTTGCAATCAATTTTAACCTAAATATATGAAATACAAGTTACAAGTGTTTTCTTTGATATTTCCATTCATTTTATGAAAATATAGTTGTCTAACTTCGTCTATTTTCATACCATTATCATGCACTATGGTATAATAGGAATGTTTTTAATATAACAAAAACCTTGGACCATAGTAAATCTGATATTCTTCAATTTCAACTGAAGATTACTATTTAATATTCATTGTTTTCCTTCTCATGAGCGTTAATCGTCTGGCTAATGCGGGCCTCGTCTACTGATTCACCGTTGAACGTAATTCACGGGAAACGTTTACTATTATTCATTAATACGACCTCGTGCTAAGGCGGCTTCGACATTTATGAGCCGATGAATATGTAAGAGGTTTGCACGTTGCGTAAGATGATGTTCAAAGTATCATCCAGATTTCAGAGACGTTACCGTATGAAGACTGTTAATATATCAGGAGTAACGAGGACTGATATCAAGTAATCCTTTTCCACGCTGGTAAAAGCATCTCCCACCTCGTGATGGCTTTTGACGCGCCGCCTGCGAAAATTTCAACCACAAATTCCCAGACACATCGCTGTCACAATATTGCGTAAAAATCTAGATGACAGAGTGCAACTATTTTTAAACCTCCACGTTTACAATCTATTTTCCTACTATGTTCACGATTCATGGGTGAAAAAGCGATAAAAATTTCCAATAAAATCATTTGCATTTTAATTCCAGTTCCAGCAGGATCGATAACTAACATCTTATTAACTTCGTTGATGAAAATTATGCCTCGAACGATGCCCCGTTATTGACAAAGTAGCGAAATTTATTCTCCCCGACGGGGATGAGAAACTTCCAGAAGAAAGCGAGCTAAAAATGACAGAGAAGCGGCTCTAAAATACCGGTTCGCTTGAATACTTAAAGCCTGAGCCCCGCACAGCTGATCCATTCGGCAATCAATTTCACGAACGGCCAATTTCTCGCGCCGAAGTCTTCATCCGCCGCCGGTCCCTCAATTACGCAAAATGGCAGCCAGTTCCGAGATGATAAATTATCGCGAACGCGCCGCTCCCTGGAATCCGATCGATTTTTAGAAGTCTCAGGCGCGAACGCCAATAACCAAAGACAATATAGATGTTCCCGGAGCATTTCGATCAATACATCGAATCTACGAAACCAAATTTCCATCTGCACATTTCAATCATCGCTACGATATGTTTTAAAATGAAATCTAAAAGTCTGGCATTTCTACAGAAATTCAAACTCTCGTAATTGTACATGCTAATTACAGTGTTTAACAAGGTTCCCTGCTCACGTTCCTTGTTTTCATTCGAATCAAAAGGGCAAACGTTTCACAGTTGCAAGCCAATGAACGAGAAAATTACATTTCACTTCGGTCAGAGTCGATCCTCAGGCTCAGATTTATACGATGTTTCTTTCTTTTTCAATTTCACCGGTCTTTGGAACCATTTTTTAGTGCCCCGTATAAATCGTAGCCACCCCCCTAGATAGTGTAGCTCGAGCAATTCGTTAAAAGCGAGTTTCAGAAAAAGGTACGAAAGTAATCCATCTGCTCATCTTCCAGTAATTAAAACTTATAATTCGTGGCACCCCTCCCCCTCCCTCTCGTCGCTGCTTCCACCCCGCTCAGCCCTTGTCTTATCTTTCGTCCGCTTCTTCTTACTTGCCCCTTCGTCGGCGTCTTCATCTTCATCTTCCCAACGGCCTCGGCGCTTCCCCGTATGGCCTCCTGCATATTTCATACTTTGTACCGCAATTACTTTATCGCGCTTCCATGGATTTCGGTTGGCGCTGGATGAAGGGCGGCGAGAAAAGGGGGTGGAAGGATACTTATCTTGCTGTCAGCGCTGCTACCCCAATGTATTCAAAATACTTCTTGATGCATTCCTTTGCTCTATGAACCAGCCATCAGAATCTGGTTAAGTTCATTTGTGGGTAGAAGTTCACGCGCAGTCAGGAATTTTTATTTAGTTTTGGGAGAGAGTTAGATGCGTGGAAGCTATGGAATACACGAATCATTTTAATTGAGGAACAGAGCTGGAAGAGGAATATTATACGAAATATAATCTTGAACTTAACAGTAAATATATTTATACAGCTACACATTATTGTAAGAAATCTTGTAAGAAATAACTAACTATAAGTTTCTACACATCACGACAAAATCTCGGCTTTAAATCTACGTGTGTAATATAAAGAACTCTTTACTACACTCATATCAAATCATGCAATCTTTTTCTCAAAGTAGTAATTCACTTATCCTACGAAGATATGGTCAATAATTAGCTCTGACATCCTGACACTTGTCTATCCTTCCTTTTAAAAATTCCGTTCCATAATAAAAGGATGCTTAGATTCTCTGGTTAATTATTGCTTCTGTCATTACGCAAGAGGAATTTTTTGAGAGATAGAGAAGCCTCATTGACGTGACGTGTGGTAGGATAAGCCCTCCGCGATTTCGCTGCGGGAAAGGCTGAAGAAGACGCCGGAACGAATACTTATCTTCCTGTCGACAGTACTGCGGAAACGCATTCAAAACGCTCCCCGCCACGTTTATTCTCATTTCCCTGATGTCGAAGCAGCTGGAATGAATTCTGCGGAAAGAGCGATGCTCCGCCGCGGAGGGAAAAGATTACGCCGGAACATTTAACATAGTATTCCGTCCAGTTACTTTGTATAATTAGTAGAACTGTGCACGCTCTCCTAAAAATAAATAGTAATACGAATGAAATTTCTCAAGAAATTTCAATCGCGATCGATTCACTTTGCTGCGTGATTTCCATGCAGGGGCTTAATTCCTCCAACGAAATCCAGTCAACTTAGAGCCACATACAGGTTACATCGAGAGGAAGCTAAGCTCTAAGCTCGAGTCGAAAGGGCAGCCACGCTTTTTGATATTAGAAAGCGTAATTCGTCTTCGAAGAGGAACACCGTGTACTTAAGCCAATGAAATTCGCTCGCAACGCAGCGCCAATTTTTCTTCCCAACGAAAGAGCCCCGGAGTGCCGCGAAACATTTTCGTTTCCTTAAAAAGGACCGTGGAAAGGCACTGAATTTTCCTCCGCCGTATTCACGCGCGCGTCTAGGTGTTCCCCGGGAAAAGGCAAACAAACGGTGGGCCACGAAGAAGGACGAAAGGCGTCGGGATAAAGAAGAAATACACAAGTCGTGGCGTTGAAAAAGCGAGGAGTTCGCCGTAGAGAAAGAGGCGGAGGGAAGGGACGAGGGATGGAAAAGAAGCTTTGGAGGAAACGAGGGGGCGAGAAAGCAGAAAGCTGGAAGATATTCTGCGTTCTTGGAGAGTCAACGATATTAAAGGGAAGGAAAAAGACGAAAGGTGACCGGAGAAATGAGGCGACAAACTGCGACAAAGCTTGTTTGTCGTTGTGTTACTATCTTGCAGCGCCACACCCTGCCCATCCTGAGGGTGGATCCATCCATCCTATTGCACGGTAACCATTTTTCGGGGTGGAGTGACCTTTCAGGACGATTCCCGGGTCGTAGTTCATTGACTCCAAGAAATACCTTAAAAAAAATCGCAATCTTAATCAGATTACGCCCGACGTTATTCCCCAAAGCTGGTGGTTCAAACAGTCGGAAGATTCGCCTGTTTTCCAACCAGAGAAAGTGCCTCGTCTCCTCTACGTTTCCGTGTGAAATTTCCAAGATATTTTCCTGCCACAGAAGGGGGACCCTTTTATTGAAAGGAAGCAACCTCTGTTTTACGCTGCCTTCTTTAAACGCCGGGGCACAGTTGTTGCCGCTCGCAAGACGCCTTTCTTTGCGCGGGATTTATTTTTAATACGAGCAACTCGTAAACAAGTAGCCATAAAAAAGGCAATGCGCAGGCTGAGTGTCTATGCTTGCAAAATCTCGCCTGGTAAACGGGACATGGGGCTCGGAGAGAACTTCCAGTTTCTGTACTTCGCAAGATGAAAGTAGTATAGCTCAACGATCAAGGCGACTTTGTCGTACGAAGCGATACATGTACTTTGGAAGACAATGCTCTACTTCCTTTATACTCGAAACGCCACTGATTCTTGATCTGTCTTCAGTTGCTTGGGGCTCAAAGGTAATTCGAAGTATCTTCTTGCATTTCCAACGGTGAGACGTCGAATTGACAGTGAACAATCACAGCTGCTTTAACGAGCTGCAACCAGATGGTGCGTGGAATTCTTTTACTGCGCGTTTCGTGTTAAATATACGCCACGGGCTGTAAGAAACAAGGGGGCGGCGAGAACAGAAGAAGAATACAGACAAAGGGGTGGGTGGATAACAGTGACTACGTATGCAACATGTAAAGGGGAGGAAGCGTTCGGTGCATTCAGGGATCTGGTAAGAGGGAACAGTGGCGCAGATGGCTGATCCACTCAATTTCAGATTCATGGATGCCAGACTGAAAAATGGTGTCTATCCCTTCGTTCTTACCCTCCCTTTTCCACTGCACTGATTCCTTCTTTTTCCCCCTTCTCTATCTCCATTTCTAACTCACTTCCTTCCGTTGCTCGTTCCTTTTTTTTGAAGAAAACTGTGCACAATCACTAGCCTAGAAATTTATCTTAGCAATTAAGACCTAGAATATCCTGTAGAAACATTACTGTGTTGATAATAATTTTGCTGTCGATTGGTAGTGCTTACACATTAACAATTGAGGATACTTCGACTTCACAAGCATCCAAAAATACTGCACTTTGTTCTGTCATTAGAATAACTATTTAACTACCCAGCGTTTCTTGCAATCTCTTAATTGCTGGCGGAGGAAAATACGAATTCCTCGTTACGATAGAGGACGAAAGCAGATCGATGAAAACGCTTAAGGAAAGGAGATTGCGTTCGAAGCGGGATTTTCCTCGGATCGATCAACCGTATCCTCCTTTCCCTGCATTCGATTCGATTTACCTCCTCTTCCCGTTCTCGCCTGTCTTCCCTCCTCACCGCGAGACACCCTCCCCGCGGGGCGAGCGGGGCGGGCACGTCTAAAATATAATAAACCTCGGCAACGTTACGACATACGGGCTCGCTCGCCCCTGTAAATACCCGAGTATGGATTTTGAATATTTTACAAGTCGCAGTAGGTGGGCACACGTGCCGCGGCACGTCCCCGTTTGAAACGGTACGCTCTTGTGGAGTGTATCCGCGAGATTTCGCTGGAAACAAATAGGCATCTTCCTTACCGCGGGATTTTATTCGGCTTGGATAGTTTTCCTCGTTGTAGCCTTCTGCTTCTTCTTCATAATGGGGAAATAGGAAATACGATGGTATTGTTAACGATTTTAACGATATCTGAAGGTGGCTTCGTAAGGACACCTTCTACGTGACAGCATCTGGATATAGGTCGGTCCAGTCTGAATATTTTCCCGAAGGTAAAGAGGTTGGCGAGGGCAGAGAAGAGTCGGTGATGTAATTTTCGTCGCGATCGATGCTTCCTCGCCCTTCGGAATCTCGTCCTGTTTCCTCGTGTCCTATCGAGGCGGGAGGGTGGATAATTTCGTAGAACCCTTGGCTTGCATTACCGAGAACTCCATAGGAAATAATCAGTTACGTTTAAGATTGATGCTTCTTTTTGGGTCTGCCTCAGACGATTGCCTTCAACACCGCTGCTTGCAGTTCCCGTCGCTCGCTGAACGTGCCGTGGTAGAAGAAGTGTTTCATAAAAATTTATCCAACCACCCGCGATGCGTTCTTTCACATTTCCTTTAGCAAACTATCGAACACAGTTAATCTTACTTCATACTCATCAGCGTTTACAGCAATCTAGTAAACGATTATAAAATTTATATGTGAAACCAAAACTGGATTTTGATACATCGAGTATCCCTGACACCTCCCAGGTTGACTTGAAAATTTTATTACCTTGCGTGAAGCTGGAGGAAAGTGTTCTCGCGTATTGCAACCGAAACTTCTCATTGAAAAAGAGACTAGAAGACTTTTTGAGTAATCGAATATTTCTACATCCCATTTCATTAAAATCGTCCCCTAGTTTTGCCTAAAGCCGTCAGAGCTACTTCTTGTATTAAGAATTTTATCTCCCTATGATGCAATGTCACTTTTATTAGACGTTAGGTACTAAACGAATGAAACGTGGACCAGGACAATCGTATTGAGCGAATTGAATGCCTGTGTGTCGCGGCAGAGTCAGCAGGAGCAGGAGCTCGCGGCAGGTAACTCGCGTTAGAGGGACTTACATGGAAGATTATCGTGCAGCAGTAACTCATAGGGTAAATTATTGTGAAAGTTCCCTGGCGGGGCGCGTCGACGGATAACGCAGCTTCGTAAGCAATTAGAATAATGACAAAGTTTCGCTTTAATCCATAAAGAGGGAATTCGTGCAAGTCTCGCCGTCGCGCGCACCGGAAATTGAAGGGATTTTTAGCGTCTATACCAGTTAGACGCGCCCGTTATACATATGCCCGTGGCCTTTCACGCTGGGACACGAAGGGCGGAAGTTAGCTTCTCAATTTAAAGTTCGGAATTATATTTGACTCGTGTTTGACGCTCTCGTCGGCCGAGAAAGAATCATCTTCCCGTGGCATATGCGATTCGAAACCAGCAACCTCGTCTCTGCCTTCAAATATTCACGCGCGAATTTTCGCGCTGCACAGTGGGCGAGTCACGGGATTCCATTGGACTGCAACTGTTCGATTCTTGACAATGAACAAACCGAATGCACAATCATATTTTTTATATTAAATCATATTTTTAATTCTTCCAATTAAGGGTGTCTTTTTCTAAAAAAAAAATAAGCTCGGACATTCCATTCTCTTTAACGTTCACCATAAATAAAAAAGAAACATTCCAATCGAATTGCATGCTTCGCTATCCTGAAAACATTATATTTAATACATGATAAATTGCTTCTTGTATCAAATTCCCGGTTCAACTTTCCTCTGAACGAACCAGTGGAGGCAGTCTCCCGAAATAAAGTAAGCTGACATATGCGCAAGCTCCGCAATAGAAGCACAGATACATAAGTAGAACAGAGTTCACTACAGATTTCCCTACTTGTGCTTAATGCCTGCCTCTCCATTTCTATCTGTCGCGTCCCGACTAACGGCAATCTGGCGAATCTGTGAAAGTAACCAGCCGTGGGTGGAAAAAACATTGAACGAAACTGACAACCGTGGCGCACACGTACGTCTCCAACTTGCTTCTGATGCCGTGACGTCGACCTCGTCTTCGTCGCCCCGCTTCCTCGCCCCCCGGTAGCTCCTCGTCGCCGTCTCGCAGCTCCTCGGCGTCTAAATTATAAATTACTCGCGTGTAATTTCGACCCGGTGGAGGCAGTAGGAAAACGAACTCGAGCAAAACGGAGACGACTAACGCGGCTCGGAAGGGGAAATGCTGGAATGGAAGTGACGTAGAAGTCGTTCTTAGACCGACGACTGGGAAGAGGGGGTGTGGGCGATCGGGGGTTGAGCGAAACCGGAAGAACGAGAAACGAGATGGAGGGGGGAGGGGGAGGGGTTAAGTGAGCGAAAACTCTGTTTTGGAACTAGTGACATTGGAGGAGGAACCGGGGCGAGGCTGAAATGTTTCGCGAAGGAAAAAGACGATGAATAGGAAAATAAGCAGGCTGGAAGACAGGGAAGTAGGTGGCGGCTAAGGAGAGGCAGGGTGAAAGGTAGCAAGGGAATGAAGTGCAGCTTCGTTAGAATCTTTCGTAGATTGCTTAATTAACGGCAGAACTCTGCTATAAATTCGTTCGTATAGTAAATCAGGATCCGGCACCCATCCCTTTCTCTCCTCTCCCCCTCCCCTCTCGGCAACCTTCTGTTCTATCCGACAGGAGCCTCGCTCTCTCCTGGGCCAAACGCACCTCGACCGAGTACAAAAGCCTCGTAGGTTGTCCCGAACCTTAATTATCCCCCGGTACTCGTATATACTCGTCGAGGTCGTGCTCGTGTTGTATTATAGGCCGTGCCACCGTTACCGAAACAACACCGCCGGTTTGCCTGGCAAGCCCGTTTTGCATCCCTCGCCCGAAGGGCTTTGTCGAAGCTCATCAAAGGAAAAAGGCACTGATCATGCTAAATGTCGGAAGTAATTCTTGGCATACCGCGCTGGCCCCCAAGGGTACAAACACGCTCGCTCCTATACACACCGCGCGCACGCTCATTATTTGGAAACAGCGTCGATTGTGATTCTTTCTCGGGCAGCTTCGTGCGCTCTTCTATTAAAGTTGGAGACCATTTTTTGCTATTCTGGTAAAAGAATTTTTGGACAGAAGTTTTAGGGAAATTAAAGGATATAAGGAACTAAGTAGGTTATTTAAATAATTTCATTCAAATGAAGCAGTTTGTGGTACTTGTATTTCTCTGACACTTACTGTATATTTTCAAATGTATGCGAGGACTTTCGGTATTTAGTCTTATCTGTAGAAACGAACAGTTTTGTGCGAAATCTTGATGGATTACTTCTTTGGATATTTTAACGAACGATTCCCGTCTACAGGACCAAGATTTCTGAATCGGAGGATGCTCTTTTTGCCCCGTGGAAGTGGGTATAATTATTTCAGTATGTAACGCAAGATCACGCTCTCGCGAGGAACATCCCGCGCTACGTACCAGCAATTTTACATTTGGATTTAATTAAGTTCCACAATTAAGTAAAAGTTTCTGGAGAACAGAGGGAAAAATAGCCAGCGTAATTACACTCTAATAATACGCTGCTCCGCGAAAAGAAACGAGAGAACGTATTTGAAAAATAAAACATTCGACAGCGTTCTCGGGCCTCCTTTAATTACACGACTGCATATCTCTGGATTCGGGTGGAATCGTTTCGTACCTTGTTATAAATTTGCACAGCGGCGAAACGTCGTGTTTTAAGCAGCAGGTATCTCCCGCGTAACAAAAATTTTTAATGAATCCTCGATATTCAGTCGGTAGCAATATGTGGAGGAAAATGTTCTTCCCGATCCCATAAAATATTCCGCTTCCTCGGAGAGAACGTTGTTTAACTTCCGTTTGCGTTAATTAATTACCTGTCAGCGGAAATCATGATTCGATGATTCGCGCAACTTCATTGCGTTAACCTACCTTTATTATTGAGAAAATATCAAGGATCACCATAAACTGGGACAAAGGTTTAATTTCACAATTCTTCGTACTTGCTCGTCGAAGATTTCTCAATTCTTCTTTACCTACACCTTGAATTTCCATTTACAGAATTCTCCTCCCACTGCCCAGTGGAATTTCGAATCATAATTCGACGATTAATAGAATTTCATTATGGTTCCCT
Organism: Andrena hattorfiana; assembly: GCA_944738655.2. NCBI lineage: Eukaryota > Metazoa > Arthropoda > Insecta > Hymenoptera > Andrenidae > Andrena > Andrena hattorfiana. The sequence goes on along the minus strand of OX122894.2, from coordinate 41,403,864 downwards.
ATCTCTGTCACTGAAAAATGGCATGGATCGCCATTAACTCCTACTTGTTGGGTGATCAAACTGGAACAGAGGTGCAATTTCTCAATTCCCCGTGGCTGTTCGTACGCCGGAGATATTTCAATTCTTCCTCGCCCCTCGAACTTCCATCCTGACCTCTTTTTTTCCCCCCACTTTCTTCGCACACAGCACAAGGAGAGCTTCATGAGTTCCACTTTCACCATTTCATTCCAGTGGAAATCAGCTTCTCACTTGTATTGCCCAGTCTGGCGGGCGTTCCCGGCCGTAGGTGACCCGAAATTATTTGCAGGAATGCCCAGAACTGCTGGCCTAAGGGTGGCCTCCGTATATCCCGAGCGAAACCGCGTACACACGCTCCTAATTTCGCTGGTGAGAGCACGAGCCACCGCCAAATTGGATTTTATTGAATGCGTCTGCCAGGGGATTGTTCCGGGACGGTTTGCGCCCAGTTGGACTATTCATTGTGGATCGAACACTATGAGAAATCGTTAAGACCACTATCTGCGCCCGCTGCTTTTTTTTTCCCCTCCAATTCCCTTTCATTACAAAATAATCGAAATTTATCGCCACGGCTTCTCGTGGAACGTCGACGGTGCTCGGTTGACGCTCATGTTCTTTCATTTTCATTCAACCGGTAAATTAATTCCTCGGAGGTGGGCAGAGAAATAAAACACTCAGCCACTATTATTACACTTTTAAATAGGATCTAACCTCTTGTCACGCGCAAAAGTGTGCCAGCCATTAAGTAATTCTTCCATTTCTTAATATCAACGTTTAAGAAAACATTAAAAAATGTTTCTGCAACAATTACTTTGCAGACCCATGCGCTTCAAAAAACATTTTTATATCCTTCTATAATCTTCATTACTTGATCACATTTGTACCGAAACACTATATTCTTGCTGAAATTTCTTCTTAATCTGAAAGACACCAATCAATAGCACATTTCACGACTACTACTATGTTAATACACTAGTCGCTCGAAAGCACAGCTTCCCGAACCATCTTCAATTATCGATTCATGCCCACGAAGACTGTCGCGAAGTGAACGTTCGTCGCAGTTCCACTCGGATGCGTGGAAGGAACGAGCAAGCAAAGACACGAAGCTGAGAACGTTAAGTTCCTGAAACGAAGGTCAGCTGGTCTGGTAATGAGTGTTTAAGCTAGTCGAGCTTCCCACCCATCAGGAAGCCGTTAGATAAGCCTTAAAACAGTAGGTAGCTTGCAAGTAATGGTTGTACCCATGAACACCGTGAAACGACGATGGTTACTGCTGGCCGGCGTTTACAACGTTACAAGTAGAAATGCTCTGGACGAAATGTGTGCGCGCACACACACACGTGTACATGCACGCCTAACGCGGAGATGGACGTTACTAAGAGGCAGGTAAGCCGTATGGTCGAATGTACTAACATAAAAGCTAATGTAGCAAAGTGCGGTTATGTCTGCAATGGTACTGGCCCTCCTGGTGTACATTCAGACCCCCCTGCTCTGGACCTCCAGGTCCCCTAATATCCTCTTCGATGCCACCCCCGTGTCCTGTCTTTTCAACTGCCAGTCTTCCTACTCCAGATGAAGAGGCTTCCTTCTCCACCAGAACCTTTCCTCCTGTCTCGTTCTTCTTTGCTCCACCTAACTCCCTGGTAAAACATAGCGAACGTTGCAAACCAGCTACATCGTTTTAAGAATAATAATAATCGTTTCCTCGAGTAGGTATCGAAAGTTTCGATGATTTTTTTCACAAATTTTTCGTCTTCTATAGCTCGTGAAAAAAGATCTACTCCAGACATCGAGTTAATTCTGGTAGTGGTGATAGACAAACATCTAATTTATATGTCTGTAAAATTTGAAGGGCATCGGTTAATTCATTCTTGGAATATCGTGGTAGCCAGATTAAAGAACAGAAACAGATTTTGGAAATATTAGGCTGTTGGATCTTTTTCTCCATCCAAGTGGGAATGTCCCCTTAAAAATCTGGACACGAACTTGAATCGTTACTCAAAGATAGCTACGTGTTCAGTTCCCTTGACAGTGGATTTTCATGGCTGGTCGGTTAAGATCTTGGGAAGTCGTTTAAATCGTTCGACTTAGGTTGCATGGAGAGTGATTTATCGGTCGTTCGGTAATGACCATTCACTTCTTCGACAATCTCATCCTCGGAGAAATTACAGAGGGGGAGAAGGGTATCAGAGTTTCGATGCTAATGAGAATGTCAAAACCCAGCGAGGCGGGAGTTGTAATTAGATATTGGGTAAATGGAAATTGAAGACAGCGAAAGAAGAGTCTGATGGAGCTGATATCTGCTACCCAGACCTATACAAGCACCACACACTATACACTTCTATCAGACACAATCCAAAAACATAAATAAACATTCTTTCGAATTTGAAACAATCTCTTATATCATTTAAACACTCTGAAGGAAGTGTTTAATATTCTCAATAAAAACGTCAGATCTTTGTCCCTTTTCTCCGTAATCCACATCTAGAGAATTAAATTACAGAAAAATATATAAATATTATCAAACTCATATAACACTTCACCACCAAACAGAGAATAATAAACTTATTATAACAAAGTTCTAACTCTTCTTTCTGTAAAAACACACAAAACAGTCTAAGCAACAAAACATCTGAAATTTCCAAACTCCACAACCAGCACATATTCTGCAATATACCTTAACCAACGAGGCAATGGAAAATCTTGATACAGTTAATCTGCCATAAATTATCAAGCTCGCAATAACCTGCACTAAACGCGGCCAGCTTCTCATAGAACGAAGACGTGAAATATACAGGGAGGGTGGGGGGTGGGTGTTTCGATCTAAGAGGGTGAGCACAGAGAAACGGGGCTCAGGGTGGGGAGGACAGAAGGCAGCCTCCATTAATATTCTCGAGAAGCGAGGATCGAAGTTCAATTATTCAGAGGAACGCCGTTATACGCTCGTCACCCCCCGTAATGGTGCCGAGTGTCTTTTTGGCGTTTCGTCTGTCGTTTCTGCACTCCATCACCCGCCCTTCGCCACCTATGCGTGTACCTGTGTGTACAGAGTCGGCACACGAAGCCGGCTGTCGAAGATGGCCCCGTGAATTTCTTCCACGAGGAGCCGAAGAAAAAAAAATAAGGCCGCATCCCTGTGGGACAACCGTTGGGCGGAGGGGGGTGGTTTCGTGGAAGGATCGGAGGGCACAGAGGCACTGATTATACCCACACCAACTGGCCGCCACTCGTGCTCCCCGATACGAATTAAAACATATCAAACGGACGCGCGTGTATGCGCTGCGTCCGTGAGCATATTGGAGGGAATACCCTGGAGCTTCGACTTCGACCTCGAGCCGTGTATCGAATCCACGATGGACAATTGGGAACTGAAATGGTAAATAAGGGGCTCGATTTGTCGTTCTCTAAGATTGCATTTCGCTCGTGTACCGAGGGTTGGAAATAGCAGGCGACCGAGCTCGGGCTTCCTCCTTTGAAAATTCTTGGGTTTGTGGTTCATGGATGTTTGTGAAGTGGACGATGAGGAAAGTATTGTAGTTTGGCAAGGCAGCACTCCTGGAGACAAGGCGGAATTTCCTGGAATAGTCTAATGATAGTAATTAGATAATTCTAGCAGCGAAATTGATGTATATCTATGAGATATATATCTATAAGTTTTCAACTTTTACTTAACCATCGTTATATGTCTCCAAAGGGGAACCAAAATTTCGAGTTGGAAAGTGGATTGAAGCTGCTCGTATCGTTTATTTTAAACTTGATCGCTACTAAGCTTCCCGATCTATTACAAAATTGTTATCATTTTCTATGCTACGGGTATATGTTTAATCCTATTAGTGACTTGGGTACTCCGAACTCTCGAATTCATTGCTTCCCTGTAAAAATGATGTTCAATCGTAGAGAAATCTTGAAACCGCGAAGGAGAGTAATGTTTATGCTTTTACACTTTCATATGTAATAATAGAGTGCATAAAAACTGTCGGCTCTGAAATGGTGCACCTTATTTGCACTATAATACTGCGAAAGTATGCCATAACTGTTTTGTAGCATAGCATTTTCGACATGGCGTTATGTGTTATTCTGTGAAAAAGGTTACCATAAGAACGTTATGTGGCTCGAATGACTTTTATTAAAAAATTCAGTGTTCACGTTAGAAAAAATCTGAAATCTGTAAACTTCTTCGGTTCATTAAATAATTGTTGTATCGTAGATTGAATACCAGTATCGTCAAGTAGCAGGATTTTTCAGTAAAAAATAAATTTCATACTTCGTTTATTACAGAATTCACGCAAGTGTTATAAAATATACAACGCGAGAGTTGAATTTTTTAAATCACAATTTATAGATACAGAGGTAGTTTAAAAGCAACTTAAATTGATTCGAAGGAGGCAATGAATATTCACGACACTTCCATTTTATTTGCAGAACAACTTACTCGAGAATGAGACTCGCTTATTTCCCCCTTCTATTTTGCCATCCCTGGAAAGATTATTCCCTGCACGTTCCCATTTAGTTCACGTCCATTCTAAAAACAAGCTTTCTGGTCGCCCTTTAACAAAATATTTGAAAAAATTACAGAGCCCCATAGCTTGCGTTCATCCGCCGCGTGCAACTATTGTATTCGTCCCCTTTCTGCGACAAATACACACTGCAGATAAACTAGGAAAAGATTTACGAAAAAAAGGAAGAAACAAAAGCTTCCAAAATATTGGAGAAGATCTTTCCTGATCCTTCCTGCTTTTGTTCGGCCAGTACAGCACGGTACACGGTATACAGCGACCGGTTTGTTATCGTAGTTTCACAGCTTTATTCAGCATATTGAAAAGCGTCGATTGTACGCTACAAAATTGCCCCCAATACGATATTTTTTACGCTGGCGTTATCGGTGTGCACACTCACTTAACGATACTCTGTTTCGTACGAATATTACAGAAAACCCGTTTTAAAAAAGAAGATATAGTGTGGAAAAAATAAAAAACGAAAACCAGACGAACGTAAAAATACACGAAACAAATATTTTCAGATACAAATGAAAATCGTTTCTACAGCTCTATCACTCTGCTCCGGCGATACGAAGAAAAATAACAATTAATTAATTCGAGCTGGGGGAACGCCTCGTTACCAGTGCAAGTCGCTGGAAGCCGTGGAAGGGAGATTTAACAAACGATAAGGATAAGGAAAGCAAAGTATCAAAGGGAGATCGATCACAAAGGGAACACCCGGCGACAACGCTCGTGCAGAATCCGTGGAATTTCTTGTATCAGTAGCGAAGGGATCCTTCCCTCGGAGCTCTGTCTTCTTTGAAAGAGGCGTCTTGAGCTTTTCGGGCGTTTAGCGCGACTCGCCGAGAATATGCTCAAGTATTTTAATATTGAGCCTGCCGACTGTGCAGGACTTTCGAGCCCCGGCATTGTCCAGGGGACTTTGCTGCATGTGTGAATGAATAGGAATGCCGTTGGGCTTTGTACGAAAGCCTTTATTGTTTGGCTGTCCAGCGATCAGTGGTTATCACGTGCTGTCTCGGCGACGATGGACTTTGCTTCGTCGCGCCCCTTGCTTCCCACTTCCTTTCTCCCTTTTTTTTTATCCACGATTCCTGATCGCGTCAAATTCATTCGAAATTCAGCTGCACCACCCTTGGAATACTTCCTCGTTCTGCATTAGTTCGGAAGAGTTCCTGATGAAATATCTTGCTTAAATTCATTGATTGAAATTTCATTGTAAAATTTTTTTACAGCTGAGTAAAACGTTTACATCGCTTTTAGAAAGTTTTTTAATTTGTTAGGATACGCTAGAGGGGGCTTGAATTATTTGTTCTTTTCGTCTGTTTTATTTAAAAACTTTCGTGGTACAGAAAGGGCATCGGTGCAATTGTGTTGGAAGGGTGGTTAGGACGTTTCTGAGGGTTTTATTAACCGTTCCGGAGGATCCGTTGGTTATTTCAAGGTTGAGAGACTCTGTTCGACCATGGCTTTCGATTCTCATACGGCCATGCAAGTATGTGCAAGCGCCGAACTGCAGCCCTCAGCCGAGGCTGCATTCTGATCCGAACACCAGAAAAACTCGATACTGTTATGCCATACGTTTCCGTGTAACTTCCTTTATTCGATCCAGCCGCATTGAGGAGCACGGGCGCAGCGGTTTCGTTTCCTCATCGCTATTCCATCTTCACGATGGAATATCTGCCTCGACGCTCGCTGCATTTGTGAGTCAAGGCCATTAAACAGAAATTTAAAAGACGAATAGAGAAATAATATCATAATCTTCATGGGCTATTTTAAATCTACATATGATCTATATAATTCAATATTACTAACGATCACATAGTAAAACCTCTCCTACAACAATGAAAAGAAATTTATAAACTTGAAAATCACGTTGATGACAGTAACGTCGAGTGCAATAAATAAATAAATTAGTACGAAATACAAGTACCACAGGTGCATTCTACAGTGCACCAAGATGCACTTAATTATCCACCAACCAGCAATGACAAGCTCGTAAATATAAAAATTCGAAAGAAGGCAGATCTCGCGAGTCGTTGAATAAATTAATTAACACCCCGAATGGTAGGTAGCGAAACGACGCTCGCGTATTGCATAATGTGCGCGGTATCGGGAGCACAGTAGCACACGCGACCTGGCTATCAGACAGCGATCAGACATGGGATAAAACAGTGCGCCGAACGTATCGGTATTCAGCCTAAACGCCAATTACCCTTTCAGCCTGAAATGCATCGGCGCGCCACGATCTCTAAACGCGAGCCCCGCAGTCGTTCGCATTTTCCAGGGTATACCAGCACGCCTCGAAAACCTGATACCATTACACGTGTTTGTGCGTACAGTTTCCACCCCCGTCTGGCCCCCTTCGACGCGATCTGCAGATGCTTCCCCTCGGCCCCGTCCGCATCCACGTTCTTTCCACTCTTTTTTTTCACCACTTCTCCCTCGTCCATCGTATGCAACCGCGGAGGGCGAAACGCGCGAGAATTCAAGCTCTGCCCCAGAAAACCAGGCGAGCAAAAGGGGTGCGAAAGGGTGGAGGGCGGGAGAAAAACACGAGACGACGTTTCTCTTGTTACCCTCGTTCGACTGCTCGCCTCTATGGCGCAGAAACTCGAGGACTCCGACCGATACGTGCCGATTCGAGGGTAAAAAGCGACGCTTGCGTAAGCCGCGAGAGGAACTGGCCGTGGCGGTGAAACGAGGCTTCGGCTGGGAGAAACGCGTCTCGTCGAGGGCGGCTCCGATTCGATGGGTATCGTTTAACGGGAGTCAAAACGATATAGCGAGGCTTGTATGTTTCCGTGACTCGAGACAATTTCGTTCGACGTGTCTTTACGAAGATTTTTCAGAGACATTTGGGTGGTTTTGGGGGTAGGTTTGATTGTAGTCGTTGGGTGAAGTGAGGGAATGTTTGAGCAATTTCGAAATGAAGATGTTCATCGGACATTTGTCCTAACCCAGACTTATAGGTCTCTATTATTATAGGTGCTACTACTTAATGTCTCTCGAAAGCGGTGATATACTGGAAAAATCTGTTTAATACCAAGAAATCCTAGGTTTCGTCAGTAATAACAATAAGACGTTGATCACGCACCACTGGCCCTGTTTCTATAACAGAATTCATTGCACCGTCGCAAAGGGAAGACAGTTCGAAGGAAGTTACTTTATTAGTCGACTTGCACGAGTTCCGGTAAGGGAAATATTAATTTCCCAGCGTCTGAGAGGAACGGGAAGTCAGCCAACGACGATTGCGCCTTTGGCCAATATATTTAATAAAAGTTGAAGGCAATTATATCACGTCTGATCTCTGATCACGCTCCGCGATCTTTCTCGCGGATCATTTTCGGTCTTTGCCCGAGAAGCGCGAGCTGCTCGGTATAATAGAACGGTGGAAAACAGCAGCGGTTGAAGCTTGCGGCGACTTTGCAACGCGTCGACGAATTTACAAGAATGTCACGCGCAATGCACTGGCCCCTGGTGGTATTTATATTCCATACGCCTTGGGGAACGAAACACATTGCAACACGTGCTGCAAAAATTCTACAGGGTGTCCTAGGTTTTTTCTTAAAACTTACTGATTATTGTTGGCAATAGAAAATGTTTGTCATCTTGGACGATCCTCGAGTGTAATAGTAAACAGAGCTCACGCGAACAGAGTAGATAAATATCCACAATTTATTTATTTACAAGTCAGTTATCATTCCATATTTTTAATAAAACATTTGCTGACTCCATGTTTATGTAATATTTATTTCTTATTTTTACTTCTACCTACATCACGTTTGCCTGGGACAACCTGTGTTGAAAACTCTTCGCTTCAGCCCCATTTCTGTTATCTGTGCCTGAAATCTTATGCTTTTATGGCTGGCGTTGCGCTGTTTCACGTTAATGTCTATTAATTATTGCTGGCGTTGCTTGCCGGTGCGCAAGAACTGTATGACAGTGACGCCAGCCTGACGAATCGAGCCACGGTTTTCCCTGCCGTTGTCGATGATCGGGTCCCGGCTATGTTTATAGTTAATTTTCGTTGATCCAGGCCGCTGATGAAGCCACTGAAATTCATCGTCCGCGGTCGATGAAGCCGTTTAGCATTTCTCCGTACACTCCGCCATGCGGGAGCGTTTAAAGGCGCATGAATAATAAGGCGCCGCAGGGAGAAACGTGGCTGGACGGAATATAAAAGCAGAAACCGAGAGAATGGAGAAGAATACTCGCGCGCCCACGGTCGCGTTATTATTTTAAGTTTTCCGTGCGTGCGCCGGGGACGGTTGAACTGCTTCGGCGGGGGGGGGGGGGGGCTTATTAATTTTCAGATGGCTGTAATTTTATTGTTACGGGATTCGCCAGCGATTGCCTTGCTCCGCTAAGGAACGCTCGGAGGGAAGGGGGAAGAATTCTTCTTTACGCTTGAGACTTATTTAGAATTATTTCTGCGCACGTTGCGCGCCATGGGAAAGCAAACGATGGCTGCCTTTATTAAAGCCAGAATTTATTGCAAAGTAGGCGGCACAGATTATTCGTCCTGAACTGCTGGACAATGATTTCGACGAAGCGCTGCAGCTTTGTGCAGCGAAGTTCTGTGATCGGTGATAGATTATGCTGCAATTAAATAAGGGTAGTTGTGCATTTATGATGAAACGTGTGACTTACCGTTTATCACTTATTTTTATATAAGTAATTGGGGGCGAATTCGCAAGCATTAGCATTATCTTCAGTACCGCGACTGGTCAAAGTTGCTAAATTATTTTTCCAAATCAACAGTCCCGTACCAAAGCACCCCAGCCTTTGACCCATCAAACGAAATACTCTTCGCCACGTTCCGCCCCTTCTAATGAAAGTTTCCGCGGCAAAGGGCCATGAAAACCCTCTCGTCCCGTAGTTCGATAACGAGACCGAGAGGTACTTTCTCGATTTTCAAGCTTGCTCCAGAGACACGCGTTTTAGACTTGCTGCTCGGTGCCATTAACCCCTCCTGCGGTCGTGGCTAAGCGAAGCAGGTGAGTCGCTGGTGCAAGGGCGACACACGGGAGCAGCAGAGACAAAGTGGGCAGGCGTGGGGGGATGAAGGTAACGGGAAAAAACAGTCTAAATGCACGCAAAAATGCCATAAACCAGTATGGCGTAATAACCGTGGTGTCTATACCGGGCAAAGAGGGAAAAGTGGGGAATAAGACTGGGAAAAGGTGGATGGAAGGAGAGCGAGATAAAGGGGTGGAAGCAGGAGGGAGGGAAAGAGTCGAAACGGTGACAAAGGGAAGTGGGATAGTCTTGGGAAAGCCAGTTGGGGCTCCGCCACGCGTTATATTCAATAAAACCCAAATGTACCGCAAGAGACTCTTTTGCTACCCCCTTCGTACTAGGCCATTTTTGCTCCCCCTTCGCCACAGTTCGCCGCCACTTTCTTGCCAGCTCTCCCTCTGTCCCTTTCCCTCTCCTTCTATTTCTCTGCACCTCTCTTCTATACACGTGCGCGTGTAGGTTCACCTCGCTAGTACCGTCACGGCCATTCGTCGAAGTTTATTTTGCGTAAGCGACGAAACTCGCCCCGGGGCGGTGTAAAATGTTCTGGATTCTTTTGCCTCCACCCTTTCACCTCCCCTCGTACCATCAGGCCACCCGTCCCCGCGGCCCTCCGCTCCGTCTTTTTTCTGCCTCCCTTTTTGTCCTCCTCCTTTGGTGGCAAAACCAAGAAAGTTACCCCCTAGGACAAAGATAATCCGTGTAGCGAGCAGCATCAAAGCGGGGCGCTCTTTGTTTTTGATGGGAATTAATTTGGATCTTGTTTTAATTAAAGGAGGATCGTCTCCGGAGGGGACGTGCCGTCGGGGACTTTTTAAGCGGAGCGGAATGAACTGTCTATGATTGTTTCTGCTCGGCGGGATTTTTGGAATCGACCGGCGATCGGTGAATGGGGATTTAGAAGGGCGAGACGAGACGACAGGGACTGTCTGCCCCGGGAATCGGGCTCGGCAGCGTTATCCGCGGATAATGTACCGAGTAATTAACGAGGAACGATTTCCTCGAATTCTGAAAGCTATTGTTCCGCTGCTAGACCCGACGGAAATTCTGCTAGCTTCTCCTTGTCTTCGTTGGCCCGAAACCTAGAGTCGTCGGGAACCTTGCAGTTGCTCGAGACGTCGAGTAGATATATTTTTCGAGTTTCTTATTGCTCGGTGTGAGGCAATGCTGTATCGATCACGTGTTGTAAATAGAAGTTAATGTAAATCAAACTGGATCTGAATAGTCTGGGACTAAATACTCTTCATGACGTTGAACTCATCGAACTCCTTGATATTTTTCCAAACTTTCCCATCAGGTATTTACCCATTCACTTCTTAATTTATCTTGCACGGCAAGTTAAAGCAATCAAGACATGCAGTTCACAGAATTTTACACATTTTCCCTACGATTTTGCGAAATAAGCGCAATCTCCGAGTGGATGTTTAAACCAGCGGTTAATTATTACCTTTTGCACACCGAGGAATCCTTATTTTGTGTTTCGCTACGCGGTATCGCCGAAACGACGGACCAGGGTATCCCAGTTACCAACGGCAGACGGGAAGCCAGCGAAGCTCGTGAAATTCCATCGTGGCGCTCCACGGGGGTTGAGTGGTATGGGGGTGTTATTGGGTCGCGGCCACTTAATATGCAAATGCATCGTAGAGGGGCGGCTTGCTACTGCCGCTGTTCACTGTAACCGAAGCAGGCGGAGAGCAACGGGACCAATACTTTAATTTGCATTTAAAATTGCTCAAGGGTTGACAGCCACCACCTTACTCGCCAGCTCACTTATATTCGGCCAGGCGGTCCGCGAAACAAATGCCCCACGCTGAATCGATGCTTGATGATTGGTGATATGTATCAGGGACGCTGCGAATAATCCCCGCAATATAAAACTTGCAAATTTCTTTCACGACTTGTGCAGCTTTTAGCTTGAAAAATATTTTAACATAAATTTCAACAAGTTCGTGTATCGATAAATCAATATCTTAGGATTTGTTTGAGTAAGGGTATCATACTCCCTTAATTCAACTTATTCTTTGTGTCAGGTTCAGGAAAATTAGATAACAGTTGAGAATTATCTTTTAATTTAATTTAATTATCTTTTAACTTCAATTTAACCTTTAGGAGGGCGGCAGAATCCCTTTTGGGGCTCTGTGCAAGTCCTCTAATTCCTGCACAATATATATATATAAATTTGTGGAAACTGAAAATCCCTATTTTTTTCGAAAAAAAAGCCTGTCCTCTAAAGGTTAAACACTAAAGAAACCACCCTTCTTCCATACTTCATTTCCAACCCCTCCTCGATCTCTATCCACTCCGCCGCACACTTGCCCCAAAAATCTCAAACATTCCGTTCAAGACAATTACCCAATCTCCTTATACAGAGAAACTTCCCACAACAACAAATAGTCCAAGAACCAAACACTCACCCCTCACCGACCACCCCGTCTGCACATTATTCACTCGCGCACTTAAATCAGCTTTAATGCTACGCGTCACGTTCCCCCGTGAGTCAATTGTCACGTCCAAACCATCCCCCGCTAGTTTCGGGCTCGATCGCGGCAACCCACTTCGGTTGTTGTTGTTTAATACAAATAAACGGCGGGTATCCCGCGAGCTTTGTCAGCCGTGCTTTTTGTCCGACGGCGAGGATTTGCTGCCGTTAACCGGATGCGATATTATTGCGACATCGCGTACGCAACGGCACGAAACACCTCTGGTCGGGAACGGTGAACTCGCGGCCCGTAATACAGCGCGTCCTCCGCGCGGTACTTGTTTGTAAAATTCCGCTCAAACATTTGTTGTGCATGTTCCCATTGGAAATCAAACATCGCCGCTGTTTGGAAAGTAAGTCCGCGACAGGACCACTGCAATATTGCTATTTTCCACGCCCAGGATTAGGACTTCGACGTTTTCCAGTATTCACGGCACGTCCGGAGACAACTCTTTTGATTTGCTCGATTTCATAACAGAATTGCAGGGCTAGAGTTAGTGGATGGGACATTCGAGCACACGTTGGATGGAATCTGGTTCAGGAGATGTTTATATATTTTGGGGTTAGGCGATAGTGATGTGATATGTTGTAAAAGATATTGTAGGAGCAATGGTTGACTTATACTACTGCCACTCGTTCTTGCCGTGCTTGTTCTTGCTGTTTGGGCTGTTCTGTGCTTTCTTATGCGTTTGTTTATTAACGTACACACGTGTACACATGCTCCTCTACTCATACTTCTACTTCCCTCCTTAGTTAAACTGTCCTATCTAGCATTTTTTCATTTTTTGAGATATGTTGAAATATTTGAAGTTCCACGCGTCTTTTACCTTTTAAGTAAAGTTAGAAAACTCTACGTGTTTCGTAAAGATTTATGAAGAGTCTAATGTATTTAACCTAACTTCTTTACAAGTGGTTAAAATATCCTATTTAAAACAACTAATTGATTGGTACGTTAGTAATCCATTACCTACTAGTACACTTGTTACAAAAATTATATTAGGCTGTTACGAAATAATGACATGTTTTAATATGAATAAAGGGAAATAAGGACAGTACAAAGTAAATGATAAAACTTCAAATTTCTCGGTTGTTTCAAAATGCTAGATAGGACATCGTAACTAAAGAGGGCAGTCTAGGTGTGAAGAAAACTAAGGCAAAATTTTGAAAGCTTTTTGAAAGCTGTTTAAATCTTCAAGTTGAGTATCGACGTTCTGTTCTTAATTCTGTCTTTGTAAAGTTTAGTATATTCTTAGAGCGTTCCTTACGAATACCAAGCCATCTTAATTCCCCATCTGACTAACCTCGAAACCACCCCTCAAAGATCCCTATTACCAAGCTTCAATAATCGCGAACTCTCAATCACTCTACACGCCAAAAAATGCAATATTTATCAGAATAAAAGAGCCCACTATTCATTATATCCAGTTCCAAATTTTGTGCGCATTTGCGTGTATCCACCGTTGCCGCAAGGAGCCGCACAGTAAATTACAGTCGCCCCGAAGGGATCTTTACAAGCCTGTTGCGGTGTGCTCACCGATCCCGCAAAACCCTTTCTGTCGTACACGACCCCACACTCCCCAGGTCGCCACGAGCATCCAAAGAAGAAGCAACAGATACAAGCTACCGGATAGAGGGTGTGGGGAACGCCTCGCGAGGGGTGGAGAGACGCTCGAGGGAAGAGTGGAACGACACCGAACGTATATCGTTCCGTGGTGAACTTTGGGGCGTTGGGGGAGTCGATGGGGTGGAATCGCGTCCTCCAGGACGTCGACTGTTTCACGGGCTACCGAATATCGCGATTCGATGTGCGAGGCAATCCACTCGGGGTCTTGTCGACTTCCGGTAAACACGAGCATCGCATTCTTGGCGATCGTCGGCCAGGCAAAGCGAAACGTCCCGCGAAAACTGTTTCTGGCCACGATTCGGGAGGATGAAATTGGATCATAGAATCTCTGTTATGAACACGCCGAACGCTTACTATCAGCTGGAGGTTTCAGTATTTAGGGAAATATCACTGTTAAACGTTTATTCTCCCGACGCGACGTAGGTACACACACTTGACGATTCATCCGCGAGAGAAAGGGCTCGTTGAAAAATTGTAGGTCATAGTTTTGCATAGGGCACTCGTGTTTTTTAACACAATAGAGGGAGGCGCTTTTATCTTGTACCGGGAAACATCGAATTCCACACTTCGTGTCTGGTTAACTGTTTTTTCCCCCCTAGACGGGAAAGAGAAACGATTACATTTCGAATGAAATATCGAATGCAGTTCTGTTTTTATTTTTCTATCAAGATCAATCTACTTCACGGATTTTTTAAATCCAGCGCGGCGTTTATTGCGTTCAATGTCGGTTGAGCTGGAGAGTTTATTTGAATAGGTACGTAATTTCACACTGTTTTGCGAGAAGGACATTTAAGAGAATCTACGTTCTGTGACGAAAGATTGAAGGTATTGATAAATGGCGAAATCCCTTGAGGTGGATTTTTAGAACCGCCAAATTGGGCAGGAAATTTATCGATGTATTTACTTGTTTAATAACTTGCCGAATGAGGTGGACCTTGTGTAATACCAATATATTAACGTCCAACGAAAAATAAGTAAGTAATTTGATCGAACGCTGCAAGTTTTCCAGTAATGAACAGTGTATGACATTTTTCTGGAGTTTCGCTACTGTTAAAATTTCCAACTACTCCGTGGAAATTGTAATACGTCAGCTCGCGAACACGCTGCTACACCTTCCACTAGGCGTATCCCGCGGCTTGGACCGCGCAAATTTTTAATTAAACTCACAAGCTGCTCAACAATTTCGATCGAAATATTCCGCGATCGAGCTACACCTGGATGCTCGTTGCTTCAACTTTCATAACGGTCGCGTTCAAAAAATAATTACGTAACTTGAAATGTGTAATACCGTTTGGCAGGTAATCGATGCAGGGATGGATCTAATATTAGCGGTGGATTGATGAATTAATGAGCAATGCAATTATAATATTAAACAGCGAGCGGCTCGTCGAGAAAATAATTCGAAGCAGCAGCCCTGCCTGTTGGAATTTGTTGTTTAAATAACCGGTTGGAATGTTTAATGAGACTCGTCGTAGCCAATGCGAATTGACGGGAAGTTCTTCTTGAATCTAGTTTCCGAAGCATGGAGTAACGAAGAAAATTAACAAACTTCTCCAAGCTCTTCCTTTTGCACCAACAGATTACCGTGTTTTGCTCGAGAGAGTGGTGCATTTAGAAATTCATCTACGCCCACTCAGTCTTCCGGAAAAATTCAAAAGGGGACCTCGCGAAAATTTCAGACAGGGGCAGGTAATGTTGGCTTTTCATAAAACAGTTATTCGAAAACGGCACACGCCCGCGACGAAAGTCGCACCGCGAATGGCACTCATTTAAATAACAGCTGCTGATAAATTTCATCCCGATTAGGTCTCAAAAATTCAAGCGCACGATCTCTCCCCCTTGGGCCGTGAAAGGGGTTCCAGGCAATTTGAATATTTATAAGGAGGCCTCGTGAAATTTCCAAGTAGGTTTACAGATATCGTCGATTCGGCTAGCCTTTGAATACGTTTATAGAACTCGACGCATTCGATATTTAATTGCTGCGAGAGTTAACGTTACCAGACAGGTACACAGTGAACCTTAAATCACCTCTAACCTCGATTTTTTCATCTCTTCAAATCATCAAACTACCCTATGGTTGTCATAAAAACTTATTTTTAAAAAAAGCAACGTTAAGTCTGAATGCTGATGGTGAATGCAAACTCACTTTCTGAGAACAATTGGTGCCACACAGCAACATCTACAATCCGAAAACCAAACTTATTATTGATTACTACAGTGTATTGAATTCAGCACATAGTCGCTCTAAATTTCTCTTCGCTCCAAGTCGCTTCAAGTTGATATGCAGACCTATCCTGGATAATCCCCGCCCATTTCGTCCAATGCTAAATTCCCACAAATCATTCCACCACTTTGTCCGATTCCTATGAACGCGTCTAATTTGAACGGAGCCAATTCACACGGCCCGTGTCAGCGTGAAACGCCTGCACCCTGCACGCAGGAAGTTTACAGGGAATAATCGGCGTGATGAATGAGATGATTCGTGGGGAGGGAGGGAACTAAAACCATTTTGTCCATTTGTTTATCGCTGGGCTTGAATCGCGAATTGATATCCAGATCGCTCGTTAATTGCGCGCATCTGCTGGAAAATAAATCTGCATGCCGCGGTTTACCTGTTATTCCCTGAAAATTCATGTATCCATCGCCCGATCCCAGTGTTTCGTTCCGTTAATCTGTTCGCGTGAAGCTCGTTTCAATTTTCCTTTTCGCGATTATTATTTCCATGCCACTCCCCGCGCCGCCCCCTGCAGCGCCCTTCAAACCGCCACGCGAAACGCGAAACGTCACGTTCATGATGAAAACACTAACGAAGACGAGTTTCCAATTAAACGCCTCTTTTCCCCATATTATCATCCTCTCGCTGTAATACCGTCTCGTTATTCCGCCCCTTTTTTACAGCGTATTTGTCGCCTAACGAGACGAAACGAGAGATTTTTCATACTTTCGACGCCACAAAGCCGTTTCGCGGGGGAAACGTTGAAACGATCGTGCACCGCTGGTTTCGTTGCAAAAAGTTCGCCTCGTAATTTCGTCGGTTTTCATTGGGTCCCTTTTGACTGTTGCCGGTACATTTTCACTCGTTACAGCTGCGCTTCGAGAACGACATGCGAGGGGAATAATAATTCTGTCCAATTCGATGCACATTATTCGGGCGAAAATAGTTGAAGCCTGGAGAAGCATAAAGTGGATTTGAACGAAGAATTGAAGAGGGTGTTTCGATATGAGTCACCTATAAAATTAATATTGATACTCCAATGTTTACTGATTGGGCTATCAAACGTTCCTCGATTGCGATCGTGTTTCTTCAGATAACTCTATCAATCATTATCTAAACAACACATAAATCACCGTAAGTCACTTTCTTTAAATATCACGATATTGATTCGCTGAATTTATGAGAGATTGACAGATGCCAGTCTGCTCTGTTCTTTGCGATTAATTATCGCAATTTAATCTTTCAACGTTTATCGAAGCTTTCCTAGACATGTTGAACGTTTGTTTGCCCACAAAACACATGCCACTGAATGCGTAACATACTCGTACGCTTATCATACTGATATCATCTGCAAGCCCCACACTTGAAACTCTAGAAGTTACCAAGTTTCTTGCCCTGATACGGTTCACGAAAAAAAAAATCGTCGTGGATGAGAATGAATCTGTGGATGCGTGTCGACGAGTGAGCCTCGGAGACAGTGAATTTCGATTCACTCGATTCTCGATACCTCCGGCCTGTCTCACGTTACACTTTCCACGCTAGAAACTCTCCGAGAAAACATCCACTCTGCCCTCCTCTCTGCTCTCCTCGAGTCGCGATGCGTTCACCTTAAATTACGACGCGGCAACCCCTTCTCCGCTCCTCCCTCTTTCTTTCATCCGCTGCTCTCTATCGTTCGCCTCTCTCATCGGATTAAGCATCGAGTAACCGATTGTAAACACGTGGCGGGGAGTCGCGAAGACGCGGAAAAGGGAGGAATGGAAGTTTGCCGAGGTTGTAAGAGGAGACGCTGGTAAATATCTTCCTTACCTTCCCGTCGTCTTCCGCCTGGCGTGTTCGTTTCGAGTCTCATTCTACTTGGGCGAACTCGCGAATCGATAGTTGCCGTTGCCGCTTGCATGCGACCCCGACGACAGCCTGCCCCTGATCACTCGCCGCGGCTCCACGGTAATTCGAACCGA
Source organism: Andrena hattorfiana (assembly GCA_944738655.2). Classification (NCBI taxonomy): domain Eukaryota; kingdom Metazoa; phylum Arthropoda; class Insecta; order Hymenoptera; family Andrenidae; genus Andrena; species Andrena hattorfiana. The sequence goes on along the minus strand of OX122894.2, from coordinate 41,386,046 downwards.
ATCAGTCGGCTCTGAAAATGAAAGCCCCCAAAAATGGTCCTTTGTCTTTGTAAATTAGCAATGATTAAGTGGATAAACTGGATGACCCTAGGAGTATTCAATCGCGTTCCAAAGGAACGAAATTTTGAAGAAGCTAGTCGTTCTCAAGTAGCTTTCTTCTTTGTACATTCACACAGATGAAAATAGATCCGTATTACCGACAATAATTACAGAACAGAGTTAATTACACCCACCAGTCACCTCAAAGATACAGACACGATTTTAAGGTCCCCTTTGTTAACGGTGATTCAAAATGGTGGACGATAGGGGGAGAGGGAATTCCAGCGTCGTGGTACGCCGCGATTGTTCCCAGCTTTCTAAGACGATTATGTCAGAAAAAAGAATTAAGATGTCGAGTTGAAAAGTGGAGCTGCGGCGTACGAGGCGAACGTTCTGGCAGGGAGGAAGAGGGCCAGGAGGAAGGCGGAGATTCGGTAAAAGAACGTATTGAAAGAGGCATAAAGAAGGGCGAACGTTAAAGGAGGAAGGGATCCCTTCGGGCGTGGAACAGGCATCGTTGGTGCGCCGCGGTTGAAAGGGAAGAACAGCTTGTTGCAGCTATCTCCTCCATCGACTTCTTACACTCCACCTCCACTCTCTCTGTTCACCTCTGCCTCTCCCACCTTCGTTGCCCCCCGTTGCATCAACTCTCGATCCCGTTCTCCACGTTTTTTTTACCCTTCCTCCTCGGCTCTGAAGAACCACAAGGAAGTCGTAGAGGGCTGTAAAGAAGGGGGGGGAGGGGCTGAGAAAGGGGGTGGAACCAACGCCCTCCTCGGGCACCGAGAGCCAGTTTGCCCTTTACATTACATTTATTTTACTTCATTTTTCGCGGAATAAATGTCTTCGGGGCTTTGCCAGTCGGTTAGGAAAATACTTTCATAATACTTGCCCCCTCCCTCCCCCCGCGCGCCGAGCACCCATTCCTCCTACTTCTCGGTCTTTGTTTCCTCGAGGAGCACGGTTCCTTTCCCCACTGCCTGCCAGAAAAGGGACGAGGAATAAAGTAATAAAGGGAACCTTGCAGGGCGGTGGGTGAACCGAGATGACACCCCCTCGGCCCCACGCAACCCCCACAGTGGTCGCGTTCGTTGCGTTTACCAGCGGGAGCTAATATCATGGCTCTCTGTCACGATACAAAGGGAATTTTTTGGATGGCTTGTATGCCCGTGTTGCCGTTTGAAGCAGGCGGGCAAATATTCCCTGCTGAGGAATCGATGTTGCTCTCTCGTAGGACGAAGTCAAATATCGAAAATTTCTAACCCCTTTCTGCTGGATTAACCAATTGCGCATCCGAAACGATTTCGGTTCACCTACATTTATCAGAACATTTTTGGGTTCTATTCGTGAGTACTATTAACCAATTTAATCCTTGAGTGGTGGATACCTTCACCACACGTAGCAAGCAGAGTCAAGATTTTATATGAGACTCTAATCTTGGTATAATCTTTATCTTCTTTGAGAAGTAATGCCAACAGTTTGGTATTTAGGATGCGCCCAAATAGATTATATATTTATAATATGACCCAGTTCTCATCAGTGGCCCATTTCAAGACTAATAATATGAAAAAAGATAGATTTTTTTCACCGAGATTCGTCACAGAACCACCAAGTTTCTTACCAAGGCGGAATTATTTTGTTCACCAGACACTGTCGATTCGGTTTTTCGTATTTCACTGGAATCAAGCCACTCCATTTCTTGGTGGAAGCAGAGACGGAGCCTGGATCCGTTGACTTTACCAGCCTCGGCCGTCCTCTGTGGTAATTCGAGAGGAAGCTCCGAACGCCGATGAGAGTCGACTGATTGCGAGTCACGAGGGAGAAAGGGCTTGCTCCTCTATCTCATAGTTTAACGAGGTTACCAACGAAATCGGCGAAACAAGTCGAGGGATACGGTTTCCGCCCGAGAATCATTATCTGTCTTGTAGTTATCGATTTCTTAGCTGTGTGTAATTATTTAAAAGTGTTCTTATCGATCTATCGACAGGGAAAGGTATAAATCTAGATAAATATCTGTTTCTCGATTCTGTACTTATCAAACACAGAATATTGGAATAGAAAAATAAATAGCATAATGCCTTTAAAAGCAATAATAGATATAATTCTAAATTTTTATGTCTGCGAAGCATATTAACCGTAACATTCAAATCTGTTCACATTCAATTTTTTAATGATAGAAGAGATTCTATACGCAGCGATTTTACGTACTTAAGTAGTTCGAGAACGTAAGGGTTGTTTCTTTTTTCCCTGGATCAGAAATGGCCCGCATCGATTGGCAACGAGCGCAGCGTTCGATAGTCAAAGCAGAGAACACGATGTCACGGGGAAACTTTTTTAATATCTTTCTAATGAAAGAATTGAGAGTATGAAACGCGAATGTTAAATATGTGGATAGGAATATATTAAATCGGACGTACTGTCGAAGTTGCAGGGATAAAACTGTTCCTGAGGTTTCCATTATTCCCTGTCCCGGTGTATCCGTGAATTACGCTAATTAAAGCCATTAATTATATGAAGGTCGTGAATTTAATTAACTAAAGTATCTTTCAGGCGAAAACGTTGATGTAATGTAACCGGATTTTAATCAGACGCGTTTCAACATCTCTGCAATATTATACTCTGCTGATAAAACGCCATAATAAAATTTCACCAAGTGAACGCTATCATAAAATATATATAATATGTAATTTGTGCAGCCTTGATATGCAGGGAGCTGAATGAGAAGAAGGAAATTCCAAGGATCTACAGATAGAATACTGCACTTTGAATGAACCTTTAGGGGAAGGGGATAAATGTAACTTTGCAATCACGTTCTGCTATAGTTTTTCATTAGTCAAGAGTGTACAGGTTGTACTCGAAACTGCAGCCCGTTCTTTCCCGGACTCACTGTAACTCGATATCGATGAGGTGAATCGAAATAAGAAACGTTGTTCGCGAAACGATATTCCTCCTGGAATAGGTTGAGATTGCTATTTCCTTAGCCCCATCCCCCAACAATTCGTCATCGAAAATCGAATGCATGAGCCTCTAAATAAATCATGCACTCTGCACTTATATACCCCCTTGACACAGTCACGAATCAAGTCTTCGCTTAAATTTCTAAAATAAAAAACATCTTGAAATTCATCACTTCATTCTATATATCACGTATTATAACACACTGTGAACTAAACTCGAACACCTGCCTCTACAACAAACTGATCCTAAACATCCAAAGTAATTTCCCCGCGTTTATATCTTCAGCCATCGAACGACCCTAAAAATATATATTTCATATTCACCACTATCTTCCTTGGCGACGAAATTATTTGCTTTCACTACTGAAACGATTCAGGTTTCAAATTTTGCCACACAGAAGACACCGATTTTTACTAATGCCATACAGATTGTCAAAGCTAAGTAGTTTCTCATCTTTCTAAAGGATGCAACGCGAGAAGAAATAAAGTATTATAACTCTCCGTGTGGAAAGTGTCTCTCCAACCGCGCCAAGTCTCGTTAATTAAGTCGTGCAGAGGTTACAATGACATATCGGAGATATCCAGCGTTTGAACTTTGATGAGAACGATGTCCGTATAGGGGTGGTTAATGCGGTGACACGCACTGGGACACCCCAGAAGGGAGTGGCCCGACCCGGCCATTCTGGTCATTGCTCAGTCGATAATTACTTACCCCCGGCTTAATGTGGGAAGCTCATCAAACTGCCTGTGAAATATCGTTTTCACGCGCACATATGCGCCCGGATCAACGACATAACATCGGAACGGGACACGTATTACGGATACCACCCTCCGCCCACCCCGAAATTTATCATGTTTGACCGCAAAGGGTTTGCATCGCCGATGAAAGACCATGAGCTACCGCCACAGTCGAAGCACCAACCCCAAGATTTTATCTGTGGAATTCGTGAGTGGAACGACCGTTCGAGAATCAATTTCAACGAAACGTGATCATTATTCCCAGCACTTAATTATCAATGCCGGAGGAACTGTATTTGAGATCGATCGGCATTCGCGACGTAGATTTAACAATACTAGAATTTTTTACGTCTTCGTTAGTTCCACGTAGTTCTAGTGATTTCCCTTGCCAACATATGACTGGTAATGTTACAAATTGGAATCGCAGGGAATGAGGGTAATAATCTATTCTAGTACAGAATGTAATAATATATTGCAGCGAAGAGCACTGCGAAATGAATTTTTAAAACCCTTTGAAGCGTCATCGAGAAAGCCTTCCACTTTCATTATGCAGCATTAGTAGCGGAAGAGAGGGGTTGAAATAAAACTTCAGTCCTTTGTCGCTAATAATGTTGTTTGAAATTATACCCGTTCGCGAATGGATTTTCAAAGTCCCACAGATTTCAGGGAAAAGCTGCGCTTTTCCTCGTGCTAGCATCTTTCAAATGCAAACAGAAAATCTTACTTCTGTTATACCACCTAATTAATTGAACTAATCATACGTTCATTTTCTGTTTCAGACTCAGAAACAGCAGCACTAAGAACGTATTCAACGATCGGTGAGTCACATTCACGCGACTGCTTTCTATTCCCACGAGGTGCGCCAGTAAGTCTTCGCGCAACTATGACTTACGCCTTTCCAAAAGCTCGACATTCCTAGAATCGTGTGCAGAAGTTAACGAACGATTTGCAATTGCAAAACGAGCGGGAGGAGGGATTCTATTACCAGGTAGGCAACCAGCGACCGTTGTCGCGTTTACAATAAAGAAATCGGTGAACCGATGGATTAAAGGAAGAATGGGGAATAGGGAGTGACGGGGGTGGCACAGCGGAGCGGAAGCCACGAAAAAGAGTAGAAAGGAGAGGAATAAGCACGGGCAACAGAATTTTATTTACGGGGAACGATTCGTAGATAGGGAGACTGCCCTCCATTTCCTTCTTTCCTTCGAAACAGAGACAGAGAAAGGAGGAGGGGGCGAAGGCGAGGGTTTCCAGGCTTTTTCAATTACAGACACAAAGTTGCGTTGCAGATTGATATCGGCCGAACCAGTCTGGGCTTTAAAACTAGCCCTGGCAATAATTAAGGATTCGCGAAATTAAAAGTCTATCCCTAACAACATCGGCATAATTGCGGCGATTCTCTTATGCCTTCCGCCCCCACACTTGCCCCATCGAATATCTCCTCTTCCATCCTCTATCCCTATCTCCCTCCGCTCACTCCTCTTTCCGTGGGCATTAAAACTCGATGAAAGGGATCCTCCGCTCGCGAGCCACTCCCGACGGCAGCTTATACCCTTAATTAATAACCCAATTGCATCCTGGGACGATACATAGACTATTGGCCACGCTTCCTTCTTTATTCGAGAAGGGTTCCCGCTGCCAGACGATCGAGTCACTGCGTCTGCTGGCCTTTCCCGACCTTCGAGACTTCTTTCAGAGTCTCCGACGTCTCGTGGCTTTTCGCTCGTCGACGACGTCGCTTCGATGATTAAGTGTTTATATATGAAGTAATCGGTGGGTGACGTTTGTTAAATTCAGTTGTGGGTCTGGATTTTAGCGAGTGGGAGGTTAGCATAAGGTTGGACGTTATTTCTTTACCAAAGGTTTGCATAAGATTAGTTTAGTAAAAGCAAAGTAATCCTACCAAGCTGCATCTTCGAAAACTGCAAATTCCTATTAAAACGTGATCATATTTCGAAAGAAATTGCTTTCGCACAGGTAACGGGGGTAGTATATAACGAAATAGTAAATAAAAATGGACGAGACAAACACAAATGCTCTCCCAGCGCGATAAAATGAGTTTCGACGTCTTCCCTATTGATCAGCCGCGATTTCTATTCAGGGATCTCTTATTCCCTCTGAGGAACGTAGAAGTCGTTTGCGTGATCGCTGAAAGTCGACAAAGTTTTATTGGTCGTACCGTTCTACGTGACGCGAATGGGAAATCGTTGCACTCCGGTCCTGCACACGAAATAGAGAGTTGTCGCCTGAAACGTAACAATTATACGCCTACAAATTTCGCCGGCAGCAAAAGAAAATCCGCACGATCCCTCCAATCTAAACTGCAAGCGCAGAACCCATTTACTTCAGCAAGCGAAACATTTTCAGTCCAGCTGCCAATCGTTACAACGATTTTATTCGACAAAATTTCTGCACGCGGTAAAAGGCCGAGTGTCGACGTGGATTATTTTCTTCATTTTACGTAGCATACAGCGGAAAATGCACCTCGGTACGGTAAAACGCAGCGGCTCCGCGTCGACCCAGTGAGGACATAATTTCAATTAGCAAACACAATTACTGAGCTATTACGAACCAGCCGTTTGGCCGTCCAGCGGTCTCGTCGAGGCCTAACTGGCCCAACACACTGGCCGCCGTCTTCTCGGTGCGTTCTGCGGCGTTATGCACTTTAGAGGCCGCGTAAAAGCCGCCGTATTCTTCGGTGCACTTGGCAATTGGTGCGCGCGCTCCGGCGGCGCGTTTTAGCTTCGCGTATGGTGGAAATTCAATATCATCGGTATCTTCCCTGACAAAAGCTCGTTGCCCGGCCCTTTCGTGTCGAACGGCGCCCATAAACAAGCCCCGATACATCCGGGTGGCGGAACTTTCGACCCCCGGCAACTGGCAGCTGCTGATTTTAGTATTTTTCAACGGGGCGGAACGAACTTTTATCTGATTCTCCGTGGACGCGCACCCGTGCGCCTGTGCCTTCCTTTTTTCGAAAAATTGAGCATCGTGTGGTCGTCGAAGGGAATTGATTTACCTAGGGACATGAAACGGGGAACTAAAAGATATGACAGTGTAACGTTTGAGAAATTTAACTAAATTTCGGGGCAGAGTGGTGTTCCCCGAATTGGAACGAAAGGTCCGAAGTTATTCGTGTCGAAAACCAAGTCGTGGGTGATGTGGTTTCATCCGCAGAATTTTTAATCGTTTTTCAAACGAAGTCGAAATGTTTACAGTTGACAAGGGAGGGTGTATGAGATGTTAGTTAGTGCACACTGTGTGTATTTACGTAGTAAACGTATATTTAGGGCTTATTTCGACAAATTGTATAGAAAAATCGAGTCCAATCATTATTCATGTCATTTATCACTTATACATAGGAATAATATATATTTAAATAATTAATAATAGAAATAATTACTTGGAAAATAAAATTGACGGAAGTTTATTTTTATTAAATTTTCTCCCAAAAGTTTAGCAGTGCATGGAAAATTTGAACTAGATCAGTATCCCCCACAGATTTTTTCATAAATTACAGGATTCAGTTAATCGTCCTAGGTGTATTAAATCGCGAGTGCCGCGAAGCAGAGCGCTCCCGTCGCCTCAGAAGTCGGAAGCGAAAAGGGGAGGCGGAAGGCTGCAGACTCTGTAGCCGATGGTTATAAGAACTCGGAGGGTCATCCTCGGGTCCTTATTGTAAGAATACAAGGGGTATTGCGTAAGCAGCTTGATCTGTCGACCCCTTGAAATCGAAGAAGATTGTAACTCTAGGGGGTAGCTGTTGCCTTCGGGGCGTGCTTCGCTCACGAGTCGCTTTATTACATCGCCCTCCTCTTGTTCCGCGATTCGCACGACGCAGCGACACCTCCGTGCTCTCACCTCCACCCGCCCGTGTCCTTTACTTTCCTTTTGCTCCTCGGCATCCTCAGAATCTTGTGTTTCAAATCGATAGATACCTTTATGCAATTCTCTGTCCGTAACGGGGCACGGAACGTCGTTGCTTCGAAGCTCCTAGGGGTTGCTCTTCTGTTCGAGGCGAGTTGCTTGAATTTTTAGTCGACCGATGTCAGTAATTGCAGGAGAATGATATCCTTCACAGTGGAATCTTTAAAAGAGAGAGCAAGATTAATAGGTTGAATCTAGGACTTTGCGTGTCCTTTCCTGTCGTTCAGATTTTTCCTATCTAATCAAAAGCAAAGTCTTCGATTCGCTGTGGAACGCTGCGATACTTAATATTTCCCTGTCTCCCTACGTTAAGTGTAGCAGAATTCAAACTACTATCCATCATATTAAACCTATATCAACTTCCAGGCGACTTAACCCTGTTTCACGACACCACTAAACGAACAAATAATTTCCTCCAAAGTTCTCCCCTACCTCCAGCAACTACTCTTCCGCGATTCGCAAAGATTCTAGCAACTTACCAAATCATCCCTTGCCCTTTCCTGCCTGCACCCCCATCCCACCTTCGTTCCTGCTCCACGTTTCCAGTGACAAAGAACACAGGTCCTTCCGCGCCCTCGTTCCAATTCTACGCGACTCCTCCCTCCTTTAAACATCGCCGTGTACAGGGGCGCGCGCAGCGCGGCCAACACCGGCCATACAACATTTTCAAAGAGCGAAAATTCCACGGGTCGCGGGGGTTTGAGGGGGGGGGGGGGGGCAGCTACAATTCAATCAGTACTCTGTTTACCAAACGGGTCCCCGGAAAATTGGCCCGAATTTTTCCCCAGCCAGACGCCGCTGCCGGCTCTGTTTTTTACTCGATACGCTGGAAATTAAGCGGACCGTGTTATATCTGATCATTGTACCGTTTTATATTATCTCTCGCTTCGAAGCGTAGATTTTTTGTCCGTCCCCCTCACCTGACCGTTTAGCGGTCGCGACCAGCAACAGCGACAGAGCTTTCGGCGGGCTTGCACGGAGGGAGGAGAGGGAGGGGCACGGGAGAGCGAAGGGTGGCTAGTAATTAAGGGTGAAGGGTAGGTAGGACGAGAGTGGGCGAAGCGTTCCTGGCAATTAATTTTCGCACCGTTTCAGTTTACAGTCCCATCCCCCTCTTCGTCCTGTGTGCCTGCACACAACCACCCCCTCCGCTCCCCTCTCCTGCTGGCCACGACCCTGTATCTCCGTTACCCGTTCCACCAGCGACGAAAATACAAGTACAGGAAGGGAGGGATGGCAAGGAGGCGGCGACGTGACGCCTTTCACCGCCGTTTGGGCACGGCGGTTTAGGCTTTTGCTCGGTTCAAGTGTTAATACCATGATTAATATGCGACGCCTCGCTTTTCACGGCACCGAGGAACCTAACCCCGCGGCTAAAGCCACCCCCGTCGTGCCGCGCCTCGTCGCGATACACGTCAAACACTCGCTGGAATCCGTCCTTCTGCCTTCTCCACCCACCCCGCCGCCCCTCTGTGCCGCTGGTTCTTGCGTTCCGAACGGTGCCTCGCAGTCGCGACGAATTCCATTTCACGTTCATTAAACGCGTGCCCGCGCCCGCCGCTCGCGCCACTCCGACGGATTGTTGGTAATTGTGTGTGGCTGGACGGCGACGGGGCTGGATTTCGTGCAGCGAACGTTTGAGGCAGCACACCTGAAGCTCGCGATCCAGGCTTCAGTCGAGTCGCGATTCGCTGTTGCTTCGGCTGTGTTATTCTTCCGGGCTCGGAATCAGGCGGATTGCTTTTCGAGGCGGCGTGTGGCAGGATTGGGTATAACAGTGGCATTGTTAGTGGGAATCCTGCGGTTCACTGTGGCGTTTAGCGAGTTTGATTCCTAGAATCATTTGTGTATTGTGAGTGGAAAGGGTGTGCGAGGGTGTGAGGCAATGGGGGATGCAGAAGGTACATCGAGCGATCAAGAGACAAGAGCCTGGTAGGTTCCTGGGCAGGTGGGAACTGGGATGAGTGGATGAAACACATTTTTACCCCAGCAGCAATGTTGGGGTATGCATAAAGCATTTTCCCCCTCCAAAAAAAAAAAAGAAAAAAGGTTGAAACACATTTGGTGGCTTATACTTTCAAGATCAATAGCTTGTCTATCACCAGAGTGACAATACCTGCCTATGTCTCTTCCACTCTTGATATATCAAAGATGAGGGCATCGTCACTATTCAAGTATTTTCAACTCCACTGTAGCACCTTCATCAAGAATCCTTTAAAAAAAAACTAACTGCCGTTTGCTGCTACATTTGATAGAACTCGGTTCCAGGCATCCTTCAACCCTTCAATCTCTATTCCACATCCCACCATTCGAACCTCGTTACCTCCCCCAAATCAGTGACGAATTAAACACTCGGCGAGTCAGAAATCGTCGGCGCGTACAATTCCATACATTTTTGTACCAGCAGAGAGCAGACAGCCTCGCGAACCTCCACGACCAGTTCGATACAAGTTCGCCAGCCCTGAGTACTCTGTAAATACCAGCAAAGTTGATCAACGATTCTTCAAATCAACGACCCTCCTTCCAAACTAGTCTCGAGCTCTTCAAGTCGAGTTCGTGGAGCACCATCGAGGGAAGGCTCGAACAGAGATCCGCGTCGAATACTAGCAATGTGGATGCATTTAACCGCGACGGTGGTTTTTAGGCGAGCAGTGTTGTTGAAATTTTCGCGGTGACTTAACTTCATCCATCGGAACGCGATTATAAGGGCAAGAGGATTTGCGCGAGCGCGGATTTTACTGAAGGATTAGAGTCGCGTCTGAAAATGTGGCAGCACGGGGAAGGCTGTTTTGATATCTTTTTTTTTTTTACGATTGTTTTTAATGCTCCGTGAGGTCGAGCGCGGTTTTATACAGCAACGGATGCTTGGCACTGTGAAATCTGCTTATATTTGGCTAGAACTGATTTTTATTCCGACTCGAAGCTGTCTGCAGGCGTAAAGCCGCGTTTTTAATCGGCGATTCGGAATAATGCCTCTGGGGAGATGGGAAAAGCGCGGGATCACTTGTTAAGTACTTAGGATTAGTTACGGTAGCTTGTCTCGAATCTCCGTCTCTTAATAATGGTTGTGGAGCGTTTCGAAATTTATGGATATTACGTGGTTGAAAGGTATGGAACGATTCGCAAGGTGATTAATTACGTTCATTGTGGAATTCTTAATTATTTAGGGTAAGACGTACGATGATAGATTTTATTCGTACAACAGGCGCGTATATTTTCCGCGATAAATTAACTTTAAAACCCACAGCCAGGGCTCCGAACTTTGAATATTAAAGAAGACTGATGAACACCTTTCACGGCTTATTTACAAACATTTTACAAGTCCCGAGGCCCTGTTGCAGCGTGTAGGAGTTTATTCACCCCTCGCGTGTTGACGAAGTTTTTAATTACATCACGGCTGGCGCTCTTTCATCTTTTTAACCAAGTAGCCTACGTGACTGTATCTCTCATATGGATAAGTAATCCTCCGCGATGAGCATACGGTGAAGCTTCGTTATAAATCATCGCCTAATATTAAGTTCCCCAGGCTGGGAATCGAAAATCATATTCAATCCCTTTCTTCCCTATTCATCCCAACTTCACCAATATCAATCAACTAACTCTCAAATATTTAAAGATAGATAGAGCCTACCAGACACACTTTCATGTCTTCCAAAGTTTTCCAATTTAAATAGCTCCACTACATACGTAAGACCCTCCAATTTCCTTTCAAGCTTCATCCGAAATCTTCAACTCTTCGTAAAACCAAAACAACCACCTCACCCAGCACACCACCATGGCGAGCGGAAGCCTCGAGAAACATGCAAACTCTCGAAATCGGTATTGAATGTAGTCTTCTTGAATCACGATCACTAACAAAAGCCCTGTCGTCTCCCAAGCCGACGAACCATCCGTGTTGGCGCCGATTGACCAGCCAATTGCAGCGCAGCTGAGAGGACTCCCGTCGCGCAGCGACGTTCCGTCGGTCGCTTAATAACAATTATTAACGAAGGTAATCCTTAGATCGGGACAGGGTGCGCGGTGGCGTAAAGAAAGCCGAGGCGTGGGAGTTAGTTAGGCGTTACGAGGATTTACGAGAGGTCCTATTTCACGCGTCTAACCAGGCGCGGGGACTGGCTCCGTGGGGTCAGCAGCCACCGGGGGTGGAGCAGCGGCTGTGCAGGGGTTACACGGGGGATGTGGGGGGGCAGCGGCACGCCCGTATACCAGGGGGCAATAGTTTTCAGCTACCAGTAGTCATTTGTAACTGGAAGCCAGCCTGGCTGGCTTTATTGCTACCATAAAGATCTCGGCTTCCTCGGACGACCACGGGTCTCTTCGCTGCCTCGTTTCGCTCTGTAGGCTGGCGTAGTTAGCGGGGTGTTGGGTGCTGCTCTGTCGACGCGATTTATGCAAATTAGCATCGCGATGATGCAACCGGTAGCTCCCTATCCAAGCCCGCCGCTGGACCCTGATTCGCTGCGAGCCCGTTCGGCGCGGCTTCATTATTTTTACTCCTCTCTGCCTTTCGGCTGGCCTTCGTCGCGCTGCTCGCACATTTGGTGGGGCAGTGGTCCTAGAAACAGAGAATTCAGCGAACGGTGACACGTCGAATCTGACTGTGTTGCAACTTAGGGATTTTTGAAAGTTTGTGTCTTACATCTTGTGCCCTTTTAGTATTCCTGTGCCTCGCGTCGAGTAGGAGACTTCGAGCTTTAGTTCTTTAAAGTAATCGAAAAGTCGCTCAGGTATATTCAGTGGGGAGAGATAGAGGCGCTTTAGAAAAGATGGCTTAGTACCTAGCCAGAGCTACAAAAATCTGGGAAACAGTTGGGTTTGAAAGAGGTAGGATGTCACGGGACTGTTGAGCCTTCGTTTTCAATGGTTAATCCCTCTGTATATGTCGCAGAGACAGATTATTATTGCCGAGGGATTGAAGCGGACGCTAATTTATTGCGCAAGCAAAGCAATTGCTTAAACGACGTCGGCAGAGGAAGAAAGGAAGCCCGATAATGTTTGGGCATGCATATAAGCCCGTGCATTACGATTCGTTTGGCTGGTAATGAAATTCCGTTTGGCTTTCCATCAACAGCCCAGGGGATTTGGTTTATGCGAGGCGTATCGCCGGTACTGCAAACGCAGTAGTCATCAATTTACGGTATTGGGACGAAGTACTTACGCGCAGAGCTCATAGTTCACTTTGCCTGATCCGCTTACGGCGCTCTCCCATCGACATCGTTGACGAGATATCGCCCTATAATCTTGAAATGCCAAGTCGTTCTGCTGCTCTAATTGCTAATACTGTTGATTCCAAGACACGAATACCCGATCACTTTGGGCAACGTTTATAAACCTTCGATCATCTTGTATTAAGCACAATTTCCACGCTTAATTTTCAGAATCTTATTGTTAGTATCGTTACGTACAATATATACCTTCTTACACCGAGTATACTTTAACTATAAATATATTTAGGCGAATATATTTTAGAACTTAGACTTCGAGGTTACGCGAGGCAAACGCATAGTACCAACTTACAGTTTTAAAGAGTCTTCTATAATACTATTTTGGGAGAATATGATTATAACCCTTAGTTACAAGATGCCTATTTAATTCAGCTTTGGAGTTTGTGAAGACAAGGGCGACGTATAACGTGTAAACAAAAGCAAAGATGAGTAGCTTGTTTTGTACTTGAACCATTACCAATGTGCCTCAGAAGAAATCCTGAAATTTCTTTGCACATGCCCTCCAGCAGAAAGCGCAGAATTTGAAACAAACAGGACAGGCAAGCAATTAAAAAAGAATGATAACCAGCCCCATATCGCAGCAGACATGGCATCAAAATTAATTCCCATTACAACATCGTGGAAGCACAAGAAAAACAAGATCCCTCCAACAAGCCTGATAAACGGCAATCAGAATACTTCCGTTGAAGAAAATTTTCCCATGCGCGACCAAGCGATTCATTCATCAACGCCCAGTCAAATATCGACTGGAACTTGATACTTCCATTCCCGCGACGAAGACGAAAAGCTGTTTATTAACAAAGTTAAATTGACCGAAGTTTCCCACTCTGATTACCTACGCTGTCGCGGGCCAGTTTTTGTTTACCCGCCGCGACAAGTTCGCCTCGTATTATTTCATCCAGAAGTTTTATCGAACGATTTCCAGCGACGCGACTGGCGGCAGGGAGCAATGAATAATTTAAAAACGTCCCAACCAACCCCCTCCCAGCCCCGACGAATCGTACTCATACCCGCGTGGGCATAATTCGGGCAATATCGTCGCGAGCCCGTCACGGCCGATGGGGCGCAGTTAAATGAAAAAATGCTATCAACCCCGTGTGTCGTTAACGCTGGTAGGGCCCGTGGTTGTTTATTCACTTGTACAGTTAATGGAGGCGAATCGAACGATCCGCTGGAATCAGGCAGCGAACGATAAGAGGGACGCGGTGGCGCGTAATTCTTTCAATGTATGCAGATGGTAAACATCCCCCCCATCAACACAACCGCGCTCCCCCGCACTTTTCGTTAACTCCCCGGTTTACATTAATTTGTCAATTTGCCCCGCGATTTTCCTCCCGCTTCTCGACCAAACACTTACCCGCCGCGGCTTAAAAAGCATCGTGGCGTGCAAAAACCGCGAAACGACGTCCGCTTGACGTGTTATTTTTAAAACGTCAGTACGTTCCGTTCTACGAGGCCGCGCGTCGCCGTTGTTTAAACACTGGACGCCGCGGGATTAAATTTTACAGGCTTACCATTATTTCCATTCGACCTCTTTCCTCCCTTTAAATTCTGCTCGCCGGGGCGGAATCGGAGATACATGGAACGCGAAATAATTGCGATGCCGGATTTTTGCTGCTGTCGCGTGATTGCACAGCGCTCGCTAAATATTGGCGACAGGGAAAAATAGAGATTGGAATTCAATTGCGACGGATATCGTTGACGAAGAAGGATTTCATATGGCGGGGAGGGATTTTTCCCGTTAATCGAATCGTTTGTGCGGTTATTAGGATGAATAGGATAGTTGTAATTCCGAAGGGATTCGAAGGTTCCTCGGCGATGTGTGGGGGGGATGTTGGGTAGTTTTGTCGGCCGCGTTGCTGGTGAAAATGTAGACGGGAAGCTGGAAATTCGCTCCCGGGCTTTTTGCAGGGAAATGAAGACAATTTAGCGAGCTTATGTCGCCGTATTCAACCTTCGCCAAGTTGGCGACCTCCTCTACTTGTACAACCTGTTGCCTTCATGGCGGAAGGAAATGTTCCTTGCGAGTGGAGCTCGCGAATTTGCGGCGAACTTTAGCGGCCGCTCCCATTCAAGGCTTGATTAACGTTAATTAATTAGTACCGCACCGGCGCGGGCGTTATTAATTTCTCCGGATAATTCGGAGCGTATTAATGGCCCGATCCGGTTGATCGTAGTATAAAATAATATTCCTACGAGAGCGGCAGGTGACAATTCAATTTTCCATGATATTCGATTGTGGGCAAGTGAGAAATTAATTTCTCGGCAACTGGCGAAGATGAAAGGTTAAAGTGGAAGAATGCACTCTATCGTTATTGCTGTGTTTTAAGTAGGAATTCGTGGGTACGTTCAGGCAGTTAGAATGTGCTACTAAAACGAGCATAACTGTAGTAATGGATATCACTAGCGATAGTTTATTAATACGTTTGCAGTGGGAGGGAATTTTAACCCTACATCCCTCGAGCCTTTATAGACTCACTGTCGTTTTCATTTCTTTGAAGATTCTTCTAATTTTAAGTAAACTATGAGGAAATACATTGCCACCCTTATAACTGTAAAAGAATCCCATAGAATATAGACAAATTTGAATTATTAATAATTATTTGAATTAATATAAGGGGTTCGTTTACAATATTCTCTAAAATAAAAACGAATAACCAGAAAAGTGCAGGACTACATTAACTTGGTGTCTACAGTATCAAAACGGTTTACAGTGCTGAGAAAGATCTAGGAACAGCTGTTTAATAAGAACCCTTTAACCTAACAAGGACAAACACACAGCAGCAGTAAAATGATCGAGGATGCATGAGAGGGAGCAGGGTCGACAATAATTTTACACGTAAAAGAGAATTATAAGGGGAGACGCAGGTGACGGCCACGGCAGACGGCGTTTTTGACAGTGCGATCATTTGTCAGGGAACGCGGAAAAGCAGCGAAGCCAGGTCGCGTTTCGTCCACCCGCTGAGAAACGACGAATCGAGCGAGCGCGTCGCGAAATGGCGGGACATTTTTTAGCAGACAATGCAGAGTCCCCCGTATAAATATGTAATAGCAATTTCGTACGGCGGCATCCTCCACCCCTTTCCCTCGGAGCACGTCCTTCTCGCATTACCATTTGTCAAATCTCGTCGAATTAAGCCTTGAACTTGTCTGCCAGGCCACCCGTTGCGACGTCTTCCACGATCGCCGATGGAAACGATCCAACAACGATAACACCGTGATACGTCTGTGATAAATGGATCGTAACGTTGGTCGATGGGAATTGGCCACAATTGCCAGATTGGGCCGAATAGAGAAATTGTTGGTTCAGATGGACGCTTCTGCGTTGAATCGCTGCGCGGGCGCCAATTTTTCGATTCACAGCAATTAGATAATGGGTACTATTTGTCATATACTATCGGATAACTGAGTGATAGAATTGATAAGGCGAATGCCACTGCGCGGTGGTACCAAGAGCTACTTAGATACATACACTATCGTTCATAAGAATAAGAACACCTACCCAGTGTGGGACACTTGTAAAAAATTTTACAAATTTATTGATGAACTCTAAGAAATTCTGCTTTGTTCGGTACTTTGAAAAGTATTGAATCAGTACCAAATATCACATTTCGTGCAAAAATTCATTAGGTGATTATAAAAATTTATTCAAAGAATAAAAATCCAGCTTTTCTTTTTTCTTACAAAGCCGAGCTTCTAGCAAATCTGATTTCTCAGTGTCCATTTTCAACATTTTGACCACTAGTATCTAGCAATTTATTTTAATACTCCTTTTCGATCACCCAAGTGACGTTATTGATAAGAAGAATCTAAACTTATCCCCAGATCGATATTCGATCTTACCACTCACTTTGAATGTCCAAACGGATTTTCCTTCCACCCCCTTCACCCCTCTCCTGGCTCGCTAAGAATGGCAATGCCGCTTCATCGATGATGAATATTTGTAGCCCAGAATAATCTCGTCTTCGTATCTACGCGCGCGTAATCAGAAATTGATGGACACGTCGGTTCCATTGCAAGCAACACGATCGCGTGCAAGGGATCGGGCTTCCGTAGGGGCGTGTACGCGGGAATTTCGTAATACCGTCGTTGAACGAAATTTTGGAAACCCCGCCACGGGTCCTCAGCCGTGGCGAATCCACCCCTCGTCCAGCGTCTATAATTCGACAAGGGCGCCGCTTTAATTACCACCCTGCGGTGTTTACACGAGCCGTAATATTTGATGCGGTGCAGATAGAATCTCGACGTTCACGTGGACCACACGTATCACCAGACATACATCAGGGTCGGATGACTCGAACGGCAATCGATACTTCCATGCGTCGCGGGCCACCGTGACGGGGGATATTAACGCGTTAACATTTTTAATTGTCACGGCTGAACTTTGTCACGAGCTATGGGAAACTCCTAAGGCAAACCTAGCTACAGTCTACTGCCCTACGAACTCCGATTGCAATTGTAATTTTGGTGCCACTATTCAAGTACTACTTAATTAATTACTCGCTATATTCATTTAGCGTGTATGTCCGTTTTCAGTCACTGAGAACGTGGTTTAAATAATACAAGATGAATAATTTTAAGAAAGTCGTGGAAATTGTCTCCGGATAAAAATTGCGGCAGCCGATACGTAAGAATAAGATAAGTAAATGGTAATCCATACTTTCACTCGCTGTTGAGGACCGTGACGAAGCATATTAAGACGTCAACAGTCTTAATTGGCATCCCAAAATTCACTGTGATCAGCATGTTTTTTCCAGGTGTTTGTCTGCCGTAGATGAAGCAGTACCTACACAGCCTGGAGCTGATAAAAGTTGCGTTTGTTCGTACAAAAATACGATAAGAACGCACTCGATTATATTCGCTGCGCAATTCATATACCTCTTCGATTTCCTCGAATTGCTTTCACAATCGCTTAGTAAGGATACGCGCTAATTTATCTAAGTGCATAAAACGTAGAAAAACTGGAAATTAAACTTCGAACTGCAAATCTCTCGCCTCTAAACTCAAGCTGTTTAAGTAGAACATCAAATTTTCTTCTTTCCAACGACCAGTTATTCCAACAAGTATAATATACAACCAGTTTTCTCTAATTCCAAGCATACAGACTATAAAATATTCGTCTAAAATTTCTCAACTATCAACACGTTCCTTTAATCCTGTGCAACAATTTTTTTGTGACAGTGATAGACACTAATAATTGTATATAAATTAACAGGCACATTTCAATTTCATTTTACAAACACTTTATGGTAAAATGAAAGCTTACGATTCCTATATTACAATGGTGGAATATAGAAGTTTCTTGAATTTAGTACCTTCGATATAAAACACGCATAATATTGTATCTTACCTGAAAGTTACACGATGTCATACAAGATTAAACAGCCATATCTGTATCCCACTGTTTGGCGAGTAAACTGATCACATATAGTAAGTGAAAAATATCTTGAATGGAGAAATAGGAGGAGCAAATAATCTTCTAGCGTTCCGTCTATGCGCTTGGAAATTTCATCGCGTTTCGTAACCCCAGCCAGAGCCAAGAGTAAAAGAATAAATTATTTATTAAACGCGTGTCGTCTTGGAACTCGCCAGAGGCATCGCCAGCCGCTGGAATTGCGCAATTTTTCTGCATTTTGTTTACAATCTGCGCTACTTCTCTCATTCTTTGGTCGTAGCCAGGATTGATTTATATTGTTAATAACAGAGTTGCGTACGGAGATTGGACGTGGGAACTGTATAATCGCGGCGATTAGTAAACCGTAGGCGTTTCTACGTCGCATTTCAATCGCACCGCTGGTGGAACAGAAAGGACACAGTCCCCTATGATAGATAGTGTTTTCATTGATTTATAGCGTGCTGTGCATGCCTGTGGACTCTCGAGAATTAACAGAATACAAATCAATCTCCAGAGAGCGTGTCTGTTCTAGGTGACGAGTCTGGCCATCTCGTCAAAAGTGACTCGTCACGTTGCAGCGCAGTAAAGCCACTGGCTTCTTGTTTCCCCTTTTATCATCTGTTTTTAATTGCCCCGCGCTGCTGTTGTGAACGGTGAGGGTTCAGAGGTCGAATTACCACTTATCGTACGCTAAATATGAATTATCGAGGGCAGAAAGTAGAACGCACCCATTGGGAATTGAAGCATAAAAATCTACGAAACGCCTCCGCTTGGATACACCCTGACCCATTTCTCTATACCCACAAACTCCACCGCGAATATCGTATTAATTACTACTGATCTCCTCGAACAATTGAAATAAGAATCAAACTATTTCAAGATGGAAAACACCGCTTTCCCCAACTAGATAACCTTCCATTATTCAAAATAATCTTGCCAATTAATGCCCCGAAAAAGTCGCGCGAGCATCCCCAGCCCTCTGACCACTGTAATACTGCCTGGTCCTTCGTCACAACTATGTTGGCGAGTCCGTGGCGCCTCGTCCTTCGTGGAGCGCGTAATGGAGAAACTCCTGGGCGGCAGGGGCATCGAGGAACCGCAAAATCGAACTAGAGTTAATCGAGGTCCAAGCAGGCACACGGGAGTTGGAGTTACAACGCACGTATCGCGGGATCGCACGTGACGCGCGGCGCGCTGCGCTCAGAAACGGAGCTAATAGGAAAGAAGGACACCGAATGCATATTCATAGTTGGCCAAACGCGACGGCCACCCTCGAATATTCCATCAGCCGGGGGTTTCGAGGTTGGTTGGTAACTTATGGAGCGACGTTCGCACAGCCCTGCACGAGATCAGACACGTGCAGAACACCCACACGCAGCCACCCCCTCCCCCAGCGTACACACTGTATCTCCGACTGGGAAGCTGACAGGGAGCGGTGATCGATCGACTCATCAAACACCTTGCCATATTGTTGACCGAATCCCTTCCCCGCGAGGCTGGCAAAGAGAAACCCCCTATTTTTATGGCGGCTGGTTTAACCTGACGGCGATTGCGCGTGCCGGAGACCGATGGCGTTTTTCGTACACGCTGCTGCTGAGATAAGGGAGAACTTTTGATAGGGGAAACGTCGTATGCACCTCCTTGAAGCTTGTGCGGCTTGTGTCTTAAATTCTCTATTTAAAAGCTAGCGACCGACGTTTCTCCTTTTACTGGTTACGATTCATTGAGGATCCAGTGGCTACGCTGGTCTTGGATTTACTGTTTCAGTTTATGGGTTGTTGGGTAAATAATACTACTACTTGATGTACCGGTGAAATGGTTTATTCTAGTGGGAGATATAAATACAAGGAGGGTTGAAGGGAAATTTGTTTGTGAAAAAAGTAGATACTTCTATTGAAACGTGTGTCATTGAAGTAGCTATTATTAATCTCTATTAACAAGCACTGTTTTTAATATACAATATAAGTGGACCCCTCAAAACGTAGACGTCGCGAGAAGAATCTTGTACCCTCCACAATCACAGTCAAAGTGTCTACTGCGAGCTTCCAACCCCTTTCTTCGATTCCTCCATAGGATTACTCAGTTCTCCCATACACTTCTGCCCGTTTCCACTCGCAGTAGCCACGAGGAGCCGGAACGTTGTCGAGGCAGCGTCGCACGGCCGTGGTAAATGAAAGAAAAACAATAGAAAAATCGAGAATTCTGGGATCTGACCGAATCTAGCGTAGAATATTGCCAGGGGGGTGGAGGTTGCTCGTCGCGGGGAATCACGCGTCGCGACATAAGTATGCATGAAGTTAGCTCGGGGTCGTCTGAAATATTAAGCAGGCCGGGCTCTTCTTCGTCGGTCGGCGACTGAAAACTGTTTACCTTGGAGAGCGAGACGCCAGCAGGAAGGATACATCCTGGGCGGGGACGCGCGCGGTGGGGTGGGCTGCGTTAAAATCCTGGCCGACTAGCTACTCCGTTTGATAAATAATGCGGCTGGCATTTTGCGCGGGAAAACTTTCGGATTGCACAGGCTAAAGGGGACAGAGGGAAAACAGCGCGGCCTGGTCGCGGGGCGCGAGCAATTCAATTCAGGCGCCCTTGAGGTGAATTTTCATTCGAAAGTTCGCCGGGGCTTTTAATGAAAAGAAAGAGGCCCGAAAGGGGCGAATAAACTGCCCCACCCTCTCCGTCAGCCACCTCTGCTTTGTCCAGGGCGTGCCATTTAAATCGTGCCACAAGAACATCTTCGGAACTATTTGTGGTGTTCAAATATGTTTCGGATGAAAGTTTAATGATCTCGAGAGGGGTATAAAATAATGAAGCTTCTTTGTAGGTGGAGGTGTGGATTAGATCCGAAGGTTCTACTGTTTGCAGATGTTTAAATTTTAGTTTTATGGAGCGGATTGTCTCCTGAACTGATGGCTTCTCAACTCACTCTGATAGCTTTTTATAGTGAAAAAAACTGCGTGGATTAATAATGCATTGGGTATTTAAAAAAGTGAAAAGTGATCACTGCTTCTTTTATTCTGCTTTGCTATAAATATCAACGAACAATGCCTCCAATAAACCTTAAAAGTGTTCTATTAAATTTAAATTGAATCGTAGTTAGATTCGTCGTGATTTTCAACTGAATATTTTAGGTGTTCCCAGAAACAATTGAGTCAGTTTCAAACTGCTTTTAATATAGAATACATTTGGACATTTTCGTCTCTTATATTGAGAAACAATTACAACCCACGTAACGTAAGAATCAGTACCAAAGTTTTTTATAATACCATTATAGATGTATATTAATCGAATAGTTTGAGGATAAATGCTTACCAAAGATAATCTTTAGTAAACACGCGCATCCGTGATTTTTCATCCTAAGATGTCCCGTGTTTCGTTTACTTCGGCTAAGTTGCCAGTAAATCAAGCGAAACGTCTGGTTGGTGCGAGAGTAACGTTCAATTTCCATGAATAGGCGCCCGGAGACGCGAGAGGACCTATCCTTCTTTTTTTCTTCTAGCTCGAAATTAAAAGCTCCTTCCGAGCCTGGAATTCCCAGGAGCGAAGTTTCTCAACAAAGCTCCCTGGATTCCTTGCCTTCCTCTTCGCCTCTTGAACGTGTCGCTGACATAATGTAAGACGGTCTAAATCATCCACGAGATTGGGACCGCCTGGTTTCATCATCGACGTTCAAGCAACGCGAAACTCTAAGCCAAAATTAGTACTTTCCAATTACTTGGGGCGCTTGCTCCTCCTATATTCCGGCAGCTCTATTAGCGTTTCTGTAAGCACAGAGTGGGTCACACAGCTGGAATTAGTGATACCTCTTGTTTGATTGCAAGTAGAAGAAAATAGTAGAGTAATTTAATGAAGTATGAGATCTGTTGTCGTATAAAAAAAATCAAGCGTACATATAGCTCTTGTTACGTGAATCGTTTCCTCTAGATATCTTATGTACAGAAATATTAGGGTAAGGTGATTGAGAAGTTACTGACAGGATAATTTGAAATCTCTCACGAAGTATATATAATTATAGAGAAATTTCTCTGCTCCTTGCCTTAATATTTTCACACTTAAAACGTCGAGAAGAATTGATACAACTACATGCTTCAGATGTATCGTTAGCATTCAGTGAAAAAGTTTGGTCACAAGAAAATATAGGGTAAATCCGGGAGACGCGGTCGAGCTAATATAAAATGGCTATTAAAACTAATACAGATATTACTTATTTTATGAGAACAAACCTAATATGTGCAGAATTTTATGCTGATACAGAAAAACTGGTCGATATTTGCTTTAAGGCAATATTGATTGTAAATCGGGTTGAAAACTGAAGTCACGATATCTGATCACTTCTCTCGAGGTGCCGGGAGAAATGGTTTTCGTCGTTGGCAGAGACCACTCGCATAATTATTTATGGAAAAATAAGAAAGAAGAAAGCAAAATT
Source organism: Andrena hattorfiana (assembly GCA_944738655.2). Classification (NCBI taxonomy): domain Eukaryota; kingdom Metazoa; phylum Arthropoda; class Insecta; order Hymenoptera; family Andrenidae; genus Andrena; species Andrena hattorfiana. Next base: position 41,363,339 of record OX122894.2, on the reverse strand, counting down.
ATTTATGAGTGAATACAACTACAGATTCATTGATATTTAATTTGTTTACGCTAAACAAGTAAAGAACACATCAAAGATAAAGCGAACTACCTACCGGCGATTAGCAAGGCAAATGAATACAAAAGTGAATAAATAAAATAAATAAACAATAATAATAATATTAAAATGATGATAAAAAATAAAAATATAAATAAAAATAATAAAAAAAATCGTAACTCGACCATCTCTCCTTTCTGCAGCGAGAGATGGTCTTCTCGTTAGTTTTGAGAGGAAGAGTTAATATGGCTAAATACTTTGGCTGCATTATCCCTCGATATCTCTACTATCTTATTATTCCCAAACATTAAACGAAAATAAATTTAGAAGTATATTTTAAATACGATTCTGTACACCGTTGTTTGACAAAAGAGGTTAAATGTAACCTCAGTTTACCTTTTACAGCCTGTAAATCTAGAAAAACACAGAAGGAACCGAAGTGACGCTATTCATTCAATTGTTTGCCTTCTAGAGAAGTAATTGGTCTGCACTTTAACGCGTTTTTAATTATAGTGTCTGAAATATAGCAACTCGAATAACTCTCCGGCCCGACCGCGTCTCCCGGATTTACCCTACATTTTCTTCCAATTGCAAGATAGAATATGCAACCAAACAACAAAGTAGAACTTATCCTTTACAAAAAAAAACTCAACTTCTATCTACATACAATTAAACAAAACTCATTACATACGCCACATCGGAAATGCACTTCACTCCACTGACCGCGACTCTACCTGAGTAGGTATTCCAATGAAACTTGATACAACCCACATTCGTCCCTTTTACGCCCGACGAGCACCCCCGAAAATCATAAACGCGCCTTCGAGGCCCACCGCCCAGACGCTAATTCCCTCGCTGAAAGGTCGAATTCGTCTTCGAACCGGCCCATCCGTCGCCGTGGAGCATCCGCGGGAACGAAAAGTTTCGGTCGCGTAAATGGGGAAAAGTTTGAGGCCCCCGAGGGCTGGAGGCGACGAAATTCGAGAGTAATCTTTTAAAGGTCCTGGACACGCGAGTCGCGGGGCGGCAGCGGTGCCTCGGTAGGCTGTCGAAGACAGAAGAAAGGAAGAGGAGGATGGGCCGCGGAGGAGGGAGCTCGCTCTGCAGGAATCTGCATAACAAAACGCGCAATTAATAAAGTTCCGCGGTGCGGAGGCCGCCGACAAAGGAGCATTTCGTCCTTTCAGCGTCGCTCCTGCAGCCACCCGCTGCCCCTCCCACCTCCACCTGGCCAAATCGCGACCCGTGGAGGGGCGGGTGGAAGTAGGTTGGCGGGGTCGAGGGGGATCGTTCCGAGGGGGCGGAAACGCGAAAGCACGAGCAGCTCCGGGCTAAATAAGTCACGCTTTGCAAGGAATCCTCGGTGAAACTTTGCAATCTTTGCCACGCTCGTTCCTGCGAAACAACTGGCCAACCGGGCTGCGTATTTTTAATATTTCAACGTATTTGCGCCCTCCCACGTCTCGTGGCAGGCTTCCTTCGGAGTGGACCCTCGTCGAAAGCTTCTAATCAAGGGGAACTCAATGGGCAGCGTTTGGATATTGAAAAACAGAAAACGATACCTTTAAACGCACACTTAGTATTCGTAGCTTATTGCTTGAACAGAGGAGTGGAGAATGTAAGGTAATTTCTGTAATAAAATTCAAGAAGCTATTATTGAAAGGGGATGGTCTCATGTCTGTACTTTTGTTTCGATTTGCGATTTCTTTCGATGTTCGTAACACTATTTCATAGTCTCCAAAATGATAATTGCCAGTATCATTTTATTAGGTTTTATTCGCGGAGCAATGCAGAGTCGAGATGGCTGCGTAAGATATTTCACGAGGAACGTCGTTGTATCTTAACGACCGATTAATTCCCCATCGGGAAATTCATTTCCCTCGATCATCGATGATCCCGCGGCTTATTTGGTCGGCCATCTGAGAGACACACAATCGAATAAATTACGTCACGTTCGGCATTCGTTATTTGCCCCGATACAATGCAGAGACACGTACAAATTATTCAGAATTCGATATTCCTTCCCCGTTTGGAGGCGCGGCAGCCTCTCCAGCAGCAGGACGTTCACATTTTTCGCATAAAATCAAACGGACCTCTGTCTTTATGATTGCACGGTCACGCGATGTCCATCTAGGTGCCCGCTATTTGCTTGAGCGATACAGAGAATCGTGGGCAATAACCGGTGGCGTGATTTTAAAGAATGTTTGCGCCCTGCAAGTGCAAACGAATTTGAAGGGATGCACATGATTCCCACCATCTAGAAATCCCCTTTATATACAGACCTCGTATTGGAATCGCGCGAATTTCCAAGAGACACTTCGCACGTTCACTCACACCTTCTCTTCGCCAAGAAAAGCTACTCTTATCCACTTCGACATTTTTCCTTCGCAACAACTTCGAACTACAATTTCGAATATTCGATTACATCTGAATTTGACCTCCTCCAACCACCCCTTAACTAACAAACGCCTCCTCTATGCTCGGAGCAATTAACAGGCCGATCAAGGGCGACCCAATCAATAAAATCCCTGAAGGAGAAGAAGAAACGCATCTGTGACTGGGCTGGTATCGACTTTCGCAGTATTCTCGCCCGTTAATGTTTTCCCGCATCCTCGTCTGACAACCAACAACGCCGGGGTGTTTCGCTCGCCGTCCAACTTCTCCGCCCACCCCTGTATATTAAATGGCGTTCATGGTTCGCCAGTCAAATTGAATCCCAGGCTATTGGCAGATTCTGAATAAGCCCTAACAATGGAGTCTGTTACACGAGCCTTCCTACTTTCTGCCACCCTGAAGGCGCCCTTCATCCCACTTTCGGTACCTGGTACCTTGGGCTCTTTGCTGCGAGGCCGCCATTCGCCCACCCTTCCGCCTACACCCTCCCCCGTCATCATTCTTCGGTTTCCTTCAATTTCCGAGACAGGAAAGCCATGTCTGTGCAGCCGCCCCGCTGGCTCGGAAATTGGAAATAAATCGCGACGATATCGATGTAAAATGTAAAAGTGATCGTCGACCAGCGATGGCGAAACGTTTGTTCTGTACACTCGGCGTGGACGGAATTTCTGATGGAGGATTAACTGTCTCGCGTGGTCGCTCGGTCCGATTATTTATTAGGGCTGCTTGAGTGTATCATTGAATGGTACGTAGGGAATTGTATGGGATTCCTTTGGAGTCTATTTTAATCTTCAGTCGAATTTCTTATGATTTTAAACAAAAAACGTGAAGTAGGTACACACTTGGGAAGTAGATAACTTGTTGTCGAGTATAAAATCTAGAGAAGCTATACAATATCTGTAGATTTCTAATCTCAGAGACACTCTACTTATCGAGTGTCTTCCAAGTCCATCATATCTCAGCTTGTGCCTCAGGAAAATTCGCATAAAAAGAAACAGTGCTCAGTTTCTTTCCGCTCCGTAAGCACATCTCCCCACCACAAATCACCGAGCCTTTCAACGAAACCCCACAACTATGGCCGCAGAACATTTCCAAACCCCCTGGCAAACCCGAATCAAGCCCCATGAGCAACGCGGCGAATCAAGATCGATCCCGATGCTTCCATCATCCTCTCGCGAGCCGGCCAACGTCCAGTCACTCTGGAATCAGATTCCGCCTATCGCCGGGGGATGGTAACGCGATTCCCACAGGCGAAAAGGAAGGGGTGGAGCGGAGAGAGAAAGAGGGTAGCGGGGGGGAAGTTGTCGAGGGAAATAATTAAGTGATTACCAAGCGTTCGAGGGGATTTTTCGTCATAGAGAGGAGAGATTTAATCCGTCGATGTAGGCAGGAAGATAGGCGGTTGCATTGTCTGCAGGATGTTAAGAGGGTTAGAGCTGGAGGAGTTTGGGAGGGGGTTCTGGATGTCGGGGGTGGTGGGCTGCAAGGGTGTCGGTGTAATGAAGAGCGACAGTGGCGCCCCAAGCCATCGCTAATTTGCCGCTAAGTGCCCGGCTTTGTTTCCGTACGTTGATCCCATCGTTCGCAATATCCTGGATCTGAGGCGACGTTCTGCGCCGCTTAAGAGAGACATCCAAATAACCCGCGGGGGACTATGGCCGCAATTGACTGCGGACTAATTTCGCCGGGCATGGAAAGGAAAGAAAAAGGGAAAAGAGAAGAGGAGGAAGAAGAATTACGCAAGGATCTGAATGGAGCCACGGTATCGGTTGATTGAACAGCTGGTTGAACGAGGAGGGAACAGAAGGGAAAAAAGGACGAAAATCAGGGGGGTTGATTACCGATAGGAGAGGATTAAAATCAAAACCTGGCTGGGTCTGGAGTAGTTAATTATTAATTTAGGTACTTACGTGTTTATAATAAATTCGCGAGACTTTGGACTTATATTTTGTACATTTTATTTTTCATTTATTCTACCGAGGCGTTTCTTAACACAGTAGAGACTCAGAGGAAATATAATGTATAATTATATTTAGAAAGTAATAGGTATAATCACGTCTGTTCAGTTACAAATGACCTTTGTGATTGATACGAAAAACGAACTGCTAATCACTTCTGATAACTGGCGTCTTTTTTATTAATTTTCTAAAGTGGTAACTTTTTTTTGTCGGTTGTAAAAATATAATATAACGTTATATAATGTTATATAAAATTTTGGTTTGTTAACTAATAAATACAACTGTAATTAAGTTTTACTGAGCTTTTAATTCGCTTTCAGAACATGTATATTAAGCACATACTGCAATTTTAAGTTGCTGTTAAAAATAATAAAAATTAAGAAATCAGGAATGTGGTAACTTTTTTGTCCGCTATATCATTTGTAGTAATCCAATACGTCTCATCAAGCAAAATATGTCCCAAGTAGCGTATTTATCAACATTTCGCATTTCGCCAGTCACGGCGATAGCCAATTTATACGTGAATCGGGTAACCTTAAGATAAACTTTACAGGGAAGCAGTTCGTTTACGATTTTTCTTGGCGGTACAGCATTTATAATTTCCGTGAATATCCCTATCTACAGTACTGATCATTTTATATGCTCACACGTACACTATGAATCAGATATTTGAAACGAGGCGATAGAATGTTGAAAATACAATTAAATAGAATCATGAAACATCAGAAGCATATAAATATTATCAAAGAAAACAGCAAAATTGTAGGTGTTTGTATCGCTGCCACACTCGAGGTATCGACGTTTCAGTGCACTGACGTCATACGTAGGACGACGCTACCAATTAATACCGATACATCGATACCGGGACAGTCAAATACACTTAGAGATATGTATCGTTATACTTATTTGTTTCGATACAGATATCAACGAGTATGAGAACCTTTACAGCGCAAACTACCTGCTCGAATAGTATTCTCAGAATCACAGATATCACTCTCCTTTCCATTCCAACAACCCCCAAAATTATTTCATTCAATTCCATCTTTCTTTCTTCTAAAACCCAGATCTTCGCAACAAAATAATACAAGAGATACATATATTCTCTACATTCATCCCGCATAGTATCGAAATTCTAAGGCACCTCGATGTGAGTGCATTAAATTTTTTAAATAAAGATATTCTAAAGAAATTTTGAGAAAATAATACAACAAGCTCAATACACAATCTCAATATTGCCAAGGGTATAATATATATCCCGCGACTGAACGATCCAAAAAGAAAGCGAAGGAGTCGAGCGACGACAGCATCCGTTCCTGCGTAGCTATATATACATTGCACGCACGATGATACGTTATATAAGCAATGCTACTCGTGTGAGTAACTCAGTCCTCCGAGCAATCGGATAGAGGCAACTCCGCCTGGGACACAGCAGCGGTTATCCAACTGCGGACCAGCTCCACCACGATGGAGCATCTGTCGCTTGTTCTCTCCATCGTAGCGGTGTTTATCGCCATCGGCTATTACCTGACCAGAAATCGGAACATCTTCAAGAAGTATGGGGTTCCATACACTCAGCCACGGCCAGTCGTAGGGAACATGCAGCGGATCGTCTTCAGACAGCAGAACCTGATCGAGCTAATGAGCGACTTATACAATGCTCACACCGACGCGAGATACTTCGGGTTCTTCGACTTCGCCACACCTCTGATCGTGCTGCGCGACCCCGAGCTGATTAAGTCCGTGACTGTGAGGAACTTCGACTCGTTCCAGGACCATCGCATACTCGCGAACGAGGCTACGGACCCACTGTTCGGCAACATGATATTCTCCCTGACAGGCGAGAGATGGAAGAACATGAGGAGCGTGCTGTCGCCTGCGTTCACGTCCAGCAAGATAAAGGCCATGCACCCGCTGATGTCCAGCTGCGCGGAGAATTTCGCCGACTACCTGTCGGAGGGCAACCGCGAGCCCGAGCTGAAGAGCTTCTGGGGTAAGTACGCCGTGGACGTGATCGCCAGCTGCGCGTTCGGCATCACCACGGACTCGATCAAGGACCCCAACAACGCGTTCTACGTGAACGGCCGAAAAGCGATGTTCTTCAGCGGGTTCGTGAACGGCGTTAAACTGCTGTTGATCAGACACGCGACGAGGCTGTCGACCCTGCTGCGCGTCAGGCTGATCAGGAAGAGCGTGGCCACGTTCTTCCAGGAGCTAATATCCACAACTGTCAGAGCCAGGGACGAGCAGGGCATTCAGAGGGCGGACATGCTGCAGCTCCTAATAGAGGCCAGGAACAGGAACGAGCCCGGCAAGGAGCTCGACATAAACACCATCACCACTCACGCTTTCACCTTCTTCTTCGGCAGCTTCGACACAATCTCCACCGTGCTGTCGTTCATCTTTTACGACCTAGCGACGAACCCCGAGGTCCAGGAGAAACTGCAGAGTGAGATCGATCAGCTGTTGGAGGAGAGGGGCGGTCAGCTGAGCTACGACGCCGTTCACAGCATCGAGTATCTGGACGCGGTGATCAACGAGTCGATGAGGGTGCACCCGATAGGGGCGTTTTTGGATAGAATATGCGTGAAGGACTTCGAGCTGCCACCGGCGTTGCCCGGATCCAAGCCGTTCGTCGTGAAGGCTGGAACGATTCTGTGGTTCCCGTTCGCCGCGATTCAGACAGACTCGAAGTACTTCGAGGACCCGAAAAAGTTCGACCCGGAACGGTTCGTCGTCGATGGCAAGAGGATCATGAACTCTGGTACGTTCATGCCGTTCGGAGCCGGCCCGAGGATGTGCATCGGCAACAGGTTCGCGTTGACGAATATGAAGACCCTGATATGCAACGTTCTGGCCCGTTGCGAGGTGCAGTGCAGCTCGAGGACCAAGACACCATTGAAGATAGGCCCCGATCCATTCGACTCGATACCCAAAGACGGATTCTGGGTGAAGTTCCAGGCTAGGAAGAATCCTCAGACAGTGGTTCGCACGCATGTGACCAATGGCACGTGCAAGGTAGGAGGGGACGAGTAAACGGGCGACGGGCTTCCTTCGGTTGATCTGTCGCTGATAGCTTTGGGAGCAACAGGTGACTTATTGTATGCACCTTAAAAATAGTGCAGTGATTCCCAATCTGTGGGTCGCCACAGTTGTTTTTAGGTGACGATTTTGAGCATTTATTTATTTTAATCTGGTTATACTGCCACATTCTATTAATGATATAACCTTGCCTTATACGGGCGAGGGGGATATTATTTAAGTATTATAAAAGGGTATCGCGACTCGAAAGAGGATAGGAAACACTGAAATAATGAGTTACGTTGGAGAGAGGGGTGTGTGTACACTGTTTTTTGGTCAATCACAGATCAAACTTTAGATGGTAATGGATAAAAAATACTTTACTCTAGTCCCTCTTTACTCTAGACAGGGGTTTGTTAAACACCCCCTCGAAATATGAAACTAATCTACATCCACCTTCACCGCTAGTCACGGTAATTGGATCAAGTAACGATTCTTGTGAAACTTGCTGAATAAACTATTTCCGTTTCGTTTTGTAAGCTATTACCTAATTGATATTGTGTCACGTATGAATATTGCAACAAAATGGTATATTTGAGTTTTGATAATACAACTGATCGATAAATCATTTGTACGTGCATGTATTTTAATACAACCATTTTAATAAAATCTTTACTTTTTTTTTACAAATAATCGTCGTCGATTACTGGGAAAAAATGGAGTATGGAGACTACACGAATAAAGCTGCATGCATACTAAATCGTCGATATTTTTCATGCGATACAGATAACCAGGATTCTGCACTGTAATTGTTGACCACATTTCTGATGAGGCAAATTGTGTTTTTGTAAAGTGCAATGTGTGTAAATGCATACTATTTAAATCAAAGCCATTGGAGATATCGAAATGTGTTTCGTATAAGAGTTGAATGATTGCAGGAGGGAGTTAATCTGACGTTAGCATCTTCGAAATATAGAAGAGGTGTGAACATGAACTTCAATCATATAGTTCTTAATGCATTAATAAATGCAGTTCTTTATTTAGTGTGGAAAAATATTATACAATCTGTGCCTACAAGCCACTCCACCTTTATCAAAAATATTTTCAAAAATATTTAAAAATATATTATACTTCAAAGATGAAATGATTAGCTATCATGAGGAATTGTCTGTATTCGGTAGGAAACCGAACTCCGACCGTTCAGAACGAGTGCATGATATCGTATCTAATCAATTAGCACATTATTTGCATTCGAAACTAACAAGTCTATCTCTGCGCCGCGTAATGATAGTTTACCCATGTGGACAAATCGTTTTGCGATTTTTCTTCGCCTTTCTTGCTTCGCGGATGGGCCTGGCAAGTTGGAGAACATATCCCAATTGTTCCGTGCTTCTTTCACAATACCTTGGCGACCGGGGATCAATAAACGAGGGGGATACATTTACAGAATCCATTCCGAAGAAGAAGGGCTGAAGAAATGTGAGTAAGATTCCCCGGTTTCTTTTAGCCCTCGGCTCGTACCTCCTCCCACGAGCACGACAAGACAATACACTGCATAGATCCACCCCTTGCGATCTTCAGTTCATTAATTCTGACCAAAACCTTGCTCTTCAAGCTCTTCCTTCGATCGCTAACCTACGCTGGAACCCTCGTATATACCGTACCATCGGCGGAGAGTGAATTACATTAGAGGGAAGCGGGGACGCCAGAGAGGGGTAGTTTTATCGAGTCAACTTGCCAGATATTTCCTAGGGCACCTAAGGGTTGTTGGGTCGGAAAGGGGACTTCTAACAACACCGGGAGGAAGTCGAACGATAATCTGCTTCTGCTCAGATTGCTTTTCGTTTATCGAGGACACCTTAATAATCTTTTTTAGAAATCCCTCGACGCCACAGGGTGTCGCGGCTGTTTCTTAATAGAATCGCAGAATGGACGTACCGAAGGAGCTACCGTAAACTGGGGGAACATTAGCAGTTAATTAACATTTATAAATATTTTATGCATTTTCACAATTGTAGTTCCTACTATCGCAAAAGTCGCAATGCTATGATACGATACTTAAAGCAAATGTTACTTTTTATATTATATAACAAAATGTTACAAAATTCTGCCAATGTTCCCCCAATTCACGGTAAGTGTTACATAATGGAATTTTTAATTTAAATTTCCATTAAAAAACACATTGCCCTTTTGTGGAGTTAGTAGAAAATTCTAATTTGTTTCATCTGACGACTTAGCTGCTTTGCTAATGCCTACAGTAAACCACACAAGCTGGCCGATTTTTAATTGACGAATGCATTAAACTCACTCAATTTCATGGATCTTGAGAAACCTGTAGCTATAGTATCGTAGCTCCTATACACTATAAGTTTTCACGCTGAAAAGTGAACAGCCTTGATCATTGGCGCCCACGATTCTGCTGTTGCAACGCACAATTCCATGATGCGTGGTCAAGGCACGAAGGCTCCGATGCAAGTGGGTCAATTACATCGGCGCAACTCGCACCATTCGCCTTTCGCATCAAGAAACCTTGCGCCGCAGCAGCACACTCGTGGAATCAAAACATCGAGCTTCTCATTTTACACTATCCAGAATTTGTAAGATCGACTGCATCGATGCAACCTTTCCCTTTCCTGCGCTCTAAAATTAATATTTTACTAATCAAAATTTGAACAATCGATTGCAACAGCAGATTCACGAAGTCGTCGAATTCGTCTATTTATTTCTCAGGGACCAGAATCTTAAAAACGAAATACATCAAGCATTTAAATTAAATTCCATTCCTTCCTATGATCCAAGCTTAATCCTCCACTCATCAGAATAAAATTCATTCTCATCGATTTGGAGCTCGCCCCGCGCAACGACGCGACGCATTATTTAAACGCGAGGCCCGAATCGTCCACGGCTTCGATCCGCGGGAGGGCGTTCATTAAAGCAACATTCACAAGGTCGTATCGCGTCTTTGACATGGTCGGATCACGTACCGGAATACATTACACGGCTGTTATACGTCGGCACGTATGACTCCGCGTTACGTGTCCGCCATGCAGAGGAGGCCAGGCCGTTCAAGAGATCGTAATTGAGATGGACACGCGGCGGGACGCCCATTATTGCTGTCGGAACTCACGCGAGAAGCTGATCTTTTTTTTTTCCCCATCGTTCCTCACTTCCCCGTTCTTCGGGTGAGCACCGCCTCGAGACAGGTGGACGTCGAGGAGGCAACGTCCAAAGCAGCAATTTCAAAGTTATTCCGTGTCACAATCTCTCACTTAACCCTTCATCGAGCTTATTTCTTCGCTAAAAGAAATCACCTTCTTGTTACGCCAATGATTGGAGGGGATTTGACTCGTTTCACGCGCTGCTCACTTCGCGGCAGCGTAATTCTTAACGTTCAAAGTCGACTTGGCTAGTGCAGAGGCATTTTCGAATCAACAGTTAATTGAACACTGTGTGTTAACGTGATCAGTAAATTGGAAGTAGAAATACTAGATGCTAGTGTTCTTGTTGCTCGTTGGAGGTGTGATGATTAATTATTGCAGATTGAGATATGGATTCACGTGGATTAATAGTAGGCTTCAAGTGATTTCTTGTAGTATAAAAGAAGCATGCGTACTTACTTCTGACTCTCCCATTTGCGTCTCTCACTGGAAGGATACAAGATGGCACGTTTAGGAATAAGAGTTAGCAAGTGTACACTGTACAGTCAGTTTATTCACGAGATATAGTCGCGTGCATAGTAGCCAATATATTACTGTAATAGATTCCATAAGTTTTCTATACATATACAAGAAAGAGTGAATTATTAAAATAGCGATTAAATTCTCTAATCTAGGCAGAGACCAATGCTGTAAAGCTTGAAAGCGTAATTAACAATTCTACTCGCCGTAACCTGTATATAACTAGCAAATACAAAATTTCCTTCTACGTACACCTAAATTTGATAAACTAATAAATTGTATATTTAAATGTAACAGCCCCAAACAAGAACCGAGTAAATGAAGTCATTCGCAGACTTAATTACCTATGTATGTACATCGAACGCCGATCTTCGAAGCACGCAGTTCGAGCTACAGCTTCTTCGAGAAACAGAAATGAAATCGTCACCCAAAAGGTTGCAATAGCCTCCAGAGCCTGCAACATCGATCAAAAGCCACTATAAAAAGTGTCTCCATAAACCATATCACATTCCCGTAGGATCTTAATCTCTACCTTCCATTAAGAAGAAAAAAATAGCACTTTACACTAATCAACCTAATACAATAAAATTCAACGAGACACTATCTCCCCCCAATCAACCAAACTAATCACACTAATCTCTCCTACGACCATGAAAATGCTCCAATAAAACTTCCCACCCCACGATCAATTAAACCTATGTAAATCGTAAAAAAAAAATCAACACATTGCAGTCCGTGCGTATAGCAAAGTCCCACATAATTTACAACAAAGTCCCAGTGCGCAGATTCGTTTGAAATTTCGCCCGATCACGGGAAGCTTTGAACGAGACGTTAAATTAACGAACCGTAATGTGTGAAGCTAGGAATCGTCCATCTTGCAGTAATTAGCAAGCAGCAGCCTGGCTGCACACAGAATTAACGAGGACGGGTCGCTCGGTTTTCCTCGGCTGCACGTCGAACCAGAATCCGTCTTGAGCGGTCATTTGGAAGCCCTTCTTGCTGAGGACCATGGGTATGGTGGTCTTGGAGCAAGGCTTCAAATCGCAGCGAGCGAAGATGTTGAACAGCAAGACCGTCTCCAACACAGCGAACCTGTTGCCGATACACATCCTGGGGCCCATGCCGAAGCTCCAGAACGTGCCGGAGTTCAGGATCTTCTTCGGGTCGTCGAGGAATCGGTCCGGGTTGAACTTCTTCGGCTCCTCGTAGTGGGCTGGATCGTACTGGATCCCGTAGATCGGTATCCACAGGAAGTCGTCCTTCTGCACCGTGTGGGGCTTGCAGCCAGGCATAGCCGGGGGCAGCTCGAAGGGTTTCACGCACACCCTGTCCACGGCGACTATCACTGGGTACATCCTCAGCGCCTCGTTGATAACAGCGTCCAGGTACTTCATATCGTTGATAGCCTCGTACGTCACCTCGCCGCCGTCGCACCGTTCCAGCACCTCGTCTATTTCGTTCTGTAGCGTCTTCTGGACCTCTGGGTTCACTCCCACCTCGTACGCCGCGAAGCACATGAGGGTGGAAGTGCTCTCGAACCCGCCGAAGAAGAATACGAACGCCTGAGCGGTCATGTCCTCGAGGGTCAGCTCTTTCCCCGGGCCGAGCTTCCCTCTGGTCTCCATCATCAGCTGGATCATGTCCGGCCTCACGATGCCCTTTTCGTCCCTCGTTTTAATGTTCGAGGCAACCAGGTCCTCGAAGAACTTGGCGATCTCCAACCTCACGATCCTCATGCCTATCAATTTAGCCAGCCACGGCAGGCTCCTCACCATAAAGAACTTCATCGACTGCAACCTGCCGAAGCTGGTGGCTTCTCTGCCGTACAAGTAGAACTTGTTCTCGCGATCGTTCATCGAGTCCACGGTGATCCCGAAGGCGCACGTGGCGATCACGTCGTTGGTGTACCTGGTGAACGCGTCCTTCAGCTCTAGCGTTCTCTTCTCCTTCGGTAGATTCGCTAGGGTATCGCCGTACCGGTCGGCGCACTCGCGCATCAGCTTGAACATGGCCTTCATCTTGCTGGAGGTGAAGGCTGGGCTGAGCATCGCGCGAACCTCTTTCCATCGGTCGCCGCGCAGGGCGAAGAGGTTCTTGGTCAACAGAGGGTCTATCGTGTCGGCGAACATGCTCCTGTGGTCCGGGAAGTGCTCGAAGTTCTTCACGGTGACAGACTTCAGCAGCTCCACGTCCCGGATCATCACCACGGGCGTGAAGAAGTCGTAGATGCCGAGGTACTTGGTCTCGGGGTTGAAATCGTACAGCTGTAGAACCGTTTCGGCGAATGTGGCGCGCTGGCAGAACGCCGCCCAAAGGTTGCCTAGTATAGGCATGGGCTGTTTGTACGGCACACCGCGCTCCTCGAAATAGCTGTAGGTCCTTCGGCAGTAGTAATAAGTCGCCAGGACCACGGCGACCAACGCTAGAACGATCGACCACCACGCTTCCATCGCGATACGCTTAAGAGGTTATCATGGAACAACCGCGTGGCTCGTTTCTTCCTCCGACTCTTTCCTTCGATCGCCTTCGCTGCTCGATTGAAACACTGCCAGCGCCGAGACTTTATCCTGATTTCGACGCACTTTTATTCTATTTGACTATTCTGAATATTCTGGTCGATCAGCCGAGCAAAGACACTCCGCTCTGATAGTGCGCGAAGCCTGGATATTTATCCGCGATTGGTGTCGCGATAGAAGCGGAGACACCGCCTGATCTCACTGAGACTAGGTCTGACGATCGACTGCTGGCTCCGCGGATCCGCGAGACTCGTTTTATTGTCACGCACGCGGAAAAGTCTGCTCCACCTAGCGTGCGATGTACCGCGCGCTCCTCGATAGTCTCGCGACTGAAAAATGTTTTCCTCACCGCGACACGATTATGGCGATCCTCGTTTCCACGAAGTGGCGCGTTATCGTGGAATAGAATAACCCGACGAAAATAAAGCGGCGTACTCTGGGATTACGCGGTATCAGAGTCCTTGAACTTATATGCTCTGTCGATTTTGATATTCAATAGTTTTGTTTGGTGGAGAGTTAATTGGGGGACGTCGGGAGTGACTTCAAGCAGCCAGGTTTGTTATTTCGCAAGTTTCTCAAAGACACTCACAGTGGTTGAAAAATATTTGTAGATTGTGATGATAGTGATATTTGACTTTGTTACATTTATTGCTTCCTCCTGTACATCTGGTTTATCACTGCAAATAGGAAGATTGTTTGATCTCCTCAGCAGCCTTACGTAACTACTCTATTGCTATTGTAATTACACTAGTTTACAGCCATTGCGCGCAGCGAATGCCACTATTTTTTTCTTATCTAAATGGCCTGAGCATTCTGAAAATAAGGTTAAAAATTTTTCTGTGAGAACTTTTCTAAAAAAAAACACAAAAATCAAGAAAAAATGAAATTTTAATGTTTTCACACAATTGTCTCTAGCGTCGGTATTTATCCATAGATTTTCTTCAATAGGAGCTTGTTTGCTTCGTAAAAGTGCAGAGTCGACGTAAGAAATGAGAAACTCGGCCCATTGTTGCGATTTCGATTTTCCCAGATGATTAAATAAATTATCGATTTCAATTTCGGTCGAAGAAAAAATGACGTTTTTCAGATATTTCCATCGATTTCACCCGAACTACTGAACCGATTTGAAAATTTTGTGAGGTACATTTGTTGGTGATTCAATTATCTTTAATTTAATATAATGTCATTCGCAACACGAGATATTCGCAATTAAGTGGGACCACCTTTTTGACAGACAGATAAAAAGTTCACCTGTCGATATCTCGAAAACGTATCCATAGAAATTTTTTTAGACCTTATTTTCGGAATTAGCGGGCCACTTTACATAAGAAAAAAAGTAGTGGCATCTACTGCACAATTTTTTATTTTTACTTTGTAAACTAGTCTTATTAGTGCATCGATTTAAACCCATTTCTATCTCAGATAAGTTGAGACAGATGATTCATATGCTTGTATATCTATGTATTCTATACATATATATAGAATCGAAATACCCCAGACTCATTCGTCACGATTTCTCTGAAACCACTGATCCTATGACTATGAAATTTGGTAAGTAAGTTACCCTTAGTTCCTAGGTGCTCGCCAAGAAATGTTTTAAAAAAAACTTCCTCCCCTTCACCGAAAAAAGATATATAACCCGAGCAACGCTGGGTACTTTAAGCTAGTTCTTTATAATTCCTCGTTTTTCTCGGCTATCTACATAGTTCACTGGTAACAAGAAACGAGGAAGCTTCCAAGTATCCCCTCCCAAAGAAAAGCAAAACAGAAGAGACAAAGTTAATTAATTTCCACAGTAAACGCGATTTCCTGAGATCCTCTTGCATTCATTTTCACAATAGAAATAACAAATTCTTACACCATTTCACCAAAGTAACTAAAACAATTTTATCCAGACGTCGAACGAAACTGTTAACATTTATAAAGAGCTATTTCATAACTAATTGAGAATTTCAATACTTTCATTCGAACCCTGACTCCAATTATTCCATTATTCCAAGTGACTCTCTGCACTCAAAGAGCACCAGAGACAAGTGGGTTATTCCTAGGTCGAACCTGCAGCCAAAATCCCTTCTCCGCCGTGAGGAAAGCCCTGTTGCCATAGACCATGGGCACAGAAGTCCTCGCGCAAACTTCCAGCTGGCAGCGCGCGAGAACATGGAACATCGCCACCTTGGCCTGCAGAATCGCTAACCTGTTCGCGATGCACACTCTAGGCCCCATTCCAAACGGCACATAAGCCCCGCAATCAACCACCTGACCGTTGCTCAAAAATCGACCTGGGTCGAATCTCTCTGGATGCTCGAAGTATTTGGGATCGCGCTGAATCGCGTAGATGGGCAACCAAACGTGCGAACCTTCCTCCAAAACGAAGGGCTTCAGTCCCGGCATAGCTGGAGGCAACTCGAACCTTTTCGAGCACTGTCTATCGGTGATGGGCACCACAGGGTACATCCTCAGTGTCTCTTTGACCACGGCGTCCAGGTACTTCATCTCGTTCATCGCCTCGTAAGTCACCTCTCCCTTGAAGTCCCTTAGAATCTTGTCGACTTCACTCCGCAGCTTCTCCTGGATCTCGGGGTTCACAGCGAGCTCGTGAACAGCGAAGCACATGAGGCTGGAGGTGGTCTCGAAGCCACCGAAGAAGAAGACGAACGCCTGGGCAGTCATGTCTTGGATAGTGAGCTCCTTCCCCGGGCCCAGTTTCCCTCTGGTCTCCATCATCAGCTGGATTAAGTCTGGTCGAACGATGCTCTCTTCGTCCCTTCTTCTGATGCTACTCGACACCACGTCCTCGAAGAACTCCTTCACCTCTCGCCTTATCAGCTGCAGATCGAGGAGCTTCGACAGTCTCTTAGAGAAGTGCAGCACGATAAGCTTGACGAAGGAGCCGCTGTGGATGTTCAGAGCTTCTTTGCCCAGCTCGTAGAACCTGTTGCCCCGATCGTTCATCGAGTCCACGTCGATGCCGAACGCACAGCTGGCGAACACGTCGTTGGTGTACCTGGTGAACGTGTCCTTCATCTCGATGGCTCTTTCCTCCTCGGGTAGTAACGCCAGGTACTCTCCAGCGTTCGCAGCGCAGGCTGAGATCAGCGGGAACATGGCCCTCATCTTGCTGGAGGTGAACGCTGGGCTCAGCAGACCTCGGACCTCCTTCCACCTGTCCCCGCGGAGCAGCAGAAGGTTCTTGCTGAAGAACGGCTCGATTTCATCGTCCCCGAAACCTCTGTGGTCCGGGAAGTGGTCGAAATGCTTGATGGCCACGGATTTCATGAGCTCCGGGTCTCGGAGCATCACCACTGGCGCCATTCGGTGGTGGAGGCCCACGTACTTGGACTCAGGCGCCATGTTGTAGATCTCCTCCACCATCTTGGCGAACGGCTGGAGACGTAGCAGTGCTCGCCACGAGCTGCCGAGTATCGGCACTGGCTTCTTGAATGGCAGTCCGTGCTTCTTGAACGGGTCCTGTTGATTGCTCAGGTACAAGTAGAAAACCAGAGCGGCGATCGCGATGGTTAATATTATCGATGGATCCATGGCGTTTGCGAGTGGATTCTGGGTATTTTGGAGGTGATGTGGGAGTGTTCTTTATTTGGAGGGGATCGCTTACTTCGACATCGACGTGCCGAGAAAACAGAGCGGAGGTCGCACGGGCTCGCACGTTCGTGAGCAACTGACGCAATACGGTACAAAGTCCTCGTCACAAGGCGAGTCGACGATAGCAATGTCGCGGGCTTTTAATCAGAAATGGATTTTAGGTCATCTAATTATTCAGAAATGTTTCGTGGAATTTCCATGCGTTCTGCGCCGCGAGAGCTGGGCCACGTATTTATCGGAAGTCGAGCTTTCAATTAAAGCGAGAAGGTGAAAGCGAAAATAGTATGAAGGAGAGCGGGAATTATGAAGAGTATAAAGGAAATTCTAATATTTCTTTAGCCCTCTTTATGCCATATTTATGCTAAAAGATACTGTTATTTTAACTGATCTGTCAACTGTAATTTTAAAATGTTTCTTTATTACACTGAGCAATTCTGAATGAAATGGTTTTTAAATGAAATGAGGTAGAAATTATATTCTTACGAATTTAGTTATTCTGTCCCTTTAAATAATCAGGAATAGTGTATTATAATAAAAAAATTTTAAAGCGACTTCGAAAATATAAAAAGGCACGAAAAATATCGAATCTATAACCCCCTCCTTTTTGAAGTCGGTTAAAAGAACTTAAAGTAGACTTTGAAACAACCTAGTTGGAAGTTCCGCAGTTTACACAAATTAAAAAAAAAAGAAAAATAACGCATCATACCGTTTAAAAAGGGTTATCTTAAATTTTAAGAATCGTCTGTTTCCAGTGATTTCACTGCCTGCTCAAGTACGATAACACTGGCGTAAATTAAGATAGCAGTTTAAAGTTCATCGACCTGTATATTCCACGAAATTCCTTTCTGTTGTAGACGGTGATTAAAATTCCACATCGCGTTGCATGGGCCAGTGCTTCGAGTTACATCAACTGCGAGACCACAGCATCTGGTCAAACAGGTGAGTCATGGAACCACCTCGTGACTATCCCACTCTTCGCAGTGGTTATTTAATAAGTATTTACGTTGCGCGAGACTCTCAATGCAGTTTTCCTTGCGTGAGCACAATCGTTAAACATGTCGCGTCAGAGCATAATTATTTTATATTTGAACCCTATTTGCACTTAAGTAAGCCTCCTAATTTATATAATTTATTTACTCGACTACCATATTCATTCTTCTCTTCATTTTATACGGATTAAACAATCCAGGCGATTCCTCCTCGCCAGAATTTTATTTCCACCCATTTCGCACGCGAATGCTTATTAGAAATATGTAGCGCATCGGTCGTTGCCATATTGCCGTGCAATAATATAACTCTGTCTTCGGTGTTAAACACATCGCGCGGTATATTTCGCGGAGCGCAATATCCATCATTAGACGACATTAGTTCCGCATCGCAGGGCAATCATTTCAGTCCCCGGCGAGCTGATATTAAACATTAGGACCCGTTAATTATTTCCCCGCCACGCGGGCACGTGTGGCCGGGGCCAACGTCTGCGCACCATAGCCTGACGCAATAATTCTCCAGCAACGGCAAATTGACAAATTGCCGAATCGTGTGTCAGCCTGCTCGAGGCCATCCTTGGAACTTTCAGCCTGCATGCGCTGGTGCAACGATTGCAGGAAGGTATTCGCGACCAGTTCGTCGAAGTAGGACGCTTCCTGCCCATGGAGAATGAACTCGATCACTCCGAGACTCCTCCGCGCGATTTTAGAGCAATAAATAATTTAAACGACTGGTTTGTAACGTGTCGTCCTTGTCTTCCCTTATTTACACTGTCCGTTGCTCCTAATACGGATAATACAGGGAGGCTCGTTAAAGTGGGACAATGGTATCTTCCGTTTAATTGCAATTATAAGGTAATGGTAGATGAAACGGTTGAATGGTGCAAAGTCTTTGTAAGCGGAATCTTTCTGTCCGCGGTTTTCTTTCGGCTGCAATCAAACGAGAGATAAGATTCGTCCCATTTGTGTAGCTAAATACTGTGTACTTGTGACGTAGGTTGTTTGTTTTGAAGATCCAAAAGTGAACGGGACGTAATTTGGAGGAATTAGTGGTACAGAGTAAAGGCACGTTCCCACTTTGGACTTTGTAATGTCCATTCCAAATTATTCCCTCGCCGATCGACTGGAGATGTTTTAATAGATATTTATTAAATACGGAATTTTGGAATAGAAAAATTATAGCATTGTCGTTTAATTCTGTTTTTCAAGGTTTAATGGTAACACTGTGCAACGATCATTGAAATTTTGTGCATGAAGTGCAAAGGATCATGGGAACGTGGCTTTAAGTGGACGAGTTTATAAGCCACTGTATGCTCGTAGAATATACATTTTATACTGTTCTCAAGATTTATACTCTATTGCTTCTATTTTAATTCACCTTCTACTTTAGACTAAAGTTCTATAAATAATCCACTTCCTCACCTTTTCAGTTTGAATTCCCTCGACTGTTTATAAGATTCTGTACAAATCGATGCACTTACATCGATCCAAAATTGTACCTTTTTTAAGCTCGATAAAGTTTCCATAATAAGTGTAAGCGTGGGACGATCGTGGAACGAAATTTCGTGAGGTCACGAGGAAATACTGAATTAAGATTCAACCGTCACAGTTTCCACCTTATTTCACGTATAATAGAATCTACATTAATTTCATGCTAAGCTCGCGTGCGAATTCGGATTCCGGCGGATTACGGCCTATGCAGCTCGCCACGCCATTTGTTTCAATTAAACAAAACCACGCGAACTCAAGACACGGTGTTTCCAATTAAAATATTTGCATGAAATCGCGGTAGAAGATACGCGCAAGCTCAACTCCTGCAAATTAATTTCTATTGTTGTTCCTTAATCCCTGCTAAAAATTACAGGAACATCTTGCAGGAAGATTTTCCAGCATTTCATCATCGAATATAACCTGTAAGCAATTACTGAACGATTTAATGCTGCCAAAAAAAATTCTGTTTCTCACTTGTACTACAAACATTGAAAATAATCTACCAAAAATGATAAATGCCGTTTAAAAGCATATGATCATAACAGCAGCAGAGTGCGATTCGAGCTTGAAATTCCAATTGAAAACTGAGGTTTTCTACCGACAGGATATACATAATAACAACCAAGGTAGTAGCTCTCCCCTGTACTTTCAAAAATTCCTCGAGTTTGACGTCACTTGCAAGAATTTCTCAGAGCTAGAAAGCTCGCAAGCTCGAGCCTGAAATTCCAATCGAAGATCGAAATTCTGCATGAGGAGAATATAATAACAATAGAGGTGGAGCGTTGTGCTGCTTCGTGTTTGACGTCACTCTCGGGAATGTCGAATCGATAAAAATGTGAGAATAATACCAACAACAAAGTATCAAAGATCCTTCCGCATCCAGGCGAACCAATACCGAACGTAGCCACTCCCTGGCTGGTTCACATAAACGCAGATGAGTACATAATTATGAAAACTGCTGTCGTCCAGTGTCTCCAATTCGAAACTAGAAGATAACGCTGCTCAGGTAATCCGGACGGTATTATTATTTCGCGAAATTCCCGAGTCACTTGTACATATCATCTCGTTGCCTGCCAGCAATTTCGTCAACGGTATTACATCTGCCTTCCATCTCTATCTGGCAATTTGGACATCAATATCATCAGCCAAATGCCCAGCATTAGTACCAACGTAAATCCCGCTCGAAACATAGCATTCTAGCAGGGAGAAGGCTGAAATCGAGAGGGGGTGGAGGCTGGATCCTTAACAGCGTATTCTAAACGCAACAGATAATCTCTACTGGCTTGATTTAGGCACGTACTCGGAGGTGGACACCTACTGATTTCCAGCAGCACAAACGAGCTGCTCCGAGCACGGGATAACGTTGCCCGTATTCAGGTTACGAAGTTGCCATGACAGTGTGCGTGTAATATATGGCGGATAAAGCTGGACCCTAGCTCCTTTGATGCGTTTTCACATCAATTTAATGCATTAAGGGCGAACAACTGGATAGAGGAGCGACGCTGCTCGCCCTTAATACGTCAAACACTGCAGCTGAGTTCTGCGAGGATTCTGCTCTGTTTTGTATTCGTGGAAACTATTTATTCCCACAGCCCTGACGAAGGTTCTCTTATTTTCTCTATACGTATACACTGAAGATAGACTGTGGGAACACCTTAGACCTGCTCTGAATAGTTTCGTAGAATATTCTTGAGGAATTTTGAATAAATGCGTCAAGTGTTTCTGCAGATATTGGGTTTAATCACTTGAAATATGTGTAAACACTGTAAGTGGCAGAATTAAAATTCTTTTATCGAAGAGTGTTGTACGTGCCACGGATAATACTATATTATAGAATTTGATTTTTCGCAATTACAGCGTTTTCTATGAAGACTCTTCAATTCTTTACACCATTATCATAACAGGTCACTCTGATATTACCTCTGGCTAATTATTAAACACAAATAGAATTCGAAATTTCGAAATTCTGTCACAAGTTTCCAGCATTCACTTCCACAGTTAATCCGCTAAAAATTACATGACCTGCTCAATTCTGTAAGAGAAATCCGAAAAATGTCTAAATCATTCACCTGTGTAGAAACCTTCAGCGACTCGTGTGTACGAGAAACTCGCGAGACACCGTTTCGAAGCGGTGGCTGGCGATGCAGACGAGAGGATTAGTATCGACAAAAGGGGGGGCAAGGTGAAACGTGGAAGGGCCAGCAAGGAAAGGGTGCACCAGTGGTGGCCGTGTTAAGAGAGCCGGCCTGCAAAGAGAGGGATGAAGCAGACGGACTGACGGACGGCGGATCCCCGACAAATGGATTAAGCGCAAATTGCTAAACTCTGTTTAATTTGGCCAAATGAATTTTGTTCCCCCAGCACTCTTCTCGTCTCCCCCCCCCCGTCCCCCGACTTTCCCCTACTCTTTCCTGGCGGAGCTGTGCAAGCCTGACTTCAACTTTCACGCTGCAAGCTTGTTTCGGGGAAAAAGGGCTGCCTGGTTTTTCACGTTGACGAGGCTTTGCATAGGCTTGTTTCGTGGAGTTTGCGAGTGATCCGACGCAGATTCTGGGAAATGTTGGGGGGGTGGTTGGTGGCGAGTATAAGAAAATTAGAGGCAGATTTCCAGATTAGTTAGAAGAGGAGGACCTGTCAGTGAGATGGATACTAAGTTCTTAATTTTGCACTCGTAAGACAGTGTTAACTTGATTTCTAGTAGAAAAAATAATTTGAATACCCTAGTTTGAAGAGGTCATACGGAGTACTTAGAAATTTTCTACCATCTATTAATTAAACAGTGAAATGGTTAATGAATTTTACAATGATTTCTAACACCTGTCGAGGGTTGAATTCTAATATTGCTTTCGTAAACGTAATTGTCAGCTAATCATTCACGCAGGTTTCAAAATATAAATTTAGAAATTAGTGACTTTGATACTCAACAAAGATCTTCACGTACATACTTTAGAATAAAAAGAATCACATCGCTGCAATATTGGCAAGCAGAACGCAGACGTAAAATTTATAGCGACAGAAAATTAAGCACCGACGGAAACTGATTCGAAAGGCTGACCCACGGATCACGTCAGCCTAATTTCTCGAGTGCCCCGGGTGCGATAAATCTACAGCCAGGACGCGTCTAAAGATATATCGTCCTGACTTTCTTCTCCCATTTACACGAAACTGTGGTGTTTTCTACTTACACCGAAAGACAGTTTTACGTCTCCCAACAAGTGGAGGCCCCTCGCCCTTTACGATTTCCCGATGGATACTTTCACAGTTCTACAGTCTCCCACCGTTTGCCCGTGATATTGTACTGTATCTAGATATTTTCGTTTCCAGTCAAATAGAACCTCTAACTAAAAAAAAGAATTCCCGCGAACTTCGAATCGCCGTCAAAATAAATTCTTCGCGATAGAATCATGCGTCCGATGCTTTTCCAAACGAACGCAACAATTCCACGTAATTACTGAAAATTATAACGAAACAACCCCGCCGGAGTAACGACCAATTCGCCAAAATAGTTTGCTCGTAATTCACGAGAGAAGGGGGCGAGGGGATCGTCGAAAACAAAAGCGCTGTTCGTTCCGTGGAGAACATTTCAGACTTTTCCACTCGCAGCTCCGCGAATTCGAGTCTTTTAGCTACTGGTTTACATCGCACGAGCTGGCCAGCTATCTTATTATCACGGAATTGTTTCCAACCCTCTCCGCCCCTTTCTCTCCCACTGTCGTTGGACCCCTCTCTCCGCGCTGGCCGTCTTTCTCGCGCCGCTATTTAGAAGGATGCTGGAAGCAAGCAGCGGCGAAGCCAACTTAAGTGTATTGGCAGTTGTGTCCACCTTTTATTTTCATCCAATCGGGTGAGGACCTTTAAGATCACTCCGTTGGAAACCGTAGAGTGCTTCGAACCGGACGCTCCCGGTTTCGGTGGGCTCCGGGAGCTCGCTCGAGCAGAACTCCCCCACGCGGTGGATCTCGCTCGCGTTAAAGCAGCGCTCGTGCTTTCCGCTTCCAAACCGCACCCCGCGCGCTCCTTCCCAACGCGAAATTCCCGCGAAAGAATATCTGCCAGGGTTCTCGATAATTATCATCCGAGGGAAGGAACTTCTCTTTGCGTCACCTCTGACCCACTTCGGTATTCATTTCTCCGAGGACCGTTTCTTCCCTTCCGAGCTTTAAGAACACTGTAAACTACGTCCCTCGACAAGAGTGAGGCTGCAATTCACTATCCGCAGCTACCAGCGACGCCCAAGTCCGCCGCATAACACAAACAAGCAGGGAATCAATAGTCTTTAAAACCGTCGAACGGGCTCGTCCATTTCGCGCGTTTAAGGGGTCACGTATCGCGAGTGCCGGCGTCTGGTGCGCGCCGTCGAGCGACGTCGACTACCCTCGAGGCCGTATCGACCAGGGAAAGCAGCGGCGAACAAACGGTAATCGAACAGCATCGATCGCGAAAGTAGCAATTCAGTTTTTCCAGCCGATCAGTTCCGTCGGTGGATCGTTCTACGATTACAAAACGAGCCTCCCCCTTCTCTATCTCTCTCCCTCTCTCTCTCTCTGTCCCTCTCTGATCGCGATGACGCGGCTGCAGCGTCGCGTTACAGCAGAATGCGCGCGATTACAGGACGTGTACGGTCGCAATTTACCACGTGACACAAACTGATAATAGAACGTCATACAAGCACCGTGAATTCCAGCAAGTCGCGGCGATAATAGGACACGCGTCGAGGGGGCCAGGTGTCGCTTTACACGCGCCAATATCCAGCCGCGGATTGTAATGGGCTGAGGGAAAATGAAAAATCCAGCCGACCGTTGTGGGACACGCGCGCGCGTGCTCCGTCCGGCTAATTCAGGGGCAGTGGCTGCGATAACAAAGTGGAGTGCTTTGGCTACCAGCGGCTGCGACCGGAAATCCTGTTAATAGTCCACGGAGAAACATTCTTTGACAGAGCAGAGCAAAATGGGAGTACGAGGGACTGTTTGCTTCCTTGCCGAAGTTTGCAAGTTCGATCTACGGTAGTTTTATGCTTGCAATGAATTTTGGAGCACAATAGTGTAGGACATCGCGTAGAAAGCAGGGGAAAATCGTGACTAATACCTCTGGCAATTAAATTCATACAGAAATAACAAGACGGCTGTCACTAGTCATAAACAGGATGGAATTCTTTCATCTCTTTATGGAATTCTCAAAAAAGTCTTGGACTTTCAGAAATTGTAAGAATAATGCTCCCGTCGCTGGTCATGATGTCCAGCGCGCGAGCTAGTTTTTCCACGGCTCGGCCGTCCATTTGCGCGCGGGTATACTTAAATCGACGAACAGAGGCTGGCGAACGGAACAGGGTGATTCAGAACCCGCTCATGTGGCCGGCAAAGCATGCAGATACGTGTGCACCCAGACCAGCAACCCTTTCACGCGAGCCTGGCCCCGGTACAACCATATTCCATTAGTTTTATGCGCGCGTTCACGTGTTTACGAACGAAAAAGAAGCGCCAAGATCGAAACCGCCCCGCGCGGTAATTGCGCTCGCGACCGGCAACTCTGCCTTCCCCTTAATTATTTACCGATACATCGATTACCGTGCTCGTGACTCCCGATACCCTCGTGCTCCCGAGTGCCTGCGCACCGTTGCTCCTGATTGTTGTCTTAATTAAATGGACCGTGCGAGCTTAAGGATGTATCGGACGTACAATATTAGACGAAAGTATATGGAATTTGAAATACTCGAATATCTACGTCTTACACATAGTAAATGTAGACGTAAGGAACTCGAACGACTGTTGGAGTCTTATTTTTTACTCGTAGAAAGATGTTTTTCACTTTACAAGTGCTTCTTCAAGCATTGTTTGCTAAACTTTTGCCAGTGAAAATGCCCTGAATTCACCATTTTCTCAAGTTATAATTTATTTCTTTAAAACGGTGCAGTGAAAACAATTGAATGATACTTACATCCTTAACTCGCTCGATTCTTGAGGCATAACTTTGAAACGCGGCTGTAGGAATGATGGTATGTAGTAAAGATTCGTGGGTTACGTTCCCCTTTGTAAATGTTGGAGGAGGAGGAAGAATTGGGCCAAGTTATGCAGGAAGCTACCAACCCTCGATCATCTGAAATTTAGTGAGTTCATTTTGAAGATTTTTAATTGTTAAAGAACGGTAGCTTTATCTCGAGTGGCTATATTTTATTTCTTGTTATAGTTTTACAGTGTTTTTTAATGGGTTATTTAATAGTGAGTAGTATAATTAATAGGTGTTACTTTAGGTTTTCTGTATTTTTAATAATTGTATAATGTGAGAGTCGTTCTACGAGTTGGTAATTTTTCGCAAAATATATATCACAAAATTATGAGATCCGTAGGTAGTGTGTTTAACTAATTTTTTGTCATTTCGAAGGTTTCAGTATAACTTGGCCCAATTGATTTGGGTATATTGTTTCTGGTGACTGGTTGTTTCGCGGAGTCTCGAGATCTGTTTCAAAGGCACAGTTTAATTTCAAGCTTAACACTTTCGCCTTAAGTTAGTTTTAATTTTAAGCGACTGGAACTGTTGGAGAATTTCTAATCAGAGCTGTGTTCGTTGCGAAAGCGAATGGGATTTATAGTATGAGAATTATTTGGAAACTATCTACATGGTAATTTTTCTCGCGCTTCCTCGCGTGACCATGTCTTTGAATTCTTTTTAAAACGACACAGCTGGATTAGCAAGATCCCAGCAATTTTAACTGTACATATTAAGAATAGCGAGAGGCTATTGACAGCAGAAGGTTCTAATTAAGCTTCATTTTAAGTATCAAGAACGAAGAAGGAAAGAAATTTGCATCAGCGACTGGCTCAGAGGAGATCCACGACCGAGATTGCTTCCGAGAAGGCATCTACAACAATTGCTTCCACATAGCGTCAAAAGTCAAGAGAAGAAAGAGAAGAATCTACGAATGACGCATAGACCAGGTTGGCGACGCGTATTCTTGGGGAATTAACACACATTTGCGCTGTTATTGCTTGAGAATACACGTAGTTTGCCTGGTCGTTCACCTCGAAGAGCGTATCGACATCGTTCCTCTGTTTTTCCACGCACGACGCCGTGCTTTTCTGTGCTTTTTAAATATCAAGCACCGAGGTAGGGAATTTCCAACTTGGACGTAAATAAAAAATCAGATCGAACATAAGTCTGTTACTGTGTAGTTTAACTTGTAAGATTATAAGGTTAATTATAATTACTTTTTATGGTGCGATAATCGATAATTTACTGTCCACGTTAAAGAATATTTCGAGACAATCTCCGACAAGGAAATATGGCATTAATTACAGACTGTATAATGTATATACAGAAGCTCTATGAATAAATTTGTACTGTGTCACGTTGAAGATGCAATAACGAACGACTTTCACTCCAACTTCCCACGTCATATTCCGTTCACTTGGTCCTGCTTGGCAGCATCATTATGTCTTGTTCGCGCGAGCAAAAAGAAGCATCCGTCGTAAAAAAAAATTTGAAAGGAGAATGTGCAAAAAGAAACAAAGGTCGCCCATTTCGATATCGCCTCCTTAAGGTTCCCTTTGTCCCATTAAAAACCCTCCTCGAGCATCGCTCAATTACCGATAACAACAGGTAGCAATAATAGTGGTGAAGCATGAACAATAAAATGGCATTACGCTTCTTTCAACGTGAGTATCGTAATTAAGAGCAATTATACAGCTGCTGAACACAGCCAGAATCTTGATCGGTAGAAATAATAAAAAGATTGCACGGTATCGCTGAAAAATAAATGAAGAAGGAAAGAGAAAGGAAACAGTCGAAGGCTATGTAGTTACTATTGAAAAGTTGTTAAGGGATTGTAAGGCTGCTGTTGGAAAGTAAAGGCTCTTCTAAGTGTAATAAAAGACTACAAAGCTGCTAGTGAAAAATAGCATCGCTGGAATGTTAGAGCGCACGTATCTCGAAGAATTACTTCAAATAATACCGCCCCATATTTTCACAGAGCGCGCTTACGCGCGTCACACAAGTTTTAATTCACTTGTCAGCGTGTCCTGATTTAAAATTCATTCGACCAGCTGAACGCAGCTTCTCCGACCTCGAAAACCGTCTGACGATTTTTTAATAACCAATATAAACTTTCTTGGCTTTAATCAAGCGGTCAATAAATATGCAAAGCGACCGGTTCAATTCTCATCCCGATGCGTCCTCATTAAAAATTTTCATTGGCTTTGGTGGCGGTGTTCTTTATCGAATAAGATGGCGTAAAATTAGCTACTACCTATTCAGCTATCTATTTTTTTATTTTCTGTAACTATTATTAGACAGAGTGTCTCCTGTGATAAATTGATTATAAAAGTTGGTAGAAGAAGAAAGAGAGTCGGAAATGTGGAATAAAATTTTTGTATTTGAAGCATGGCTTTTGAAAAAACTGTCAAAACAAATTGAAATTATAAAATAACTTTTCATAGAATGTGGCTTTATTTTCGAGGGAATCCAAAAGTTCCATCTTCAAATTGATTGTCTTACAAGCAAAAGCTTGTTTAAACAAACCTGCTGCATAATTTCGACTCATCGTTGCACAAATATCCATTTCGCCCTCGATCAGGTAAATCAAAAGCTATTGTTCCACATTTACGACTCTTGCTCCTTCACCTTGCACATTAAAGTTTCGTTATCGTTAACGAAAGACGGTTTCGTTCGCCTCTTGTCTCGCTGAATCTCGCAGGGCCACGAATCAGGGGATCCCGAGGATCCCGTTGCAGCGAAAAGAAACAATCGCGTTCGCGGAGTTTCCTCGCGAAAGAATCACCCGGAGAACGGATGTAAAGAGGGGGGGAAATACGGGGCAAGTTTCCGTGACGTGTAAATCACGCTTTACCAGGAGCTTTCGAGTCTCGCGGCCGAGGTTCGTTGAAAAGTTAACAGGCCGTGGAACGAGAAGGCTCTGTCCAACGAGCGGACATCCAAGCTTTTACTTAATGCTCCCCAGTTCTTCAGAGGCGTTAAGCAACGAGCTCGTTGTATATGAATGCTGTTCGCGTAACTGAGAGAGCTTTCTTCAGCCAGGACTCTGATGTACAGCAGCAGGTAAAGGGAAGTTTGAAAGAGGATCGATAATAGAAACAATAGAATTTGGCGATTTAAGGGGTTTCTTAGTAAATACTAGTGGCATAAATGTGATATGTCTGGCATTAATTTTACGGTTATAAATATTCAGTAACAAAGTTAAGTATCTACAACTTTATACAGCATCAAGGTTCTCTTTTTTACCGTGAACTCGGGCAGGATTGAAAAAATATAATTTGAGTACTTGTTATATACTATTTGCAATCTGAAAGCTAAATTAAATTTCTATTTAGTCGCCAAGGATACAGAAATTTTGTTAAACTGGGGGTTATTTCTACTGTGAGAATACTAAATTGTTTCGAAAGTGAAAGTAGTAGGAACCTTAGGCTTTGCTTTCAGAAGAGAACAGCTCCAACACAATTTCCTAAATAAATTCCAATTCTAAGGAAACCACCTACCTTACGAATATACCTCTATTTATATAATACACAATCACTGCAGAAGAAAAAATCGCAACGATCGTGCGCGCATTAAAGAAGCTTGAATCGTGGGATTACTGGAGAGGACGCGTCAGATTCTAACCGGCAGGATGGAGGGTACCGTAAAGGATACGAGGTAAGGTCAACAGACGGGGAAATTTACAGATAAATGGAGGTGCAGTTGGTACGTTCGCAGACGCGTGTCGCGCGATTTCCTTGAAATCGAGCATTTTTCCGGGCTCACTGACGGATCACGCGAAAAACATTCTTGCCACGGGTACAATCGTGCCTGCACACACACGCGGGATTTCCAAAGGATCTGCCGGCGTGCCCCGGGACGAAAAGTATTCGAGATCCGATGAATTCCGAATAAAGGCGTGCGCAGCTGGAATCTCGCGGAAAACGCGTAGACAGCGAATACAGCTGGAATTTCCAACGCGTTCAGGCCCCTTATGCCTTGTATCGGTCGAAATACTCTTAAACCTACCCTTATGCAACAAGAATCCTTCTCCACGGGGGAGCGTTTGCAGCAGGCACTGAGAAAACAGCGAACGTTCATTATTTGCATCCTAATGCAACGATCGACTCGCGTGAACCTTCCTCCAAATTTGTTTTTTTTTTTTGTAAAGGCTGTTCACGTTCAATCAAAAATATTATTATTATTAATAGATTTTACTGCCCAAAGTAGAAAATAGAATAATAATATTTTAGAACGTTTTATGCCTGTAGTCGTATTTTTTATATTAAAATTGTGGGGCAAGTGACGTTAATGGAGGCATCAAGAAGTAAACGTAAAGTAGTAGCTGTCATAATTAATTATTCTTCTTGATGTATACAAAGAAACTTGTGAGTCACTGTGTAAGAAGTGAGGAGGGAGAGGGCTGAAGTTATTAAGACGTGGGTTTAAATGGAAGGTGAAATTTTGTTATTTGAAGAATCGGTTTGATTGGTGGAGAAAGTGATAAGAAGAGCTTCGTCATTTTGAGGAAAGTGTTTAAAATTATTTATAATGGGAATTCATTGAATTTTGTTCGCGAGAGACTTGTTTGTTTTTTGCTGTTGATACGTAGCGTACTTTTCACTTACTGTAACTCTCAATTACAATTCACGATGGTAGAATTAGATTGAAAAATTATATTTCGTGTCCTCGTATTTGTCATTATTTCATAGATGCTATGAATTCTCCTATCACCCTGTTACGAATAAATTTGCAATCACGAAACATGTTACGGCATATTTGACAGTGAATTATTAATATGACGTAATGCTCTGTGCGATTAATAACTGATAGACCACGGCGTATTTATACGAAGCGGCCTCGTTTGTACGAAATATTATAAATTCGTAATACGGACCTACGCATCAGGGTGTCGTTTCTCACTGAATTATTTAAAAAGACATTACTGTCACCGGGAAATAGAACAGATCGTTGAAAATATTGATATTCAGATCGAATTATCGATCGAGGAACTCGCTACAACCCGTTCCTTTCACAAATTATTAACGCACAGTTCAAGGATACTGCTTTTTCTAAATATTGCTTCCAACACTGTATCACCTCGAACAAGTCACACATTTCCTAAAATAATCTTTATGGAACTACTTATTATTTTTTTATCACAGTATTCCACCTTGCATTCATGAATCAAGACGTTGTGATCCAAGTTAATAATATATGATCCCACGATTCTCCTTTGATCTATTCAAATATACATCATCAGAAGTAAGAATAATTGATTATTATTAATAATAATCCTTATCAAATATAATTGATATATAATTGATAATAATTGATTATTATTCATTTAAAGATGCACTTAATATTCCACATCGCTCCTAATAATAATATACCTCAGAAGTTTACATATCTAAGGCTTTTACTTGTCGTAATCGTTCTAAGGAAAGATTCAAAGTTGAACGCTATGGTCACTGTTGACTTCCATAACAGTGAACAGTATTGCGGATAAAAATTAATGGACATCCACCTCGATTAACCATGCACGTCCGAGCGAAAGCCACAGGATACTCGTCGACTTCGGCCACGTGGCCAGGGAACAAAGCAGCACGTACATAACAAAAGCAACTCCGTTCACGTGGATGAATATAGTTAGACACACAAGCAGAGGATGGCCCTTACCAGATATCCTCAATTACAAATCATCAAAGGGATTTAGCTGCGAGGCTAGATTAGTTTAGGCATCTTGTAGTAGCGGCTATGAGATGGAATCGAGAGAGACGTTGTCGAGAGAGCAAACAGACGATGGATAATGCTGCATGCACTATCGAATTAGGCACTAATTAAAGCTAAGTAGCTCTAATCATAAGCGCGTACGTACCCTGCTCATGTAACACACTCCACGGCTGAAGATGCATCGAAGATCCTTTGGCGCTATTTGCTAATGCGCCGAGAAATGGCCCCAATTTCTCGCGATCCCACCAAATCCCGCATTTCTAGAAACGTAAGATAACCTCCGAGCCGTGTACATTCCAGCGGAGACCCTGCTTTCCCTTTGTCACATTTATTAACCCTCTGAGTGCCCATATCGCGTCGATATTATCGCTTGTAATTCCAGCCGGACTGTAAAGGGTTAAATGTGCTGGGATATTATCGTTTTAGATCACTCTATGACTGCGTTTTCATGGTTGGACAGATACAGGGTAATTGTTCTTTTAATATCCTGTGCCATAGAAGTCAGTAACGTATCTTTCTTTTGCAAATTGTTTCTCTAATATCGTTATATGGGACTTTAGTAAATCTGTTTTCTAATTTTAAGTGACTTCTGTTAAGCTTTATACGAAGGAGGAAAACTTCGAAACCTTCTTAAAATTGAATGATGATTTAACTGGAGAATTTTTAATAGCACTGCTAATTTTTTTAATATTTTTAAAATTTTGTTGATTTGAGGCGCTTAATATTGAAATCAGTTTCAATACACTGCATACCGATGACAGAATAGGGATAATCGAGGATGGTATGATAGCTGTGTAAGGCTAAAGCGCGAGAGAAGAGTGAAGTGGATGGGAGCAAGTGGAAGAAACCGTGTATGGTCAGACGCGCCGTGTAAAGCAATAGGATTGCAACTATATCTCTCTGTGACTTTTCAGAGGACACATTATAGAAAAAAATTTCTTCAATAAAAATTATTCAAAACATTGAAGACTTTAAAATCGTATATAGATTTTGTAACAATTTCATTTCTGATTCTTAAAATACATCTCCGATTACTTTGTATCATATTATATCGCCATCATTTAATACATTCTCGCTAATTTCTTTGCAAGAAGTGTAATAAAACGCTTATTTTAATTTTCTGCTTATTAATATACGTTGTTCACGGTGAATTTCATTCAGTATTCTTCTCCATCCTCTAAAGTTAGACCATTTACACTTTCCCCAGCCCAGCAGAAGCTTCATACACTACTATCAATTATGCAAAGTCTACTAACGTTAATCACGTCTGTTCACCACAAATTAATCAAGCCTCCCGCGCAAAGCATAAATCAAATATTCGCGCAGTGAAGCACTTAATCATTGCACTTTAGTTTGGCAACTCGTCAGGTAGCTTCATTAAACCCACCTCACTCCGAAGCAAGAATAAAATCCTCTCAATAAACACTACCTTGAGAACCTGCGATCTCTCTACTCCATTTTTCATCGAGTTCGATTGAATTAAGCCATCAGATTGAATTAAAACAAGCAACCTAGTCCCAGCCTACAAGCTGCAAAATACATTTAATTGCTCGTGCAAGTTCACGCGCGAAACCCGACCACCAGCGACGCTAGCACACCCCTCCGAGCACACAAGACTCGCGGCCGCGAGCCTCCGACTGCTAGAAGTCCCCTGGAACGTTCAGAAGCTAGCGAAATCGAGTTAACGCGACGCTCGATCAACTATTCGTCGCCGGCTGCTGAAAATTTCATTCGACGGGGCCCAAGTTTTCACGGTGACCATCGAGCAGATGCTATCGATCATCCCCCATTTGGTAATCCATTCCGGGGTCATTCGTATGCACTTTTCGAAGTACTAGACCGGTTACCGGATACGGGACGGCGGCATGTGTTTCCTGTGTACACTTCGTAAACCGTACTTTACATATTTATTACCGGCCCTGGCGCAAACACGTGCACAGGGTCGCGCGCGCGGTGCCTGCGCGTCCCGAGGGGCGCATTCCGCTTTAAACGGCCGCTCCTTTCTACGCCTTATATTTGCCTCCACTGTGGCAGAGCCAGGACGATCGATTGACGAAGAGATACGCCGTACAGCGCAGTAAACTCGGCGGCAATTATCGCGATCGACACGCAACTAGGAAAAGGGAAAAAAATTCAGAGAGAAAAGCGACCAAGTTCTTCGAAGAACATTTCGTCTTCCGACTGCCTTTTCTCCCCCACCCCCAACCCACCTCGGCGGCGCTCCTTTCGCGGAACTCTGTCTTTTTTACCATTCGCGTTGGGTAATCCCGTCTGCCCTGGCGACACGTTCCCCTGGACGACACGCGAAAATCGATGCCGGGAAAGACGCAATGAAAATGACATTAAATTGTTAGCAGCTATTAAGAGCTGGCGTTTCATCGAATGGCTGTGTTGTTACGATTACCTGACCCACGGTTCTTGAAATGTGTCGATTTTAGACAAATAAAAAGAGTTCTTAATTTTCAACTTATGGTTATCGATGGAACTGTCTCGGAGGGGGTCGAGAATGAAATATGGAATCCAAGAAATAAACAGTCGACTAGATACCTACTGGCTGAGTATCAGAGTACATACAAGAGAATTTTTTGATGCGTGGACTAAAGTCGAAATCCGTAGCGAAAGGTTTAAAACGTTGACTCATTACCCCACAACATTACCCCACAATAAATCCGCCAGCATCTCGCAAGATAACAATTCGTCGACGCGACAGCGTCGAGCAAACATCCCCAACAAACACCCAGACGCGCCACGAGCCTGCGAATCGCTATTATCATCGAAAAATCGCAGGAAGAAGAGCGACGGTAGCTCGAGCAGAAGACGAGCCGCCCATCCGCGATATTCCTGCGTACAATTTGTCTTGGATCGACTTCGCCGAGCCTTTGCTCCACTCCGTTACTAT
Organism: Andrena hattorfiana; assembly: GCA_944738655.2. Lineage (NCBI taxonomy): Eukaryota > Metazoa > Arthropoda > Insecta > Hymenoptera > Andrenidae > Andrena > Andrena hattorfiana. Next base: position 41,329,067 of record OX122894.2, on the reverse strand, counting down.
TATTACGTCCGGTAATAATGTCGGCTAGGTAGAAGCTGAAAGCAACAGCAGCCGCCTCATTTAATAATAGCAAGAAGTCCGCGCGCGTCGCTACAAAGCCGAGCTGTTTACGTTGCCGGTGTGCAGCAATTATAATTATAATGCCATTGTTCTTGCAAGCATGGCGCGATAGGAGGAGGTGGCGATGGCTTGCGAGCACGGTTTTCGTCGAGGGCCAAACGGGCGGCTGAGGGCGGCTGGGGTAGGTTGGATGGGGGTTTAGGTAACCGTCGACGATGATGGGAGGCGACCAGTGAAAACTGATGTTAAATTAGCAAATCAAATTTCCAGCGGGAATTATTTCAGCGCGAGCCGCTAAACAGCCCGCGGCGAAACAAGAGCCCACGTATAGCTCCGCGTATAGAGCACGGAAGCTGGGCTAGAATTTAATTCCCCGGTTCCGTGGAAAAAGAAAATAAAGATCAGCGAACCGTGCGCGCCACTAGCTCTCGCCGACACGACGTGAGATCTCGGCGATCCTCGCCGCGGGACATTTTCATTAATCTAATTAATCGAGGGTCGATCTGATGAAACGCGGCTCCAGGGGGGAAGTTGCATTTTGAAGGGGGTGAAGGTTCTTAAGCGACAGTTTTGGTCGGTGTAAATGTTTTTTTGTGGGAGGATGAGTTTTGGGGGTTCGCGCGTTATACAATGTATGTTGAGGATTGTGCTGGGTAATGGATGTTGAAAGAGATGGCTAGAACTAGGGAAGAATAAATTACACTTTACATTTTTGTTGCCCCCGTAACATCTGCATGAATTATCAAACATCGACTCAATTATTCTCAATCAAAGTAATTGTGCATCAAATCACTTCGAAATCCCATTATTTATTTTATCTTCTATTAAATGCAATTCCCAGAAATAGAAAGATGAGTGTGATGCGTAGAATCACTTATAAAAACCGTGGCTGCCGCCTTTTTCCTCAACCAACGCACATTTTATCCGAGGATGCATCGACTAACAATCGGCGGATTAATGAAATTAATATGCATACACGTTTTATCGTCACCGAATCGCCGGCTGAAAATGCATCCCCATTTACTTTCTGACACGTGAGATTACGCTAGACCCGTATTACGTCGATTACAAAGACGTTCATGAATATTTAAATAGGATAGTGCAGTTCAATATCTCAAGCCGACCTGATGCGCCTGAATAGATAATGACGGCTACAATTTTCGAGCCGTCCACCAGTACGAAACGTTACGTGCAGCTGGCTCTCGGCAAGAACGATTTCACCCCATTTCCATTTTCCCTCCAAACTACCCTCCATCGTCTCACCCATGCGACTTTTTCTAAACGAACGTTCCTCCGAACCACAATGAACCAACCAGAAGACAACGGTACCTCGAATAAAATCTCCAAACAAACTGATTCATTAACGATCAAGCAATATCTAAATGAAATTCACTGTGACCTGACTTTTATTACTCTTCCATCTTAACCCCAGTTAGAGGAATCATACATTCTTGTCCACTCTCTTCTTTTTTGCAGTGATTCGCATAGTAATTAATATAAAAGAAGAAAGATAAATTAAGACCACGGAACGCAATGGTTTATATTTAAAAAAAATATTAATATAATAGAATAGAATGTTGAGCTATTGCGCGACAGTTTCCAAAAAACGTTCCCTTAAAAGAAAGCGAAGCCGTACGAAAATCTCGAGCACTCAACGGTACGATTTTTTTTTTGTTATCCTTATGGCCGATTCGAAACAAATAATTCGCTGCGCCGTGAATTCTGACGGTTATCGTGTTCATTTTCCGCGTGATCGCGCCCTGCCATTTTCAACTTGAAAACTACGTTACCCGACGTGCGAAAAATCATTTTCTCCCTCTGGCTGCGCGCAGTTCCGCGCGAAACTGGCTAACGCGGTCGGCGGTGTTCGAAACGCGTCGGATTTAGCAAGTTTACCAAAACGCGAGCGTCTGCCGGATGTAAGCGCCGGCAAAACTCTAATGAGAACGAGGCCTCGAACCGTGCGGAGCTCCGCGTAATTGAAACTGAATGAAATTGGAATTATCGAGGATTCGATTAAGGGGAAATCCGAATTTGACGCTGCCGCTACTTTATTTACCTGTACCACGTCAGGCGAGGCTGCAGTACAGAAGGAATTTATAAACGCGAGGCTTAAACGAGTCGGTTTAAAAAATGAGGAGCTTTGTTGAAAGTAATCGGTTTGATTTTGAAACTTGATACGCTTGTTCCCTTGTTTTCTTCGCGAATAGAAACTGAAGTCTTAAATTAGAGACTTGTGAAGCAAATACATCCTTTCTTTTTCTTAATTTTGATGTAAGAAACGTTTATACAATTATAATACAATATTGTGGAGGAATGAGAAGCTTTTTTACAGAACATACTTGAGTATTGTATAAGAATGATTTATGGTGGCACATTTGACTTTTTGCAAAACGATCCCCTTCGAGTAGAAACGTCCCAACCCCCCCAACCAGAAGAAGGGAATTTTTCAAGACTAATTCGCCGGTCAAAATCAGAAGATAATTTGTCAGGAATATATCAGCCGGCTGGGTCCGTTTAAGCTACTGTTTTCATGATAAATGTACATTGATATGCGACCGTATTTTGCAGATCCGTGGCTGCCTAAAAGCTCGCTGATTTCCATATGTTATAAATGCGAGCGACCCGATTCATGCCCGCCATAAATTGCACGACATTTCGGACGGTAATTGTGGACACTAATTCTGCATTCGATTCGCAACCGATCGGAAACAAGGGACGAAATTTCCACTCAAATGCCTTTCCCCGTCTTTTATTGAAAATGTACCGCAACTGTTTCGAAGCTCGAAGGAAATTGCTTGTAATGGCAAACACGTCAATCATTTCGGTCATGTGAATCTCTGCTGATGATTCACAAACTGTGATCGACGGTTTCTGCAAAAAAAACCCCACGGTCTGTCATTCACGGCACCTTAACTTTGGTAAAAATACGTCCCTCGATAACCTAATAATTATAAACCTTTTCTCTTAGCTAACAAAGTATCTACGGGCGATAATAATAGATAACTTTTGTGGCTGAGATCAGTGCTTCCCTGAGAATAAAAAGCAGAATCATTAAAATCCCCCGCGACTGCTACCTTCGTATTCTCAATCATTATCGTCTCTACCTAGTCAAAGAAACACTACGTTCCAACCTTGCCCAATCACAGGAGCCAGAATAATTATCCTAAGTCTCCAGTTAGAAGAAAATAGGATCTATTCTGTAAGAGCATCGCTTAGACGACCGACTAACCCGACGGGACCCAATAAACCATAATTAAACTTCGTTAACCAGCGCGGTGAGGAGGAGAAAAAAAAAGATGAAGCCTGGCCTCGAGCGGAGGTTCACTCAGCGTTACTCTGCGTCGTTCGGTCGTTGGCGATCCAACGTTTCATCGTCGTTCCCTCAACTTTATTTAACAAACAATCCCGTTGGATCGCCGACGGTGGCCGTCTGCGATGCGGGGAACGGGAAACGACGCAACAGCGCATCCAGAGGAAATGGCCATCTCGCGAAGGCGATTACTTAAAGAAAGCGAATGCTTTTATTGACTCGTTCCACGAGCGTCCCTTCCTTTTCGTCCTGGCGTCCCCGTCGCAAATGCTTTCGGCCCCGCGCCGCCATTAAGCGACGAACGAGAGTTCCGTCCAACTCGGCGAGCGCACGATCGCGAAAACACTGGCGAGCGACGCGAGGATAGAGAGTGAATTCCTAGAGCAGAACAAACAGGCGACGAAACTCTCGGGGGCCAAAACGCGCGGCCAACTATGCGGATCGAAGGGCCACCGATGAGCCCGGCATGTTGTTTCTGGTCCGGCAATAAGAGAAGCCCACCCCAACCCCCCCCCCCCGTCCCTATTCGCCCGTAAATAGACTAGAAAACTCTAATGAAGACGTGCCAAGAGTTTATCTTGGCGGATGGTATAGCGACGATTGCTCGATCCCTCTGGGACGATGATTTCACGTGCTTCGTCCGTCCACCCCCGATCCAAGGATTCAGGGGACCATCCCACTATACCCGTCACGGATTTCTCCTCGAGCCTCTGGCCTACGCTCTCTCCCCCTGAAATTGATTTACCGCGGATCCATTCCGATCCTGTAATCTCTATGCTGGGCGTTTGGAAAGTGGAATGGTTTTTCGGGATTTTTTGGGGATGTCCGAGATGGTGCTTAGGTGTGTGGAACGAAGGGCGGCGAGAAATCGTTCAGTTTTGATTGTAGAGGTTTTTTCAGAGGGCTGCGTGATTAGATTTTTAATTTGGAATGTTGGATTGGTGTGCTTTGTATACTAGATTAGAGTGTTTAGGTTTTGCAGGGATAAAGGGTGGCTGGGGTGGGTTTCTGGTATATTTTCGTGTTTGTGGGGGATGATGGAGAAGTATCGTGTTCTTGGACTGTTTTTCTTGGTTTTCTGAGAAGGCAGTAATATGGAGTTTAACTGGAATGAAGGGAATAAGATTTACGCGGATCTCCAGATAATATTTTCTTGTGTCTGAAATCTGATTAATCTAAGAGCACAAGATTGGCCACGGTTCTCAACTACGCACACACTTCTTAATAAACCTTTAGAGGACAGGCTTTTTTTAAAAAAAAATAGTGGTTTTCAGTTTCCAAAAATTTATATCTATATAACGTATATTTTGTCCCGAACGGTAATAAAATTTTTAACATTTTATAATTTCAAAAATACGGTATGTCTGGGGGTTTTTGATACTGCTGATTACGAATCTGTAGGCAGATTGTAGAAATGTTTGACCTACATGGCAGTTTTACTGACGTAAAAGAATAAACACATACCAAAATTCGGAGAACTTTCTTTTAGCGTTACCCAGAGCTACCGACGTAGACGTAGAAAGTTTTTGTATCATCTTTTCTTCTTTTTTCCATGTTTTCATTTATTATTTTTGGTATTTTTGTGTTGCTTCGTGAATTATTTTATTTTGTCGTATTCTTTGTGTTCCTTTGAGCAGAACGAATTTATAGTCGAACATACACAAATACGCAGTCGAATACTAACACACACATACGTATTTATACTTTAAATTATTTTTAAGTAGTGTGCCGGTCCCCTAAAGTTTAAAGAGTCCTTGTAAAAAACACTAAGTGTCAAAATTAAAAAAAGAAATTCTTCACGATTGCGATATTTAATATGTTTAAACCTTAGATCGTCCCATTCTCCTAAACTACTATTACCCACAATCCCCCACGAGTATTTAATTATAACCAAAACACGAGCACAAAAAGAACCCATTCTCCTATAATCCATTTAATCTCGACAAAGAAATCCTCCCACCCCTGAAGCCGCCGTTACAGCGAAACGGTAATAACAATCCCCTAGTTTCATGAAAATTGACGAAAATATCGACAGATACACGCAGCGCGTGATTTCGTTGCCGTGGAAACGATATTTTCCTGAATAAATCTCCACTGGCCGCGATTGAATACGATGACGAAGGAAAGCTCGAAAATACGGCTCCGAGCTTGCTTTAATTTTAATCCGCCCTCCCCCGAGGGTGGGCTGCCATTTAATTTTACCTGCAGCGGGGGCGGGATGGGGCCGGAACGAAAGGCACGGCTGCATTTCCGGTAAAAATAAAAAGGCGCCGCGTCGTTCCCCCACGTAATAAGAACCGATTTGCTCCATATTATACCCCACATTACACCCCTGCGGCGAAGGTTCTCACCTAATAACGAGCAACTTACTCTTCCGCGTAATACTAGATTAACGACGTTAGACTATACGCGCGTGAAGCATTTTGTTGCGCAACTTTCGCCCCCTCGTGTAAAAGGAGAAATTTAGGGCGCGACGCAACGGTGCCCTACTTTGCAGTCGCGTGTTTGCTCGTCCGCCGCCGGCGGCCAGCACAAAGTATTACATTTTAGTCGAATACTGTTTCTGTGTTACGTGCGGGGCATTTAGAAATTAGTCTCCATCGGGCTGAAATGAAATGTGGGATGGAATTGTGCGTGATTAGGTCGTATAAGTTACAACTCGAAAGATATAATTTTGGGGGAATTAATTGCGGTAGAGAGAGATTCGTAGTAAACAAGTGATTTTCATTGGGTGGATAGGATGAGTTGTAGGTCTACTAATGGTTTACTAGAATTTCTGGTAAATTCTGACGGGTATAAAATTGTGATTGTAGCAAGTTGTAACTGTCCATTGTGTATGTGCACGCATAATGAATTTTAATCAATACAGCGAACTATCAAATTTTAATCCTTACGTACACAAAGAAACGAATCCCTCTTCGATCGATATTATTCTCTGATTGCAGGCTGTTTCACGCTTTTATGCAAAACATTTCTCCTCCGACTGTCCTCCAACAGACAGAGAATCTTCTTGGTTAGTACCAAAGCGCATAAAACACCAGATAAATGACCAAAGAATTATTTACTACACACATTCACTGACTTTTAATCGAAGCCAAACTCGGAACCATAAAAAATTATTTCTCCGTATCGAAAGCGAGTAACCGATTCAAAGACAAGATAAGACACGTCGGGATCCCCAAAGGTTCGCAACAAAATAAAGGATGCCAGCAGCGAAGGAGGAATTACGCTCCGCGCCACGCGATACCGAGGCATCGCCTAGGAACCGCTCGAAAATTGAAGGTGGACTGAAAGCTCGGTAAAACGAAACCGCCCCCCTGTATTCTTATCAACGAGCCCCCCGCCATCCGTTAAAGCTACAGCTCCCTAACGACTTTTAACCGGAGAGAGCAGCCACGCTGGCTCGCGGACGACTGGAAATCGAGCACTTTAAAGTGGGGCAAGGAAAGGAGAAATTCAACAAGAAAAATACTTCTTTCCACAGGAAATTTCAATATCCTGGTTTGTGCTTCGCCTGCCTACCGCCGCCCCCTGCCCTCGGCGAGGAGGAGGACTCGGAGATGGAGGGAGGCAGAGGAATCGTGGCCCTCATGACACTCTCGAGAGGTTCTTCTTCGTTCGTGACTCCAGTAGACATCGGGGGATCACTTCCTCCTCCAGCGTTGTTCCCCGCCAGAGAGCCGTCCCTCGTATCGGCTAATTTAATTCTTAAACCGGGAATAAGGGTGGCCGACCGCGAGCGAAAAGGAAAGAAGGCTATGCAGAATGTAGACACACAGAGGCCGCGATACCATTCCCGTTTACGGCACGCCACATCCCAGATGATAATTGGCGAGCGTTACTCTCGTCGAGGGCTGCTCCTTCGAGCCGTGTCATTATCAGTGATTCACTTTCACGCGCCTCCAGACGATCGTTTCCTTGGCTGGGATTGACGGTGGGGCTTGTTTTAGTTGCTTCGGGGTTGCCGAGCGTCGTTGGATGCTGGGATGTACAGTTCGTTGGAGGCGAACGCGGTTACGAGCATTGTAAAAGACGGGGCGTGAAGTGGAGAGCACAGGGACGATTGGTATGCAAGCATCAAAGTAACTAGGGGCGACTAAGTTTGAGGAATTGTTTGGTAGATAGAACGTGTAAGAGAATGATGTTAGGTGGCGGTCAGATTAACACTATTCCTAGGTATAGGTATACGTGAAGTGCCGGTAGGAATAGTGTTAAAAACAATAAGGGATTTGAACGAGTGGAATCGGCATGGATGAGTGATAGGATATTGGTTATGGCAGCCAGATTGCATTATTAATTTATGATTAATAAAGTGTTGTGTTTAATTGAAAGTCTTATATAGGTTGGTAAATACTGCAGCGTTCGTTGCAAAGTGTCTTTCTTTTTGGAAATTGGTATTTGACAGAAATTGATATTCGAGGTGAAGCCGAGTCAACTGTGTACCGAAGATCTTATGCTACCACTTATATTATCATAAAGAAAGAAAGTAGGAAAATAATAATTGAGGCATTCAGCGCAAAAACGGACTAACCTGCATTGAAAAAATAATAATTTTTCCTATTTTATATGATTAGTACAGCCTATTGGAATGTATTATTGCTACTAACTCAAATTCGCAAAAAATGTGGGTTAGTCCGTTTTTGTTTTCAGTGCCTCAATCTTAATATATAAAGCAGAAAGTGTTTGTGTGTTTGTCTGTCGCCTAAAACTTTCAAATGGTACACTCTGAGGTCACGAACTGTGTCCCAGCTCATTATGCCTAGCTAATCCAGACGAATGTAACTATTTTCACCAACAAAAAAGTAAATAATTTTTTTTATAAAATCAGAATCTAAATTTGGGGCGAAGCCGAGTTATTGATAGCCGAAGCTAGTTGTGATGATAAGAGATAGATTAAATGAATCTTGGCTGTATCATTTGAAACAGTTTTCCTTAGCAAAAAGTTCGCGATTATATCAAAGATTTGGGCCCCCATTTCGTGACACCTTCTTATTGCCAGTAATCTCGAAAGAAAGGCCAAAGTACACTGGAGTGAACGTAACCATGGATCGAGTAAATGCGTTAGACTGCGAAAATGGATTATTTACCCGCCTTTTAAGCCGCTTCCTGAGAAGGCTGGCATAGCTGTGGCGAACCACGAAGACATCATCTAACGACGTTGTGGACAATGGTCGACGACGCTGGCTTTTCCTTTCAAAATAACGTTAGAACATGGAAATTACAATGAAAGAAGGGCAGGATAACGTGCTTAAGGGATTTGATTAAAAAAAACCTACAAGCTTTTCCTCAAAAAATTCCCGAATATACATGTTTTTTTTTTCAGATCTCACATGTAGGCATAACCCCTTAAGTTGTAATGTCTTAGCGACGATGAACATCTGATGAAAATTCAAATATCACGACGACGAGAATGCTCGACAGGAATATTTATCTTCCAGGGGATTGTTGAGAAAACATTATTTTTAAGTTGGATTGAGATGCGATGGAAGAAATGGGTGTGGAAATTATTTAAAGGATTATTCCTTCTCATTTATCAAGGATATATTTCTGAGATTCAAATTTCACAAGAATTAGTTAGAAAGGAACTTTCGAATCTGCGAGAGGTAAGTATTAGCTTAAGCGTGACAGAATGTTAATATTGGAAATTTTGGCCTGAACACGAAAAACAGATTTCCTCTTTTGTGACACTATTTTTGTTTATTTGGAATAATACAAGTTTTATTGTGGTTAGGTTAAAAAAGATTCAGCACGGCTGAACATATCTTGCATGAAATGCAGGCATAAAGATGCACGCGCCAAATTTCACTTGCAAAGCTGTATGCAAATGGGATGCGATCGTTCTACACAGTATCGTCTCGTACGTGTAATTTTTGCGACAGTTTTCGCAAAGCAGCGTAAACTATCGAACCAATCGCAGTAACTACCCCAAATTACGAAATTCCTTCTTGAAACATTTGATATAGCATTGAATCCCCTGTGATAATTGCCCGTGCAACACCGATCTAAGTGAAAAGAGGAATCCACAAACGAAATAAATTGAATTTCCACCCAAATATACAAAGGCTTCCCGATAAAGACTAAACCAGAAGCAGTAGGAACAGACTATGACATATCTACGATATTTATAGCACCTGTTGAACTGTAATCGAAATATAGCTCCACACATAGTAACTACACCCACTTCCAAACCAGCCGAAACAAAACTCTGCTCCTACCTATAGAACCACTCATTCCCCAACCCAACTTTTTAAAAGCAACAATACCGTGTACACCGAACTTGCAAACAAATTCCTACCCATGCATACATGGACATCAATCCACAGAAATATCCAATTAACCTCCACCTCCGTTACACCTCCACCCAAGCATCCAAAAAAACCAAAGTCCTTCGAACTCCCATATAACAGCTACTCCAATTAAAAATATGTCTAGCGAGCTGCGTTGGGTCCCAATTCACCCTCACTGGTTACCTTCCCTCGACGAAAAAACAGCGCAGAAGAAGAATGGCCGGCAGAGCGGCTCAGATAACCGCGCAATACCTCGAAATATCAATGAGGACGGTCGACCAGAACGATGACGATGACGAGGACCACCCCCGTGAATGGCAAGGGCATCGACGACAAGGCAGACGTCTGGCCGTCGTGGAACAACGACGGGGCCGAACGCCATGGACGCGCCGCAACGGGACAAGAGATATTCCCTAACAAAGGCGACATAAGTTACGTAAAGTGGCCCTATACGCTGTCGCGCGACTGGCTATTCTTTACTGACTACCATACACACCGGAAGGCACAGCCACGTACAGCTCGTCCATGGGGGTGCACACCCCTGCCACGGCCACGTCGACGCGAGAAGAGAAAAAGAGGCATGTGCCGGCAAACCCCCCCACACCCATCCAACCCCCCTGTAGACGACGGAGAACAGGTGAAGCACAGGACACAATACAGCCCCGTGAAGGAGCACGGTAATCTCCGTGTATATGTACGCCCGTATATACGGGGTGTAACGCCGGTAACGAATGTTATTGATGTCCAGCACGATAGCGGAGGATGGCACGCCCTTATTGTCATTTTATACGATACCTGCTTCTATTTTCGGTCACAAATATCGGATAACGGCGCGCCACCGTCGTACAGGACGTCCCGTTTTCCCTTTTTCCTTTCTTTTCGGTGCCGTCGCGCACGACGACGGCTATTGGCTTCGTACAGCAAATTGGACAACGACGGATCGTTTCCCTCCCCCTCGGTAGGAAAATCTGTGCGCACCAACGTCCATGGACGCCGCTGACGGTCCCCTCTCTTTCCTCCCCGGCTCCGTTTTCGGCCTGATTTCTTGCCGTACTTTCGGGGGCTCTGTGGTTCCGCGCTTTTTGGGAATGCGTCGAGGGTCAGTGGAATGGGGAAGCATAACAGGTGCATGGAGGACTTCGTGGGTAATTAAAAGAAATTTAGTATGTGGGGGTGGAAATTTGAAAGTACTTCAGGATGTGGAAGTAGAGATGGGATTTTTGGGTTTTAGGAAGTGTTTGGTCCTGAGGGACTTTGATTTCTTTAACTGGCTATTTGTATTTGAAGATACTCGAGTCTGTGCTCTATTTGATCGTGAAGGAAGAGGTAACGAGTAAAAGGCGGTTAAATGTTTCCTTTTTCCACCACTTCTTGCGGAAGTAGTTACTTGGTGGTCAGACGGGCAAGTAGTACTGCTCGGCGCATAGTCAGACATGCATCAGTAGCTCGCATTGCAGACTCTGAAGTTTGACTTTGAACTGAATCCCTACTAATATAAAAAGGAAACGTTGTTTGTTTGATTGTTGTCCTTCTTTCGCGCCTATATGGCTTAATGGATTTCTTTGAAATTTTGAATACACATTACTCACTTCTTAGATTCGATTATAGGCTGTTTATGAAGAACGTGGAAAGCATCGTAAATAATTGCCGGGTTAAAGCAGGTAACGGGGCAGCTCGTTATTAATATACGACCGAGTATTTTGTTAATGCTTACACAGACTATTTCAACATTGATCTCATTGGATATTTAGTCAAACGCTTCCCGCCTGTTACATTTTGCATCTGGGCTACCCAATTGCGTCGCTTTTTCTCGTGCTATTCCCTCTGGTAATTCACCGCGAGTGATTGATACGCAGAATCGCGCAGGGAGCACGATGGACTTTGTGGCTTTCGATACCGCGCCGCGCGTAATTAGAGGAATCTTGATACACAAAGAGTAATGAGCGTTCATTGAAATGCTCGAAAGAGCTGGCGCGTAAAAACTCGAGCATTCACAGAGGTATGTTGAATTTCACATATCGATACAATCCCGAAAATTATTCAAATATCAGTGCCAACGAAGCAGAATTAACGCTGTTCAAACTTAACCGGAAAGCAGCTCGCGAGGCCCTAAAATTCACAAATAAAACTGCCCGTTGAAAACTGCCGAGGAAACCAATTCCATTCCGCCGTTGAAACCCGAGAAATCTGAATCGAGACCACCGATGCACCGTTAGACATCAGTTGCAACGTTTTTAAGGTTATTCCTTTCCGCGCTGCTCCACCCGTGGCATTTTTGCCCCGCGAGTGGTGGGCCTCCTCGTTTTCAAACCCCGTACCTCGCAGAGCTGGAGGAAACTTCAATTTCAGTTATCCGATGCTTTATATTGGAATATGTAGCGCTTCTCTGCGCTCTGTTATATTTTTCCAATGAACGCTTCCGGCCGACAGAGAAAAAGGTTTCGCGGGAATACCGCGCGAGTGAGGGCGACAGAGAGGCGAGGGGTGAGGGCCGAGGGGGGCGGTAGAGAGGGCGGGTGGATAAAATTGGTTACACCAACAGAAAATTCGGCGACATTTGATGCCGCGGCTAAAGCGAATTCCCAGCGTCTCCCCCGGGGGTTGGGTTCCGCCGGAAGTCCCTCTCGGCCTGTGAAATGAGAAAGCCACCCAGTCCCCCTGCAGCGATGCAGTCGATATCCGCCATCCATCAGCCTCGAGACACCAAAAACAACGACTATCGGGGTCTCGCGCTACCGCACATAACAACCAATCACCCGCAAAACAATCGGTTGTATACAGGCGTCGTACAATTGATCGATAACCGTGGTGGGGGAACAATAAAGTAATTAATAAAAATCTGCCCTGGCTCCCGTGGCAGCTGGAAATCTCGAATCCTTTACCAGCGACGATAGGAAAACGGTCGATTAAGAATTCGAATAGAGAATTTCGGGTGTCTGATTTCAAGTGTCAGGGGGTGGCTTTAAAAGGGAGACATAGTGTAATCTTGATTATGTAAACCTTCGTGGTCATTGATTCTGTTAATTGTTTTCGAAAGAAGTTTGTAAGTGTGGCAGTGTATTGGTTCTGTTTTAATAATAATGTCCACAAGTGGACGTATGAAATGTGGAAGCGTGGAACTGATACTCGTGCAACAGATACTCCGGACGTAGGCTTCTCTGGGATAAAATCGATGTCCAGGCACTGTGCACACAGAACTGCGAAGGGTCAACTGAGCATTCGGTATTTGAATAGGGTTGTGGAGTAAGGGGCTGTCTTATTGTTAGAATATTAATGTAAGAATGGCTGTATTGGTGTGTCTCAGTGTGTAAGCTGTATTGTGAATTTATATGGAATAAATAGGTTTGAAATTTTCAAGAGTTCTTTGATCTTTTGTATCCTTTCTGATGTAGAATGTGGAATTCAGATGCAGGTGCAGGTGGAACTGTGAATACTGTAGTGAAATGTTGTAGCAGATGGAATTTGGAAAATTCTCTGTATTCTGTCAGATATAACACTTTACTGAGATCTTCTAAGAATAAGTTTCGATATCTAGAAATACTCCGAGTTTTATCTGATTTAACATGGAAAACCTTGGGAAACTTCATCCTGATAATTTTATAGTGATGGATATAATTAACGAAATGTTAATAACCGAGGTAATCTAAAGGAATAATGATAGTAGATTGATGCCTTCTTTTCGGCTAGTAAAAATCGTCGATCATACAGATATCGTCAAGCGAACACCATTTTCCGCATAAATAATATCGTGACGGCGTTCATATCATTAACAAATAAATACGCCTTGATCTGCACTAAGCGAATGACCTACTTGTTCTCGAGTTTTCTCGTTATATTAAAGTTTGAAGCGAATCTAATTATACAAGCAGAGAGAGAGGGAGAGTCGTTACCAAGATTTCTGCTTATTAGTGTTTGCCTTCGTTAGTCTCGATAAACAACCAACGTCGCGTAGTATTGTTTTAAAGTGCATGAAAGTGCAGAAGTTGCAGACCCGGCTATGGGAGATTTTCCATGGGAAAATTAGTCGTAAGCTGGCGGAAGATAAATTTCCCTTTATCGCCAGCGATGTCCAAGTTGCATATTTTGAGGAAGGAATCGTTTAAAAAAAGGACACGAGAGTATTTGTTTAACCAAGGTGCTCGGAGAAGTGTGAAAATCATTATTAGCAGTGAATGCTGAGAATTTTGCTCCTTCAAGCGTCGACCCTTTCAAATTCAAAAATACCATTCTGTTCCTTGAAGCTTCCTCCATAAAACGTGTACTTTTCAAAGAGCTGCAACGTTGGAAGTAATGTTTAAAATAATAGACTAAGCTCTGCAATTGGAGACTCGCGATTTCTGCCAATTTTATTTTCATTCTATCTAGAGGATATATCTAGAGCTGCTGCACGTTTTTGAGATACAGGTTCCGTGGAGAAAGGTTAAAAAAAGTGGATAGTTATTTTTTAATACAGGGTGGCGCAGAGATTTGTAGCTCAAAAAAGCTCGAATCGCTGTTCGACGTTCAGCGTTCGAAAGAATTAAAAAATCTTAAGCCCGTTGCCCAGCTCTGCGCAAAAATCTTCCTCGCAAAATACGCTTGTTTAAATTGAATTTAATTCGAATAACCAGATGGACAACATAACCAGAACAGACGCCTTTGTAGCTTTCGAAGCATACAAATAGAATAATGGATATTCCGCGCCAGTTGCGTCAAAGAATCCCGTTTATGCAACAACCCGTCCGACCCAAGGACACCGATATTCAGGAAGGAGACCCTCCCCTTTGTTTCCCAACCCTCGACGAAGGGACGGGGCGTTTCGAGCGCCCTCAAGGAAATTACAAGGGGCATTTTTGCCGCGCTGTCCCCCAAAATTATGAAGGGTGAGCGCGCTCGCGCGCGGCTTTCTGCCCCCTTATTCCGCTCCTCGGGATTCCTTCACGAAGGACACGCGGGATCGTTCCACTTTCCGCGACAAAAAGAAGGGGGGAGGGCTGCCAGACGTCGAGCAATTCTACTCGCGCCTCTTATCCACTTTAATGATTCGTGGCGGACGCGTGAGAGTTACGAGCGGATACGAAGTTCCTCGAAAGGGGAAAATCGTGTGCCAGAGACGCGTGCACACCATGCAGACGATCAAACGAACAACAATGAGACTGAACTTCCAGGGAAATTGAAGCTTCGGCTTAATTGCTTCTCCCGAAGCGGCAAGGCGCTCCCTCTCGTGAAAGGTTTGAATAAAATAGTCGCACTACGACGAGTTACCCACTTCGCGTAAGTTGACATTCGTCTTGCAAACATTCCTACAGAATGAAATATTAAATTTTTACGAATACATTGTAAAGGAGACTCTACAACCTGGCTTTGTTCTACCATCATATTCGCGGGATTATTACAGAGGATTCGCTAAAACAAAATCATACATTTCTGTTCGAGAGACCGGAATCGAATGGCTTGCCGAAAACAGGAAGATCGTCGTCGAAGGAGACATTATAAAATCAGCGAAGCAGCAGCACGGCGCAGTGCGTGCAGCCGGTTTTACAACCCTCGCGCAGCAACCCCTTGATGCCTCGAAATAATAGACATTTATAGACCGTAACGTCACGTTGAAGACACATAAACGTCCCTGTAATTTATGACACTAAATTGGTCGATTTCCAGCTCGTATATAGACACCAACGATTCCCTATTCTTATCCCTCAATTGCTCCACAAATCAGCCTCACACTCAGCCTTAAATATGAACTACAGAGATTTGTAAGAAAGCAGAAGACTTGTGAATATTGCCACGGGACGCTCCACGAATACACTATTGTCGATTTAACAGTTCATTGATATTTCGTTGCTGGGTGCGCGTTCTCGGAGCCCGTGAGAGGGACGACGAGCTACCGAGAAATCGGCTCGTGGAAATAGATGAATGAAGCAAGTTATGCAACAGTGTACAATTCTACCCGGTGGTCCCCGTTCCGGTGTAATTAATTATCGATATGGGAGGAGCGATACGGGGTGCGACGCTTTCTCCCAGCGACGCGACGACGTAATTCGAAGAAAATCGGTTTACCAGGTCAGAGGCGCGCGGCGTTGTACGCGGTATCGTAAAAGCTTAACGGAAAAGGGAGACGCAGAGTCGCGTTCTATCCCCGCGGCCTTTAATTTCTTCGTTAAGCGCGTCGTCTTGCAGGCTCCGTCGTAAACAAAAGCCGAAAGTCAACTGCAGCGGGGGCCGCGGCTCGAGTACGTGCGCCGCATCGCGACGCAGCCGACAGATTCATTTTTAATCCGTTCACGAGCCGTTTGAAACGCGATTAGACGTCGCCAACAGAGAATAATCAAGCTCTGGACGCGTCATTATAATAGAACGTCCCTTCTTAGAGCGTCCAATGAACCTTATTTTGCGTTACAAGCTGCACGGCAACAGGGAAGGCAAGTTCCCTGCAAGTTCGGATTGTGAATGGCAGAGAAAATAAGACAGTTGTATTAAAAAGAATGATGCATTAATATTTATATACCCGCAGATTAGGGGGTTGTGAAAAACCTTGATCTTTCCACCACTTTCACACCTCTCAAACTCAATCTGCTTTGTGTCTATATTTCTCTGCTTTATGAACATATTTTATTTTAGTACTTTAGCTGTAATCTGTAGTGTTTTTCTGGGCTTAGTTTTAGTATTAGTTTTAATCTTGAGGTTAAATATAAAGCAGCATTTTATATTGCTTCGTGTTATATTTTTCTTCTTCAACTTCTGAATGAACTTTATTAAACTTTATTTTAACCACCCCTGTAGAAGAAGTACTATGCGAGGAATATTCTCCCGACACCCTTCGATCATTGCACTCTGTCTGAATAAACCCCAAAACAGTATAAGAGTAGAAAACTGAGCATCGTTAAAGGACAGCAATATTCACCCACCCACCCACCAAAAAGAGACAGCACTGACTCGGAGAGCACTGTGGAAGATGAAGACGAAGAAGATGAAGAAGAACAGATCGGAGATTCGTAATGGGACAACAGTATCGTGCTTGTAAACAAGATCCATCTATCTCTTTGCCTAGCCACGTCCATTATTCCATTCCCAGTGTATATATAAGTATGTACAGCCGCGACTGTACGTTCTCCTTCGTTTCGTAGCTTCCACCCCTTTCCGTAAGAGACACGGGGGTCGTCTTGGCTGCGTCGTACCCCGGCGTTACGTCATTAAATCTTCAGGCCGTGGCTATATAATACGTCGTGCTGCCGTTCTGTTCGCCGGGTACACGCTCTACTTTCTTCGACTTCTCCACCCTAGCCAGACGAAAATTTCCTTGCCGCGGCGCGTACAACAACGGCGGGGTAACGACGTTACCCGCGTAACATCGCGGCACCCTGCTTCCCCAGGCGTAGGGGATGTTTTGCGTCACTGAACTATGATTAAAACGTAAGCTATATGGCGGGCCACGCACCCGTAATTCGTTTTAGCTGATCAACGCTACGACGATTCTACCACCCGCGTAGACCATGTTCGACGTAACAGCTACTCGAAGAAACTGACAGACTAACAAAATTCGTGCACTGTTAAATATGATGCAGTAAATCGTAAAGTGAGACGTGAAAATTCGTGATTTTTAGGAGACTGCTTGAGACTTAAATATGAATTCATATGCGCAGAGATTCATGGTTCTATTTAAATAAAGGGTATTATTCGGAAAATTCATTACTCTGATGCAGAGATGGGCAAAATTTTTATTCAAATAAAGATCGAATAATGAATGAAAATTACAGAAATTATTCGTCATGTGTGGAATAAAGTTAAAAGTTAAAGTTAACTTTGACAAATTTGCTCGACGCTGAAGTTGAAAGGCTCGACGAATAAAGAAATCAACTTTATTCGTCAAATAATCGAAAGTTAATATTTTATTTAATGCCCAATTCTGTTCTGATGGTTCTTTGTCAGAAATTAAAATAACAAGTGATCAAGTGATTAGGTGGATAACAAGTGATCAAGACCATGGAATCCAATACGATGGAGGGAAAGTAAGGTGTCAGAAGGCTCCATATTTGCCGCACAAATTGCCAACTCTTTGATGTCAAACGATACGTCTTCCCAGGCGATTAAACGAAACTGGTTGTTCCTCGTCGGCCGGCCCGCTCTTCCGTCTATGGAGTTTCTTATCCGCCACGGTAACAGATTGGAATCTACGGTTGCCAAATTGATTGTCCGATCGATCACGAAGTTCGCGCGCCGGGGATCGAGTGGCAAGATATTTGTTCCAGCGACAAAATACATCGCGAGCCGCGGATACTTGGCGTGCACGCGCGATCGATCATCGCGGGAGAAACGGGTGATCGATAACGTTCGCCGTCTGCTCCAAGGAAGTTCACCGCGCCCCTCGTCAGATTCGACACGAGTTTGACACCGTGCGTGAAGTATTTGGCAAATGACTGATAGATAATACCGCGACGATTCGAGGCGGACCATCGCGGTAACGTGATGCATCGTCAGCGCCGAGCACGCTCCGAGCGCAACTTCCACCAGAGTAGAGAATGAGAATCCTTTACGCTTGTTAACTGAGAGTTCTCACCTTTTTGAGAAGTTTTCGGAAAGCGAGAGTGGATGGTATTGAGATACTTTTTTTGGGGATCAATTCTTCTGACATCAATAGAAAACAAGCAATCTGAGTGTTAAAAGTCAAGTTAATAATTCAAGCCATCCTAAAATTCAAGCGAACGCAGGACGTTTCAGAATTACACATGAAACTTCTCTAATGTAGTCCGATAATATATTATCGTTCCTATTTTCAGCAATACTAAGGTTCCCCACGAGTACTTAATCAGGTTCTTCCACAATCGCGGAAGAAACTCGAGGCGAGTGGAAGACGCGGGCAGGAAATTCGATTCGCAAAGTCGACTCGCAGCGGAGAACGTGGAAATTATTACGTTTCCATGGCGTTTGGCCTGGAATTCGCGCGCAGCCGCCGCGAGGAAGATGAAAACCCGCGGTAATTGGCGAAACTAAGCGTTGATAAAAGTAATTTTAAGAAGACGGGCCAAGTCCGGCCGGATGAAGAGCCGCGGATAAGATAATATATTGGGGGTGAATTGCAATGGACAGAGTCAGTCCTTGGCAATTTGCTTCGAGGCATCCGAGGCGGGCTCCCTCTGATAAAGGACCTCTTCTGACAACCAATTATCTATCCGAGACCGTGGGAGGGGAGGGTGAAACGGGGGTGGGGGAAGAAAAAATACACCGGAAGATGCATACTACGGTATCAGCGAAATACGAGCGAGCGGTTTGATTAATAAAAGTCGAATAGTGCAGCGTGCTGCGTCTAAGAATAGATTATCCCTGCAAGTGATGGTTTATCAAAGCCAGCCATCCCCGTGAACGCACCTATCAGCTTGAAACGTAATTTTAGTATCGCGTGCTCCATTCTCATCTCCTTGGGATATTAATGACAGAGTACGTCTAAGGCGGGATTGAAAATATCCTACACCCTTATTAGCCCTTTCACCGTGCAAATCTATT
Source organism: Andrena hattorfiana (assembly GCA_944738655.2). NCBI lineage: Eukaryota > Metazoa > Arthropoda > Insecta > Hymenoptera > Andrenidae > Andrena > Andrena hattorfiana. Next base: position 41,309,927 of record OX122894.2, on the reverse strand, counting down.
TCCTATGAAAATTCCCGTCGACGGTAGAGAATCGATTCCAACCGACCACACAATTAACATCACGTCGAAGATCGAGAAATACACGCACCACTAACAATTCACCTTACATGTTTCTCGAAGTCAGAGGAGTCCTCTAAGAAATTAAAACACGACCGAGCTAACTGAGATTTTAGATAAGCTGATATAAATTCCGTGCAAAGAACGGCCAAAGGGCCATCGACACAATTTCCGCAATATACAACAACGAACTCGGCAGAGATTAACCGGCCGAGCCACAGAGTCGAATAGGAAACGTCTCAGGATTGCTGCTCCGGAGGCCTTAATTAACGCAGATGTAGCCTGGCACAAAGCTGCGTGAAGCCTAATTTCACAGTTATTCCTGTTAGAGACGGCGACCGTCATAACACGTGGCTCATTGACATTCAGATCCCCAGTTAGAGGCGCGTGTAAAGCTATTTTCAGCGGCGTACAATCCGGACGATGCGCCTCGCAATTAGCAATGGCGCGTCGAGTTTCGCTATTGAACCCTGCATACGCACGGCCACGACGATAATTATAATTAACACATAGCAGCGGTCGCGAGCCCCACTGCCAAGGATACGCGGTCTAATTCCTTTGAGTTCTCAGGAAGAGTACTTCCGCTTAAATGGAGCACGTGAGGAAACGTGGTTATTAAGCCTGCCCGTATACGCGTTACGGGTGCGTTCTACCGTCTCTCCTGTTGAGTCAACTATGATTCACGGATTCCCATGATCGCGGTAGACTCGCGAGGAGTTACCTTTAAAGGGGCAATTATGCCGCGCAAATTGCAGATCGGCATGCAGACTGAGGGAGGGAGAGCGGAATACACGGAGGGTGGACCGGCGAACGTGCTCGTTGGATCAGGAAACACTGGGCGAAATAGTTCTTTACCTCGGATCGCGCGGGTGTCGATTCGACCAGCCTGGTTATTATCAAGGGAAAGGATGATCGGCGAATCTTATCTATACTTTATCGTTACAAAAGAACTTCGGCTACTCCAGCGACGGAAATATTTAAATAGAAACGGCGCAGAGGATCCCCGCGAAACGCCCGGCGGCGTTTCCACCGGAGACAACGGATCGTTGGAAGTGAGAAATTGGAAGCTTTTCAAAGATTCCCCCCATTGTGTGTCGCAAATATTCCCTGGCGGAGAAGGCTTCGGTAAACATGACACGGGCTCATTCGCCGGTTAGAACGGCTCATATTCAATATTAAACATTTTCACGGCGAGAATCGCGTCATTTGGGCAGAACGGCTGCTTCAGCTCACAATAAAACAGAGGCGAGGCATGGGAAACGGGGGCAAAGGGGAGAGAGAAAGCTAGAGAGAGCTGGAGCGAGAGAGAATTGGGGGATGGGACGGGGAGCCGAGCGGATTCCGGCTTTTAGGGCACGACTTTTCCGACTTATTGGCACTGCCTGAATAAATTTAATTCCGCCATTCTCGACGGGCGACGCTCCTCTATTCTTGTCTGCTTCGCTAAGAATTTCATCTTTGGTGCCCTTTTCGATACCCGTTTCAACCCGAAGACAATGTCCGTGAAAAGACGGATCTCTCCGTACAACTTCCTATACTTCCGCCCCCTAATAACTGCAAATTCTCCCACCCCCTGGGCTCCCCTCCGACCATCCCGCCCGTCATCGGTGTCGAATTCTCGATGAACAACCATGAATGAGATACGACTTTAATATAAGCGGAGACGGGAAAAAAGACTCCAAGCCTGCATTCCCGTTGGCGACCGATCGCGCCCGATCTCTGTTTGTTCATTGAAGCGCGACCATTCGTGAAAAGCAGTCGGCAGGGTGTATTGAAGCTGGGTGGGTATACCTTTGTGCGATTTATTAAAATTCCGCTGACAATTATGTCACGGAGCCCGCGGCAAAAATATTAAATCCACCCCCCGTAAACGTGTCCTTCGGTGTCGAACTCTTCGAACACGATGCGAAGGTAGTTGGGTTATCTACTTTCCTCGGTACCAAGTAGATAATAACACCCTGACGAACCTGAAAATCTCCAAATCGTATGGAAGCCCACTTCCGTTTCAGTGCAAGACAAAACGCTCGATAACTTGCGTGCCAAGGAAATGAATTATTCATCAAAGACAATTTGAGTTCCCTCGCCAAGTTACCCCCATTGGAATTCGAAATCCAAGGTCGAAGCGCGTGCAGGTGGCCAGCGTTTTCAGGGTTCATAGAAAAGAGTTGCAGATCGGAGGCAGGGCGTTACTACCGCCCGTGCAAGCTTGCCACCCTGGCTGGTGGGGTAAAAGTGCAGAGGGACGGTGGTGTGGATGGCGGCACGCACACACACACGCGCGGGCAAAGTGCGCGTGATATACGGAGTGCTAGCGCGGCTTAACGCGGTCGGCCACGGCGGTGGCTTCGCGAAAGGAAAGGTGGAAAGGAAGAGGCGCCTGTTATAAATAAAGCGCCACCACCTGCTACACACTGATAAACCCGAAAGGCTAGCCATGCGCGAAACAAAGGTTAACTTTGACGGGCGCTACCCCCTGCACAAGCGTATAAGGGCGGAGGCAGCGAGCGTGATGGAGCGACCGAGAAAGAGGACGACCTGATACCGGATGTATCTTTCGATATGTATTATAGACGCCCTCGTTCGACGCCGTTAAAGCACTTCCTGGCGTTCTATCGCTTTCGGGACACACGCTGCGAGGACGTTCCGCTCGCGCGGCGGTTGCGCGCGACCTGCGACCATTCATCGACGTGGCTTGGATTTAGTGCAATCATTTCGCTTGAGATTCTTTGGTCAGTGACTCAGGGTCGGGATTCGTTTGAATGCGACAGGGACTGGCTTCGAGTGTGACGAATGTAGGATCGGATACTGATCTGTGTAGATTATAGAGACTGACAGGGGTGTTTAGTTTTTGTGACCCTTTGAAATTATGTAATTAAGGTGCAGGGATACCTCAACTGTAATCCACAGCATGATTGTAAACATTTTTACTTTGTTAATATGTTTGTGTTACTTTATTTTGTTTAATTTTATTCTATTTAATTTATTTTTATATTATCTATATTCTCTTCTATTCATCTGCTTTACGCTGTATTCTAAAGGGTTTTCCCGTTGAAATAATGATAATAATAATAATAAAATTCGTCTGTAGGATTTAGAAAGTACAGGACTTCGAGCTTGATTTCCTCACAGAATTTTGAGTAGTGTACCTCATGCTCGAATTACCCAAGTAAATTTTTCCACAGCTTGTCAGTGAAGGATGCCGCGATATTACCAGTGCTACTATAATCTTGCGTGTGTCTTCGTGATAAACAGCCCACGTATAATTTATGTTCCCAGTACCAAAATTATCAGCATTCAGATGAAGAAATTCATCGCACATGCTTTACAACTGTCTCCAAGGAACATGGCAGAAATCTTGCTCGTTATACGGTTACAAAGCGTCAAGAGAAAGAAATTCGATCCGCTGAAATAGTTGAGCGTTCGTAACAGGAGAGAAGACACCTTCCAACTACGACGAAGACGAATGAAATAGGATTCTTGCCATTAGTAAATATCATATTCGAATCATCTCGAGGCTGTATGTTCGTTAACCGTACCACCAGCCCCTTCCCCTGTCTAATGTGCATTCGTCCTCTGTGATTATGATCCGTGCGCACATTCCAGCCAGCTCGACTGCGCGCGGATTAAAATAAAAGCGCACTACCACCTCCCGGAGCAAGCTACGAATCTCTGCCCAGAGAAATCGGCTTTAACGTGGGGTTTCAAGGCGCGAGCCGGCCAGAGGAAATCCCAACGAACTCGTCACTTGACCCAGTATTTGCTGGCGCGTATTACGATCAAAGGGAGACGGCCTCAAGTGTATGATACAGCGGTAACGCGGCTAAGTAATGCCATTTTCCACTCGAACGTACGAGTTAATGCACTGACAGTGCATCCAATGCACATGACTGCTTGATTTTCCGATAAACGCGTACTTGATGGATTTAACGCGTTTGACTGGAAAACGTTATAAATCGAAAGTTTGCCGCTTCGCGCGCGCGCTCCAATTGCCTGCCGCGAAAACGTCAATCCGGTTCAGTAACGTCGAACGGCCGAAAACGGTGGGCAGCGTTTACAGTAATTACAGCTATCCGAGCCCGTCGATGGTCAATGGAATACAGACAGAAGGGCGAAGGGCGAGCTGCAGAGTTATCTGAGGGAGATCGAGGAAGCTGAATAACGACGAGAGACAACCACCCTTTCACAGAACTAGGAAACATTCTCCATATCCAAAAGCAACAATGTTATTCCACTCTACTTTCCATCGATCCTCCCGGCCTCGAATTCGCGGTGTCCTGTATGTAGCTGACCAGGCGATGGAACATCCAAGGAAATTTTAATGTACCCAACACCTACGTTAATTCCTTCTCCCATCGATAGACACTGAAATGGCGAACGAATGCAGCCACAGAAAGAAGAAGAACGCAAAACAGAAGGAAGTTTATCGAAGGGACTCGAAGGAATGGGACGAGAACGAGTCGAAGGAAAGTGTCTAGAAGGGAAGGAGGTGGAAGAGCTTCCTGAATGACAACGGAAGCCAGCCGAAATTTCGTTGCGACGTCAGGCGACGCATCAGCCAGGAACGGAAGGGAGAAAATAGCGACGCCATCGCGGGGCACGTTGCAACGAAAGTCGATCGAGGGCACCGAAAAGAGCTGGAGCCTCCCGCGGTTGTAGGCGAGAGAGCGAAAACCGTGAGTGCCATCGTGGTTGGGTGAAACAAATTCAGTTTCTTCCGGTGGCGTCGTTTCGTCCTAGCCGATTACATTGGCTAGGAGCATTCGAGGGCGTCAGTGGGTGCAGCACGGATCGTGGTTTGGATGCAGCATGGCACACATAATCATATTGGCATTCTATTAGGCAGCGTCTTCTCCCTGGCAGCTTCTGCTTCCTCCCTTCCGCCTAACACTCACCCTCTGCGATCCCCCTTTCAGCACCGTATATACCAGACAGTGGCGTGCAACCCTCCGTGCACACGTCAATCGATAGTACAACGTGATTATAATATCTCGCTCATCCAACGAAATAAAGACTCGACCCCTGCGCCGTCTCCCCCGCGCTTCGCTACGCCAACAACGATTTTTCCAAAGAAGCTTTCCATGAATTTTGTTTAAAAAAAAGGCTGTGCAAGTATCTGAGAAGTGATGATAAGTGGATGGGGAGGAGACTTAGAGATCCTGCGTGCGTTATATTCCACTTGGAATACGAATTGTTGTAGGATTTCGAGAATGAAGATGCTCTCAGGAGTGGTATTAGTATCTGCAGTAGGTACGAGTAGGCTTGAGTAACTTAAATGAAAGGTAATAAGGAAACAAAGTAGACCAAATAATAGTTCGCCACTGTTAGAAAAGGAATATACTGAATTGCTTAAATATAGTTAAAAATTAATGGGCTTTGGTGTAATTACACTAAAAATTGCTTAAATATAGTTAAAAAAATATAGTTAAAAATTAATGGGCTTTGGTGTAATTACACTAAAAATTGCTTAAATATAGTTAAAAAAATATAGTTAAAAATTAATGGGCTTTGGTGTAATTACACTAAAAATTGCTTAAATATAGTTAAAAAAATATAGTTAAAAATTAATGGGCTTTGGTGTAATTACACTAAAAATTGCTTAAATATAGTTAAAAAAATATAGTTAAAAATTAATGGGCTTTGGTGTAATTACACTAAAAATTGCTTAAATATAGTTAAAAAAAATATAGTTAAAAATTAATGGGCTTTGGTGTAATTGCACTAAAAATTGCTTAAATATAGTTAAAAATTAATGGGCTTTGGTGTAATTACACTAAAAATTGCTTAAATATAGTTAAAAAAATATAGTTAAAAATTAATGGGCTTTGGTGTAATTACACTAAAAATTGCTTAAATATAGTTAAAAAAATATAGTTAAAAATTAATGGGCTTTGGTGTAATTACACTAAAAATTGCTTAAATATAGTTAAAAAAAATATAGTTAAAAATTAATGGGCTTTGGTGTAATTACACTAAAAATTGCTTAAATATAGTTAAAAAAATATAGTTAAAAATTAATGGGCTTTGGTGTAATTACACTAAAAATTGCTTAAATATAGTTAAAAAAATATAGTTAAAAATTAATGGGCTTTGGTGTAATTACACTAAAAATTGCTTAAATATAGTTAAAAAAATATAGTTAAAAATTAATGGGCTTTGGTGTAATTACACTAAAAATTGCTTAAATATAGTTAAAAAAAATATAGTTAAAAATTAATGGGCTTTGGTGTAATTACACTAAAAATCGTATCATCAGCAAGGAGTAACCTGAAACGTTCCACTAGCGGTTAAAAAAGTGTAGAACATAGAACCGTAGACGGTGAGAATCGTCTTTCAGTTTGGTGAAGCGAGAAGTAGCCCATGTATCATCGTGAGATCGTGCACGGGCCAGAAACGGAGAAAGCCGACGGGAAGCATTTAGCAAACCACACACGGGGAACGCGGTTAAATTTCTGCAAACACGCACCCCCAGCAAGAGATCAAAAGTTGCGCCGCCTCCGTCAGAATTCGGGGCGGCATCGAAAGTAGAGAAAGTGTATAATCAAGGTAACTACTCTTTCGCGAATCTGTCAATATTAATCTCCACCCGCGGCGCCAGCCCATTCAACCAGACACGCGTATGAAAATCTTCCCCCGCGTGGGTGTCCATGGGTTTTCGCGTTTGAATCGACCCCGTGCAAACGTTAATAAGCGCCTTTCATTTTCGCGAGATGAGTCTAGCTGAGAAGCGTTTGCCAAGGCCCCGCATTAAATTCTGAATCCGCGGCAAAGCAATCAAGAACGATCGATTTAAAACCAACATTACTCGATGGATACGAGGCGCGCATTAGTGGATACAGGCGAGCTTAAGGGTACCCTCCCATTAAAATTTTTCAAAACATTGATTTTTTTTATATACGTATTTAATTCTACGAGGCGTTAAAAGAACCCGCAGATGAGGAACTTTTTTTTTGTATAAGAATAAGATAAAATTCCGAAAAAGATTTTTTTATTATCTTTAAAGATGTACAAATATAGACCAATATGATTTTTCACCCTACGATGTTTACTTTTTTTTAAATAAAATCCTAAAAATGATCTATTTCTGAAAGGATTTGATGCGAGGGTACCCTTAAAAGGTGAACTGATTTAAAACCCGTAATCCCTTCGATAATTAAATGCTAAACAGAATGCAAGCTTCCTCGGGTTTTTTTTTGGTGAATTTTTCGAAAAGCTGATGCTAAAAGTGTACAGAAACGCCAGAGATTGCGAGCACAACACCGTGCAACCGCGAGCAGATCTCGTATTCCGTAAAACGTTGAGGGAAATGGCGAAGGACAAGGGATGATTATTAACCAGATCATAAATATGGAAAATGAATCACCCTTGCAGGACGGCTGCTTTCTCATTCAAAGCTCCTCGTTCAGCGCGCAGCTGTTCTTGAAAATATAAAAATTTGTCGCATAATTTTTAACACGATCGAGGCTACGGTCGAACGAGGAACGAGAACGAACGGAAGCGACGCGAATCGATAATGGCACGGTACAAGTGAAGCGTATAAAAATTGCATTATCCGTTCCTTGACGAACACCTCGTCGGATTTAATAATTCGGCATCGACGATACGAATTTGTAATCTCATTGGGCCCTATCCGACGTCCGAACGAAACGACTTTAGCAAACGGAAAAAAAATTCGCTCGATCGTTTTTAAGGGGCGGCACTTGCTATCGCCAAGTCACGTGTCCCATTGATCTTGTCGTTGAAATCTATCGCGAATATTAAATTCTGCTTATCGATGTCTAAACCAGGACCTCGTAAATCTTGCGCGAAGGCAGTCAAAAGATATTCGCTGATAATGGTCATTTTCTAAATTATTTTCTGGACTTCTATAACGGTGAATATTCATGTATATTGTTAAATAGACACATAATTAAATAATAAATTATCACAGAAAATCTTAAATCTACTCTGACTAAAATTATATTGTTATTGATTATGGGGAGTGTATTATAGTGCACGAAGGAACAGATGAAAATGAAGAACCTCTATAATTTCTTGAGCACGTAAATGATTTCGCCGGGGGTGTGGAAGTGCGTTCGATGAAAAAAAGGGGATGGAGAGAAGATGAGAAGGGCTGAGGCATGGGAGACAGATGTTTAGCATGCAAGAAAAGTAAACGCCGCTCATAAAAGACAGGAGGAATCCACAATGAACCAATAAGCAAATAATCCTGCGAGAGCAAACGAGGGTTGAAAGAAGAGAAAGAGAGGAAGCGTGACAGAAGGGCTTGCGTACCACAGCTTAACCCTCAATTATCCTAATTTTCAATTTTGCAACTGAAGGAATCCCTCAACGACCCAGTTCACAATTTTCTTCAACACTGAAAACGTTTTCCTCAAGGTAATAATAAATTTCTTATAATCATAAAAATACAACTTTTCAAAGTCTTCGCGTAATGACTGATATTTTACACACCGGGTATATAAAATTCTCAACAGAATAATTTCAACTAAATATCCTCGAAATATCCTAAAACATAAACAACCACTCCCTACTCTTACCAATACAGATAAAATACAGCTGAACCTTATAACAGCAAATGTAATAAATCAAATGATCCAAGTATCAACCACAAGTATTCTCCTGTAACAACGAATCAAAGTTGCGCTAGTAGCTACTGTCATTACCCTGGGACCATTCATCAAAAACGGCACCTCTAATGTGCTTCGAGTAACAGAATTTGGACTCAAGATTTCCTTAAAAACTTCCTCCATTTCACGCATCCCAAATTGTTTTTCCCCTGCAAGTAAAACCAGCCGCCTGTCATAACGCGAATTACGAGCCACCCTGTATGGCCCAGTTACCTGGAATCATCAAGATGCCCATTGTGTGGCGAACGTTCGAATTAATAGCGACGTCGTTTCAATTGGCAGCCGCGGAAGGCGTGCACGAGTCGCCAGGCTTACATAAGTAATTACCGCGATCGATTGGGGCGTTCGAGGTGGCGATCGAGACGCGGGGGAACAGGTCGATTTAAGTAGGAACCCGAGTGCTACGCCTTCCCGGTATTTTTCCAGCGCAACTCGTGAATAAGTACACTTGAAGCGACGTCCTCAAACATCGAAACGCCGCGCGTCCGGCGCCTTTCCTTTAACGATCCCCCGAGCCTTTTTCCACGATCACACACGTTCACCTATTATTCCGTTCGAGCTCGAGCAATTATGCCAGTGTCGTGCTCGCGCAAGCAGGCAAAAACTCGCGGATCCTCCTCGGGTCGAGGACGACTTTTCCTCTATTAGCGAGCTTTAAACTCTCCAATTAGGTTGTCATTGGAAAAACGAGCAGCGCGAGCGGCTATGATTCAGCGGAAGATGAAATCGACTTGGGAGATCTTCCATCAGGATGTTTTTGGGTATGAGACAGGGCACGTTGCTTGCTTCATTAATTCATGATCTTTGATGAAAGAAATTGGGTAGTTTTTTTTATGGAAGTAGTGACGCGATAGAACGTACCCCCAGTATTTTTATTTGTACGAGGTGTAAATATTGAACTTAATATCAATGACAAATAGAAGCGTTATAAAAAGGCCCACGGCTGTTAGAAATGTCAGAAATGAGCTGCTGAATCGCGACGATTCTAGGTAAACTTCCGTTAAACTTGAAAGGACGATTCGCTGGGAGAACTTGGAGGATCGGAATCGAAACGGGCGAAATGTAATTGCGACGTGACGGAAATTCGAAAAAGCTGGATTACGAATATGAAAGACGAAACCTTCTCGCAATCGGCGCGCCTTTAATGGAGGAAAACTCGTTGGTTCAGAGGAGCGTGCTAATCGGTTTGATGTCGTCGAGAAGTTAATTACGGGCGGTGGATAAGAGGGAGAGGGAGGGGGGGAGGTGGTGGGCACAGATCGCGGGCGGTAAATTTGTGTTAATCGACCATTTGATGCTGTAATTACAATATTGTTGAAACCCTCCTTGTGCTGGCGCAGAAACTCGCCGACCCACGAGGAGTTCCGTCAACTTTGAGAGAGCTACCGGAGTATCGAGCGCCTATTTTATACCACTCGATTCGTCAACAGCAGTTGAAAGTTATCACCCAAGAAAACGTAGCAAAGCGTATCGGGACGGGCCAAACAAACCGGCCACGCTCAAAGAGCAGCAAAACACACGGCCGCGCGTCGCCACGGCGTCGGTGGAATATCAAATTGGAAACAGGATCCATCTGAATATCATTTTCATATAAAACTTCGGGTGTAATTAAAATACCCAGCGACGGGACGAATTAAAATATGAATATCGAGAGGCGGGGAGCCGCGCCAAATGAGGCTGAAATTCGTTTTAAAGCGGAATATCGGGATAATCCGATGAGTCCTCTGTTCGTGATTAACGATCGGCTATTATGAGTGCACGAAGCCTGAAAACGAGTGACCATCCATCGATTTAGAAGCCACTGCTTTTCTATTTACCTGATTCGAAGACTCGCGATATCAAAATTAGAGAGCTATGCAATACTTTTTAATCTCCCTTTTATTGTCAAGCGATACTGTTCCTAGTGACTGGTTTAACTTTCGCGGAATGCCGGCACAAAGCTAACAGCGAACTTCTGAGAAGCGAGTAAAAGCAATAAAGGAAGCTCGATTATTGCTACGTTATTTACGTTCAAGTGAATTCCTTCCACGTAATTTGTCCCTGTTCCCGGTATCTCCAGTTTCCCTGTATCATCGCAAATTTCGTGTTCCACGAGGCAATTCTAATTATTACAAAATCGATATGGCCGAGGCGCAGTCGTCGCGGGCGCGACACCGAATCGCATCCCGAGACGCGCAAACGTATACCGCGGGCATAAAATGAACAGTAAACGCGGCCCTTCCCCACCCCCCGGCGCAGCGGGGGTGTATTTGCTCATTCTTATGGGGAAAGTCTATCGATGCGAGGCGTTCCAAGTAATTGGTCGCTATTAGCGTCGCGCACATGTGAACGGACCACTCGATACGGAAGTATCGGGTAGAGCTGCGCGACGAAAGCGGATCGTGTGTGAAATTAGACATTCACGCGATTTGATTAGATTGGGAATGGATTAATTCGATCAAGTGGAACCGAGAATGGAGGTACGAAGTTGGCAACCTCGAGTGGAAATCAAGGGGAAAACCCTTGCCATAGGCGTAGCGAATCAACAGACGGATATCGAGGAAATTCACCATCGTTTCAAATACATCGATAGATTTTTATATAAGTTTCGCTTCGATTAACACTATTTACAGTAATCATTCATAATGCAGAGTGGTATTTTGGAATTATAGATAGGAACGTGAGTGGCTAAGGGGAAGCTTGAAGAAGGATCGAAAGGTTTGAAGAAACTTTGTGTATGGAACCATTTGATTCTGAAATCGAAATTTTGTAAAATCGACTTTCATTTGTAAAGGGTTGAGGTTGTCTTTTGCTGACCTATCTTCATTATTTTGTTTATGATAATATAGAGAATGAGGATAAATTGTTTTGCTGTATATGGATGAATTTTTGTGTCCGGGTTTGTCAAGACTTTTCCTTTTTCCTAGACTATTTGATTCGTGTCTATATTTATGGAACAACCTACGCCTGGATATAGTGAACTTAAGTGTTGGGATTTGTACCTATATGATTATTCACTGATATCAAATTTCTTTCGCACTGTTTTTAGTGCAACATTGTATTGGTTTATATAAGTATCGTTTTAGAATTCTTTCTAAGTTTTAATCGATTAAACGAAGGTGTCAAGGGGACCTGGCTACGCCTATGAAGACTCAACCCACCCTCCCATCATGTAGGGTTTAAGCCAGGTCGTATTTCTACTTAGTTTCGAATAAAGATGGATCGTGGAAAACAGTATCATCTCAATTCAACAACCCCTGCTTAGTCAAGCCTTCACAATTATCGATTAACTATCGAGGCGAGGCTACGATTCCATGGACAATTGGAATAATCGAAATTGATTACGTGACTACACATTATTTCCTTCACGTTCCAAATTTCAAAGTCCCATTTTATAAATACTTCTTTCAACGAAATCTACTAACTCCCCGTTGTTCCGAATACTTGAATTTTCCTCCCCTACCAAATGAAAGGCACACAGAAAATTTTCTACACTCGTGTAATAATAAAGCGAGCCCCTCAAACCAAAATAATCATATGCGTTACATTTGCTACATGTGCAGTTACTTCAACAACAATTCACACTATTGTAAAACACTCTGCTCCATATCCCTTCATAAATAAATTTTCCCTCATACCATTCCTTAAAGCCTTACTTCCTCCAAAATCTTTAGAAATTTTTTGTAATATTTTTGACTAAAATTACATTTGACTAATGATATCTGTACAGCATGCAGGGCAGAGGCACGGGAAGACAGATTCGTTCCTTTAAACATCGAGGACCGAAACTTTAGCAGTGAATGTACAAAAGCCAACTGTTTCTAGTCGAAACTGTCTTCTCTGTGGTGGAGAAGCAGAACTTTCTACCAGTTCAAAATGCGGGCAGTCCCGTGCCGAAAGGACCAAAGTCCAAGATACTACCGCCACAGTGACTCGAGAACTATTATTATCGGGAAACCATTAAGTTCTGTGGGTAACCCCATCGTTGCCATGGCCATGCATAAGTACGTACACGAAGAACAAACACAAGGAAACGATTTCTCCGAGCTTCACTGTCCAACACAGTTCTTTGTGCAATACGTATCGAAAAGAAACGAATGGAACTCTACGTTCGTTGCCAATAACTGCTGGTGAAATGTTTTGAGTACCATTCGATTAAACGAATCTTGTGCTGTTATAGATGAACAAACGTTTATCAGAAACATGATTGTCGATGATGCTGAACTTCGGTATTAAACGTGAATTTCATCCAGCAAAGAAAAAGCGAAACTCCATGGAAATATAAATAAAGAACAGGGGATTGTAATTTCGACAATAAACTCCGAACAGGTTTCCCTTTTAAATTTCAGATTTTTCCAAGAGGAGATCGTTTTGCATATTTCGAAGAATTAATATCCCGAAAAAAACCTATAGGAAATTCCAAATTCCACGAAAGAGTCCATTTACCAAGGGAAATGCTCCAGGTGCTGATAACGAATTTGGTTGAAACTTTGCATACCATGTATAATAATGTATTAATCGCGTAGCATGCGGCGCAGAATAAAAAAAAAGAGTTTCAAGAGGGAATGGAGTTGAATTTAACAATGAAACATTCAACAGAATAAATATATCTACCCACGAAAGCAAATAGACCACATGGAAGCTAGAGACGAGGCAACATTTTCAACAAAATTTTCCCTACTTCCGCAGCGGACTTTAATACATTAAATTATTATACGCGCCGCGTACTAACTACACACAGAATTTCATCTAAATCAGTCACCCGAAACCCATTCACTACCCCCCCGGCGAGAGTATCTGCTGAAAGACAACGACGCCTCCTTGCTCGGGCTGCTTCGTTTCGCCAGCAAAGAGGAAAGTCGCTTAATATCGAGTGGAGTAAAATAGATAGCCGAGTACTTTAACGTTAGAAGAGGCTGCGATGTAGCCTCTGTGATGCCTCGCCGGGCTCTGCCAGCGACAGTCCATTGTTTCGCGGATAAGCCGTTTTTATTAAGCCAGATAATTATTCTGACGTCGAGCAACAGCGATTGCCGGGCACGAGGATCGATCGACGTGTCTCAGGCGAAAGTCATTAAAAAGCAAGCTTTACCTTGTGCCTTCGTCCTGGCTGGCCCCTTCAGCTCCCCCTGCTGGCTGGAACATCCTGGATGACGATGGACCGCAGTCTCGCAATTGCTTTCGCCGCAATCTCACTGTGCGGAGCTTCGCACTTGCACACTCGATACGCACCCATTCGTCGTGTTAAACGGTTCTCGGCCGCCGCCTATCCGCGCCGCGGCTAAACGACGACTGAAGGACGAACGTCTGGAAATTCACGAAGGACGATGCATGACGATTTTGTGTTTTTGTCAGGTTGCTCGAGGCGAGCCAAAGATTTCTGGGAATCCTGCCAGTGGAACGAGCGCGGAAACCTTGCCCGCGAGGGGCAATTAAATTAGCCTTGGAGAATGGCGAAAGTGGTCGCGTATGATAAATACTTGTTGATAGTAGGGAAGGCTTTCTCAGTGGTTGGAATAGTGTTGGGGAACGTGGGTTGGTTTAAATAATATTAAATAATAAGAGGATAATAAGAGCGGAGAGACTTGATAATGCTAGGAAAAGTTTTATTAATTGTGTACGTTCGTTTCTTAATTTGACGTTATGGATTTTTAAATTTAAATCCGAACTCGTTTTGATTTTCGATAGTGTGAAATTGTATTTCATGTGTAACCTAATGTATTCTGCACCCTTTCCAGTAATAATTTCATTTACGCGGAGCTGATATTAAATTAATGTAAATCGGATAATTGCGTGTTTCTTGTTAGGCTTCATTATTTACGATACATGTAGGCGGCAGTAATTTTAATTAAACATTGCTTCCAGCGGCTAATACAATCAATCCCGAAAATGTCGCAAAACAATAATCTCGACAATGTTCTTTAATAATCCCATGGAAGCAAAACTTATGGATTATTGATGTTGACATTAACTGATGGAAAAGCGGTATTATTAACCAACCATTTCTGTTTCTTTAATCGACACTGTCATCGAATTATCATTAATTACTCGTGTATATTTGTCAATCGTGAAACATAACCGATTGAATTAAAACAAAAATTATTTGTATAATTAATTCAGCGGTTTACACAGCCTACCAATTACAGTATTTGTTACTAAATGTTTACCATCCATGACAAGACATTTATAAACAAAATTGTAACTTTCCTTCACATTAATAATTAATTATTGAGAATTCAAAATGATTGTAACACCGCAAATCATGCTCAACCCCCTCCAAGTATCTCTCCCTTGCAATTTTGTCCCAAACTGGGTATCCTTTGTAATTCAACGATCCATTCAAGCTTTCCGAAAAGCTTCGCTAACAGCGAATACCTAGTATCTCATTAACATTCATGTGAACAATGTACTTACACATCTTCCTGCATACATGAAAATCAGTGCTCGTATTTGCATACAAGATGCAAACGAAACTTTTCACGTGGAAGATCTAAAAACACATGCAACGGTGTACCTCCCCCAAACCTCAGACTTCAGAATAACATAATTTACATAATAGATCAGAAACAAAAGACAGAGAGTTTCTTCAAGCCAACTCTATTTGTTTCTAACCATGTTGGGCTAAAACTAACGTTGCCATCCTAAATACAATCAGTGACATCAATTATTCTTCTCCTTCTATCGAGGACAAAGCTCCACAACCCTTTGCCACTTTCACAAACTTCTTCAACAATAAAAAAAAAAACAAGGATACAACGAGATCATCTAATGAAAATATGCTGCGCAGCAACGGGGTTAATCGAGCTTCGTCCCCGTCGCAAACCGAAACAAAAATCAACCTCGATGCCACCATATCCTGCCCGCCCTACACCAAGAGAAAATCCGTCGGTGTTCCTGCACACAGTCGATGCCTGACGGACGGAGAAGTATTACAGAGATTGCAGCCCGCCACCCCTGCGCCCCTCTGCGGCGTAGATCCGATTCGAGATGCAGAAGGAAATGTCGTAAGAAGGCTCAAGGGGTTCAAGGCATGGTCTGCAAATCGCAGACCGTTTCTCTGGGACTATTTCAAGGGAAGCGAGGGAAAAGTCCAGGTCAAAGGGGGCAACGTGGAAAAAGAAGCAGGCGGCGAAACAAAGGCGGAGAGGCGGCGGGGTAAGTATAGAAAATGAAGGGAAAAAACGTGCAAGGACAAGGGTGAAAAAAAAAGGAAGAGGAGGATGAAAATGCAGAGGAAAGAAAGAGGTAGCGGAGGAGAAACAGTCCAACGAAAGAGAGAAGACGGAAATACGGAAATGTACTTTGGCGTGGGGATGGTTGTACGTGTAGGGGTGGATGGCAACCCTGTGGGCAGCCAATCAAATAAAGTAGTCCGAGGTTGCTTTGCCGGATGCAAATTCGGCCCCCGTGGACTCTGCCTTCCCCACGTTCCGCTAGTCTCCTCGCTGCAACCCCCTTTTCACGGCCTTTCTCACCCCGCAGCCTCCCACAGGAGAATCTGTACAGGCGCTTCCGGGACACACGAAAATCCTCTGGATGCCCGCTGATATCGTATACTTCACCCTACACGCATTGTTCGCTTCGGCCCTTTCCAATCTCGACCCGCGAGAAACCAACCCCCACGGGCATTGTTCGATCGGTGTCCATCTTGGAATGGGCTGTGGGATGTGGGCGCCCAGAGGTTGATTGAAATTAGTAGAAATGAGCGGAGGTGACAGGAGGTGGGTGATTGTGTTTGAAAGTAAGGTGTGCGAGTTCGTTCGAGTTTCGAGCGAAGATAATTGAGATCAGTTTTCGATTCATGGAAAGAGAATTATGTAGGTACAGTATGGACGTTTAAGGGCACATTCTACTCTCTCGGCCGAAAAATCGGCCACTTTTCGGTGATAATTTTTATAATGAAATAGACACTTAACGTTTTCGAATTTCTGGGGGTATATTCTACCACTCTTGAAATACAAGAAAAAATCTTTGTTGTTTGTTTATTTCATTTGTTTACATAAATATTTCGCAGTGAAGTTGGCGGCTTCAGAATTGCTGGCGGTTGAAATTTCGGACAACTGGATCATCGGAAATAAAAAAACCAAACATATTTCTAATTCGCTGGAGTATGGTTATCTTGCTTTCCACGAAAGAACAATTTTTTACCAAAATTATTAAAATGCCAGTCGATCAAAGTTGAAAATACCGAAAGTGGCACTTCTTTTCTATATTTAATTGATATAAAATGTGGGAAAATATTAAAAATCTTAAGATATTTGTGGTTAGCGAGATAGCCATACTCCTGTAAATTAAAAATAGCTTTGGATTTTCTATTTCCAATGATCAAGTCGTCCGAAATTTCAACCGCCAGCAATTTTGAAGCCGCCAACTTCACTGCGAAATATTTATGTAAACAAATAAAATAAACAACCAATAAAGATTTTTTCTTGTATTTCAAGATTGGTAGAATATACCCCCAGAAATTCGTAAACGTTAAGTGTTTATTTCATTATAAAAACTGTCACCGAAAAGTGCCCGATTTTTCGGCCGCGAGAGTAGAATGTCCCCTTAATTAGAAATAATTCTATATTATTATTATATCTCGGAATTAATATCTCGTGGATTTGGGGAAACCACTGAAACCAACATAATGCTAGTTTTAGAAATTTATAATTTGAATACAGTATTTGTTCCAATTTACCTTGTATCCCCAAGATACACAGTGTATCGATAATGTCCCTTCCAACACCAACAAGCGAGTGAAAGATCAATCTCTATCATGGAAACCCCACAAAATCTACAATCCTGAGCACAATCTAAAATACCACCGCGCGAAAGGACGCAAATCCCGCCGTCGTATTCGCGCGGACTGGTCTCTAAAGAAGATTCACCGATTTCCAATTCCGTGCACGAAATCCAAGGACAGTATTCGACGACGTTCCATCCATTCCGCCCCCCTGTATTCCCGGTGAAATTCACCGGGCTGTCTCGAACGGAGGTTGCGTTTGTTGCCCCCGTAAGAGGAGCGAGGCAGCATCGAATCGCGGATCCCGTTCCTAATTATGTCGTAATGAAAATAAATCGTTACATTTGTACCAGCGTCGCGTCTCTTTGGACATTTTCGCAGATCGTTTCCCTCTTCCGTTGCAGCCTCTCCCCAGACGGCGAGCAGCTTGCTACGCTGCTCGCACTCTTCGTGTTCCACGCCACCTGTTTGATTCCCTCCAAGGTACACCGCTATCTATTTGTCTATTTCGGCGTTCCTACGCCCCGCACCCCTCCTGGACCCGTGTCCTCGACAGGATTCAACCTTCGTCTTGTACCCGAAGTCTCGACCCCGCGCTGTCCCGCTTGAACAATCAATTCCAATTTCACGGGAATCTCTTTTAAATCTTGCACCTCCCGTGCTCCGTCCCAGACCTACGCCTGGGATTTTTTCGTGGGCGGGGGTGAAACGACCGATCCAACAGTGTAAAACAGTTGCACCGATAACAATCGGCCGATGCATTCTCGTTTCTGAGAAATCGATTTTGGGTAATTGAAAGCGAATTATGGTACTGGGGCGGGATTAATGACGAAGTGTTTGACTTTTGTAGCAGGGAGTGCTGACTAGTATCTTCTTCGTTTCACCGATTTCGACGGAAATTATTGTTCACTGTTGATACATGGATATGTAACACTTTGCAATGGAAGAGGGGAATGCCAAAGAGCACGCGTTTCATCGTTGGTGTATCATACTGTAGAAGAAACAGAAGAAGAGGAATGTATTGTAAGGGAAGTGAAGAAAAGTTTCAAAAATCCTATCTGATGGAACTTCGCGTTAGATTGCAAAAAAATTGCAAGAAAACTTGCACGACGCGTGCAATTAATTAAAAAAAAAAACTGCAACTTCTTCAAAGATGCATAAAAACATGGTCCAAATTTCAGATGGATCGAATCGCTAGTTTCTTTAAAAAAAAATCCCAAATTTTGCTATGTGTTTAGATAAAAAAAGTAGGATTTCTCCCTTAAAGACAAAGAATTCTGGAAGTGAGGACAGACTACAGAAACCAGGATTAAAGGACGAACGGTCCAATCCTATTATAACTGCTTTCACTTACACTCATCTTGCTGCTCTGTAGATACAGTTACCTCTGTATTCGCCACACCAGACGCTAGAAATAAAGAGCGCAGCACATGGCAAAGAATACTGAAACAGAAACAGACAGGGATACCACCACACCGTAACTTGCAAGACCTTTCACGTTTATTTGTAATCTATCGGTAAGAGCAGCAATAGTATAATCGTAATAGTAATAATGTAATGCAGTATTATGTACAACCAAATAGAGACTCTTACGACGTAAGTAGTATAGGAAACACCTACTGATTTACACAGGCGGATATCTATTCGAATTCAAGAGACACTCAAGACAACCGTCGATCCTCGTTCCTTCGCGAGCCCCTCCGAATCACTGTCATCAGTGTCGTCCCTCCGCGAGAAAGGAAAACGGAGGAGACCTACGCTCTGGTTGCCCGCTAATCGAACAGCCAAGTGGCCGTTGCGTTTAACGCCGCCGAGGTTCCCGCTTCGCCGCGACTCGCCGTACAATTCTCATGTACACACCAATAGAAGAACGTTGTTAGTTAAGAATAAATATATTATGTGCAGCAAGTTTAACACGATTCTGTCACCAGCCGTACTCTACGCCGCTGTCCCGTGGATTTCGTCTCGCCTCGCCCACGGACGTATGGTACAATAAAAAGCATATTTTACAATCATCACGCGACCAAGCGTCCGGGTAACGCCGGAAAGATCCAAGTCCCGGCGAGGTTCGCACCGTCGGCGACGGCCAACGACGCCGCTCCTCGCCCTTCTGATCCGTTAACTCGCGGAATTTCTTCGCGACACCGACGCGTCTGGCGAGTTAAATTGCCAGCTAAGCGACTTAATCAATTAAGCCCCGAGGATAACGCCGACGAACTTGCCCGCGGGGCGCGCCGACGAATCGCTCGGCGAAAGTCTCGACGTTGTTTCTGTACAAACGGCGATTTCCATGCGAGCACTCGTCACGGCTGACGGCTGCCTCGACTGCTGGAAGTTGGACGCCCCTCCGAACAAATCTGAAGCTCTACCGACTGTTAAATTTTACAGACCTGCCCTAGCGCGTAATAAAAATTCATGAACGACAATTTAGTTCTGTACAGAACGACGCGTCTAAAATAATCCACTCGATCGCACCTCTGAATGTAAATTAAAGAACGCTCCGAATTCGAGGATACTTCAAAGCCACTTGTCTCTACGCGGAAACTGTATCGTTTGGTAATATAGTAATAAAAAAACATGCACCCAGTGACGTTTCAGGGACAGCGAAAAAAATCTGTGTCTCTGAAACGAAGAAGACGCGCGAAGAGCATGTTTCGATAAAATATATCACGCGTTGCGAGCGAGTTCGTCCCGACAGGTTTCCCAGAAGAGGAATGTTGATTTTGAGATATTCTCGGCCGACCCCGGGGCACTCTTAAAATTGAATATCCCCGGTAGACCTCCCCCGACTCTCCTCGAAATCGGAGAACCGCCCTGTGCGTTGCAGCCGAACCTCAGCCTCTCCTAAAATTCAGTGAAATCGAGCGTGGCATGTTCTCCCGCGCGGTCCGCCGTTCAGCATGCCAAAGATTTGTCCGCGACAGACAGGGGTCCCCTTCCGCGCGACACGGGGGCGGGCGAACAGCGAAAAAAGAAGGAATACTCGCTGGAGGAGCTCCAACTTGTTGCGCCCAGGAACTGCAGCCTCGCTACTTCCGCGGTATCGATAAAATCTCGGAGGGAACGAGCGGGACGCATGGAATTCTGTTTAAAACGCGCGAGCCTCGAGTAGCTCGGCGCGCGGCGCCGCCATCCGCGCGGATCACGACGCGCCCGGCATTAAAACGTGAAGCCCGTTTTCCTCGACATCGAACCGGCAAAATTCGTCGCTGCTTACGGCGATCAACAGCCTCGCCTCGAGATAAAAATGGCAACGAGAAATCGTTCCACCTGCCAAGCTCCATCATCTCCCAGCGATCCTCGGGAACACGATACCTAGCGCGCGTTAATCTCTCGGCAGGGGTAGATTTCCTAACTATCTGGTCCCGTGCGCGATGAAATCCAGCCACCAGTTATCCCGTTTCATCCCTACCGTTCCCGCGACGCCCGCCTCCCCTACCCTCTTTCTACTCGTTAAAACCTAACACCTGGCCACCAAGCTGACTCCGCTGACGAGCTTCTCCCCGTGCGATTCGATCTTTCGTGCGTCGAGCCACGCTCCCGGACGCTTCGCTCGACCAGTGCTGACGGGCCGGGGCTGAACGACACTTCCTACAGACTCGATTGTCCGCGATCCTCGAGGCTCCCCCAGCCACGAGACGCTCCCGCGGCCTCCGGCCGCGCTTGAAAACGACGTCCACCCCTTCCTCGTGGCTGCCCACTATGCGACTGGCATGGCTCGAGCCGCTCGGCGTCCCTACTTGTCCTGACAGGACGACGTTTTCTTCCTGGTCGCCTCCGCGGCCTCGATCACCTCGAAGCTCTCCGACGTCGAGGTGTCGGTGGACGATCCATTGTCCGCCGGCTCCGAAGGGGGCGCATCGGTGACCGCCACCGCTGGCCTCGTTTCTGTGACCAAGTCCGTGCTGGTCGTCGTTGGAACCTCCGTTGCTAAGATTCAAAGCAACCGTTCAAGATCGTCGATGCATGCAGGAGAGCGAGGCGAAAGTAGCTGATTTTTGGGAACGAGCGGGGATGCGGCGGGTGAATGACGATGGCGGTGACGTTGGGGGTGATCGACTGGTAGTACTTCGATGGAGAGACGCGATGGGTTGTAATCGAAGTGGTTTTGTTCAGCGTGCTTCGAGGTAAATCGACGAGAAAGGCGGTTCACAGGCTACGTCTGACTTATGGCGGGTGTTTCTACTTGAAAGGGGAATACACACAGTGGGGTAGAGAGAGTTGGTGGTGGAACGAGAACGCGAAATATGAAAATGCTTGCAACGGGGGTAATTACATGGAACAGTGAGCATTGATGAAAATCTCGAAGGGATGGGGATGAATGTTCGACTACAAAGTGTCTTTTATGAAAATTAATACGAGGCAACTGGAAATAGAATATGATGTTCATCCGATTTGGCGCAATATAAAGTTTCGCGTCGGCCGCGATACATTGTAATTCTCTTGACAAAAGGTGCAACGGAAAAGTGTGCATTCCAACGGGTTTAATATTCAGGGGGAGCTGAATTAAAATACAAACGCGATGGGAACGGCGGTGAGAAATGCGACGAGCGAAACAAAGAGGGAATGCTTGTGTGTTATAAACTTAGCGATTGATGTCGGTATCTATCGTCTGTTTCTGTTTAGATCGCGATTTTGGAGACGCGGTAAACAAATGCCGGGCAGAGGCACCGTTTCGAATGACAATCATTCGGAATGGGAGGCAACCACTCCAAACAATTCCCCAAGCCTCTTCGATGTATCGGTTTCAGCCGTTAAAGGGGCCAACGATTGCTCAGATCGCCGAAAGCAAACGGCTGATAGAATTAAAAGCGAGGAAAATAATCGGTGCCATTTCGTCAGTCAAATGCCGAATCGAAACGCGATCCAACGGTATCGCGTGACAAACACTGCAACCGCGTTAGAATGCCGAGTGTTAGCGACAGAAAATCTACAAAGTCCACGCTCGGCATTGCGAAATGCTTCAGACCGTGTGGAACCTTTTTTTTCTCTCTGCACTGGAAACGGAGTTAAACGCGTGAGCGAGATAGGTAAGCTTTGATTTTTTAATGCAGTGATCAATTATTGGGGAGATTACGCTTCACAGGTTTTGCGTGGTTATTGGTACACATAGAACGGTCAGTTACAACAATTCTGCATCTAGAAAATTAATATTGCTGCAGGGTGGAAAATAAACGAAATTAAATATTCAACGGAAGGAAAAGAGTGCTTAATTATTACACCAATCTGCTGTGAAAAAAAATGAGAACCAATTATGATGAGTGTGCAGCAGGTATTGAAAGATATTACACAAGCACAAGGAGAAAAGTATGTAATATGTATATAGGCATTCATCAATTAATCAAAGAGCTTATGAAACATCTCAAATCCAACAAATACTAAATCATAATTTCTTTCGCAAACTTTCCCTAGCTTGCTCTGAACAAGAACGAGCTCTCTTTGCTCGTAAACAAAGCTACACGTTCAGAAATACCACGAAAAGCTCCATCGACGATTTCAAACTAAGCTCTTCGATTACAGCGCAAATCCAAGACCACGTACCTTCGTCGCTTTGTTCCTGACTCGCCTGGGACGGTTCTGTTGTCTCAGCAGCTTGTTCCGTGACCTGAACCACGGGATCGGGCGTTTCAGTTTCAGCCTGCGTTGGACTCGGCGAGGACGCTTCCTCCCCCGTCGACTCGGTGATCGTGGCAGTATCTGGTTCACGTGCCGGCTGCGACTCGGGCGATGGTTCAGGGCTGGTGAGCGCTGTGTTCGGCCTGAACGAGCGTTCGGGCGAGGGTTCAGCAGCCATGCCGGGGTGTGGATTATTGCGAAACAGAAGGTGCTGCAACTGCGCCTGCCGCAGGATCACAGGCAGCTCGTAATGGTGGAAGAAGTAGAGCATCGAGTGCTGGAATCACAAAGCAAAGCCATTCATCGATCACTCGTAATCCCCGCTCACTCTTATTATATCCTAATACATCGAAACTCTTCTTGGCTACTGGAATATCGTATTTCAGTGTTACCCAACCTTTTTTCAGTCGCGACCCCCTATCATAATATTCAAATAACCTGCCACCACCCTACCCCTATAAGGTAAGGTAAATTTAATAAGGGAAAGAAAGCACGTTAAAAGTAAGTAGTTCAGAATATAATTCTAACTTAATAATATTTAAGTATTTTAATACACAAGTATATATAATAATATTTAATTATCTAGCAACCTGTAAATTATTTTTTAATGTCAGAACTAGGGAGGAAAATTACAATCCTTGGTCGGATGTATGAGATTTTGGTAATTACTATTTTGCTAAAAGAAACAGCGCTCGTCTGCCACTGATCGAACACTTTATTTTATTAGAATTGCAGTTGGCTTGGGAATTATCAGGAGTCGATTCCGCCACCGTAGAAGTTGCCAGGCAGATCACAAGCACGATGTACACAGAAGCCCCGTGATATCGCTTGTTTCTGCGAGGCGGCTGTGTGCGAGTCGCTCGTGGCCAGCAAATTTATATGGAAATTCGCCAAATTTGTTCTATACCGTTTCTCTCGTTCTCTTCGCACCCTTCAAAACCCCAGCACCAATTCCTCTCTCTTTCACCCTCTTCGCGTCGCCCCCGAACACGCTACCGATCGCACTACCCTTATTCACCGCGGTTGCGACCATTCCGCGCGTGCATATGGGGTATGAATAATTCTGCGTCGCCGCCAGAGAAGTAAAGAAGCGTCTATAATCATCAAGACTAGAAGAAGCACTGTAATCGAAGCGCCTCGAAGAAAATTGTCGAGTTCAACGGCATCTTGAAATTTCTATTGCGAACCTTCAATCATTCCAAGAATTTTGACACAGATTTTGAAACAGAAGCATCGGCGAACCTTTTGTGAAATACCCCCAACGCTCTGGCGCTTCTAATTCTCCTTCATTCCTCTCCCCGATATACTTTACCATCCCGGAACGATTCTGAAACGCGCGACACGCCACCGCACCCTCGACGACTGACCCTAAACGAGCCCCACCCACCCCAGCCAGCGTCGTCCTCGCGGAGGAAGCATCCAGCGATCACTCGTCGATCCGAGCGCGTTGCGTAAAAACGACATTTCCCTCGGTGCGCTCCGTGCCACGCTGTTCGCCCCCCTAAAAATTTCTTCCCTCGCCGCGGGTGCCGATCGATCGGCTCGGCGCTCGGAGCGACACGGAGATCCGACAGCCGCGCGTTCTCCCCGGACAGAGGAGTCCGGCTCGAAGAAGACAGAAAAGAAACAAAGAGAATCGCGGTGGGGAGGAGGGCAACGTCAAAATAAAACGCGCAAAACCCGATAGCTCGAAAGAGACGAGGAGAACCGCGGCGGAACGGAAAGGAGAGGCTAAATATGGAAAACAGGTATCTCGAGACCGGGCAGCTGTCGTCGACATGGAGGAAATGGTATCCACAGTGATTCGTCCGGGGTATAACGGAACGAATCTGCATCGTTTTCAGAAAAAGAACACGGCCTCGCGGAGACGGCGTGGAAACGGGCACGGGAAGAGCTGGATGGCAGCATCCAGGCGCTCCAGACGCGGCGGAGGGTGGCAGGGAAAAAAGGAAGACGGTGGGGAGGGGATTGGGTTAAAACGACGGCCAGGGTGGAGCAGGTTACCGAGCAAATCCGATTTTCGTTTGCTGGATAATCAACGACGATGACACCGATATCGGCCGGGCATATAATCACGCCGCGGGGCTAATCGCCTCAACTCTGACCTATGCTGCAAAAGGACCTCGACCAAACAGCGAGAGAGAGAGAGAGAGACAGAGAGAGAGTGAGGGCGGCAGAGGGGAGATGGCAGGAATCAAAACGATCCGATTTACCGAGTCGTGTCTTGTTGCCCTGCGGGTTTTCGAATTTTCCCGCGGCCGGCTCTATTCGTAAACTCGTTCCCGCGAATTAATTGTCGATCGTCGGCTGCTCGGCCAGCTGCAGGCCGCGATCGTAACGAGCCGCGCTTAACTAACGGGCAGATGTTAATCGTAACTGGGCCAGCCGGCGGGTAACTTCGTTTCCCAGCCGTGCGATATCGTCGAATTTCGCGAGCCCCGCATTGGATCGGCCGGGTTTTTCCGTTATTGAATAGAAACGAGCTGGGCGGGGGACGGTGTGGTGATTATTTCTCCGCGGGATCAATTCTTCCGCGAGTAACGCAGAAATGTTGAGGTGCGAATCCGCGATGAGATTTTACGCGAGACAAAAATCTCGGCAACAAATAAATGTAAATAATGGAAATAGGGTAAAGAGTACAATGGTTGGCCACTTAGGTAAGAGTGTCACATAAATAATGAATTATAAATGTGAATTTAGTAAATTTGAAATGGAAATCATTATAAATAAGTACGAAAAAACCCTAATAATCTAAAAATAAATAGAGTTTATAAAAAAAATCAAGAATATGTAAAAATATACAAAAAATATGTTTCCTGCGAAGAAATATAGTTATTGGCATGGTCAAGACAGTAATTGTTCAATCGATTCGACAGTGATTGGCCGCTATTTGATACATAATATAACCTAAAAGAAAATGTTACGGATTTGGCGATAGAAATAAGATTGAAATTATTCAATAAAAATGGATATATTTTATTTAGTATGTATTTGTCGTGTTTGTTTCTGTTTTGAACAGGGGGCTAATTACTGTTTCACCGTTAACATGGTTAAAAAACAATCACTGGCCGTCCGGCCAATTACTATCATTCAACATTATTCATATGACAGTTGTTGGCCCCCCTGTTTTTTCATAATATATGTATAATTTTAACAAATAAATAATTCTTTTATAAAGCTTCAACTTTTATTTATCGATATGTACCGAATATAAGAGATATACATATCATAAATACATTAAACTATTCGCAAACTTTCAACTGTACTCTTATGGTTTTTTGATTAAATGGCTGTAATTTCCAAGCTTCAAAGCCGAGTCATCCTATTTGCTTTTATATATAATCACAGTATATAATGAGTGGAGAAATATTGATTACATCCGAAGCAAGAAAGTACAAGAAATATGAATGTGTTCATTAAAAAAAGGCATGACATTGGTATTTCTTTATATTCATTTATTACTCAAAATAAGGCCAATCACTGTCAGGTGACCAACCACTGTACCCTTCACCCCTAGTCGCGGGAGATGAGATTTTTGAAAATATATCGCGAAACTTGTCTTATGAGAGTCTAATTTCGTGAAATTAATGACAAAATAATTCAAAAATAATAAAATAATGAAATAATTGTCTCACGAGATTAAAGTCTCATGTGAGCCACGATATTTCTGTCTCATCGTTCACTCGAACCTTAAGGGTTGTTTTAGAGGAAAGATTTCATCCACTCTTTATGTAGAATGCGATATAGAAAGCGATTTGTTTAGGGTTGAAATCTCAGTCGGTAGAATTGAACTTCATTGGAAGATGGGAGTCGGATGTAACGTCGATATTAATTCTCCCGTGGTCGCGTATTCTCAAAAACCAACACAGTTTTGTATCGGCACCGGTTATGGAAGACGTCCCATCAGAATTCGCCACCCGTCTGCGTGGACACGAAATGCTCCCACTGCGCTTCGGAATCACCGACACGGCGCGTTCCCTGATTACATACTTTTAACACGCGTCGGTGTCATAAAGCGGCGCATACCTTCCCCGCACGTACAGCCAGTCCGATCTGTTATTCGTGCGTATCTTTTATCGGCTAATTAGCCGTTCCATTACACCTTAATGGTATTCAATTTTTCCACCGGATATATACACAGCGCGCATCGAGCGCGATTATTAACGCAACGGCTGCCTATTGTAACGCCATTATAATAATAACTGTTAATACGCGCGTCGCGGTGATCTAATTATGATTCATTGGATTATCAAAGTACGCTACCGAATCAGATTATCCGGCGTATTATTGGCGCGTGGAAAAATTTATTTTCGCATGCGGCATTATTTTCGACGTTGCAAAAGTACCCTCCAACTTCGACACTGGTCAGTCTTTTGACGTTTACAGTGACTCCAAAGTTTTTTCACGCATCCAGATTATGTCGATAGTTTTAGCGTTTGTATAGAAACTGGGAAAAGTAGACGGCGATTGGGCATAGGAACTTGTAAAGTGACAAGCACGGAAGTAACGCAGCGGTTTTCAAAATTATTTCTTGCTTATAATACGCAGATAGTGTGGTAAAATTTATATTATAAGCAAGTACTAAGCAGTACGCCATTAACACGTTTGGAATTTGAGTATAATGTTGTCGAATGTAATAGCAAATAGTAATGGAATAACTCAGAAATCAAAAACACGTATTGCTCAAATTGTAAGCAAAGGAAGCTCGTCTAAAATGTATATAGTATCTTCCCAGTAATTTCCAATTTTTATACGATACGAAATTATCGTCCCCTCGATGGGAGATAAGAGAAAGTTCGATCGTTATTGACGTTATTGTAGTAAAAGATGTCTGGAAACGGATTTTACACAACAAAACTGCAATCGAATGGTATTTATGGCCGCTCATTGAAACCCCCGGCCCCGACGTTGAATTATTCTCGTCGATTGAACTGTCAGGTGCATTGTCCTGGTTGCGTTTACGTAACTTAAGTTTGAGCGATGGCGCGGGACCAGGCTGCAAAGCAACGGCTGCAGCCTGCTCTTCATTCGCCATCGTCACTGTCAATAGCAGGACCTTCGGCAGTAGCCAGCCACGGCCCATGTAAAATATCCTCCTTTCGTCTCACCCCGTCGAGTATCGAAATTCGCTCTCGAAAAGCTAATAACGAGGCACCCTGAAAAAATATCTGAGACCTAACCTTGTCAAGTTATGCGTGACACAATGGGAAATCGGTGGATCAACTCTTCGACTCATTACGGGCATTTTAGACAAATGAAGCTTTGTAAACTTTCGAAACTTTGTAAACTTCGAACTCGACTTTCTTTCCTGCCCTCCAAAGTACACTCAAAATCTGACTCGAAGCGACGATTTCAAAGGGATAGGGGTATTGAAAGGGTTCATAATTAATGAGACACCTTGATCATCACCCAGATCCTGGAGAAAATAATACCTTGGGGGATAAAATCGTTGACTTAAGGGGGGAGACCACTGTAAAAAATCGGAAGAATCGATTTTTGTATTTTTCGTATTTTCTGAAAGACATACGCTTCAAGAATGCTCTCTCCAAATTTTATGAAGAAATTCGTAAAATTGACGGAGATGTAGTATTTCCCGTGAAGCGGTGTCAACCGCGCGACTGAGCTGAGCGGAACTTCGAACGCGTTTTTCTCAGAATTACATTTTTTAACCGCGTTGACAGTATACAGAAAACTATACGTCCAAGTAACACGAGCAAAGCCATTTATTGTACGAAAAACCCGTCTTTATTACATGACGATCAGTTTTTTTTTTTAATTAACAATCTCCTATTTTTTTATCAACATTTCCCCAACTTTTTACCCCCAAAAAATGATTTTTTTTCAGTGGTCCGCTATTTTGTTATTTTTTACGATATTGCCTTTTTTGATCGTCGCGTAATAGACGTAAACTTCTAGTTACTAAATATTTCTGACTTTTTGAATTCAGATAAACCATATGGCTAGGGCACTGTCAGCGCCACAGGCACAATTTTGCCGCAGCGCACATTTTAACGAAGAGTATACTGGAAACGGATTTACGAATTTCATTGAAAAAATTTTTTTCTTGCCCTTCAATATGTACATATCAACTATACTAACCAATAAACTGATTTACTTGCATTGTTCGGTTGAAAAAAAATCGCGAATTCACCCTTACTTTTCCGACCAGTACAGTGTTCTCCGCCCTTAAATGGTTCACCCCTGCGGGGCTCAGGGGTTAAACACTGGATCCCCCAGAAATCAGAATGATCTACAAATAAATCTACACGCCGCGCGACTCCGTGTTCCATCAATTTAACTCGACTTGTTGGAAGTGGATCGGGGCTCGGGAAAACATATTTTCACGGCACCAAGAGGAACACATCCGACGCCGAGCAATTTGAAAGACAAACACATTTGCCGAGCGGGGGGGGGGGGCCCTCTTGAGAAATTCCTCGCGATCGATGTCAGGGAGTGATCGATCAGCAGGCCGCGGCCGACGGGGTAAAATACTCGCGGTGACATAATTTCGAAGCGTGTACGCCGGTTGTTTGAGGAGAGCTGCGCGATACGCGCTGATGGCCAGCTCAGCCGACTACCCCCGCCCGTCCCCATATTTATCCTCCGCTCGAGCGTTCTCAAGTAGGTCGCAAAGTATTCCCTGATTAATGCCCGTTTTCAGCGCGAACGGAACAACTGTTCTCGCGCAAACTTTCCTATCCCCGTAGGAGCTGCTTACACCGGCGACAATTATCCCGCCATCCGCGACGCTCCGCTGCCCCGCCCGCCTTAATCCCCGAACATTTCACCCAAGTACGCGTTCGCCAACGACCAAGCCTCCCTCCGCCAGCGAGGAATATCCTAGCATTATTCTCCGCGTATAAAAACGACGCCCTGTTTCGTCGTTAAACAAGACGGTTCCGCGACTATTTACCCTGCTCGCTGCTCCCGCGATAATATAGTAACGCTCGGGTGCTCGCGATATCTCGTCGCTGGGCCTGCAAAGTGGCTGGGAATTTTGGCGATATCGGTGCAGGGGTAAGTTCTTTAGACTTGATGGGGTTGGAAATTGAGTGTGCTGAGGGGTAAAAGAATTGTTGGGGCATGGCTCAGGCGGGGTTCAAAGGGGTTGGAAGGTAGATAGTGTTTGAACAAGGGAGTAGGTATCCGGTGTTTGAAAGTTAATTCAGAATATTTCGTGGAGGAGTTGGTGGAATTTTCATAAATTAGGTTTCGAGTGGCGACTAAATGAACTGTCAATGGGAACTATAATTAAATGTACATAGTTTGTTGAAGGCTATTGGTGGATTGAAAGATATGTAGAGGGAGCTTACCTGTATGAAGAGCCAGGATGTGATGAGCGCCAGGCTGCTGTACTGCCCATTAAATCGGTAATGGTAAGCGTAGAAGGAAAAGTGATACAGATAGAAGAACCTGAAACAAGAAAGAAAATGCTCCCTCGAATCACATAATCCGTAATTCTTTCTGCTTGTAGCGGGGCAGAAGTTACTCAACGGATTACATAACTCCCCGATATTTACGGTATATTGGAGGCCGTGCAACAACATGGACGCTCTATCGATCACATCGTATCGGATTCCCGCCTATTGAAATATCGAGGCTGACGCGTTACGTGGCACGGTATTAGTGTGAGTGAAAAATTACACCCGTGATTTTTCGCGGTTTCGCAGGGTGTAGCTCTTAAATCATGCAAAATCAGTCACTGATTGATAACTGGCCGGAAGTTCGAAAGTATAAGTGACGCAGAAACCATCGAACATTAGTTACCACGAAGTAACTTGGATAGATGTTTACGGTGATTTTAGAAACGACGAAGTGCAACTGAATTTGGAAAAAGACTGGAGTTTATTGAACACTCTGATTTGGAGTGAAACGCTCGAAACAATATATTGTTGAAAATAATTTAAGTTGCTAACATCTGCAAGACCATAACAATTTATCATTGCAGCGAATCTCGGTTACACTGAACCCAGGGTTTTAATTTATCGTAGAGCAGAGGGGGATGATGATAAGACCAACTAGTCCCACGTTCATTCACAAGTGTATGCAAGGACGGAAAAGTTATAATGGCGCTTTCAAATCTCCCGTTTGTTCCAGTTTGTTGGTATGCCTGCGAGTCGTTAAAAATACCTGGCTTCCCACTGCGTTTACGGAATATTTCCTGAAACCAATGGAAACTTTCCGATCTCGCGTCTTGAAACATCGCGAGATGCTTCCTCCCATCGGTGGAAAGAATTAATCCACGGCCGCTTTATGGCGAATAAAACGCGGGAACGCTTTATCTCTTAATCTCCTTCTAATTTAATCACCTGTCCACGGTGGCTTGTACCACCTTGTTCAATGAATAAAGATTTTCGTAATCGTCGCTGCGAGCTGTTAAGAGATCCCCAATTTCTTTGCACCCTTTAATTCCGACCCATAAACAGAAACAAAATGTACTTCTTAAGCGGATCCGTTCAGAGGATCGACTCTCAACTGGCAACTGAAACTCCGAAGAAGACACTGCGAATATTCGAAAGAATATTCCATCAAAATAATTCTAAACTTTTGGTCCCCAAAGTGACAGAACTTCTTAGAACTCAATATAAAAAACCGAGTAAAATAAAAAATAGCAAACACTCGGATTCTAGATCCTAACTTCCATATTCGCCGTTTCTATCAATGTTCGTATGAAACAATTGAGACACGGAAGTATGAAGAAACGACGAAACCGTAGCGTTGGACCGTGAAACTTAAGAAAAAATGGAAGAAGGGCTGTGCACTCGCCTCGGGATTCGGCGTTCCGCTCAATGAACATAAAAAAAGTCGTAAGATGGCTTTTTTTACTTGCAGCCTCATCTTACGGGGACCCTCGAGGTGATAAGGGAGAGGTTGTAATCAAGTGATTTTTACGAGTAGCTGTTACGGGGTTGCCAATATTTGCGGATCAGGGCGGAGTTCAGACTGCAACACCACCCCCTCGAGCGAGGAAAGGGCGGTCGCGAGGGTTGCCCGGCGAGGGGCGCAATGGGTAACGGTGTATCCCCTCGATAAGCAAGGTGACTAATTTTCCCAAAGTATACGGCGAAACTTTCTTTCATTTAACTTGCGCCTGGCGCGGGGACACGGGCAACAAATTCTCTATTAAATACGACGGAAGAGGCACTCGCGTCCGCGGGGCGAATTTTCACCGCGGAATCTTCATTAACCCTCTCTTGCATAATGCTTATAATTTATTCCCCACCAAGTAACGCGGTGAAATATTGCGGTGCATGTTTATTACATGTTCCAACGATTATCGTTGCGCCTTCGGCGCGTGTGGTAATGAAAACTTTATGATGAATTTCATTCCGAAGTAACTGATTTTACATATTAAACGTAAGCGTGCTGTATAATTATATTTGACGTTCCGTATGAATATTAAACGTATTCATTTTAAGCGAGGCTATTATTAATCCCGTGGCCCGCAATATGCTAGGGAAACGGCCAGTGCTGGGCGAAAATCCTCGATGTGGGAGGTAATTGGCCCCATTAACGGGGACGTAAGACAGCGATGACGTGAACGCGTGTGTTCCAAAGGTATCGCGAGAAAGATTCGTGCGACTTACGAAGTTTTCAATAGCTCCGACACTTTGGTATTTATTTCTGGGAAAGCAACGAGTGTCTACAGCTGTGCAACAGCTTTGCGATATTCAATAACTGACCCGAAACATGTATATCTCAATTGAA
Source organism: Andrena hattorfiana (assembly GCA_944738655.2). NCBI lineage: Eukaryota > Metazoa > Arthropoda > Insecta > Hymenoptera > Andrenidae > Andrena > Andrena hattorfiana. Next base: position 41,277,212 of record OX122894.2, on the reverse strand, counting down.
AAACCTGTCCGCCTCCGTGTGATTGAATAACTTCGCGATTCCATGTTAGCAAATGAATCAATATCCGTGACCATTTGTATATACAAACAATGAAAAACAACGTTCTGTGTATTCACCAACAGCTCCCATTTTTCCACGAAGGGTGATCCACAAACAAACGGATCAAGGGAAACGGTTTGAAAATTGAAATTCAGAAGGTTTTAACCTGTAATTTATTCATGCCTCGGTGTCCCATCAAATTCAGTAACCAGGATTGTGCTATTAATATTCAACGATTGTATCGCGATAGTAAATATGAGAGGAAAGAAATAAAGAGCTCAATCCCGTAATTTATAAATAATCTATAAGTACTAATAATTCTCCTTATCCACTGTATGCTATTGTAATTCAAATCACTATTCGTAGTAACGGGTAGCTTCAATATTATTGGTATCACTGAAAAAGAAAGTTCCTTTCCGCTGGCGATAAATAAAAGCCAGTGGATGCTGGGAATACGCTCACAAACGCCGCTTGAATCGCAACGACGTTCATTCCCCATGAACGATTCCACCCTGATACGCGCAACACGCCCGAAATCTTACACGGCGCGAATTTATGTACGAGGAGAAACGGCCCAAAAGCGTTCTGCATTACGTTTTACGATGCTGTCGGTCGTAAAATGCAGTTTAGGCGTCCGGTCTATTCCGTTTTCGGTGTGGTATACGAGTTACCCTAGCATCTAGTAGATCGGGACGAGCTTTGATCAGACCAAAGATAGTTTAGCCAACTTCCCTGTAATAAATCTATCCTTTACAACTTCTCGCCCCGCGTAAAAGAAACACGTCCTATCAACACTCATCGCACCCTACCAAGCGGAGATTAAACAATATAAACGTCAACATACAGTAGGAGAAATATTTATTCCCTCACTCGAATAAACACTATCATACCCATACCTCTCTTATTATTAGTGCTGGGCAAATATTATTGAAAAAAATGTGTAGCTCACTATCTTGGCCAAAATATATTTCTCTGCTAATTCTGCGTGCTACGTAAATTTGAGACTGAAGCAATAAATATTTGCAGAACTATATATCCTTACGCTACAGAAATCTGATACACAAAAGAAAATTACGCTTTTTCCACTCGGCTTGTGTTTTGAAATACGATCAAATTTTACGACTGCCGTGGTTCAAATTTAAAAACAGTATTTTTTACATAAAAAAATGTGTATCGTATAGCGATCGTATTACTGGCGCAGAATATTTTCAATTTCGAATTTCGAGGTGTCAGGTGTGTGAAACCTGAGCAGGTATTTTTTAATATTTTTTTTCGAGGAAATACATAATGAACACAGCGTGGTCCACTGAAATCACGTAGAATGAAAAGGAAAGGCTAGAAATTACGAATGGAGTGTGGTAGCTAGTAGAAGTGGTCGCGCTATGGTCAGACGCGGAAGGGTTGCTCGAAGCAGCGGGCGATAAATTCAGCGTTTGCATAACAGGATAATTCGATTTTAACGTAAGCGCGGAAAAAAGGTGACGGGGAAGCATAAAGATAGGGGGATAGAGCCGGGGCGGGAAGAAGGATGAGAAAGAATGCACGTTCAAAATCCCGAGTTACGTATTCCGCAGACATAGCCTCTAAAGTGTCCCACGCTCAGGGAACCGCAACCATCCGACGACGATTCATAGGTCTTTCCCGAGAATGGAAAAGGTAAAGAAGGGACCGAGAGACTCTCCAAACGCATTCTGAATTCACTGAATAGCGCTGCCCCCTCCTCCTCGATTCGCCACGGATACTTTCGGACTTCGAGCAAGATTTTTACAAGTTTCAAACTTCCGCTGCCTGGCTGGAAACCTTCCGCGAGGCAAACGTAACCGATCCGGGCTCGATTACAGGATAATGGCAAGCCGATTGCTTGGCAATCGATTAGCTTCGTTGGAAACGGGAGAATATTATAATGGATCAGTGTTTCAAGGGAAATTAAGCACGACGTAGTGTTTGAGTAGATTTTATGCTAATCTTGGAACCAAGTGCAGATGTTGCCAAGAAGAAAAGTCGCATTAGCAGCTGGTAGTCATTTTTAGAAAGATAAATAGCGAGGGAATCGTAGCAAAGGTGGAGGACCTAATTTGTAATTTGCAGTTCATCGTTCCCCCCGTTGGGCAGATTTACGATGCAATATAGGGCTCCTTGTGCACACCAGATCACAGGAAATGGATTCGCCAGGGGATACTTTGTCTTTCATCCGCCTCCTTCGAAGACAGCATTCAATTCGTACGTAGTTCATAAAATACAGGCTGATACGTATCACTCTTAATTCTCATTGAAAATTATGCAATAACTGCACGAAAAATATTCAAGAACCAAACACCTTTGGCCTACGGCATCCCCAGGAAATTTAATACAATTTGTGAACTGTGCAATAATTTATAAACACCACGCAAGCGGAAGTATTTGTGGGAACAATCCGCAGAACAGTAACACAGAATTCTCCTCAACGGATTATTTAAATAAAGCTACCAAAACGCTGCTCCAAAACCCAGCAAGGTACCCACGGAGATTGCCTGCCCAGAGGGGTGGATTCTCCCCAAAGACTAATCAATTCCAGCATAATCCAAGGCGCAAGGAGCGAACGAACTTTCAGATAAACAAAAGCCGGAGGTTGCGCAACGTGGGACAGTTAAAAGGGCAGTTCCACCCACAGAGCCGATACATCCGAACGTACACTCCCGTTCCTTCCCCGTGGCGCCCTCCCCCCTCCCTGTATATTACCAGAAAATGGTCCACTTAGTAGCAGCGAAGGAAGGAGGGGGGAAAAAAAAAAGAAGCCAAGGGAGAACGAAAACAGAGAGAAGGTGGATATCCAGCGGCGGTGTGCCCGATACAGGAAAGAGGATCGCATTAGGTGGACGCAAGGGCCGCGAGAAGAGGCGGAAGAGGAATAAGGGAGGCAAAGGAGGAAGGTGTACAGAGGAGCAAGGAAGAGGGGCGACAGGGGAGGGCAGAGGAGAGTGGGGGGCCGTGGCCGTCTCCATAACTGTACGGTCCACTCGACTAACGTAAGTATATTGTCAATCAATCCACGGTATAAAAGCAATCTGAGGTTCGGTCGACGGGGTGGCGGGATCCCGTGGGGCGTGGACGGGCCAAGACCGAGCCAAGGATCCAAGGAACAGAGAAAGGAGAGTGGCTCCAGGGAGAAGGGGCACCGGTACGAACAGGGTAGGAGAGTGCAAACAATCCCCTTCTCGCTCCGTCCGTCGCCGGGGGAGCGAGACGGGGGAGGCTGATAGAAAAGGAGAAGTCCTTTACTCCGGCCACTCCAAGGGCCCCCTGGCCAACAAGTAGGATGAAACGAAACTCCTGCCTGGTCTACCTATACCTCCAACGCCCCGGCCAGGACACGCGCGTACGTGTGCAACCCGGGGGAGGAGGGTAGGGGGTCCACACACGCGCGAGGATGTGATATCGCCTATATACCTACAGGGGGAACGCAGCGTGACCGAACGGATATGGCCGATGCCGGGGATATATCTGGAAACGTCGCTGGAGGACCGGGGTGTCCTCGAGGTGGTGACGTGTCCTGTTCGCAGGGCGGCCCGAGTGCTGGGAAAATATATCGGCACGACGGGGTCGAGCGAGACAGCGGACAGAGAATCCTGCCGGTGGATTGATGGACGCCCTTCAAAAATCTCTCGCGGAACGTTTACGGGGAATCGGGTCGAATCGAATGAACTTCACCCAGCTACCGTTCAACTAGGCGAATCGGCTGTATCGCAGATTCGGGATTCTGGGAGCGATTACTCGGGGACGTTCGGTGGGTTCCTTTTCATCTTGGATCGCAGATTTCTGCCACGGATTGAGTGAAGAATTTTTGACCAAATCCAGTTCAAAGTTGCACCTCTTCTGTAGTGCAGGGGTGTTAGGTGAGCGAGGCAGGAGTGAATTGCACGCTTGTAGAAAAGTAAAAGAAACTATTTATTGAAGGAATATGTTCGGGCAACGATGCCTCTCGTTCGACGGACTCTGCAGGACTGACTTCATTCATTCTTATCTTGCGCTCCCCGAGATTCACACTTACACACACTCTTGACACGCGCTTCGGTCACCAAAACTCTCTACGTGCATTCGACGAAACCATTCAAACCTCACCCCTGACGCATTCGACACTATAAACATAAACATCCGCTCTCGATCCCAATCGCTCTGGTCTAAACATACTTTATTAAACGAACAGTCTTTGCGGTCCCACAGTAGTTTAAGTACAGGTGATATTAAAACCCCTAATGAAAGAGTAATACGATAGTGGAGGATTGACACTCTACCCCTTCTCAGCCACCCCTCTATACGTTCAGTTTCTCCGTGGAAGATCACTTTGGAACGCCGAAGACGAACGTATGCAGTCCGAATGGTCGGAATAAACCGTTCTACTAGGAGGCCGGCTGCGAAGCCTACGCCCTGGACAAGAGGCAGAGGGCGAAAGGCGTGGAGCCCCGCAGAAATAACTTCCATCCAGACAGGATAACGTAGCCGGCTCGGGCCATGCACCAGCAAATAAGGTTACACGCCCCATGCGACCCGATAGGGAAGTTTGCGCCCGGAACGTCTGCGAGGGTGGCGCCGGACTAGCGGAAAATGAAATAATATCGGCGCAAACACGCGGGGACCGAGCGCCGAAATGGCTGTGGATAAATACGTAAGAGAGTTTACGGAAGTAACGGTGGGGAAAGGAGATCGCGCCAGCGGGATGGGGGAAATTGGAGAATAGAGAACGGGGCGAGATCACCGATACGTCGTGGGATCCCGCCACGTGGCAAAGCTCCTCGGATACCCGCAGATTTTTCGACGTTCAGACGGATAGCAAATCTGGATAATGTATTTACAGAATATCTCACGCCGTGACCCGTCCCAGGCACGCAACACCGCTCCCCACTGTCTACCGCCCGACGATTCAACCCCTGATCTGTTTAACCATAGAGCACCTCCTCGAGGAAAGCGTACGTCTGGTTAAGAAGCCTGAAATATCCAGGCGAGGTGGTCATTCTTCCAGCACCTTTCGCTGGTGCTTTTATTCGGGGGGATTGGGGAGAATCGATCCGCGCGAGGCTCGGAAAGCATGCGGTTTCGTTTAAAAGCAAGTGCGATTGCGGGTGCATAGCTGCGTTTAGGGGGACACGATATCTTATTCTCTATCTTGTTTTATATTCCGCGAAACTGGCATTACGATCCACCTCGATTGCACGGCGTGCTGTAGATAGTAATTCGAATGGTGCGACGATGAGAACAGGCACACTGGCCCAACGAAAATCCGTTGAGCGTGATAGAATGATCTTCGAGCGCGTCTGGCGAGTAACCCGCTAGCAGGGATCGTTAATCATGCGACACCACGTGTAGGCCAGCTCGAAGGGGAGAAAGATGACGAAAAGTAGACGCAGAGAGAAGTCTTCCGAGACTAGTACCTGTTATTGTGCGGGTGGCAGGTTTATCCTCGCTTTAATGCGACCCACTCCATTATGCCAGTTATATACAAGGTGCAATAATACAGGCTAGAACGCGAAAATTGTTGATTGTTCCGCCAGAATCTGCAGGATTACCGTAGTCTATGGCGTCGAGGGCTGCATTATGGGTCTGGGCGTCGAAAAAATACCACGCCATCGTGTACAATATTTATTCAACTGGGTTACCCTCCCTGAACATTGGAGCCATTTTCGAATTTCGACTCGTTGCCAGTATCGCGCGCTAAGCTTCATCTCTTAGCACTTTGACGACTACACGTTTTGGAGGAAACACACGTCACTTCCTGTTTTCTCTCAAATCTTTAAACGCTTCAATTGAAAACTTTCGAAAGTGTGTCTTAGGAACAGAATAGAGGTTTTCGGATGTTGAAGAAGCAGAGAAAGTTTCACTTCGATTTCAAGGCTTTATACCTACCACGATTAACAACGAATGTATCATTCCACTGTGCCATTGTGGAGGCTGGAAAGTGAAGAAAGTGGAATACCAATCCAGTTCCACGGCTTACGTCCCGGCCGCAAATGCACGAATGCAATAATCTCGCCGGCGAATAGACGGATTATTTCTTAGACTTGGAGATGAGATCCAAAGTAGCGTCCTGGAATGTTGATTCACACGTGCTACTTATTTGTTCCGCGAAAGTGGCGCGTGAGAAGAATCTCAAACGACGAATAAGACGCCCAGTGGACGAGAGCGTGCGAACAGTCGCGAATGCTCGTCACACTGACTGTTTGATGTCGTTGGTGCGACGAATCGTAAAGCCATGCAACACTTGAGTACCTCTAATTCAAATTTTGGAATATGCTTTACAGCAAAACCAAACCATAGACTCTACTTAATTATTACAGAAGAGTTTTCTAAACGAATACAAACTCTGTCAAGTGGGTCCATAGCCACCATATAAATACGTTAGAGTAGCCAGAATCGAGTCAGCTGAGTGTACACTCGATTTTTCAAGTTTTCCAAAAAATTTTCTTAGCGGCGCAGTGTCCAAGTGTTGTAGATTATGAAATCACTTGAATCGAAGTCGAGAGGTGGAGCATTCGACGCGCGTCGCCTGCGAATCAGATTTTTAGCGATGTCGTTGATTTTCCTGAACTCGCCCAACAACACCGAAATGATTCCCTTGTGATGGGAAGTTAAGTTCGAACCGCCCGATTAACGACACCGTTATCAATCCCAGCTGGCGAATACATCGTCAAACGCGAACTCCCGGCCATCGGGGGACTAATTGCTCGTCGACGAAGATACACGCTGGGTGGCACGAACTTCGCGGCCTTTAAAGTGGCATTAAAATTGATCAGGTCGGAATGGACATCGGGAACCGGCGGGCGATCGTGCAATCGAGTCGCAGGAAACTCAAAACTTTCTCTAAAATGTACGAGATGGTAATCAACCGTCCCAGAGGAGCCATATTGATTGGCTGGGAACGGGGAGCGATCCCTTACGCATTTACGAACTCGTGACGGTCGCAAAGCAGATTCGGGAAGACCGATGATACGATGATCCGATAACGGGGGATGTGTCGTTAATATTTCATCGCGCCCCGTCGAGAAACTTTGCGGTTACGCGTCCATTCCGCTGGTCGTGGAACTACCCCGCGTGGGGACGGGCATTGGGACTGATTCGCGATACGGTAATTGGAGCTAGCGATTATTTTTCAACGGGAAAAAATCTGGAACAAGCTACCTCGCGATTAAGATATCGTGGTTCGCTTTAGTTTTCGTGGCACTGAGTAGTGTGTCTAAATTTTATGTAAGAAGATGAATATTTGAGGGACACAGTTAAAGGAGAAGAAGAAAGAAAGCAGTACTTGCTTACGTAATAGGATAAGGCGACTGTTTTTGGAAAAGATCTGCTGGAAAAGGTTGGATAAACAAACCAAAGAAACTGTATGTGATATGCTGTAGATATAGTTGTTTCCACCACAGTGAGATTTAGTTGAAAATTTTATGCACGATTCATCAACGATACAACATTAAGTAACGAGGGACAAAGGATTCGATGGGGATCTATACATAAACGATGATGGTCAAGGCTCGAGATACTTTGGGACAATTCAGAGTGAATTTTATGTGAATATACACACAGGAGAAACTGTTCCAGCATTTACAATGTTTCGCAGGTCGATTTCGACACGGCTGAACCAAGGTGAAATTGCTTATTTCCCTGAGACGATGGCGGTGGAGCGATAAAACGCATTTTTGTGGGTACCGGCATAGTGGGCACTTTGCAGTGGCCACGTGTGGCTGAATTAGAGTTTAAGAGATCGCCAGCCATTGGCAAACCGCTCGTGCAAACCGCCAATGGTCTCAATTTGGCGAGTTTCCATGTCCTCTTAAACGATTGTAAATACTTCCGCACATCTGAGCGAATTTAGCGCGCCCCGCTTTTGAAGTCGACGCACGTCGACACTTCGATGGTCGTAGAATGTACAGGGTGGTCCACGTGAAGCGCCGCGAGATGTTTTCTGTTACAGGTAACCAAACACTTTCCCTTCACGTTGTGAGAGCACAGCTGTTTGGTAATGTAAAATGAAAAATGGTACTGCGATCCAATTAATACAGGATGAAGGAAGTTTCTAATTTTGTCTCACAGAGTGTTAGATAATAGGAGAGGAAGTATATTTGTGGATAAGTAGTATGGTAGTCTGACGATTTTCTTTGGATTTTAAAGAATAATTAATTTTCTCTCCTGATGCAAACACGTTTCCTTGGGGCGTCCGCTTTCCTAAACGCGTTGAAAAATGTTGATTGCCAGGTGGTACATGGAATGACGTGCACGGTGCGTTACGTTGCACTTGCAGAACTCCTATCGCGATAAATAAAATCGATGTAACGCCCTAGCGACATTGGTCTATTTTTCTTCTAAACTTCAACCCCTTCTTTTATTCTAAATAAATAATAATCATCTCATTTGAAGCATTTCCTCAGAATATCACATAAGATAAAAATAATGACGAATTGTACCAAAAGGTGTATATCGAATTGAAATTAACGAAAATTTTACAAAACAAACCTCTCTAAAGATACCAATTTCGGATTTTAAAAAAAACCGACAGCGAAATACTGTATATATTCTCGAGAGGCAACTAGTAAAAATGAGTTCATAATTAATCCTGTGTTCCCGCAAAAAGCAGAGGTTCTGCGAAGGAGCGGACAAAGAGGCATCAGGAGTTCTCCGTTGTTAATTGATTATCGCTCCCCGCTCGGAGCAACATCTCCCAAGGTAAAAAGAAGAGGAGCGTCGCGCATGCCGCGGCAGAATTTGCAAAGCAAGCCATTTTAGCGACGGCAGATGCAGAGAAACAGACAGCCGACAACGGCTTTCGTTGCGACACGATACCACTCCACTAATTAGACATTAGCGCAACAAACAACCCCAAGGTACCGTGTACCCTGCTTCCACCCTGTCAGCCACTTCCAGAAACCACCCCAATCCCCCTGACGGAATGCTCAAGTTACAAATTAACTTGCAGAGATCATCCGTTTCCACCTCGACGCTCACCGACGCCTGGCTTCGCTGGCAGACCTCGCTCCGTCGGAAATTCAAACACAGACGGGGAGAAAAGGGGGAAAAAAAGGTGGGGGAAGGAGGGGAGGGAGAAAAAGGCCGCTAAGAATGTTTACCCTGACGGCCAGTTCGTTCTCCGTGATGCGTTTTAAATCTGCGACGCACGAGCGCGAAAAAGGGAATCCACACCACCACAACCCTTCTCCCACCGTTACCTTCTTCCCTTTCCTATTTATAAACAGCAGTGGTGAAGCGAAATTTAAATTATGACGCAAATTTGATAGTTTCATTAGGAAGAATTGAATCTTAAAACTTCGTTCTACTGCACGCGATCCGCAGCGTTATAAACCCCTCGTAATTTCACACAACCTTTTTCAAAATCTAATATTACAGCTTGCTGACCGCGTGATACGTAAAGAAATATGGGACACTGTAATTGGTGATAGAATTCGCATCGCATCACACAGCAATTAGGTTCCACATCACCTGTAATCAGAATTTCTCGCTCGAAGATGGCGACTGACAAGGTGCGCGTGTTATCTGACCTGGGGAGAACTGGATCGTGCAAAATGGTCCCCATTTAATCGCTCCAGCGCGCAAGGTCTCGTTCTTATTTTTCTTCGAATCCCGCCTGAGCGGAGACGCGATAAGAACGACCATCATTAGCGCGCTATAAATGGATACCAAATGACGAATCAGCCAGGCGTTTCGGTTAAGCGCGAAATCTGGGAAAGTAACAAGGATTTTATCGATGATACGGCGCAGCGATCCCGGTTCCATGGTAACACCACTTGCCTGCTATCCTGCATATCCTTCGCGCTCGAACCTCCTGGGTGTTAAGGTTCAGAGGACGACGGTGGAGGGGCTGGCGGAAAGGGCGAGAGAAACTTGCCGGCAGCCAGAGAGCCGTGAGAGATTCGAGAAAGAGTGGGAGGGTTGAACGTTACCAATTATGAGGAGTAACGCATGATCGCGCTCAAGACGTGAAATCGTGCCGTGCACCTCGGCTCCGCCTCGATAACGGTTCACAGTCGCTGATAGGAGAGAACAAGACGGAATTAGAGGGACAACTCTTCCTCGACTTCCTCCATCGGTGTATCGTTATTCGTCGGCTTCCCGTTCCGGGGGAGCGTTGCAACCATGCTACATAATTGCCACTATTCTACCGAAAATTCTGCGAACATTCGTCTGACTTTTTAACCCTCTCCAAATATGCCTACGCAGTGATATCATCGAACTTCCTGCAAAACTGGAAGAACTCGTGGTTCCCCAGAATTCCTATGTTCCTAGAAGTTTCGCATCCAGCAAGTTGCAGCGCAAAGGGTTAGTACCCCCTGCATCACTTTGATACTAGCTTCACGTGTCTGTCGAGCTCATTACATCCACCCCATTTCGAACAGGTATAATTACCACTAGGCTCCCGGATAATACACCGCAAGATTCCTTAAAGCGAGTACAACGTGCTTACCCCCCACAAGAACATCAAGATCCCCGAGCTGTACACGGCACTCGGGTCTAAAAGCGCGTGCAAAAACGCCGCGAGAATTAAAGGGCAGAGGACAAGCGGATTCTTATAATTGAAGGAAGCTTCGACCCCTCTGGGTGTGACGGCGCCCTGGCAACCGAGGCGAGGCTTCGCCTTCCGCGGAGCCACGGAACGGCGACGAGAAGTGCGAAACGGGGAGGGGGCGAGGGGTGAGATTGAAAAAGAGAGAGCGAAAGAGGGAAGAAGCGGGAAGGAGGGACGAAGGAGAAACGTTCAATGCTCTCTTTACTTCCACCGATCTTCCCTCTCCGCAATCACCCCTTCGTAATTAACCTCCATTACGGCAGTTTTCTGTTACCCACCCGTTCTTGACCGAGCACCAGCAACCCCTCCCGCCGACCGATTCGCAGACTGCGGGGATAGAGTTTCGCCTGTTCCCTAGCAAAGCGCCTAGGTATCGGCGGATAGTTTATTATTCTTCTAATGGAAAGCAGCAGACATCCCCTCGTAACCCTATACCTCCCTCCCCCCCGAAGCCACCCCCCGCAGCGTCCTCGTCGCCCGTCGACGACGTCGTCGTCGTGTCGTAATCGTTTTACGCTTTCCAAGCAGGCTGCTAATTATCGCGGGCCCCGTCTCGCGGATATACATCTCCATGGATATCCGGGCGCGCGCGGTAACGTCGCAGATTTTCGCGTGGCGAGTCAAAGGTGAACGAGATAATTAGGATTGTGGCGAGTAATTGGGGGGGGATTGAGCGGCTCGTTTCTCAGCCGAGGCTGCAGCGCGACCCCCGATCGTCCCCTGACCGTGGTGGAGCCGGCATCGGCACAGAATGGCCCCTCTAATTATCGCGAGGATCGACATTTACGGCGAATTTGTATAAGCTCGTCGATCTGGCTCCGCTCTAAACAGCGGACGCTTCTCGAACGCTGGAAGGCGAAGCTGCGAGAGCGCTGATAATAATGATCCTCGGCGAAGCTTCGCAGTGGCTCGTAGCAGTCGTACATGGTGGAAAAGATTGTTCCCCAGGTGGACGATAAAATTCCGTCGCGCACCTTTCGGTTGCCGCGGAGCTGCCTGAATTCCTGCGCGACGGAGCTGAATTTCAATAACGAACTGGGAGCTGCTCGCGTAACTCGAGGCATTCGCGACCCGAATGCCGCCATTAAAGGACTGTATCAATGTATCAGAGCAATTACCAACAACTCGATATCTCTACCGCCTCTGTATACATTATCTTTGGTAATCGCTTTCGACGGAATCTTACCGGATGCTCGCAATAACAGCCGGGGCTCTCCTGATATTATTACCACGCTCCTCTAGACTTGGGCAGAATTTCACCCAACTATTATCCGGCTCGCAGGAGACGTACGCTCCCGGTAAACTGGCGAATACGTAAGTGGGGTGATCCTATTACGCAGATAATTCGAGTGTCTCTTCAACGAGGCTCAAGCACGACTTTTTATCTTCCCCATTTCCAGTCGTCTTGCTCCCCGCGGGCAACAGATCTAACGGCGGATAGTTTGATTGCACGCTGAATTCAGGGGATTTTAATTTATAGTTTCAACGCTGCACGCCGCAGAATGAGGATCTAATCTTGTAATCATCTCCTTCAAGAAGTAATACTACCAAGGGAACATACATATCGAACACGCACGCGCGGATTTGGACGAGCCTCCGTAGATTCGCAGCACAGTGGAAGATACTTAACAAATATTTCTTGTTACTGACGAATGCCAAGGGGTGAAAACAGCCCCCAAAGTTGAGGCTCAAAACATATTTTCTGGAAAACCTCGAGAGCTATTAAGCACGCATGGAACAAATTTATTTTTAAAGAGCGAGTTTATTAATGAACCAAGGGGCTGCTTTCACCCCTTCGACAGGGACGTTTTACGATAACTAGAAATACTTGCCAATTATTTTTCACTACTCCGCAAATCTGCAGAGTGTCTTCCAAATCGGCGAGTGTGGGTTCGATAAGTTTCCTCGTAAGTTACACATATAATTTACCATTCATCGTGGATCCAATCATGGATGTACATACATATCATGGATCCACGCATCAAGGAACAAGAATCCTCCTACACCACCAATCAAACAAACGGACTTATCCAACGTTGCCCAAACCCCACCGCGAGTCTCCCCAAAGAAGCAACTAATGCCAAATAATCAGGGAAGGTAAATTGAAACACTGCTCCCGCCACCCCCCGTTGCAATCGCACCAGCAAGTATCCCAACGAAGGCTATCCCACTCCCAGTGATTGATCCAGAGAGACCATGCCGACTAGGATCGCAATCGACCACGAGCAAGGAAGAGTCCTCCTTCGGACGCCGAGGCTTCCGCATCGGTATTTATGCGTTAAAGGCCGGTCAGGAGGCGTCGGTAGAAGGAGGCGACGTGGCGGCGGGGTGGGCAGGGGTGCACGGCGCCATTACTATGCAAATAGATTCGGAGTGACACGACGAGAATGGGCCATACCCCGGTGCACCTAACTGGCGCCCGTCAGGACACCATTTAATAGTGTAGTTTCGCCTGCACACGCCACCGCGCTCGCCAACCGAGCCCTCTGGTCGAACCGCCCTCCCCGCACCCGCTTACACATACCCGCAGACGCGTGCACACACCCCGAAACCATATACAAACGACGCGCCCCAACCCCGCGCCCCGCTACGCCCCGCTCTCCTCTTTCCGCCATCACGACCACCGGGGGCCAGCAGCATCACCAAGCGCCCCGATACAGGTAATGAAATTGTCCGTCCATGAACCCCCGACGGGGGTGGCGAACGTTTGTTCTGCGATCGAGCGAATACGTCGTTGCGTGCCTTTTGTGCAGCGAACCAGATTCCCGAGGATTTGCCGGAATTTCAGGTACACAAATGAGTATCTATATGGGCGCGCGCGTACGCCCGCGCAACGGAAACGCGATCCGATGCCACCGGGGCTCCGCCGCTGGGTTCACGGGCTCCGAGCGGTGAGGGGTGCGGGAGAGGCCTGGCTACGCGGACACAGAGGTACGCGGGATGCCGGGCGGAAAGCGCGGGTGGAAATAGACGTGATAAAAATATGAACGAGATGATGAGAGGACGAATCGCCCGGCGACGAAACGTCACGGAATCCCGCCATGGTAGATTTGCTGGACGCTTTCGCGATTATACCGTGTATGTCTGATGGGATGTCTTCCTTTCGTTCCTCTCGATGGAGAGGGTTATTGTCTCCTTTTTTTTATTGGGTGGATGCTTCGTGTAAGGTACCATGTGGAGTCGAAGGTCGGGGTGGAAAGGGTTTGTTTTGGAGGGGTGTGTGAAGTTTGGTTTGGAATTGAGTAGATTATGCGAGGATTCGAGGGATGATTTTGTGTTTATGCGGTGTCTCGTGAATGTCTTCTGTTTAGTAGCTTCGATCGGGGGTGGCATTTCGACAATTTTTTTATTTTAAGGGGTGCTTTTGATCGCGCGAGATGTCGTGCCCAGTAGAAAGAGTTTGGGGGGATGATTTTGTGCTTCGGTCTTAGATTGAAAAATTTCAAGTAACGAATAAAATATAATGACGGTAATGACGGTAAGAAATAATTTTTTATCCAGATAATGGTCAACCCTGAACGAAATTCTTTCCTAATAGTAGGAGACTATTTACCTACTGGTAAAGGTCACACTTGGGCGAATATTATTTCGTACAATTCGATACGCTAATGTAAACTGATATCATTCGCGAAGATGGAATATGATGAATAAACGTGTTACTCGAAAAGGCTATTTATTAGAACGCGGGTGACTTTCATTTTCACTTGTGGTCACGATTAATTCAAACTAAATTTCATTTAAAAATAAAGAACCTAGCTGTCGATACACAAGGTTAATTCAACTCAAACTCACACTCACTCAAGTCTCGAGTTCGTTTTAGAAAAATACCTTAGTTCTCATTCACATTGCGTGACACTATTCACTGCTCTACGCTTTACAAGGATTATTAACCCTCGGTTGTCACACCGGGGCAAATTGGCCCTGCGTTTTTATAAGCAAAAAACCTTTTTGTCGAAACTCTTATTGCTTCAAACTTTTTTTTAAACACGATGACACTTTAAGTGTCAACTTTCAACGATGAGCATATATTCTACAATGTCCAAACATTATCTCAGAATTTTTGAGACTTAATTTAACAAATAGTTTTTAAATAACTGATTGAAAATTGACAAGGTCAAATTGACCCAGTGTAACAACGACGTTCGAAAAAGTACAGCCGAGACAACCGAGGGTTAACAAAATACATGATATTTTCCTGTACCGACAGCAAAAGTTTCCTGTGCGATCTCAAGCTCGCATGCCGAATACGACAAACAGAAAAGCATCTCTCCGCTACTCCGCACACCGAATTCTCTCCCTTAATTTCGTTTTTTTAACGCACCATCTCGCACAGTGGCGTATAATAGACTGTTCCGTGAACTTTTATATTCCGCGCGCCGCATGACGGCCGCGATTCTATTTCCATTACACGCGTGCAGGGCGGATCGCGCACGGGAGGGAGGGATAAAGCCGGGCAAAAGTGTATACGAGATGATGAGAGATGGATCACGAGCGACAACACAAACATCGCGAAACTTCTCTCTGTGGTAGATTTACAGTTTGTTTGCGCGCGCGTATTGTATTCCCTGTCGGTTTGTTTTCTCGTTGTTTGGCCACGCGCGATTTTTAATTTAATGAATCCTTGGGCTATATACCGCGAATATTCTATACAAATATACAGCGCACCAGTTCAAACATTAAGCGCGGCGTGCTCGCGATATCAAAAGCGGAATATCAAAAATACAATGTAACAGCGACGCGCGACGGGCTTTCATCCCGATACGAGAGGGGAAAAGAGACTGCGACAAGTTCGAAGGCAATTCCGATGCTACTGTCCCAGTAGGAAATTTCTGAAAATTTAATGCCCGTTTAAACGCTGTTAGCCTGATTCAAGTGGAAGCTAGATACAGAAAATTATTCGAGCTTGGAAAAAGAAATTCGAAACGGTTCGTCGTGAAAGATAAGACCAAAGCGCAGAATCAAGTTCCCTTTTCAAACTTAATAACAATCACTAATCCATTCGTAAAAAAAAACCCTTGATCCTATGGAACATAAATAACGTAGGTATCCTTTAAACTTTCTATCGATCACTATTGTATAAAAAGTTATTTAGTTCGTTAAAGACAGGAGATCAAAGTTACTACTATTATTACTACTCCTCCCCGCAGACGTAGACCGTCTTGCAGACACTCGAAGACGTATCTGACCCGCGATGAACATTTATAGCCCTCTCCCACGGCGGCGTACCCGCCATTTCGAATTACGCATGCCACGGTATAAACAGGAATTTCATTTTGACGATGCCATAAAACTCGCCCGCCGAGCCTTTCCAAACTTACGTTTCCAAGCTTTTAATGACGCAACGGAATTAAATATGCGTGCACGTTGCAATATCCGTCCCGCCCGACTGGCTCCGTTCAGGAGCCGAAGCCGACCGATTAAACGAGATATTTATCAGCCAAACATGCCCCGCCTATCTCGATTTATTAAAGGTTAAAAAGGCAACCCCACCCTCCGCGAAATCACATAAAATTTCACGTCAATCGCGCCCGCGCCCCCCGCTCGGCCGGTCCGTCAGTGTTCCACGATTTTAAGGACGTATCGCCGCGTTGCCCGCTCTATTTTACACGTTTAATGACGGCTCCTGCTGCAGAGCGAGTCGCCCCGTGTAAATCTACAGAAACGCGCACGATATATCCCGAATATTTCGAAATTACACGGTAATCGTCTTAATCCCCCTGCAAACGATCTCGCGTCAGCGGCAACGGGGATGAAATAAAACTGGGCTGCAGAGAGAGAGGGCCGATATATTTCGCGATATCGCGATGTTAATTCGTTACCCCTGTATTCTATCGCCGTGCTGCTCGATATTTGCTATTCACGGCGGCGCCCGCGATTTTATTAATACGCCTCGATATTTAATATTTTTCGGGCGGTTGCGCGCTCGTCGAACGGTGACAGAGGAAACGGCGGCGGGGTGGACATCGGACATTTCCAGCCGGGCGAGATATCTCGTTGAATGTTGCCCAAGGCAAAGAGTTGAGGGCGGTTAAAGGTTTTCAGAGAAGTGGCGAAAGGCACTTTAAAGTGCCGCGGAGCTGTCGAGGGTGCTTCGCAACTACGGCGGCCGGCCATGGGCGCGCGCAACTTTCGAGAGTGATAAAATTACTGTGTCAAATATTCGGCGCCGACGGGACTCGCTTCCTCGAGGATTGGTAAATGAGGAATGCGGGGCAAGCTGGAAAGTCAGTAAGTGCTTTAGTCGGGTCGGGTGAATTTTGGGGGAATTCTTCGGATAGAAATAGCGAATGGTTACGAAGAGATTTTTATCATAGATTCTTATCATTTCTTGGTGAAATGGAGTATTTTTGGTGATAAGGTGATTCGTTATGAGAAGAGAAGGGAAATTATTGATTTTAGTCATTTTGAGGGTGAAGGGGGATACGTTTGTTCAAGTGTGAATAGACAATTGGAGAGTCCTTGTAGAAAACACTGTAAGTGCCAAAAATCTAATTCTAGACTATAGTATTACCACTGACACGCAGAAAATTTTCTGACCAAATTTTTTTTAATTTTGACACGTACAGTGGTTTCTACAAGGAGTCTTCAATTGTCTGTAGTTACTGACGGAAAAGATGTAAAGATCGTCTGAGATTCTGTACTGCTCGAAACTATTTTTTCCAAATATATGATTATGTATACATTAATTGAAAAATAGATGCGCGAGAAAAGGCATATAGAATCTTCTTAAAAGTCATGCAAGAAGTAAATAAGACAGAGAATATAATTTGAATACCCGAAATTTACATACAACTTTAGAAAACTTAGAACGAGGGCTAATTTATTGCAACCCTTTTTTTTATTGATAAACTTTGTCACTTAAACTTGTTTAGTAATTTTTTAATTTGAAAGAATACGTCATCTTCTTCTAACTAATAATTAATAATGCCATCTATGTATCAAACGATGCTCTATCTACTTTGCATGAATTTCGTTTAACTTTTCGCGTGACCGATCGGTAAAAAAGAATAGTTATCTTGCAGTATATGTTTCTATCAATTTTTCACAAGGAATTATTCCTCCCCAGTTACGAAACGATTTACTTACACGACTACACAATAGCTTCCAGCATTGCACTGACTCGCGTTCGATCGGAAATTTCAATGACAGAAGCTGGGAAGCTTGGAAGAAACGAATGACAATTTCTCTCTCCCATCTTTCAGCTCAGTAACGCGCCCTATGCTTTCTCGTTTCTGATCCTCATCCCGAGTTAAAACACTGCAGATCTGTATTCATTCCGGGGCAACCCCGTTGCCTCGATAACACAAAGAAAATATCTGGTTGGACGTGCAGATCGCTATCGTGCCCGTTAATTCTCATTATCCCTTAATGTTATAAGCGTATCTCCGCAGTAGCCGGGCAATCCCTTCGCGCAACTACCCTCAACGCATTCCCTTCCTTAAGACGACAATATTCATTTTTTTAATGTCGCTGGAATTTTGTCCGCTGCCGGGCGTGGATTCTAATACGCTTCGGAAAATTCAATTTCCTCGGCATCGTTAACTGGGAGGCAGCGAAGAAAAAACGAGAAGAAAGAAACACGCGCATTTCACTCGGTACAATTTCCTCCAGGCTGGTTGCTTTCAGAACAGACCGGGACCACGCTGCTTCGAGGAATCGCTCTGCTCTTCGATATCGATGCCTCGAGGTCTCTGTCGTTCGACTGGATCGCTAACGATTCGCGTGTTTCTCGTACAATGGTTGGTTGTTGACTAAAAATTAGCACCGCAGACGAACTGCGAATGAGAATTTATTTCCAGTGGCAACGAGGGCCTTAAAATGGGACTGAGTGAAGGGATGGGGTTGAAGTGGAAGTAGACTAGGAGGAGCTTGAAGAGGAACTGAAGTAGTACAAATCTGAAGGGCAATTAAGCTGGTGGTACTTTGAAGTGGAATAATTATTAAGAATTCGAAGTGGGACTGGAGTAGTAAAAGTTTGAGTGCGATTAAGGTAGTAGTAATTTCAAGTGGAACTGAAGTATCAGTAATTCTAAGTGAAACGACTAGGAAGACTTTGAAATACGATGAATTTGAAGTGGATTAGAATGAAACTGAACTGAGATTGTTGAATAGGTTTGAACAACTCTAAATTCAAGTAAAACAAGAAAATACTTGGATATGTCTGTTTCCACGCAACCATGATGAAACACAATTAGAATTTCGTCGAAGAAACCAAGCAGCGCCTAATACAAAGGTCAAGAAGCTCCCAAAGGTTTTTTTGCCAATAAACACTCACTGTCTAAGTACAAACGCACTGCAACTGACTTTCGTACTTCATCTACCAGATGCCACACAGAAACTACCACGGCTCCGATAATCCATATCACGAGCCTACTCCCTGCCAATAGACGATCCAAAAAGGATCTTATTAAAATCGAAATCAACGACAAAGGTACACGTGCAGAGTACGGTCAATTTATTACAGCGGAGGCTTCAGACAGCTCGCTAAGTGCCGAATCCGTCAAGCCAGAAGATTGATGTTCCTTCGCCTTGCGGTCCGAACAGAAGCCAAAACACAAATGCGACTCGTCAACGAGCAAACACCCTATCGTTCGAAGCTGTCGCCACATCGAAATGCGATCAGTCGCCTCCAAGAAACTCGAAAGGAATTAATGCACCAGAATTTTCGCAAGAAAAAAGAAGCATCTTTCACGAGTATTCTGAGAAAAAGAAGTGCTCGAACGCGAATGAAATTGCCCGAATTTAAAGGCATGGGGTCGGTCCCCGTTGTAAGCGGGTTACGAAGAGAAGCAACGTTCGACAGAGTTCGAGTCATTAGCGAGGAAGATGAATCGAGACATTTCAACGTGTTTCTTAATGCCTCAAAATGATTTTAATTGCGAGATTAGTGGAACTGGTGGCAGTGGATGTTTCGCAGCGAACAATTGATTCGAGATTCTTATGACTAATTAGCAGGGGAATAGTGGTGGTCTTACAGTTGTTGCCAAAAGAAAGTTTAAACTGTAAAGGGTTAAAGGAATAAGACAGTAAATTAGAAAGAATTATACCTTAAAATTTATGGCTTATATGTTAAGGGATTGCCTAGAATAGAACAGTGAGTTCTAGTCTTAAGTTTGTTAGGCACGCATGTAAAAAAAATGAGGTTTACCCTATCTTTTCTCCATCACTGTAAATATACGACAGTTAAAATTCTACGGTGAATGAATTACTCTAAATTCAGATGAATACTGTTCCTTCGATTCTGGGAAGTTTTCATGGTATTGTATTACACTGTAATTCATTTTCACGAACGATTTACCTGTTGCAATTAGCAATTTCAATCGAGATACAACCACCGCGTATGAGTAATTACGTATTCATTTTTCAGCGTGATATTCTTTCCTTTTCCACCAGAAAATTTGATCCTCTGGAAAAATACTTGCTTTATGCACGATTTTTTTAATAAATTGATATGTAAGGATAATGTGGAAAATTACTATCAGCTCTGAAATACTTCTTATAAGATTGTTTATAGATCGTTTAGATAGTTTCGACAATAAACGGAGGGAATTTTTGAGTTTTACTGGTACCTTCGAATAGTTTGAGGAAATGTTAAATGGTCATATGTTCCATAGGAAAGTTTTATGAATGTTTCTTAACAGTTTAAACATAACAGTAGAGTGATTATTCTTCTCCGCTACGGAAGAAGCATTTTTCTGAGCCCAACTGACAGTCACTGTTTAGTATTCCGAACTGTGCAGCCGGTAGTCAAGACAATTAATTATGTTGGCTAATTATCTCAGGGAGGACTAATTTCCCATCCACTGTTTACGATTAATCATGTGTCCCCTGTGGTAAATAACGATGCCTACCGTTTGGTTTCAAGAGGGTGAACACCGCCAAATCGACTATTTTTGCATAATTCCCTCTTTCCCATCTCTGAATAATTCAGATTACACAACAAATAAAAATTGAATTCGATTAAAACAGTCAACTGCTCCGTTAGATAAGGGAACAGATGCTTGGTCGAGATTTTTACTGCGTGCTTAAGCAGCACCCTTTACCCGAATAATTTCAAAAGAAAGACAAACAATTTAACGTTTCGAAGCAACGCTCTCTAACATGATCAACGCGTATCAAAAGATGAATTTCCAAATAGTGTCCATACACATTTCGACACCAAAGCTTCCATTACTGTCAGTCCAAAAAACCCGCGCATCTTTGACTGCTAATTTTACCCCAACTTTAACCCTTACACCCCCAAAAAGAAATACCAGTCGAAATAATGGTCACAGAGACTCGATTCATCGAAAGTAGCGAGTGACATATAAAATAACAACTGTCACCAACGCGACATTAAGACTGTAAGAACGCATTCAAGCCACCTCCGCCAGCTAAAAATAACCAGGAATACAAAGAAAGCCTAAACAAGAGACGGTCGCCACCTAATGGCAGCGTGTCCCTTCGAATCCTGTCCAGGTACACAGCCGATATCGGTTTCATATCCACGGCTATCGATCTTCGTAGCGGGGTAAGACGCGTAAATCCATACGGGCGGAGGTAAAAGGAACCCCCTGTTGAGGGAGTTTTGGCACCCTGTCGCGAGGACAAAAGCGTTGACCGATCGTATATAGGCGGAATGCGAAAGGGCGATCCGTGGAAAATGAAGTCAGCTCTTCGTTCCGTCAGCGTCGGTGCCAGAGCACCGTTCCGCTGGCGCCTGTCTGACGCCCCTTCGCCTCCATGCATCCCGTATCAACCCCCTCCGTACCCCACTCACCCAACCCCCTCCTCCCCCCTTCTGTCCGAGATACCCGAGACGAACGCGACACCCTGATTAAAACGCCAATTCCCTGTGTATCGAGCTCCAAGTTTCGCTATTTCCTTTCGAAATCCACCTCCAGGAGGTAAACACGATCGGCCGTGGGAGGAGGTTAGGGGGAGGGGGGACGGTGGAAAGTAATTATAGCCTCTTCTTGCTTGTCGGGGCTTTTCCGTTTGGCCGAATAACAGAGAGGCCGTTGAGCGAGGCTCGTTGGCGTCGATTTAATAAAGCGGACTGCAACGCTCACTGGATCGCGGGATAAATATGTTCGAGGGGTTGATGATCGCGGGGGCACGTGTTTGGACGGGACACTCGAGGCACACGAGTGCCAAGAGGGGTGTGGAGGAGAAGTCGTCGATGTATTGGGATGCTTTAAATGTTTTACGAGTGCGCACCAAGTTCTGCGTGGAGTTAAATTGTTTCGCCGTTATTAGATACTCGCGAACACCCCCGTCACGCTCACCCGCTCCCGCGCAATCGGCACCGGCCTCTGCAAGAGCGCTGCTTGGCGCCGAGCACCCCTCCACCTTTAGCGCACCCCGCAACCACCGTCCAACAGCTCGTGCCGAGAACCCACACCTTTCTCCTCCCACATCGATCCCCCTCAGTCATCCCCGAATTCCGCGATCCTCGCAGCGGCCCAAGGACACCCAGCAAACGGAGGGCGATTGAAAAAAAAGAAGCAGAGCCGCGCGAGGGGTCGGAGAGGTGAAACGAAGGCAATTCGAGATCATCGGCTCCACCTAATGGCGCACACAGACGCGGCCGCCCGCACGTAGGTGCAGGTTATGTTTGCACTGTAATTTTCCACCGGGCTCCCCGCCGCCGCCCTCGCCCAGCCACGGCCAGAAGAGGACAGAGAGCAACCACCGTCCGCCCCCTGGAACGACCCACTCCCCCTTCGCCCTTCCCTGCGCCACTCTCCGCCACCCATCATGCTGAAATAACACCCCAGGCAGTCGAGCCGACACTAGTGGTATGCGTTTATGGGCCCCCGTGTACGTGGGCAGGAACGTGCGCATCGGTGTGGCCCGCTGCTGTCCGCTTGTTATTTATATAATTGCTCAATAGCCTCAATTACGGGCCTTATTCAATCATAATCATCCGCCCCCTTCCCCTCCTCCGCGGCCGGTGTTATTTGCGGACAAGCCCAGCTGATTGTAAGCACTCGACGCGCCACTCGCTGCGAGACAGGGCGACACGTGGCGGCGACGGCATTACCGGCGTCGCCGTCGACGACGTCGTCGACGCGGCAACCTCCTGCCGGAGAACGACGCCGTTCGTTCCCGTCCACGGTTAATTCGTCGCCCGGGTGAAATGTAAATACGGCAGCGGCACCGTGGCCCGCGACCGAAATTTTGGAGACGCGTCGCTTCGGAGGGGCTGGATCCGCGGAGGTGGCGGGGATTGGGCGATGTACAGGCGATGCCGTGATTCACTGATCGCGGTATTAGGTAATGGAAATCGCACGATTTAATAAGTCCGCTGGGTGAGTAAAGCTGTTTAGCGAGAGGGGGTTGCGGATCGCTTTGGAGGGAATTGGGGGTGCAGTTGTAAATTTTGGATACATATGCGTTGGTTTGTCGATTGTTCAGGGCAATGACTGTGTTGTGAATGTGTGACTTGGTGCTTTAGAGGCTGGAGGCTGTGGATGAAATTGGTAGGTATGTCTGACCATGTACGGTGTCTTTCTACTTGGATAGTTACTGTATGGCTTGATAGATCTTCTGTGTCTTTTGAAATGAGTTTATTGGATTGCAATGCGAGTGATGATGAACTTGAATGTATCGACGACTGTATTGAAAAATTTAAAAAATAATTTAAATCGACTTCGAAAAAATAAAAATGCGCTAAAAAAGTGAAGAATAATTTTTTTCCTTATTTCATCTAAGACTCTTATCTCTTTTATGTCGACGCCAGAGTTACTCAGTGCAAATGATGAGGCGCCGACTTAACAAATATGACAGTCGTAGATTAAATAAGAGAAAAAATTATTTTTCAAATGCACTTTTTAGTGCATTTTATTTCTTTGAAGTCGGTTTTAACTTTTCTTTATTTTTAACTTTTTAGTTTTATATATATTGACGCAACCTGCTGAGGAGATATGCGCGTACGTACATAAAATAACAATAATTAGGTGGCAATAGTCTTTATTTTTAACCAGAACTGGAAAAATATTGGGCCAATATTGATGCAGTGTAGGATGGGATCGCCCTCTTTCAAATAAAAAAAGTTCATCGAAATCGGTCCATATGCTGGGGAGTTATGCGGGGACAAACATATAAAAAAAAAATACATACGGGTCGAATCTATAACCTCCTCCTTTTTGAAGTCCGTTAAAAATCTGATGTTTCTGTCATCATTTTTGTGTACAGAAAATGAGAGAGACTTTTATGTAAAAGAAGAGTATGTGACTACTGTTTATGATTAAAATATTATGTCAAATGTATGTACAAGGTGTGCCAGAAATACTGAACAAATAAATGCTACGTTTTCATGGAAACCGTATTAATCATTAATTCAAAATTCAGAAAGATGGAGAACCTCGTTCCACCTGCAACTAATAAAATCGTGTCGAATAAAATCAAAATTGTTATCTCATTATTATACTCCTAAACCGCTTTGAAAATTCCCACCAATCAGGCACACCGCGCCCCGCTGAAATACGGAGAGCAATTTAAGATTCTTCTCGAGGAACTTTCGGTAACATTAATAACGCTGTTACGGAAACTGTAGCAGGTGTAACGAAATTACAGCAGCGCAAAGTCGAAATTTACCGCCATTCTGTCTCCAAATATGAACTGCAGCTAAGAAAATTGCGCGCAGGCACCGCGGAAGCGAGCAACTATTTGGAAAATCTTTCGTCGCTTGCGCGCGACGGAATTGTACCAAGTCTCTGGGTCCTAATCACAGCATCCTCGAATAGTTCGACGTATTACCAAGAAAGTCATTACCTCGTGGGCGTATCACTGAATTCCCTTCGAAATTTCATACAATTTCCGATACACCGGGTCCAAGAGATAATTCGCGATTAATCCGCCGAAACAGAGAGGAATAAAATTCGTGCACGAATTATGCGACAAATTACAAAATCCTCGTCTAACACAAAATATTCTAGATTCGTCTGCACCAAAGAAGAACACGAAGAAAAATATTTCAAATGACACCTGAGTAGCTCCAACTTTCGCGCATAATTCGAACAGAATCTAGCGTTCCAGTTCGATATTAATATCCTAAGGGACGTCAGATGAATCGACGCGTTCGCGCTTCTTAAAAGAAGAACTGCGAGAAGTGCTACCGAGCACTGACCCAGTTCTCAGGTCCTAAGGTCCTAACCATTAAAAGTCTACCCGGAGCAGTAAATCTTCGGTTCAGTAAATCCTGGCAGCGTGACGCAAGCCTTACTGCTCGTTAAAAGCCGCTGGGTAGACTGAAGCAGCGAGATGAAAACAGGATATTATTGCATCACGCTATTAACTGTTTGCACGAATCCAGGAGGGGGGAATCTGTACGTGCACGCGAGTCCTGGATAAGTCAGCCAAGCAGAACGTGGAAGGAAGAGACAGCCCTTCTAGGCTGAAATGGGTCTGAACGTGCGTTATCTACGAACCATCGAGGATCCGGACCCACGTTACGGATCGAAAGTAAAGTGCACACCCCTCGATGCCGGCCACCTAACACTGTCACCTATCGTCCGACTGAAATCCGTCCTAGCTTTCTTCGAGATCACATCCCAGCTCTATCCTCTTTCTCTTTCTGAGCCACTCCGCCGCTGTCCGCTGGCTAGACACATCCTAATTCCAGGAAAAGGGCGGCGTCGCGCGAGAAACCAGGCTCCGAGCAACCTGCAGTGATGAAGCTTTTATAAACTGAAGAAGCTTGATCCTGTGGCCACTGGTGGATGATTCCGAAGCTGCTTCTTTCGATAATATTCTAGGTCGAATGCATTTTTACCCAAGCATCTATGCGACCCTCCGGGGATCCCTCGGAGAATGGATTCGAGTTCGACAGTGATTTAGATTAACGTTTCGAGATCAGAGTTTCCAAGGAATTCTGCCTCGGTCACGTTATTCCGATAGAAAAGTAATGTTGAAAATGCAATTAAGTCTTCTCGACAGGCGTGTTTACGGAAGAGAGACGTGGCATTAGGCTCGACAACGAGGGTACGACATAATTTCGGTAATTCGTTTAAACGGCGAATACTTCAAATATTTACAACCCCTAGGCTGGGCTACCGTGTCGTCGACGTTGATAATTCACTTAAGGGTCAGTAACGCGAAACCACCCACACCCTCGAATCAATCATTCTCGTCCGTCGCTGTATCGCCTAACCGAGCACACGATTTCTATGCAGCTTTTTCAAACACACTAATAACTAACGAGTTCCGCAACCCAGTCGCCGGCTACTCTATTGTAATTACTCCTGGAGTCATCGGGGGGAAGAAGGTTTAACGACGGAGCTCGCAGGGTTCGGGCGCGGAGCCCCCGTTCCCCCGACCTTCCCGGAAAGTTTCTAAACGCCTCGCGTGAATTCGGTCGTTCCAACTGGGAACCGAAATTTAATATTCCCCGGCGTAAAATCACAACGTAATGATTTTTTATCGCGGCGTCTTATTTGATAAGCGTAAAAACACATTTCCGCCGGGCGTAAAAACAAGCGGGAAGAATGATTAAGAGATTCGCCGCGGCGAAAAATAATACCGGAAGCGCGGACGGAGGTGCCGCGCGAAAAGAATGAAATATTCCGGCCGAGTGAAATTAAAAATACGCTCATTCTTAATTACGTAAAATTTATACCGGCCCCTCCGTTCCTCGAATTATTTATTCCGCCCGGCTTCCGCGCCCCACGCGAGAAATGCGCGCCTGACGGACGGCACACATACGCGGGCAAATTACAAGATAATTAGTCGCGAAATGCTGCGTTAATTTTAATGGCACCGTCGATGCGACGAGTGTGGTGTAACGTTTTATATCATCCACCTCGCCCACTTTATGGAACAATTCTTTCTGCTTCTGAAAATCGTGGAAATGGAGCAGGTATCTTCACCCTGCTATGTACTTCGAGCCTTTTCTCGCCCATTTAAATTTTCATTTCTTTAGAGACTCTTTTAAGTTTAAAAAAAAAAATACGAGAAAGTTGTTCTTGACGCTATGCTCAACGTACTATTAATTTTCTGCTACCACGTTTGCAGCAGTATCTCTGAACTTTCAAATTCTACTACGATAGTTGAAGATCCCGCAGAAGAAAGGTCTCCGGTCGTCAACTTAACCGTTACAACCCTTAAATACCCTTTGCCACCCCTTACAACTTTGTTCTCCGTTCCTAAAGACAAAAGGGACGCTTCGTTCGAGTCACTCTTAGACAAGGTGCCGAGGAATCGATTCTCGGGATATCTTCGATAGCCGTGGTCGCGAAATCGACGGGAACCGTTGCGTCGATGAAACGAAACGCTCCTTTCGCCGACGAAGAATCGAGCGCGTCGAATCGATATTATCCGGCAGCGCGCCCCCGAAACGCTTCAACAAAGCACTTTTCTAATTGTTTTCGGCAACACACGCGGGCCCGCGCACGAGCGGCCCGGCCGGGCGAGCAGCGACCCTTTTAAACCGTTGAACAAATGGATGAAACTCTTACCGCTGGGTTGAGGTATCAACCCGAGCCTGTGAAACCAATTGCTTGATTGCGTTTATCCTCGGGTCTTTAAAAGAAATAAAATCGCATCGCGGATTACTTTTTTATGACGACCCAACGACGTACAGCGTGTTCAAAGCACGGGCCAGCCCCTCCCTTCCAGGCGGCTACTTTACGCGCCGCTGAATCGAACGTACCGCGCCCCGTGTGTATCAAAATCCTCGGTTGTTTCCGTGTTGTTTGACGTTCAGCGTCGAGCGACGAACGCGAACGCAATACCGTGGATGGTTACAAGAATCTGGAGGGGCTAATTATCATATTTTCCGGCGGATATGCGAAGGGCTCGTTGAAGCGGCAGGTATTTTCGCCTCGGCGAATCGTTCTTTTTGTGTATGAAAATTACATCCCATGATGGGGTTAAGCCTCTGACGAATGGAGCGGGATAATTAGTCGAAATGTAGATTTTGTGCTTTGTGAGAGGAAATGGAGAGGAATTGAGAGAACAGAATGAAACTATCACTAGGAGTTTCCAAGTCGTTGAATTTAATATCTGGGGAGGTAAATGCAAGTGTATGAAAACAGAGTTGGGCATTAACTAGATAAAAAATTATTTAAATAACGGATCGAATAAAAGTTACTTTAACTTTAGAATATTCGACGAATAAAATTAATATTTTTTATTCGTCGAGGGTTACAATTCCGGCTTCGAATATATCTTTCAAGTTTAACTGTAACTTTAATTTTTAATAAAAATGTCGTCCATCTCTGTATGAAACGGACAATCGTTTAGAAAGGAATTGTGAAGGAATTAAAAGATCGGATTTTCGCGGAGGTTAAGCGGGAATTATTGTTTCGATGCTGGAGATACCGTGTAGGCAGCCTTTCCACGAGCGAAAATTGAGAATAAGGGAAGGAAGGAGAGGATACTGGAGTCTGCATCTCCTTGCGCGGAAGAAGGGCGAGAAACAATACGCGAAAACAGGTAACTTCGCGCGGTACGGATATCGGGCCTGGCAATCATTGAACTTCTCAGTGCCATTTGCCTTCTGGCAATGTCTATTCTTCTGTATCGCATAGGATCCCCCGCGTGTGAACGGACGGGGAAGCTACCGCTATGATCTTGCTTTCAGAGTTTCCGTTCTGATCCACGACGAGGCGCGCGAGGCAGAGAATCAGACTGATATGTAAATTCTCCAGCGACACGTATCGCTCAAAGCAATTCTGAAATCAAAGTGGAGAGTATGCCACTGTTCACGGCGAGATATCGCGTCGTTACGTTTAAATACACAAACGTTTCACTGTGCTCAAAATTGAAGCGCTATAAAAGCAGATGTATTTTATTATACGAAAACAATCTTCCTTACCTCTGCAAACTTTCGCAGAAATTACAGTCACGAGTAACCACCGATGAGGGAAACACTTTCGAACTGCACAAAACTGCAGCAAATCATTTTTCCAACGTTCACCCTTCTAAATTCCACATTCTCCAACCCCTACACGTAACTAAACAAACGTCTACAACCCTTCTTTACAATTCTCACGGCACAGTTAACCTTTCCACTTCTTCCCTTAGAAACACTCATAAATTAGAGTACCGGAATATGTTTACTCTTAAAGTAAATAACACGTCCGTTTCCCCCTATCGATTATATGTTCCCCGCGTTATCCGCCCGCCCCGTTTCGATCTCTGTCCCTCCATAAAGGGGCTTTGGATTACGAGCGACAGGGACTAAATACGAAGGATCGGATAAACCGCGTGCAAGCGGAAGTCGAGCTTCTAATTAAAATCGGATGACCCGTTGAAACAGTCAGCGGACGGTGTTCGGTGGTGGCTGCATACCAGCGGTAACCCAAAGTCAGGCAACCAGAACCACCCCCAAGAACCAAAGATCGTAAAGCAGTAAATTGAACCGCGCTTAGGTTCCGCCCGAAATGGCTTCCATCCGAAAACGTTCCGCGCGACTAACAGAGAACTTCCGATTACGCATTGCCCCTTTGACGAGGCCATGTTCACAATTGCCGCGTAGTAATCGCAGCATTTAATTCGCCCATTACATGGACGGTGAAAAATGCGCGTTCGGACGCGATAGTAATTCGTTCGCAGAGGATTGATTTTAAAC
Source organism: Andrena hattorfiana (assembly GCA_944738655.2). Classification (NCBI taxonomy): domain Eukaryota; kingdom Metazoa; phylum Arthropoda; class Insecta; order Hymenoptera; family Andrenidae; genus Andrena; species Andrena hattorfiana. The sequence goes on along the minus strand of OX122894.2, from coordinate 41,248,074 downwards.
AGGGGAATTCCTGCTCGTTGAATCTATTTCGTTCGCGTGACAGAGGTCGGCCCAAGCTGCCGCTCGGGCGGAGCAGCTTCATCTTGCAAAGGAGGTCGAACAGAACAGTCTTCTTGCACGCTGAAGAAACTAATTTCAACGAGGGTGGAAGGAGACGATTGTCGTTCGTCGAATGCGTTCCGCTCGTCCGATTAGAGTCGAATCCCGAGGAAGCAGCGCAGCTGCCGACACAGATTCGACACGGTCGCAGCGCGTAATTCAGATACTCGGAGGCGATACTGCGGAGCTATTACTAGCGTCGGATCTGTTTAATTGTTGGCCAACGACGGTTGTTCTAATGCTCCCTAACCTGGCGACCTGCCTCGAGGAAACTGTCCTTTCCGAGTTGCGGGTGCAGCGAAGCTGTAGGGATCTATGATCTTCCTGTCGCTTGGCTTCGAGGTGGAGAGTGGATACCTACCTTAACGTCCAATTACGAGGACCAAAAGCGATCATGTACAACAAGACACAGAAATTTACAAAAATCTCAATTAATATGGAAGATATTAGATAACAGATATTAGAGATAAATGAGATATTATTTCTTGCCGCCACGCCTGCAGAAGATCGATGAAAGAAAGGGGCGAAAGAAATCGAAGGGTCGGCTTAACTTTCGAAATTGTTCGATTGAACCCTTAGCAAACATAAAGTAACAACGTTTAGGGCCTCCATTAGCTTGTTTCGCCCGCAGCTAGTCAGAGAAATTGCGTGCAGCGTGTATTGAAATCGTGTCTGACACGTTGCAGACTCGTACTACTGGCTACTTGTTTCAGCCCTGAGCGGCCAAAAGGGCGGAAATCGATTCCCCCTCGTGCCGTTCGAGGACGCCCGAAACTCCGGCGGGTTCGATCTGTTTGCCGATGTTACACGGCAATTTAAAACGCTCCGCTTTAAACCGTTATAGGTCAGTAGCCGCGAGCAATCTCCTGGACCGTTCGTACGCTTTTGTCAGCGGTGCTGTTCAAACACGCCCGATCACCGGCGACGATTTTGTTTAATCGCCGCCTAATGCCCCTAATGTCTCGATCTACACCTTCGCCCGTCTAAGGAAATTGCCGTATAGCTCTCTGTCGCTGGCCACATCGAGCGTAAAACTCGATCCCTATTACAGCGGCGGTTTCATCCTGATCTCCTCTTTGACAACCGTGCACACAACCGTCCGCAACGACGAATGGCCAGCCGACGTTTGCGGTACACAAGTTGAATCGGCCACGTTCACAGTGGCGCAGAAACAATTCACAGCCATCGGGGGATGGATCGAAGCGTGCAGAGGGTGAGTCGTAAGTTTTTGCACAATAGTAACTTGATATTTTTCTTGGGTTTCACGGATCAGGGGTGGTGCAGGAATCGTGTGATTAGAAGGGAGAACGTAATGGTGTTTATTTCGAAGGCTAGAATGTGTTGCATGAATTTTTTGGTAGAAGTATTGCTCCAGAAGTGATGGCTCAGCCTCTGTATTTGTGGGCGCAAGAAATCTTTGAGCAGGGTGAATGGACCATGCACTCTGTGGGAATAGGGATCTAACAGAAGAGATTGAAATAGAGGTTGCAGGGGAAGGAAGATTCTGAGAAGTTTCTTGTGATGTGGGATCATGAAGAATTTGATGATAAGATAATAGGGGAGAGTTGCCAATATCGTACTGGTCACCTAAATCGTACGTCACCAATTTCTCAATAATTAATGAATGTAAACGACATCTGATGATAAAAATATCAAGTAAATGTGAAATAAGAAGTAGAAACAAAACCTTTTGAGCTTACACCCTAGTTTGTGCGTGCTATAAACATTTTAAAAAATCAAGTATGATAGATGTAACTTTTTACCAGTTTATTTTAGCTGATAATAATCGAACAATGCAATTTTGTCCTGTATTTTTGTATTTTTCTAAAAGCGGGTTTAATGTAGAATATTTTACATTCATTTTAAGTACATATTACATTGATTAAAAAGTTTAAATTGATATTTATGAATAAATTGACCATGTTTCCTAAATCGTACCACTACAATCGTTTCCAGTAGGATTTGACAACTCGTATGTTATATAGGTTATGTACATATATCATATTCATAAGTTATTGTGGCCTGTGTGCGTTCCATATACATAATCTAATAATAACTATATATAATCATTACTCTATATTGAATATTTTCTTCTCTATTTATTATTAATACTATTTTTACTGGAGGTACGATTTAGGAGACCGGTTGCCTAAATCGTACCTTTTACAGTATGTGACAAAACGATTAATAACAAATTAATTTGCTCTAAACAAAAAGCTAAGCATATAATAGTAGGTGCCTAAAAGATCAAGCTACAATATCCAATAGTCATTTGCGTTCAAATTAGTACCAAATATGAAATGTAACGTAAAATGTCTTAAGTGGTACGATATAGGCAACCCTCCCTTAAATAAATAAGAGATAATAAGTGTTTACAGTCTAATCTAGAGAGTCTTAGAATGGAGTCATTTAAAGGAGATGAGAGTTAGGACGTAGAATACTTTGTTTACAGTAAACTATTATCAGTATTATCACGAAGAACTAGTGTTTCTTCAAAACACCTGTTTTATCACCACTACTAGATATTCTAATTTCTTTCACACAACCTGTAACACCACAAAACATTTTTTCACATATCCCCTCGATGGAGTAGTGCCTTCCCACCTGTTCTGTCACTAGTACCACATATATTTTATTGAAAAAGTATTATTTTCTCATATCGCCTGCTCTGCCAACGTTCCTCGATTCTACCAACCACCCACGTATCATCCACAAATCCTCTCATTATGACGCCAAAAAGGAATTAATGACAGGTGTCCAAGCGTAAACAGAGGAAACACACGACCAGGTAAGCTTATTACACACGTAGACCGCAGTGTTCAATTAAGATTTCTCTGGCACATACCGCCCTCGCGATCTGCGCGTTCCACGGCAATCAATAAACACCAATAATTGCAGAAGGTACGCATGCGACCTTGATTGTGTTGCGACGTCTATTAACGAAGACAAATTCCGCCGTAATCGCGTGATTACAGGGACAAAGGCTGGGATTTCTGACGTCACTAGATCAACATTCAGTGAAACGCAGTGGAATTACGATACTGGCGAATACCGCGAGAATAGTAGAATAATTTTGGAGAATTTCTTTAAAGAAACTCTTAATCTGCAGATACTTCTAACGATTCTATAATTTGAATTGTTCTATAATTCATATACTCTGAAATACAAATAAATCCTCCTTGGAAAATCTTCTCCTAAAAACATTGTCTACTAAATTATTACAAATTACGTTAATTCTTTAAACGTCGTTGACATTAATATGTTCAAAGAGCATTTAGTGTAACTTACACAATATCTACTTTACCCTCGCTATTTAGTCTCTCGCTACGCAGGCATGCGTCTATAATCGAGCCAAACTCAACTAGCCATTCAAGACCAATCATCATCGTTTCATCCCGGATCTCTTTATGCAAGCCTGCAAACACATGCCTCGCGTCTATCAAACACAGAGGGCAAGCCAGCACAGCGCAAAGGTACGAATCTTATTCGATGCAATTCGCAGTCAGGGAGACGGCCTTGACTAGCCAATTGACTATAGCCGCTTTGAACGGGGCCACGTTCAAGGGACTTAATGGGAATTCCTTCAGAACGTAATTCAATCAAGAATTATGTCCTGCCAGGCTTTGTTTGCCTTTCCACGCGCGTAATTTCCGTGCAAAAGCATTAATGGTTCCCCTTCCCTCTCGCTCTCTCTCTTTTTCCTTTCTTCATTTTTTTTTTTAATTTGCAAGCGTTCCACATTAAACTCCCGTTGGCCCTTTCGCAAAGTAACTCCCGCCGAGACGAGCAAGACGTTTCATCGTCATCCAACAAAGGCTACTCGCCCTCCCGACAGGGTAGATACTTTGATCGTTTCATGTTTTTAGGTAGCCGTACACGGACCGGAATGAAGAGAAAAGACAGGGCGCCACCGGCGTGCCCGGGACTGCGACTGACTGACTGCTTAGAGCAGTTTAATCCTTTTTAATTAAATGCTACTTCGATCATCTCTGTCCCGGTCCGAAAAATCACGGCGCTAACGACTCTTCCAGGCTCCCGCCAATGAGCCGGCAATTGCCGCGCTCGCTTTACACGGATAATGCGAGTAAGAACCTTAAATGTCACTGCCTATGCTTCTTGATCGGTCGAGACGGACGGTCGAGGATTTTAATTAGCACCAAGCATTGGGAGATTTAAGAATTCAAATGTAAGGAAACTCGCCGTGAGACTGGAATGGCATTAGATTTTCTATTACTATGAGAATTATTCTATGAGAAGTTCAGAGTTTGGAGGTGAAGAACTTTTGTGCAATCTGCTTCGAACTGTGCAATAAAATGATTTGATGAGAATTCGATGTAATTTGGGATGTCTCTGTAGTTACGTGAGAAACAGTGAATATTTTAATGGAGGCATAAACAGAGGCCTGGTTTTCATTCGATTCTAAAGCAGAGAGCATTTTAGAGATTCTATCAAAATTCACTCACCGTAGCCAATGCCTCTTCGATACAAGTGTGTGGCAGCAAATAGCATCGTATTGATCAGCGATCCAGACGATCAATATGATGTAAAAGGCAGTTGTGGTGTCCTCGAAGAATTCTGACATGATCGCCTCCATCCCTGCAACAAAACGATAACACTTCACATTAGTAAAAAAGATAGAAAACTGGTCACTTGAATCTTGAAATGATGAACACCCTTTTGATGCCCTAAAACGTACATCCAGTCAATTTCGTAAAATAAACAAGCATATGTGTAAATATTAATTACGACAAAATTAAACACGACGATTTAAAATCACTGCAGATATACATTTATTTACACATCATGTTCATATTTGTGTAGCTACATAAACCTGAATGGATTTAAATTGCTTATAATTGAAAAAAAAATATACCTCTTTTGTTCACCAATTCCCTCGATTCGACATTCCTTTATCATCGTTCCTCTACGCCAAAAGGTGATTTATACAGAAAATTATCAATCACCAACGTACCTTTTTCACGCCGCATTAAAGAGAAAGCAATCGAGGAGGAGTCAGAAGAAAAATGGACGTGGCTAATGGTATAATACTAGTCTATTAAGCTTATTCGATAGGCGATCCCCCTTTCGATCTTTCCGCGTACCCTAAAGCCAAGGAATCCCTCAGACATGATCGAGAATTTATACACGAGGCCGTACCCCAGTGTAGCAAATCGATCTTGTGAGCACGAAACACGAAACAGGATTAATCTTGCCAAGGAGACAGGCATCTACATTCACACGTGCCACATTTACATGCATGTGGTACCGATCTGCGTTCGCGAGCATAGCTTGAATTTTGCACGCACGGGAACGCAACTATGTATTCCATCTGCGAACTATCAATGGATCCTGGAGCATTCGGCAGAATACCAGGAAAATTACAGAAACAGGAAAAATTACACTGTAATTAAGGGGTCATCCCGGTTAGAACGCCGATAAATTCAGCGATTTTCATGAATTTATTGCGACGAAAATAATTACAGTAATGCAATAAAACTTTTTTCTATTTATGAAACTACATTTCTACAGTAAATAAAAAATATAAAAACAACCCCTAAATGGACAGAATAAGTACTTTATCGAAAGGTGAAAGCTACCTTTAGTTTACTGAATAAGACAACCTAGAATTATTGAATGAAATAAAATATTGAGTTCTATATAGGCAAGAGTATGTTAAAATATATGAAATAAAGAGTTAATAGTTATACAGATGGTCATGAAGATTCCTCTCTCAACAGTGTAAGTAGATTATGTTTATTAATTATTGTGACCAATGCGTCTTTTCAATCCTACACCCTGTTTTGCGATAATAATAATAGGTATAACGTGATGTTAGTGGCCCAGTATTTATCCAAACCTGTTGTAAATAATATAAAACTTTGAATTACACTTTGCAGTTACATTCCAGCTGCTAGTTTAGTTGTTCTTAAGCATACATTTATTTCTACTCGCTCTCCCTTGCATTCCCTCTACACCACGGTATTCTGTTGCATACAGAATTAACTAGCCAATTTCGTGGAGCAACGTGTGTGATGGACAACATATTGAACGTCATATTTTACACAGGGAAAGTCTTTACCCCGAATCTCTTCCAATTTGTACACTTCCTTCCTGGTTACTCTGGCATGAACGTGTCATGTATGGAATATTGTAAATCTTGTATATACTCAGGATATGTACACATACGGGAACGTGCACTATGAGCCTTATACTCGTGCAACACAGGGTGTAAAAAGAAGTAAATTCACGGCTCTTAAAGGCGGATCTACGCATATAAACCGATCGAGATCGTTTTACTAAAACTCAAGCAGAAACTTATTCTATTTCGAAGTACTCTAAACGAGGATATAAAATTTCCACAGTAAGCTATTAAAAAATTATCAGTTATTATGATATTACCATTTACACACTTCACACTAGTATTGAAAAAATATCACATGACTGTAGAGGTATTCAATCCTCAATATTTTTGATATTTTATCAGCCCTGGAGTTATAAAAATTCTGCACCCTACGTCGATTTGTGGATAATACAATAAATATTTTGGCGATGACTGGAGCAGCTAGAATGAACTTGAATTTAATTCATAAAGCATCCCTAACAGATAGAAGTACAGAGGGTGTGTGTGTGTATTCCTGTTCGAGGTTTAAAAACAACGAAACAACTCACGAGGGAATCGATACTCGCGATCGTATGCTATCGAAGCTGCAGGCTCGTCCTATTAATCGAATAGTTTCCGCACGATTAAAAGTTCGTGGGCACGGTGAGCAAGACTCGCCCGCCTCCCTCCCCATGTAAATTTAATACCGACCCATGGGCCATTATACTGTTAAAACGATACATTCGGCGCGTTCCGCCGGCCAGTTTTTATTGTTCCGCAGGCGTTGAACGTTAAATCTCACTTATCGAGTGAAACATCGCGCAAGTTCACTCGAAAACGACTTCGCCCGTCAAACCAGCTGCGAATGAGAATTTAGGTAGCGGGCAACGATGAGCCTGATCGAGGAGACCTACGGTCGCCTGAAATTCGCAACGATTCGTTCGAACCTTTTGTATGAATATGCGTGGTGAATATGTAGGCTTCTAAAGTTTGAAAATATTACTTTGTATGTGATTATCCCTTGAACTGTGGAAGATGTAAAACAGTTGTTTGAATTAAAGAATTTTAAAGGGAACCACGTATCTTCATTCGATCCATCTAATCGCGAGTTTCAAGATTTATTTAATAAGGCAGTGTTTCCCAACATTTTTTTACTCGCGATGCCCTTTTATAATACTCAAATAACCTGCGGAAAGAAAACACATTAAAAATAGGTATTTCCGAATATAATTCAAACTTAATAATTCAAACAAATAAGTGGTCAAAATCGCCAAATACAAATAACTGTGGCAACCCTCCAGGAAACGCTTCGCGACCCACAGTTTGGGAATCACTGTAATAAAGTGAATGAAATGAAATTTAAACTCAACAAACTGTTTTATACTCGTGATGAGATAGGTCATTTGCTTCGTTTTCAGGTGGGGAAACACCTGCAGAAACTTTCCTCTTTGGACTGAGCTGCAGAAATATTGAATCGCCAGTATGAAGAATGGTAATGTCGAAACACATTCTTCTGGAGGTGCAACGTATCCCCAAACGGATCACGTTCATATGGAACAGAACTAATCTATTAGAAGAAAAGTATAGAACACTGTTTAATGCTAGCTAGCGTGTTTCCTAATGAATTGTAACGATATGGAACACCCCGGGGGCCGAGAGGAAATAATAAAAGTATCCCAGGGTGTGTCGTGGCCAGGTCACGAGAGTGCAAAACGACCAGGCTGAAATACACCACATGGGAGTGATTAATGACAATTTGGCAGAAAATGTGACAGAAATAAAGGAGGCAACGAGGAAGAAGCTAATTTGTATGCCAAAGTGTTCGCAGCTTTAGAAATAAGTTCAAAATATTGTGCAAAACTCACGCGGAAAGCAATAACACTGCTAGCGAGTCAGATATTAACGAAGAGTCAACCAATGTTTTTGTACAAGAAGCATTGCAAACTTATTCGATGCACCTAAAGAAAAGAAGTATAAAACAAGTTTTTAAGTATGAAAATCAATGGGCTGATACACTTCGTTGAAACGTGGATGTCAATTGTATCGTAAAATGAAAAACATTGCGAGATTTAGTAAAATTATATTACATTCCCTTATACAACATTAAAATATTCCCAAATCTTAATATATAAAGCAGAAAGCTTCTATATGTTTGTGTGTTTGTCTGTCGCCTAAAAACTTTCGAAACGATAAACTCTGTGACCACGAAATGTTTTTCACATAAAATTTACACACAAATACATTTTCACACAAAAAAAACTAAAAAAAAAAGTTTTATTTATAAAATCAGAATCTAAATTTCGGGCGAAGCCGAGCAGTAAAACTAGAATTCAATAAGTACATATCCCTAATACATACTACAATAATAAGAAAATAAAAAGAGCATCAAATGATATCAAATAAAGCAATATCAATACCAACTCCAATTTTATCTTCTATAATGCTCAATCCTCCACTTACTAAACATCTTACCCCGTCCCAACCACGACCGATTCACACCTCCACAATTTTCCATTCCAACCCAAAACCTTCTCTGCCCCGCGTTCTCGCGTCAGCCAATCACACAATTCGCATTCGCAAAAATTTCCACTCCACAATCGAGTGACCTGTGGCCAAAGGTATTTAGATACAATAAAAAGAGGATCTCCTCGACGGACTCGATGGAATCCTCTGGGAAAGGCGAAGCAAGGGGACAGTCGTTCGCGATCAATGCCTCGAATATCGTCACTCGGGGTGACTCGGAGACCCATGAATCAGATCCGCGCACGGGCCTACGGCCGAAATGATCCGAGCGCTGGGTAATGCGCGGATAATGCGCTCATTTAAATGCATACTGGCTGGACACTACCTCACCTGGCTCGGTACCTAACCCTCCTCCCCTCCGATGGAAAAGGGGCCTGACCGACCTGGTGGAAAGCAGAACTGCTCTTCGACGCGTTCGCCCTCTTCCCCTTGACTTTTATAAAGACGTTAAAATTCCTCGAGCAACTACGACGAACGCCCGATAATCTCGCGCGACGCTGAAATTGCACGGGGAACGTTCCAATTTATGTCGCCAGCATTTTTCTACCAGCTCGTGACAAAAAAAAAAGCGGGAAAGAACCGATCAATGGGGGGGAGGGATGCTCTCGTTACTCGAGAAAAATTTCTCGGCCGTTTCGGGGGACTGTTAACGGGAGAGATTCGACTTCTATGCGAACGATGCAAATATCTCGAAGCTTAATCGCGACAGTCAGTTGGTTTTTTTCTTTTTGTGTGGATTTTGCAAGTGTCTTTGGGCTTCGACTCTGTGGGTGGGTATGGAGTTTTGGATTCTATGAAAACGTAGATTCTGTAGTGTTAGACGCTTGCTTGAGGAATAATGTACGCACGCGATATTCTTTTTGGTTTTTAGGCATCTTGTGGATTATTAAACGAGTAGGAAAGATCTTGATATTTTGTTTTATGACAGGAATATTTTACAAGTTTGTAAACATAGTGTTTTACAACTTTATTGTGTCTCAAATTCGATAGAACGGAGGATAACCTTTTTTAGATTTAGATTTGTTTGTTTTATTTTTGTTATAGATTTAGACCAGATATAATAACAGCCTACTGGCTGCACCTCGCCTTTCACGTAAGCATATACAACTAACATAGGCTACATGTGTAACCTGTTATGTTGAATAAGAAAGACGTTTAATAATAATAATAACAATAACGAATAAGAAAACCCATTTATAATTTTAAGTATGTCTAGTTAACGAGGACATTCTTCAAGTCAGTTTTACTGTCAACAGAAATTATTACTGCTGCATCATTAATCAATCATTATGCGTCCTCGTAGCCACGATGCCCCGATCCGACTTCTATGCTACGTTTTAAATTTTAAACCGTGGTGTGTAAGGTAGGGAAATAAAGTGGAAGAAAATTAAATGGCAGCCCGTGTGCCGTTTATCTTGCTCCCATCTCGATGTCTATAAATGTGACCATAAACCCGATCCATTTGCAAGCATATAAATATCGACGTGCTCGGGTAATATTGGTCGATCGAGGATGCACATACGGGCAGCTCGTGTCAACTAGACAGTTTAAAGTGAAACCGCTTCAAACGGCCAGAAAATCGAATGATGCACAGTAATCCCTGGTGGGCGATCGCGTGAAACGCGGGGCCAACTCCTCCATTCAAATAACAGATAATTATTTCCTTTATCCTTCTATTAAACGAATACGAATCATTGAAGACGCGAACCATAAAAGATACGTGGCAAGATCAACTGAACGCGAACAAACGCAGAGAATAATTGGAGGGTACTTGTAGAGAATGTTGTACGTGTCAGTGATCATACTATAGTACAGAATTTTAATGCAATTTATCTTTGTAAATAAGTTACAAATAGTGCTAAAAGATGGTACCACTGACACGACCAACGCCACTTCTGTAGAAAACAATGTAAGAGCAAATTCGCTAGGGACAAACAGGATTGGTACTTGCAGTGCTTGCAAATTTAAATGAATGACACAGTCAGTAGTCTCTACAATTCTTTTTTCATGAATTAAAAAATTCTGTATTAATACAAAAAATGGAAAATTTTGTGATGCATTTGGGTTATTGTATACTTGAGCACACTTTGCAATCAAAATAACTGAAATTTCGTAAATAATTTAAAGTCTGGGAAGTTTTTTCTCTCTCCTTAAAAATTTGATTCTTGGCACCTACAGTGTTTTCTACAAGAACTCTTTAATGACTTCTTCGCAATTATATGCTACTAGATTCACTACTCGGCTCCGCCCGAAATTTAGATTCTGATTTTATAGAAATATCATTATTTATTTTTTGTAAAAATAGTCACATTCATCTGAATTAGCTAATCATAATGAGCTGGAACACATTTCGTGACCCCAGACTTTACTGTTCGAAAGTTTTTAAGCGTCAGACAAACACTTTCTGCTTTATATATTAAGATTCCTAAAAATTTGTATAAAGGAACCTGTGAAATAATTTATATTTATAAAAATTCCCTTGCTTTGCTTGGTATATATCATTTTATAAACCTTACACGAATGATTATAATTTTATGGTTCGTATCACTTGATTATTTCCTCTCTTCCAAAATTTCATTAGGTATTAAAGTTTCCATAGATTGGTATGCTTTTCTTGAAACTGCGCTCGAGCTCTAAATTCGTCCTAATACTAATTATAAAGTAAGTACTTTCATCTTGCGACCTAAGTAAACGAGCGACCAGGCGGCGACGCAATGCCCCGAAGGCACATTTTGAAAAAGAAATCGTGGGTCGTTGACTCTTCGGTGTTGGGACTGTCTTAACCCACATGCGGTTCATTGACGCCTGAGTAAGAGTAATCCTGACTCGCGCGTGGGTCAGCGAACCGCAAACATGTTAATGGCATTGGCTTGTGCAACCGCGGAAAAAAGACCAGCTGAACTGTGATAAGTCCCATGCTTAGGTATCGGTCAGCATAATTTCCAGATAAAATTTTGCGTCGCGTCGATCACCGATATCTGCACGCATTGCTGGTCGGAAGTGTAAAATCGTGTTTCAATGAAAGCGTGAAACATTCCTCCAAGAAGATTTACTGAGGCCACCACGAAAGAATCTTTATCTCTGCGAATTATCACTGCATAGTTTTGTGACAAAAGTTCTGTGACATTTGAGACTTCAGTCTTGGGAATTAATCCGTCCAACTTCTGCGTCGAAGCAGAAATATGAACATCATCAGCTACACCTCTTCAAGAATTACTTTCGATAAGACAGAAACGTCGAAAGAATAGACTCCTGATCGCAACAGCTCTGAGGAGAAGGATGATCTTGCACTGCTCGATGGCACCAAATGTCGACCCAAGAACCTCGAACTTTTCGACGTTGCACGAGGCGTGACGATCCAAGGAGGGATTATTCGGGAGATCGCAAGACCGTTCTGGTTCACGGTTAGATTATACGTTTAGCGGGGCCGTGGCGTAATTATAATTTCCGCCACGTCGGGTTCACGGCGAGCCTGTTGCATCAAAACTAATTCGCAGTCGTGATTGACAAGATAGGTGTACAGTCGGCTGGCATGGCTGCGACACGTACGTACTTGCGCGCGACGCATCCGTTTTACACGCTCCTGCACGCCGACATCCGCGAAACGGCGATGCCGATCGATCATCCGTGAACATCGATGTCGACGAACTTCGAGAATCCCGGCTTTATCGGCGTATCTTGCATCTTCCGCGTAGAATCACTTTGCTGCGCCGAGATTCCTAACCTGGCTGCCTGTTATCGCGCGCCGTTTAAAAAACACGCGATTTTCAAAAGTCACAGGTTCTCTAGATTCTCAAATATCCGAGATCGGCAGTCGTTTTGTAAATAAGGATTCAGGCTTCCGAGGTGTTTTGGTAGATTTAAGGGGATTGGAGGGTTGAAAGGGTGAAAGAGATGAACAGCTTTGCAGTTTGATGGAACTGTGAATCTTGGTGAATTCACGTTCGACAGAATGCAAAATCAGGCGCAATTGTGTTCGTTCCTGGAAGGAACGACTGCTAATAATGTGGTTAATCAGTGGTCGACTGTACACGACCATCGTTCACGTGTCATCGATATCGAACAAAGCCTGGCCGACACTAATTTCGAGCAGACCACCGCAACAGCTGGAACACTCAGAACCTAATGGACATAATATTTCCCGCTGACCGAGCATACTGAGCGCACTTGAGCTTGATGGAATCCTTGATTGGACGCGTTTACCCCCGATCAAATCGAAATCAGGCCAGGAACAATCGAATTTTCGTCCTTTTTTTTCAGGGATGGAATTCGTCGATATCAAGCTGACCCACTGCGCCACATTCGATACGCCCTCGAAAGCAATTCTCCGCCCTCTAAAATCGTGGGAACTTTCAAACGATCGACCTTTACAACATTATTCCATTTACCAATATTAATCAAATCGAAGTACACGTTGCACTGACTTATTCTTATAAACCACCACTTACAAGGAGAGTATTTTAGGTGTCCGCCTCCGATCATTTTGATTTTTGGATATGTTATAGAGGACCGAAAAATAAGAAATACGTGTTTTTTTGTTTTTCCCCGTTTTCATATTTGGGGGGTGAAAACTGCGTTCAAAGTTAGGGTTGAAAAATCATTTTTGTGGAATATCTCGAGAACTATTAGAGATAGGGGAAAATCTGGTGAGTCAGTCATATTTCGCATTCAAAGACACAAAATTCGTCCATTGACACTATTCCCCTATCTCTAATAGTTCCCGAGATATTCCATAAAAATGATTTTTCAACCCTAACTTTGAACGCAGTTTTCACCCCCCAAATATGAAAACGGGGAAAAATAAGAAAACACGTATTTCTTATTTTTCGGTCCTCTATAACATATCCAAAAATCAAAATGATCGGAGGCGGACACCTAAAATACTCTCCTTGTTAGTCGCCACTCAATCTATATGCTTGATCAATTTAAGCCTCGAATTCGATCGACAACGCGAGCCTGCCCCTCTCGCCAGGCTTTGACACTTAACGATTCAGCATGCTGCACGGACTATGGAAATTATATAGAAAGCAGGCAGCATCAAAGGAGGCAGAAACCGAGAAAACGGAGAGGCTTGCGTGTTTGCTTTGCCTGGAACACATATAGGCGGATTGTACACATGTTTCAGGCTCTGTGAACACGGTGTGGGTCAATGACGCTCTGTATGTTGATTCAACTATCTAACCCTAACAACTTGCTCTGTAACTATTGCCCAACTCCAGATTCCATGGATGCATTTCCATCGGATGCGAGGAGACGCCGCGTGATGAAATGTATGGGGCACCAGGGATGCTTTTATAAGCCAGCGGCAGGAGTATCGCGTTCAACGGCATCGCTAAATTATCTATTAGCGGTCTGACCAACGCTGAAAGCACATCTCTTATTCTTCAGAAATTAGTCGAAACTGAAGCGTAGCTGTGGATCTGTATCATACGAACCTCGTTTTTAACCGACTTCAAAAAAGAGGAGGTTATAGATTACATCTGTATGTATTGTGTTTATTTATATTTTTTTATGTTTACTAGACACAGTAAACTGTATCTACTTGATATAAAGTACTCCAACTATTAGGTAAAATGAGAGACATTGAAGCAGAGTTAATTTGTGTTTAAGGAAAGAAATTTAGTTTCATTGATACGGAGATTAGTATTCATGGAACCGAGTGAACAGTCGCTTAAACTTGGTAAAAGATAGTGAACCCTCAATGGGGCCTAGTTATGCAGAAAGCTACCAAGCCTCAAAGTGACAAAAAATTAGTAAAACACAGTACGGATCCCATAATGTTGTGATCTTTATTTTACAAAAAGTTACCAACCCATACAACAACTGTTACATTATACAATCATTGAAAGTACCAAGTCGTAATTCCATTTCAGGCTTAAAAAACAAGAGCTACAGAAAATTTAAAATTCTATAAAGTATACCCAAATAGAAATAAAGCTACATATATTTAACAATTAAAATCTCCAGTCTAAATTTACTCAGTTTCAGATCATTGAGAGTTGGAAGCTTTCTGCATAACTCGGCCCAATTGTAAGTGGCATGTGAATCTCACTGAATATCGTCATAAAAATGTAGCGATCCCTGAATTCACATTTTCTAAGGCTTGAAAAAAGAATGTACCGACTCCTCCAGACTTCGACACTTCCACAAAAATACCCTACCAGAATTCCAGGTACTCGAGCGACTCAAGAGTACTCACTAATATCTCGACGATTGATTTAGCATCCGACAGGGCTCGAGGGCGAAGCTGGAATTTCGCGAAACACGCGTTAAGCAGGTCGATAGCGCCTGGCTGGCGTATCAGGGCGCAGATAGAAGCGGGAGCCGCTTCGACGGGGGGTCGTAAGCAGATAAACGAAACAGCAGCGAGTGCAACATGTTCTGACCGTCCCTGAAAATGTGTTTACAGCGTGTTAGGCGGTCGATCATGCGTCACTGATACGCCGGGGCGCCGGTGACTCCGGTTCTTTGACGTTCCATTATGCAAAATCGTCTTCCTGCTCGTTCCCGGGGCCAAATGCCGTGCGACGCGCGGTCGATTTCGCGTGAATTCACGGCGACGATACACACAGGTCGCGACAGAATCGGGAAGGCAACGGCCGTGAACGACGAATGGAACGACGAAATTTTAGAGAGGGCAACGCACAAACGGTACCGCGCGCGTATCGATCTGCGCAACTTGGCGCCCGCGATAAGGGGCGTAATAAGGGATGCTGAAACGAACGAAAGGGTGAGTCTGATGAGGACTGATAGGAAACGCTTTTGTCCGGGCTGGTGTGTTTTTTTAAAGGGCTAAGGGTGTTTCGGAGATAAGAGTGAACGAGTGCGATCAAAAGGTTCCGGGTCATCTTGATACCAAAATCGAGTGGAATAAGATGGGGTGGTTAGTATACAGATGCTTTGTGAGGCTTTGTAAAGGGAAATATGTTGAAGGTGGGATATGAAAGATTCTCTGAGGAAAGATAGGTTTAGAGGATGTTGAATTTGAAAGTTGACGAGGCAAACGCGCACTCATGGATTATTATGGTTTTCAGTGTGCATTCATAAGCGATGGAATTCATTTGATTTTGTAAGGGGAGTAGGGTAAACCAACCAGTGAATGACCGAATTGTTGAATGAGAAGCCCAGTAAATGACCGCATACTTTTATTAAGAATCGTACTTATTAATGTTTGTTTAACACACATAACTAAAAAGATGGGATATTAAACGTGCAACTACACTGCATTTATAAACATATAGTAATTTTTAAATTTATAATTGACATTTCTTTGCCTAATGGTCATTCACTGGTATGCGGTCAATTACTGGTTGGTTTACCCTACTCGGTATTTTGTTTAAAATTATTCGTCCATATTTATTACTTTCGTTACAGAATCTATGTTGTCAAACTAGCTCACCATCATTCAAGGGTGTCCGTAAAATTTTTTCCAGGAGAGGGCAACTTTGAAATGACGAAAAATATAGTAATGAAAAAGCGAGTAGCCCGCTTGCTTTTTGAAACTCATTTCGTACTGCCAATTTAATTAAAAATTTAAATCCAGAATTTAGAAATATTCAGTTCTTTTAGTATAAACTTAATAAAGATCAGTTTTTATAAACAAGCCATCTTTTCTCAAAAGCCAGGGGGCAACTGCCCCTTTTGCACTCCCCTCCGGACCCCTCCTTATCCTAAATGATAACGATAACTCGGTCTTCGCGCCTATTGCCCCATTTCCACCAGAAATCACGTCACCATTTATCCACGCCAAGATTACATTCGCCTTGAACGAACAACAAAAAATCGTGGGGCACCGAAAAAACTAAAGGCAAATTTAATTTGAGGACTTATCATGCAACGTTACAAAGCGCATAATATTCTTCCTACGACTCGATCCTCTCTCGATCAGTCCCACCAATTATCTTTCGAGTGCTGTTCTCTTTTTTTATTCCTCCCTCGTCGTCCCGCTAGAGACGATCTCCGCCAGAGCGGCGGCCCAAAGTAACAAGCGCGAAAGAGGATAGAAGTTGGAACGCTTACGCCATAGATACGAAAATCCCCGCGTATATCAATGGGGGCTTGCTCTTTTCCAGCGTTTATTAGCACAGAAATACGACGCAGAATGTTCTTTCTATGGAAAGGAGGGTGGCGGAAAGTGCGGCGCTGATAGCAGGATAGAGGAGCACGGGGAGCGTATAGAAGGGCTGGGAAATCGTAGAGGTACTCGCCAGAGAGAGCTGCAGGATGACGGATGGAGGGCAGGAAGCGACACAGGAACCGGAACCCATTACTCCAGATAACAACTTCCCTAAGGCTTCCTTTTCCTTCTTCAACATCCACCCCTAAGCCCCGGCGTGTACACACGCGTGGATGCACGCGCACGTACACCCAGCCAGAACCTATGCGATCCTTACGGTAGCAAGTACGAGTCCGGAAATTTACCACCCCCGTCGCCATTTTACTCGGCCGCGCAACTGGTGGCCCCGCGATACACTCTACAAAGAAGAGGAGAAAACCTTGACCGCTTCTCCGACGAAAACTGACCATCCCGTACCTGACACCTCGACACTATCGAAATTGAAAGTCGATACGTGAACAGAGAATTCTGATTTGAGATTCGGGAGTTTCCCTACGCGAAGCTTCTCACCATCCCCTCGAAAATGCTTCCGAAAATTTGTATTTCTAACCCCAGACGCTCGTCAGCAATTTATTTGAAGTCGCATCCACGTCGAGCTGCGACCAACTTTATCAATGCCAGTGCGAGAAAAACGAAGGCTACAGATACGCGTGAGAAAAGGGGGAGAGTTAAGGGGGAGCCAAGAGGCTCCCCACTTAAATGTAATTTTATCAATGTTTTCGGAGCCGCTGGATAGCGGGCGAGAGAGGATTAGCGATATCGCGCTTTATGCAGGTCAATTGGATGGCGCTGACGGACATGCGGAGCGCGAAGAGGAGATTCAGGCTGAAATGGAAATGGGCGTCGCGGTGGTAGGGAAACCACCGACGCCGCCACCGTTGCTAAATGGGCTCCGAGCGGGTTACCCAACTGTTGCGCCTTCATCAGAAATTTATGCAGAATCCTGGGTTAACCGTCCCGGCCAATCAGCTTTGTAACTGAGCTAACGTCGTATCAGCGGGGGCGAACCAGGCCCGGGGAGGCACGTGATTTAGTAAAAAGGCCTTTAATATTTTGCGCCTTCGGTACACTCCGGCGCGCGTTCAAATTTCATGCCACTGCCAACAGGACTTAACACCCGCGGATGCTGCCAGGCGGATGGCTCCGCTCTCCGATACTCCGCTAACTGGCTAACGTCGTTATTTACCCTGCTAACTTCTCAGAATTAGCTCTATAAGAAATTTCTCGAGGATTTAAGGAACGACTCTGAATAAAGTGAGTTCGGATGGTAGATAAATTGTTTCTTACGTGTTATTAGCACCAGGCAGCGCAGACATTATTTTCGAAATTTTCGCACGAATTATGGCACCCCGAGCACAATTCGGCGCGGAGTCGCGTGACCGTCCACGAAGCTGGGTGGTGAATTTTTTACAAGATTCGGCAAAGATGAAATTGCATGCGCCAGGGGTGAGAGATGAATTTTTAGAGACTTACCAACGAGGGCCAGGATGACGGTGAGTAGAGTGGCAGCGGGGAAGGACACCGTCATGTTGAACTCCAGCATTTGAAGCAGGTCCACTGAAACGAAGAGGAAATAAGTATATTTCACGTGAAAGATCGGCGAGAGTGGCGGCGCGGAGCGGCCACGGTCGATTGGAACGCTCTGTCTACGGTCGCGGCGGGGGTGGAGCGAATTTAAGAGAGATTCGTAAGAATGTACTTCGTATTCCGTTCCGCGGATGGCGGGGGCATTGTATCGAAATCGTTATGCTCGGCGACGAACGGCTCGAATTTAATATTTATTAGGTACTTCGTGACGAGGAGGGGGGAGGTTATTACACAAGTTGAGGGGCCGTGAAGGAATCGTGTCGCGTTCGACGACTCGGTTCAAAGCTCGATAAAAATTAATTTCGAAACTTCCGCGATCTCGATTTAAGTTCTGGCAAACTTCCGATCGACGCCTTCAGATGGGAGGCAAGCTTTCCCTTCCACTTGCTGCCGGATAATCCGTGTACGATTTCCCATTAATTCAGGCCGCTCGCTCTGCCGTGGCCACCGTGTGTCGCGGAATGTAATTATTAATTGCTTCGAGCAGTGGCGAGGGCTCTCAATTGATATAATAATGGATTGAAGACTCGGTTGTTATATTGAATCGCGGAGTCGAGGGCGGATATAATTCAACTATACTTCAAATACTTTCTATTTGCGAAGAGCACCGGAAATAGGGTGACTGTACCTAATATCGCCACCCGCTATATCTCGCAAAGTAAGCACTAAAATTTATCGGTTATGCATTGAATTAGTAACTAAACATATGTAGGAAGACATACTGCAATTGCAGCGTCATGTGATCAATAATTACAGAAAGGGAAGGATTTTAGAGAATCTTAATAGTGTAAAAATTTATTGGACTGCCGCAATTTTATATTTCATTCGGACAAGGCAAGTCTAATAATTCCGTGAACGCAAGAATATCTACTAGAAATACCTAATTAATGATGTACTTAAGGAATGAAATCGATTCAAACATTTTCTATGATGAAAATAGTGTTTTTCTTTTAGCAGAATGGGTGTTCTTAATACCGCCTACCGGAGAATAATGGTTTCTGTGTGTAATGTTTGTTACAGGTGGGGTTACGAAATGTGCCGAGCAGCCGAAATAAACTTTATTTGTCCAATATGTATATCGGAACGTAAAAAATAAAATATTTTAAAAATCTATATTTTTCTAATAAAAATAAAATCAAAGATGGATAAAAAACATTGATAGAGCAAAAAATAATAAAAGCACGTGTGAAAATGACTTTAAAAGCTCATATATACATGAATTAATCAATATTTCTTGAGTTGGCGATATTAGGTACACTTTTTTCAGGACCCGATTTTTGCATGTCACGTTTTTTTGAGTCCTAATTAAAAATTTGTAGGTTTCAACGATTCTAACTTATGCTACATGAAAGATGAATAATTTCTCTTTACTTTGAAAGAACTGCATGCAAAAATATAAATTATTATTCAACTGGCAGCGATTTAACTTTTGCCTGGCGATATTAGGTACAATCACCCTAACTTAATGCCTAAGTACTGGGGCCAAATCGATCAAATAAAACGTGAATCATCTAAATAACTGGCGAATGAAACTGCAAGAATGAAACAGAAAGTACAGTGGCGAATAAGTCCTTCTGAAAATGTGTACAGAAAGCAGGTCACCGAACAGCTTCATTAACTACCAGAAAGTCATGCCTAAGAACGATTAAAAGTTTCCAATCCCTTCAGGAAATATTCCTTCGAGAATGGGATTAAAAATGGAACGGGATCTCTGGGTCAGTTGCAGCGGCGGTGTACACCGAGTACTTAATTCTTCGTAGGCAAGAAAGTTCCACGAGGGTGCCCTCCTCTATAACTTAATCGAGGCGTCGCGATGTAATTAGGAAGTCGAGCTATTCCCAAACGACGACGCGTGTCGTGCCTTCTTTATAGCGCCGTAGTATCGCTGCTCGCAAATTCCTGCCCCGTGGTGTTTCGATTTAATGAATTTTAGATTCCAAGATATCACCCACTAAAGCCACTCCCACTGGCTTATTAAAACTCCCCAGTCTTCCATCTTGTCCTATGTAATCTGAACTCCGCCTAGCGTGTCGTGCAATTATTTTTCCCTGCCCCGCTTGTCTATTTTCCTTTAATGAAGCCAGCCTACTTTCGAGCTTCCAAGTAGGCCGACATAAATTATCATTTCAGAATCCCTTCCCGTGCCCCTAATATTATCAGACGAATCTCTGATTTGCAACTTGGCTTCCCTCGGCTCGTTCAGAAAATTTCTGTTTATTAATCTTCACTGTTTAATCTTGCAAAATTTCTTGTAATGACTCCAACTTCGGGCGAACAAGTGGCACGCGGTAAACCCTGCTGTAACTGGGATCGACGAAAGTTCGACTGCTCCAAATGGGGACTCGGGGACTGGAAAGTCGATCGCAGATATTCACAGGTATTACGCAATTGTCGAGTACTCTTTCTGGGTATCCGAGACCTGAGGTGGAAGGAAACGGAACAGGGAGGCAGCGTGGAGGAGAAGGCTCGACGTAACGAAAACAGACTGGTAGTCTTGTGTAACAAAAACTTCGGGCAACCCTGAGACTGTCTAAAACATCCGAAACTCGGCGATGGCGACGGAAGACAGAAGTTACCCTCTGCAGTGTTTTTCTATGCAAATGTATATTTCAAACGATTAACCAGCGAAAATAGCTTCCCTTGTTCGCCAGTTAGTTTAAACTTTCGAATTGCCCTCTTTCGTATTCTGCCATTCTCCACACTCCTCTTTTAATCTAACTTCCGCGGCTTTCGATGAATGTCAAAGGGCTCCGATCACTGCCTCCTCAATTCGAGACACTCGCCAAATCAAACGGCGAATGAATCACGAGCGTAGAAAAAGAGAGCGAGTGCTTTCTTTCTGATTATATTATCGCCTGCTCGTCGATGGCGCGACGGAAATAGAGGATTTCACGAACACTTGCGAGCACTTCGGTGAAAAGTCCTTGTCGGTCATCGAACCCGTTGCTCTCTGCTTTTATCGCATCGGCGATAAGCAACTACGCACAAAGCGTACAACAGAGAAAGATAAGGATTCGAAATTTGAATCACCGGCAATTTGTCGATCAGCCAAACTTTCTGCCGATAATTCTGAAATACTGCGCGAGCCGATTACACCCGTGAATTCCCAATTATCATAATCGCGATTCGTGTCGACAGGATCGTGAACGGTGGACGATCGTGCACGCGAACGAAGACGGATGTAACGATAGGCCGCCATGATTCCACGGCAAATAGAGCAACGTGAGCAGAAAAAGAAAGATGGTAACATACGCGATTAGACCTTGCACACGTAGAGAATATCAAACGCTATCAACGCGCGATTAGATACCGGTCTTCTACTCTATGCACTTGTGTTTCGAGGCGACGTTATTATTATTAGTACAATCTATCGATCGCTGCAAAAAGAAAAGGCGAGGGGAGAAGACACGTAGGCTGCATCAACCGTTCCTTTTATAATGCCAGAGGGATTTAAAAACGCTTTCCTTGGTCGTAGTTCTAAAAGTGTCTATTATTCTCGACCGAGATAGATTTAAAGTTGAAAGAACTGTGGTACAGCTCTGTGATAAAGCCTGAAGTGCATCGAGCAAACAAACAAGATGTAAACAAACCTTGGGGACTACAGAAAGGGATGTAATATCGAGGAATCCTAGACAACTGTAAATATTCTATTTACAACCGTTCAATTAGTCGATTTTAAAATCCAGAAAAAAGGTGCGATCGTTTATCGCCTATAATTGGCTGATTAAAACGACCTTATACTACTTAAAACTAGGATCGTAGTAGATTCCGCGGTTGCAAATTAAGTACTAAAAAATAATTATTGCAGAAAGTCTGATGCGGTTGTCTGCATTGTGAGAACTTAATTATTGTTAATGGAATAATAAACACAGGTAGTATATCTTACATAAGTCAGCCACTGTATCTTCAGTGAGTACAGTATCGTAAGTACACTTCGTTTCAAACATTTGCGAGCAGGACTACGATCGAAAACACGCCCGTCAGAATGAGATCGTTGTAACTGGAACGAGGTCGTTTTAATCAGCCAATGAAAGAAAAAAAGAAATATTAAATATAGTATCTGGCACGACCATTATTAAACACCGCGCAATTTACAGCGTAGATTCGAGTGTAGTTAAGAATCAACACATTGAACAAAATACATTTATCACTTAAATACCATAACGCTGGGATGAAAAAAAAAACACATCAAAATAATTGAACTTTACTTCACGTGCCCCCCTCCCCCAATTTGATACTTTGCATTGCGTAATCGCTTTCACCAATATGCGTCAGAAAAAAAAGATTGAAAAAATCAACGTGCCATACTTTCGCGAGGACGCTATAAATGGAACAACATATTAATCAGATAAAATCACGTGAATGATACTCCGCGAGTCACTGTGTCTATCCGCATAAAATTCTTTGTGCAATTACGGCGGATGTTTTGGTAAAAAGTATTTATTCAATAACAAACGCGTTGTTGGTTTTAGCAATCAATGAAATTACATAATCACGCTGTCACTCGACACTTGGCTCGTCACATGCACGATGATAATATTGCTGAATTCGTTCAACGCGAACAAAGCTTTTATCTTAAGGCACTCATTCAAATAACACGCATTCACTTGTATGTACACCTCTACCGCTGCCACTAAACTTATGGAAGCTGGGTAACAATTAAACGCGAGGAGTACAAATGAACATTCCCACTTTTAACATGAATATTTTCTTAGAAAACATCGATGGCTCGAAGATTGTATGTCCACTTTTAGCGTTTTCGAGAAAAACAGGTTTAAACGTACAATGGCACGTAAGACTCAGGGATATTCGACGAATAAAAATATTACTTTCGACAAATTTACGAAGTAGACATACGCGTGATTTTTATACAGGATGAAGGACCATTCGTTGCACATAAAATCTGAAATTCCACGAGAAGCTGGCATACAATATTTGTGCACCAAGCCATCGACATTCTTATTTCTAAACTGATCTCAGTGATCTAAGCTTCAGATCCATTGATCCCTCTATCCAACGATAGCCAATTCTGTGCCTATCAATTATAATCTAGTGCGCTCAGAAGCTCCAACAGGATACGAACAGAAGCTAACCCTCGACGTTGCAACTCCTATCCTCGAAATTCGGGAAAAAATAACACCATAATTTCAGACCACACGAACAAGCATCTCAAGAGAAATTAACATCCACACAAATACTCAGAATTCATCAAACCTCATAAAACACTAATAAAAAACAGAACACCAAGAGAATCTAAACATTCCTCCTCTCCAAGCCTACCCAGACCCCATCGTCAGGTGTCATCGAGAAGTTCTTCTTACTAAACTCAAGCGGCACTCTCGTCTTTTCGGTAGGCTTTATGACGAACTTGCGCAGGAGGTACGCAATGAGGATCTTCGTTTCCAACAAAGCGAAACGGTTCCCGATGCATTTCCGCGGGCCCACGCCGAAGGGTATATAGGTATAAGGGACAATGTTATCCTTGTTCGCGTCGCTGAAGCGCTCGGGGTTGAACCGCTCCGGTTCGGGGAAGTACTTCGGGTCGTGGTGGAGCGCGTAAACGGGAAACAAGACTACGTCGTTCGGTTTGACGGTTACGCTGCTGTAGCCA
Source organism: Andrena hattorfiana (assembly GCA_944738655.2). Classification (NCBI taxonomy): domain Eukaryota; kingdom Metazoa; phylum Arthropoda; class Insecta; order Hymenoptera; family Andrenidae; genus Andrena; species Andrena hattorfiana. The sequence goes on along the minus strand of OX122894.2, from coordinate 41,224,038 downwards.
GGCCCGGCTGGGGGCAGCTGGAACTTCTCCACGCACAGTCTGTCGATGAGCACTAGAGGCGGGTACATCCTGAGAGTCTCCGAAGTCACCATCTCCATGTACTCCATCCTGGACAGATCCTCGTAGGAGATTTCCCCGTTCCCACTCGCCATCCAACGGTCCACTTCCTCGCGCAGCTTCTCCTGGACATCGGGATTGATCGCCAGCTCGTAAACGATGTAGCACATGACCGTGGAGGAGGTGTCGAAGCCAGCCAGGAAGAATATGAACGCTTGCGCCACGATATCGTCTATGGTCATCTGCTGGGCGGCTGGTTTCTCTCTGTCTCTAGCTTGCATCAAAAGATGGATCATGTCCGGCCGGACGATGTTCTGCTCGTCCCGCGTCCTCACCGTCTCGGACACGACCTTCTGGAAGAAGTTGGCCGTGTCCCTCGACAGGAACGTGAACCCGGCCATCCTGGTTAACCGCGGGTTCATGCGGAACAGAAGGAACTTGATCAGCCGGAACAGGCCGCCGAAATTCGTCACGTCTGCCCCCTTCCTGTAGAACTCGTTCTCCCGGTCCCTCAGCGAGTTCACGCTGATCCCGAAGGCGACGGTGGCGATCACGTCGTTGGTGTACCTGGTGAACGCGTCCTTCGCCTCCGTCGAGGACGAGAGCTCCGTGTGATCGTGGAGATAGTCGACGAACTCGCGGGCGCATCTGGACACCAGCTCGAACATGAATCTCATCTTGCTGACGGTGAACGAGGGGCTAAGGGTGCTCCTCATCTCCCTCCAGCGTGCGCCGCGCAGCGAGAACACGTTCCTCCCGAAGATCGGGTCCATCTGCTCGTTGATGAAGCTCAGGCGGTCGGGGAACCGCTCGAAATGCTTCACCGCTATGTCCCGGATCAGCCCCGGGTCGCGGACGATCACCGTCGGCGTCGCGAAGTCCATCGCGCCCACGTACTTCGCCTCTGGGTGACAGGTGTAGACGTAGTTGCAGTGGTCCGGGAGGCTGACGCGGCGCAGGAAGATCTTCCAGCCGGAGCCGAACACCGGCATCGCCCAGATGTAGGGCACATGCCTGCTCCTCCAGTAACTGTACTGCCGGTGCAATATGACAGCGAGCTTGGCCAGGCCGACGGCGACCAGCGCGGTCACCAGGAGCTTGGACGAAATGGAGAACGAAGGTGGCTCCATAGCCACGAGGATGGATTACGAGCGACTCTGTCTCGTGACTAGGTGGAATCTTATAAATATGAACGTACACACGCGTGCGGTTTTGTCGTTGCACGAGCAACAGGCGAGGGTGGGAGTAGGTGGCCTGTTACATCAACCACGTAAACGGACTACGTTGTTCCTCGCTGGTAGTTTCGGGAAGCACGTTGCGGAAAGTGTGTCTGCGGCTTCGAGCTATCGGCGGCACTCGCCGCAGATATTCGTGTAAAAATAAAAAGGCAGATACCTCGGCCGTTCCACTTTGCGTTCGGACTTTACGCCGGCGAGGCTTTGCCGGTTAAAATTAAGTGCCTGTTCGATAGACGATTGTACCCAGATCGAGGGAGAATGTAACTGTGGGATATAAAGTCCCTTGCTTTTGACAGATTTTGTATTACTTCTTTAACGTTTCGCTGGGTGATCTGCGCAGCAGACTACTCTGAGCAATTCTGTTTTAATCAGTCTTGAAAGGAGATTACGCACGCGAATGCCTCTTTATATTAGCGTTGGATAGTATCTTTTCTTTTCTTGAAAGAATTCGCCACTGCTAATACGCGTTTCGATGCATCGGAGAAATAAAAACACTCGCACGAGCGTGGAAGATATTTCTCGTTTTCTCGTAGGTAGGTCTGGCTCGCCAAGAATCTGGTTTCGCGAGGAAAGAAATGCACGGGGTTCGATGAATAATAATTACGACCTTTGCTGGAGACCGTTCGATGCGTTTCAGACGCATTCGTGGAAAAAGAAGAGACGCTGCAGATTATGTTTTCGGCTCCGTGCTGGGTTTATATCAATGACCGTGCGCAGTGGAGCAGATCTACAGTTACATCAACGTTATCAATCCTGCGCAGACGTTAATTAACTGTAACAGTAATGAGTCAAAGCCGGTTCTACCTCTGAGACACTTTTGATACAAAAATATTTAGCTACAGGATTAAGGGAAATGACTGGTCAACTTTCATCGAGATCCTGTAGAAACTAAAAATATATTTCAATTGCGGCGCTGAATGATTATTTTGAAAAGGCTATCACTCCTGATATAGTTATAGAGATAAGGATAAGATACAATATTATTAAACTTCCCAGTCAAAGAGTCACACGTAATCTTTATTATTGCGTTTAGAAACGCCTGATGCAATTTGACGTTTTCTCTTTGGAAAAGCTTAAGAAACCCTCGAAATCTACAAGCACAAGATTACGTAGAACAGTACCAAATATTCAATCCTAAGCTTGCAAGGTCCACGAAAGATTCTCAAATAAAACATTATAACAGAACTCTCATACAATAATCAATTTCCATACAAAAACGTTGCAGTGCTCTTAAACAATCCTCTTTTCTAAACTAGTTAACTCCACACAAAGGTCAAATGAAAATCGTGCATTCTAGGAAGAATTAAAATCGAGCTAAATAACTAGAACTGCTAACCATCGATGTGAATTCCAAAGCGGAACGATTACAGAGAATAATGGAATGCATCTAAATGCAGCGCCCAATTTTTATTCGAATTAAATAAAATTCACTTATAAAACGTGCAAACGAGCCAACAAATAAAAACCCTTAAAACAAGAAAACAAACCAATAACATAAAGTAATAACAAATCTAAAGATCCCTCTTCTCCAAGCCAATCCAAAATCCATCCTTCGGTTTCAGTTGAAAGGAGCCTTTTTGATACACAACCGGTTTCGTTTTTTCAGTACACGTTATAATAAACGTGCGCAACAGATGCACCATAATTATCTTCGCCTCCATCAGCGCGAAGCGATTGCCGATGCATTTCCGAGGCCCCAGCCCGAAAGGTATGTACACGTAGGGATTGATCTTGTCCTTATGTTCCGCGCTGAACCGTTCGGGGTCGAACTTCTCCGGCTCAGGGAAATAATTGGGATCGTGGTGCAAGCCGTAAATGGGGATCCAAACGGTATCGTTCGTGTTTAGGGTGACGCTCTTCAAACCAGGCTCGGTGGGTGGCAGTTGAAAGTTTCCGCTGCAAACCCTATCAATGATCAATAACGGGGGATACTTCCTAAGCGTCTCCGACACAACCATTTCCATGTACTCCATCTTCGTGAGAGACTCGTAAGAGATCCGCCCATTCTCCTCGGCCAGGTACTCGTCCACCTCCTCTCGCAGCCTCCCCTGGACGTGCTGGTTCAAAGCCAGCTCGAGAGCCATGAAGCACATCAAGGTGGACGCGGTATCGAAGCCACCCAAGAAGAAAACGAAACTCTGAGCGGCGATGTCGTCGATGTTGAGCTGATGGGTGGAAAGCTTCTCCTTGTCCCTGGCCTCTATCAGCAGTTGGATCATGTCCCGCCTCGCGACGCCCTGCTCGTCGCGCAGCCTCACCGTTTCGGTGATAACGTTCCTAAGGAACTGCCTCGAGTGGGAAGGTAGCCAGTTGATGCCTACCGCCCTCATCAGGCGAGGGATGTAGCGGAGCAGTATGAACTTCGTTAACCGCGACACGCTATTGAAATTGGAGATATCCAAGCCCGCCTTATAAAACTCGTTGTCCCGATCTCTCGTCGAGTTCACGGTGATCCCGAAGGCCGACGTGGCGATCACGTCGTTGGTGTACCTGGTGAACGCGTCCCGCAGCTCCATCGAGGAGCACAGCTCCGGGTGCTTGTAGAAATGGTCGACGAACTCCTGCGAGCTCTTGGACACTAGGTCGAACATGAACCTCATCTTGCTGGCTGTGAAGAAAGGACTCAGAGTGTTCCTCATCTCCCTCCAACTGTCGCCCGTCAAGGAGAAGACGTTCCTACCGAAGATCGGGTCCATCTCCTCCGTGATGAAGCTTCTGTGATCCGGGAACTGGTCGAAGCTCTTCACCCCTATCTCTTTGATCAACTCGAGGTCGCGTATAACGATGGTCGGCCTCGACATGTCCATTATTCCGATGTACTTTGCGCCTGGGCGGTAATTGTACATGTCTCTTGTGAAATCGGTGGCGGCTGCGCGGCGGAAAAAAACCTTCCACATGGATCCTAGTCCAGGCACGCATCCCATGCTTGGCACCCCGAGATTCCTCCAATACATCCACTGCTGACATAACGCCGCGAGCAACTTCGCCGTGAGAATTGTAGCCAAAGTGACCGCCAATAGTTGGAACGCGGTAAACGGCGTGAAATTCTCCATGGCTGCGCGTTTCTATTGCAAATGACCATTCGCTGTCGAGGGCTCTTATAAACGTTAACAAACACGCCTCCTCGCAAAGGTTAATGCGAGAAGTAGGAGGGTAGAGATACGCAAAAGCCTTGGCGATCGCACCTGGATAAGAGGTTATTCATCCCAGATTTTCAGAAAACGATATTCAAGCCCTCCTTGTCTAGATAGGCCACTTTTGAAAACAGTATCACGTGAAGTTTTATATTGTAACGGTCACGGAAATCCATCGATTTCGCTTTATCGGATATAAAGGACCTTTACTCCGTGATACCGCAGATCCAGCGATAGATTAATTCTTGATACAGGCGATAATAGATTAGTTTCGATAAGATACTATAGAATGAGGAAAGTCAAATTTCTTTCGCCCCCTCGATCAAAGTTTGTACAAATCGGTTGTACGCTCAGTACGATTTCAATAAGAGTAAACCGATTTACCGGTTTGCCGGTAAATCGCGAGAAATACCCTGAAATTTTTACCGGTAATTCGCCAAATATTTACCGGTAATTCGATAAATTGTGTATAGCAATGTAGCGCATATATGCATTCGTTAATTCCGTCGATATCTACTCCGTTATCAATGAAAAAGCTTCGATTAATAATAGAGACGAAAAACGAAGTATCTCAGAAAGAACCAACTTTAAACCAAAAGAAAACTAAAAATCTGAATCAAGCCACCAAAGAATAGACGTATTTTCAAGTAGAAAAAATAAAAAGAAAATATCTACAAATGCCATATGATTTCTTAATGACTACCCGAACAACAAGTGTAGAATCTAAGAGCGGTTTATCAGGAGACCAAAGTTTCGACAAATTATGTTTTTTGCGTGCTTATTTGTTAAAAAGAATTCTTAAATAAAAAATATTTAATTATGTATATAAGTTAAGATTCTTTTCATTATTTCCGCGGTGAAGATGCATATTAATATGTAATGTCAATAGTCATACAAATATATCTATTTTGTGTTATATCATTTTATATTTTATGTTTAGAACAGTTTTATTTGCGTATATTTTTCATAATGCTCGATTAGAGTTCAAGAAAATTTTTTTTTGTAACGTTTACTTTTATATTTTCAATACCTTAAATAATTACCGGCAAATTACCGATAAACCGGTTTTGAATGAAAATTTTACCGAATTACCGGTAATTGAAAAAGTCGGTAAATTTGCAATCCCTATTCTCAACCCTGCGTTTCATGATTCAACGTTCACTTGTAGATGCGACAACGCAGAATGTTTGGGGAAATGTTTGCAAATTGTCATGAAAATGCGACATGGAGATAATGTGACGTAAAATATATTTTACGCGAATCGTGCAAATGGATTACTAAATATCTTCCATTTATCAATTTAAACAAAGCTGCAAAGCATGCATAAATAATTCAAGCTACTTCCAGCACGGTTAAAATATTTCCAATCACTTACCGATGAAGACGAAAATCTGATGGTGCGAGTAGCGGAGCAACATCGAAATGGAGATAGTCTGGAACAAGAGAAAAGCTCAACGTTACAGTCGCTCCCACTACAAACACAATTTTACTAAAATTCTCGCGTCGCAAATAAATGAAAAATCTGGTAACACATGAAAAAAAAAATTCGCTACAATCGCACCGTGATCCGCATTGTCCCTCTTTTGCACGGAACGCCAAGTATTCGAGGATATATTCTACCGAATTTGAAACAAAAAAAAAATGTAAAGAATCATGGTTTTCAGCAATTTTGGTAAATTTTGGCTACCAGAGGTATAGAAGTGAGAAACATTGTAATTTCCTATTAGAAATATGCACAGAGCGTGCAGAGAGATTGAAGGAAAGTAAGAGAGATGTAAGCGTGGAAAACAAACACAATCAGGAAAAAAAATCGTTATTAAATTCATCGAATTTCCATCACTTTTTTTAAAAAAAAAATTTTTCTCTGTGGAACAATACGACGAGTGCTTCCCGGTGGATATTGTTAACGGAGGTAGGGGGGATTAAAATTTGCCAAAAATACAGGACGAAGTGTATTGACTCCCGGCGCAACGTTATATTTCCCGATGCGATCCATCTGAAATTCTCTATCCATGGCAATATCTTTACGATTCGGCTGCGATTCGAACGAGCCACGTCTAGATACGGAATCGTGTCGATTAGTACGCGTGACAGGCGACAATATTTGTTATTTAGTAAAAGGAGATTGCAACAAAGCTGTGTTACGAGATAAATTGCGAGCGGTGCGGCGCGCACTCGGTTACCAGGTTCAGAGTGAATAGTGCAATTGAATTGCGATCGGCTCGGATTGGACCAGCACCTGACACCCCCGCAGATAATTCACTATTTGCAATGGGGCAACCTTGGCAACGGAGCCGTTTAATAGTACTTTGCAGGCGCGCCGATGTTATTTACAGGGAAAGTGACGGAAAAAAAGGTGGCATCGACGTGAAATTCTGAGAGACTCCGTTTGAAATAAACTTCAAATGGGATTTCCAACGATGGGCGAATCGTGTTCTCGGAATTCGCAAACTTCTTGCGATTTATCAGAGTTGCATCTTATCTTTCCGACAGAATTATTTCATTGATAGTAAGATTTTAATTTTATTAATAATACTGATTAATAAGAAAGAATTTTTGTGTTGGGATGGGAGTAAATGTGAATAAACGCGAGGGATAAATTTCAAGTATGTAGAATTGCAATTGAACGGGTTCAGAAATGCGAAAAGATTTATCTATACTGAATAGTGCTTGATTTAAGAATTTAAGTAAACTACTTTTCATGTGTGTTTATTTGAAAGAAATTACACCCAAGGAACATCTATATTTGCCTTCGCTATAGAAATTTATAGTAGTAATAATTATTCGTACGAATTTCTAATGGGTTTCTAATATCTATTGTTTGCCTAAAAGCTTCTAAATTGCCACCAAGATTGGAATATTAGTAGAATGCTCATATTCAAATATCAAAGTTGTAAGAAAGGGCCGTGTTATACCTGCTTCGAAGCCCTCCATTTCCAATCGCGCGCCAAACGAGCAGGCTATGCATTCAGTTTCATCAGTCGCGCGCAAACGATACACGTAACGCAACATTTTACCGCGAACTGTCGATAACTACTGACGCCAAAAGAAATCACCGCCTCGTCACTTTCGCCGCAACGAAATTTTTCGAGAAACGGCTAATCATATCATCGTTAAAAATATCGCCTCTAAAGAATATACTTTCCTGTCCACGCACGTATTTTATTATACTTATTACTATTCTTCGGGTACATATTTGCACTATTTCGTAATATTCAAATTCCATTAAATCCTTTGCAATTACATATACCCACCTACGCGAAAAAAAAACTAATAAATCTGCTAAAGGGCGTTGTCTAAACTTATAATACCGAAAGCTGGATGCTAGGTACGTATATACATAATTCCCGACCGTGACGTTTCTTACGTCATGAAATAGATATCGATCGATAGATTGGAACAATGAAAGAAATTCAGAAATATGATAGATCGATTGGTATCGGTGGACAGGAAAAGCTCCGGAGAGAAAAAAAGAAGAATGAGAGGGAACGGATGTGGGTTGAAGATGAGGCGAGTAAGAGGAGAAAAGGGAGATGAATAGTGTTTCAAGCTGGACTGCATTGTAACAGAGCGGCCGATGTCATGCGCACATAACAGGAGATACGGGATAATACGTAGATGACGACAGTCCCGTACACGTGACTTCGTGGCAGGTTGACCGAGGGTGGTTCCAGGTGGCACCCCGAGCGCTGAAGTAACATTCACGTGTTGTGGCACGGGGTCCACCCGTCTCCCCCTTTTCCGCCGCGAACTGCATTCGAAGCATTTCCAACCCCCCTTCCCCCCGCTGATACATTCAATGTTACGTTCATACTCGATACGAAAGAGTAACAACGTGTTCGGTAGAAAATGCCAGGCAGCCCCTAATTGCCAGGCAAACAGTGCCATTCGAAGACAATGAAATTGCAATCCAGACTCGATAAATCTAAATCTAAACCTTCCAGACGGGATCCAACGACGAAACGAATCCACGAAATAATACGCGACAGTGATGGCCGCGATCGGTAAATTTATGACGCTGCAGACGTGACACCGCGGCAGACAATTGCAACTAACTTCCCAGCGGCAGGGTGTTTGAATTTAAAATGGACGCTATTAGGTGGCGCAGCATAATTCTAACGTTAGGCTTTCGAGAAACGTGAACGCTACACTTGGATACCAACGTCCATACTCGGAATGCCGCCTGATTTAATAGAGTACCTTTCGAATATTCTACCATTCTACGATCTAGACATTTCTTCTAACGGAATTACTCATGCATGGGGTAATTGGCTTTTCACTATATCCATCGCGGATACGCTGGATATGGACTAGATGTAGCTCTGGCGCACAATGCATTGCATTTGAATCATGGTTAGCGGCACGCGGTATTCCTCATTTGTTCGCGCGGTGTAAACCCATTAAACACGAACAGAGCTATTCGTTGGCCCGTGTATGATCCAATCACTTCGTAACGCCCGGGGAATACTCTGAAATTTCACGACCCATCCGGCATCCGCGCTGTTTACGCTATACCCACTGATTATACATTGCCGCGATCACTCATTTCTTTATTATCGCGAGAGTTAGGCCGTGAACTCTGATTCGCGCGACCCATACGAAATAAAATAGAATGCCGTTATTGGCTGGCCGAAAACACTCCCCGATCGATGGTGAATCCGTGACAATCATTACTGCCTCTAACGCTTCACGACGGTATAACGTATTTGGGGGCAAAATTGCCGACTTGGGGCCTCTGTAATGAATACGATGCCCCTAATAACGCTGATTTATAGCCGACGGTTCTACTCCAAAGGGATCACTGGTTGCGAGGGTGCAAGGGGTTGGAGGGTTAACTCAGTGCATGGTTACTTTGAATTGATTGCCATATCCTTTTACATGTGCCGCGCTGTCGTGTGGATATGTATGACACCATCCCCCCCTTGATGGAGAGGAATATATCCAGATCGGAAGCATGTAGCACATGAAACTAAATCTAATTTACACCTACGGAACGGCCCAGGCTCGCAGTTATACCTAAGATAGCACTCGTGATGCTGCAATTCACAATTCGCGAGATAAATGACTTAATTTAATTTCCTGCAATGTGAAATGAAATCTAACGAAGCACAATGTTATCAACACCTAAGGAGAAGAAAAATTGATAAAAATATAATTTAAGAAACGAGAGTCCCAGTTGCCCACTAACCAGTTTAAATTTTATAATTAAAAACACGGATTTATATAGTTGTCCAGCTTTGCATTTTATGGCGTATTATTTAAAGTAGAAGAAGATGTACTTACAAAAACTAACATGATGAAAAATGCAGCGAGGTACGAAGTTCTGGCCATCCACATGCTCACGAATCGATAATGTTCACCAGTCACGACATTTCTGTGAATAAGAATTGCGACTTTTGCAGGTGATTTTTGGAGTAATATTTAGTGGGTTGCGTTGTTTAGTTAGTTACCGTAGAAAGCCTTTATTGTCTTCCTGTTCCGCCAACGTCTTAATACTCGCCATTAATAAATCGTCGTATCCCAAGAATTCGTCGAGTATTAATCTTGAAAAATCATCACCAAAGCACTTATCATTCACAGGATCTAAAGTAACAATTTTTACAGGAATGTTTAACCTTTGTCTGGTGACGGGTGAAAGTCTCAAGAAACCATATTCTAGCGAATATTCCACGATATAACTATCGTCTAAAAAAAAATAAATAATTTTAATAATAATCATTACATTAAGATCATTACCGTTATTTTAAAGACCATAGAACAATCATTACCTGCCCTGGCAAGTTTATCAGCTTCGGAGTTCTGCTCCTTTAAGGGCTGAATAATATCTTCTTTCTTCGATTTATTTGCATCCTGGCCTGCAGTATTGTTTTGTGCGTTCGTGAGCGGTACTACTTTTTCATCCGATACCTACAACATTAATTTCAAATAGTATTTCCAATTTTCGTTCCGAGTAGGAATTCTAATCTTTCTTTAATCATACGCACTTCTTCGCTGTCCGCGTTTAGTTCAGCCCAAAGTTTCGTTGACAGCGAAGGACTCGTCGTTGCGTTACTCGTACTTAAATCTGGATCCTGCGCTTCGCCAGGAACGCCAGTAGCGCTTCTCATAACTACTTCTTTCTCAGATAACGTTAAACTGTCGTGATTCTCTTCGTTAGACGTGTTAGCGGTGTCTCTATCATCATCAACGGCGGATGGTTCGATATTGATAAATCTATCGATACAATAGGAAACATTAACGAAACCCATAGAAACAGACAACAATTATTTAGCGTACTGCGACGGCTCTTACCCGTCTCTGGTTAATATCCCCAAAGCGCTAGTTAAATCGTCAACCTTCTCCTGCCGCAATTTCTCTTCTTTCGCATAACTCTTTTCTATACTGTAGTCTTCCCCGCCGTTCCTAAGTATTTCAACTCTTAATATGCCGTCCCGTGGCCAATCATCTCTTATGTGTTCTAAACAGTTAGTCGGTGCGCGTGAAAATACTATGTGAATGTAAGCCAACACAAATAACGCTAATATAGCCTGAAAATGAAAAGTTTCACGATCGGAAGTTATTTAATTCGCATCGTGGCAGTATAACAATCGCGTCGATATATACCGCTTGTAATATTCGACGGTATAACATGCTCACCTTCAATAAAACTATAAATTCTATAAATCTTCTGACAGGCCTCGGAAATGTTCTCGCGTAAGTCAACGCAGCCTTAATAAATATCGCATGAAACAGCCTCTCCCGCACGTTCACGAATGGGTTCTGAGTATTATTATTTCTAGCCGTGTTCATGTTATTATTATTTAAGGCTGAGCGAGTCGCGCCACCGATATTACGATGGTTATGTACAGCTGCACCGTTCTGATTATTCGTTATTGGTGTAGCGCCGCCATCCACTTGTGGCATTATAAATATTATGTAATATTTGCTTCCAGCAAATGATGCGTTCCATTAATTAATATCTTTCGCTCGTACGTCCAGACGCATGAGATTCCTTAAAAGGCGTTCGTATATTCGTCAAGGTATTTACAATGTGTATGTACATTTCCACGTTCAAGGTAATCTCTAAATATCCTGAAACAAGTAACAGCAATTCAACGCTTTTATTCAACAATGTAACGTTTCGGTTTCTAACCTATTAGACAGTCGAGTAGCAACACATAGGACTTTCTACGCGTCGCGGAACGTAAATACGCAACACGTATTGTTCTCGGTATCTCGACACTTTCTTCTTTTAACGCATACGTCTATTCAATCCGAAATTAGAATCTAAATAAATTATAATACCTAACGTTCCGAAGAAGGTTACATTCGTGTGCATTCGTGTACCGTGATAGCAATGATACCCTGGGAACGCGTTCGATCCTTCTTCCGACTTTTAACAAACACGTCCCGCGACTTTTACATATTGAATTTTTGAATTAATTATTATTAACACGATCGTAACCAACGTGGAACGTAACCTCTGACATGAGTACTGAAAGCATCATAACCTATTTCACGATTACATTCTCTGTTACGATCTAGTGACAATTAAAAAAAAAAAAGAAGGAAGCGTCAATAGAATTTCCAAGCAGATCGGGTGACCTATTTTTATTTACGTAATTACATTGTAAGCAGCAAACAAATTGTCGCCGTTTAAAAAATAGCCTTACGTAGCAATAACGAATTTCGTTACGTAATTAAGCGATTTAGAAAAATAATAATTACGCGTCGCGGATGGATAGCAAGAGTATTACGCGGCCTGCGCTTTTTCGTCGATGCATTTTTCGGGTACATCATTATTACCCGGATGTGACATTTAACAGCTGACACACGAACCGCTGGTAAAATTTTCAGACGCAAGCCAACCATATCGTACCTTGTTTACAAGCTGAACAGATACATGGAACGTTGAATTTCTAACAATACTCATGCCTCGCGTGTCACTACAAATAATCAATTCATAAAAATACAGATTGCGGATATTAACAAATGCGATTCTCGTCAAATTGTCACTTCATCGTCGTGTTTTGATATTCTACAACCCGTATATATTAGTCCCTAGCTCCCGCACGGCCGCAAACGTAATCGCGCCAGAAATTCTAGAAAGCCTAGCCGAGTCAAAAATTCCTATCTGCTGCTAATTTTTATTGGGATTCTGTTGTCGACCGACCAATAAAACGATTCGACCGATCCCAGTATTCGTTGATAGGGCAATTTTAAATCCAAGCGAAGCACAATTCGAACGAAGAAAGTCACTATCACGCAACGACGAACGAACACACGTCGCGTAGTTTTGAATTTTAACCAATGCAGTATTTTTTAAACAGCCGCTACTTTATTGTAATAGTAAAGTATTCTTAAAAAAACGTCCCACAGCTTTGTCTGAATTTAAACTGATAAATCATGTTTATGTAAATACTGTTACGTATTTATAGTCCGACGTATCGAATGTATTCGCGAGACACTTGATACTGTTATTGACAATTATGAATTCACCAAGATCACCGCAAACTCCTTTCAGTTATGAATTAAAAGCAATTATAAACAACAGGAATGTCTTGAGTATGCGTAGTCGCATGAAAGGTATAACTTATATTTCGCACGTTTGTCGATTTGTTTGTATGTGTAAATCTCTATATGTAGATTTTGTGTTTCCAGTTCTTAACAGTTTAAACGAAAGTAATCAGAAGCATTTTGAAGAAAAGGAGAAAAATTTGAGATCCCGAGCTGTTCAAGAAATTTTAACGACAGAGGTCACCTATTTGCGGCAATTAGAAATCTTAATGGAGGTACTCGCTGTTTGTCTTTATACTCGCCTGATAATGTCCGAAGCGTTATTACATGTATAATTAATATTCTTTCAGTTTTTCATACAGCCCATGTTCGAAAGGAAATTATTGGATCACATTTTACTCTCGACGTTATCCGAAAATATAAAAACTTTGTACAATGTCAGCGGAGAATTGGTGAAAGAATTAAAGCAAGATCCGCAAAATATATCTGCTGCGTTTCATAAGCTCGCTCCGTTCTTTAAGTTATATTCCGTTTACGCTTACGACTACGAGCAAGTTTTATCCTTGCTGCAGGTATATTATTATTAAAAATCTCTCCGTTACGAATTGCTACAAGCGGAATCCTTTTCAGACGAAACAAGAGAATGACTTTACGTTGAAAAGTTTCGTTAGTAGACAAGAATCGAGACCGGAAGTTGGCAGAAAATTGCCTTCGTTATTAATTACACCGATACAGAGGGTGCCTAGGTATAAATTACTTTTGCAAGAAGTCTTGCAACATACACCTAACAAACATAAAGAATATAATCTTCTACAAGGTAACTATAAAAGACGAATGAGAAGCTTTATCCTGTAAATCATTGTCGCTTCGTTATTAACTGTTACGCGCAGAATAAATCGATTGTTTGCGTAGTATGTCTGGTAGAAGTTGAGAAGGCAGCGAGGCACATAAATACTTTGGTCGAGCAGCACGAAGAAACGCAGAAGTTACTGAAACTTCAGAAATGTATTACCAATCCTATTAATCTAGTAAAGCCCGGTAGGAAGTTGATTAAGCAGGGAGCACTAATGAGAGTGTCGAGGCGCGGGAATTCTGCGTACCAAAGATATTTTGTCCTCCTCAGCGACACTTTGCTGTATTGCAAGGGTGATCCAGAAAATTCATTAACTGTATGCTGCGTTCTGCCGCTGAATAAATGCAGGCTCGAATGTGTCTTAAGCGGTGGCCTGTTTCGGGTTACTTGCTTAAACGAAACGCTGTTACTTTATTCGGAAAGAGACGATAGCAGTTTATGGATAGAGGCGATACAAAGTTCTATAAAGAAGGTATTAGTAAATAGTATTCATATACAAGTACTTCAGACGTTGTGATTCATCTGATTTGTTTTCTTATCTCAGTACGCAGAGTGCAGACAAACTTTACGAAAGGATAGTAGTTCTAGAAAACCACTGCGGCATAATAATCTCAATCTGTTCCCGTCGGAAAGTATACCGATAGTTTCTAGCAAAAGGAAGAGACTGGGCGAGGAAGCTGAGGTCGTTATCATAGCTTTCGATTAACTCTTAACAGAAATGGACGAAATTTTTATTTAAATGAAATTTCGAATAACGAATAAACGTTAAAAAAAATCGTCATTCGTTCGTTAATCCGAGATAACTTTATTCGACACATGACGAATAATTTCTTTACCTTTTATTCGTTATTCGAAATTTTATTTAAATAAAGATTTGCCGATCTCTGGCTCTTAATACATTCGGATACATTGCTTTATTATATTCTGTAAACTAACAGGTGAATCTGGATGCATCAAGAATTATTTACTTTAAAAAGGACAGTGAAGCAGACGCAGATATTCAATCGGAAACCAATTGTTTCTCAGTACTGAGAAAATTTAAAAGGTTTAAAAACGACGATAGTTCGAAATACATCGAATCCTGTGCACAGAACGTTAGCTGTGTAAGTTCGAACATTAAGCAATCTAACGATCAAAGAAGTATACGTAATATTCATCTACATTCCTTCGCAGAATATTCCAGCTAAGGAGAATGTACATTGCATAGAGAACTCTGAACCGTGTCTACCTCCTGCTCCTTCGTTAAATTTCAACCAACACACACCGTCAACGTTCGACTCTATCGGCGAGTTTCTCTCATCCATTGGATCGTCTTTAAGAGAATTTTTTAGATTTAGGTAACGCAGTTCAGTTAACCTTCGGTAATAAAATCAACGAAATAATAAAGTAATTAATTTATAGCCGTGCATTTATTTCCTAACTTTCCATTGGAAGCGTTTCAAATGGAATGATAAGAATCTCTCGCAGGCCCGCAAGATTGAACGTTATTCAAGCACCGGAGCTTTCTTCGACTAGCAAATATCAAAGAACAAATAACTAGCTGCCGCGCACGAAGATGAAATAACCGGCTTCGTGCTACGAAACGATAAGAAACGCGATCAGTGCGCATTTTTCATTAATTAATGTTACGGAAAACTATGCATCCGCTCTTAGCGGATGTATTTGGATATATTTGTGAATGTACATTGAATTGCAACAAAAGTGCAACAAAAGTCCCCAGATCGGCTGAGCCGGAGTCATGACCGATACCTACAAATGATAACAGAATCGAAATTCTTATCACATAATTAACCAAATATCATTTTCGATCCAGGTAGGATAGATCTTTTAACCGCATAATAACAGATAACAAATATAACACGGGCACGTAAGAAACATAACTAACGAATATTCTGACAAATACAATATCTTTTTATGTCAGAGTGTTGCAACCAAAAAAGGAGCTGCATTTTCCTAAAAGTCACATTTTCCGTACATGCCTGTGTTATTGATGGATCGATCGAATGCTTCTTATTCCGATATTCATTGGTTTATATAAAGAGAAACGTAAAATCACTTTTTTGGTAGGTTATGTTTATGTGTTTTAATCAAAATTATTCATATATATATAGTGACAGAACGAAGTATCGTCACTTTAACATTGCCTGTGTCTTTTTAACTTAGACCTAGTCAAGGGATTTTCTTCTTCAACGGTAAAGGAAATGGTAAAGAGATCTCTGTCTTTGTTACAGAATCATGCATATGGTAAACAGCGCATGCGACTGTATTATCGTCTAAATCTGAATTAATCGCTTGTTTGAAAAATCAGCTGTGTGATTTAGAATTCATTCCGTAAAACTCGTACGTTACATCGAAGCTTTTATATTCCTTGGACATATACACGTACCTGCTACTAATTTACCTTTAAATACATAAACTTGTTAATGTGTTTGAAAGTACACGGACCTGAACTCTCTTACACACATCTTTTCGGTCTAAAGGAGTTAACATTCTACGTCACACATAGTTCTTCCATTTTAGGATGATGCAAGTTTTCACTTAGTAAAACAATATTTACTCGAACGGATATAGAGAACTTCTTTCCAAAGTCGAATCAATTTAAAGATTGAAATTCATTCGAAGCATTTTGTTCTGTAATGTTGTAGAACGCGTAATGCAGTTTCTACTTATAATGCATCGTTGAAATATTGTATTGATTTATTGTAGCACGCACAGAATACATCAAACATGAATGGTATAATCCCAGAAATGGAGCAAATTATCAGCCAGCTGGAGAGAGGAACCGTAGTAACGAAATTTTTCCCAAGGAAAAGGCCGGAGAAGAAAACTCTTATGATACGAAGAGAGACTAGGCAAATTGTCTGGGCGAGAAGCGCGACGTTTAGGCCGTTCGACGGTTCAGGTAAAAGTACTTTGCGCCTCTAGCGAACCTACGACACGATTTCTAGCGATTAAACATTATTCGACGTATCAGAGGACATGGTAGAAAATTCATATTTGTCCATCGTTAAGCATTTAACGAGGATAGGTATAGAAATATTAACGAGTATATATTTTTATAGTAACAAATAACAAATAACAGTAACATATATCGTCGAAATAAAATTCCACCTAACATTTTAGGCACACATTTTGCATGGTTACGAAGATATATCTACAGCAAAAATGGGCGCAAAGTATTATCTGAGGATACTAGTTATAGGTCAAAAAGCTGAAGGAAAGGTCCTTGTGAGTAGTGTACATGGGTGAGTTCACGATAAAGATACAACTTAAGTCAGTTAATGAGCTTCGTGTAATAAGCTTTTGTATATATACATGTTTCTGTCCAACGTTCGGTTAAATTATATTTTTTTCTGACTTAATGATTTAGTGATTTAACGATGTTGAATTAAATATTTTTATAAAATCTTAGTGGACATTTCCTTCATTTTTGGTCTACAAACAAAATGTGCCCATGGATACTGTTGATATATTAAAACAGCCCTGTTGGATATCACGAGTACTCGTTTTACTGCGATTATTTTTGTTCGCCGCTTTGATATATTAGAGCAGGATATTTATGGATAACAACGAATAGATTGAAATAGCTTTGCACACTAGTTTTACACGCAATACGGATTAAACAATATTGTATTCCTTTAAATTTTAGTTGAAATAAGAGAAATTAAAGAAATTAAGGTAGGGAAGCATTCTAAAGACTTTGAGAAATGGCCAGAGGATGCAAAAAGAATCGAGAATCTTAGGTGTTTCGTCGTCTATTACGGTTCCGAATTCCGCCTTAAAACACTTTCAATTTCTGGTAAATATATCTTTCTGTTCTCACCGATACGACGGTGACTACCCTAATGTTGTTCCTGTAATGTTGATACGTGTAAATCTTTCTTTAAGCGTGTGTTACGCATGCACCTGTTTCTGTCTATTTATTTCAGCCCTTAGTGAAAAAGAATGCGAACTTTGGGTAAAAGGGTTGCGTCGTTTAGTTCAAGACACTGTAAAAGCCCCATATCCTTTACAAGTCGAAAGGTGGCTAAGAAAAGAGTTTTACGCGATGGAAAATTCCAGAGAAACGTAAACATTTACAATTCTTCATTCGCAACTTTAAATTCTTACATAGAATTCTCTATAGTAATTTATAGATTCACCTCTATCTATTTCACTTTTAACGATGAATCACATTTTCAGGGTCACTTTGAAAGACGTAAAAGCGTTTTTGCCTAGAGTTAACTGTAAAGTGGCAACGAACAGGCTTCGAGAACTCTTCCAAGAAATAGACACGAGGAACAGGAACGAGCTTGGTTTCGACGATTTCGTTGTACTTTATCATAAACTTATGTTCGATCAAAACGTAAGTTGCCTGATCGATCGACATTAGAAGCATTTATATTCTTCATGATAGAATCGTGTCTCCCTTGTTTGCCGAAATGCTACATAAACTTTTGTTTCCACAGAATTTCACAGATTGGTTTAAACTGCTTAATTATTCTAAAACAGGACCAGTCGTTACAGTGCATGATTTCCAGAATTTTTTGAAGACCGAACAGCAAGATCTTCTGGGGAATAACGAGGTGGAAGTCTCGTGTTTCATTCGAGACTATTTACAAGATCCCCAAAGAGATGTCCAAGAACCACATTTCACGCTCTCCGAGTTTATCGACTTCTTGTTCTCGAAACAAAATTCTATTTGGGACTCGAAATATTCGCGAATTAACCAAGACATGAATAGACCTATTGCGCACTATTGGATAGCTTCGTCGCACAACACGTGAGCGTACCTGCGGGAAAATATAATACACTTCTACTGTATTAAAAGCAAATAAGCGAACGAATTAAATAAATGTTCCTGTAGGTATCTAATGGGAGATCAAATTAGCAGCGAAAGTAGTTGTCAGGCCTACGTACGTGCGCTAAGAGCTGGATGCAGATGTATAGAACTTGATTGTTGGGACGGACCGGATGGGATGCCATTTATTTTCCATGGTCACACGCTTACCACGAAGATTAGGTTTATGGACGTGATTAAAACTATTAAAGAGCACGCCTTTGCTACTTCTGAGTAAGTGCAAGCCGATGTGTGTTTACTTTTTACTACTAAACCCGAACGTAAGCGTGCATTTTCACCGTAGCTATCCGGTTATTTTATCTATCGAGGATAATTGCACCCTACCTCAGCAACGTAAAATGGCGATCACGATGCAAGAGGTATTCGGCGATACACTGTTGGCTCAGCCGATGGATAAAAACGAAACGTGCCTGCCATCGCCGCACGCGCTGAGGAGAAAGATTATATTAAAGCACAAGAAGCTACCCGATGGCGTTGACGAAACGTCGTTCCTCATTCGAAGCGACGAAAGTAGGCAAGAAATGGACCTCCGAAACACCGTGAAGAATGGTATTCTTTACCTCGAAGATCCTGTAGATAGGGAGTGGAATCCGCATTTTTTTGTCTTGACGCAACAGAAATTATTCTACACGGACACGTTTTCTAGAGCTCAGGAGGCTGAGCACGACGATGACGAGGAAGGCGTTGTTCGACGACCGACAGATGTACGTATAGATCTCGCGATCAAAACTGAAAGGATTGGCCAAGAGGAGAGTGGGAATTGATCGCCGATTCCATTTATTAGACACTTTACTTTCCCAATCCCTTCGGCTTTGTACGTTTACGTGTTTATTTAGTTAATGACTACTAACGAATGACTACTACCCTCTACTTTACTTCGGCCCTGTAACATAGGGAGTACCCAACGATGAGTTACACTTTGGCGAGAAATGGTTTCACGGTAAATTGGCGAGGGGAAGAGAAGAAGCGGAAGAACTGTTACGGCGTTACTCGCATCTCGGTGATGGTACTTTCTTAGTCCGACAATGCGTCACGTTCGTGGGAGATTACTGCCTCTCCTTCTGGCGCAAAGGCAAAGTGAATCATTGTCGTATTAAACTGAAGCAAGAGATGGGCCAGACGCAGTATTATCTGATCGACACAAATTGCTTCGATAGTCTGTACAGTTTAATTACGCACTACCGCAATCATCCCCTGAGAAGTCAAGTGAGCATGAAACAAATCTCAGTAGCATATTAGTTCTGGCAGCATACTCCTTTAACTGTCTAAACATATAAATGGAACGGAACAGGAATTTCTAATCACGCTCCAAGAACCTGTCCCGCAACCAAATAAGCACGAAGAGAAAGAGTGGTGGCACGCCGATTGCACCCGGACTTTAGCCGAGGAAATGTTGAAACGAATTCCCACGGACGGCGCGTTTTTAGTGAGACCCAGCGAAAAAGAAAGCAACTCTTATGCTATCTCGTTTAGGTAAAATATCCCGGAGTATTATTACAGGAAACACTTCTCCCCGATTGGTTTAACTTTCTTCCAATTGGTTCCAGAGCAGAGAAGAAGATCAAGCACTGTAGAATCAAGCAGGAAGGACGTCTGTACACTATTGGCACTGTACAGTTTGAAAGCTTAGTTGAATTAGTCCATTATTACGAAAGGCATCCGCTGTATAAGAAGATCAAATTAAACCATCCCGTGAACCAAGACGTTATCAGAAGGATGGGACTAGTATGCAACTTATTTTACACTCTTCCGTGTAGCAAACGCTCGTTCGCGATGTACCATCTAATCGTCGTTTTCCATTTAGGATGTAGACGACGGCTCCGTTTACGGTATTCCGGGTTACATGGATCCTACTAGTTTCACCTCGAAAGTGAGTTATATCGACGAAGTAGTCAATAGAAAATGTAACGCATTCGATTTATTTTAAAGGTGACGGTGAAAGCTATCTACGATTATAAAGCTAGGAGGGACGACGAATTAACGTTAGTGAAACATGCGATAATAACAAATGTACATCGACAAAGCGGTGGTTGGTGGCGAGGAGATTACGGCGGTAAAAAGCAGCATTGGTTCCCTGCTAATTACGTAGAAGAAATAGAACCTCAAGACAACCAGGGAGACGTGAGTCTGCATAGTTCTGTATTACTTTCTACCTCCTTTACTTCCGACCTTATTACGTTACCTTCGATTTCAGTCGGCCGATTCTATGATGTTCGGCAGTTTGCAAAAAGGCTCGTTAGATATTATGGGCGCCGTTGTTGAATTGAGAGTGGGCGGAAGACCTGGATTAGAATGGATACTGAGGATACAGAATCCTAGTATGTGCTCGGTATTCGAAGTGGCGACTTCTTCTAAAGACACTGCATTAGAATGGATGTCTAGCATCAAGGAAACTGCTCAGAATGCTAGTGTCAGGGTAAACATATGAAATTTTCTAGTTAAAAGAAATTGCTATCGAGTAATGTACGGAGTCCACGGATTAACAGCGCGTTCTTGTCGTTCCCATCAGGAGAATCAGCACAAAGAGATGGAACGTGCATGGAGGATAGCAAAAGAAATGTCGAATCTAATAGTGTACTGCAGATCAGTTGCCTTTAATTTAGAGAGAATAAGGACGAAAGGTTTTGTATTTAATGAAATGAGTAGCTTCCCTGAGACGAAAGCTGAGAAACTTATGTGTCAGCAGGAGAACAAGTTCTTCTTAAAGTACCATCAGGTAAAGCGATATAGTTTTGATTATAATAGCAGTGATATGTAGTGTAATAGATGAAAGTGTAATTATGATTTTATAGATTCAATTTAGCAGAGTGTATCCGAAAGGGCAACGTATCGATTCGTCAAACTACAGCCCTGTGCCAATGTGGAATTCTGGTTGTCAAATGGTAGCGTTGAATTATCAGACCGGAGATAAGGCGATGCAACTGAATCAGGCAAAGTTTAGAGAGAACGGCAATTGCGGATATATCTTGAAACCCGAGTTCATGTTCAGGGACGATTTTAATCCGTACGATAAAAGCTGCTTGCAAGCGTCAGAGTCCCTCAAAATTAATTTAAGGATCATCGGGGCCAGGCATTTAATTAGATCGGGAAGAGGCATAGCCAGCCCCTTCGTTGAAATCGAAGTTGTGGGAGCAGATTTTGACACTGGTACAAAATTAACAACCAAAACGATTCGTAAGTAATATAGCACGGCGCGAGATTGGCTGTTTAAACTATTGTACGGCAACTGTTTCAATATTACAGCTGACAATGGATTCAATCCCATGTGGAACGAGTGTTGCGAATTCGAGGTCGTCAATCCATACTTTGCGTTTATACGATTCGTTGTACAGGACGAAGATATGTTTGGTGATAGTAATTTTATTGGACAAGCTACTTATCCCGTACGTAATCGAATAAGAAACCGTCGTTACTTTGTCAATTACTAATCGCATGTACATTTAGGTCCGATGTTTACGATCAGGCTATAGAAGTGTTCCATTGAAAAACAATTATAGCGAAGATCTTGAGCTAGCATCGTTGTTAATACATCTTCGAATTACATCCTCATGCGTGAGTATAAAATCGAATTACGATTTAAATACATCCATTCATCCATCGCGCGTTTTTATATCATACGCAATTATTTCAGACGCACACGCATAATATATAAAGCCAATACTAAATTGCATACGAGCCTTGAAATGTTTGATGCATGTAAGAGTCGAGAGAAGGTAAGTATCTAATAAATGTTAAATATCATATATTCAGCAAGGCGTAATGCAAGCAATGCTCGATTGTTCCAGGTTGATGTTTAGCCGTCAACGTGGCCTAAATGCCGTTAGATGAATTATTTTGTTCACGAGTTTAGGTGGAGCATCCAGCTCCATAGAAGACTGGCTATCTACAGAAATTATGCTTCAAATTGAAATTTACGGTTGCGAAAGAAAATTGTAACCACCTTTGCAACCAATTACATAGGTAATTTAGGAATTTTATCGTTATGCATAGTATCGCAGCGAAATAATAGGAGAATAGTTATTACAGTATTGAACAAATAGTAGAAGAGGACTATACTAAAAAAAAAAGTTATACGCGATGAATACAAATGTTTCGATCAAATGCGAACATATCACAGAAATATATGTGACATATTACGAAGATTTTTACAAATCGTTGCAAAGGAATGTCTAAAGCAAGCATCTGTATGCTTAGTATATAGTTCACTTAGGTCATTTGCATCGGGAAAGATGAATAAGTTATAAGAGAATGTGATTTAGCGTAACTACTGTAAAATTTTCGCAGTTGTGGGGAACAACATATCAAGCAGTGGCATGACAAAGTATATCTTTATTTAAATTATATTAAAGTCGTTCTATATAGGCGATTGAACAAATGCACACAGCAGGGCCTTATACTATAATATTACTTTAGACTGAATTAACTAATATACATAATAACGCTTCCAATTCTTTACAATTGATGAAATATTATTTTCACGTTAACGCTATTTATTTGTAACTTCGAAAGTGAGTAGTTTTAGCTCGATGGTAATAATGCCACGAGTAACGGTTATGAAATGCTAAGAGGCTGATTGATGCAAGTATATTTGAACTGCCGTTCGCTTCGAATTATAAAAATTTGCATCGTGAGAAAACGAAATGTTAAATATAAGAGAGCTGCATATACATATATTTTTGCCCATCAATGAAATGTTAAAACGAACGTAAAACTGAAGAGACTACTAATCATACTTGCACAACTATTTTTTACAAATATTACGTAAGAATATTGTTTTCCATTTTTCTACACCTTCGAGTAAGAATGATATATTTTATATTCCGTAAATTCAATCCTTCTTCCAATCAATAATGGTGTGATTAGTAAAAGTTTTACTGATTAAAAGTAAGTGATAATAAATATGTTTTGTACGTTTTAATGTATTCTATTAGGTACGTTTCTTATTGATCGTACCATAATGCGTTCGATTTTAATCTACTTTGATCCCACCAAATTTTAACAGATTATACTTTTTATTAATAAATAAACTGCTCATGTAATTCCGTTTGTTTACAAAAGTATTCCACACTTACGAAACCTGTTTAATGTGCCTGCAGTTTCGAGTTGATGGCTTAAGCATTCTATAATCATACGTATATGTAATTGAGATGATAAACTGTCCAGTTGCAGCATGCATATCAGAAACAGATGCGAATATATATTAGATATAATTAAATGTAATGTACACAAGCAGCGCATAAAAATAAAATATTGTATGCTAACGCCTCTTTATTTGTATTTTATGATACATTTTATTTATTACAAAAGAATTGAGATTAAACATGAGACTTCGTTAATACTAGATCATACTTTACAGGAGAAATATTTTGAAGAAACAATAACACCGAATTCTGCAAAAATTTGATGCATTCGTTAAATTTTCTTTCGGTTTCAATCTTTCAATCTTACTAACAAACATTTCTGTACTCAATGCATTAATGCGAGAATTATAAAAATAATTAATGAAATATACAGTTTATTGGCTGAAACATGTACAGAAAAAAAAGAAAGGAAAATAACATTGTATAGTATATTCGTTACCTTTAAATGTAGAACTCTGTGTAACCAGAAACAGGAAGTATACCTTTCTACGATCAAAGGTTACTGATATAGAGAATTTTAAACGGCAATAATAAACGTAAAATTCTGTTTCATGGCTTCTCAGTTTCGTGTAACTTATAAGCTTTTCTTAAGATATTCATCGAACAAGAATACACCGACAGAGGCGTCCCGGTTGGCTATTATTCCCTTCAAATCATTTGTGTAGCCAGCCAAGTCTCTTATACGGTCAGTCTGCGGTTCGATAAACTGTTCTTGCAGATAATGAATAATGCCTGGATCCTCGTAATCGTGGTTCTCGTGACGCAGTGCCTCGGAATGAATACGCGACGCTTCTGCGGCCAGGCCCTTCTGCATGTCGAGTGCCTTAGATAAACTCTTAATCTCGTCCAAATCAAACTTCTTGTTCTGCATTACCTGTGAAGTACGTGAAGTCAAATTAACAGGCAGCTCCGTCAGACAAATCCTTACCACAAAAGCTCATTATGATTATCAGAAACAGAAGTCTGCTTACATCTACATTGTGCGGATATTGATTGAAGTTTGCTTTGCCACCTCGCTTGCCAAGGTATTTCAATATACTAATCGTATCTTCCCAACTCTGGTCGGACAATTTGCGATACAACGCTTTGAACCCCTCGCGATGAGCTTCGTAGTTCCCGAAGTGACTAGACAGTAACAGATACTGAAAGCTGGACAGGAGATTGTAATTGGCGTATTGTTGAAGACGGGGTTCGAGCTTGTCGATCTGACCGTGCTTTGCGTTACACTTCTCGTTGAATTTGGTAACTAAAGATTCAAGTATACATCAGGATTAACAAATTATAAATAAATCTTAACGTGTAATAGCTTCTCCAAGTATAGAATATCGTTGTATTACCAGTGGGAGAATCTTTACAAATGTTCTCCACTTCTTTGTAACAGTTTTGAGCTGAGGCAACTGCCAAGAGGATGGATAATATTCCACAGAACAACATGATTTCTGTAATTAGAAGTACCAACTGCGATTAGAATCGATTCGTTATGAAAGAATATTCTGGAGCAGGGACGTCCGGAGACTTTTTTCCAGAGGGGGAGCGGCAACTTTGGGATGATGGTAAAGAAAAATGTACCCTATGAATGTATAATTATGAATCTATACAAGTAAATACGAGTATGTACTCGATACTTTCGTTTCGATACCAAGTAATTTTAGTATCGATACCTAGAGTATCGGAAATAAGTACTTGTATCGAACGGGGCGAGTATCGACATTCTACACGAAGGATGAAAGCAAACATACACTTGGCCCGCCAATCTTTCGGCTTCGCGGGCCTCCTACACCTTTCCTAAACTGTTCTTTTCGACATCCTTCAAAATATATTTAATAATGAAATACATATATCGATAATGGTTACAATTCTCGATGCAAGTACTTTTAGCAGCACTGTTTTCGGTTGCGATACCTTCTTGGTAGCAGAAAAAAGGAAGGATTATCCAACTTATTTTTTATATAACTGAGATGACGGAATGCCATGTGACAACTCTATTACAAAAAAGTCATTGATTCTATATACGAATAAAAAAGTATTCATTGTGATTCGATACAAGTAGGTATCGATACTTTTGTTTCGATACCGAGTAAGTACCGATACTTTCATTCGATACAAGTAATGAGTAAAAGTATCGATACCTTGGCGGTATCGATTCATCCCTAATTATAGTGCCAATTTAATTAAAAATTTAAGACGGAAATTTAAAAATATTCCCTTTTTTTAGTATAAACTCAATAAAGATCAGTTTCGAAAAATAAACGATTTTTTCTCAAAAACCAGGTGGGGCAAATGCTCCTTTTGTTCCCCCCACCCTCCCACTGCGGACGCCCCCGTTCTGGAGAGTTATAAGCATAACTATAAATCACAAAACTATAATTACAAACGTTCGATAATAAATAGCGTGTCGTTCGTACGCAAAATAGAACCCGAAACAGTAACAATTCTTTCGCACGTGTGAATAAACCTTAATACTCCATTTTCACAATAGAAAATTAAATTGCATGTGTACGAACTGAAATAAAATACAATGAAATTCAAACGTTCGTGAGAATTAGATTTAATCGTTACCTCTGACCTATATAACATCGGTTAACGCTAGAGGAGCATAACCTAAGATTAGAACGTAATCTTCGGACGTGACGCGCCTGTACAAAGAAAAATTCGTGATGCAGAGTGTAGATAAAGGAACGCGGGGAAATGCGCAGTACCCTTTATGTATCGAGTGAACAGAATAGAATCACGTCAATCACAATTACGCGTGTTCGCGGTCGCATCGATTTTTCATTTCCCACTCATTAACGTATGAAATGTAAAATGCCCTGTGGCGGTTAAATCGATTCACGAGCTACATACCTGTTCGAAACGATCTGCTCGTTTAAAGGGGAGCAACGTGAATACCCTTGCTTCGACGTTCCTCCGACAATGACCGTTGACCGTTGTTGGTTGTTGCCGTTGTTGGCGGGCTCCCACTCCACCGCCGTCCACCAGTCAGCACACCATCATTCCCGAGTCTCGGCGGTAGTTTCCACAAGCGTAGTTAGCTGATAGAGTAGGACGCATGCGTGACAGAAAGGGAATAGGAAATTCCAGTTACTCCTGGTTACTCCCCGTCGATTAAAGTTCGAATGGTACGCATTTGTTGGCCAATTATTGAATGATCGATGGCCGTGCATCGTGTTTAAATAGTTCACGCACGTCTCTTATTTAGCTTCAGTAAAGGTAGCCTTCTATACCAGTGCGTATAAAGGTTGCTACCGAAACGGGCAATTAACGAGTTACTCTGTTGCGACTTTTTTTTTCCAATTATAACCTCCTCAAAGCAATCAACGATGAAGCTGCTTTTCATCTCTCTCGTCGCTTCGTTATGCGTCGCCGGATCGCTAGGAAAGGAATACCAGTGTAAGTTTGTCATATATTTCTACAGTTTTTCGAAATATCTCCCGTGCCTTGTGACAGTTTTTGTGATTGAATAACCGGGATTAAGGTTAACCTTGTATTTTCCCTTAGATCCCCTCCCCCACTCCGAAACCCCATTGTCCTCTGTCCTTGAAAGGTTGATGTTTTGCGACTCCTGAAAGCATTGCCAATTATGCAGGTATGCTTCGTAGCAGGTCTTAAAACTCTGTGCTCTTTTAAATTAGAATCCAGCGTTGCGATATACGTCGCGAACGTGGCTATTTTCGAATGTAATCCACAGTCATCGCGGCATATATATTGTGCAAGCGAGCGCGCGTTATTCTTTGTAAACAAGTCGATGCTTTTTCTTGGAAGCGGCCTTTTTACGGATCGGGGATGTAGCTAACGATTTCACTCGCTTGCTTTTCAATGATGCGAAATTTGAATAGCGTCGTCGGGATTAAAGTCGGCTGACCTCAACCGAACGACGAACAGCAGTGACCTATGATCGTAAACATTGTTGATCTTTCTTACATGCTGCTTCGATGAAGCCCTCTGTTGCACCGCGCGTAATCGTTCATAAATTTTGCACAATTCTCAGTTAATTTCTAGTATCGTATTACCTGCTAAATAAATATATTTCACAATTGTTATTCTCCGTACAGAGGTTTGTAAGAAATACATTTAATTGGCAGACAGTCAATTACTAAAGACATTAAATTAGAGACAAAGAAATCATTATCTCGCTTATTTTTTTAACGATTTGCATTTTATCAGCTATCACACGTCATTCGGTAACCAGAAATGCTGAACTCATTAGTCAGAGTGTGATTTCACGCTTTTGCAGGCGTTATTGTTCCCATCTATAGGCATTATCAGCAACTGTTCGTTCTAGAAATTCTGCTAAGAATTGCACTTCTGATGCAATCTATGCAATGATGTCATTGTTGAATTGCACTGTTTATTTAATCCTATCGTGTTTTTCCAGTGCCATCGCATACCGCGAAGTACTATCATTTTTTATCGTCCGATGAATTCAGTTAACTGTTAACGTAATACGGTATAAGAGAAATTTCTAATAAGGATTTACGAATAAGCTTGAATAATAAAGTTCTCGTGATAATTCTATTTTAATCAACTGACACTTTCGTTATCCATGATTGAGAATCTATTCGAAGGACATTTCTACCGTAAACTTCACGATCGATTTGAAGTTGCTTTACATGAAGTTTCAAGATTCTCGCAATCTTGTTTGTACAGTGATAACATTTGATAAGTTTTACGTGCCAATGCGAACGTATCGATTACTGTATGTTCTAAAGTCCAAATTGAATGTATGCTGCTTGATTGCTCGGAGAAATCAGATAATGTAATCCAAACTACCCTATCACTAACTTCCTCCTTTATTATTGGACGACAAATTCTTGTTTGAATTCATACTACTCCAGTACAATATGCATCTTGACGTTCATTTCTATTAATAATTCTCGTCTCATAAATAACTTTACATTTACAACGTATTTGTTAGTATCTTTATATTACTGCATTATTAAACGAAACCCTACAGAAATGACAAATGGAAATTCCATTGCGGCATTGCGTTATCTCTATCCCTCCTACGATATAATAGAGGAAACGATGCGATGTACAACAGAATGATACTTAATTGGAGTAATCTGTGGACATGCAGGCCTTTGTAATAACGAGAGATACAGCGGCATAATCTTATCTCCAGCGATTCACTTTTATTATAATATGAGAAGCTCGGCGATAGATTATTCTATTACTTCTTTGAAGTTATAGTTGGCCTCGATGATTCTTTATACTTACAAACTAGTGGAGTTACAACGTGATAGTATTTTATTTTAATATATCGACTCTTCGATCGCACAATCATGATTCAGCTGTTTATAACGAATTCTATCTTATTCCATGTGTTTCAATTAGTCAATTTTATTACTTTCAGGCACGTTTGGTTACGAGATTATTCCAAACACATGGGCGGACATGGTGAAGCCATGCGTGGACATGTTGAAATCCCAAGTGGAAATAGAAGTAGGAGCTGCCATGACTTATCTCTCAATGGTAATTTTTATTATTCTCGTTCTGGCGTATTTTCCATAAGAGTGTCTAACTATCTCGATCAATGTCTCGTCGCAGGGTGCTCATTTCGCTCGCGACACGGTCAATCGGCCTGGATTTAGTAAATTCTTCTTCGAAGCTGCCAGCGAAGAAAGGGAACACGCAATAAAAATCATTGAATACCTGCTAATGCGCGGTGAATTGAAAAGCGATATAGGCGAACTCCTGTCGTTCTCCTCTGTACGTGTTTGAACTCGCTCCAAGCTTTTAATACAACTTCAGCTTCGTTGTTTTGAGATTATAATGTACAACTTGATGTTTTTAGAAACCAATGCATAACGAAGATTGGAGGAGTGGAACGTTCGCCCTTCAAGAAGCTCTTAAATTGGAAGCCAACGTTACGCGTAGCCTTCGCAGCATCATTGCGAAATGTGAAAATACGGTATCCGATTCGATACCACCGAAAAAGCCAAACAATGATTACCATGTAAGTGAAATTGCTTATATAGTTATGCACGCGAAAATTGATATCAGATTTATTGTATATTAATTGCTCCTCTGTTTGACTTCAGCTGGTGGACTACCTCTCTGGAGATTTCTTGGACGAGCAATACAAGGGACAACGCGATCTCGCTGGGAAGCTCACCACGTTGGGTAAGATGATAAAATCGCAAGAACACTTAGGAGAGTTTCTGTTCGATAAGAAACTTTTGAACGGCGAAGTTTAATTTGTAATCGATCTACGGGATCTTGCATCACTAAATGTATATGAAATTAATGGCCATATTTAGAACGAAATATGTAGCTTAGTTTCTTTTACTTTACTTTACTTTCATACAACAAAAAAAATATAACTTTGGTTCCATATAGAATTTTCTTCTAAATATGGTCTGTAATATAGACAAACAAGAAAACCCTATTTACAAATGTTTGTTAATATGTAATAAATATATTACTCGTGCTAAGTGAATAAATATTTTAAGATTCATACAAAAATTGTAAATGCAGTGTTGTTTATTACGTTCATTTAAACTGTATGCAAACGTGTGTATATAATATTCTATTCCCATGTAAGATCCGTAATAGAATCGTAGTTACTTAACAGGATTTATGTGTTCTAACGTATCTGCAGCAACTTACAAGTAGAACATCTGTTTAAACTAACACTTGTGACATTCCACGAATAGTTCATATGTTATTGCACTGTTATCTTAAAATGTTGACCTTTGACTGGTGTCCTAAATGATATTTCTAATTGGACACTATTACGATAGGTTTGATCGGAAACATACAGGAATGGTTAATAACCATTTAATTCTAATCAGAATAATTACACGTATACAGAATAATAGTGAAAAGTTTATATTTTAAGCCTGGATTGAAAGAAGCATAGAAATTATCTGTAGAAAATTCATAAATCATTAAATAAACTGAGCTACAATATTAAAAACGATGTCGGACTTGTTCATACCCTATCCAACAACTGCTTATAACTAATTAATTATGATCAAAATAGTTATAAATATCATACGAGCATGTCGTTCAGGATCTATACTTTAATATTCATTTGCAAAAGTACATTAATTATTCCTGAGAAATGAACAATTCGCTGGAAAACAAAAGACTAACTCCTTTGCAAGAATTGTTAATAACTGGTTAATTATAATCCAAATAATTATAAATATCATATGGAAAAATAGTTAAGGATCTATATTTTAAGATCCAACTGCAAAAGTACATAAATAATGTCTAGAATATCGGGATAATACAAGTCACTGAATAGGAGATTATGTGCACGAACAAATTGTTTATTTCGTTATTTATTTACAATCCGTGATCCTGGGTTTCTTCTAGAGGCTCTAAAAAATTGTTTATTTATTGTTCGAAAAAGCTATTTGAAAATTTGATCAGTTCATGGGC
Organism: Andrena hattorfiana; assembly: GCA_944738655.2. Classification (NCBI taxonomy): domain Eukaryota; kingdom Metazoa; phylum Arthropoda; class Insecta; order Hymenoptera; family Andrenidae; genus Andrena; species Andrena hattorfiana. Next base: position 41,192,890 of record OX122894.2, on the reverse strand, counting down.
ATACAAATGTTTGAAATGTAGTTATCAATGACTACAGCGATCCACTTGATCGACGTACCTTCGATCTTTTTTAAACAGCATGTCTTCTCTCCTTCCATTTGATAGCTCCCATGCGTCATGCGTTCCTGATACCAGTAGCTCCAATGTACCAGGCTCGCATAAACAAAGTTAGTTGCACGCCAACCTAAATCTGTCCTTGTCCCACACGCTACCATTTTCTCTTTCTTTTCTATCCACCTACCTCCTACCTCCTACCTCTTTCTTCATCATCGTGTGTTCCTATTAACTCGGGCGAATTTTCTGGTCAAAATGGATGTTCTTTACCACTTCGCGCAGATGGTGAATTTACCGATCGTAGTCGGTAAACGAAACAATCGTTTAGAACACAGAGGCAGTTGGCCCCCAGGCTTTTGAGAAAAAAATCGCTTATTTTTCAAAATTGATCTTTATTAAGTTTATACTAACAAAGGGAATATTTTTAATTTTCCGTTTCAATTTTTTAATTAAATTGGCACTATAAAATGGGCTAAAAAAGCAAGAGGGGTATATTTTTCTTTATCATCTCAAAGTTGCCCCCCCCCCCCCTCCTCCCTGGAAAAAATCTCCGGACGCCTCCGCTCGATGCAATAATTTCTAAACACTATATTTGGTAGTTGACTCGCGTGTCTCTTACTTTGCTATCAGTTCGATGTCGTCGACAAGAGACAACAAAACCGCTCTCGTACTTTTACCGGATGCTGCCATTCGGTCACCAACAATGTTTTTAACGAAAAACGATAACGCTACATACTAAACGATACGTGTGACACGAGGTGACAAAGTTTGCAAGGAACCGTCAATTCGAAAAGTAATCGAAACGAATGCAAAGTCTTTCCTTTTAAAAATCCGTTGGTCGTAACCTCAAAATTCATCGTGCGTATGCATGCATGCATGCACGTACCAGTTGTATGCATGCATGCATACTCTCAACTTTGTACATATCGATATTTGCCTGTCGATATATCGAAATTTTTTATCGATATTTGCCTGTCGATATATCGAAATTTGTATCAATATTTTCCTGTCGATATATCGATATTTTTTATCGATATTTCAAACGTTAATAATAATAATAATTACAAGGTACTTAATTATTCTGTTGACAATCTATTTCCCGGCGACGCTGGTTGGCCGTTATTCGCTTCGCATTGATGCCACTTGGCTGGCTTGGCGCTGGCGTCAGTTCACGCACACAGTACCAATTCCCCCACTTACCATTTCCGTGTTTCCCCTTCCATCACTGTGGCTTAAGCCCGCCGAACCCGATGTGCCGCACATTGTTTTTCTTCATTATCCTCACTCGTTGGCGGTGTGAGCAGGTGTGAGGTTATGGGGACGTTGCGAAGTGGTTGTAACTCGTTGTAAAACATTGTGAAATGATCATAAACAACGGCACCGTCGCGCGATTTCTTGAATTTAGTCAATGAATCGGCGTACGTTCCTACAGCGTGTACGCTGATTTTGCTGTCGCCTAGTACAATCGCGACAATTACGCCTGTACTCGCCAGTCATGAACGTCAACGGCGACAGTATCGACGTTTACGGTCTCGTCACCGAATTGAGTAAACATATACTGCAACTACTGTATCGTCCTTGTTACGGTCGGGATGCTCGGTTTACTTACGATTCAGACGTTACAGCGATAAAACGCCTTCGAACGAAAGCTTTCGAAATATTATTAAATAAAAAGAAGACGGATGTATCAGCTCTCAGTGAAGGTGACTCTAGCGCGCGCGTTAATAATTTATTCCCGTCACTTTTGCCTTGTCGCCGCTGTCGATCGTCATTGCGATTTCTCTGTTCGTAGATTGTTGTACAGAGTTGGAGGAAACAGATCCCATCGTAGAGTTGCAAAAGTACGCCTTTGTATTGAAAGTGGGAACAAGACGTGCTCGCGATGCTGCGACGTTGGAACATCTGTTACAAGAACTCGAAGAGTCCTCGTCTTCGGAAACCTCGTCGGTTTATCCCGTGCTGCGACTATTACTGCGACTGAAAGACTCCAAAAGTAGTCTGTCGCCGATAACGGTAAATCTCGATTTTCAGCGCCGACGATGCGTCGCGGCGAGTTTCACCCTGTTTCATCCGCTTCGTCAACATCGTTTTAGAACATATTTTATTATGGCCAACCGAATCCTGCTGTGCCGGAAGTTCGTTGTACCGACGACGACATACCTTCGTTCCAAATGTATCCCATGGAATGCTTCATATTGTCAGATAAATTTGAAGCGACTCTGGAACCGCGAAGGCTTCCGATCGCGCACGCTGCGCCTACGCAGTCTGTCATCGACGAAATGTGCTTTTCGCGTGGTCCGATAAAATCCAGAGGCGCCATCGACGCCGAATCGTCGTACATCGGGTAAGCTTTATACAAAATTAGTATCGTCTCGGTCGCTCGAGACCGTTTTAAAATCAACTTTTCGCGTATTGTAGCACCCCCGTTGCCGCTGCTTTCGTGTCGACTCACGCGTTCGACGCGGTGTCGTCGCAGGCAATGATAGCCCCGAATATAAATTGCACGGCAACTCCGATCGTGGACACGTACGTTTTGCAGGAAATAGTGGTGAGAAGAATCTTACGAATAATATAAAAAAACATGACCAGCTCGCGCTTTCTCTTCCTTCTGTTGATGTCCTATTTCTTGTTTATTTTTTTTGTTCTTTTAGATGCTCGGGGACGAGGAACAAAACGAATCAGCTTTTGTTCCCTGGGAAAAGGGGCTCGTGACGAGTTATTTGAATCTCCCTTCGGCCCATGCAGACTCGGTTGCCGCGAAAAACGAGAGCCTTTTACGCGCGTACAAGTTTTGCGATCGTACCACCGTCACGGACGAATCAAACGGTACCACAAATGCTTGGAATCGTGTATGGAGCCAGGTCGACGGTAATAATATCGATGCGACTGTTTTGGATGATTACCGGTCGTGGGAGTGTTTCGGAGAGGCAGTACCCGCCGCCAGAGCCGCGGCGTTTGTGACCGATACGCCAACGGCGACGATATATCTGGCAAAAGTGAAACAAATGAATAGTCTGGCATTGCTCTCGGAAAAGGTGAGGGGCAGGAGCTAGTCTTGCCACTTGATCTCCAGACGTATTAGCTAGATGTGTATTTTAACTGTGTTCTTGGTTTTCACGCCACGGATGATGGACGCTCTACCGCTGCTGGAACAAGTTTCTACGCAAAAGTTTGTCAACGATGTCGAGTCCATGTTGATTGGAATAGAATCGGACACCTTTGAATACTCGCACACGGTATAAAAAATATATATATTCCAACAGAGATGTTTGAGCAAGTTGAGATTCATGAGAGTTGAACGCGCGCGATTAATCCGCGATTTTTGTAGACTGGATTCAGCCTACGAAAAGGCATTAGCGTGTATGGCGCGTGCTCGGAATCATTGGAAAACATATGCCAGGAAGCTGTTAGCTGGGGTAACTGTTTCAAGTTCTTGACGCATTTTGTTCAGCCGAAAGAGCGCAATGGGAAATTGATACAAGAGGGGCTCATATACAAGGTTCGAAACGAAATTATGTAAAAAATCTCTTTGTAAACCGATTCTTGGACGGTCGTTTCTTCTTTCGCAGGCAATGTGTGCGAACATAAAAGAGCTACTACTTTATTATCAGGCGGCACTTTTAAGAATTTTCTCCCGTCATGATAAGAAAGAGAGATTGCTGGAGACGTTGCGGAAGGTACGCCCGGTTGCTGTGCTAATCGCCAAGGTCGCTAAGCTTTGCGAACTTTACAAAGAGAATGGGTGCGCGTTTAGGGAAGGAAATACGATTCTGACTAGGATCTATAACGAAGCGATTAAAGTTACGGATCCTAAGGTCGCCTTGGTATTCTATTCTTTGTTAAAGGCTTGCTGCGAAGTTTACTTTAGGTACGTACCTGCGTTATACACTACATCTCTGTTGCGTGGTTTATAGAATCTCCATCCGTTTGTTCGCAGGTTTTTACAGAAATGGATGTTCGAAGGAATATGCGACGATATCTATGGAGAATTTATGATACAAGTCCGACCGCAATATTTGCGCAATAGGGGTCAAAGATTTTGGACGCAAAGTTTCAGCGTTTGCAACGAAGCGGTTCCAGGTTTCTTGACCGATCTAGCGGAATCGATACTCCAATGTGGCAAGACTGTACGACTTTTAAGAATCTGTGACACCAAGGTAAGCGCGCGCAGCGTACGCTACGAGACGCCGAACGAAAATATCGCATCGTACTCATCTCTGCGTGAACGGCGACGATTTAGAATCCCGTGTGCCACGTTTGCGTGACCGAGCAGCCTGAAGTAAAAGTCTGCTTGAGCGTCGACGCGTTATACGAGCAATCGTCGAGGTGCCGGCGATATGAGTCAAGCGGCAAATTGGCTCTCGGCCCGATCCTCGATCTTTCCACGGCTATCTTGAATGAAAAACGAACGGAGAAGGAAACGGCGGAATTCGTCGTTCGCGCTCAGTGCGACAGGTTACGGAGAATTCGTGGTAAGCGCGTCCTTCCTCCCTTCCCCGTGTAATGAGACGACACACAAATTTCTGGATTTTTCTGAAGAACGAGAAGACGCGTTGAAGCAAGTAGCGCGAGTGAAACGCGAATTTCTGTCGAGTTTGAAAGAACAATTCTCGGCCACGCGACGACGACGAAAGGAGAAGGAAAGCGAATCGTCGAATAAGGTGGCGGTGACTTGCCAAACCGGACAAGAGAATGAACGGTACCGTTTTTAGTTGGTACATTAGGGTGGTCCTTATATGTATGGTAAAAAATCAGTTTTTAAAATTTTCTTCTGATCCTGTCAGAAGCTTCCAAATAGTTTAAAAGAATTTCGTCTAAAATTTTGTTAAAATATATTAAGGATTGAAGGTCGCCCAATGACATTGAAATATTACTATTTTGGTGTAAATTGGTGTAAAATAGAAATGTTTGCAATAAGGACGAAATAATTTGTTTAACTTTTAAGTGAGAGTATAACATTAAAATTCAAGCATACATCGCATAAACGAAACGGGTTTATATGCACATTTAAATTTCTCTCATCAGCAGCTTTTGAATCAGATGCAGACGCAAACTTTGACGTACATTCTATTCAAGTTGTTAAACGCATAGATAAAAGTATGGTTTCGGATTCTGATATATAAATATGAGCCCCATTTCATTCAAATTGACAAGTGACAATTATGGAAAGTCGCAGTTGCCATACTTGTGGTACATGCGAAATATAAAGTCCTTAAGCGAACTTTATATATCAAAATATACAAATAAAAAACACGAAGATATTTTTTTGTCGAATAGAAGATTTTAAGAGGGTCAGACCATACAAATTTGAAAGTTGAAAGATAAGGACCACCCTATGGTGCATGGTTATTTCATTCGCCGATTTTGCACATCTACTAATATGTATATCGTCTTGCTTACAGAACCCGCCTTCTGAATTACTACGAGAGTCTGACGGACGACGTTGAGAGGCGTTGCATGCGTTCGCGATGGCGCGCTAAAAGAATGACTTATCGCGACAAGAGAGTCGAAGCGATGATTGGGACGAAAAACAATTGTCCGCGGGATGTGTCTAGTAAAGTTATTAAAGGAGCTCGTTCGCTAATCGCTTTACGCTCCTTGACGGAGACTCCCGTTTCGTTTCAAGATGAAAACAAAAACTACGCGACAACGTCGTCGCGCGAAACGACGGGCAACTGCGACAATGAGAAGGACGGCTTCCGTGATTTTCAGGGTAATCGTCGAATATCGCCATTGAGCGAGGACGCGTTCCCCAAGCATTCGATCGCCGCTACCGCCGATATAGATTTGTTTTACGACATCGAAACGACGATACCTTACGCGAGCAAAGAGCCGGACGATATTTTACACCGTCTATCCGTCTACGATAAAGACGACGGCGCGTCGACGACGACCCAGAGGCCTACTTTCTTGAATGTCTCCGCGGTCGATGGTGATACGACCGCTCTAGCAGCATTAGAGTCGCGAACGAGCAAATACGTGGGATCTTTGGACTGTGACATGACGCCGAACAACAACCAGCTTGTTGTTGTTGACTTGCAACGACGTAATGCGAATAATTTGGCTAGGAAGGCGAGCGATTATTCCGACGACGACGACACGACCGTGGATCGCTTACGTCGAGAGAGCGATTTGACGACTCCGATGTCCTGCACCACGGATGACAACAACTTTGCTTCGCTGGTACAGAGCCCTAGCTCGGACACGCGCGACGCGGACATGCAGGAAGATGATTCGAGGTTTCGAGAAGCTCCGTTTCCGTCAACAAGGGCCGACTCGGCTGCCGCGTCGCCCTCGGCGACCACGGTCGCCGCTGCTCCTCCTTTGTCCGTTGCCGACGTCGAGATAATCGATCACACCTCTCTGCAGGCCTATCTGGAAAAGTCGATTCGCATACCTCTCAATGTGCAAAGCCGTCTGGTTAACAACGCTGTTATCAAGTATTTCCTGAAAGAGAATAATCTGCTGTTGCATTTGCACAGTCTGCGTAGCTACTTCTTCTTGTTGAACGGGGAGTTCGCGAAGAGCTTGACGGACTCCCTCTACGCGCGCTTATACGACATCTCGATACCCATCGAACTGTTCAATTCTGCCACGTTAACGAATCTGTTGGAACGAGCGCTCGTTAATTCGTTCAACAATGTGTACGTTAACTCGGAACTTCTCAGTCTCTCGGCGACGGATACTCCGGCTCAGTTACACGTAAGTTTCTATATTTCTCTGTTATCGAATCGAGACCGCTCTTCCGAAACGAAGCAGCCACGTACGTACTAAGTCTTTTCAATACCGCGCGCAGATATCGGATCCAACCGCGCTGGACTGTCTTTCACTCAACTACAAGATAAATTGGCCGCTGAACATCATACTGGACGACACGATAATGCAACAGTACGGTAAAGTGTTTAAATTCTTAATAACGAGTGGCCGAGTTTCGTGGGTGTTGCAGGAAGACTTTAGTACCCTGAAGGGAGAACGAAAAGCAGCTACGTCGGAGCAGTATCACAAGGTGAGTGTGAGCGTGGGTGCATATATCGAGAAATCTAATCTTTCCAAGTTAATGGTTAATCTCTCTGTTTCGTCGATAGCTGCAATTGTACAGGCACTCGATGACGCAGTTTATGAACGCTTTGCACAATTATTTAACCTGCACCGTCCTATACGCGAGTTGGACCGAGTTTGAGAAAGATTTGGGGAATTCTTTAACCGTGGATCAGATTTATCTATCGCATGTAAATTACGTGAAACGGATACTCTCGAGGTAAGAAGTCGCGAGCTTGATTTCCGTCTGAATCGGAACGGGGAGAAAAGCATGTAGCCTCTTGATTTGTTTTCATCTTGTCTCATCTTGCAGATGCATGCTCAACACTCGCGGTGAGAAAGTGCGTGTATGTTTGAACAATATATTTAGAGTTATTCTGAAGTTTCACAATAGATTAAGGTCGCGAGGCTGGACAGTGAAAGTTACGGGATACGTTCACCCGAACTTTAAAAGGCTGGAACAAATGTACCGAGCGTTCTGTGAGCTGCGCGCCTACATGGCGCATATCGCGCACAAGTTAGCTACCAGCGGCTACCAACCGCATCTAATGCATTTCTTAAACGCTCTGAATATAAATCAAATGTACGATTTGACCGTTGCGACTCAGCCTTGTTCTACGGGTCCTTTGGAACTATAATGAATAATAAATTATCACAATTTTCACTTTTGCTCCGTTGTCCTCTTATCCTCGCGCCTTCTCTCGCGCACGAATCCAACGTAGAGAGTGATGGGGCGCGCGTACGTATCGAGACAACGAGGCACGGCACTCTACCTCGTGTCCCAGCTGTGATGATAATGTTCTACCGCGTTGCTTTTATTTTTGCATCTCGCCGAATGGACGAGTGCGACTCGTCGAACGTGAAAAGATGATGTGTGCGCTTTCGAGTCGATTCGATTAGGCCGTGGCGCGCGTCGATGCACTCTTGGCAAGTACACTGGCGCAGCGCGAGCACAGACCGCCGTCCTCTCCAGTCTCGGGATCATACCGTCTGCATCTTTCGCACTTGCATACTTGTCGCGTATCGTGCATTTGGATTCGCGTTTCCGTTATCGTATGGTTTTCCAACAACGTTATCGAGGCTAACTGCAATATTTCGCACAACTCGGACATGGAAGACGTTTCCTCGCCGTGCAGAAGCTGTGTGTAAAAAACAAAACGGCACTGTGTAGACCAACAAAGTTTTCCATTGATGCTTAAGTACTTACTTAAGGATCTATCGGACGTGCAACATTAAACGAAACTACAATACTACGCATAGTAAATCTAGATGTAAGGAACTCGAACGATAGTTGGAGTCTTATTTTTACTCTTAGAAATGTATTCCTCACTTTACAAATGCTTTTTCAAGCATTACTCGCTAAACTTTTGGCAGTGAAAATGCCCTGAATTCACAATTTTCTCAAGTTATAATCTCAATTTATTTCTTTAAAACGGCGTAGTGAAAATAACTGAAACCCGGCAGACATTTTCATCTATCCATATACTACGTGTACAAAAAATTTGAAAACATTGCTACAATTTTTTCAACATTTTTTCAGCTGTTTCATCCGTCAAGATCGTCTCTTTCGAAAATTAAAATCGCTATATCTCAGCAACCGTTTAGTGAATTCGTTTAAAATTTTTGGAGCACATCATTAAGATTAAAAAGGACAATCTCACAAATTTTCATCAACTTGGTAGCATTTTCAAGATAGGTCCGATACATCCTTAAGTATGTGTATAGATATGTAAGTATATACACTCACGGAGAGCGATGCAAAGTCGTCCTCTGTAGCTTCCACGGTGGCGGACAATTCCCACGTCTTTTTACAGCCCATATTCGTCAAGTTGTCCCGTAATCGAATAGCCACGTCCACGCGTTCCGTAATCCCGGGATCGTTCCACGACTCTGGTATCTCGAACGCGGTTCGGTGCAATGGTATCGTCTCTGCGCAATCGCAAAAGCGGATTAACGTGGAGGTGATTGATCTGTTGAGAGATCAATCCTCTCGAATTAAGAAAAGAATTACCGTGATTTAGAGTATGGTATAACCATATCTCTTCCGCCAAATGGGGCAGAATCGGAGCGATGGTTCTCGCGAGAACAGTTATAATTTCTCTTACGACCTGAACGGCCGCGACGCGCGCCGGATATGTCGCCTCGTCGCAATAAATTCTATCTTTGATCAAGTAGCAGTAAAAACTTGACACATCGTTCGCGATAAAGTGCATGATCGTTTTACCCGCGTGATGGTACTCGTAATTGTTGTAATGTTCCTGCATCTGATAATAATAATAACAACAATAAAAAATTACAGTGATTTCATATACGATTTTTGTTCTACCTTTTCGTGGTAACGATACAACAAATACAGCATGTATTTGTCGACGATTCGGTATCGCGATTCGCATTCCGCGCCCTCGTCGTGGTAAGGGTGCGAGACACCCAGCAGGAAACGTAGTATCAAACGTAATCTCTGAACGGACTGTTTGCATTCATCGAGCAATGCCCTCGAAGCCGGCACTTGCGTGTGCTGGCATCCGTGATTGGCCACCCACCATCTGCGCTCGCGGAAACAAGCGAAGAAACACAAGCTTCGATAATGCGCTACAATCTTGTTTCATTTAAATTTGTACAATCTCGTCGCGTACCGTAAAACATCGACGCCATATACTGGCTGTCTCTGCGAGTTCGATCCACCTAGTAAAATTTCCTCCGGGTTTATCACATTCCCCACCGATTTAGACATCTTTAAGCCGTTTTCGTCGACCGCGAATCCGTGCACGAATAACGCCCTAGAAGACGAACCAAACATTACAAGAATGCACACGGTACGACGTGTGAGTCTGTGCGCTCGCGCTCACCGATAAGGTGGACGCTCCTGTAAAGCAACGGACGTTATTAAGGACGACTGGAACCAGCCGTTGAATTGGTCGTATCCTTCTAAGTAGAGGTTCGCCTCGCCCTCGGGCAAAACTGCTGACCACGAGATACCACTGTCGAACCAGATATCCATAATATCCTGGAATATACACACGTGTGTACAATAGCATTATTTATGCTGCGCGAATTTTTAATTGAAATTTTACCTTTCCCTTTTCAACGTCATCTACCGCGGCGATATCGAGGCCTGCGATCACGTCTAAGCCTAATAACTCCTCCTTCGAATGTTTCCACCAACAGTCGGGACCGTATCGATCGATGGAACAACATAAACGTTCGACCAATGCTCTGCCGAAAGAAACAAGAAGTGGCTGAAACGGGTAAACGGGAAGCGGGCAAAGAACGACCGCTAGTTTGTATGCGCGCACCTGTTCGTAAAAGCTTTGCCAGCTTTTTTGCTGCAGAGTACAGGTATAGGTGTTCCCCAAGAGCGCTGTCGCGAGATACACCAGTACGGTCGTTCCTTTATTCCAGCGAGCAAAGCGTTCGTGAAAGATTTGCGGTTGCATTCGGGATATACCTTTACATCTGCTATGCTATCCTTGTGCAGCATAAAAGCAAACGTACTTTAATCGCTTGATAGATCGGTATTGTTAATCCCCCCTTACAACCCGACGTTCGATATCACATAGATTCGTGAAACGATAACGGACAACAAGATCGATAAATTGCTTACGATAATCTTTTCTCTCACAGAATTGATATCAATGAACCATTGATCGCTAGCACGGATAACCACCGGCTGTTTCGTTCGCCAATCGTACGGATAACTATGCGTGAATGTTTCGACGTGCAATACGTCCCGAGCCATACGCTCCAAGACTTGTTTAGTACATTCCTCTGTCAATACTTTTGCTCCGTGGAATTCTGAACCGGCTGCTTCGGTAAATCTACCATCGTCATCGACTACGGATAACTGTGAAACATTGCCATTAATCAAGACGTTGAGAGAAACGGAGGAATAGAAAAGAGTCAACTTACAACGGGGATGTTGTTCTCAATTGCAACTAAAAAGTCTTCTTGTCCGTGTGCCGGAGCGGTATGTACCAAGCCAGTTCCCAAGTTCATTGTAACGTGTCGCGCAGCTAGAAAGGGTAACTTGGTTTCGTTCCACGGATGAAAATACGTGGTACCCTCCAGCTCCTTTCCTAAATCCAAAACGTGTATCGTTACTACTGCTATTAGGCGACTTGAACTCGGAAAGTTGTTCTTCGAATCGCTCGTCCGTACACACAGCGACCGGCGCGCATCAAAGAAGATGCCAGTTACGAAGCACGTTTACCTTGGACTCGTGCTATCGGTGTTAGTGGACCGATCTTGGATTCAACGTTTTTCAACAATTCCTCGCCGACGACGTTCAAGTTCCCTCGGCCATCTTCGGCGAAACAATAGATGGAACCCGCCGAGAAAGCTAGGGCTTGATTGGCCACTAAAGTCCACGGAGTAGTGGTCCACGTAAGCGCGTATACGGTGCGATCGTTGAACGAGCTCAAATTGCCAGGAAAATTGGCCACACGTAAACGCACGATCGCGGCTTTACTTTGATGCTGTTTGTTGTATTCTAATTCAGACTCCGCTAATGCTGTTCTATATACGAGGTGGTATTTTATTTGTCGAGTTTGCTTAGCTGTAAAGATACACATACTTTTCCCAACCTACTGTACTCTCTCGCTCTCTCTCTACCTGGAAGAAGGAGACCAATAGACTGGCATGAAATCCCTGAATACGATACCCCTCTCGTATAAGTTTATGAATTGGCGGAGTTGATTTTTTATATAGGAAGACTGATTTGTAAAGTAACATCCAGATTCTCTCCAATCAGCCATCACGCCCCACGACTCGAAGGCTCGTTTCTGTTGCGCGATAGCTTGTTCGGCGTATCTTCGAGCTGAGTATGAGTGTGCGAACAAAAAGAAGAATAAAATCGGCAAGGAAGGATTTAGTGTTTTAGCGTTACAGTAGAGCGTTAATTATCCGAACCGTCGATTATCCGAATAATTCGAATTTCCGAACCACCTTGGTCCCACGCATTCCGGATAATTGACGCTCTACTGTTGTACCAAAAGAATATTCGAGAGACTATAGAGTCCGCCGTGCCAGCCGTACCTGTTTGTCTGATTTCCAACGGGTCTTTTATATTAACGCCGTGAATGGCTTTCAGCTCGATTGGTAATCCATGGCAATCCCAGCCTGGTACGTAGTGAACTCGCTCCCCACGCAAAACGTGATTCCTCAGCGTTATATCCTTGAGAATCTGAAATATTACAGCAAAGGGTTAAGGCAAGCGCCTGGCTACAATAGTGATTTTTTCCGATGCTCTAACTCTGAAATCTTTCGAGTACGAACTTTATTGATGGCGTGTCCCATGTGTGGAGTTCCATTAGCGTAAGGAGGTCCGTCGTGCAAAACAAAATCCGGTCCCTGTAGATTCTTCCGTTGCCACTCGTACATGTCGGGAAAACCACAATTCTGATGAATACGAGGTGATAGCACCGACGCGCGCGCGTGATGAATGGAAAATTCGTAGGAACGTACAAGCGAGTAACGAAAATATCCGGACACTTTTTAAAATCGCATAACTTTTTTAAAAGTAATCCAAACGACTCGAGTTTTTTTGAGAAGGTAGAAGGTTTAGTTTGCTAAGTGACGTGTTTCGTCGTTTGAAAAAAAAATGCAATTGGTCGGAATAGCAAAAAAAAATAGTAAAGCTCGTTTTTTAACTTTTTTTCTGAACCTGCAATGAAAATTCAAAAAACGACCTTTACTAATTTTTTTTGCTAATCCAATTGCATTTTTTTTCAAAACATATCACTTAGCAAACTAATCCATCTAGCTTCTCAAAAAAACTCAAGTCGTTTGAACCAATTTTTAAAAAAGTTGAGTGAAGTTCAGAAAAAAAGTTGAAAAAACGAACTTTACTACTTTTTTTTGCTATTCCGACCAATTGCATTTTTTTTCAAAACGACGAAACACGCCACTTAGCAAACTAATCCATCTAGCTTCTTAAAAAAACTCAAGTCGTTTGAACCAATTTTTAAAAAAGTTGAGTGAAGTTCAGAAAAAAAGTTGAAAAAACGAACTTTACTATTTTTTTTTGCTATTCCGACCAATTGCATTTTTTTAAAACCGACGAAACACGTCACTTAGCAAACTAATCCTTCTAGCTTCTCAAAAAACTCAAGTCGTTTGAACCAATTTTTAAAAAAGTTGAGAAAAGTTCAGAAAAAAGTTGAAAAAACGAACTTTACTATTTTTTTTTGCTATTCCGACCAATTGCATTTTTTTCAAAACGACGAAACACGCCACTTAGCAAACTAATCCTTCTAGCTTCTCAAAAAACTCAAGTCGTTTGAACCAATTTTTAAAAAAGTTGAGAAAAGTTCAGAAAAAAGTTGAAAAAACGAACTTTACAACTTTTTTTTTGCTATTCCGACCAATTGATTTTTTTTCAAAACGACGAAACACGCCACTTAGCAAACTAATCCTTCTAGCTTCCGAAAGAAACTCAAATCGTTTGGATTAATTTTAAAAAAGTTACGCAATTTTAAAAAGTGCCCGAATATTTTCATTACTCACTGTACGTTCCTCTTTTACTTACCCTGCCTATATATTCATCCCTCTGTACGAGTTTGCTTCCGTCAAGTTGGGCCGGAAATTCGGTACGCGGAAGTAAGACCGTTTCCGTGTATTTCTGTTGTTTTTTTTTGGACGTGACCTTTACTTTTGTACTCCTGTTTAATTGTTGGTCGCTTACTATTCTACGACTTCGACTCGTAGTAAACAACATTCGCTTCTGCCCGAATACAAATCTGTGCATATTCATCGTGCCGAAATCGTCTGCGATCAGCACGGCACAGAGATGACGATGTTGCGCACCACACGGCTGCTTATAATTAATTAAACATATACTCTAACTCAGGCAAGTGATAAGACTCGCGTAAGTACCCTGTACGCGATGAAAGAGGCTTAATAAATACTTGAATCCTAAACCCGAAATACCTGGTAAAGAGAGAACGTGTGTGTAATCTCAAAAAGAGCTCAAGTGGTAGCTAGCAGAGCCAGGATTCGTTTAGGTACTCTACTGCAGGTTTTAGGTTAGTCCATTCTGCTTCGTTCCTGAATCCAACGGATCCGAATTTCGGCCGGCTCGCGTACCGCGTCTCAACTGCACCACTGCACGCACGCATACATGCACGCGCAGTCGCCGTCGAATACAAATATGGCCACGGTTTTCGAAAGCTCGTTCTTGTCGAGCAGGCTGCATCGCATCGAAGAACGGTACGAAGAACCAGCAAACACTTTCGGCAAATGTGACTGCACTAGCTATAGCTACCTTGCCCTGAGCGCCGTTTTCTTTACCATTGGTACAGTTATCACTATTTTTTCTCTGGGTGACGTCGCAGACGGGCACGTACTTTCGAACCTCGGTGAAATGTGGTTTATCGGTCCGATATTCATCTGTTCGGGGCTAACGTTGGCCGTCAAGTGTATGCTTTATCTTCGAAAAAAGTCGGTTGTTAGACAGATGATCTTTCATCGACGACAGTTGTTTAGGGTAAGTAAGTATGTACACACTCGGGTACTTGGTTAGTTAGTTGCGCTCTGTGCTCCGTTCGAATTCTCTCGTTCCGGTACTAATAGTCCTCTCTCTTTCTCTCTGTCTCTATCATCGGATTGCTTTCGGTTCTAGTTTTGTTTCCACGTACCGAGTACGTCCCACTTCCAACCATCCCCCATTGTCGGTGTTAATCTCAGGGAAACGTGCATGCATTCGTACAATATCCTTCGGTTGAAACGTAAATATCCGAAACTCGTTACTCAAATATAAAAGGTTAGTTTCCGTGACGGTAAGCGAGCCTGTGTGTCCAAGTCTACTAAACACCGTAGGTTTCGATGTTCTTTTTTTATCAAGGTCGATTCAAAATGAATCAACTCGTTGTCGAATACAAGATGATTCAAGTATGTTGGTAAAACTGTTGGACAGCATTTGCAGGAATTCGCTGGGACGCGTGGTATGGGATCTATCGGCGCTGCGGTGACTTTGGGTCCACCTTCCTACGAGGTAATTGTACAGGAGAGTTCCAACGAACTGCCACCACCCTCTTACGCGGAAGCGATTGCTCTTTTACACAGGACTATCGAGAACGGTAAACATATCCGTGTGTGTGGTACTAGTTACAACTCGCCGCGACGCATTGGAATGCATATGAAACGTTCTAAGCTTTTTCCTTCCGCTTTAGATGCTAAATCGAGTTCCACCGCGGTCTCTTGTGGCAGTATCGCCACAGCCGAGAACATTAGGCGCAAACCTTGAAATGGATCGATGATCCAGTTCCAATTGGATGGATCAAGGATCGCGAAAGAATCCAACTTGTCCTTCCTAGCTGCGAAGGATTGCGCTCGTTTCCTCGTCGTTCTGCTATATTTCACGCGCTTTTTTTATTATTATTATTATTATTATTATTATAAACAGATTACGGACCCGACGTACGTAAATCAAGTCGGGTGTGTCGCGCGCATTATACTGGTTGATGTACAAAGGACCAAGTATTATCTTGGGAGACGGATGAAGCGCCGAAACACTCGAGCTTTCCGCCTCTGTTTGTCGTTACTTAAATCCAGCGAGTTTCATACTATAAAATTCGTAATCCTCGAGGATCATAACCGCGATCAATCGAGCGATTATGGGTTACAAAATCGAATGCTGTGATCGTAAAGAACGTCGTTTAGTTCTATGAACTGAAAAATGTAATCGAAAGAAAATTATTTGGGATGGAGGATTAGAGTATGTGTCGTCTGTGTATAAATTTTCTTACGTCATGTGTTGCGTGTGAGCGTCAACACTACTTGCTTACATGGTCGTGTTCGATCGATCGATCGAGAAAACAAAAGTAACAAACGACTCGACTTCTACTGTGATATTCAACTCTATATGTTTAATTGATTTTTAAAATTCGTTCGTCAATATTTTTCTATCGATATAGTATTAGCCGGGTGTCGATGACGATAAAAGCGGCAAGCTTCTCGGCTGAAGAATGATTACCAAATTTTGTATTCATAGAGACAACGATATCCGCGAGCAATTGTGGAGTTTGCGTTTAACCATGTCAATCATATTGTAATACATTACGATAACCTGCGACAATAGAGAACACTACACTAATGTGTACGATCAACTATCGCGCGTCACCTTCTCTGAATTCTCTTAATTTGGTGCAAAGTTTTATCGCCGATAACGCGTGCTTTTGGAACTACTGAAAGGCACTGTGTTATTTTTCATAGAACCGGTATATTTTACGATGTAAAAGACGAGGAACGCCGTTTCGACAGTTCCCTGTACACCAAGCACAAAATGTACAATACGATCAGCGTTTTTGATGCACGCGCATGTCGATGGAAACTGGATTTGCCGGGAGGATTGTGTGAATCGGATAGACCAAAGACGATGTGGAAGAAAAAATAGGGGAATAGGGAGTACGATTAAACGAAGAGGAGGAGGAAGCGGAGACGATGAACGAAGCGTCGCGTATCCCTCCGCGGCTTAGGAACGAGCAACGGCCAGCATTTCTTCTTGATGAATAAGATGGGTCGTATGATTAACGAGACTCATTAATTTCGACAACGAGGCGGCCCAGGCATCTAATAAAGCAGCCGGTTCTTGAGTCCCGGTGAATCTGACCACGCCAGCTGGTCGATCTGTGCGGGCATTTATCACTCCAGTTTCTACAAGATTGCAGAGGCATGCCTCCGTTTCCACGACTGGTAAATCCAATAACTCGGCCATACGAGTCAACGTGATTTTTGTGTAATATCTCGCCATAATTCTAATGTTCTGTAAAAACGGAACGCGGATACGGAATAATAAGCATCCGACGACGGTATCTGTCGAAAGAGAACGAAACATTTGCGCTTACGTGTTCAACGACGCGCTTTCGAAGCTCGGTCCAGCGCTTAGCACCTCCTTTGGTCGACTCGGTAAAAACCTCGGTGGCTCTGAGGTCCTTTTCGTAAATTTCACAAAGTCCCGACCACTTTATCAACTCCGGATTCACGAATAGGCGGAGCAACTCCCTGCGGATAGGGAAATTCAAAAGGAGTCGTGTCGTTTTCACTAAACCTGCTTAATGATACATATATAGGTGCGAAGAGCACACCCGAGTCGTCGCTCTAGAGTAGTAGGTGGTATATTATTACTTGTACGTCGGTATCTCATCCAAAAGTTTATCAGCCAACAGTCTGTGAGTCAAATCCGCCTGTTCCGGCTCGTGTGGCGCGAGCACAAGGTAAATAACAGCCCGTGAAAGAACGGTGTGCCTCTTCTCGGAATCGTCTTTGATAGTCGGAGTCTCTAGAACTGCTCGATTGTGTCTACACAATTCTAAATGCCAACCTTCGTGAAAGGCTAACTTCATCATTAGACTAGAATAAAAAGGAAAAAATGTCGATCCCATACTCGCTTTACCGATCTCTGAAAGTAATCGCTTGTTTTCACACACTCACTCGTAATACTTTAGTTTCAGGTATTGCACATCTTCGTTCTTCTCGTCGTTGAAAAATTTCACACTGATTTTCTTGGCTATTATTTGAGTGCGCACAAAGTCCTCTTTCGCTAAACATAATCGCATTTGCTCCAGAATGAGAAAAGTTTTTTCTAAGCGTGTCATACTTCCGTAAGTCTCGATCTGGGGAATAGATTCGTGGTTACCTTTAAAAAAATTCAGATTCCCCCCGATCGTTGTTCTTACACGTATGTATCAGCGTAAATACCTGCAACTCTAACATAACGGTCGCGGCACCCGATACATCTCCGTCTTCTTCTTTGATTATTGCCAATGCATGAGTGAGTCTAGCTCTCTCGAGCTCCACATATATCTGAAATAATTAAACAGAATTATGCTAAGAGTGTTCCATCCCATGGAAGAAACAGAATTAATGTAACCGCACGATTCGAATGCTTCACCTTTCCCTCCGTTACCGTCCGCAGTGTTTCTATCAATTTAATTTTAGTTTCCTTGTCGGGCATTTTGTCCACGTAAGTGCTACATTCCTGCACCATTTTTGTAACAGCTTGTTTGAACTGAGAGCGCCTCTTCGACAGCAAAACTATATGCTCGTTCAGGGCTGCCCAATTCTTTGCTTCTAAGCATATTTCAACGATAGCTACCAGAATTCGTGACGTGGATGGCATGTCCGCGGCCTGACACAAAAAAAGACGCAGAAAATTTTCAAAATTTTGCACATGACTCGAAGGAACAAAATTCATCGTTCGAAATTCCTCAACTGTTCGTGCTAGTTTCTCCAACGCTAATAACTGATCCAAAGCGTCGTGCAGCTTCCCATCGGATGCTAGCTTCTTGGACTCTGGAATCTTTATGTCGCAGTCATTGCTGTAATTCCCTTCTGGTTTCACGATTTTACCAGAATCCATCATCATGGTGCTTTCGGAGATATCGTCTTCTTTCATTCCACACGCAAACGGAGAGAACTGCCGGCAATCGAATTCACGAATGTATTTATGTACGACTCGAGAGCACGAAAATATGTATGTACTTACATGAATCGGTTAACTTCTCCTAAAAATATTCGTCAATTACTCTCCCCGAGATTATATTCTCTCCGTAAAACAGTTGCGTTCGTTTTCAAGCGAATAATCACTTGTTTTCGCCACCGACAAGTTTATGTATCGCGAGAGACGGCAACGAAACGCGCGCGTACCAATACCTTCGATTAAATATAATCCACGTACTTTACCTAGTAGGTATGTACATACACACATCTAATGTCCGCCATTAAACATTGCTCGAAAACGATTGGTCATGCAACCCTGCTCGCAGCGCGCGCAACGCAACGCTGCTGGTTGAACTTAAGAGAGAGAGACAAGTACCTAGTGTGAGTAAAATGAACATGTTGTGTACATGTACAACATGCATAGGTAGTAAGTGCACCCGAAATCAGGAAGCCGTGACATTTTCCACTGTGTTCCACTGGCAGAGGAGACAGCACTACTTTCTTTTTTATGTTAGAAAGAGGGAGTACTCAAAGCAGTGGTGGGTTTACTACGTTACATCGAATTCACTATGTAAGAAACGTAAAAAATGTAACTAAGTTGTATAAAATGTATTCAATGCGAAAAATTCAAATACAAACAATTTATTAACCTCTATCGCTCTGAATTTTACTGCAAAATATTTTAAATTACTTTAAAAGGAAGGATTAGAAGGTAATTATAAGAATTATGAATAATTTGAAACTTTTTAGTCAATTTCATATCTTCGATGTGCAAAAAATACTCGAATTTTTACAGATATCAACATAGATTCTGAAAAAATTGATAAACTTTTAGCTGTTTCTTTGGATGTAACATTTCATTTAGTATTATTGAATCAGACCGCTTTAAAAGCTTTGTTCAAAAATTAAATCCAGCTTATAAAACTCCAACTGGAAAGACATTATCGAATAACTTACTTAATGCAAAATATCAAGATTACAAAAAATCGATAATCAGTGTGAAATCTCAATGGTCCATGAACATATAGGTTTTTTCAAAGAACATGATTTTATACAGTAAAATACAAGAAAGTAACAAAGTTAAGCTATTTAATACGTGTTATTCTACACGTAGAGAATTCATTTTTCTACGTTAAGTAAAATAAGGACCCACCACTGACCCCAAGTACATCTTTCTCTTTCTACCGCCGCCTAAGTTTCGTCCATTGCCCGCGGCGACATCGGGGGCGACATGTTTGCCACATGTATTCGTACGTGTTTGAAGCTTTGACTGGTTTTGACACTTTTGACGTTCTTTAAACGCGTTCAAAGTATAATGCAGAGTTGTGAATAATGCTATCACGTTACCGCCAAGTTTCCGAGTTTACCAATAGTTATAATAATAAATGTTCCACGATTGTTTGACGGTTTAACCAGTTTCGACAGTGTTTGGTTAGACCGGGCAACAAATATTTTCTTTAAAATGCCTTTGACATTTGCCGACTACGACGACACGCGTTTCACGCGCCGAGAATCGGTCTGTGTTAGGTTTTAAAGGCGTCGTTCTGTTTAGCGAGGTTTGAATTTTCACTGAAAATTACTGCGACACATTCGCCGCCGCCATGTCCGAGAAGGAAGAAAGCGAATCTGTTGCGAATGAAAATGCTGGAACCAAATCCGAGGAGATTAGTGAAACTTTGGTGAACGAAGAATCACCTGCCAATTTAGAAGCGATTTCAGCCGAAACATCCCTAGTTCGAAATGGAGGTCAAGCAGCTTCCAAGGACAAAGCGAAAAGTATAAAAGATTAAGAGTATTTACAAAATTTACGAACTAGCAGTGACGAAATAGCATTTTCATTAGCATTCCCTTGACATTTTCAGTTGCCATTCTGTTAAAAGCAACTGGGAATGCGCCGATAATGAGACAGAAAAGATGGTTCGTCAGCCAGGATCATTGCATCGGTCGTATTTCAAATTTTGTCAGAAGATATCTGAAGCTGGATACCAATGAAAAACTGGTAAGCGTGAAAAAAGAATCGTACCCTATTGCGCTTATTAAATAAACATGATTTATTCCTCGGCAGTTTCTCTATGTAAATCAGACATTTGCGCCTGCGCCGGATCAGGTGGTTAAAAACTTGTACGACTGTTACGGCTCGGATGGAAAATTGATACTCCACTATTGTAAAAGTCAAGCTTGGGGTTGAGCGATCATCGGGGTGTGCGCATCCTTTATGTCTACGCTTCATCGAAGAGTTAGCGATAGGCAATTTTGGCTGACAAATGTCTCGTTGACCTTTTTGTAGCGTGTGGTGCATATTGTAATCGATATATAAATACATACTCCTCTATCGTTGTAGTAAGAAATTTTGTTTCTCTCTTGTTTTCTCCAATCGAGTGACGAAATATTCTCACGATTGGTCAAAGGAAGTGCGTGGAACATGGTAGTATAAGAAATTGGAAACGAGCATTATAAGTATATCGATGGAAAGTTTGAAAGCATATTCATCCCTATTAGTTACCACAATGGTGCTGGATGATCGCTGCAAGTTTGCCGCCGTTTTCTCCCTGAATTGTACGAGTAAAGTTGTCTCATTTGTTCTTGTTTTCTTCTTGTCCGTCCGCAGATATCGTATTGGAATCGCGACTGGGCGATTCTACGTCTACAAAGTCAATTGCAGAAGGGAATATATGTGAGAACAGATTAGAGTTGAAAAGGCCGAATAAGAACGGATTTGCGTACATGTAACATTACGATTGGAAGGTTGTTATCTACACAACTAGTTATTCCAGTCCGCCGTTATCGTCTGCGATATATGTATCGAGGGGGTATTTCCAGATAATTATAGCACCGTCCGCGCTTGCCGTCACCAAAGATTCACCGTTTGGAGCAAAAGCGCAGGTAGTAATTGAGGCAGCATGGGCCAGACCAAAACGAACGGTAATCGCGGTACGATAATCCCACAGTCTTACAGTAAAATCGTCCGATCCGGTTAGAAAATATTGTCCGTCAGGGCTGACAGTTATAGCGTTCAGCGTGCCAATCGTCGATCCTTGGACTTGGCGAACCAATGAACCATCGAAGATCTCCCAGTAAGCTATTGTACGGTCCGAGCCGCACGTTAAAACTTGTGTACCGCTAGGAACAAAGCTAGTTGCCATGTACATTGTATTTCCCTCCAAGGCGAACTTTCTTCTGAAATTCCTAGGCAGCAAGTGTTGGCGACACAACGATGTACCAGCATATATAAGCACATTTCATTTTCCGAGTACAGTAGGCACTCGTTATAAGTCCGTTTCTACCATGCGTTGTACGCTCGGCGACTGTCCCCACCATTTTTTAGAATCCTTCGGACGAGAGTGGGAGAACCCGAGAACGAGCGAGAGGGAACGAAAGAGCCGACGGCAACTTCGTGTCGACTCTTTCGTTTCCTCTCGCTCGCTCTTGGGTTTTCGCACTCGCGCCATTGGCCCGTTCGTTAGGCTTATAACGAGAGCGTAGTGTACTTGTATCATCTTGATGTTAAATTAATATTATACCTCATGTCCCACACTATGCATGTACCATCTGCGCTGGCACTAATCAAATTTTTATCATCGGGCGACATCTGCAGCGACGTTACCGAACCTCTGTGTTGTTTCAACACGTCCAACAATTGCCGCGACGCGGACTTGTAATTCCATATTCGCACCTAAACGCGAACGTGACGATTCAAGATTTACACACATAATAACAATTGATTTCCCTCCGCGCGCGCGCGCCCACCTCTTGTATAATCAAGTACATACTACCAAGTGCAATACCTATACAATACTTGTGCAGACTGAACGCTCGTTAGAAACTAGAGGGGTGTGGTTTACCTGGCCATCACAGCCGCCGCTGACGAGCTTGCAGTCATCGCTCGTAATCGTAATTGCCGTCACAGACTTTGGGTGAGCGTGATTAATGGCGAATACAAGTTCACCGCCGTTTAAAGAAAATCCCCGTATCGTACCGTCATTCCAGGCTTCCTCCGATGCACAAGAAAGTTTGAACACGCGGATTCGCGATTTAGCCATAATCGTGCACTATTTAAAATCGCATAAGATTTTTAAAATTGGTCCAAACGACTTGAGCTTTTTTGAGGAGCCAGAAGGATTAGTTTGCTGAGTGACGCGTTTCGTCGTTTTGAAAAAAATTGCAATTGACCGGAATAGCAAAAAAAAAGATAGTAAAGCTCGTTTTTCAACATTTTTTCTGAACTTTTCTCAAATTTTTTAAAATTGGTCCAAACGACTTGAGTTTTTTTGAGGAGCCAGAAGGATTAGTTTGCTAAGTGACGTGTTTCATTGTTTGAAAAAAATTGCAAGTCGAAATAGCAAAAAAGAATAGTAAAGCTCGTTTTTTAAACTTTTTTTCTGAGCCTATAATGAAAATTCAAAAAACCCGTGTGTAGATTTAAGTAAGTTGTATACATGCTGAAAATTTCATCAAAATCGGTTAACGTTGCTACAAACGTTTAAAGATCGCAGAGTAAGGTTGAAATTCCCGAAATCAGCGATGTATTTTGGCAAACAGATTTTTTGAGTTTTCATTATAGGCTCAGAAAAAAGTTGAAAAACAATCTTTACTATTTTTTTTTTGCTATTCCGACCAATTGCAATTTTTTTCAAAATGACGAAACACGTGACTTAGCAAACTAATCCTTCTGGCTCCTCAAAAAAACCCAAATCGTTTGGACCATTTTAAAAAAAAGTTGAGAAAAGTTTAGAAAAAAGTTGAAAAACAACCTTTACTATTTTTTTTCCTATTCCGACTAATTGCAATTTTTTCAAAACGACGAAACACGTCGCTTAGCAAACTAATCCTAGCTTCTCAAAAAAACCCAAGTCGTTTGGACCAATTTTAAAAATGTTATGCGATTTTAAAGATATTATGGCTGTGAGCCACTGTAGATATGTATACTGTAATATATAGTAGTGGAGTCAAGTGCTTACCGGATATTATAGTGCCGCCGTTACGATCGAAAGAGAAGCTCGAGCAGACAAAATTCGGCACGGTGATTCGAAGCAATTCCTTTTGCGTTTTCAGTTTCCACACGCGAATATCGTGTTTGCCGGCAGTTGCAAATATCTCGGAACGGTTGCTGTGGAAAATGTCGATACGTCCACACACACACACACAGAGTTACGTACAATGTACTTGTAGAATAAATTCTCGTACGAATTACCCGTACGACCGACCTTTATCTACTCAGTACCTACCGTGGGAACGCGAGATCGTATATCGCGCTGGTGTGACAAGTGACGAGCGGACGCGTGCGAAAGTTGGACAGTTGAATTTCGTAGATCTCGCAAAGCACGGTCCCCACCAGTATAAAATCATCTTTGTAACGGATCATCGAGGTGACTGTGGCGCACACGTTCCCCTTACGATGCTACATTCGATTATAGATATACATACTTAAAAAGTAATCATCGCTTGCTTATGCTCTTTTTCTCGTTACCGCGCCAACGAACGAAATAAGATATGCATCTTTAAACCGCATTCGACAGATAAATCACGCGTGATTGTGCAATCGTGCGATCGCGCGCGATCATTGCGGCGAGAACGAATTACATACATGCACGATTTACGCGCGCGAGAAGAATCGTCCCATTTACCGTTTTTATACATGGCATGACCAGCAATTTCTTCGTTCTCTGCCTGACAGGTAGCGAGTCTGTTGATATCTCGGCTAATTCGACCGTCCCATCGCCAGCGCCTACAATTATCTCTTCCTTTCGTAAGAGTAACAAATTTCTCACACCGCCAGCGTATGCTTCTCCCTCGCCGCTGGTTTTTCCCTTGGTTGCGCGAGGTATCTTCGAGTAACATCCGATCATAATCGGACACTCGAGTTCTTCGGACTCGGTGATATTTAACCTGCGTAAGTAAAGCGTCCATGTAGTAAGTGTTGGATCAAGAGGCGCGGAAGGTGTTGTTTTCGCGGTTAGGCGAGAGAAATGAAACGAGGGAACGACGATCAGCGACGAGAGGTGTCGCGGTCACGCGTGTACCTCACTTTTATGACGTCACCAGATGTCGTTCCGCAGTAGACATGTTCATCCCCGTCGTCCAAAACGACACAGTTTATCACGCGCCTAACTTTGCCGATTTTTATGTCAATCCCATTGAGTTTGCCAGCTTTCGGGTCTATGCGCCAAAGTCTGATCGTTCCCTCCCCGGCAGTGACGAAATTCGCGTTATGAACGTTTGCCCGCGCGATTATTTCGGCGTGTCCCCCCTGGATCCAGGTACCTATAGATCGGAACGCATCATCCAAGGAATGAACACATTCCAACTATACCTACGCGATATTTGTTTTTTTTTTTTTTTTTTGTACAAGATGGAGTTACCGCAAAGTGGACTTTGATTTTCAATGTCCCACACTACAATGTAACCGTCATCTCTGCCTCCAAGACTGATCAGATACCGTCCGTCCTGTGTAAAACACACGTTCTCCACTCTTACTTTGTGCATTTCATAATTAGCTTTCATCTTACGTTTCTCGTAATCCCATATTATGACCGTCGCCTGCGTAGGAAATAATTCGCTGATTTCATAATAATGCGACTGGATTGCGGAAATCCAGGGAGGCCAACGCAACGGGCGAACGCACCTTGAAGCCGTGATGGGTCACTTGGCCGGAAGCTATCATGCTTCCACAGGCTGAGATACATAAAGCGGAGACTAAGGTTTTGTGGCCAGTGAGGAAGGTCTGCTCCTCCGTTTTCGTATTCTTTATGATAACTTTATTGCCCGTCGCGTACACTAGGTGTTCTCCATCTGGATGTAGCCATAAACCGTTTCTTGTTACACCTACATGACGGGAGAAAGGAAAACAGACCATTCGGAAAATTGCATGTCCATCATGTATCAATATTTTAAAAACAAATTTTTTAATGACCTTAGCACTATAGCGTTTAAGTAAACTGTTAAACTGTATACAGCAATAAAAGATATTTTTTAAGAAGTCTGAGCTGTGAAATATAAATCCACAAACACTAAAAAGCAGAAAATAAAAAAATATATTTTTTGTTAAACGATTTTAAATTAAAATGCACTAAAAACTAAAATATAATTCTTTTTTGTACTACAATTTTGATGGTGTTAATATCACTTTAAATAATTCACTTTAAATAAAATCGCGGGGCATCATGTGTAACCAGAAGTTGAAGTATCGATTATTAGCAGGGAGGACATTATCAACTACAGTTTATCAATTTTATATCACATTACAATCTGTATCCCGCAATTAAAATATTTTGTTTCATTAATGCGAATGAAAACCTTCTAACAACAAATTCATTTCGACGTTAGCTTCTGTATTAAAGTGATTCATATCCTGTTATGAAATATCCTGCCCCACGATTTTATTTAAAGTGATATTAACACCACCAAAATTGTAGTACAAGAAAAGAATTATTTTTTAGTTTTTAGTGCATTTTTAATAAAATCATTTAACATCAATTTTTTTATATATATTTTTAGTATAAACTTAATATAGATCAGTTTTGAAAAATAAGCGCTTTTTTTCAAAAGCCGGGGGGGGGGGCAACACTCCCTTTTGCACCCCTCTCCGGCCCCCCATGTACTTGCGTAGGCTAAAAGAGATCGCAAGTCTAAACCATAACAATGTTAATTCGGTTCGTATGGAACCAATTCATTCGTGCGCAAAATGTATTGTCGTGTACTAACCATCGAACGCTATTACTCCAAATATATCGAGATGTTTCGTCTCCATGATGGGAGAATATTTTAATCCCGTTCGCTCGGTCGACTCGTGAATGCCTAAACGCGCTTGGCGGAATAAGAAGTTATGTACCATGTCGTCATGACAATCGTTGACACTGCCTAAAGTTACCCCTACCACGTTCTGGCTGATTCAGACACGTCCAGTAATTTAGTCGAGTATCGAGAAATTTAGTAATTTACCATTGTTTTCCTAAACTACTCGACTAAATTACTGAACATGTCTGAACCAGCTTTTAGTAACAAAGAGTTGATTGATTGAGCCTTAGAGCATATAAACATGGAGGAAGCATGCAATAGGAGAAAATGTAGACGGCGATAGAAAGAGAAAGATATACATGGGGGACACCCCCTCTCTTTCTAGCGCCAGCGTTTTTTTTTATGTTAGAAAGAGAGAGGGTGTCCCTCATGTATATTTTTCTCTTTCTACTGCCGTCTACACTCTCGCCCATTGCATGCTTCCTCCAGGTTTATATGCTCTAAGGATTGAGTCAACAAGTCGATAACGTCAAGATATGTCGATAAAGTGGAAATAGCGGTAGTAACCTACCGCTTACTAGCGCGAAGCGTCGAACCATGTTCCCTTGTCGTCATTAAGTATACATACTTGGACACCCCGGTCGGTCGCATTGCTCTGCATCTGCACATCTACGCACGGTAGACTGGCAATTGGTAGTATACAACCAAGTAGTGTGCATGCACATGGCGTGCACACACACACACAGAGTTGCATGTGCAGACAACGCGCGAGTGTGTGCCGCCTAATCTCGTTAAATATCGTGTTTGGACTTTGGAAAGTTTGAAAGGTGTGTTTGTTGTTGCACGATCATGGATTTATTACCGTAAGTCTGTTTTTCTACGTACGTATGTAGAGTAATGCGCACAGTTGGTGAGAGTAGCTCGTTACGGTTAACGATCCCGCACCATAACCTTAATAATAACCAAGCTGTCGGACCGTTTTACATGTTTGTCCAGTGAGGTGAACTCAACGTTCTGGAAGACCGGTCGATTAAAAACATTCGATCACTGGCCGTTTCAGTCTCCCGAGGACAATACTTGCAATCCTGAACGTATGGCCGCTGCTGGATTTCTTGCCGTCGGTGGCAAAGAAGAACCTGACCTGGTCGAGTGTTTTATATGTTCGAAACAGCTCGATGGCTGGGATCCTGACGACGATCCATGGTACGAAGCGTGATTTTTCTTTCATCCTCGCCGACTCCTTCCCGCCTCTCTTTCAACTCGCGCGATTAATGGTCGAACGTATTTTGGTTAAATAAATAAACTTACGTTTTCAGGAAAGAACACACGAATCACCAGCCTCAATGTCCATTCGTAAGACTGAACAAACTGGACGAAGCTTCGTGGACCGTGCACGATCTGTTCGATCTCTTTAAGAAATACACCGCAAAGGAGTGTGTAAGTGTCCTCGCGTTCTTATATAATTTCCACGCGACAAATCCACGGAGAAAGATTAGAATTAACGTATGCGCGTGTTTTATAGATGCGCGACTTGGACACGGCTAAAGCGAGGGCGAAGGAAGAAAGTGCGAAACTTGCCAGCGAGATACCTCGGATTTACAAGGGACTAAGGAAAAGCTATAGAGATCAGAGTTAACGCGGCCGGAATGAATTTTATTTTCCACGTAACATTTAATTGAAGTGTAGCTTTCATAAAGACTATGGTTATAACTTGGTTAAAAAGCTCATTTTCTTTTCGATCGACTGTTCTATGCTCGGAACTGAAACTAATAATCCTCCGTCTCGTTCGATACCTATCCTATAGATTAGGAAAAGAGTTGCAATGAATTGTGAAAGAAGCCGCGTCGTATCGCGTTTAGACAATTGCGCCGGCCGTTCTTGTCGACTTTATTTGATTTTATCGCAATGACACTTGATCCCGCGGTATTACAGGTAAGAACGATTCATTATCATTCATCTCGCGCGATTAATCGACGAGATCCCGCTCGATCTCGTAATTGTTTCTTATTGTCGTACAATCATTGTTTCGTATGTCTCCGATATAAGTCGCACACCTACGTGTATATATATATCTATATATGTACATACTATCGAATCGACTAGCAGCGGATATACTTAGAGTTTTAAACGAAACCTGCGCGTGTCATCTGTGTTTGATCAACGATAAAAATGAAGGGGGGACGGTGGGGAAGAAGAATTTACATGATGTATCGCGAGCATTCATAGACGAGCGACAAGAGGGAGAGTGCAACCGTAACTGTATCTCCGTATTGCATTTTAAGAATAATTGTCATCCTTGCAACGAACGGGAACGAGAACTTTTCAACATATTTTAGCAATTGCTTGTAGAATAATGAAGCAAGTTTTTCACGCTGCGGATTCTTTGAAGCGTTGCGAAATCGAGGCCTTGCCTTTGCGAATGATAATAGTCGGCATAATGTGCCGTCAATGCGTATCACTGCGGTAATACGAGCAACTAAGATACCTGTACGACTTGCATTTGCCCAAGTATTACCGGTCGGCTTAGACATCGCGCAAGGGCCGTTACTTATCAAGCCGCTCTAAGCCGCCAGCATCCTAGACTAATACTGATAGCTTTATCTAAAAGGGAGTCTCTCCCTGCCAGCGAACAGTGCCAACAGATTTTGCCGGATGATTGCGCGTTGGTCGAATGGGAGGGAGGCAATAGGTTTCTCGTTAGAAACTACGTATGCATGTATGTATCTAAAAAGATATAAACGACGCGTGGCGTCGGCGGGAAGGATAAATGAGGATAAACGGCCGGATTCCGGATGGATGTACGTACATTGCGCAGGAGCTTGGTCATCCGTTCGATCGAGAACATGGATCTATTTCTCCTGTTTCTCTCCCGTTGTTCGCCTGTTCCTCCCCAGTTGCTGGTTGATTTCGAACGACTGTCAAGTATCAAAAATGTGTACGTACGTACGTACGACCGCGTTATCATGTCCCTCCCCTCCCCCCCCCCTCCCCCTCTTCTCGTGGTGTTATACCTTGTCCGCGTCAACTTTTACCACTACGCTTAGCCTCTTCTCCACGTTTCCTTTCCCTTTTCGCGTTCAACGAGGAACACGTGCACGAGTATAAAACGATTTCGCACGCAGAGCTTCGATCCAGTTACTCGCAACAAGTGGTCGCGATGTATGTAGAATCTAACAACCGTTTTTATCCGCAGAATCTCGCGAATAAATAGTAGGCTCGCTCCTCCGCTGGACGCGGCTATATACGATTTTATACGATCCACAGTAACCCAAGCTTTTCGCTTGGTGTCGAGATCGACGCAACTATTTCTACTTGACCTGTAATAGTAATTACTGTTCACTTGTTGCTCGTTTTACACATATTGACGAAACTGGACGCAGTTGATTCCGACAGCCCAGTGTCAGAGAACAACGATTATTGGCAAAATGATGGCCACATGGAAATCATGCTGTGAGTACTGGTCACTTACTACTATAATAAGAATATCAAGCAAGTATATAGGGAACATGCATTGCTTAATCGCGAAACGATAAAGGGGGTTGAAGGAAATACCGCCAAAGCCAGTGGATGAGAATGGATCGGGAATTGGGTTTTGTTGGCAGAGTAATTATACTTATGTACATACTGTATATGTGGGAAGGGTGGCAAAAGGTGAGCTGGGAAAAAGTAGCATCGAGAACGACGACGATCCCCGGTTCTTTTGCTTAATAAGTAGGTAACAACGGAACTTGAATGATACATGTAGCGAAACGTATCTGCGCCTTTCCGTTATATGCACAAACGTGCTTTTTGCAAACTTTTGTGTCGATACGTGATATCGTATTATCCGTCTCTCGCGAAACTTGGCTATCTCTCGAAAGGATCGCGGCGGGTTAGATTCTCGACGGTTAATAGAGAGCAATGACAGAAAGTGAGAAATCAGGTATTTGTATTTTTTATCGAGAAGCGCCGTAGAGATGCATTTACGAGCAAGAGGATGCATAAAAAAGTGGAAGGATAGTATCGAGGATCGAGAAGCGTAGAAGATGTGACGCATGCGATAAGAGATTCGCATAATTTTTATTGTCTTTTTTTTATATATATTTGACGAGGGATCTTCTCGTATCAGGTGAGATTAATTGTTAACTGAAGCGGGAAAATAAACAACTGGCTTCCTAAGCCCGGATTATAGCAATTTAGAACATTTCTTTTTTATAGTATCTATGAAGAGCCGCTCAAGCGATGACATGATCACTTGTTCGTTATCTTTTCGGCGAATCGACGATTTCGACCTGCCAATTGTAATGCGCGTCAGTAAATCGCACTAAAGTGTATTATTATTATTATCATCTTAAGGTAGTTTTTGGCTTCCCGTGTTTGATAGCTTCGCCGTACATTGCCAGATAAGATAAACTCGTTGCAGCCGAGTCTGGTGACATTTAGCCAAACGAATTGAAAAAAAATTGTTGTTGATTAAAAACGGTTGGAGATGTAGAGGAGAGAATATTCATCGCGCGTAATCTTTGATTTTCCAGTTTGTCTTCCGAGAGTTCCGCGATCGTTATGCGACGTCTATAGTTGAGATTTTTATATTTTTTTTCCTCCCGGAGGAATTCCATCGAGTTTTTTGTTCCCATGGATTTATCTGGAAATTAAATACTCGTGTTTCCCGATCGATAAGAAATTACGATTGCTCGCGTGTGTCGATCGTACATACTACATATACCTAGATAGGTATATGCTTCTATTGTCTGTTGCGCCTACGAAGCGACAGTATATCGCCGTGTATGTATCACTGATATCATAAACCGCCTTTTTGAACAAGTTTGACGAAAGCCGGTAGGTATAGAGGTACATACTATTGTTTCCCATCATCTCGAGCGCTTTATCTCCCCCGATTCGAGTCTAGCCTCTAAACCTGCGATTTGATTTATCGCTACGACTTAAATTCTATCTTCTTCGACCGACTACACTTACACGCGGGTACATACCTACTGTAATTCTCGGTATTAACGATAAATCTTTACTTCGGTTTTCCCTATTGTGCTTGGCCACCAAGCATCTCCGGAAGGTGTTTCTCAATCGGGTCGTCCTCCTTGTTGGCGGCTAATTATACAATCAAGTCACAAAGTATCATTGCGATGATCCGGCGCGTATGACCTCCATAATTCCATTTCAAGGATTTGTCGGTTGCCCAAATTCTTTTTCCTTCTTTCTTTCTTTCTTTCTTTCTCTCTTTCTTTCGCCCACTGTTTGTCAAACGTTCGCACGTTCGCCGTTTGCTTCCTCGACAGAGCGCGAGGCAAAATCGAAATTGTGTTGCACCCGAGTGTCACTCTTACGTGCAAGGAATCTGACCTTTACCTAGATTGATTTCTGCGGCTCGTTAGGCAGTTGCCAACAGGGAAAGGCTCTGCTAATCGTCATTCCTTCCGCGCCGTTGACCTCGGGCTTTCTTCTTTGCGACAGCGTGGGTCTCGGTTTTATCGATATACACGTACACCTAATTGTATATACTATACACCTAAGCGATACTACTTTGCTGTGCGCACAGGTGGGAGAATACCGCAACGATGGATATTCGCGATAATGGGTTTTTTGGCGTTGTTCAATGCTTACGCGATGAGGGTTTGCCTCTCCATCACGATCACCACGATGGTAAAGCCGCAGGAGAAGGAAGCTCACAACGATTTCGACTCGTGCCGGCCGATGGAGGACGAGCACTGGAATAATTCTAGTGGACCGACGATACCATCCAACTCGAAACTCTACGATTGGGATGGAATGACGCAGGTATACAAAATAAAAAAAAAAAAAAGGGAAGAACAGATTGACCGCGCCGAGAGAAATCAGGGCACGCGCCATGAAAACAATACCCCGGCACACTAATAACGCATGTCTTTCGGCCAGGGTATAATCTTATCGTCGTTTTATTGGGGCTATGTGGTAACGCATTTACCTGGCGGCATGCTGTCCGAAAAGTTTGGTGGAAAACATTCTCTCGGCCTCGGTATACTGGCGACCGCAGTGTTCACGCTGATTACGCCGATGGTGGTGGAATTCGGAGAGGCCACAGGTCTGATAATTATCCGCGTGTTAATGGGCCTGTGCGAGGGTACGACGTTCCCGGCGCTGAACGCGATGCTGGCGCAGTGGACACCGCCGGAGGAGAGATCCATGATTGGCTCGCTGGTATTCGCCGGCGCCCAGCTCGGTACAGTATTCGCGAACTCGTTGTCCGGAATCATCCTGCATTACTCGACGATTGGCTGGCCAGCGGTGTTCTACGTGTTCGGTAGCGTTGGAGTTCTTTGGTTCTTGATATGGTCGGTAACGTGTTACAATAGCCCGGACACCCACCCGTTCATTTCCGAGAGGGAGAGGAGCTTTCTGCGCGAAAAGATGCACGCTCATACGCACAAGAAGCCACCGTCCGTGCCGTGGAGGCACGTTCTTAGGTCCCTGCCACTGTGGGCGCTGATAGCCGCGCAGGTTGGTCACGACTGGGGCTTCTTCACCCTAATCAACGATCTCCCTAAATACATGAGCAGCGTGCTCAAGTACTCGATCAAGAACAATGGCTTGCTCTCCGCTCTGCCCTATCTGACCATGTGGCTTTGTAGCGTGGTCACGTCCTGCCTAGCCGACTGGATGATCACGTCCGGGGTGATGTCGCGGACCAACGTACGTAAACTGGGCACTACCATTGCCTCGATCGGCCCGGGCGTGTTCATTATCGGCGCGTCCTACGCCACCTGCGACAGAACACTCGTCGTGATTATGTTCACCCTCGGCACAACACTGATGGGTACGTGTGAACACGATACGATCGTTCTTCTCTCAGCACCCACGTGTACTTATTCTTCTCTTAACATTTAACACGGCTCTCTCTCTCTTTTCCGCAGGCACATTTTACCCGGGAATGAAAGTTAACGCTCTGGATCTTAGCCCGAATTACTCTGGCACTTTGATGGCTCTTGTAAACGGTATAGGCGCTTTCACAGGCATCGTCACACCGTACATAGTCGGCGTGTTAACGCCGAACGACGGTCTTCACGAATGGAGAATCGTATTCTGGATCGTCCTCGGTGTTTTCGTCGTGACAAATGTAGTATTTATCGTTTACGCGAGCGGCGAAGTGGAGTATTGGAACGATCCTGAATTCATCCGAAGGGAAAGGGAGCAGAGGCAAATGAAAATTGCCGACGAAAAACAGCGAGAGAAAGGTGCAAGAGCTCTTCCTTAAAAACAGACTGACGAGATGCCGATCTCGTCGTAGGATAAATCTACCTCGATGCTTTTCAGCAACCAGTGCTGCTGCCTCGGCACGCGCTTTGCTTCGTTCAGGCATCGTTCGCGACAGTCCGTACGAACTTGTAAGCGAAGTAACTCGTTTCAAGGTACCCGTAGCGTCAGTTGACACGAGTTTGTATGTCCAAGGACCGCACGATACACCCCCCTCTCCCCTCCCACCTCCGTATACCGTATAAACGCGAATCAACTACCGAATCAACTGCGCTGTTAGTACACCTATTTATCGGGCGTCTCTAGCCCAAGGTTCCTGAATTCCACGCAGTATAAGAGGTCGACGATTCAGCGGAAACAAAAGTATTACGATATAGACGATACAGGGCGAGTTCCACTTACGGTCCAAATCGCCCGTGATTTTCATTGAGCTAGGTTCTCCCGTACGCGACTGAGCGCTACGTCGAGAATTTCAAAGTCGATTTTCTCCAGAATGAAGCGCGATATGAGAAAAAGTTACTCTTTCTTTTCGACTTATAACAAGTAAATAAGTTGAGAAAAAGGAATAAAGTTTTTTGATATCGCGCTTCGTTTTCGAGAAAATCGACTTTGAAATTCTTAACGACGCGTCCAGTCGCGTATAGGGGAACCTACCCTAATGAAACTCACGGGCGATTTCGGCGTAAGTGGAATTCGCTCATGGATGTACAGTTGGATGCGGAAGCGCGTGTGCACCGAGTTTGCTTGCATCTCGCGGACCAACCGCACGAGTGAAAGAGCCGGCGGCCTCTCCTTTGCGTGCTGCGCAAGGGAGATTATCATCGTCATCGCCATCGTCATCCATCATTATCCATCATTACAATTACCACCACCACCACCACAACCACCACGCCTTTAATACACTCGCATCGCGTACACAGAGGAGACATGGCAACTCGTATTCACTGTGTAACCGCGATTTGACCGGTGAGAATCAAGCCAAGTCTGTGCACGCGCTTCGATAGACGAATTATTTAGAGTGAGAACAAGACATGTACGGTTCACGTTCCGTCAACCGGAAACGGAAGAACGCAAAGACAAAACTATATTTTCTGCCGAGAGACAGACACGTGCACACATTTCCCTCCGTGCACTGGTATACATTTGTATCGTTTTTCCATCTGTTGAACGTTATCGAAGCAAATGGAGAAAGATACGAATCTGCACGTGTATGGTTCTCTTCTTTTTTTTTTTTTTAATAAAACTTAAGCAATCAAGTGTGCGTACAAATGCATGTATGCTGCGTGCGTGCGCCTGTGTGTGTATTTATACAGGTGTGTGTATTTATACATGTATTCATGATGTGCATCGGGACCGACCACCGAGCTAACGGAAGAAAACCAAAAGATTAGATTTACGCGTATTGGGTTCATATGTGCAATCAAATTTTCACTTGTCTACCACACACACAAATACGCATCGATATTCGCTCAACCGTACGTGTACTTATAGTATACGATACTTTACAAACGTTCGTAAACCCTAGTTTATCACTTAAAAACGGTTTCGATTTCGCGGCATCGTTTACCTGATTCTTTTTAACAAATAATAAATGTAGCGCCTCGATAGTTGAGCGCGAGTGTGAGTGTGTGTGTGCGCGCGTGCGCGCGCGTTAAGTAATCTGAAATCACTAGTGGTTTCTTACGATTAGCTCGATGGTAACGTCCAGGCAAGTGGTACTTCGATCTTCTTTTTCTCGTGTTTTCGTCGCTGACCACGATATCTGGCTTTATTCGGACTCCGATCAATATTATCTCGCCCTCTCCAAGACGTCGATGATAACGTATTAGAATTCGTGGGATGTGTGCTACTTCTGGATGTTGGAAATTCCGTGTCGCAAATATTTGAAAACATGTAATCAACATGATAATAGTCTCTTAAGGTTGGCTCGCCACGGAAAGCTTGCATCGCACACCAGACGTGCGGCAACAAGCAGGGAAATCTAGAAAGCCAGTAATCGGTAAACTTGTCGGGAATGTCTCCAAGGTTTTCCTGCGCCTCGGGGCTCAGTTCTCTGTAGTGGTGTTTCTAAAAGGAGAATCGATAACAAATCGGCATGACGATCGAGCGATTCTGTAGATTTTTCAGTTGTACCTTCCCCATGTACCTTGTTTCGCAAAGCCCTTAGAAGATCTCGAACACTTTCGCCACGGTAGCTTCTGTATTTTCGAAGGTCCGTTGCAACCTCTACGTCGATGAATAACCTCCAGTCTCCTCGTACGACCCGTGTACTGTCCGTTTCTAACGCGATCAACGCCGGGCTGTCGGTCTGTTCCTTCTCTACTCGATCGCTCACATCCTGCCGCGAAACATGTTATACACAGTTCGCGGATGAAACTTTAAACGGTAAACCAACGATGAAAAAACGATACCTGAAAGAATCCAAGAATTTGGGAAGGCTTCCAGAATATGGGATGATCATGGACAGCCGTTACCGGCGGCCGTTCCGATGGATCACTAGCGATCATCGACTTTATAAGTACTAACGCGAGTTCCTTGTCGCTCTGAGGAATACCATGGTGAAGGGCCGACAAGTCGTTTTCGCCGCCTGTGATACACATCGAATACACATCACTCTACATGAGGAGTCGAAGGGTCGAACAAAGGCGAAAAGCGCAAGTGGACATTTTTCTCCGTAGCAACGAAACTTACACCTATCTTGCCGATAAGCGAAGAAGGTGACTTACAAAGAATATTGGCCTGTCGCCGCAGTGGATCTCCGAATGGGTGTTTCCCATCAGAAAGGACGTAGTAGAAAACGCAGCCGAGGGAGAAAATGTCGACGGCACAAGTGGTTCTGTTCCCGTTTAACATTTCCGGCGCTATCCACCCATCGGTTCCCGTTACGCCGGATCTACGCGAAAAGGAGACGCGGCCCAGCTGAAGCTTCTTGCACAGTCCAAAATCCGATATCATGGCTCTAACTTCTCCACGTGGGCCGGGTGTGGATAACAATACGTTGTGCGGCTTGATGTCTCTGTGCACTGTCATCAAAATAACAGACGAAATACATATTTTAATCGGAGAATTTGGAATTCCGCGGATGGTCGTGGTCGTTCAAGGACCATGATTCTCTCTCACCAATGTCGAGAAAATGTAGATGAGCCAATCCGGACGTAGCCTGTCGCAGAATGCTCTTCACCGATATCTTTCGGCTGTCGTATTGGCCTCCAACATAGTCTTGCAGAGTCGCTTCAGCCAGTTCCAACGCAATGTACCTGAACATCCTGTCTTGTTCGGTGCAGAAATATCGCACAACGTTCGCGTGCGCGTCAGACTCTCTGAGTAACGCAACTTCTCGGTCGGCGAACGTGAAGCAGTCGGGTAGCAAACGTTTCACCGCCACAGAACGACCATCGAATTCGCCTCTGAAAATAGAAGATTTCCGGTTAGCGAGATACACAGTGTCACCCTGAACTCAGGGTTAGGTACCTGTATACAAAGGTTCCCTCGCAACCCTTCCCCAACACTTGTCCGGTATCGAACGTTATCTTCCCGACTTTTACCACCCCTTGGCCGATATCTTCTGGCACCGCGAGCGCGCTGGACCGCGTTGTTCCATAGTAGTAGTCGTTGGTGCGACTACTCTCCCGCGAACCTTGCTAGAAAACGCATCACACGCGCGAATCATAAGGCCGCGAACGAAAATTTCCCGTAACCCCTCGAGTAGACACTTACCTGCGACAGTTGTTGAAACTCCTTGAATTTTGCGTTCAAGTACCAAAACATTGCCAGAATGCATCCCAGTAATCCGAGCAACACCAGCTTCAGGCCTTTGTTCTCCTGCTGATTAAGCCAGCTTTTGCCTGCCGCGTAAGTATTCCGCGCGTATTCGCGCCAAGATTCGCCGCTTACACCGTCGTCGGCAGATTCGCCAGCGTCGTCAGCTTGTTGTAAGTTCAGTCGAAGCGGCTCTTTCGTAGAGTTCAAGTATCGTAATGGCAACGTTTCGATCACAGGATCGGACCGACCGGTGATCTGAAGGGGTTGCTGATCTTGCAGTTTGTATTCAGCCGGTATTTCGTAATGACCTAACCCGATGATTGAAATTAGCAAACCTCGTAATCAGTTAATAACCGACGCGTACATACGCGTACGTACCTAGTGCGATGACAGTTTGATATTCGGGCTGAGCAACCGTATCGGCGTCGTCGACGTACGCGTGATGACTACCGCCGCCGCCGGACAGGGGAACCCTATTGTCGTTCTTGCCTAATTGCGGGACCGATAACGGCGGACCTTCGAGCAGCAACTGTCCAACATTACTGGATACCGTGGCTGTCGCCGAGTCAACGAGAGACGGTAGAGCATAAAGTCCGTGTCTATGTTGACCGATGTACAATGTCGGGCTGCGGGGTAACGGAAATGAGGGAATACAGTTTTGTAATGTGTAAGAAATGAATAAAAATCTGAATTACAATAATTGAATGTCGCTCGGCTTGTTTGCAAAACGTGTAAGAAGGAGATCCAACGTCCCATCCGCGACGCTGGTAAACGGAACCGTTAACAAGCCTTCCTTTCTCACGATGTACACCGCTATTACCGGACTCTGTACATCCAGTTCCCATAGAACCATTCCTAATCTTCTATCTACGGTGACGATACGTCCGGTCGAGCTCGTTGTGAAATGAACCAGATCTACAAGAAAACGACGCACGTAATAAACTCCACACGTGGATCCAACGTAACGCGAGACAGAGAATCAGCGACCGACCATAATCTTCTATTCCCTCGGGCTCCATTTTCGCAGCGGAATAATCGTAAAACGTAACGTTCCATTTTCTGTTCTTTTGTTTGCTATCTACCATAATGATATTATACTCGGTGCGACCGACGAAAACAGCATCCTCGATCTCTACTGGGCAAGTATATTTAACTTTGTCGAAGCCTAAAAGTTGCTCTTTCTGGCCAGTATGAGGATCGACGCTGAACCAAGTGTCGATCTTTCTGCCGGTGTACAAAATTCCATCGCTGCTGCGACATGGACTGTTGGCCACCAGCTGGGGAATAGTAAACGGCAGTTTCTTCAGAGCTTCAGTTTCCGCGCCAAACACGTACAAGGATCCATCTTTCGGATCCGGTAAGAACATCGGCCTGAAAACGGCAAGAAAACCTCAGGCAAACGTAACGTTTGCAAATACAACGTTTCGTCCAACACGATCCGACGGCTACATATACGTACGTTGACGCTCTTGAGAGATCGACTGGTATCTTGACGACTGGCTCTGAAATAGATGATTAAACGGTTACACCTATTCGCGAAACTATTACCAGGTAGTATATAAAGTAACCGTCGGGCGTCCGCGTCGGCTAATACAAAGAATACCATCGCTTTGCCTCCAGAGCACGTTTCCAGACCGTTGTCCTATGCCAACGAGGGAGCCGTCGAGCGTGGCAAACATCAAGAGGGGATCATCTTGTTCCGTTACCAATTCTGTGTTTCGTCTCTGTTGGTACTGTACAAGATGTTCGTGTCATAATCATTAGCTTTACGAAAGGAATTTTCAGCTTAAGGGGAGAGCTCTATTTAGAACGGCTAGGAATAAGGTGATTCTTGGGATTTTTTTTCTAAGAAACTGTTCAGCGGATCTTCTCCAAACTTTCAGGGTATTTTAGTACACATTCAAACAGTAAAATATAATTTTTACGTTACAAAGTGTTCGGTAGAAATGGAGATATATGAACACGTTCGTTGGGACTCGCGCGCCGGAGTTTCAAATTTGCGATTATAATGGAGGCCCCATTTCTTCCATGAAATAAAAAAACCAAGGATTTTCTTATGTCTAGTATAATTACATTGTCGATGAACCTAATAAACGAAAAAAAAGTTAAAAGTTGGCAAATCGGTGGGGCTTGAAAGAAAAAGTTACGATTCTGCCCCAAGATATTTCGTACTATTTATGGAAAAAGAGTTGCTCGATTCAATTTATTTATCAATGTCTTAGGTTCATCGACAATGTAATTATACTAGAAATAAGAAAATCCTTGGTATTTTTATTTCAGGAAAGAAACGGGGCTACCATTACAATCTCCAATTTGCAATCTCCAGTGCACGAGTCCTAACGAAAATGTTCATATATCTCCATTTCTACCGAACATTTTGTAACGTAAAAATTAATTTCCATTGTTTTAATACGTACTAAAATACCCTGACAGTTTGGAAAAGATCCGCTTAACAGTTTCTTAGAAAAAAATTCACAAGAATCATCCTAATCCTAGCGTAATCTTAAATAGGGCTTCCCCTTAACGACAATAACCAGAAGATAGATTCTGTTATACCTCTTCTTCGAGCGAATGAAAATGCTCTGACTGCTCTGTCCGATCGATAGTGAACAGTAGCGTTCCAATAACCAAAAGAACCAGCCTAAATGCTTTCAGTTGCATCATTTATAACGCAGCTTCTTATCCGATCTCGCGCATCGATCGGCTAAAAATGAAATATCTACCCGCTCCGAAGCGTAAATTGTACATGTACTACGGAACAAATTTCTTAGCTTCGTATTCTACTTTATAACGGACGATTCAGGCATTCGTCTCCTCATCGTGTACTAGCATCGTTATATAATCTTCGCGAATCGTCGATAGCTTCCGTTGAGTCGAATCCACGCGTAGAAGGCATAGTTTGAAGATCTTTTCCTTGTCTCTCTTGCCATGCGACTCGCGCTACAACATGTTTCGTAAGTATCATACATGGAACGTTACTTGGCCATATTTATGTTTAAATTCAATAAAGTTCATTTCTTACGCTAATTGTTGCCATTCGTGTGAACAATTGCGACGCGAGATTACGATAATCGTCGCGAAGTGATGTATGTGATATATGTCACATAGCACGCACACTTCAAACGAAAATAACGTTCATTTCTTCCGCGTACGTATTCGCAGCCGCTTTTACAATCATCGCATCTCAACTATCAACCACGCATTCGAGTGCTCTTCCTATCCATGCTGAATGCGATCAAGTTCGCGAAGAATCGTGAAGCGTTTTACGTTCAGTAGCTGTGTGAACGGTGTCGCGCATGCATCCAAAGGACAGCAATAACGTCATGGACACGTGGCTCACGTGTGTCGGGTGCGACAGACTGCATACCTATTGTACACATACCTACGCGAAACATCGAACAAAACGATTTGTAAAAAGTGTTTTTACGTATGTTTTACATATAGCTGTGCAAGCCTCGATATAGCCAGTATTTGTTTATGTATGTATATACGTACTGGTGCATACACTATTGTACGCGGCCATACTGCTCATTTAGATATGCATGTAAATACAAAAGCAGAACTCACTTACGCGGCATTTAACGTCCTTCCATCGCACTCTACTCTCGTGGCGATATTCAGATCCAGTGCATACATACTATCGACCTTTCGTTGCTACACTGCGTTTCATCAAATCAACCACTGTCCATGATTTATATAATGACTTTATCGAGTCGACGAGCAGCCAACAGACAC
The DNA here is from genome assembly GCA_944738655.2 of Andrena hattorfiana. NCBI lineage: Eukaryota > Metazoa > Arthropoda > Insecta > Hymenoptera > Andrenidae > Andrena > Andrena hattorfiana. The sequence continues at coordinate 41,151,910 of OX122894.2, read as the reverse complement.
CTATATGCGCGTTTTATATAGAAGCCCACACAGTTTACGGCCGTTTAAGTACTTTGCGACATTGATTAATCTGTCGATAGCGTCGATCGACGGAAAGTCGATAGGATCGATAGTGCATACATGCATGTGCGCGCTAGAATCAGCTGCTTATTTAACATACACCTTATGTTCGAAGTTATCGCGCGCTCCACATCTTTAGCAAACGTTGCAATTTGCAATCGTCAGAGCGGTTGAGAATTATTACGAAACGCGAAACGCATCGTACATCGTATGAATACTTGCAATAGTGTGTGTATATCTACAGTATATGCACTTGTACACAACACAAGCGGTGCAAGATCTCGAGGGTAATAACAATGCGATGGGGGGGTAAACCCGGTAAACAGTGTTTCGAGTGAAGTGAACTTCGAGGCAGTGTGTGTGTGTGTGTGTGTGTGTGTGTGTGTGTGTATAGAAAAGAACAACAAACTTATCGGTTATCCTTTATCCTCATACCTAGGTATGAACCGCGACACTCGCGAGTGACTCGCGACTCATGACGTTACCGTTGCAAACAGGTCGATACTGCTCGATATTTAATAATCATTTTACGAATTTTACGTTCGTTGTCTAGTCTTTGGTTGAAAGTCGTCCAGGATGTGTAGAGAATGATATCGCACGCGTCAACGTTACACGATATCTCGATGTTCACTCGAAAGATTACGAAAAGTCGACAGGAAGATTATTGTTAAGACTTGGTGGTATCGATGGAAGGCAAAGATCAGGTATACATGTTCGTCCGATTAGCCGTAACCGAGTATATTTAAGCAGATTTCACGTGGAACTGCGCGATGGCCATGACAAACCGAGTCGTGCAATCCGAAAATAATCACATACCGAACGATCGTTGAAACAAATACTTTACAATCATGAACACCAAGCCTAGTCCGAGGAAAGTAACATTAGCCATGATAAAAGGTGAGGCAAGTTAAAATACACAAGATTATATATACATATAAACGTACACGAATAATATTGTCTTTATTTATCTTCGGGAAGGTAAGTCTATTACAACCTCTGTTCCTGTGATCCATTATCACGCCGCCGACCACCAACTAGAAGAAATATATCCGAGCGCGGACGAAGAGACCGGCAAAGTCGACGGGATCTCCGCCGACGCGACCTCCGCTCCGCCGAGCTGCTCGGATAGTAGGTTGACGCAGGAATCCGACGTTTCTGAAAACATATCGGAGAGTCGGTCTGCGAGCGCCGAGAATATCTTGCTGGAAGGTACGCCGCCGTACCGAGATCCGTGGAAAGTATTGTCGGACATTAGGGGGAAAATAACCAAGACGTTCGAGGAGAAGCTGTCCGAAATGAAAAGCGACAAGAGGAAGCGGCGTCGCTCTCGGGCGGAGAGTTCGAGCATCAGCGAATCGGAGGATCAGGGAAGCGTTACTCCCTGCGACGATAAGAAAGTGGACAAGCAGGTAAACGAACCGTCGACGACGGCTGTCGTTCAGCCTAGAGGTAACCCGGTTAGATATATAACGTTCTCCGGAGTAAAAACTGGCCTGAAGGACAAGAGCTCGCAGGACGAGTGCGTAGAGAGTGGCGTCGAAGCCTCCGAATTCTCTCGAGACGTTAACGACGAAACTGTTCCTCGCACGACGACCAGCACCCAAAGGATAGAATCGATCGATGATACTAACCATGCCAGTCTTCGGCAACGATCGCCCGTACATTTAACTGCATTTCCGAAGCGAATACACTTCAACGTGATCTTCTCGCACGTGCTGAAACAATTAATCTGTCAAGTGACGTATAGATCGATCGCCGTCCTTGTCGCCATTCTTTGCACTTACTACGTCACTTCGCTACCGGAGTATCTACTTGGTCTTATGATAGGTGTTTTTGCAACGACTATATTTTACGACATGCTGACGAAAGTCAACAAGATTCTGACTACTTTGCCGGAAGGGAAATTTCTGTCCAGAACCGTAGTGCCGGTTTTAGAAATTCCGGCGGTAGAGGAGCATGCTGTAATCGAGAGATTCCAAGGCTGGTTGAACGAGTTGCCGTACAGTTACGAGCCTAGTAATTATCACGTGGCGCGCACAAAGTCCGTTTTCTTCAGATTAGAGGGGAATATTTTGCGTATAATGGAGACTAGAGCGAAAATACCAAAGAAAGCTGTGTGGGACGAGCCGAAACACAAAGTGAAATTCACCGAGAGGAGAATTTACAATTTAGTAGGAGCGAAGGTAGAGCTCGTTCCTCACGGGTTGACTCGCAGAAGAAGGTGGAGTAAAAAGTATCCAATTTGCGTAACTGTTAAGAAAGGAGCCTTAATTTCCAACGCACCACTGAAAGGTTCCGTTGACGACGAATGCTCGATCGGGGATTACCATTGCACGGCGGCCTCGAAAAGTAAAAGAAAATCCGCGGCGAAGTGGGAAAGGAGAAGAAGGAAGAAACGCGAAGCTTGGCTTCTAGATTCCGAGGGCGAGGAACCGATTATTAGGAGCAGAAAGGGCAAGCACGAAGAACGAGGAGAAGGAGAAGAAGACACTGCGGGGGACGACGACGATGACAATGAAAGTTTCAATCAGGATTCTCAAACCGACGATATCGACGATGCGGAAGACAAATATCAGCTTCCAGGAAGCGAGCAGGTGGAAGAGTGCGCGGAGGAAAGAGGGCGGAAGAAAGAGCGAGGCCATAGGCAGGAAGAGAAGAGAGATGTCAGGATCAGAAGAAATGCGAAGAGAGATCGTATTGGTAACCGTTACAAGAGCGACAAGGGGGGAAAGAAGCACCGAGAGACATCGAACGGGGCGAAATTTGAGAAGCAAAGATTGAACGTAGAAAAGAAGAGTAAAGTAAAAGGAAAGGGAGCTGCACAGGGAAGGAAAGAAGAAATAGAATCGATGGAGGAATGGGAGCGGGAGAAAGAGGTGGACGACGGCGATGAGGACAACAACGGCGTTAACGCCGACGACGATGACGAGGGTGACGACGATGACGATGACGACGACGACGATGACGACGATGACGATGACGATGATAATGACGACGACGCTGACGTTGACGTCGACGATGACCTCGACGATGACGACGACGACGATGAGGATGAAGATGATGATGGTGACGGTGATAACGATGGCGACAACAAAGAAGAGGAAGAGGAAATGGAGAAGCGAGAGAAGAAAGTAGGGATAGAAAAGGAGGGTGTAACGGCGACAGAGATCGAGAAAACCAGGAAAAGGGAGATCGAGGAGAATGTGCGGCAAGGGGAGGAAGAAATGGAAGAGTGGGAAACGATAGGTGGATTGTCAGAATTGAAAAGTTCAAGGAATACTTTTAAAAAGTATTCGAAGAATGGCAAGCGGATTAAAGAATTGAAAATATTCGTTTTCGCCAGGGCTGATCGTGAAAAAGAAGATTGGTACAGGAGGTTGATTTCAGCAGCGTCTCGATGCGTTAAGAAGCAAGGTTCGTTACTGTTTCCGGCCAGCGTCTCGTCTATATCGTCGGACGTATCGTCAGCAGCGCAGCGTACCGTTACCTCGGAATCGAAAGCTTGCAATTCACCGGACAGCGCCCTCGATAGCGTACCTGAGCTTAACTATGATGCTTACATGGCGAAGTACCTAGACGCTACTTCTTCGATTCCGGAAAGTGGATCCTGCATGCATCCCGACGACACGCTTAATACACTTTGGATTAATTGTTTAATAGCTCGTATATTGTTCGATGTACACAAGTGTCCGGAAACTATAAATCTTATACAGGATAAAATACAACGGAAATTATCTAGCATAAAACTACCGTATTTTATGGAGTGCCTTTTAGTTTCGGAGGTAACGATAGGCCAAGGGACGCCCGTTATTCGTAACGTAACAAAGCCCGTGACAAACGAGAGGGGTCTCTGGCTTGATTTGGACATAACGTATAAAGGTTCCTTGACTATGACCGTTGAGACGAAACTAAATCTGATGAAGCTGACGAGAACCGGCTCGGTTGCTAGTAACAGTAGCGTTATCATTTCCGCGGAGAAGGACGAATCGATGACGACTAGATCACCAATATTCGACAGCGACATGGAGGACACGCCAGAGACGTCTACGGAGGAGGACGATGCATCGAGGTCACAAATGTGCAGCACCACGGCCAAAGAAGCGAGGTAAGCAGAAAGCGATGTAACCAAAGATGAGGAAAAAATTATTTGAAATAAAAGTTCCGTGTACGAACGTCTATTTTTCAACGCATAATTCAAATAATTCTTCGCCCATCTCTGGGTGTAGCTACACAACTACTGTTCTTCCGTGACCCTCTCACCTCTTTCTTTGCAGTCCCGCGCAATCGTCCGGAAAGAAATTTCTCAGTATGGTGGATAAAATAGCCGCGAATAAATATTTTCAACACGTAAGCGAAGTTTGCGTCCACGCAATTTTCCCCAGGCCTGGTATTCCGCACGATAAATAATTATTTTTCCATGCTTTCAACCGCCAGGCAACCGAGCTGTCCTACGTTCGAAAGGCTATGGAAGGTGTCTCGAACACGGAGATCCGATTGATGGTTACTGTCTCGAGCATAGAAGGTAGCCTTTCGATAAACATTCCACCGGCACCGTCCGACCGTATGTGGTACGGCTTCAAGCCCGTACCTAAGGTAACTCTGACCGTAAAGCCTGCGCTCGGCGAGAGAACCGTCAATATCGTTTACATAACCAAATGGATAGAAACCAAGTTGCTCAGGGAATTCGAAAAACTGGTCGTTCTGCCGAATATGGATGATCTAGTGTTACCGTTGTGTCCTAATTATCCTTACACGACGACGCGCGACAATCGCGAGACAGTATAGATCAGGCCCGCGCAACTCGGTGCTCGTATGCGCCTGCGTGCTGTATGTAACAACCGACAGAGCCTCGGCGAAAGATGGTGCAAGACCGTTGCCCACTCCTCGTTTATCGACGTGTACTACGTGTTTGCCCGGGTCTGTGCCCGCGAGAGCACCAGTTGTACAGGCCTGGCATAGATACTGATCGCGCGGTACAGATCGCTATACATATATATGTGTGTGTACATGTACAATAATTGCCCGGCGTCGCATCGGCCACCGCCGTCTGTCCGGTAATCTATATTCTGTACTCTATACGATGCATTACATTCAACCAGCGGCTGACAAATATCGTGCAAAGTTTCTTCTTCTTTTTACATTACATACGTTTCCGATACATGTGTACTCGCGTGCGATGTGCGGCCATGTGGTATTCGATGACAGTGGGCTAAGCGATACTCTCTATTCGGGTAAGCTACAGCTCCACCTCGCCTAACCGAGTCGTTACTAGCCGAGCCAGTCTCCCTTGTGAAAACAATCCAGGCAATTGCTGCGACGAGGTAATCCTGTTTTTATCAGTTCGGAAGGGAATCCAGCTGGAGCGGCGGCACTGTTATCAACCAATCATGGGACCATACTGCACGCGTTACATCCCCGTTAGAATCACGCATATTCAACAGCTGATTTTTATTGTGGAGATTGTTTTCGCATGGAGAAAGAGTGCTTCTTGACAGCCGGGAGTCTCTCTAGCCCGATCTCGATTGCAATACATGGATATGTACACGTGTAATTGCGCTGGATGTCGAGGATCGAGTTTGAAATTCTAGAATCGAGAAGCAGTAAGTTGAATAGTCGGCGGCAGTTGGGGAATAATTTTCTCGTGCCATTTGTTACGGAACGTAACCGATTCTTATAGACTGCTTATTTCCGAATGTCGCGAGGGAAGAGGACGCCAAGTTTTAGATTGTTTTTATGCCGTGACCGTGTCTGTATCCGCTGCGTGTGACCGTCGAAGATTTATATTGGAATGTGTAATGCGAGGGAAAGCTCGCCGGTAATGAGTCAGATATAAAGACTAAGAGGAAGCTTAATTGCGTTCAAGACTATTTTAAAGCTTCCCGAAAGCATACTGTGCCGGTTTTTTGGTTACTAATAAAGCAGGCAGCGTTGTCAATTTGCGAGCTCTTATCGTGTGTCTGTATTCTTCGCAGAACGCCGTGAAACGTACAAGTTTGACGCGAGACACGCGTGAGGTAAGAGATGACAAAGATGGTAAGGGCGGGGCAAGAGATGATTGCAGGTTGGAACGGACGATCGATCAAGGTGCAATATACATACGCTAGGTACTTGGTAAGATGGTGGCAAGCTAATCGACGCGGCGTTGAGAATCCCACTGTCAATGATAAGATATTATATTTGTTGTTACGATAAAATTTTTACAAAACAATATCACAGTTCGGAGATCGATATTCATATCGTACAGAACAGGAGAATACAGTATATTTACAGACGTTTCGATTGGAAATTCCGCGTGCTAGCTTCGGAGAACGCACGGCGCGCTTTCCAATTCGCGGACCGTTTTTACCCAAGTTTCCAACCTCGGCGCACAAACCAGTACGAGGTCGCCGAGTCTTCGTTTAGCCATGACGACAAACTCGCCCAGGCCGTGGCGTGCATCGCAGGCAGTCGGCACCCTTACGCGAACCTTTCTTCGATCGTGCAACTCTGTAACATCCCCGTCGTTGTTGCTCTGTCGAAAAAAAAAGTGCATACCCGTGTTAAAATTCCGAGAGGTCGAATCTCTCTATAATCGACGACGCGTTTGCGGGGAAGAGATCCAACGATTAAGGAAACAAGTGGAGAAGGCTGAAGGATAAAGGAGGGGGCAATAAATTACCTCTGCCTCTTCGATTCGACGCAGCGTCTTCGTTATTCCCAGGACGAGCTCGGCAGCTTCTAGATTTGGTTGCCTCTGAACGGCGCTCACCGTACCTCTGGCTACCAAGTCGCTCTGACAATAGGCTTTCGCCAATTCATCCATAGAACACGGCCTGCAATCCTCTTCCTCCTCCTCGTTAAACAGCCGCGATCTACCATCTCGAGCGTCAACGTATCGTGTCTCCAAATCGTATTGCAATTTCGCGTGTCGACGTTCACTCGATGTGATCGGTTCTTCCGCTTCTATGTAAAGAGCCGCGGGCTGCTTCTTTGCAAGGAAACATCTATGCGAAGCCTTGTGTTTACCATCTCTCGGGGAGTATATCGATCGAAGTTTCCCGTGGGCCTCTAAATACACTCTGACCGGACCGGAGACTTTAGTACACGTGCGAAATCCGGACAACCGGTAAGCATCGTCGTCGCTAATCGCGTTACTGCCGTTCCTGTTTTTCCCATTGTTTGGCATGTTTCTTCTTCCGACGTGCTCAAATGGAACTTCCGCGACGGATCCGGTGAGAACGGGGGGCGATAGAACTATTCGCAAAGCTCCGCGCGGATACCGCCAAAACACAGTCCCTCTCGAGCATCTAAGATAAACGGGTCGGACACCTCGGCCGCCACCTCCGCTGCAACGTAACGAGACGTAATCATGTATTATTTATGTTGGATGAATAACATAGGTTGTAGGACTTGTGCGATGTGCGAACTGTTTCATTTTCAAGTAGGTATCATATATTCTCATCCACACCCACGAATTTCACAATTTTCCACGCTTCCACTCGCTGCGTTTGCATTTATAGACATTTTATACCGAAAAGGAGATGACACGCTCTCGATGTGATTCTTTTCCTTCATCCTATCCTGTTCTCTGTTTTGTGTGTGTGTGTGTGTGTGTACATTAGGGTGGTTGCAAGAGATCGATGTCCGAATTTCTTTGACGGGAACCCCTAAAAAGTTGCCAGTTGCTGTATAAATGAGATTGTCAAAGTTTCAGCTCGATCGGATAACTTTAAGACCTGCCTCGTCAGCCCTAAAGTATTAAAGAACAGCTATTTTTCTTAAAAAAAAAAAAAAAATCAGGGGTTTTCCGCTATAAAATTAGAACGATTTATCCTAGGAACGTGTTTTTTCTTTAGTTTTGTAGAGAATGTTCCTGGCTTCAATTTTCCCTTACACAACTTGTTTGACAAACACGCAGATCGGAAGATATTTGACTTTTTCGAGGACCGGTACTGTTCCGGACCTGGAAAATCGACTCTTTCAAAAAAATGTGAAAATTTGCTTATGTTGATAATTTGTTTGAATGTTTTTCTACTATTTTTGAGTTATTTAGCATCAAAGACTTCAAGTAAGATACTTTTCAAAAAATAGATTTTCAATCAGGTAGGTGAAAGGAAGGACTGGGATCGAAAAAAAACATTTCTAGTATAAACCGTTCTAATTATATAGCGGAAAACCCCGATTTTCTTAGAAAATAGCTGTTTTTTTAATACTTTAGGGCTAATGAGGTAGGCTTTAACGTTATCCGATCGAGCTGAAACTTGGACAATTTCATTTTTACATCAATTGGCAACTTTTTAGGAGTTCCCAAAGAAGATACGACGAAAAAAATCTTCTCCCTGTTTGCGACCACCCTAGTGTACATGTATGTTACGTACGTGCATAGAAACGCAACGTACGTGTGGTACGAGAGTCGCTCTTTCTTACAAGAGACAGGAAAGGGATGATAAATCGAACGCTAGCGCGTGATCCTTCTCGGGTACGTTCGCTTGTATTAGTGGACGAGGGAAAACCGGTTTTCGTTGTAAGTCGTGCGACTGGTTTCGCGTTTAATAAAAGTCTTCACATTTTCGTTCTCCCTTATCAAGGTATTTTGCAGATACATAGGTAGGTTCATTCGCAAAACGTTCGAATACTTTGGTGGAGTTTTTTTAATAAAATAATAATTAAGAAAGTCAGAGTGGAGGGGAACATGAAGACGCGCGATCGTACTTTTACGATTCGTCGGATCGCTCCATTTGACAAAAGTTACGTGGATATCCGTCGCGTTCCGACCGACGTACATATATATACTTATATATATACTTATATATGTACGTCAGATATTGCCAATTCACTTTTTAAAGACACAGTCACATATATATTAAACATCAAACGAAGAACCCAGTCATATGCTTTTTACGCGTTTTCGGCTGCATTCGAAATTTGAACCTGTAGAAAATATTGCAAAACATTTTGCAGGAGACCGACAGTAACGAAAGGTCGGTTATACTTTATATGATCGCAAAAGAAAGATCTTTCTTTCAAGCAAGAAAACAACGAACAAATAAACGAACGGCATTGCGGAAAACCGAGAATAAAACAGGATACAAACCTTCCAATCCAGTCGCATTGATCGGCGGCTTGGAGGGCAGCATGTTCGTACGTAGGGGCGGCCGATGACACGATGCTAATATTATGTAGCAGTAAGGATAGCAAATATGTTAAGCGAACGACGAACGTAAGCGTTCTCATTTTTCGTTAATCTCGTACCACATTGACTAAATTTTTATGCACATTCCAATTTGCATTTCTAGTTTAGAAAATCTTCCGATCTATCGCGAGTGAAAGTTCGGGCACGGGTTATTATTGCTTCTCGCTATTAGAATACATGTCCAGTATTATTTACTTATCGAGAATTCCCAGTGGGAGCATTCACCGTGAACGTTATTTCAGCGTGCACTCGATGTCGTTAAATTCGTTGCTGACGTGAATAACGGGCGCGCGTGAAAACTTTCGCGATAGACGCCGCATTTAATGCTTTGGCCTGTTTTGAAATTTAGTTATTCACTTCTCTAGCGCGTTCCGGACCGTTACTACGCCAAATACGACACTGCATTTCGTATTTATCATCGTTAATGGAGTGGCAGAAATCGAACCTTCGGATAAACCGAGAAATAAGATGTTGGTTGAAAATTCGATTCGGAGTCGAGAATGCCTCGCACCTTTTCACTGTCGTAGCAGCAGACCACTCGCCTTTGTTTCCACACTGCGCCTTCGAGTCGCGTGACTGTACGTTCGCGTGCATACGACAAACGAGGTCGAGAGTATCCGAAGGATCATGCTTGACGCCAGAGCGTAGAAAGGCGGTAGTGACTGTTCTATGCCGTGATCTGACTACAGGCACAAACGATGTTTGTTAGTTTCTACGCATGCCAGCATAGGTACTTGGTCACTGTTTACACAACTTATGCACACTACTCCGGACCACGTCGTCGTAAATATGCGCGGTCGCTCGCTTCTCTCCACTTTTATCTTCTGCACCGATCTTTAGGCTACTTCGGCTACTTCGGCTCGAAGTGACCCCCCATCCCCACTCCCCCTTCGTTTCACCACACACACACACGCGCGCGCTCACACTTCTTCGTTCTCTTCCCTATCACGGCTATCAAGTGGCGTCGTCATATTCGCTCTCTCGTTTCATGTCTTTCCTTTTTACTTTTTTCTATTGTTGCGCCTCGACGTCGCGCCATCCTTGTCAGTCACGTTCAGCGTGAATCGATTGCTTTTCCAACGAATTTATAGATGTAGATGACATTATTGAAGACGGACGTTGCGTGTGTATATGTAAATGTACCTATTACTACACTTTCTTACCGAAAGAGAGTACTATACTTTTTTGTTAGACTTTACAAGGACTTGGCAAAGATCGTGCCAAGTTTCGAAATATGTAGTTATCGAAAACGTCGATTCGAAAAATTTTATCGGTGCGTTATTACAAGTCCACTCTCTTCATTTCGGTTATTATACTTTTCTTCGTGTATAGTGCATTATGGAAGTTGTAGCAGTAGACACGAGTAGGATGACTTGTTCGTAATCCAGGCTGATCCACGCTTTGTATGTATATGTACATACGTAGCAGGAATTTTCTGGGATGATTCGAATCGCGCCATCATTGCGAATATAGCATACATGTGAATCCAGAATTATTTGTATATTACGTCGATGTCATTCAGATGGCGCATATGGTTTATTCTCAAGGATGGCGCGATTCAAATCATCTAAAGATTATAGTGACCAAAAGGCTTGCCAACCTCGAGATAATATTTCGATTCCCGTCAAATACTTACGTAATACACGCAGGGAATTCGTTGTAGGTATTGTAGTTGGTGCCGTTTGCGCTGCTCAGCTCAGTGCTCCGTCTCCGTCTTGTATGAATCCTCTTCTGACTTCTACTGTTTGGCTGTGTTAGGCATAAGAAGCCAGAAGCTGTCGCGAGTTATTAGGAAAGAGAAAAATGGCTTGCTCGGTTGTGCGGTCGTCTGTGCTACGTGGATCCGCGGCAAAGGCAATATTATTCTCTTGATTCAATCAATTCCCATGGGGAGTCGTTTGCTGTTCGTTAATAGCGAAACAGTTCGGATACCTGTTATATAAACGATTTGATACCATCCTGCGTGTCAGTCTCTATCGCACGTTCGGCAAACACGCAGGATTCGAACCTTTCGAACGATTGATCTTTTCTTTCGTAATTACAATATCAATCGTTTCTTTTCTCTCATTATTATTCATTAGTTATACTCCCTGTCAATGAGTAGTAGTAGTAGTAGTTTGTTAACTCATCCCCTCCGGGGTTCGGGACTTCTTCCCTTACAGGCTCCCTCTCGCCTTACCATTCTTAACCTAACTTATTGTAACGTAACGTAGCTTACAAGTATTTCATAGTACTCCATAATCCTATCCTCCCCCTTGCTTAATTCGCCTCGTCCTCGCCTCTCCATTTCTTTGCCCCATCCATGCCACTAGCGTGGCTCTTATTTTCGACTTTTGAATTTTCTTCGGGGCACCCCCCCGAATAGTTTCAAATAATTAAAAAAAAATCTGTGTAAAGTTTGAGCTCGATCGGATAACGGGAAAGGGCGCTCCTGGGCCCTTAAACATTTAAATCATTATTTAACAGCTCACAAAGTCGATTTTATATAATATCCTCCAAGTTATTCATTAAATCAAAAAATATGTCAAACAAAAGTTGTAGATCCGGACAAGGAGCATCTTTTATGTTCTCTTACTTTTTCTCGTGCGACAAACGGTTTTCGAAAAAAGTCCGAAAAACTAAAAAAAACATTTCTATTTTTCAAATTTTTAAAGTTTATATCCTCGAACACTCTTTATTCATGAAGGTGTACAAAAAAGTCGAATTTTTATTTTCGAGGACTATTTTTTAAACATTTAAGAGGAGGGGGCATTTGTCGAAATATGCGAAAAAAATAAAAAAAAATTTCGTTACTTTCAGTGTTTGATATATCATGAATGTTTCCTGAAAATTTGGGACCGAAATTCGCAAAAATATCGAAGATATAGACTCAAATTCTTCTTGATACCTCTCCCTGTCAATTATACTACCCGTCATTGTAAAATTCTATTCTTAACTTTGCGACACATTTCAAAGGCAGAATCTGTCCCTGTTGTTCGCGAAAGCAATAAGAAAGTATCATGTATGAATATATATATATATATATCAGATCCAAAAGTATTTTGTATGTTACATCAGGTTAGACATTACGCGGCTGTAGCACCCGCGCAATCTTCTGCTGCTGCTGCAGCTCCTGCGTCTCAGGTTTTGGGGAACAAAGTGACAGTTGCTACGTACGACAATAACTCTCCAATTGCGCAGGTGTCCATTGTTTTCAGGTATCCGAGAGTCGAGCGTATAATTTGGATAAATTGGTGCCAATGATCATGTGCTTCGTTCCTACATAAGTGTTTTGTCTTTAGAGCTGGGTCACGTAACGAAACTTACGATACGCAAGGTACTGCTCATTACTTGAGAATAGCATCCGGATTAAGTACATCCTGTTCGAGTAGTTTCGCCATAACAAGGAACATACAGCAACTAGGTGGAAATTTAGTAACTACCGTAGACCGTGAAAGTATCGCATACACTCTGCAGATTACGAGAAACAATTTGTAAATGTTAATTCATTTTCTTGTATCGCATTATCCGATCGCGCGTTGATTATAAATTGATCCGACGTCGCGAATAGGTGCGATGCTCTCAAGTTTCTGGAAGATGTCGCCGTGAAACAAGTATTTAAGCCATGGGAAGTGTCGGACGAGGTGCCCAGATTGGAATACGAAGTAGCCACTCTACCAGAATCTACGCTAGTCCTGGAACTCTTACATAAAGCCGCATATCGCACCGGGCTTGGATTCTCTCTCTTTGCTCCGAAGCATCAGTTAGGGAAAATCAGTTCAGAAACTGTAAGTGTAGTTGGTCTCGCGAAACTGTTTCAGGTTATTCGAATAATATTCTCTACCTTCTGTTTCTAGTTACAACACTTTGTTAAAAATTGGTTCACCGGGCCCAAGTGCGCGGTGGTAGCGACCGGAGTTCCGTTATCAGAACTTGCCGGGTTCGCGACGAATTTGGCAGTTGGTCCGGAAGATTGCGCGGTCGAAGCATCGCGATATCACGGTGGAGAACTGCGTAAGGAAAGAGCCTCGGATCTAACGAGCGTAGCAGTTGCTGTCGAGGGTCCAAGTTCGAAGAGCGAGAAGGATGCTTTAGCGTGCGCGATACTGCAGAGAGCGTCTGGCAGCGGACCGCGCGTTAAATGGGGCTGCAGCGCGAGTCCATTGCACAAGCAAGTTTCAAGCGCCGCGGGCACGGATCCGTTCGCTCTGTCGACCTTTAACGCCAGTTACTCCGATTCGGGATTATTCGGTTTCATTCTATGCTCGACGCCCAACGCAGCAGGATCTGTAAGTGGATGCAAGTTTGATACGTAACGTATCTAATCTGGATTTTCGTTTCGCTGTAGTTGACAAAAGCTGCTTGCAAGTGGTTCAAGTCCTTGAAGCTATCCGACACCGATATTGCCCGAGGTAAAGCTACGCTGAAGGCGGAGGTTTTGGACGCGGCGGATAATGCAGCCGCTTTGCTAGAAAGTTTACAGTACCAGGCTTTGTTCAAAGGCCAAGTTTCTACACCGGCGTCGCTGGTTGCCGAGATTGAAAAAACCTCCGCGTCTACCGTTCAATCTGTATGGGAAATAATAGCTTTGTTATTACGACACATTTATCCGCTCCATTTAACTTTACTTGCCGTATACTTGACGACAAACGTTTCTATTTCCAGATGGCCGATAAACTTGCTAATGGAAAGCTAACCATGGCTGCAATTGGCGATTTGAAGACTGTACCGTATGTCGACGAATTAAAATAAAGTAGATTCGAGACGCACTTATTGTTCCAAAGGGTCACAAGTAGCGACGATATCTGTATAGGACGGTAACCTTTCCTCTCGCTGTTTAGTTAAACGGAGGTTGAAGCACGTGTCCGCTACCAACTCGTTCCGACGCGGCGCAGCAACCTATTTAACAGCGCGTGCATTTCATCAGAACGAATGTAACATTCTGTAGATACGAGTAAAAAATGAATAAAAGTCATTTCTTCCTTGTTGTTCGGAATTTTATTACGCACGAGTACCTATGTACAAGTAAAGTACAAATTTATGCGGAAAATAGTTCTTAGTAAATACGTATATTACATTAGAAATTGTCCTAATTACATGTTAATAGAGTTGAATTTCTTCTATCGCATAAAACTTGTTACGGTCTCTTTGTAACTGCTTCGACGATTTACCGTTAACGGTCCTTTTCAAAATTGGCCTCAAGTTTTCCATATCCTTGAACAATCGCAGCTAAAAGAAAGAGAAATTAGTTGGTAAGTGAAGTTAATGAAAACAACAATGCTGCAGGATTTTACGTGTTGAGCGTGACTTACATGATCATCTAAAACGTAATTAAGCTTATTGAGGAGCATCGATACTTGCGGGTCTCGTGACAATATATAATGTTGATAGTAAGATTCCAACAAAAGGCTAGACCATTCGTACAGTTGTTTGTCAGTGGGTTGTTGCGCGATGTGTTCGTAAGGATCTTCCTTGTCGTCCAGCTTTTCTACCAAGTATCGTAACAAACCAAGCGTTTCGTCAAAATTTATGCCGCTCTTCAGGTAAGACGACAATGAAACGTCGGAATAGGTGAGGCTAAAAAGCTTCTCAAGGAAATCGTTTCTGGAACAAACGTTTTTCGCGGTCCAACTGTGGTGGTTTGCGGTGCCGTTTTGCAGTAACTGGAACGTTCTGTCGGGACTTCTCAGCGAAAATATCAAGAGATCGATCAACAACTTCTCGGACAAGTCTCTGAACGTGTTCAAACACCAGACAATCGAATCGACGTCTTTGGATTCTATCAATTGTGGAATCAACAGTGCTTGTATCGCGGCATCGCACAATCCTTCGTTCACATAAGCGGATATCTGTTTGGAAAGCTTGACGGGCGGATGTCGAATGGATCGTTTAACCAAATCCGGTCTACCCTTCTCCCATTTAACCACCGTTGACTCTTGTATCACGACGATCTCGTCGTCCTCCTCGTTCTCGTCGCCGGCTTTGAAACGCAAAGACGAGCCGAGTAAAGTCGCTATTCTTTGCGGTGCCAAATGATAAGGCGCGATCGCTAAATGTCTGTTTGCTGCGAGCAGCAACTTGTCTTCGATTTTCCACAATTTCGCATCTTTTGTATACAACTTCAGTTTCTGCGCGTCTTGCACCAATTTAAATTGCACATTATAGATAAGTAACACAGCCCCTTCTTCGGAAGCATCAGCTCCATAAACCGCCACAGTTGCCTCGTTCAATGGTGTCATAACTACCGGGTGCTTCGTATCGATGTTATTAATAATACCGATCAACGTACTCGAGCTACTTTTGTTGGCTATTTCCATCAAAGAGTGGCTGTACAATCTGCCATGCGACCCTAACGAACAAAACAATATACAGTATGAAACTTTTATTCGAGTCGGCGTCGGTAGCAGGATCGACTAAAGGCGAAGTGCACTTACACAAAGTCAAGAGACACGCTTTGTTCCTGGCTTGTAGCACCGTATATCCGACCAACTCTTCCGACCTCAGCTTCAGTTCGATTCTCCATACATGATCGGCGTCTATAGAATAGGTTTTATTATCGAGTCTCATTACCACGCAATTATACGTTCCTCCGGTCTCTGTGAGTAAACACAAATTGATTTTATCGCCGGTTCGTATCAAAGAAGAGTGGAAAATCTTCTCCTCCGCGTTCAGGGTTGCTTGTTCGGGCCAACATTTTCTATTCTGTATGGCCCATTCTAACGAAGCGGTAGAACCGTCTTTGCGAACCAACACAGGAGGACACCTGTCCAGCGAAAGGATTGTGTACAAAGGGGATTGGAACTTGTAACCCTTGATTTTATTTAAATCCGTCTCTTCCTCGGACCAGAGCCGTATCTTCTTCTCGTTAAATATCGCGGCATATCGGCGCGTTGTCTCGTCGTAAATAACTTGCGTGGTTAATCGATCTTTGCTTGTCCAACTACTTAATTGCTTCGGATCTTGTAGCTGTGGAAACAACGCTGTAGCTACTGTTAACACGTTCGAAACAATTGCGATACGTACCTTGTAGCGAATCACAATATTCCTTCCTAACGTCACAATCGCGCATCCGCTTTCCGAATCTCTTTCAACACCTAGTAAATTCTGTTGATCGATAAGGGGACACAGGGTATAATAGGAATATAATTTTGCCATGTTGAACGCGTTAAAGAATGAGAATCTGGTTATAGCGCACGTGTTGCTATTCTGATCGAGTCAAATTGAGTGACTTTCCATGATTTTCCTAACCTAACATTTCATGGGAGTTGTTGTTTCGAGTTTGTGATAATAAAAACGGTGACTCTGCAAACTACATATATGCAACTGTATTACACGAGTCGGTAAAGTCGCTAAAAATTGAAGAGTCGGTAAAGTCGCTAAAAATGGAAGAGTCGGTAAAGTCGCTAAAAATTGAAGAGTCGGTAAAGTCGCTAAAAATTGAAGAGTCGGTAAAGTCGCTAAAAATGGAAGAGTCGGTAAAGTCGCTAAAAATTGAAGAGTCGGTAAAGTCGCTAAAAATTGAAGAGTCGGTAAAGTCGCTAAAAATTGAAGAGTCGGTCAAGTCGATAAAGTAAAAAGTACTCTTTCAATGTAATTTTGTGTCACACCACAGACGAGGCATAGGAATTAGGGCTGGGACTATTCGAATAATTTAATATTCGAATATTTTACAAGTATTCTAATGCTACGAATAAACTTCAAATATTTGAGTATTAGAATAAACTTCGAATATTTGAGTATTCGAATACTACTCGAATATTTCAGCATTCGAATACTACTCGAATATTTCAGTATTCGAATAGCATGGTGTGAATTATAAATCAAGTTATTAGCTTACAAGATTTCACCCTGACAAATTAACGAACTCACAACCGAAACTAAATAAAAGCTTGTAAAAAAATTTTCGAATGTTATTATTCGAAAATTTCGTAAATTTTTTGTAAATTTCAATGTCGGCGGTAAACTAATACTCGGGGCAAATAGAATCCAATTATTATTACTTCACTAGAATGATTAAACAGTGCATTAGAAATTGGCGGGAATGTCAGTAACAGCGTGAATTTTTAATACTTTTCAGCGTACGATATGTGAAAGGGTTTCACTACGCGCAAAGTATTAATAAACAATGTCATCTTGCAATTTATAGCTTACACGGGCTTTGAAGAAATACCATTTCTGAACGCCACAGTGTCTTGATCTTCGAAATGGATTTTCGGAGAGAAATCCGCGTGAGTCGTTGACAAACCGAGCCGAAGCATAGCGTAGCAAAAGCCTGCCCTCTATGTCAAACACCCACTCTGAACAAGTCACACGTATACAAGCACGCACACACCTTTCAGCATCTCAACACATTTCAGAGTAGTTGCTGAGTTGGACGCTGTTCATGAGTAGATGCCACTACATTCAGTTCTGAAATTATGAGTCGGTAACACAGTTTGGGTGGCGACACGAAGATCCATAAGGTGATAGGTCTATCCTATACCTCGTCTGTAATGAAGGAAAAGTGGAAAGGAAACACAGCGCCCTCGGTAGCTCCGGTATAAACACAAGTATGTATAAAATTACACACACATAGGTATCATCTTCCGCGCCGCGCCAACCAGTTGCCCGTTTCAAACACTCATTGTCAGCTGTGCAGGAATTAACACAAGTAAATCAGTTTGCCATTGATTGGCGTCCGATATTACGTTGTAACGGAACAGATAATACTCAATTGAATAAGTGGGACGTTAGATAAACCGTTTTTGCCGTTTTTTAATTTTCAAAGAAATGAGCGCGAGTCGGGTATCGCGAGTTAATTGTGACGATCTTTCATGCCAAACAAGTGTGAAATTTTGACTGTTCATATACAATGTTGTATGTATGTATACCGTTGGGGTGACTTGAACAGAGCCCGAGTCTGTTTCAAGGAAGAAGAATATAGATAATCGATAAAAGATGGAACTTTTGTAAAAATAGTGGAGTGGAGGGACAGTCTCGTCCTAACAAGTGCGGATTTTATCGTAGAATCTCAGGTAAACGAACGAGTTGAATATGTTGGCGTTCGTAGGTATCACTGTCCCTATTCTGTGTTTACTCATGGGTGAGTACATTCAAACGACTTTCTTATCGTAGCTTTTATCGTAGCTATCAATTCCGTTCAGTATCTCTTTAGCTTTGGTTCACTTGACGTGCATACCTCCGTCCACTGCATAACATCACGCAGTCTATCGCGCCTTTCCGTCGATACCTCAGCGGAATACCAATCGAAAAACCAGCAAAATCATCATGAACGACAAAAGATATGCGTGGAAAAGTGGCAACGCGCCAACGAATGCGTTTCGTCGAATGTCATTCTCATTGTCAGTCTAAATCAAAATCGAGTGTTTAGTAATCCTCATTATGCCTTAAGCTTGTGTGGTCACGTAATCCTCCTCAGCCGATGGAATTTCTTTAAACTGTAATATTGCCTTCTGATCTTATTAACTACGGTGCGCTACTCGTTGCTATAATAATGGTGTTGAGCTGTAAAAGTTGTAAGTGGGCCCACGTTTTCTGTCTTTTTACCCGACTGCGGCACGCAAAGGAGGGTATTGTCTTTATCAGGCTATGTTTGTATGTCCTATGTAAAGCTCTAGAGCCTGTACGGATACACCGACTTGGACAAATGAGGTGTATTTCGAATTGTCTTGACGTTCCGAATGTTACAGGATATATAATTTTCAAAAAAGTAAAAAATAAAAAAATTAAAAAAATTTAAGAAACCCGACTGCTTAAAAAGCGAACTAAAATGACAAAAAGAATAATAAGATGACAATTTAAATTAACTCAATTGCCTGCAGTCGGAGGCCTTAAATCTTTTGATGCTCTTCTATCCCAAGCATGTACCGCAATGACTAAAGAAAGTGCTTCAAGCTGGTAACAAAAAGAGGTGGGGAACATCGATGCAAATTCAAGCTTATATAGTGACACTCCAACTTTAACGTATTTTGTAACTTATATGTTTCTCTCTTTGTCCGTGTGGGAAATACTGTTAGTATTGTTAATAGCCCATCAAATCTAATTAGGGGCGAACAGCGATACAGAATATTTATTAAGACAATATGAAATTTTCTATTTCGAAATAAATGTTCGAATGTAATTACATCGAATCATTTGCATCGAAAGATTTAAGGCCTCCGACTGCAGGCAATTGAGTTAATTTAAATTGTCATCTTATTATTATTTTTGTCATTTTAGTTCGCTTTTTAAGCAGTCGGGTTTTTGAAATTTCTTAAATTTTTTTTATTAATGTAGGTATAATTAGGTACAGTAGATTATTTCAATCATCGCTATTCCCGCCACTTTTTGAACGTATATGATAACTATGTATGTACATTTCATTTAGGTATAATTCCTATAATTATAAACTGGGTGAGCACATGCATGCTTCATTCTCCGAACAATTCGATTTTCTGAACAACCTCGATCCCAAGTGTTTCGGATAATCGACGCTCTACTGCCTAGAAGTAAAGTTTAATTTCCTCCCAAAGCGCACAGCTGTTAATTATCGATTTTCGTTTCTACGCGATATAGAGTTCGGGTTAAGTTATACGGGCTTTCTGGAATTGGAAAGGGAGGACGATCGATGCGATGGGATCATGAATGAAATCGTTTCCGATGACAGAACAATCGCAACAGACGATACACCGACCAGGCTACATTCCACTTGGTTGTCGCAAGAGTAAGTGACAGTCACATTTGCTGATTCTCTCACAAGCAGCTGAAGCACGATCGAACTTCAATTGGAATTGTTGCTGGCCTCAGATGCGAGATACGCGCCGGGCCTGAACATATCATAAGGAGATACAGTTTCTTCGAAAACGGCACGTTTCATTTGTTACGATACCATTATGCCGAGGAGTCGTGTAGCATCGCAACGTACACCGTCGTGGCGCGTGGTTCTATCAAGATCTCATCAGCATCTGCCACGATTCCAGGCGCCACCGAAGCAAAAGTTCAGATAGACTCTGTTCACCTGATACCGCTTAACCGACAGGTAGATATCGATCATCGGTATTACGTTATCGGACGTAAGCATACATAATTAATTACGTATCTACGTTTTCCCGTGCTTGTGCTCGTCGCGTTGCCAGGTGGCTCATAAATTCCGGCACAGAATAAATGCGAGTTGCGGGGTGGCGATGGGAGGAAAGTGGCGCCCGTACGTGGCGCAATTGATCTACGAACGGCCGATCGATGTTCCATCCAGTACAGGTTCCCAAGCACCTGGACTGAACTTTAATTCTTTCAAAAGCCGCTTGCCACACCGACTGAGGAGACCAATCGCGTTGGATTGCTTAGAATCGGTCGGCATCGAGTTCCATGAATTAAGACTGTTCCGAGTGGAGAGGAAACGATTAGCTTCCGCGGCGAACGCGTCGCTTCGCGATCCAATCGGCCGCGGCGCGGATAAGGCGCGAGCAACGGTCCAACTGTTGCTCGGTGGACTTGCCCGAAACGATGGTTCTGAAGGGTCAGATAGACGGAGACCGAATCGGTTGCAGTCAGCGGCACTGTTACGCGCCGACACGGTACGAGCACTCGATCGCTTTCTTTTCTTCTACAGTCGTTGCGCATTGTTATTGAACAGAGCTGTTCGAGTACTCGGAAAATGCGAGCCGGGCCTGACTCGGCTCGGAGAACCGAACCGAGCCGAGTACTCGAAAGAAAGCGAGCGGCTCGAAAGAACCGAGTAGCTCGAATAGAACCGAGCAACTCGAATGGAACCGAGCCGCTCGAAGAGAACCGAGCAACTCGAATAGAACTGAGAACTGGAATTTTTTCGAGCGACTCGAATAGAATCGACAACTCGATTTTTTTCGAGCGGCTCGAAGTAAACCGAGCGGGCCGAAAGTACCGAACAATCCGGTGTGTCGAGTAGTTTGAAGCTTGAATGTTTCGAATATTTTAGAATATGTTTATATACTGGATAATGGTTCGTAATTATTATTATTATTATTATTATTATTTCGACTTTATTACTCGTTAAACAGAAAATATAGTACATAAGGAGAAAATAAGATACGAGTAAAGGCCAAAAATTATTTTAATAATAATAATGATAATATTTATTCACGGGACAAGCCCATTAAGACAAAGTATATCAATACAATAATTATAACAGACAGAACAGCCAACCGACATCATGTTTAACTCGAACAATAAAGACAGCGTAAAAGTGACAAAGGAGTGGGATAATTAGTATACATAGTAAACACCGTGTAGGTCTAGGTTACCTCTATATAAAGCCATCCGAAAACAAGGCTATTCGAACGTTAGACTTAAAACTCGAGAGGGTATCAGCAAAGAAATCAATATCCCCGCGATATCTGTTTGCGAGACCACTTAATCTATGCAATAGTTAGAGAATATTTTCATTTGCAGTTTACATTTTAATTACTCACATTATTACTGCGACCTCGCCTTTACTCGTATCTTACTTTCTCCTTATGTACTATATTTTCTGTTTAACGAGTAATAAAGTCGAAATAATAATAATAATAATTACAAACCATTATCCAGTATATAAACATATTCTAAAATATTCGAAACATTCAAGCTTCAAACTACTCGACACACCGGATTGTTCGGTACTTTCGGTCCGCTCGGTTTACTTCGAGCCGCTCGAAACAATTGGAGTTCTCGGTTCTATTCGAGTTGCTCGGTTCAATTCAAGCAACTCGGTTCTATTCAAGCTACTCGGTTCTACTCGAGCCGCTCGCTTTTTCCGCGTGCTCGGCTCGGCTCGTAAACCGAGTCTCGGCTCGGTCCGAATTTCAAGCTACTCGAATACTCGAGTACTCGAACAGCCCTATTATTGAACATTTGTAACGTTGCAGGCTGCCCGCTGTCCAATCTGCAGAAGCGTCTTTCGCGCTACTGAATACAGTCCACCGCTGTTTCATCAAACACCACCGCTCCCAGCCGTGATCGGCGGGCTTTGGTTAAGCGTCAGGTGCGAAAGCGTGGATGGCGGCCTTTGGTCCAGGCGGTTCTACCGAATCTATTCGAGTAGCGGCCAGTGGTCCGCCCGTTGGACTTATTACGCCGACTCGACTTGCTCGATCCTCTTCTACACGGTTACCGCAGCCGGCACTTACGTGCAACGAGCCGTCAATCAAAGGCCAGAGCCAACTAATTCGCTTCGGCGATTTGGTAGCGGTATTCGAAACGATCACCATTCCAACGAAACAGCGCCGTTCAACCGCACTGAAACCCCATTGCGGGGGGCTAGTCCCATCTTACACGATACCAAGAGCAAAGGAGTAGCGGCAGGGTCGGTCGCTCCGATCGCGCTACCAGCAAATCGGCCAGAGACAACCGACAACAACCAGCTACAGCTTAACAATCCAGTCACTCTTTCTTTAGTACAGGAGGACGTTGACGTTGACGTTGCCGTTACCGTTGCCGCGCTACCTTCTGGCACGACCGAATTGGAATTACGCGTTATCCACAGCCACTTGATTCCTGACGACAAGCTGGTATCGTCGCGTTGCAAGCCGGCTGCGATAAGGCTAAGCCAGGCCAACTCGATTCAGACCCCCTGGAGGAGGAACTGCTCGCTTCGAGCCCTCGAGGCTCCTGCGATTTTGAGGTTCAAAGCAAAGATCAGCCTCGACTGGAACGGGGACTACACTTTGCTTCTAGCTCCGTGGAACGACCACTTCTGGGAAGCTCCTCTTCGCCGATGCTCCGCAACAGCTTTGGCAAACTATTTCGTAGGGGCCAGCAATAAACTAGCCGAATCTCTGCACGGAAGCACCCGGTTCTACCGACGCGGACGATATTGGTCTTCCTTATCGTCCGCCTCTTGCCTTTCCATCAGTAGTTTCTCCCTTCTATTGGCTGTATTTTTGTATCGTTTAGTTCTTCTAGCATTAGATCGATCATCTAGTTACAAGCTGCTAGCTTAACGTAATGGTGTCTTCGTTTGAAAGTAATTTTCATTTTACTATGCTATATCTTTTGTACATTTGTGGATATGGGTATGCTTATATCTGCATCTGGGCGCGCATGTTTAGGGTAAATCCGGGAGACGCGGCTGACTTAATATAAAATGGCTATTAAAACTAATACATGTTCAGAATTTTATGCTGATTCAGAAAAACTGGTCGATATTTTCTTTAAGACAATATTTACTGTAAATCCGGTTGAAAACTGAAGTCATGACATCTGACCACCTCTCCCGAGGTGCCGGGAGAAATGGTTTTCGTCGCTGGCAAAGAAGAAAGCAAAATTATTTATGAGTGAATACAACTACAGATTCATTGATACTTAATTTGTTTACGCTAAACAAGAACGCATCAAAGATAAAGCGAACTACCTACCGGCGATTAGCAAGGCAAATGAATACAAAAGTGAATAAATAAAATAAATAAACAATAATAATAAAAAAATAGTGATCAAAAATAAAAATATATATTCGACCCGAAGGCTATGACGCTCAGTGTGGCTTCAATTATGGAACGGTACTCTATAATATCTCGGGTGCCTCGAGTATCTCGGGTAATTTTCCCGGGTAGCGCCTACCCGGAAAATTTTTCTCTTCCCGGGTATCTCACGAGTACCCGGGTACCCGATCTCCCGGGAATCAACAGCTCTGCTTTCAATACCTCCACGCAAACCGACAATTATTTTCAATCTGGAGGACAGTGCCATAAGACAAGAGAAATCCTCTTATTTCATTTCGCGATACAGTTGTCCGTCAACAGTAGAGGTTCATGGTCGCATGAGACCAGCAGCAGACACAATAATATGCGTATTTATAGTGTATACGTATACATATACTCCGTTGAGCGGCTGAGAAGATGCTAGCGGGATGGCGTAGAGGCAAGAGAGGTACTCTTCGTCATGTCAACGTTATCGCGACGGTCAATAACGGAAAATATGTATAATCAATCGGGCCCGCATTCTTTCCGCTTGCCATTTCTTTCAAGATTCCACATACATATACACCTACTTCAATTCGCCTGTAAGTGATCTCTATCCCTATATCTTCCTTGCGCAGCGCGCGATGGAGGGAATGATTCGGCTCGGCTCGG
The DNA here is from genome assembly GCA_944738655.2 of Andrena hattorfiana. NCBI lineage: Eukaryota > Metazoa > Arthropoda > Insecta > Hymenoptera > Andrenidae > Andrena > Andrena hattorfiana. The sequence continues at coordinate 41,127,637 of OX122894.2, read as the reverse complement.
CTCGATTCGTTCACTGTGCGATGATGCGTCAATCAGTGTGAGTCGGCTATATATATATATTTATGTTATGTATCTAGTATCCCTATCAGTTGCCTTCGCTTTCGTAGTTGGTCGACTCGAGCGTTAACGAACAACGGTTTCGTTGGATTTCGCCACTCGCAAGCGCAACATACGAGTCGCCTCGTCGCTGCTGTTAACCGTTCCAGCGTTCGTTCATTTCGAGTTGCTTTCTTTCCTTTCTCCTTCGTTTCCCACCACCGGTTTCCTTAGTCAGCAGCGGCATTCCACCGATCCTGCTTCTCTGTATCTCTACACTTTTCGACCACCTTTCGATCCGTATTTCGTGCACCGTACGCGGCCACAAAAATGTCGGAGATGAAAGGTACGTACGTGGAATTGAAGACTCGTTGAGGCGTAAATGAATCTGGTAGGTGTATCGTATAGTGATCGCGTGTATGACGCCGTGGATTCCAGGCTGTTCGAGCTGCAGCGGCCCCGGCTACAAGTCGGCGAAGATAGCGATGTTGGAGGGCCCGCGTGAAAAGCTTATGTACGTTGTCTGTATTCACACGGATCCGAATAAACCAGATGTTCTGTGCACCGTCGGAGTGGACCCAACAAGTCCCGATTACTGCAAGGTTTGCCGGCCACCGGTCGAAATACATACAATCGATAAATAATCCATTTTTTATCGGGCAAGTCCGCGAGCTCTTTTTAAACGACTTCGAAAAGAAAGAGGTTCTTAGTTCGAGGTATTTGTATGTATAGTGGCTCACAGTCATAATCGTACACTCTTTAAAATCGCATAATAGTTTTAAAATTGGTCCAAACGACTTGAGTTTTTTTTTTTTGAGAAGCTGGAAGGATTAGTTTGCTAAGTGATGTGTTTCGACGTTTTAAAAAAAATTGCAATTTGGCAGAGTAGCAAAAAAAATAGTAAAGGTCGTTTTTAAACTTTTTTTGTGAGCCTGTAATGAAAATTAAAAAAAAAGTTTGTAGATTAAAGTAAGTTGTATATATGCCTAAAATTTCATCACAATCGGTTAACTTTGCTCTCAGCTATAAACGCTTAAAGATCGCAGAATAAGGTCGAGAATCGCTGATTTCGGGAATTTCCGCGATTCTCGACATTATTCTGCGATCTTTAAAAGTTTGTAGCTCAGAGCAACGTTAACCGATTTTGATGAAATTTTAGGCATGCATATAACTTACTTCAATCTACAAACGGGTTTTTTTGAATTTTCATTACAGGCTCACAAAAAAAGTTTAAAACACGACCTTTACTATTTTTTTCACTATTCCGACCAGTTGCAACTTTTTTTAAAACGACGAAACACGTCACTTAGCAAACTAATCCTTCCAGCTTCTCAAAAAAAGCTCAAGTCGTTTGGACCAATTTTAAAAATGTTATACGATTTTAAAGAGTGTACGATTATGGCTGTGAGCCACTGTATGTTTGTCCGCGAATTTCTCCGTAACTACTGAACCGATTTCGGTGAAACTTATTGCATTTAGTTCGGCTTCAATCAACTTAGGTCATGGAGAAAGAATTATCAAAATCGGTCCAGTAGTTTTGAAATTACATAAAAAAATAAGAAATCTGTTTCATTAGAATACATTGTATGCTCGGGCAAGCAAAGGACGGAGTATCAGGCGTCCGCAAAACAGAGCGAGACAAAATATCAACGCGTCGTCTGTTTAGTAGTGTTTCTCGCTAGTTTTCAGCCCCTTTGATTCGCTCTCGTTCCATCTCGCTCTCGCTATCGGCAAGAAAGGAGCGAAAAAGATCGCTCGGAATCGTGTCCCCTCTACGTTATAATATTATATTTATTATATTATTTAAATAAAAGTAGTTATATAACTTAAATAACTAAAAAGTAAAAAATAATTTTGTTCCTTATTTAATCTAAGATTCTCCATTTTTTATGTCAGCGCCTCACCATTTGCACTGTGTAAATCTGGCGCCGACTTAAAACAATCGACAGTCGTAGATTAAATTAGGAACAAAATTATTTTTTACTTTTTAGCGCATTTTTATTTGTCTTGAAGTCGGTTTTAATTTTTGTCACGTTTTATAGATTATTCATAAATTGCGAATGCTCCACGTTGGCGATGAGCTACATCATTCCGGCTGGAACGTTTGCAGCAGCTGCCACGGCGAGCCGCGAAAACGGGACACCATGGTGCTCCCGTGCCTAATGTCCGACCGTGTTTACTTTATCGATGTGACCAAAGAACGAGAGCCGTCCATTAAAAAGGTTCGTTGAACCGCGATCACTGAAGGCTGTATATTATATACTAGTTCTACATTTAATTCCCACCCCGCCACAATTACGCATCATCTTCTGCTCCTAACAAGGTACTGACTTCGGCGGAGGTAAACCGACATGGAGTATCGACTTTGCACACTAGTCATTGCGCACCTACCGGAGAAATTATGATTTCTACTATGGGCAAGCCGAACGGCGACGCGCAAGGCGAATTTCTTTGCGTCGATTCTGAAACGTTAGAGGTCAAAGGCACTTGGACGACAGGCGAAGAAAAAGCAGCTTTCGGTTACGATTTCTGGTATCAACCGTACCATGATGTACTCGTGGCGACCGAATGGGGCATACCTAGAGTCTTCAAAAAAGGCTACACCACCACCGACGGCCCGGACCCTGGTTGATACAACTTTACATATCACCCATCACCCATCACCTTACGTATTATTGCGTATCTTCGCCAGTTGTAATCGCACGATTCGCGATCCCGTTCTATCGCCTCTTGCAACACGTTATTGCTTTCAGTACTCAATTATCGCATCACGCCTCTGTAATTGCGATACGCGACTTCTCACTTTTTCTTTCCCTTCCTTTTCTTTTCTTCACTTTGTATGCATGTACATTGCACACTCTTAATTTGTCACCGTATTTTAGTCATCTATGGCAGAAGCTTGAACTTTTATTCGTGGACAAAGAAAAAGCTGACGCAAGTACTGAACTTGGGCAACGATGGGATCGCACCGCTGGAAATCAGGTTCCTACATGATCCAAAGGCGTGCGAAGGATTCGTCGGTTGCGCTGTCACGTCCAACGTTTACAGGTTTTACAAAGCCCCGGGGGAAGCCACCGAATGGCAAGCCGAGAAAGTTATTCAAGTCCCTCCGAAGCAAGTCGATGGTTGGATGTCTCCATGGATGTCAGGTATACGTATACACGATTGCCGATTACAGTCTGTCCAACAAGAGCGTGTTCCTCGTAGCCAAGACCCTGTATTGTAAAAAGGAGTGGGTCCTTGAGAATTCGGAGGAGAAAAGTGTCTTCTACTACTGACTAACACGTGTGGCATTTTAGTTTTTAATTCCGTAGAAAACAGGCAATTTTTAGAATTTAGAGCACCGTATTTTTTGCTGTTTTTGCACGACCTGGAAAGAAGAGAAGAGCATAGTAACGTTTGCACTGGCCTGCACAAGCGTCTGATACGAATCCAGTCGAAAAATGTTTGGGGTTTCATAAAGCACAAGCTTCAAAGAAAACGTATATTTACGATCCAGCAGTTACCTCGAGAAATTCCAGAAATATGGTCTTTTATCTTCGGAGTGTGCAAAAGAGTTAGTTGGAAGCATGCCTAAATGGTGTCAAGCGATTATCGACAACAACGGAGACTGGACCATATACTACGTAATTGCGTTTTAGTCCATAAAACGTACCTTTCGGCAATATAGATTTTTTTTAAATCTAATGATTCCTTTCGGAGACACGAGGAACACGCTTTTGTTGGACAGACTGTAGAATATTGATGAAACTATCCGGCTGATGAATGTTTGTCTCCAGACTATAAGGACTTGTTTCTCTCTGATTCTCTCTGACCACCTCGCTTATTTCCGTAGGAATGATAACCGATATTTTGATCAGTCTCGACGACAAGTACCTCTACTTATCCAACTGGCTCCACGGAGACGTTAGACAATACGATATTTCCGATACGAGCAATCCAAAACTGACGGGTCAAATCTTCCTCGGTGGCTCAATTTTAAAGGACTCGAGCGTTCGTGTGATCCTAGACAAGGAACTGGACGCGCAACCGGATCCTGTTTACATCAAAGGCCGTCGACTTCACGGATCGCCGCAGATGCTTCAACTGAGCCTCGATGGAACACGCTTATACGTGACCACTTCCATTTTCAAACCATGGGATAAACAGTTTTACCCTGAACATGTCAAGTACATACTACTATTACTTATATGTATAGCTACAACTGAATTTTTACCGGTGTACGTTGTGCGTATGCGATTACATACTTAATTATATGTACAGAAATGGTTCGACTATGATTAAATTGGACGTGGACATAGAAAAGGGCGGTTTGAAACTTGACGAGCAGTTTCTAGTAGACTTTGGCGCTGATAAGGACGACATTTTACTTGCACACGAAATGCGGTAAATATGGAAATGCGTTGATGGTTCGATATTCTTACATCGTTCCATTCTGAAATTAACAATCGTAATTCTCTTTCTAGCTATCCCGGAGGTGATTGCACGTCCGACATATGGCTGGCGGAGGATTAATCGATTCGTTGGAATCTTTGATGAATTTCTACGTGATATAATATGGCATATTGTACGCTATTTACATTATAATAAATTTTAATATTCCTGTTACTGTCGCGTTTCACAACTTTTCACCAGTGGTCGTTTTTAAGCTCATTTCATACGTGAAAATGTAGTAAAAACCAGGGATCGAAAAAATTCTGGAGCTGTTATTTTTAAAAAAATTGTGTTAGAAATTAAATGTTTCGTTTAAGGAAATATCTGTTCCTGTGGAATTTTTATTGAAAGGAATGTTACCCTTAGGAACTTTTTTAGAAAGTGTTCTCATGGAACAGATATTTTAGAACATATATAATAAAAGTTCCATGGAAACAGTAATGTTAGAACATTTATTAAAAAATTTTCATAAGAAATAGTGAACAGAAAAGAGAACTTGTCGAGAATAATACCCAAATAATATTTTTCTATAACTAACATGAACCAAAATACACAAAAATTCTGTAATATCTATGTAGAAATTATCTACATAGGTAAATATTAGAAATAAATAAGATACATATTCAGAATATCAATTTAACTGTAATAACTATTTATTATTGTTGTAGTGCTATTCATTGAATAGTATTCAGTATTTGTTACAACGATTGAGATGTTTTTTAATATCGATGAACAAAATATCTGTTCCTGTTATACAGAAGTTTTTATTTTTATATTTTATAAGTTCCATTCCAACTAGAACTTTTACTTTGTCAGTTCTCATGGCAACTTATAATGTGGGAACAATTTTAAAAAAGTTACCTATTGAAAAGTTCCAGAACTCTTTCGAACCCTGGTAAAAACTGACCTAATAACAGTAATTCTTCAGCAAAAATTTGATAAGAGTTCCCATTTACCATCTAGTTCAAGTGCCGCTTAAGGGCAACCGCCAGTAAAATCGCGCGAAAACATAGGTGACTTTTATGATTTTTTCTAGAAAAAAGTATCGAATGTATGGGTTAGAAACTTTTTGCACTTTATTCTGCTACAAATGTAGAGTATAAAGCAATTTTTTTATTTCATTTTTGCCCACCCCTGCCTCTGATATGCATTGCCTGCTGCATCGTTGTAAAAAAAACTAATCTCCATTGTCACCACGATAACTTTAGACAGGATCATCCAAAATCAAAAAACCAAAGATATTCCTTAATTACACATGTGTGGTTATCGTGTTACCCTCAGGCAATATTAAGAAACAACTGGGTGATGATTGCCAAATGTTTAAACGATATAATCCCAAAACACAGTTTTTTCTTACAAAAATGTTTCATAAAAAAAAATTGAGTGTATGAAAATTCGCAATAGAAGGTAATGCGGAAGCCAATGTAATTACGAGTAGAATCCCGTTTGAATTTTTAGATTCGGTCCAGAATTGCATTTTTTATCGTAGCGACAGTGCGTGAAAAATTGTTTCGAGAAAAACGCACTTAAAGTTTGACGCCGAGCATGTTCCTCTACTGACGGGGACTTGCCCTATTTTCCATGCGTTTATTAGATTAAAACAAAAATTGATTGCTTTTTTCGATCAATAAACGTATTATTAATTAAAAGAAAAATCGCATTTCTGCCCATTATACCTGCGTCACAATCCATCTTCAAAAAATATCTATTTTTAAGGCCGTCGCACTGTTGATGCCCCTGAACTGTCTATAAATTCTGTACCGTTAGAAATTTCGATCCAAAATTTTAGCTGGACCTTTTTAAGATGTTGAATGAAAATATGCAAAAAAAATTTCGATTGTTTGACCGGCGGATGCCCCTAAAATAATTACAATATCGTACCGAATTTCTTATAAAAATAATATTTCCTTCAACCTGCTTTCCTCTAAAATCAGAAAACTATGTGTTTGTTTTCCACTGGGCCCCTCAATTATTAATAAATTGGCACTGCTTTATAACCTACACGAAAAGTGTTTTATAGGTTATCTGCTTTGCACACCTGCATCCACCTTTGTCCACCTTCACACTTCGATCATAACACATCGATAACCACCGAATCGAGCCTTCTTGTCTGTTCGATAGTCGATTAACGAAGTCGATTACACGCGCAGTTCCGTTCGTACCCGGTCGTTAATCGTTATACATGCATGCGATAATTGCGATAGCATCCGATACAGAATGGTGGTGAATAGTGAATATCAGTGAATCCAGTGAATACTGATAGGCATTTATGCAGCAGTATTCACCAGTAGGTACTTATTTGCTTCGAGTGAATGTTTGCTTGACTCTCATCGTTTTATCCGTCGCACGAGTTACGAGCAACAGATTCTGATTTTAATAAAATCGAAAATGCCTAAAGTACGAAGAAGTAAAAAGCCTCCACCGGATGGCTGGGAATTGATCGAACCAACGTTGGAGGAACTAGAGCAAAAAATGCGAGAAGGTAAGGACGTTATCGTAGCGTAGAGGTTATGTTTAAATCGCAACGTAAGGATTAAATAATAACTGAACCACGAGCGTGTTACGCGTCGCTTGGATTGCAGCTGAAACGGAACCTCACGAAGGGAAACGTAAACAGGAATCATTGTGGCCTATATTCAAAATCCACCATCAAAAGTCACGATACATATACGATTTGTATTACAGACGGAAAGCCATAAGTCGCGGTAAGTGGAATTCACTTGGAATTAGCTCGTCGACTCTAATTACCTAATTTACACTATTTCGCTATTACGTTTCCAGAACTATACGATTATTGTCTGAACGAAAACATAGCGGATAAGAATTTAATAGCGAAGTGGAAGAAAGTGGGATACGAGAACTTGTGTTGTTTACGTTGCATACAAACTAGAGACACTAATTTCGGAACAAACTGTATTTGTCGAGTACCTAAGGGAAAACTGGAGGAGGGTCGAATAGTGGAGTGCATTCATTGTGGCTGTAGAGGATGTTCCGGATAACGTTTAATGGGACGTTCGAACGAGATGTTTGTCTTCTTTTCTCTGATTAATGTCCGTTGTGTTACATCTCGCGACCGACGCTCTGCCGCATAACTTACAACTTGGATGAAAGCGTAAGGCGACGTTAAGGATTAGCGCGTGCCTTTCTCCTGCTTTCCGACCGTAAGATTCGTACACCGCGCGCAATCGAAAAATGCTAGGACGTTGTTTGTTGTACAGGCGCAAATACGTTCGCCGGGATGGAATTAGTCATATCAGCCACCGAAACGTACAAGTAAGTAAAACATACTCGACTTTGGAATAGAAAGATCAAAATGTTTTCTATTTATACGCGGGAAATTTTCATCGGTACTGTAAAGCGTTTAAATAAAAGTTGAACAGAAGGGAGAAACGAAATATCGCAGTTTGTTACATCTGAAATGCGTGGGCCTGTGTTCCGCTCGCTAGCTCCCTTTACGAGATTTCACGTGAATTTCAATACAATTGGTTTGACTTTCTTTATGAGCGAACGTTTGTGTACACTGGTTGTTCAGTACATAGAACTTTTTACCCTTCCGCGAGATCGTGACGGGCGATGCGCTATTCGGGTTTCCGACGCTCGGACCACCGGTGTTCGTCCTTGGAGATAGAAATGAAATCACTGACCGGCATTGCGAGGCGGTGAAATCTCTTTTAGACGTCTGCGTCGCAGTTCCAATGATTTGCCAAGAATATTTGATGCTACAATCGTAGATCGATTCCTCGTTAGGATTATTTTCCTTCGCTAGACTTTCGAGAAGTGTTCGCGATGTTTGGCAGCTTGTGCCAACTATCTGCCACGAGTATTTAATCCTGCAAGGATACTCGTTTATTATCGGTTGCGTTTCATCGTAGCATCGATTCGTTGTCAGAGACAACGGAATCGAACGATCGATATCTTCCCAGGAGTATCGGATACCGCGCGTTGCCTGGACCTCGTTACGTTTATCCTCGATCGCATCGTGTATTCTTTCATTTGCCTGGAGAAATTTGTTCGTGTTCGATGCCGAGATATCGAAAGCGTGAAACTCAATTTGATCGGAGGCATTTGATTCGCTCCACCTGGCAGGAACCTTTAATTCTTCTACGACGTTAATAGTGCTCGATATTGTCTCCGTCACGGTTACATCGATTTTAGTCAGTATAGAGTCACAGTACTGGTTACTCGAGGCTTCTTCGCCAAAATACGAATTAGCTTTAGTCGGCGATTGTGCCGCCGTCGTCGTCGTTGTAACGGTTAACATATTTGGGACATTTATTCCTGTAAAGCCTATATCCTTGTCATAAATCGTCGTTACAGTGTCGGTCGAGAACCAGTCGGTTTTCTGCGACTCGCTCAACGAACGAACCGATATAACGTCGTCCGCCTCGTTTGCGCGATTGTTGCCTCCCTTTGAAACATTTAATAACTCTGTTTTTTCCTTGACCGCAGCTTTCTTTACCGAAGGGGACTCGGGCTTCGGTGAAGCTTCAAGAAAATTGGGGATCGGAGAAGGAAACAGTAACTCTTCTCTTATTTTTCTATCTCGCGTTGATCGCGAGAGTTTTTCGAAGCGGTCGGAAACAGGGAAAGTCAAGCTTTTATCTATCAGGCGAAACGGTCTCGTAGAAGTCTTCTTTCTCTCACGAGCACACGGCTTTTTGCTCTGAAATCACATTGACTTTTTTTTATTATTCCCTCAAAGAGTGGAAAGAGGAACGAAAGAAATTAGTGAATCTGAGAAGGAGGAATCGAGACAGGCGATGATACTACCTCCTTGGAATAAGATAGCTTGCTCGTGTATTTGTTCCCTGTGGGCCGAGGTGGCTGTCTCAACAACGGCTGTATCATTGCATCCTCGTTGGATTTCCGTGGTTTAACAAGTTCGGTTCTCCTTTCAGTAAAATTGCAACGCGCTTTATTCATTTTCTTCGTGAAAATGATCTTTGTGATCGGTACCAAAACATTTTCGGTTATTAATCCGATATCCGGCACAGGTGACACGCTGAATTCCGAGGCTCGCCACGCGCGACCAACTCTCATCCCGTTCTCAACCTTCGACATGCTCTTTGCACTTGATTCTCCTGCAATGTACTTGTTAATTTAGGCGTTTCGGGAGAACTTAAACGAGTAGAATAAAGCAGCGTAAAGTAAAGAAGAAGGAGGGTTAAGTGACGAATGCGTAAACAAAAATCAGTCGGCTGCACGGCAAAAATGTTCTAGTTGCATATATTTTTATCGCGGCTCAATTTTTTTTTTTAACTAGGACACTTGCGATTTGCATCGCCTGTCCAGGGTCCAGCGTCCACGCGACACTGTATGCAAATTTATACTCCGCGGTCGTTGGAGTGTATCGTTTAAAAATTATGTACTATGTACTACATTAGTGATTCCACGCTACTGTTTAATCTGAGTAGCACTTGTGTGGACGTAATTTAAAATAAAAAATAAAAAAAAATTAAAAAAATTTAAAAAGCTCGACTGCTTAAAAAGCGAACTAAAATGACAAAAATAATAATAAGATGACAGTTTAAATTAACTCAATTGCCTGCAGTCGGAGGCCTTAAACCTTTTGATGCTCTTCTATCCCGAGTATGTACCGCAATGACTAAGGAAAGTGCTTCAAGCTGGTAACAAAAAGAGGTGGACAACATCGATGCAAATTCAAGCTTATACAGTGACATTCCAACTTCAGCGTATTTTGTAACTTACATGTTTCTCTCTTTGTCCGTATGGGAAATACTGTTAGTGTTGTTAATAGCCCATCAAATCTGATTAGCGCGAACAGCGACACACAATATTTATTAAGATAATATGTAATTTTCTATTTCGAAATAAATGTTCGAATGTAATTACATCGAATCATTTGCATCAAAAGATTTAAGGTCTCCGACTGCAGGCGATTGAGTCAATTTAAATTGTCATCTTATTATTATTTTTGCAATTTTAGTTCGCTTTTTAAGCAGTCGAGTTTTTTAAATTCTTTATTTTTTTTTCATTTTTTACTTTTTTGAAAATTATATATCCTATGACATTCGGAAGGTCAAGAAAATTCTAAAGACACCTCATTTGTCCAAATTGGTGTATCCGTACAGGCTCTATAGCGTAACATGGACATACAAACATAGGCTGCTAAACACGATACCCTCCTTTGCGTGCCGCAGTCGGGTAAAAGCAAGGTAAACGAAACTGCGAGCAAATCTCGGCAATGCTCTGTTTGTAGGTAAACGATTTAGACCCGTTGAATAATATGTTTAACGTTTCCACACCTCGTCGCCGAGGATGTTCTTTATTTGTAAAAAATATAATAATATGATGATGACGACGTTGCTGGCAGTAACGATTATGATTGGCGACACTGGTAACGGGTACGACGGCGACGATGGAAACAATGGTAACATTTCACTTATAACCCCTACCGATAGCTATTAATTATCCTAAGAATAACGACAGCGACGATGCACCATCGTAAAAAAAACAACAGCTCGTGCTTACGACGATCAGCATACGCCATACAATCATACATACTTATGCATTAACGGTATAAAACGGTAAGAAACAAAGCAGCAACCAAACAACCGAGGATCGTGTGCCAGGATTCGACATCGACGGCGCCAGTAATCCAAGTGGACCTCTCCTTCGAAGATTGCGGAAACAAATTGGGAAGAATTATACGGGTATTGATCGGACGTCGCGTCGCCTCTCGTTTTCCCGCAGCCATAAGCGTACACACGTTCGTTACATGTAACGTGTGCGTGTTGCGTGTACTCTTCATTTTCACGGATTCCCATTAGCCTGATCGTTAATAGAGAGAAATTCTCCTACGTGATATCTTCGTTAACACAATTAAGGAACGCGATCTATATACAAAAGAACATGATTCTCCGTTGAATCGTTCAACGGTAACGCTTTGCCGATACTCGACGCGGTAGGTACATGCTCGAGACACGCTTACCCTCTAAAATAATCGACACTCTTTATAGCATACCCTATTATTATATTTGTTGTGCGCGCGTAACGCGCGCGCGCGCGAACGCCTCCGCGATTGTGTTCTCAGTGCTGAGCGCACAGTCAAGGTATAATGTGCGCGTATCGTCTAGCGCGTGACACGCATGTGCGAATATTCGCAGGCACTCTTGTTAACGTAAACGCGAGAGTACATCGCACGTACCGATTAAATTATCCCAATCCGTCCGGCCACTGGCTGTATATAGCTGAACTTTTATCACCGAGGCACCGGTGCTTTTAGCTCGGCGGAAGCCCCGATCGATTGATATTTAAGGTATTTACTCATCTAGCTACCTATGTACCTAACTTCCCGTTACGTATATATCCTTCCTCGCTCGATGCCATGGATAAAGCGAGCGAAGCGATAAAATTCCTTTTAAATATTTAGACATGGTTGGATGCTGCGAATATGAACGCTGGCTACTGTTAATAGCGTTTCTCCGAAAGCATTGTACAGCATCGTCTGGTGGCTGGACGCAGTCGTATAGGTCCTATACGGTAGCGCGGAAGCGTAGAGATTCCGAGAAACGAAATGCGAAGAAATAGCGGCCGCGCATTCGTATCCGTGCCCGTACTCGCGTCAATAAGGTACATGTATGTTTCTAGGGGTGGCGCGTCGCCTACAGATTTTGCACACAGCGATCAGACAAACGAGGCTGAGTAGCACGGTAAGGCCGGCGCCTAAACCCGCACCCGCCCACCCAGCACTGCCAACGACACTGGCTAAACCTCCAACGCCGTTTCCGGATCCCGCACCGTTACCTCGGCCATTGACAACATCCGCTCCGCAGGTCTCGATGGACTCGTCGTTTGGCTCCTCAGATATTGCTAACAAACCGGAGCCGTTGCTTGTATTCCTGAAGACGGTTCGATGCTCTGGTATCGGGCAATTAACCACTCCGTTGCAGAGGAGCCTGGTCGGTATACAGCCAGCATCACCCGGACACTGAAATCCGCAAAACTCCTCGAGCTTCTGCATATTCAGCGCTCCCGAAGCATCGCGGGGTAGATGATACAGCTCGGTCCAAGCGATCTTAAAGGCAGCTCTTGCCGGAGCCATCGAGCCAGTGAATTGAACGATCACAGCTGGCCACTCAAATTCCTCTAGTTGCTGCGGTTGATCGGTTTGCGGCGATGCCTGTGACGCCGACGAGGAACCTGACGACTGCGAATGCGTTTGCGCTTGCGAAGGCGAAGGCTCCGCGTTGAACGCGGATCTGCGAGCTCCGGGAGCGATCTGCGCTGCCGATATAATTGGCATTTCTCGAACGTAACTGACGTTCTCGCCGCATATCCCGAGGAACGGCTCGGCATTGCCGGGCAAAAATATTTCCAGTTTCCCGTCCTCGCAGGACCTCGAAGCGAACTTGATCTTATCGAAATGTAGCCAAACGTCTCTGTCCCGGTTCACGCGCAATTCCCAGATACATTTGATCGACCGAGGCGGAGCGACGTATCCGAGGGCTTCGTAATGAGGGAATTCGATTTCGCCGTCAGTCGTAGCCGGGAGAATTGCAGGTCCGCACAACGGGCTGTGAGCGAACTCGTACCTCGCCTCGAACAGTGGCGCAGACTGTTTGAAGTAGCTAGTCGCGGCATGCGCACCGTCCACTATCAGCTTCAACTCGAGCTTTTCCCCTCGCGAGACGACGCGAAGCACGGGCTTCTCTTCGCTGTTTGCCCCGCTGCTTCCAGTCGCCAACCGACAGATGCAGTGTCCTCTACCACTGCCAATATCGTGTTGTTGCTGTTGTTGCTGTGGCTGCTGCAAAGGTTGTTCACCAGAGGCTGTGACAGTTGGCTCTCTAACGATTATACGATCGACCCGACTGTCCCAACAATGGCCACACTGTGCGTACGGATGATCTTTGAAAGATACCGATTCTATGATAAGAATAACTCGAGCGTAGAGCCGCTTGTCCGTGAGGAAAGTGTAGGTGCAGGAAAGATCGGTCGGTGGATCGCCAGGTCGTTTATAGACGAGGGTGTTTAGCGGCGATCTCAGTCGGCCGGAGCGAGCTTTCCAAGAAGCAAAGGTCTCGTCGCATTCGGTTCCCGGGACAGGCTCGCCGAATCGGGTGGCATTGAAGAAGTCGTAGTGCGCCCAGTAATACAGAGAGCTGCCGGAGTAGCTTCCCGTTTTGCTCTCGAACTTAACGAACAGAGCGTTCGAGCTGGAAACGAAGTCGTGCTTCTCCATCGGTTTGCTGAACGTGTCGCAGAAGGTCTTGATGATCTTCGCGTCGTTCGGCCAGTCGGAGTCGTAGAGGGTGAGGCTCTCGCCGCAATCACCGTCGTACGGTTGTATCGGCGACTCGATGCGATTCACCCGGAAGCTAGGAAAGTAGAGCCTCGCGATCTCGCCCGGCCGACCCTTGAGGAGATACGTGCAGCTCGTGTGCGGCGGGTACCAGTGCGCCACCGAGAGAAATATCCCCTCGTTGTTACTGTGGAGGGACTCGCTGTTGAGCAGCCAGTCGCAGCTGCCGTTCCGGACCCCAGCGGTCTTCACGTGGCCCGGCCAGTTGCCGACGTTGAAGTGAAAGCCGGTGTTGAGGAGCGGCCCGGCAGGGGAGGAGACGAACTCCACGTAGAGATCCTCGCTGGTGCCGATTATGCTGTACGGAAATTTGCCCATGCCGCAGAATGTGCCGATCACTGGGCTGGCCTCGTCCTTGCCGTCGTACACGCGTATGTAGTCGTACGGGCAGTGCTCGGAACCGGAGCTTATCGGCCTCATAGGGCAGGTCATGATGTTCTCGCATCTCTGCCCGTCGATGTTGAACTCCTCGTTCTCGATGTAGAGCTTTATAAAGGGCAGCCGCGTGTTGAGCCGGTACTTGCAGTGCAGCGCGCGCGGGTAGATGCCTGGATAGGCGGGACTCTGCACGTAACACGTCTGTAGCCTGCAGTCTTTGAAGACTCGCTCGCAGTAACTCCCCGGCACCACCTCGCCCCTTCGATTCGGATAAAGCTCCGGGTGCTGGCCATACCTAAAGTACACTTCGAACTGCTGCTCCGCTCGAGAGTCGAAGCTGAAATACGTTTGATCCGTGAAGTTGTCCGCGTGGAAGATCACCCGCACGAAACTTGTCTCGGATATGAACGTCTGCGGCTGCTCCGATTCACCGCAATACACTCCTGGATCCTTCCGATTGCTTACTTCGGTCTTTGTGTTTCCGTCTACGATCTGCGGCACGATACAGTCGCGTTTATCTCTTTAGCAGTTACAACCTACCCCCTCGCTCTCTCGCATTCCAAATAACTATTTACTAATAGTACTACTACCACTACCGTTGCTATTACTGCGGCCCGCTCAAGCGTAGGTCCGTTTAAACTTTAACAGCTGTTTCTCGCCATCGCCGATAAGACTGAAGGGCGGCTGGGTGAACGGTCAAGAGGGGATAAGGGTAAAGGAGGCTTTAAGAGGTTGCGATAATCGAGATCGATACGCGCTAACGAAACGAGTGCGACAGAGCTCCGAGGAGATATGTAAACCGGTGTGACGTTTAATCAGGACTAGAGACAACTACATACGTCCATCTACCGCTTGGGATAATTACTGTATTTACTTGTACGCGTGCGATAGAAAAGGGACGTACTTGTAAGTAACCGCCGGAACAGGTGGTAGCATTCTCCAAGACGCCAACTTTAAACTTTTTGAATCGAACGCGCAGGATCCACTCTCGCGGAGTTCCGCGAAACGCTCTGAAGCGATACCAGCAAGACAGAGGCTTCCCCCAATTCTCCGTAGTCACTGCCGGGCTTGATACATCCTCGTATATATCGACCGTCTTGTTACAATGACCTCGATCAGCTGAGACAGACGACACGATGCCATTACTTCTTACGTTCGCAGGCGCGAACGGAGAATAAAGGTGAAAGCGTTTACGGTTCCTTCTTGTTCGGCTTTCGCGACCCTCTTCGAACCGCTACTTGGGTAGGAAGCAAGTTCGTAAGAAATTCTAAGAGGTTACCTCTGCGAAGAGCAGCAGGACTGGGGGTGGCCAAGGTGAAGAAAAGGAGAGCGATGAATCCCCAGCCCCAAGTATCCGACACCATCGGCGTAAGCATTCCAAGGAGTGCGGCACTTGGATCTCCTTAAACTGTCAATCCGACTGCACGTTTTCTCTTCTCAGCATCGTTTGGTTTCTTCTATAAGCCATCTACAAGTTTGCAAACTCTTTAGTTCGGTACATTTTTGTACCTATCTTACGGTGTTTGAATAGGTAGCAGGAAATTTCCATCCAAACACGGGAACGTGTTGCGGGACGATGCGACTGGATTCTTACTCCATACCATCCTAAACTTGCTCTATAGACCGTGCGCTAAAGACAAATTCTCTATAGAAATTGCCTTACTTGTTACATGAATTAATGAAGCCGGAAGTTGCTCGTTCAGACGTTTGCTACAAAACGGGGCTATAATTGGTTCAATCCGTGTTAACTCTCCTCTTGTTGACGGTTCAGCACCGAGTAAATCACACACATACAGTGGCGGACGAAAGAAAGTTTGCAACTTTTAAAATCGCGTAACTTTTTTAGAGTTGGTACAAACGACTTTTTTTTAAGCTAGAAGGATTAGTTTGCTAAGTGACGTGTTTCGTTGTTTTGAAAAAAAAAAAATGAAATTGGTCGGAATAGCAAAAAAAAATATTAAATGTCGTATTTTAAACTTTTTTTGTGGGCCTGTAATGAAAATTAAAAACCCCATTTGTAGATTGAAGTAAGTTGCATACGTGCCTCTGAGCTGTAAACGCTTAAAGACCGCAGAATAAGGTCGAAAATCGCGAAATTTTCGAAATCAGCGATTCTCGACCTTATTCCGCGAACTTAAAGCGTTTATAGCTCAGAGCAACGTTAACCAATTTTAATGAAATTTTCAGCATGTATACAACTTACTTCATTCAACAAACGGTATTTTTTAATTTTTATTCCCTACTAAAAAAAGAAAAAAACAAAAAACCTTTACTATTTTTTTTTGTTATTCCGACCAATTGCATTTTTTTCAAAACGAAGAAACACGTCACATAGCAAACTAATCCTTCTAGCTTCTCAAAGAAACTCGCGTCGTTTGTGCAAATTCCAAAAAAGTTACGCGATTTTAAAAGTTGTGAACTTTCTTTCCGCCACTGTACATACATATACCTACCTACTTATTTTGCTCCTCTCACTTTACCGTACGCGAATGACACCACATAACTGTCACTCTTTTCGCTTCACCATCCACCATATTACCTACTGCGAAAAGGGGGAAAGATTAGGACCCGCGGTGAAAGGGCAGGTAGCGGTTGAAAGTGACGTACCGTAATCGTCGATAATACGGAAGCAACGTATGCCGTTTAAGCGTGGACGACTTGAACGAACTGATCTTTGTCCTTTTTAAGCTGTTCCCAGGTTATCATATGAACCTCTGGAACACACGCTAAATACTGCGCGAGCGCAGACAAGACTGGCTATAGATGGGCCATAGGTAGCAGGTACTCCTTCTCCAACGATTATTTACCAGAGAACATTTCCTCCGATTCGAAGGCTGCCTTTTCTACCACTTAGTACATTCGCCTGCAATGTTCATTTTATCAAATACGGCTAGATATGATGATAAGAACACAGGTGTGACGACAAGTGTTTGCAAGGCAAGGGGTGGTAGATGAACATCCTTGAAATGCGAAGCAGAATAGGGCGACAAAACAGTAAGGAAGAAGAGCAAGCAAATAGTAAAGAGCTGGACAGAAGAAGAGAAGAAAAAATCGCGGGAGAAAGGGAAAGGAAAGGAGGTGGTAGTGGAGGGGAAGGAGAAGGAAAATAAGTAACAAACAATAATAAAAGCAATATTTCGTAATTGAGAGGAATCACGAACGGTGAGCGAAAACACAAATTGAATCGTTACTATACCGATTTGATTAGTGAGTTTCCATCGATACTTGATTCGATAGCTTGAAACACGGCTAAACGAAAGCTGTTGGCTCTGCCTGGGTGGCTAGCTGACTAGCTAGCTAGCTCCCTAGCTGGTTGGCTTAACGTCCGACGAGGAGAGATTCGGGTCGAATGTCGCGCAAGCTCGCTGCACCCCCTTTCTTCTTCGTTATCCCCCACGCTCTCGTTTACCGCCGCCGTCGCGCCCCCCACCTCTTACTCCGTCGCTCTCGCTCCTCTTTGCCCTATACTCTATGCTATGGAGACGATTTTTTCCTACACGCATCTCGCAAACAGTCTCCGGTTTTCACTCTTCACCAATATTCCAGCGTATTTCAGGCTTGGCCTTATTCGCGTATATCTCCTCTTTCCCCTCTTTCTCCCTGTATCTTGTCACACAGAAATAGGGCTGCGCAAAAAATGCGCATCTTTTCTCCGGACCAATCGTGTAGGTGTGCTGAAACGGTAAATAGGCTGCGCTTCTCAATGCTTCTGAACTTTTCTCTTAATACGCTCCCCGCATCGACGGCGAAACCATAGGCCACGGATGATCGATGAAATCGTAATCCTCCGGGACTGTCCACTAATCAGGATGCGGTTAATGCGCGTCAACCCTTCCGCACCAACCGGCACTATTTTCCTTCTTTCTCTCGAGTTTGTTATTTGACAAGAGTCGAAATCATTGCAGCAAGTGAACGGCAAATGTGAAGTATAGAAGCAACAGGAAAAATCAGATCCCCAATGTAATGTATGTACCACTACCATAAACCAGTGATTCATCGTCGGCGACCGACTAGTTTCTGCTTTACGTATGTTTGTACAGATCTACCTACATACACTACCTTGCTTACTCGTCGAATGATTACGTGTCGTTATCGCATTTCTTGTTCGATGCAAAACTGGTTGGCGTTTATTTCACTGATTTTGTCATACAACAATTGTACACAACGAAAGCTCTATACAATTCAATTTCGTGTGTGTTCTCCTTTGATTGCGACGCTTCAAGCGCGTATCCGAGATGTATGAAATCAAGGATTTACTTATGTCGATGTAAGAAAACACGGCGAGACTGTTTGTAAATCGATGGGGTGGCTGGGTCGAGTGCAACGAAAACGATCCAGGCTATATAAGTGTCCCGAGGCACTCCAGAAGATAATGGGTTACTTGCTTCTCAGGCTGCGATGGCAAACAGTCGTTCGCTTTATGGTCAGAAGATTCGAGTATTTCACACTTGTGTTAATACGAGTCGCTTGGTCTCTCGAGTTTCTCCGAGGTACCTATATATTTCGTGTATCATTGTTTCGAGTGGCCTTTCGACGTACCTACGTACGATAAGTAATCTAGTAGGAACACGCCCACGAGCACAGATGAAAACAGTTCTAAGCGGTAGTAATTCGTTCAAGAGTTTATTTACAAGTGGCAACAAAAATACTATCACCTCTTCCTGTATGATTATAGTACGTTAATAAGTTCTTTATCAGATAAACAGGCACGTCAGAAAGAGAATTCAATCGACGTATTCAGCGATCAAGTAACAGCTTGACGTTCGAATAGAAATTTTGCATAATCATACGCAGAACTACAACCTACGGTTCGTGTCTACGGTTCACGACCATTTCAGGAAATAGCAACAAATAGATGCGGCCGACAGGCGCGGCCGATCGAGTTTATAGAATGAAAAGGCGGCTGATGGCGATCATCCCTCTTCCAGCGGTAATGGGTGCGTGCTCAACAATAACGTTTAACGAAACATTTGGAAACGACTACGACGACGCATGTATGTAGGTATCTGACAGAGTTGTGTCGATTGACGAAACGAAAGAGAATCCGGCAGCTCGGTCCTGAAAGCTTGTTTATGGCAAATGTTTTACAGCTATTAACAAATTATCCGAAAGTATTAGCTTACCAATATATTAACAGCGTATCAGGACGCACCAGCTTCTTTCTGTGTGCTGCACCGAGGTGAGACCGACGCGAGCTGTTTTTTTCTCAGTACATTCATCATCCTTCTCCCCTTTTGAGATTCGCCGGGCGTTTAAATATATTGCGATATGATTTCATTCAGGATTACAAGGATTATCCCCTCGTATGAATAGGCAAAAGCTCTCGTCGTCTCCTCGTCATACACATCATACGTCAAAGACATGAAGGAAGCATTCGATGAAGCGTGTTTATACGCGCATATATGCACACGCACTCACGCGCGCACTCGCTCTAGCTTTCGTTCTCGCTCTCGTGTGTGTGCTTGTGATTCTGAACATTATGGATCGAACATTGTGTACGAAAATTCCAAGAAATCCGCGAAACAACCCGAAAACTGCCGACAGCTCTAAAAAAGAATAACGAGTTTCATCTGTTCTCTCATACAAGAATCCTGCCCCTTCGACTTGCGTCTTTATCTCGCGTACTTCGAGACCCACCCCCGTGTGCTTTATGCAAGTACACCATCGACGACACAACTACGCGAGGTAGCGAAATCTGTCTAAATCTGATCAGCAAAACGAACTGGAAACGCCGATAGGAAACAAAATCTTCTCTTTTCTCTCTCATCACTCTCGAGTTCCAGATGTCCCACTTGTTGTTGTGTCAAGCAATAAATTGGATCGAGTATTTGTCGCGCCGAGACTAATCAGTAATCAGTATATATTAAAAACGAACGAAAGTACATCGTTAAGTGTACGTGTACGCCGTATTTAGATGCGGGCATGGATATGGGTGTAGATTCGAAAGATCTGGATATAAAGGTGTGTATGCACGTTTGCGGACGCACGCATGAGCAGGTATGAGGTACACGCGCGTGCACATATATTCGACGATGAGCGAATAGCACGATGTAACAAATGTCCTACGTAACGGGAACCTGGGACAACGATTCAATGGTCATCCATTTCATGAACGCGTTGACGTTTCGTCTGTGGTTGTTGGTGTTCGAGTGGCTCGGGACTTTCGACAATAGCGAGCGGTGCCGGTGAGCCTGGAGAACTATCCGACTCCTCGTGCGAGCGTTTCACAACTCCGACGCCTGCGTCGGGGCCAATAAAGCTTCCACTAAACACAGATAAAAAGAAGCATTCCTCATCACCATCAGACGACAAACTGACCCGAGGGGATCTAAGAAATCCAATGAAATCTCACAGAACTGCGACGTACCTGTAATTATAAGTGGTTTGTACGATAACGGGAGCCGGACTATACTGGCCGGCCGGGGAAAGAGAATGTTCTTCCGTCGTGTTCCCGGAGACCACGTATTTGTCTATAAACAACAGAGTAATAAAGTGAGACGATAAATATTTAGACCGGAAGAGCGATGAATATTTAGAACGCGTCGTCAACCGCACCTTCTCTAGTTGTATCTCCGCTGACACCGTTCGTAACAACTGTGATTTGCTGCATCAGGCGACCCTTATGAGACGACTGGCTCGAGGGTGCGTACGGATGGCCCGGTGATCCTGGCGCGGACTGACTAGTCAACTGACCAGCCGGTGAAGGTACAGAACTGTCCGGATAAGACTCCGGCCCCGGTGAGGCTTCCCTGCTCAGGCATTCCGGCGTCATCAACCCACTGATTCCTACGTGAGACGGAGAAGCAGGTGCGCTCCTGGATGGTATTAACGTTTGTACATTCGATTAAGGGGAGGTTTCTCAATCTCTAATAAACCGCGCAAGTATACATAATACATGTTGATTGAAGAAGTTAATAAAAGTACCTGGACGAAAGGCCGAAGGGAGCTCGAAAACAGGGAACCCCGCGTTGCCTTCTTCGTCGGAAAGCCTGCTCTATCAGCTTAGCTTCCGACTGAGGATCTATTCTCCAGAACGAACCTTTCCCTGGCTCTTCTTGGCTTCGCGGTACTTTGATGAAATAACGATTCAACGAAAGATTATGCCTTATGGAATTCTGCCAGCCTTTATCCGCGGTTCTATAGTACGGATAGTTCTTGGTAATATAGGAGTAAATGCCAGACAATGTGAGCTGCTTGTCTGCGGCCGAGGCTATCGCCTGGACGATTAGTTGCGCGTAAGAATACGGTGGCTTAGAGTCGTCCTTTGGTGGGCTACAATGCGACGTCGTACCGTTCGGCCCGGTACTGCTTCCGCTCCTGTAACGCGATTCGACGCAAGGCTCCGGACTTATCTGTCTACTAGAACTCTGACCCCCGTCGTGCCTTTCCAAACCAGAATTCTGTGGATCATTGGCAACGGCCGCCGCGTACACCGCCACCATTTGAAGGTCTGCCGATATGTTCCTTCTACCCTGACCGGCGCGCGGACTAGCCGGGCATGAATTAGCGGCGCTAATAGTTCCAGTCGGCGAAGGAAAGGGACTGCTATATCCTGCGTCCGGAATATTAATGCGTAGGGGCGGCAGAGGAGCCCTTTGCTTCGGCGGAGAAGGTACGCGTACGTTATTCTGTTCGTGCTCGTCCACTAACGACTGAAATACGAGCCTAATATTTGTACTGGGGAATCTGAATGTACATCTGTAACAGCAACACACATTGGAAGATGTTAGGTGCAAACAAACTCGTTGGAAGTAATAAAACTAAAGAAAATTAAACAGCATTTGTGAATGAAAATGCAACGAACGATCGTAAATGGTTGCGCGCGAGTTTTAGACGACACGCAATTTAAATAAATGGTTAAACGCGACGTTTGCACTCGCTATTGCTAAATGCAGTTGTGCGATTGGATTTAGGGCGGATGGTATAAGGAAAGAACGGGAAATTATTCAAACTCCCTGAAAGGAGTTTGAGTATAATCCGAGAGAAGAGAGAGAGAGAGAAAGAGAGAGATATATATATATATATATGAGAGCTTACGAGTAATGCGTAATGCGAGGAGCGTGCGAGAAACGTGCGAGAAAGGTTAAGTCGGTTTGATAAAAGGCTTGAAATATATCTTACGTCTTTGGTAACTGAAAGGCAGGCGCGCCTTTTCGTTGAAAGACTCCATCGACGAAAACACCATTTTTGCCGTTGCAGATCATGAAGAAAAAGGGATGATCATAGAAAATTTCGAGGTGTCGTCGCGAGATAAAACTGGAGTGGCCCATGTTGACGTCGACCTCACCCTTGCTGCTGTTACGCCCGATAGTGATACGTCGCTGTCTAACCATGTATTCAAACTCGCGACCCTCGAGCCGTGCAATCGGTGCACCTTTTGCCTCCGGGTTCCACTGCATCTTCGTCGGACTGGCCGGTGCCGACTTCAGTGCCAGAAGGGCCCACGCGTCGCTCTCCTGAGTACGGGAGTACGCAGACATAGCAGCAAGTGAGCGAACCCTCCTTCGAAATAGAATGAGAGAGAGAAAAAGGAGAGGTAGACAGATAGATATAGATAGAGATATATAGATAGATAACCGAGAAGATAACTAGATACATAGACGCGGGGATAGAAGACGAACGAGTTACTACCAGAGTGAGAAACGACGACGTAATCACGGCCTAAGAACGCGTTAGTGCGAACGATCGGAGCGAAAACCGACGATCAGGATTTACGGGGATTGAATGCGGGGTAACACCGGCGAGCACTAACAATCGCGGGAAACGCACAAGGAACATTTAGTTAATCTGCCAAACTAACGAATTAACCCACAAATTCACTAACAGGCCCAACGACCAACCGATCGAGCAATCGATCGATCGTTCCTTTCGATTGATCGACATGCTCACCGACCGAGGCATAAAATAAATATGCCTATGGAGTACTTATGTATGCATAAGTACTTGCAGAGGAAAGAGAAAACCGCTTCTATATACAGGTTGCGCATACCCTATATAGTTTACACGAACTTTACTACGAATATTACATTGATCAACAGAGAAATCCATTGTACCATAAAATTTTCTTTGTGATTCTATGCCAGCGGTTCGAAAAGTAAACATCCGATTATGTATTTTTATACGATCCTAATGATAGTAATTTCGTTTTTGTTCCTCTTACTTATACCGCTGCGTCCCTTCATCTCTCCTTTACTGTCTCATCTTTTCCTAGAAGAATTACGAATAAATAACTCCTTTGGCTAGCAACTGACGATCTGCCGCATGAAATCTCCGACGTGGCACGGACAAATATTGACCAACATGTTTCACTAAGGACGTTCTAGGCCATTGTTAATTACAACAATAGATTTATTGCGGAGGAACATACATACTACACTGTACTCTACACATATATACACTCTGTAATGTGAACTAATAACCTGCCTAATTATAAGCAGAATAATCACAAAAAGCATATACCATACAGCAAACTAGCCAAGGGTCCATATTTTATTCTAGAAAGCAACTTTAAAACATAATTTGTTAACTTTCCGTTACAGTACAGCCGCACTGTTAAAGGAGGTTATGTGCAAGAACATACGATTCGTTTATTCGTTCGATTATTTGCAATCTGAGGTTATCGGGAGGGGTGTTGTAGAATGTAGAGGCTCTAAAGATAATCATGCAACCATTTTTAACAATAAAATTATTTATTTACCGCCCGAAAAAGCGTTTTAAAAGTGCGTTCGGTTCAATGCAGAAATGCTAGCGGTGAAAGGTATGAACTAAAATGGACGTTAAAACACATCCAGGTTGCCAGTCTTAAGAATGCGATTGGACCTTTTGCGTCCGTTATTTCGACACGCGTGGCGTTCGTTCTAATTACATTACATACTTCTATATAACTATTATAATAAATATCACATGGAATAGTCACAAGGGGGTCTACATTAGAAGATGCGATACTCAAAGAATCAGAGTTCGTTCAGGGACGCGAAGCAACATTTTCTTGGGCCATTTATTTGGGAGGGGGAACACCTACACGAGTGGTAGTAATGTGTGCGTAAGACGCCAGGATTGGAGATGAACCGACGCCAGTGCCGAGCGAGTGACGCCACGGCCAACCAGCGTCGACAACATATTTCCCGACGACATTGGTTGGCCGTGGCGTCGGCGTGAAGTTCTGTTCTTGAAACGCCATCTTTGGGAAATTGTATACAAGTACCTGCATACATGCCAGGGAAAAGAATGAACCTAACCTAACCTAGCTACTACGTGCTGCCACGCGTGTGAACACGTGTGAATTGTGAATTGCGAACTAAAGCGCCTCGGTGGTTTCACATACACATCTAACGATATCTTTGTCTTTTCCTAAATAACGTACCCTCTCACTTTAAAAGATATCTCCTTTATGTACATACGTGCTTGCGGTGCCAGTCTATAATACTTATATACCTAGTTGTTCAATTTACCAACCCAGGTCGATAAATTAGGTGCATAAACGCCAAGTGACGCGGCGATTCGAAACGGAGATTCAAACAAGGCTTGGCATTCAGAGAAGAAATGTCCAACAGCAGTTTAATACTCTGATGCTACATAAAATATGTGTGTACAAGTTTATTGCCGTTGGAAGCAACTTTTGCTACTATCGCAAATAATGAAGGGAGAACAAAGGAATACAGCAGGGGTGTCGAACAAGCCGCTCGCGAGCCGCAGTGGCTCCTTCTCCTCTTCGCCTGCTCCGTAGAGCCGTAGGAGAACGGCCCCCTCCATACCGACTTCACTCCGATGAATTTCTCCTCCGGGTACCGCACTCTTTCCCTGCTGGGTGTCGTGCAACTCCTGGAGAAAAATAAGTGGGGGAACCGGTTAACCGGAGGCTCGAATCGTGCGGCTCTCGGAGTGGGGAAGTTCGACACCCCTGGAATACAGTGGCGAAACTCTGATTTTCATTATATCGGTACATACGTATATTTCATTCTTTTAATTTAGTTTACATTTTACATTATCAAAGAAGTCGATACAAATGTATTCAGTGCTGTATTTGTACTTGTGAAGATTTCTTGCTTGAATTTCTGTGTGTTGGAGCTGCTGCTACATGCGAATATGATGAAGGGGAGAAACTGGTTACCTTTAAGATTATTCTTGCTATTCTTTTTTGTCAAAATAAGGGGGGCAGTAATATGAACGATTTAATAGCCATGAAACGTAAGTAAAATGTACATAAATATGTAAACTGTTGGGAGATATGGCGTGTAATGTTGGAAGCTAAACTAACGGAAAAGGGGGAAAGAGTAAAGCAAATAAGGATGCAAGGAATAATCGACTAAAATGTACTTTAAAAATTAAAAAATCGTCATATTATTGAAGAAAATAAGTATATAACACACACGCACGCACGCACGCACACACACACATCGGTTCCGCTTCCATACGTATCCGCACTCGTCATACATACCTACATATATACATACGTTTGTATATACTTATCATTAACGTTACTCTCAAGTATTTGTATATTTTGTGTACAATATAAAATAATCAATGAGTTTTGAGTTTAAAAAATGCACGTAGAGCCAGCCCTTAAAGGGGAAGCCCTATTTAGGACGCTAGGAATAAGGTGATTCTTCCGAATTTTTTTCTATGAAACTGTTAAGCGGATCTTTTCCAAACTTTTAGGGTATTTTAGTTCACATTCAAACAATGAAAATTAATTTTTACATTACAAACTGTTTGGTAGAAATTGAGATATATGCCTAACAAACGAAAAGAAAAAGTTAAAAGTTGGAAAATTGGTGGGACTTAAAAGAAGAAGTTTTATGATCTTCTGTTTGGTAGAAATGGAGATAGGCATATATCTCCATTTCTACCAAACAGTTTGTAACGTAAAAATTAATTTTCATCGTTTAAAAATGAACTAAAATACCCTGAAAATTTGGAAAAGATCCGCTCAACAGTTTCTTAGAAAAAAATACCCAAGAATCACCTTATTCCTAACTTCCTAAATAGGCCTTTCCCCTTAACGGTTTAGCATTTTGGCACAAAGGTTTCGCGATTCATTGATCTTTGGTTCACGGAGATGGTTATCGAGTAAGATTCGAAAAGACTGGAAGCTACTCGCACCTTATCATTATGGATTTTTGCAAATGAGTTGGGACTTCGTGCGATCAATTTGAATTTGCGCGAAAACTATCTTCCGACCTAACAGTTTCACTATACTTTCACTTCAAGATTGAATAGAAAAAAAAGTATCCTCGAATAAATCCTATCTTTTTTACACTGATGGGCAACTCATTTGCAAATTCCAGGGCATTATAATGTATTTAGCTAATGGTATTCTTACACGTGCATGGTATGACTAGAATGAAAATGAACACCTAAAACTCGTTATCGCTATACAGATATATGTACTTACAGATATCATTAGGCAACTCGATTAATTTGTTTCGTGAATTGTAAATTGCCTCGCTCAGACTGAAATCACGATTTGCGTGCAGACAAAAAAATTCTGAACCAATAAATTATCAATTTGTCTAGCACTGTTTGAAACAATCCAATTCTATAAATTATCAATTTCAATCTTACGAACATAATGGCGACGATGATGATAACGATGACGAGACGAGATCAACGACAGAAACGAACAATTTCCAATGAATATAATCACGTACTGTCGCACCTAACCAGTATTTGCATACCGATAAGCAAGAAGTAGGAAAGTCCATGTCTAACGTATTAACAGGATTAATGTGAACATGCAACGATACATTTGATAAAACGTATCATCGTCGCATCCGAGTTTTACATATAGTCACTGGTAAGGATGTGTACATACAATATAAATACACGGTCCGAAGGCTATATTATTGGAAAAATTACGTAATTCCTCTAATCATGCGTCGTACTTGCAGTTGCGGAACGATTTCCTTCCAACAATTTTGCTTATAAATGCGTTAAAAAAATAACGTTCGTTTAAAAAATAATAAGTACATGTCATATCTCACTATATACTCTAACGATTCGACCGTACGCTTGAAACATTTTAAAAAGTCGACAGTCTATGTCAAACATAAATGATTTCCTCTTAGATTTGTGCGCGCCTCTGATCCAGAATTGTACTATCATTCGAAGGGTAAAACTCTACAAGTTTTTAACGTGCCCAAAGCTCCGTTACGGTTACTTTACATGTGTCGAAGAAAGATGATCTTTCACCAAGCCTTGATATCCCATAATTGATCTGCGTAATTGGTTCTTGACCTTACTTGCACGTAGAACGGAAAACGTCGCACAGACGATAGATACTGCCACCACGAAGCTTTGCTAATTATACAACCCTCGTTCATTGGACTGGAATGAAAGACAAGGAGGATGGGAAAGACAAGGAGGATTGGAAAGAAGAACAGAGATGATGTATTAATAAAACTCGACATGTTCCCCTGGACTGCACATATTAGTGAAATCGTGCATCACGAGTAGCGTAGAAACTTATAAAAGTTACCCGATAGATTGATATTTAACAGACTAGGTCACTGGGGCAAGCACACGACTGTAGCCCATGTAATAAAATGTAAAATGCGAAGCAACATAAGTGGTGGACGATTAAGTTGACTGTGGTTCAGTAGAAACTGGAGTAATGATGGTATCCTGGTCTAGGTGGATGATACGGTGCAGGACTGACAGGATAACTAGGGTTGTATCCTGACAAAGGCGGAGGCGGAGAAGATGGTAGAATTCGTGCGTCCACTGCGTCCGGAATGATTATCTCTGGGCTTGCGATTACACGGGTTCCGGAGCTGTGTAAATGATGGGATCTCGTAAAAGTGAGATCCACGGTGTGCCTTCCACCGGGAGTGAGATCCAAACTAACGACTCTCGGGACGTCATTACGAGGATAGTCCGATGGAGATGGTGGTGGCGGCGGTTGAGGAGGAGATGGTGGGGCAACCGCAGCCGAAGGAGGTGGGGCAGTTGCCGCAAGGGGAGGAGGAGGAGGAGGTAGCAGGGACGAAACTGTCGAGCCGATAGAAGGAGCAGACGGTGGCAGAGTCGCGGCCGATAGTGTTGTCGGTGATATCGCACAAGTTCCGTTCCTGCTGAGATCGACGCTCCGTCTTTCCGCCACCTCGTACATATGATGATGATGATGATGATGATGCGGTGGCGGCGGGGCTGGAGGCGGGGCTGGGGGCGGCGGTGGAGGAGGATACCGGGTGTTTTGTATTTGCACGCTGAAACCGTGATGAAATCCTCTGGCAGACATATCCAAGCCTTGAAGCTCACCGCCGCCGCCGCCACCACCACCGCACAAGACAAGAGGCTCGAAGTTTGATCTGTCTCTACCGAAATCCTGCTCGAGGGTATCGTATTTGTACGACGTCGATAGGTCCAGCTGCATCGCTTTCTCTTTGACGGAGAGGCTCAGGTTCTGCGCTACGGAGTCTCCCTCGTCGCTGGACAAATTGTCCGTGGATACTGGATGATGGTGATGGTGGTGATGGTGGTGGTGATGATGACGGTGATGCACATCTTGATACCGTGGTGGATTTGGCGTCGCCGACGGCGACACTAGGTCATCCTGCTGAATGTGAATGTAATTGTTTGGCGAAGGGACGCGCGATATATCCTCGTGGTGCAAATACTGGTCGATATTATGCGTTCTCGGTGTGCCGATGTAGTCGACTGGTCGGTGCAGCTGATAATCGTCGTGAGAACGAGCAGGCGGCGTGTTCCGACTGTCCGGCGTAGGCGCGGGGGATATTAGTTCTTCCTGCTGCTGTATGTAGGAATCCAAGTGGCTCGTCGGTGATCGTTGAGGTAATGGTGACTGCAATTGACTGGGTATCGAGTAAAGATTGGTGTCGCGGTCGTTGTCGTCTAATATCGGACTAGAGACTGCTCCTATGTCCCTTTCAGCGGCGTCGAGAGCAGCTTCCACCAGCAAACTAGCGCTCGCGCTCTCGGTTCTTCTATAAACGCTGAGTCCTAATTTGCTGTTATCCATAATACTACTCTGCGCCCTAGTCGCCGTGCTGATCGGCGACAGTGCCTCCTCGTTCACGTCCTTAGTGTTGTCTTGAAATTCGTAAGTATTCCCGGCAACCACCACGCTCGACGACAGATGAGCAATGCTGTCTGATGCTACGGTTACATCTGGCGTTGTCGAAGGATTGAATTCACCGAGCCACTTCTTACTGCCTTTGCTCTGCAACCTCGAGACACTGTAAAGATCCGCATCCGCGCGGACACTTGCTGTTGTCGACTCGAGGCTACTCGAGGTTGACACAGTACCCGCCGGAAGCGACGACGTCGATATCCGCGGGTTACTCTCCGCTTTATACGTGGATGCGGGATGAGTTCCAAACTCGATTATAGTTGGAGACCCGGCATTATAGGGTGTTTCAGTCTTTACATCGTTGTCCGAAGACAAACTGTTGTTGCTATCCTGCTGAAAGTGTGGCATAGGAAGCGTTACACGTGCAGTGGTGCTATTAATGTTTGTTTTGAATCTTATTCAGCCACGAACCTGAGAAGTTTTTCTGCTGGGTCGAGGTATCTTCCCACGGCCAACATCTTCTACGAGCCCGCCGCTGTACGCGTCGAAGGTGTACGCGACGGATCGTTCGATCTTCGGCATCATCTCCTCCGTAAGTCCGTGCACCTTCTTATAATGAAATTGTAGGCATTGCTTGGTGGTGAAGGCTGCTTTGCAGCTATTCTCTTTACATCTGAAAGTGGAATTTACCGAAATTTACCGCGCTGCGGTAATGCGTCGCGTAATATTCGTATGGTAGCAAGTCGAACACCGATCGAGCCTGCTATTACCTGAACGGCTTCACCCCGCTGTGCGTCAACATGTGTATTTTCAGATTGCTCTTGTTCTGAAACATTTTCCCGCATCGATCGCAAGTGGCGGCGCCGACCACATCTTTGTGGTGAACCTCTTTCATGTGACGCTGCAGCGCTGCGCGGGAGCCCAGAAGTTTCAGGCACAGCTTGCACTGAAACTCCCGAAGCACCTCGGACATATCTACGTGTTTTGAGGAATACATGAAAAATACGATAGAACTGGATTAAGCTGCGTTCGTTAACGCATTTCACTGGATGAGCTCTTACCGCTATGCATTCGTTTGATGTGCACTTTCAGCTTTTGCGGTTGACAGAATTTACGCCCGCAGAAGTCGCACAATGGCCTTGAACGTTGTGGGTTCTGCGCACACCCGTAGGTTCGATGCATTTCCAGATAATTCAAGCGTAAAAAGAATTTCTTACAATACTGGCATTGGTATGCGCCTCGACCCGCGTGTAATTCCGCCGCGTGCTTCATGATGTTGTCCTTACCTAAAACGGCAGCCCCGCACACCTAAAGCCAGACCAGAAGTAAATGCGCATACGTTTAGCGGGTTTAGCCGTACATGTATCTGGTGAAGCGACTCCGAATCGGCGCGTGACGTACAACGGACGCAGCGCCGACACCGAATACGGATTACAACGATTTGATTGTCCCTACCTTGCAGTGATACTTTCTGATTGTCAAACTGTAGTTAGTGTCATGGAAGATGCAACAATGGAGGCGATAGTATATTGGGTGGGCAAAATTTAAATTGCATCCTCCACAATCTGGATAAAGAAGAAAGTGTAAGCATAATTGAAACGAAAAGAAACTCTCGTCTGGCTTATATTCGAATGTTTAATCGGTGTATCCGTAACATTCACCATTGACCCTGACCCATTTATTGAGAAGCATGATACCGTACTCGTTTTATCTACTTTATTCTTTCTCGTCCATGCCGAAGACTGTGAGTCCGCCCAATACGTCAGTTCCATTCCTGACACAATATTCTGAGTGGTAACAAGCTGCAATTCTCCCTGTTTCGTAATTACAGCTACGCTTCTTTCCTCTTTCGTATCGGCTGGTCTAATGTAACGAATCCAATTGCTTCGTAATGGGTCGGTGGTACTTATGTACATCGTTTTACCATTATTATCTATCTGAAAAAGTAGAGACCAAAGAAATATCGTTTTATCGCGGGGATTAGGATTTGCAATACCGGTAAACTGGTTTCCCGGCAAATCGCGAGAAATACCCTCAAATTTTTACCGGTAATTCGCCAAATTTTTACCGGTAATTCGATAAATTACGTACAGCAATATAGCACATATATGCGTTCATTAATTCCGTCCACATCTACTACGTTATCAGTGAAAAAAAAAAACTTCAATTACTAATAAAGACGAAAACCGAAGTATCTCATGAAGAACGAACTCTGATCAAAAAGAAAACAAAAAATCTGAATCAAGTCATCAAAAAAATGGACGTATTTTCAAGTAGAAAAAGTAAGGAGAAAATATATAAGTACAAATGGCATATGATTTCTTATGATTATCCGATCAACAAATGTAGAATCTAAGAGCTGGATTATTTTGTACAAAAATTAGGTCGCGATCAAAAGACCAAAGTTAAGATAAATTATATTTTTTACGTGCTTATTTATTAAAAAGGATTGTTAAATAAAAAATATTTAACTACGTATGTAAGTTAAGATTCTATTCCTTGTTTTCGTGGTGAAGATCCATATTAATAAGTATTACCATTAGTTACACAAATATATCTATTTTATGTTATCTCATTTTATATTTTATGTTCAGAATAATTTTATCTGCATATACTTACTATAATGCTCGATTAGAGTTCAAAAAAAGTTTTTTCTTTGCAATGTTTACTCATATTTTCAATACTTTCAATAATACCGGTAAACCGATTTTGATTGAAGATTTTACCGAATTACCGGTAACTGAAAAAGTCGGTAAATTTGCGATCCCTAGCGGAGATGCTTATGGGAAGAATCTGTAAGTAGGTATAGAACGAGAGAAATCCAATCACCGCGGCGGATACGATTGGTGGTATGAAAAGAGCGTCGTTTGTACCTCCCAAATGTGTCTCATGGAAAAGTCATCGGGTATATCCATTTCTCTGACTGGCCGTCCAACCAGGGGACCTAGCTTCACGTGCATTGGAACAGAATTTTTCGCGTAAATTCCCAACCCGTGTTCCGAATTGGTGATCCTCAACTCGAAGCAATCGGGCAAAGAATCCCTGGCGTACAGCGGCCGATCGGTGTCTACGATCAACCGCTTTTCTTCCTTCTGACCTTTCGTTCTTGTTTTATGTTGCTCGGTCAGCAAGGAATCGTCGTCAGATTCGGTGTTATCTTCGGTCATTTTCCCATAGCCCTCGGACATAGGGTCACCGAACTTTATAATCTTCCGAATCTCGTCGTTTTCTCTATGCTTATACAACCAATCCTCGTACGATATGGAATCTGGAATAGCGTATTGTGGTGTCGCCAGTGGACAAGCATCTTGCAAGTGACGATTGTTGCACTCCTGACACAGCTTTATTTTAATGGCTAATCTCTGCGGCTCGAGTACCAAAGGGTCAACGTTTGTTCCGCTTTGATGGTCCGAGCTTGTAACTGCCGATGTGTCGTCTGCTACGAAACAGACGTTCATATCGTCCCGCACGATTATCCCGTCTTGAGGCGCTTTCCGCACGTCGTGATGTCTGCGGTTCCTATGTTCGCCGGCGTGCTTGTGCCGTTTCTTCCTATGCTTGTGCACGGAATCGTCTAAAAGCTCCTCGGACGAATCGCCCATCGTATTCTCATCTTCCAGCCCTTGGACATCATGCTTCATCCGTTTTCGTTTCTTCTTCAATTTTCGATCTTCCACTTGCCGATCCGCAGTCGCGTTCTCGTCATCGCAATGATCGATGTATCGTGAACCATTTAAAACATTATCGTCCTGCCCCGTCTCTACAGGCTGGCCACAAGAAGCCGCGCCGTCCCCTATTCCGTCCAATGCCTGCGCGATAGTTCTATCCACATCGCACTTATCGCTAGCAATGGCAGATACTTCTAGACCGTTCAACCTCGACTGCTCGCTGCTATCGCTAATTGTTACAACTCTTTTCGTATCAACATTTTTTACGTCTCCGTAGAGTAGACTTTCGCCAGTATTTACATTGCCTATCATTTCTATGCTATCTGCGCGCTCAGTCTTCGTCCTGACGGATACGACTTTTGTTGCGTCTTTCAAATTTGTCCCGACGCTCATTCCGCTCGTTAGCACGGAATTTTCTCTTTTCACGCAGACTTCCGCTTCCTCCCCCGACGTTACGTTGTTACACGATTGATTGGCGGTTTCGATCGACGAAACGAAATCCATGGCTTTCAGGTGTCTCTTCTTTTTGCGCTTATCTTTATGGTGCTTAGCTTTAGTCTTATGATGCCTGGACTTTGAGCTAGGTCGACTCTGTAACTTGATACTGTCGGATAACGTCGACTGTACCGCGACGACGGGAGATGTTTTCGGCTCCACGGTGGCGTTACTGCTTTGTTTCCTTAAGCTTCGACGAAGAGATTCCCTGGTACCGTCTATCCAATTTTTTTTCTGCGTCCCTTGCATTTTGTGCTTCTTATTCTGATCCGCTTCTTTCTCGCCTTCTTCATTGCATTTAATGTTGTATCTACTGATCAGAAGAAAGACGCTTGTACAAACAGAGCCTCAGCGACGTCGAATGCGGATAAAAATACAGAGAAATAGAAATAGAGGAAGCAGCGAATCGAAAGATACCAGTCAGGAATTTTGATTCGCTAAGCGGAAGCTATTGGAAAGCTGTGTAATTGTGGTCTATATACAGATGCTAAAAGGATATCGTTTACCTGTATATCTCTCGTGCTCACAGTCAAATAAATTCAACGTTTCTTCTATACCGATCCATTCGCGCTTTCGAGGGAAATCAAGATCAACGGGAATCGGTAACATCGATAGAATCGACATTTATGATTTTAACAAGCGGATTATCGATTACTTTCGCATCCGACATCGACCCCGCAAGATGGCGATTCGGGAAAGATTCAGTCGCAGTAGAGGGGAAGTCCCGTCACCGAGTGACAGGATGCGTTACGTTCATTTCATGTGCCGGTTAAAACAGCTCTCACAGAGCAAACGGAACGTTGGTATCGAGTCGAGCATCGTTCATTCGAATCGATGGAAAAAAAAAACAGAAGCGTGTCGCCTACACTACAGAAACGATCTGTTTCCAACTTACCTGGAAGCGGACTCGGCGAGATCGAGTAGATAAACTGCAACATCTTCATCCGTTGACAGACCTAAGCGTTTCTTAAGCGAGAGCCAACGCTTGCCGTTGGTAATACCGATGCGAACGCTTCGAAAGTGTTTCGTTTTCCGTTCCTGCCTTGTTCCCGGATTATTATTTCTGTTTTGGCAGCTTCTCGTTAACCCCGACTCTCTTACATGCCTTGTACTTTTCTTCGGCATAACTACATCGTAGATCTGCCGATATTAAAGCGGCAAACCCCAAGTTTATAACGGAGGTCGCGCACCGATATTATCCTATCCTCTTTATGCTCGCGGCCTGACCATCGCGCCGCCCACTCCGCCCACCCTCGTCACTCAAAACCCCGCTGACAACCTCATGCGACCACTCGCACCAACTCACACGTCGCACCCAACGCATCTCTCTCTCTCTCTTTCTCTCTCTTCTACTCTACACTCCTTTCCAACACGCCCACACTTCAGTCGCACCCCGTCGTACGTACGTACCCTATGACCACGCTATCTTCCTGTTTTATCGATCCTGTCCTCTTTGCTTCATCGCTATGCATCTGTGTACACCTGCACCTGTGCAACATCGCTGCATGTGTACGTATAGAGTGTATGTATGGCTACTCGGGCCTATACTCTGGCTTTCTGTGACGATTTGAATCGCGCCACCTTTGAGAATCAACCGTACTCGCCACCTGAATGGCGTCCGAGGTACCAAGTTTCTCGATTCACATGTATGCTTACGTTCGCAAAGATGGCGCGGTTCGAGTTCGAATCGTTTGAATCGTCCTAGATCAGTGGAATCACTGGAATCGGTGAATCAGTGAACCAGTGGACTAGTGGACCAGTGGACCAGAAGTGGAGCCCGACTTTCAAAAGTAGGGGTATTCTGGCTGATTCTAGCTGTTCCAACGCTGATCGTAGCACTCCGTAGCACTCGTCAGCACTCGTAGTCACTGATAGTCGCTCGTCGTAGCTGTCGATAGTTGCCTGGAGTCGGGACTCGAATTACCTATCGTAGCTGCGAAGACCAACACCGTACGAAGAGATGTCGCGAAAAGCGATCAAGACGATTAATTGGGCGGCTCTCGCTGAGCGAATTCCGGAGTCTGAAAAAACTGCTTTGGCCGCTTTTAGAGCTAGATCCGAGCAACATTTACGACGGTTAGTAAAAAGAGGCGTAAGAATAAATTCGTTGTTTTCAGAACATTCGTCTCGTTACGTAATATATTTGAACGTTCAAGTCCCGATGTTGAAATAATCGAATTGTCCGAGGAGTGCGTTATGTTTTTACGCAAGTGTCGGGGAATATTTCTTCGTTTGCAATTAAACGGAATTCTCGACGTAAGACGAATATAGTAGCGGGACACCGTAACCGTGTTAGAGTTAATTGAAATTGGCATTTTGTATTAATTGCATTGGATTAGTTGAACAACTTTTATTAGAAATACTTTCTGTAATTAATTCCGAGAAGGTCTTGTAAATCAAAGTATTCCTTTGAAAAGTCCTGCAAAATTATAACACTCGGACTGCGACAAAAATTTCATTAGCGATACTAGAAAGAATTTATCAATGTTTCCCAGTATGGTGGCTAATCCAGAATCTCCGCCAAAAATCGATTGGTCCTACTATAAGAAGACCGTGACGGCTCCTGGTTTGGTAGATCAGTTTCAGAAGCAATACGAAGCGCTGTCGATACCGTATCCAGCTGATAAATACACAGCGGAGATCGAATCGGAGGAGAAGCAAATAGTAACAGCAACTTATATTACGCACAATCTTCTTTTATGTCTTACGATGATATTTAGATAAGCTTAATGTTTGGCGTTACAGGCGAAGAAGATGGAGGAATTTATTCAAGAGATAGATAAAGCAATCGCTGAGTCGCAACGAGAAATAGAAAATGTAAAATCCCTGCTGCCATTTTCGGAAATGACAATGGAGGACTTTAAAGATATGTATCCGGAGCTGGCTTTTAACCCTGAGAAACCTACAGCATGGCCGCATACACCGGAGGCTCAGCCGGACGAAAACCCAGACTCTAAAGAGAACGGACATTAATCGGGGGAAGGATGTTGAAATTTATCTTGGTCCCGACGTATTATCGATCATTGAGAGTCGACGTGTCGATGCTGATTGTGTCACAATCACGTCCAACTATGGGTAGTGATCGAGTTTAGTAAAACATTGGAATTGTCAAAGGAAAATGATACAATGTTAAATACAAAAAAAATAAATATAAACTGATTCTTTGTGTTTTTATAGCTTTCGAAGGAGAAATATGTTTCGGTAACAAGAGTATGCGCATTTGTTTACTGTGATTTACTTGGAAAGGTTATTGTTTGATAGGACAAGTGGACTACTAAATTAGTCGATACACGTGTGAAATATAGATTATGCACTTGTGGTACAGGCATAAGGAACGTGTGAAATCGGAATGGTCAGAAATAAATAGTAGAATTAACAATTTCATCTTCTGTTGGCTTTCTATATCTGTGCGACAATTAATAGACAAAATAAGCGAATCTGCAAGAAATTTACATATTCATTTTAATAGGTTTAGGTTTATTATTTTCTGCGCTACATGTCACAAGATGGCGCTTCAAGTTATCCGCTTATTCGATGAACTGAGGCATTGAGAGCAACAACGGACTAACACCCTTTTTTTTTTAAATTGAGTTAGTAGTAATAATGTATTCCAATAGGGTTTACCAATCATATAAAATAGGAAAAAAAAAAATTTTTCAATGGGGGTTAGTCCGTTGTTGCTCTCAATGCCTCAACTATCGTCTCTCTACGCTCTCACTCCCATTCCTTCTCCTATTTCTCCGTTCAATCCGTCCTCTTTCATTCTATACTGTCCGCCTCGCATACATAATTTCTGTGTACCTGCACTCTTTACAGCTATTTAAAATAAATTAAACTTCTCTTATCCTTCTTTTCTTTTCTATTTCTGTTTTTTTTTTCGTTTCCGTTCCCCTATCCTATCCTAAATGGTTATATAACCGTCAGTCTTTTCGTCAGTTTCCTATCTCGCGAGCTTATACTACTTCGACTTTATATTCTTCTATCTTACTCTAACACTTTAGCAGTCCCAACTTCCATCTATTCTCCCCTATTACTTAATTCCGTTTTCTTATCTAGTTTATCGTCCTATACTTCCACTACTTTAAGGTTTTCTTAGGTTTTCTCATGAAGTAAGAGTACCCTTACTTCATGGGTTTTCTTTAGTTTAGGCGCCATTAAGCGCCATTGCATATTATATTATGTAAAGGCATGTATCGCCAGGGAAGGCATTTGAAAGGTTCGTCCTCATGTAACTCGGCTTTAGCAAGCACGGTTTAAACCGACGCCACGCTACGATTTATCATACCTATACTTGGGACTCAATGTTTACCCCTCGTTCGAAAATCGAACCTAACAATCAGAAGAAAGTAAAATTACTTGACCATATACTTAACTATTGGCTGATTATTCCCGATAGTTTAATCGACGAGTCGGCTCGGGACGTTGTGAAGTGTATTATGGGAATTGTTGTGGACGTAAAATTAAATAACCCACGGAATAAAGGGGTGCGGTTTCTGCAAATGCATTTTTTTATGAGTGCAATTGCGCAAGATTGCGCGTGTCTTTCTACGAGTTTCTTATACATATAGGTAGTAGATGACCGGCTGTATCGTGCATTTCTCGGTCGGCAAAATCATCGACGCATGATTTTAACCTGCAACGATAAGTATGTATGCACGCACATAATCGTACCGGTGGTATTGGTCGATTCAGGCCAATCGGATATCGAAATCGATTGAAATATCCTTGAAACGATAGTTTAGATTGGCCCAAGAGTTTCATTGCTCCATCGTTTCGTCGCGATACATGCAACTACGAACGTATATGCGTGTGTTTTGCGTGTATGATGTATGATGTATAATGTGCATAGATAGCCACAAATTGTACCTACTTGGTTTCCTCGCAGCACGAGTTAAATGAGTGTAACGTTTTTTGTGTGTAGCCAAAGCTAAAGTTCCTATGTAGTTTATACACGGTATGTAAAAGATTATCGTAATAACCTGTCGGAAATAATTTTTCGGTGTCTCTGGTGTGCGTCGTGCGTGCGTGCATGCGTGCATGCGTGTATAGCGCGCGGTGCGGTGTTGTTCCTCGTTAGACGGTCCGTTAGTGCTTACAACGCATGTGGCGTGTCCATTGAGTAGTCGGTCTATTTCCCTTTCTTCGTTTTCCTTTTTTCTCGTTTATTTCTTTGTTGGCCTTCGGGATTTTTCATGAATTTAGGAAATAGCATCTTAACGGCGGAAAGGTAATGTGAAAAGTAATAGATACCTAGTTGCTGTTAGGAGAGAACATCAACGCACATCAACGGATAGCGCGGAAGGTACCATTCGTAGAATCACGTAGAACGATGTTTGATCCATTTCAACTCCGTGCGGTTGGTTCCTACACGTATATCTAGCGAAGTTTAATTTCAACGGACGGACGTAAGATACTCGCGGAATTCTGGGGAAACTTTTTCACGTAGAAATGCCGTGCATAAACTGTGTAGGTGGCGGCGTACCTTGGTATTTGTAAATTCGTAAATTCATAAATTGTCATGTATGTATAAGTATACAGATAATCTCTGGCTCTGTGAGATCGGTTATCGTCGATACAGCGTGTATATATGTATGTACATACGTACGTGACGAGCGTTTTACTCGTCTCGTGTTTCTCTTCTTTTCTCTTCGCTTCTCAATTCACTTCTCTGCACTCAACAAGTCCCAAGTGTTTCCAATGTAAGACAGATCTTATTTTCCAAACAAAGCCTTTCTTTTGTCCAACCAACGGGCACGTCGACGGTCGGTCCTTCCAACAAACCTGCCCTCTTCTTTTCCCAAGTAAGACAAACATCGGTTTTTATACGAGAAACTTTCTAGTGGATTCTTTGTAATTCTCGCTGTTGTCCCTTTTTCTTTTTGTCCATTTCTCGCTTGTTCGACGCTTTCTTTCTACACGCATACACAAGTGCATACATATCGAGACGCGTGACTGTGCGGACGATCCAATTTTAACGGTACAGGATATCCATCTAGACTTTACCTCTCGACTATGTTTAATCGTACGATACTTGCGCCCTTGCATTCTTCATCGTTCACCATTTCATAGACGACTATTCTTATACGTGATTAGCACATTATATATGCAAAGTGTAGGTCATGCAGATCATCTGCAGAGTAATGTAATGAATAGCTGTGGGAACTCTAATGTTAGCACCAAGCTACGTGGATCAAAGTGCTCCGAGATACGAGACGACTGTGGTGGCGGTAATAATCGAATCGGAGAGTTCGAAAAGGGAGACACGAACGTTTTAACTGGTTACGGTACAAACGATTTTAATGCTTCGCGCGGCACCTTGGTTATTTGCCAAAGAAGCACGAACAATTACTCGTCCGACCACAGTTTTTCGAAGTTTAAACCAAGGTGGGATATTTGCTCCGCGAAACGATTGGGTAGTCGGTCGAGCTCGGCTCCCTTTTTAATCCTTTGAAATTATTCCAGAATCGGCGGTGCTACGCGCAATGAGTTTCGAATGGCTCGGGGTGGCAGCTCCGGGGATCGTGCCAGAGGCACGGTACGCGGCAGGGCTTTCAAAAAGACGCCCGTTGATCGAGAGTCGAACACCGAAACGAGCTATTATGCAGCAACACGACCTAAATTTCAAGAATCGTTGAAGAACCAAGAGAACTCGCAGGGAAAGTACTACGATGACAAAAGGATAAATGGTCTGGATCGATAAGTTCTAAAGTATTCGGAATGTAACGTCCGCGTTACGTTTCGCACGCTCAAGTTGTTTCCAATGTGTTGCAGAAGATTCTAGAATTTCTAAGCTCTTGAGGAGATTGTGTCGCGAAGAGGATTACGATCATTTCATGGTGCTATGCAAGCAAGCACAGGAAGGTATAGTAGCGGCCGAAAATCAGAGATACATACGACGAAATTTGGATGTCATTTGCGAGAGCCTGTTGGACGTGTTACACACGGGCCCTGGACCGGAGGCGAAGCAGCAAGTCGCGAAGTGTTTAGGCCGTGTCGGGTACGCGGCCGAACAGGATTTCAAGCGATACATGGATTGGATCTTGAACAAGTACTCGATGGAACGGAAAGAGGATATAAAGTGCCTTTTGATCAAGTCGTTCGTCGAAGCTTTTAAGATGGACGCGGAGGCTCCGAGGCTGAAAGAATTCTCAATGCTAATGATGTCGCAATTGCAATCGACGCTGGAGAACGTGGATCGATCGGATTTGCTGGTAGCAACGGTGGACGCGATATTGCTGATAATGGAATCCTATCCGGAAACATTCTCCAATCATTTTCGCGATACAGTCGACATATTGGTGGGCTGGCACATCGATTCCACGCAGCAGAAAGCGATCGCCAGCTATGCTAGTCGTAGTCTGCAAAGGCTACGGACATTCTGGATAGCTGACCTACAATTCACATTGACGTTATTGGGGCAGTTTCTAGAAGACATGGAGAGTTACGACGAGGAATTGACTCTACCGGAATCTGGTAGGAGTTCGCCGGGCGATGAGGTGCAATCCCCGACACCTAGGGAGTGCATTGTTCGCATCACGTCTCTGATCTCGGTATTCAACACGGTGACGAAAAGCATATCCGAGCATTTGAATCCGAATGTTACACCGAACGTGCAATGGTCTTTCCTATCTGATTGCTTATCAAAGATGCTGAAGACCGTGGTGAAAGCGATCGAATTGGACGACGATAACGGAAGCCGGCTTTCCGGTACTCGCCGCCTCACTGTCGAGAGCGCTGAGGAGCTGTTTAAACATATTAACAATACCAACTTCCTTCCGGCAAGGAATTGTAGCAAGTCCGAACTGATCGGGGTGGATGTAGTCAAGATGTTGAAGTCCCTGAATCTCGATAAGAATGAGCTAAAGAATTTGAAACAAAACATCGAAAGGGAGAGCTCGTTGAAAGAACGCGACGCGTTGTTGAGCGTTGTGCGATGGATAGAACTTGGAGCCAACAAAACTTTCGATTTAACCGAAGAAAAGGAGGAATTGATAGTAGTTGCGAACGAGTGCGCGTTTTTGTTACTCGGACATCTTCAGAGTCGCATAACGAAAAATCACGAGTTACTCTACAAGTTCATCGATCTTCAGCTGAAAGAAGTAAATGTCTTTTGGGACGAGACGATAATTTCCATGCTGAACACCATTTCGAAAATAATAAAAGAAGTCTCGGCGAACTTGCCGTTGGAATTGGTGCACAAGCTGCTCGGGAAGAACTCGGCGCTGCTGAAATTGAGATTCCGCGATTCTATTTCTATTCAGAACGCTAGTCTCGGGGTGTATCACAGTTTGCTGAGTCTCAAGAATATTCCATTGCTACAGGAATCCTATCGATACGTATTGTCCGACTT
Organism: Andrena hattorfiana; assembly: GCA_944738655.2. Taxonomy (NCBI): domain Eukaryota; kingdom Metazoa; phylum Arthropoda; class Insecta; order Hymenoptera; family Andrenidae; genus Andrena; species Andrena hattorfiana. The sequence goes on along the minus strand of OX122894.2, from coordinate 41,085,920 downwards.
GGAGATCGCGTATAAGCTTGTCCTGGGCGATATTGAAAGTTTGGTGGCGGATAACCCGTTGTTGGGCGACGTGAAATATGAAAAGAAGGACGCGGAGATTGTGGTCACCTTCCTGCTGCGAGCTCTTTCTGACATAGGTAAGGACACGAACGCCGCGCTCCCTAATTTATTGTAAGGCGTTCGAGCCAAGGTCCTCGTGACCGCATAAACACCGATATTTATCGATAAACACAGCTGACCCGCTTGTGCCCTATATTTTTAGCAAACGCGAGCAACTCGATCATCGGCATGTGGGCGTTGAAGCCAAGTATTTTGGAGCTGCTGGCTGTAAAGATGCAGCCTTACGATAGCAACTTGTCTGTAACTAGCCCGTTCCTGCAATACAGTATCCTGTACCTGCTGTACGCTCATTGTTCCAGGTAAGGGTTTCGGGTGTTTGGACGCCTCTCGGGCAGTGATGAGCAACATTGGCATAAATTAAAATTCTTGGAGTAGTTATATTTATGTATTTAATATTGCGGCCCGCGCAGAGTCGTAGGTTTCCACTTGTGGCCCACTTCGGACAAAAGGTTGCTCACCACTGCTCTAGGGTATACGCTCGCTCTTACTATTCCCTTTTGCAATCTCATTTCTTGCAGGTACAATCATTTTGTCCCGAGCTCGAGTTTGATAACCGGAAGTACCACTTGTCGTCCAATAGACATGTTCCCAGGAGGACTAGACGTACCCACCACCTCGCCGACCAGTGGTCATCTTTCCATTATTCTCACTCTAATCGCTAAAAGTTACAACGAGCATACGCCGGAGCAAACACTGCTGCTCTTGTCCACGTGGATGCAAGAGATCTGCGTGCAATCGGAGAACTACATCGGTATCTTGAGTAAAACCAGCGAGTACGAAAACGTTCTAGCGAGTCTGATCGGTTGCGGAGCCACCATCGATCCCGACATTTCCATTGCCGTTTGCGATCTGTTCGAGATACTGATGAGCGCGAAGAACGTTGCGTGGAGGGAGGAGATCTACTCGGGTATCGCAGACCTGGCGTCGTTGCATTTAACGTCGCGCGACCAAGTCGTGCGAGAGAAATATGGCTCGTTGTTGACGCGCGTGCCCCTGAATATTGTGATACCGAGATTGAACAAGGAGTGTTTGTTATCGGAAACGAAGGTAAGCTGAAAAAGTCCATTCTCCAAGTAGAGCTCCTCGGACGTTCTCTGTTGCGTGTGGATTCTAGTTGCTGAAGATTCTTTGCTTAGTTTACTTTACCTTACTTTTACCTTACTTCAATTTACTTTACCTTACTTTACTTTACATTCGCATCACTTCGCTTCACTTCATTTCACTTCATTTCACATCATTCTACTCGTAGAAACATCAAGGAGTAAAAAATTATTCGACCGAGTCTTTGATTCTCGCTCAAAGGTTGCACATGCGGGGAAACAATAACGGCGAGATGCAAGGCCAACACTTCAAGACATACATGTCATACCTGTTGCAAGAACAGTATCTGGACCCGTACGGGCTGTCGGAGATGTTTACGTTGTGCTGGCCGGTCGTGTAAGTATGGGGGAGGGACGGTCGAGTGGAGTTAGTGGTTTCTCAGGGGGGGGAAAAGTCAGTGACGGGTGTACTCGGTTTGCGTGTTTGCAGGTCCGAAAGCGAGACGACAAAAAGGATGTATCGATTGGGGCTCGCGAATCGATCCTTCTTATATTTTTGGACTGGTTTCGAAGCGGCTCAACACTGCGTGACCAACAAGCTGCGAACTTGGCTGGGAAAGCCGCAGGAAACATTCACGTCGATCGAGAGTGCTCTGAAAACGCTGGCCCGCGAGATATCGTACAGCGTGGTCGTATCGGCGAGAAAGGAGAAGCGGAGCATAGATCACTTGTTGAGCGAGCATACTCGGATCCGACTGTTGATTGAATTTTTGGAGCATCTCGAGAGGGTAATACACAACGCGGCCGAGGGTTGCGCGATCGCTCTTTCGCCGCTATCGAAGCCGGTCAGAACGTTCTTCCATACGAACAAATCGACCTGCAGGGAATGGTTGAATCGCATTCGATTGGCCTTGTGCGTGGTGTCGTTGCATTCGGGATTGGCTAGTAACGCACTGAGGAACAGCCAAAGGTTGCTGGAGGATTTGAGTAACAGCGATAACACGCAGGGTGTCGAGTTCGAGAGAGCGACGCTTTGTACGACGCAAGCGTTGGTGATGTTGGGCGAGGCGGAGGCGTTGCAGGGACTTTACGTTCACACCAAGGAAAAGGAGAGGAAATTCCCGTGGCTGAAGGCCGCGATGGAAGAGGCCGCTGGTCGCTATGAGTCCGCTGCCGAGGCGTACAAATCGATTATCGAGGAACAGACACGTGCCACGCTCGGCCGATCGCCGATAGATTCGGAACAAGGGAGGGAAGACGAAGAGGAAGGGCAGGTGACTGAAGACGATGTTGACGGGGGTGGAGATGGAGATGGAGGCGGCGATGAAGATGGTGATGGCAATGGAGATGGAGAGGGTGATGGCGATGATGGTGATGGTGATTGCGATGCTGATGCCGAAGCCGACGTCGACGTCGATGTCAACGCCGATGTCGACGCCGATGTCGATGTCGACGTCGATGCCGACGTCGATGTCGATGCCGACGCCGATGCCAATGCCGACGCTGACGCCGATGCCGAGGGAGATGAATATGTCGAGGAGGGCGATGGCGATGGCGGTGAAGGCGAAGACGGTGGCGGACGCGGAGAAATGGAGAGCGTGTACAGACCTGGGGAAACTCTCACCGAGAAGGGAAAAGGGAAAAGTGTGTACCCAGAGGGAGACAACCAGGTCCTTGGCTTTTGCATGCAACGGCTGTCGAAATGTTACGAGGCTGTGAGCGATTGGTCTCGATTGGAGGCATGGAAGCTGCAGGAAGCCGATATCCTTGTCGGAGAGAAACAATTGGTGGTCGGTAAGCAGTGGAAAAACGATGCTGGTCGACGAGCGCGATGCCTGAGAAAGGTTGAAGAGGGTGTATCGATATCTCTGGACGATCTGACCGACTGGGGTTTAGTAGAGGGCGGAATCGGGAGAATGGGCAACTGGAGTTGCGCGAAAGCCCTGGCCGAATGCAGCAACGTGTTGACCAATATAGCGCTCAGAATTTCCGCGCACGATTACAAGGATTACTTCGAGGAAGAGATAGAACGGTGCCGGAAGGTGGCCGACAAAACCGTGGCGGAGGGACTGCGGAACATACCTTCGGAATATTTGAACGAATCGATATTGATACGATATTCGGCGGACGGATTGAAGAGGTTGCTGTTGTCGGATCGAGGCGGAGTGAACGCGTTCGAATTGTACAAGGCGGAGAAGGTCGATCGTATGGACTCTGGCGTTCTGTCGCGGATTCTTTGGTGGTCCGACTACTTCGACAGAGCAACGCCGAAGGAGGACGCCGACTTTAGGCGGTCGGCTTCCGGCACTACCATCGGTACAACCGTCTGCAACAGTGGCTCGTCCAACGAAGTTGCCGATCTAAGGTTGCATATCGTTCGAACAGCTAGAAAGGAAGGAAACTTTGAGCTAGCGAAACGCGTACTGGTTAGTTACTTGCGAAACGAATGGGAACTCTGCCGAACAGACGAGAAGAAGGGAAGCGAACGTTGCCCGGGCCTCGATTTCGATCGAGTAACGGACGAGGTACTGAAAAATATGATGAGCGTCAAGTGGTCGAGGAACAATATGCGTGCTTTCCGCGAATGCTCGAAATTGTTGTACGACATGGAGCACGTCGATAAAGCGTTGAGAGTTTGCAGCGCGACTGCGCTTGGGATTTCACGGGCCATCGTCGACGGAGAACGAACAGCAGACTTGCGCGAGAACGGTACGAAGCTTCTTCTTACGCTCGGCAAATGGATACAACAGGAAGCCGGAAGCACCGAGAACGTTCACCTGCAGCAGCTGCTCGAATTCGAAGCTGTGCACAACGATGGCCTGATGAACAAGCTATTCGGGCCAACCACAGGCTCGATACCTACCTCGGACATGACAATCGGTCGATTGATGCAGCTCGGCGTGAACCAGTGCTCGGAGCTGCCGGTCGCGTGGTCCAGCTTCGCCAGCTGGTGTTACAAGTGGGGAAGGAAGATCATCGACAACTCGAATTCGGGCCAGTTGACCGATTCCGACAGGGCGGCCATACGAGATTTACTGCCGGTCAACGTGGACGAGGCGGACGTGAACGAGATCTTCTCGATTTTGAGCCAATGTAAAACTATTCCCGAGGACGAAGGCGACATCACGGACGCGTCCAACGACGTCCACACTTCGGATATGATAGAGAATCAGCTGCGGAGCGTTCCGACCTTGAGCCACGCGAGTCCCGTGTGTCTTGGCATGCTCGTCGACGTTTGGAAGCAAGCGCAGAAACGAATATACTCGTATTACGAGCTGTCCGCAAACGCGTATTTCAAGTACTTGCAGCTCGCCGCGAACAAAGAGAGCAACGATTGCGATACGATTACGGCCACGCTTCGGTTGTTGCGACTGGTCGTCAAGCACGCTCTGGAGCTACAGAATGTCCTCGAATCCGGACTCTCCTCGACTCCGACGGCTCCGTGGAAGGAGATAATACCGCAGCTATTCTCAAGGCTCAGTCATCCCGAGTCTTACGTACGGACTCGAGTCTCGGAATTGTTGTGCAGAGTGGCAGAGAATTCGCCGCATCTCATCACCTTCCCGGCAGTCGTGGGAGCGGTGTCGGGCCGGAAGAAATCTTGCGACAAGGTCCTGTACGAGAAAACGGAGATCGATTCCTCTCAGAACGATCTAGACTTTATCGAAGAAGAAGAGGCGACGAGGGAGAGGGGAAGGGCGGGAGACCAAGGCGAGCATGAAGAGGAGGAGCATCACGGAGAAGAGGATGAGAACGAGGGAGAGGAGGACGAGTATGAGGATGAGGAGGATGAGGATGATGATGAGGAGGATGAGGAAGATGAGGGGAAGGGCGAAGAAGAAGGAGAGGAGGAAGAGGAAGACGATGAGGAAGAAGATATCGCCACCGAGAATTCCCCATCAGCGGTTTACCAGCATCGAGACGAATACGAGAAATATATGGATTGCTGTTTCTCCCAGCTGGTTGATTGCCTCTCGAACAGAATTCAGGACTCGATCGAGCAAGTAAAGGTTCTCGTGAAGGAGTTGCGTCGAATTACGTTGCTGTGGGACGAGCTGTGGTTGGCGACTCTCTGCCAGCATCACACCGAGATCTCCAAACGATTCGAGCAGCTAGAAATGGAGGTGCAGAAAGTGCAGGACAACGTGTGGCTATCCGCCGAAGAGAAGGATCGTCTGATCGCTGAAAAGCACAGGATAATACTGAAACCGGTGGTTTTTATATTGGAGAATCTTTCGGCCATGACCATGGTCCCGGCCGAAACGCCGCACGAGAAGAGCTTCCAAGAGAAATTCGGCCCCTGGATCGAAGAAGCGACGAGCAAGCTGAGCAACCCGAAGAACCCCGCGAAACCTCAGATAGCCAGCATGTCTTTGAAGCAACTAGAAAGCAAATTGGCGCAACGGGTGCACAGGCGCGCCGCCTATTCTCTCTCTATGAACGATATCAGTCCGGTGCTGGCTAATCTGAGAAACACGTGTATCGCGATGCCTGGCGTTGCCGCCACCGACAAAAGAATCGTTACCATCGCGTCCGTGGACAACAACGTTCAAATACTACCGACGAAAACCAAGCCAAAAAAGCTGGTCTTCCACGGGTCTGACGGCCACGTGTACACGTATCTGTTCAAAGGGCTGGAGGACCTTCACTTGGACGAGAGAATCATGCAATTTTTGAACATATGCAACACTATGATGTTGAAGAAAGGCGACTCGAAACAGATGTACAGAGCACGGCATTATTCAGTTATACCGCTGGGCCCGCGCTCTGGTCTCATACAATGGGTAGACGGAGTTACACCTTTGTTCGTTCTCTATAAGAGATGGCAACAAAGAGAGACCGCTATGACCAACAAAACGGGCAGCTCGGCAGTGTTGCGACCTTCCGAACTGTTTTACAACAAACTCACGCCGTTGTTAAAGGAGCGAGGAATCGGCCTGGAGAACAGGAAGGAATGGCCCGTTCAAATTTTGAAGCAAGTCTTGGCTGATTTAATGGCCGAAACGCCCAAGGATTTATTGGCAAAGTTAGTGTAATATCTGCTAAAGAAAATCGAAATACCTACCGTTGTGTCTACTTGTCTCTATGTTATCATTGTTGCAGGGAGATTTGGTGCAACAGTATAAATGCAGCGAGTTGGTGGCAGGCGACCAAAAACTATTCTTTCTCGGTCGCCGTTATGTCGATTATCGGCTACATTATTGGTCTTGGCGACAGGCATTTGGATAACGTCCTGGTCGATCTGAACACGGGCGAAGTTGTGCACATCGATTATAATGTTTGCTTCGAGAAAGGGAAGACGCTACGTGTTCCGGAGAAGGTGCCGTTTAGAATGACGCCGAACATTCGAACAGCGTTGGGGGTAACCGGCGTTGAGGTGAGAGACCGCGCAGAATTGGTTCTATCGTAGGCTGTGCGTAATTATATTGCACACATTTCCGTTTCAGGGTATATTCCGTTTAGCCTGCGAACATACGCTCCGAGTGATGCGCCGAGGGCGAGAAACGTTGCTTACCTTACTCGAAGCGTTCGTGTACGATCCGCTGGTGGATTGGCGAGCTGGCGCCGACAACAGTATCGCCAGTTACGGGGCGTGTCTAGCTAGAGCGAGGTGTACCGGCATAGGAAGGAAACAGTTGGAGCAAGAACTGACGCGGGCAATGTTTGCCGTTCGAACGGCGGAGATGCGCGCCGAATGGCTGGCAAACAGGTTGACAAACCTCATTTTCATTTTCATTTTCATTTCTCTTTGGACCTATCGATTCTCACCGCTTACATCGGCCGCTTTCTGCCAACTCCTAGGGACGAACTGATCAAAGTCTTTCCGTTGCTGTGTCATCGTCTGAATTGTTGGGTGGATGCGAGCGAAGCCACTCGCCACTGTCAGGATTTGCTCCAAGACAGACACCAGCAACTTGCGTTGGTGAAAGAAGCACAAGCGATGGGACGCAATCACCCGCTGTACTCGGTGACGAAGCGTTACAATTGTTTCAAGAGGGCGCGCGATGCTCACGAGAAAGCGAAAGCTGGATTAAAGGAGAGGATAGAAGATTGCGAGAAACAAATTAAGATGCACAACGTGAGTTACAGCGAGCGCGCTGCTTCTAGCCAGGCGGCAAGCTCTTGCTTTTTTATTATTAAATATGGTATTTAACGTGTAATATGTAATATACGTGTGGCGATTTCAGCTGGCGCTCTCGGCGGTACGAGGCCCTCAATTAGGGCAGTGGTTGGCAGACTTGGGAACATCTGCGAGCCAAGAGGAGCACGTGGTGTTCGATCTCGTGAAGGAATTCCTGCAGAATGCTGGCCAGAGTCAAATGATCCTTCAGTGCGAGCAGTCGGAGAACGAGCTGACCCAATTGGCTACCCAACAATCCATTTTGATACGAAGTTGCTTAGACCTTCTGAGTCAATATTCGGCGATCTGCAGTCTCTATCCTCTGAGCAGTATGTCGAGACATCGCACGGTGCTTTATCACGGCTGGGCCAATAAACTATTGAACTTCGGGAGCGTCGAGTGTTGCCGCGAAGTGATGGCGCAGTTCGAAACAACCTTCGACCCGATAAAGAGCTCGAGCACGCAGCAGGCGCAGCAAATACTGACGTTCTCGTATCAGATGCAATCGATTCTAAACGAGGCGAACGAGAGGCTGAAGAAAGCGTACGAGAGAATGGTGTCCGAGGGATTACCGGACTCGCTTGGCAGAATAGAGAAAGCTTACGCGGAATCGCGAGTGCAGATACAGAGCTTCTTGAGGCGAGAGAAGGGAGCGGAAAGGGCGCTCGAGTGCGTCAACATTACCGCTTTATGCGCGCTGAACAAAAGGTATCTGATGATGGAGGGCGCTGCCAAATGCGCGGGCGACTGTTTGGTCGATCTGACGTCGCGGGAAGGGGATTGGTTTCTGGACGAGATGCGCCTGATGTCGTCGCTGATCGCCGAGTTGGTCAGCTTGATACCCGACTGTCACAAAGCGAACAACGATCCTAAGATATCTCTGGTGCTCAAGTGTCTGCGGGGATCCGATTGCATCTACAAGGGGCTGCAGGAGCTGAATTACAATTTCCACACTATCATCCTGCCGGAGGCGATGAAAACGATCGTAACGGAAGAGCCGACCGTGATTAGAATGATCGGCGAGCTGACCGAGATAATCGTGTCGGCCGGTGTCCCGCTCGCCGAGATATTGGGACAGTTGGAGATGCATCTGAGGTTCACCGTCATGGAGATGGAGAGTCCTCACGCTGTGATACAGAACGTGGTGAACGGCATGCGATTACGTTTCGAGGCGTTGCTCTCTCGGCCGGCCGAGATCCAGGAACCGAACCAGGACGAGTCCTTGACACCCGGCCAGATGCTGTTGATGGGCTTCAACGGATTATTCGAGAAACTGCAGATGGAGGGGAACGCGTTGATTGCCACCCTGAGCACGCTCGACGTTCCATCCACGTGGAGGAAGATCGATCAGATTCGCGAGGCAAAGGAAATGTCCGCGCCTATATTCAACAAGGCGGCTTGCCAGGTTCTGGACGACATATTTCTGATAAAACGATTGCACACCATTCAAGAATTTTTCATCATGTGCAGAGACATCGCGACCGCGTTCAAGGGCGGTCTAGCGAATGTTTACGACGACGAGAGGCTGAACAAACCGATAAGAATCTTCACGGCGGATTTCGTGTCGAGGCAACTGCTCGGCGTTACCTCCCAAACCTTGGCCATTGCGCTTTGCTTCTTACTGCAGAGAATGGGCCTGAGCGTAACAACGGAGATCGAGCAAAGGGATATCGGGGCCGAGAGTAAAGTCTCGTTGGAAGAATTGTGTAGGAAGCTCGTCGACCTTTGCCTGAAACGAGCTTCGTTTTCCGGATCTGTGCTCGGCCAAGCGAGCGCTCTCAGCAGCACCCTCGAGAGCGCCTGGCGACGGAAACAAAGCGCCAGGCTGGCGCAACAGTGCGTCGAGGTGGCAAGGGCTAGTATGCAGAGACTTCAGCTACAGCTAACCGCTCACCATTGGCTGCACGAGGATAGTCTGCTCTTGAGACCGAACCTCAGTCTGCTGAATCCTTTGAGTAAGTATCTCTTGCTTTTCCTTCTTTTTCATCGTCGCCATCGTCATCATCGCCATCGTGATCATCGCTATCGCCATCGTCACCGTCATCATCACCTCCTTCTCCTTCTTCTACCGCTTCTTCTACTTTGTCTTTTTCCACTGTTTCCTTCGCAGATCGTTCGGCGTTCATGCTGGAACTGCGAAAGACGGCTACGACGCTATCCAGTCTACAGTCCCGAGTGTGCGAGGCACGGGATCAGCAACAGAACCTTGTCTCTAGCGCGGTGCAGCGCTTGAAATGGGCCGCGGGAGCGAACCCTGCTCTCGGGGAAGTTATGTCCGCGTTCGACAACGCCGTGCTGTCTTCGTGCGAGAAGTTGACCCAACAGCACAATCTCGCGACCAGCGTAATCAACACGTGCAACGCTATATTGCACTACGAGGCTTTGAGGACCAGAACGTCCGAGAGTGTGACGCACGATGCTAATTTCGTGAAGCTAGTCAAGCATTGGGAGGAGAGCTGTATCTTGACCATGAATTTGACCATCACCGTAACCGCCATCGAGGAGAGTCTAGTTGAATTATTACAGATGGAAAGCAACGTGGACATAAATTGGTTGAAGCAGGCGGAACGATTCATCTCGGACGCGATACTCGACGTTCAGAAGAAGCTCCAAGAGAAACAGGAATGTTCGCTTGCCGCGAGAGAACGCTTGAGGGAGCACGTCTCGAGTTTGCAGAACATCCTCACCGAACACCACAGATTGATGTCGGACGTTCGGATTTTATTGCGAACCATGGCGAAACAAGAGAACATCAAAGGTCTGCAAGAATTTCTCTCGTCTTATCGAGCGTTCACCGAAACCGTATCGACGATCGTTAAGGAGCTCGAATCCGACAGCCTCGATACGATCAGAAGTAGAACGATCAAGGAGCAAGTGGAAAATATGGCGGCTACGGTGCCAAGTTTGTACAACGAACTGTTGGAGTTCGCAAACGAGAAGAAAATGAATCCGGCCAAATCGCTCGACAAGCAGAAAGGAGCGAAGGGGAGGGGAAAGGAGACGGAGAAGAAGAAAACGAAGAGAAAGAAGAAGAAGAAAGAGAGTGACAGGGAGAGGAAAAGTTTGGCAGTCAATGTTACAAAGAAAAAGGCCAAGTTAACTAGGAAACAAGGTGTCTGTTACAGTCCTAGGAAGGAAAGCCTATTGACCAGGGATCCCACTACTGGCAAAGGTGAGTTCAATTTAACCGCTCGATCTTTATCCCACTCGTTTTCCTACATTCTGTATTTCCATTCTCGCTCTTACAGCTGTTCAAGAACGGAATGCGTACGCGCTGAACGTTTGGCGTCGCGTACGAATGAAGCTGGAAGGCCGTGATCCACATCCTAGTCGCAAGTACACGACGGCAGAGCAAGTGGAATACGTGATACGAGAAGCTCAGAGTACCGACAACTTGGCCCTTTTGTACGAGGGCTGGACACCGTGGGTCTGAACGAAAAGAGAGTGACGCGATAGCGTCGATGGTTCACTGCTCGTTACACACGGTACTCGAGTTGGTACCGTTCTGCGCTCCACGCTCGATGGAGCTGCCAACTAGCCCTCTGTCCGACCAGGTGTGAAGTACCTTCGTCGTCACCTGGAAGAGCATGTCCACGCTATGCCCGCGAGAGAATGCCGGTCAAGCTCGGCATCGCGCGCGCGCGCGCGCGCGCTTACATACCAGGAAAATCCTGCGCGACACGCGATCCATGATCCAACATCCAACTTCGATTCCGGTTCTGGTATTGGTTCTATGATTATCCCAAATATTCTCGTTAACGCCGCGTGCCGTACGATTTACCGTCAAGCTTTCCTTTTTTCATAGCGTTTGTCCGAATTTTCGTCCACATAGTTTTGCCCAATTTCTTTGACGAAGCTAAACCCAATCGACTCACCGGGAAGCAACGAGACACCGAGTCGCGGAAAGCACGACTGTTACCTAATTATCGTCGCCGCGGATAGAGATAAGGAGATAAAATGCTTCGATCAAAATGAAGGGAACCTAGCAAAGGAAACCGAGAGAGACAGGCGACGACAACGTTTCGTTGACCACTCCTATCGCATTAGGAATTGCTTTAACGGTTTCAGTTTTGACGATAGATTTGGGGAAAGCATAGAATCTTCCATGTCTCCGGTATAACGAGGAAACCACGAGAAATTCAGTCGGCGAGGCGGAGAAACGGAGATGTCAATGAGAAGTTTAGTGTGATATGTTGACTACTGCGGACGTCCGTTCTTCGAGGAAACTGCTCATCTCTGGCGTTAAATTTATTTTGTCTCACGGTTCACCTACCAAATTTTCCAAATATCTTGGCAATCGTATTAGTTGATCGGTCGGGTCCGGTCTACCTCGGAACTCGTATTATTCGTTGTTAGTTCTAGGGGTTGGAGATTGATTTGGAAATGACCATTGGATAGTATACAGTAGGCATTCGATATTCCTCGTTTACTAGATCAACGCGATTATCAGTTTTATTTCTTCTCGAAGTAAGTGCAGATGCTTCTCTGAGTGTTTGGTCGTTCGATATAGACTAAAGAGCGTTTTGACCCTTACCAAATTCTAACGATTTTGACATCAAATTTTTATTACTCGGTTTTCACTCGAACGTTTCAATTGCCTCTGCGTTTGCTCTGAACGACGTTGCTTGTTTCATTCAGCGAAATTTACCATTTTAATATATCTTCGGAACCATTCTGCAATTTTTTTTATCCTCTTCCAATAATTACTAGACCAACGATTATTATAGGATCTCGTCAACTTCATAGAAATGGTCGTTGTAATCGATCACAAATCTACGATATCCCCGAAATTGAAAGAACGTCGAGAAGAAAACCTTAATGTTACTGTAGTAGTTCAACGGAACGAAACTCTCGTTTCCTTTCACGTTAAAAATACCTACGTCGATCCAAACAAATGCTCGATTGTCTCGCGTTTTTCTTTTCTTTTTTTTTCGTTCTTTTGTGTGCGAAGGGGTGGGGAGGGTGGATAAGAAAGAGAGAGAGAGAGAGGAAGAGAAAGAGAGGAGGTCTCACTTTGTAATCAATAAAGTTTACGGTATGTATAAAAATAATGAAAAGTTATTACCTTTGGATTAATTACCACATCCAGGATGCATGCTGTTGCACTGCCCCTTTTTATAGACCCGGGGAGGGGGAGATCACTTCCTCCCGCCCCCTTTTGATCGTCCTTATTTAAGCGATTCATTCATTTCTGCCGATTCCATTAGCCCAATTCTATATCTCTGCTGCCTAACCGCCCCTGACGTTTCATAAAAAGCGTTAAACTGTTTTTTTTTGTTTTACGTGTGCACTACATGTGCATGTATGAATAAAATTTCAAGTTTTAATCTTGCTTTTCCGCAATCGCGGCTTTTAAAGCTGAACGTACGATCGGTGGTTCATCGATAGCTACAAGAGAATAAAATCTATTACTAAACGAACGTAATTTTTTAATAAATTACATTGTGATTCAACTGTATATTACAATATTGGAAACTTCAAACGTTATATTACAGATTACACACTGCGTATCACATTTTTTTGTCTTAATCTAAACGTAAACGTTGTTACGCGCAGTAATGATTGATTCGCGAATGCTGATACTTGGTTGAAGAATTGTCCACCGCGCGTTATAATAGCATCTGGAATTGTTATCGTACGCTGAATGTAATTCATGAAAGGGTTCACTGGAGGATCGGCGAAATTTGGTTAATCTGGTGGATCCTAACTGTGAAAATAGTGTCTCCTTTAATGTAACTCGGTACAGATTTACTATCGGTCTGTTCGATTTCCTATACATAATCAGTCGTTTCCAACCAGTTTTAGGACACGTCAGAGACCACCGCTTATAACGATACTCTTTACTCGCGCATGATTTAAGCATCGCGTTTTAAGAGCTGGTCGATCTGTATTTTGTACATCTCTTTGATATCTTGGAGATCCAAGCGTAATTCTTGATTCTCCTCCATCTTTTCGCCGTACATTTGTAACAGTGCGTCGTATCGCGTCTGTATTTCGTGCAAACTTTCGTTCAAAACTGTGACGTTCGAGACTTTGCTGTTTAGTTCTTCGATCTTTAACGTTAACGTAGATAGTTCGGTGTTCAAAGCATCTCTTTCGGTATTACGTCGTGACAATTCCCACTGAAGTTGTTGTATTTCACCTGCACATATGAAATCAAAGCGCGTTGAAAATAATTTCATTGAAATCGAGTACCACTAGCCATCTGAGAATTCTTACCATCTTTCTGCTTCAACTGTGCTTGCAAATTCTCGAATACAGAAGTACTATTCGAGCCTGTTCTGATACTGTCGTATACCGTTGCGTACCTTTCAGAACCGCTCTCAGCAGGAGAATTGCCCAACTAAAATCGGAATAATTCAAGTCTATGCTCCATTAAAATTAAACGATTCGTCACTGTGGAGACAGTTACCGGCCATATATTTATCCTGTTCGTAGAATGCTTTGCAGTGGTGGCAGGGCTGAATCGTTCTTCATCATCGCCGTCATCCTCATCGCCGCCGTTGCTGCCGCCGTCGTTAACGTTTTGTCGTTGCTTCGACATCGTATGATTTTTTCTTCTCTCTGCATCTGTGGCTGCTTTCTCTACAGCCAATTTATTCTCCAGGGCGACAATTTCTCGGTTCATCTCCATTATTTGCGAAGCATGAGACTGTTGGAGCGTTTCTGTCTTTTGTCGATACCTGAAAAGGAAGTCGATACAACACGTATGTCGTAAAACTTCTGAATCGCACAGGCTTTTTATATCGAAAGAGAAAGCATCGCGAGTTTTTCGTACCAGGCGGTTTGTTCGACCAGCTTCTCCTTTTGTTCCATCAATTGGTCGTATAATTCCTGCAGCTGATTTCTTTCGGTCTCTTTGGCAGTAAGTTTCGATTCCAACTGAGATATTTTCGATTTGAAATTAACATTTTCTTCTTTAAAATAACGATCCGTTTCGATTAGACTGTCCACTTTGGCCTGTAACTCGAGATTCCTTTCCGACAAGGCTTTCTCTTGCTTTACGAAGCTATGGGATTTGTGTAAGAGATTCGCCTGAAGTTGTTCCAGCTGTCTTAGCAGCGGTTTCGTGGCCGTCGATACTGATTCAGATAATTCTTCGCTCCTGGCTTCGGCAGCTTCTAGACGTTTCAACAGCTCGCTGTTTTCGTGCTTAAAAAACACTTCCTTTCTGCATGAAACAAGAGAAATAGTTAGATATTTCTGGCGATCAACAGCGATAATGTGATCGTATATTTACTTGACATGCGTTTCTTCGGATTCTCGTAATTTAATTTTCAGTTCCTCAACTTGCGCGAGAAGTTGACACGATTCGCCAGCATTAGTAATCGCGTCTTTCAATTCCAGCTCCGTGGCTGCTAACAATTTCTTCGTTTCGGTTAAATCCCTGAAAAAAGAAGGACGAAAGAAAGAATCACGAGGTTGCCGAGGATTTTAAAGAAAACTGGGAACAACGAGGCCTGACATTTTCGCAGCGTCCAAACTGTTCTTGTAAGCATCCATCTTATGTAAAGCGTTCTCCAATCTTTCTTGTAACGTCAATATCTCTTTCTCTTGTTTCTTCGTTTTTGCCGTCAACGTATGCACAGCCTCTATTTGGGTTCGTTCGACCTCTTCCTTTGCGTGCAACGATCTCTTCAAACGCTCCAATTCCGAGGTTTGCTCCTCTATTTGTTCCCTGTAAAAGTGCCGCGGAATAAGTACCACTAACGCGAAAGTTAAAGTAACCACGGCTACTTACGTACTTTTGACTTTTAACCAATACATCGTTCTCTTTCTCCTTCGCCCGTAATTTTTTAATAATGTTACTGTGCTGAAGCTGCTGCTTGCTCAATTTCTCCCCCTCTTCCCTGAGTTCCTTGATAATTTCATCTTTCTCGGCGCTCAGAGTGAAGATCTCTTGGGAGGACATACGAGTGGCGGCTTCCACCTTTAGCTGTTCCAAGTTCTTTCTCAACGAATCCCGTTCTCGTATCGTTTGCTGGAATTTGCTTTCTAACGCGGACAATCGTTGCATGTATTCGTCGGTGATTTGATTTAAATTCTGACTTTGTTCCGCGTGCTTCTCAAAGCTGTCTAATTGCCTGGAGAAAGAATATTGGAACCGATGGTAAGCGAATAAGTTATTCAATCAACTAAACGAGATAAATAATATTCCACGTATGGAACTAACTTTTTCAAACCGTTATTTTGCTCGTGCAACTCCATGTTCATCCTGCTAACATCGATGAGCTTCGATTCCCTGGCTTCCAATATTTCCGTCATCTCTTGTATTCGTTTCAACAGTTTCTCTATCTCGAGGTTCGCCTCGTCGGATCCGACGCTAATTTCGCTCAATTCTCGAGAATGTCCTCTGGTCTTTAAAGCTTTCGCGAGGAGATCGCTGCCTTTCGTCGACGGTAGCTTCGCCAGACTCTGCCTCGACTGCGTCGAGCTCGAATCGCCGTTCGGGCTTTTTCAATAACAATTTTGTTGGAGTCATCGAGTGTGACGAGCAGGAGCGTGCCGTCAGAAACCAGAGATCAGGAGCCGGAACAGGGAAATATAAAATATACAATATGCATATTACATGCTCGTGTCCTTAAGACGTTATTATCTAATGATTAGTTTACAGTCGTACCTATACCTGGATATGATTTCGATATCGCTGGATGTCGTCGTTTCTAACTCGTCGCCGCTAGTGTGCCCACTGGTTTGATCCGAACCGATCTTTACCAGATCTGAACGACTGTAACGAATCAGACGCAACGTATGTAAACGTACGAGTGAGGTAGGTCCGATTAGCTCCCTAGTGGAAACGTGCGTTTATCGAACGGAATACCTTTCCGAGGAAATGGGTGAGTTATCTCGAGGGATTTCGGTGCTCTGCCCGTCCAGCTCGATGGTCTCGCCCTTCTCGATCATCGCGTCCGCCAGCATCGTCTTCACATAGGAGCTCGACGTTAAAGGTGCCTGCGACACGGTCCCTTCCGGTTTCCGAATCAACGACGGATTCTCCTCCGAACTGCTTTCGATCAAAGTTCCCTCGCAGCTCGAGTCCGTTGAAATTAAATGCTGATCCGCAGTTTGCTCCGGCGTGTCCAACTTCAACGAATGCAGAATCTCGTCGACAGAATATCGGTCTGGTTCCGCGGGTTCTATGGTGGTGTTGATCAACCGATCGTAGCTCCTCAAATCTGTCTCGATCGCTTTACCAGTTCCATCGAGGCATTCCGTTTTGCGGATAGGTTGCGTGGTGATTGCTTCGATCGGCAAATGCAAACTGTCCGTCTCTTTCAGAGAGTCTAAGCTTAAATTCAAACGAATCTCCGCCATAGAATCCTTCGACGGAGTTTCTTTCACATCGGGAGACGAATCGTGCATTTTATCGTCGGAAGAAACGCCAGCAGGAATCTCGATTCTACCCATGACTTGTTCCTTTTGCTGGAACGTTTGCAACGTCATCATGACGGTGCTCTCGGAGACAGAAGTGTAAGAGTCCTCTGTAAAACTCGTCGGCTCGTCTGGCTCATCTGTGTCCCTGGCTGTTATCGTTTCCACGTCTTCCGACTTGGTAGATGATAACGGCTTGCTCAAGCGTGACTCTGAATCCATAGACGTGCCAGAACACACGACAGGATACGTTCCCGTCGACGGTGTACTGTCCATGCTGCTGCTGCGCGAATCGTCGCGCGGTGTCTTGGTTTCTTCCATTGGCGATTCGTACGGGGAGACATCGGAAGACGACGGGTTCGTCCGAGAGTCCTGGCTCCCCACGGGTGCAACATCGCTGTCCTCCCAGCAAGGGGTCACCGAGTCGTCTCCGTCCAACGCGGGGGACGTTTCGTATTGCCTCGGATCGCTCGGAGACAGATAAGAGCTACCGTCGCTCTTCCAATCGCCCAAAATCTCCACCGAACTCGGAGACGTAACCAGACTATCCGGTAATATCTCCACTGACTCCGAAGTTACTTTGGCGCCTACACCTGATGGGCTTCCCGAATTAGTTAGAGAATTGCCATCCGAGTCGGGAGTGGTGGTGCAATCCGTATTGGACCGAGAACCAAGAATCTCAACGCTCTCGAAGCTCTTCTTGTCGTTCTCTGACGACGCGAACGACATTCTATTCAATCTACGACCTTCGACGCTCGATTCGTTCTCGCTACATTCCCTTCCCTCGCATTTAGATTCGCCGTCGTTTGCGACAGAATCTTCCTTCTCATCCGAGGATCGTTCGGTCGCGTCGTGCTTCTCCGCACTGCTAATTTCACGATCTTTGCTAGTGTCCTCCATGCTGGAAGGCGCATCGTCCGCGACGATACTACCTGCTGCATCTGCTTCTTTCGAGACGTTAAAAGTAGACGTCTCTGTAACACTTTGTACAGGAACATTCTGAGTCTTGTGGACTGTGTACTTCTGCTTCCGAGTTGTCATGCGACTGGCATCTTTCCGAGGACTCGAACCTTTGCCTTTATCGTCTTCCGGAAAGGACGACGACGACGTAAGCCTCGGCCTTTCTTGGTCTTTAATCGACGTGCTTTGCAACGACGTGGAATGGGTAATGTATTTTCGATGGTTCTCTGGCTCGTTAAGTTTAGGAGATTCGAAGAAAGATCCTGTGAAACTACCCCATATACCACTTGTCGTTTCTTGCTTAGAATCTTCGGCTTTACCGTGAGAATTCTCGAATTCTTCGTTACTCTTCAATCCCCACGATGTAAAAAAATCAGGCGTATCTTCTGCACGACTTTCCACCGATTTCTGATCTTCCTCTTTGATATCCAACGCTTTGTCGATTGTTTTCTGAGCTTCCTTTAGAGCAGATTTTGCCAAATTGGCAAATCCAGTGGCATCAAACCAGCTCATTCTTTTTCGTATCTAAAATTGAAAGAAATGTCAGTAAAAGTATAGTATAGTATAGTATAGTATAGTATAGTATAGTATAGTATAGTATAGCATACATATGTATGTGTAAAAGAAACAAACAATTGGAGTAAAAGTATTTCGTTCGATTAACCATTATATCGTATAGAAACGATCCGCTGGACGAAAGTAACTTACGTGGCATAGTAATACCAAAGTTGAATGACAGCTTGAATCCCCGCGAGTGCGAGATGTGCGATGTGTTTTCTGTGACGTTTAGAGGTTGGGGTATCCGTGATAAACTTTACGATAAACTACTTAAGTACACAGAATTTAATATTAGCTTGCATATTCGCCAGAAATCATGGGTCTACAGAAAAGTGGATACGTCGGTTGGATTTTCATGTTAAAAGCCACGATGAAAAGTATAGCTTTCCTGAAATATTAATCAATTACTTTCATTCGTCAGTAGGGGCTGTATTTAGAAGCAAATTAAGCGAGATGTTTGATGCGAGATGAATCAAGGTGAACAGGTGAATAGTTGCGAATAACAAACTTTGCACGGCCTAAACACGCTTGATTAAAAATGAAGATGACGGTGACATTTCACACGGGGACTTTAGTTGATGGAACTCGCCGCTAGATGGCTATAAGGTTTCTCGTTCTAACGAATTTCTCACGGAAAAAGATTAGCAATTACTTGTATAGGTAAGCCGGTAGATCGATCAACACGATACACATTCAACATGATTTCTTGCAAGCAGAGAAACTTGGTACTTGCGATTCCAAGTAAATAAATAAACGAATAAGCCACTTTGCCTATTTCTGCCGACAGCTTTTATATGGAATTGAAATATCGCTAAGAATTAATGAAAATTGGCGGGATAATCTCTACCCCTCTCGCGTACGCTCTGATTTATCTCACTTTCGGTGTATAAATCATCTCCACTGTAATTTATCATTGCGTTGCTAATAATTCGGGCGAAATTAGCGCACTGATGCGAACGTGTCTGAAGTTATAGTTGTATAAGTTACCAAACGCAGTCCACGCGAGGTTGTGTATATTTATTGATCGAATCGTTTGAAAATCTATTGTTAGTGAAGCTGTTGTCAACAGCTCCAGTGGCGCAATTGGTTAGCGCACGGTACTTATGAGACAGTGACTAGTGAGCAATGCCGGTGTTGTGAGTTCGAGTCTCACCTGGAGCATTTATTTTTTTTCCTTCTAAAACACCTATGTACTCTGAATGAAAGTTGTTGTTAATGACGATGACGATAAATTCGGATGACAATACAATAGGATGAGGTACAGGGAGTGAGTGAATCGTAGACGAGACTAACTTGAATTGTTCTTATATTTTTCTTCCAGTTGTATTTTACGATAGCCGAATTGGCAAATACCAAGAATCTAATTCCGTACAAAGTTTCAGGCCAAGCGTGAACAAGGCGGCTGATGCGAGAATGCTCCTGACGAATGAATCGTCCTTTAGCGCACGAACGACGCAAGAAAGGGAGCAAGTGCAGACGTCATCGAAGTAATTAGAACCCTTGTTCAACAAATAGGCGTCCACGGTGCTTTGCCTTTCTTCCAATTTGCGTATTCTGTTTTCTGCAGAGATGGTAATTGGTATCGTTCAGTTTATGTACATTAAAAAGTAGCATCGATGGAAAGGGTGAGAAGAGATCTGGCAAGTCGATCACGTTGCCAAATGATATCGTGTATATGTACTTGCCCCGTGAAATACGTCGAGGACAACTGGGCTCGCATTCGTCTTGAAAAGTTACGGAGCCTTCTCTCCCTTCGCTAATAACTCCTCGAATTATTCCGTCGCGCCGTCGCGAGAGATCGAGCGCTGAATCGGTTTCGACCACCTTGTCGGAGGCTAGTCCAGTTGCGACACCTGTGACCGTTCCTTTGGTGGACACGGCCGCTGTGGACACGCCCGACACCAACGACTCGTCGGCTCTAGACACGCTCGACACCAGCGAAGCGTCCGCTCTGGACACGCTCGACATCAACGAAGCGTCCGCTCTGGACACGCCCGACGCCAACGAAGCGTCCGCTCTGGACACGCTCGACATCAACGAAGCGTCCGCTCTGGACACGCCCGACGCCAACGAAGCGTCCGCTCTGGACACGCCCGACGCCAACGAAGCGTCCGCTCTGGACACGCTCGACACCAACGAGTCGCCCTCTCTGGACCCTACAGCGGTCGCTGATACCGCCGAATCGCCCACTCTGGGCCCTACAGCGGTCGCTGATGCCAGCGAATCGCCCGCTCTGGGCCCTACAGCGGTCGCTGATACCGCCGAATCGACCGCTTACGAGTGAAAATTCGGAGAATAAACGAACAGGATAAGTAAAGATTACAAGCTCCTCCAGGAGAATCGGCGATTGACTTTTAAACGCGGCAGTGATCGTTCCGATTTACCTTTGCTGGTAAAAGTCCCTACGGACTGCGTCGAGTGCGTCGCGGATTTCGCTTTCCCCTCGAGAACCGCCTGGCCGTGCGATAGGATTTCACGGCTCTCTTTCGCGGACCTTACGTCGACGGCGTCCATCACGTCCAGCCATGATTCTGGATCTTGGTGGGAGCGAGGTGCGGGGTGTTGTTGGCTGTCAAAGATATCACCGGCCACCGGTCTTCGCTTTTGGTCGCGCCATTTTTCATCCACCGACTCGATCAGCAGCTTTTCACCGTCAGCTTTGAGTGACGGTGCTGCCTCGCGAACTCTAACGCTGGAGACTTCTAGTTGCTCGTCTCGGATCCACGGCGCCTGGGCGACTAGAAGCTTTCTCGATTACGTACAATTACGTATCTCGGTACAGCGGTGACACGGTGAGCCGTGAACAGCCGTAAAGCGCAAGCGATACTGGCAGCGTACCTATTTTTCTCAGCTCGGTTCTTACGATGGGGCACCAGGGCTCACACGCGGGCATTTAGACGAATTCCGTTAGCTCCCCCCCACCCCGCCCGAAACGTTACGACGGATCTAATTCGGCCATCGTAGGGATAACACGTTCGACACTTTCGGCTTCGAGATAGTTTGGTCGATATTGGTTACCACTGTTTCACGGCAATAATTATTGCGTTCTTCTAGGCTGACGATTGATTTTCGCACATTCAACTATCCTTTGACACGACACGCAAATTCGACCCAATTCGCCCAACGAAACGTGTCGATGCTGACAGATGTGTAACAGAAATATTTCACCACACGCTCGCGAGAACGGCGAAGACGATGACCGATCTCCATCCACTTATCTCGAGCAAACAGTTTTCTCGCTCTTACTGCCTGCATTGAAAGAAACCTTTGCCACGGCATCCGAATGGAACGCTCTCCGAGTATAGAACATTTCCTCTCCTTCACACTGCTCAGGGCGAATTCCACTTACGCCCAAATCGCCCGTAAGTTTCATTAAGATAGGTTTTCTCATACGCGACTGAACGCAACGTCAAGAATTTCCAGGTCGATTTTCTCGAAAACGCAGCGCAATATCAAAAAATTTCATTCCTTCTTCTCGACTTATATACTTGCTACAAGTAGAAAAGAAAGAGTAACTTTTTTTTATATCGCGCTTAACTTTCGAGAAAATCGACTTTGAAACTCTCAACGTTGCGTCCAGTCGCGTATAGGAAAACCTACCTTAATGAAAATCACGGGCGATTTGGGCGTAAGTGGAATTCGCCCTTACATACCCACAGATTTATGAACAGTTCGCATAATCGGCATAATTCCCGCGATCTGTCCGATACCTGATTGACCTAATTGCAGGTTCAAAAGTGTCGCTTCAATGGTCTAGATTTTCTCGCGGAGATTTTGTGGAATGACAATCCACGACGTTCCAAGAGATATTCGCCACGATTGAACGTGTTCGAAATTCCAGAATTTAAGCGATGGTTGCTTGAGTGGTAGGTGAAAGAAAGAATTATCCGAGAAAAAAAGGCGCCAGCCGTTTTAGTTTCACGCTATCCATCCCTAGTCCTAGGCCATTTTACCCGAAATCATGGCTGTGGACTGAGAGCGAGGCAGCGTTACACTTGCAGAGATACGTTCGTGGATGGCTCGTGCGAAAACGCGCGGATGTTCAGGAAATGAGGGAATTTTGGAAGGTAAGCGCCATCGAAAATCGATACGCGAAATATGTACGATATATATATATATATATCTATATTACCGCGAGGATATAATTTTCTTTGAGAAATGGGCTGCCTCTGATGTTGGGCGACGAAGGACATCAAGTATGTATTTAAATAGCTATTCTAAAGCCTACGTCTACGATGCCAAAAAAATAATCTCGGACGAATGTGCTCTCAGGTTTGATAAGGAATTACGCCAAACACGGGATAATGGACAGAAATATAGATGGTTGCAAGAAATACCGTACCATATTCTATGGCAAGAGCCAAGGTCGAGAACCAGCAATGAGAGATACCCTTTAAATCCAAAAAGGAACTGTCGAGTCCGCACGGACGAGTCGTTCGGTTCAGATTACCTTAGATCCTTTGGGAAATGTTTAATTTTTATTCAATTACAGGGATAGATCGATGCGTGCATTCACGAGAGATCACGAATCGCGCGCAACATCTCTGTACAGCGTAGTACTCGTGCTTGTTAGATGGACAGTAGGCGTTTCGTCGTCGTTGGCGACTCTGTAATTTTTTATGCCTCTTAAATTATATACGAGCTGTAGCTTTGGTTCGTCCGCGCGTAGTTCTCCTGCCTGCTTCGCTTGGCGCACTAGGATTTCCTTGAGGAGAGGCGGAAATTCTGTTGTGCTGGGCATGAGTTTACAAACTCTTCGACTAGTCGCGTTCAGATATCGTGCCTCCTGATCTTTCGGTATCAGGACGTAATCCGATTTATAGCTTACCGACTCTATTTGGACCGGTTTCTCACTTGTTTCACCTCTGAAAGTTCTCTCGACGAGCGCCACTACCTTCCGAGGGTCCTGCAACACGCAGATTCGTTTCACGTTTCTCGCCGATTATTCCTCGTCTGGTTTCGCGTGCCAGGTGTCGTGGAACAAAGTCAAGAGAGAAAACGTACGTGACTATCGTCGCTAGGGTTTGGTAAAGCAGCCACTTTTAGTATTCTCATGTAAGATGCTTCGGGATACCTTTGAGACTGGCTTCGTATCACTATTCTACCAACGCCGAAGTTTTTCAGATTTCCCAGGATTTCCCACAAGGATTTCCCTTTGAACGTGGTTTTTCGACCGATAAACTTTATCGGCATTTTTCAGCAATTCACGAGTCGCTGAGACACTAGTAATAGCCAAAGTTTTATTTAAACGGAAGAGATTGCAGCCTAACCTCTCCTTTCCAAACTAGGCGAGTCTGGCGAACGCAGCGACATGGCACGCGTGACGCCACCAGCATTTTCAATTGGACGACACCATATGTAGAGCACCAAGTTCCGTTTCGTCGGACTGAACCGTAATTAAGCTTGATAAACTCGAACAGAATTCTTCCATATTTCGGGATAATTCGCATTATTTTGCCATTTCGATCGCGTTAAAGAAGCTCGTTGTAGCGCACGTGTCGTCAGTGACATGAAATCCAAGTCTATGCAATGTCCAAGGCGTGACATACATATGCATGAGTTTATATTTTATGGGAGTGATGTCACACACAAACTGAACTTAAATCTATGCCGACTTTATGAAAAATTAGCGCACACTTATTATCACTTTTATTACCTGGTCTGGGTTACACACTGCGAGAACTGCGTATCCAGATCGATTCACATTTGCGTTGTTGCGTTGCAATTTTCACCACATTTAGTTTCAATTCTAACCGATAAGTAAGATTGCGATGGAATTCCACTTTTAATCGATAAGGATGTATGCGACACGAAAATGGTAAGAGTGGCTCTTATTTCCTCTAGGTAAAATTTTTTTTCAAGACTTTCTTCGGGACACCCTCCAGAATAGTTCCAAATAATTAAAAAAAATCTGTGTAAAGTTTGAGCTCGATCGGATAACGGGAAAAGGGGCCTAGGGGCCTTTGAACATTGAAATAATTATTTAACAGCTCAAAAAGTCGATTTTATATCATATCTTCCAAGTTATTGATTATTTTAAAAAATGTGTCAAACCAAAGTTGTAGATCTGGACTAGGAGTATCTTTTATGTTGTATTACTTTTTCTCATGCGACAAATGGTTTTTGAAAAAAGTCTGAAAACTAAAAAAAACTTTTTTCTCAAATTTTAAATGCTTCTCGAACACTTTTTATTTATGCAGGCGTACAAAAAAATGGAATTTTTATTTTCGAGGACTAAACTATTTGTCTCCACTAAATTAACACTTACTCAAATAATAACCGAATCTCTAACGCGTATCGGTGATTAAAAGTTGTAAAGTGTAAAGAAAACAGGATGTAAAGCGTAAAGAAATCGTATTACATATCTACTTATCTACTCGGAAATGGTTAAATAAACACTCATGATGACCGCGTGATAGAGTCCCGAGGAATGAATTGCTTATGAATTGACGTAAACTCCAACATCTGCACTTATGTATCTCATAAATATATTCCTGTACATCTTATATTACGTTATACATGTATGTATATTATAAATTATACGCGGTCGTAGAACTTTGGATTTTCTTGGCGATCATATTTATGAAAAGCGATATTTTGTATCTAAACGGGAAGGGGAAGGGGAAGGGGTTACGGAAGTGTATAAAGGTGGTTTCGGTGGTTTCGAGTTGATGAGTGATCGAAATATGATTGGAGGGGTTAGCGTTAGTAACGGTTAACAATTTGATGGATCCAATCGAGGTAATAAGAGACGCGAGAGTAGACACCCGGCACTCCAGGTTGCCCGCAACCGATGCCCCACGACACGACTCCCGCCAAGTGCCAACGGCCATGTCCCTCGCAAACCATGGGACCGCCACCGTCGCCTTTGCAGGCGTCCTTCCCCTCTTCTCCTCCCGCGCAAATGAAGCCAGGATGCAGATTGAAAGATGGCCCCAGCCTGGTTCGACGCATCTGATGTTCGCAGATTTGGTTGCTCACCACTGGTACGTCCACTTCTTTCAGTATGTTTTGATACTTGCCGAAATCTCCAAAGGCATCTTTACCCCAGCCGGTGGTCCAACATCTGTTTCGAGATTTCAGAGCAATGAAAAGAAAGTTTGGGCAGGGCATATACATACATACATATCCACACTTGGATAACGTAATTACTAATACACAGCCAAGTAGTTTACCTGTTTCTCGCGAAATCTTGGCGTTTGTCCGGTAGACAGGCAGGACTGATGTGCGGATTCTTTTGGAAGTCGAGCTCGTGATCGATCCCAAGTATCGCGATATCGTTGTAGAGTGTGCCGGCGTAAAATTCCGGGTGTACTTGGACATTGGCCACGTCTCGTTCAATGTACGGGTAGAACTCAACGTCGTGATTTACGTCCCATTCGCCGAGTCGAACTCGAAGGTCCCGAGCCGCGTAGGTTTTCACGCAGTGTGCCGCTGTGAGGATATGCTTAGAGGAGATTAGAGTGCCGCCGCAAACGTACACGCTCTCCGTCGGGTCTTTTTTCAGGATCGCAACTTGCCACGGGTATTCACCTGCGAAACATCGATCAATCGGTCGTTACGTTACCATTTCGTCTGTGCGGTAGGCGTGGTGATGTTAGAGAGTTGTATATGCGTGCACGTACCAAATTCAGCGTCACCGTCCACGTTCGAAGGAGTTTTGATTCGCCCGTTGATGCCCTGAGTGTACCTGATTCCACATTGTCCAGGGCGCGGTTTCACTGCTACTAGTTGCCTTGTTGGACAGCACACGTGGCCGGGGCTGCACACTCGAGCGCCACCGCCGCCGAATTGTCTCTGTCGAGGAAACAGATTAATGGTTGGATAACGAATACGATGTTTAGAATTCGAATTAGAGAATCGTTGAGGGGATAAAACGCTGTGGTCAGATCGTTCGAGGTGTTGCTCGTCTACATAGCTACATACCTACATACTTACCTCGGTGATATTTCCCGTTAGTATTAAGCGCGACAACTGCAGCCGTGGTTGCGACTGTTCTGTAAGGGATCGCGCGTCGCGCTTTCTTCTGCTCGGAAATGACACTTTTCCAGTGCTGCCGATATTTCTGTCGTCGTTGCTACGCGCGCTATCGTAATAATGCTCCGAATGATCCTCGGGATTGTAATCGTAATCGTAATCGTAATCGTCCGAGTATTCGTTGGGGTGAGATGGCTCGCGGTGGCTCGTGTAACTATAGAGCGGATAGTTTGGTTTCGCGTAATGCGGTTTCTCGTGGAACAGGTAAGGTTTCGATGGGACCGCATAATGGGCTCCGTAATTTTCGTACAGCGACTGTTTCTTGTGAGCGAGCAGGTGGCCGAGCTTCTGCACGGCATGGCGATTAGGCGTGACGTGGAAATTTACAAACGGCTTTACCACCTTCTCGCCGTACTCGTCTTTGGTGAATTGTACGGCTAACAGAGGATTCACGGAAAGCAGACCTAAATTTATGCCTTGCTCGGGCGAGCCGTACCCTCCGTACGGATTTACCAAGGCATTGCCACCGTAGGGATTCACCGGGTACGGACCACCGGTTTGCGGTAGGCCGAAACTGATCCCCCAAGTCGGCTTCACGTTTAATTTTGAAGAGTCCAGATCGCTAGCATCGAGTCTCTGCAACCAGAGAGTCCAACAGTCACGCAGATAGAGATTCCAGACATGTGCCATGCGCGTGCTTTCGTGCTTTATGCGCCAGCTTTATTTCGTTGCGTTGCGTTGCGTTGCGTTGCGTTGCGTTGCGTTGCGTTGCGTTGCGTCGAGTTTCGTACGCGGACTGGTGCGAGTCTATAAAATATCTACGGATACGGAGCTATGCAGATCTACTCGGGTTCGACGAGAATCGCGATAGAAAGGTACCTACTACTTGAGTAGTGCTAATTGTAAGGCGAAAGGGTATATCGTGCTTGCATACCCACGTGTATAGTGTATAGTATACACTGCATAAATTAGGGTGGCTCTTACCCGAACCCGAAAATTCAAAACGTTCTGAAACTTTGTGAATATGCGGGGAATTTCCTTCTGATTACATCGCAATTTTTGTTTGTTGTCCAAATTCACTCTAAGAGGGTGTAATTGACCCATGAATTCCGGTTATTTGCTGATATTTGTGTTATAACTGGTGAATTGTAAAATAATTTTTTTACACAAATGATAGATCTAATTAAAAGAAGTAACTTTTGTCTTGAAACTTTTTTTCTATCTCTTACAGTTTGCGAGTTATAACAGAAAATTGGAAAATAGCCGAATTTTCAGGGGTTAATTTCACCCCCTTAGAGCGAATTTGGACATTTAAATAATTATTTAACAGCTCACAATGTCGATTTTCTATAATATCCTCCAAGTTATTGATTACATCAAAACAAAAGTCTCCGATATTTTTGCGAATTTCGGTCTCTAATGTTCTGAAAACATTCATGACATATCAAACACTGAAAATAAGGGAAAAAACTTTATCTTTCTGGCATATTTCGGTATATGCCCCGCTTTAAATGTTTAAAATATAGTCCTCGATGATAATAGTTACAATTTTTTTCTTCGCCTTCATAAATAAACAGTGTTCGAGAAGGATTCAAACTTTCAAAATTTGAAAAATAAATTTGTATTAGTTTTTCGGACTTTTTTCGAAAACCGTTTGTCGCACGAAAAAAAGTAATACAACATAAAAGATACTCCTTTTCTGGATCTACACCTTTTGTTTGACACATTTTTTAAAATAATCAATAACTTGGAGGATATTATATAAAATCGACTTTATGAGCTGTTAAATAATTATTTAAATATTTAAGATCCCAGGGACACCTTTTCCCGTTATCCGATCGGGCTCAAACTTAACACAGCTTTTTTTTATTACTCGGAACTATTCTAGGGGGTGCCGCGAAGAAAATTCAGAAGTCGAAAATAAGAGCCACCCTAATATACACACACAAGCTATAGTTCTAAGAAGAGTAAGTAGTCTACGATCTACGTCGCAGATTCTACGATAATAAAAAAGTAATTTCGCTCGCTTACCCCTTCTGTAGCCGATGCTTTGCTCTTCTCCTGAATGCTCGTAGATTGGACGCTGCCGGTCTCCCTCTTTGTCCTGGTGTTCTGGCTGGAAATTGCTGGAATTACTGGAATCGTCGAGCTATCCTCGTCGCTCTCCTTCGATACACGTATGACCGTTGATGTTCCATTCCCTAACCCTTGAACCACTGCCGCCATCGCGTCGCTATTTTCGGCCTCGATGTTTTTATTTAAATTGCGCGGATCGATGGGCAAGAAGAGATCGTCCTTACGTCCGGCGTGCTCGTTGCCAGAGCATTGCTCGTACGGGACGCAAACGCAACTGGCCGGCGCGTAACTGGCTGAGAAGTCGTTTCCAAAGTACTGATTAACATTATTGTGATTCTTATGATTGTTGTTTTTGTCGTCGTAATAGTTGTAGTTGTTGGACCCAACAGCGGGATAATCATTAACAGCCTGGCCGCGGACGGCGTTGCCAGAGAAGTAGTTGCCGCCGTTCAAATATTTCCCAGCCTTTTCACTATCCGATTTTCCGTAGAAAGGGTCTCGCGTGGGTTTCTCGTAGAGAGGATACCGTTCGGCATAACTGCCCGTTGATTCGGAACTGGCCAAACCGTTTGGATCGTTGTTGCTGGTGCTCCCGTGCACTTTGAACGCCTTTTTGTAGGCGTCCAAGTCTGAGAAGCCACCAGGGTTGAATGCGCCGAGGCTACCAGAACTCGATAGACCCGACGGACTACCGACGATTCCTATCCCAGGCCCGTCACTCTGTCCGTAGCTGAGCGATGGATTATTCTGACTAGCGTCCGAGTGGTGATAGTGATGGTGGACGTGTTGCTGAACCGCGTCGGCAATTTGCTTCTTGTCAATGAACTGGCCCTGGAACTGATTCTGGCCCTCGTACTCGAACTCCTCGCCCGCCACCGCAGTTCCCGCCTCGTACACCGGCTTGGACGGATACGGCGGTGCGAGGTGGCCAGGTTTCTTGAACGTTGGGTAGGGACCGATCAGGCTGGGCGTCGAAGGGAAATGCGAGACCGACGGAGGAAACGGACCGCTGAAACTCGGCCCGGACGAGGCGAAGCTGGCAGTGGACGACAGCTGGGGTGGCACGGGTTTGCCCGGTCCGTAAGGCCCATAAGATCCGTAAGGCCGCTTCACTGGAATAGCTGGCAACGGTTTGCCGACTGGCTTAATAGTGACGGGTTGGGCGTAGATTATGTCCTGAGGATATATGCCACGATGAGGGGAATAATAGGGTCGACGTCCCTCGACGTTCTCGCACTGTAAAATGTTAAAAACGCTGGCTGAGTTGGCTGCGTGTTTCGCGTTCACGCGCGTGTCCACTTACGTTCATTAATCCGAGGGTGCACAGCTTGTCTCTGATGTACGTCCGAGCGACCGTGTCGTTTCCCAATTGAAGGGCGTTCTTAACTGCCGGGTCGGCGTACACCTGATCGTAACCCTCGATGTTACGACCCTGTCGGTTGGAGACGAGAATATCCTCGATCACAGCCTCCGCCTATGGAACGAAAGCTCGATTTGAAAGTTCCATTTGAAAGTGGACCGTGAAAAGTGATCGCACCGCGCGCCACTTACGGATCGTTGCTCGGTCGAGTCGGACTGAGCTTCGACTACTTGCGGGCCTGCTTCCGCTACGAATATTTTCGCCTCGCTCTCCCTTTCGTCCGTGTTTTCGCCTTGGGACTCAGATCCGCTAGTCGATTCCACCCCTTCTTCCTTCCCCCACAGCCATTCGCGCCCCGTGGCTTTTATCGCGCGGTCGAAACGCACCGGTGACGATAACTCGGTAGGTGCTTCGGCCGCGATGCTGTTCACCGCTATACCGAGCAACCAAACTGCCCACAGCTTCATCCTGATAGAGCAAACTAGGCAAACAGAAGAGTTATCATGAATGCGATGAATGTGTTGGGCGAAGCAACCAACAGAAACGAAATGATTAACGAAAGCGAGAGGATATCGGGAGAAAGTGGCTAAACTGGTCCTTGGGCGTCCCGCCTTGTCTTGCGCCTATCCTACCTACTCTACGTATACTGGCGCTTATACCTGCTCGCGCCTACGCGCGCTTCTTCAAATGGATGCTATTTCGAAAAGTTTCGAAGGCGGTGAAAGTTGTTGCGTAACAGGGAGTCGCGCGACACGCGACAATTGCGCGCAACGCGCATTTTCTTTCATCGATATAAGAGCAAATTGATATTATGATAGTATGTACTATGTTGACTGATGGTGGAGAGAAGAAGGCAAACGACGGCGTCGCACCGGTGCGTAGGTACATAGAAGAGTGTAACGAAAGAGTGTAACAGTGTAACGAAAGGAATAAAACTATTAAGGGACAGAAGAAAAGTGTTTTTACCTTAGTCAGGGTGGATCTGGTCGCGTCGCGTTGTGATGCTTCTCACGATCTTTCTTACGAGACTCTTGGTAGCTGTCGACTGACAGCGAGCGTCCGCGATGCGTCGTCGAGTTTCGCTCTCTAACCGAACACTTTCTCCGTGAACGAGGTTACTCTGCGGGCTTACCGATGCCATTCGTATCTTATATAGACGTCCCTTTCGGAGATGCTGAAACCGAGTACGAAGTTACGGTGGGGTAGATTCGTGACTCATTTCTATAGCCGGACATCCGTCTTGGATGGGTATATTCTTCGATCCGCACTGTACAATGCATATATACTCGGACCTATGCTGGTAGGAAACAGTGAAAACAGTGGTGTCGTCAATTGACGCATAAGAACGCCTAAGGACGCCGAAGGTGTCATAATCAGATGAACGGGAACGGGGCGAGATTTGCGCGAGCGATGACACTGTCCAACGAAATTTAACTTCTTCTCTGTTCTGTAACATTCAATAGCCGTTTCTTGTAGATTTTTGTACGCTGAAGACGAATCCGCAAACCGTTTGTCGCCATCACCCTCGGTTTTCGAGAAATTCGATTTTGAAAATAAACTGCAAATTTTCAATTTTGAATATCTTTTGTGTTCAAATTGTAATAGTTATTCGGTTTTATAATTAGTTAAAGAACGATCAAAGGGAAAAGGACACCCGAAATGCACCAATTTTTGTGATATCCTTCAATTTATTTCCAAAACTAAGCGTCTAGGAAAAAATCTGACTACTCCATGCGATACAGCAGACATTTTTCCTTCCGAAATCACCAACAGAAGTGGTAAAACATCCTTTGTTTATAATTTAGAAACGAAAGAGTTTTGCAAAACGTGCGGCGCGGACAGTGGTAGTCACGCGCGTTACGCGATTCGGTGACGCTGAGCGGCCCACGCGCCATTGACTACCACTGTAGGCGCCGCACGTTTTGCTAAACACTTTCGTTTCTGTATTGAAAACAAACGACGTTTTACCAGTTCTGTTGATGGGTTCCGAAGGAAAAATGTCTGCTGTATCGCGTGGAGTAGTCAGATTTTCTCCTAGACTCTTAGTTTTGGAAATAAATTGAAAGATATCCTCAGGAAAGATGTCCTTTCCCCTTTGATCGTTGTTTAAACATATTTAAATGTTTATAGTTCGAGAATAACTTATATCGTTGTCTTCGTGAGGGTTTTTGATGGAACAAGCAACCGAACAACTAGTACTCTTTAAACACAAAACATGTTCAAAGTTGCAAATTTGTAGTTTATTTTCAAAATCGAATTTCTCGAAAACTAAGAGTGATAGCGACAAGCGGTTTGCGGATTCGTTTTCAGCGCAGAAAAATCTATAAGAAACTTCTGTTGAAAGTTACAGAGCAAATGACTGCTGGACAGTGTAAGCAGCTTCTCATTTCCCCGCGTTTCCTTTTCAAACCGATAACACATGCTTCTCTGTGACAAAGTTCGCCAACCATGCCAACCAGGCATTCGAGTAAACACGTTTCTTCCATTCTGTCTCGATACTGTCGCTGGTGGCAGTCCCATTGATGGATGCACAGAAACCTAAATTCATGTCTGTTACTTTGAGTCTTGTCTTCATTACAATTGAAATTATCCACTTGTTGCATTGCGCCTATGTATGTACCTAGGTAGTTATAGAATTATAATCTAACTGTCCTTAAGTCGAACTTCCTTTTCCCATCGTTCATAATAATGATATTAATAGGTAATAACGTGGCGTATAAATGCTAAATTAATTTAACGATCGATCGAAGCAAGGTTGGGTGATTGGGGTCTGAGTCTGAATAACATGATACGACACAGGACGAGGCGAGCTACATGTAGGTGCGTATAGACGTCGTATGTATTCATAGATATAATATATACGCAAGCAAATTGTGTAACACGGGATTTTCGTTAATGGGGTTGCGCAACTGTGAATACGGAACGCCGCGCCGCGCCCGACCAACGCAACGGAGGAGCATGCTAATTTAAGAAAATAAGTACTTGTTCTCGGCGCGATCTGACAAATCGCTTTCATACGTTAAGGGTGTTTATGATATATCTACTCTGGTAGTACTCGTCTAGCCTACGGAGGTAGATCTGTATTCCCTGAATATCTTATCCGCGCTAATCAGGAACCTACACATCTACATATTCTGTTTTAATATATCGGGCTGAATATTTCCACATTAAAATAGATAGGTAACCGATATCTGTTGTTCAAAGTTCATTACCATCAAATTATCGAGCAAGCGCCTAGAATGACGTGGCTGTAAGAAAGTTGATGGTTTCTCCTCTATCGTCGTGCCAGCGCTCGGGGAAAGTAAACGGACGGTTGTTCAGTGTCAGAGACGTTCCCCGGATTTGGAAGCGAACGAGCGGACGAACAGAAGCTTCATCTCTCCAATCACCTGGACAGGGATGTGAGAACGTAGAATTTTGGATGCAGGGATTTTCAGAGCATGTAGCTACGCTCGCGAGTGTCAGAGAACACTGTTCCCTCCTCGTCGACAAGTTTTTCTGTTGTTGACCGTTCCATTTCCCTGCTGAGAGATCCGGGAGAAAGTGCTCCTCCGAGTTGTCGAAAATTCGCGTGGTTTCGTAGACGCAAATGAATCCATGCGTGGAACCGAACCGCTGTTTCTTTCATTCGACGATGGGGAGAATAACACTGCATTGGCTGTCGGGTGAGCTTGCTAGCAAATATACGAACGCGAAACATACATGTATGGGTATACGTTTGCGTAGCACCGCTTCGTCAGCCTACCGATTGCGCAATCTGGATTTTCCACCCTATCTCGTAACTCGCAACTCGTAGCTCGTAACCCCTGGGTTTTTTCGAGTGTCCACTTATTAGGCGATTGCGCGGATCACCGTCAGATTACTATCGAGTATGTAATATGTAGAGGAAGTGCAATATATTTGGAATACCAGTTTGTTTAAGACTAATTAAAAATTACGGTAGACGACGCGAACAAATAAAACTGCACAGTATCATAGGGAAACTGATGAACTTTTATATTTCAAACTCTCGGTAATAATAAATAGCAAAAAGTAGCTGAAACTTTGGTCTTAATGAAAAATATCAAGAAGTATCGATTTCGTTAAGGTGCAGGTAATTTGGGACACCGGTATTCTAATTTACCTTCACTTTATAAACTTAAAAAAAAAAAGTGTAGATAATAAAACTATCTTCTTTTATGATGTAATCAGGTTGAAAAATCGCAATATAGGAATAATCTTAGGTAAATATAAATGTACAGCGCTGGCTGTTAACATGCCATTGAAATCTAAAATTTCATGTCACACTTTGTATTCTCGAAATTATTTGCAAAATTCACACGGACCGATAGAAGGGCCGCGCAAATGACTAGATAAAGCGTTTCACTCGAGAGAAACATGGTAAAAGGGAGATACGAGAATTTAAAGAAACTTATCGTCTTACTGAAAGGATATGTATTTGAAATTGATTGCCGTTACATTGCGTACGAATTCATCCGAGTGCCATAGAGACAGGCGAACGACGAGAATTGTGAGTGACCAGGTTGAATCGTGAAAATGATCGCTGACGATTTGTGATCCGCCAAATCAGTAGGTAATGCGATAACCGTGTTGTTCGATGGAGTAGCTGGAAGGTGCCGCTGCTAGTTCGAGAGGTGCGACAGCTGGTAGAGCGTAAGCGTACTGGGGGATCTAAAAAGAATATAAGAGGACTAATGAAAATCAGGGAAGGGGAGTGGAGGATTGGCTTGTTCCGAGCAAACGTGCAAGCGAAATGAGTCAAACCTGCAGTAAGGGCGCCGCGTGTATCGTGTGACTCAGCTTTGTAGTCGATGCCGGGGTTCTGACTGGAAATAGCAGAGAGAGAGCCTTTGAAGCCGAGGCGGGAGATCGTCCCGCGGACAATTCGGCTGTCGGCGACGATGCTGGCAGCGCTTGTGGAGCAGCTGCTAAAGCCGGAATCGGAGCTGGCGCAGGCGCTGGATCTAGAGCAGGAGCTGGAGCAGCAGCTGGAGCAGCAGCTGGAGCTGGAGCAGGAGCCAGAGCTAAAGCCAATGCCAAAGTCGGAGCTGGTGCCAATGGTGGCGATGATTCCGGCGTCGGGTTATACGGCAGACTAAGTTTCTCTGTAGATTCCAACGTTGATATCGACGGGGAAGCTGGAGCGGCGCAAGCCGTACCAACCGCAACGACGAGAACAATCTAAGAAAGAAGGCAATGCTCACTCTTGACTTATCGCTAGATCACGAGAGGACGAAGCCGACAGCGCTTGGTCTAGTTAATTTACAAGAGTGACACGATGCGAGCTGGTATAGAACACTGTACCGCAGGTACTTACGTATCTGAACATGACGATTCCACGGTTCCTTTGCGAACGGATCGAGACGCAAGGTTACTTCTGGTCGAGGATCGAGTCGAAGCTCTCGTACTTATAGAGGCCCCAGGAGTGCCGTAAAAAGGAAACTCGTCCTGGTTCCCGAAGACCGCACGTCCCTACGCATCGCCCTGCTGCGTCCTTCCTCGACATTAGGGGCGGGACTTGTCGCTGGCAACTTCGCTCCACCTTCGGATCGCCGATTGAATCTCAGCTCCTCGAGTGCAATTTTCCAGCACTAATATTTTTGTCGGATTGCTGCACAAATAATACCGCTCGACGCTCTATGTAGAATTTAGGGAATATCAATATCGCATCTCCGATTATTCTGCCCTGAAAATTCTCCAGTAGACTCGATAGAGCAAAAGCATTCTGTGAGAATGCAGGATTCTCTGCGAATTGGTGCGAATGTTTGCGTGGAAGATCGCACGGGACGAAGGGACGAGGGAGTTGTTGCTAGGACGACAAAAATCGGATTCATCGTTATAACCGGTTGGTGGATTCGTGGTTCGTATCGAAGCAGTAGGTACTAGTAGTGGCTCTTCAGTTGCAGCTGAAACAAACTTCTCGCTGTGTATGCACGTGGGTCTACTTAGGTATTTGCCACAACCAAATAACAATGTTTCTGAAAGTCTAGGAATTTTAAATTTCTTCAACAACGGTTGAAACGGTTTCCTAGACTCTTATAAAAAAACAAGAATTATTCTAAGAGCCGAGGATTGAGTGGAGCAAGCGTAAGGAGTACAAGGAGAGGCTAGAGAAAACGAACGAAGGGTTTTTATCGAAGATTGAGAGATTTTATTGCGAATGATTAGCCGACACCATGGAGTCCCGACTGATGATGATTATTCTCTCTCATCGGAGATGGTCGGAGGTAGAGCACTCTAAGACGATCTGCTTAGGCCTAGAGTCGTGGAGTGGTTGGAGACGAAGATGCAGGTAACGTTGGTGTAATCAGTAGGTGAAGCCAGTTGCGACGAGCGGAGCGTGAGCGATGTACGGAGCGACGCCCGCGGTCTTGACCACGGTAGCGGAGGCCAAGGGTGCAGCGGCGATGTACGGAGCTGTGGCCACCACTGGACTCTTCACGGAGACCTTGTAGGTGTTGGCGTAGCTGGTAGCGACAGGCACGGTGTGCGTTAGCGCGAGCGGTGCCGGGGCGAGTAGCGGCGCTGCGTGAAGAGTAGCCGATGCCGGGGCGAGTAGCGGCGCTGCGTGTAGAGCAGCCGGTGCCGCCAGGTATCCTGGAGCGGGCGCAGGTGCCGGGGCGGCTGAGACGCAGGCCAACACAGCGAACAGAGCGACAACTTTGTACATGGTGGCGGCTGGAATTTTCGCTCGGGCTGACGGTGTCAAGTGAGACTTGTTGATCAACAGCTGAGACTGAGAATCGAATGATGCTCGACTAGCCAAGCTGCTGCTCTTTTATTCCGCCAGATTGACCTCTCCCACCAGAACGCCGCGGCGAGCCGGCCGTCTTCAAGTCTGCAGCTTTGTTGCGCCTCGACTCCGCTTCTCTTGTCCTTCTTTCGTATAGCTCCGACGCGATTCGTCCTTTCGTCCCGGATCCACGTGCCGCGGCGCGGCTCAGGGTCTTTTCGTGCTTCCTTTCAACCATGCAGTGCAGAGGTAGTACACTGTCAAGGACTATGAATTCACGCAGGTCCACGTGCAGAAAGACCGGTTGAATTCTTTTTGCGGGTAAACGCGCTTTGGTAGATATATATATATATATATATACACACTTATATATGTATGTAAATACGTACGCGCTCCTCGAATCCTCGATACCGTTCCTTTACATCACTAGCTTGCCGCCTGGCATGTTCAGTCTGTGCGATTCGCTGTGATATCGCCACTTCGAATGACGTCCAATCGGATCTCTTTCTAAACTGGTCGAATGATGAACGATACCTCGATAAAGATTCGTCGACGGCGATTCGCCAGCGAACATCTGAGAATCTTATCTCACCAAGTGGACGGATTATGATGGATCCATCCGCGAGTCTATAACGGGCAAACAACCCTCGTATTTCGAGATAACTCCAATTAGTTAACCGACCGTACGTTAATTAATAAACGCGATGCCCATCCGGTAATCCGGTATCTATTTCCACGATAACGTAACGCGCCTGTATTCGTCGCTGTTAATGCCGATAACGTTACGTTACACCTCGTGTTTACTTGGAGCATCAGCGCGATTGAGTAACGATTGGTAAGCCGTTTTAACGCCCACTTTGGGCTAGGTACCGAGACGCGTCGCGTCGCGTCGCGACGCGCATATTGAAACGTATGTAACGACTGGAATCTAGAATCGCGTAAGGAGAGGACGACGGCTCCAAGGGGCCAGAGGCGAACGAAAAATATGGGCAGCATTGTGACATTGTTTGCGAAAGAAAATTGCCAGCTTGATTTCGTATGACCCGCGCGTGTACGTGCGTACCGATACCGCAATCGTTGCGGTGTTGGTTGGTGCTTCCGAAACCAGTCCACCTCGTCTAAATCTCCTCCGCTACCATTCCTCCTTCTCCTTCTTTTCTCTTTTGTAAAGCATTGTTGCCCAAGCATTTGGCGACAAGGTCGTCGTTTCGTGAATGCCACACCCACATTTTTTTCATTTCTTGATCGATGAGAAAACGGGTCCGGTTCAAGAGCGGCGATAGCCACCGCGAGGTCAGTAACATCGGAACCCGGATTCCGGAAGAGCGAAGACCTTGGTCTGTCCGATTATCGCGTCAATGAATTTCGTATTGTGGCGCGGAACGATGAGTTTCGGGTGCCTTCGGGCTATTCCTAATCGCTATTGTACATAGCAGCATGGGATTTATAAATAATATGGAGTTCCGTTGTAGGGCCGGTTGCAATCTGTTCCTCAAAGGAAAACGAAGCCTCTATTTCTTCTTCTTCATCTTCTACTAAATCTATTTAGATGAAAACGTCGATTCGCGGCATTGCGAGAGAATTGAGGGAGGAACTGAAAGAGGCTTTGATCGGTGTTACACATTGAGTGCAAATAAGTTTCAAGGGAATACAACAACGAATAAATTACAAACATAAGTTGCACGTTTTCGACAGCACGATACGAGAGCGATCCATAGTTAGGATTAGCTTGAAAAGAGGCTGGATGCGGAGGTACCTAAGGGTGTCGGTTAGGTGGGAATTGAGATGGGAGGATGGATTCACACGCTTGATGAAGTTGAAGGAGGCAAAGAAAATTAGGGATCTTAAGCGTAATGCGGGCGAAACATGGTTCACTGGTTTTCACCCTCGCCCTCCTCTTCTTCGTCAAATTCACCCTCCTCGTCAGCGGTGGCTTCTTGGTACTGCTGATACTCCGAGACCAGATCGTTCATATTACTCTCGGCCTCGGTGAACTCCATCTCATCCATGCCCTCTCCCGTGTACCAATGCAGGAAAGCCTTCCGCCTGAACATCGCGGTGAACTGTTCCGACACTCTCTTGAATAACTCCTAAAGTTCCACACGGAATGTTCCACACAGTCGAATAGATTGTTTGGTAATTAGTTGCTGGTCGATATTCCTACCT
This sequence comes from Andrena hattorfiana, assembly GCA_944738655.2. Taxonomy (NCBI): domain Eukaryota; kingdom Metazoa; phylum Arthropoda; class Insecta; order Hymenoptera; family Andrenidae; genus Andrena; species Andrena hattorfiana. Next base: position 41,047,437 of record OX122894.2, on the reverse strand, counting down.
GAATAGCCGTGGAATTTCCGATGAAAGTCGCAGACATCTTCAATCCGCGAGGGGGGATGTCGCAGACCGCTGTCTTAACGTTACTAGGTATCCACTCGACGAAGTAGCTGCTGTTTTTGTTCTGGATATTCAGCATTTGCTCGTCCACTTCCTTCATGGACATCCTTCCTCGAAAAACGGCCGCCACGGTGAGGTAACGACCGTGACGAGGATCGCAGGCTGCCATCATGTTTTTCGCGTCGAACATTTGCTGCGTGAGTTCTGGCACGGTCAGAGCCCTATACTGCTGCGAGCCTCTGCGTCGCGAAAAGATTAACGTGTAGCGAAGATTACTGGCTACTTACAGCTTATCGTTTACCAACCTGGACGTAAGCGGGGCGAAGCCGGGAATAAAGAAGTGCAGTCGTGGGAAAGGGACCATGTTAACAGCAAGCTTGCGCAGATCGGCGTTCAACTGGCCGGGAAATCTTAGGCAGGTGGTGACGCCGCTGAGCGTAGCGCTCACCAAGTGATTCAAGTCACCGTAAGTCGGCGTGGTCAGCTTCAGCGTGCGAAAGCAAATATCGTAAAGGGCTTCGTTGTCGATGCAGTAAGACTCGTCCGTGTTCTCGACCAGCTGATGCACCGATAGAGTGCAGTTGTACGGCTCGACCACCGTGTCCGACACCTTTGTTGTTGGTAAGCAAGTTAAGGGATAAGCTGAAAGAAGCGAGACGGAGTATGCAACCCTTACCTTTGGCGAAGGAACCACGCTAAACGTCATCATAATTCTGTCAGGATATTCCTCGCGGATCTTGGAAATTAGCAACGTTCCCATTCCGGCTCCTGTGCCGCCTCCGAGGGAATGGGTCAATTGAAAGCCCTGCAAACAGTCGCAACTTTCGGCTTCCTTGCGCACCACGTCGAGGACAGAGTCGACGAGCTCTGCGCCCTCCGTGTAGTGCCCTTTCGCCCAATTATTCCCGGCACCGCTCTGTCCAAACACAAAATTGTCCGGTCGAAATATTTGACCGAATGGCCCCGACCGTACCGCGTCCATGGTGCCAGGTTCCAGATCCACCAGAATTGCTCTAGGGACATACTTTCCTCCTGACGCTTCGTTGTAATATACGTTTATGCGCTCTAGCTGGAGGTCAGAGTCGCCGTGATACGTACCGGTCGGATCGATACCGTGCTCATCAGAGATCACCTCCCAAAACTAAATTACATTAGTAAAAATAATATTGATGTATATGTCTAATTATCCAGGGTGATTTCTCCGAACGCGATACCTTTGCTCCTATTTGATTACCGCACTGGCCTGCTTGGAGATGAGCGATTTCACGCATCTTTCCCTTCTATTCTCTCGTCTCTTCTTGCTTGTCAACGGATCTTGATCGTCCACGATTCGGTACGATTGAGAGACGCCTCTCGGATTCGCACCTGTATCTCCGCAGGGGAAACGCAAAATTCTCCTTGGAAAGAGCGAATTATTCGTCTCGAGCGTGCAGAGAAAAACGGAAAGGCTCGAAAACAGGCAACGACAGTCAACGAATCGACGTTTGTTTTCCGGTTGCCTTGGACCGTTTGTTTTGCGATTAAATTGGTAGTTGTTTGAATTTGGCTTCGCTTCTGCGCGAGGGAACAAGGATCGTGGAGATATGGGGGAGGGGGATTTTGTTTACATAAATATAAGAAGAGAATTTTCTAGACGAATTGTGTAAGTGATCTTTTATTTTGGTCGATTGGGGGACGGAAAGTGAACACATTGTCAACGTCGAATGGCGAATTGTAAGAAGTAAACGAGAGGAGGCTTTAGATGATTGCTTCGCAGGCGGATCGATGCTCGATTGTCCTGTTATCCACTATGCACTATGCAGTCTATGCACTACGTATGTGCGCGCAGCTCGATTCAGCGTCTGCCAGCCACAAGTGCCGCGCCGTGGAGGCCCGGATGAACGAAGGGGCTAGCGACGGCGTGAGCGACCACAGGGCTGGCGATGTACGGTGCAGCGAACGCATGATTAACAGCGTGCGCGTTGTAGCTGGTCGCATAAGTTCCGACTGTCAAAGCCGCTGGAATCGGGGCTGCGATTGCTGCTGGGACTGCCGCTGGGATTGCCGCTGGTATTAAACCGGCCGAGCAGACGGCGATCAAGCCGGCGAAAAAGACCTATGAGAAACAAACGAATCATGATTACGAGAAAAATGCGTTTGAATACCTCACTTCTCACGTCTATATCTTCGATATTTTCCCGAATTTCAGTCTCAAATTTTCAAGAAACATTCATGACATATCAAACACTGAAAATACACAATTTTTTTTATCTTTTTGCCATATTTCAGTACCCCCTCCCTAAATGTTTAAAAAATAGTCCTCGAAAATAAAAATTCTATTCTTTTCTGTTCGCCTTCATAAATAAAAAGTGTTCGAGAAGCATTTAAAATTTCAAAACTTGAAAAAAAAATTTTTTTTTAGTTATTCGAACTTTTTTCGAAAACCGTTTGCCGCACGAGAAAAAGTAATAGAACATAAAATATGCTCCCTGTCCGGATCTACAAGTTTTGCTTGACATATTTTTTCATTTAATCAATAACTTGGAGGATATTATAGAAAATCGACTTTGCGAGCTGTTAAATAATTATTTAATCTGGCTAAAACTTTACACAAATATTTTTTTATTAGTTGGAACTATCCTGGAGGATGATCCGAAGAAAATCTTGAAAAAAATTCCGAGAGTAAATAACAGCCACCCTAGTCTATAATCTACAGTAGACTTTCGATCGACTTACCAAGATTTTCATGCTAACCATTTTACTCGCAACTACTTCGTTTTCTCTAGAAACTGTTTCGAGTGAGTCGCTATAGGACACTGTGCTACCATCCCGATTAGCTACAGCTCTTTTATACGTGCTTTCGATCCTGTAATGTACTCCCACTACCAACAGAGATCGCAATACCGCGCCGGGTTCGAAACGTGCTTCTGCATACCGGATGGCTTGTGTAATAAAAGTATATACATACGTTTTCGACCAGACCTGCGACGTCTACCATCGTCGCTAACTGTGCTTTTTCTTTCATAGAGCCGTCAAGACTCAAGGGTAGATACGTACATGCCTACACATATTATTACGTGCTACATTCGACTCCGGTCAGATCGTCATCCTTGTCTCCTCAAGGTATGCACGAGATGAAAACCCTTATTATTAGCCCTAGTTATTAGCAAGCGCTGCTGATGCACACCAGCAAATAATAACGAAGGTGTATTTTTAATTGGATTAGTCACCACCATACACGGAGGCGTGTTGTAACTGTTGCATTATGACGCGAGTGATCGAAAAGGGGGCTAAGGGAGAAGCGGACTTTACTTATTGATAGCGCCACGGAACCACGTGCACCAGGAGGCCTCACTTATCGTTAGAACAGTACGAAGTGGAATCATCGTGCTGATCATGGTAATGCTGTGTTGTGTGTAAATTGTAAGCACTAACAATAAATAGTATGTACGTTTGTGTGTGTACGTTTAGGTGCGGCCTGTACACGTTCTAAATACGAAACGCGGGCATAGGTTTTACGTCGACAAAGACGATCATGTCGACACCGTAAGTTTCGAAGATCGTTCGTCGAGCGTGAGCGGAATTCCAGCGATGCAGCGATCGCCGCGTCCTGCCTTTTGTCCACTTGCCCCTCGTTCTTATAGTTTCTTACCCGTCAACGAGACTTTGTACTTTCTCTTTGTACTTCATCTTTGACTTTGAGACCGGGGAAAAATGGTATCGTAATGGCTCGTGTCGCTGTTATTCAAACATTTTCTTTTCGGTCTAATAGGTGTTTCTCGCAGTTATCTTGGCGAGATATAAACGAGAATGAAATAGGAACGTGGTATACATTTATTGTATCTGCGTATTATGTGCATACTTATAATAAAAGGGAAGAGAAGAGAGAAAGGCGAACAAGGATTATTAGGTAGGAGTATTACAATAATAATCTTGAGAATGGATTAGTTGTACAATGCGTGGTAGTCGGTCATAGAGGAGGCGAGGTCGTTGTGTCATCGGAGTGATAGGAGAGTCTGGCAACCGATGCTGCGGGTATCGTAGCTTCGAAGGTCCTGGTACTGGCAACTGGCAAATGGCAACTGTCATCGATCCTTACCGTGTAGGCGTCTGCGGGACGGTAGTTATCTAGGTATTAGGGTGGCTCTTATTTACTCCTGGCGAAATTTTTTTTCTAGATTTTCTTCGCAGCACCCCTCAGAATAGTTCCAAATAATAAAAAAAATCTGTGTAAAGTTTGAGCCCTTGAATATTTAAATAATTATTTAACAGCTCACAAGGTCGATTTTATATAGTATCCTCCAAGTTATTGATTACATGAAAAAATGTGTCAAACAAAAGTTGTACATCCAGACAAGGAGTATCTTTTATGTTCTATTACTTTTTCTCGTGCGACAAACGGTTTTCGAGAATAGTCCGAATAACTAAAACAAACTTTTTTCTCAAATATTTGAAAGTTTACCTTGAACACTTTTTATTCATGAAGACATAGAAAGAAATTGGAATTATTATTTTTGAGCACTATTTTTTAAACATTTAAGCCGGGACATATACCGAACACATATCGACTTTGTGAGCAGTTAAATAATTATTTAAATGTTCAAGAGCCCAGGGGCACCTTTTCCGTTATCCGATCGAGCTCAAACTTCCCACAGATTTTTTATTATTATTTAGAATTATTCTGGAGGACGTCCTGAAGAAATTTCAAAAGTCGAAAATAAGAGCGACCCTAGTAGATATACTACTTTCAAAGAGAATCGTGCCAGAAAATTGATATTAAAAAAAGTCGTTTTACATGTGTACATACCTACGTGTGTTAAAACTACGATTAAAAGAATTTCACCTATCTATACTTGAAGATAGCGCCAGTCTAATCGGAAACCGTAGTCGAAGTTTATTCATTGGTGAATTGACACAACTACTTAGACGCGACTTAACCGAACAAAACAGGAATTTCCATTGGAATCCAATCTGTTAATTTACAGTTGCATTTAGAGGCAGACGCATTTGAAGCTAGCTTTCAAGAAGGAACGAAAGAAAGAAAGAGAAAAAGGAAGATAGAAAATCGTTCATTTCTGTTTAGATTTGTAATTTTATTGAATAACGGAGAAAATATATAGTAACATGGTGGCGCGTGTACTTAACCGAACAAAACAGGAATTTCCATTGGAGTCCAATCTATTATAGTTTACAGTTGCATTTAGAGACAGACGCATTTGAAGCTAGCTTTCCAGAAAGAACGAAAGAAAGAAAGAAAGAAAGAAAAAAGAAAAAAGAAAATCGTTAATTTCTGTTTAGATTTGTAATTTTATTGAATAACGGAGAAAACATATAATAACATGATGGGGCGTGAACATATTCAGGGTAACGCGAATGGTGCGGCATATGTGAGAGGAGCGTATGGCAGCGGCGCGGCTGCAGCGGCGAAGGTGTACGGTGCGGCTGCGGCTGCGAACTGCGGTAGAGCAGCCCCGAACGGTGCGGGCGCGGCGGCAAAAGCTATGCCTGGCGCGGCTGGTACAGCGGCCAAAGTGTTGTAGTTCCTCGCGACAACCTGGCTGCTCCTAGCAGTTACGATAGGTGCTGGAAGCGCAGCCACCGCAGCCGGAGCGGGCGCAGCGAGCAAGGGGGCGGCCGGCAGCAGGCCGGCAGACGCTACGGCTGCCATTGCGAGGACGATGCACTGCAAACGAATAGAACGTTGAATCAGTTAAACCAATAGATGTTACAAAAGTTCCAGAGAAATGGGAGAAACGAAGAAGAGGTTGCAACGGTGGTGAAGCCAGAAGCTCGGCTTGCGCAGCCACGTACCGTTAACTTCATCATCTTGCGGGTAGTTGCTATCGATTCGGCTGTTGAGCGACGAGTGCAGAGACGTCGGAGCGTCCAGGTTTTATACCGATGTCCAGCGCTGTTCGCGCGCACCGCTTACGAAAAGCCGGGACGCGACTTGCGAAAGCCACGACCTCCTCTGTATAATCACCTCCGTATCGATTTCGTTTGTCGCCCTCGCATTGCCATGCTACGCGCGAGCCAGCGCGTTCTCGCGTAAGTACTCGCGCCCGCTGACCCCAGGCTGGCGCGGCTGTTTTCGATTCGATCGCCTTTCGCAAGTTCAATTCATGCCCCGCGGTCGATTTCGATGACCCTGATCGAAAGACACGACATACGGGCGGACACTTGCACAGAGGATCGTGTAATTGCGTAACCACCCATGCCGAGTAATTGTATAACTCCCTGGACTATGTGCTTATCCGGTCGAAACGCGTAACAAGGTTGCAATCCAGCTGCCGCGCCGGTCCATCCGCTCGATTACGCGCACCTTTTCGCTTCCCACACGCTGGGTTAATTGTTTCACTTCAGCTACCTTTCTCATCTACTTCTCGCCGAGTGTCCCTCGCTGTCCAATGTCTATGTATACTCTGCAGTGGCAATACTGCTGTATCTGTTAGGTGTAGATTGCTACAAGTGAATATTCAACACCCGAATAGTACCCGATCTCCAACTTTTCGGCTGGTTAATCGTTAATTCTCTGTGCCTCACTCGCGGGATCGAGTCATTCGAATCCGAATCCCTTCTCTGGCTTTGCGTCTCCCTCCTTTTCTCTCCCCTCGCGCAGAAGGCTAAAACAACTTCAAGGCAAAGGCGTTCACCTTTTTCCCAAGTTCAAGTTCTCTTATTTCTACTTCGAAGGTATTTCGCTCGTTATACAATATACAATAACTACCTATGTGTATAGAATATCTATCGATAGACGTTTGGTTATGCAGATATGTATTCCTGGATTCGTGCGAATCGCAGAGAGATGTCCCATTGACGCGCGGATGCAACTTCCTACAGGATTTGTCCGCGGGCTTGGTTCCTAAGGAAGTGCCACCCGAGGATCGTAAATCTGCCGGTGCGTGGGCGAGAATTTGCCCGCAGTGAGCACTCTCGACAACGGACAAAGGGCAACGTCGCCCGGTCTCGTCCCGGTGGCCGACGGAAAGGGGGAAACCTGTTTGCGCTTTAGGGAAAAAAGTGGTCCGGGCGCGCGAGCTTGAGAAAAGTGGAAATTGCACGGATCATTGGACCACGCCTGATGGCGCAACCTTGAAGAAATCCAGGATTCAATGCTACGTAGTTGGCGGATGGACGGCAAAAAACCTTCTCGGGAGTCCCGAAGGGAGACGTTGATTGGCCGGCCGTTGGAAAAAAGTACAACGGCCAGCAAGAAGGCCGCGAGTAACTCGTTCGCGGGCTGCTTCGAAGACCGGCTGTTGCCCTTCGCGGTACGAGGAAAACGGCTAAAAAGACTGATTGCGAGCCGAGTACAGGGAAGGGGGGTGCAGGAGCTGAGAATCTTAGCGGCGGTTTCCCCTATATAAACAGCGATTCCTCGGGATTTCGAGTATCATCGTTTGAAGCTGCTCCTAGCGCATCTACCCATCTATTTCATCCGCTCATTCCACGTGGCCGACATGTTCAAGACGGTGAGTGTAAACTGCAAAGTGTGTAAAACGACTAACAACAGCGTCTACCTACTTGGATCAACTAGAATTTAAGTAGTAACACCTAAACCACTTGCTGGTTACTTAGGTACCTGTTTAGTATGAAACAACTAACGCTGAGTCTGTGAACGTAGGTATTGTTCGCGGGATTATTGGCGGTGGCGATCGCCGCTCCAGCCCCAGCGCCGGCTCCAGCCCCAGCTCCAGCACCGGCGCCAAGTGCTTCGACTTTGCTCAGCCCGATCGTGATTCCGACGAACCCGGCTATTCTGCCTAGCATCTATACTAACTTGTATCCGAGCTATCCGGCACCGCTACCCTACCCTGGCTACATACCAGTCTACAAGAATTACGTTTTCTAATCGCCGATATGGATTATGGACAAACCGACCGATCGATCAACCACCCGATCCACTCCTTTTTCTAATCACCCACCATCAGTAATTACGCATCCGTTCATCTTCGATTCTCCGTTCAATGTTTCTATACTCTTAGACTCGATGTGAATAAAATCGCTTAAAAGCAAACCGTCTCTCTATCTATCTCTCTCTCTCTCTCTTTTCCCCATCGATCCTCGCTTGATTTCCCCTCTCTAACGTACCAGCGGTTGTTTACTTGCTCGTTAATGAGTAGGCATCTAGCGCGGTGTGCTGATTACGCGACTTGTCGTTACTTTATCAATCCAATTATATGAGCGTCAGCGTAGGCGTAACCACGCTCCGAATAATCGCTGTCCACCCACTTATGTCATACAAACACCTATGTACCGTGTACATATGTGGATGCATTTACAGTTTTACGCGCGCGCAATTGCGAAATTGTCATATGTATATTGAGACTTGACCGTGGGAACAGTGGTGTCTATTGTTTACGGTCTGTGAGTCGGAAGGGATTAGGAAGAAGCTCGTATTATCGTAGATGCGGTGCGATGGATTGCAGGTAGGTATGCAACCAAGGTGGAGGTCAGATATGTTGGCCGGTCTGAAGTTGTTTCGCGAACAGCGATCGAGGGGAAATCGGCCCCCTCCCGCGAGTCTTCATGGCGTAGGGCGAAAGAGAGCGGGAACGTTAAGGAAAGGAGCAGGCTCACTGGAGGGGGCCGATTTCCCCTCGATCGCTGTTCGCGAAACAACTTCAGACCGGCCAATATATTTGACTTCTACCTTAGAAGGTATTCACTGTGGTTGCCAGGGAAAACTAAGAAAGAAACTAAAACTTACCACTGACGGAGCGCGCGAAACGTAGCTCTGGGTTAGGTAGCTACGCGTACGTGGAACAAAGACGTGTTAATTGCATCGATAAAAGGCTGGAGGGTGGTGCGAGGTGTGAGCGCTCGCAGTCGCCGCGGGGCACACTGCGATACCTTTTGTTCTCACTAATGGCGAGCTATCACAATTACACAACAGATGACAACAATACCAAATAGTTACGTAAAGGTAAATGCAGTGTCCTTGCGAAGAGGGATGCGAAAGGGGAGGGGCAGTTTCCGTTATCGTTCTGCGAGATCCGCGTTAAATGTCCAACATGACACGTACGCTGACGAATGAAAAGCTACGGCCGATTGCCGTGGAATCGCTCGGAGATCGATCGCCTCTTCGTCGGTCTGTTTATCCGTTTCTTATCTGTTGTCTAACGCGTGCAGCGTTCAAACTATAATATGTACGCGTAGCTGTCTCTATTGGTCGAAACATTTTCCGCTCATTTCTATGTGTGCATTAGTTTATTGATTGTCTGGCTGCATCTGGCAACGATGCACCATCAGGGTTGGTTGGTGCCGGTGCCGATGCCGGTGCACCCCCTACCTGGCATCGATCGTCCTGTCGAGTTCGCCGACCTCCACGAGCTACCTATATCTACTTCGAGACGCGATACGGTGCCTACTCTTCTTGTCCTCATTCCCGCCCCTACCCCACGTGCTCTCTTCATCTGCTTCTCGGCATGATTGCTAAATTTAAGGAACGCGTTTCGTCGAGTGTGTTCAATTATCGACGATGGAATGATTGGTAGATGTTTGAGGGCAAAGTGGATCCGTTGCTTCCTGTTTGTTACGATGATGCGATACAGCTTGGCAATGTATTTAGGGGCTGTTCCGGTGTAGAGGAACACAAAAATAGGTGATCTTTAAGAATTAATTAAAGGAAAACTGCTGTATATAATTTAGTGGGACTGGTTGCATTGTATTAAGGAGTTCTTAAGCTATGGAAATATATTTTTTGTTTTATAATTAATCATTGCAGACGACAGTGGGGAGTCGTTAAAGTCGAGGTGTCAAAAAATTCATCCAAATCAGTGGAAGCTGTGGCACCTAAACTATAGGGCTGAAATAAAAAACAATGCTAGATTATTAAAGAGCATGAAATTTGCTTGTACACTAGACCAGAAAAATTACAAATATGATATTTTTTTAGAAGATTACGACACTTGAATTTTGAAATCACTTTTTTCCTATATTTCTCGAACTTTCAACAACTTAAAAAATTATAAATTTTCAATTTTTTAAATTCTACTGGTCTATCCACGAGAAATAAGTATATGCTTCAAAATAAAGAAAAGTTTCAGTCGAATCGGATAATAACTTTTGAAGATACAGGTTCCACCGATTTGAATGAATTTTTTGATACTTCGACTTTAACGACTCCCCAGTGCCATCTACAATGATTAATTATAAAACAAAAAATATATTTCTATAACTTAAGACATCCTTAATACAATGCAACCAGTCCCATTAAATTATATACAATAGTTCCCCTTCAATTAATTCCTAAAGATCACCTACTTTTTTGGGGCTCTAGACCTCCCCTTAAGTAAAAACCATTCTCCGACACACGTTTACAACAGCACTCCAACGTTTGATTGAAAGAAATCAATCACGGCGGTGCTTGAGGAGCCCGTATCGATCAGTGAATCACGGGTTAGTTGAAAGGTGCCAGAATACATTTCCACGATACGTACGCTACGTGCACGTTCGTCCCGTTCGTGGCGATACCGCATCCTCGCGGAGACGATTCGTACCCTCACGTGGAGCAGAGGACATGCGCGCACCCTCCGCCAAGCCGATACAGTACCTATATAAGAGAAGACCGCGAATCTACGACTCTCAGTCCACCCTCGTGAACGCGCGAAACGTTCGTAACAAGCTCACGGCTGTAACAAACTGAGACCGTGCGTTCCTAACTAACCACCGCGCGAATGTGTAATTAACGTTCCGTGGATAGGAACTGCTAAGAGAAACGAGAAAGCAGTAGAGGGAGAACGAGAAATAAAATTCTCTCGTACGCATACAGAAATAAGCCCGCAAAAGTGCAAACACGATAAAAGGGTTATCAGATTTATCGAGATACCGACGCGATCGTTGCCAAAGAGAGGAAGAAAGGGATAGCGGCCTTATCAGTGACGTATAAGTTGACTGTGACCTCGATCCAACATCTCGCGCGGCGTCGAAAGGTGTCCACGATGGAGGAGACGCTGAGGCTTACCGATCCAGAGATCAGAGCTCGTCGCCGAGAGAAGTCCAGGCAGAGCAGCGAGAATAAACGAAGAAACGACTCGACGGCGAGAGTAAGGTCGTCGCGGCAAGAGTTCGGCGACGACGAGTGCAGCACGGATAGCGGATGCAGTAGCGGCGGAAGTTCCGGAAGCGCGGAGAGGCTGTCGCGTCGCGGTAGCGGCGAACGTTTGTGTCGCGCCACCAGATCCCCCAGAGCCAATTGCTATTTAGACCGGCTTCGTGGTCGACCGACTCGTTCCCAGGAACGTCTCTCCAACGTCCAGAGAAGCTCCGACCGTGTCCGAGCCAAGTCCTCGCGGTCCTGGAGCCCCGGTGACGTGAGAGGTATCCCGCGGACATCCGACACGCTCTCCTACTCGCCGAGCCCTTCGGACGCGCAGAGCAGCTGCGACAGCGACTCCCTGAAAAAGTCTTTCACCGCCGACACGCTTCGGAGAGCCTTCCAAACCCTGAAGATTGCCTCGAAGAGGGAAGGCAAGGAGAACAAGCACGTGAAGAAGAGCCCCAAGAGAATTCTGCGCAGCCCGGTGTCCTACACTTACATCAGAGGCCTCTCGGGTTTACCGACACAGAGGGTCCCGAGGAACGTCGCCCAGCCACTCTCGATGCCGCGCTCCTGTCAAGATTCCGTCGGCCTTTACCGATAGACGCTGGTTTCGATCCCGATCGCTCCACAGGTTCCAACCTGGAGGAGCTACGCTTTATTCACCCCTTCGATCCCTCCCAAACCGTCCCCCCTCCACCTTCGAAATCATACTTTCCCGTGCAATCCACTTGCCTTCCACTCGACGATGCTGTTTCCTAATTTCGTTGTTCCTCGAGCGCCTCTTTCGCCACACTTCTCACAACCTCTCTGCCAAAAGAATGGATGGAAAAGTATACGAACACACGGTAGCGTTGTATTATAGAAACAGCCAAGCTCGCCGCGAGTCTTTCTTGGATCATTGCTGGACATCGTTCGGTATGTCGACTATTTCGTGCCCAAACGATCCAGGCGAGCAGCTACTTAGCTTAAGAAACGTCCGGCCTCGTCGAACGTAACTGCGATCGCGCAAACTGCAGGTAGCGAACTAACGATGACGTTGCGGGTGTGTACTGTGCACCCGCAGCTGTTCGTAAATCCGATAGATCACGTAGAAGGAACCCAAGTAGTCGTACAAGTGTGCATGTACCTCTTATAGGAGCACTCGATTAGCGCAGCCACCGCTAACAAGTACATTAGCCATATTATAATTCGGTTACGTACGCGCGCCAGCGAGTTCAGTGCTCGACGATTAACGCTTGACAATTCTCTTTGGTGGTGAACGCCTGCTCCTGCTCCTCCTCCGAAGAAGAAGAAGAGAAAGAAGATAAAAGGCTGGAAAGAGAGAGAGAGAAGGAGAGAGAGAGAGAGAGAGAGAGAGAGAGAGAAAGAGGAAATAAGCGTAGAATAGCTGTACATTGAGTACGACCAAGCGATCATATTTCTTACACACGGACCTAATTTTGTGGAATAGCAGCGAGAGAAATTGAGAAATTTCACTCGCGCTATCTGATCTGTAAACATTGTATTGCGAAGGGGTTGTCGCGATACCTATATGCGAGTCAATTACCGATTAGGAACGCAGGCGTATCGAGATCGCGTATCGGATAGTATCTACTGGCAGCAGAGATATCTGACGCAACTGCCAGACCGGGTAAATCACTGAATCTTTGTCGTGCGACCTAAACCTTCGGTCGCGCCGATTTTCGAATAAGTTCTAGTCACTTAATCGTTGAGAATACCTTCTAAACATATCACCATTCGACGCTACTACTCGCGACAGAGAATCGCCCGTCTAGGAAGCAACAGATTCCGACTTCTCGCGCGAGAACAGGACGGGGTAATTGCTCGAGTCTAGTCGAACAGATCTGTCGCCGAGGATCCTTCTCTATCTGAAAAAAACGAAACGCCAACGAAATCTAACGTAGCGTGTATGTATACGCGGATCGAATACGCGATCAAACTTCTAGTGCCTTGTAAACATTTGCCGCGTGATATCACGGTATACATATACGTCACGAAGCAATTGGCACATGGTAAATAAACGTGCTCTAAAGTGCAACGTTTCTGCGGGCAAAGAGGCAGAAACTGTACTACTTATTGTTAGGTATTTGTATGAATTCGTTTTCGCGTACGCGCAGCGGCCGTCGAGAATGCGAGAATGAGTGAAAATGCGTGACAATGCAAAAGGGATGCGAGACTAAGAGATTTTCTCAGGACTGAGTGTTTTGTATTAAGAATAACTATTACCTATGTCGATACTCGTAGTTTACGTTTCAAATAAACGTTTTTCATTAAACAGCTTGTCGATTATTCTAGCCCCTCTAAATAGAATTCCTATATTTATAGAGAATCGAATATCCTAGGAAAAGAAGCCCAGCCGTGTTGTTTCTAGAAAAAGATTCGCTATCCTCCGTCTGCTTAGTTACCTCTGCCGCGACTCGACTCGGGCTGCTTCAGAGCTAATCGTAAATTCCAAGTGCGTACGATTGCACGTACGTGTGCGCGCGCGAGGAGTGCTCATACCGGAACACGATTCACGGAAAGCGTGAAAACGGCGAAGGGCATCCCTGGCCCGTGTCCGTTTATAGCCCACGGCCATGACAAAACCAACGAGTGACCCACTTGCAGGGGTTTTGCACCCCGTGACGTCACACGCAGCAAGCGACGCCATTCACGACCCTTGTTCGACCCAGATCTCCGCTCAGGCCAGCTATGAAATACCATAGTTCATTCAAGGATCGCCTCGCCGGGTGAAACTCCGTTCACCCGGCGCGGCGCGACGCGACGCTCCTGTGCGTGCCTAACAATAAGTAGGAATCCTCGATATAATTCGTAGTCGCCGTATTCGAATAAGCTGTATTATTGTTTTTATTTTTTTAGCGCGTAGTACGCCCCTCGATCTTTGCCGCGTGATAATCGAAGAACCCCATTGATCGCGACGGCTGGATCGCAGAGTTAGAAGGACGATCGTCGCGGCGATACCTGCCGAGCGACGTTCCTTGGCTCGTTTGGCCTAGATTTCCTTTGAAACTAGTGACGTCATACGCATCATTGAGAAGGTCGCCGACAACGCGTCCTAATTCCGAGCTTGCGATTGAATAAACTCGATTGGAGCTTACCCCTCTGACCCCCTCCCTCGAACTCGGGACGGTTGAGCGCTCGCGCGCTCACGCACACGCGTAGGCATTCCATTTCTACCTGCCTTCGGGATAAAGAAGTTTAGCGACATGGCCCCGTTCTAGCGCGGGAGACAATTGGATACGCAACGCGTCGATGAGACGGGCATAAATGGCTGGAGACACGTTGCGCTGTCAGCCGCGACGTATCTACCTATCAATTGAAACTGGGACGATCGACAATCCGCGGCACTTGCCCATTCAGCCACCGATCCGTCGCCAACGTCGCCAACGGTGATGCGGGAACGTAAGTACGGCCAGGTCGTTGCGCTTTCTCAATGACGTGGCTGTTACGTCATATCGTCATGGTGACCAGCGGGGTGCAGCGCGGCGAGCTGTCGCCGACGTCCCATCTTCGATCCCCCACCACGCTGGAACTCCGCGAAAATTGGAGCTTTAACCTCAAATTAGGTCGCCGCTGCACGCTGCACGTTGCACCACTTTCGACCACGCCTCCAAACATCTACATTTTCCTCGGAATACGTCAACTTCCATCTCTGCTGTTTACTCAACAGTCCAACCGTTGCGCAGTTTCCTCCTTCTTTTTTTTTATAGTACGTACTTTTCTAGACTTTTAGCCCAGCTGTTTACGTGGGATTATTTCAGGGGGATTAAGGAGGTAAGGAAATAATGTAGACACGTATTAAACACCTTCGAACGGTATAGAATCGTACGATAATACATATATTATTTCTCTTAAAGTGACACAATAACACTATTATTATCATTATCGTAACATTTTACGTATTCTGCTATTTTGTGTCTGCGCGTCGGGGTCGTAATCCTAAATGTTCTGCGACCATTGCGTCCTGATGCCGATAATTACAATAATAATAGTGATGATGATGCCAACGTTGATCTTGATAATAGCAATTATAGTTATAGTGCTGCTGCTGCTGCTGCCGCCGATGACGATGGTGGTGGTAATAATAACAACACAACGGTAATGGTAACCAGCAATGCGCAACATTCGAAGGCGCGATGCGTTTCATACGCGAGGTACATGGGCAGGAGTGTGCGTGTACAAATGTTCGATTGCGACTGATCGTTTCGTCATTGTATAGCGTAAAAAATATTGTCAAAAGTATTACTTTCATAGGATAGAGATACGACGTTTCAGAGATTACAGGAAGCTATAGCGTGTAGACTCTAGAGGCACTGACGACAACATATTCGATTTCTCGATTTCTCGATCGCGACACTCGCGACTCTATCGCGTCTCCGTGCTTTCGCGTGTATCGGATTCTCCTAGAATCTTAGAAGAACGAACGAGAGAAAAGAAGGAAAAGGGATGAGAGAATGGACTACATGGATATATATGCTGTTGCCGCGTGAATAGGAGAATCGAGAGCATTAACTGGACGAGTATAGTGGTAGGTAAGTTGGACCGCGTGTTATAGGTTACGCGTGTTCACGATATAACGAACGCTGAACGGCATTACGAATTCTTGCCGTCGCTAACTATCATAAATGCAGAACAATTTTTCCGATTCATCGAGGGAGAAACATCAGCAATATCGGCACGGTTCCCGCCCGTTCTGTACTCTTTCTTCGCGTTCGTACCGAAGTACCTATATGGAACGCGGTTCATGTTAGGGATTGCAATAATCGGTTTACCGGTAAATCCCGAGAAATAACCTCAAATTTTTACCGGTAAATCCCGAGAAATAACCTCAAATTTTTACCGGTAATTCCATAAATTATTGTACGAGCAATGTAGCGCATATATGCGTTCATTAATTCCGCCGATATCTACTACGTTATTAGTGAAGAATAATTCAATTAATAATACAGACGAAAACCGAAGTATCTCGTGAAGAACCAACTTTGACCGAAAAGGAAACTAGAAATCTGAATCAAGCCATCAAAAGATAGACGTATTTTCAAGTAGAAAAAGTAGAAAGAAAATATCTACAAATGCAGGAGATCAAAGTTTAGACAAATTATGTTTTCTTGCGTTCATATTTGTTAAAAAGAATTGTTAACCTTCCGGCGGGCGCGCTCTTTTTCATAACGGGAGCGGGCGCGTCGTGTACAAAGTACACTGTGAAAGAATAAGACTTATTATCGCAAAATAAACATTATGCGGTGAAAGTTTATGATATTTAAAGGATTATTAATGATTTATTTGAATAATAATTGTTACAAAGTATCGTAAAAAAATCGAAGAATGAAAAAGAAAGTTATTCATCAGATTCAGACTAATTGTCGTGTACTTTGTACACGAGCGCGCCCGCCGGAAGGTTAAATAAAAAATATTTAATTATGTATACAAGTTAAGATTCTTTTCATTGTTTTCGTGGTAAAGATCCATATTAATAACTAATGTCAATAGTTATACAAATATATCTATTTTGCGTTATATCACTTAATATTTTACATTCAGAACAGTTTTATTTGCATATATTTTTTATAATGCTCGATTAGAGTCCAAAAAAATTTTTTGTAGTGCTTACTTTTATATTTTCAATACCTTGAAAAATTACCTGTAAATTCGCGGTGTTGAATGAAAATTTTACCGAATTACCGGTAATTGAAAACGTCGGTAGATTTGCAATCCCCAAGCTTCATATTCGTGTTCGTTCGTGTCGGTTCAGAAGGGGTATAAAATCAGCGGATAGTATAAAGGCGCTGTCGCGTTCTAAAGCGATCTCTGCTTGGAGGCGAATCGGTACAAAGATGTACGTACATATGCGAGCAATTCTTTATAGTTCATTTATAAAGCGTGTAGCGAGATTAGCCTCGGATTTTTCCAACGGCTGTGAACGTGTGTACCTACGTGTAACGAATGGAAGCGATTCGATTAAACAAACTTTAGGAGAAAAAGTTATTCGTCCTTCCTAGACTTATACAGGTGTATCGCAGCAGGTGGAACAGTTTCGTGCGGCGCGTCGCATCCAAACCCTTCGCCATCCAAGATTCGCTCAGCATACACGGATGGACGATTTTCGCTCGAGCCGTGGTACCTTCATGTAAGCTCTAGAAACAATCGAGAGATCTTATTAGGGCGATACTGGTCGCGCAGGACTCGGTACACAGATAGGCACGTTACGTAACGTGGGTAATGCGGGAATGCGTTTATGCTAGACGAGCAATCGGACAACTGACAAGTCACTTGTTAGAATCGAACGAGACGCACAGTAAGGGACGCGCAAAAATGTATCGATGAAATGCTATGTTGTCTAAGTACCTGGGAATGAGAAAGGAGCTATTAGTAAGTAGATACGTAGTTGGAAAAGCAAGGGTGAGGACAAGACGACCTGAGTAATATTTTAATATTAAAACGAAGTCGGCTAAAAAGACAGGAAGGGCAGCAAGTGCAACGTATCGATGCTCGTTACGTTGCGACAAGGCAACTTGTTGTACATGCGCAGCTACTTATTATTAGGAAACATTGGTACATAGAATTGCCACGTCTTCGCAAACTTACCCCTTCTATTCACTGAGCACTGGCAGTAGAGACCTTACGCGACAATCGAATCAAAAGAAAACAGAATTAGCTAATGGTTTGGCGAACGTTTCGTCTTACGTTACTGTTGTTGCATATAGTGGTGGACGAAAGAAAGTTTACAACTGTTAAAATCTCATAACTTTTTGGGAATTGGTCCAGCCTACATGAGTTTCTTTGAGAAGTTAGAAGGATTAGTTTGCTGAGAGACGTGTTTCGTTGTTTTGAACAATATTGCAATTTGTCAGAGTAGCAAAAAAATAGTAAAGGTCGTTTTTTAAACTTTTTTGTGAGCCTGTAATGAAAATTAAAAAAATGTTTGTAGATTAAAGTAAGTTGCATATATGCCTAAAATTTCATCAAAATCGGTTAACGTTGCTTTGAGCTATAAACGCTTGAAGATCGCAAAATAAGGTCGAAAATCGCTGATTTCGGGAATTTCGCGATTTTCGATCTTATTCTGCGATCTTTAAGCGTTTATAGCTCAAAGCAACGTTAACCGATTTTGATGAAACTTTAGGCATGTATACAACTTACTTCAATCTACAAACGGTTTTTTTTTTAATTTTCATTTTCCCGAAATCAACGATTTTCGACCTTATTCTGCGATCTTTAAGCGTTTATAGCTCAAAGCAACGTTAACCGATTTTGATGAAACTTTAGGCATGTATACAACTTACTTCAATCTACAAACGGGTTTTTTTGAATTTTCATTTTCCCGAAATCAACGATTTTCGACCTTATTCTGCGATCTTTAAGCGTTTATAGCTCAGAGCAACGTTAACCGATTTTGATGAAACTTTAGGCGTGTATACAACTTACTTCAATCTACAAACGGGTTTTTTTGAATTTTCATTTTCCCGAAATCAACGATTTTCGACCTTATTCTGCGATCTTTAAGCGTTTATAGCTCAGAGCAACGTTAACCGATTTTGATGAAACTTTAGGCATTATACAACTTACTTAAATCTACAAACTTTTTTTTTTTAATTTTCATTACAGGCTCAAGAAAAAAAAATTGAAAAACCGACCTTCTCTATTTTTTCTTTTTGCTATTCCGACCACTCGCATTTTTTTCTTCAAAACGACGAAACGCGTCATTTAAAAAACTAATCCTTCATAACTTCTAAAAAAAAACTGATGTCGTTTGGATCAATTCTAAAAAGTCACGCGATTTGTAAACCTTCTTTCGTACGCCACTGTAGATACATATCTTACGTAGTAGCTATGTTCGTTCGTCGACGTTCGTTGCTTCGATATTAGAACGAAAAAACTGACCACTTACAGTTCGATGCTTTGAATGGTAGACGTGGGACAAGTGGTGTCAACTTTAACGTGACAGTGCTTGTGACATTTCATTTGGCAGTCCCTACATTCGTAGCCCTGTTTGCCCAATCTTCTCGCGAGCGTCCGCTTACACACTTCGCACACGGTTCCGCTGAAATCAAACGCGCCTCGTTACACCTTTATCCCCCGTTTATCCACCGCGCTCAGCCGCTTACCCAGTCATGTGCTTCGCTATGAAGGTGTGATCGTTGAATATGTGAAGCTTGGTGCCCTTTTTCCTCCACTTACTCTTCTGCGCTAAAGACAGCGGTACTAAATAGTGCCTGGGGACCAGCAAACGTGTATCAGTGATTGGTTGTCTCTACACCCGAAACTCTCGCGCTTTCAAACAACAACTTCTTTACTTTTTAATACCGTTCTCCAAAGTTTCGAGAACTAGAGTGGAAGCCTCGTTGACGTAAGTTCTGGTGGACGCTCCACTTATACCAGATGCCTCGCTCAAACTGGAACGCCTCGAATGCTCTTCTCTTCCTGGTATCGATAAACCAGCTATAAAATCCAAGGGAAACGATCTTTTGCACAATGTAATTTTGTTAGTTGAACATTTGCATTAGCATTAGTATTAGCATTGGCATGGGCGTTGGCGTAAAGAACTGCATTCTCTCCGTTGAATCTTCGAACGATCGGATAAAAATTCGAGATTTTCGTAAAAAAATCCGGTGACTTCTTAATTTTTTTTATAAAAATCTCGAATTTTTACAGACTATATCAGAGGTTTGCGCCGAAATGGCACATGATTTACACATCCTGTAATTTTTTCCAATTCGATCTGAACCTCCATTCGTTCGCAATCAGGAAAAATCGAAGAGACAAAAATATTCGAGAAAAACGCGTTTAAAGTTTCTGGACAAAGGCGACACTATCGATTACCGCTTGACGTTTCTATCTACCAAATTTACAATTTTGCGAATTTTACTATAAACCAATCGGCCTTTTATTCAGAAAACATAGTACTTTCGGAAAATGCAATACAAAAAATCGATTTATCGACTGCCTACTCCCCGTAAGTACCTACTTCCGCTCGTTGCATTGTGATCGTCGACAAAGCTGTTACACGACTCAAACCACTCCGACTATCAACGAAAAATCGATAAACACAATCTCTTTAACTTATTCTCCGAATTTCAGATCGACCGATGTACGCACCGGAGCCAGGATCGCGCGCTCTGTCCGCGGATATAGATCTGGAGTGGGCATCCTCGTGGTTCGCGTCGCCTTCTGGCCCAACCGATCTGCTCCTCGTTTTCGATCGGCTGAGTCGTTTCTTTATCGTGCCGAAGAAGTCCCGACGTTTTCTCCGCGTCCTCCCTCGTTCTGCGACCAAACAGTTACGAGTTATTCGCGCGACGAAAGAAACACGCATCCTCTGTTATCGACGAAGTACCTTCAGAGTTGGAAGAATTCGGCGTACTTTCCGGGCCCGATGTCGCGCTGGCGTCTTTCGCTCCATGCTGAAACCACCAAAACGCAACGGTTACGCGCAGACGAAGATTAGTCGCGTTACGTCTGGCAGACATTCCGCCAGAATCACTGTAGGTATGCAAACAGAGTAGAATTATAACGGAACCAAAGGAAAATATAGAATTGCTCTTATATGTAGTAAAGAGTGTAGTATATAATTACCACTGGGGATATTTCGTGCCAATTTCCGCTTTCCGTCAGTGCGACCTGTTGAATTAGCAAACACACACCACTCAACCAACCGTCAGTGATTAGTAATCCTCGTGGAAGGAAAGGGGCAAGGTGGTTTAATTGCCACGCGATACGTACACGATAAACTCGGGCTAGAAATGGAGGGAATGGAAAAGAGAGGGACTTAAGTTACGCGGATCGACGATCGGCATCGTTACCATCGACGAAGTCGAGTCGTTTTACCGAGGATAGAAGAGGACAACACGAGACGAAGAGATCTGAGCTAATGCGAGGCATTGGCGTAGCTAGGTAGGGGGCCGGGTGGCCCCCCCCCCCCCCCCTCCAAAACACAGAATGGCCCTTCCCTAGAAACTATCGAAATAAGTGAAAAACATTCGTCTGATCGTACAATCCTATCTTAAAAGAAACAAATATTTGGGCCGAAATGCTATATGCAGTGTAACTAAATAAAAAAAAAAACAATAATGTTCTTATTACGTTAAATTATGAATTAAAATTGTTAGAATTAGGCGCGCATACAAAACGCAAATGTGACTAACAATCCAGTAACGGCCGGCTGCGAAAAGAGCTTTTCCACTATGCGTCGCGTTAAAACGTGGTTAAGAACAATTATGCTCCAGGAGAGGTTTTCGAATATGGCACTCCTAAACAGGTCCTAAATATTTTTGTAGAAAAACACCGCAAATTAAAGCTTGTATAAATTTTAACTATAGGTATACATGATATGCTCTGGCTTTTAATAAATCATAATTTATTTTTTCTACTGTATTTCTTTCTCTTTTTTAAATTTTGTTTACATTTCCCGAGGTTAAATAATAAATAATTTTTTATTCCGTTTACTCTTTGTTTTAGTGTTAAATAAATGTGTAGGTAAATGATTATTATAAAATGTGTATGTATATAAAGATTTCTACCTATAAAAAGAAGAGAGAGCGCGAGAGGGGTGGGGGGAGATGGGGCCTGGCCCCCCCCAGACAAAAATTCTAGCTACGCCAATGACGCGAGGATTTGCGAATATCCGAATGGAAGGAGAGCGCGTGTCCAATATGCAGATGCATATGTAAGTAGTTAGTGTCGTAACGTAACGAAAGCGACGGAACCGTCGAGGGCTTCGAGGGCGTCGAGGGCGTCTAGAGCGATGGGCACCACGTCAAGCAATGGCTTACCTTAACCACCTGCCGCTCCGGTTGCTGGAAAAGAAAGCACAGGGCAAAGATGCACCACTCGGTGGTCGACAGGAGTTAAGGACAAATAGAAATTCGCAAATTGTATTATTTATTGAACGTGCAGGTTTATCGACCATACCCTCTGCTGGCTGTGCACGATCAGCGTTCCCTTGTTCCCATTGGTCTGGCCAGTTCTGTAAGGCGAGTCAACGACGTTGCCGTTCATCAGATAGTCTGCGAATTCCGTGTTATCATCGATCAGTTTCCCTAGTCTTTCGTCTGAACGCAGATGAAATGTTTTTAAGGGCGTTACGGGTGGTTACGACATTCTACTTCCGTCCTATTCTACGAAGCATCGTCGGTCATTCCGTTTACCAGACGAGTTCTCGCGTTCGCCGATATTTCCGCTCTTACCAGGGGCGTCCGGAGACTTTTTTCCGGGGGGCGGGCAACTTTGGGACGATGGTGAAGAAAAATATACCCCTCTTGCTCTTTTTAACCCACGTTACAGTGCCAATTTAATTAAAAATTTAAAACCGACGTTTAAAAATATTCCTCTTTTTAGTATAAATTTAACCCTTTCGTTACGGCGTACATTTCCGCGAAAGTGCTTTTTTTCTAATTTTTTTTTAAACTACCGGAGATGCTGATTGAAATCGACACTAGGATCGGCAGCTCGATCCGTGACGCCGACTAAAGTCGGCGCTCGTAGCGAAAGGGTTAATAAAGATCAGTTTTGAAAAATAAGCGATCTTTTCTAAAAATCCAGGGTAGGCAACTGCCCCTTTTGCCCTCCCCCTGCGGACGCCCATGGCTCTTACGTGCCTACTTATGTACATACATGTAAATCATATTTATCCGCGAGGGGATATCGGTACTCTGATCTCTGGTAGCCGAAATAACGCTGAAGAATCGTCGCGTCGGTCGAGAAACGCGCCGACCACACGGGAGACGGGCGTAAAAACATCTGACTTGCGTGAAGGGAGCTAACGTGTTAACCACGAACGTTACAGAACGGGGCGGAGGAGAAGAAAAGGGATAAAGAAAGAAAACAAAGAAACCGTACGTGTACATATCTCATGCGGAATTACTATATGCTATATGTATGTGGTCGCGTGCGCGTGTAGGATACAGCCGATGTTGGCGAGTGAAAGAGGCAAAAAAACGCGGTCCGATCTACGGGGAGGGAGGAATGCGCAGGAATCCGAGAGTGGCGAACGTTGAGAGGGAAATGGTTACCACGCCCGCGGCGTGAGGTGAAAGAGAAGCGCGTCGAGATCATCCGGTCGATAGATCGCGTTCGATGGGGGGCGCGGCTCGTAACAGGGGTATCAGGCACTAACGGGATCTCACTATCATTTCACACTCGTGAATACGAACTCAATGCCTTTCAGATAAGTAATTGGTAATTACCCCCTTCGGATTGAACGGTAGAGTCGTACAAGATAAGTGTGCTGTTACCATTGTTGTAATTCAGACTATTGTCGCTGATGAGATTTGTCGGATTGTAGATACGAGGAGTCGGTGACACAGGCTTTATCGTCTCCTTCACCTTGTAAGGTTTGTTCCCAATTTGAGGCACCTCTGCACCCTCGATGAACAGAAACTGAGAAAAGAGAGATAGAAACGAGAGAGGGGGAGAGATAGAGAGAAAGAGCGGGGTGCCGGGAGAGAGAGAAAGAGAGAGAGAGAGAGAGAGAGAGAGAGAGAGAGAGAGAGAGAGAGAGATTGCTCGCGATCAAGGGAAAAGGAAATACGCATTGCGAATCGAACAAGATCATCGTAGACTACAGCTCGATCCAATCTAACGCGTTAAGCGGACTCCGCGATTAAATCGCCTCGTTCAATCGGTTCCCGTAGTTACCTCGACCGTTAAGGTTCCCGTGATGTCGTCTTCTTCGTAGGGCCGACTCTGAAGAGGTATTATCTGTCGCTGGCTCGGATTCGCGAGAAGCTCGTCCACTCCGACAATTCCCAAGCCCAAGAATCGCTGAGATTTGTTCACACGATCGTAAACTTCCAACAACACCTCCGACGTGTTACGATTCACGTCGCTACGAATAAATTCGGATAAAAATGCACGACGTTGGAGAATCGTTCACGCGTAACTACGATCTCGATCGGCTGTATCGGATAATTCATTATTCGCGCTACAACTTACAATAGGAATGCTTCGTCCCAGAGTGGATTTCGCGTGTCCTTTTTCACGGACGTTTGATTCTTCTGAGGAGGATCGTCCAGCTCGACGATGCAGTACGGCTCCACGGCACCTTGCTCGCCCCCGAGCTCCGTCGCTCTCACCACTTTAACCAGCAATCGTTTGTCGCCGGCCACGTATTGATTCTGCGTTGTGATTTGACCGTGCGTCGGTACCCGTTGTCGCTGCGGTGGAAGCGAGCCGGTGGATGTATTCTACGAAAAGCGAAATTCATCGAAATAAGTAGGAGTATCTCCGTGTGGATCACAATGCAAACGGTTTCATAGGACAGACTAACCATACTGTCGTAGTGGACCGGCATTGAGAAGCCGGACTGGGGCGTCACCGGCTCCCTCCATAAGCGCGGGCAATTCGGATATTGGAACAGATTTAGATGGACACTGGTGCCTCGCAGCGCGGCTGTCACGATTTCCGTTACAACTTCCTGCAGCTGGTTCTCATCCAGATCTTTCTTTATCGTGCCCACAGGGGCCAGCGAGACTTTCACCTAATGCAAAAACGAGGGAACAAGTAAGGTTTTAATTAGTGGTAAAGATAAGCTAGAAGGAATAGAACACCAACCTCTGGCCAGCCGTCGCACTTCAAATCGAGGAGAAGCTTCTCGGTGATACAAATCACGTTAAGTCGCGCGCGGAAACGGTTCACGTTTACTCGGTAGTGACTGAGTTCTAGCTTGTCAGCTTTCCGACGAAACGCCTTCAACTGCAATGCTGGGGTAGCTTCGCAATCGCAGGTGATCGTCTATAACAGAACGACCATGTTAGCCGCAACGGTGGTACTGAAATAATTCCGCAACACGCGCGACGTCGGGAATTTTTAAGATACGTACCACGTCGTCTTTGGAGTCACACTCGCAGAAGATATTGGACAGATTCGGTGGGTGGGTTTCGGGAAGAACGCGAACAAATTCCACTCCAACTCCGTGCTACAAGAATACAACAATCGAAACATGTAGCGGCCGTGGCGTTCGCGACGCGGAGCAACCAAGTGCATACTTATTGTTAGTGGGGACATCGAAATGTTGGAGATTTGTTCGTGAGAAGTCTCGCCTGAATTGAAGCGCTCGAAAATGGGAAAAATTATTGTCCAAACGCTATGAAAGATTGGAAAATTAAATATTATTAAACAGTATTTTAAAAAATATAGTATTGTAAAGCAAGTCACGACACGCATTTCTTCTATTTACAGTTTGTTCATCCAATCGTTACTATTCGAGCTAAAAATTATAAACCAAAATTTTTTCATCCTCCGAAATCATTATTTCTTTAAACATAAATTGCGATAACTTGAGTATATATTAACGGATCGTTATGAGACTTAAAACATAACTTCAGAAAACTCTAGCGAAGCCGTAAAATGTATGCACAAAACCCTTATGTTAAAAAGTGTACTAATATTTAATTAAAAAGTAATACTGGGCATAACCCATGTTTTTCAACGTTCGCCGTTAAAAAGTATCGAGGCAATTTTGAGGTACATATAACTTGCAGCGACAAAGTTATTCTTCAATATACAAGGAAGATTTTCACCAATTTTCACACTGATTAATAAATAATTCTAGAAGATATGACGATATATATAAATCGCGCGCGCCACCAACAGTCAGTAGTCGCGTACTTATAATGCGTTACTTAGCAGTCTTAGCACTCGCGTTGACTCGAATAGTAATGACTGGATAAACAAACTGTAAATAGAAAAAAATATGCGTCGCGACGAGCTTTAAAACACTATATTTTTTAAAATACAGTTTAACACCATTTAATTCCCCAATCTTTCTTAGCGTTTGGACAATAATTTTTCCCATTTTCGAGCGCTGGTTCCCTTATCGCATCCGACCCTTCAATTATTCTCGAGCTACGTGTACGGTATTTAGATACCTATAGAAGCGTAAACGCCGCTGCTGGCCGAATCGCGTGCACTGACTCACCTCGTCGCCGGAGTTGGTGGTAAACTGGTTGAGCGAGGCAACCCAAACAGTCAATACTTGATCGAGAATCGCAGGATCGGAATAAAGCCAGACGATAATCTCGTTGACCCAGCGTACTGCATCGGCGTCTGCACCCGTCGCGGTCGGCAGATGCAAGCTTCTAGAACTCCTCGCCGGACTAATCAAAGCGCCGGAAGTTTTTCTGGCGGTGAGGCGTTTGCGAACGGGTGGAGTTGGCGGGACGTAAGCCGATGGCGCGGTACCGATCGCAGAAGTGGTCCCGGGGGTGGCGGGACCGGGACCGGGACCGGAACCGGTGCCACCACCGCCGCCGCCACTGCTACCGCCACTGCTCGTTACGGAAGACTTTCCGGCTGGCAAAGTACCCGGAACAGAAGTGGGGACTTTTTGCTTGCTGAGCGAAACCGATTTGCCACCGCTACCGATAGAGCTGCCGGCACCAACACCACCACCACCGACGTTATCACCGTGAACGACGTAGCCGTCCTTGGCGGCAAAGACCGTCGCGGAAGCGACCTCGTTCAAAACGAATCGATTGTAAACGTATTTCCCGACGCACAGTACCACCAATCCGAATAACATCCAGCCGAATATCAGCATCGATAACGTATCCATGGTCGTATCACCAGCCGAGTCGAAACTGCATATCAGATCGTCCACCCGCTCGGCCAAGTCGGCCATATTGCCCCATCGTTCGGCCAACCAAGTCCAATTGGATTCCAAAAACATTCTTTTCTATTTTCACACGCGAGCAGCCACCGCCCCACCACCGCGGTATTGCCAGCTATTAATACACTATGCGGAAACCCTGGACCCCCAGGATTACGGCACTGCTCGGTCTTGGTTTTCCTACGCGTCTGTCTGCTCGCCCTCTCGGCGCGGCGCTCTTCGTTACCTTGCGATTAGCTCATACCGATCGACCCTTCGGCATTCGCGCCTCTGCTTTCCATGCCTGCGGACGATTTCACCAACTATCATAGGCTGCGTGCTCGTGGTCCTAAATAGCACGATCGACCGGGCAGCTGAGGTTCCCTTCTGTCCGCTTCCTTCATTCTTGCATTTCCGTTGCTTCAGTCTAACGCCTACGCTATCCACTCCTCTATGCAGGCTTCTCTTTTGAATCTACTGTAAGTCTCGGAGTTGCTGACGAGTCCTGTTTGTCTCAATAACTCTGTCGAGGCCAATGACAGTGGAGTTTCGATGGGCCGCGTTTGTGCATGTAGGGAATTGCTGCGGAATTCGTAAGTGGGAATTCAAGCTGGCCAAGTGGACCAATGCTAGCGGCAGCGACGGCTCGATCTTTGCCGCTTCCTCGTGTCACGTGACGGCGCGGCGCGGCGGCCGGCACGATCATTCGATCCCTTCATAGCCCTTCGAAGCTGAAACACGCAACGATCGATCGATCAAGAATCCTCCGCGTTTCGTTTCCTTAACGTTTAACAGTTGACTCGGTCGATGGAGAACTGACGGTTTCGTTAAACGCGGGGCATGCGGCGCAAGCTGCCGACTACCAGCTAATCGTCCGTGCACCGACCGATATATTCCAGAAATATCCACGAAGCAACGAGGGCATCGAGTATGCGATAAGGCACAGAGAATTTCTTTGTCGCGGTCTCCTCGTTACTCGCACGCTTCTGCGCGCATTTTTTTTTTCCTTCTGCTAAAACAAGTGGGTCGCGTGAGCTAGTGGCTGGCTCGCAATCAGCTGTAGAAGTACCTTTACCGATGGTTGGTCGGGTGGTTGGGTGGGGGGTCTATATCGTGTATCGCGTCATCTTCTATTCGTGGAATCATCGGCTCTCGTTCTCGCCAGCCGCGTACTCACGCGACTTGGTACGTTCGCACGAGTCAGTCGATCGGTATTCGCGCGAGCAACCGCGTCCACGATCTACTCTCAACACAGTTAGACTGAAAGTAAAACGAAAGGAATGGGTCAAGTTTTATTACGTACTAGTGAAGCGAGAGAAGCCGAAACGAGCCGAGCCGAGCCGAGTCGAGTCGAGCCGGCTGATCAGAAACGGTGACGAGTTACGAGTTACGAATTACGAGTTAGGAGTTACGAGGAACGGTCGGATACCGTAACAGTGTCATGCGATGGATTTACTCCTTTACCACGAACCATTTGGCCTCCTTCTCTTCATCCTCGGCAACCGCGTTGTTTTTTCCACGACTGTTCACTTGAAGATGGTAACCCTCCGTTCTACTCGGCTACTACATCCCAGGCTTGTTTCGTGTGCCGTCTGTCACACAACGAATTACGTTTTATTGGTTAGGTATATTTTATTCCAATGGAAGGAACGGTGCGTTGCCCTTACTTACGGTTGCTTGCCACGCCGCGGCCGTGTCGTCACACGCAGTTCCACTGCACCGGCTGTTTCTCCCTTGCTCTCCCTGTCTTCCCGTTCCGGGAGCAACGCGTCGCGTGGTCGTCCGCGTTTCCTCGAGCGCAAGCGCAATCACGCGTTACCGCATTTACCTTTTCTCCTTTCAATTCCTTCGATTCTTCGGCCACCAAAGCTACGGAGCATTAACGACGGCTGACCTCGTTTTTCCCGCCTGACCAGTTCGAAAGGAGATTCACGGTCGTTGCTTTTAGCGGCTTCGTACACTTCCGCTTTCGAGCAACCAGTCGCCGCGCGGAGGCAACCACGATTGCACAGACGAACAGACGAACACACCCGATCGCGTGGTCCCACGCAAAATCGTCGCCATCGATACTCGGCGATTCGTTTTAGCGCTCCATCATTCGTCGAGTGAACGCGATTCAGCTGGGCAAGCACAGACTGTGCAACTCCTATTTCGTCGGATCAAGTTGCGCGCCACGCTTCCTAAATATGTATTCCCTTCGCCCTATTGATCGGAAACGGACGGCGCGGCGTGACGCGAACAGATGCGAAACACGCATAGGTCGCACCCACGGCGTGACGTAACGGAACACAAATACGCTTTTTATCTACGTACACGCCTAGATGGAGCAGTGCCGATGATACAACGGACGAGTACACGGAACACCGCGACGCCAATCGTTCATGCTAGACTACTTACATGCGTCATTCATTCGGTCCCCCTCCCCTTTTAGACGACCGGGGCCCCTCCTTTCTCTTATTCTCACTATCGTTTCCTTGCGGCCTCACGCGACTGCCGACTTAGTTTCTTTGATTTTTTTCTTACGTCATGCTCTTAGCAAATCACACTTTGATCCTCGCTTCTTTTTTTGAAATTTTAAGTTAAACAATTTTATTTAAAATGCACTAAAAAAACTAAAAAATTCTCCATGCACGTGTTAATATTCATTATTCATCTAAAAATCCACGTGTATTTGATTATTTTCAATAATTTTTATGTTATCTGGTAAAATATTTTTTCTTATATGTATAATATTTATTTTTATTATATTTTATTTGTAATAGTTATACCTAAAACATATATTCATAGTTTTTTTTACATAAACGAATACTTTTTAAATCATGAAAATAAAGATTCTGTACGTTCACATGGTGTTCAAGTGAGCTTCAAACTTTATTTACCCTACCACTTGAGCAAGGCGAAGATTTGACTACCTTCGCTAAATCTCATTTTCCTTCGTTGCCAAATATTTTTTTTAACAAGGATTTCGATTTTCTTATAGTCTAAGGTCCACTTAAGAGTCCTATTGAAGTCCCGTGTCTTTTTTTCCTTCCGATTTTATATTATCACCCTCCAAAGTTAAGCGTTCCATGTTACTCTACTCTTCTCTACAGAGTCTCGCGAGCCCGCGCATCGGGTGATAAAAATTTATACCTACTTACAATCAACTCGCGAAAGGTGTTGCGGATGAACACAAAATGAATTTTACTCCGGCAGCTTCAGCGTATACTTTTTATTGTTTCGTCATTCATTTACATACAAATATTTCCAAGATACGTGTTAAGAAACAGTGTGCTCGGTATCGATTCCAACTCCTCGTACTAACGCTGCTATCTGTATTTCGTACAAATTTCTCTCGCGCGTTCCGCGAATTACTTAAAATTTTAGCAAAATACGCAACGCGGTCTCGTCGAGATCCTCTTCGATGCGTCTGAGATGCGTTCCATCGTTGTCATCGTTGAACCGAATCGCGCCGATCTCCCTGACTTGCGCTCGATGCCTCCCAATCTCCGTGCACACCATATGTATGTATGATAATATAGAGCGTAGGACATAGGACATCGCCAAGTCCCGTACAGCATCGACAACTCGACATCGACACATTCCTTCCTCCCTTTTTTTCCCCGCCTGTGTATTTATCTTGACGTCGATGTAGGCGCGAAACTTTGCCGCGCTCGAAATCTTGCGCGTAAGCAACGACGAGAAACGACGAAGACGAGTCGCGCGACCGCCGTGCACGGCGGAACGTAAGCCTGAATGCGTTGTACGCTGTTATATACGTACGTATGTACAAAAATCGTTGTATCGGATAGAAATGAATAATCGACGGTAACCGTGTGCGGATTACCGAACGCGAGGAAAGCCTGCTAGCAAATACGTAGAAGGAAGTACTTGATAATCTCTCATCGCCGCTTCCATCGCGTGTTGTATACATAAAATAGCGTTTCACATGTAACTTTTACGGTTGCTTTATACGTGTATTTGCCTGCTAGTACAGTAATTATAATACACACCGTTTATAATGGCCCTGGACACACACGATATATTTCATCGACTCGACTCGACTCGTCGGCGTCGCGAAAACGTAACGCCGACTCGGTATCGAGCTCCTTCTCTCGCGCCCCTTAAATAATTTCAATCGTAACAAATACTCTCAACGCTCGCGCGTCAATCTTAATGTATTAAAATTATCCGTCTATGATATATGTATATATAAATATACATATGTTAAATATAATATAAATGCGTCTAATACTAGTCGGTTTTTTTCCGGTTAGCCGTTCTCCAACTCCGTGTTTATTCACTTTTTGTTGCCCTCCTCTCCCTCCCCGGCCCGTTCGCACGCGGTGCAACGCAACGAAACACTTGCACGCGCGCTTTCGGAGCACACGCACTTTTGCTATACATGCGAGTACTTTCGTCCGTGCTCGCCCGGTATACGAATTACATACGTATTATACTCGGAATCGGCGCCCGACGCATCGTTACTTCCAGAAGACGGCGCAACGCGATCCCAATAAATCGTCACACACATACATGCGCGCAT
Source organism: Andrena hattorfiana (assembly GCA_944738655.2). Classification (NCBI taxonomy): domain Eukaryota; kingdom Metazoa; phylum Arthropoda; class Insecta; order Hymenoptera; family Andrenidae; genus Andrena; species Andrena hattorfiana. Next base: position 41,016,249 of record OX122894.2, on the reverse strand, counting down.
ACATACATTCGTTCATTCATACATACATATACTGCGGAGAGTTTCAGTCAAAGAATGTGAAAGAAGAAAGGAATCGTCGGTAGAACGCAGCCACCGATGAAACGTTTGTAGTTCGGTGAAATTTTACAATTGGGTACACGCGTACACATACACATATATACTATATATATGTATAATCTGGTGGCAGTGCGGTCTCGCGTTTACCCGATCCACGAGCTCGATCGTGAAACGATCGATGGTGGCGAGCAGAGCATCGTGAGGCGCGTACAAACACGAAGATACGATGCGTAGAAAACCAGGGCACGCCTCAACGAGACTTTGATTATCGTATGTTGTTCGTAGAAAGGTTTTAAAAGGAACCTTACGCTAGTGCCGGTCGCATAACTATGTATGTGTATGTACCTATACATGTTCCGTTTGGCTTGAATACACCTTTCGTTCCGCGGAGTACGAATCTGACGTAGGATTAACAATCGGCATGGGGAAATGATTATATGTAAATACTATCGTACTGGAAGATCGATACGAGAGAGTTTCGACGTACCAGAAAAGTGCGGTTCGAAGAATAAAAAGGCTCGGATGAAAGTATGCAACGCGAACCGCGTACAAGCGAATGAATTTGTGCGAGAACATGAACGAACAGAGAACAGTGGCATGCTTGCGCGTGACTCCTCGGACTACGCGAGCTATTGCCACTTGCGACAGACTAGTGAAACGAATGCCGAAAGAAAACGTCGTGTATATTTTTAAAAAAAAAAAATGTTCCTGCCTCGGAACATCCGATTCAGCCGTGATTGTTAGCGAGAACCGTGTGCTTCCGCTGAGTTTTCTTATGCGACTAGAAACGGTTGACTGAAACCAGATTAAAATTTTAGAGCTGGTAATACATACTTATACAATTACGCCTAAAATAAGAACGATTACTTCGACATATCGGAAGAACCTTAGAACATTAGGTATCATTGCGTACTTAGTACCCGCGTTAATTTAAAAATCAATTACAAATCCTTAGAGAACCAGGCGAAGGCAAACGAAATAAAAGTGATTCGTTCGCGTCCGTTTTACGTGACTCGTGTTCAGCTAGATGTGCAACATCTGGTAAGTAGGTATTGTACGTAGAATGTCGGCGATGATATTGCAGCATTTTCAAGTAAGAGTGAAAGAAGAAAAGGAAGAGGAAAATAAATCACCGGTGCTCTACGGAATGGGCACCGTTCTCAACTTTTTTTCTCCTACATCTATCTTTCTATTCGCCCTCCCTCCTTTAAAACCCCTGCCTCTCTTCTTCTTTTTATCTTCGTTAATTGCGATAAATGCCAATAAGCCGGTGCGGATCAGCGTATATACGGCTATATTATAGATACATAGAATATATATGAACTGCAACATCAATTTTCTCATTTTTCTTTTCGTGAGAATCGTACGAGAGATGATAAAAAAATATAAAAAACGTATAAAAACGGTGTAGATGGATAGTCAAAATGTAGAGGATCGCCGAAATGTATTCGCGTATTGGAATGTATCGAGCTGTGCGTATTCGCGGAGTTAACGGAATAAAATCAGCACGTGAATTGTCGTCGGTAACGGATAAATTGTAACGATTGGAACAAAGTCGATTCGTGATCAGTTGTGCGTTAAATTGGCAGAATTAGAACCGATTTTATCCAAAGTCGACGTCGCCTACCACTGATATAGCAAACAACGAAAGTATATACGGTCCGTTTAGAGCACTCGTTAGGTTAGATTGTAACGTACTTACTTACGCGCGTACACGTTTGATATACATAGGGTATAATTGCGTTTCATTATCACGCATACGTAGTAAAAGACACGGCTGTGTACGACCGTTGGTGACTTCGTGTCGACTGATTTATACTTGATAGAAAACTTGTCTTTCCTCTCTGCGTTACACTTGGAACTGGTCCTTGTCGCAACTTTTATCTTCTACTCAGTTCCGTTCTAACCGCTGAAAGTGTAGAAAGAAACACGTGAGCGAAACGCGCGACAGAGGCGACTCGACTCGACTCGACTCGACTCGACTCGAGTATCCTTTACCTTCCACGATTTCCTGCTTCATCTTTTGAAATTCTTTGCGCACTTCTTTGATGATCTCCACTTTGAACGCTTCCATTTCTTGGGCAGTGAGCACGGCTCCTTCGTTGACGCCGTTCACTTTCAACAGCGTGTCCTCGGAAGCGGAACCGAATCTCTTACGGACTGATTTCGGCGATTCAGCACCGTTCGAGAATTTAGTGTTCGACGTGTTGTTTTTGTCCCACGATTTCTTATCCGGCGAGCTTTCTGGTTCCTGTTAAAGTAGAATGGAACAACAGGGAGGTCAGATCCGGGAATAATCGAGTCAGGTGAGAAAAATGGTTAGATGATAGGGAAAGTGATTCGTTTACCTGCGGTGGTTGTTCGGGCTGTTTCTTTTCCACTGCGGCTCGCCTGCGCGCCAAAGTTTTTGCCATCTCGTCCATCATAGAAGCCATACCGCCGGCTCCGCCTCTTCCTAATGTACCATAATTTCCACTGCTTCCTGCGCTTCCACTGCTGCTGGTACTCGAGCCACTGTTCTCCACCGGTTGCTGCGACGGCTAAAACGAAGCAGCAACGATCAGCCACGAGGAAAGAAAGCGCGCGAGACGTCCAAGTCCCAAAAGATTTGCAAACTAGCAAATATGTAATAAAAAAAATTAAAACCGACTTCAAAAATATAAAATTGCACTAAAAAGTAAAAAAAATTTCCGACTCATATTTTTTAAGTCGGCGCTAAATTAACACAGTGCAAATGACGAGACACCGACTTAACAAATGTGAGAGTCGTAGATTAAAAAAGGGAAAAAATTATTTTTTACTTTTTAGTGCAATTTTATTTTTTTGAAGTCGGTTTTAATTTTTTTTTTTTAAATTCTTTTGCTTTTAACTTTCGAATTTTATATATATTGACACAACATGCTGAGGAGATACGCGCGTACGTGCATAAAATAATAATAATT